>OU895880.1:0-4800000 GCA_917627325.4 Chironomus riparius | reverse complement strand
TTTTGAGGTTAATTCAACATTTTTTGAGGTTTAATTGACAAAGGTTTAGGGCAACTTCCCATGATTTGAGGTTAAGTTGTAAATTTTGAGGTTAAGTGAACTCTTTTTGATGTTAAAAAGAAAATTTTCAAAGTTTAATTGACACTTTTTGAGGTTAAGTTGACAAATTTTAAGGTTAGATTGAACACACTTTGTGGTTAAGTAGATAATATTTATTAAAAAGTTTCCTGAAACTTGAAAGAATCAAAAACATTCAATATAAATTTTCAAATTATTTTATTTTAATATTTTTTTTTATTTACCTAAGATTAGCTTTTTACCATCGTAATTCTAACAAATAAGTCTAAATCGAACATTAATTGATAACGAAAATATTTTTACGAAGATTATTTTTTTCTCATATTTTTCCCTACAATATTTATTTCATAACATTTGAGCAGATGTAAAGCAAATGAATTTAAATCATCAATAACTTTTTCAATGCAATAACAACAAAATTAATCATAACTGGCAGCAAATATTGTGAAGTTGTAACTGCTTAATTTGATATTAGAATCTCTAAACTCATCTTTTTAATACTAGAAATGACCCAATTTTTATTTTAAACATCAGTTTCGTTAATAACTCTAATATTTGGATACTTAAAATCATCATCACAACTCTCGTCCTCATTCTGATATGTTTGGTTGTCGATGACTAGATGCTTGTTGTCCTTATCGTCAATATTAATGTCTTTTTTGATGCTACTGCAGCCAGCACTTGCTGCTATATTCTCTTCTTTTGTATGATCACTAAAGGATCTCAGTAGAGGCAGTAGATGCGTGTGATCACTCATAACACCTGATGTTGTCTCCATTGTGTCCGATTCTGATGGTGTCTGTGGTTGAGGATTCTCAGTGCGCATTTTGTGGACTACAATTGAAAATTTTAAAATAAATTGTAACATAAACCATTTGTTTGCATCTTTATCCCTCCCTTTCGCTTCTTTTCCCCTTCCGTTCGCATCTTTCTCCTCTATTTCGCATCTTTATCCCTCCCCTTTGCTTCTTTTTACTTCGTTTTTGCCTCAAGACCCTTTTTTTGCATCTTGTTCCTCCCTCTCGCATCTTTGTCTCACATTTTGCATCTCTTCCCCACCCCTTTGCATCTTTACCCCTCAAATGAAACAATTATCAATCATACTTACTAAGCACTCCAGGCAAATACGAGCAGCTCGTGACATGATTAAAGTTCTGACTCTGCATGTCCTCTTGATCGGTTTCCAAATGATAAAAGTACGTAAAATTACTGACAATAACAGGAACTGGAAGCGAAATCGTTAGGACACCAGCAATAGCACACAAAGCACCAACAATCTTTCCGAGTGAACCGATTGGTGCCATATCTCCGTAACCGACAGTTGTAATTGTCACTACAGCCCACCAAAATGAGTCTGGAATTGATTTAAATTGTGAGCTTTCACTGCCAGCTTCGGCAAAGTAGACAGCAGATGAGAAGAGGACGACACCTGGAATTAAGGATAATAAGTTCAGCTTTATCCAATTTTTGGGTAAAAAATTACTTACTAATGAACAAGAAGAAGATCAGCAACCCCAACTCCCTCATCGAAGCTTTCAGTGTTCGTCCAAGAATTTGCAAACCTTTTGAATGCCTTGACAGCTTGAAGATACGAAAAACACGAACAAGACGGATAACACGAAAGATGGCCAGTGACATAGCTTGATTAGAAAGTTTATCACCGATTGGAGCCATTGGAAGTAAAAGTAAGTTTTCATCTTCAGCCATGACTGTACCGAGTGTGATAAAATATGGAATGATGGCAATTATGTCGATGATGTTCATCATGTCACAGATAAAAGACCGTTTTACTGGGCATGACAGGAGCCTTGAAATGAAAAAAAAAATATTTTGAGGTTAGAATCTTAGAAAATTTACGTTTGAGGTTAGGTTCTTAATTTTGAGGTTAGAATCTTAGAAAATTTACGTTTGAGGTTAGGTTCTTGATTTTGAGGTTAGAAATTCAATTTTTGAGGTTAGGTTCTTAATTTTGAGGTTAGGATCTCACTTTTTGAGTTTAGGTTCCTAATTTTGAGGTTAGGCTTTTTATTTTGAGGTCAAGTTCTTTATTTTGTGGTTAGGATCTTAATTTTTGAGGTAAGGATTTCAATTTTTGAGGTTAAGTTCTTTATTTTGAGGTTAGGTTCCTTATTTTGAGGTTAGGAATTTAAAATAACAATCAATTTACCTGACAAGATACTCAATCGTGAACCACACAATGCAAGCTGTCTCAATGATAAAAAATGGATCATACAAATTTGGTACTTCATCCTCCTCAATTCCCATGGACTTTCGATCTGTCTTGAACATGTTCATCGCTTGAATCTGAAATCCAGGAAATCAAAAAGTTCATAATTTCAAAGTCAAAGCCATCAATCACCTTATAATGCTTAAACTTCGGCATCGTCTCGAGACAAAAGATGACAATTGATGTGAGAATCACGAAAACACTGACAATGGCGACAATTCGAGCAGCCATCGAGCTATCTGGATGTTCAAAAAGCAACCAAACTTGTCTCTGAAACTCATCTGTAGGCATCAGGTGCTCTTCTTCTTTCACGAAACCTTCGTCTTCTCTGTTTGGGTGGGAAAATTAATTTATTTAGCTTTTTTGAGTGATACATGTTGCATATTTTGAGGGGTTATGATTGATTGACTATATGTTGATCATGTGACAGTTGATGATGATACCTTAATGGAGATACTCACCTAAATTTATTAATTGCTTGTTCACCTAATTCATAAAATGTTAGTTCTTCACTAAATGTATCTAATGGGACATTTACAGGACGGCGAAGTCGACCACCTGGAAAATTTTGAGGTTAGAATTTTTCAAATTTTTGGGGTTAGAATTTTTTAAAATTTTTAAGGTTAGAATTTTTGAGGTAAGAATTTTGAGGTTTAAATTTTTAAGGGAAGGTTACATCACAAGCTAGCTAGCTACTCACCACTCTGATAATAGTATAAAATGGCATCAAAACTGGGACGGTTACGATCGAAGAAATATTCATTTCTCAGAGGATCAAAGTAGCGAATCCTTCGGGACGGATCGCCTAAAAGAGTCTCTGGAAATTGATTTAATGTACGCAGTTGTGTTTCAAACTTGAGACCCGAAATCTGAAAAGTGGCACATCATTGATTGTTATGAAGCTATTGAAATTTGAAGCATCAGCTCCGTGTGCAAAAAGTACAGAATTTTTGTTTTTGTTATGAAATTTCAAAAGAATTCCGATTGAATATTGAATAATATACTCACATTAATAACTACCCGTTCACATAAGTTGTGATCATGAGGAATTGGCTCGAAATAGTTTACTTCCTTCTTCTTATCAACAATTTCCTCCTCATTATCGTGACTGCTGAGCTTTGGTAGTGATCTGGAAGATTATAGTTGAATTTTGAGGTTATTTTGCTTATCTTTGAAGTTAAGATCCTGAATTTTTGAGGTTATGATCCTGAAATTTTGAGGATATGATCCTGAATTTTGAAGTTATGATCCTGAACTTTTGAGGTTATGATCCTGAAATTTTAAGGTTATGATCCTGAATTTCTGAAGTTATGATTCTGAACTTTTGAGGTTATGATCCTGAATTTCTGAGACTATGATCCTGAATTTTTGAGGTTATGATACTGAATTTTTAGGTTATGATCCTGAATTCCTGAATTTATGATTCTGAATTTTGAGGTTATGATCATGATTTTCGAGGCTATGATACTGAATTTTGAAGTTATATTCCTGAACTTTTGAGGTTATGATCCTGAATTTCTGAGGTTAAGATCCTGAATTTCTGAATTTATGATCATGAATTTCGAGGCCATGATACTGAATTTTGAGGTTATGATACTGAACTTTTGAGGTTATGATCCTGAATTTCTGAGGTTATGATCCTGAATTTCTGAGGTTATGATCCTGAATTTTTAGGTTATGATTCTGAATTTCTGAATTTATGATTCTGAATTTTGAGGTTATGATCCTGAATTTCTGAAGTTATGATCCTGAATTTTGAGGCTATGATACTGAATTTTGAGGTTATGATCCTGAATTTGGAGGCTTTGTTCACAAACATCTTGAATAAGATTCCAAATGAACGACGGATCTGATAATTTAGATATCAAACTCAATTAAAATATATTCATTTTAACCAATAAAAAATCTAATAAAATCACACCTTCAAAACCATGCAATCCCCCCAAACAACAACAATAAATTATATTTTTGCCCAAAACGGAAAAAATGTGTAAAAGAATTTCTATGTATTTAAAAATGCGAGTAAAAGGTCGATGAATATCGATTAGTAAATTCTTCTACATATTTTCTAAAGTCAAAATAACAACAAAAATAAAAAAAAAATAATTTTTTTGCGCTATTTTCGATATTCAATTGAACTCTGCCAGACAACCAATTATTGCCACCATCATAGCCACCTTGTTCTCATTTTTTACGCTTCAAAATAGCAAAAATATCGATTTTGAGCCTCCATCGTTCGACAATGACATCATATCATGCTCATATGTCGATGGAAATTCAATTAGACTTTGAGAATTGTGCATGTGACATGGTGGGCTTATTTTTGGGTATGTGGAATGGATGGGGTGAGCACTTTTGTGTCCATGGAAATCGATATTGAGGAAATTTTTTAAAATTATAGCTTTTGAATAGTCGAATTTCGAGGATTTTGGAGGTCTAAGTTGAGTTTTGGATTATTTATTGGATAAGTTTGAGAAATTTACAAAAAAATGAAGGAATTTGAAGTAGTTTTTAAGAAAACAACGATTTATTTTCAAGGTCATTCAAAATTTCATCAATATTGAACTTAGTTGAACAGTTAAGACCCCAAATAATTGTAATTAAGAGATAATCAGCAAATTTACTAGCTTAATGCTAGAAAACAGTAAGAATCGATGAGAATTTTCGTTAAATATTCAGCAGTGTGCCGACCCAGGCATTGAAATTCTTCATATTTACTTTCATGACAAGAAAATTATTTTTACTCGTGAAAAATCATACAATTTTAATGACAGCATGGCATTCAGCTCTTTTTTGGAGATTAAATGAACTTTTTGAATTAATTTAATGAAGATGCATTTAGTTTCGACTTCATCTTAGTCATACATAAGGGTCCATCCAAAGTAATGTAACAGTCAAGGCAGGCGCTCAGCAAGGAGGGTCTTGTTTCCCTCTTAAGAATTTTAGGCCGTGCTCTCGCTGCGGTTCAAAACGTTTAAGGGGAACAAAACCCTCCTGGCTACGCGCCTGAGTCTAGGCTAGGAAACCAGGCAGTTAAAGATAGGCTAGGCAACTGCGCCATTTGACCGGGCTTTGTTGAATAAAGTCCCACTTAAAATCCTTAATTTTTCATTTTTTGAGCTTATTATTCTTGTGAAATGTTTGAAAATTTTGGCTGTCTCCTTTATCAAAGCTGAAATCGGGACATGTCCCGCCTTTTTTTCAACCGAAAATTGTGAAAAAGAAGAAAAATAGTTCGTAAGAGCAAAAGTCGCTGTTTCCACAATTTTTCTTAAATTCTGATGGAATTCTGGAACAACATTCTAGACTCAAACAGCTTTTAAATGATCATGAACGAATTTATGCCTAGCAAAGAAGACACTTTATGTGCCGAAGTCCTCAAAACCACATTAAACAAAGAAAACAAGCTTCGGAGGCTTACTTTACTGGAATAGGACTCTCATAAATATTAAAATCTGTCCCTAGCAGTCTTGCCAACTCTGATTTAAACTATTTATAACAAAATCCTGCAAGATCTCTGAATTAAGCAGCAGCCGATTCTGGTTGATTAATAGGAATTTTGCCTGTTTAATTTTATTTTAGATAAGCTTTTTAATTTGAAGATACAAAAATTATTGAAATAAAAAAATATGATGGATTTAGGTTAGGATTAGGCTGTGCATTGTAAATGCCAATCTTCTGGTTTTCTAGCCAAAAAGCATTAATTTGGCATTCATATGCATGTTAAACACCCATAGTAATGATTAGAGTGTTTAAAATTTAATAAGACTTTCTAATTTCTTGAATAAAAGTCGATAGACAGCTTAGACATTGTAAATCCACTTCCCCATACTTACTCATAATCGTATTCCTTATTTGTGATTTTATTGTCAATAAAATCCATTTTGACATATTCAGTTCTTTTTATTTAATTTTTTTTATCCTTACGCACTTAATATTAATCACCGATTACAGTTTATTTCGTTAAATTCCATTTTATTTGTGTTTTAAACTCAACCTAAATTTAAAATAATTTTTTATAATCCAATGTTGAAATACTTTGATTTAAAATTGCACCAAAACTAGATTTTAAATTTAAAATTCACAAAAATTGCACAAAGTCGTTTAAAATAATTTATAAAGTCACTTTTTCAAATCATACTTGATGCTTAAAATTGTGAAAGACTTGAGGAACTCCCAAGTGGGTTACAACATCTCAAAATTTATATTTTTTTTTATTCTCACAATTTAAATTTTTTTTAAAAATTACAATTTTTATCACAAAATATTCCTAGAATATCCACAGATATCGAGCTAGCCTTCACATATCGTTCTCTCAATTCTCAAAACTCTTGCATCATGATCCTCAAAAAAATCAATTTTTCATAATTTCTCCTTGAATTTTTTATGCACAACTTTTTTTTTTTGATAATTTCTGAGAATTTTTCCTGAGATTTTGACAACTTTTTGTCCACAAACTTTTTAATCTTTTTTCTTAATTGACCTTCAAATTGATTTTCATTTTTCAATTATAATTTTTAATGCACTTTTCTTCCTTTTATGCCTTTTTCTGTCTGTTCCGATCGGTTGCCAAAATGCAAATGAATTTGAGCAATAATTTTTCATATTTTTTTTTATTCTAATTGTGATTTTTTCTTTCGAAAATTGAATTGGAAAAAAAATTAGATTTCCAATTTTTTTATAACAATTTTTTTGGAGTGCTTTTGGGTAGACTGAGATTGAAGTGCTGTAAGACTTTATAAAATAAATTTAAAAAAATTGAAAAAATTCAAATAATTCAAATAATTCAAATAATTCAAATAATTCAAATAATTCAATTAATTCAAATAATTCAAATAATTCAAATAATTCAAATAATTTTGAAATAATTCAAATAATTCAAATAATTCAAATAATTCAAATAATTCAAATAATTCAAATAATTCAAATAATTCAAATAATTCAAATAATTCAAATAATTCAAATAATTCAAATATTTCAAATAATTCAAATAATTCAAATAATTCAAATAATTCAAATAATTCAAATATTTCAAATAATTCAAATAATTCAAATAATTCAAATAATTCAAATAATTCAAATAATTCAATTAATTCAAATATTTCAAATAATTCAAATAATTCAAATAATTCAAATATTTCAAATAATTCAAATATTTCAAATATTTCAAATAATTCAAATAATTCAAAATATTCAATTAATTCAAATAATTCAAATAATTCAAATAATTCAAATATTTCAAATAATTCAAATAATTCAAATAATTCAAATATTTCAAATAATTCTAATAATTCAAATAATTCTAATAGTTCAAATAATTCAAATAATTCAAATAATTCAAATAATTCAAATAATTCAAATATTTCAAATAATTCAAATAATTCAAATAATTCAAATATTTCAAATAATTCAAATAATTCAAAATATTCAATTAATTCAAATAATTCAAATAATTCAAATAATTTAAATAATTCAAATAATTCAAATAATTCAAATAATTCAAATAATTCAAATAATTCAAATAATTCAAATAATTCAAATAATTCAAATAATTCAAATAATTCAAATAATTCAAATAATTCAAATATTTCAAATAATTCAATTAATTCAAATAATTCAAATAATTCAAATAATTCAAATATTTCAAATAATTCAAATAATTCAAATAATTCAAATATTTCAAATAATTCTAATAATTCAAATAATTCTAATAGTTCAAATAATTCAAATAATTCAAATAATTCAAATAATTCAAATAATTCAAATATTTCAAATAATTCAAATAATTCAAATAATTCAAATATTTCAAATAATTCAAATAATTCAAAATATTCAATTAATTCAAATAATTCAAATAATTCAAATAATTCAAATAATTCAAATAATTCAAATAATTTAAATAATTCAAATAATTCAAATAATTCAAATAATTCAAATAATTCAAATAATTTAAATAATTCAAATAATTCAAATAATTCAAATAATTCAAATAATTCAAATAATTCAAATAATTCAAATAATTCAAATAATTCAAATAATTCAAAAAATTCAAATAATTCAAATAATTCAAAATTAAAATATTTTTTAGAAATTCAAAAATTTCAAAAAAATAAAAAATTCCCTGAAAATATAAAAAAAAAGTTAAAATCTAATTTTTGAATTAATTTTGGAAATTAATTAATTGAAATTTATTCCATTTATTGCCAGATTTTTTTTATATTTCACAATTGAACATTTCTACAAGCTACATCTGGCTTCACTCTTTGGCTGATCCTGTCAATCACTCACATTCTAGTTTTTACGACCTTTATCGTAATTTGGGTGATTGGGATTGCCTTGATTGGCCTTGTTGTCCATAGTGGACTTGCTACGATCACCATCGTAATTTCCCTTTCCACCTTCAAAGTTTGTATTGTTTGGATTCAATTGATTTCCACGGTTATCATTGCCTTTTTGGTCCATGTTTTTGATGACTTTTTTTATTCTTGATTAGAAAAAAATAAATTAAAAAAATTTTCATAATTAAATAATAATTTTTTAATTATTTTTTATCATAATGCAACTTACTTTTTTAAAATAAAAGTTAATTGAACTTTAGAACTTGAAGTGAAGTTTTACTTTAACTTACAAATTTTGAACAGTTATTGATGCTGATAATGGAGTTGCTGCTCTGTTTTATACTAAATTTATTTTGCACACGACTCTAGTCAACATAAATGATTGAGTTTGTGAATTATCCTTACAAGTGTGGGTCAATCTAGTACAATTCAGTAATCATGTAAATGAGAGTCAGTCTCATTGAGAAAGAGAAGTATTTCATGAATGAGTGAATGCCAACATTAATATCACAATTTTCAATAAATTAACAATCATTTTTAATAAAATTTATAAAATCAATTTTTTATTAATTTTCTGAAAAAATAAAATTTTTAACAATTTTTTTTAAATATTTTCAAATTCCTCCTCAAACTTCTTCTTAGCCTCAATCAGCTTCCTAATCTTCCCAGCATCCAAAGCCATCTCAGGCTTTAATTCTCGTCCTGGAAACATTTTTTGGACTTCCTCGAATGCTTTTTCCCTCAAATCTTCATGCTGAAATTTATTCGCAATTCCCAGCATGTCCACAGCATTCTCATCGTCAATCTTGTTGATCAATTTAGTGACTGAATATTCCTTAAGTTCCATCACTTCCAATTTACTTGCAGCAGCAAAAATGTCAGTAAAGTTTGCGTCATCAGCTGGCATTGAATTTTCGTACATGAATTTTAAAACTTCTCTGAATGCAGGAACTGGAATGTCTGTGAATGTCAAGCTTTCGATATCTGGTCGGTTCCTTAACATTCTTGACATTGTTGGACTTCTAGCAGCCATGATGATCTTGTGGACCTTGAATTTCTCACCTTTAGCCAGCACCGTCAAGTCCTTAAATTCGTCATCTTTAAAAAGTTTTTGAATTTCATCGAAAATCTTCAATTTTTCAGCTTCTTTTTGCATTCTTTCAATTTCATCGTGTAAGGATGCAGCCACGACTTTTATGTCCTCAAGATTCTCCTTAAGCTGCTCAATTTCGGCTTCCTTTGCCTTCAACTTTTGTGTCAAGTCTTCATTTTCTTCCAATTTTTTCGGATTTTCCTTGAACGGCGGTTTGCACTTTTCAGCAATTTCCTGCTTGATTTCCTCCAAACTTGCATTGCCTTGTGTCAAAAAGATGCTGTTGTAGACCCTGTCGATGCCAACATTACCGAAAAAATTAATCAACTTTAAGCACCTCAGCGGATCCAACAATTCAGGATCAATAAATCGAATCTTATTTTTTTCAAATGACACAAATTCGAGTCTTTTCATGTCCACAAATAAGTCACCAGGCAGGAACTCCAACTCATTCTCGTCAACCCAAAGTACTCTCAAGTCATGCAGTCCATAAAAGTCTTCTCTTTTAATTTCCTTCAATCCACAATTTGACAGCGATAAGGCTTGCAAAAATGGAAAACTTTTGATCATCAAACTTGCTGGAATTTTTGTGATTCGACATTTCATAAAGTTGACGCCTGTGACGTCATAATTCGTATGTGGAACTAAATGACGACCGTCGAGGATTAAATTCTTAGAATCTGGGACTGTTTTACGTTTGATGTTGCATGAATAACGATTGTCATCAATCCATGGCCAGGCTTCGAATTTGCAGTCAATTCTAAACATTTTTGGATGATGGAACGACGGTTGTTTGGATAATAATTTTTTGTAGGGTCTTTGGAGTAGATTGGATGTCAATATTGATGGAGCTGTGGAAGAAAGTTGGGAATTTTTAAATAAAGAAGGTGGGAGGGACACGTATAGCTAGCATGAAATACAAAAGAAACTTAATTTGATACTTTAATAGGTTGCCTTAAGATGAGCCATAAGACACCGGCCCGAAATCTCACCTTTTTCTAATTTAACTTTATTGAATCAATTTTTTTTTCAACTAAACCGATAAATCACATAATTTTTTTTAATAATTCTAAAAATAAAATAAAACTCGTGTTTTTTGATAAGAAAAAGAATTAAAGTAATAATTCTTGAATCAGATGTGAATCGACTGGTTACCAAAGCAAAACTAAGTTCAATAAAAATTCGCTGATAAAATAAAATAAAAAAAATATAATCAATTTTATGCAGTTTTTATCTATAAAATGTGATAAGATTTCAATGCATGGATGATGATTTGATGATAAATCATTGAGAAAGGGGAAGGAACGTCCAAAATTGACATCATTGCGGTTAATAAAATATTAACATGGTCCCAGAGATATTGCGACACACAGACAATTTGAATATGAGCTGACAAGAACACTGCTTCTAAGATCTTAGAAGATAAGATTAGAAAATTATTGTTAAAATTTAAATTGTAGCAAAAAAAGTTCTAAAGCGCTGTTGCACAACATAAGATGAATAAAATCTAAATTCAATGTTTTTCCTAATATTTTCTTGATCTTCAAAAAATCATGTCATTTTCTGAATCACTCATTTTTATCCATTCAATATTTCAAATCTGCTTATGAGCCAAATGAAATTGAAAATTAAAAGATAAACAACTTTGCAGCATCAACAGCGGCTTCAAGTATCATGAAATAATTTATTGAATATATTTTATTGCTTTTAAATATTCGGATGTTGACAAAGAACTGTAAACACAATTAGAGCTGCAAAATGTGAAAGATTTATTTGTTTTTGAGTTGAAATTGAAGCTTAAAGAGCACTCAAAGGTTGTGCATTTGCGATCTTATTCTTGATGCTCTTGAAAATTTAAAATATTTTTAAATCTTTTATTTTTTTTTAATCTTTAAAATTTTTTGAAATCTTTTATAATTTTTTAAATCTTTCAAATTTTTTTAAATCTTTTATATTTTTTATGTTTAAATAATTTTCACATTTTTTAAAAATTGTTTTTAAGAAACCTTAAAATTTCTTAGGCAAAAAGATTCAAAATATTCGCAAAAAAATAAAAAATTTAAAAGAAATATTTTCAATAATAACGATTTTTTCAAATTTGAATTTTTGAAACCTAAAATTCTTAAAAATTTAAAATTCTCATAAAAAGTTTGCATCAAAATAAGAAGAATTTTAAAAATATTTTGCACAATTTTCAGAAACTAAAAAAATCAAAAACTTTTCATAACGTCCACAAAAAATTCAAACTTTCCATTTGGACTCACTCAGCAGTCAACAGTGCCAAACTACTTCAGTCACAGCTTTAATCTCACACAATCATCACCCTCCTTAGTCCTAGTCTGTCCGCACCTGCACACAATAATATATTCAGCACAATTCAGCCATTCCTGCCAATTCTAATAAGAATCGAAAAGCAAACTCACTTTTTTTTAAAAAGAAAAATCAAAGAGAAAAAAAACTTTTTTTTTTCATTTTTTCCGATCACAAAAACGTTTTTGAGTCTGATAAAATTTGAGAAACTTTATGTCCACAATTGTCGAACTTTATCGACTACCAGATAACTCAATAGATTCGCTCTTAAACTCTTTACTGTCATTTAAGAATCTGAATTTATTTTCAATATAAGAAAAAAAGTTTGTCAAAATCGTGATTATAAAGTGAATTAGAATTTAATCAAATCAACCGCAATTGAGTGATTGGAAGTGACCAGACAGTAATAACAGTGATGATGAACAGAATTGTGTAAAAATCTTGTGATCCAGTGTGGAAAATTCGAGTAAAAAGTGTCAAAAAAAAAATAATTTTTGTTGTTGTTTTTTGTGCCATTTTTTTACAATTCGCGTGGAAGTCAACATAAAAAAACAGATAAAAACCTAGTTCCTGCATGTGATGCTGAATGGCAAGCATCCACATGGAGAAAAATTCAAAACACTCAAAGAAGCTACGAAAGCCATCAAAATCGTCGCCATCGACTCAACATAAACTCGTTGAGTATTCGGATGTGTCAAGTAATGAGTTTTCAGCACCAGAGGCTGGTGAATTGCCATCGGATGGACTGTCAATCGTTAGTGATGATGAGATATCGACAATTGGTAATAATAATAACATTTATGAGCCAATTGATGATGATGATGAGGAGCTGGAGAAGTTGATGGATGAGGATGATGATGATGAGATGTATAATAGTGAGACATTCAGTGACACGACGTCAGCGGCAAAGAAGCGTAGCAAAAAGTCGAAGAAAAAGTCTAAGAAATTAAAGAAGTCAAAGAAGAGAAAAAGACGACGAAAGTCAAGTGACTCAATTGAGGAGATATCCGATGATGATGCAATTCTGGATGAAGTTGATCACTCGAAGAAGATTGATGATGGATTTACGCCACCACTCGACCAAATCTCATATACACCAAAAAGAAAATTCGATAGCTATACACCAATATCGCGTGGATGTACGCCGCAGTCAATCAATATCAGTCCAGAAAGTCCATTATCGGATATTCCTCCGACTGGACCAAGTAAGAGAAATGACTATCGATCACCTCATACACCTCCAATGCCTATAAAGTCATCGAAACATGATCGAAGTATGGTACTTGGACATGATGAACGTGGTGGACATGGCTCAGGAAGACATTCGTCGTTATCGTCTAGTAAGTTTATTGTTATATTTGTTTATGTTAAATTTTATGAGGATGTAGAGTAGGAATTCGGATGTTTTGCGTATGTCTGATCCATGTGAGGTTTATCCTTGATTGTACAAGATAAACACATTTGGATAATATGGGATATACATCAGAAGTATAGGAAATTCTATGTTTTATTCTGAAAATCAGTGTCTATGTGCTCTTGAGCTCACTAAGGTACTGCTGAGGAAGCTTTATATCCATTTAGGGTAGATCTTGATATCTTTACACTTTTAAGATATAGCTTTACATACTATATTGTTCATGCAGGCTAAATTATATCCATGGCTCATTTTAGAACAGTAGTGTCCAACATTTTTCATGCCACGGCACACTTGGTGGTAATCCATAGGCAAAACATACGGTTCGTGGGATATCACAATGTTTTTTCACGGTTCACTAGTGTGCCGCGGCACATGAGTTGGCCATAACTGTCTTAGAAGTTCCCTGAAGCTAGCTTCCCCTTGCCGATTACCAATTGCATGTCCCACACTAGCAATAGCCCCTTAAAATACAGTCTAAAGCTTTCTTAATATCACTGCCTCAAATAATCGCTCAAAAATGCACAAATCACATGACTTCTTATCAGATTTAAGTCCCTGTTCAAGAATCATTCTTATAACATTTCAGATTATTGCAAATACTTCTGATATATAAGTCTTATCAATCAATATGTTACTAATCCAATTATAATTTACTTTAGGCACATCCCAAAAAGGAACAATATCATCATCGAAAAAGAGACGACACGTATCCCCAGAAAGATCATCATCATATCGCAAAAGAACAAGAAGCCGAGAAAGGTCGCCTTATGAATCCTACGAGCTGAGTAGTAGGAGGCGTCGTGATCGTGAACGATCGTCAACTTATAATAGTAGCCTTAGGAAAAGACATGAGAGGAGACGAAGATCAAAGTAAGTAGACAAGGGGTGGTAAACTAGGAATTTAAGATGCTTTACTTAAAATCTTAAGGTATTCTTTGAATATGGGGTACAATTCTTTGACTAGGGGTACAATTTATCAACAAGGGGGTACAATTCTTTGACAAGGAGTACGATTCTTCAACGAGGGGTACGATTCTTTGACTGAGGGTTAGATTCTTTGACTAGGGGTTTAATTCTTCTACTAGGGGTTCAATTCTTTTACTAGGGGTACGATTCTTCGACAAGGGGTAAGATTCTTTTACCAGGGGTACAATTATTTGACTATTGGTATGATTCTTCAACTAAAACTACGCTGTTGTGATTAGGCGTACAATTCTTTGAGGAGGGGTATAATTCTTGGACAAGGGGTACTAATCTTCAACTAGGGGTACAATTCTTTGACTTAAAAATAATAATAAACCACACCATCTCTCATCTCTCTTTGTAGATCATCATCAACACCACCCCGCAAGCAGCGACGTCGCAGATCCCGTTCACCACCATCACGTTATCATCGCACTCCATCACCTCTACCACGCAGAACATCATCACGTTCACCCTCGCCTTCATTACTCGCCAAAGTTATGCCGTTAAAAAAGTCAATCAATATGAACGACACGTCATTATTTGCGGAACTAGTTAAAGGCAGTAAGCTCAAGCGCGATAAAGTACTGAAAGAGATTCTCTCGGAGACAAATACAAATACAAATAATAATATTGATACAGCAACAGGAAAGACAGAACCGGCACCATTCTTGAATAACACAAATGGTGATCTCAAGGACATTCCAGTTCCACCGGCGAATGGAATTCCAATGGCATCGACTGAAATTCACGAAGTGGATAATGTCATGAAGAATCAACAGCAACCGCCATTACCACCATTACCAAGTGAAGCCACAGCTGTGATAAGAAAGGTGACAGAACTTCCAATGCCGCCTGGTGTGATTGTGCCAATGGATGTCAAAACACCATCACCGCCTAAAGAAGCACCAATGGCTGGACCGTCTAAGAAAGTCAAACTTACGGAACTGCCAATGCCACCAACAGTTCCAGGAACTGAGGATCTCAGTGATGATGAGAATGATGCATCGATTGCTCAAAGGGGGCACAAAATTAGTGGCAATGGTACGACAAACTCTGCTGCCAAACTTCTACGGCCAAAGATCATCAATAGGAGGTTATCAGATGGACCGGAAGGCAATTGGGGCGAGAGATGTGTTGAGGTGTTCCAGATTATAGCACAGATTGGTGAAGGTAGGTTTTGATAAGGTTTAAAAGTCATGTCCATGAGAAAATGATCTTAGGACTGATTCAACGTCAGTGATGCAAACTATAATTCCTAATTATTTCAGGTACATACGGTCAAGTGTATAAAGCATGTGAAATAAATACAAAGGAGGTCGTAGCTCTCAAAAAAGTCCGTCTCGAGAACGAGAAGGAAGGCTTCCCAATCACAGCCGTACGCGAGATCAAAATTCTCCGTCAACTCAATCACAAGAACGTAGTAAAACTTCGCGAAATAGTAACTGATAAGCAGGAAGCCATAGACTTTTGTAAAGACCGCGGTGCCTTCTATCTTGTATTTGAGTATATGGAGCATGATTTAATGGGATTATTAGAGAATGAGCAGGTTGAGTTTAAAGAGATTCATATAGCATCGATTATGAAGCAGTTGCTTAGGGCGCTTAAATATTGTCATGAAAAGAACTTCCTTCATCGTGACATTAAGGGCAGTAATATTCTTATGAATAATCGGTGAGTATTGCTGTACTTGGTTTAGATTCTTGACTTACTGACAGTTTTAATTCATTTTTAGTGGAGAAGTAAAACTCGCAGATTTTGGTCTTGCACGTGATGCTGAGGATCGTGAACGACCATATACTAATAAAGTTATAACATTATGGTTCCGACCGCCAGAGCTTTTGCTAGGAGAGGAAAAGTAAGTAGCAACTCTACCTCCTTATACTCATTCTTAACGCAAAACAATTACTTCATCTTCCAGGTACGGTCCATCAATCGACATCTGGTCAGTCGGATGCATCCTAGGTGAATTATTCGCAAAAAAGACGCTGTTCCAAGGAAGTTCAGAGCCGCTCCAATTAGAAATTATATCACGTCTTTGTGGATCACCGACACCAGCCGTATGGCCAAATGTTATTAAGCTACCGCACTTTAATTCACTGCAGCCTAAGAAACAGTATCGTCGTAGACTGAGAGAAGAGTTTGCTTATATGCCTGACTCAGCGTTGGAATTATTTGATAAAATGCTCACTTTAGATCCCGAGAGGAGAATTACTGCTGAGGACGCACTTAGGAGTCAATGGCTGAAGAATATTGAACCTGAAACGTGAGTTGAACAAATTTTTTTAACGGATTTTTTAAATAATTTTTTAAATTGTTCCAGTCTTCCACCACCCGACCTCCCAACATCTCAAGACTGTCATGAGCTAACAAGTAAGCGACGTCGTCGAGAATTGCGCGAGCAGCAAGCAGCAGCACTACAAAATTTGCCACCAAAGGCATCAATTCCTGCAATTAAATTATCAAGCATTGACTTGGGTCCGCCTTAGGTACATTTTTTCAGCTCTTTTCGTCGGCACCACGTTGCTCAGTCGTTTTAGTTTTTAGATGAAATTAATTGAATTTTTTTTTTGAGTTTTGTATGGTTAGGGTTGGTGGGGGTTTAAATGACTTACCTTAAGTTAAGCAACTCCACCAACTCTAATCAAAATTATTGTAATTAATTAAATATTTTTATTTGTTACACGGAAAAAAACATTTCATTGTCTTAGCTACAAATTTGGAATTGTAAATGAATTTTCTGAAAATTTAATTCATAATTTTGTCTAAATCGAAGTTTCTTCCTGTCACCTTATCCTAAGCAAGTCTAAATAATAAAAATTTTCTACAATATTGCTATGAAATATCAATTATTTTGTTAAAAGTTATTGCAAGCTAGCTAGTGACAGAAGGGATGGATGAATAGATAAACTTGTTGTTTTGGGTTCGATTGACTAGGTTGATAGGTTGGATCAAGAAGTACTTATCAAGTTCATCATTTGTAGCTAATCTGGTAATTTCATAATTACAAATCTTGTGCTCCACAAATTTTTAATCTAGTACTCCACTAGCTTCTAATCGGATACTTCACTAGCTCCTAATCTAGTACACTATTAGCTTGAATTCTAGGACTCTTCACTAGCTTCTATTTCTAGTACCTTACTGGATTTTAATCTACTATCTTACTGGATTTTAATCTAGTACTTCACTAGCATCTAATCTGTTGCTTCACTAGCTTATAATCTGGTACTTTATTAGCTTCTGATCGAGTACTTCACTAGCTTCTATTCGGGTTTGTCACCAACTCTTAATCTAGTACTTTACTTGACCTAATGTATTACTTCACTGGCTTCTAATCTAGTCCTTCATTAGCTGATAATCTAGTATTCCACTAGCTTCTAGTCGAGTATTTTACTAGCTTCTAATCTGGTTCGTCACTAGCTTTTAATCTGGCATTTCACTAGCTGCTAATCTAGTACCTCACTTTTGTTAATCCGGTACTTCACTAGCTTCTAATCGAGTTCTTCACTAGCTTTTAATCAAGTGATTCACCTGCTCCTAATCTAGTACTTTAATAACTTCTAATCTAGTACTTCACTAGCTTCTATTTTGGTACTTCACTAGACCTCTAATCTAGTACTACACTAGCTAATCTCCAGGACATGTATGATGACTAATCAAGTACTTCATCAATCATCAATTTGGTACTTCAGTCCCAAAATCAACTCTTCCTATTATTTTTTTTTCTCTCTATCAATTTACTTTAATTATTATTTTTGAAAAAAAAGCTCTTCAATTGATCTTATGATCCCAACATACACACACACAAAAAAACAAAAAAAAATAATAAAAACAAAATAATTTAGCTAGTAAATATGAAAAGAAAAGAAAAATAAAAAAATTGAAGGAGAAAAATAAAAAATTAATTAATTTTGTGAATAGAAAATTTAAAAAATTAAAAACAAAATCGGAAAGGAAAAAGGATAAAAAATTGTGAAATTTCCTCTTCTTAACATTCATTGTAGTCTTTTGTTAATGAAACAAAAACAAAAAAAGTTATAAAGAGAATGAAAAAAAAAACGAAAAATACAGAAAAAATTAAAGAAAATAAATTTGCACTTTTTTTATTTGAAACTTTAAACATAAAATTAACTCATTAAATCGCACTTTCTGCCGTTTACATCCTTAAGCGATGCATATTGGACATAGTTTTCAGTGATGCACAAGTTGTTTCCCCTTGCAATTTTAGCAAAGCCTTTGTCACCCCAGTTTGTGCCCCAGCTGTTCTTAATGATCCTATTAAGGTGTTAAATTGAGAATTAATTAAGAATTTGCATAAAATTAAGCACAACTTACCAATAGTCACCAAATTTAGGGTCAGTTCCATATCCAACAATCCCTACAACATGTTTAACAGTATTGCAGCAATTTTTTGTGGTATAGACACCTGATTTATACTGGAACAAGCTCTTATCTACACAAATAATAATAGAAACTGGTCCGGTCGCTGACACAACTTGTCTGGAAAATCAAAAGTAAATTTATGAACATAACCTCAAACTTAATAGCTCATTACTTGATAAATGTAGCATTTCCACCAACATCAGTAAAATTAAACTTGTATGGAGTGTCAACGTAAGCTATGACGTCAGACTTATTATAGTTGCACTTTCCAGAAGTATCTTTGTATGGATATTTTGAGGCTGGCAAGATTCCTCCAGACATTTGCCATTTGAAGACATAGCTGGAAAAAAATTACAATTTTTTATAATCCTTCCGAAAAATCATATTGTCAACGAACTTACTAAGGCCATCCAGATGAGCATCCCCAGACACCGTGATTTGGACAGTCAACCATTAATTGAATAGAAACAGATTCGCTGGATATTTTGCATTTCCTCAGTTGACCTTCTAAAGCAACAGCACCACCCCATGCATAGCAACTTCCACATTTCCATTGAGAACCAACTGGTGAGACTAAGCCTTCATTTCTCCAGTCTACGGAGTCTCTTGCTGGTGGCAAAATTGGCAAATCAGTAGATCCTTGTAAAGTATCTTCAATTATTGGTGCTTCCTTCAATAAAAGTCGATCGTAATTCTCCTCAGATGAATAATCAGAAAAGTCAGTCAATCCACGTTTATAGCTGACTAGTCCTTGCTCATACAACACATTATGAGCATTAATCTGACGAATATGACGAATCACATGAATTGTTCTACACAATCTATTCTCTGGTGTGTAGTAACTCTTATTGTACTTCTGTACCCACTGGTAGAATTGATAAAGCTCATCTAATGTTGGTGGTGGATCAATCGTACAGTTTAAGGCATCTTTAAAGCGGTTAATTAATGATTTATCCTCAATGCTCTCAGATGATGATGAGGAGCTAGATTTCTTGAAAATACCATCGACTTTATCATTCATACGAACCATTTGCGAATTAAATCTTGATTTCCATGCATCTTGTTGACTAGCGATGGCTATGGCTGGAAGTTAAGGAGTTGAGGAGTTTGATTATGTGTGGAAGAAGTTTATGGACAACAATTGCTGGTTAGTGCTACTTTAGTATGTAAGTTGCACTGTTTAAGAGTGCTGAGTAGTTGTAATTGCACTAGATCACAGCAATAGCTTCTTAACTTCAAACTTACCCACCACAGCACTTAGTATTAGAATCATCTTCATTTTGAATTTTTTATTTACTTCTACAGCACGTTATGATCTTCCTGACTGTCTCAGTTTTACTTAATGATGAATATTTGCTAGTTATCATGTCATTTATAAGCACTTTCTATCCCCCACTTTCTACATTCAATCTAGTCAAATAGAAAATTCAGATTAAAGTCTAGAGGAACTGCTCAGATTGCAAATAATTGCGCTGAAGCTGCATTTTTTCTTCTTCATTGACAAAGTATTTTAATTCACTGATTATTGATTTTTGCAATCTGTAACGAATTTCAAGGCATTTTTTAATTGTTTCCTTGTTGTTTACTCAATGGAAGTCATTCACACTAATCTGGCTTTTCTGTGATTTTAATAAGCATTGAATGGATCATTTTTAGTTGAATTTTGAATGGACTAAGTGTGGTTTTGAGTTCTGTTGGCTTTTATATGCTTAAAAAGAACTGGAAGAGGGTGCACGGGTTTGGGGGAAGGGGGAATTCGTGAGATCGGCTTAGCCATCTGAGGATCCAACACTATCACCATCAGTGTCGCTACCCAAACAGAGAGAGGAACGCTAGTCAACTAAATGAATTTATTTAATTTATTTTCAATAATTTTTATTCAAAATATTTTTTCACAAAATCGTCATTTTGAATTCAAAAAAGTTACTTTGGAATTCGACAAACGTTTCCTTTGACATCCTTAATCTGTGCATAATGAACGGTGCTTTCGATGCTGCAAAGATTGTGTCCTCTGGCAACTTTTGCAAAACCATCTTGACCCCATGACAAGTCCCAGCTGTTCTTGATTAACCTTTAAGAATAATTTTTTTGTTAAAAAGAGAAATTTTGAGATAAATTTTTGACTTCTTACCAGTAGTCGCCAAGTTTAGGATCACTTCCGTACCCGACAATTGAGACTGAAATAAAATTAATATGAATTTCTGCTATAAATGTCAAAGTTTATTACTTACTAGCATGGTTGACTGTTGTGCAACAGTTATTAATGTAGAAGACACCTGAACTATAATGTGTAAAGTCGTCACCAACGCAAAGTGCGACAGCAACTGGTCCGTATGATGAAACGATTCGTCTAAGATAATAATTGCAAATTCAAGAACTTTCTCAATTTTTTTTCTTGCGCCAAACTTACTTGATGTATTCAGCATCGCCATAATAAAAGTCGTGAACATACGGAGTATCAACAAATCCAATAGCTTCTTGTTTACGATCTACGCAATATCCTTCACCATCAAGGTATGGATATTTGGAAGTTGGAATGATTCCTCCGTCTATAGCCCATTTCATTCCATAGCTAGATTGTTGAAAAAAAGAGGTTAGTTTCTGATTCTAAATTCAGAATTAGACCTTAGCCAACTCTAGTCAACACTAGTCAGCCCTAGTCAATTCTAGTCAATTCTAGTCAACCCTAGTCAACGCTAGTCAACCCTAGTCAAACAAAGTCAATCTTAATCAACCAAAGTCAACTCTAGCCAACCCTTGTCAATCCTTGTCAACCCTAATAGAGCATTGAATTGTAATCGAAACTAGTCAACCCTAGTAAGCTCTAGTCAACCTTAGTCAATCCTAGTCAATCTTAACCGACCCTAGTCAACCCTAGTCAACCTTAGTCAACCTTAGTCAACTTTAGTCATCCATATTCAAGCCTAGTCAACCTTAGTCAAACCTACTCAACCCTACTCAACCTTAGTCAACCCTACTCAACCTTAGTCAACTTTAGTCAACCCTATTCAACCCTAATGAACCTTAGTTTGAGTAAATTTTCACATAACTTCAAACACTATCCCCATTAACATCGATAAATACAGAAACAAACTTACTAAGGCCATCCACCATCACATCCTTCACAATATTCAGTCGCACAGTCAACCATCGATTGAACAGAGACTGACTCATTAGAAATTCTACACTTTCTAAGTTGACCTTCCAAGACAGCAGCACTTGCCCATGCCCAGCAATTTCCGCAATTATATTGGAATCCAACAGGTCCAACTAAACCTTCTTTCCTCCAATCAACTGATCGTCTTGCTTGTGGCAATGCAGTCAATGGATCTGATCTTGTAGATGTACTTGGAGCGAACTTCATGAGAACTGTGCGGATTTCTCTCTTTGTTAAGTCAGACAAGTGATTCAAGGCACGCTTGAATGTAGCTTTTCCAAGTTTAAATAATTTATTGTGTTGATGATTTTCACGGAAGTTGTGAATCAAATGGATTGTTCTGCAGAATTTCTCAGCAACCGTTCCATAAGTTTTGTTGTGAGTGACAGTCCATTGGAAGAATTCATGGAGTTCATGTAGAGATGGTGGTGGAATGAGAGTGCAGTTTTTGGCGCTATAAAACTTCGTCTTTAAGATTTTCAAACCTTTTTTGATCTTGTCAGCTAGAGTTTCATCGCTTTCTGATGATGATGACGAATCTGAGTGTGAGGCTGATGAACTTGGATTAGGATCTGAAGAGTTTTCAGATCGGACCATTTGAGAAGCGTAGTTGAGGTTCTCGCGGTCAATTTGTGCACTTACTAGTGCTATAACTGGAATTATATTAAATGTTAAGTTTATTACCTCAAAAAACTAATTTAGAGACTCAAAAAACTTACAAAAAACAGCACTAAGGATGACTAAAATCTTCATTATGTCTTCTAATGCTCAGCAACTTAATTATAGGAATAACAAGCTCTTTACAGAAAAATCATTCATTTTATATTAATCTAGTGTTCTCCCACTTTTCAGACAGAATTCTCTCACATCCTGTTGATTAAACTTCAAGTCGCATGTTTGATGTAGCTTAGAGAAAGGGAAAATGCTGTGGATGCAGTCATGCAGGTTCAGAGTCCTGAAACTCATTGACGTTTATGCTTGATTGCATTTTTTGTGATCAGTTTGTTATCTCTTGCTTGAATTGAAGGCTGTTAGCATTTGCAGTAGTGTGAATGTACAGGCTAGAAGATTTACAGTTCGGATAGATTCTGGTAGATGATGTAAGTAATAAAACAAATTATTTTAATTTTTAAATGCTTTTTATTACAACTAATGGTTAAATTTCGTGGTTAAGACCAAAAAATAAGAAAATTTCAACATTTTTAAGGCGTCAAATTACAAATTATCTAAAAACCGAACGGACAGACTTCTCCATCAAGATCCTTAACTTGTGCGTAATCAATTATAGTCTCAGTAATGCAAAGATTTTGGCCTCTAGCGATTTTAGCGTATCCCTTGTCACCCCAACCAGATCCCCAACTGTTCTTGATAATCCTGAAAAAATATGAACATATTAAAAATTTGTTTTAGAAGCTGAAGCACCTGCTGCTTACCAATAATCTCCAAATACAGGATCAGTTCCATAACCAACAATAGCAACGACATGTTTAACTTCTTTGCAGCACGTTGGAGTTGTATAAACACCAGATTTATATTGAAACAAGCTGGGATGAGTACACATTACAGTAGCAACTGGACCAACGTGTGAAAGGACTTGCCTGCAAGTTAAAGAAGTTCAAAACTAATAAGAAACCTTCCTAAAAAATTAAAAATCATCAAAACTTACTTAATGAACGAGGCATTGCCATTAACATTAGTGAAATTGAATTGATATGGTTTATGGACGTAGGCAATGATGTCATCTCTGTCATATGAACAGTTTCTTGGACTATCTTTGTATGGATACTTGTCAGCTGGTAAGATTCCACCATTAGCTTGCAATTTAAAGGCATAGCTGGAAATTAAATAAAATCAATTAATCATCCTTAATTTAAAGACATTCCAAAGCTTACAAAGCCCATCCAGATTTACATCCCCAAATACCAGGTCCTGGACAGTCAACCATAGTCTGAACTGAAACTTGATCATGATAAATTCCACATTTTAACAATTGAGCTTCCAATGCAGCTGATCCAGCCCATGCATAACAACTTCCACATTTATATTGATGTCCAACTGGTGTGACTAAGCCTTCAGTTCTCCAATCAACTGATTCTCTAGCTGGTGGATATACAGGCAATGGTCCTTTAAGTTGACGAACTTGTGGTTGGAACTGTACGTCCTTCATAATAAGTTTTTCAAGCTTCTCGTCATGCGACAAATCTGAGTATTCAGTCAAGTCACGTTGATATGAAACTTTTCCTAATGCAAACAGCTCATTGTGTGCCTTAATTTCTCTCATGTGATACACAACTCGGACCATCTTGCAGATTTTGGTTTGTGGTGTTTTATAGACTTTTTTGTTCTTGTCACTCCATTCATAGAATTCAGTGATTTCTTGGAGTGTTGGCGATGGAGTCAGTGTGCATTCCTTTGGGTTGTAGGTGTTGACATCATTGTCTGGTTCGGTGAATGACTGAATTTCTTCTGAATTTGGATCTTTTATTTCTGGAGGTCCACTGTTACCAAATGATGGAATCTCATCAGAATCACAAGTGACACTTCCAATTAGGAGAATCGCAAAGATGCAAAGCAACTTCATAATTATTTGAGGTTATGTAATTGGTATTAACTATTGGATGATAAATTGATAACTGATGATAAGTTCTGAATTTTTGGGTCTTTTTATACTGAATTAGAAGAACAGCAGTAAGATGCTGAACATTACAGCACTGACCTAGTTTTCTACCTGCAGTACATGTAACACTTATGTAAATATTCTCCAATATTTGAAGATGTTCGATAACATTTCGATATTATGAAAATATTTGAACATAAGTTTTGGATCTAGAACTAAGAATTAAGCTGAATATGATGCTTAGTTGAGCAATAAACACTTATTTGTGTAATCTTCAAGCGCACATTTGTGTAAATTCAAATATTTTTCATTTATTTTTCAACGTTTCGATTAATTTTGTAACAATTTTTGAGTCATTACATTTTTTATTTATGAAAAAACTCTGCAAACTTTCCCATTGACATCTCGAACTTGTGCAAAATAAACTTCAGTTTCAAATTCACACGTGTTTTTGCCTCTTGCGATCTTTCCGAAGCCATTGTCACCCCATGTTGGTCCCCAGCTGTTCTTAACTAACCTGTAACATAAGTTGAAGATGTGAATTTACTGGGATTGGGCTAATTGGGAAGGTATTGGTGGTAAAAGTTGACACTTTACCTTTAGCTGTAGTATAGCACATAATTAATCATAAAGAAGGGCTTACACCTTTCTTGGTAAGCTAATAATCATCTATAACTTACCAGTAATCACCATTTTTCGGATCAGTTCCATATCCAACAATAGCAACTGTTTTTAAAAATGTCACAAATGTAAAACAGAACTGAACATATTAAAATCTTTCTACATACTAGCATGATTTGATTTTTTACAGCATTTGTCGACATCATAGACACCTGATGAATAATCTTCAAATGATTTACTAGAACAGATTCCTGATGCAATTGGACCATAATGTGAGACAAGTTTCCTGCAAAAAAAAAAACAGAAAGCTAAATTACCCGATCGGCACGCATTGAAATGTTTGCCACCCGACAGCCGGGTTGATAGTATAATTAGAAACAAGAGCCAGCCGCTGTAAAGAAACATCCAACTGGATGTTACGTAGCTCCCGCTTGGTTTCTCACAATTCCCCGTCTAAAATCATTAAAGTCTCGATTTTTGAACTTATTTTTCTTGGAATTCACTGGAAAATTGGGTCAGACTCGCTTTTATAGAGCTGAATTCACGAAAAATCCTGCTTTTGACCAAAAATCGGCAAAACCGATCGACAGCCTACTCAAGCCTCCATGATTGATCAAAACATAATCAACTGGTTCCATAAACTTGATATCAACTTACTTCATATACTCATGACCACCATGAACATTATAAAAGTCGTAATCATAGGGAACATCGACATAAGCAAGTACATCATTTCTACTATAAGCACAAATGCCATCCTTGTCTTCATAAGGATACTTGCTAGCTGGAAGGATTCCACCTTTCATCTGCCACCTAAAAACAGAACTTTACACAAACCAAAGATCAGAAGAGCTCCTTTAAAGCCTCAAAATCATTCAAAAACTTACTAAGGATATCCACTTTTACAATGCCAACTTGACGCAGTCGTACAATCAACTTCTGACTGAACAGACACAGATTTTCTTGATATTCCACATTTCCTCAACTGTCCTTCCAAGACTGCAGCACTTGACCAAGCATAACAGCTGTTGCAATTAATTTGCAAGCCAACTTTGGTCACTAAACCTTCTTTTCTGTAATCTACAGATTCTCTTGCATCTGGAAGGTCTGGATAGTCTTCAAAATTGTTATTTCTTGCATTCTTATTCATCATTATTAAGCGATAATTTCGTTCTTCTGTTGTCAGGTCTGACAATTCATTCAGTCTTCTAGTAAACTTGACTTTGCCTTCATCATAAAGCTTGTTGTGCTCGTGAATCTCACGGATACTTTGAATGACATAGACAGCTCTGCAAATATGTTCTTCAGCTGTTTGATATGTTCTGTTAAATTGTAAAGTCCATTGATGGAATTGAAGCAGTTCATCGGATGTTGGTGGTGGAACTAGCTTGCACTTTTCTTGATTGTAGAGCTTTGTTTTAAGGATGTTTGGAGACTGCTCGTTGCTTTCTGATGATGAACTTGAAGTTGGTTCGATAATTTGATTTTGTTTATTCAATCGAACCATTTGGGCAGTGAATTTTGGATTTTTATGCTTGTTTTGATCACTCGCGACTATAAGCACTGTGAAATGTAAAGAGCCTTGTTATTGAGAAATCTAAAGATTAGAATTGCAATGAGGAATGACTTGTAATGTTTAGCTTAAGGACGTTGATGTCTTCATGTGTTGAGCAGCCAAACCAAAGCATCTTGAGCTTAAAATTAATAAACTTACCCAGCAATGTGCTTAAAACTATAACAAACTTCATTGTTGTAATGAACTTAATCCAAGGATAGCCTTTGAGTAAAACAACTGACAAATTAATAAATCTGATTTAATTTATATGATTTTAAATAGGACATCCTACTCCTCCTAAGTTGCTTATAATGTAAAAAAATGTATTTTTCGTTCTAAATTAAAAGAATAGAAAATCGTATTTTGTTGAACTTTTAATAGGTTTATTGGAATTAAATCTATTAATGAAAGCTGATTTGAGTGAATTGCCTTTGTTTAAATTTGTTCTACTTTGTGGTTTTTAGGAGGACAATAACATAATTAATAAACTTTTGACTAGTTGTTTTGCTCTTACAAAACTCTATTCAAATCCAAGATTCACTTTACATTCTCATTGATCTAAGACAGCGTTGTCCAAAGTTTATGAGCCACAACACACTTGGGTAAGCCATGGCCGAAGCCATACACAGCATGCGACTCATGTCAGTTTCAAAAAATTTCTACGGCACACTAGTGTGCCGCGGTACACAATTTGAAAATCACTGATTTAAGAAAACTAGATATTAAATAAAAATACGATTTCATTGAATTTCGTCAATTTACCATATTTAGCTGTACATCAAACGCGTTATCAGGGGGGGGGGGGGATTTAGGGGACAAATCTTCCGACGTTAACAGAAATTTCTTCATTTTGCTAGGAGTTTTATAAAAAAAAAATCATAAAAATCCCCCCTCCCCTCTGAATTTTCCATATAAATTCCCCCCTCCCCCCTCTTTAAATTCCTGAATACGTCACTGTTGTACATTAAAGATCATTCATTTAAGATGAAAAGCTAATGTTGAAGATGCTTAGCACATAAAAGAACATTTCCGTGGCACTTAAGATCTCCAAAGACTTACTTAACATTCATATAATGTTAAAAGCGATTAGTCAAGTCAAATGGCAATGCTTGAAAGCTACGTTGTCTGTGAGCTTATCCTACTTTAAAAATGTAAGGTTTGATTTAAACTCGGTTTAACCAAACCAGCCATTTTTCTTCATCAAACTGAATTCTCATGAATTGACAGAGTTGCAACCATAAAACTTAAAATAATCAATGTAGTGGCTTATATATTTACTTCGGTCGTCAAAAGGAAGCTCATTTTTAACCGCATTAAGAACATCAAACTGGAACCAACTCTTCCCGGATCGCAACAGTTGCAATATCAATTCTAAATAAAGTTTTTAACTTTATACCCAAAAATTGTGATTCGCAGGTCTGAATGAATGCAAGAGTGATAAATTTTCTGAAATTATGACTTTATAGATCGATACATTATGAACCTCAGGCGCGTAACCAGGGGGAAGGGGGGGGGCAAATTCCCCAACGTAAACAGAAATTTCTTTATTATGCTAGGGTTTTTATGAAAAAATCACAAAAATACCCCCCCCCCCCCCCCCCCCCCCACACAGAAAAATTTTTTTTGTTCCCCCCTCTTCAAATTCTTGGCTACGCCCCTGATGAACCTCATCAAAACTTAAGTTCTAAGACATCTTAAAAAAGATAATAATGAAAATTCCATTTTATATATTTCAAATTAGTTTTATTTCATTTTCTGTAGATTCAATCATGCAATCACAGTCAGAACCTTAGAATATTTGACAAACTTTTCCTTTTGTGTCACGGAGCTGTGCGAAGAAAACTTCTCTTTCAAAGTCACAGACATTTTTGCCCATTGCGATTCTTCCAAAGCCATTCTCACCCCAGTACTTGCCCCAGCTGTTCTTGATCAACCTGTGAATTATAATTTGAGGTATTGAGGACCAAAATAAAGCCAAAATATGCTAGAACTCACCAGTAGTCACCTTCACGTGGGTCAGTTCCATATCCAACAATTGAAACTATAGCAAAATAAATATTAATATCTTCTAAAATTTTAATTTAAACCTTTATAAGACTTACTAGCATGATCTTGTTGAGTACAACAACGTGGAGCATCATAAACACCTGATGAATAATCCTTAAAACTATCTTCAACACAAATACCAGATGAGATTGGTCCGACAGTTGAAACAAGTTTTCTGGAAGTATTCAACCATTGTCAATGCCTTAATCGAGCTCGGAACCTTAAAATTTAAACTTACTTGATGTACTCATGACTTCCCTTGATTGGCTCAAAGTCATAACCAAAAGCTTTGTCAACAAATGCAACTGCATCTCGTCTATTGTATGAGCATCGTCCATTTCTGTCAAGGTATGGATATTTGGCTGCTGGATAGATTCCACCTTTCTTTTGCCAGTCAAAGACGTAGCTGAAATAGACAGCATTAAAAATGATCCATAAAAATCCACAATAACTGCTTACTATTCAATTCCACCATCACACTGTGAGCATCCCTTAGTTGGACAGTCAACCATAAGCTGGACAGACACGGTTCCATTATAGATTCCACATTTTCTCAATTGTCCTTCCAAAACAGCAGCACTTGACCATGCGAAGCAACTTCCACAATACAATTGTAATCCAATAGGTCCGACTAAACCTTCGGTTCTGTAATCAACTGATTCTCTAGGTTCTGGTAAGTCTGGCAACTCCTCAGCTTTAGCTTTTACTAATTTTCTTTCTGGCATTTGCTTCATAAGAAGTCGATTGCTACTTTCTTGTTCTGTCAAGTCTGAAAAGTCATTCAAGTTACGCTTGAAGTTGACCTTGCCTTGCTCATATCGCTTGTTGTGGACGAAAATTTCACGAAGCTTTTTAATCACATTAATCATTCTGCATGTCTTCTCACGGTCTGTCAAGTACTGTCTGTTGAACTTTGCTGCCCACTGATGGAACTCATTTAGTTCATCTGAAGTTGGTTCTGGAATGAGAATACAGCGGTCTGGATTGTATTGTTGAGTCTTTAAGATTCTTGGAGAGCCGTGGCTGTGTTCAGCACTTTCTGATGAAGAACTTGATGAACTTGAGCTCGAGCTGGAACTAGAACTTGAGGATGAAGAGCTTGATGACGAGTTTGAGCTTGATGATGAGTCTGAACTTGATGAGCTAGAGCTTGATGAGCTAGAACTTGATGAGTCGATTTTGTTGTTGTTTCGACGAATCCAATTTGAGCGTTGAGGCTGATCCCGGTCAGTGGCAAGTACCAAGACTAGATTTTTGAAAAGATTGAATAGCTAAAGAGTATTTAGATGTTACAAGTGACTAACTTACCAAGCACAGCACTTAAAATGAGCAAAAACTTCATCTTTTTTGTCTTCCGGATCAACTAGTAATGATAGCTGCATGATGACAAGTCAGACTTTATATAGAAATATTTTCAAGCCCCACCGTGAATGCATTTAAACCCCACTAAATATGATTCCTAAATCGTCAGACTTAAAAAGGATGTTCTGATTTCATTGAACTTTTCAATAAAAACAAATGCAAAAATTGCAAGTATTAATTTGACTCAGCACTTTCATGTGCATCATCCTAAATTCTTAATCTTAGATCTGCAGTTTTAAGGAAACAAAGGAATTTTAGAAAATAGAACGTCCATTCATCAATTTCTAGTTTATGACTTATTTGTGCCAATCAGCTAAAACATAGTTACTTTGCACTAAAATGGGATCTAATCTTTCACTGATGAAAGGATCTTTCAGTTTTTATAAGTACTTACTTCTTACTTCCTTGGCTAGGGTGCATGTGGACCCATTGCAAAGTTCAGAGATCGTCTAAAGACAGCTCTATCCCTCGAGACCTTCTGCCAGTTCGGGATATTAAGGACTCTAGCATCCTTATCAACACATCCAATCCAGATGTTCTTTGGTCTTCCTCTAGATCTTGCCATCGTTGTTTTTATAAGTGGCAGTGGAAATCTCAGTTTGAGCATTTTGTACAAGAGTCCGTTATGCCAGATTCTGTCAAATGCTTTTTTCTACATCCAGGAAGATTATGCCTGTTGACTTTTGTTGTTTAAGTTTTCTTTTGCTGATTTGATCACTTTGATAAGCTGGTGTGATGTTGATCTTCCAATTAGGAAGCCACACTACTGTCTTGGGGTGATGCTGATTGGGGTTTTGGGACGATATCCTCGAGATGAACGTTGAAACTATTCAGCAAAACTCTCTTCTTACTTACTTACTTCGTTGACCGTACAGATCAATTTTGATCCATTGCCTCCCTTAAATGTCGCCGGAAGCTGGCACTTTGCTGGCTACCGCTTTTTTTTTTTTCAACAGCCTCCTTCTACGAGTTCTTTGGTTTTTCACGTGCTCGCTTGCCATCTACACTTCACTAATGGAGCTTCCACAGGTCTCCTCAATACATGTCCTGCCCATCGGAGCCTGTTTACTTTGATTCGTTTTACGATATCAGCTTCTGTGAAGAGCTGATATAACTCTGCGTTGCTCCTGATCTTGAAAAGATCTCCTTCCTTCTTATGTCCAAAACTCTCCAGTATTTTGCATATTGAGCTGAGAAGAGGCCTGGAGCTAGTTGGACATCTTAACATAATTTAAATTAGTTTAATCGAGTTTCAAAGCATCATCTAAGCATTTTAAGCCTTATTACTGCTGAGAATGATGTGAAAATCAGGTTTCGGATTAGACTTGAGCTTATGTTTGCTTTTTAGGCAGGAAGAGGAAGCTGCTTCATTTGTTCAAACTTATTGAACAACAAACTTTTTTAACCTATCAATTTTGCAACAACGGAGGTCTAAAAAGCCGATCTTTGCTCAAGTAGCAAATGAATCCTAACTGTTCTCTGAAATAATTAAATTTTGTAAAGGTTCAAATGTTTAAAAACTTTAAGGAATTATAATTGATCTGAAACTTAACAATTTTATTTTTTGAAATTCATTGAAATAGATTCAATTTCATTTAGGATTGTTTTGTTTTATTTTGGTAGATTGAACATTTTAAAAATCAAATAATTCACAAACTTTTCCTCTTGAGTCACGGAGTTGTGCAAAGTAAACTTCACTTTCGAACTGGCACATGTTCTTGCCCATTGCGACTCGTCCGTAGCCATTTTCACCCCAGTACTTGCCCCAGCTGTTCTTGATCAACCTGTGGAGATTCAAAAAGTTGCTCAATTAAAGTTAAACCTTCAAAAAATAATGAAAAAATCCTACCAATAGTCACCATCACGTGGGTCTGATCCATATCCAACAATTGTTACTGAAAATTAATTTTTTCATAATTTAAAAAAAATCTTAAAAATGTCAAAACTTTAGCAGCTTACCAGCATGATTCATTTCATCACCACAACTGTCGTTGCTATAAACACCAGAATCGTAATCTTTGAAGCTTTGCTCAGCACACAGACCAACTGAGATTGGACCAACAATTGAGACAATTTTCCTAAATTAAAAATTTTTGAGGTTAAGTTTGTCAATTTGGAACTTTTGGCTTTGACTTACTTGATATATTCATGTCTTCTTTTAATAGGCATGAAGTTGAATCCAAAAGCTTGATCAACATAAGCAATGATGTCACTTTTACTGAAGTTGCAGGTTCCGTTTCTGTCCAAATATGGATACTTGTCAGCTGGCAAGATTCCACCATGCTTCTGATATTCAAACACAAAACTGAAAAATTTATTAAAATTAATTAAAAAAATCCATACAATTATCCCAAAGTCAACTTACTAAGGAAGTCCACCCTTGCATTTTTCACATCCTTCCGTTGGACAGTCGACCATATTTTGGACAGAAACTGGTTCTTTAAAGATGTTACATTTTCTCAATTGTCCTTCAACAACAGCAGCACTTGACCATGCATAACAACTTCCACAATATCCTTGCTGTGCAACTGGTCCAACTAAGCCTTCATCTCTGTAATCGACATTCTCTCTTGCATCTGGTAAGTATGGCAAGTCACTTAATTTACTATGAGCAAGTTGGCTTTTTGGCTTTTTCATTAAAATTCGATCACGCATTTCCTGCATTGTCAAGTCTGAAAGATGATTTAATCCACGCTTGTAAGTTTCCTTGCCTTCATCGTAACGCTGATTATGAGCATGAATGTCACGAATTGTGTTAATAACATTGATTAATCTGCAAGATTGTTCGGATTCTGAGTAGTGCTTGTTATGCTTTGCAGCCCATTGACGGAAGAGACTCAACTCATAGGATGTTGGCTCTGGGACGAGATTGCAGCGGTTTGGATTGAAAACTTTAGTTTTTAGGATTTTTGGTGATTGTTCGTCACTTTCTGATGATGAACTTGATGGATTGATGTGATTGTTGGATCGAATGTTTTGACGAACCCAATTAGATCTTTGATGGTGATTACTGCGGTCACTAGCTAGTGCAAGTACTACAGCACTCAAAATGATCAAAAGCTTCATGTTCTCAGCTCCTATAGATTCAGTCTGCTAAGTGTAATGCAACTGAAAGATTAGCAGTTAGATCATTGAATTTATAATAATCCAGGATCCCACCCAAAACTATTTTCACATCATTTTATAAAATTATTGACCAGGAGCTTGTTTGTGTCCTAATTTGTTAACTAGCTTTGTTTCACTAGCTTTGCAGTTTTACTCGATCTTTGAGTTTTCTTTGTTTAGAAAAATTCAATTCAGATGATTTGTGATCGACGACCTTCTCAGGCGAGGTCTGAAGCTAGAAGCTTACATTAAATAGACGAGTTGTAAGTCAGATTGTGTCAATTAGGACATAAACAAGCTCTAAATTCTTGACTTTGTAAAAAATCAGGATTTGCACCCCTTCCAGGCTCCTTTTGTCTCGTCAACTTAAATATAAATTCAAGGCTTAACTTGTAAGCTTTTAAGTCGCCACTCAGTCACTGGGCTCAACTGGTGCTAATAAAATGAAAATTTTATTTATTTTAAGTGCTGTGCTATGCGCATTAGCCAGCGATCGCCATCAACAACAAACGTCTGGATGGATTCGTCAGAATATTCGATCCAACAATCACATCAGCTCATCAAGTTCCTCATCAGAAAGTGACGAACAGCTAGTAAATATCTTAAAAACAAAGACTTACAACCCAAAACGCTGTTTACTCGTCCCAGAACCAACAGCTGATGAACTTCATGAATTCCATCAATGGGCTGCACAGCACAGCAAGCAGTACTCATCAGAACGTGAGCAGTCATGCAGGATGATTAATATGATTTATAAGCTTCGTGACATTCATGCACACAACAAGAGATTCGATGAAGGCAAGGAGACATTCAAAAGAGCATTAAATCACCTCTCAGACTTGACAAGAAAGGAAGTTAAGACACAAATTTTAATGGAAGATGTTTTCGACTGGAACCGACCAAGAGACAGTCTTGAGAATTTAAAAGAATTCCCAGAAGCAAGAGAAGCTGTTGACTATAGAGATGAAAACTATGTTGGACAAGTTGGACAGCAAGGAAAGTGTGGAAGCTGCTGGGCATGGTCAAGTGCTGCCGTTTTGGAAGGACAGTTGAGAAAATGTGGAATCTCAGAAGAGCCAGTGTCGGTTCAAAATATGGTTGATTGTGTGACTAAGTTCTGTCGTGGATGTAAAGGTGGAATTCCATAGTAAGTTGCGGAGCAAGAATGTGACTTCCTCGTGGCTCCTGAATTTTTCTAAAGTTTAATGCTATTTCTATTTACAGTGAAGCTTTTGCCTACGAAAAGACTGGCGGGATCCTAACAGCTGCAAAGTATCCTTATTTTGGCAAGCAACATCGATGCTCTTTCAATAGAAGTGATATTATTGGCTATGTTGATCAGCCTTTTGAATATTTCTTCCCAGAAATTCCAGCTGCTGAAGCTTACATGAGGTAAGACTTAGTTTTTTGCATCTAAGGCTAGTTGCTGGGGCCTTCATGTTTGATATTAAGCAGGGAGTAGGAGGCGGTGGACCGAGAAGAAGGTCAACAAAGAGTCTTAACCAGTGTTGTCTAAACTGTGTGCCGCGGCACACTGATGTGCCGTTGAAAGTTTTTGAAAATGATCCAAGCCACTTACTGTTAGCGACTTTGGTCATGGCTTAACATTTTGGTGTGCCTTAGCTCAAAAAGGTTGAACAACACTGGTCTAAGCTGATCTTGATGCCAAAAACTCAACCAAAAGTGACAATTTACATCCAAAAATAAATAAATTTTCAATTTTAATCCACAGAAAAATTGTCTCATCAGTCGGTCCTATATCGACTGTCCTTTATGCCAATGATAACTTTGAAGATTATGCTACTGGAATCTTCACAGCAACAGACTGTAACAGAAAGGCACCAAATCATGCTGGTGAGTACGTCTTAATTTAATAACTCATCAATTCATTTGATTGAATTCTTTCAGTAACAATCGTTGGATATGGAACTGACCCTAAGTTTGGTGACTATTGGTAAGTAAAGTCATAAAATCGACAAAAGCTTTAAACTGATGAATTTAATTTTATATCCTAGGCTCCTGAAGAACAGTTGGGGAACAACATGGGGTGAAAATGGATTCGGAAAAATCGCACGTGGCAAAAACATGTGTCGTTTTGAAAGCAGAGTCTTCTTTGCTCAAATTGCTGACAAAAATAGAAACGTCTGCAGTTTTGAATAAAAAATGAGACTTTATTATTGTTCGTGACTTTGAAAGTCTGATAATGAACAGTCAATAAATAAATAAAATTTAAAATGTTGCAGTAAATGTCTTTGAATCAGTTGGTTTGTCTTTTGTAGTCCAAACTCAATCTCCTTCTTGTTATGCCTTTGATGTCACTGGAAATAATAATGTGAAAGGGTTCCAGACAAGCGACGTGTTACTACACGTTGTGATGAGTTTGAGGCTCGCGATCCTGATCGATGATAGAATCTATTGTAGAATTACTTATTAGATGATTAATATTCCTAAACTAATTGCAATAATAAAAAGGAGAAAAATCGACTATATAACCTTTGCAATAATTATTGAATTTTCATTCAGCCACAAAATTTGAACTTTTCAGCCCCAAACTTAGCCAATTGAAGCCTAGAATCAAAGTCAAATATTACTGCAACCTTTGCAATAATTATTGAATTTTCATTCAGCCACAAAATATGAACTATTCAGCTTCAAACTAAGCCAATTGAAGCCTAGAACCAAAATCGAATATTACTGCAACCTTTGCAATAATTATTGAATTTTCATTCAGCCACAAAATATGAACTATTCAGCTTCAAACTAAGCCAATTGAAGCCTATAATCAAAATCAAATATTACTGCAACTTTTTTGTTTTGTGATATTTATTTAAGAACTGTAATCTAACATAAGTCAAAACCGGAAGCTATTGACCTTCCACATAAGTCGTGTTTTTTTTATCATTAATCATAAATTGTCCACTTTAATGCTTTTCCAAGCTGCAAACATTTCTTTTATTGTCCGTTACTTCAGCAAAATAAACGCTGCTTTCAAATTGACATACATTCGAGCCTCTCGCAATTTTTCCGAAGCCTTTATCGCCCCATGTTGGTCCCCAGCTGTTTTTCAGAAGCCTGTGAATAAAAATCAAACTTAGAACTTTAAATTTTGATGATCTTAGTGAAAGAACTTACCAATAGTCACCGAATTGAGGGTCGGTTCCATATCCAACAATTGTTACTGAAACGAAAGTTTAATTCACTATTCTTAAAATTTTCCTGAAAGCTTTTGGTGCTCACCTGCATGGTTTCGTTTGGTTGAACTGCAATTGTTCGATGTAAAGACTCCAGATTTGTAGTTTTCGAATTTCTCATCAGCATATAAGACAGTTGATATTGGACCGACGAATGAGACAAGTTTTCTAAACGAATTAATTGATACTCATTAACAGGAGCCAATTTGGAGCTTCCATTTACGTTTTTACTTACCTCATTATCAATTCAAAATCTGTAAATCTGTGAGAATGATATTCAAATGCTTCCTTTACGTAGCCAATAATGTCAGTTTCGTTGTAAGCACAGCCATTGCTTGTCTCTTGATATGGATACTTCCTGGCTGGTAAAATTCCACCAGTTGTTCCGTGAAACAAAGCTTTGCTGTAAAGTAAAGGAATTTATGAAAATCAAGCATTTATGTCAGTGATGGCCGACCCATGTACCACGGCACTAGTCGATAAATCCCACGAATTGTGTGCGATATGCAGTTTTGGTCATGGCTAATCATAAATTTGTGCCGTGGCACAAAAAAGGTTGTGAACCACTGATAGTTTCAAGAACCAGTGTTGCAAATGTAGATGTCTACACTAGATGAAGAATGTAGATTCTTCAATAGTTTTTGTCTAGCTAAGAAACTTTCTTCATAAAGATCGATTCTACATGTAGAAAGAAAAAAACCATCTACATGTAGATTGTGTCTACATGTAGAATCTGTCTACATGTAGATTCGATGTAGATGTCTATAATTCTACATTTTTTTCCAGGTCTACATCAGAGAAGAATGTAGAATCGTAGACATCTACATTAAATCTACATGTAGACAGATTCTACATGTAGACACAATCTACATGTAGATGGTTTTTTTCTTTCTACATGTAGAATCGATTTTATGAAGAAATTTCTGTCTCAGAATTTATCTGATCCAGACAAATAGCCAGAATGCAACACTGACAAGAACTTACAAAATACTTCCACCTCTGCATACTTTCGGGTACTGTTCAACACAATCGAGGATGTTTTGTACGGAAACAGCTTCTTGTGAAATTCTACATTTCTTTAATTGACTTTCTAAAACTGCTGCGACTGACCATGTCCAGGAACTACCACAATTATCTTGTGTTCCAACAGGTCCAACTAAGTTCTCTTTTCTGTAGTCGACAGATTCTCTTGGTTCTGGCAAGTTCTCTAAATAGCTAATATAATGTGAATTTATATTCCAGTCGTCAATTAGAATATTTGCTTCCATTTCCTGTCTAGTCAGGTCTGAAAGATAATTTAAAGCACGTGTGAATGTCTCCTTGCCTGCCTTGAATCTTTTATTGTGAGCTTGAATATCACGAAGTTTCTTGACGACGTTGATCATCCTGCATAATTTCTCATGTTCTGATGGGTAGTGCTTGTTGTGCTTTTGAGTCCATTGGCGGAATCTATTGATTTCTTCAGTTGTTGGGACTGGAACTAGATGGCATTGTTCTGGGTTGTAGACTATAGTTTTTAAGATGTTTGAAGCTTGTTCATCGCTTTCTGATGAGGAACTTGATGAGCCAATGTGATTATTGGAACGAATATTCTGACGAGCCCAACCTGAACTATGAATATCACTAGCCAGTGCACAAAGCACAGCACTTAGAATAATTAAAATCTTCATTTTCTACACAACTTATTGAATGAGACTGCTGAGTTGAGTGCGACTGAATTTATATGAAGCAGTTCTAATCTACTCGAGGATTATCAATCAGAATAAAAATGATGAAATTGCAAAATGTTTAAAAGGTTTCATTTATTTTTCACTATAAACATTCATTTATGCAAGCTTTACATTTAGAGCAAGCTATACATTCACAGCAAAGTACATTATCTCATGACAATTTACAAACATTCCTATTTTGGTCCGTTATCTGAGCATAATAAACTCTGCTCTCAATAAGACACATGTTCTTGCCTCGGGCGACCCTTCCGAATCCATTTTCACCCCATTTATTGCTCCAGCTGTTCTTCAGAAGCCTGGAATTTAAAAAAAATTCATCAATCAAAGCTTTTTTCAATTTTGTGATCAAAATTACCAATAATCACCAAAATTAGGGTCAGTTCCATATCCAACGATTGTTACTGTAAGAATTTAACATTAAATAAAGCTTTAATTAATATTTTAATCTACTCACCAGCATGGTTAGGTAATGAATTGTTGCAGTCAGTCGATGAGTAGACACCGGATGCGTAATCCTGGAAATTTTTATTGGCATAAATGACTGCTGATATTGGACCGACTGATGAGACAATTTTTCTGGGAAATAAATAATGTTTTTGTGAATGTCAATCTGTTTTTGGTTGCTGGTGCTTCCCTTAAACTAGCACCTACTAAGGCTAATTCTATTATTGCCTCTGTGACAGGTGCGTAGCCAGAAGGGTCTTGTCCCCCTCATAAACGTTTTTAACCGTGCTTTAGTTGCAGTTCAAAACGTTTTGGGAGGACAAGACAGTCCTGCTCTGTGATATTTAACTGGTAGGCGCTAGCGTGCCGCGTCACACAGTTTGGACAACAATGTGTTAGTGTTTAATGAGGTGCAATCTTGAGTATAATTCAAAGCAAAACCCACCTCATGTATGGCTCAACATGTGGACTTTTCTTAAAAATGTGTCTAAATGATTGATCAACATAAGCTATAATGTCATTTTTGTTGTAAACACATTGATTCTGCTTAGCGGCATAAGGATATTTAGCAGCTGTTACAATTCCTCCAGTCTTTTCATAGCTAAAAGCTTCGCTATAAATCCAAAAATTATCAACTAAATTTAATTTAATTCAAAAATTCCAGCAACTTACTAAGGATTTCCACCAGCACATCCGTCGTAGGTCTTTGCAACGCAGTCAAGCATGTTTTGAGTTGAAACTGACTCTGAAGTAATTCCACATTTTCTAAGTTGACCTTCGATAACAGCAGCAGCTGACCAAGCCCAGCAACATCCACATCTGCCTTGCTGTCCAACTGGACTAACCAAATTCTCATTTCTGTAATCAACTGATGGTCGAGGATCTGGGAACTCTGGTAGATTTTGAACATTACTTTGTGGTAAGATTTTGTCCCGGGTTTCCTTTAACAGAAGTTTCGTCTTAAATTCCTTTCTTGTCAAGTCTGAGAGGTGATTTAATGCTCTCTTGAATGTCTCTTTGCCTTCATCGAATCTCTTGTTGTGTGCATGAATGTCACGAAGTTTGTAAATGACATTAATCATCCTGCATGACTCTTCAGCTTCGGATGAGTACTGCTTGTCTTGTTGTTCAGCCCATTGATGATATTCATTGATTTCATCTGATGTTGGCTCTGGGACGAGAATGCAGCGATCGGAGTTGTAGATTTTTGTTTTTAAGATTTTTGGGAACTGTTCGTCACTTTCTGATGATGAACTTGATGAACTTATTTGAGTTTTTGTTCGAATGTTCTGACGAAACCATCCAGCTTGATGCTGCTGATTATGATCGCTGGCTAGCGTAACAACTGAAATAAATTAAATTTTGGAATTATTGACGAATAGCCTAGGATGGGATTGACGTGGAGTCTTATCCCGAATAGCACAATTCGGTTTATCGAATGGAAATCTGGCACCGAGCTGGCATGATTCTGGCTTCGATTTGAATCCAGCACCATGCCTGAGTTACACCGGATTAATGCCAGATTTCTTAACGATTAACCGAATTGTGCCATTCGGGTATTCCTGTTTGGTGCTTGATACTTGAGCTAGTTCCTACAGTATACCTCAGCTTTGGCAATGGTAAACTCGAAGAAACGGATCAAGTGACTAAATGTATATAACATAAAGATACTAACCTAGTATAGCACTTAATATTGCAATGAACTTCATTATTTTCTTATTACATCGACCACAAAATAATAAAAATTCTATAAATTTCCCTGTATTTATAGCAAAATTCCAGTACATCCATCTCCTAGAATGCCTTCAACCCCTCTCAATCTCACCCCACTTAATTAAATTCACAAAAAATTCAGTTCATCAATTTTAGTTTGCATGCAGCTAACATGCTGAGCTTTCAATTATAAAAGTACAAAATCAATCATTTTTTTTATTGAACAATTTTACAAATCGAACAAACTTTGCATCTAATGCATTTTAATTCAAAACAACCGGAACGGACTCTAATCAATGACCATAACCTTAAAAAACTTTATTTGGATCAACTTCCTCCTGTGAACTGCACAATGCTGGATATTTTGCATTAGCTCCAGTTTGACATTTGCTTGCTGGCTCGCCAGTCTCATAAACAGCCTGTCCAGTTATGATTGTGAATGAATAATTGCAAGCAATGTAAGTTGTCTTTCCATATGGACCTTCATACTGCGACAAAGCACATCCAACTCGATTAGCTCGGTCACTGACAACCATAAGGAAATGTGGGATCTTTCCAGGAGCACCACAACATGAGTTGATGTCGTCTTGTGAGGCTGAAGTTCTCTCATCCCACCAAGATTGGAATGCAGAGTCGATAAAGGACGAAATGTCACGTTCAAAGGTATCAGTTTTGGCTTCAAAGAAGAGATTCTGACCTGAATATTTCATTTCTGGTGTGTTGTGACAATCGTGTTCATCTCGACAGCGACGAACGTTGAGGCCAGCGTAGTCAGCGAGGTCGTCGTCCCATTCCTGTATGGAAAGTTAATCAACAATTAATTAAAGCTTCAAAAGGATCTACTTAATGTGGAATACTCACCAAAGTAGCCATCTTTGCAGCTGAGCTAAATCCAGACTCATCACCATTCGCAATTCTGTTCCTGTATCGATTGTGTAAATCCAAAATTTTCTTCTTATCAGCACCAGTAAGGTCAATAATTTGAGCATTTGATGAGCATGATGGACTCAAGTCACCAGTGGCTGTACACGTGATGTGCTTATATTCAGTTAATGAACACAAATTGTGGCTGCAATAATTGTAGACTGTTGTGGATGCTAATCCTATTGAGATGGTGATGATGATGAGCTTTAGCATGGTTTTGAGGTGTTGAATTGATGATTAGTTGCTGACTGTTGGTGGGTTGCGTTCGACTGACTAAGAAAACTGTTATAAGCTCTTCAATTGTACTCAATTGAATGTTGTAAATGTGGAAACATCTAACATCTTTTATACTATAATAAAGATTTTTGATAAAGATCTACAAAAATTAGGGAAAGAATTTGAATAATGCACTTGTTAAGCATGAGAACTGCATGCTTTGATCTGCTTAATTAATAATCATATTTCGATAAGATTTCAGTATTTACAATCAAGCTAGAGTTGTGGGAACTTTAAAGATTGATTCAAAAATACTACAAAATTGAGTGGATGTTCTTGAGGGAAAATTCTGCGATGTTGATATGGAAGGTATGGTATAGATGCATTTTTGGTCAGGCGCGTAGCCAGGGGGGGGGGGATTTAGGGGAAAATCAACCAACGTAAACATATATCATCTTTATTTTGCTAGGGTTTTTTATGAAAAAAAAAACAAAAATTCCACCCCTTCTTAAATTTTTCCATACAAAAAAAAATTTCCCCCCCCCCCCCTTCAAATTCCTGGCTACGCCCCTATTTCTGGTACATCAGGGGCAAAGCCAGGAGGGCCTTGTCCCCCTTTTAAGCGTTTTGATCCTTACTCTCGCTGTGGCTTAAGGGGAGGACAAGACCCTCCTAGATACGCGCCCCAGGTACATTTAAGATCACTTTATCATAGCTTAATCATTATCGTTGGATAAACTTAAGCTTTTAGCAAAGGAACTAGTCAAGAACCTGTCATTAACCAAGAATGAACTGCTGCGAATGCCCCTTGATTGTAAGTCAGTTGACAAACATTCATTGGAGCATCACTTTTTCTTCTCTATATATAAACAAGTTAATGAACTTAGCCGTGGTTCACTTATGACGTGCAAAATAAAAGTCATTTTTTAAAAAACGACAATAAATTAAAGAATAAGAAATTTGTTTCTTTCTTTCTGACCCACTTTTCCTCCTCCCCCCTCCCCCCCTTTCATGGACGTCATCAGGGGCGTTGCCAGGAATTTGAAGAGGAACAAAAAAAAAATTTGTGGAAAATTCAGAGGGAGGGGAGGGGGGGGTGGTTGAATTTTTGTGATTTTTTTCATAAAACTTCTAGCAAAATGAAGAAACTTCTGTTAAAATCAGGGGATTTGTCCCCCAAATCCCCACCTGGTTACGCGCTTGGACGTCATAAATGAGCAGCCCCTTAGATGAAGCATCAAAACAAATGATTACTGACACGTGCTTACTGAATATTCCTATCTATATTCAAAAATCACACTGAAATGCAAATCAAAAGCCTCAAAATGTTTTTTAATAATTACAAATTTTATTTTTAAAATTTATTACATAATAAATTAAATAATGCTAAAGAAAACAAGAACTAAGCAGCTATTGTCCAATGGTGCATCTTGAGCAATATGTTCACTTTAAGCTCTCAAATCCTTCATTATTCTTGCAATAGCATCCATTTGTTGAGTTCATTTGGAAGCTCTGGTTTGATAGCTTCGTCCTAAAATAAGAATTAGTGAATTTCAGAGAATGCTAAACTTAACGTTGATTAAAAGATAAACATTGAATCTTCTGCTGAGCCACTTCAAACCTGTAGTCAGTTTCATCATAAATCCATCAAAAATCCTAAAAACTTACCCATTTTTAATAGCATCTTCAAGTGGAACTGATTGAATTTCAATTTCTTGAACTTGTCCTTTCTTAAAGCAAGCTCTGATGCAGTGAAAGATGACTTCAACAATTGATAATATTGAGCATCCCATAAAGAGTCCAAGGAGACCTCCAAAGTCGGCAATGACTAGAATTTAGATGTGTTTTTGTCACATTAGAGTTTAATAAGTGGTCAATGTTGTATCTTAGGTTCAAAGTGTGCCCTGCCGTACCTAGATATGACCCAAAGGTGTGAAACTGACAAAAAAGTTGACCTTACCTTCCATTGCCTAATATAAAAATGCCGTACCAAACCTAGATATGACTGTACATTTCCAAACCTAAGGAAGCAGTGCAAAAAATCCAAAAACCATATCGAATACTCACAATTTTGCAACTTATAAGCCACATAATTCTCCTGTTCATCAATCGAATGATCATTGAACCTTATAGCCATCCTAGCATACACATTACTCTCACTCTTATTCTTAACATGCGCCAATCTAATAGCCGAATCCAATATAGCTTCCTTATCCAACTTAACGCTATACTTAATGTCACTACAACTTGGTAAACAGTTGCAAGGCATCAACATCTTTCCATCCCCCTGCTGAGACTCATCATCTTTATCAGGCCACTCCATCATCGCCTTAAAATAACATTTTGTCTTGTCTAAATCACAAACAGGCGTGTCATCATCTCGAGGCATTGAAAATTTAACACAGCCGCATTGTTTCAACGTGTAGTTCGTCATGCATTCATAATCGCAATGAGCTTTTGTGTACGATTTAAAATATTTCAAGCTTCGCTCACCGTCAAAATAGCAACGTCTCGATTCCGGTGCATATTTCCTCATCTCTGGGTTGTTCCTAAATGATTTTGCTGTCAGAGTCATCATTCGCTCGTAATCAAATGAGATAAAGTATTCATCATGGAATGGCGTTGGAATCTCATTTGGGAGATGGAAGATTATCTTGTAGCCTTTGCCTTGGGATAAACAGAGGTTTGTGGAGTCAGATTCTGTAAGTTTCATGTAGACTGTTAGCTGGTTGATCTTAATTGCTCTGATGGGAAAGACATTGTCGTCGTTTGTGATGTAACCGGTGTCGAGGGACCATTGATTGGGGTCTGAAAAGAGATTTAGGACTTTAGTGAGCTTCTAAGAACGATTGATGAGTCAGTTCATAGATTTTGAGAAGAATCAGACACAAATTGTGAGCCAATGGACCAGTCAGACACAGAATATGAGCCAATAGACCAGTCAGACACAGAATATGAGCCAATAGAGCATTCAGACACAGATTGTGAGCCAATAGACCAGTCAGACACAGAATATGAGCCAATAGACCAGTCAGACACAGATTGTGAGCCAATAGACCAGTCAGACACAGAATGTGAGCCAATAGGGGGGCATTTTGGGGGGGGGGGGGGGGTCAAGAAGTATGTAACGTTCTAAAAGTCGCCTGTCTTTTAAAAAAAAGTTCACGAAAATTATGAATGTTCAGGGGGGGGGGGGGGGGTTGTGAGTTGTAACATATTTTAACAAGGAGCGGAGGGAAGTGAAAAAAGTCGTTTTTTTTTGCGTAACGTAATGAGTGAACGGCCCCACACAGGACCAGTCAGACACAGAATGTGAGCCAATGGATCAGTCAGACACAGAATGTGAGCCAGTGGACTAGTCAGACACAGAATGTGAGCCAATGGACCAGTCAGACACAGTTTGAGAGCTATTAGACACACTTGCCCCTCACTAGAAACAATTTGTGAGCCAGCAGACCCAATGCTGCACATTACTAACCCCATCCCACACCAAACTCACCAGTCATGTTTCCATCAGCATCATTAAAGCTCTCATTATACAATTGATTTTCTTTATCGAATGATTTTGCAATTGTTTCTCTTTTAAACGAATCAAAATCGCGGCTTATAACATTTTCATTGAAGATCGTCTGATAGCTTTGCATGTTTAATGTGTAACAATATCCGTTGTTTGTTAACACGCGATTTAACATTTTCTCACATTTCATATAATTCTTTTTGAATCGGCATGCGGCAAATAGCTCGGGAACTTTAAGTGAAGATTCTCGTAATAATTTTGGAATATTTTTTTCTGTTCGATTTCGGCAACTTTTTTCAATCATCGGTGATGATGTTGGCGTGCAAGCTTGAATATTTGCTGACAAGTAATTTTGCTCTTCCGGTGTTAAATATGGAAGAATTTTTCCACTTGTTGCTGTATATTCAGCATAGAATCGTGAAAAATTTGCCATACTATCTCGAGCAAATAAAGGTGAGCAAATTGTGATTGCAGGGAATGGAATTTCCCTCATTGGACGCATGCGGACGGTTAATCCAATGTCTGGTTCGATGCTCCATTTCATGTAGACTCCATGGGCATAATATCCTAGTCCAACGATTGAGCAAATGAAGGCAAGAATCCAAAAGATTCTGTATGACTTTTTTGACTCGTTTGAGTCACCGATGATGTAGCGGACGCCATGGATTGTTGCTGTGCTAGCGTAAGCGTTGAGGCATTGCTTGGATACGCTCTTTTCCATTTTTGAGGTTAGAATTCTTAAAAATATCAGAAATCACAATTAATTCTAGTATTTTAAGCACAATTTCTTCACAGCCTTGGTTCCAATCGTCTTATTATCCTCAAAACATCACAGCTTAATTTGAACTTAACCTCGAAAATTCTACTTTAACCTCTCAACTGCTCCTCCCACTTGTCAACTCAAAATTCAATTAGAAAATGAAGAAAAGATTTTCGTTAATAAGCAGCTTTTATTAACACATTTCTACTCATAAAAAAAGTATTTTTTCATTGTTAATCATCGTGAGCTTTCGACTGGAAAAATGTTGTATGGCTGTGTAAAATTTGGTAGGCAGAGGTGGAGCATTGGTTTTTAATTTTATTGTTTTTTATTCAAATTTTCTCAGTTTTGTATTTTTTGGTATTTTAATGTCAAATTTTTAACAAACATGCGCCATATTTGAGAGAGACATTAATCTGTTTCCCAAAATATAGCGCACGTTTATTATTTTTGACATTTCAAGGCACAAAACTGATTCAAACCTTTTTAAAAAAGCTAGAGTCCTTAGTATCCCAAAATGTCAGCAGTTTTCGAAGAATAAGGCTGTCTTTAGAAGATCTCTGAACGCAGCAATGAGCCCAAGTGTGCCCGAGCCAAGGAAATAAGCAAGTATCTTAAGAAAACTTCTTTTTCAAATCAAAAACTCTCATCATTTTGACTAAGGATGACTAAAAAATAACCTTAATCAAAAACTATTCAACAGCTAAACTAAATTCCAACTCTGCCACAACACCAGAATGTAGAAAAAGCAATGTGAAAGATGTTCAAATGATGATTACATTCAAAACAGATGTTTTTTTTTCATTTTTAGTAAGGCAATCAACAGCTGATCATATCAGAAAACAAGCAGATTAATTTAAAGTAAAATTAAGTTCGGAAATAAAAATATGCAAAGCAAATTTTTGAGTACAAAAAGTACAAAGTTTAAAATTGTACCATTGAATAGGATTTATTGAGATTGATTAAGAGTCTTAAGGCTCTTTCTTGCTTAATCTTTTAAACTTTTGAGGTTAGCGAGCTTCCAAATTGCAGTTTGAGTGACTCATTTTGAGGTTATTGTCAGCTTGATACCCTCAATTTTTAATTACAATGTGACTATTTCCAAGCTAACCCACATTGAACTTATCAGGAAATGAAAGTAACATGATTAAGGAACGCAACTTAGTTGATGCACTGATAAGGAGAGTCAGTAGAGCAAAAGAGTGAGTTTTTTTTATAGAATCAGCATTCATACTGTCAGTAAACTTCAGATTAAAAGGACATGAAAGTTTTCTCTAGAATTTTAGCTGTTTTAATCTTTAATGTTGTTGCTGGAGATGATAGGTAAGGTGATTTAGGTTTCTGCTAGATCAGCAGATGCAGACACAGTCAGGAGCGTAGCCAGGAATTCGAATAGGGGGGGGGGGGCAAATCCCCCCCCCCCCCTGGCTATGCGCCTGGACACAGTTAAGCCTGTAATCATTCAGTTCTGTAATAATATTGTCACCCCACAGATTCATAGCATTTTGGGCACCAGTTCGCATAACAGATGGCAACCTACTCAGCACAACAATATTCTCATCAAATCTTCCGGATGACATCAAGGTTGGCATTCAATATCGCAGCACAAACTCGAAATTTGTCCTCAAAAACGATGAATTTAAGACGATTGACATTAAAAATGGAGAATATATGGCGAGGTCTGGTTCAACATTAAACTTAACCTTTTATAGATCTGTGACTACTTCTGGAAGCACCAAGCATCAATGTTCAACAAAATCAATTAAAATTCTCCCAGAACAGAGAAATTTTTACATTTTCATCCAAACTGACAAGCCGATTTATAAACCAGGAGATGAAGTTAAGTTCAGAATATTAGTTATTGATAATGACATGAAGCCATTCCACATGAATACCCTCAAAGTTGACATATTTGATCCATATGGTCGAATTATTGAGACATTCAGCAACATCGAAGGTCAATTTTTGGGATTATTTGAAAATACTTTTAAATTAAGTTCGAGGACGATTGTTGGTGACTGGAAGATCAAGTCAGTTGTAGATAGAAAGGAACAATATGGAACTGAAAAGATCTTCACTAACCAAAAATACATTTTGCCACTTTTTGAGGTCAACGTTGAGACAGATCAGCAGCATTACTTGCTGGAACATGATGTAAAGTTTGTGTTTTATGCAAAATATTCATTTGGTGAATTTGTGACTGGAAATGCTGAGCTGCTCATCAGGAATCAAGCAACTGGGAATGAATATTTGAAGAAATCATTCTCGAATGTTGGCCTTGTCGAGTCATTCTCAACGAATCTTAAATTTGACCTTCAAATCGCCACAGCAGATGTAGCAACACTTGAAGCTATTGTGACATATTCGGAGCCAGAAAGTGGACTCAGTTTTAATAAATCTACAACATTTTACGTACACAATGGATTAAAGTATAAAGTCACACCATTCCATCCATCAAGATTCTCACCAGACTCAAAATTTACAGTCACAGTTCATGTCACCGAGTGGAATGGCGAAAAGTTCAAAAATCAGGACGAAAAAGTTGAAATGAAATTTTCGTTCACAACATCAGATTTTGAGAATTATGGGAAAATTGCTTACATGCCGATACTTGATGGAGTAGCTACCTATGACATTGACATACCAAAGAAGGCTGAGTTACTGCATGTGGAAGTAAAATTCACAAACAGTAAGAATTATGTGGAAAGTGAAGTATATCGAGCAAGAATTGAGCCTGGAAATGTTGATGGTGGAATGGCTTCACTGGATGTTGAGCATGAACCTAAGAAGTAAGTAAAGTTTGAGGTTAGAAGAAGGGATTAATCGTCTAGGTTGTCAATTTCTCTTAAATCATCTACAGAACATCCAAAAATCCTCTTTTTATAAACAATATCTCTCAAAAAACCTCTTTTCCAGCCCCAGACTACATGAAAGAGTCAAAATAACCGTCAAGTTAAGTTTGAGGTTAGAAGTAGGGATTAATCGTCTAGGTTGTCAATTTCTCTTAAATCGTCTACAGAACATCCAAAAATCCTCATTTTATAAACAATATCTCTCAAAAAACCTCTTTTCCAGCCCCAGACTACATGAAAGAGTCAAAATAACCGTCAAGTTAAGTTTGAGGTTAGAAGTAGGGATTAATCGTCTAGGTTGTCAATTTCTCTTAAATCGTCTACAGAACATCCAAAAATCCTCATTTTATAAACAATATCTCTCAAAAAACCTCTTTTCCAGCCCCAGACTACATGAAAGAGTCAAAATAACCGTCAAGTTAAGTTTGAGGTTAGAAGAAGGGATTAATCGTCTAGGTTGTCAATTTCTCTTAAATCATCTACAGAACATCCAAAAATCCTCATTTTATAAACAATATCTTTCAAACAATCTCTTTTCCAGCCCCAGACTACATGACAGAGTCAAAATAACCGTCAAGAGTGACTCAAGCCTCGACAAAGTTCTGTCAGTAACAACAAACAAGCTAGGAAACATCCAATATCAGGTTGTGGACTGCAACAACAAACTCATTTGTGAATTCTATGTCGACATAAATGAGAATATGATGCCAAACTCAACTGTAACAGTCTACAATGTTGTAGATAAGTCTCACATTTATCAAGGGTCAACTTCAATTGGAACTGAATTGTTTGAGGCCGAACATGTGAGTTAAATTTTATTGGTTCATTAAAAGGATCAACAACAATGAATCTTCTAATTTTCAATAATTGCAGCTCAACTTCAAACTCTCCAAAACAGATGCCAAACCAAAAGATAAAATCCAAATGAACTTCTCGTCGACTGAGAATTCAACAATTTATTTGCTGGCATTTGACAAGAATCTGAAGTTCCTCAGAGATGGCAATGACATTACAAAGGATGATGTGTCGTCAGCTTTAGGTGAACATGATGGCAAAAGTCAGTTGATAGTTAATGACTTCACATCTTGGACTGAATGTACAGAAGAAGAGTTGCAACGAGTTGGTGTTGTTTTTGCTGATTCAGGAGTAGATGTAATGCACAGTCCAGATTTCTATGAACCAACTTCCTATTTTGTACCTAAAGATCCTGAAGTAACTGATGAATCTCCAGTCCTCCGTAAAGACTTTCCAGAAACTTGGATCTTTGAATCATTTGAAGTTGGCAATCAAAAAACAGCAATGAAGGAATTTATAGCACCAGACTCGATCACAACTTGGCAAATCTCTGCCTTTTCACTCAATCAAGACAAAGGACTTGCCATAGCACCACCTCAAGATCTGAAAGTCATGAATCAATTCTTCATCAGAATGGACCTTCCGTACTCAATAAAATACATGGAAGTGCTACGACTTGACATCTTGGTCTTCAACTACATTGAAACTGAAGATTTTCTAAAAGCTGAAGTCAAACTTGACAATTTTAATGGACAGGAATTTCAATTTGTTGAGTTTTCAGGAATTTATGAACCTTGTACTCCATCTTATAGCAACAAAGACAGCTCATCAGAAACATCAGCTCCATTTCCACACAAAAGTGTTAAGAAAATATCATTTTACATCCGACCGAACCCATCTGATAATGAATTTGACGACAAAGTTCAAAAGAAAATTAAATTGAAGGTCTCAGCTATTGGATATGGACGATATGGAGTGACTTATCATGATGAAATCGAAAAGGAGCTTCTTGTCGAACCTGCTGGTGTCTCAGATTTTATCATCAATACTCAAGATTATAAGTTGGATGGAGTTGCTACAAATCCACATATGTCTCGGGCAAACTTCACACAGGAACTTAAAGGAGTTAATGTGATTGTTGGTGGGGATTATATGAGTAATTCTTTGGAACTTAGTTCAAGATTTGAGTAAGTTTTGAGAATTTTGAGGTTATGAATCTTAGATTTTGAGGTTAGGATTTTCAGATTTTGAGGTTGGAATTCTTAAAGTTTCAGGTTAAAATGCTCAAATTTTGAGGTTAAGATTCTCCGATATTGAGGTTAGAATTTTGGGGTTTGAGTAAGTTTTGAGAATTTTGAGGTTATGAATCTTAGATTTTGAGGTTAGGATTTTCAAATTTTGAGGTTGGGATTTCTAAAGTTTCAAGTTAAAATGCTCAAATTTGAGGTTAAGATTTTCCGATATTGAGGTTAGAAATAAGTGGTTTGAGTAAGTTTTGAGAATTTTGAGGTTATGAATCTTAGATTTTGAGGTTAGGATTTTCAAATTTTGAGGTTGGAATTTCTAAAGTTTCAAGTTAAAATGCTCAAATTTGAGGTTAAGATTCTCCGATATTGAGGTTAGAATTTGGTGGTTTGAGTAAGTTTTGAGAATTTTGAGGTAATGAATCTTAGATTTTGAGGTTAGGATTTTCAAATTTTGAGATTGGGATTTCTAAAGTTTCAGGTTAAAATGCTCAAATTTGAGGTTAAGATTTTCCGATATTGAGGTTAGAATTTTGTGGTTTTGAGGTTAGAATTCTCTGGTTTTGAGGTTAGAATTTACAGATTTTGAGGTTTGAATTTACAGATTTTCAGGTTAGGATTTTCTGATTTTGAGGTTAGAATTTACAGATTTTGAGGTTAGAATTCTAAGATTTTAAGGCTAGACTCTCAGAATTGAGTTTAGAACGCTTAATTTTTGAGGTTATAATTCATAATTTTACAGATTCTATCCAACCGATTGTCTTGAGCAAAGAACATCAAAGCTTAAAGGAAACGTCGAATACTTCCGATACCGACAAGCAAAAGAAAGCAATCCATCGACCAAGCATTTTAGTGACTATTATCAGACATTACTAGAACAGCGAACAGGAAGTTGGGTAAGCATCCATTAATTCCTTCAATATACATCACAAAAACTTCTAATTTTTGTAGAACTACGGCTCATCTGTTGGATATCGAGCTTATTTCCTGGAAGCTATCGCATCTGCCATGGAAATCGGTGCACTTCCGAAGCAAAGCTCAATAATCCAGCAAGAACTTGACTTTCTAAAAGACAGACAGCAAAGCAATGGAGAATTTGAGAATTTCGGTAACTTTCCAAGCACAGAGGATAAATATGGAACTCCAGCAGCAAGTTACTTCAAAACAGCGTTTGTGCTGATTCCATTCCTGAAATTTAAAACTCTTGTGGACAAAAATTACAATGATGTGATTCAGAAAAGCTTTGAATACCTTAAATCAAATGAAAACAGATGGCAGCTTAACAATGAAGGATATCCAGTTGCAGCATATGCTTATGCCCTCAACAACGATAAAATAAATGCACACCGACTGCTTGTTGAGGTCGAGACGCTTTCAGTTGACCAGGGACGTAATAAAAAGTGCTACAAAGTCAGTCGAGATGATTTGGAATGTCAAGTGCGACATTCAACTTATGCTGCATTAGCTTACATTCAACTTAACGAGATATCTAAGGCACTGCCAATCGTTAAATGGCTTTTAACTGTCCATAACATAAACTTTTTCTACTCAAATACTTACGACTTTGCCTTAACAACAGAACCGATCGCGAAGCTTGCAAAACACCTCAAAACTGACCAAACACAGTTGACAGTCACGCTTAAAAATGAAAGAAATATCCAGAAAATCGTAGACATAAATGATGAAAATTCAGCAATTTTCCAAGACATTCAATTTCCTCAATATTCCCAAGACGTCATCTCAACAGCAAATGGACATGGCTACTGCTCAATCACAACAATTTTTGAGAGATCAATTTTACTGCCAAAAGTAACAAGAAAGTTCAAATTGACAGTCACGCCGATAGAAAAGAACGACAAAGAAAGGCTTGTGAACGTTTGTGCTGAATATGTTGGAAATTCTGTAGTTATGAATGCAATTTATGAGATTGAGATGCCAAGTGGATATATTTATACTGAGATTATGGATATTGAGAGGCTGAGGGGTGATATTAAGGTAGGTTTTTTGGGTATTGAGATGTTGGGTTTGGGTTTAGTTTTCAGTGACATTTTTGATTCTTACTTTGATTTAGTATTGGTGAAGTCGGTTAATTGATTAGAGGCCGGTTTTTAAGGGTTACCCGGGCACCTGACCCTAGTCTATAATTTTTTTTTTAATTTATATTCCTTGATAAAGGATATCGAATTTAGTTTTTGTCTTAGGGTACCCCGGGTAGACCCAGCCACCAGCCCAAGAAATCCGGCACCAAGCCGGTGTTACCTTGGCATGATGATGATGGGTTCCTATTGCTCCACTATGAAGCGTAGGGCGTCCACAAAGCATTTGAATCGCACTCGATTCTGGGGCCAAAACTGCTTTTTCCTGCAACTTCTTGTTCTGTTGGTCTGCCTCCCGTTCAACAGTTGTACGCCAAGTAATTCTCCGTCGGCCCGTAGTCCTGTTTCCTTGGACATTCCAGAAGATGGCTTGTCTCGCGATGTCTGGATGGTCTTTCGTTAATGTATGGCCAATCCAGTTCCATTTCCTTTTCCCAACTTCGTCTGCAATAATTTGTTGTTTAGTCATTGCATACAGCTCTGTGTTTCTTATTGTTTGAGGATAGTAGATGCCACATATTGCTCTCAGACATTTGTTGACGAAAACTTGGATGCGCTGTGTAAGAGCTTTTGTGACTTTCCAAGTCTCGCATGCGTGAAAAAGTACAGGTTTGACGTTCGAGTTGAAGATCTTTAGCTTCAGTCGTTTCGAAAGTCGAGGGGAGGTCCAGACATGTCTTAGTGAGCCAAAAGCTGCATTGGCCAGTCTAATTGAAGCCAGCAACGTGATAAAGTCATGAAGGCTCTGCACCAGATTTATATTCGATTAATCGACTTGTGCTTTTCAAAAACTTTATATTTCTAACAGTTAATTACTGAAAAACGAGGAGGAACATTAATCTACATTTACTACAATGACTTTGTACCAGAAAAGAAATATTGTGTCGATGTAATAGCCCGAAAAGCTTTTGATGTGAAGAATGCCAAGCTTGCAGGCGTAAAAGTTTACGACTATATCAACAAACGTAAGTTTTTGACATACTTTGAGGATTTTTTTTCTATTTTTGATCTATAAATTTACAGAAAATATTGCAATAGAATTCTACAAATATCCTGAAGAGCATTGTTAGCAGAATGTGGACCTGAACTAATCAAAAATCACCAAACTTACTCAATTAATTACATTTTTGCTATCAATAAAATTATTAAAAATGAAAAAAATAAATCACAAAACATTTATTATGACGTAGAGTCAGGGAAATCCCCACAGAACAAAGATTACAGTTCAGCATCCAAACTGAGCCTTACTCTGAGAGTTTAAGAGAACTTTCTCTCCACAATCATTTTGTAAACAAAAATTAAAATTGATTAAAAAGCCGGCAAATTTGTCGTTTTAAATAAGAAAAGAATAAATCCGCTCAGTTCATTCTCTCGTCGGGTGTCGTGCAGTCAAGAGATGAGATTTTGGTTTTTATTAATTTTTTTGTGCAGCTCCTCGAGTGTTTATTGTGATGATGGGTAAGGTTATGAAAATATTTATAATACATTGGTTGATTATTCTAATTCAGATGGTTTAATGGAACCAAAAGTATTATGTTAATAAGTCACTAGTGCACAGCTTGTGTCGCAGTCAACCTTATCAAAAATTACTTACTGAGAAATGATGCTGATAAGGTCAATTGCAAAACACAAAATCCGGATTTTTTTCTGTGCTTTCCCGAGCAGCACACTATCATCAGACACATCTACATTATAATAGCCTAATTCACTGATTCACTGACTCTAGAACTGAAGCCATGTGAAGCCATTTGTGAAGCTGAGGGGGGGGGGGACAAGATGGGTGTCGGGGGGTGAAAATTTTGGTGTCAAGAATATTTTGTAAAGCCATGTGAAGTTTTGTGAAGACATGCGAAGCTTTGTGAAAAGACATAGTAAGTTTTGGGGGGAATTAAAGTTTTAGTGGGATTAAGGGGTCCGGGTCCGAGTTTGAGGGGGTTTGTGAAGCCAAGTGAAGTTTTGTGGTAGGATTGACCTTAAAAACATTATGGTTATTTCCGTCTTACAGTTATTTACATAATAGTAATCAAATTTTAACCCTGATAAGAGGCGCCACGGGTGCCTCTGGATAGCCTAGTAGAGACATGTGCTGTTCGTGATCCACAACATCATCCTCATTCTCAGATTCCTGTCTCTAAATCCTTTAGGTTCGTGACGACTTGGGCACCAAAGAACCTCAATCAATACCAAAACTTCAACATCACCTTCTACTCAAGAAACCTTCCAGAACAGTACAAAGTAGGCATTGAGTTTCGCGAAAAATGCAAAAATCTCATCCTTAAAAATGACGAATTCATCACTGTCTTCCTGGAAAATACAAAAGTTGTCAACATCAATAAAAAGTTGCCATTAGCAGTGACTTTATACAATAGCAGAGACAATCAGTGCTCAACTAAGGAATTTATAGTCACACCGGAACCAAGAAGCTACTATACATTCATACAAACTGATAAGCCGATCTACAAACCTGGAGATGTAGTGAAGATTAGAATTTTGGCTGTTGACAGGCACATGAAGCCGTTCCATATGAACAACATTAAGGTTGACTTTATTGATCCATTTGGACGAACAATTCAATCGTTTGATGACCTCGAGGCTCAATATTATGGAATTTTCGAGAACAACTTCACATTGAGTACAAGCACAGTTCTAGGTGACTGGAAGGTTCAAGCTATTGTTGATAGGCAGGAACAATTCTCAACTGAAAAGAGCTTTGGGGTGCAAAAATATGTTTTGCCACTTTTTGAGGTTCAAGTTGAGACAGATGAGAAGAACTACTTGCTGGAAGCGGACATGACAGTCACTTTTTATGCTAAATACTCATTTGGTGAGTTTGTGACTGGAGATGCTGAGTTAATCATCAGAAATCCAAAGACTGATCAGGAATATTCGAGAAAAACATTTAAGAATGTCGATGAAGACGTGACAGTAAGCTACAACATCAAGGATGGCTTAAAAGTCAGAAGAATAGAAGAAATCAACAAATTGGAAGCGATTGTAAAGTTTACAGAACCACAAAGTGGAATAACTTTTAATAAAACTTCAGTCTTCTATGTCCATAAGAATCCGAGATACAAAGTCGTTCCTTTACATCCACCAAACTTTACACCAGGCTCAAATTTCGAAGTCAAAGTCCTCATCAAAGACTACAAAGATAAGCAAGTCAAGGAACATTATGAAGATGTCGAACTAAAATATTCATACACAACCAAAGGTAGACGTCCAATAGTAAGCATTAAACATTTAGGACTTGAGGACGGCTATGCCAAGCACAACATTATCATACCCAAAGGTGTAGTTGAGTTTGACCTGGAAATTAAATTTGCAAATAGTGAAATTTATAAAAAGGCGATTCTGACTGGAGCTGCAACGGGTGCTATGAAGGTTCTGCTGGTCGATCATACGCCTAAGAAGTAAGTTTTAGCATGTGACATATTTTAGGGAGAGGAACTAGGCTGGTTTCAAGTGCTACTTGGGGTTTCTTAACCTAGGAACAGTCAAATGTTCAGTAGCTCTAGAAACTGGTAGCCTGATGTCCCTCACTAGGTTATGCTTACATCAGGCTTAGTCTCAAATACCAATATGCTTTAAAAGTAGCCTAGCTCCAGAACCAGCCAAAGCTTTATTAACTTCTGTCAAATATTTTCAGACCCAAACTCCTCGACATCGTCAAAATCAACGTCAATGGTAAAATAGACATGGACAAGCTATTCGTCATCGTATCCTCAAACAACGGAAATGTCCAAAGTCAAGTTGTTGATTGCTATGATGAGACATCATGTGAGTTTGAAGTAGTCGTTAGAGAAGAAATGATGCCGCACTCAACAGTCAGTGTCTATTATGTAAAAGATAAGCTTCATATCTATCAAGGATTCACACAGATTGGAACGGATGATTTGACAGGAAACTATGTAAGTTGTGGGTTTTATTGATTAAGAATTGAGGTTTGGGCTTACTTAGCAACAACTAGGGGTAGGTGCCCATCTATTATGACTTTCTATAGCCTGAAGAGCTGAGGATGCAATACCATCTGAATCTCACCCTTACTCAATCTATAAACCACGACATAACCAACTCCTACTTCAATTTCAGCTCAACCTTGACATATCAACTGACACCGCCAAAACAAAAGACAAAATCCGCATGAACTTTGCCACTTCCCCAAAATCCAAAATCTACATGTTAGCTTTTGACAAGCGCCTGAAGTTCCTAAGAGATGGAAATGACATAACTCGAGATGATGTAGTTTCAGCTATATCCAGTTATGATGGAGATAACCAAATTATGGTCAATGACTTATCGTCTTGGACAAAATGCACTTTAAATGAGATGAAGAGGATGCAGGAGATATTGGATCATGATATTGACTTAAGAGGAACTTATTATGATGATTATGATGGTGTAGAAATTGACTCTGAGGAAGAAGAAGCACACGATGAAAATGCTGTTCTTCGTAAAGACTTTCCAGAATCTTGGATCTTTGAGTCATTTGAAATTGGTGACAAAAAGACAGCCATGAAGGAATTTACAGCACCAGACTCGATCACAACATGGCTCATTTCAGCATTTTCCCTAAATATAGAAAAAGGACTAGCCATGGCACCAACACAAGAACTGAAAGTCATGAATGAGTTTTTCGTCGAGATAAACTTGCCGTACTCAATAAAGTTTAAGGAAGTCCTGCGACTTGACATTCTTGTGTTTAATTACGTTGAATCTAGAGACAATTTGGATGTTGATGTACACCTTATAAATGCCAATGGAAATCAGTTCCAGTTTATTGAATACTCAAAGGTCAAAGGAGTCTGTACAGCAATTCCCAATGACAATTTGATATCATCAACATTCACAAAAGTTCCTTATACAGCAGTCAAAAAAGTGTCATTTTATATCCGATCGAGTGTTGTTGAAGGAAAAAGTAACAATATTCCAAAAGAACTTGACATAATAGTCAGGGCTACAGCAAGTGGAAGATATTTAAGGACTTATGAGGATTCGGTCGAAAAGAAGCTTTTGGTTGAGCCTGTTGGAGTCAGAGATTATTCAATTTTCACTGAAGATTATGTGCTGAATGGAGAAAAGACTCAGGAGCTTACGCATCATGCCAACTTTACCGATGGTCTGACAGGTCTAGATGTGATTGTTGGTGGAGATTATCTTGGTGATGCAGTGGAGATGAGCAAGCGGTTCCAGTAAGTATACTTTAAATTATATCTTCAATTAACACTTTATTGTATATCCACAGGCTCTATCCACATCACTGTCTCGAACAACAGACATCAAGAATCAAAGGAAACATTGAGTACTTCCGGTACTTGCTGTCAAGAGAGCGGAACCCAGACAAGAAGCATTTTAGTGACTTTTATCAGTCATTGTTGGTGGAGAGGACCAAGAATTGGGTACGGAGCTTTCAATGATCTACTTGAGATGATGATTCATAAATTTTTAATTCTAGAGCTACTCAACAAAGACTGGCTATAGAGCCTACTTCCTCGAGGCTATGGCATCAGCAATGGAAATCGGAGCACTTCCTGCAAACAATAGAATCATCGAAGCTGAACTTGAAGCACTTAAGAGTAAACAAAATCTAGACGGTGGATTCACAAATTTTGGTGACTTCCCAGAATTTGATAGAACTGAAAGTCGATCCAGCTATGTTGAGACTGCATTTGTGTTGATTCCTTTCCTAAAGTTAAGAAAGACAACGATTGGACAAAATTATCAAACTCAAATAACAAAAGCATTTAATTATTTGAAGTCAAATAAAAATAAAATTGGGAATAGCAAGGAAGGCATAGCAATAGCTGCATATGCTTATGGACTAGCTGGCGAAACCATAGAAGTCAAAAATCTACTTGATGACCTTCAAGAAGCTTCACTTGGCTTCCCAGGTAACAAAAAGTGCTTTAAAATTATGAGAAGTGCTGAACAATGTGACATGAGGCATACATCATATGCAGCACTAGCTTACTTGTCAATCAATGACATTTCAAACGCAGCAGAGCTAGTCAACTGGCTGGTCAAAGACTTGAACCTAAAATATCTATATTCAAATACTCATGAATATGCAGTCGCAACAGAACCAATCGCTAAAATTGCCAGCATCCTCAAAGTTGATAAAACAAACTTGAAAGTCACAGTAAGGAACGAAAGGAATTTCACAGCATCAGCATCAATCACTAAGAAGAATGCAAATAAGATGCACTTTATTGAATTTCCAGAATATTCTCAGGATGTCATCTCAACTGCTGAAGGTCATGGCTATTGCTCAATCACAACACTTTATGAGAAATTGATCAAACTTCCTCAAATTTCTACTTCCTTCGCTTTAACTGTAACTCCAACAAAATCATCATCAAATCGTTTTGAGTCTATATTCCAAGTCTGTGCTGAATATAATTATGCTCGATATACTTCAATCGTTAATGTGATTTATGAGGTTGAGATGCCAAGTGGATATGTTTATGCTGGAATTGATGATTTGGAGAGCAAATATAAGGATATTAAGGTGAGGTTAGGGGAGCAGCTGGTGATTAGGGCTGAATTTAGAGTTCATAAAGCTGGTTCTTCAGAATGGAGCACCTTGTTGTCATGCTGTATTACTAATAATCATGATAAAATGTGTTCTGTTCTGTAGATCTAGCTAAAATCAACACGTGCAGCATATTCTAGAACCCACTTAAAAGTCTCTCCCAAAATATGACAGTGAATCCAAATTAATCTTTAATCTCTATTGCAGCTAGTCCAAACAAGACGTAAAGGCACGATAGTCTACATCTACTACAATGACTTCGAGAGGAAGCAGGAGTATTGTGTTGATATCAAAGCTTCAAAATCTTTTGAGGTTATGGATATTAAACCAGCTGGAGTTAAGGTTTATGACTATAATGACAAGTGTAAGTTTTGATTGAATAATTTGGAAGGTTTGATTAGAACTTCTTATATCAATACTTATTTTAGCTAATGTCGCAATCGAGTTCTATTCAGTTGTGAATCCATCATGCTGAGCCTACACCTAAGAGTGGATGTCTTACCTTTAAAGCTACACATTAAGAAAAACTCAATTTTGTTAAACTTTTTATGTTTTTTTATTTAATAAATTTGTCAAATTTTTCGATTGGGGGTGATTTATAAATGATGTCCGATATTTTTTGTATGGCTTGGTCTCTGCCGTGAGAGCACGAAGCTGATTAAAAAGTTCGAGAATGATTAAACCTGATCAGAAGACATAGATGGAGGCCTTAAAACTCTGAATTCCTTACAGACGTCATTTATAATCGACCCCATCAATTGAAAATTACCAATAAAATTTACATCTTAAGCATAAAAATCACCAAAAAGTTTACAATAATGATCAAAAAGCCAGCTCCTATCTTCATTTTCCCTCCATTTCCATCCACACCAGCCAAAGTCATCTCAATCGTCCTCATATGCTCAATTATCCAGTCACGATAAGGTCCTATGTCAATATAGCTAACGTGCATGACATCCTCAGCAATTCTACAAAAATCAAAGTCAATATTGTCAATAAGTCCAGCAAGCTGTTCATCACAGATCAGTCCACCACCAGAATCACCATTGCATGGAAAGGTACTTCCACTGCTGCAAAGACTATTAACTTGATGTCCATGACAAGCACTGCTGTCGACAATTTGAATTGTTCCTTTTTGTAGCTGTGCCGGTCCAGTGAGGCTTAAAGCTTGTCCAAAGCCATAAATTTCACATGAATCACCTGGAATTGGCGGTTCCAATATCATATTTATAGGATGAATGTTCCTTGAATCTTTTGGCATTGGCCATGTCTCAATTAATGCGATATTATTGACAACATGATTAGGATGAATGCTGATTGCTCTCGGAAACACAGACACAGCATTAAATTCTTCATATCTTCGGTTAGTTCCAGCAATGATTGAAATTTCTGCAATTTCCAGGAAGTGATTGTCTTGGTCGATTAAGCAGCTTGCTGTTGTTAAAATCAGATTGTGTGATAAAATACTTCCACCACAAATGTGTCCACTTCCAAAGCGATCTGCGTCCATAGTCAAGTGCCTTATTGAGACCATGAATGGCTGGATATCACTTGATATGCCATTTACGATTTGTTGACTGCCGCGTGCTGAAGTTTGCGATAAAGTAGAGCATAAAATTATGCAAATTGAGGCAAAGATTCTCATGTTTTGATGGTTCTTAGCTATGTTTGTAAAAAACACTGTTAAGTCGGCAAAACAATTTTATGGACTGTCAAAAAATTCGTCAAAACTGAATCACTGCAAAGCAAATACTGACGTTAATCGCCTGATAAGGAAAAAAAATATATTTTGATGATAAGATTTCTAGTTTGTGATTTAGACGTTATGGGAATGATAAATGTGTGCATCTGATAAGATTTGCGATAAATGGGGGCTGGATCAGGTTTCTTGACAGGTTTCTTCATCAAGCCGACTTGATGTAAGCTACCTCATCATGTTGCATTGATGTCAGCTTCCTAATCAAATCAACTTGATATCAGCTTCCTTGATGAGAACTTGATGAGAAAGCTGAAATTAAGTCAACTTGATGTTACCTTCCTCACTATTTTGCATTGATGTCAACTTCCTAATCAAGTCGGCTTGATGCCAGCTTCATGATCAAGTCGACTTGATATCAGATTTCTTATCAAATTGACTTAATTTTAGCTTCCTTTTAAAGTTGACTTGATGTTAGCTTCCTCTGTAAAATTGACTTGATGTTAGCTTCCACTGTCAAGTTGACTTGATGTTAGCTTCCCTTGTCAAGTTGACTTGATGTTACCTTCATGATCAAGTTGACTTAATATCAGCTTCCTCATGAAATTGATTTCATTTTAGCTAGCTCAACTAGTCGAATTGATGTTAGCTTCCTCATAAAGTCTACTTGATGTAAGCTTCCTCGTAAAGTCAACTTGATGTTAGCTTCAGAGTCAAGTTGACTTAGTGTTAATCGATTTCGAGCTCTAGTTAAATCTAGCTTGCTTTCAATAATTTTATTTATTACGTTCTCAACTATTGTCTAAGTTTAATTCAATCTAATAGATATCAAGCTTTGTACAAGTGCAATAATAATTTAATCACCATTGATCAATTTCTAAAGACCTTAACAAATACTCTAAACAACTTTATTGTCCAAAAATTTATAATCAAGCTACAATTTTTAATTTTCCCCAACTTTAGTATCAGGAAACAGTTCATCAATAGTAGCTTTTTCAACAATTGCATCGCCAACATCTTTGAATAATTTAGCAAATTGTTTCTCCATAACAGGAACAATAAATTCAAAGAATATGTCTTGATTCTCATTTACTAGTTGATTTCCAACGGCTTGAAGGGTTGGCTCACCTTAAAAAGTAAAATTATCCATGATATCTAGTTGTTCCCACAGAATTAATCATCAGCTCACCATTAAACAAATTTGTCAAGTAAACTTTCGTCTTTCCAACTTGAAATTTAAGTGTAACTTTATCGTATTTGAGGTAAGTCTGTCCATTATTGTCATATCTAGTTCCTGTGATTTTCATCTTCATCTTTGTGTTGACTATGGATGCTTTGAGGTCGCCTCGTCCAGTGATGTCGAGAACTGCGAAAGATTATGATCAATTTTTGTGGACACTCACTTATGACAAGGATGACCATCGATTTTGAACAGAAAATTTGGATATTTCTGTAGAAAAGTCAGCAATGTCACCTTATGTCCATGACCTTCTTAAAAATTTCTGATTTTTTAACTGAAGGACGTCATAAGAGAATGAATGATTGTAATTGCAAAAACTTACTAGCAACTTTAGCTTTCATGTCGTAGATTCCAAGCATAGTTAGATTTGGGAATAAAGCAATCATGTCCAAAGCGATTTTGTTGTAGTTGAACCTATAATTAAGCAGGAATTATGTTTTTTGGCAGAATCTTCATCATTATTTTTGAAATCTTGATCCCATTACTAGATGCCTAAGGGAAGCACAAGTCGGTTGATCAATCAGAATCCAACGACAAGCTGGATCGGATTTAAATCGAAACTAGCTTCATACCAGAGCCACGCTGGCTTGGCATCGGGCTTCTGATCGATCAACCGACTTGTGCTTTTCAGGGTCATACAACATTAATGAGTAAATCATGTAATTTAGTTCCTGAAGCTTCAAATGCTCACCTCAATTTTTCTATGACAAAATTACTAGCTCCAATGACACTCGCATTGTTGACTTTTACTAAGAAATTAGCAGCTGGGTTGATTGAAAAGCTAAAATAGAACATTCGAATTATTTTTACAGTTTGAAGTTTTTTCGAGGTTATGTTACTCACCCTTCATACAAAAATGGTTCTAGCGCCTGCAAAAGTTCATGAAATTAAGCAATAAAGTGATATATGTGTTAACTCAGATGAATTGTTAAGGTCGGTTGCTTAGGTATACACCAACAATACTATACACCAATAAAAGGAACTTGAAGAGTCTGGGTAGAGTGGGAGGAGGGGGGAGGGGTTCAAAAAATTTTTATATGAAAAATTCAGAGGGATTTTTATGATTTTTGCATCAAACTTCTAGCAAAACGAAAAAATTTCTGTTAACGTCGGGGGTTTTGTCCCCCAATTCCCCCCCCCCCTGGTTACACGCCTGATGCACCAACTATACATCAGACATTAATTCTCGACTTACCGGCACAATAAATCCATCTCCGAGATCTCCAGTCGCTAAATATGGCTTCAACTTATTCACCGAGTTTGTAATGCATTGATCAATATTGGGATCATTTCTTGAGCACACCTGGACACTTGATGCTATAAAAAAATCAATAAATTACGACTAAAAATGTCACATTTGTTTAATATAGCCTGCAATTTCCACAGAAAATCTTACTTTATTTTACCCTCTGCCATTCTTATAAAATGCAGGCTGTCCATCAGTTTTGCCAATTTTCGGTCAAAAAACTGATTTTAGCTCTGAAAAGCAGGGCAGACCAAATTTTTCAACCATTTTCCAAGAAAAATGTCTTCAAAAAGCGACACATTAAGGATTCTAGGAGGAACTTTGTTCAAAAAAGCAGGAACTGTCCCGCTCAAAACTACACAATTGAACAGCCTTATAATATATTCAAATATTCATCCAATTTTACTCAAATTCGTTCAATTTAATTGGCACAATGAAGCTTGTAATTAAAAGATTCTGAATCGATCAGCTTTAAATCATCAAAATTAATTGCACAATAAAACTTCCTTAACCAATTCTCAATTAAAATCAACCTTTGATCCATTTATTCAACACAACAGATCAGACGAGTACGTCACTAGCATCTAATTGTCAATTTCGCACATGCTACAAGCACAAAGGCTTCAATTAAAAAATTCTAATGCGAAAAGTGTGAACAACATTTGCTTTCGCTTTCTAAAAATTAGCATGTGATTATCATAAGAGTGGGGGTTATTTGGATGTTACGTCACTGTTATTTGTGATTTTTCCTCGATTTTACTGTTTTTAATGGATTTTGACTATTTTAATGATTTTTGAATGATTTCGAAAGCAAAGTTAATTTTTCGAGTATATTCAAAAGTAAACACCATATTTGAGTATTAAGCTTTGGTCTGCTATACGGTAAATGTAAGAATCAGCCTTGAGATCCAAATCTCAACTTTATTGATGCTACAAGTCACTATGTTGACCAATAAAATCAAAAGGGAGTTAATCAGTTCCACACAACTGACTTCTGATCATTTTAATCAGTTCCACTTCCGGATGCTACTCAACTTCCACACGACCACAGTAATCATTTTGCTCGGCTTTAAATTATCATACAGGTTTGTTATTATTACATCAATTTGAAACAGTTAATTCCTTTGTTCATTAAAAGAATTGAGAGAATGTTTTTTATTTTCTGAGATTTAAATTAAAATAAATGTCTGTGGAAATCATCAGCAATTCTGTATTAATTAAGGGCTTAATAAAATTAGAACCGGCTTTTATGTATTAAACAGGAATGAGGCTACTGGTGAGTAGACTGTCCAAATACGGTTTTTGAGTGGGACACTCCCGCATTTTTGTACATATTTTAGGAAAATGCTTAATAATTTGGTCCGTTCAACTTTAAAGCGGGCAGTTGGACACAGGGGCGTAGCCAGAAAATTTTTAAGGAGGGGCCCATTTTCGAAAATTAAAAAACCGTTATTTTGTATCCTTAAATCGTTATTCATTCTTCATAAGCTTAAATATTTAATTCATTATTCATACATTAAATTTAATTTTTCTTGCTGATTTTGACATTTTTTTCATCACTTCCTCTACATTAACTGGTTCTTCTCTATAAATACTTAATAAAACAATTATCAGATTTTCGTAGGGGGGGGGCCTATGCCCCCCCCCCTGGCTACGCCCCTGGATGGGCAGCTTACCCATCAGTAGCAATCAAAGTATCCTCCACATAATTTAAATTCTTAAAAGCCGAACAGCATTGGTTGATTTGACATTATGATAATTTTTTGAATCACAGGCTTAAGGCTCACACTTAAGGTTAAGCACTTAGGAACCAGGAATTTTTATTGTTCTTTTCTTGCTGACCCCCCCCCCCCCCTTGGACATCATAAGTGAACGGCCCCTTAAGCAATCAATTCAACAAATCAATAAATTTTAATAGCTTTTTTTAAGTTTTACTTACGGAGCTTCCCATTGCAGACATTAAGAATTCCCAGGATGATAAAAATCACTATAAATTGTCGAGTCATGATAAATTTGGGATTTGTTTCCATTTTAAGGTTATGTTGCAACACCTTTAAGGTTCGAATCACTTTTTAAGGCTGTTTTATTTGTCAAGAAAGCCCAAGCCTTGGCTGGAAGCTATAGACACACAAGAATCTGCACTTTTAGCTGATTCTTTTTAAATAGTTCATTTATTATTCGCAAAAATTGCAAGTTCTTCACCGATTCTCATGAAAAATGTACAAATTCACTTTAAAACCACCGTCAAATCAACAAAATAGCCCTCAACAATATCCTCTCAACTCCAAATCCAGTCCAATCAATTCAGAACATGAAACAAAACTAAAATCGAATGAGACTCAATGTGGTCTATTTAAATCACACGGAGAGAGCAATTCATCACCGGTTATTATCCGAACTTGTTCCGCCCATAAGCAATTAAGTGTGAGCGCGAGCTTTTTGTCAAAATCTCAGATTGAACTTAGCTAAGCTAATTGAGAATTTTAAAGAGAATTTTTGGGAGTCAAGAGCGGATTTTTGGAACCTTTTGTGTATTTTTCAGCATTTTATTGCTTGAAGATGTAAAACTATAACAAAACATTCATGACGTACTTCCATTGACGTCACAATTAACTGTCGATGAGAATGTTATAAATTACAACATAAATTTAAATTCTATTTGTTGAGTGGAACACTTGACATGATGTTTATTAAATTACCAGATGTAGGAACGACTAATGACAATTTTTTAAGAATATTCTCAAAAAATTGTCGTTAGTCGTCCCTATGTCTAGAAATTTACTAGATCTTATGTCAAGTGTTCCACTCAGGTTTATGTCGAAGTGGTCTGAAAGTCAATCCAGACCCCGTAACTTAAGAACTCGAGCTCCATTGATCGAATCTTATTGAACTTGTATTAAAAAAATAAAAAATCAATCATTAAAAAAAAGGTTTAATTTTGAAGCTTTTAAAGAGCTTTTCATAAACTTTACTCAAGCTTTTTTAAGTTCAAAATCAAATACATTTAATTATTCAAGTTCAAAAGCTTAAAAAGCAGCCAAGAATCTTAAATTAAAGCTCTATAAAGGAGGCATAATTTCATCAAATGTTGAATTTTCCACAATTTTATTTGCCACTTCCATGAAGATTTTTGAAAATTGAGCCTCCAAAACTGGCATCACTTCTGCTGCAAAGAGATCCTGATTGTCATTTACGATTTGATTTCCGATTCGAGTGAGCGTTGGGTCACCTAAAATTAATTCAGAATGTATGAGAATAAATTGAATTGGGATGAATGGTGCGGAACTGATCGAAATGATCAAAATCTAATTTATCAGTTCCGCACTCTTGGTTGAGATAACTTTAGCTTTAAACTTGGATTTAAGAGCTACTCAGGGGCTATATCCTGTATTGCAGTACAACTAGATGTGTCCCAAGTGCCTTTAGATGCCCACCAACAATACTCACCATTGAACAAGTTCGTTAAAGTTATTTGTGAATCTCCTTTGTGAAATCTTACATTAGCTTTATTGAATTTAATAAAACTTTTGCCTTCTTCTTCAACTTTCGAGGCGTAAAGCTTGATTCGCATCCGTGAATTCTTCAAAAGGTTGATCAACTCGCCATTTCCACTTAGCTCGATTACTAAAAAGTTTATAAAATTGAAATTTTCGTTAATTATCAATCTGAAGATGAATTGAGAATCAATACTAGGGGTCGTTCACTTATGACGTCCAACATTTAAGGGTGGGGGGTCTAAAAACTTGTGACACATTGTGACAGGGGAGGGAGGGGGTCAGGAAATTTGTGAAATTCAATTCTTTGTGAGAAAATTATATTTTTTGTGTCAATGATTGAACGTCAGAAAGGGGGGGGGCTGTTTTGACAGGTGGGAAAAGAGGGGTCTAAAACTTATGTTTATTGATGGACGTCACAAGTGAATGGCCCCTAGTGAGTAGAGTCTAGTATATGAGAATGAGTCATGTTAGATTGACATCTATGTAAGTTCAATCTGTTTTAATTCTAATTCTACGATCATATTGAAATGGAACTTAACTTACATGGAAGCTTAACAGTCATCTTATATTTTCCAATCATCTTAACATTCGGCATTGTCACAGTAAAGTCAAATGTGAGCTTCTCGAGATTTACTCTGTAAAAAGAATCATCGAATCAAAAAACTTGTGTAAAAAACTTCTTTTTGTTCAAGTTCTTGCTCTATTTTGGTGTATTTACTATTATAAACCATTAAATCCATTTTTGGGTAGCGACTATAAGACATTGACTGAAATATGTGCCCTAAAGTGAATTTTGTGTTGAATTTCTGATCGATTATCCGACTTGTTCAATCGTTTAAGTCTTTTGGTTTTAATTTGAATTATTAAAGATATTAAAACACTTACTTAGCGTTGACAATTTCAAAGTTGCTTCCATTCCACGATTTTAGATCTTTCAGTTCAATTCTGAAGCCCGGACCATGATCGATGACTAAACTGAAAGTTCAGATATTTAAATGTTTTGATGATTCATCAGTTTGACTTGGTTCTTGTCAAATAATTTACAAAAAAAAACTTATTTCTTTGCAAAGTCATACTTACTCATCATATGTGAACGGTTCAATGCTCTGTGAATAGAATTTTTCAAAACTGTAATTTTGGTTCAGATGTAATAAAGTGAATTAAGTTGAGCTCGAAGTCGACTCAAGGTTATCATCGATTTTGAATGGCGAAGTCGACTTCGAGTCGACCATCCAATTCTATTATCCGGGTTTAGACCCACCTCCTCTCATTTACAGTACTGACATAATTTATTATCGACCCTACTCAATCATTCATCATGCATGATTAATGCACAATTTATGTTAATCAACTAGATTTCAATTTTCTAACTGTTTAATTAATACTCACCGGCATTTGATAATCCTCAACTAATTTCCCCGACCTTAATAACGGCTGTAAGCTCATAACAGAGTCAACGATGCATTGTTCAATGTTTGGGTCATTCTGAGAGCAGATTTTGATGTAAGGAGCTGAAATTAGAGGCAATAAAAATCTAGTTAAGTTTCATAAATTAACGATTATTAATTATTAAGTAGTTAAGCTAGATGATTAAGGGAAATTAATAGAAAGCTATCAAATCTTGCGTTTAAGGCTGACAATGAGGAAATCAGCTTTAATTCAAGGGTGTAAGAAAGGAAGAGGATTGGCATAATGACTAAAAGTTCCTCTGTTGCTGGATTAAGGAAAAAGAGCCTGATTTTTTGTAGAAAAAAACTTATACTAAAATATCCCGAAATATCCCTAAACATCCCAAATTTCGCTGAATAGCCCAAATATCCCGAAATATCCCGAATATCCTCTTAATATCCCGAAATATCCTTAAATTTCTTGAATATTTCTAAATATCCCGAATATTTTTAAAAATCCCGAAATATCCCGAAATATTCATTAATATCTCGAATATTCCTAAATATCTGGAATATCCCTAAACAACCCAAATATACCGAATATCCCTAAATATAATGAATATCTCTAAATAACCTGGAATATCCCTAAATATCATGAATAATTACTTAATATCCCGAAATATCCCGAAACATCCCGAAATATCCCGAAATATCCCAAAATATCCCGAATGTCCCTAAATATCCCGAAATATCTCTAAATATCTCCAACTATCCTTAAATCAGGAAACGTTTAACTTATTGACCAAAAAAATTCGAAAAATTGATTCTAAGCTTACTTTAGTAAGCCTGATCATTAGTGTTAAACCCAGTGGTTCTTAAACTGTGTACCGCGGCACATCAGAGACTTATCAGAAATTTCCCGCTAAATTCTAAACCAAAAAGTGTGCAGTCGACCAAAAAAGTTTGAGAAGCACTGGAGTCTAAACCTTGATATATCACAATTGAATATTAATTAATGCAATTAATTAGAACTTGACTTGATCAATTATTTTACTTATGATAATTTCTTAAAACAAATAAACAGAAAATTTCCATGCAATTTAGAAAATGATTTATTTTGACAGATGCTCAGACTTCATGAATATTCAATAGCTTATCTAATTACAATCCGCATTCTAACTTGTCATCTTGACATTTAATTAATTATACTTACGAAGCTTCCCACTTGTTGAGGAAATGTGTAGGATGAAGATTATTATTGAAGATCGAAGATAGTTTTGGAGATTCATGTTTTTTGGGTTTGATTTGATGTCTAAAATTGTGGAAAAATTGTGTATTTATTATTTTTTACTTTGAATAATGCTTAAGAATCAAGTAAATCTAGTCTAAATCTATAAATTCTTATATTTCTTCAATTAAGCCACAATTAAATCAGCACACAACTTAACAATATTCCTTCACATCAGCTGTTAAGCTGTTAACATTGTTTTCAATGCTGTTGTTCATTCTTTATGTTCACAGCTGATTAATACGCATACATGTTGTGGATGTTAACTGAATTATCATTGATCTTAATGTATCTTAATTAAAATTTAACAAAAAATTTAAAAAAATAAATGTGAAAATGTGTCGGCACTGATAATTTAATAAGCAAATACTAAAATTTGTTAATTGTTCGCTTGATAAGTTTTTATCACAAAAATTATTTTTAAATTGTTGACGAATTTGCAGTTATTTCTTGATTAGTTGCTGCTGATTTTGTTTGTTTTTCCGGATTTAAGAACGGATTTGGAATAATATTTGTAGATTTGATTTTTAGACTTGTGTTAAGTTTTTATATTTAATTATTAAAGCACTAATGTTTTTTTATAAAATTTCATAAAATATAGAAATTTCTTTATCTTAAATTATTAATTTTTTTAAATTGTTAAATCATTTTACATTTTTTAAGTTTCAAAAACTTTTGAATTTGAAAAAACTTTTTGAAATTATAAAATTTTTTGGAAATTTTTATGATGTTTTCAACATTTTTAAATTATTAAAAAAATTGAAACTTTTAATTTTAAAATTAAATCTTAGTTTAGTTTAATTTTTTTAACAATTCATTATTTTTCAAAACAAAATCTTTAAATCAGCAAAAAAAACTTTATTCCTCGAGAACTTTATTTTAGAATATTAAAATTAAGATTTCACAAACCTAATCTTGTCAACTTTTTAACTTTGTTTTAACTTTGTTTCATCAAGTTCTACCTACTCAATCTAGTTGATCGCCCAAGCACCGCATGTAAACTGAACTTAAATACAGAATATTCTGATGATTTTCTACAAAATTCACGAATGCAAATGCTTTACAGTGATTAGCTGTAAGAAAACTTAAATAAATCTAATGGAAAATGATGTCGTGGCATTTCAAATTAGAAAATTGTCTGGTCATGGTGAGGTTGTCGAGTTATTTTTGGGATGATTTGACATTTTTTTATGAGTCATTTTTTTAATTCTGATTTTTTCTTTATTTTTTTAAAGTTTTTATTCTTTTCTTTGATTTTAATCTCGTAAAGTTTTTTTTAAATTGTGAAAAAAAAATTAAAATTTTAAAAGGAGTCAAAAATTGTAAAAACAAAAACAAAAATTCAAAAAAAAAATTATAAAAAAATAAAAAAATCCAAAAAACCCAAAAAATTCAAAAAATCCAAAAAATCAAAAAAATCCAAAAAATCAGTAAAAAATCCAAAAAATCAAAAAAAATCAAAAATTCAAAAATTCAAAAATTGTTATTTTTTTTGAAAATATTGAAAGTTTAAAATTAGGAAAAAATTAAAAAAATCAAAAAAATCAAAAAAATCAAAAAAATCAAAAAAAAAATCAAAAATTCAAAAATTGTAAAAAACGTCAAAAAAAATATAAAAAAATTTCAAACTTTAAAAAATTCAGTCACTTAAAAAAAATTGTCAAAAATCATAAAACCATTCAAAAATCTGAAAAGAAAAAAAAACCAATTTAAAAAATTTCTTTTTTCACATTTTATTTCGTTTTTATTTTTATTGACTAAACTTCAGGGGGAAAATAACTTGGTGTGAAACGTGTACGCCAAAAATTTCACAAAAATGACGTGAAATTTCACACCATTTCACGCCAGTGGTGTGAAATTTCACACCATTTCACGCCAGTGGTGTGAAATTTCACACCATTTCACGCCAGTTTCACGCCAGTGGTGTGAAATTTCACAACTCTGGTGTGAAATGGCGTACACGTTTCACACCAAGTTATTTTCCCCCTGCTAAACTTTTCATTATTTACAACACATCGTCTATTATTTTTGTTGAATATACAAATTAATTTAAAAATTCTAAGGCACACTTGATATTGTCTTAAACTTCCATGCTGTATTTTGCTCCCCTTTTGTTCTGTTTTTTAATTCCTTTTTATTTCATTTTGACTTAATTATTAAAAAATTTCAAACATTTTTCAATCCCTAAAGAAAATTCTCAAATTCTAAAACTTAATAAATCCTCAATCGACGTCCAGCTGGTTGTCTGTATTCATACTTAGCAGTCGTTGTGGTAGTTCCAGTTGTTGTTGATCTATAAGTGTAAGTTCCAGGTGTTCCATCAATGTGTCTGTATGTATACGGCCTATAAGTCACACTTCCGAATGTATAAGTTCTATCTGTATATCTTCTGCTTGGTCTTGGACTTGCTGGCTTTCCAATTGGCAAATAACTTGGTCCAGCAAATACTGTTGTTGCTTTTAGTGGTGCTTTTGTTGTAACTGCAGGTGGTTGTGGTGCTTTTGTGGTTCTAGCTGGAGGGGGTGGGGGATTTGTTGGTCCTGGACGGGTTGGTGGTGCTGCTGTTGACTTCTTTGGAACCAGTACTGAGACTACATCATCATTTGAACCTGCTGGTGATTCTTCATCTGGTGGAAGGTAAGTTGGACCTTGTGTTGATGGGATACTGAAGGAAAAATTGTTTTTAATAAAAATACACGAATATACTAATTTAGTATACCAATATACTATTTTAGTATATTAATGTACTAATATAGTATCCTGATTGACGATGTTGATGGTCAATATACTAAAATAGTAAACCAATATACTAAAATAGTATACAGCCCTACTAAAATAGTGCATTAGACCCAGAAATGTTTAGTACTTACATAGTTGTCGTTGGAGGGGGTGGAGGTTTGGTTGTGGTTGGTCGTTTGGTAGTTGTTGTAGTTGTTGGGGGTTTTGTAGTAGTAGTGGGGGGTCTTGTGGTAGTTTTTGGAGGTGGTGGTTTGGCTGTGGTTGGTTCTTCTTTCTTACAATTTGGATTTGATGATCCTGGAACACAGCAGCTTGGGTCCTTCGAGTTTGGCTCACATGCTGGAGGAAGATAAGTTGGGGGCAATGTTGTGGGCTTTGGTGTTGTTGTGGTTGCCTTTGTAGTTGTTGGTGCTTTTGTGGTTGTTGTTGTAGCCTTTGTGGTTGTAGTGGTAGCCCTAGAATTTTAAACATATTTATTAACAATTTTAAAACAACTTAAATAACTGATTATCATACTTTGTAGTGGTTGTGGTAGGTTTTGGAGTTGTTGTGGTAGGTTTTGGCGTTGTTCGTGTGGTTTGTGGCTTTGTTGTGGTTGGTTCCTCTTTCTTACAGTTTGGATTTGATGATCCTGGAACGCAGCAGCTTGGATCCTTGGAGTTTGGCTCACATGCTGGTGGAAGATAAGTTGGGGGTAATGTTGTTGGTTTTGGGGTTGTTGTGGTTGCTTTTGTAGTCGTTGGTGCTTTTGTAGTTGTAGTTGCTTTTGTCGTGGTCGTAGTAGCTTTTGTTGTGGTCGTGGTAGCTCTGGTTGTTGTTGGAGGAACTTCCTTTTTACAGATTGGATTCGATGATCCAGGTGTGCAACATTTTGGGTCCTTTGAATTAGGTCCACATGATGGCTCAGTTGGTGGTGGTAAGTAAGTAGTTGGTGGTCTGGTTGGAGGCTGAGTAGGAGGTTTTGTAGGTGCCTTTGTAGTTATGACTGGTGGTTTTGTTGTTGGAACTGTTTTTGGTGGAAGTGTGAATGAAATTTGAGGTGTTGTGTATTCATATCCTGTTTCTTCTGTTTCTTTCTTGGTTGGTGGAGGAGGTGGTCTGCGAAATTAAGATTTTGATTTTTAAGATCCTATTTCTTACTAAATGATCGCAACTTAGCAAAATAATCAAAATTGATCAATACATAATTGATAAGTTTTGATCTAAGATCTTTATATTATTTGCTAAACTTACCTTGTAGTTGGAGGAGGTGGAGCTTTTGTAGTTTTGGGAGGTGGGGCCTTTGTGGTTGGAGGTGGGGCCTTTGTGGTTGGAGGTGGTGGGGCCTTAGTAGTTGGAGGTGGTGGGGCTTTTTTTGTAGGTGGTGGAACTGGCTTACAAATTGGGTTTGAAGATCCTGGAGTACAGCATTTTGGATCTTTTGAGTTTGGTCCACATGAAGGCTCAGTTGGAGGTGGCAAGTATGTTGTTGGTGGTCTGGTTGGGGGCTGTGTAGTTTTTGGAGGGGGTGGGGGAGGCTTTGTTGTAGGTTTTGTTGCTGGTGGGACTGTGAAAGTCACTTTTGGAGTTGTATAATCATATCCAGTTGTTGTTGGAACTGCTTTTGTTGTCACTGCTGGTCTTGTGGTAGTTGGGGGAGGAGGGGGACGTGTTGTAGGGGGTGGTTTAGGTTTTGTGGTAGTTGGAGGGGGTGGGGGTCTTGTTGTTGGTGGGGGAACTGGTTTACAGATTGGATTTGATGATCCAGGTGTGCAACATTTTGGATCTTTTGAGTTTGGTCCACAAGATGGTTCAGTAGGTGGAGGTAAGTAGGTGGTAGGTGGTCTGGTTGGAGGCTGAGTAGGAGGTTTTGTAGGTACCTTTGTTGTAGTTACGACTGGAGGTTTTGTAGTTGCAACAGTCTTTGGTGGAAGTGTGAATGTAATCAAAGGCGTGGTGTATTCATACCCAGTAACTTCAGTTGGTGTTGGAACAGCTCTAAATATTTTATAATAATAAAAAAGATAGTTCAATGAACTTCAAATCCAAAAAAATCATCAACATAAAAAATTTAAATTATGATCATAAAAAAATTCAACCTTGTCGATCGTTATGCTGCGAGCAATGTCATAAATGTAACAGTCGATGTTGTTGTAATGACCTTGATCTTACTGTTATGTTTCTGTTTATTTAAACTTCGCATTTGTATGCAAATCGCTACGTTTAAAAATGTCTCGATTCGTGAATGGAATGGGTCAAGTGTTCAAAACGCTTATCACAGTCAATTTTGGAAATTAGTCATTATTAAGTTTTAGTTTTAAAAGTTTTTGATTTTGTTAAATTTACCTCGTTGTTGTTGGGGGATTAGTTCTTTGAGTTTGGGGTCTAGTGGTTTGTGGGGGTTTCGTGGTTTTTGGCTGAGTGGGTTTTGTTGTTATTGGGGGTTGAGGCTTTGTGGTTGGAGGATTACAGACAGGGTTTTTTGATCCTGGTTTACAGCATTTTATATCATTTGAATTAGGACCGCATTGAGGTTCAGTAGGAGGGGGTAAGTACGTTGTGGGGGGCCTCGTTGGAGGTTGAGTTTGTGGTTTAGTAGGCGGTTGAGTAGCTCTTGTTGTTGGTGTTGGTCTGCTGGTTGGTGGATTACAAGCAGGGTTTTTTGAGCCTGGTTTGCAACATTTTGGATCTTTCGAGTTTGGACCGCATTGAGGTTCAGTAGGAGGGGGTAAGTACGTTGTGGGGGGCCTCGTTGGAGGTTGAGTTTGTGGTTTAGTAGGCGGTTGAGTAGCTCTTGTTGTTGGTGTTGGTCTGCTGGTTGGTGGATTACAAGCAGGGTTTTTTGAGCCTGGTTTGCAACATTTTGGATCTTTCGAGTTTGGACCGCATTGAGGTTCAGTAGGAGGGGGTAAGTACGTTGTGGGGGGCCTCGTTGGAGGTTGAGTTTGTGGTTTAGTAGGCGGTTGAGTAGCTCTTGTTGTTGGTGTTGGTCTGCTGGTTGGTGGATTACAAGCAGGGTTTTTTGAGCCTGGTTTGCAACATTTTGGATCTTTCGAGTTTGGACCACATTGAGGCTCAGTTGGTGGAGGTAAATATGTGGTAGGGGGCCTTGTTGGTGCCTGAGTAGGTGGCTTTGTTTGTGGCTTAGTTGGTGGATTCGTAGGAGGTTTTGTAGGTTGTGTTTTTGGAGGAACTGTAAATGTCACTTTTGGTGTAGTGTATTCATAGCCAGTTGTTGTTGTCACTACTGGTGGATTTGTCTTTGCTGTTGTTGATGGTGTGGGTCTCGTCGTCTGGGGAGGGGGTCTTGCAGTAGGTTTTGTTGCTGGAGCAGTTGTTTTTGGATTACAAACTGGATTTTTTGATCCTGGCTTACAACATTTAATATCATTTGAGTTTGGTCCACATGAAGGTTCAGTAACAGGTGGTAAATAAGTTGTTGGAGGTCTTGTAGCTGGACGAGTAGTTTGTGGCTTTGTGGGAGGCTTAAAAGTAGTTACAACTGGAGGTTTTGTAGTTTTAGAATTGCAGGCAGGGTTTTTAGATCCCGGTGTGCAGCATTTTGGATCCTTTGAGTTGGGACCACATTGAGGCTCAGTAGGGGGTGGTAAATATGTAGTTGGAGGCCTCGTTTGTGGCTTAGTAGGCGGTTGAGTAGCTCTTGTTGTTGGTGTTGGTCTGTTTGTTGGTGGATTGCATACTGGATTTTTTGAACCTGGTGTGCAGCACTTTGGATCTTTTGAATTCGGTCCACATTGTGGTTCTGTTGGAGGTGGTAAGTATGTAGTTGGTGGTCTGGTTTGTGGTTGAGTTGTTTTTACAGTTGTTTGTGGTCTTGTCGTTGGTTGTGTCTTTGGTGGAACTGTAAATTTGTCCTTTGGTGTCGTATACTCATATCCTGTTGTTGTTGTTCCGACTGGTGGATTTGTTCTTGGTGTATTGACTGGAGGATTGGTTTTAGCAGTTGTTTGCGGGGGTCTTGTTATGGGTGGTTGAGGCTTTGTAGTTGTACGAGGTGGGGGTGGCTTAGTTGTAACTGGAGGTGATTTTGTGGTAACTGGAGGTGATCTTGTGGTTACTGGAGGTGATCTTGTGGTTACTGGAGGAAGATAAGTAGTTGGAGGCCTTGTTTGAGGTGGCTTTGTTGTAGCTTTTGTAGTGACAACCGGAGGGGGTCTTGTGGTTGGCTGTGGTCTTGTAGGTGTTGGGAATGGAACTTTAGGCGTTGTGTATTCATATCCTGTGACTTCTGACGTTGGTGGATTAGTTTTAACTTGGGTCGTTGTTTTGGGCCTACGAGTTTGGTTTACAGGGGTTGATTTTGAGTTATTAGTGTTAATAATTAGTAACTTGATAGAATTTTGACACAATCATGCTAAACATGACATTTTAAGACCAAAAATTTTGAATCTGCATAAAAATTTCTATGCAGAACATCCAAATAAGTCGCAAAAACTTATCAACAGACTATCTGTAAATTGATATTCTAGGTCAAGGCCGAAAATAATCCAAACATGACAATTCAGAAATAACAAAAAATTTTGACAAATAAGTTTTGCTCCGAGTTGATAATTTTTTGAGACAACAGTTCGTCGATATCTTCATACTTCTGCTACATACTCAAAATGCTACAAAAATAAAAAAAATCATCAAGTCACTCACCTTGTAGTTACTGCTGGTTTTGTAGTCGTTCTAGAATTTTCGATAGAAAAAAAATATATTTATAATATTAATTCTGATGATAAATTGGAACTGAATAATTCATAAGCTACAGCCTGAATTAGAATTGTCTAATTTATCTTCATTTTAAGAAGCGCTGACAGGATTTAGAATGGAAATTTATTGGATTTTTGGTTTAATCTCGTTTTGATACGCCACATATGATTTTCTGGTTAATCAATTAGCCAGTCTAATTCCAAATTTGAGCACCAAACCTTCTTAAAATGACGATTAATATCTTTAAAGGTTAAGCTCAATACTTACGGAGGAGGTGGGGCTTTTGTAGTAGGAGGGGGTGGGGCCTTTGTGGTTGGAGGTGGTGGGGCCTTTGTCGTGGGTGGTGGAACTGCCTTACAAATTGGGTTTGAAGATCCTGGAGTACAGCATTTTGGATCTTTCGAGTTTGGTCCACATGAAGGCTCAGTGGGAGGTGGTAAGTATGTTGTTGGTGGTCTGGTTGGGGGCTGTGTAGTTTTTGGAGGGGGTGGGGGAGGCTTTGTTGTAGGTTTTGTTGCTGGTGGGACTGTGAAAGTCACTTTTGGAGTTGTATAATCATATCCAGTCGTTGTTGGAACTGCTTTTGTTGTCACTGCTGGTCTTGTGGTAGTTGGGGGAGGAGGGGGACGTGTTGTAGGGGGTGGTTTAGGTTTTGTGGTAGTTGTAGGGGGTGGTTTAGGTTTTGAGGTAGTTGTAGGGGGTGGGGGTCTTGTTGTTGGTGGGGGAACTGGTTTACAGATTGGATTTGATGATCCAGGTGTGCAACATTTTGGATCTTTAGAGTTTGGACCACAAGATGGTTCAGTTGGTGGAGGTAAGTAGGTGGTAGGTGGTCTGGTTGGTGGTTGAGTAGGAGGTTGAGTTCTTGCTGTTGTTGGTGGTTTTGCAGGAGGTTGAGTTGGAGGAGGGAATGGAATGTCTGGCTTTGGATAGTCATATCCATCTGCTCCATCAGGTCCTATAATGTCGAGAATAAAAAGAAGAATTATTAGAAATATAGAATTGCAGATTAAAAGCTCAAAAATATGGCTATAATCAATTTTTGATTAATCACAATCAGAGCAAGCAGCTAATCAATTTTATGGACGGTTCTATAAATGTTCGAAGATAGCTCATTAATTCGACTAATGAATTCAGTAATCATCCTCAAGACAACAGCCTTAAATCAGTCAAAAAACAACATTAATCGATACTAATTCATGCTAATTTCCAAAAAAAAATCTTTACAACATCATCAAAAATACCCAAGAATGCATAAAACTTTACAGCCTCACTATGTTGTCATTCTATTAACCTTTCAAATCATTATGAGATTTCGCACTAAATCGTTATATTAATCAATCAAGGTTGAGCTTCTGTATGCGATGCTAAACTGTCGATTTTTGTGATTATTTTTTATGCAAATAAATATTTCGGTTTGTTGTTGTTGTGAAATTATTGAGATGTTTTTATTTGGAAATATGTGAGTGGATTCTTGGGAATTTTGTGGTTGAATATTGAATTTTGTGGTGTCAGGAAATTGATGAAATTGTTGAATATGGGATTGAAGTTGAGGATTCGAATTTGGCTATTTTTGAGGAGGCCTAGTAAGTTTAGCGGGGGTCTTTAGAGACTAACCCATCTCAAATCGACTTGAACAATAGGCAGCTAGGGTCAATACCATTAAGAGATTACTAAATAGTGTGCAGTTCGGGCTCATAGAAGAAAAACCATCAAAAACTCCTCCAGACTCCAGTTCAAGTAACATGATATCACACCAAACCCAACTTAATATCCACTAAACCTTGTTAAACCATAAAAAATTATAATAACCGAAAAAAAATTTCCATCTCAATAATTTAATGAAAAAAAAGCCGTGAAAGATAAAAGATTCGAACAAAAAACGTGACAGCAATATCGTTTAGCTATGTTAATTCAAATTCATATTATTTTTATTATGTGGCTCGTTTCTATTTAATCTTCTTCTCGATTTCTTTAATTAAATGCTGTTCGACATCTATTTTGGAGGTTATCATTGATTATAGGCAGACAAAAATTGACACAGTTGTGTTTTTTTTTGCTTGATATTATATTGTTGAATTTTAATTTTGTAATGATCATGATTGGGGTTGCTAAGATGTGAGGTTTAAATTGGAGGCTTAGTGGTCAATGCTAGTAGTTAAAGCTAGTAGTCAAAGCTAGTAGTCAAAGCTAGTAGTCAAAGCTAGTAGTCAAATCTAGTGGTCAAAGCTAGTAGTTGAAGCTAGTAGTCAAAGCTAGAAGTCAAAGCTAGTAGTTGAAGCTAGTAGTCAAGGCTAGTAGTCAAAGCTAGTAGTTGAAGCTAGTAGTCAAAGCTAGTAGTTGAAGCTAGTAGTCAAAGCTAGAAGTCAAAGCTAGTAGTTGAAGCTAGTAGTCAAGGCTAGTAGTCAAAGCTAGTAGTTGAAGCTAGTAGTCAAAGCTATTAGTCAAAGCTAGTAGTCAAAGCTAGTAGTCGAAGCTAGTAGTCGAAGCTAGTGATCAAAGCTAGTAGTCAAAGCTAGTAGTCAAAGCTATTAGTCAAAGCTAGTAGTCGAAGCTAGTAGTCAAAGCTAGTAGTCGAAGCTAGTAGTCAAAGCTAGTAGTCAAATCTAGTAGTCAAAGCTAGTAGTCAAATCTAGTAGTCAAAAGCTAGTAGTCGAAGCTAGTAGTCAAAGCTAGTAGTCAAATCTAGTAGTCAAAAGCTAGTAGTCGAAGCTAGTAGTCGAAGCTAATGGTCAAATCTAGTGATCAAAGCTAGTAGTCAAAGCTAGAAGGCATAACTGGAAGCAATCTTGTCTATTAAAAACGAAACATCACTTACGATTGACCCCATTCGATCTAACAATTCACTTTCTACAAAACATACCGCAACCAAAAAATCTTGAATGAATCAACAACATCTGATTTACAAATTTATGCTAATTTTTTTCCAAAGATTTCTGCGTCGAGAAAATGTCAATTCGGTCAAATATTATTAAAAATCCACAAGAAACGAGGAAGTAAATTAGAATTTTTATGAGGTTATGCAATAAAACCAAATATTATGGACATTTTTGAGATTCTTCTTGACAAATAGTTTTTAATATTGTCGCTAAAATGATGAGCGGCAGTGAATGTAATGGCTTGTGTGGGAAGGGAAAAGGTCAGGTTGAAATTTAAATAGTAAAATGTTAATTAGTCGTTTTTATGAGAAATTTTACGGTATTGAAATAATCAAATATTACTTAATTGAAATTGGGTAAATATGAGAGGAGTTATGGAGATGTTATGGCGATGCACGTAGCTGATTCAGTTGTCAAATATTGTTATATTGATAGTTTGGAGATAGAAAGTGTAGATTTGGTCTGGTTAATTACGATTTAATGGATTTGGAGTTGATTTGTCCGCTTAAACTACATAAGATCAATATTTAGGTCAATTTTATCCTCATTTTGAGGGATTTTGAAAATTTTTGTCGTAGTTGCACTCCCCTTACTCTCAAAAATTTCATTATATTGGTCAATTCTATTCACCTTTCCTTAATCTCCCTAAAATCAGCCATTTCCCACCTAATCCCATTCTATATCAACAACCAAGAGCACCTAATCAACTCTTAACCTCAACTCAACCTAATCTCCATCTTAGCACGTGTTCAACTGACACAATCCCATTTAGATGTCATTTTTTATAATCATCGATGTCATAAAATCAAGTGACAAACTTGAGTTAAAAGCATGCGTCGAGTAAAACAGAAATAATTACAGCAATTCTCACTTCCACAAATGCCTTTTTATTCACACTTAGCACCTCATTTAGTTCAAAAGCTGTGTTTGTTTAATTTATGAGACATGTGATGGCAAATAGACTTGGTGGCATGTGTTAAGGTAAACAAAAGATTATGTTGAGAGGTTATTGTTGTTGATTGTGGGATTAGGTGTCATATAGGCTGGCAAAAATGGGGTTAGATGGCAAAAAGACTGTGTTGAGGTGCTAATAATGATGAGTTTTACATGAATTGCATTATTTCTCATCTGAATCTAACCTAAAAACTCAATTCCATCAAGAATTATTGAGTTCATCACATTCTTTCACAACACATCCGTCAATCAACACGAAACAGTCACCAGACATCTCCTTACATAGATCAAACAACATCTAGATACAAAAAAGTTGTCACTTTCAACCACCAAGCACCATAAAATGCTATTTTTGTTCAGAAATTCTCATCAGGCGACACTTTGAGTAGGAATTTCATTGTCACTTGCTAAATGTGTTGACAAAATTGTAATCAAATGCATAAAAGATGCACAGATGAAGGTCTCAATGTCAGAAGAATTCCAATAAAATCATGCTGTGTTAACCCACTGAAAGTCATTGACATAGTCAATAAAGTAATGAGAAGGAAAGGGAGATGCTGCAATTAAAAATATTATTGAGACCATTGCGAGGGTTTTGGGTGGTTTTTTTGGGAAGTTTTCTGAAGATTTTTGGTATTAAGCATTAGTAACGGGGGTTCTTAGCAGACCGAGACCCTATTTAACTTTTCTAGAGTCCAGACCCAGCCCCTCCCTTTTGAATTAAGCTACAAAATTCAAAACCACATCCCCAAAGCCTCAAACTCTCGAAATTCTGACAAAATCCTCACAATAGCACCCAATAAACACCGAAGAACTCCGACTAACCCACAGCATACATTCAATTGCATCACTTGTATTAATAAAAAAAGTATTATTATGTCATCTTCATCAACAACATTATCGTCGTCGACTTCTTGTGCTTGCTATTTACATTTCTTCTTCTTTTTCTCATCAATTTCTTTTCGTTTCTTGTTTCTCTCGCGTACGAGACTAAAATGTGCAGTTTCATTCATTGAAGCTCATTTAACCGCATCTTTTTGGCTCTATTTCCTTCTTCTTCTCAATTTATTAATATAGTAAGCATTATTGACTCCTTTTCTTAATGCGATTCGCTCTATTGAATTGGTTTTTTGGTGTATTTATGGAGCAGTTGTAAGCTATAATTGTTTTATTTGTTGAACCGAGGTGTATATGAATGCTTTTTAGAGCTGTGGACTACAAATTTCAGGCTGTGTACCCCTAATATTTGAGCTGTGTACGCCTGATTTTTGAGCTGTGAACTCGTTTTTTGGCTGTGTACCGTGATTTTTAGTTGTGTACCTATTACTTTTGAGCTGTGTACGCCTGATGTTTGAGCTGTGTACCCCTAATGTTTGAGCTGTGAACCCATTTTTTGGCTGTGTACTCTGATTTTCAGTTGTGTACCTATTACTTTTGAGCTATTAACCCCTGATTTTTAAATGAGTCCAGCTGATTTTTGAGCTGTGTACCTCTGAACTTTAGCTGTGTATCTTTGATTTTTGAGCTGTGTACCTTTGATTTTTAACTGTGAACTTCTGATTTTTGAGCTATGTACCTCTTATTTGTAGCTGTGTACCCCTAATTTTTTTGCTGTGTCCCCCTGATTATTGAGATATGTGACCCTGATTTTTGAGCTGTGTACCCCTGCTGTTTAAGCAATGTACCTCTGATTTTCAGCTGTGTTCACCTGCTCATTAGACCACTTGCTCCAAGTTGTAAACCTTTGTAACCCGAATTTGGAAACTTTGAACCACTAATTTGAAGCTTTGCACCAATCTTATTAAAGCTATGAAAGCTGAGTGTTAAACCTACGTACCCCCTTACACCCAAAACTTCATACCCCTGATTTTCAAAGTCTCGCCTCAGAAATCAAAGCTAATTTGTTTCTCGGTCAAGTCAATCAAAATGAAAGTGAGAGTTCATAAGCAGTATTGATCGACGTAATAGTCTTAAATGTGAAGAAGTTGTTTTAGCGGTCAAACAGCCTTGACATCATCGACAGACTGCAATCAATTGAGCATACATTTAAACTTTTTTTAATCGAATTTTGTTTGTTTATTGACTTGATGCTTGACTAAATGTTTGGATGAACTCTAAACGATGAGATTTTGAGGGAAAATTTTCATGAATATTCAGAAATTTTGACAATTAATGTCCCATGTCCCCAAAAGATCATCATCTTCGATAGCCGAAAAAAAAACATTTCGTTAACAAGTCAGATCTGTCATTTGTATGCTCAATAAAGACGATTATGATGAGCATATTGGTGTCTTCATATCTTTTATTATTATTATCACAAAACAGAAAGTAAAAGTGCGAAAGAAAGACAAGAAATGTTTTAGTGATGTTGGTCATGGTGACTCCTTATTAACATATTATGACCAATCTTGTTAAGCTTATTGAATGTCATGAAAAAATTAAAAGATATAAAAATTATAAAAAAATTGGCACGAGATTGTTTTTAATTGGGGAATATTGAAGTTTTGGGGTGGCTATGTGTAGGTTTTGAGGACTAAAGTGGCTATAATTTGAGTTTATTTAGGATATTAAGAGATTTTGAAGATAATTGGATAGCTTAAGACTGCATAAAGACATCTAAGCAGTAGCAAAGGGTTTTAATTGCTCATCACGAGCCAAGACTATCTGAACTAGAGCTCAATCCTTTTAGTAGCCCCCAATCTAGTCATCCAACGACTTTAAACCCAAACATTGTGCTTATTGTATCCATAAGATGACGTTATTGTTGCTATGATGTTTAGGATTATCGTAAATTTGTTTTGAATTCATGCGAAACTTAAGAAGTGATTAACATTTTATGGCACAAGTGTGTTAATGTATCGATGAGTTAAAAATCATATAATAGAGAGAACTTAATGGACTGCACGCTGTTAAATGATACGAACGATATGATGAGATTCTTGAAGTTGTTCTTGAAGGTTTTAGTGCAGAAGATTGAAAATTTAATTAAGATGGGAACTTTCAGTGTTAAGGCAGTGTTAAGGCACTACTTATGAAACATTTAAACATCAAGGATATTGAGACTTATCAATAAGGATCAGGAAAATGGTTAGGAATGGTCAATAATGATCAAAAGAAGAATTGTGATACAGTTTGCCTGTCAACAGGCAATGCTTTTGATAAGCAGATTTATGTTTGCCGACACAGACAATTGCTTATCACAGATCAGTTATACCTGTCAACAGATTTGACAAATCTGTGACAGGAGACTTCCTATTGAAAAGCAATCATAGGCAACAAGCATAGGACCAGGGGCGTAGCCAGAAAATTTTTATGGGGGGGGGCCCATTTTCGAAAATTAAAAAAATTGTTATTTTGTATCCTTAAAACTATATTCATTCTTCATAAGTTTAAATATTTAATTCATTATTCTAATAATTTATTCATACATTAAATTTAATTTTTCGTGCTGATTTTGACATTTCTTTCATCACTTCCTCTACATTAACTGGTTCTTCTCTATAAATACTTAATAAAACAGTTATCAGATTTTCGTAGGGGGGGCCCGGGCCCCCTATGGACCACCCCTGGCTACGCCCCTGGATAGGACAAATGGCAACTTTGATCAAAAGTCAGATGTTCAGTTCGATTTGCTTAATAAGGACCCCACCCCTACCTTAAAATATTCGGACCAAGTCCTTGTCGCTCCAAGCCTTAGTCTTATTAAGAAATTTTAACATTAAAAACCATTTTAATTGTCAAAGAAACCAATCCCAACATTTATAGATCATCCAAACAAGGAAGCAGCTTCAAGGCTTCATTAACAATTCTTATCAACCTACTAATCTCTATTTCATACTCAAAACTCCGCTATAAACTCAAAACCATTTCCAGCGACACTCAAAAATCCTCAGAAAAAAATAAAATTAATCATCTCAAAAAAAAACCACAAAAAAAATAATTCAATTAAACTGTTTCACGTGCTTGAGAAGCTTAAGAAGCATTTAGAAAAAAATTTTAAAAAGTCTTCAATATTTCAAGTCAAGCATCATCTTCTTCTTGTGCTGTTTAAACACTCAAAATGTAAATGTTGCGATTTTTTTTTCAATTTGCTTTCATTGAATGAGTCGGAAATATTTGAGGACTTTTGTGTGTGCTTTGCTACTGACTTATTAATAGATTATTGATGATTTTTGGTAAGGGTCTTGATTTATGGCTTGTGTTTGGGGGGAGAAAGGGGAAGGGGTGGGGGAGGAGGAGCTGGGTCTGGGTGAGGCTGGGGTTGAAGATTAGGTTTGTAAGTAGATTTTGTGCGAAATTGACAACAAGATCCTGAAATTGTAGGTTTGTCTGCATCTGGACGGCTGATTAGGGTTAGCATCAGGGTCGTAGCCAGAAATTTGAAGAGGGGGGGGGGGGCAAAAATTTTTATATGGAACATTCACAAGAAAGGGGAGATTTTTATGATTTTTTTTTTATAAAACTTCTAGCAAAATGAACAAATTTTTGTTAACGTTGGGGGATTTGTCCCCCAAATCCCCCTCCCCTGGCTACGCGCCTGGTTAGCATAGACTTCACCAGAGGTCTTGCATCCATGTTGTCCCCCGAAAAACTCATCCCTAACCTCAAATCAGTTCCCAAACCATCCAAAAACCAACAATTTAGCAATAAATTCGCAACTCATTTTTTATCCACGTGCAAATTATTAAATTCAATGAAAACTCAATACGAGACATCGATATTACTGAATGAGGATATAATAAGATAGTAAATAACCGCAACATTTGTATATTCCATACATTTTGTCACAAATCCAAAAGCGATTAATTCAAATATTTTATTTCATAATTCAGAATATTTAAATTTTTTTATCTGTGTGTTCCTCCATCTGCTCTTTTCTATTCATTAAACCAAAAAACAGTATCAACATTCTCTAGCTTCATGCTCAAATTAACGCGACAGAAGCAAGAAGAATCTCAAGGAGCAATTAACGCTGATGAGATTATTAATTTAAAACGAGAAGTTTCAGGCTGAATGAAAAGACTTGTTTGATCCACATCGTCTTTGAAGATCGTCTTGTGCCTTCTTCTTGTTTTAGGAAATAGATGTCTATTGCTTAATTTGGTTGGAATTTTTTTTTACTTGACTATTTTAAGTTCTTCCTATTTATGGACACTAAATTGGTATTGTTGAGGATTTTTGAATGATAATGTTGTGGATTGGAATGTATTGGTGGATTTGAGAGTTGGGAGAGCTGTATGAACCTTCATTAGATGAGTTGGAGTCACAGATGGAAGTGAGGATCACTTGAACAAGTTGGCTTGACAGAATCACAGTTTCATTAGTCTCCCAATACTTAATATCATCCTTGAACAGGATAGAAATTTAACATTTGCCCTTTTCTGCTAACAGGATACACTGTGGATCAATCAATGTTGCCAGGTGTCTAATTACTCCTCAGTAATGACTCCTGATCCCCCATCAGTTGAAAAATGATGCAAATTTTTCAGCTTTATTGATCTTTTATTTGAAAATTGCAATCAAAAAACATTTTTAGGGATGACAAATTCAAAGTTATAGCATCAAGCTAACTGATTTCAAGACTGAGTCTAATGACATTTAAATTCTCATTTAATCAGCTTCTTAATTAGAGATACTCATGGTAATCCACCTTATTAATCCGATAATTAGCAATTAGTAAACCAATTTTTCATGTTTAATTATTGAAACGTGACTAAGTTCTATTTTTGGATTGGGCTTGTATGGAAATGCGATGACAAGAATCTCAACTTAGTTGAGGGTTGAGGATCTGAAATGGCCGTAGAAACCAGTCAAAAATCATAGTCAGTTAAAGTAAGCTCCAATTCATCATTCAACAAGAACAACATTCCCCAATTGTGTGTTTAATCAACGGATGTGATCCTTAATAGGCGCGTAGCCAGGAGGGTGTTGTCCCCTTCTTAAGACAAGACCCTGGCTACGCGCCTGATCCTTAATAATCCCTTAACCAATCCCATACCCAAATTAATAACAACAAAGACCCGAACATGTCATTCTCTACTCCAATTTAAATATTTTACCATCTAAATACATTTAATTTCCAATCTTTTTATTTCATTCATCAATCGGAATGTCAAGGCATTGTAGCTACTAGTTTACACAGCCAACTGAGATATCATTTGAATATTAGCGATAATAACAAACCGGAAAGCTTCGGATTTTTGCCTTCAATCTTCTTTGCGACGCTTCTGTTACTTCTGTTTGTTATTTATTCATAAAAATACGAGTCATTTGTTTAGCAAAGAGTGAGAAAAGACAAAAATTGTTGACATTACTCAAGCCAGCATTTTAGAAGCTATCAAAAAATGATTTAAACAAAAAATGCGCCTTATATTTCCACATCATATAACTTCCTTACTTGCCAAAACCAACAATTCTTCTTTTTCACATTTTAAACGCATTACGTCTTGCGTGTGATACCAGATATGCTTAAAAACATCATTTTTGACGAGTTAAACCATTGTGATGTGAGCTATATCATTTAAATCTACACGCATCTACTTCGAACAAATGACTTTGACTTTTTGAATATTTTTTTATGGGTTTTGATTATAAATTTATAGCTTTTGCTGTATTTGTCTATGAACGGAAATATTTATTGAGTGATAACTTTTTAATACGATGAAGGAAAGGAATTAATTGTGAAATTATTAGTATTTGGTGGTCCTTGTTTGAAGGTTTTCTTTGTTTTAATTGATTGTTCCGGTGTCTTTAGATGAAGTTCCTGGAAAATTCTGTTCCAGATGTTGATTTGAGGGGTGTCTAAAGTGATTGTCAGAGCTTTAAGTGAATATAGTGGAATTTAATAAAGATTGTATCAACAGTTGACTTGAATCATGCAACTGGTCAACATCAATCGATTCTTTGGTGAAGTTCGAAGGTCACTTATAGATTCAACCCTAAGAACGTTAAGATTTCAATAGAACTGATGATTACAAAGCATATTTAAGTTATATCTTCTTGAATATCTCCAAATCCTGGTATCTAGAGCAAAGCTTGCAATAAGCACACTAGCTAACCTCAAAGAAATATCCAAGATATGATCCCTTTAAGAGAACAGTAACCTAATTCACAGTAATACCTCTATTACCTTCTGACCAATCTACAACCTCAACCATTGACCTCCACACAAAATCTAAACAAAATTCTCGTTCAATGATCTGCCTCAAGAAACAAACAAACTTCAACCTATTGAACCTGTCATCCAATCAACAATTAATTAAATCTGAGAAGGGTAGCAAGGTTATGTCAAAAGTAACGACACGTGTTTTTGCGCGCGATGATTTTGATTGCTTTAGGTTAACATGATTTCATTTTTTCGGAATGTTTAATCATTGGATGTTTCACTTACGTGATGGAATAAATATTTTATGGTACAATACAAATGGAATAGCCTTGTAAGAGATTTTTGACATTTTTTTTCGGTTGGATCTTTGATTAGTATTGAAAAGCTTGTCGACCCTTCGAAAATTATGCTTTTTAATCATATTTCACGGTAATTTATAATATTTAATCATATTTATCCTACTGAACATCAGTTTTATCTAAAATTAAGCATTTTATCAAAATCTGCCTAATTTTCCTATCAAACCAATAAATCCACATCTTCATATCTTAATTAATAAACACGAAACTCATTAATCAATCACAAAGTCATATTCGGAAATGATCAGTAAAGCTCACAGAAGTAAATCCATCGGATGGGACAAACAAATGCTGATATTTAAGTCAAATACGATTCGCAAGGTTAATTATGTGTAAATTTAATGTTCATGATTTATTTACATTTATAATGTCTTAATATTATTTAGCATTAGGCATTAGGCATGGATTAACTTATCTGTACAGAAGCCTTTTTTTGGGAAATGATTATTTTTTGTGTGAATTAAATAATGTAAAATTGTTAAGCGGATTTGTGAGGAGAAGATGTGAATGAAGAGAGGTTGCTTTAGGTATTATTTGGATCTTGGCGTGGAATGTGTCTTGATTAAGGATTTAGTAAATTACTAGGACTAAACTTGTGCATCATTTTCCGACTTAATCTGACTGACAATAATAAATTTATGTTTTTTTTTCAATTAAAACATAACCTGAAAAATTCGAAATAGTCTTTAAACTATGCTTGCCACTTTTTTCTATCAGAAAAACCTTACATTGAGTTTTAAATTTGATGTAGATTCTAGATATTGCAAAAAAACTTTTCGAGGTGGAGACAAAATGGCGGTTATTTTTCTTGAATTTTCTACACATAAGAACAGACTTAAAGGAGAATTTTTTAAGATGAATTTAATATCAAATGGATTTTTATTCTCAATTTGAATCATTTTTTTCAAACCACCTAGAAACTCTTCATCATTCACAATATATAATGTAAAAACAATCAACTTTAGTAAGATCACCAAGATCATTTCACAACTACATAAAAATTAATTTCTCAATAATCAAATAATATAACCAAGTCATAGTCCTTTGATCAACAATTTCACAACAATTTAATTCATTCATCATAAATCTCAATCCTTTCGTCAACCACAAATTCATCTCATCTTGAATATTATTCATTCACAATATTTTATTTATTTTGCAAAATATTCATATCGATTGCAAAATTATCTCTGTTTTGACTACATTAATTTTAATATTTATGCCAGTTGTCGTAACCACAAAATTGAATAAATTTCTTCACTAGCCTATTTTTTTGGAGCCGCAAAATATCAAAAATTTTAACTTCATCGAACTTACTTGCTATCACATAATTGCTATTGAACAGAACGACAAGACACAATGTCGCGGTAATCCATTTCGCGATTGTGTTCATGGCACTTGGTGAGAAATTTTCTTAATTCTCAAATAAAAATTCACTTTCGTTCGCGTCTGTATCTTCGATTTATTGTTTAAAAAATTTTTTCAAGCTACGGAAAAAAATCAAATCGGCTTAAATATTCGGTTATCACTAAAGCGAATTCGCGATGTTGAATGGTCTTTTATAGGCTTAAGTCGCATGCATACATCATCGATATGACGATATTGATGATGAGACAAATACAATCATCACAAAATAGCAACAGAAGCGCGGCTGTTTAGCTTAAAGAGTCGATCTTAAGCCGATCACTGTGATGACAGCAAGGTTAATCTCTCAGTTTTTTTTTCTTCTTGAACGGTGATTTTTGGATGATTGTGGTGCATTATGGGCAACTTGGGCAAACATACTATAAAGCCTATGGACAAAATGCATTACTTTGAGAACATATTCAGATTTTTTTTTAAAAATACAATGTTTAAATTTTTTGCTATTAACATAACCTAGAATATTTTGGAAATTATTATTTTCTTTGCTTGCCACTTTTTTCTGTCAGATAAACCAATTTACACAATTAAAGCTTGATTATTACTCGAGTAATCACCAAAAAACTTTTCGAGGTGAAGACAAAATGGCGGACATGTTTTTCTGATTTGAATGCTGAATAATTTGTAATAAGCATAGGTATTTATGCAGCATATATTTTATGTAGCGCACAAAATTGGTGCAAATATTTGCTATAATGTCAATAATTTCAAAAAAAGCGCCTTAACCACCCATCTCAACCCTCATGCTTTCCCTACTTGATTGTAATTGTTATCATATGCTGCACATACTCATCGCATTTTCTACTCTTTAAGCTCTTTTTTTCGCATATTAACATAGAGAAGAAGATGAGAGGAAGGCATCAACTTGGTTGTATTGAACCGTAAAAAATATTTTTTTTTTTGGTAGGGATGTCGCAGCTTCTTTTGTATATTTTGTGGTTTCTTGTATTTATTTGCCATAATTTTGTGTATATTTGATTATTTTCTTGTGGTATATTTGGTTTCACACGTGTTGAAATAATGCTCGAATTTTGATGGATGAATCCAGTGAAATGGAATTTTTCTAGATTTTAGATGAGGATTAAGACACTTTGAACAAGCGTTAAGCTTATGAAGTAAGAATGTTGCTGTGTTTGATGATTTTATTGAGTATCTAGGATCAATTTTATAGCCAAACATACCGGATTTTCACAGATGGTGTTCTTTGTGTTAATTCTATGATAAAGTTGAGGCTAGATTGTGTAATATGAGTCATTTGGTTATTAAAAAAACTTATTCTGCGGATCATATTACAGCAAAGAACTTTATTAAGCGTTCTGCTAAAGCAAAGTTGTCAATAACTTGCAAATTTGTATCCCTAAGAGGTGACTTTCATCATCCAATCTCAACTCTCATCCTTTCTCATGTTCCTTTTACAAGTCACATTAATGAATTGTCAAACAAGCGAAATTTTTTTATCTCATTTTGAATCTTTTGTATTGTCATATGTCATGTCTTCCTTGGATATCTTGTCACATCAATAAAATTTGATACTTTATTTGCAATTGTTAATCAACTGATGCTTTAATGACAGATTTTGGATGTGTTAAGAGAAGATTCTTAAGAATTTTATATTATTTTGGGGTTATAACTTAAAACTTTTAACCAGAATTAAATTAAAAAAATATTCAAGGGGAAAACAGCATGATGAGGAAAAGATTTAATTACAATTTTATTATTTTTTATAAAGATTTTCATTTAAATTTTGAGAAAATTGATGAAACAGCATTGAAATTCCGTTTTGAAAAGCTTCCCAGCGTGTTATAAAATATGTAAAATAATTTCCCATAATGTTGTTTCCCCCTTAAATATTTTCCATAATCAACCTAATCTACCCGTCATACCAGACACCCATAACAATTTATAAGGTCGCATAAATGAATAGATTTATATTGTGACTGAATGATTTATGATTTATGCCATGCTGAAGCTGTAAACTGTGGCTAAATATTCAAATTTAATATAGAACTGGTCATGTCTAGTTGATCTTGTTATGCTAAAATTAGAAGACGGACAGTTTCAAGTAAGTTTTTTTTTTAACGATCTTGTTGACATAGAAGGAATCTTGTAAATAGCTTGTTTCGAGACATATTTGGAACTTAAGTTGTCTAGCAGGTAGCTTTGATGATATGAATTATTTTACATAATTAGATTGTCTTTTCCTAAATCATTCTAATTTACATTATACGAAGCTTAGCCAAAAAATATCATAGAAGCTCCAACAACCTCAACGTCCACAATCCTCTTTTATGCAAAATGTTGCAACAATCTCAAGATTCATTCCGATGACACTAAATATTATCTAAATGAGTCTCAATGGCTAAATAATGCGATTGCGGATTCATCTGAACAAACAATAATCGATAATCAGCGCGACAGAGGCAAGAGTGAAAGAAGGCTGCAATATATTTGTTGAATGTCAAGGCAGTGACAAGATTTGTTACTATTTTTGATTGTTTTAACCAATATTTGCTGTTGCTAAGTGAATTATATTTATTAGCCGATCTAGAACATCTCATTTTGCGTTAGCAACTAGGGACATCCTTTAATAATTCAATAATTTACTCAGCTTTTATCGTAAAGTCCATGAAAACCGGCTCAAATGCATAAAAAAATTCATTTAAATGCATCCAATTTGCATATATTTTGCTTTTCTTGACAAATTATTGATGAAAATGCTTCAATTTCTATGTTCCAGAAATCAACATGATAATATCGAAAAATTCAAAATGGCGAAAATTTCTCCACCTCGAAAAGTTTTTTGGCTTTGATTTCTCAACAAATCAACCAATTTCAAAAATTTCTTGACTAAACAGTTCAAAAAAGTGGCAATGCCATTTCAAATGTCAAACACCTCAAGTTAGATTTTTTGACCCCGTGAATAAAGCGCATTTCACAAAATAAAAACCTCAAAAATATCAAATTAATTAAAAATTCAAAAACGTGTCCAAAAAAACTATTGCTGCATTTGCTACATTTTTTGTGTGTCCAACATGATCCGCAGCCAATGACTATGTCATCTATAAAATATTTTTAGACATCCTTGAACGAAGCGAGTTAAATCTTTAGAATGGATTCGAATTATTCACAAAAAAAAAAAACAAATTTAATCAATTCAGAATGTTCTAAAAATGCCACAGAATCATGAAATATTTGAACATTATCTACAGAATCATCACAAAAAAAGGATTTGAATCTAATTTACCTACTTTTTATTCAGCCTAAATTAATGTCTCGGTTTTTGTGACAAAAAATTAATTTGAATACTATCGAGTCTAATTCCTGTTTTCAGCCATAGTAAAATTCAAATTTTATATTTGATTACAGAAGATTTTTCAGAATTGTGTAGAAAATTTTATGCTGACTAATCAATTTTACTCGGTTTACAGCTTATTGGTGAATTATTATGAGAAAATTCTCAAGACTGGTTTGAAGATGGACATGATGTAGTTTTATGCTGAATTCTTTGGGTTATGGCTTATTTATTGGCTATTAAGTAAGATTTGGCTAGTTGGAACCTGTTCTTGTCCCTTAGATTGTCTATTGATGGAGATTTAGGTCTGTTTGACTGCTTTGAGGATTGCAGCTTGGCTGCTTGTTTATGAAGTCATTTGATAATAGATTGTGATGCTCAGACTAAGTTTTAAACTATCAGAGTCCTCTAATCTCATTTAATCTGCTCAGCAATCCATCAAAAACCAAAAATTCTCTATCAAATCATCAAACGACTCTCATCATCTTGATCACCATCTCTAAATCCTACAATAATAATCAAATCAAAAGCATCGACTAGCTCTGATATAAATTATTAATATCCACTCAAGACATTGTCTCAAGGTGATCAATGAAATTTATTAAAAAATGAGATGGACGACAAAAAATAGAAAAAATAAACGTGTTGCTTCGTGAGGTCGAAAGCCGAGATTTTTTTTTGTCTTTTTTAATTGTTTATCAATTTTTTGATGGCAATTCGATAGTTGATATTCTGATTTATTAGATTTATAAATGCAGTTTATTGCTGGTATCTAAGGTTGTGTGAATTTCGGATGAGAAATGAAAAGTAACCGAATTGTGAGGAATAAGAAGAATTTTTTATAAGCAAAAATGGAGTTTAACTTGAGAGTTTGATATATATAATCTGTTTTACGATCAGAAAGTTGAAACAGAACTTTTTTAATTAAATAAAGGAAACCTTTAAAATTTTCTCCACCTCGAAAAGTTTTTTGCCCAGAACTTTACAAATATGCAATCGATTCTTAAAAGTTCTTTACAGAACTTCATAAAAAAGTGGCAAAATTCAAACTGCGAAGAACTCAAAAAAGAACCACAAGTAAAAAATGTTTTTATGTCTTCCACATAAAGCGCAGTTTGTTTCAAAAATCCTATCTAAACTTAAGTAAATTTCAAAACAAAATAAATCATCGATCAAACACAAGTAAATTTGCATAAATCTGCAAAAGTCTCAAAAATATCACACAAATAACTACAAGACACTTAGCTGAGAAGATAAAAGGAAGAAAAAAGCTCAAGTGGATAATAAATCTGTGAATGTTTTAATTCCAATCTATTAAATATTCTTCTGATTCATTGCCGAGGTTGATTTTTAATTTGACAATGCAAGATATGCGATAAAAAATCGAAAGCGAGCGGAGTTGTGAGAAGATTTATGTTTTGATAAATGTGAGGATTTTTGGTTGATAATTTAAATGTGCTGTATCTTAGTAAGTATAAAGCTAGACAACTTGACAACAAATTTGAGGTTAGAAATCCTAAAACCAGTCCAGTACCCACCCAAGCTCACCATCCTCGTCCCCAAATAATGAAAGAAGAGCCAATCTGAACTTTAAAAGTCAAACATCAATAAAAAGTGTTGCAAAGTTTCTTCAAAGTCAATCACAAACTCATAACAGCAGACAAACAAGCTACTGATTATGCAAATTTAGTCGACAAACCAATTTAAAAGACATTTAAATGATCCATTTTTCGAGCCTTTTTATTTGATATTGATCTTGTCGTAATTTATGAGCTAGCTTTAACGCGTGGATGGTTCTATGATGCAGCAGAATTTACATCCACCTTGCTCTCATTCCCATCGTCACTCAAAATAAAGCCATCAAAATTTCTATCAATCCAATGTAAACCACCAATTGTAAATCCATCAAAACAATTTTTTGTTTATTAATATCATCAAAAATTAGCAATTTCTATGGCTGCAGATGTACCAAGCTTAATTTATGACCTGCAATAAATTGATAAATATAAATTCACTTTGATGGCAAGCTGCATCTTGTTTATGGTGTCAAGTTGACATTCTTTTTGATGGAAAGTGGATGTTAAGCAAATTTTGAATGTTTTGGACATTTTTGAAGTTTTGTCGATTTTTAATAAATTTTTTTGAAATTTTTGAAATTGTTTTAAAAAATTTTGAACTTTTTTTTTGAATTTTTTGATTTTTTTTGATTTTTTTTGATTGTTTTTGAATTTTCTGAATTTTTTTGAATTTTTTGATTTTTTTTGAATTTTTTGAATTTTTTTTGAATTTTTTTTGAATTTTTTGAATTTTTTTTGAATTTTTTGAATTTTTTTGAATTTTTTGAATTTTTTGAATTTTTTGATTTTTTTTGAATTTTTTGAATTTTTTGAATTTTTTTGAATTTTTTCAATTTTTTTTATTATCTCAATTTTAATGTTTTTTTTAATTTTTGATCAAATTTTTGCCTAACTTATTGTAAAGTTATGTTTTGCATTCCTCTAAAGCACATCACATTCACATCACACCAGCTCCATCTATCGACCAATCCACAAACCAGCCTCAAAAAACATGAACAATGTTCCAGTTTTTACACCTGACACTGACATTGAAACACATCGAAATTCGGAACAAAACAAATAAAAAGTTTCTTTATCTTTTTTTTCTCTTCAATTATTTTCATAAATTTTCCCATAAAAGACAAATTTCAAGCGATAAAAGACACAATAATTAACTCGACAAGTCCACAACCACAGCAGTCATCAATCAAAGCTCAAAAATGCACGCGGACGCAGTGAAATAATCGAGAAAAATAGAATCAGAAAAAAAAATTTACTGAAAAATAATTCCAAAAAAAAAGAAATGTTGATGTTAAATCGAAAAATATTTTTAATTTTGTTAATCCTGTCCAGTCTTGTGCTGGTTCTATTCGTTCTGTGGACCTCATTCAGCTTTAAAGATCGTGGATTTAGGCAAGGTAAGTTGTTGGACATTACGTGCTGATTAGTGACCAACACCCGAATGAGGAAAGCTTATGGAAATAATCAATAATTTTTTTGTGTCTTTTTTGATGCGATTTGTTGGCAAAAAATGCAAAAAGCTTCCCTTGCGATGACTTTCGTCAGAAATTTTCAAACTCAATTTTATGTGCAAATTTTTACTCAATTTAAGCTCAAAATTGCACAAAATCAAAGAAAAAAGTTCAAATTGTCTTAAAAATTCTGACGAAATTCTCGCAAGGCATCATCAATGCGACAAAAACTTCTTCTTCCCACATCAAAAATACCTAATTTGTCATTTTTCTTTATCAACAGAAAACTTCCTTCCAATTTTCAATACTCAAAGCATTAATAGCAATCTCTACAATTTCGACGAGAACTTAGTTGTGATTTATAATCGTGTACCGAAAACGGCATCGACAAGTTTTGTTAATTTAACTTATAGTTTATGTAAGAAGAATCAATTCCATGTGCTACATATTAACGTTACGGGGAACAATCATGTGCTGTCATTACCAAATCAGATGAGATTTGTGCGGAATATTACTGGATGGTCGGCGATGAAGCCGGCATTTTATCATGGACACATGGCGTTTTTGGATTTTTCGAAGTAAGTTGCTCGATTTTTGATCAAGTTGCTCAGCTTTAGTTCAAGTAGCTCAGTTTGCGATCAAGTTGCTCGACTTGTGACCAAGTAGCTCAGTTTGTGATCTGGTAGCTCAGTTTGTGATCAAGTAGCTCGGTTTGTGATCAAGTAGCTCAGTTTGTGATCAAGTGGCAAAGTTTTTGATAAAGTAGCTCAGTTTGTGATCAAGTAGCTCAGTTTGTGATCAAGTAGCTTAGTTTGTGATCAAATAGCTCAGTTCGTGATCAAGTAGCTCAGTTTGCGATCAAGTTGCTCGACTTGTGACCAAGTAGCTCAGTTTGTGATCAAGTAGCTCAGTTTGTGATCAAGTAGCTCGGTTTGTGATCAAGTAGCTCAGTTTGTGATCAAGTAGCTTAGTTCGTGACCAAGTAGCTCAGTTTGTGATCTAGTTGCTCGACTTGTGACCAAGTAGCTCAGTTTGTGATCAAGTAGCTCAGTTTGTGATCAAGTAGCTCGGTTTGTGATCAAGTAGCTCAGTTTGTGATCCAGTAGCTCAGTTCGTGATCAAGTAGCTCAGTTTGTGATCAAGTAGCTTAGTTTGTGATCAAATAGCTCAGTTCGTGATCAAGTAGCTCAGTTTGCGATCAAGTTGCTCGACTTGTGACCAAGTAGCTCAGTTTGTGATCAAGTAGCTCAGTTTGTGATCAAGTAGCTCGGTTTGTGATCAAGTAGCTCAGTTTGTGATCAAGTAGCTTAGTTCGTGACCAAGTAGCTCAGTTTGTGATCTAGTAGCTGAGTTTGTGATCAAGTAGCTCAGTTTGTGATCCAGTAGCTCATTCTTTGATCAAGTCTTAACCATTTTCCTCTCAATTTCAGATTCGCAATGCCACAGAAGCCACTGTACATAAACATAATCCGTAAGCCACTCGACCGACTAGTTAGCTACTATTACTTCCTTCGCTATGGTGACGATTACCGACCGCACCTAGTTCGACATCGCTCTGGTGACACAATGAGCTTCGATGAATGCGTGAAGCTCAAAAAGCCCGATTGTGATCCAAAAAATATGTGGCTGCAAATTCCTTTCTTTTGTGGTCATCACAGTGAATGTTTTGAGCCAGGTAGCAAATGGGCTCTAGAACAAGCCAAACGTAATTTAGTCAATGAATATTTCTTAGTTGGATTGACTGAGGAACTTGGTGACTTTATTGAAATGCTCGAATTATCATTGCCAAGACTATTCCTTGGTGCTGTTGAAAATTTTAAAACTTCAAATAAATCGCACTTAAGGAAGACAAAAGGAAAGATTGATCCACTGCCAGCTACTGAGGCTAAGATCAAGGAATCAAAGATCTGGCAGATGGAAAATGATCTTTATTACTTCGCGAGAGATCACTTTTATTTCTTGAAGAATAAGCACATCATGAGTAATGGGAAGAAACAGGACTTTTTGTACGAAAAGATTAAGCCACCACCGAATCAGATGTAGATTTAGGGTTCGGTTGGGTGACCTTTGGTTGGATTTTGTTGGAATCTTCAATTTGACACTTTAGATCATCGTCATAAATTCTAACAAAATCTACACAAGGGTCCAAAACTTTAAACGACTAGACAAACAAATAAATACGAGACATTGCACCTTAAAAATGCACTTTACTAATAAAATAATAAAGAATTTTACAAGACACTTTAGAAATCACAAAAACCAAATCGACAAACCATGGTAATTAACTGTGGTGTTAAGCTTAAGCTTAATGCTAATAAATTGTAAGCAAAGAAAAGATGTAAACGTTTAAAAAAATTAATAAATTATTTAAAGACATTTTTAAAAAATTCAAATTAATTTATTTATTTAACGCAAAGAACCTCCCATAACCCCAACTCATAACTTGGATGTCAAAAAGTCTTTATAAACACACTCCTTCCACCATGATGCACGTGTAAATGTGTCTGGTGTTTGGTATATGTATGATTCAAGATGTTTATAGACATTGCCATCGCTCATGCCGAGTGGTGAGTTCAGAATGAAGTCAGGTGGTGCAATGGAATCAACCAGAGAAACTGCATCATTCTTCAAGTCAGTCAATAATGCAAGAATTCCAGTTTGTAGCAAGTCATTGACATTAGGTCCATTTGAAGCTATAAATCCACTCTCATAAAGCACCCCAATGTATTTTGTGGATATTAAGTTGGCAGCAAAAAGTGACAAAAGTTTTGTGAGAACTTCACGTTCTGCTGAATCAGGTGATAATTTATGGATTTCCTCTAAAAATGCAGCAACAACTTGACGTTGACCGTAGGCAACAGCTAAAGTATTAGCATGAAATGTTTGTGAATTGTTGCGGACATCAAAGCTTGACTGACCAGATTGTTGAAGAATTTTGACTCGATTGAATGTTTTCTCCAGCATGTAGGAACAAATCCAGTTGAAAGTTGTGAGCAGATCTACAAAAAAAGTCGGGAATTAAGCTTGAAAGTTTCTGATTATGGAAAACTTACATTCTGGCTTCATTGCACATCCAACTTTAGTCCAATTCCATTTCATACTCAATATCTTGTCACCGTCTTTAAGAAATGCAGCAGTTCCAAGTGGTGAAGCATTTTCAAATGCAATCCAGCCTTTAGAACGTACAGCAAGCAAGAAGTTTGATGCCTGCTGTATCAGCACATTGTTTTCACCTTCATAAGTTGTATTTGGATCATTGTTGTTCCTTAAGTCACCCAATTGTGCACATTTCAAGTATCCATGTCCACCACATGCCTCACGACAATCTTGAATCAAGTCACGTACCATCCAGCCACAGACAGGCTTTCCACTCGATGAAATTGCATGAATTTCCATTCCAGTTTCAGGGCTGATTTTCTCGCCTTCAAAAGTCTTCTTCATCATGTCGAAATATTCCCGTCCAATCCAGTTCGAGAAGAATTTTAAGGCATAAACTGTTGCAAGATGTGGAATAAGTCGATATTGTTGTGACTGATATTCCAAGACTGGATATTCGACATCACTGTTTTCAGGTCCGAAGTGCTTACGACTTGCTGCGTATCTGATTGCAATTGTTATCGCCATGACTCCATAATTAGTTGCAATTTCACAGATTCCAACTCTGCCACCAGACAGGGCTGCAAAGGATACTCCCATTCGCTTTTTTGGATCCTTAAATTGAGTCACAAAGTTTCCAGCTTCATTAACATCACCAGTTTTAGACAGGAGATAATCTTTTGGGATCTTGTAGTTGTTGAACATCACTGGATGTAAAGTTATCAGAATGTTCATCAAATGGACATAAGGATGTCATGTAGTACTCACTAAATCCGTTGTCAATGCCATTCAGCGACACTTTCTCACCCAAATCACCAATGATGATGCCAGGATAAACCAGCATATTCTTAGGATCTCTGACAGGAACCACAAATGAGTTTAGTCCATGACATTGTCCATCTGGTGTGTAAAGTTGAGCATAAACAACTGCATGCGTTGCTGTCTTTCCTAAACCACCGACCCAGCACTTTGCAGCTTCAAAGTTCGGAGTATTTAAGACGAATGATTTTGATGATTGCTCATAAGTTGCTGTGGTCTTCATAGACTGAGTGTTGCTGCCATGTCCAATTTCTAGGATTTAAGTTATAAGTTTGGTTCAAAATGGATAAAGCATGTGGACTTACCAGTCAATGCAAAACATCCAATAATTTTCATCTCATCAACAGCTTGAATCAAGTGATCGATCCGATCACTTCCTAAAAATCTAAGCACAAATGGAAACATGTCAAATGGAATCTTATACTTTCCAAGCATTGACGGTTCAAAGGAACTAACTGCTGAGTTGACTTTCGAATCTAACGCAAGATCGTCAAAGTCATAAAAATTCTCATTAAAAATCACCAACGCTCTTTGGTTGGCTATCCTTCGCTGTTCATCAATTGACAGAGTTTGATGTGATTTTTGGAACAACTTATGACCTTCCATGAAGTTCCACACTCTGAACTTCGCATCCCAAGCAGCTGCGCTGTCAACAATGAGCTTCATTTTCCTCCAATCGAATGATGAGCTGAAGCGGTAAGGCTTGAGGGGACCATCGAGTAGATGAAGGTCTGGGAAGATGTCTTTGCGAGAGAATATTGAGTCGTTGAGGAATTGGAGGGATTTTGGGGTGCTATAAATGATTGAAGGGGTAACAACATGAGGGGGAAACAACATGAGGGGGAAATAATTTGAGATGGGGGGTTTGATTTATTTGAATTTTAGTGCAAAAGAAGGGTCTTTGGGAAATTGAAAGAGTTTTTTATTGAAACTTTTTTAAATCATGTTGTTTTCCCCTTGGTATTTAAGGTTTGACGCTTGGCAGGAGAATAGCCAGGACGGGAGAGTTTGAGTGGAGCAGAAATGTTTTAGTTTTGTTTAATGAAAAATCCTAAAACTACTTCTCTTTCCACCACTGCCCCCCCCCCTCCCCACCCCCTCACACTCTTAAATTTCTGGCTACACCTCCGAAGCTTTAGTATTTAAAAATCATTTTTAAATGTCACTCAAGTTGACCTTTCCAATGTTTTGAATTTTATTTTGATTCTTATTTGAATTATTTACAAATCAAATTCTTGCTTACTTAAGATTATCAAATTCTCGATTCATTTGTGGCTCTTTATTGTGAACTTTATTGCAATTTAATTCAAAACGTATCCAAAAAAATGATGAATTAATTTTCAAAATTTAATTAAATTTTTAAAATAGAAAATATGTTGTCAAAAATACCACAAAAATAAATAATGTAATTTGGTAAACGACCTGAGAAAGACTGAAAAAAATGAAAGTAAAAAAAATTGAGTAATTTGAAATTAATTCTTAAAAATTCTCTCAAAAAAAAATTGTTGAGAAAAAAATTATTTTTATTTAAATGCTTTTTTGAATTTTAATAATTTTTGGGGGAGGAGGAGCACAACCTAATCAGGAATAGCCTCTGCAACTCGTCTGGCCGTTTCATCAATTTTCTCAAATTTAATTCAAATTTTTTGGTCTAATTCTTTCACTTCAGTCCTTAAAGTTTGCTGATTTAATTCAACATTTTGCAATTTTTTGTAGATTTTTGCTGAAAAGTTTGTCAAATTTTCGCAATTTTCTTCAAAATCATCAAACTTCTCCGCTAAATTTGTCATTTTTTCATCATTTTTGTTGAGTTTTTGATTAATTTCGACAAAATTTTCATCAAAAATTTCCAACTTTTCACCAAATTCTGACAATTTTCCATCAATCACTGAACATGACTCAACTTGAGAATTTTTGAGGTTATGTTCAACTTGATTTAAAAATTTTATTTGCATGATTAGCAATTTTCGTCTTAAATTTTCAAACTTTTCAGTCAACAGATTTAAATTTGTGAATCTTGAACTTTTGAAATTTTCCTCCAAATTTTCACGTTTTTCATTCCAAAGTTGAAAATTTTCGAGTTTTAAATTTTTCGCATCGTTTTCTAAGTATTTCAAGTCTTGTGAAATTTTGTAAAAATCATCATCAAAACATTTTTCTTTAACAGCCTCAATTAAAGTCTTAACTTGTCCCAAATCGTTACGAACATCAGCATTGATGCAAGGATTCAACCTCATACCCAAAAATGACAATTTGTTCAAATTCATAAAGACATTTGAGTCAATATGAATAATTTGGTTTATAACCAGCCAAATAACCTCCAAATTAGGATTAAAATCAAAAGTTCCGTCCTCAATAATTCTTATGTCACATTCGCCAAGATCAAGGTACACCAACTTTGGAAACGACTTCAAATCCACCTAAAGAAGCTCCTTAACTCTTCCATAAGGCACATAAAGTGCCTTCAAATTTTTGTATATTTTATCCAATCCTCTTGGAATAAAGTTGACATTTTTGCCGACAGCATGAAAGCAAATGACGTCATCGTTAGTTTTTGATTCCACATGTGTTCCTTTTGCATGCTCAATGACTGCATCTTCTCTTGACTTTATGTTAAGATTATTTTTAACTTCACATTGGTAGGCAGTGCCAATAACTTCGTAAGGTGTCTTGCTGTTGTAGTTACAGTCGATGATGACAGATGAGGTGAATTTCAGGAGCAATGCTAGTCTGTAGAGTGATTAGAGTAAGTTGCAGTTAGAAGCTGGTTCATAAATGACGTGCATATAAGCTCAATTGTTAACCCATTTCCTATCCTTGTTGCAAAATTTGTGAAAAAAAATTATGATTTAGCCTTCTTAAAGCTCTAGAAACCCACCGCCCTTCCAATCCCATTCTACAGAGGACTGAACCCCCCCCCCCCCCCCCTGTGAATCTTAAACTTCTTTAAAGCTCTGCCCCGATGAACAAACTCCTCAATTTGCTAAATTCTAGCAACAACTCTGCAATATCAGACCCTTGTCTGACTACATTATCACACGCCAAATACCCCCAACTTCCATACAAATACCCTTACGTACCCCAAATACCGCCTCTTTATATGAAATACTGCTAAATACCACCTGGTCTTTGAGCCAGGACATTTCGATCAACAGGCAGTTCACTTATGATCTCCAACATTGAGGGTGGGGAAGGAGGGGGGAGAGGGGGGGGGGGGGGGGGGGGAGGGGTATTCTTGTGTTTGTCATAATTCAAACAAAGTAATTTTTTTTCATTAAAGTTTTGTGATTGGCGGAGGCTTAAACCAGACGTCATGGCAGGGGCGTAGCGAAAAAAGGTGGGGAGGGGAGTTTTGGGTCAATAAACCCCCCCCCCCCCCCCCTTCTTTTAAAAATTTCTTCAATTTTCTAGAGGTTTTTTCAGAAAAAAAATCTAACCTCTTTGAAAAAAAACCCTTCGCCTTAAAAAATGGTTGTGCACCATTGAACTCTAATAATCCTGAGTTGCACAAGCCGTTTAATCGAATAGAAATCTAGCGCGTAGCTTGCATGACTGGCTTCGATTAAACTCCTACACCATGCCAGAGTCACACTGGCTTGTTAATGGATTTCTGATCGATTAACCGACTTATGCTTTTCGGGAATACTTACAATATAACTTTATTCATATCCTGACTATTTGCTTAGTTGGTTCTTGTGTAACTTTTTAAATGTTTTTCACTCGAAGAGCTTGAAATGACTGAAAATAAGACAGCATATAAAGTTTATAAAGAGAAAGAAGTAGTTGTGCATGTGTGCTTTGTTTTATTGATTATTTTGTTTAAAAATTCTCACAAAAAGCAATGACCCGACGAGAGAATTCACAATTTCTGGAGTCGATTAGGTCTCAACTTGAAGAATTTCAATAATTTTGTTTATTTTTTCATCAATTGAATAAATTTTTGACTTTATAGCTTTTTGGTCTATTTCAAATTTGTGGAGTCTTTTGGACATAATCGCTGGAATATTTTTGACATCTTCAACTTGATCTTTAAAATTGTCAAAATTAAATGTCAATTTAGTAAGTTTTTCGTCAATATTCACTAAGTTGTGAGCTAGTTGTGCGAAATTTTGAGGCATGCTTGACAATTTTTCATCGACTGCCGAGCAGCTTTGAGAATTTTGGAGGTTATGTTCAAGTTGACTCAGAAAAATTATTAATAAAGTTGGCAATTTTCGCTTTAAATGCTCAAATTTATGTTTAAAATAATTCAAATTTGAGAATCTCGAGTTTTTGAAGTAATTTTCCAAATTTTCAAATTTTTCCGACCAATTTTTCAAATTTTCTAATTTTAAATTTTCTTCTTCAATTTCTAATTTTTTCAAATTCTCTTTAAACTCATAAAATTCACTATCAAAGCACTTAACCTTGACAGAGTCAATGAGTGCCTTAGCCTCGACTACATTTCCTTGAACCATCGTGTTCATGCACACATTCGAGGTCAAACCGAGCCAAGAAATTTTATTTAAATTTTTAAAAACATTTGTGTCAAAATGAAATATTTTATTATTAATTAGCCAAACAACCTCCAAATTTGGATTAAAGTCAAAAATCCCGTCTTCAATAAATCGAAGTTCACTGTCGCGAATTTGAAAATAAATTAAATTTGGCAGTGACTTTAAATCAGCCTGACGAACTTCCTGAATTTTACTCAAATGAATGTAAATTGATCGTAAATTTTTAAAGACTTTATCCAATCCTCTGGGTACGAATTGAACACCTTTATCAAATATTTGAAGTGAAATGACGTCATCATTTGTCTTTAGACTAGCATGAGTTCCTGTTGCTGATTCGATGACTAAAACATCTCTAGATAACAAGCTCAGATTGTTCTGAACTTCACATTGATAGACTTGTCCAATAATTGCATAACCAGTTTTGCTGTTGAAGGCGCAGTCGATGACAATCGCTGATGTTGAGTGCAGCAACAGAATTGAATTTAGAATTAAGCTGTAAATTGAGAATATTAAAATGATTACGGCAGGTTTTGTAGATTGTTTGTCATACTTACAAGACTGCTTTGAACATTTTTTAAGATTTCAATTTATCCAATGTTGCTGACTCAACTGTTCAACGACGAATGACTCAAGTGGATGTATAATTTAATGCTTAATTAAAAAAGAGACGAACTTTATTTAAACAACTTATTTGTGCTTTTTATCCACAATTGATAAAAACTTAGGCAAATATTTTTATCTTTTCAATTTAATTATATTTATCTAAAATTAAGACAAATAAACATCCTATGAAGCTAATAATTCAGGGAAGTGTGTCATTCGAACAATGTTGAAGCCGCCATTTTTAATTTCAGCAAAAAATCGCCCATTTTGAATTTAAAAAAAAATTCAGCCATTTTGAATTTCATCAAAAATCCACCGCTTTGAATTTAAGCAAAAAATTCAGCCATTTTGAATTTTAGCAAAAATCCTCCATTTTGAATTTAAGCAAAAAAATAATCCACCATTTTAAATTTCAGAAAAAATCCACCATTTTGAGCTTAAGCAAAATATTCAGCCATTTTGAATTTCAGCAAAAAATTCAGCCATTTTGAATTTTAGCAAAAAAATCCTCCATTTTGAATTTAAGCACAAAATAATCTACCAATTTGAATTTCAACAAAAAATCCTCCATTTTGAATTTAAGCAAAAACTCACCCATTTTGAATTTCAGCAAAAAATTCTCCATTTTGAATTGAAGCAAAAAATCCTCCATTTTGAATTTAAGCAAAAAATAATCCACCATTTTGAATTTCAGAAATAAATCCTCCATTTTGAATTTCAGCAAAAAATCCACAATTTTGAATTTCAGCAATAAATCCTCCATTTTGAAATTCAGCAAAAATAATCCACCATTTTGAATTTCAGCAATAAATCCTCCATTTTGAAAGTTTGTCACACTAGAAAAAGGAAGCGTGAGTTATGGCGTGAAAACCAAGCAAACAAAATTTTCTAATTTTGACAAAAATGATTTATTTTATTTTTATATATTTATTTTTTTATATTTGGAAGGGGGAAAAATTGAGAAAAATTTCTGTTGTCGTTTGTTATTTAAACCCACCTTTAACCCTGGCTTTGCTCTTGGTGGGGACCATGTTATTTTTAGTTTTATTTATGACCTCACTTATTTAGAGCTTCAATGACTTTTGTGATCTTTTCATCAAGTTTTGCAAACTCTTCCTCCATCTTTCTTTCAATTGATTGCATTTTAACCTTAAATTCTTGTTGCATTATTTCAAATTTGTGAAGTCTTTTGGTTACAGTCGTTGGAATAGTCTTCAGCTCTTCAATTTGATCTTTAAAATTGTCAAAACTTTCAGACAACTTTGTAATATTTTTATCAAGATTGTCAAAGTTTTGAGTCAAATTTGACAATTTTCCATCATCAGTCGAGCAGGTGTTGATTTGAGAGTTATGCTGGCTTAAGAAAGTGATTAATAAAATTGGCAACTTTTGCTTCAAATCCTCAAATTTAGAGTTAAAATTATTCAAATTTGAGAATCTCGAGTTTTTGAAATATTTTTCCAAATTTTGAAGCTTTTCCGACCAATTTTTGAAATTGTCTAATTTCAAATTTTCCTCTTCAATTTCCAAATTCTTTAATCCCTCCTTAAATTCAAAAAATTCACTATCAAAGCACTTAACCTTGATAGAATCAATGAGTGCCTTAACCTCGACCAAATTCCCACCAACTTCAGTATTCATGCACACATTCGAGGTTAAACCGAGATAAGAAATTTTATTTAAATTTTTAAAGACATTTGTGTCGAAATGAAAGATTTTATTCCCAGTCAGCCAAATCACCTCCAAGTTAGGATTAAAGTCAAAAATTCCATCCTCAAAATACCGAATTTCACTTTCGCGAATATCAAAATAAATCAAATTTGGCAGTGACTTCAAATCAATTTGTTTAACTTCCTGAATTTTACTCAAATAAATGTAAATTGACCGTAAATTTTTAAAGACTTTGTCTAGTCCTCTGGGAAAAAATTGGGCACCTTTGTTATATGCTTGGAATGAAATGACGTCATCATTTGTCTTTAGACTAGCATGAGCTCCATTTCCTGATTCAATGACTAAATCATCTCGGGAGTTGACGCTGAGACTGTTTTGGACATTACATTGATAAACCTTTCCTAGAACTGCATAAGCAGTATTGCTGTTAAAGCTGCAGTCGAGGACAATTGATGATGATGAGTTTAATAGGAAAATTGAGTTTAAGATTAGGCTGTAAATATGGAAAATTAAATTCTTGTGACGTCATTTTTAATAAATAGTTTTAGGGGCTATTCACTTATGATTAGTCTGTCCAGTTGCGCACTTTTGAGCGGGACAGTTCCGATTTTTTGAACCTATTTTTCTTGCGAAAATGCTTGAAAATTTTGTTGGTCCAGCTTTTTTAGAATTTAAATCGGAAAATGTGTCGCTTTTTGCTCAAAATTCGACGTAAACCGATGAGCACCCTCCTTAAAGGGCCGCTCACTGAAGACGTCCAGGAGAAGGGGGGAGGGGGGGGGGGGGGGGAAGGGGGGGGGGGGGGGGGGGGTAAGCAAGAAAAGAACAAAAGAAATTCCTAGAAATCCATTGAACATTTTTGAATAATGACTCCCACCTTACCCTGTCACAAAATTTATATTGAAATTTTTACGAACTTTATTTGAGCTGTCACAAAATCTAAACCAATGCGTGGAAACTATTCCAAATATCCCATTTATCCCATATATCCCAAAAAAATTCAAAATAAATCTGAGCCTGTATGCATTAGAATTGAGATATCCCATCATATCCTGAAATTACACGTCCAATGCACTTAGGATAAATTGGGATATCTTTATTATCGTTCATGCATGCTCGGGAATTTTTTGATTTTCTTTGGGATATGTGGGATAAATATGATATTTGGGATAGTTTCCACGCCTTGATCTAACCCCCCCCCCCCCACTTAAATCTCACACGTCATAATTAAACAACCCTTAATAAACTTACAGAAAACTTTTAGACATAGTTGGGTTAAAAAGTTGTTAAAAAATATTCCGTCCTGCTTACTAAACAGCTTTAACTTGAATGACCAAAAAAAAAAAGAAATTTAAATAAATTCAAAAAATTTGTTTTCTTTTTATTGAGTTACTATTGTACAGTTTATGACTCATTGATTGACTCCAATCTTAGCTTCGCAACAAATAAGGCAACAAAAAATAAAAATGATTGTTTTTCATTACGAGGGGGATAACAACATGATGGAAAAAAAGATCCATAAAAGTTTTAACAGTGGGAGATTTTTATTTTACAAAAATTTTGAAGAAGATGGTGGTGAGAAAATTACCAACTATACTTTTTGCCCATCATGTTGTTTTCCCCTTTGTTATATGTTTATTCCAGTGGTGTCCAACCGTTTTTGTGCCATGGCACATTTGGCATCATGACCAAAGCCGTTTAAATCATACGGCTCGTGAGATTTCTCAAATTTTCAATGAATGCTAGTGTGCCGCGGCACACGGGTTGGCCGTCACTGATTTATTATGATTAAAAAATTACAAAAGTCTGACGCTTAGGGTTATTTTAAGTTACAATTATATTAAAGCATCAAGACCTTCAATAATTTTTGTAAATTTTTCTTCAAGTTTTGTCAACTTTTCGTCAATTTTTCTTTCGATTGATTGAATTTGTGACTTAATTTCTTGCTGTTGGACTTCAAATTTTTGACTAATTTGACTCAATTTCTGATCAATTAACGTAGATGACTGGATTTGAGAATTTTTGAGGTTATTTTTGAGGTTGACTTAAAAATTCAATCGACAAATTTGGCAGCTTTTTATTTAAATCATTAAATTTATCCTTAAATTGACTCAAAGTTGAAACTTTGGAAGTTTTGAAATAATTTTCCAAATTTTCAAACTTTTTTGTCCAATTTTTAAAATTTTGCAATTCTAAATTCCCGAGCTCAATTTCCAATTTTTTTAAATTTTGTCTGAACTCAAAAAATTCATTATCAAAGCATTTAACCTTGACAGCATCAATGAGTGCCTTAATCTCAACTTCACTTCCATTAACTTCATCATTCATACACAAATTCGACGTCAAGCCGAGATAAGAAATTTTATTCAAATTTTTAAAAACGTTTGCGTCGAAATGAAAGATTTTATTCCCAGTCAATCTTATCACCTCCAAATTTGGATTAAAGTCAAAAGTTCCGTCTTCAAAAAACCGAATTTCACTTTCGCGAATGTCAAAATAAATTAAATTTGGCAGTGGCTTTAAGTCAGCTTGACGAACTTCCCGAATTTTACTCAAATGAATGTAAATTGCGCGCAAATTTATAAAAACTTTGTCCAACCCTTGCGGTAAGAATTCTAAACCTTTATTATATGCATTGATTGCTATTACGTCATCATTTGTCTTTCCCCTAACATAATTTCCTTTGGCTGATTCAATGATTAATTCTTCACGAGACATCTTCTCTAGATTGCTTGCAACTTCACATTGATAAACGTTGCCTAACACGTCATAGTAGTTAAAGTTGTTGTAGCGTCAGTCAAGGGCGATCGATGATGATGAATCAAGCAGCAGAATTAAGTTTAGGATTAAGCTGTGAATTGAGAATGTTTAGTGATCATAATTGTAAGCTTTGGAAGTGATGTTTTATACTTACAAGAGAATTTTAACCATTTTTATTAAATTCTTAAAAAAAATTAAGAAAATTTTTTAAATTATCAGCAACAAACTCTTTATTAAATACTGCTCAGTATAAAGTTCACTTACGAATGACCCTTTTGGAATTGTAAATATAATCAAAAATTTCACACATAAAATGAGACGCATATAATTAAGTTGACTGTATTAGGTTGTTGAAGAGTATTAGGGGGTTGTTCAAATATGACGTCCAAAATTAACAGTCAATTTTCAAAAAAGAACAATGGATTTCCATAAATTTCTATTGTTTTTTTCTTGTTGACCCACCCCCCCCCCCCCCACCCCCAACCCCCCTGGACGACATAAGTGAACGGCCCCTAGGTTAAAAATATTTCTAATGAAAGTTTGTTGATCTCTTCTGAAAAAAAAAGGTTTTCTGGGTTTCTGAATGTTTGATTGTCTGGCTGTCTGGCTGCTAATTTATCTGGTTGTCTGATTGTTAAGGTTAAGTTGTGAGGTTTTCTAGTTTTATGGATGTCTGCTTGTATGGTTGTAAGGTTTTCTGATTGTGAGGTTGTCTGGTTAATCACAAATAGTAATTTAAATAAATAAAAATGAAAGTTTTTTTTTGACTTTTTATTACTCATTTTATTATAAAATTGAAAATAAAGATAAAATGTTCTCTAAAAACATAGCAGTTTCTATTAATTTATTAAAATTTTGAGAATTCAACAGAGTATTTTGGTTTAGTTTTGTAATTTTAAATATCAGATTCTTAATACTTTCTGGTTATGTCTTGGTATGTATATTTGATTGTGAATATTTTACTAAAACTCTCTCACTCCTCCCCCCCCCCCCCCCTTCCATACTTCATATCATTGTAATCATTAATCCACATTCTGTCAGTTTCTCTCACCTAGCTCACTTTTTAAACTACCTAATTACTCTCCCCAACTCATTCCTTCATCTTCTTAAACGAAATGAAAGAATCCCATGCAAATAAAAATAATAACATAAACAACAAAAGCGATGCGGTCAATAACAACAGCAAAGCGAATCCAATCCTTTGTTGCATTTTCACCAGCATTTCCATCCTCAACTGTATGTTCTGCCTTTTCAGCAGCCTTTGACTTGCATGCAAAAACTGTCTCAACAAAGTTGTCCAAGAAAATTGTTTTTATGAACGATGGAAGAGCTTTGTGGCCCTTTTTGCGAGAGATGTTAATGACAAATGCTGAGATGATTAATGATGCTGAGAGAAGATAGAGCGTTTGGCTATAGAATGACACTAAAAAAGAGAAATTATTGTCAATGATATATTTTTGAAATAAATATTGAAAAAAACTTATGTTGAGGTGTCTTCACACTAGAGTTCTAATTTTTAGTTGTCCTCACACTAAAGTTTTAAGGCTTAAGTGTCTTCACACTAGAGTTTTAAGGTTCAGGACTCTTCACACTAGAGTTGCTAAGTTAAGGTACCTTTACACTAGAGTTGCTAGGTTAAGATGCCTTTACACTAGAGTTGCTAGGTTAAGGTGGCTTTACACTAGAGTTGCTAGGTTAAGGTGCCTTTACACTAGAGTTGCTAGGTTAAGGTGCCTTTACACTAGAGTTGCTAGGTTAAGGTGCATTTACACTAGAGTTGCTATGTTAAGGTGCCTTCACACTAGAGTTGCTAGATTAAGGTGCGTTTACACTAGAGTTGCTAGGTTAAGGTGCCTTTACACTAGAGTTGCTAGGTTAAGGTGCATTTACACTAGAGTTGCTAGGTTAAGGTACCTTTACACTAGAGTTGCCAGGTTAAGATGTCTTTACACTACAGTTGCTAAGTTAAGGTACCTTTACACTAGAGTTGCTAGGTTAAGATGCCTTTACACTAGAGTTGCTAGGTTAAGGTGGCTTTACACTAGAGTTGCTAGGTTAAGGTGCCTTTACACTAGAGTTGCTAGGTTAAGGTGCATTCACACTAGAGTTGCTTGATTAAGGTGCATTTACACTAGAGTTGCTAGGTTAAGGTGCCTTTACACTAGAGTTGCTAGTTTGAGGTGCCTTTACACTAGAGTTGCTAGGTTAAGATGCCTTTACACTAGAGTTGCTAGGTTCAGGAGCCTTTACACTAGAGTTGCTAGATTAAGGTGCGTTCACACTAGAGTTCTAATGTTCAGGTGTCCTCACACGAAAGTTTTAAGGTTTAAGTGTCTTCACACTAGAGTTGCTAGGTTAAGGTGGCTTTACACTAGAGTTGCTAGGTTAAGGTGCCTTTACACTAGAGTTGCTAGGTTAAGGTGCATTTACACTAGAGTTGCTATGTTAAGGTGCCTTCACACTAGAGTTGCTAGATTAAGGTGCGTTTACACTAGAGTTGCTAGGTTAAGGTGCCTTTACACTAGAGTTGCTAGGTTAAGGTGCATTTACACTAGAGTTGCTAGGTTAAGGTACCTTTACACTAGAGTTGCTAGGTTAAGATGTCTTTACACTACAGTTGCTAAGTTAAGGTACCTTTACACTAGAGTTGCTATGTTAAGGTGACTATACACTAGAGTTGCTATGTTAAGGTGCCTTCACACTAGAGTTGCTAGATTAAGGTGCGTTTACACTAGAGTTGCTAGGTTAAGGTGCCTTTACACTAGAGTTGCTAGGTTAAGGTGCATTTACACTAGAGTTGCTAGGTTAAGGTACCTTTACACTAGAGTTGCTAGGTTAAGATGTCTTTACACTAGAGTTGCTAAGTTAAGGTACCTTTACACTAGAGTTGCTAGGTTAAGATGTCTTTACACTAGAGTTGCTAGGTTAAGGTGTCTTTACACTAGAGTTGCTAGGTTAAGGTGCCTTCACACTAGTGTTTACCTAGGTTCAGGTGCCTTCACACTTAAATTTCTAGCTTAAGATTGATTAACAGTAGAGTTTTGGATGTTCTGGCACGTTCACACTTGAGTAAACTTACCAATCAATGGTGAAGTTTCAGACATCACTGGTAACAGCTGTGAGAAGTAAATGAGAAGAACGCAAACCAAAACACAGGCAAATCCATTGAGAATCAACTTTTCACCAGCATCTGGAGGAAGCCAGAAAGCAATTAAAACCATGAAGACAATGGCAATAGTTGGAACGACTGCAATGGCTTTGTACATTGGAGAACGACGACTAAGGGTGAAGTAGAAAGCTAGTTGGAAGAGATTAATGTCAGTTTTTTGATAGGATAAAGTTTTATTGAAGCTTACTGATGTCTTCGTAAGGTTCAACACAGCAATCATATTTTGTTTGGTGATGTTCGACACTGGAATCAACTATGACCCATTCTTGATTTTTGTAGTAGTGCTTGAGCTTTATGTTTAATTAAGATTTGAGAATTAAATTGAATTTTGTAATTATCTGTGCAAGCTTACCTCAACTGGATCATCAGAAAGTCTTAATTTTAATTGATTGGCATCATATGTCCAAGATCCAAGTTTAATTTCACACTTTTGTTGATCAAATGGCCACATCTTAAGGTTTAAGCTGCAATAAGTCTTGAATTTTGATGTTGGAACCTAAAATAAAGAGTTTTTAAAAGTTTTACTGATTGCTGTGGCAATAGGAAGTTCTAGATTCCAGGATGTAATGGTCAACCCTACCCAAACTATCTATTACAGCTTGTGGGAAGTCCCAAAAATAGCCAACATCAACTCACCCATAAAACAGCTCCGGATGGATAAGCAATTTTGTTAGTTTTAGCATAATGATCAACAATTTTATCTTCAGCACTGTTGTAGACAGTCAAATCTGGTTGCCAGACCTAATAAAGCATTACATAACATCAATTAGACTCAAGCTTGAGGTTAACAATTCAAATAAAAGTGTCAACATCAATAAAAAATTATATGACACATGTAATTGATTAGAAAACAAATAAAAAATAATTAATTGAATTACATCATCAGCAGATAGCCTCATATTGTCAATGCCATTGAACTTTGCCGGTTCCCATTTCATTTTAACATCTGTCCAGTTCATCTTTAGCCATGCGTGAGTCTCAAGGGTTGATGTAGCTTCAATGATTTCCATATGTAAGACAGTCATTCCAACCCATAAGTCTGTCGTTGTTTTGGAGTTGCTTGGACGCACGTGGGTGTCATAGTCTTTTAGGAGAGCATTTCTGAGCGTGTCGAGGTCTGTGTCATTCCAGAGGGTGTTTGATGCTGTAAATGATGTTTTTAAAAAAACAATTGTGATTATTTTTAAAATTTATTATGTCATAAATGTAATCATGAGGATTAGAAAGGGGGACAAAAGGTGTTCATGACAAGCATCAGAGAGATTAGACCCCCTTTTGTGAGATTTAACCCCTCTTTTAAGATTTAACTCCCTTTTGTGAGAATAGACCCCCTCTTTTGAGCTTAGACCCACTCTTGTGAGATAAAATCCCCACTTGTGAAATTAGACCCCTATTTTGAGTTTGGACCCCCTTTTGTGGGATAAAACCCCCACTTGTGGAATTAGACCCCCTATTTTGAGTTTAGACCCCCTTTTGTGAGATTAGACTCCCTCTTGTGAGATTCAACTCTTTTTTGTGAAAGTAGACCCCCTCTTGTGTGATTAGACCCCTCTTGTGAGAGTAAACCCCCTCTAGTAAAATTAGACCCCCTTTTGTGAGATTAAACCCCCTCTTAAGGAATGAAACCCCCTCTTGTGAGATAAAACCCCCACTTGTGGAATTAGACCCCCTCTTGTGAGATTAGACCCCCTCTTGTGAGATTAGACCCCCTCTTGTGAGGTTAGACCCCCTCTTGTGAGATTAGACCCCCTCTTGTGAGATTAGAACCCCTCTCGTGAGATTAGACCCCCTCTTGTGAGTTTAGACCCCCTTTTGTGAGATTAGACCCCCTCTTTTGAGTTTAGACCCCCTCTTTTGAGATAAAACCCCCTATTGTGAGATTAGACCCCACTTGTGAGATTAGAACCCCTCTTGTGAGATTCGACCCCCTCATTTTGAGTTTGAACCCTATTTTGTAAGATTATACCCCCCTTTTTGGACCCCCTTTTTGGACCCTCTTATGAGATTAAACCTCTTCTTGGGAGTTTAGACCCCATTTTGGGAGATTAGACTCTTGTGAGATTAGACCCTCACTTGTGGAATTAGACCCCTTTTTCGAGTTTAGACCCCCTTTTGTGAGATTAAACCCCCTCTTGTAATTAGACCACACCTCGACCAACACCCCACATCAATGTCACAAAACACAAAAAAAAACTTAATTGAATCAAAAATAATAATTCAAGTTCAAATCACACAAATCAGCGGAACAACAAAACAAAAACGAAGAAAAAAGAATCTTTCTCACATTTAGTTTTAAGTCAAGTTGATTAGTATTTTTTTGTGTGTCATGCATGCGACGTGTCAATTGAGTTGATATTATGTTCACATTTACTTAAACTTTGATGTTCTTTTGATTCAATCAAGAAGGAATTTTTATAAATATTTTTTTTTTGTAAACATAATTTAATCAAGATGAAGCTATTGAGGCATAAGAGTTTGCGAATGAATAGCATTTAAATTTGTTATGAAAGGAAATATCTTTTGTGAATCATTAAAATTTGTTATTATGCAATTTTTTTTTTCTGTGAGAACTTTTGTGTGCGGATTTATTTAAATTATGGCAGTTGATCTAGAACTTTCCATATATGGCGAGGGATGGTCTAAAAATAGGATGATAAGGAAGCAGTTTATTAAATTTAAATTGATTTATTTTTATTTGCTATCATCAGCGATCAGGGGACATTCTTAAATGACAGTCTATCAACAAATGGGATTTTAAGATCCACAATCTTAAGATGTCGATCAGCTATTGTGACTCTAATCTCCAAATAATACAAAGCTGGCAAAAGAGCTCTTGGCTCTTCATTTGAAAGAGTCTATCCTATCTTGGGTCAGACACATGTTCAACAGCTTCCTTCTGACCGCCCTATGACTCACATTTGATCATCATTATTGGAAAACGATCCCCAAGAGTTTTGAAATGAACAAAAATGATCAAAAAATGATTTAAATGTAATTTAACAGTTCCGCACCATTTACGTCCCCTATCGCACATCTTAGGGACCGTTCACTTAATTCGTGAAGCAATTCTTTGGATTTAGACTTTTTGGTCTGAATCAGGGGTGGGGGGAGGGGAGAAGTTCTGATATGTAATAAAAAAGCATCCCTAATTAAAGTCATCTCTTGATGTCAGAGATGAGAATAATTTATGGCCCTATTAAAGATGGGGAGAAATACAGAAGTCGGCATAGTAAGGAATTATATGAGCTGTACCAGGAGGCTGATATAGTGAAGGTGCTACGAATAAATCGATTGAGATGGGACAGGCATCTTTTAGGAGCCCAGAAGGCTCATCAGTGCTGAAAGTAACAACAGCTTAATTTTTGAACAGTATGAGATCTCGAACAAAGAACTCATGGAAGGAGTCTGTTGATAGAGACAGTGTTGCATTTGGTATAGGAAATTGGCAAACGGCAGTCAGCGATAGAGCCAATTTTAGAAGGAATCTGAGGAAGGTAATAGATCACAATTGATCTGTAAGGTCATCGAATTAAGTAAGTAAGTAAGAGATCTCGAGGGTTAGTCTTTTGATTTGAAGGCTCTGTTATTTAAGTAATGAGGAACTAATGGAGGGTGTGGGGTGGCTGGTGATTAATCAAAAATATTTCTCAACTTTATGGACCATCAACCAAAAACCACAAATAATTGGACACTTATCAATATTCAAAATTTAGAGTTGACTTATCACATTCCACGACCAGACCCTCATGACTGTATGCCTTAATATTATCAATATCAATCATCCGCTTAATTCAGCTCAGTTATAAATGATTAAAGCAAATCTAGTATAATTATTTAAATGATTCTCACAAGCTACAATGTCTCATTTATCATTCAGTAATTTATTCTTTGATTTATTGGCTTACGTATTTGTCATAAAGGACAAAGTATTGAAATTATGATTTGATGTATTATGCAAGTTAATTTTTGATTTGAAGGCTTAAATGTCTAATGTTGAGTAGATATATGATGACTACGATCAGTCCTTGATTTGAGTACATCCGATTTGAACAGGATTTTCCTGAGAAAAAAAACATCGCCTCGAATCGAGGACCCCCACCCCCCCCCCCCCCTCTCGCAGTATTTGGATTGTGAAATTGTCTGCAACTTTATAAAAGATGTCGAAGAGTGGGACCATGTTTGAAGCCAGAAGGATACTCATTTTGCTTGAGAATAAAGTTTGTGACGGAAAAATTGGATTAAGAAGTAAAAACAACTGAAATAGCAGCTTCTTCGAGAAGCTATCCCCAGCTCCGGAATAATTTCTTGTTTAAGAACTTAGCCATGACCACGCCTTGTTGCACAGTCTCACTTAAGGGATGAGATCGAGTCAAGAACACAGGGTGTGACGAGGTAAGAGCCAACATAACTATAAGCTACCAAAAGCTCAACCTTAATTCCCCAAAACTCTGACAATTTTCACATCCAACTACTCCTTCACAACTCCCACCGTAAATATCACAAATTCAAAAAATTATAAATAATTTATCAATAATCACCTCCCAATGCCACTGCAAATGCACAACACAAAATCACAAAAACTTTCATAATCGCGCTTACTTTTAAAATTTTCACACGCACAGCTTCCAATCGTGTCACAAACTGAAAGTGATGATGAGCACTTGTGTCTTATTTATAGTCAGATCAGCAGCATAGGCACTTAATATGCTAATTTTATTGAGTGGAATTGAATTGTTCATTTTGTGATGCGGGGCATCAATGAAGTTCTGAAGTTGGGAAGATTATGACTGAATTGTTTTGATCAGATGTGAGTCATTGGGCGGTTCAAAATGCAGTTGAAAGGGTTACTTTTTGGGATATAGAAGCTTCTTTGAATGTCTTGCTTTATTGTTGGTCTGACGAGCAGTAAAAGCTATTAAGTTGGACAAAATGGAAGAAGACTGTCGACATTGACAATATTGCACTTGGCATCATTAACAGACAGCTTCGAAAGGCACTCGGCGTAAGGACCACGCCAGATTTGATGACAACCGTGCTAATGCTGTCGTGGATGCCAGATTGACACCTATTTTAACGCTGTGTGCCTTTTGAGAATCTTCAGCAAGCGATAGAGCCAGTTTTAAGGTAAATTCCTGTGGCAGTAAAATGAGTAAGCTAGTAAAGCTAGTCTAAAGACTAAGTTTAACCTAAAAACACTTAAAACTTCATAGAAGCAAAAAAACACTCAAAGAGCCTAAAAATAAAATAAAATCTTCAAAATTTCCCAAACTCAATCACAAAACTGAAATGAAAAATCCATCAATCTTAAAAAAAACCTATTTTTTGAACACCAAAAATTTATTTTCAAGATTCTATAAAAGTGCCTACCACTTTAATTGGATTTATTGATAAGATTTGGGATTTTCCAAGGCATTAAAGATTATTAAGTGGTTAATTAAAAAGTTGATAAAAGTTTTGTTTGATAAGATTTTTTTGTTTATGGCAGTAAAATTAATTTAATTTAGATTTTCTAGCTAAATGGAAGTCAATGAATGCAAACACATGATAGATTCTAGATTGACGGTGACTCCAGAGGCTTGATTTCTCGATTGAATCTTAGAATAGGATAAAACCAAATTAAACGTGTTTATTGGATGGCAAGAAGACATAACAGTCGATAAAAAGATAGATGAGGCAGTCAAATGCAGAAATACGAGAAGCCAGCCGTACATACAGACAGATTGAATTTTCAATCAATCTAGCTAATGTCATTAAACTAATGAAAATGTATGACATGGCTTACATCATGTGCTATCTCTTATAGAGTCCACCAGAGTGCTAGAGCTCAAAGCGTCCTCTATTCCTTTCTTATAACTTCAATAACTCCATAATCTTCACCTCTAATCCCTGATTCCATCCACATTAGCAAGCAATTCTCAAACTTTTCAACTTTTCTCAATAATTGTGATTTACAAAACACATCGCAAGATACAGCACAAAAGTATGGTAAATATTGACAAAAAAATATACAGGAAAACAGCAATATTCAGTATCAATAAACCAGTTCTTAAGTTTAATGACGAACATTTTGATTAGATTAATTTATGGCTTATATGTTTAATTTTTTATCAACAATTGATAACAAAAAGTCTGCCTGAAAAATATTTGTCTGTCATTTATTTCAAGCTTTTTGGATCAAAATGGATCAACTATTGTCGCTCTTAGCTTAGCGGGTTTTTTGATTTATTAATTTAAGTTCTGAAACTGTGCGAATGAGAATTCTGATGTTGTACTTGATAAGAGGAAAATCTAGTAAACTTTCATGCTTAATGGGCCGAATTCTAGTAAATTTTCATGCTTAACGAGCCGAATTCTAGTAAATTTTCATGCTTAACGAGCCAAATTCTAGTAAATTTTCATGCTTAACGAGCCGACTCCTGGTAAATTTGCATGCTTAAAGGGCCAACTTCTAGTAAATTTTCATGCTTAACGAGCCGAATTCTAGTAAATTTTCATGCTTAACGAGCCAAATTCTAGTAAATTTTCATGCTTAACGAGCCAAATTCTAGTAAATTTTCATGCTTAACGAGCCAAATTCTAGTAAATTTGCATACTTAATGAGCCGACTCCTGGTAAATTTGCATGCTTAAAGGGCCAAATTCTAGTAAATTTTCATGCTTAACGGGCCGAATTCTAGTAAATTTACATGCTTAACGAGCCAAATTCTAGTAAATTTGTATGCTTAACGAGCCGAATTCTAGTAAATTTGCATGCTAGATGAGACAAATTAAAGTCAATTACTAAGCTTGACAAGCTAACGACACAATCAATGAAAAAACTCCAAAATTTCAACTTCATACCAAAAATTTACAATTTATTCATCTCAAAAACAAAGAATGAAATTTACATTTGACTGATCATCCAGGTTCTGTGTGAGCTAATTCTGGCAAAGACATCTGGGAATCCTTGAGCGCATGCAATACCCCATGAGACAGCACCAATGACAGTTCCTCCTGAGATCAATGGACCGCCGGAATCACCCATGCAAGTTCCAGTTCCGGATCTCAAGAATGTACAGATTGTGTTGTCATGAACGCGAGCAGCATTGGCAGTTGAGTGACGTGAACGGCAATCAGCATTTGTCAAAGTTGGAGCTGTCAAGAACATCAAGTTTGCAGCAGCTGAACCTGGATGTGAGGTTTGTCCCCATCCAGAAACGGTTGAGCTGACTCCACCACCAACTGTGGCTGATCCAAGAGTGATTGGTTGAACAAGATTTGTGAATGCGATGGTTGATGCAGTTTGGACCATTGAAATGTCATTGGCAAGGGTGTTAGAGTTGTATGATGGATGGTTGACAATACGAGCTGAAGCGTGTGATACACCACCGGCTGTACGGCTGTTGGTTCCAACAACACTGACTGTATTTGCAACGGTACGTCCAATTGTGCAATGAGCTGGATATTAGCAGTAGAAAATTTGGTTATTTAATGGAATTTATAAGAAAATTTGAGGTTAACTTACCAGCAGATCCAACCCAACGGTTATTGATGACGAAACCTCCGCAGAAGTGAGCATTGGCGCTTGATCTCAATGAAACTTGATGTGGGAATTGACCAGCTGAGGCTGTTGAACCTCCAACAATGAAGCCTTCCCATTCTGGATCGATGACTGGGGATGTAAGGCCTACACACAAATAAATATTCAGATGTTACTCAAATATCTCAATTTAAATCACAATTTCACAACTTACTAGCACTGAGTGCTGATGCGACGAGTGTAAAAAGAACTACAAACTTCAACATTTTTAATGATCAAACTGTTGATGATCCAATGAATTGCGGTGATTTTTATAGTGGTTCCTAATCTTATCTGACAAGTTTTTGTAGAAAAACTTATCAAAAACTTAGCCAAAAGTATGATTTGGAGAAAAAAATCTGATTATAGTTTAATGTGGACACATGTAGCATGCGAATGGTATATAAAATGCGGTATGTTGGTCTGGTAGATTTGTTGTTTTAGTTTGTAAATAAATTGGTTGGGGGCCATTCACTTATTACGTAACGCTTTTAGGGGGAGGGGGGGGGGGGGTCTAAGAAGTCATTTTTTTGCGTTACATAATAAGTGAACAGCCCCTTGGTTAAAGAACAGTTTGGCAGGATGATAAAGGGTACTTGATAGGCACACGACATAAAAATGGCCGAAAATGAGGCACCATGATAACATGTGAACACATACAATACCGGATTTGCTAAAATTTGGTAAAATATTGCGTAGTGCCGTTCTAATGCCGTCCTGGTTATACAGTTTCGTCCATTTGTATGCCATGTGTCTCCTGGGAAAGATTTATTGCTCTTCGTCCCTAAAAGTTTGAGAAGCACTGATTCTAGGAACAAGGTGGAACAAGGATCATGAAATGTTAAACGGCTGATAACCAAAACCTCAAAAATTGAGTATCTTTGACCAAAACTAGTGTAGATCTCTCTACAACTGCCATATGTGTATACCAGTGTAAAACAAGGAGGGTTTGATGGGAATCGAACACACGACCTCAAAAGAGGTGATCGGTCTGACTACTCGATCAGAGATCCCTGCCACTCGGCCATCAAGGTACTTATCTCACTTCGGCTTTCCATCATACACATATAACCAGTTCAAAGTTAGCCCTATGCTCAGGCCTATCTACTACAGATATGCTCTTCAAGCCATATCCACATCGGGTAGACTCAATGCGGCCATATTCAAACCGTACCATATAAAGTCTTGTGGATTGACCAAGCTTCGCTCAGCATATGTTTGAAAGTATAAAGTTTGGCGAGTCAGCTGATCATCCTGAACTGTTGACCCTACCTTGGTGCTTGTTGTAATTTAGCCTCTGATTGAGTAGCTTTAACTAGTTTGTCAACCATAGGATTAACTAAAGTAAACTGATAGCTGTCCAGGATGGTTTCTCTAGTCACTTAAACAACCCAAATCAATGTAAAGCCTTTCTTTGTCAATCAAGTTAGATCAATGTCATTAAGAGACACCAAATTCATTAGTAAATGATGAAGTATTTCTGTCAACCAACCCATAACATTCTGAAAGTATCACAAAAAAAAAAATTCAAAATAAATTTTAAGTATGCAAAATTCATTGATCTTTATTGTAAGTAACATTATTCCAGAAAATAAAACCGAGTCAAAAATATTTCTTGTTCAGCACAAAAAACATTCCCGCTCATCATTCATTCAACCTTGATTTACATTTGATTGATCATCCAGGTTCTGTGTGAGCTGATTCTGGCAAAGACATCTGGGAATCCTTGAGCGCAAGCAATACCCCATGAGACAGCACCAATGACGGTTCCACCAGCGATCAATGGACCACCGGAATCACCCATGCACATACCGGCACCGGATCTTAAGAATGTACAGATTGTGTTGTCAAAGACACGTGCAGCGTTGGCAGCAGAGTGACGTGAGCGACAGTCAGCATTGGTCAATGTTGGTTTGGTCAAGAATTGTAAGTTTGTGGCAGCTGTACCTGGATGTGAGGTTTGTCCCCAACCTGAGGCTGTTGAGCTAACACCACCACCAACTGTGGCTGATCCAAGAGTGATTGGTTGGACGAGGGATGTGAATGCGATTGTTGATGCTGTCATGACCATTGAAATATCGTTGGCAAGAGTGGCTGATGAGTATGATGGATGGTTGACAATACGGGATGTTGAGTGAGCAATACCTCCTGATGTACGGTGATTTGTTCCAACAACACTGACTGTGTTTGCAACTGTACGTCCAATTGTGCAATGAGCTGGATATTAGGAAAAGAAAATTTGGTTATTTAAGGGAATTTATAAGAAAATTTGAGGTTAACTTACCAGCAGATCCAACCCAACGGTTATTGATGACGAAACCTCCGCAGAAGTGAGCATTGGCGCTTGATCTCAATGAAACTTGATGTGGGAATTGACCAGCTGAGGCTGTTGAACCTCCAACAATGAAGCCTTCCCATTCTGGGTCGACTGCTGGGCTGAGGCCTATGAATAGACGATAATGTTAGTTTATGGCGATGTAATTTTAAGGTTAGGATTATTTTTGAGGTTAAGTTCACAGCACAACACTTGAATTTTGTCAAAAATATCCTTTTAAAACCTTTAAATAATTGTAAAAATTCAACTTACTAGCACTGAGTGCTGAAGCAACAAGGGCGAGTAAAACGACGAATTTGAACATTTTGGCAACACTGACTGTTGACTTGTCTTTCCTTTCACAGCACTTTTATACTCTTTGCATTATCTCAAGTTAACCTAAGAACATTTTATCAACAAATTCAATATCAACGTCAATTAAAAGAAAAGCTGATAAACAAAATTAAGCATTGAGCCTTAAAGTAGCTGTGCCTGATAAACTTACAACGTCATATAATCGCACAACACAGGGGACACGATAAGTTATTCTATTTATGTACCAGAAGTTTGGAGTGCTTGATTGAATATCAAGTATGCGTTAATTGATCTGATTGGATTAAGTTGGAATTTCCAAATATTTTTGAAAGGTTAAATATTTTTTTGTGACTTCATAAAGTCTTGCCTTATATGGAAGTGATGAAAAAGTTCTTTATTGGATGAATGAATGATGACTTTTGGTTAGAAGGTCTTTTGGTCATTACTGGAGTTAGGTTTGAGGTTCATCGGACCATACTCGAGCCAATGTAACTGATTTTCAGATTTTGGAGATATTTAAGGTGATAACATCATTAAGGGCAGTTCTGTTTTCTTAAAGGGGACAACAACATGATGGGAAACTCAATTGTCTTCAAGGGGATAACAACATGTTTTGTAGTTTTATTTTCTTCAAAGGAATAACAACATGAAGGGAAATTTAAAATATTTTCAAGGGGATAACAACATAAAAGGCAGTTCTGGTTTCTTAAAGATGAACGCAACATGATGGGAAACTCAATTATCTTCAAGGGGGTAACAACATATTTGGTAGTTTTGGTTTCTTCAGGGGGATAACAACATGATGAGATATTTTAAATTTGTCAGCATTTCCAAATGATTTCTTATTGAATTTTGGTCAAAAAATTACCTTTAAATCTTTTCCCATTATGTTGTTTTCCCCTTAGATGTCTTCTTTTATTCATAGTCTATAAGATGATACAAAATTCATTTAAAAAAGTCAAAAAACCAGTACAAAAAAGCTCACATAAAGCAACAGCTCTCTCAATGTTTGGCAAACAAACAGTCTAAAGCATTCAGCATCAAAACATCTGATTTTCCTTGTTTCTTGTTTTGTTTTGATTATTAAAGCCGAAAAAACTTTTTATTGATCTTTATAAAATTGCAAATTAAATAAGAATTGTTGATAAAATGCTAAAAGTTCTTACTAGTCACTCAACATCACGCATTTACAGGAACATAAGGCTACTGTCGTCAATGTCAAATGTGAAAATCAGCGAACAAAAAGTAAAAGTTGGGAATTATCAAATTAATTATGTTGTATCCAAATGTGAGGGTGAAAAGACTGACAAGACGTTGATAATGCTGCCTGGTGCACTGGGTGAGTGTCTAATTTGACAAAATCATTTAAATAGGTCATGAGTGGACACCAGACTAATTAATAACTAGACTTAAGGATTCCTATTATGACATTTTCTCCTTATAGTCCCATAAAATGTGTCATTAGTCCACTGTAGGATTAGTTCTTATAGTAGTGATGTAGAATCAGTAGTGTCAAACCTTTTTTGTGCCACGGTACTCTCTGTTAATCCATGACCAAACTTGTACATACCATACGATTCGTGGATATCCAAATTTTTTTCAGAAAACACTAGTGTGCCGTGTATCACGGGTTAGCCATCACTGATGTAGATCATTTAATAATCATCCTTACATCTTAATTCCAGGCTCATGTTTCACAGACTTCAAGCCACAAATCGAGAATCTACCAAAATTACTGCCAAACTATCAAATTATTGCATGGGATCCACCAGGATATGGAAAGTCAATTCCACCTAAAAAGGAGTTCACAAAAGATTTTCTAGAAAAAGACGCAGATTTGGTTAAAGATTTGCTTTGTGATGCATTAAAAGTTGATAAATTTGATGTTTTGGGGTTTGTAGATTAAGATTTTCTATAATTAAGGAATCAAGTCTGTGGTTCTCAAGCCTCAGCTTAGATGACCCTGCTAGCATCCTCTTTAATCTAATTTTAATCCAAAATTCACAAAATTTCACTTCCAGTTGGAGTGACGGTGGCATCATTAGCCTCATCTTAGCCGGAAAACATCCTCAAAATGTACAAAAACTAATAATTTTCGGATCAAATGCCTTCATCATCAAAGATGAGCTGAAGATCTACGACAGCATCCGCGATGTCAGCAAATGGAGTGCAAAAATGCGAGAACCACTCGAAAAACTTTACGGCGCTGAATATTTCAAGACAACTTGGGAAAGCTGGGTTGACACATTTAAGAGAATTTATCATGAAAATGAAGGAGATTTGTGTACAAAGTTTTTAAAGGACATTAAGGCTGAAACATTAATTCTGCATGGTGAAAAGGATCCGATGCTAGCTTCAGTTCACGTTCCTTATTTGATGGAGAATATTAAAGGCGCTAAGTTGATCACATGGCCGAATGGGAAGCATAACATTCATTTGAGATATGCGGAGGAGTTTAATAAGAAAGTTGCTGAGTTTTTGAGAGTTAATTAAGCTGTCTGATGACTGGATTGTAGGATGGAATTCAAAATTCAGCTATGACTCTAATAGTGTTGAAGATCATCGCTTTATGCTTGAATTTGACTCGCAATTTCAATATAAAGCTATAAAAAAAAAACGGAATAAAAAGCCTGGATTTTTTTAATCGTCTTACTGTATTTATTTTTCATGTCTTTTACAGTTTAAGGCAGGGCTGTGACACAGGCACCTGTGCATAGTTGAGAACCGTTCAAATACTTGACAATTTAGGAGCCGTTCAATTATGACGTCCAAAATTAACGGTCATTTTTCAAAAAAGAACAATGGATTTCCAGGAATTTCTATTGTTCTTTTCTTGCTGACCCCCCCCCCCCCCCCTTAAGGACGTCATAAGTGAACGGCCCCTTATAAGGTTTTTCTAACAAAACCATACAAATTCTAATAAAACCTCACAAATTATCAAGGAATTGTACGGTTCTCATCTGTGCACGGGTGCCTGTATAGCAACCCTGGTTTAAGGGTACAAAAAAAACAACGTGACATCTTAATAAGGAAATCATAGTCATTTAAGTGCTGTAAATTCAGGATTGAGTAATGGCAAGATCCGATTGACTAAACTGGATCATTTGGCATATCCTAAGTTCACTTTAGTTGTACCCTAATTTATACCATCCCTCCTAGCTTCCCGAACCTAAAAAGAAGAGAGAACATTGACAGGTAACAATAAATCCCACCCCCCCCCCTGATACCCCACCTCCCACAAAATCAACAAACCCTTCAAATTTCCTACCAAACAATATTTTTTTTAATTATTAATTCTAAAATGACTTTTTCGATCGCATCGGCAGCACCGACTCTTTTGCATTTTTAAAGAAATTTAACAAATTTTTTCTCTTTTTCGATGAAAAATAATTCGTCACGACATCATTTTCACTAGAATTAGCTGACGTTGTGTCCTGATATGTCGGTAATGTCTGATCGTTGGCACTAAGCGACACAAACAGTGCAAATGGCACCAACCAAAGGCATAATGTGAAATATCCAAGAATTTCTGATATTGTGTAGAAATACTCTTGAAAAAAGTTGTAAGCCAGATAGTGATTCACGAATAGCAAGACTAGTGCTGCAATGAACTCGAATGAGAAAATTCGAACTTCTGGAAATGTCCTAAGGATGAGGAGATGTGAGAGTTGCGCGAGAATTCCAAAGATTATTACTGTGTATGGGAAGCTCTCGGTGAAGATGAAGAGGATGTAGATGATGATTGTGATGTTTGTTACTGTCTTGATGACTTTCTTTGACTTCTCTGAATACTCTTCGACTAGTTCTACAATGAAAGAAAAGAAGTTTTAGATTTTTATGGATGTTTAGGTTTTGGGAATTCAAGTTTGGGTAGAAGCTATGACGTAGACATCTGTATGACTTAAACTCTAGTCTCTGAAGCCTATTGCTACACTACTGAGTATAAATAATTATATTGGAGTCTATACGAGATTCCAGAGGGTCCTGCTATAGATCTAGATGCAGTTTAGTGAAATTGATGATGACTAAGTGGAGCCAGATGAGGTGTAGAAGGTTCAGATGCTGTTGATTGAGTCTGGGAGACACAAAATGATGCCAGTCATGGTTTGCATGTTATTTTATAGATCTGGATGGAGTCTATTGGCTTCATTTGAAGCTCTTGCTGATCTGTATGATACTGATTTAAGGCTAACGAGCTTATATGACGCTTAAAGCGTCTAAATGACAGTTGATGAATTAGTGATGCACAATAACGTAGACAGTAGACTTATTCGATGAGTTTGGATGCGACAGATCATGTTTTAGACTTGGAATCGCAACCATAATATCAAAAAAGCTGACAATTTAAAAATACCGTTAAATTATAAAGTAATTTCTTTGTGAGCTCTTTAAAGTTTATTTTAAACGCTGTGACTCACAATTCCTGTCCTCGATATGAGGAATAAAGTTTCCAAATAATTACAATGTAATACAGCCATGACGCTGCTCTGGCTTAATTAGAATGAATAAAGCAATAATAATAATAATAATCATCCTGCCATACCAAGAATATGGATCAACAGACTCAAAACTACTAAAACTACTACAAATTTGCTTCGACAAAATTCTCAAAAAATCTAGATAAATCAAGTCATAGTCTATCAGACATCCAGCATCCTCAATAAACCCTAAACACATCTAATCCACCCACAAATCCCCCACAACAACCTTCAAAAAAATCTACTATCGAATCCCTTGAAAATTGCCAACATTTCACTTACCACTAATATAATAAAGTCCTGCGGCTAAAGCGATCGTGATGAAGCAGACTTGAAAAAATATTCCTACGTAGCTAAGGATGAAGAGCAGCCCCATCCTGATAATTTAAACTTTTTGCTCTGTTTATAATAATGAAAAAAAAAAACTATTTCTATGCTTGCTTTGCTTTTCAGTCTATTTTTAAAAATTTATGAATATTCGTAGCCACAAATGTCAACCTGTAAATCAGCTGATATAAACAAATAAAGTGAGACTGTGAGGGGGATGGATGGTTTGAGAAAGTTTTGTGTTTTGTGAAGGGGCTGCAACTTGGTTGGAAGGTACAGTTTGAATTTTAACGGATTTTTTTCAATGTTTTATGGATGTTAAGCTGGTCATGGGTGGATTAGACCTTTTAAACAGCAACTAGGTTTATTCTATCTGTTGCAGCCTCTCTTATATGAACCAATCTGTCACAAAGCTGCGAATCTTTTCCAAAAATCTGATTTCTATTGATTTAATACATTTAAAGGCTGGTTCCTTTGGCATCATACCTTAAAGCACCCTTCAAGCATGTCACAAAAACACAAAACAAGTTAAATTTATTTTTAAACATTTTTTTTATTCCCTTCCAAATTCAATCTACAGCTTCTACTTCTCCTTCTTATCTTTATAAGTATATTTATCATAACTCTTGGTCGGATCAAATGGTTCCCATCGACTAGCTGGAAAGATGTGCTTATTCCTTTCATACCAACTCCTCAGCAACACTTTACCAGCGTGAGACTCTTCCTTCTCGACTGTCGCGTCTGAAATCATTCGAATGTCGTCTTTGACATCAAATTGGAACAACGGACCTGATTTTCCTCTTGCCTTAGTGACTATAAAGTCATAGAATGTGTAATGTTGTGGGAGAATCAAATCTTCTTTGACGTACATTAACTGATCAGCTGAGACTGTCTTGAGTTCTGGAAATTCCTTTCTTAGGACTTCGTCAAGTGACTTTTGCAGGAACTGATAAATTGAATTTCCTTTCCTCATCTTCAGTGCCTTTCTGTGTCCACTGCCGTCCCAATATGAGAATGTTATTTCAATTTCCTCGTCCTTCAATGTCGTCTGCTTAACGACCCACTCCTGCCTTAGTTCTTCCCGCAATTTATTGTCAGCTTCTTCACGTTCGCGGTCAGGCAGGAAACTTGTGTCAACATTTGGATTCTTTTTAATTTTCTTCTTGACTGGCTCATGTTCTGACCACTTTTGGTTACTGTCAGATGAGCTGCTGTCCTCGTCTTCCTCCTCATCATCATCTACTTTGAATGACAATGCCTGAATTTGCTTCCTTTGCTTTGACTTTTCCGCTTCTTTGGCTTCAAGTTGCTTCAACTTTTCTGAATGCTTTTCCATCTCTTTTCTTGCCAGTTTCTTTTCTCGTTCCTGCACCATCGTCTCCTGCTTAGCCTTCATTTCATCAAGCGTAACAAGACCGACAGTGCTGACTTTCAGTTGCATTTCGACAGCATCAATGTGAGCTGCAAACTTGCTGTCAATGTTCTGGACTTTCATTTCTTCTTCAATTTTCTTTTTGCGGAGTTCTGCTTCTTGCTGTTGGAGCTCACGCTTTTTGATGAGCTGCATTGCTCGGCCAGCTTCACTGGCTGCTCCTTTGTAGTGGGCCATGGCTTATTGCTGTGTTGTTTTTAGGTACTGGAATTGATAGAAAGAGCAGATTTTTGGTTTAAATGAATTGGGTGATTTATGTTTGGTTATCGAGGTGGTTGTTAAGGTTTGTTGGATAGTTGGCTGGTTGGTTGTAGAGGATTGAGACTTAATATTGCAAATTGGGTTTGATATTCAGTTCTTAAGACCACAATCACATTACATTGACTACAAACTTCCTTCATTGACCGACGATCCATCCCATAGACCTCAAGCCTATTTCATTGACGTCAAACCCACCCAGTTGACAACAATTTCTCCCTTTGGCTTTATCCAGTGCCAAATTCAACTGTCCCAGATAACAAACAGACAATAATTGCAGTTTTCTGGAACTTTCTTACCTTATTTGTTGTTAATTGCTCGTATTTCTCCGAGAATCCTTATATTTAGCCTTTTATTGATGATCCTCGACTTGTCCAACTGTATCCAATTGGATATTAATCTTTAATGATTCTCAATTATCCAATTTTTCTGTTTTTAATTCAAATTGTTTGCAAAAACAAGATTTAAAGTTTCTGCATGAAAATAAAAATAAACAAAGAATTTGTAAGGTTCTGAACATTTCAGGGCTCTGTTTTGAGCGTTCAGCACAAAATTGTTGCACAAATAAATTTCTGAACGGAATCTTCAAATTGTTTTGTAAACAAAAATAAAGGAAAATTGAAATCTTAGCACAAAATCAATTTCTAGTCCCAAACTTAACACCGAAGTGAGACTTAAGACTCACCCCAATCCCAATGGAAACCAGCTATCGCCTCAACAACAAAGTCTGTCGAGTCTGCCTCGAAGAAGGAATTTTTACATCAATTTTCAGTGCTGAATTTGCAGTCTCTCCATTCATAATGCTACAAACACTCGACCTCAAAGTCTATGAAAGTGATCCGAATCTTCCAATTGGAATCTGCAATAACTGCTACTACAGGCTGTCTCTAGCTTACCATTTCAAGCAACAATGCGAAAACTCAGACCTTCGACTGAGACAATATTTTGGAATCAGAATATTTGATACAAAAAGAGATGCAACAACAAATACGGATGTTTTTAAGGATGTCCATAAGGAGGATGATGAACTAAAGCATAAAGTTAAGACAAAGAGACGAAGTCGATACAAACCAAAGACAGAATTGAAGAAAAGAGGACCGAAACCAACTCCAAAAGTTGTTCATCAATGTTATCAGTGCAATAAGACTTTTAAGTGCTTAGCTCAGCTGCAGATGCATTTGAGGACTCATGTGAGTATGTGTTTTATGGAATTGAGGAGTGTTGGTTTGGTATGGTCCAGAATTTGCCATGTGTTGACTTTTGGATCTGTTCATGAGCAGTTACAATGATTATCAAATAGATCTGCTAGCCATTGACAATTTTTGATATTTTCAGACGGGCGAAAAGCCATTTCAATGTGATTACTGCAACAGAAGGTTCGCTCAGAAGCACAACTTGATCATTCATGTCAGGATTCATACTGGAGACAAACCTTTTGTTTGGTAAGTTGATATATCAACAGCTGAGTCTATAACATAGCTTATTTACATTTATTGCAGTGAAATCTGCTCAAAACAGTTCTCAGCACACGGCAACTTCATAGCACATAAGAAGATCCATTCTGGAGTTCGAGATCATGTCTGTCCTGTGTGCAATAAGACGTTCATCACATCATCTGACATGTCAAGACATTTATCGACTCATACTGGGTTGAAGAATTTTATTTGTGATATTTGTAATAAGGCATTTACCAGGTAAGCTTAATGTTCAGCTCCAGAAGTCTGTAAAATCAGTATCTTAACATCCATCCCTCAGGAACCGCGACATGGTCATGCACAAGCGAAAAATCCATCTCAACGAGCGTGCAGCAGTTCCAAACATCAAATGTACAGAATGCAGAAAAGTATTTCCAACTGGCGAAAGCCTTCAAATCCACGTAGCCAAAGAGCATGTCCATCTACCCCAACAAATACAAATTGGAGCACCAGAACTCCCGCCAAATCTCGAACAGCATTCAATTCATCACAATCTTCCTGGTCCTCATCATCTTCATCATCCGCATCATCATCAAGCACTTATTCAAGCTCCTCTGCTGCCTCCACATCCTGGAATGATGGTTGCATCGTCAAGTGTTGGTTATCATCCACATCAGCGACTGCATCCTTATTAATATTTGGAACAAAAATAAAACTTGTTTAAAGTGGTACCAGAGCGTCCATGAAAGGAAAAGCAAAAAGTTTGCAGAAGTGAAAAATCCAATAAACTGTCAATGTCATTTATTTTGACATGCAACTATGTGACAAACAACCATGTGACGTGTAAATATGCAACAAACAACAATGTAACATACAGCACCATGACAAACAACTATGCAACATGTAATAATGTGAGATGCAACCATGTGACATGCAACAATGTGACAAACAACAATGTGTCATATGAAAATAAGACCTAAAGCCATGTGACATGTAACAATGTGACAAACCATCAAGTGTAACTATGCGACATGTAATAATGTGATATGCAACCATATGACATGCAACAATGTGACATAAAACCAAATGACAAACATCCATGTGTCATGTGACAATAAGACAAACAACCATGTGACATGTAAGTATGCGACAAACAACCATGTAACCATGTGACATACAATCATGTCACGTGTAAATATGCAACAAACAACAATGTAACATACAGCACCATGACATACAACTATGCAACATGTAATAATGTGAGATGCAACCATGTGACGTGCAACTATGTGACAAACAACAATGTGTCATATGAAAATAAGACTTAAAACCATGTGACATGTGACAATGTGACAAACAACCATGTGACATGTAACAATATGACAAACAACCATGTGACATGTAACAATGTGACAAACCATCAAGTGTAACTATGCGACATGTAATAATGTGATATGCAACCATATGACATGCAACAATGTGACATAAAACCAAATGACAAACATCAATGTGACAAACATCCATGTGTCATGTGACAATAAGACAAACAACCATGTGACATGTAAGTATGCGACAAACAACCATGTAACCATGTGACATACAATCATGTCACGTGTAAATATGCAACAAACAACCATGTAATATGCAGCACTATGACATACAACTATGTGACATACAATAATGTGACATGCAACCATTCAACTATGTAACATGCACTATAAGACAAACAACCATGTGACATAAGCTAAGAAACTGTCACTATTGTTCTATAAATTCTTCCTCAGATGTCAGTTCTTATAAGATAATATCTTATTCTTTGTAATCTGCAAAGCATAATAATAAGATTAATTAAACAATCAAAAATATTTTCAATCTTTCTTTATTCAGTTCCAAATTAAGCATTTAAAAGCATTGCAAACTTTTCATCCAAAACTTTTCCAAGCTGTTCCTCTAAAATGTCCTCAAACTTTTTACTCAACCGCTTTTCAATTCCTTTAATCTTTTCATCAAAATTTATTGACATTTTTTGACGAGTGCTTGCTAATTCCAGCTTGATTTCCTCAAGTTTTTCATTATTTTCTTTCAATTTTTCCCCAAATTTTACATCCAAACTTTCCAATTTTTCATCAATCTTCTTCAAACTTTCCTCAAAATCTTCATTTTCAGACATTTTGGTGAGCGAATTTTCAATTCCATTCTGACTTGTTCTGAGCTTGTTAAGCGATGATTTGGCTTCATTTTGTGATGCCTTAATGCTGTTGACTGATGTTTCAATGTCACTCATTGATGTTTTCGTGTCTTCAAGGCTGCTAAGTACCTCGTTTTGGGAGGCTTTGAGTTGGTTTTGTAAGGATTTGAGGGATATTTGTGAGGTCTTGAGGGCATCGAGGGTGATTTTTGTGTCATTTTGAAGGGATTGTAAAGCGTTTTGGGATGATTTTAGGTCGTTGATGGAGTTTTGGGTATCAACAGAGGTTTTGAGAATATTTTGAGATTCTTGAAGGTCATCAAGCTTTATACCTTGTGAATTTACAGTCATTTTAATCTCATTCAGTGAATCTACAACCTCAACTTGCGATGACTTTAGATAATTTATTGCCAGACTCAAATTACCAAATTTAAAGCTTAAATCTAAATTTTCGTCAATTTTACAGCAGTTTTCACAACTTTTAGATCCTCTCAAGACTGTGGAGCTTGTAGGTTCAATTTTAGCTTTACTGTGGATCTCCAAAGGACCCTCAGATGTGCTCAATGTTGATGCTTTGTAAGAGTGTTTTAAAGCAACAAGCCTGTGATTGAAATATGAAGTCCCAAAAAACTTCAAACCTCTAACCTCATTCGTAAAGCTCGAAAACCTAACCTCAAAATTATCAAAATTTAAACCTTTAATTTCATCCTCAAAATCCTCAAACTTTCGACTCAAAGCTAAAAACTCAGGATCTTTGCAGACACTTTTCAACCATTGAATAATTTCTTGAGGACTTTTTGGATCTGCTATAATATTATCATAACATGGAACTCCATGAAACCACAAGTAAGTTAATTTAGGTAAATTGTCAAAAACATTTGAGTCGACATGCAAAATGTTATTACTTGCAAAGTTTATCAGCTGCAATTCCAGATTAAAGTCAAATAAACCAGGCTCAATGACCTCAATCAAATTTAAACTCAATTGTAAGTAAGCCAGCTTTGGAAATGGTTTCAAATCAACCTGAGTCACTTCCTTCAATTTACAACTTCCAATAAAAATTGCCTTAAGATTTTTAAACAGTTTTTCCAATCCTTTAGGGAAGTAATTGACTATTTTTTCGTAAATATAGAACCCAATGACTCGATCATTGACTTCGGCACCTCTGCTGTGGATTAATGTTACTGCCGAGGAACTTCTGGATGTTATTTGTGGATCAGTATTGACTTGGCAATTGAAAATGAATCCAATACTGGTATATTGCTTGAATTCGTAGTTGCATTCGATGTTTCTTAATGATGTGGGGTCGCAATAGGTCAGCAGACACGAGATGTAGCTGAACATATGAAAAATAAATGGAAAAGAATTTAATGAATAGAGAAAAATAACGAAAAAGTAGTTTAATTTTGAAACAATTATTTTAATGTTAGCTAAGTTTGGGGAAGAAGATACGATACCAAGGGGAAAACAACATGACAGGCACGTAGCTAGTGGTGTAGCCAGAATTTAATCAAGGGGGGTGAGAGGTTCAAAAAAATAATTACTGTCGAAAATCAGTAAAACCTTCTCTATTTGAGCATTTAAACCTAATTCAGGCGCGTAACCTGGTAGGGGGGATTTCGGGGATAAATCCCCCGATGTCAACAGAAATTTCTTCATTTTACCAGGAGTTTTATAAAAAAATTAAAAAAATCTCCTTCCCTCTGAATTTTCCATGTAAAAAATTTTTGCCCCCCCCCCCCTCTTCAAATTCCTCAAAAAAAAAAGTTTTTGTAAAAAAAATTTGTATGAAAATTCAATCTCAAGGGGATTGCCCGGGCAATTAAGTTTTTTAAGCTACGCCGCTGCGCGTGGCCAGGGGGAGATTCGGGGTACAAATCCCCCAACGTAAACAAAAATTGCTTAATTTTGCTAGGGTTTTTATGAAAAAATCACAAAAATTCACCCCCACACCCACCACTTTAAATTTTTCCATACAAATAATTTTTTGTCACCCCCTCTTCAAGTTTCTTGCTACGCCCCTGCAAGAATGTTTTGGTCCCCCTTTAAGCGAAAAGCAAATTACAGCGAGAGCACGGCTCAAAACGCTTAAGAGGGGAGGGGGAACAATACCCTCCTAGCTACGCGACCTACACATGATGGAAAGAATCCGATTTTGTTGAGAATCTCATTATGTTGTCTCTTTTTGAATTAAATTATTTTATTTATATTTACAGTAAATATTTCATCATTTTAGCACGTAAAATGATTAACTTTTTTGTTCAACAAATCAACCTCAACTGATGATAATTGAGAATTTCAGTCTTAATCTAAATGTTCATTTTTTTGAGAACCTCTCTTGAGAGCCAAATAATCTTAATATTCATTAATTTTGCGTATTAACATATGATCTACATGAGAGCACATACTCGTTTATAAATATACTTGAACTGATAGCCTGAGTGCTTAATATAATCATTCAAAAGCCAGTGTTTGTTCGAATTAATCGAAACTTTATTTTGCTGGATTAATAATATGGAAACATTTAAATTGTAAGTCGTACAGGAATAACTGTGTCAAAAGGGCCCTAATAGAGCAAATCAGCTAGTAAATCCAGCGCTACACAGGCATGACTCAATTTAATTTCAGCACCATGACAAAGCCACGCCAGCTTTGTGTCGGATTTTTGATTGATTAATCGACTTGTGACCATATAGGGGGAGGGAGATGGGGGAGGGGCGGAAGCGTGAATGTATCAATTTTTAATAATTTTTTTTTCACAAACTTACAGGCTCATCGCATTCTTTATTCTCACATTTTGTACTTTCACGACCTCAACCAACCTTAAATGTATCTTCAATAATGGAACTTACAGTGTGCTGCCAAATATTTATCGTTGCGAAGTTGAAATTGATCCAAACATTGATGATGCTGCGAAAGCTCAAATAACGTCGACAAGTGGAACTCATACAATTGGAAGAACTAAAGATGATGTTGTTGGATTGCATGCGATTCATAAAACATTCAAGCAGTTCCCTCGAGGATTAGAAACAACTTTTAAGAATATTAAATCAGTTTACATCGCATATAGCAAATTAAAGGAAGTTACTCAATCAGACTTAATTCCATTACCAAATTTGGAGAATCTTGATTTATATGGAAATGAAATTGAGGTCGTTGAGCCTGGTTTATTTGACTTTAACCTCGAATTACTGCTGATAAGCTTTGGCGGGAACAACATTTTGCATGTCGACTCGAATGTTTTTGATAATTTGACAAAGCTGACTCATTTATGGTTCCATAGCGTTCCTTGTATTGATTCATATGGCATTACTAAGAGAGATTCGGAAAGAGTGATAAAAAATCTGAAAGGCAAGTGCAAAGATCCAGAATTCTCCAAACTCGAAGCTTTAGATTCAGACACAAAATTAGAAAATGAATTAAAAACTTCAAAGTTTTCTGGATGTTCATATTTCAAGGTTAAGTTAGGAAAGTTAAGAAATTCAAGTCTAATCTCAACTACAACATTGGAGCCAACATCCAGCAAGGCAGCTTTAACATCTGAGATCCCAAAGGTTAAAGATTCATGCACTGATTGCTGTTCCATTGACAATATTAGCCAAAAATTGGACAATTTTACATCACATCAAGCTGAAATTGAAGGATCATTAAGAAAGATTAAGTCTTTAATTGATCAACATGATTCCAAACTTAGTGACGTTCAGAATTCACAAAGTAACCTCAAATCGTTGCAATCAAGCTTGACTGATGCAGTTAAGGAGTTTGGAGCTGAAATAAAAGACCTCAAAGCTTCACAAGATCAGATTCAATCTTCGCTTGGTTCCATTAATTCAACTGAGAATGACATTAAAGATTTGATCACTTCCAACATTAAAGCTAATGAAAATGAAATCAATGATGTCAAAAATGGCATAAATGATGTCAAAAATGGCATAAATGATGTCAAAAACGGCATAAATGATGTCAAAAGTGGCATTAATCATGCCAATAATGACCTCAACATCCTCAAAGATGCAACAAATCCAATCACAGACCTAACCTCATCTCAAATTAAAATACAATCGTCCCTGAACAACCTTACAGCATCACAAAATACATTCCTTACAGCACTCGAGGACCACAAATCAATCCTTAAATCAACAAAGCTTTCACAAGATGAAGCAACTAGCAACCTCATTGACATGAAAGCGACAGTCAGTGACATTGAGTCAGCTGTTAATAACGTTAAAATTACTCAAAATGAGGTTAAGACATCGCTTGGTAAAATGAGAATAGCACAGAATGAGATCGGAGCTTCCATCCAGAAAATCGAGAATTCTGATGAAAAATTCTTGAAAATTGATGACAAATTGGAAAGCTTTGAGGACAAAATGAGTGAAAAATTTGAGGTTATGAAGCATGAGTTGGCAAAATCTCGTCACAAAATGTCAGTCAGCATTGATGAGAAGCTGAATGGAATTGAGAAGCGATTACTGAAAAAGTTTGAAGAAGTTTTTGATGAAAAATTGTCAAAAATAATCGAACAAAAGTTGAAAAATGTTTTGTAATTTAAAAAGGATGTGATGAAGGATGGACAGGCAATGAATCAGCATAAACGGTTTCAAAAAACACAATTTTCAAGTTTATTGAATCTAAAAGCAGAAGAACAAATAAAATTAAATAAAATAACAAAATAAAATTTTTAAAAAATCTTTTCTACTTTTCCAGACTTTGTCAAACTCTTAAAAAAACCTTTACCTATTCAGAGCAATTGTGATCCAGAAGTGCGCTAGGGCGTTTCGCAGCTAATCATTGCCTTTCTCAAACTCTTAATCAAGTCTTTAAGTAGCCTTACTTGTCGCAGGTCGTCCACTTTAAAAATTTCTATTCCACCTTAACTCTTTACCTCCTTCTTATTTAAATGATTAAATCGCATATGATAAGGTAAACTATTTCGACTTTTATAATAATTTCCACACAAGTCACACTGATGCTTAATTGCCGTATGGACACTAAGTCGATGAGCGTACACAGCAAAATTATCCTTAAAATATTTTCCACATATATTGCATTTCTTTGGATTTACCAAAGCTGCTAATCGCTTATTCTCATTTTCGTGACGTTTCATGTGATTCTGTATACGTTGCATTGTTGTTGTTGTATGTCCACATTTGTCACATTTGAATGGTTTCGGACGATTCTTGTCATGAGTAGGCACGTGTTGTTTCAAGTTTGGTTTATCAGCGAATTTTTTGCCACAAATCTCACAAATTTCCGTTTTTAGGTCCTGATGGAAGTGCTTATAATGTCTGCGGATTTGCTTCTTGATTGCGTACTTCTTGTTGCAGATGCTACATTCAAACTTTTTGTCGTGAGTCTGTTCGTGTTCGGTAAGATGACGATTGCTTCTAAAACTTTTATCACAAATTTTACATTTAAAATTCTTACTTGAGTCATGCGTCGTCATATGCATTCGGAAGCTTACGACATTAAGTTTTGCTTTACAGATTTTACAGCTCATTTTTTGAAGATGAGATCTCATGTGCAGTCTCAGAGAATTCTTCTTTTTGAATGTTTTCGCATCATAATCGCACATAAATGACTCGACTTTACCATCTTTATGTTTGGTCTTAATGTGCGTGTCGAGATAATATTCGTGGAAGAACGTCTGATGGCACAAATTGCACTTAAAAAGGCACTCTTTGATTTTGTCGCTGTGAACTCGTCTAAGATGATCGTAAATGTATCCTTTGTTTGTGAATGTTTTATCGCAAAACTTACAATCGTTGACATTCTCAGACAAAAATTTTGAAATTTTTTCATATTTTTGATTTTTTTTGGGTTTTTTAAGATTTTCTGTAGAGTTTTTAGGTGATTTTGTAGTTTTTTTGGGAGAAGTTGTCGAATTTTGATTTAAGGTTGAAGAACTTTGATGTAATTTTGGCAGCTTTGTATGAATTTCAATCACAAATTCTCGTTCAGGCTCATTTTTGATATTTTTCTCAACTTTCTCGTTGCACTTTTTTTCATTTTTAAAGCTTTTACCTTCAATTTTCTTGTTGCTTGATTGTCGCTCTGGCTTCCGTTTGATAAAATTTTGTTCTGTCTCAGAACTAGAGTCGGAAATTTCAATAACTTCTTGTTCAATTATTGACTTGCTTCTCTCATTTGGCTCAATTTTTGTCATTGATTTGAAAAAATCAGAAATCTTTCCCAACATTTTTGATTTAAATTTAATGTTTTGAATTCAAATTGAACAATGAAAAAATTAAATAAAATTAACAAAGTTTTATAAAATAAATTTTAAGCACCTGAATAGAAGTTTTGAGTTTATATTAAGTTTACGAAACTTTTGATGACAATCATTAACTCCACAAAGATTCTCACAAAACAGCGTTTCCAAAAAACGAGTAAAGTTGATGTCAACAGAATTTTAATCTCCATGTGGTTATGTTAGAACTTGAACCAGCGTTGGCCAACCTCTCTTGTGTCGCGGCACAACTTATTGATTAGCAATGACCCAACCGCACATGGCATAAAGTTCTTGGAATTTTCTATTTTTTTATTGCGGCACAATAATGTGCCGTAACACACAGGTTGGCCATTACTTCTCTAACATAATCCAAATAATTTCATAAAACTATATCAATCAGCATGTCTGCTTGTCTAGCAAAAAAACATGAATAAACTTTCAATCTGATTAAAACTTACATGCAAATTTCAATAAAACAATTCAAACTCAATTCACAGAACAAATCAGAACTCAATTCATCAAAGATGAAGCTTAAACCACCGAAAGCATTTTGTTCTGAATCATCGATCCACGGAATTCCTTATTTTAGCAACAACAACATTCATTTGGCTGAGAAAATCTTTTGGGCAATTGTGACAATTTTTTCGTTCATTTGTTGCTTGCTGCTGATTGGTAAAATTATGGTGATGGTTCGTGAGGACTTGACTGTGACTTATACATCGGATATTTCAGTTCCTGTGACTCAGGTAGGTCAGATGATCGATAAAGCTTCCCTTATTATGAACTCTAACCTCAAAATTCATCTCTGTACTTGATATTGATCATTTACTTCTATTTCCATGCCAGATTCCATTTCCATCAGTCACATTTTGCTTCGAATTGATGCATTTTGGGAATGTCACGTACTCAAAGTATCATGTCATTAAGGAACAGCTAGCAAATGGAGAAATAACAGTTGATGACTTGTCTGAAGATGAGTAAGTGATGCTCTATCCGAAAATTGTGTCAAAATTGACTTCAAACCTTTATTTCCAGCTTGCGAACGCTTCAAGCAATCAGTCTTGTCATATCCGATGACTTTCTACTCAAATACAATGCCACACGGATCCCAACTGATGATATTGCTGACCAAATTGAAATGCTAACTTTACAACTGAAATACTTAATGATTAAGACCACATTTAGTGATGTTTATGCTACAGTGCTGGCCAAAATTGTCGGTCCGAGTGGAGTCTGCTATAACTTTAATATGGTTGATGCACAAAACTTGTACAAAAATGTTAAGAATGCACCAAGAATGTTTAGATATGTCCACAATATTTTGTACTTTACTAGGGTTGGAAAGTATGAACGAACTCCGGTTGACCATAAAAAAATTAATCTGTCAAATCCATTAAAATTGACGCAAGCAGACTCGACGTTTTTTCTACGAATCGGAACCTATGAAAAAAGCATGAAGGATACATTAAATGAAATGATGGACGGCTATGATTACTACAAGTTTGCATCCCCAAGAGTCTACATCAACAATCCATACGAATTGTACCATAAAGATGTCAGTTCATTCTATAATAACAGAAGATGCAGAATCATGTACATTGTGGAACCAAAGCAGACCTTAATTGATACTAATTTAAAGGATTATGGATCTGATGCGTGAGTCATTTTAGGTCATATTTGTGTATTTTATGCATTTTGTAGTTTTTATCATGAATTTTTGATCATATGACATTGAAAAAGTATAAGTGTTTCTACCTTGACTCACACCCTTTAAAACAGTCACGACATCACAAATTAATCAATATTATCATGGTGAATTCCAGACGAGGTTGTTATTTCGTTGCTGATGGTGTCGAGCATGGCGAAGATGAACGAATTTTGAAGTATTTTAATATTTACACAAAAGGGAACTGCAAGCAGGAATGCCTCATTAATCGAACCTTGGAAGTTTGTGGATGTGTACAGTTCTTCATGTTTCGTGAGTATTTTAGGAAATTTATGACTTAACCTCAAAAACCATGAAACATAACCTCAAAAAATCTAATACATAACATCAACAATGCTGAAACAAAACCTCAAAAAATCCAAAACGCAACCTAAAAAATTCTGAAACAAAACCTCAAGAAACATGAAACATAACCTCAAAAAATCCAAAACATAACCTTAAAATTCTAAAACATAACCTGAAAAATTCTGAAACAAAACCTCAAGAAACATGAAACATAACCTCAAAAATCCAAAACATAACCTCAAAAATTTCTAACCTCAAAATCGTTTACCATCTAACTTCCAGATGTGGAATCAACCAGAGTTTGTGGAATTCATGACATGGCGTGCTACAAGCAAGTTGAAGCTGAGCTAGATGGTGTGGATTTATGCAAATGTTACCCAGCATGTGATGAAATCATCTATAATGTGGAACGAGTCGTTCCTGATTATGTGTATGCATAGTTTTTACTACATATATGAGTCACTAATTCATTAGAGACGTGTAGAACTTACTAAACCCATTCTAATCCACAGAAAAACAATTCCTGTATCACTTTCCGAATCATATCTAGAAAGGTTCAGAAAAGACAATTTCGATTCACTCACAGTCGTTAAATACCGGTCAATTTCGTTTTCACCGAACGTAATAAAGCGTCAGTTTACAGAAATTGACTTCATTGCTTACACTGGAGGTGCATTCGGATTGTTTTTGGGAGCGTCAATTTTGTCTTTTGTTGAAGTTGTTTACTATTCGACTGTCAGAATTTTATTCAACTGGATGAGAAAAAGAAGGAGGAATATTAAAGTAGGAACTGAGGCTGTACATGGAGCTAAGGAGATAAAAGTGAACTATATGACGATGTACCTTAACATTTCAACGGTTCATGGAATGAGTCAAATTGCAATTAAGCATCGGAGCTTTATTGAAAGGTTTGAGATTATCTTAGCGGTTGCTTAGAGTGATCTAATTGAAAGGACTCTAGTCCAGTGTTGGTCAACCTATGTGCTGCGAAAATATTTGAGAAATCTTACGAACTATATGCCGTGTGGCTTAATCTTAAGGTGTGCCGTGGTACAAAAAAGGTTGTTCACCACTGCTCTAGTCTAATGAAAATACTAGCAACTCATTGACTAGATTTAAGAGTTTCATGAGATTTTGAATTTCAATCATTTGACTTTCCTATTTCAGGATGTTTTGGATCCTCTGCCTTGGCTTTTCACTCCTCTACTGTGGAATCTCATCATATGAGATGTACGAGAAGTATGATCAAGCTACAATAGCTATAACCTACGATTCTGACGAGAGTTCTGTCGAAACTGTAAAAGATAATTCAACATCCAGGAAGATCAAGCCATTAAAGTTTGAATTTTATTTTTACAGATTCCATTTCCAGCTGTATTTCTGTCACCTGAAGTTGATATACCTTATGATTTGGTCTCAATGACTTGGAGAAATGAGTTTATGGGCAGAAGCCGAGAACAAGTGTTGACTGTTTTAAAATACGGCGGTTATTTGGCTTTGTAAGCATAAAAGCTCTCATTTGCTGACGTAATAAGTCTTTCTTTTTAGTTACATGATTCCATCACTTCTGTGCGGCTATAGATTTGCTCTTGAACCTATCGAACATATGGACGCAGGATTTCAAGACCATTTAGTTGCACTGATACTTATTAAGACTAAAAATGCTTGGATTAGGAACCAGACTGTGATTTGGAATGACAAATACCTTCCACAGACTTTTGAGTTTTTAGGTCGGAATGGATTTGGATATGCTTTTAATATGATGAGTGCTGATAAGATGTATTATAATGGGTAAGGCTGTATTTGATCTGGTTATCAGCTTTCTAACCTTAAAAAAAATTCAGTGTTTCAGAAAATTTCACAAAAGCTATCCTTAAATACAACTTTAATGTCAGTGAAGAGTCTAAGGATTTAGAAATAATTCCATACGAGCAGTATCCATTGTATGGTAATGGAAAGACAAGCCTTAAGATAACATTAGACAAGAACAAGCTTGTTAAATACAAAACCATTTGTCAACCTCCATTCTTTAGTGTTTATCCGCCATTTGAATTTCCTTTTGAATACGATGACGACAACACCAATAAATTCTATTATGGACAAGATTTGGATGTGCTGATTACACCTGAAGTCATCAAATCTGACGAAAGTTTGAAGAAATTCACACCTGAAAAACGGAACTGCTACTTTGAAGGAGAAAAAACTCTTAAAATGTTCAAAATCTACTCGAGAAGGAACTGCGAACTCGAATGCTTGGCAAACTATTTTCTGGGATTAAATGAGACCAAATGTGTGCCTTACTATTTAATCCGCAACCAAACTCACAAGATTTGTCGAATTGAAAAATATTTTGAAATTAATTTTCAAGCATTTGATTTTTATCAAAGAGACCCTCGAAAATCAGTTTCTAAAGCACATATAGATGAGTGTGGATGCCTTGATGCTTGCAATGCTATTCGGTATGACATCAATGTTATCGAGACTAGAGTTTTAGGTGGAATTGGCGACGATGACAATGCATCAATAACAATCACATTCAGATACAAAAATGACAATTTTTTGCCTCTCGTTCGTCGAATTTCGTTCACAATTGAAGACTTTTTGTGTCAAGCTGGCGGACTTCTTGGACTTTATGCTGGCATTTCTGCACTATCGGTTGTTGAGTTGCTGTATTTTGTTACTATTCGGCCGTTGTTTAATTTTTATCGATGGATTTTGAGGAAAATTGTAAAAAGCAATTGATTTTTTTCACAATATTTTAATTATTCGCTTTTGGAATCGAGTTGGGAATGGCATTTTGTATAGGAATCAAGATTATAATTTTAAAACTTGTGTTATTGACCAGATTAATCAGTTCAAGGTATAATTTCTAAAATCTGATTAAAACTTACATGCAAATTTCAATAAAACATTTCAAAACAATTCAAACTCAATTCACAGAACAAATCAGAACGAAATTCATTAAAGATGAAGCTTAAACCACCGAAAGCATTTTGTTCTGAATCATCGATCCACGGAATTCCTTATTTTAGCAACAACAACATTCATTTGGCTGAGAAAATCTTTTGGGCAATTGTGACAATTTTTTCGTTCATTTGTTGCTTGCTGCTGATTGGTAAAATTATGGTGATGGTTCGTGAGGACTTGACTGTGACTTATACATCGGATATTTCAGTTCCTGTGACTCAGGTAGGTCAGATGATCAATAAAGCTAACCTTATTATGAACTCTAACTTCAAAATTCATCTCTGTACTTGATATTGATCATTTACTTCTATTTCCATGCCAGATTCCATTTCCATCAGTCACATTTTGCTTTGAATTGATGCATTTTGGGAATGTCACGTACTCAAAGTATCATGTCATTAAGGAACAACTAGCAAATGGAGAAATAACAGTTGATGACTTGTCTGAAGATGAGTAAGTGAAGCTCTATCCAAAAATTGAGTCAAAATTGACTTCAAACCTTTATTTACAGCTTGCGAACGCTTCAAGCAATCAGTCTTGTCATATCCGATGACTTTCTACTCAAATACAATGCCACACGGATCCCAACTGATGATATTGCTGACCAAATTGAAATGCTAACTTTACAACTGAAATACTTAATGATTAAGACCACATTTAGTGATGTTTATGCTACAGTGCTGGCCAAAATTGTCGGTCCGAGTGGAGTCTGCTATAACTTTAATATGGTTGATGCACAAAACTTGTACAAAAATGTTAAGAATGCACCAAGAATGTTTAGATATGTCCACAATATTTTGTACTTTACTAGGGTTGGAAAGTATGAACGAACTCCGGTTGACCATAAAAAAATTAATCTGTCAAATCCATTAAAATTGACGCAAGCAGACTCGACGTTTTTTCTACGAATCGGAACCTATGAAAAAAGCATGAAGGATACATTAAATGAAATGATGGACGGCTATGATTACTACAAGTTTGCATCCCCAAGAGTCTACATCAACAATCCATACGAATTGTACCATAAAGATGTCAGTTCATTCTATAATAACAGAAGATGCAGAATCATGTACATTGTGGAACCAAAGCAGACCTTAATTGATACTAATTTAAAGGATTATGGATCTGATGCGTGAGTCATTTTAGGTCATATTTGTGTATTTTATGCATTTTGTAGTTTTTATCATGAATTTTTGATCATATGACATTGAAAAAGTATAAGTGTTTCTACCTTGACTCACACCCTTTAAAACAGTCACGACATCACAAATTAATCAATATTATCATGGTGAATTCCAGACGAGGTTGTTATTTCGTTGCTGATGGTGTCGAGCATGGCGAAGATGAACGAATTTTGAAGTATTTTAATATTTACACAAAAGGGAACTGCAAGCAGGAATGCCTCATTAATCGAACCTTGGAAGTTTGTGGATGTGTACAGTTCTTCATGTTTCGTGAGTATTTTAGGAAATTTATGACTTAACCTCAAAAACCATGAAACATAACCTCAAAAAATCTAATACATAACATCAACAATGCTGAAACAAAACCTCAAAAAATCCAAAACGCAACCTAAAAAATTCTGAAACAAAACCTCAAGAAACATGAAACATAACCTCAAAAAATCCAAAACATAACCTTAAAATTCTAAAACATAACCTGAAAAATTCTGAAACAAAACCTCAAGAAACATGAAACATAACCTCAAAAATCCAAAACATAACCTCAAAAATTTCTAACCTCAAAATCGTTTACCATCTAACTTCCAGATGTGGAATCAACCAGAGTTTGTGGAATTCATGACATGGCGTGCTACAAGCAAGTTGAAGCTGAGCTAGATGGTGTGGATTTATGCAAATGTTACCCAGCATGTGATGAAATCATCTATAATGTGGAACGAGTCGTTCCTGATTATGTGTATGCATAGTTTTTACTACATATATGAGTCACTAATTCATTAGAGACGTGTAGAACTTACTAAACCCATTCTAATCCACAGAAAAACAATTCCTGTATCACTTTCCGAATCATATCTAGAAAGGTTCAGAAAAGACAATTTCGATTCACTCACAGTCGTTAAATACCGGTCAATTTCGTTTTCACCGAACGTAATAAAGCGTCAGTTTACAGAAATTGACTTCATTGCTTACACTGGAGGTGCATTCGGATTGTTTTTGGGAGCGTCAATTTTGTCTTTTGTTGAAGTTGTTTACTATTCGACTGTCAGAATTTTATTCAACTGGATGAGAAAAAGAAGGAGGAATATTAAAGTAGGAACTGAGGCTGTACATGGAGCTAAGGAGATAAAAGTGAACTATATGACGATGTACCTTAACATTTCAACGGTTCATGGAATGAGTCAAATTGCAATTAAGCATCGGAGCTTTATTGAAAGGTTTGAGATTATCTTAGCGGTTGCTTAGAGTGATCTAATTGAAAGGACTCTAGTCCAGTGTTGGTCAACCTATGTGCTGCGAAAATATTTGAGAAATCTTACGAACTATATGCCGTGTGGCTTAATCTTAAGGTGTGCCGTGGTACAAAAAAGGTTGTTCACCACTGCTCTAGTCTAATGAAAATACTAGCAACTCATTGACTAGATTTAAGAGTTTCATGAGATTTTGAATTTCAATCATTTGACTTTCCTATTTCAGGATGTTTTGGATCCTCTGCCTTGGCTTTTCACTCCTCTACTGTGGAATCTCATCATATGAGATGTACGAGAAGTATGATCAAGCTACAATAGCTATAACCTACGATTCTGACGAGAGTTCTGTCGAAACTGTAAAAGATAATTCAACATCCAGGAAGATCAAGCCATTAAAGTTTGAATTTTATTTTTACAGATTCCATTTCCAGCTGTATTTCTGTCACCTGAAGTTGATATACCTTATGATTTGGTCTCAATGACTTGGAGAAATGAGTTTATGGGCAGAAGCCGAGAACAAGTGTTGACTGTTTTAAAATACGGCGGTTATTTGGCTTTGTAAGCATAAAAGCTCTCATTTGCTGACGTAATAAGTCTTTCTTTTTAGTTACATGATTCCATCACTTCTGTGCGGCTATAGATTTGCTCTTGAACCTATCGAACATATGGACGCAGGATTTCAAGACCATTTAGTTGCACTGATACTTATTAAGACTAAAAATGCTTGGATTAGGAACCAGACTGTGATTTGGAATGACAAATACCTTCCACAGACTTTTGAGTTTTTAGGTCGGAATGGATTTGGATATGCTTTTAATATGATGAGTGCTGATAAGATGTATTATAATGGGTAAGGCTGTATTTGATCTGGTTATCAGCTTTCTAACCTTAAAAAAAATTCAGTGTTTCAGAAAATTTCACAAAAGCTATCCTTAAATACAACTTTAATGTCAGTGAAGAGTCTAAGGATTTAGAAATAATTCCATACGAGCAGTATCCATTGTATGGTAATGGAAAGACAAGCCTTAAGATAACATTAGACAAGAACAAGCTTGTTAAATACAAAACCATTTGTCAACCTCCATTCTTTAGTGTTTATCCGCCATTTGAATTTCCTTTTGAATACGATGACGACAACACCAATAAATTCTATTATGGACAAGATTTGGATGTGCTGATTACACCTGAAGTCATCAAATCTGACGAAAGTTTGAAGAAATTCACACCTGAAAAACGGAACTGCTACTTTGAAGGAGAAAAAACTCTTAAAATGTTCAAAATCTACTCGAGAAGGAACTGCGAACTCGAATGCTTGGCAAACTATTTTCTGGGATTAAATGAGACCAAATGTGTGCCTTACTATTTAATCCGCAACCAAACTCACAAGATTTGTCGAATTGAAAAATATTTTGAAATTAATTTTCAAGCATTTGATTTTTATCAAAGAGACCCTCGAAAATCAGTTTCTAAAGCACATATAGATGAGTGTGGATGCCTTGATGCTTGCAATGCTATTCGGTATGACATCAATGTTATCGAGACTAGAGTTTTAGGTGGAATTGGCGACGATGACAATGCATCAATAACAATCACATTCAGATACAAAAATGACAATTTTTTGCCTCTCGTTCGTCGAATTTCGTTCACAATTGAAGACTTTTTGTGTCAAGCTGGCGGACTTCTTGGACTTTATGCTGGCATTTCTGCACTATCGGTTGTTGAGTTGCTGTATTTTGTTACTATTCGGCCGTTGTTTAATTTTTATCGATGGATTTTGAGGAAAATTGTAAAAAGCAATTGATTTTTTTCACAATATTTTAATTATTCGCTTTTGGAATCGAGTTGGGAATGGCATTTTGTATAGGAATCAAGATTATAATTTTAAAACTTGTGTTATTGACCAGATTAATCAGTTCAAGGTATAATTTCTAAAATCTGATTAAAACTTACATGCAAATTTCAATAAAACATTTCAAAACAATTCAAACTCAATTCACAGAACAAATCAGAACGAAATTCATTAAAGATGAAGCTTAAACCACCGAAAGCATTTTGTTCTGAATCATCGATCCACGGAATTCCTTATTTTAGCAACAACAACATTCATTTGGCTGAGAAAATCTTTTGGGCAATTGTGACAATTTTTTCGTTCATTTGTTGCTTGCTGCTGATTGGTAAAATTATGGTGATGGTTCGTGAGGACTTGACTGTGACTTATACATCGGATATTTCAGTTCCTGTGACTCAGGTAGGTCAGATGATCAATAAAGCTAACCTTATTATGAACTCTAACTTCAAAATTCATCTCTGTACTTGATATTGATCATTTACTTCTATTTCCATGCCAGATTCCATTTCCATCAGTCACATTTTGCTTTGAATTGATGCATTTTGGGAATGTCACGTACTCAAAGTATCATGTCATTAAGGAACAACTAGCAAATGGAGAAATAACAGTTGATGACTTGTCTGAAGATGAGTAAGTGAAGCTCTATCCAAAAATTGAGTCAAAATTGACTTCAAACCTTTATTTACAGCTTGCGAACGCTTCAAGCAATCAGTCTTGTCATATCCGATGACTTTCTACTCAAATACAATGCCACACGGATCCCAACTGATGATATTGCTGACCAAATTGAGACATTAACTTTATCACTAAAAAACTTAATAATTACTACTACATTTAGTGATATTTATGCTGCAGTGCTGGCCAAAATTGTCGGTCCGAATGGAGTATGCTTTAACTTTAACATGGTTGGTGCTCAACATTTGTACAAAAATATCAAAGATGCGCCAAAAATGTTCAAGTATGTCCACAACATTCTTTATTACACAAGAGTTGAAAAGTTTCTTCGAGCACCGATTCGTCATAAGGACCTAAACCTTACAAATCCACTCAAATTGACTCAAGCTGATTCAAACTTTTATCTTAAAATTGGTGCCCTCGAAAAAACTATGAAAGATACTTTGGATGTTATGATGAACACTTATGATTACTATAAGTTTCCATCTCCAAGAGTCTACATTAATAATCCTTATGAGATTTACAACAGGGATGTCAGTTCTTACTATAGCTATCGTAAGAGCAGAATCGTTTACATTGTGGAACCAAAGCAGATTCTAATTGATGATAATTTGAAGAATTATGGACCTGATGCGTGAGTATCATAAGGTTAGTTGTAAATAATTAATATTTTCATCCGTAATTTCAGACGAGGCTGCTATTTTATTGCTGATGGTGTCGAGCATGGCGAAGATGAACGAATTTTGAAGTATTTTAATATTTACACAAAGGGGAACTGCAAACAGGAATGCCTCATTAATCGGACCTTGGAAGTTTGTGGATGTGTTCAGTTCTTCATGTTTCGTGAGTTTTTTAGGAAATTTATGATTTAAACTCAAAACTTCTGAAACATAACCTAAATAATTCTAAAGCAAAACCTCAAAAAACATGAAACATAACCTCAAGAAACATGAAACATAACCCTAAAAATCATGAAACATAACCTCAAGAAACATGAAACATAACTTTAATATTTTAAAACATAACCTCAAAAATTCTGAAATAAAACCTCAAAAATTCTCAGACGAAACCTCAAAAATCCAAAATATAACCTCAAAAATTCTGAAATAAAACCTCAAAAATTCTCAGACGAAACCTCAAAAATCAAAAACATAACCTCAAAAATCGGAAAAATAACCTCAAAAAATTCAAAACATAACCTAAACAATTCTAAAACAAAACCTCAAAAATCATGAAATATAACCTCGAAAAATCCAAAACATAACCTCAAAAATTTCTAACCTCAAAATCGTTTACCATCTAACTTCCAGATGTGGAATCAACCAGAGTTTGTGGAATTCATGATATGGCGTGCTACAAGCAAGTTGAAGATGAACTGGATAGAAACGATTTATGTATATGTTATCCAGCATGTGGTGAGATCATCTACAGTGTTGAAAGAGTCGTACCGGATTATTTGTAAGATTAATCTTCCCAATTCATTTGAGGTTATGTCAATATTCTTCTAATTTACAGTAAACGAGTTTATTTGGAGTTTTGGGATGGAATTCTTGAAAGATTCAGCAACGACTACTTCGATTCATTCACAATCGTTAAATTTCGGTCAATTTCATATTCACCGAACGTAATAAAGCGTCAGTTTACAGAAATTGACTTCATTGCTTACACTGGAGGTGCCTTCGGATTATTCTTAGGAGTGTCAATCTTGTCTTTTGTTGAAGTTGTTTACTACTCGACTGTCAGGTTACTATTCAACTGGATAAGAGATAAGAGGAAGAGAATGAAGACTGGGATTGTTGATACAGTTGAGCTACAAGACACTAAGATGAGCTATGTGATGTTCTATTTTAACATTTCTACTGTTCATGGAATGAGTCAGATTGTGATGCAGCATAGGAACTTTATTGAAAGGTTTGAGATTATCTTACGTGTTGCTTAAAGTGATCTAATTGAAAGGACTCTAGTCCAGTGTTGGTCAACCTATGTGCTGCGAAAATATTTGAGAAATCCCACGAACTGTATGTCGTGTGGCTTAATCTAATGGTGTGCCGTGGTACAAAAAAGGTTGTCCACCACTGCTCTAGTCTAATGGAAATGATCATACTAGCAACTCATTGACTAGATTTAAGAGTTTCATGAGATTTTGAATTTCAATCATTTGACTTTCCTATTTCAGGATGTTTTGGATCCTCTGTCTTGGCTTTTCACTCCTCTACTGTGGAATCTCATCATATGAGATGTACGAGAAGTATGATCAAGCTACAATAGCTATAACTTATGATTCTGACGAGAGTTCTGTTGAAACTGTAAAAGACAATTCAACATCCAGGAAGATTAAGCCTTAAAAGTTTGAATTTTATTTTTACAGATTCCATTTCCAGCTGTATTCTTATCACCGGAAGTCCATATTTTTTATCATTTAGTCGAATATGCGGTATCAAAACAGGTGCAAGGCGTGCGCCCAAATCAAATCTTAAGCATATTCAGCTATTCGAAACAATTGGATCAGTAATCTCTCAATAAGCTTTTTTGGTATGCTGTTGCTGACTTTAAGCTTCATTCTTTTAGATACTTGATTCCATCGCTGCTTTGCAATTATCAATTTGCATTAGGGAATATACGAAACTTGGATATAGAATTTGAAGTTCCTTTAACTTGGATGATATTCAAGGCTGCCAAAGGTTATTGGTTTGAAGAGCAAACTGTAATTTGGAATGAAAAGTACCGTCCGGAAATGTTTGAGTTTTTAGGACGGAATGGATATGGATTTGTGTTTAACATGATGAGTCCTGATAAGATGTACCAAGACGGGTAAGGGCTATGCTTAACAGCTGCAAAAAAGCTATCTAACCTCAACATTTTTTAGTGTTTCAGAAAATTTTACATTACTTGAATTCACTTACAACTTCAATACCAGCGAAGAAGCCAAAGATTTTGAGTTTATTCCTTATCAACACTACCCACTTTATGGACATGGACGATCAAGTCTAAAAATGACACTTCATAAGAATAAATATGTTCAATTCAGAAGCATCTGCCAGCCAATGTTCTTTAGTGTTTATCCACCATTTGAGTTTCCTGGTGAATATGAAGACGTTGACACCAACAAATTCTATTATGGACAAGATTTGGAAGTGCTGATTACACCTGAAGTCATCAAATCTGACGAAAGTTTGAAGAAATTCACACCTGAAAAACGGAACTGCTACTTTGAAGGCGAAAAAACTCTTAAAATGTTCAAAATCTACTCGAGAAGGAACTGCGAACTTGAATGCTTGACTAAATATTATCTTCAAGAGAATGCAACTCGGTGTGCGCCTTACTATGCGATCCGGAATCAAACTCACAAGATCTGCCGCATCAGAGATAATTTTGATGTTATTTTTACAAAATATTATTTTCTGCAGAACCTGTCACACACAATTGATAGAAAAGAAATTTACCTGCACACTTGTGGATGTCTTGACACTTGCAATGATATTCAATATAAAGTAGAAGTCATTGAGACTAAACTTCCTGGTGGAATTGGCGATAAAGAGAATGCATCAATAACAATCACATTCAGATACAAAAATGACAAATTTTTGCCTCTCGTTCGTCGAATTTCGTTCACAATTGAAGACTTCTTGTGTCAAGCTGGCGGACTTCTTGGACTTTATGCTGGCATTTCTGCACTTTCAGTTGTTGAGTTGCTGTATTTTGTTACTATTCGGCCGTTGTTTAACTTTTATCGGTGGATTTTGAGGAAAATTATTCAAAGCAATTGATTTTTTTCACAATATTTTAATTATTCGCTTTTGGAATCGAGTTGGGAATGGCATTTTGTATAGGAATCATGATTATAATTTTAAAACTTGTATTATTGAACAGATTAATCAGTTCAAGGTTTCATTTCTAAAATCTGATTAAAATTTACATGCAAATTTCAATAAAACATTTCAAAACAATTCAAACTCAATTCACAGAACAAATCAGAACTCAATTCATTAAAGATGAAGCTTAAACCACCGAAAGCATTTTGTTCTGAATCATCGATCCACGGAATTCCTTATTTTAGCAACAACAACATTCATTTGGCTGAGAAAATCTTTTGGGCAATTGTGACAATTTTTTCATTCATTTGTTGCTTGCTGCTGATTGGTAAAATTATGGTGATGGTTCGTGAGGACTTGACTGTGACTTATACATCGGATATTTCAGTTCCTGTGACTCAGGTAGGTCAGATGATCAATAAAGCTTCCCTTATTGTGAACTCTAACCTCAAAATTCATCTCTCTACTTGATATTGATCATTTACTTCTATTTCCATGCCAGATTCCATTTCCATCAGTCACATTTTGCTTTGAATTGATGCATTTTGGGAATGTCACGTACTCAAAGTATCATATCATTAAGGAACAACTAGCAAATGGAGAAATAACAGTTGATGACTTGTCTGAAGATGAGTAAGTGAAGCTCTATCCAAAAATTGAGTCAAAAGTGACTTCAAACCTTTATTTACAGCTTGCGAACGCTTCAAGCAATCAGTCTTATCATATCCGATGACTTTCTACTCAAATACAATGCCACACGGATCCCAACTGATGACATTGCTGACCAAATTGAGACAATAACTTTATCACTTCGAAATTTAATCGTCACGAGCACATTCAGTGATATTTATGCTACAATACTTTCAAAAATTGTCGGTCCGAGTGGAGTCTGCTACAACTTTAACATGGTTGATGCACAAAATTTGTACAAGAACATTAATGAGGCACCAAGCATGTTTAAGTATGTTCACAACATTCTTTATTACACAAGAGTTGAAAAATTTCTTCGAGCACCAATCCATTATAAGGAGCTTAACCTTACAAATCCACTCAAATTGACCCAAGCTGACTCAAAGTTTGAACTCAAGATTAGTGCTTTTGATAAAACGATGAAGAATACATTAGATGACATGCTGAACACATACGATTACTACAAATTTGCATCCCCAAGAGTCTACATCAACAATCCATACGAGTTATATCATAAAGATGTCAGTTCATTCTACAGCAACAGAAGAAGCAGAATCGTTTACATTGTGGAACCAAAGCAGATTCTAATTGATGATAATTTGAAGGATTATGGACCTAATGCGTGAGTTTGTTGAGGGTAAAAATGTAATTGTTTTTTATCAACAATTTTAGATCAAATTGCAATGAATTTCATGTAAAAAACAACATCTATGAGCTATTTACTATGCAATGAGGTTGTTAGTGACACAATCCAACTTCCAACTCCCTCAAAACAGTCACAACACTATCAATTAATCAATAATTTCATGCGTAATTCCAGACGAGGCTGCTATTTTATTGCTGATGGTGTCGAGCATGGCGAAGATGAACGAATTTTGAAGTATTTTAATATTTACACAAAAGGGAACTGCAAACAGGAATGCCTCATTAATCGGACCTTGGAAGTTTGTGGATGTGTTCAGTTCTTCATGTTTCGTGAGTATTTTAGGAAATTTATGACTTAACCTCAAAAATCATGAAACATAACCTCAAAAAATCAAAAACATAAACTTAAAATTCTAAAACATAACCTCCAAAATTCTGGAACATAACCCCAAAAAACATGAAACATAACCTCTAGAAACATGAAACATAACCTCAAAAAATCAAAAATACAACCTCAAAAATTGTGAAACAAAACCTCAAGAAACACGAAACATAACCTCAAAAATCATGAAAATCCAAAACATAACCTTAAAATTCTAAAACACAACCTCAAAAATTCTGAAACGTAACCTCAAAAATTCTGGAACATAACCCCAAAAAACATGAAACATAACCTCAAAAAATCCAAAACGCAACCTCAAAAATTCTGAAACAAAACCTCAAGAAACATGAAACATAAACTCAAAAAATCCAAACATAACCTTAAAATTCTAAAACATAACCTGAAAAATTCTGAAACAAAACCTCAAGAAACATGAAACATAACCTCAAAAAATCCAAAACATAAAGTTAAAATTCTAAAATACAACCTCAAAAATTCTGGAACATAACCCCAAAAACATAAAACATAACTTCAAAAAACATGAACCTCAAAAATCCAAAACATAACCTTAAAATTCTAAAACATAACCTGAAATATTCTGAAACAAGACCTCAAGAAACATGAATCATAACCTCAAAAAATCCAAAACATAACCTCAAAAATCATAGTTGAAATTTAAAATTACAAACCCTTACTATCTGCAGGCGAAGAGTCAACCCGAGTTTGTGGTATTCATGACATGGAATGCTACAAGAAAGTTGAAGCTGAACTGGACAGTTCCGATTTGTGCAAATGTTTTCCATTTTGTGGTGAAATCATTTATGATGTGGAAAGAGTTGTGCCTGATTATGTGTAAGAATAATTGAAATGATAAAAATCTAGCTAGAACCAAACCAAATGTTTTACTTCATTGTTCTTTTCGTGTCAGTTTTATTTTAAAAATTTATTTTAATTCCCAGGAAACGAGTTGATTTGGATTTTTTTGATGCATTTCTTGAGAAAACCAGAAAAGATAATGTCGATTCTTACACTATGGTCAAGTTCCGATCAATAACATTTTTCCCATACATTATAAGACGACAATTCACTGAAATTGACTTCATTGCTTACACTGGAGGTGCATTTGGACTATTTTTAGGTATATCAATATTGTCTTTTGTGGAAATTGTTTACTACTCAACGATAAGGATCGTTTTCAACTGGATAAGAGACAGGAAGAAGAGAATGATAATTAGAGATGTTAATGCAATTGAGCTACAAGACACTAAGATGAGCTATGTGATGTTCTATTTTAACATTTCAACTGTTCATGGAATGAGTCAGATTGTGATGGAACATCGGAGCTTGATTGAAAGGTTTGAGATTATCTTAGCGATTGCTCGTAGTGATCTAATTGAAAGGACTATAGTCCAGTGTTGGTCAACCTACGTGCTGCGTAAATATTTGAGAAATACCACGAACTGTATGCCGTTTGGCTTAATCTTAAGGTGTGCCGTGGTACAAAAAAGGTTGTCCACCACTGCTCTAGTCTAATGGAAATGATCATACTAGCAACCCATTGGCAAGATTTGAGAGTTTCATGAGATTTTGAATTTAAATCATTTAACTTTCTTATTTTAGAATGTTTTGGATCCTCTGCCTTGGCTTTTCACTCCTCTACTGTGGAATCTCATCATATGAGATGTACGAGAAGTATGATCAAGCTACAATAGCTATAACTTATGATTCTGACGAGAGTTCTGTAGAAACTGTAAAGGACAATTCAACATCCAGCAAGATCAAGCCATTAAAGTTTGAATTTTATTTTTATAGATTCCATTTCCTGCTGTATTCTTGTCACCGGAAGTTGATATACCTTTTCCATTGGTCTCCATGGCATGGACTGCAAGAGTTAGAGGATTAAGTCAAAATCTAATTATAAGACAATATAAATATATGAAAATATTGAATAGGTGAGCCAGGAATTGCCATTTTTTACTTTAAATGATGATTTTAAACGTTCATCTTTTAGATACTTGATTCCATCACTGCTTTGCAACTACCAATTTGCATTAGAGCCGATAACAAACCTAGATGTAGGATTTGAGGACTTATTAGTATTAATGATTCTCATTGAAACAAAAGCTTATTGGTTTGAGAACCAAACTGCGATTTGGAATGATAAATACCGTCCGCAAATGGTGGATTTCTTGGGTAGGAATGGATATGGATTTGCTTTTAACATGATGAGTCCTGATAAGATGTATCAAGAAGGGTAAGGGCTATGCTTAATAGCTGCAAAAAGCTGTCTAACCTCAAAATTTTTTAGTGTTTCAGAAAATTTTACAAAAATCCGGTTCACTTTCAACTTTAACAATAGTGAAGAATCCAAGGATTTAGAATTTATTCCATCCCAGCAGTATCCACTGCATGGACATGGACGATCGAACCTTAAAATTAAATTAGACAAGAACAAATATGTTCAATACAAAAGCATTTGTCAGCCAATGTTCTTTAGTGTTTATCCACCATTTGAGTTTCCTGGTGAATATGAAGACGTTGACACCAATAAATTCTATTATGGACAAGATTTGGAAGTGCTGATTACACCTGAAGTCATCAAATCTGAAGAAAGTTTAAAGAAGTTTACACCTGAAAAACGGAACTGCTACTTTGAAGGCGAAAAAACTCTTAAAATGTTTAAAATCTACTCGAGAAGGAACTGCGAACTTGAATGCTTGACAAATTTTTACCTGGAATTAAATGAAACTCAATGTGTGCCTTACTATGTGATCCGCAATCAAACCCACAAGATATGTCGTATCGAGAAGAACTACGACATTATTTTCAGAAAATATCGATTTTTACAGAACCTGTCATACACTAATGACATTGAAGAAATTTACCTGCACACTTGTGGATGTCTTGACACTTGCAATGACATTCAATATAAAGTAGAAGTCATCGAGACTAGAGTTTTAGGTGAAATTGGCGACGATGACAATGCATCAATAACAATCACATTCAGATACAAAAATGACAATTTTTTGCCGCTCGTTCGTCGAATTTCGTTCACAATTGAAGACTTTTTGTGTCAAGCTGGCGGACTTCTTGGACTTTATGCTGGCATTTCTGCACTTTCGGTTGTTGAGTTGCTGTATTTTGTTACTATTCGGCCGTTGTTTAATTTTTATCGATGGATTTTGAGGAAGATTTTGAAGAAATGCTAGATTTGCACATAAAAGGAGGTTCACAAGGGGTATGCAACTATGCAATATTCAGAAATAAATTCAAAAATTAAAGTTGAAAAAGTTGAAAAATAAATTATTAAATGATTATTGATATGATTCACAATATTATGTTTTGACGACTTAAATTCCACATAAATCACATTGGCATGCAAGCCTCAAATGCAGCCGGCTCCTATGTGTGTGAAACGCTTGCTTACTTACCGAAATTGCTGGACATTTATCGGAATTTATTTGTTTTTTAATAGCTGCAATTTTCTTATCCTTTCGTTCGTGAACCATTTGATGATGCTTAATAGTATTCAAGTCGTCAGTTCCATGTGAGAGATGAGCAGATCCACAAATGTGACAATTGACTAATAACACGTGACGTGCCGTAGATTTTGGCATTTTGACAAGATGGAGTCTCTTCATGTGCTCGGATAAGCCATGGATTTTTTGTTGCATAATTTGCAGAAGTTTTTGTCAAGTTGAGCTTCTTTTTGAGTTTGCTGATGTTTTTGAGCTTCAAGTTTGGTTGAGAAATTCTGTATGGGCTTCTGCTTGACATTGTCGATGATTTGAGGTCGTTTTTAAGAATCTGGATCTGAATGTTGAGTTAGTGATGGATTTAATTCTTGAAATTCTTGCTTATATTTGTCAAATTAGTTTTTGGACTTTCAAGTTGTTGGCTGTCTTTATCAACATCTAGAGGTTTAATTTTAAGTCCTTTTTGCGGTAGTTTAAAAGTTAATATCAATTGGCATAGGGGAGGGGGGAAGGATTCTGGTCAACCCCCCCCCCCCTCCACATTAGAAAATAAGTCAACAAAGTGCATTAAAAACTTGTGAACGTATAAAAGCTTCATGCTCAATCTAGGATAATCAAAAATAGTCAGAGCACAAAGTCAAGTGATAAGCACAAATGTGAGAGTAAACAAAAAGAAGCATTGACAAGTCTCAACTCTCAAAAATCACAACAACAACAGCTTATGCATCTCAATATTCTCAGTTCTTTGTTCTCAGTCTATTGGCAATACTAGATGGACCTTTAACTTTTTTTTATTTCCAAAACTTATTGTCAAATATTACAAAGCATATAACCAATAAAACTTATTCTATCAATCCATAAGTCACTCTTTCTTTGTCCGACTGTCTTCAAAATCAGTAGTGTCCAACATTTTTAATGAACCACGACACACAAGTGTAGCCATCACTTTTCTAAATCATCAAGCATTAATCCCATCCATTAATTCTAAGTTGTTCATACGTACAAAGATTGCATTCAGCATGTCGTCATCAACTAACGTTCTCAAGAAATATAAAACAAGAATCCTTGCAAAAGGCAGCAGATAGACAACTTGTGAAATTTCAGGCTTCTCATTCCGTTTATTTTACCAAAACTTGAGTGGACTTTGCTGTGCATTTGACTGCACCATTGTTTAGGAACTTCTGGACTCTCTGACAAATTGAGATTGACTGCTCCAGCTGATCTCTTTTAGTGATTGCCTGTAGAACTTTTTCAAGCTGCTGCATTCCCGTTTCACAAAGCTCAGGACAAAAGAAATCTTTTCCATTCTGTGACCAGTCGATGCGAGGATCAAGAAGAAGTGCAGCAACAAATGCATTGCTCTCAAAAAACTTTGCTGAAACTGAGAAAATGCAACGATTAGTTTCGTCTTTAGCTGCTCATGAGCAATTGGTCCATCTGATGAAGAAATCGCCGACTCTCATGTCTTGTTTTTGGAAGTCCTTAATAGCAAAGTAAACTGGAACTGACACTTGAACGAATTCATTGCTGAGCTTGAACCTCTCCTCGTTGATTGAGACATCTTCAAGTTGACTTTTGAATCTACGGGCATCGTTCATCATCTTGAGCAGGCTGTCTAACTTTGAATCGATGTCTAAGCTTAGTCTTGGGATTCCTGCATCTTTTAGGAATTGAGCGAACTCAAGCCTATTTGTAGACTTAACAACGGTTCGAAACTCATCGATTTTATGTCATTAAGGATTTCAAGACAGTAATCGATGAAATTAAATGCCAATTAACGGTTTTGAGATATCATTTTGGTGCACGGAGATCCTTCTTGATTTATGATGTCAACTATTGTTTGTGTGACTTGTTCCACTGCATCATGCTGTTCTACCTCACAATTAGCTTCATCTTCTTCAAAAAGCAATACTTGCTCTCAAGTTGCACTCAAGAGACTTACTTGCACAGTCTAATTTCTGTCATTTTACAAGATCAAGAACAACTTGCTTATCAAAAAAGAGTTGTTATTGTTTAAGTTTAAATGAATTTCCAAAGAAATTACCGAATTAATTAGCTTGACAAGCATGACTGTAACTTTTGGATTCAAATATTCTTAACGGTTAAAATTAAAAACTAAGTTTAAGATTTCTTTTTACAAATTTTTTTTTATTTCTTCGTCAAACTTAAATTTAGAAAATCTAATTTTTATTCTTTTTTACATTTTTCTCTCTTGATGTGAGCATCCATAGTCGTTTTACTTTTGAAGACCTTTCCACACAAGGCGCACGGATGCTGTTCTTGATTTTGTTGATGAACATTCTTCATGTGTGAAATCAAGGATTTCTTGTTGCTGAGATGTTTTGAGCATATTTCACATTTTTCTGGATTTTTCATTGATGCAACTTTTTGTCCATCTTTTTCATGTGTCTTTTGGTGCTTTTTTAAGCTTGAACTGATGTAGAAAGCCCAAGGACATTTGTCACATTTAAAGTTCTTTTCTTTTTCCACGTGACTTTGTCGATGACTTTCCAAATGTCCTTTCCATCTAAACTCCTTGCCACACACGTCGCAGACACAACTTTCGACAGGTCGTTCATGGACTGTCTTTATGTGAATCTTCAACTTTGCTGGCACTGCAAATGCTTTCTTACAGATTCCACATTCATGCTCTCTTTTGTGTCCTTTCTTGTGAATTTTAAGCGCTCGACTTGTCTTGACGCAGAGGCTGCAAATGTCACATTGAAATATGTTGTCTGTATGCACTTCCTGTACATGTCTATTCAAGTATCTTTGCTGCACTTCAATGTGACAAATCTCACATCTGACTTTCTCTAAATTTGATGTTTTGTGTAACTGCATGTGTCCGTGGATTTCCATTCTAGTTTTAAAGACTTTGCCGTCATAGTCACAAGTGAACTGTTCAGGTGCAAGTGCTGTGGCCTCATTTGGATGGATTACCGACATATGAATCCTTAAACTTCCTCTTTTGCTGAATTTCTCTTCACAAAAGTTGCAACTGAATTCAAGACCAGCTGCTTCTGGATGGAGGTTCTTCATATGCTTATTCATGTTCTTTTTGGTTAGTTCTTTGCCGCAGACTTGACATTTGACTCTGCTTAAAGTTATTATTTTCCTTGGTGGATTTTTAGAACTGCAGTCAGTTGAGTCTGATTGATGTGCTGGACTGTTGGAAGCTTTAGGTTCTGAATGGCTTGATGCTGGACTGTTGAATGCTTTAGGTTCTGAATGGCTTGATGCTGGACTGTGAGCAGCTTGTGGTTCTGAATGACTTGATGCTGAATCTAGTTCAGATTCATATTTGACGATTGTTGACTCTTCCTTCTTAATGTCCTCTAATTTAATCCAGTTTTCTTGGATCTCGAGTGGATTTCGCTCGGTGTCGATTGGATTTACTTCGATTTTGATTTCAAAGTCGTATTTTGGTCGACGAGGCATTTTTGTTTTTTTTATTTAATGTTTGAAGTTGATTAAGCTTTTGATTTTTAAGTTTTGGTTATTTTGAACTATTGTTTCTTTTGTGCTGATGTTGCTTGGTTGAACTGTGTTTACAGAATGATTAATTAGAACCAATTACTGAGAATATATACAAAACTCTTTGCACCTAAGTTTCACAACTTTTGCAGGTCCTTGTTTTCAAAACAAAACAAGATTTGTGAGATTTTAGAGATTTTGCAACTTTTTGAATTCTAAAGAATTTTCATTCCAGACTCACTTAATCTTTTTCACCAAAAAGCAAGCGATTCCGGTGTTTATGACTGCTTCAATCCATCACAGGAATCAAAAAAACTTCAAAGTTATGTGTTATAAAATTACTTTTGTTATTGTTTACGTTTTTGATTGATTTTATTCATCATTCATGATTTACTTGGATTGAACTAGCTGATTTGAGATTAGATTTAAGTTAAATCCAAAGAGTTCAATACTTGGAACCTTGAATCGTTAAGTTTTGATGTCAAATAGCAGGATTATAGCCATAAGGTGCAGATCATCCACCCCAAACCTGTCCAAAGTTTGGTATTGAGCCTTTTGAGCTAAAGTCACTGCGATTCAAATTTATTACACTCTTTAGACTTACAGTTTATAATGGAATCTGATGCACTTGCAAGCTCAGCACATTGCAAAGACACGAGGACGTCCAAAGACCCTGCAATGTCTTTCGTGTGTGCAACATGCTGTAATGAAATCATCCAGATGCTAATATATATCCTAGAATAGCAAGCAAAGGAGACACTTTATGTGCCGAAGATCTCAAATCTACACAAAACTGACAAACTGAGCTTCGTAACTAGAACAGTGAAATGGAAAAAAGAGGCTTCTAAATAATGACTTGTCCTGGGATTGAATCCAGATCCTTTAGAACATTCGGCCAACTATTTCACTGCTGTGCATCAAGTCAACATCAATTGATTGTTTGTCATCGAATGTTGAATGTTTCATCGCTCTTTAAACAACATCAAGTGATCAAGTTAAGATTAAGTTGTTTTGGATTTCAAAATTCAAAAAATAACTCAAATGGGTCGATTAAAGGAAGAAAATAGTGAACATTCGGTGCCTAACAAGAGGCCAAAAACGACAATAACAAAAAATCTCGCAAAAATCAGAGAACTTTTGGGGTTTATTAAGCAAGAGCCAGTAGATGACCAAGAAAATCGAATGGAATGTTCTGAAAAATCTTTAAATGTTCAGTCAAAAGTCATCAAGGAACAACAGGCTAAACAAGATCTTGAGATTGTCCTTGAACCACAATGGAAAGATTTTACCGAAACACAAAACATTCGTGAATGTCGAGTTGTTTTAAAAGACATAGATATGGATATGGACCAATTTAAACATTTAGAAATTGAAAAATTTTCAAATTACAGCAACAGCAACAAAGATCATGTCAATAAATCCATCAAGTTGCGTCCAAAAATCCATAAAAATTTAACTTCATATTTATGTGGACTTTGTGGATGTAAATTCAAAAACATCGGTCGACTAGATGTTCATATGAGACTTAAACATAATTTTGGAAGGAATCATGAATTTATTTGTGATTTTGATGGACGGATTTTCACAAACAAGTCATGCTTTAATGCTCACATGGGAAGTCATCGATCGAATGTTGTTTGTGAAATTTGTAAGCTTGAAATGAAGTTTCTGTCATTAAAGGATCACATGATTGCAGTCCACTCAGACAAGAGGAAGTACAAGTGTCATCTTTGTCCAAAAAACTTCAAATTGCCGAGTGTGCTTAAGAATCATTTGAGGAGTCATGACAAGCAGTTTGAATGTAAAATTTGTGGCAAGAAAGTTAGAAATGGTCAAGATTTGAAATTTCATATTAAGCAGTTCCATGAGAATCCGAGAAGCTTTAAATGTGAAATTTGTGAAAAAGGATTTTTTGACAAAGGAAATTTAAAAAAGCATTTAAAGACGCATGACAAGAACAGAGACAAAGCTTACAAATGTGATCGATGCAGCTACTCAAGTGACAACAAGGCACACTACAAACTACATCAAGATTATCATACACGATGGGATGCAAAAGTTGGAAAAGATGCTATAAAATGCCCAAAATGTTCGGTCATGTTTAAGGATAAAAAGCATTTGAGTGCCCATATTGCTGTTGTCCATCCAAAAGTTTTATTTCAATGTGACTTGTGTGCGATGTATTCCAAAACAAAAGCTAATTTCGAGAAGCACATGAGAGTGGTCCATTTAAGAAATAAGATAAAATTTAATTAAAAATAAAATAAAAAATAATTTTTTGTGAGGTTCTTGACCAGTGTTGCAAATGTAGATGTCTACACTAGATGAAGAATGAAGATTCTTCAATAGTTTTTGTCTAGCTAAGAAGCTTTCTTCATAAAGATCGATTCTACATGAAGATAGAAAATCTAATCTACACAAAGATCATTTCTACATAAAGATTCTGTCTACATTGTAGCAAACTACTTTTAATGTGTGGATTCTTAGCAAGCGTTAATTAGGCCCCTTTGATGAATGTGGAAGGCTTTTCTTTAATTCAGATATGTAACACGTGATTTTATAACTTGATTCCTTTCTGGATCTTTATTTAGCTTGATTTTATCTTAGCACAAAAACCTTTTTGCCTACAAACAATACATAATTAGTTATATCTCTTTGATTGTTTTCTTATTATTCAACTTACATCAATTTTCCATAAATCAATTCCAAAAGGAAAAAAAATCTATACAATAGGCTTCAACTTTCGCTTGAATCTATAAATTATGCAAGATTAGTTTTGACTTTGATTTGTCATCTATTTGAGACTTACATTGACTATTTCGTGGTAAATTTGACTTCCAGTGTGAAATTTAGCCTAAAACATTCACTTTTTTTAATCTTCTATCTATAATTAATCGGAATATGCCCTTTAGTACTTATTTTCACTTTAAAGGTCTTGTACATTACCTTAAATAATGTTTAAACTTCAAACAATGTATGAATTAATTGTAATTTTAATATAATATATATTTTCGTATGTATTCTCTTAGATTTTCTTGACTTTCTGTCGCATGTTTTCGAAATTTCGAAAACTTCAAAAAAAAACTTCGAAAAAGAAACTTTGTCAGTTATAAATGTTGCTACAACATAAAGATTCTGTCTACATAAAGATTCTGTCTACATAAAGATTCTGTCTACATAAAGATTCGATGTAGATGTCTACAATTCTACATTTTTTCCAGGTCTACATCAGAGAAGAATGTAGAATTGTAGACATCTACATCGAATCTTTATGTAGACAGAATCTTTATGTAGAAATAATCTTTGTGTAGATTAGATTTTCTATCTTCATGTAGAATCGATCTTTATGAAGAAATTTCTGTCTCAGAATTTATCTGATCCAGACAAATGGCTAGAATGCAACACTGTTCTTGACATTACATAACCCAACTTTTTTTTAAAAATGTCTGAACACAAAAACTGAAAAATTCCAAAAATTTAAGTTAAATTCTCAAAATAATAGCGAAACTTAAAAACAAGTTTATAAAATTATTAATTTTCAAAAAATAAAATCTCAATCAATTTTGACAATAAATACCTTAAATTTTACATATTCACATTCAAAACAACCTTAAAAGCTATCAAATCAAGTCAAACTCAATCAAAATCATCAAAAACAATGTCAAGGAAAATATCTGAATTCTTCAGACCTCCGCAAAGTGTGTCATATCCAACTAGAATCACAAATAATCTTCAAATCAAAATTGAACCTGAAGTTTATTTTGAAATTGACTTGGACGATGTTGAAGGAATAAAATCCAAACTTCCAGCATCAATTAGCAACAAATCTCAACAATTTGACTCAAAAGTAATAAAAACTGAAGCACACGAAGAACAAATTCAACTGAAATCTGCAAAATATTTAAACATCCAAGAAGATAAAGCCAACAAAATTCCAGTTAACATCAAATCTAAGCAAAAACAAAACGTTCGATTCAATTTCCCGCCAAAATCTCATCAGAATAAGTCATTTCAATGTGGATTTTGTAATTGTACATTTAAACTCAGCGGCAGACTTGAATTTCACTTAAAAAAATTCCATAATTTTTTACAAGCTAGCTCGTTTGTGTGCGATTTTGATGGGAAAATCTTTGATAAAAAATACGGCATTATCGCTCACATGAGAAGTCATAAATCGAATGTGATTTGTCAAATTTGTAACATCGAATTGAAGTTTTTGTCTTTAAAAGGTCACATAAAATCAGTTCATACAGACGAGAGGAAGTACAAATGTTATATTTGCTCAAAAAGCTTTAAACTATCCGATGTTCTTCTAAATCATCTAAATAGTCACAACAAGAAGTTTGAATGTAAAATTTGTGGTAAGAAAGTTAGAAATGGTCAAGATTTGAAATTTCATATTAAGCAAGTCCACGAGAATCCGAGAAGCTTTAAATGTGAAATTTGTGAAAAAGGATTTTTTGACAAAGGAAATTTAAAAAAGCATTTAAAGACGCATGACAAGAACAGGGACAAAGCGTACAAATGTGATCGATGCAGCTATTCGAGTGACAACAAGGCACACTACAAGCTCCACCAAGCATCTCATGCACGATGGGATGCAAAAGTTGGAAAAGATGCTATAAAATGCCCAAAATGTTCGGTCATGTTTAAGGATAAAAAGCATTTGAGTGCCCATATTGCTGTTGTCCATCCAAAAGTTTTATTTCAATGTGACTTGTGTGCGATGTATTCCAAAACAAAAGCTAACTTCGAGAAGCACATGAGAGTGGTCCATTTAAGAAATAAGAAGGATATTGAATAATTTTGCAATTCGTTCTTTTCATGGTTTTTTGATTCTTAATTTTGCTCTCATAAGTTGCGATTTAAGCAAGCAAGCAGCAACGACTCTCAATTAATTTTTTAAAAGATTCGGCTTTTAACTTACTTCGTAGATTATATCCACATCCAATACTTGTTAACAGCAAAACATCTGTAAATTAAGCAATAACAATAAAATATCAAAAAACAAAATTCAAAAAACTCCTTTATTTACATCCAGCACCATTTCAGAGTCACACCAGCTTAGTTCCGGTTTCTGGTCGATATTTCGTCTTGTGCGATTCAGAAAATCACATAAAACATAGTAAGCAACTCAAAACAGTACAAAACATTTCAGCAACAGGTAAAAATCACAAAAACATTCTTTCGCAATGCTCAATAAAAACAACAACATTCTCATACAAATTTAGGTATTTATTCAATCACCAAGGTTCTCACCCCAGTTTCAGTAACAAACAATAATTCACACAGTCAGCACTCCCTCGTATTAAATGTTTGTAAACATTGCAAAAATTCTAAAAGAAATCTTCAAAAACTGATCAGCAGCTAGTCCATAACTGGACTTTATTAGTCAAAAATGTCTTCATGCATTCTATGCCTTAGTCAACTTCGAAAGGGTTATTCAGTAAAATTGACAGAATCAGTTGGAGGTGATATAAGTTTAGGAGATGCCATTCGTCAACAGATCCAGTACAATGTGAGTATCGATTCTAGTAATTGAAACGTTTTTTAATCCAGGCATCATGTCTTCCTTTGATGACTTGTTCGAATTGATTCAATTTAATAACTTCACCTTTTGTTCCTTTTTCAGATCATTCCTCCATACACAACATCCTCATCACAACTTACCTGCAAGAACTGCTTTAAAGCCTTCCAAAATTTCTACAAATACCTCACAAATGTCAAGACAAAGCTCATCACAACTAAAACAGACAGTTCCTTTGACATTGCACCTGGATTCCAACAAGTCTTGATCGCATCGAATGAGTTGATGCTTAAAATGGAACCACAAATTATCTTACCAAGAATCAAAATGGAGCCTGAAGTGCTCATGGATTACATGGCTGAGCATCAGTACGATGATAATCAAGACAAGCTGGATAAGAGTCAATCTACAAAACAAGACATAAGCGATAGGTTCAATGACGATGACTCTGACTTTGCATGGAGCTACGACGATCCAATGGATGACAACTCTTCAGAAGCATCTGAGAAGAAGTTTCATGTTGAAATTGAGGAAGTTTGGGATTTAGAGAAGCACAAAAATGACAAAAAGAAGGCGAAAGAGGAAACTGAATCTATAACTGCAAAAACAGTCAACAAACCTGCTAAAAAGAGGAAAAGATCTGAAGAATCTGATGAGGATTACTCATTGCCAGGCATGAAATCCAAGTATGTCAAGTTAGCTGACAGATCAGCTTCAAAAATGCAGAAAACCAGCAATTTAACCTCAAAATCTGGCAGCAGAACCTCAAAATCTGGCAGTAGAACCTCAAAATTACCAAACCTAACCTCAAAGTCCAACAAAGCATCCTCAACATTAGCCATAAAATCAGAAAGAGCTGATTCTGAAGATCCAAACTCAAACCAAGGTGAATCTCCAATCAAACCATACAGAACAGACTCAGGATGGATCAGATACCTTCCAAAGTCAAAACTAACTCAAGAAATGCTTGATTCAGGACTAGAATCAATCGTAATTAATGGAACTGAATACAAAATACCTGAAAAACTATATAAAAAGACTCAGCCAAGAAAAGAGAGGAAAAGACGAGTCGTTGAGTATCCAGATCCATCAATCAGGAAGCATCCAGCACATGATCCAGAAACTGAAGAGTTTATAAGAAGATTAATTGACATTAAGTGCTACATCTGTGGAGCACAAGAAGAATCATTCACGAAACTTAAAGGACACTTTAGGCTTACACATCCAAATGATAGGTTCTACTTAGCTTGCTGCGAACGGAAGTTCCGACGACGTTTTGAGCTTGTTGAGCATCTCGAGTACCACGACAAGACTGTCATTTTTGCTTGTGAAACTTGCAACAAAACTTATAAAACTAAGAAATGTCTGAAGACTCACATGGAGAACTACCATCCAACCGATGAAGCTAATAAAGTCATTTGCGATGAGTGTGGCAAGTTCTTTAACAATGAACATCTGCTCAAGAATCATATGGCATTCCACAACATTGACACGTCCAGAATATTCGAATGTTATATCTGCAAGGATGGAAAGCAATTCAAGACAATGATACAAATAAAAACACATATGAGGAACCAGCACACAGTCAATAAACAGAACCGAATGACTGTCTGTCACATATGTTCAGCTAACATCCGAGAATCGTACCTTCCAGCTCATTTGAAGACAGTCCATGGCGATCAACATCGTGAAAGGATTCAATGTGAAATTTGTAATGTTTGGGTTCTTGAAACAACCATGAAGAATCACTTACAGAAGCACAATGACATGGGAATCAATTGCAATGTCTGCGGGAAGTTCCTCAAGTCAAAATACTCAATTACGTCACATATGAAAATGGCGCATGGCAGTGACTACAAGTTTAAATGTCAATACTGTGACAAAGGATTTTTCAAACAATTAAAGTTGCAGGAACATGTGGCAGTAAGACACACAAGAGAATTCCTATTTGCTTGTCGAGTTTCTGGTTGTGACAGGCAGTTCCGGTCGGAAGCAAATTGGAGGAATCATGAGAAAAAGTATCATCCAGAGGAATATGACAAGTTGTTTAAGCCATTCTATAAGAGAGATAATAAGGAATTGAAGGAATTTGAGGAGCTGATGGAGGCAAGTGGACAGAATGTTTAAAGGGAAACAAGTGGAGATGTTAGTGATGTAAATAAATTTAAAATAAAATGATTAAGTTTTTGTTCTTGAAGAATTTTTAACGTTTAATTCCTTTGAACTCGATTGATTCCCGAACCTCAAAACCATTAAATCGTAATTCTCCTTTTTCAGGAACAGCAACTGGACCTTCAAATCTCAGCTCACTTGGACATAGTTTCTCATGTAACGGTTTCTTACTTACTTACTACCAGAGGGCGAAGCCGAGTGAAGTTTAGTCGACTATAGTCGATTAAAACCGACTAAAACTTAGTCGGCTTTAGTCGACTATAGAATTAACGGTTTTTTCCTTAGTCGGCATGTTAAAAATATTGTGCTTTACATCGTAGATACCTAAAAAATCTTAATTAAATTACTGCTAAAGACGCTTAATTTTTTGAAATTTATCTTAGCATGACATTGAAACATTTTTTTTGAACTGTAGAAGTTTTAACTGCTTTTAAAAATACAATTGACGATTCAAAATGACTTAAGTTACATTAAAGCATTAAATTGCATCATAATTTAACCAAACATTTTTTTTCGAATATTTACGAGAAATCTAATCAAATTTTTAACGGCCTATGAACATTCAAACGTTCTAAAACGTATTCATAGTTTAACAAGGATGATTTGCCTATGCTGTATCGTTTAGCAAGAGTTTTATTTGCTATTCAACCTATGAGTACTGAGGCGGAACGTAATTTCTCAATATCAAACTCATTAATGACTCAAAAAAGAGCATCCTTAAATCCTGAACGAGCTCATAGAATATTATTTCTGCACGATAATATAGAGTGCCTATTAGAATCCTTGAACAAGAATGATTAATTCATACTTAGATAATCCCGAACATACAATGAGCATGCTCAGAGCACATTATTGTGAGCCTATTAGCCTTTATGAGAATGTGCTCATTTTCATACATTTCAGTGATGCGCTTACGGTACCTTCTTGAGCATGCTCAGTGAGCACATTCCTATGTGACATGTATTAAGCTCATTGAGTAAACTCATGAGCATACTCAAATGAGAAGGCAACATGTCACATGCAACATTTTTCTCATGTAACATTTTTATTGAATATACTCATGAACATTCTCAAAAAGTACATCCTTATAAATATTCTCAAAGAGTACATACTCACAGCCGTACTCAAAGAATATATGCTTAGTGAGTATATTTATGAGTATATACTCATCTGAGCACACTCATGAGTGCACTCAAGTGAAGTTGCAAAATTTAAAAAACTAATTAAGCTAAATTTGAGTATTATAGGTTAGCTGAAATTAAGTACTGTTCCGTTTATTTCTGTGAATAATTTTGAAAGAGTTAGAAATTATTATTAATATATTATCTGAAATACTTAGAATGAAACATATAAATCTGGTCACCCATCCTTGTTGAAATATCATCTGCGTTGCTTAACTTCTGTCATCTCACACTTTTCCTTGGAGCTATTGTCTGTAAATATATAAAAATTTATATATGACATAACACATAGTTAAATTATTATATTTTTACAGGCGAACTAAGTTCTTTGAAGTTTGGATCTTATTGAGCACCAATTTTTACATTTTCGATTTAGCTGACATTTTTTCAAAAAAGGTACACAATTTGCTCTTGAATAAACTCAGTAAGTGCACTCACATGAGAATATAAAAAAAATTATGAGTGAATTCACATGAGTATGTTCTTAATATTCTCAAGAGTATACTTATTGAATGCACTCACGTGAGCTTATAAAGTTTTTGTAAAAAAATAAAGTGAGTACATTCGTAATGAACTCCTGAGCATGCTCAGTTGAATGAGCTTGCATGAGCATAATTTTTGAGTACACTCACTTATATGCTCACTTTTCTGAGCATGCTCTATGTATGTTCGGGAATAAGATTAATCTACTAATAATGACTTAATAATATGTTTTTGTTTTCCTGGCTAGATCTTAAGTCCTTAATATAGAATGTTATTTCATTCGTAGGACACTTTTTATGACATTTTTATTTTTTATGTTTCTTATAATACTCCATAAATGAATAAAACTAATATTTTGAATGAGTACTTAAAATATACTTTTACAGCTTCAATCTTTTTAATTTAATAATATTTGATTTTAACAATTTTAATAATACGAATTGAATGTTTAAAAAAGTCAAAAAATATTTTGAGATTCGAATCTGAATGACAAAAATAAGAGAATTTTCGTATGAAATTTTTATACTTCACAAGCCAAAAAATCCTTCTTTAGTAGGGTTCGGAAATCTACAGTTATTAACAGTTAGTAACACTTATCTACAGTTATCTACAATTTGTAACTGTAGATAAGTAACTGTAGATAATTTTTTCAAAGTGGAAAAAAAAACGTTATTAATTTACTGAAAAAAGAGTTGAAATGCTAAAATTAGGACTGCAACAGCATGTAACAGTTCAAATAAAGTGACATTAGGCTTCATTCAGTATTTTAAAAGCGTTTGTGTGGTGATTTAATTGAAAATTAAGAAATTTTCGCAAATTTTTTTTGTTTACAAACATGTGAACAATATTTGAATTTTATATAACCGTTTCAAATATTCGATAAACAAAAAGTTGATTTTTAATAGCTAATTTTGACATTTGAGCTCTCTTAATGTATAATAAGTGTATTCTATTTATAAATTTATTAAAAAAAAGTCTCCAAAAATTGTTTGTTTACAAAACTTTGCAAATTTTTTTAACTGATTTTCTTCATTCAAAGAAATTATCTACAGTTTACTAACTGTTGATAACTGTAGATTTTGTGTAGATAATCTAAAAGTTGATAACTGTAGATAATCAGTTAGTGGTTTTCCGAACCCTATTCTTTAGTCGATCTTAGTCGCGGCTTTAGTCGACTTTAGCCGGTTTTAGTCGACTATAGCCGACTAAAGAAAAAACCTCTCAAGTGATTTGCACTGAGAACCGTAATAAAACGGTTTGTTAAGATTCAAAAATTAACGGTTTTCTGAAATTTAAATCATTGGCTTGTCCAATATCAAAAAATCTAGTGAACAGCAAGTAAGAAGAATTAAGATTAACAAATATGTGGACGACCAAATTATTATATACCATCAAATCGCTGACAAAAAGGACTTAAATCTGATCGAGTGAAATCTTTTTTGTTGAATCCCTCAAATTTAATTATTTTAACATTTTCATCAGTCATTCCAGCATCATGTTTTACTTCTGTGCTGATTGAGTCTGGTGTTAAAATACATGTGTAGCTTTCGGAAAAAATGTTAAATTGACATTTTAAGCATGCTGCATATTTCAAATTAACAACACAAAGCAGAAAAGTCAACAAAAGTGCAAAAAACTTCATTTTTATAAAATCACGCGCGGAAGTTCAAAAGTTCACAAAAACCATAAAAAAATTCACAAAGTTTCAAGCTAATCAGCACAGCTACGTGTCTTTTTATTAAATCCACAAATTTCTCACTTTTTTCTTCTTTTTTTACAATTCTTTTATTTTAAATATTTTTATTTTCTCAAATTTCACAATTTTGTCAAAGTTTTATCAACAATTTAAGGATAAAAGCTTGAAAATATCAAGCAAGTAAGCAACAGCATCTCCGAACTGATCAAAAGAGAACGAAGAACTGAGAATATTGAGATGCATAAGCTGTTGTGATTTTTGAGAGTTGAGACTTGTAAATGCTTCTTTTTGTTTACTCTCACTTTTGTGCTTATCACTTGACTTTCAGCGAGTTAATTTAACTGTGATGCGAGCCATTAAGCCTCAAAAAAATTTTAATGCAACAGAAGTGAAATCCATTTGAAAAACTTTAGCCTAAAGCAGTGTTGGCCAACCTTTTTTCGTGCCATGGCAAACTTTGTGATTAAAACACAACCAAAACCGCACACAGCATACGGTTCGTGGGGTTTCCAGAACATTTTACACAAAAGAGTGCCGCGGTACATGGGTTGGCCATCACTGGCCCGCAAAAAAATTAAACAGCTCCCAAAATGTAAGTTCAGGTTGTCCCTTAATTAGGCTCCCTGCATTCAAGGTTTAACAGTAATTCTTTGAACTTTAGGATTGCTAATTCTATTTCGGACGCCATTTATCTTCATGAAATTCCAACAAAAACAACAGCAATCACTTAAATCCTTAAAGAAAATCTCAAGCACCAAAACAACAGCTGACAATCCACATTCAATCAATAAAATTACAAAAACAACAGCAAAAATCTTTAAATAATCCTTTTCATCTCGAGTTTGAGAATTCAGCACATCTGACTAGCCAATTGATACAAACACCTTCCACATGTGAGGCAGTCCAGCTTGATGACAATGACAAGTCGATGTAATACTGAAGACAAGTGATGAATGGATTTAAATAGTTTGCTTCCAACTCGATAAACTTCCATGTTAGTTCCTTTTGCAGGAGATAATTGTAATCAGATACAAATTTGCCATTTTTAAGCTTTGAAGCTAAGAAGATTCTAGCAACATCACAGGTCCTAATAAACACACAGCGTTGCTCAATGACATATTTATCATCTTCATTGTTCATTGTTATTCCAGACAAGTTGAGTCTTGGCTTAATGTCATCAAGCAAATTGAAATCAATTAGTTTTGATTCGAATCCATTGTTAGCAATAAGTTCATAGCTTGATGCTACGAACTCGTCCACAGTTTTGAGTCTACTTTCATGAGCTGGTTCAATCATAAATGACGTGATGACACCTTCATACAAGTTACTAAGAATGAATCCAGAACAGCAGATGTTAACTTAAGCAAAACAGCAAGAACAAAACGAATCCGACGAGAAATAGCAGCTCCTTGACCAATAAACATTTTAAAAATGCCAGCAGCAAGTCGCCAGTGAGAGTCGACAGCACTACGATCATGAAATAACATCCAGACTGCTACAGAACTAATGATTGCCACTCCAAATAGCATCAAAGTGAGTCCATCGAATGGTTTGATGAAGATTAAGTCAAATAATGCAGCTTTTTGTGGAATTGGAACTAAAGCACAGAAGCTCTTCTTATCGTAAATGATCAGTCGACGTGAAGGATATTTAGCTGCTTTAGCTGTGTTCAGTGTCAGATCCATTTGACGTCTACCCCATAAAGTTATAAATTATGATGAATTTTCCATAAGAAGGATCTTAAATCGTGCATTTTGGATGAGGGCAATGACTATGATTAGTGATGAGCGGTGGCTGGTAATAAAGTGGAACTCAGGAAAAATTAAAATCTGGATTCTCAATTACTTTGCCTTCATACGCAAGCGAATACAGAATTGCATAGATCATGTCACTAGATGTCGTCATGTGAACCATCGCAACCTGTAAAAATCCTAATTTTGTGAATGTTTCTAAACCTTTGATTCTGTGCTGTATTGACTCAATGATTCTGGCATGATACAAAGGACTTTAGCTTCATGATGAAGAACTGCTGAGCTTAGCTAACTGTCAATTACATTTGTGACTCTGTTGTGGTTTGGGATTGAAAATTTTAAAATTAGAAACTGAAAGGTAAGGATTTCTGGGCGTTTGTGCTGTCATTTTGTTGTTTTGACCATCAAAAAATGAGATGTTTGTGACTATGGCAAAGCAAACTTAGTAAAAAGAGCTTAGAGTCTCTAGGAAAAATGTTGATAGCTGTAGTTGTAGATTTCTGACTTATCTCTTACATGTGGTCAAGAATGCACTAAATGTGATGTTGGCTCTGACATCCAATAGCTGAAATCATGAAACCTTATTTATACATGAATGGATGACTTTGAGATGCGGTTTATAGGATTTCACAAAAATTCAGATTAAATTGCTCATGAATTGTCCATAAAATTGAATAAACTTCATCAATTGTTTAAAAATCTCAAAATTTATTTAACGATTCAAAAATATTTAAAAATCTTTTTCAAGTTCCAAAACTTTCAAATTCCTCCCATTTCATACGAGATTTGTAAATAAAAAACAAATTGTTCACTAGTTGAGAAATATTTTTAATGCATTTCACAAGTAATAAACGATTTAATGTCAAAATTGTGTTTTAAAATTAAACAATAAACTATCAGTCAACTTAAAGTAATATTATGAACTGCAGTTGTAGCTGCAAATTTGTCTTTTTACGATTTAGGGCGAAATTGAAAAGAAATTTAATTTTATAGTTTGGTAAAAATGACAATTTAATGGTAAATAATGATGTGAAATGACTGCAAAAAACTACAAATTATTAAAAAATTGTAAAACTATCCGAAATTGTGAATTAATTGTCTGCTGAAAAGAAGAATAAGTCCAGTTATAATTTTTGGTACATGGCAAAAGGTAAGTTGGTGAATTTAAGATTTGGACAACATTTCTTCAAGAATTTGACTTAGTCAGTCAAACTTTAACTAGATTTGACTAAGATTCAACCAAGACTTCATTAATATTTGACCATGAAATGATCAGAACTCCTCCAAGATTCAATCTAAATAAAATGACATACTAGCATTGATCTACAATCATTGATTGATAAGGAAGAGATTCTGTGCTCTGTTTCATTATTTCAAGGCTCACAAGATTATCCCAACCGACACAAGGCTTCATTCAGAAGTTTAAAGTTCATATTGTCTCAAAATCTTATTAAATCAACTCCTCTAGCCTGTTTTATCATCTAAACCAGCGGTGTCCAACCTTTATGGCCCATATCACACCTTAGTGAAACCACACGGTTCGTGGAATTTTCTGAATTTTTTGTAGCACACTAGCGTGCCGTGGCATATGGGTTGGACATCACTGATCTAAACTAATCCCTAAATAACATCAAATTTACCTACTCACTCATTATTTCAGACTCCTTATGTTAAGGTCACGCGAAAGCAACATCAGAGCCTTTGTTAAATTCATCAACTGCTCGCCACGCAAAATTGAAGTTCATTGGATCAATTATCGAGGAAAAAACGTTCATTATTCAACTTTAGAACCTTCTGCCAGTGTTGTGGTGAGTAATTGATGATGAAATGGGTTATATTTGCCTTAATTGACTGCCAGTCTGCAGTTTTTGGTCTTGATGCATGTATTGAGGGATTAGTCGATTCATTGAACTACAAAAGGTACAAAAAAAAGCTTGAATCATCTTATAAATGCCTTCTAGAGCTTCCTGAAGTCCATTATATTTTGTGACCTAAAACAATCATTTCCAGACTTCCCAAAGACCCACAAAAATCAAAATACTAATCATCTCAACATTTCAGGTCAACACATTCGTCACCCACCCATGGATCTGCCTTTGTCCCGACACCGGTCAACGCATGTGCATCAACAACAACGAAGTCTTCTTAGGCAAGCCATGGTTCAATTTCATCACAAATTCAGAAGACGGTTTAGTCTCAGTTGAGCGACAAGATGCCAATATTCATCTGCCAATGAGATCTCTTCGTGAAATCGGTTTATGGAAAGTTCTGTTCCTGGTTCGAACGAGGAGTGACATAATAGCCCTGGAAATACCGAAGACACTAAAGGCTGATCTGCTTCATCAATTCTTTTTATCAACAAGGTATAAGGAGGTTGAGGTGGTTGATGATGATGATGGGGATGGGCGTTAGGGGAAGTAAATTAGGTTTATTCGAGTTAATTGAAAATTTTAAAATTATATTAAGTTAAAATAAAGTTTTCTGAATGCATCACAAAGGAATGGGGGAACTAATGATGAACTCTACTGTGAGGAAAAATTAGAAAAAAATATTAAAGAATAGTTTGGGCTGCTAAGGTTGCTTCTACTATTAGGCTTTATTAGAGGCACTAAAAGGAGAAAGATAGGAGTAAGTTTAACTTAATACCGGAAAACCCGGACTTAGAAGATTGATCCTACAACAACAATATGAAAAAAAAAATGATTCGAAATATTTAAAAAAAAAAATTATGAAAAAATGTGAAATTAGAATCTAAGCCTTACTAAAGTACATATTTTCTACTTTTAAGATATGAAATAAACAAAAAATTTGGCAATAAGATTCTTGTCTTGAGTTTTCATTAAAAATTCAACTTTTTATTTCAAAACTCAGTATTCAAGCCACAAAAGTTCTCAAATATCCCCCAAATATCCCTTAAATATCCCACAAAAAATATCTTTAATATTTCTAATATATATTCATCAAAGATCCCTCAACTATCCCTTGAACACTCCTGAAATATCCTTCCAAGATCACTTAAATATCCCCATAATATCCCTTAAACATTACAAAATTTTCTTCAAACATCGCTTGAATATCCCTCGAATATTCCTTTAATGTATTTCAAACATTCCCCAAATTTTCTTCTAATTTCCCAATTATTATTTAAAATATCTCCCAAACATGCCTAAAATATTCTCCAAATATCCCTCAAATATCCCTTTAATATATTTCAAACATTTCCAAATTTCCCTAAAATATCTCTAGAAATCAATATTTATCCTTAAAATATCCCCAAATATCCCTAAAATATCCCACAAATATCCCTCGAGTATCCGATAAATATCTTATTAATATCTTTCAAACATTTCCCAAATTTTCTTCAAATATCCCTTAAATTTCCTTAAAATATCCCTCAAATATCCCTAAATATCCCCTAGTTGAAGTCCTAATTTGTAAAATCTCTAAACCTCAATAAAATCTTCATTCCTCTCAACTTCAAACTTCATCAACCTTCCATAGCTCCTCAATAGTCTCCTCCAGTAACATTCAACATCGTCCACCCCTAAATTATTCCAAATCATTTCATGTCCTCGTTCTGCAATTTCTTGAGCGATTTCTTGATGATTTAGGAAGAATTTTATCAATTTTTCGAAGTAATCAGGCTTTGACTTGCTGTCAACTGGAACATAATGGATCCAAGGCTTTAGTGAGTCATAAAAGAATTCCTTCCATTCGTTGCCGACATGAAAGACAAGTGATTTACATAAAAATAAATATTTGAATCGAAAGCTTGCAGCCACGCCTCGATAATTAAATAATATTTTATATTTGCAGTGATCCTCGAGTGAAATTTCATCAGCTGGTTCCGCACCGAGTGTGTCTTTAGGTGACTTCCATGCTTGATTTTTTGTATATTGTGCATCAACAAATTCTGGATTCTCTCTTGACAAAAGAACCAGTGCATCCCGCTCATCGGACGTCCTTGATCCTCTAAAAAATGCTTTTGATTCTTTTTTAATCCACGGATATTGTTCAGCAGCTGCTGACATCGAGTCTCGATGTAAATCCCATCGACCAAGACCTGTTGGATATAATTTAATTGCTGGACCTCCTTCATAAAATGCCCATGCTGGAAACATAATGTCTAGGTAGCTTCCAGTCTTACTAAATGACAGCACTGGACCTTGTCGTCCATAGTGAGGTAGAATTTGTGGATAGTCTCTGACATTTATGACAAGCTCCATGTCCGGAAGTTTCACTTTATTTAAAATATTCTTTATAAAATATTCAACACCAGAGCATCTCGACGGAAAGTTGCAGTCTTTTTGTCTGTAAATTTTATTCTTAATTATTTGATAGACAGTTCCGTGAGACTTGACATCGTCCAGCATTCGCCTGGTTATTCCTTTCTCGAAGGTTTTAAAGTCTCTTTTAAGGACGTCAATGTGACAGGAACAATTTTGAGATTTACATGGTTTGTATGATGATAAGGCAGTGCTGATTTGGGATGTTATTTTGTTGGTGACTGGAAAAAAAAAATTGGAAATTTGATTTAACTTATTTGATGGTGGATTTATTAAGAGCAGACAGACAGGCAAACAGACTGATGAACTGTTGAACAAAAAACCAGACGGACATACAAACAGATGAACTGACGCAATACTTACACTCATCAAACTCATCCGACTCAATATGATCACAATTTTTATTTTTATCACACGTTTGTGAGTTGATTGTATTAAAAATACTGATTATGCTTAGAGCTATTATCACTTTGAAGGTCATTTTATTGGGATTTACGATAGATTTGGTGTAAATTATAGCAAGATTCTTGGTTCAAAATTAGAATTTAATTAAAAAGTTTTAGAAAAGTTATTTTGTATACAAAAAGGGGAGCAAAACTATGAAATTTTGCGGGATGTTGTGATCAACAGTTGTTTTTTTAGGGGGGGGGGGGGGGGGTAGGGAATGTTGAATGTTTTGAATTTGATGTTTTAGTCAACTATTTACAAAGCAATCAACATTAAGCATGAATTTATTTCCTGTTATTTTAATGGATGAAGCAGAAAATTGATCAAGATTAAGATTTTTTTTTTTGATACATCCCGAAAAGCGCACGGTCTTAAAAAATGGCTGTCAATCTAGCATCGAGGACAGCTTTTACTCGGCACTACACTGAATTTGGTGAAATTCGACATTGTGTTGCGTTTATGCTGACATGGACAACAGATTAGAAGCCGTTTTTAAATCGTGTGCTTTTCGGACATGATTTAATTCTACAACTTACAAAACCAACTCATCATCGACCACCTTGTTTACAGCTTGAATTAACCTTGATGACAAAATTTGAATAAATTCAATGAATCCATTCAATGCATGCACACATAATAAAAGTCAATTGACCAAATATTTTCAATTCTGAGGACTTTTGGTCAAGAAAGAAATTCATTTTGGAGTCAAATCGTGCATGTGTCACATGATTTCAATCATGCGATCTATTTTTTTCATGACTCATTATTTTACACACGATTTATTGTTTCTGTTGTAGTGACAGAATGCTAGTCATAGCTTATAAGAACCTTGTAGTCATGTGAATGTTTGTTATTGTAAAAAACAAAGTGTTTTCCTTCAAAAAATCACAATTACGTGGCTGGCATGTGATAAGTGTTGATGGTACAGTTTGTTATGTGCAATTAAATGGTATTGTGCGGGTGTAGTCAGGGGGAATTTGGGGGATCCCCTTCGTTAAAAGGATTTTTTTTAATTTCAGAGTATTTATGAAAAAATCCCCTCCCCCCTCCCCCTTTTCGATCCCACTCTCTTCAAGTTTCTACCAGTTGGGTCTGGTTTTTAAGTCTATTCGGGGCATTTAAACCTAGGGGGCCGTTCACTTATGACATCCGACATTTTAGGGGAGAGGGGGTCTAGGATTTTGTGACAGTTCAAACAGTTGAAATTTTTTTCTATAGAATTTTTGTGACAGAGGGGGGAAGAGGGTCTAAAAATCAGGTTTTTTGATGGACGTCATATATGAACGACCCTTAGTCTGATCATAGGATTTCATTTTGACCCTAGAATGCCCCGGGGTGGATCTAGAAACCATCCACTGTGTGTATTTAAAATCTTACAATTAAAATAATAATTTTGTATTATATTAATTAATTTTAAAATGTTTTGTCTTTTTATTTTTACTTTTACAAGTGAGTGTCAACCCATGTGTCGCGGCACACTAATGTAATTTTTTTTACATTCTTACGAATCTTATGCCGTGTGCTGTTTTAGTCATGGCTACCCACCAAGTGTGCCGTGGCACAAAAAAGGTTGTGCATCACTGTGTTGGTTACATAAAAGCTATATTATTTTAATTTTTATACAAAGATGTTTCAGTAAAACGCAGGAACAATTTCAGTTATTTTTTTAAATTTCATTTTATTCCGATGGACGTAATTTGGTCTGTATTTGAATTAAAAAATTTAGCATTTATAGAAAATTTATAGAAAATGTTAATTTGTAAATGAGAAAAAGTTGAAATAATTGTTTAAAATATTTCGAGTAAATTCAATAAAACTTTAATTTTAAAATTTGATGAAAAACCTGTTCAAAATATCTCATTTTCCCAGATCTTTACCTTTTTTTGAGTTTATTTTCAATTTTTAAATAAATTTTAAATTTAAAAAACAACAATTTAAAGCACATTGGTCGTATTATGTCTTATTTTCTAGTAGCTGTGATGTCTTTTTAGTGAAAAAGTTTTTATAAATTTAATTTCTAGCCTCATAAATCCATGAGAATTCGGCACCAATATGGCTTAATATTACAATATGTAGTTTAACAAAGCTGAATTCAAATAATTTTAAATATAATTTAGTGGATTTTTTATGAACTCAATTGATTTTTAAAATTCAAAACAAAATGTTACAAAATGAAAAATTTCAAAAAATTCATAAATTTTAAAAAAATTATTCTTTCAATAAATAAAATTAAACAATTTTTTACAATTTTCTGAGCGAGTAAATGAATACCAACGATTTTATTGAGTTTGTGATGTAAAAGTATTAAATCGTCGCTATTTAATTTCTAGAACTATTTTCGTTGCAAATAAAAAATTTAATTTTGGGAGAAAAATTGTGAATAGATTTTAATGAAAATAAAAGTAAAATTGGCTTGTAAAAATTTATTTAAATGATTTTAGCACACTTTCCATCTCTCTCAGTCCAAACAAACACAATCTCATGACTTTTAATCATTGTTTAAAGCTTTTATTTATGTTCATGTGTTGTTGACTCAAAAATGAGGCTTCATTTTATCATAAAATTTTTTTTGTTCATCTTCTAGCAACATACACTTGGTTATGTCAGTTCTAATCTTATGACATGTTTGAACCAAGTGTAGGGATTCAACAACCTTCAAAAAATAAACTGATGCAAACATCAAACATACAAACTCAATAACACACATTGAAGCTTAATTAAGCTTATTATGTCATCACACCTACATTATTAGAATATTTTGCTTAATTTAATTCACACAATTATGTCAAAATCGCATGAGATTAAGTTTTTTTCTTGAATGACAAGCCTTTCAACATACAAACTAACTTCCCAACGGAATGCTTGGTTAAAAAACAACCAAAAATCATTACAAAAACCAATTAAGATTCAACTCCCAAAAAAATTTTCACAATTTTTCCCACCAAAACATTTTTTCACTCCCAAAACTTATTTTTAGAATTTCCATTCTTTGTAGTCGGCCGTTCCCTTAAAAATAATAAAGAACAACGCAATTCCACAGCCTGCAAGCAACGCGATTTTGAAGATACAACAACAGCCTTTAGCTGCTGTCCAGCACAAGAGTGCTATGATGACGCAGAGGATTACTACTCCGGCAATAATGTAAGTTGTGAGATTTTTTGAGACATTTTCTGTGATGTCTTTCATGTCTTGTTGAGCATTTGGTGCTGATGAGATGAGAGTTATGGTAAGTGTGAGGATGAGAAGTGATGTGATGATTTTTGAGGTCATTTTGGCTAATTTTTGGAGATTTTATTGCTGGAAAAAGTAAAATTTAAATTTTTGAATATTAAAAAAATTGAAAAAATAGCAAAAAAAATGTTAAAATATTGTGGAAAAGCTACAAATCGTAAACGGGTAAAATTAACTTTCAAATAATTCAAAATGATTTTTAAAAATTCAGAAACGGTCAAACTAAATTTTAAAAAATTCAAATTGATTTTTAAGAATTTATTATAATTTAAAAAGTTCAAAATAATTTTAAAAAATTCAAAATAATTTTAAAAAATTCAAAACAATTTTAAAAAGTTCAAAACAATTTTTAAAAATTCAAAATCACTTTTCAAAAATTCAAAATAATTTTAAAAAATTCAAAACAAATTAAAAAAGTTCAAAATAATTTTTAAAAATTCAAAATAATTTTTAAAAATTCAAGAAAGTTTTAAAAAATTCATAATAATGTTAAAAAATTCAAAATAATTTTAAAAAATTCAAAACAATTTTAAAAAGTTCAAAACAATTTTTAAAAATTCAAAACAATTTTTAAAAATTCAAAATCACTTTTCAAAAATTCAAAATAATTTTAAAAAATTCAAAACAAATTAAAAAAGTTCAAAATAATTTTTAAAAATTCAAAATAATTTTTAAAAATTCAAGAAAGTTTTAAAAAATTCATAATAATGTTAAAAAATTCAAAATAATTTTAAAAAATTCAAAACAATTTTAAAAAGTTCAAAACAATTTTTAAAAATTCAAAATAACTTTTAAAAATTCAAAATCACTTTTCAAAAATTCAAAATAATTTTAAAAAATTCAAAACAAATTAAAAAAGTTCAAAATAATTTTTAAAAATTCAAAATAACTTTTAAAAATTCAAGAAAGTTTTAAAAAATTTATAATAATGTTAAAAAATTCGAAACAATTTTAAAAAAGTTCAAAAAAATTTTAAAAAGTTCAAAACAATTTTCAAAAATTCAAAATAACTTTTAAAAATTCAAAATCACTTTTCAAAAATTCAAAATAATTTTAAAAATTCAAAACAATTTAAAAAAAGTTCAAAATAATTTTTAAAAATTCAAAATAATTTTTAAAAATTCAAAATAGTTTTAAAAAATTTAAAATAGTTTTAAAAAATTCAATATTCATCATAATTTCAAAATAAATTATTTTTAAACAACAATCACAATAAAATTCATATCAGACTCACTTCTTTGTTTTCAATTAAATTATTTTCCAGCAAAAACTTCACAATTTGAATCAAATTTTCACAAAAATCACGTTTTTCACTTCAAAATTTTACTTATTTTCAATTTCTCCAATATCTTCCAACAAAAAAGTTTGGCTTCAACTTACAAATACCCTCAAAATTGACTTTAATAACTCTTAAACTACCTAATTTCGTACAAAAATACCAAAATTACTTTCTAGAGATTCTAAATTAAATTATTTTTTAATGAATGCGCAGCTTTCGTTCCTTCACATTGACTATTTCTTTGTTATTGACTGAAATAACATTCGCTGTGACAATTTATTTAATATTTTTTAATGTTTCTATAACAAGTGTTGATGTTTGGAGAATTTTCAATGTTTTTGTTGTGTTTTATTTGGATTTTTCAATGTTTAATGGATGTTGATTATTAAATGTTTAGTGTTGAAGCTAAAACATTGAGGATGTAAGTCTTAAATGCTTGTTGAGGCTGTAAAATCATGGTTTTGGGAATTAATGTTGACTGTGACAGCTAAGTTGGTCAATTTTGATGATAATTGATGAGATCTATGCTTAACCTGGTATAGTCTAGGCTCAGCATCAGGAACTCGATATTCCTAAGACAGAACGTGGACAAATTGAGGCTGCTGAGCATCCAAAAACTTTGTCCAGACTCAAATTTACCCATTTCAAAAACAATTGACAGTTAAAAGAAAACATTTGACCAAAATTTTCCATTTTATTTGACGAAATAGTGATTAAAAATCAAGATTTAAGGATGTTTGACAAAAGTTGATGCTGCCATAACCTCCAAATCCACCCCAAACTCTACCATTCATAATGATCCTTCATAAAAGCAATCAACATGATCAATGCAAAAATGAAAATAACCAAAAAACTGCATCCAAAGATGAATCCACAAAGGTAACTGATGAATCTGCAGCAATGTTTAGGCTTCAAGACGATGCAAGTGATGACAGCGACGATCGACAATGCAAAAACAGTTGCAACAGCCCAAACTATTTCATGAGACAGCTCAGTTGCTTCAAAGAGTTTGTTGTGGATTTCCTGTGGAATTTCGAACGGTGTTGCTTGAACTTTTGAGGTTAGGATGATGATGAATCCAAGGAATGTTGAGGTTAGCTTTGAAAACTCCATCCTAGTTTTAATAATTATAGCTTAAACAGCAATTAATAAACTGAACTATTAAAATTCTTTAAGCAAGACAAAAATGAATTAGAAGAAACTATTTAAGTACCTAAATTAATGCTCGAATTAAAAGTTTTTTATGTTATTATTTACAATTTATTTCAGTAGTGTCCAACCTTTTTTCTGCCGAGGCAGACTTTACAATAAGCCATGATCGAAACCGCACACAGAATTCGGTTTGTAGGATATCCCAAAATTTTTCAAAAAACACAAGCGTGCCGCAGCACACGGGTTGGTCATCACTGAAATATTTAAATTTTAAAAGGAGGTTAGCTGCTGATGGGGACGAAAGATGCATGTAGTTTCTGAAATTATTAAAAATCTTTTCACATTTTTACAAGGACACAACTTGTTAAGATAGTTTTGACTGGTTAAAACCTTCTCTCAGCTTAGCGATATGGCAAGAAAATGTTAGGAATAAGGTCTTGGTTCCAGTAAATTATGTCACGTGAGGACAACAGTTTAGACTGAGAGACCAGAATTTTGTTGAATTGAACTCAATCCTTCATTGAAAGACGTTAAAGATTAACCTTTCAACACGGAAACAGAGAATTTAGTCTTGCATTAGCGCTTCTTTATAAAAGTTAAATTTTCATTCATGAAGCCATGCCTTAAATTGAGCAAATAGAATCGCAATCATAACAAAAAATGCCTACTCTTATCAACAAGCTATATGCTGATCGTTGATCCTTTCGCGTGGGTCAATTAATTTAATTTTTTTTCTAGCTTCTCTCAATGCTCTTGTGAGTTGGAATTCCCCATAAAATATTTAAATCTATTTTTCAATCTGTTTTCAACTTTTGAACCACAAAGTCTGATTTTAAGGAATGATGAAATATTTATTGTGAGTTTGACTTTATTGCTTTATTAAGCTTAGATTCTGAATATTTAAATTTTCATCCAAACCTAGCATTGCCGTATTCCTGTGCTTATCATTCAGCAATCAATCAGCATCAACTAACATTGACTGTAAATATGAATATTGGGATTTCAACTATTTAAGTCGGATATACCATTGTGATGTCAGCAACGATCCAAACATCACGGATCAGGAATCTACAAAAATAAAATCTGTCGATGGATCACACGAAGACCCAAACGACGACGATGATGTGCACGGACTTTATATTAATCACAGAACCATCAAATATTTCCCGCGAGGTTTAGAATTATTTTTTGAGAACATTAAAGTAATTTACATCGCATCCTGTTATTTGCAAGAAATTCATCAAGCAGATCTGAAGCCATTCAGTGAATTGATCTATCTGAGCCTGAGCCACAACGAAATTGAAATCATTGAGGAAGGATTGTTCGATTTTAATTTAAAATTGCAGACAATTCAAATTCAGGAGAGCAATATCATTCATATCCACCCAGATGTCTTTGATGAGTTGTCAGGACTTGTCAATTTCCTTTGTGCAAGCATTCCTTGCATTAATCGTGATGTTCGTGGCTCTAGAAATGAAGTGGAAAAATTCATAGAAGATAAGCTGGATGAATGTGTAAGTCCTGAACTAAAAGCATTGGCTGAAAAGTTTGAAAATCTTGTAAATGATTCGGGTGGTGACAATTCTGAGGATTTTAAGAATAAACTAGAAAGTTTCGAAAACTCGTTCAACAGTTCAAAGTTCTTTAAGTTTCGACCATTAAACTACAAAGTTGCAGAACTTAAATCTGAATTTTACTCAATTTATCAAGCAACATCAACAGCTGCCACTCAAAAAACAAGCCCTGCACCACAAGTAACAATAGACTTCACAGATAAATTCGAAGACCTAAAGACATCTCAATGTGGCATGTCCAGCTTCCTATTTGACCTCAAAACATCACAAAATAATTTCAAAAATTCAATAACTGAGCTTAAAAGTTCACAAAATGACCAAAAAGCTGCTTTAAGTGGAATTGCAGCATTAATATCAAACCAATGCTCCAGAGTTGATCAGCATCCAGCAGTGAACCTCACTGAACTAACCACAACAATCAACAACCTTAGTTCCTCTCAAAATACAACAGCAAGCACCTTAAATGACATCAAATCCACTCAAGAAACCCTCAAATCCTCACAAAACATCCTCAAAACCTCCCAAGAAGCAATAAAGTCATCACAAGACAACCTGCACAGTTCGATGAGTGACATGGAGGTCATCCTTAGTGACATCAAGAAGTCACAGAATGAGTTTAAAGATAATTTGATGAAAATTAAGAATTCACAGAACGAAATGAGAATTTCACTGAACAGCATCAATCCAAGCAAGAATGAAAACTTTGAGGAAAAGCTGGGAAAGTTTGAGAAAAAACTGGAAGGTCTTGAAGGCCATTTTGTGGATTTTAAGACTGAAAATGCAGGAAAATTTGAGAAAATTGAAAAAGAACTGCTAAACACGAGACACAAGATTACATTGAGGCTTGATGAGAAGGTTAAAGGAATTGAAAATCGAATAATTAAAAGGTTTGAGGAGGTTTTGGATGAAAAGTTGGAGAAGTTGCTTAAGAATTGATTTTTAATCCTCAAGAACTCATTTACAGCTTCTACTAAATTCAACTCTAAACCCACAGAATGGTTCTCTTTACTGCCTGTGCCCCAACCTTATCTAATTGTACTTGAATAAACCACAGGAAATTTAAATAAAAATTTTTATTTTTTTTCACAACTTTGAAACAATTTTACAATCCTCAGATTTTTCATCAGCAAAGAAATTCTTAACACAGAAAATATTTTTTGGATCTACATGCTGCTTGATGCATTTCAACATGTCCTTCTTTAGTTCTGGCATTGTTGCATTATATCTTCCTGTATTTTTGACTCCAATTCCATGATGATGTGATAAACTTCCTCCAGATTTGATAATTATGGATTTGATATAGTCTGTGAGTTTACGGAAGGTTTTGAGTTGGTCGTCACATTTGTTGAGGCCGTAGTAGGTGTAGAGGCAGACACCTTCTTTATAGACTTGAGAAATTCTGGGAATTAGAAGAATTTGTGATTTTAGTACTAGATTTTAAGGTCGTTAATTTTATTTTCTAGTTTTGAGGAACTAGAATTGAAGGGCTAAAGTTGAAGTATCAAAATGAAGTACTAGAATTGGAGGACTAGAGTTGAAGTACTAGAATCAAGTACTTGAATTGAAGAAGTAAAATTAAAGTACTAGAATTAAAGTACTAGAAGTAAAGTACTAGAATTGAAGTACTAGAATTAAAGTACTATAATTGAAGTACTAAAATTAAAGTACTAGAATTAAAGTACAAGAATTGAAGTACTAGAATTGAAGTACTAGAACTAAAGTACTAGAATCGAAATACTAGAATTAAAGTTCTAGATTAAGAGTCCAAAAACTAAACTACTAGAAATTAAATACTAAAATTGAAGTACTAGATTAGTATTATATCTAACCTGTACAAAATATATCCATTAAGTCCAAGCCTCTTTAGTTCCTCTTTATATCCATTAATCATCTTTTCTATACAACCCTCAAGATTGCTCCAAATTATAGAAGTTTCCACAGTGTCAGCCATTGTTCCAACATTATATAACAGATCCTAAGTAAAAGCAAAGCGTCAAAAAATCACCAAAAATTCAAAAACAAACTTCAATCTTACTCTCAAATAAATTGAGTAAGTCGATGATGACTTATATCCATGCTTTGCGTTACTTTCGCCAACGTAAAATCCATTGAATTTCCTTGCAATCGCCTTAAGTTGATCATCTTTCCATCCAACAGTTTTTTCATCACCTTCAATCATGTAAGCAGCAACAGTGAACTTCTCTTCATCAAGTCTCAATGCATTTCTGATCATAAACATGCGGATGTGATGAATGACGTTCCTTAATTTGTCAGTTTCTTCCAATTCAATTCCAGTTCTGACATTCAAGTTACAAAATAATCGAATATTTGTTGGCAACCAATCATTTTTTGAGCAATTGTAGAGGAACTTAATTCCAGATGAATAATCAGGAAAGACAAATGCTGCATATTTGACACATTTAGGAATTGGATGGATACGGACAACAGCTTCTGTGACAACGCCAAGTGTACCTTCAGAACCGATTAAAAGACGCTCAATATCTGGTCCAGTTGATGCACGTGGTGCTGTTAAGTCATGATCAAGTACACCAACGGATGAGACAAACTTCATTTTGACAACGATGTCCTCAATGTTGCCGTAACTTTGTTGTTTCAGGCCTGCTGACTTTGTTGCTATCCAACCACCTGGAAGATTTATTATTTCTTTAGTTCTAGAAAAACTCATTTACTACTTTAATTAAGATCAAGTACCACAAATCTATTACCTCAAATCTAGTACTTCAATACTTATAAACTCTAGTACTTCAATTCTAGTACCTTAGTTCAAGTAATTCAACTTTAGTAACTCAATTCTAGTCCGTCAATCTAGTACTTTAATTCTAGTTTGTCATTCTAGTACTTCAATTATAGTACATCAATTCCAGTCCTTTAAATTTCAGTCCCTAATTTAATAACCAAACTTACCTAATGTAGAAAACTCAATAGAATCAGGCTCATGCCCCATTGTAAACCCTTTTGATCTCAACACCTTCTCCAAATCCTGTCCACTGATTCCAGTTTCGAAACAAGCTAGCTTTGACTTCTCATTAATCCACATAAGTCGACACATCTGAGTTGTGTCAAGCGAGCAAATCGAACGGTTTTCAGCAGCTGGACATTCAGTAGCATTTGTGACATTCGAGCCTCCACCAAATGGAATAATTCCAACATTAAACTCATTTGCAAATTCAACAATTTTAACAACTTCATCGTGATTTTTAGGCCAAACGACAATATCAGGAATTTTTTGAAACTTCTCGTACAAAGCTATGTAGATGTCGGCACTTGATTGTGAATGTCCTCGATAGAAGCGATCCTCAAAAGCAATAGAATGCTCGATTTTGTGGTTTGAAAGACTTTCTCTGAATTTTATGTTGTCTGTGACTGGGTAGTCACTGCTGGATGGTGGTTTAAACTTTTCTGGGTTGTAGTTTGAAATGTCAATGTTGTAGATTTTTTTGAAGCCATCTAATGCACGTCCTAACGGTTTTGAGCCTATGTTTGGGTAGCTGGAATGAAAATTCTGTTAAGGCTAGCGAGGTGTAGCTAAATGGATGGGCAGTTGTCGGGTTCGTGGGCTATCTGAGTCAACTACTCAATTTTAGAGTAGATTGACTTCAGGTAGCTTCAGAAACCAGGCACTAGAGTGGATGTAGTGACATCGTAAAGCAAGAGAAGTCGGTTATGAGTTTTCGGGCTAAATTTTTGGTTCTATACTTCAAGAATCTAAAGAATGTCCCTGATTGTATAGGATAGCAATGATGTCATCCTCTGAAGGCTTTCATATTACACCCAGAGCCTTCCTGAATCTTTAAGTGTCAATAAACTTACCGCTTTCCATGAAACATGAGTGAATTCTTCTGCTTATCAAAGTACAAGTAAGCATCGCGATATCCCCAACCACTTTCTTTCAGCAAGTTTTGTCGTCGTTTTGGAAAAATGTTGACGACTTTTTGCGGTGTCTGAGATTCCATTTTTAAAGAACTTATTGTAAGCTAAGCTGCATCAATTGTGTAAGATTAATAGAATTTCGAACGACATCAGTCGATTTTATACTCTCAAGTAGCATGTTGATAATGTCCGAAATCTAAACAATTCGTTATAAAAATACGGTCGTTGACATGTGCAGCTTTTGCATGCATTAGTGAAAAAACGAAAAATTCACGTGTTGATGTCCAAGCTGAATAATATTTACAGATGTTATGCAATTGTTGTGCATTTAAAATAGTTTACAAAAAAATTCAAACAATTTTTAAAAATATTTTTTTTTCTTTTTTAAATTTCATTTATTTGAGCTAGTTTAAAATGTTAAAGCTGATTAAGCTGTAGGATATACGACATATGTATTAATTCCACACAAACTTGATCCTATTTGTAACTTCATATATCCATTCTCTCCCCAATCTGTTGACCAGCTGTTTTTTAAAATCCAATAGTCTACAGGTGGACTAGTAGTGTTGTCCGTTCCATAACCTAAAACCAAGATTAAACTTTAACAGCAAGATGACTAAGTTTGACACCAAGAAGACCAAATTTGATACTAAGATGACCAAATTTGATACTAGATGACCAAATTTGACACCAATAAGACCAACTTGACTAAATTTGGCACCAAGTTGATCGAGATGACTGAATTTTATACCAAGATAACCGAATTTCAAATCAAGATGACCAAATTTTAAACCAAGAAGACCAAATTTGATACTAAGATGACCAAATTTGATACCAAGATGACCAAATTTGACACCAATAAGACCAATTTGACTATATTTGGCACCAAGTTGATCGAGATGACTGAATTTGATACCAAGATGACCGAATTTTGAACCAAGATGACCAAATTTAAACCAAGAAGACCAAATTTGAAACCAAGATGACCAAATTTAATGCCAAGATGACAAAATTTAATACCAAGATGACCAAATCTGGCACAAAGTTGATAATATAGTTACCGAGAAGGTCAAATTGATATCAATAATACAACAAATAAAATGAAATCTCACCAACTAAACACATTGCATGGTTAATAATTGCACTACACATTAAATCATCATAAATTCCCGAACCATAATACAAAAATGAGTCCAGGTCTCCTCTAACACCAACTGCAAGTGGTCCAATAGCCGCTAATGCACTCTTCAGATAATTTTCACTGCCAGTGATGTAAAAATAACCTTTTGCCGTTCCACTATACATTGATGGATTATAGCCACACGTTTGACTAGCTCCAGCATACGGATAGAATGTTTCATTTGCTACTCCTGGATTTCTGACGATATATTTGAATGACGATCCTAAGTTGCCGCCCTGTGATCGAGAGTTTTAGATGAAATTTTATAAAAATTAAACTTTAAGGCTCACTCCACATCCAAAGTTTCCATACGAAGAATTGTATGAGCAGTCAATGATATTTTGCGCAGATATGTCTGGTAATATTCCATATTTCTTGGCTAATTGACCTTCAAGAGCACATCCTGTTGCAAAGGCATAGCAGCTGGAACAGTAAAATCCTAGAATGATAAAGTCTTGACTTTATAGCTGGATTGAAGCTTTATTTTCAGATTTTAGCATGCAAATAGGTCAAAAATAAGGACATAAACCACCATCAGCAACCTTACCTTGATCCTTAACACCAGACACGTATCCCATCGTTCTATAATCCAAACTAGCTGGTGGTGGTGGATAACTAGGTGGAAGGACTCGACCTTGAACTGCAGCTTCTTCCTTAACCAAAGCAGCAAACTCAGCGTCATTGTCTAACAGAAGTCCTCTCGTTGATGCTTTACTGTTGACATCAGCAGCTGAATATTTATTTGGTTTCATTAAAAATTTGGACTCTCCACTGTAAAATTTAAGTCGTTGACGTGATGTTGCTTTGTAGTGGCTAGAAAAGATGTCATAAGCCGTGGTAAAAGATGAATTGTCGGAAAATTTTCTGTTGTATTTCGCCTGGATTGGATTTAAGGAATTAGAAATCGGAAAACTTAGATTGGAACTTGAGTAACTTACAAGCCAGATATTGAAAGCTTTTTGAACAACATCATCAGTTTCAGCAACTGATAGAACCCAACAATTGGCAATTATCACAAAAAATATTACAAACTTCATCACTTTAATAGATTTTTGTTCACTTTAGTTTAAAATTAACACTGATACTGTGGCAAACTTCTTGGAGTTCCTTTTATTTCAATTCTTTTGAGGTTTAATTTAAATTTTACTACTAATTCAATGATAACGAGTAAACCTTTAAGCAAATAGAAACTTAATTAATTTTGAACGAAGAAGAAAAGTCAATCGTGACTAAACAAACAGAACAGCTTAGCTACTCTTGATAAATTTAGGCTTAGGTCATGTTGTAGCTAAGGAAGTGCTATTCTAATTCTGGTTATTGTCAGTATGGCTGTCTGGCTATTTGTTATTCAGGTTACCTGAATCAGTCTGGATGTTTCTTAGTATGGTTATTTTCAGTGTGGCTGTGTATTATTCTGGATGTATGTCTATCTGTTTGGCTGTCTGTAAGTCTGGTCTAGTAAAACTTCAAATTTCTCGAAACCAAATTTAAATTTGGTAAATTCTTTTATTAAACAAAACCTAACATAAGATTACAAAAAAAGGTTCATTTTATTATTTTAAGCAACTTAGCATTTTTAATAAAGTAATGTGATTAAATAAGCATCTTTAATAATAATTTCATTTTGGATTAATTAAGGTAGTAAATTTGATTACAAAAAAAAGTCTTTTTAATTTTCTAGACTAAAAATCGGAATGAATTTTGGCTAAAATTAAATGAAAACTTGCTCGGCAGCTAGAGTTTCTGTAAATGGTTTAACAAGGACACTCGTTGTGACACAGAAGAAAAGTCCAAATGTGATTGAGATTGGAAGAGCTGGAAGGGCTTTTCGGGTAACGGCTAGCAAGAGAAGTGTCAGGCAGAGACCCTAGAAAGAAATTAACATAAAATGTATTTAAAAAATTTTGAAAATCAAAAAATGTTAAGCTTACAATCAAAATAGCCACAAAGCAGGCAATGGTTGTGTTCCAGTCACCATATGAGCTAGCCTTGCCGACCAATACTGAATAAAAGATAAAATCCCCAAGTCCAAGCTTGATTCCACGTTCTTCTTCCTCCATTTGCTGTTGATGCCTTTGAGCTTCTGTTAAGTTATCACTTGGTGGACGTGTCACAGTTCTATACTGAGTTGGGTGGCTTTGATCATTAGCTTGAACTTCAATTTGACGTTGTTGGACACGTTGACGAGTTGTTGATGCCCATTCTTGATTGAAACCAGCTTGATCAGCTGAAGCTATTTAAATTTGTTAATACCTAGACTGAGGTTTATAATTATTGACACTTACCATCCTGATTCTCATTTAATCGTCTAGTCTCATTCCCTGTTTCAGTTCCTGTTGTTGTCATTCCAACAATTGAGTACAAAACTGTTGATGAATAAATTAAGGCTGGGAAAATTTGTTCGTTTCTTTCTTGTGCCGTTTCTACAAGAATCCTGAGTGGTCCTCTTGGTGATAAGACAGCTACGAGATCCCAAATTGAGATTACACCGAGGACGACCTATAAGATTTGTAGATAATTTTAGAGATTAGTGTAAATTTTTATGAATGAATCTAACGAAGCTTAACCCGCTCAGCTCGACCTGAGAGGATTTAACTCTGCTTGATGCGAAAGGATCTAACTCAGCTGGACCCGAGAGGATTTAACTCAGCTCGACCCAAGCGGATCTAACTCAGCTCGACCCAAGAGGATCCAACTCAGCTCGACCCGAAAGGATCTTACTCAACTTGACCCAAGAGGATTTAACTCAGCTCGACCCGAGACGATCTAATTTAACTTGACTCGAGAGGATTTAAAAAAGCTCGCCTCGAATGGATATAACTCAATTCAACTCAAAGCTATCAAAACTTACCCAAGTAGTATATTCCGGTAAATACTTTACAAACACCAAAGCCATCAATGCACTAACAAAGATCAAGTAAGCCTGTTGCAGCCTCAATGGTGACTGCCAATGAATAGCAATCATTCCAACAACTCCAAAGTTCCACATTATAAAGAGAGCGGTTGGATAGTCCATAGGAATATTATAAGCACGCATAACTTCTTCAAGATAAAGATATGAAAAGAGGAAGAGCAGCATAAAGGATGACATGATAAGCCATCCATGAATAATTTTATAGCATCGATTCTTATACAGTAGAATAAGTAGAACAGTCATAATGATGATAACAACCATGAGAATCATACTATTGGCCAATGCATTCCAAATCTTAACGCCTGTATCCTTTGATGTCTCATGGAATGGCGTGTAAATGAGATAGACATCCTTAACTGTATAGAAACTAACAGAATTAACAGTCATGACCACAACCATCATGCAAAGGGTCACAGGTACAAAGAGTTTGATGACGTGCTTTGCCCCATATTTAAGAATTTCCTTCTCCTCATCTTCCTCCATCTCTTGTTGTGTCGGTCGACGATCCCTATGAGGTGGATCTTGAGGTGGTGGCTGTGCTGGATTCACAACAATCACATCATTTGATGTTGCCTGTAAATATCAAGTTTCAGATTAGTCATCAGGAAAAATGCAAGAAAGTTGATTGACTTACTCCATAATTTCGCTCTCTCGGCTGCTTTATCTTCTTCCGTAGACGATCTTCAGCTTCAAGCGGTTTATCTCGAGTTCCTGATGCTTCCGATACATGACCATCCATAGCTTTAAATCACAGAAATAATTGAAAAATTTAGAAAAAGTTGCTTTATGTTGAAAAATTTCTTTCTATTTAAAATCAAAACAAAAACTGATGCAGAAAGTTGGAGATGCGAATTTTTTTTGCATCTTTAAGCCGTGCAGCTTATTTTGTTGGAAACTTTTGATCAATACAAATTTTTTTCTCAGCTAAGAAAGTTTCAGAAAATTTTAATTCATTCAAATTTTTGTGTCATTTCTGTGTGATTAATTGACTTTTAAACATGGTTCGTGGTAATATTCGTGGTGGTCGTACAGGAGCTCGAGTTGGAATGCGAGGAACTTTCCCTAAAAAGACTAGTTTTAGTGAGTATTAAATGAAAAAATTTTGTATTGAACCGGTTGAGGATGATTTTTGGGATTATTTGACAATATTCAATGATATTTGGTGGGCGGATCTAGTTAAAGGGTTAGATCTACTTCTATTTGGAGGTTTGGGAGGAATCCTAGTCGATTTCTATTGAATTTCCAAAATAATTCTGAATTATTGACTGAATTCATGTGAAAATCAGCGAAGTTCTTTATAATTGATCCTGAAATTTTTACCATTAAGCTTGATATTGGCAGACTTTGGTCGGATTTTTTTGACAGAATCCGACCGAATATTTGACAGAAACTGACCGGATTTTTGACTTTAAACTTTAACTTACTCAAAGATTCTAATTCCAAACCCTCTCAATTTCAGTCCCCCGTCATCCATTCGACCTCAACGTTATCGAGCATTCAGTCCATTTCCCAAGAGTTGCCTCAAATCCAGCACCAGATGACACAGCACTCCTCAATACTCTCACCAAACGTAATCAAGACTTAACTCCAACCGATAAGGAGCAACAAGCACTCAACAATCTTCTCAACAAAGTCACAACAGTCCTCGATAACTTAGTCGTTGCTCCTGGAGATTTTGACAAATGTCAATTAGAGGAAGTCAGGCAGGTGGGAAGTTATAAGAAAGGAACAATGAGAACTGGAAAGAATATTGCTGATGTTGTTGTCATCTTCAAGACAATTCCAACAAAAGAGTCGATTGAAGCTTTATCCAAAAAAGTTGAGGAACTGCTTAAGGAAAGCATGAAGACTGAAGTCATCTCAAAAACTGAAATGATTACTGTCCAGATCACAGAAAAGGGCTTCGACATCTTCAACTGGCAAGCACGCGTTTGCATCTTAATTGCAACAGTTCCACCAAATATTCGTAAAGTTGAGAATCCAGAAATGCAGAAACATCTCGTCAACAGCTTATCAGCAATTCGTCACATCCGATTTTTTGAAGAAAACTCAAATTCCAGCGTCAAAGTCTTGATTCGAATCCTTCGTGACATTGCAACACGATTTGAGGCATTCTCAGTCATGAATCCATGGATGATTGAGCTCTTGGCCAACTTTGCAATCCTCTCGAATTCAAATCGTCAGGCATTGTCCATCAATCAAGCATTTCGTCGAGTTTTTCAACTTTTAGCTTCCGGATTGTTTCTTCCTGGTTCGTCAGGTCTTCTTGATCCATGCGAAAATGTTCCAGTTCGTGTCCACACATGCTTAACATTAGAGCAACAAGATAATCTCTGCATGACTGCACAAACATTACTCCGTGTCCTTAAACATGGTGGCTATAAAGTAATTCTCGGTATTGACAAGAAAGAAAATTTGATTGCAGAAATGAGCGTGTTTGATGGTGTTGTCATTAGTCCACTGAAACTAGCTTATGAGCCACAAACTGATGCTGAAAAACAGAACGAAGATGATGACATGGATACTGATAATTTGGAAGATAGTATGGAGTAAGGACGGGGCTAATGATGGGAGATGGTGTGGGTTGAGTTCTTAAATAAGAGTCGAGCTATGTTCTTTTTAAGCTAGAGTCGAGCTAGGTTCTTCTTGAACTAGAGTCGAGCTAGGTTCTTGCTAAGCTAGAGTCGAGCAAGGTTCTTCTTAAACTAGAGTCAAGCTAGGTTCTTTCCAAGCTAGAGTCGAGCTAAGTTCTTCCTAAGCTTGAGTCGAGCTATGTTCTTGCTAAGCTAGAGTCGAGCTAGGTTCTTGCTAAGCTTGAGTCGAGCTAGGTTCTTGCTAAGCAAGAGTCGAGCTAGGTTCTTCTTGAACTAGAGTCGAGCTAGGTTCTTGCTAAGCTAGAGTCGAGCTAGGTTCTTCTTGAACTAGAGTCGAGCTAGGTTCTTGCTAAGCTAGAGTCGAGCAAGGTTCTTGCTAAGCAAGAGTCGAGCTAGGTTCTTCTTAAAGTAGAGTCGAGCTAGGTTCTTCTTAAACTAGAGTCAAGCTATGTTCTTGCTAAGCTAGAGTCGAGCTAGGTTCTTGCTAAGCTTGAGTCGAGCTAAGTTCTTCTTAAACTAGAGTCAAGCTATGTTCTTGCTAAGCTAGAGTCGAGCTAGGTTCTTGCTAAGCAAGAGTCGAGCTAGGTTCTTCTTAAAGTAGAGTCGAGCTAGGCTCTTGCTAAGCTAGAGTCGAGCTAGGTTCTTTTCAAGCTAGAGTCGAGCTAAGTTCTTCCTAAGCTTGAGTCGAGCTAGGTTCTTGCTAAGCTAGAGTCGAGCTAAGTTCTTCCTAAGCTTGAGTCGAGCTAGGTTCTTGCTAAGCTAGAGTCGAGCTAGGTTTTTCTTGAGCAAGAGTCGAGCTAGGTTCTTTCCAAGCTAGAGTCGAGCTAAGTTCTTCCTAAGCTTGAGTCGAGCTAGGTTTTTTCCAAGCTAGAGTCGAGCTAAGTTCTTCCTAAGCTTGAGTCGAGCTAGGTTCTTGCTAAGCTAGAGTCGAGCTAGGTTCTTCTTGAGCTAGAGTCGAGCTAGGTTCTTTCCAAGCTAGAGTCGAGCTAAGTTCTTGCTAAGCTAGAGACGAGCTAGGTTCTTCTTAAACTAGAGTCGAGATAGGTTCTTTCTAAACTAGAGTCGAGCTAGGTTCTTGCTAAGCTAGAGTCGAGCTAGATTCTTCTTAAACTAGAGTCGAGCTAGGTTCTTCCTAATAACATTCAAAACAAGCTCAAATTAAAGACTCAACAACAACACACAATAATCTATATTTTCTTTTACCAAACTAATATAAATCTTCAGTAATTATCACTATAATGTATCTTAAGTGTAATAAGCAGATTCAGTAAAATAAATGAATTAAAAAATTATCTGAAACTTGAAAAACTCAATACATATTTTTTTTAATATTTTTAAAATCTTTTATTTGTCAATTTTTAGAATAAAATATTGATACTGATTATAAAGTTATTTAGGCATGACTTCGCTGTGCTTCTTCCAATAATGAGTAGCTAGCTTCAACTTATTCTTCAACTTTACAGGACATTTTTCACACTGCAGCCAATTCTTTCTCATTTCTTCGTTCTCTTCCTGCCTTTTGTGCTTCAATTCATGCTTTTCTAAATTTTCAGCCTTGTCTGTCGAGTACGGACATGATGAGCACTTGAATTTTGTGAATTGATGTCCACTTTCGTGGAGCTTTACGTGAGCCTTGAGGCAATACTTCTGTGCAAATGACTTTTGACATATCTTACATTTATAGGCATCAGGATTTTTATGCCATTCCACGTGTTCCTTTAAATGTGACTTGTTTGAGAATCTCTTACCACATTCTGTACATTCAAAGCTCTTCTCATGAGTCCTAATGTGACTTTTAAGGCACTCTTTAGTCTTAAAACTTGTTCTGCAAATTCGACACTTGAAGTTCCTCTCAGTCGCATGGACTGACTTCATATGGACATTCAGGTTGACTCTCTTGACCTTTTTGTCACACAATTTACATTCGATGACTGACTCGTGATTCTTAATATGAAGTCTGATTGATTCCTTGAGCTTGAATCGCTTGCCACACACATCACATCCATATTTATCCTCAAGATACTTCATGTGTGTCTTTGACATATGATACAACACTCCATGCCTATACCTTAACTTCTTCCCACATAAATCACATTCATACATTTCCATCTGGATGTCATGCTCGATCCTTTGATGATTTCTAAGCTGTTGCTTCAGAAAGAATGTCTTGTTGCACAATTCACAAGCAATGCATTCATGCTTAATAAAATATCCTTCAAATTTGAACTTCATTCCGCATCTTTGGCACTCAAACTTTGCTTCCGAATGTGACTTTAAATGATGAATCATGTCGATCTTCCTCTTGAATATTGTCATACACATTTTACACTGAAATGGATGTGATGTTGATGAGCTTCCGTCTGATGATGTTGATGATATCCTTCTTGTTGGATTTGTGGATGGGATATAAGGGATTATTGAAACTTGATTTGGATCTGCAGTGACTTTTTGCTTCTTAGATGGATTTTCAAGGGATTTTGATGTAGTTTGTGGGATGTTGGATGTACTTGGAGTCATTAATGAAGATCGTCTTCTCTTCTGACTTGTTTGTGGCTTATTACTTGATGTAGAAACCACAATTTGACTTGTCGATGGCTGTGGACTCACATTTTTTGATGATCGATTAGAATTTATCTTTGTGTGATCCTTAAAGACTGGCTGAACAGCATGATGATGATTTGTATTGAACAACTGACCGAATGTTGACTGCTGACCTAAATTCTTATGGATAGGCTCCATACTTGATGACATAAAATGCTTTTGTATCTGTGTTGATGATGCTGAGTGCTGGCTGTCCATAGGAAATTGATATGAAATTTGAATGACAGGAGGTTGTAAGCTAGTTGATCCATCAATCGATGGATATGATATTGAGACATGATTGCTTGATGTCAGGCTGTCTGAATCTGCATTTGTTATTGACTGACTGGTTAAGTCTGTCCAGGAATTTTGAAATTTCTTTGGTGCTGATTCTTCAGGCTTTTCATCATCACTGTCGGAGATGTCTATGGTTTCAACTTCATCTTCCTTAATCACCAGCCTGTCTTCATCATCGTCATCATCATCATCATCATCTTGTGCTGGTTCCTTAGCTTCAAAATGATTAATTTTCTCAGAATTTGTTGAGCTCTGATCATTCACATCCAATGGACTCTCGGATGTCTTCACATTGTCTGATAAATATTTTGATAAATGCACAAATTTATTGCTATTCTGGATTAAATTAGAGTCATTAACTTTTGAGGAACTGGATACATTAAAATATTTCAGAGGACTTGAAGTTGTGTCTGAAATGCAAGAACGGCTTTCTTCTTCCTTAACTACAGCTTTAGGTTCGAGGTTGATGACTTTTATTGTGATTTCATCGACAGCTTCGTCTTTAACTGCTGGTTCTGCATTGATTTGAGGTTTTGTGGATGAATTGCTGGCTGTTGAGTGTTCAAGTTGCTGGTCAGTGACTTCAATTTTGATTAATGCTGGATCTGTTGGTTTTGTGTCGTTTTCAGGCAGAATGTTTAGTTCTTCTTCTTTCTTGATGTATGTTTCGTTGAAAGGTGCTTCCAATGGTGAGGATGATTGGCTTTTTTCAAGGATTGATGAAGCTTTTGGTGCCAAATTGTTAAGTTTTAAGGAATTTCCATTTTTATCCTTCTTTAGTTGCTTGGCTTTCGTTGTTTTTGGCTTTGGTTTGACTTCATTTGCTGCTTTAGACTTTTTTTTAACATCAGTTGCTGATTTTGGACGAACATTAACTTTAGGAACCACAACAGACTCATCCTTTGACTCTTGAAGGACATCCTTTTTTGGTAGAATTTTTACCAATTTTTTAGAAGCTTTTGTGACTGAATTTGATTCAATTTTATTGCTTGTAGCTTGACTTTTTGAATTTTTATGAACTGTCGTTGTCCACAGACTAGAATCTCCATTGACTGGCAATGCATCCATCGATTTAGAAGTTATGTCAATGACTTTTGTAAAGACTTCAACATCTTGTGTTTTGGAACCGCCTCTTGCTCTAGGTGACACCTTTCGAGTCACAATGACTGGACTCTTGTCAACCTTTCCATGACTCCTCAAAACTCTTGTTGGACTCACAATTTCAGCTGCTTTTTTATTCGCTGGATGTTGAATGACTTGCGAGATGATTTGCAGCTCATCTTCCTGTTTTATGTGTTTTTCGTCAATCATTTGTGATTGATTGTCTGTCGATGGATTCGTCCATGAGATGATGATTGGCTGAAGAGTTGGTGATGCTGAATTTTCATTTGGTAAATTTATTTTAATTTGATGACTCATTTTTTGTTGTTGGTCTGGATTTTAGTTCTGATGTTCTTAGGATCTTTCTGATTTTTTGGATATCCTTTGATGCTGTTATGTCAATCTTGACTGAGTTTGATGGATATTCAAGTCAATTTTCAAAATAATTCGCAATTTCTTCAAACTTTTTTTTTCACAATATTTTGAAATTTCTTCAATTACATTAAATTCTATCCGAATTCTCACTTTTAATTATAGTTTGTTGACTATTCAAAATCGAATGATAAGCACTGAAGAATCTTATTTCTTTTTATACTCATTTTTTCATTAAGATTGTCTTTAATTTTAATTCTCAATTTGTGTGAAATTTGTAAACAAAAACAAATGAAAAAAAAGTGATGCGAAACTTTTGGGATTTGAATTTTGTGAAGGTTCCTAAACGGAACTGCATGAGAATTAGACTTAACAGGAGCTTAAACTGTTTGCTTACTTAATTGAATGCTTATGATATGCAATTATATGTTTAAGGTTTAAAAGGAACGGATCCATGAGTAGCTGTAAATACTTTATATTTGATAATCGTACCCGAGTAGCACCAACAACAACAAATGGTTTTAATTCAACGTCAAGGCACTATCAAGTAGAAAAAAGCACGTTTGAACAATGAAATAATGGGGCGAAATCATGCGTGTAGACGCCTTAGCGTTGCCACAACGGTAAATTTGCGGCGTGCCTGGTTTTTTCTACTTGATGATGCCTTGACGTTGACGTAAAACCAGTTGTTATTGTTGGTGCTACTCGGGTGCTACTCGGGAACTACTCGGGGTAGTTCCTTTCACTCAAAAGGCTAGAACACATCCGCAGTTATCCTTGCATTAGTATGCAGCTTCTATAATAGAAGCTAGATTCCTGGATCTTCTTGTCTCTTATTGCGAAAAAACACGACACGGAGCTCCACACAAGCATTCTGTTTGATTTCTCAGACTTTTGGGTGACGTGTGGTTTTCCGGGTCTATAAATATGAATCAGTTCTAGAAAATTAATCTAGTTTTTGGTTTTGTAAATAAGGATTCGTACTAAATGATGTCCAATATCTAGTTCGGAAGGAAAGAAATGGGGTTTAGAGTTTTGTGACCGTTATATTAGCAGTTCTTTAATTCATCTTTTATCTAAGAACTAGAGAAGTTTAAGACGGCAAATTGGCAGCGTTTTGATCCTCTGTCACTAAAGTAACCTATATTAATCACGACAAAGCAGTTATTACTGATGATAACATCGAGAAAGTGGCAGCAATAAAGTCGACCTTTTCCTCTGCTCACCTAATTTGACGTTAATTTGCAAAGTCAAATTAATTCATCTTTTCGAATGTTGAGCTGTGGTTTTTTCGCTCTAATGCATCTCCTGCAGGTTTCAATCTCCTGCATGCTTCTACTTGACTCTAGTGTAGTCAGATATAACTCAGTCGTATGCTACTTAATAAAGATTGTTATGAAACCGGCTGCCATTGATACTAGCCCGAACCCCACAAATCGGTTAATTGATCAGAAATCCTGCATCAATCCATTATACAGACTACATAAATCAAAGTCAAAATCATGTCGGCATCGTGCCAGATGCAGGTCAATAAAGCGACTTGTTTTATTCGGGTAGGTTCGGCTTTTGAGACAGTACCAGACAGCCTATCCAACAGTTGAACGGGAGGCGGAACAACAGAACAAGAAGCTGCAGGAAATAGCAGTTTTGGCCCAGAATCAAGTGCGATTCAAATGCTTTGTGGACGCCCTACGCTTCATAGTGGAGCAATAGGAACCCATCATCATCATCATCAGACAGCCTATCCTGGTCATAATCCTCATTTTAATTGAATCTGAAATAGAAGCGAACCAAATTAAAATCCTAAGATATAAGAACTAATCTAACTCAAACCACTGACATCTGCTCAGCAATTGATATTAAGCTAAGCTTAAATTCCGTTAACATTTTGCATCTTTTAGTTTTCAAAATACCTCCCGCATCCAGCAATAGCTTCACTTTTTTAAATTCTCTAGAAAAACTTTGCATCAATAACAAAAAAAAATTCTCTCTGTTGTGATTTGCCTGCAAAATCTAAAATTTTCCATTATTCCTGTGATGTAGAAAGTGTCAGTTCCAATATTTAATGCGCGAATTATCCGAAAACTTTATCCAAAAAATCAAACTTATCATTTTTCACCTCCTTCAATCAAAACTTGGACAAATCATCCAAAATACCGAGTAAGTGGACATAAAAACATACAGACACAGACATTTCACTGTACCAGCTGATTCTCTCCGTACTCAAAGAGTTAAGAAGGCAAAAAGAAGACGATCAGCAAATTTCTCATTTTTTTTATCTAATTTTAATTTTTTTTTTGTTTAAAATCTTTTAATTTTTAAATGGACAACAGAAGAGCAATGATGATTTCCGTGACCGTTCTTGGTGTATCGATTGCTGCCTTTATGTTCGCGTACATGGCCTTTGGGGACAATACAGACGAGGATATGAAGACACTGAAGCAAGTCAATGTAAGTAGCAGAAAAAAAAAATTATTTCAAGTTTAAAAATAGAATTTGAAGCAATTGTGTCAATAAAGTTGACCTGACACATGCGGCTAGACCAGATGTCATGAGCTATTAACATTTTCAATACTTTTATTTTTTTGTAGATCATTTTTAGGCACGGTGCGAAATTTCCTGACCGAATTTATCCAAAAGATTTTCACTTGACGGATGTTCAGAATCATGATTTGGGAGCACTGACTAATGCTGGCAGCCTGCAGATGTACAATTTGGGAAAGAATCTTCATCATCGTTATTTAAAGTTGTTTCCAAGTAACGGATTTTATTCGAAAAAAGTGGTTTCGGTTAAATCGAGTTGGAAGGACCGGACAATTATGAGTGCGCAGTCGTTTTTGGCGGGGTAAGTGCTCCTGGATGTTGATTATTGTGTCTTAATCAGTTAAAAGGAATAATCATAACCAATTTTTAATTTTAGCTTCATGCCACCACTCGAGAACTTCAATCCACTTCCGATACCATGGCAACCAGTCGCTATCTACACAATTCCACGCAACATGGACGACATAATAGCTCAAAAACGTGACTGTCCAAAATATGATGAAGTCTACGAGGAAGTCATGAAATCTGAGGAAATCCGTCAACTTGATAAAAACAATAAAGCACTTTACAGGATCTTATCACTTAATACAGGCATAAATATCAGCAGTTTACTGGATGTTGAGCTTCTTCATGGCACTTTAGAAGCTGAAAAGGAAGCTGGTTGGGACTTGCCAGACTGGACTGAAGGTGTATTTCCATCGAAAACTTTACCACTGGCTGAACGGTACTTAAGGCTGATCACAGAAACTCCATTTATGAAGAGAATCAAGGCGGGTCCTTTAATGACTGAAATTATGGAAAATATGTTCAGCAAGAAGAACAGCTTGCCACAAGAATATGATGTAAATATCTATTCAGCACATGACGTAACTCTTGTGAATCTCATGAATTCCATGAATATTTTAAATCAAACATCAAATAAGCCTGACTTTGCATCAGCACTGGCAATTGAAGTGCATAGCAGCTACACAAGTATCGATATGGACGTAAAAATTTATTATTATTTTAATTCAAACGATAAATATCCGAAGGCTATTGATATTGGCGGTTGTGAATCGCCGTGCACTTTAAATCGATTCCGTAAAGTCATGAATCATTTGGTGGTGAATGATTTTCAGAAGTTGTGTGAGAGGGCTTAGTTTGGGGACGTGTTGGAAGTCCTGAAAATTAATCAAATCTATAAAAAATAATGGTGCTATAAAATTGATATTTTTCGATGTACTTTTTGAAATTTTTTTGTAGACAAAATGTGAGTTTTTGGGTCATTTACCTCTGGCATTAAGCAAAACTGTAGATTTTGACTATCCTGAGCAGCAATAAGGTTTAAACTGACGAGAATGTGACTTTATGTCAACTAAATTAACCATTTTATGCACGATTGTGGCTACAATTGCACCTAAAACTGTTATTATCAGTTCCTATTGATTTGTTACTCATCCTTAGTCATGTAGCCAACCAATAACTTGTCTTATCAATATATAACAGAGTCATAGGAACTAGATGTGTGGATATATCGATGTTTATAGGTGAGGGGCCGTTCACTTATGACGTCCGAAATTAACGGTCATTTCAAGGAATTTCTATTGTTCTTTTCTTGCTGAAACCCCCCCCCCTTCCCCTGGACGTCATAAGTGAACGGCCCCTGGCCTCTACGTCACATTGTTCTCAATTCAAACCTTTTTGCAACTTGGTTGTATCCAAGTCGGTTAATCGAATAGAAATCCAGCACCTAACCGGTATAACGTTGGTATGGTGCTGGCTTTGATGTATTAAACCAGCACCATGCCAGAGTCACACCAGCTTTGTGCTTTATGTTTGACTGATCAACCGACTTGTGTCATTAGAAGAAGGTTGCCCATCACTGCTCTTTAGCCTTCTTCAAGATTCAAAAACCACTTTACTTTACTACTTATCTTGATATTTAGGTCCAGACCTAGATTATTAAGGTCAACCAAAGAAAATTTTATCCTTCATTGCAGTACGTACTTAACTATCCTAACTTACTGGCGCGTAGCCAGGGGGGGTAGGGGAATTCAGGGGGATCCCCCAACGTAAACAGATATTTCTTTATTTTTCTAGGGTTTTTATGAAATAATCACAAAATCCCCCCCCAAATTTTTCCATACAAATAAATTTTTTGTCCCCCCCCCCACTCTTAAAATTCCTGGCTACGCCCCTGCTAACTTAAATAAGAACCTGAAATACGAAAAAGTAATCGAAAGACTAAAACTTGTTGTTCTTTAATGATTAAAAATGAATAAAGAGAATAAAAATTGATTTATTTTTTCTGAATAAATGCATTGATATTTTGACTATATCTAGAGATAGTGACACTATGAATGGCTAAGTGGAAGCTAAGGATGCTGTCTGGGATAAAATTCAGTGGTGACCAACCTTTTTTGAGTCATGGAACACATTGAGGTTAAACCATGATTTTTAAACCATGGGATTTGCTGATTTTTCCGCGGCACATTGGTTGGCCACCACTGGATTATAGTGTGTATTGTTCTGCCTTGTATAGGACACTGGAGAACTTATAAGAACCCCTGCCTAGAAAATTGACCTCAGAATGTCCAATTTTCGCTTAAAACTCTTCAAAAGCATCTTAATATTGATGAACAACTAGCCACAAATGAGCAATCTAAACACTCCACTTAGTCCATACAAGATCAAAGTTATTTCAGTACTCAAAACAATATTTTTTTAAAAACAAAAATTAATCTGAGATAAATTTGACAAAAAATTTCAAAAATTCTAAAATATAATCATTGAGTTTGACAGTTTATAGCTCCATACAGCTTAATATGATTCAATAACAGCAGTTTGGTGAGGTACTTGGAATTTGCTTTACACATAGGCAGCAACAATAATTCACAACATAACCTTAATCAGTTGCCATTCATTTTTTTTCACTCAAAAATATTTTATTTTTGTCCTAACATTAATTCTTTAATTCTAATTAAATCAGCTGAGACATGATGGATGAATCTACTTGTCATCCTCGCCTCTGTGCAGTACGTAATTGTTGAACATTGTGTATGCAACACCGAGAGCCAGGCAACTCACAACTGCTCCTTGTGCGGCGACACGAGTTTGCTGAAATTTTAAAAAAAAGGATGGAAATTAGTATTTTGAATAAAAGATTGAAGGGCAGGTAGTAAATAAAGTTGCTTTTTGCTAGCCAGACAGACAGACAGACTGAAAGACAAACTAGCATTTCGACTAAGTGACATTTAGATTAGCAGTCAATTAGCAACTTAATCAGTTTGTCATATGTTTACAGCTTACAGTTACTCTGAAAGCTACCCAGACAGACATCCATACAGCTTAGCTCCTAGGTTGTAGAACTAGATAAATAGCACATTAACCTAAGTGTGTACCACCGCTAAAACTCAAGTTTACTGAGAAATCGGCCTCTACTCATATCTTTTAGAGTACATTAAGCTGCATTCATTACAAAACCCAAAAATAATAATTTTCGTGCGCCAAATTTTGAGAAACACATTACTGTCTTCCCCAAAAACCCAATTATGACGCACAAAAAATAAATTTTCTTTACTCTTTAACTTACCATTAAGTAAACTGACGTTGACATGCCTCCACGGTTCTTGAATCTGTAAGCTGAGTAGCCCAAAGCACCGATAAGACCAGTAAGACCTGAAAAATACAAAATTAAAAACAAAATTTTAATTTACAGTCACGCATGACAAAAAAGAGAAAATTAATTTCACATTGAACATAAATAAGATCCGACAGCTTTTAGTTGCCATGTTTGTTGTTTATTAGAGATCGCTTATTTATGTCAAAAAATTTGAGTCTATCACATGCAAATTTTTACGTCAGACACAGCACACGTGGGTCAAGTTCTCTGTTTTTATTTTGTTTCTCTCTGTTTATGAGATGAATTTACTACAACAGACTCACGCGGTAGCAATGAACAGCATGAGCATGTGAGTTGAGATTAAAATTATGTTTTTAGGGGAACTTGAAGGTCGCACGCGTAAGAAATGAAACAAAAATTTGATGAGATTATTACAATTATTAAATTGTTCGCTCTTATCTTAACTAAACTGTTCTGTTTAATTACTCATTAATAAGGTCACGTACACAAAATTGATATTGAACTTGAGTGACACACAAAAAATTGTATTTATGGAAACAAAATTGTGACTGAGTTAAATCAGATAAACAATTGTGTCTGGGTGAGGTTCAGTTGACAAATATGATTGAGAATCAGACTGTGAGGCTTTAGAACGCTCAAAATACTAGTCAGTTAATCGATCAGAAATCCAACATTGCTCTGACATGGAGCCAGAGTTGTGAATACCGACGTCAGAAACTGCCAATTTGCCACCGTTTTTATCGACCTTAGCCAATCATCGGCTACCGGTCAAAAAATATTCGGTTGCTGTTTTTTTGCCGAGGCTGTTTTAAGCCATTACAAAGAGCTGGATTCGATTTTAATCCGGGATCGATCTTTCTGTCCATTTGGGCGATTTGTAATTGATTACATTATATCATAGCCATTAATGTGTTCTGCTCAAGTTAAATAGCAGCTATATGGATCGACAGATTGTATTAATAAAGCAACGATATGGCTCAGCCAGGGCAATTCCATCCTAATTGCCATTTCTGAGGTTGCTCATAATCTAATCAACTGCTCTAGTTCTTCATAATCTCGCTTAGAAACCCAAAGACTCAATTCTAATAATTTCACAATTCATACACAAAATTTCTCATCCAAAAATCAGCACAATATCATTAATAACAAAACTGTCTATGGTCGTTGCTTCTTCTTTTCATCACACAGCTAAAAAAAATAATTTTCCTCTTCATTCAATTTCATTATTTTTTTTTATTGCTGCACGTCATGAAAGAAAAGTAGGAAAAGAAGTGGATTTTTATGATCGAATTGGCCTTCTATTCTCAAAATACAAACAAGCACGAGTCTGTGTTGCGTAAGTGAAATTTATCTAAATTTAGATTAGCATGGAAAGTTTTGCTTGTGGTAATGCTTATCAGTTGCTGTTTTTTTGTATTGATTAAGTTATTGGAATTGAGTATGTTATTGCACTTTTGAGGTAAAGTGTTTTTCGTTGGAATTATTGGTGATAAGATTTTCGATAAAGGAGTTGCTGGCTGGTGACATTTTGACCTCAGATTAGGCACGTTACCTGATGGGGGGGATTTTGGGTGACAAATCCCCCGACGTTAATACAAATTTCTTCAATTTGCTAGGAGTTTTATGACAAAATCATAAAAATCCCCCCTTTTCTCTCTGTATTTTCCATATAAATTTTTTTGAAACGCCCCCCCCCCCCCCCCTCTTCAAATTCTTGGCTACGTCTCTGCCTCAGATATCAACCGGATAGCAACAATGAGCAACAGCTGTGGATCTTTTCTAGTTTGATCTCATGAAAGCTCTTTTTTCTTGGGGGGGGGGGGGGAGAAAGAGGAAGAGGTGCAGACAGAGTAACAGAGCCAAGTCAACTGGGCACCATTAATGTTAACCAAGCTATTAGAAAGACTTGAGGTTGATTGCTTGATTTCTACTCGATGAATGGATTTCCTCCAATGGCAAATAAAATTTTGATAACAATTGCTAGACAACAAAAAAAATGACGTGGATAAGTAATCAAAAACAAAAAATTGTAAACAGATTCAAAATAAATTGTCGGTTATTAGCACAGCTGAATGTCAATTGTGTCAGAATGTCTGTTAATTGTGTTGGTTGTCAAGGTCGTATTATGTCAGAATGTTGTTAAAAGTAATTTAATTTAATGTGTTTTTAATCGTGCGATGGCAATGTTGTCTTTGGGTTGGGCTGTATTTGGTGGATGTTTTTGGCTTGAGGCTCATTTAAATTGATAAACATTAACTTTAGGAAACTTATAAGATGGCCAATCAACTTAGTCATAAATGTCAGTTTGTAGGGTTTAAGATTAATTTGACCGGACATAGTATTGCAGACGTAGTATTAGCAATTGGCAAGCAGTAGTTAACGATGGAACTAGTATCAGGTGCTTTATAACGGAGGCTATGGATCCCAATTGATATGTAAATTAAACTTGACCTCTTCTTAACCGTTGCCTAATGCGATGGAAAATTTTAAGAAGCCAGCAATCTAGTCTTGTAATCTTCCTCAAATATATTGATACAAAAACACATCAATTAACAATATTATGAGACTGATGACTCAACCCAATAAACAAAATTGATCAAAACAGATAAAAAAAGATTGAAGAAAGCAGCCTTATAATTATAAGAAGGGGGACAAAAAAAATTTTATATCGAAAATTCAGAGTCACCCAAATCCCCTCCCCCCTGGTTACGCGCCTGCAGATAAGGCATGAATGCAATTTGATGTCGTACAATATGGAATATTAATAAAATTAACTTCAGGCTAGGGGAGGCTAGTAATTCCCAGTTTAACCCTAGAAATAAGCAATCCAACAATTTCTTTTTAATTTTTTTTAAAAAGGTGAGTAAAAACTCGTGTAGCTGCACATCTTATTCTCTTAACTCTTCTTCGTAATGTCCATAAAGAAATGTAAACTTCAACACTTCCTATTCCTATAAAAAAAAAAAAATATAAAAAAAAAGTCAGTGCAGTGTGTATGGATATTAGAAAGGCATTCGACCTTGTCGACATCGAATGCTTAATTCACACACTTAATCTTTCTGGAATACGTGGAAATCCACTTAAGCTGATTGGAAACTACTTAAAATCGAGGAAGCAAATTGTCAAGATTAATAATGCAACAAGCTGTAAAAAATCTATCGATCATGGAGTCGTGCAAGGAGGAATTTTGGGAAGTCTTCTATTTATAATATTTTTTAATCACATTGCTTCATTGGATGTTACTGGCAAATTGTTCCTTTATGCAGACGATGCTGTTCTCATCAATAGTCACGAAAAAAATGACAAGGTAGAAGACAAAATCATCCCAGACCTAAGGAAACTTTTAAATTTCTTTGAGAATCAACGTCTATTTCTCAACTTCGATAAGACACAATTCATAATCTTTCATTCACCATTCATGAAGTTTCAAGACAGCGATATGATTGACATAGATGGAAAAAGTATTAAGAGAGTTGATTGTGTTAAATATCTTGGACTATTTATGGATCAACATCTTAAGTGGGATAAACACTGTCAGGCTTTGGAATCAAAACTAGCCTCAATATCAGGGATTTTATGGAAACTCAAGTACAAATTGACACAATCAACCAAGAAACTCATCTACCATACACTATTCGAATCTCATCTAAATTATATGTCAATGATTTATGGTACAGCTTGTCAAAAAGTGTTAAATCCCGTCCAAAAAATTCAAAATCGAGCTTTGAGAAGTGTATTTGGTGTTGACTTCCTCGAAAGTAGAGTGAACATGTATTCTCACTTGGTCCAGAATTGCCTTCCAGTACGTGCAATCAGCTTCATCAACTCAGCGACTTTCATTTACAATAATCTGGCTAACAGGATCCATTCCAATGTCGTTTTTGAAAGAACCACATCTAGCAGCAGAACGAGGAAGATCGGTGAGCTTATTAAACCGCTTTCAAGAACAAACTATGGAAAAAAGAGAATAACGTCAATTGGTGTTAAAATTTACAACAAAATTCCTCAAGATCTAAAGAACTTACCACACATGCATGCTTTCAAATGGGCATTGAAATGTCACATACGCAATGAGCAGATGATGTCACTTTTCCTTTCGGGAGATTATTTGAAGCAACTTGAAGAGACCTAAAACAAAAAATTTTTTTAAATCATAAAATGCCTGCTTGCTTGTTACTATCCTAATTGAAACAATTCACCTGGTATCTATTCCGCTCTGCATTACTAATTACTGCTTATTACTTCTTGATGTTGACTGCACTGTGCAAATACTTAATTCTCCTATTTTCTATTACAATGTCGTTAATTTTCAATTTTTGTTATGTAAACATTAACTTGGCTTATTATTGCAAAACTTACAGCTCAACTTTTTCACCACTTACAATTTTAAATATCTAAAAACCGTTAAAAACTGTCAAATGTCAATCACCGTAATATTTTACAAACTTGAGATCTTCAATGTTCTTTGAATGCTGATCTCACACTTTATTCTATAAATTGTAAATCTAGTATTAAGTTCAAAGGTTTTTATGCCGATCTCAACAGTAACTGTTAATACTGTTTAGAATGGCTTTTCCTTTGCGAGTTAAAGAAGAGAATAAACAAATAATAATAATAATAATAATAAACACAAGCCCAACAAAACAGAAAAACAATTTTTTTTCGTACACACCAGAAACGTGCCGCATTTTAAAAAAATAAGAAGAAAAACCATTCTGAGAAAATAAAGCAATGGATGATGAAATTGTTGGCAATTCTGTTGTAAATGGTAAAGTGGATGGAAATTTTTTGCGTGAATCCCGAATTGCTCAAGTTGGTTAATCGAATAGATTTCTGGCGCCTAGCTAGTATAACATGGATAACATTTTGATTTAAATCCAGCACCATGCCAGCGTCACACCGGCTTGGTACCGGATTTATGATCGATTAACTGACTTGTGCCTTTCGGGAATAATATAAACAATAATTGAGGAAAACATGGTCTTAAGCCGGGTCCAATTTTTAGGTGTCCGGGTGCACTCTAAGGCAGGATTCAATGTCCTTTAATATGGGATATTAGTAAAATTGATTAGTTGTGGAAGAAAACTTTGGGAGGCCATAGAAACTGAGCCCAAATGATTAGTATTAATTAGAGTAAAGGTGCTGAGTTGATAGATGATTTTAAATTATTTTTATTGTTTAATACAATTTGAGTTGTTTTAAGTAAAGTCAATTTGAACATGATTTCTCGTGAATACTCCAGATACCCAAACCCTATCCATAAACCAGATATGCCATAAAACTTGTTAAACCAGCCTACGATATAGGGGTCAGAGAATGGTTCTTAGTTTTTTAGAACTTATGAATGGCACTAATGAGTTATGCAACATCAAAACAACCATCAAAAGCAAAGAATCTTCTGTGTAGGTGTAGATAAAGCCTTAAAAGATGCCACAAACCTATCATTATCTACCTAGGCACTTTTTCAAATCCAACAGTATGAAAGCCCTCACACACATCAGACCTGGATCAAACCTAGATCTTTCACTGGTGCCTATTGACAGGCATCCTGTCTCGCAACTCTGATGAACCTTCTTTAAAGAGATCAAAGCTTCTGTGTCTTGCACCAGTTTTTATAAAGCATCTGATGATAAAATGGCATTAATTTATGAATTATTCCATTATATCACATCAACGACCATCAAAAGTTCATTTACATATTGCTGTACACTTGAATGGAGTGCAAGACCGCACTGACATGCTAGCTATTAATAATAAGATTTTAATGTTTTTATTTATTTGCAGAAAATGTGGAAGTGGATGTCCTACAGTCGTTGTAGCCAAAAACTTGACTTTTTACAACATTTTTTCATGATTTAAAGTCAAAAGAGAATTTTGCGGATTCACATTATAAGCCACTTTGGTATTATGTCAGGTTTGGCACTCAAAAGACCTGTTTAGAGCACACTCAGCCTTATTAAGACACCAGAAGCAGCCAAAAACTTCAAAAACGATCTCGAACGCACCAGAAATTTCCTCTAATCATTACAAAGTCATTTTAATGCTCTTCGATTAGATTAATCGAACCTTTTTCAGTCCAAATAGCTTCAAACTCCCCCAAAACCCCCAAAACAACTTAGGGTCCGTTCACTTATGACGTCCGAAATTAACGGTCATTTAAAAAAAAAAGAACAATGGATTTCCAGGAATTTCTATTGTTCTTTTCTTGCTGACCCCCCCCCCACCCTTGGACGTCATAAGTAAACGGTCCCTTACATAATTTTTCCTCAAACTCCAAAACATTTCCCATTCGCAAAAAAGTCATAAAAATTTTACTCATTTTCCCTCTACACGTGCGTAGAGCTTCATGGAAAAAAAAGAAACTTTCACTTTCATTTCGCTTTTGACATTCTGGAAGGTCATTTCAATCACAACAACAGAAAAGCTATCAAAATGAAGATTCTGATGCTTTTTATCAAATCTGAGTCAATTTATGTTCACAATTGATCCACTTTAAGCTTAATTCACTTACCAATAATCATAAATGGAGATTCCTTTGCCTTTCGTTGCATTTTTTTTGATGCTTCTTCCTCGTCTGGGAAGACAAAAATTTCTTGTTTCGTCATTTTTTTTATGCTTTTTAGTTTTTTTTGTGAATTTTAAGAATTTTTAATTTCACTATTTTTTTGGATAATTTAAGTTTTTGAACTTTTCAATCAAGTTTTCGGTAACAGACTGAATCAGAAATGAACATACAATGTTAAGTAGATGTTAGGCTGCTTTATAAAAATTGAGACATTATTTTTGAGAAGGGGGAATTGAGAGAATTTTCATTGCGTTGTGAGTTTGATTGAGAATTGAGAGATGAAAGGTAAAAAGAGAGTGGAACTGGAAGACGCGGGTTGTGCTGATGAAAAATTCAATTTCTTAATGTTGTATGAAGATTGTTTCAATACTTTAAATGTGCGTATATTGGAAACTTATGCACTTGTATCAATAAAACTAAAAGTAAATGCAGGAATGGATTAGGATTCTCAGGGTGTAGTCACAGAGTCGTATTAATGATAAATATTGTCCCAAAATACACACGGCGAAAAAATGGCTCTTAATCTGGCATTCAGGAGATTCAGGACGGCATAAACATCGATTTCACCAAAACCGAAGTAGTGCTGCGTTCATTCCGTAATGGAAGGAAGATTGACAGCCATTTTTAGTGCGTGTGTCTTTCGGATAGGCTAAGGAACTACAGCTGATTAATATAAATGAGAGTTAATGCTAAGTTGCTTGTTGTATGCCATAAATCATTGAGACGGCTCTGCTAGGGTCCTCGGGGTAGCTGTAAAATATTACGTACACTAGCTGTAGCCAGAGCTCGAAGTCAAGTCGACTCGGAGTTGACTTCACCATACAAAATCGATAAAAATCTCGAGTCGACTTTCAGCTCTGTTGCAACCAGAGTAGGACAACAGTTGCAACCGGTTGTAGCCAAAGAAACCTGGGTCTGGTTATTAATGCCTTAAAAAAGACTTGAATTTGCAAATTTGAATTCAATGCAAAGCGTGGAAACTATCCCTAATAATACATTTATCTCAATTATCCCAAAAATATCCAAAATAATCCCTGAGCCTGTATGCACGATAATAAAGATATCTCAATGCATCCTTAGTGTATTGGACGTGTAATTTCAGGATATGATGGGATATCACAATTTTAATGCATGCAGGCTCAGGGATTATTTTGGATATTTTTGGGATATTTGGGATAAATGGAATATTTGGAGTAGTTTCCACGCCTTGATTCAATGTAATTCACTTCGATGTGAAGTACATATCAGGCTTGTAGAAATGAGCGATTTGGGGTCACCAGAATTGCTTAATTTTGCTAGGCTGCCCTACGAAAAAAATCTTTACCCACACCCCTTATCCCCCTTAAATTCAATACAAAAACTTTTTCGCTCCACGGTTTTTCCTTCCCATTCCTGGCAACAGGGGCGTGGCCAGGAATTTGAAGAGGGGGACAAATTTTTTTAGTAAACTTTTAAATGGGGGGGGGGGGGGGGGGGATTTTTTCGAGTTTTCCATAAAAACTCTAGCAAAATGAAGAAATTTCTCAATACGATAAGGGATTTGTCCTAGCAACATCTCTAATACTCAAGATAGCCTTAGAAACCCTGCCAAACATACAACATACCTCAATTCACCTCTATACACATCTATAAGATCTTACACTTACAGAATAAATATTAAAAATGTTTCAGACGTCAATAGTAAGTTGTACAAGATAGCTGTAATTTTTATAATACTTAAAAAAAAGTTGGGTCCAATTTTTCGGAAGAATATAAATAAAGTTCCAGGTAAGTTTAATTTATTTCAATCAAAAAAGACTTTCCATATTCTTAAGACAATACCAAATAGAGCCGTTCTCTTATGACGTCCAAAATTAACGGTCATTTTTTTTGAAAACTGAACAATGGATTTCTAGGAGATTTCTATAGTTCTTTTCTTACTGACCCCCCCCCCCCCCCTTCCGGGACGTCATAAGTGAACGACCCCAAAGTCCACACAAAAAAACTCTATTAATTTAATGTGATAAATCTTAAATTCAAGTCTTAATCTTTGAGTAACTCATCCTCATTCATTTCGACATCATCAACTTTAGCTTCAGTTTTCTCCTCAACTGGTGCATCAGTAGTCTTTACCTCAGCCTTTTCTTCCATTGCAACATCTTCAGTTGTTGCTTCCTTTTCTTCCTTTTCTTCCTTTGGATGTAATTTGTAGTATTCGTCACGTTTCTTGAACACATATTCAGCATATTCAATTAACAACTTCTCCCGATCTGACAATTTATCAGCTTCCTTTTCCTTTAAAACTCTGAGACGTCTGTTGCCGGCGCCTGAATGGAAAATAATTGGAATTAAAGATTGGATTTTTAAGTTGATTAACTGAAATGGATCTAATGATGAAGCTCAACTAAGACTGGATTTTAGATCAGTATTGGTATGCCTTCTTTTCTGGTTTGAAATACATTTTATGTCCGCGATCCTGCTGCTAAGGATTCACTTTAGTAAGAACATGTTTTTAAGTCAATCCTGATCAGATTAAACCAAATCCAGCTTAGTGATTGATTTAATCCCGTTCATTGAATATCTTTTACGCAGGGCATAGCCAACCAGCCTTACAGCAGTAGCCATAATAAATAACAATATTTAGGTATCCATAAACCCTAAAACTACTTCAAGGTTCAAAGAAAATGAAATAATTCTCATTCTCAGCAAAAACCGAAATTATTCATTGTGATTACAAACCTGACAAAAGTTTCGGGCATTCGGTGTTACGAGCTTCCTCGAACATGATTGAAATGCGATCGAGGAATGGTGTTCGAGAGTCGCTATAAGAAAATTCAAAAAAAAAGATTTTTTTTAAATTTTTGTTATTTTTTCTATGTTTTGGTTGGCATCTCATTAGGACAAGCCTAGTGATAATTAACCATCCGTGATTGTTGGTGTTGTGTTGGTGATGATAAGCATGTCTCTGTGTATTGATGGAAGTAAGCAAACTGTTTCAAGGGTCTGGAGAGTTCAGTTTCTTTGAGTAAGCTTTAGATTTTGATGAATAGACTATGGGGAGGTTCTTATGAGAGCTGAATAGTCCTCATTAGCTAGTCTATAGCTAGACTGCACTATGAATTATAAGAAGCATCAGATGTACATGATTGTGCATCTAAAATAGTAGCAAACATCCTCGGACAACTCAAAATCCTCAAATCTCACATAAAACCTGAGTTATCTACCAAACTGTACCAGAAACAAAGACCTATGCTTAAACTCCAATAAAAGACATACTTTATGCTGTGACCAACTAGACTGCTGTTAAAAATTCAACTTAAGTCTGAGGAATCTCAGCACTTGAAATCCAATCGGATTCCTTACAAAGTCAGGTTTAAGAGTTTTGCCTCTGCCAGTGCTGGACAACCTATAAAGTAACTTCAAACCTAGCATAACTTACATCTCTCCTTGCTTCATTTCCTTCTTCTCGCCTGCTGGCTTCTTCTTCTTCTTCTTCTTATCGTCATTCTTCTTAAATGGTTCATTACGACCAAACCCAGCATTTCTAGGACCCAATCTGCTGTCACCACCTGGACGTCTTGGTCCACTGCGTGGACCATTGTCATATCCTCCTCTGTTGTAGCCAACATTGTTATTATTTCCACGACCATATCCTCGTCCATATCCACTGCCATATGGTCCATCATTGAAGTTTCCACCATATCCACCTCCTCCATATCCTCGATTGAACATTGGACCACACATAGGACCTCCTGGACCACCCATGTTACCCATAGGACCCATATTACCACCCATTGGACCACCCATGCCTCCACTAATGACCTTTAATGCTGTCAATATGCTAAAATTAGATGTGAATGATGTTAGGGATGAATATGAGGAATTCGGACCAGCTGCACATCCAAACAACAATCTAACAAGCTACTTACAGTTCATTATTCAAGATATCGTTGCCTCCACCATTGTTGTTGTTTCCTCTATTGTTTCCTCCCATTCCCCCTTGTCCTCGTCCACCGTTATTATTATTATTATTATTATTGTTGTTCTTCCTGCCGCTATTTCCACCTCCCGATCCAAACTTTGACAAAATCGAGTTTGCCATCGCATCCGCAGCATTAAGTTGACTGTCAAATGGAGTCTTGCTTGCTAAAGAACTAGTTCCTTCGCCATAGATTTCACGACGCTTCTTGAGCAGCTTGCTGCGAACACTGAGAAACTTTTGCTCATAAAATTGATACTGAGAAGGGTCTGGATGGCTTTGGTTGTTCTGAAAGTGACAATTTTAGGGATTAGAAGGAGTTTGGATGGGATTTGCTGTGAGATTCTTACCTGTTTCCAGTCATCGAAGCTTTTTTCCCACTTTTCGAACTCTTTGTCTGCAAAAAATGATGGAAAATTGTTAAAAAATTGACAAAAAGCTACAAAAATGTTTAAAAACTGCCCAAAATAGCCAAAAAGACTGCATAAAGCTTCACAAGCCAAGCAAAGCATCCATATTGACCTACTTACCAAAAGCAATTTGTTCAGGTGTCTTGCTGTTCATTCCCATCGATCCATAACTCTTTGCCGGACCATAAGTATCAGTTGTAAAGTCCTCATCGTCGTCCATTCTTGACATTCCAGCTCTCATATTCATTAATGGAGTCGCTCGGTTGTCATTTCTCGATCCGAAATTGTTTCTCGGCTCAAAATCGTCAAACATTGAATTACTTCTACTTCCACCTGACATCATTGAGTCATAATTTGACTGTTGATTGCGATTATTGCCAAAATTTCGGTTTCTTCTCATCATGATGAGTTATTCAGGAATGAAATTTTTAATATTTAATTGAAATTTTGGAGCTTTCTGACTTTTTATACCGAGGAGACTGAATCTTTTGTTGTCTGTTAAAGTTTCGGATCGAATAAAGTTTTTGGTTATTTTGAATATTTTTTTGAAGCGTGTTTAACGGTTTTATTTTGTGAAATTTGTTTTGGGAGACAGTTAAACAAAATGTAGAATAGAATAGTGTCATATTTTGGAGAAATGTGGAGGGGGGGGGGGGGGCGTGGAATGAGCATAGCTAGGGTGAAGGTTTGATTTGCTATGTTTTGACTTACGCCGTGGCAAACCAAAACAATTTAATAGACCACTGATTAGATATTAATCTACAGCCTAAACCAGTGGTGGCCAACCTTTTTTTTTGGTGCCACGGCACATTTGATGTTGAACCACGTCCAAAACCCCACACAGCATACGATTGGTGAAATATTCCAAAATTTTATGTTACGCTAGTGTCGCGGCACATGGGTTGGTCATCACTGGCCTAGTCAAATGTCCACCCTCCCTCTACACAACCCAAAAAATTCAACAAATTTTAACAACATTCAATTTATATTAAATCATCTTCTAAATACGCCCCTATACCCACGAGTTAAGATATTTTTAATTAAGAATAAGCATGCAGTTCTAGTCTGTGCAAAAAAATCTAATAAACAACATGCATATCAAGCACGTGAAGATGCAACTGCGCATTAATTTAAATTACTCAATTTAAATCAAGATAATTCTTTAATAAATGTCAAGACTAAAACATTTACAGCAGCAGCAGCAGCAATATTAGATATAATGTGTATGTCAGCCACTCAAACGATCAAGTTTTACAGACAAACTATCAAATAGCAAAAAATAGAACACAAAAAATTAAAAAAATAAATTTTTGTGTTTTTGACTTGATAGTCGATTTTGTGAATCGCGGAAGGAGTTTTTGCTGACTTTTTGTTTATTATTTCAAATACCAAACATTTGTTTAGTCTCAAGCTGATTTTTTTGTTGTGCAATATTAGATCAAGGCTAGATCAGGTCAATGACTTGAGTGTGAAATATTATTGAGAATAATTTCAAGCAGTGATAAGCATTCATGTGCCGCGGCTCACTAGTGTAGAATTCCTTCAAACCGTTTGCAACGTGGGGTTTCGGACAGGCCTTACCATAAAGGTGTATCGTGGGATAAAAAAAGGTTGACCACAACTGATTTACGAATGAATTTATTGGATGAAAAATTTACTTTCAATTAATTTACATTTTAATTCAAAAAAATAATTTTTCTTTATTTTTGTTCTTGAGTTTTTTATTTTTCATTTTTTAAAATATAAAAAAAATTTAAATTTAAAAATTAAAATTATAAAAATTGAAAGTTGAAAAAAATTAAAATTATAAAAATTGAAAGTTGAAAAAAATTAAAATTATAAAAATTGAAAGTTGAAAAAAATTAAAATTTTGAAAGTTGAAAAAAGTTAAAAAAAAATGTTCAAATTTGAAAAACATTATTTTTTTATAATTTTGTATTTTCACTTTTCAAACATTTTTAAATTAAATTTTTTTTTTAAATTTCAACATTATTTTTCAAAACGTTAAAAATGGAATGATTTTGCAATTTTTACTAATTTGAAGCAAATTTCACAAAAATTAATTATTAACTTTGACATCATAACTATAAAAATTCTCACAATTAAGTCCACACGCTATAAATGAGAAACATTGAGTCATTGATACAAAAAATCATCTGTCACTCCAACTTCAAAACTTCGATTCTCTCTCATTTTACTTCCTATAAGTCACAATAACTCTCAACTGCGTAGCTGATTCCGTTTTATGTTCTGAATTATTCGTTCATGTTTTTCTCACATTCTATTCTCAGTTTCGTTGAGAACGCAGAAGTGTAAACATAAAGTAGCTGTTGTGTTGTTAGTGATCGTAGTGGGAAGGTAAGAAAGGCATTGAAAAAAGACGTAGAAAAATAAAGAAAAAAACATAAACAAAAATATTAGAAAACAATAAAAATTTTGATAAATTTGATCTGGACGAGCAGCTGAAGTGGATAATTATTATAAATTGATCAAGTTTGCTGAGTTGTGATAAAAATAATAATTGGTGTAATTATAAGCACGTGAACAATATTTAATAATCAGTTCCATGAATAGAAAAAATCACTTTTAACAATTGTGAAATAAAGGTTATAAAAGTAGTTCTAGAAAAGAAATATTGAATTGTTAAAGTTTTAAGTTTAAAATTACAAAAATATAAATTTTTTTAAATTATCAATTTAAGTGCTTTTTAAAATTTCACATTATTTCAATTTTGTCATTTTTTAATTTTTTAGGGTATTTTAAAATTAATGATTTATGATATTTGATTTTTTGTCTAATTTTTTCACTTATTTAAACCTTTTTTTTTGAAATTTTAAAATTGTTTTTTAAATTTTCTTTGATTTTTTAAATGTCTTTATTATTTTTATTTTTTCAAAACTTTTTTCGATATTGTTTTAAAATTTGCTCGATATTTATAATTTTTTTCAATTTTTTTTCACTTCTCTTTAAAATTTTTTGATTTTCTAATTTTTTTGCATTTTCCAATTTTTTTTGAAAATTTCAATTTTTTTTTTAAAAGTTTTCAATTTTATTTTAATTTTTTTTCACTTTTTTAATTTTTTAAACTTTTTCAATTTCATTTCGTTTTTAAAATTTTATTTTACATTTTCTATTTAAATGTTTTAAATTTTTTTTTAAAAAAATTCTGTTTTAATGTTTTTAATTCTTGTTTAATTTTTTGCGAATGTCAAATCATTAAAACTTAAATTCAATGTTTTAATTCAATTTTTCATAATTTTTGTTCTTTTCATTTCATCTCCAAAAGATCACTGCAGCCATAAAAGTTCAAACTTAATCAACAATAAATTTTCACAATTTAAAATCAACATCTGTGCACTTCAAATTCAGCCGTTATCAACAATCCAAGTCTATAAAAGACAATCAACAACATTCCACAATCAACTATCAATTCAAAAAAAAACATTCGCCGATAATGGAATCAACAGAACAGCTGAATCCACACGCAACTGACCCATCACATCGAGTCAAAATTTGCCAAGTAACAGACGACAAAATCGCATCAATTGAGCCAATCACAATTCCAAGACTATTTGCTGATGTTGTTCAAGAATTTCCAAACTATCCAGCCTTAGTGCAAAAGAACTTGACCACAAATGAATGGGAAACGACGACATTTTCGGAATATCAACAAAAAGTTGAAAGAATCGCCAAAGTTTTCATCAAATTAGGGCTTGAGAGGCACGGATGTGTTGCTGTGCTCGCTCATAACAGTGTTGAATGGTTCGTGAGTGGATTGGCTGCTATTCATGCTGGGTAAGTTAATGAAAGTCTTGTTTTGAGCATGTTTTGGGTACCTTGGAGTATAGTTGGGGAATCCCTTAGCCAAACTCTAAAGTACAACCCTAACAACCCACCATAACCTTAATTTACTTTCTGACTCTTCCAGTGGCTTAATAACCGGCATCTACTTAACAAACTCAACATCATCAGTCCTTCATGTCCTTGACAATTCCAAAGCCAACATCATCGTCGTCGATGAGCAGACACAACTCGATAAAATCCTACAAATTAGAGACAAACTTCCACACCTGAAAGCAATAATCCAAACAATCCCAAAAGATTCATCCAAACCTTCAAATGATCCACAAATTCATCACTGGAAGGACCTCGATTCCATCGACACAACAGAAATCAACACAGAATATCAATCTCGTCTATCCAGGATCACACCAAATGAAAGTTGTGCCATAGTCTACACATCAGGTACGACAGGCAATCCAAAAGGAGCTTTAATATCACATGACAACATCACATGGCTAGTCCAATGTGCTCAACAGGCAATTCCAGTTATGAAGCGTGGATGTGAAGTTGTTGTGTCTTATTTGCCATTAGCACATGTTGCTGGACAGTGTACTGACATGTATCTTGCTATGTCAGTTGGTGCTACTATTTACTTTGCTGACAAAAATGCATTGAAAGGCACGCTTGTTAATACTTTGAAGATCGCTAGACCAACACTGTTTGCTGGAGTTCCAAGAGTCTATGAAAAATTTCAAGAAAAAATGATGTCAATTGGTGCACAGTCGGGGATTATCAAGCGATTAATAGCCAAATGGGCTAAGTCAGTCACTCTCGGCTACTACCTACGATGCATGACTGGCGATCCTGGAATGTCTTTACAATATCAACTCGCAAGTTCCTTAATTCTTGGGAAGATTAAGGAAGCAATTGGTTTTGATCGAATCAAGATGCTTGTTGTTGGAGCTGCCCCTGCTGATATTGAGACAAAGAAATATTTTTGTAGTTTGGATATGCCACTGGTTGATCTTTATGGAATGACTGAATGTACACTTGTGCATTGTATGTCGAGACCTGATTATCCTAATATGGAGTCTGTTGGACCTAGTTTGCCTGGTAAGTAGATGTAATCTTAAGCAGGGATTGATGGTAGAAGAGGAACTTAATGCTTATGTTCTTAACCGACTCTCGATCTCTTTGTTCTTGAATTTTGATTTTTATAAGTAAGAAAGTCACTCTAAAGTTTAGGAATAGAGCGCATTTTCCTGATTCTAGTACTGAAAGACCAAGGAACTATCCAGTCGCATCAATAGCCCATAAAACTGACTCTGCTTTCACAAAAATAACAATTTAATCCGAATTTCGATCCATTTCCAGGAACCAAACTAAAAATATCCAACCCAGACGAGAATGGCCATGGAGAAGTATGTCTAAAAGGCAGGAACATCTACATGGGATACAACAATGATCCAGAAAAGACACTGGAAACATTCGATGAAGATGGATGGCTTAAAACTGGTGACTTAGGCTACACAGATGAGAATGGCTACTTATACCTAACAGGAAGAATCAAGGAACTTGTCATAACAGCTGGAGGTGAAAATATCCCGCCAGTTCATGTCGAGAACCTTGTAAAAGCTGAATGTCCGGCAATTTCAAATGAATTGCTAGTTGGTGATAAAAGGAAGTTCTTGACAATGTTGATTGCATTAAAGACAGAAGTTGATAGTGATGGAAATCCACTGGATGATTTGATGATGGATTCTGTGAAATTTATGGAGAGTCTTGGATTGAATTATAGGAAGTTGAGTGATATTTTGGATGGAGCAGATCAGACAGTTACTAAAGCTATTAAAGATGCCATTACACGTGCTAATAAGAAGTAAGTTTGGGTTTTGATAATAATCTTAGTTTTTGCTATTTGAATCCTGGTCTTTGGTTCTTGGTTCATGGTTCTTGGTTCATGGTTCTCGGTTCTTGGTTCATGGTTTTCGGTTCTTGGTTCTTGGTTCATGGTTCTTGGTTCTTGGTTCATGGTTCTTGGTTCTTGGTTCTTAATTCTTAATTTTTGGTTCTTGGTTCTTGTTCTTGGTTTTTGTTCTTGGTTCTTAGTTCTTGGTTCTCGATTCTTCGTTCTTGGTTCTTTGTTTTCGGTTCTTGGTTCTTGGTTCATGGTTCTTGGTTCTTGGTTCTTAATTCTTAATTTTTGGTTCTTGGTTCTTGGTTCTTGGATCTTGGTTCTTGATTCTTGGTTTTTGGTTTTTGGTTCTTGGATCTTGGCTTTTGGTTCTTGAATTTTGGTTCTTGATTCATGGTTCATGGTTCTTGGTTCATGGTTTTTGGTTCTTGGTTCATGGTTCTCAGTTCTTTGTTCTTAATTCTTAATTTTTGGTTCTCGGTTCTTGGTTCTTGGTTCTTAATTCTTAATTTTGGGTTCTTGGTTCTTGGATCTTGGTTCTTGATTCTTGGTTCTTGGATCTTGGCTTTTGGTTCTTGGATTTTGGTTCTTGGTTCATGGTTCTTGGTTCTTGGTTCTTGGTTCTCGATTCTTCGTTCTTGGTTCTTTGTTCTTGGTTCTTGGTTCTTGGTTCTTGGTTCTTGGTTCTTGGTTCTTGGTTCTTGGACTTTGATTCTTGGTTCTTGCTTCTTGGTTTTTGATTAATGGTTTTTGGTTCTTGGTTCTTGGTTTTTGGTTCTTGGTTCTTGGTTCTTGGTTCTTGGTTCTTAGTTCTTGGTTCTTGGTTCTTGGTTCATGATTCTTGGTTCTTGGTTCTTGGTTCTTGGTTCTTGGTTCTTAGTTCTTGGTTCTTGGTTCTTGGTTCTTGGTTCTTGGTTCTTGGTTCTTGGTTCTTGGTTCTTGGTTCTTGGTTCTTGGTTTTTGGTTCTTGGATCTTGGTTCTTGGTTCTTGGTTCTTGGTTTCTTGGTTCTTGGACTTTGATTCTTGGTTCTTGGTTCTTGGTTTTTGATTAATGGTTTTTGGTTCTTGGTTCTTGGTTTTTGGTTCTTGGTTCTTGGTTCTTGGTTCTTGGTTCTTAGTTCTTGGTTCTTGGTTCTTGGTTCATGATTCTTGGTTCTTGGTTCTTGGTTCTTGGTTCTTGGTTCTTGGTTCTTAGTTCTTGGTTCTTGGTTCTTGGTTCATGATTCTTGGTTCTTGGTTCTTGGTTCATGATTCTTGGTTCTTGGTTCTTGATTCTTGGTTCTTGGATCTTGATTCTTGGTTCTTGGATGTTTTTTTTAGGTCTGAGATCTTGGTTCTTGGTTCTCGGATCTTGGATCAATATTTACAATATTTTTTAATAATCCTACTTTTTTAATCCATTACAGTGCAATCTCAAATGCCCAGAAGGTTCAAAAATTCGCACTTCTGCCTCACGACTTCAGCCTCCCAACAGGAGAGCTAGGACCAACAATGAAAATCAAAAGACACTACGTCATCAACAAGTACAAAGACATCATTGATAAAATGTATGCTGAAAATTAAAATTCCATAAAAAGTGTCCATAAAAGCATCAATTGTGTTCAAAACCAACCAAAAAAATAAATCATTTGAATTTAATAAAGTTTTATTATTGCAAAAAAAATGTCTTGAATTCAATTTGAAAATGTCTAACTAGTGAAATAATCGTTTGAACCATTGGAAAGCATCCTTCCATGTCTGCTTGTGCAGCTTCAACTCCTGACCATGGTCAACTTTAATATTCAAGGTGCTAATTCCATCACCGCCCTTACTCCTTACAATTTCAAACAATTTATCACCTAATCGAGTCAATGTAAAGTCATCGGCAGTTTGTGTAATGATATTTGGATTAGCATGGATTAAAATCTTTGACAGCTTCGATGCCATTCCATTCGAGAATGAGAGGTAGCACTTTGCATCTGGATGTGTAAAATTAAGCTCATTATCGTCAGTTTGAACCATCAGGAAGTCCAAAGTATTGTCTTTTGTTCCTATAATCGCCTTAATAGTTCCAGCAAATCCAGCAAGTGAGAACTTCTCACCATCAGCTCTAATTTGTGTATTTCCTAAAATATTCGCTAATGTCATCTCAACAGATGCACGGAATCGATTGATGGAATTAAAGCAATTTGCAATTGTGACAATTTTGCCAATGACTGTCATTTCTGAGCATCGACACTCACTGACATCGACGGTTCCATCGCTAGAATTTAGTTGAATTTTATCCATTTGTGGACCGAAAAGTTCTTTGGCTGTGATATTATTGGCAGTTGATATTTTTACGTCATTAACTCGAACTGATTTAACAGTGACGTCACCTTTTTCTAATTCTATGTTTAGAGAATTCATGAGGAGCTCATCGATTAAGACATTTGTTTTCTCGCCAGTAATTCGGACATCTGGAATTGAAATAGGAGATTCGTTAAGTATTTCTGGTTAAGATTGGAATTGAGTGGAGGTAAACGATTGATAAAATATTGGACCATGTCTTAATCTGAATTTGAATTAGGAAGACTTGACTGGATTAAATTTCAGCTTTTCTTCAGCTAAAGCTAAGCATCAGTAAAGCTGAGCATCGTTGAAGCTAAGCATCATTGAAGCTGAACATCATAGTAGCTGACCATCATTGAAGCTGAGCATCATAGTAGCTGACCATCATTGAAGCTGAGCATCATTGAAGCTGAGCATCATTGAAGCTGAGCATCATTGAAGCTGAGCATCATTGAAGCTAAGCATTACTAAAGCTAAGCATCACTGAAGCTAAGCATCATTGAAGCTAAGCATCACTGAAGCTAAGCATCATTGAAGCTGAGCATCATTAAAGCTGAGCATCAGTAAAGCTACACATCTCTAAAGCTAAGCTTTATTAAAGCTGAGCATCACGAAAAAGCTTCATCAAATTCATCGTTAATATTTCTGGACTAAAAACTCCATAAAAGTCTCAAAATTCGTAATCAAAACACTCTTTCAAGTCCTTATCCTACTCTACATATCAAGCTTAGTTTGCTCAAATCCACATAAACCCAAATATTCTAATAAAGCACCTACAATATAAGTAAACAATTCTAGTTCCTCAAATCAACTCACCAAAATCCTTCAGTCTAGCAGTCAGTGGAAAATTGACAACCAACTTGTCATCTTCCGATCGATTATAGTTCATATAAAATCCATCATCATGATGCATAATATTCACTTGACTTCCATTCTGTAGCCGCCCTTGACTGTCATAAACCTGAACATTAATTTTCTTATTTGGTCCAAAGGCTCTATCTGCTGCAATTTCGAGTGAATCAATAGCTTTGACATTTAAATTCACTGTGAATGCGTACTGTCGGCAGAGGAACTTTGACAAGTTTGACGTAATTAATAGATTCTTTAGCCTTAGTGACTGCATGACTGGATAAAATTAAAAACTGAATTTAAATTTCTTTGTTATGAAAGTGAAATTTCATTTGACTTTGTAAACAAAAACAACGAGGGAATAGTTACTGTGATGGAGTTCCCTTTTGGAGACTTTTTGAGAGAATTATTTTACGAGAATGTTTTTGAGAGAGAAATTGACAGTGAGAAATATTTTTGGATGTATTTTGGATGCTTGTTACTAAAAGCCGGCTTTAGAGCTTACAAAGGATCTTTTTTAACGCTGAGAATTATTGAGGCTGAACGTCATTAAAGCTGAACGTCACTAAGGCTGAGCGCCAATAAAGCTGAGTGTTAGCAAGACTGAGCGTCATTAACCTGAGCGTCATAAAAGTTGAGTGTCACTAAAGCTCAGAATAATTAAATCTGAGAGTCATTGAAGCTGAACGTCAATAAAGCCAAGCGTCATTATGACTGAGCGTCTCTAAAGCTGGAAATTAGTAAAGCTGGGCCTCATTAAGACTTCATTAAAGCTGAGCGTTGATAAGCCTGAGCATCAATAAAGCTGAGCGTCATTAAAGATAAGTGTTATTAAAGCTGAGCGTCATTAAGGATAAGTGTTATTAAAGCTAGACCTCGTTAAGACGTCATTAGGGCTGAGCATTATTAGGGCTAAACATAACTAAAGCTGGGCGTCGTTAAGGCTGAGCTTCACTAAAGCCGAGCGTAATTAAGGCTGAGCATTGCTAAAGCTGAGACGTAATAAAGTTGGGTGTCATTAAGGCTTAGCGTTACTTCGGCTGATCGTTACTAGAACTGAGCGTCATTAAGGCCTGGCGTCATTAAGGCTGAACGTCACTAAAGCTGAGAATTAGTAAGGTTAAGCTTCATTAAAGCTGGGCTTTATTAAGACTTCATTAATGCTGAGTATTTTTAATGCTGAGTATTTTTAATGCTGAGCATCAATAAAGCTGTGCGTCATTTGGGCTAAGCGTTACTAAGGCTGATCAGTATTAGAGCTGAGCGTTGTTAAGGCTGAGCATCACTTAAGCTTAAAAATATTAAGACCAAAATCAACAACATAGTTTTAAATTTCAAAAATCATTTTATTTCTCCAAAATTAATTATCACATAATAACCTCAAATATCAATCCTACATACTCATTGTGCATTCTCTCTTCTCAACCTTAACTCCATCCAATTTCGGATGATAAACACTAAATGGAAAATAATCGATTCCATGACATGCAGCGCCATAAATTCCATTCTTATCGATCACAACAATTCCACCAACAAATTTCGGATAATGTCTTGAGATTCTTTCCATTGCCTTTCGTCCAGCCTCGTCAGGTGACATTCCATTCCTCATAAATTCCACAGCCAACATTGATGGCAAAAATCTCATTAAAATGTCACCATCGCCAGTTGCTGCAGCAGCACCAACCGAATTGTCAGCATATCCACCGGAACCAGGAATCGGTGAGTCACCAACACGACCTGGAATTTTGTGGTTTGCTCCATTTGTGGATGTTCCAGCAGCTATGTCACCTGATGTGTCTATTGCTACCATTCCAATTGTGTCATGATTATTAGATGCAAATAAGCTCTCATGACTTTCACGTGATGCAGTCAGGAACTCCTCACTTATTGGCACGTACGGTCCACAATGTTTTTCAGGCGATGGAAGCACATTTTGCCAAAAATTCGGTTGACAATTTTGAGATTTCCAGTCTGAGTGAATTTTCTTTGACTTTTCTGTACTCAAACTTTCCTTCTTGAATCCCATCATGACTGCAAAGTCAGTCGCTTGCTCACCAACAAGCATTGTGTGCTTTGTATACAGCAAGACATGCTTAGCTACCGCTATTGCATCTTTAATGTTCCTGATGCTGCCAACAGCACCAACATTCATTGTTCTACCGTCCATAAGAAATGCATCAAGACAAGTTTCACCATTTTCATTTGGAGATCCTCCGTAGCCAACTGTTCCATCACATTGTTCTCGTTCACAGACACTGCAGCCTTCGACGATGGCGTCGATCTGAAATGAAGAAATTTTAGTCTTGTGATTATAAGGAGCCTTAGTTGTAGGTTCGGTTCGTAGTGAGTTGAAGTCAAGATGGGGTCATTACTAAGTTTTGTCTGCCTAAGCTTCGGTTTACACATAAATTAGTATTAAAGTCAACTTCAACTAATCTGCAGCTGACAGGAAATCCCATCGAAACATGCTCAAAATGGCTCCCAACTCATCCCATAAATCAGCCAATTATTAAACTTCTTTCAAAACTTACAGCTGACTTTTTCTGTCGATTAATCACATCCCAAGCCTTAACTGTGGCATTTGTGAAGCCCCAAGTGTTGACTACGATTGGAAATTTTGCATTTTCTGCATGGACTGTGGTTGATGGTGATAGGAGGTTCAGATATTGTGAAAAAAGTAGGAATAAGTTCTTCATTGTTTACTACTGACAACCACTCTTAATTAAAGATTCAAATCAGCCTTAAAACCTCAGATCACTTCAAAATCAGAGCCTGTAAGCTTCACTAGACTTAATATAATCGAGAACAATTTAAAACTTAATCATTGATTTTAATTTATTAAAGAAGTAAACTTTTTGGAATGTTTTTGTTATTGTTTATCAATTGTTTATTAAGGAGTCGCATAGGGGAGCAACAACTGTATAAGAATGACTAAATCTACAAAACTTATTTGAAAATCTAAGAGACAGTTGACAGAACTAAGCATTTTGAACTGAAGAATCGAACTGAACTGATAGTTTTAAGATGCTTGAGTGTTTTTTCGTGACTTGGTTAACTTTTTCAGCTTCAAGAGACTTGAGTCCATCAATACTGAAGCTTTATGAGCGTCACAGACTTCAAAACTCCAGTCAGCACTTAAACTAGAGTTTTGTGTCTAGATTGAAGACATAATCAACACACTGACGTAGCTTGGAGAGTCCAATAATGAAGATACAATCTTAATATCATAAACTTAGTCTTCCTGAAACTTTCAATCAGGAAATGAATCAAATACACCTGCTATCTTGATCGTCACTGCTTGTTATTTCAATTTTTAAGCTTAACTTCCCTTACAATCTTAAAATTCATGACAAACTTTACCTTAATTACTTTAACGACCTTAACAACCTTACACAACAGTTGACAAAAAATTAGAAAATTACTTTTCGGCCTCAATTTGGCTTTTTGTTGTGTAAAAATTCATTATCTTTTAAGTATAGTTTTTAAAACAATTCCTGTAAGATGCCCGAAAAGGATGGAAACTAAAACTAATAAAAAAATGGACAGCACGTGCACCTCGACAATGACTGTGCGATAAAGCATTTTCTTTATTTAATTTAGGAATTATTCAAATAAAATGTTGGGCTTTCTTATTGCTAGGGTACTTACTAGAGTCCTACTACTAGAGTCCTACTACTAGGGTAGTACTAGGGTCGTACTAGGGTCGTACTAGGGTCGTACTACGGTCGTACTAGGGTCGTACTAGGGTCGTACTAGGGTCGTACTACGGTCGTACTAGGGTCGTACTAGGGTCGTACTAGGGTCGTACTAGGGTCGTACTAGGGTCGTGCTAAGGTCGTACTAGGGTCGTACTACGGTCGTACTACGGTCGTACTAGGGTCGTACTACGGTCGTACTAGGGTCGTACTAGGGTCGTACTAGGGTCGTACTACGGTCGTACTAGGGTCGTACTAGGGTCGTACTAGGGTCGTACTAGGGTCGTACTACGGTCGTACTAGGGTCGTACTACGATCAGTTTCTGGAAATTTTTAAATAGCAATACAAAGGTGTTTACCAGTGCTTCTCAATCTTTTAAGGCATCAGGGGAGTAACTCATTCATTTCGCGCCACGATGTTAACCTTTTTTGACACATCAAGATTTTTTTTTGTCGCGGAACATAGTTTGAGCAACACTGGAAATTACCTTAGGAAGGAACTGACTCCTATTATTGATTTTCAGACCTTACAAGTAGATAACAATGCTTCTGTAAAGTCGAAATGTCAACTCTAGCCACATAGACATCATCACCTGACAGACCCTTATTTACAAAACATGTCAGGACTTCTAAAAGTCGTGACATTAATTATCTTTAAATTTTTGTACATTTAACTAAAATATAAAAGCTCAAAGCTATCAAAACTGAGCTATTTGAAGTATTTCAAGTCATTAACAGCTATGAAGTCGCGAATATCGGTGGCATTTCTAACATTTTCTTCAATACTTAGTGTTTTTGGGAATCCAAGTCCATCGACTGTCCAGTCAGAGTTTAAAAAGTACAAAGAAGACTACGAGCGAGAATATGACAATAAATTTGAGGAATATAAAGCTAGAAAGAATTTCGGAACGACCTTAATAATGGTCGAAGAACACAATGCAGCCTTTGAGGAGGGCAAGTCGCCATTTAAAATGGATTTAAATAGATTCGCTGACAAAGATCCACAAAAGCTTCGTCAAATCACGACAAACACGGCACCGCTGACACCACTGATGATGGGTCGTGCAATCAGTGTCATAAATGAGACGAGATATCCACCTGGACCACCTTTTGTTGATTGGCGCACTAGCAACTGCATCACACCTGTCAAGGATCAAAGTTACTTTTGTAATTCTTGTTATGCATTCAGTGGAATTGCAGCACTTGAAGCTCAGTGGTGTCTCAAAACTGGACAATTGGTGACAATGTCTGAACAGCAAATCATTGACTGCACATATAATTCATTTTATGGAAATTGGGGATGTGATGGAGGCTCACAAGCAACGGCTTATGTCAGAATTCAACAAAATGGCGGAATTGAAAGTGATGTGACATATCCTTATTTAGAAACGTATGGACATACTGATCGATTTCCATGTAAATTTAATAAATCAAGAGCTGTGGCGACAGCAGGTGGATATTACCGTATTAAACCTTATAAGGAAGCACAACTAGCTAATATTATTGCAATTGTTGGACCTGTGTCTGCAGCTATGAATGGAAGTACGCCATCATTTTGGTATTACTCGAGTGGTGTCTACAGCGATCCACAATGTACACAATCGACATCACATAGTGTACTTATTGTTGGATATGGAACAGATTATTCAGTCACTCCACCGATGGATTATTGGCTTTGTAAGAATAGTTGGTAAGTATTATAGATGAACTAAGTTTTGTGATGTGATTTACAAGTTGATAGATTCGGGAAATATTAATCAGCACAGCAAATATCTGTGGTATGACATGATCCACTGGACAAGGGCATTTCTATAATAATTTATACCAATGGAGGAAGAGGCTCACTTGAAATAAATTAAAAATTGTCATTTAATTCACGGAAGTGGCTGAACATTTTTAAAGGGGGTTCTGAAAAATTAAGGGGATGGGGGGGGGGGTTAAAAATTTGAGAGTTTTTTTAAAATTAATTTCTCGAAAATCCTTCCTAATGAAATTTAAAAAATGTTTTCAAAAAAAGGGTTTTTTTAAAAAAAAATAGTGGGGAGTGGGGGGGAGGGGGGTGGGTTTTGAATTTTTTGGGGGGGGGGTTAATTTTTTTATCTCCAAAAACCTTAGAAAATTGAAAAAAATGCCCAACAGAGGAGGGGGTTTGACCCTAAACTTTCACCCCCCCCCCCCCCCCCCCCCAACCTAGCCTTAACCTAGATTTAATTTAGCCCTTAGTTCCATACTTGTCCTAGTGTAAAGTCATAGTACCAGCAGTGAAGAAGCAGTGTCCTTTACTTTTTCTCTATGCTTTAAGCTTCAAACGTTCCAGCTACAGATAACAGAGGGGAAAACAACATAATGGGATTGGGACTAGAACTGGGTTTAGGACTAGAACTAAGTCTGAGACTGAGACTTATTCTCCGTCTCAGAGACTAATTAGTCTTTAAATTACTACGGATTTCTCAACACGCTCATCACGATAAAAAGAATGTCCCATCATGTTGTTATCCCCTTGAAATTTCACTCAATTCAAATCTAAAAATCTAAATCTTTTACAATTTATTTAAAACTTAGGTCATCAGATTGGGGTGACAATGGGTAAGCCAGAAATTCTCTTCAAATTAGATAAGATTTATCTAAAGACTTTGTACTAATTTCAGCTACTTCAAAATACAACGTGGAGTCAACATGTGCGGCATTTCTGGATTTTTGATTTTCCCAGAAATTCCATTGGCAAATATCACGCGAACTACGACAACAGCATCGCCGTGGATTGGATAACGACAAAATATAGAAGACGACAAATGTTTTATTAAAAAAATAATTAATTTGATGTTTTCAAGGGGAAAACAACGTGATGGAAAAAAAAGATTTAAATTGAAAATTGAAGACATTTAAGTTTGCAAAATTGGAGTAGTTTCGATCCCAATTCATTTTCATCACGATGTCTTCTCCATGAATTAATAATTAACTTAGTTGTCCAATGTGCGGAAGTGTCTGTCGCACGAATCTGATTCTATATCCTTAAAAAGACATAATCTTAATAAATGTTAAATTATTGTGATTAAAGCCATGTTATTGCTGTCTTCTGTCCATTTTACAGTGCAATGACTTAAAAATTTTAGGTCAGGGTTGGTTTTTAACGCTTAATTCAACAAACCTAGAAGAAATTGCAAGTTCAACAATTCACTGAATTAAGAAGAACTTAGTGGTCAATACTTCAACAACTGCTATATTTATCAATCATCAAAATTATCACTAAATGAAAATTTGGCTACAGAATTATGGAACTTAAGTGACGAGATTACAAATGAGACTCTTAAGAAAACAGAATTAAACTATTGCAAACTCCGCATTATTATTATTTTATCACAAAGTTAACTAGTTTAATTGAGTTTAGCCTTGATGAGATTCTGCACTTTCAGATGATGTGATTGATTGAGGTGGTTCTTCGTACTTATCTTCATTTGATGCATTCATTGCTTTGACATATTCTGCATAGTTTAAAAATCCATTTTTGTCTAGATCAGCAAAGTCCAGGAATTCGTCAACAACACCTAAAATGATAATAAAAGTTTAAGTCTCGCCTGGAACTAAAAACTAAGGATCAGGAGAGTTTTGGTCATGTCTGGAACTGAAAACAAAGATCCAGGAGTGTTTTGGTCATGTCTGGAACTGAAAACTAAGATCCAGGAGAGTTTTGGTCATGTCTGGAACTGAAATTTAAGATCCAGGAGAGTTTTGGTCATGTCAAGAACTGAAAACTAAGATCCAGGACAGTTTTCGTCATTTCTGGAACTAAAATTTAAGATCCAGGAGAGTTTTGGTCATGTCAAGAACTGAAAACTAAGATCCAGGATAATTTCAGTCATGCCTGATGCACATGTTTTATGAACAGCCCTATTTTAAGTACTTCCTTGAAAAAGCGATAAAATCTAGGTCAGTCAATAAAACACAAAATAATCAACTTGCTTGTTATGTGCGACAACTCGTCCTGTGAATTTGATTCGCCGTGTCTATGTAGAGCAGCTTTAATCATTTCTAGTCCATCCAAATTATTATTATTGTCAGTGTCGTGTATTTTAAAATAATAGAAACTTTTCTCATCGTCACTCATCTCTGAGATTTCTTTATGCTTAACATGCATTCCTGTTAAATCTTCTGCTAAGTGCCTGCAATTAATATTAATTTTATTGAGCTCATTTTTCAGCTTAAAATGCACTAATTTTACTCTTTATCGTGACTATTTAGATGTTCATTGAACTCTTGCTTCCTAGTTTCACGTTTTACTACGTAGCTGTTGCGCGGATGATGTGGTCCGTGCTTTGCGTTAATCTCTACAACTAACAATAATATTGACAGAGTTATCGATGATTTTATAAACATTTTTGATATTTATTAAAATTCTGAATGATTTTTTGTTTTTCTTAGAAAAAAATACACGACTTCCTTAAAACAGATTTTTTAAGGCATGCGCAATTTAGTTGATATCAAAGAGGGGAGAAAATTGTTATTGTTGAGGGAAAATTTCGATGCATGGACAGCTAAGAATGTTTAAATTTCGGCAAGAAATTTGGAATTATTAACGAATTTTCCGTAGAAACAATGCGATTAAATATATTTTTTGATTGAATAGCTGGTGGGCTGGATGGCTCCTGGAATATCTCAGAATTCTCAAAATTTCGAAATTGACTTTCCAGTCATCGACTCTACTTGACTTTTCAGTCATCGAGTCTACTTGACTTTCCAGCCATCCACTCTACTAGACTTTCTAGTCATCGACTCTACTTAACTTTCCAGTAACCGGCTCGATTTAACTTTTCAGTGATTGATTCTACTTGACTTTCCAAGCATCTACTCTACTTGACTTTCCAAGTATCTACTATACTTGACTTTCCAGTCATCGACTCTACTTGACTTTCCAGTCATCTAATCTACTTGACTTTCCAGTGATTGACTCTACTCGACTTTTCAGTCATCGACTCTCCTTGACTTTCCATTAATAGACTCTACTTAGCTTTCCAGTGATTTTACTTTCCAGTGATTGATCCTCTACTTGACTTTTCAGTCATGAACTCTACTTGACTTACCAGTCATGAACTCTACTTGAATTTCCAGTCGTGAAGTCTACTTGACTTTTCATTCATGGACTCTACTTGACTCTCCAGTCACCGACTCTACTAGACTTTCCAATCATCGACTCTATTTGACTTTCCAGTCATCGACTCTACTTGACTTGCCAGTCATCGACTCTACTTGACTTTCCACTCATCGACACTACTTGACTTTCCAGTCATCGACTCTACTTGACTTTCCACTCATCGACACTACTTGACTTTCCAGTCATCAACCATACTTGACTTTCCAGTCATCAACCCTACTTGACTTTCCAGTCATCGATTCTACTTGACTTTCCATTCATCGACTCTACTTGACTTTCCAGTCATCAACCCTACTTGACTTTCCGGTCATCGATTCTACTTGACTTTTCATTCATCGACTCTCCCTGACTTTCCATTCATGAACTTTACTTGACTTTCCAGTCATTGACTCGACTTGAATTTCCAGTCATCGTCTCTACTTGACTTTTCAGTAACCGACTCAATTTGACTTTCAAGTCATGGACTCTACCTCCTTGCCAATCATCGACTCTTTTTGGCTTTCCATTCATCAACTCTACTTGACTTTTATGTCAATAACTCTATCTGCTTGCACACATAAACAGTTAAAATTTTATAACATTCATAATGTTTCATATAACATTCTCATAACATTCTCACTGATGGTGAAATTAAAAAATGAAAACTTAAACAAAATATTCATTCTCAGAGAGAGAATACTTAAATTGACAGTAATCAGCAAAATTAATTCTCACAAATTTTATTTTATTCATTTAAAAGTGTCAAAATGTATTATAAAAAGTTATAAAAAAAATAAGGAAATTGAATATTTAATAGACGAAACACTTGAGGAGATATTTTCAAATCTTAATCAAAATTCCTTGGTCAATGCATCGCTGGTTTGTCGAAGGTAAAGTGAATTTTAATTTTTATTTGAATGAAAAGTGAAGATTCGATGTTGTGGCTAAGTTCATTAGAGTTGTTGCTGTATTAAGGGTTTATCATAAAGGGAGGAGCTTCAGTTAAGATCCGTATTTATACATAAATTAATAGCTGCCATTTTCTTATTTATTATTCTTTTTAGATGGGCAGACGTCATCCAAACCTTATCATTCTTGATGAAACAACTTGACTTGATGATTTATATTCAACATAATTTCTTCAAAATTCAGTGCGTCATTCCAAGTCTAAAATACCGGAACTTAACGATGACTTTAGAAGGCATTGTACATGACTTACCTTCAGATATCATTGAGGATCTTCAAACTCAAAGTGAATGCATTAGAAATGTTAATCTTGTCAATTTTGATCGAATGAACGCCATTTTAGCTGTTTCAGTGCTTAATAACATCACAAAATTGACAATTTTAAATTATCGACATGAAAATGATGTTCTTGGTATTGTTGACTTGCAACATTTGAGGCATTTAGATCTGATTAACTCGATTTCATTTGCTGAGATCATCAACAGTCAAGATTTGAGGATTTTGAAGGTTTATGGCGGTTTCAACACTAGAAATAGATTTTCAGAAAATTATAATGATTTGAGTGCTGGACTCAATAATTTCTTGACGAAATGTAAGCATTTAAAAAACTTGACATTGTCAAACATCCAAATTTCAAATCCTAACCCTGATCTTTTTGATTTCAATTTGGACGCTTTGATGATCGAAAGTTTCAACTTTGATGAGGAAAATTTGATTGAATTTCTGGTTAATCAAAACAAATCTCTTAAAAAGCTAGCAATTTTGAACAATCCACCAAAATCAATTATTTCAGTCATAATATTTTCACAGCTGCCCCTCGATGAGCTTGAAATTGATATTGGCATCATTTCTAGTAGTTTTAATCCACTGATTGTCAACAAAACAATCAGAAAACTAACAATTAGGTTATTAGGTTATTAGGTTGTTGAAGAATTTATGATTCTAGAAATATCATTTGAGTCACTTCTACAGCATCTCAACTTTACTATCCTTAATCTTAAAACTTTAAAACTCTCGGAACTTCCAAAATTCATCTCGCCAACAATTGAATTTGACAAACTGGAAGTCATTGAGATTGACAAAATTCAAAGTCAGCTCGACATCGAAAATTGTCAGTTTTTGGTCATTTACAGTCCAAATTTGCAAACACTTAAAATCAATTCCATGGAACGAGAACTTTTCAAATCCAAATTCTTCATCGCAATCGTGACGAAGGCAAAGAATCTCAAAAATATCCACATTGGAACTACATGTCGATTCTCATTAGATATGATAAATACTGTTCGACAGATTAAAGGATGTGGACATCCATTGAAGTCTATTTCATTTGCATGCTGCATTATGGATAATAATATTGGATATAATATCAATGACATATTTATGGATGGACTTAAGTTGAATTTTCATCAAAAATCAAATAAATTCTTTTTCTTTCTGAATAATCAGACACAGTTGGGAAGGATGAAGAGAAAGCTTGATGAAAGGCAAAAAGATCTTGAGCAACAAAGGCGATTGAGTAATTTTAGAAACCATCAAATTGAGAAATATGAACGGAAACAGTTTGTTCCTAATTTGTAAAATTACAAATAAAATTTAATAAATCGTGTGTCGCTACACTATAATTTTTGAGGTTAAGATGACTTCACACTAGAGTTTAAAAGTTCAGGTGTCTTTGCACTAGAGTTTGTAAGGCTCAGGTGTCTTCACACTAAAGTTGGTAAGGTTCAAAAGCAATTACATTATAGTTTCTAGGTTAAGACGACTTCACACTAGAGTTTAAAGGTTCAGGTGTCTTCACACTAGAGTTTGTAAGATTCAGGTGTCTTCACACTAGTGTTTGTAAGGTTCAAAAGCAATTACATTATATTTTCTAGGTTAAGACGACTTCACACTAGAGTTTAAAGGTTCAGGTGTCTTCACACTAGAGTTTGTAAGGTTCAAAAGCAATTACATTAAAGTTTCTAGGTTAAGATGACTTCACACTAGAGTTTAAAGGTTCAGGTGTCTTCACACTAGAGTTTGTAAGGTTCAGAAGCAATTACATTAGAGTTGCTAGGTTAAGATGACTTCACACTAGAGTCTAAAGGTTCAGAGGTCTTCACACTAGAGTTTGTAAGGTTCAAAAGCAATTACATTAAAGTTTCTAGGTTAAGACGACTTCACACTAGAGTTTAAAGTTTCAGGTGTCTTCACACTAGAGTTTGTAAGGTTCAGAAGCAATTATATTAGAGTTGCTAGGTTAAGATGACTTCACACTAGACTTTAAAGGTTGAGATGCCTCTACACAAGAGTTTCTAGGTTAAGGCGCATTCACACTAGGGTTTTTATCTTAATTTTAAAACTAAATCTTGACTACATTGATTTATAACAACTCATTTACGATTCTCTAAATAATCTTAATGTGTACACAAAAATTGAGAAAATAAATCTTTCTTAATGATAAGACTCTTCTTTTCTTTTGTCTTATGATCTCTTCGCAGTCTCATTTAGAACCCGTTTACGTACACAACATCAAAAATTAATTTTTATTCAGTTAAAATTCAATATATTGCAGTATGACTAAATTTAATTACTATAATTCAGTCAATAAAGTCTGGAGTGGTAAACCTCGTACACCTCTCTACAATCCCGAAGCAAATCTTGGTCAATTAATTCTTAAAAAGCTAATTCAATCACCGAAAAGTGTTTTTCAAGTGTCAGATGATAACGGGGTTCAATTGTCCAATTTTGAGACTTATCGTCGCTCTATTAAGTTCGCTGACTATCTCTCAAAAGCTGGGTTGACACAAGGTGATGTTATTGGAACAATTGTGTCGAATCATGAAAACTTGGCGCCACTAATGTTCGGTTGCTTTACAATTGGAGTTGCTGTTAATCCACTGGCAATTATCATGAATGAAGGTGACATTGGATTTATGTGGGAAAAGACTAAGCCTAAGATTGTGTTTTCTGATGCAAATATTGTCAAATTGGTGAAGAATGCTTTGGAAAAAATTGGATCTGATGCTAAGATATACACAATGCATGTCAAGGTTGATGGTTTTGGATTTATTGATGACATTTTGAGAGTCAAGCTGGATATTGAGAAGTTTGAGTGAGTTTTAAGAAATTTTAGTAACCTAACCTCAAAGTTTTGAGTAATTTAGCAACTTAACCTCAAAAGTTTGACTAATTTAGCAACTTAACCTCAAAAATTTGACTGATTTAGCTACTTAACCTCAAAAGTTTGAATGATTTGGAAACTTGACCTCAAATTTTTAACTAATTTAGCAACTTAACCTCAAAATTTTAACCAATTTAGTAACTTAACCTCAAAAGTTTGACTAATTCGCAAACCTAACCTCAAATTTTTGACTAATTTAGCAACTTAACCTCAAAAGTTTGACTAATTCGGAAAGCTAACCTCAAAGTTTTGACTAATTTAGCAACTTAACCTCAAAAGTTTGACTAATTCGGAAACCTAACCTCAAATTTATAACTTTTTGAACAACTTAACCTCAAAAGTTTGACTAATTTGGAAACCTAACCTCAAATTTTTAACTTATGGAGCAACTTAACCTCAAAAGTTTGACTAATTCGGAAACCTAACCTCAAATTTATAACTTTTTGAGCAACTTAACCTCAAAAGTTTGACTAATTTGGAAACCTAACCTCAAATTTTCAACTAATTTAGCAACTTAACCTCAAAAGTTTGACTAATTCGGCAAGCTCACCTCAAATTTTCATTTAATGTGGTAACTTAACCTCAAAAACTTCTTCCATTTTAGATTCCCAAACCTGCCAAACACTCCATCAACTACTGCAGTTATCATGTGCTCATCAGGTACAACAAGTGCACCGAAAGGTGTCTGCAAGTCTCACAAACAAGTCATAACCCAAATATATCCTCAATATCCTTCAAACTTGATTAAAACTGATGTGATTTTCAACAGTTCTCCGTCTTTTTGGGTCACTTATTTATACATGCTGATGCAAAGCGCTCTTTATGGCTTCAAGATGGTCATAACCTCACAGAGAATGACACCTGAGTTGTTTATGGATATTGTTGATCGACATCAAGTCAGTTTATTGTTCTGTCCACCGCCGTTTGGTCACGTGTTGTTGAATTCTCCGAAATTAAGGAGGATGGAAAGTCCATTACGGATTCTTGTTGCTGGAACTGTGTTTACTAACGAGTATATTGATAAGTTGAAGGAAATCTTCCCAAATGGAACGATTATGGCCTGTTATGCATCATCTGAAAGTGACATTTTGGCATCATCACTTGAAAATGGAGTTTGTGGATTAAGCTCGGGGTATCCAGCTGATGGTGTTAAGATTAAGGTGATTAAAAGTTAAATTTTTTTAATTTTTCTTTTAGAATTTTTCTTGAATTTTCCAGGTTGTCGATGAAAATGAGCAAAACCTTGGCCCAAATGATCTTGGTGAGATCCGATACATAAGCTAAGTTCCGTTCTCAGGCTATTTTGGTGATCCTGAAAACTATTTAAATGTCTTCGACTCTGAAGGATACGCACGAACTGGAGATGTTGGATACTTTGATGATAAAGGTCAACTTTACATTATAGATCGAATCAAGCACATGCTGAAGGTCAAAGGTTTCCAAATTACACCAATGGAAATTGAGAAAGTCATCAATGAGATTGATGGAGTTCGAATGAGCTGCGTTGTTGGAGTTTTTGATGATAAATTATTCGATGACATTGTTTATGCCTTTGTTATTAAGGATAAGACTAAGGAGGAGCTGAATGAAGAGTTTGTAGTTGAATATGTTAATAAGAAGTTGATTGCTGTTAAGAAGATCACTGGCGGGGTTCATTTTGTTGATTCGATTCCATTGACACCTTCCGGAAAAGCTTTGTATCGGGAAATTAAGAAAATTGCAGTTCAAATTCATGAAAAATCCAGAAGCTTGTGAAAAAAGATAAGGTTAGGATTTTTGAGGTTAGAACTTTCATATTTTGTAGTTTTTGAGGTTAGAACTTTCAAATGCTATATTTTTGAGGTTAAAATTTGACAACAAATAATTTTTGTGGGAAAAATTCCAAATCTTGAAATTTTTGAGGCTAGAATAATATTTTTTGCAAATTTTGAGATTAGAATTTGAAAAATATATGATTATTGAAGTTAGAATTTAAAATTGAACGATTTTAAGGTTAGAGTTTTATATTTCTAAATCTTTTAGTTTAGAACTACAAAATTTGCAATTTTTGAGGTTAAAATTTTAAAAGGAACAATTTTTGAGGTTAACTTTCAAAGTTTTATATTTTTTGAGGTTAGAATTTGAAAAGTGTATGATTTTGAGGTTAGAATTTAAAAATTAAATGATTTTGAGGTTAGAATTTTATATTTTTAAATCTTTTAGGTTAAAACCACAAAATTTATAATTTTTGAGGTTAAATTTTAAAAGGAACAATTTTTTAAGGTTAACTTTCAAAGTTTTATATTTTTTGAGGTTATAATATCAAAAAATTATGATTTTTGAGGTTAGAATTTGAATAAATGATAAATAAAATTATGAAAAAAAATTGTCAGTTTTTCAAGAATTTAAAAACATTTGAAAAGCTTTAAACATTCGTAAGGTTCTATCTCAATCACCCAATTCCATCAGCAAGTCACAGTCCCCGTATTTACGGATGTCACGTACAAAATTACACAAAAAAAATTGAATACAATAAAATTTCATTTATTCTCATTAAAAACGCATTTAACTCGCATTAGTCATCGAAATTCACGTCAAATTCGTCATCACTTGAGTCACCGTCAGCAGCTCATCATCACAGCTATCAAATCACTACAAAAATTACAAGAAATTAAGGAAAAATTATAAAAAAAATTCAATTTTTAGAACAAATTTTACAAAAACAATTTTTAAATAAGAAAAAATAAAATTGAGGATTTGTGAAAAAAGTGACGTTAAAAATTGAAATTTTGCCAATTTTTAAAAAGCTATTAAAAAAATAAAAAATTCATCAAATCGCAAAAAAGTGAGCAAAAAATTCCTACAAAAATTATACAAAAAAAAACCATGCAACAAAACAAACAAAGCCTCTTCCCAGCATTTCAATGCCTCAGCATCCCAATTACCCTCCAAAAAGAAGTCGCAATCGATCACGACGGCCAAGAAGTAGCAAAATGTGGCTTTAAAATCGGCGGTGGAATCGACCAAGACTTTACAAAATCCCCGCAAGGCTACTCAGACTATGGAATTTATGTGACTGACGTTACGCCAGACTCAGCAGCTGATCGTGCTGGATTAAGGATGCACGACAAGATCCTACAATGTAATGGATATGACATGACTTTGTGTACACATAAAAAGGCTGTTCAGATCATCAAGAAGACAAATGTGCTGAATTTATTGGTTACAAGGAAGGGCGTCACTCATATGTAAGGTGGGATTTGTTATGGATTCTTTTAATTTTTTTTTTTTTGGGTGTGTGATTTTGAATGGGATGTGATTCAGAGTGGAATGGGATGCAAAGAAGATTGAATGGATTGAGATGTGATCGAGGTTTAGCTATGCTTTAAACTACACTTCAGATTACACCTCAAATCATGCTTAAATCACCCTAAGGGAGTATTTGAATTTAAATGGAGCAGTCAGCCTTCGGTTTTGTAAATGTTAAGTTTTTGGGGGTCTTATAAATGTTTAAGTGATGGACAGCATTAGATGATTCATTCCCGAAAGGCACACAGCGTAAAACTGATTGAAAATGTACGACATGAGCACGGCACCACCTCAGATTTCACCAAATCCGTTGATGTGCTGCATTTATGCCGTCCTGTGTCACTTTTTCTGCAATCTTTACGCTGTGTGCTTTCCGGGGTAGTTTTGGGAATCCAGAAGATAAATCCTTAAATTGTGTACTTTTTGTGATCTTGCTCTCTTAGGGTTCCGTTAATAACCTTGATTACGAGGCTGTTCATCGGTTCTTTTCTGATTTTTGGTCCAAACGCTGGACAAGTCCTGATTTTAGCTATGATAAAGCGAAACATTTCAAATTTCCAAGTAATTTGGAAGAAAAATAGGTTAAAACAAGCGGGACTGTCGAGCTCAAAAGTGTGCAGTTGTTCAGCCTTTTCTCGACTTTTTGAGCTATCATTTGAACACTTCCATTCCACAACGGGCATCATAAATGGGATAAAATAACAATAAAAAAGTGAAAAAGTATCAAAATGAAAAGATAAAGGAACAAAAAAAAACTTGAGAATTTGTTTGAAAATCAACACAAAGATTATTTACACAATCAAATTATTATAAAAAATATTCCTCAGATTTTATTAAGTTTATTAATTTTTTTAAATATTTTTATTGAAATGAAATATCAAAGTAACAAATTTACCCTTTTTTTAAAATATTTTATTAACAAGATTATTATTCCTATTATTTTTATTATAATAACTTTTACTACTCAAATCATATCATTATTATTAATTATTTTTCGGATGGAATTTGAAGTTTTTTTGAATTTTGGGTGGTTCTTGGGGGTCATTTGCTTAGAGACAGTGTTTTAATTGATGTCAAAATTTTAAATAAATAAACTTAGCTGAGCTCCTTAGTAGACAATTGAGAGCTTAAATTAAAGAATTAAAGTCTCAAAAATTGGACATTTAAATTCAAATCTCATAAAAAATGACAATTAATTTAAAAACTTGTCAAAACTTGTCAAACTTGTCAAACTTGTCAAAAATTGTCAAATATTGTCAAAACTTTTCAAATTTGAGCAAAATAAACCCAAATCGACCCCCAAAAATCTTTAAAAAAAAAATTCCAAAAAGTAAGAAATGTCAATAAAATTATTTTTTTTATTTAAATTTTTTTATAAAACACGAAAAAATTGAATCAATTTCAAAGCATTTTAGTCACGCATTCCGTTATGTACTGTAGGTTAATAATTAATTATTTAAAATAAAACTTTTTAAATTATAATATTTTCGTCAATTTTATCCACAATGATTTTTAATCGAATTTTAAGCAAAAATAAAAAAAATAAATAAAAAAAATTTGAAATGTGAAGCAAAATATTTTTAATTTTTTGAAGATTTTGAAGAAAAAATTGAAAGTTAAGTCACATTTTGAAGAATTAAGTGAGTTCAAAAAACTCAAAAAATTGTCAAAATTTAGAAAAAAAAAATTGCAACAAAAATCTTAAAATTTTTTAAAAAATTTCACAATTTAAAAAAAACTGACTCAAAAACATTCGCCAGCTTTTTTAAAAATCGACTATAAAATAAAAAAAATTAGCAAAAATGTTATCGTGAATAATCAAATTTTTATACGAAAAAGTTTTGCATTCAAATTTTTGTTTGGTGCAAAATTTTCAAAAAAAAACAACTTTTTTAACAATTTTTTGTGAAAATTAAAATAAAAATTAAGAAATCGCTTTTTGATGTTTAGAAAAAAAAATCATTTAAAATTGAAAAATTGGTAGAAAATTAATAAATTTAAAATAACGAAGAAAAAAAATTGTATTTCAAAGAAAAATGATGCAATAAAGTGAAAATAATATCATTAAAATTACTTTAATCTTTTAAAAACTTTATGTTAACATCCTTGACGTCGTCAATAATTTTTCAGGAATCTTTGCAAAACCTAAGTTGCCATGCCTTATTTAACACGTCAGTCACTATCCCAAAACTTTCAAAAAAATCTTTTTTTATCAAAAATCAAATCAAACTTTTAATTAAGTTGCCTAGACCCTCAAAAATTAATCCTAATCCCTCATTACCCTAACCAAATCAGTCCCTAACCTCAATGTGAAAAAGTAAAAAATCTCAAAAATTGACAGCACAGAAATGCCAGCAAAAAGTCCCAAAATTCCACCAGCATACGAGAAAAAGTCAACAAGCTTGAACTCCTGAACTCGAATCATTGCATAATATTCGCTGTCCTTCCATCTCATTTGAATCAACGAGTTACTGACACTCAAGTTCCTGTCAAATTTGTTCTTATAAACTTCATACGAATATTTTACTTCATTACATGCTGGCAGGCATCGACAGACTCCGTCCGATTCATAAAGATGATCATATTCAGTTGCTTTGTTGTTTGCGATGTAAAAGAAGCAGTTCAACAAGCTGTATTTATCACATATGTCCATAATTGGGTCTCGAATGAAGTTGTAAGGAACACATGTGCATGTTTGGTAAACTAAAAGATTTTTAAAGGATTAAAAAAGGATTTAACATGATTAACCAAGCTTACCACTTTCTGACAGACACTCCATTTCGCAGTTCCTTTGTGTGTAAAGTTTGAAGTACTTAAGCCTTCGTTCACCATCAAAATAACAATTTCTAGACTTAATATCAAGGGACTTTAAATTCTCTTCAGCTTTAATAATGCTTGGAGTGACCAAAATGTCATAAATTGAACTTTTTTGAAGTCCTTCACGATACCCGATCAGCGGCAGCTCATTTGGTGAATGAATGTAATAAAAATTTGTATTTGCTGATAAGTTGTTCCTAGAATTAATGCTTAATAAGTCACAGAAAAATATTTGAAGAATCTTCAAAAAGCTACCAAATGTTAAACTCAACGCTGAGTCCTTTGCCGTCACCAATCGATGTCTTGAGTGGATAATTGCAGTTCTGTTGACATCCATAACTGTAATGAAAATCCCTCGAGACTCTATCAAGGTTCAATAGCTTAAAATCTTCAATTAAATTAAATGCACGACCAATTAGCTGAGTAGTCAACACATCTGTGTACTCCAATTTTTGATTCTCATTCCATGTCGCGCTGTACACGTCAAATGGAATTTTACTTCTTCCTGTCATTATTCTCAGAAGATCCACAAAGTCTGAAGTCGATTTGAAATGGAAAAGGTTGTCACTAGTTGAATACAATTGACCTTGGGAGCCCACTTCAAGTTGAAGCCATACAATGTAAGGCTTGTCGCTGAAATCTAGCGTACTATTGGGAACTGGACTTCTATCTTCTTTGTCTGTTATGACACGAACTATTGTTAAAGCTGGAAATGGAACCTGAAATTTTGTTTGTATTTTAATTTGAATGGTTTATTTATTTTGGGAATCAGACATCTAATTAAGTACTGGCCGGTTCAAATAGCTTCAATGGTTTAGTCATTCATACTGGCACCTGATCAGGCCTTGACATAGTTAACACAAACTTACCTTCTGAACATCCACAGCAGATTTATCAAATATAATCACGATGCTGTTGCTCCGATACTTGAAAAAGACTTCATTCATCATAAAGAATGCGAGGATGATCGATGTTATCAGCAGGATGAGCCAGATTAGTCTAAATGGGGTTAGGGATCGTTCACTTATGACGTCCAAAAGTAACGGTCATTTTTCAAAAAAATAATAATGGATTTCCAAGAATTTCAATTGTTCTTTTCTTGCTGGACGTCATAAGTGAACGACTCCTTAATTACAATTATTTAATTTTTGGAAGCTGTGCACTAAGGTTAAGTACCTCTCAATAACACTTTTATTTGTCCTTCCAACATTTCCAAGACCATGAATTGATGAATTTTTAAGATTATCCATCAAAAATCTTTTCAAACCAAAAGTCTCAACTGCAGATTGTTCTGTTGCATCAATTGGATGAACTGTCGATGAATCTCGTCTCAGTAGCTTCATGATAGGCTGAATAACAAAGTGATAAATGACCTCAGCAGCTGATAAGAATGAGAATCCAGCAAATAAGCCAAGAAGTCCACCAACAAATGACATAAAATCAACAAATGTTGTACTGAGACGTCTTCTTGTTGGGAATACGGAATCAACTGCCATTCTTACGATAAAGGTTGGATCATAATGGAAGCTTAATTGAAGAAACTCAAAAGTTAAATTTTTTCAATAATTTTGGTATTAAAATTACTCACAAGGATTCAGTTTCCGTGTTCTGCAGTTTGACTTCATACTTAACTTTATCACACGGATCGTAGCACTTGCAGACCGACTTATCTCCATTAAATTTATTTTCAACATCTTCGAAACATTTTTCATCGCTGATTCCACAAATTTTTGTGTTTGGCTTCCTGGTCATGAAGAATTGGACACATCCGCAGGATTTGAGGGTCATTTGAGTCAGGCATTCATGTTCGCAGTTTGTCTTTGTGTAGACTTTGAAGAACTTGAGCTTTTTCTCATCTTTTAGGTAGCATCGACGACTAAACATGAACAATTTATTAAAAATAAAATTAAATAAGTGCTGCACAACTTACAAGTCCAGTTCTTTGTCTACCAAAGAGTCATCAATCATTGAAATTACAGGTGTTACAGCCAGGAACAACAAGTCAGCTCGTGTTATTGTAAAATGATTCTCAGCACTTGGCATGACCTCATATGGATCATGGATGACAATTTCAAAGCCAGCTTTATTCAAATTTGGTTGAATTGTGTGCTCAAAATGATTATATTTGGCAGGATCATATCCATCGTTGTTAGCTTGATCATGACAATCCATAAACAGATGATGAATATTCATTAACATCCGGAGACCAAGAGGACCAGCCTTGACTGGATATGAAATATTTTCAAATTGAGTCCAGAATCCTGTGCCGGACGTCGCATAAACATAATTGCCAATTAATTCTGAATTTTTTTCCTCGATCATGCTTTTGTCCGTGCTATAAAGGTTAAAAATAAATAAATATTAATAACCATGCAGGCTGTTTGGCTTTGTATCATACTCACACATTTGTGTCATAAATGTCTGTTATTTTTGGTGAATTGAATGTTAAGCATGGACCACGTTCTGTCACAAAATGTTTCAAAAAAACTGTGTATTTATTTTCATAGCCTCCAATGAAGTTTGAAGGTGGCAAGACTAAATAAGGACGAATTGTTTCACCAACTGCAGCTTTATACATATAATATGGAACTAAAGTCATGTTGTACTGTTCATATATTTCCATAAAATCATCAGTTGGAATCGACAATGATGGAAATTTATCAGATAAAAAGTGATCGCGTGCGACAAGACTTCCAACTTGCATTAATTTGACATCTCTGATTGACAATTCGCTGATATTTCGTTCGTGACTTAATAGCTGTGCCTTAATAAATTCATAATCGATAATTGTTAGACAATATGTTTTATAGATCAATCCAGGACAAATGGAAACGGCTGGAAAGTTTAGTTCCTGAATTTTGATAGCATTCTGGTCGGTGTAGATGACAGTTGGATTCTTTTGACCTTCAAGCAACAGTTTGTAGATCAAAAGTCCAGTTAAGATGAATGAAGTTGAAACTGACAGGATCCAAAAGATTTTCTCAACTTTATGACGTTGTGGCTGTAGAATGTAGCCAAATCCGTGAATATTTGTGTCTGAACAGAAATTGTTGAAAATAATTTTGAGCATTTTGAGGCTAAACTTGTTTGTTTTAATGATAAAAGTTGACTGATTCAAAAGCTTTCATGTTAAAAATCTAGAATCATGCTATAAAAAACAGTTCGTGAGACGTTTCTTGAACTATTTATTCTCGACACTTATTTAATATAACTTAAAACCTTTATTCATTGCACATTTTTATAATGATCAATATCAATTCGACACTTCTTGACATCAGGATTGTCCTTCATAACATCTTCATATGGAATTGGATCGTCAAGAATGTCAACATTCTTCATTCTTTCCCGAACTTGCTCAACTTCATTAAAAACTCGAATAAAGTTCAAACCAGCTAGTTTTTTAAGCTGTTCCGCGTTCCATGGCTTCCATCCATTTCCTCCTTGTGCTAAAATGTCAAATATTGCTGGATATTTCGAGACATCTTCTAATCCTTTTGGCATGACAGCTACTCCATCGTAATCAGCACCAATTCCAATGTGATCGACTCCGATGAGATTTTTGACGTAGTTGATGTGCTCTAGATTGGATTTTTGAGGTTATTTTTTGGTATATTCAGCTACTTAGTCTTATACTTACTAATAACATCATGAATTGTCGCATTTTGGTTACTAACGAATGGTGCTGAAAAGTTAATCATGATCACACCTCGGTTTCTCTTCAACATCTGCAGCACATAATCCTTAACATTTCTTGTATGACGGACAATATTGAATACCGAAGAATGACTGAAAATTACAGGAGCTTTTGATATTCGAAGGACATCGGTCATGACATGTTCACTAACATGCGATATGTCCACAATCATTCCTAGTCTATTCATCTCTTTGACTACATTATATCCCCATTTTGTAAGGCCTGTCTTCTTTCTAGCACTAGGATTCATTGTGAAATTTTCTGAAAGTTGAGGTTATGTCATGAATTTTTGGACAATTGAAGAACAGAAGAGCTACAAAGTGAGGTTATGACATGAATTTATGAAGAATGACGAACAAAATGGCGGAAAAGTGAGGTTAAGTCATGCATTTCTTAATGATTGAGAAATAAAATGGCGGTAAAGTGAGGTTATGTCATGAATTTTTGGATGATTAAAGAATAAAATGGCGGCAAAGTGAGGTTAAGTCATGCATTTCTTAATAATTGAGAAATAAAATGGCGGCAAAGTGAGGTTAAGTCATGAATTTCTTATTAATTGAGAAATAAAATGGCAGCAAAGTGAGGTTATGTCATGAAATTTTGGATGATTGAGGAACAAAATGGCGGCAAAGTGAGGTTATGTCATGAAATTTTGGATGATTGAGGAACAAATTGCTGCAAATTGGGGTTTAACTTTTAAAATTTAAATAAGTGTAAAACAAAATGGCGACAAAGTGAGGTTAAGTCATGATTTTTTTAATAATTGAGAAATAAAATGGCAGCAAAGTGAGGTTATGTCATGAAATTTTGGATGATTGAGGAACAAATTGCTGCAAATTGGGGTTAAACTTTTAAAATTTGAATAAGTGTAAAACAAAATGGCGACAAAGTGAGGTTAAGTCATGATTTTTTTAATAATTGAGAAATAAAATGGCGGCAAAGTGAGGTTATGACATGAATTTATGAAAAGTGATGAACAAAATGGCTGCAAAGTGAGGTTATGTCATGAAATTTCGGATGATTGAGGAACAAATTGCTCCAAATTGAGGTTAAACTTTTAAAATTTGAATAAGTGTAAAACAAAATGGCGACAAAGTGAGGTTAAGTCATGATTTTTTTAATAATTGAGAAATAAAATGGCGACAAAGAGAGGTAATGTCATGAAATTTTGGACAATTGAAGAACAAAATGGCGGCAAAGTGAGGTTAAGTCATGCATTTATAAAGACTCAACAATAAAATGGCGGGTAAGTGAGATTAAATCATTAATAATCAGCTACAAATCCACAATACCTTTAACTCCGTCCATAAGATTGTTATCAGCCCAAGGTGTATTGCAGTTATGAGTCAGTGTCATCGCCCGAACTCCAAGTTCATAAAACAACCTCAAAGCTGACAATCTTGAATCAATGCTATGTCCACCTTCAATTTGAATCATGCTAGTGATTCTACCAGACCTGAAGGCTGGCATGATTTGATTGGAACTCGTGACAAAGGCTAGATCTTGAGGATATCTGTTGATGAGCCTCTTAATCACATCAATTTGATCGATCGTCCTTTCAACAGCATCACAATAATTCGAATCACAGTCAACAAACGCAACCCAAAATTGCCCACCAACTTTTCCTTGTCTCAATCTTGGTAAATCTGTGTATGTGTCTGCCTTACTGTCTATCCACTTTTTATTAATTCTTAAATCAGAGTTGAATTTGAAATTTTTAAGCTTGTTGTGCTCAACGCGATATAAATTGTATGGAAGGTCATTATGACCATCAATTAATGGGACTTCGTTGAGGATGTCACTTCCTTTTCTACTTTGGCAGTTGAAAAGAGGTATTAAGGTGATGATGAGAAGAATTGGAGCTGGAATGTTTGAAAATATTCAAGAAAATAAACAAAAAAAAGTTAAAAATTGCAAAATTTTACCAAACATTTTGACAAAAAAGCTGTCAACCGACTAACAAGCTTGTAAGACTTAAAAATGAAGTTTTTATTGAAAATATTTTTTAAATGCTTTAATTTAATAAGTCACAGTTAAGGAGTCACAGTTCCGTGCTTACTTTTGCATTACAAATTAAGTTGTTCATTAAATAAAGCAAAGCTGTCAACACATTTATTTATAATTTTAATTAATTCAGGATAGTTGATTAATTGCCAGCTGAGTGAATTAAACGTAAAATTATAAAAAATACACGCAAAAGGATGACATAACTCAAGTATCAGGTTCCGTTGTGCTCCAATAACTCCTCGGGAAGAAGCAGTTGACGGAGACACTGCATTGTACTTGGTATTTGAAATTGACAAGCGATAGAGCAAGCTTCAGCAGCATCTAAAGTGGTCCTTGGATCAAAATTGACCTTTAAGGCTAGCAATGTATAATAGCTGACGGTCATCCTATAATAATGTGTGAAGGACCCAGCCTTTCAGCTGGAGGCACTGCGACTCAAATTTGAACAGAATCTATTGTACCACACCTTTTAGACCTACAGTTTATAGTTGAATCCAAAACACTTGCAAGCTCTGCACATTACAAAGACACGAGTACGTCCTAAGACCACATGTATGGACCTAGTTACAATTCGTGTGCGCAAGATGCCGTAAGGAAGTCATCCAGATGCTAGTATATCCTTGTATACCTAGCAAAAGAGCCATATTCTGTTCTGGACGAGTTAGTAGCATCTAGCTATGAACTTATTGCTGACAATTGATTCGAATCAGGACTTAAAGATTCCAATTTGCTTGATGACATTAAGCCAAGACTCAACTTGTCTGGAATAACAATGGGCAATGAAGTTGATAAATATGTCATTGAGCAACGCTGTGTGTTTATTAGGACCTGTGATGTTGCTAGAATCTTCCTAGCTTCAAAGATTAAAAATGGCAAATTTGTGTCTGATTATAATTATCTCCTGCAAAAGGAACTAACATGGAAGTTTATCGAGTTGGAAGCAAACTATTTAAATCCATTCATCACTTGTCTTCAGTATTACATCGACTTGTCATTGTCATCAAGCTGGACTGCCTCACATGTCGAAGGTGTTTGTATCAATTGGCTACTCAGATGTGCTGCATTCTCAAACTCGAGATGAAAAGGATTATTTAAAGATTTATGATTTGATTCCTGTTTTTTGTAATTTTATTGATTGGATGCCGATTGTCAGCTGTTGTTTTGGTGCTTGAGATTTTCTTTAAGGATTTAAGTGATTGCTGTTGTTTTTGTTGAAATTTCATGAAGATAAATGGCGTCCGAAATAGAATTAGCAATCCTAAAGTTCAAAGAATTACTGTTAAACCTTGAATGCAGGGAGCCTAATTAAGGGACAACCTGAACTTACACTTTGGGAGCTGTTTAATTTTTTTGCGGGCCAGTGATGGCCAACCCATGTGCCGCGGCACTATTTTGAGTAGAATACTCTGGAAACCCCACGAACCGTATACTGTGTGCGGTTTTGGTTGTGTTTTAATCACAAAGTTTGCCATGGCACGAAAAAAGGTTGGCCAACACTGCTTTAGGCTAAAGTTTTTCAAATGAATTTCACTTCTGTTGCATTAAAATTTTTATGAGGCTTTATGGCTCGCATCACAGTTAAATTGACTCGCTGAAAGTCAAGTGATAAGCACAAAAGTGAGAGTAAACAAAAAGAAGCATTGACAAGTCTCAACTCTCAAAAATCACAACAACAACAGCTTTTGCATCTCAATATTCTCAGTTCTTCGTTCTCTTTTGATCAGTTCGGAGATGCTGTTGCTTACTTGCTTGATATTTTCAAGCTTTTATCCTTAAATTGTTGATAAAACTTTGACAAAATTGTGAAATTTGACGAAATAAAAATATTTTAAATAAAAAAGAAGAAAAAAGTGAGAAATTTGTGGATTTGATAAAAAGACACGTAACTGTGCTTATTAGCTTGAAACTTTGTGAATTTTTCTATGGTTTTTGTGAATTTTTAAACTTCCGCGCGTGGTTTAAAAATGAAGTTTTTTGCACTTTTGTTGACTTTTCTGCTTTGTGCTGTTAATTTGAAATATGCAGCATGCTTAAAATGTCAATTTAATCGTAGCTTTTATTTTTACACATGTTATTTAACACCAGACTCAAGCAGCACAGAAGAAAAACATGATGCTGAAAGGACTGATAATGATGAAAATGTTAAAATAATTAAATTTGAGGGATTCAACAAAAAAGATTTAACTCAATCAGATTTAAGTCCTTTTTGTCAGCGATTTGAAAACGCGGATAGCATTTGGATTGAGGAATTAAAATCTGTCAACGAAAATTTGTTTCAACAATGCACAAATTTGAAAGCAATTAGGATTGAAGGCTTAGAAATGGAAGAAATACCAGAAAATTTATTTTCTTTTAATTCAAATTTAATTGGAATTCATCTTAACGATGGCAAATTAAGGACATTACAGGAAAATGTTTTCTCAAAACAAAATGAACTTAAGACTTTAAACTTAGATCATAATCAGATTTCTTGTTTGCCACCAAACATTTTCATGCCACTCACAAAGCTTCGCTATTTACATCTTCAATCAAACAAAATTCAATCATTAAATCCAAAATGGTTTGAAAGTCTTCAATCTTTAAAAATTTTATGGCTTAATAACAATGAAATTCAAGATTTACCAAAAAATGCTTTTGCGAATTTGAGTAGTTTGGAAGAGCTTTACTTAAATTCCAATCAACTGACAAAAATTCATTCAGACTCATTCGGAATTCATAAAAATCTACGAGGAATTTATTTACGCTACAGCAAAATCAACGCAATTGATGAAAGAATCCTCATCAAAACAGCAGTCAAGGAGCTTGACATGTCAGGAAATGTTTGCAGCAGCAAAAATATTCGTCAAAGAAACAAAATAAGAGAAGAGCTAATCAACTGCTTCAGCAACTACCAACCACGTGTAGAGCCAAGTAAGCACAAATTAATTTAAAGATTTAAACAAAAATATTCTAAATAAATAAAAATTTAATTCATTTTCATGCATCCAGCCGTAAGTATTATTAATTTTAATGGATAATTATGGCCATCAAGCTTATTGGCTAGCAACTTTAACAGCACCAACGGATTATTTTCCTCACCATATTGTAGGTTAACTTTATTCAATTTTTGTTTTAAACTAACCTCAAAAACCCAATAAAATTAATTTTTTCTCCTTTTAATCTACTTAACGTATTTTAAAGAAGAGATTTATCAAAAAATTTTAAATTTGTTAAAACCGTTAAAGTTTGAATTGCAAAAATTCAGTTTTTTAAGATCCTGGTGTACTTTGTATTTGGTAACTACCAGTCGCGTAATCGGAGAGTTGGGGGTTAGGGGGGAGGGGGGAGGGGTGTTTTGTCCCTTCCCACTCTTAAAATTCCCGGCTACGCCCCTGTTAACCAAATGTGATTTAGATCGTTTGTATAATTTGGAATGTTGTAATTAAATGAATTAAAAGAAATTGTAAAATTTCAGATTTTCCATATTGACCTGAAAAACCCCAAGTGTGGACCGTATACTCGTTCATTTGGACTCGTTCATCATGGTGATGTAACAACAAAAAATGAATTTCCATGGTAAGTATGATAAAATGAAAAATCTAGTCATAATAATTCCTTTTCTAAACTAGAGTCCGTCCACTTGTCCCCTTGGTGCACCCCCCTCCCTTTAATTCACTTTCGGGCGTGCGTTCGTTCGTTCGGGCGGAGAAAAACTTTTTAACTAGACATCGTAGAGAGTTTTAATTTTTTTTATAAGCTCAGGTCTATAGTTTTATTTCGGGCAATCGCATTTAAAAGTCTTGAAACAGTGTTTTTGTACTATAATTAATGATTTTTTTGAATTCAAATGAAAAACACGTGATGAGTGCGTTTAGAAATTCGAATTTATTTCTACTATTCAAAAATTTTAAATCTCAAAAAACCGTTAAATTACAAATCCTTTTTATATGAAAATTTTTGGTAACAGACTGTTTTTTATATTATAATTAATGCTTTTACTGTAACTTTTGGCAAGATACTTTCAAATGCAAACGACCGTTATAAAATTTGAACTTCAGAAAACCGTTGAATGATCAATAACACGAGGACTTTTGTAATTTTTTTTATAAGGAAAGGCACTTATGTCCGCACTTTTCCGTCTGTTTATCCGTCCGTCAGTCTATCATCTCCTCCAGCTGAAGCTTTTTGATGCAGTTTTTGGCTTAAAATATTTGTTTTATGTCTGACAAGCGCTGAATAATGATTGGTTATTAAATTAACATTTCTAAAATTTTGCCTCACGTTTTACGTACGTATTTTTTACGTAGCCCTTGAAAGAAATCATGTTTTTTGGTGGACGACATAAGGTTCCATAAGGAGCTTTGTTTGGTGTGTCACAAAATCTTAGACTTCCCCGTAGGAGCGTTACGTAATAACTGAACAGCCCCTTAATTCTAGATTATAATTAAGCAATTGTCTATTATTGTGATTAAGTTTTTTTTTAATTGATTTTAAAAATTACAGGAACGTTGCTTTGATTAAAACTGGAGGAGATTTATTAGGTGGTGGAACTATTTTTTCCAGTAAACACATTTTAACGGGTAAGCTATAATTTTACTTATGTAAAGGGTCAATTATTTTTTTTTTGTTATGCAAAAAAACTAGTTTTTCGAATCTCTGGTCGGCTTTTGTGACTAGTTTTAATTAATTACAATTTTAGCTGCTCATTGTATACATAATAAGCAAAGTAAACGATTAAGTACGGACGACTTTTCGGTAATGCTCGGTGTTCATAACCACAAAATGTCAGAAGAAGCAGGACGAATCTCAGTTAAAGTCAACTTCATTTATATCCATCCAGATTGGGATATTTATTCAGAATCTTGCGATGCCGACATTGCAATTTTGGAACTGGCTAAAGAAGTCGAGTTTAACAAGTTTATTCAACCAATTTGCATCCCAGACATTGATTCAAATGTTGGTAAACTAAGACGTGGAATTGCTGTTGGATTTGGCATTACTGAAAATGACGCAATTTCCGATGTTGCAAATAAGCTTAAAATTCCAATTTATGATTACCAAAATTGCACTGAACATAATCCAGATCATCAACCACTTATTAGTGACAGGACATTTTGTGGTGGACCTGCTAATAAATCAGGCGTATGCAATGGAGACAGTGGATGTGGAGTTTATGTTATTCACCAAAGGAAATATTATTTACGTGGAATTGTTTCGTCGGCTTTACGAAACGAAGTTAATGAGTGTGATGTCACAAGAGTAGCTGTCTTTACGGACGTGCCTAATTTTTATGGATGGATCAAACATGGCGGAATGGATACTTGTGCAAATAACAAGCAGGATTGATTAACAAAAAAATAAGTAAGGAAGAATCATTCAAGTTCTGTTTACCACGCGGAAGTTTAAAAAAAAAATAAATTTTAATCTTTGAATTTTTTCAGTCATGACAAAAACTTTAAGGAAGGTTCAACTTGATTCGCTGAGATCAAAAATAATTTTTTTTTACATTTTATTATTTTTTTAATAATCATTGATTAATTTGTTGCAATAATTAATTTTTTTTAATTATTAATTTTTTAGCATCAATTTATCAATTTTTATATATTTTTTTGTAATAAAATAAATTGTCATTAACTTCAATAATTACTTGTTCTTACTTTACAGTCACACTAAGCTGTTTCAGATACGTCACAACGTTTGGTCGGGAATTCCCATCGGCATTGAACAAATCAAAACAAAATAAAATTTTGAGAATTTCTCTCGAATTGATAACAGCTTTTATATGTTTTTTAATCTTAGCTTCTCATGCTCGATTATTTTCTCACATTTAATGGCTGGCTGGCTGGCTGGCTGGCTGGCTCAAAAACTTGGAACTGGAAGTACTTAGAGACTTCTAGTTTTTTGCATTCAATAGCTGCGTCCACATATTTGTTAACCTTAATTCCTCCGGTTCTCCGTGCAAATCGTTTGAGATGGTCTGGATATGTCTTTAGACGTCCACAAGATGCCCCAGTACTTAGAGTGACTGTTGCTGACTTTGTAGATGGCAAGAGATCTAGAGGAAGACCAAAGAAGACCTGGATTGGATGTATTGATAAGAACGCTAGAGTCCTTTTTTTTTTTTTTTTTTCTCATTTAAAAGCTTAAAGCCTTTATTGGATTAATAAATCATTAATAAAACTGCTATGTTGTTACAATATTTGATGGAAAATGGATATAATAGATTGAAAAAGCATTTTACACAATATTTAAAAGTATCAAGCAATAAGGAGAAACTATTTGGCAAGAATCTACTTAACGTCATAAATAAATTCAAAATTTAACGTATTTCTCTATTCAAATTAAGTGGCTCAGATTTTTACCGTTAGATGCTCAGTTTTGAAATTTGTTGCTCATTTTGTTATTGTTTACATAAATTTTAGAATATTCTTTTCAATTGTGGAATAAGAGGAATAATGCTGTTGGAAGGACTTGTGGACAGTTTGAATTGTTATTATCATAACAGAAATCTACAAATCCATACAATCTTCATCACTGATTTCATATTCGTCACCTCCGTCGCCCAGATTTTCAAAGTAATTATTTCTTATTGCTTTTCTTTCTTCAAAACTGTTTCCAAAATATTCTTTGTTGTAGGCTTCCTTTGCTGGTACAGTGTAATTGAAGTCAAACAGGATTTTACGCAGGATATCAAGTTCATTCATGGAATTTACAAAAGTTGATTTGGATTTTTGTTTTTCATGCACAATCTCTTTATGATACACTTTAATTCCATCATTAGTCACCAATACACCTTCGACAACTTCAAATCTCTTCATTTCTATGCATGGCTTCAGAATTTGGCGAATATTAAATGACCAGTCAGCGCTTGTGGTGTACTTTATAAGATTCAATTGCTTTTTATCGATGAGAAATTTGTTGAAATTTCTAATGCTGTTTTTAACAATTGTTGCCAGCGCTGAACTGGCAAATACACAACATAAAGCTGTTTCAGGAATCATTTGATCTCGTGAAAATCGTCTGTTTTGGAAGAAGAAAGTTTCTAAAGGATAATGAGTCATATCCAGTTTAATATTCATATGAGTGAATATTCCTTGAATTGCTGCATGACTGTTTGCGTTTCTCATATCTGTAGCATCCTTAGCAGATGCAAATCTTATCCATACCTTTTTTAAGTCTCGAGAGCAAGCTTGAATTGTTTTCACGCACTCAATTTCATCGTTCTTTTTGATCATGTCCATTTCTCTTTTCACATAATTCATCTCTTTTATGATAAATGTGGTGTTATCTTTTAATTGATCACTAAAAGTGGTGGTGATTAGATCATTTTTGTGTTCGACAGCAGACGTAAGTTTTGTCACAATTTCTAACATAGATCTGTTCATTTCTAGCATAGCTATAAGCATTTTTTTAACATCAATTTCATCTTTCTTCAATAATGCACTGTATTCATCAGAGATACTTTTTGCTTCGTGTATGATTAAATTAAGTTCATTGAAAGACCCTTTTGGTGTGATGTGTGTGTCCAATTTATTGTGCTTGGTTATATTGCTTTCGCTACATTTTAATTCCTTTGGTGATATTTTTGATTTCTTGGATGAATTGTTCGGTGATAATTTTTGAGACATTTCGATTTTCGGATGTTCTTAGCCCTATTTGATTAATTTTTTGATGTGGCGTAATAAGTTGATGACTTGTATAATGTGTTTAGGTCTTAAAAATCACTAATCAATTACTTAAACCTTTAATTTCACCTTTTTGTTAAATTCTACCGACTTAACCTATTTATTCTCTAAAAAAACCTCATGCAACCTTTTTAAGCATCTTTATTAATGTGGCTAAATTGAGTTTGTTTATTTGTTTGCAATAAATTTATAATCATTTCAATTTTCAATATTACAAGTCTATATTGCTACATGCCATTTAAAGATAAGCTGAAACTAAAGTAATACTTTTTTAATCTCATATGACCAGGCAGTCCACTTGCGTACTTAACAGCCGGAAAGTCCCGCCTTTTTGAAGAATGTTTTACCTAAAATCTTCAATATCTCGATTTTTTGAACTTTTTTTTAAAATAAGATATTTAAAAAATAAACTTTTTTTATAAAAATAAACCTGTTTTTCAAAACCAACAAAAAGATACTACAATAATCGTTTTCAGTTGTCAATGTCAGTGATCGCAAGTCTGTTATCTTATCAATAAAATTGATTACTCACCACACAAGATTTGTAAATCCCCGAAAATAAAAAAAAAAACACAATTTTCGATTCATCTTGAGTTCAGTTTTAAGATTTTGATTTGAATTCTTTCCAAGCAGTACACTCATTATTGCAGTCAAGCATAGCAAGGATTTATGTGAGCTTACCCATGGCTACGCAGTTGACTGAATCATCTTCAACCCTCCATAACTTGTTCAAACTCTCTTCTAGTTTAAAATAATGTAATTTCCTACTGGATTCTCAAAAGAACTGATCAGTAATAATCATATGATGCTCAGACAAGCTACTCTCAATCTCCTCTAAATCCTTATTTCTTACTCATCTAAAGAGAATGTTTAAGACATTTAAAAAATTGTATATAATCAGGGAAACTTTACTCCTAAACTGACAGTTGCTTTTGAGAGCTTCACATTATTTATTAGACCTGTAAGTATTCAAATTCTCGGTGATTATATTACTTTGGGGCCATTCACTTATTACGTAACGCTTTTAGGGGGGGAGGGGGGTCTAAGATTTTGTTACGGTTCCAACAAGGAAATCTTTTTTTCATACAAATTTTGTTACAAGGGGGGGGGGGGGGTCTAAAAAGTCTTTGTGATTAAAGTAATTTGATGATGAGGAAGAGTGAATTTTTTGATTTGGTTGTTAATAAATTGACTAATGCTATGAAGGGGCGTAGCCAGGAATTTGAAGAGGGGGGGGGGGGGACAAAAAAATTTTTTGTATGGAAAAATTAAAGGGGGGGAGAAGGGGGGGGGAATTCTTGTGATTTTTTTTATAAAAACCCTGGAAAAATAAAGAAATTTCTATTTCATTGTGTGATTTGTCTCCCAAATACCCCCCCCCCCCCCGCCCCCACCCTGGATACGCACCTGATGCTATGTGCAGTACATGAAGAGGTTGCACTCTTTTGGGTAGCATAAATAAATTAAAATGAGTTTTAAAAAAAACATAGCAAATTGAAGTTTTTTTTTCTTCAAAACGTATGTTTTTGACATCCCCCCCCCCCTCCCCCTCCTTTAACAACCAGCTAAGTCACTGAAAAGTCAAGATTTCCTAATTCACATTATAATATTTATAAAATGCAATATGACAGTGTAGCCAAGGCAACAATAATCTCAAATTTTGTTTAAATTCAAAGGTGAAAGCTGAACACAACTTATCAGAGAGAGCGCAATTTATAATCACTAAATAATGAAAAAGTAAGTAAAATTCACAAAAAAAACCAAGGCGTGGAAACTCGACATTAAACCTGAAAAAATCTCAAAAAATTCTTAAAAAATCCCTGAGCCAATAAATATGAAATCCCCGATGATTTTAATGAATAATTTCGATGAGTTTCCACGCCTTGCAAAAATTATTTTTTTATTTTAAAATTGACATTCATGGCCTGTTTTTAGATTAAGGACCTTTGTCTTCCTTCAAATCTTAATCGAATTCATAACATTCACGAACTCCGAAGTCGTCCGTTGTGCATTTCAATACAAAAATTGGGATGATTTTGTTGGCAAGCCATACACATGCGTAGCTATGAATGTCAATTTCCCAACTAAAATAGCAGTTGACAAAGTCAGCGGCAGGCACAGAGCGAATCATGGCAACAATAATGTTCAAGCTTTGGATATAACTAATCAGCAATGTGAGCACTTCCCTGGAGACTTTAATAAAATCTTCTCAAACCTTGAAGGTCTTGCAATTGTCAATTCAAAACTGAAAAGCATCTCAAAGAAGGACCTGGAAGTCTTCCCAAAGCTTAAAACCATCAATTTTTCTAATAATGAGATCAAGCAATTAGGATTCGCACTTTTAACAAGCAATCCATTGCTTAAGAAGATCTCATTTGCTGGAAATCCACTCATCGGCATTGGCAGTGACTTACTTGACAACTTTGAAGGCCTTGAACAAGTTGATTTTTCAAATGCTGGCTGTATAGACTCAAAAGGTGCATCCGAAGACGAAATCGAGACAATAAAAGGTGAAATTAATGAGAAATGTCCAGCAACTGATGAAATGAGGAGCATCCAAGAGAGTGACATGAAGTTTTACTTCTGCAGAGATCAATTAGATAATGCGACGGCATCGGTCGATGTCTGTAATGTTCACTGGGAAAATTGTGTTTTAGAATACGAGAAGCTTGAAGAAAAACAGAAGGAATGTGAAAGTCAAATCGAAGTGTGTGAAAAAGAAGGAGCAAAGGAATGCAATGAAAAGGTTAAAGCATTAAAAGAGCAAGCAGAAGTCGATGCAGCAAAGATTAAAAAGCTAGAAGCTCAAATCGTTAAGCTAAAGGAGGATAGTAAGGAACTTAAGAGCAATTACGATCGTGACATTGTCAAACTGCAAACATGCAAAGCTGATTTAAAGAAATGTAGCGATCCAAAACCACCAGCACCTGATACAGACCACAAAACAGGACAAGGATCAGGATGTATCGATCAACTGCAGATCATCATCGAATGCGATCAATTCTACGGTACAACATGTGTGTCTGAGTCTTCTTTGATTCCATTTGAAGGAATGACTGTTGGTGGAGTCAAGCTGCCAAATGGAACTGTCGTTGATGGAAGCTATATAACAGAACTACAACTTAGTGGTGGAGCCATTCGAGCCATTCCAGATAATTTCGGTCAATACTTTGCTAATCTTGTCACATTGATCATGGATAATGTTAGAGTTGAGGACATCAATAAGCACTCATTTAATGGAAGCAGAAAGTTGACAAACTTGACAATGACTAACGGTAAGCTTACAAATATCCATAAAGAGGCATTCATATCAGCTCAAAATATCATCACGATCGACTTTACCAAGAATGAATTGACTGAAATCAGTGAAGCTATTCAGAATCTCGTTAAGCTACAAATATTGATCGTTGAATCCAATCAAATTAATACTATCGAATGGAAGAAGTTTGGAAAGTTGAAGGACATTGAGGTTATCTCGGTCAACAACAATCCATTGGAACATGTCGACTCTGGATTCTTAAACACTGAGGTCTTTACAAACTTAGTAAGCGTTGACATGATGGGAAGTAAATGCATCAATCTCAAATATCCATCAGCAAATGCAGAGAAGATCAAGCAAGCCCTGTACAAGGATTGTCCATTTAAGGTGTCAGTACAATGTGATTATAAGAAGGTTGGAAGAGGTAAGTGATTTATTTTGTGTATTTTAAGGATACTACTGATATAGGATAGCTTCTAAGGATACCTTAAGTATATGCTGTCCTAGAAGTGACAGTATTGATAGGGCTTGTGGCAGTTAACCATTAGTCATACCCCAAGCAATGTATCGGTGTATATCAGACCCTATCGAACCCTAGACGTATAAATTTATATGAAAAAGTTAAACACTAAGGCATAGCTTGAAGGAGACACTAAGTCAATCCTTAGAGTAACTCATAGTCTGTACTCTATGGCAGGAGCGTAGCCAGGAATTTGAAGAGAGGGGGACAAAAAAAATTTTAAATGGAAAATTCAGAGGGAAGGGGAGATTTTTATGATCCCCCCCCCCTTCCCCACCTGCTCTATGGTTATTGATATAATAAGCAATCCGTACCAACATACAGCAAACAGAAAACCCAACATTGTTTCCATAATTAACTTACAATACTTCTAATTCTCCCCAGATTACGTCTGCGAAGTAAAGGAAGCTTTCATGTACTATGAAAACACAATCATCAGTGGAATCACTGGTGCACATCTTTCCGAAGATAAAACAGTGGCAGATGTGACGAAGCTCATCATAAATGGACAAGTCATGCACTACATACCATCAAATCTTATCAAACAATTCGGAAAGGTCGAAAAACTTGAGATTGACAATTCTGGACTTCTAGAAATTTCTCACTTGACTGGATTAAAGGAAGTTGTTATCATCAACAACAACGTTACAACAATTGATGATAATAGCTTTAGTGGATCTCCGGATGTTGAAGTTTTAACTCTTACTGGAAATAAAATTGCAAAAATTACCGATGGAGCATTTGCTAATAATAAGGATGTCTTGACATTCGACATTTCAAACAATCAACTTGCCAACTTTACATCAACATCCATTCAAACTGTTTTGACTAACGGCGCAACTATCAACTTATCAGGAAATCAACTTACAAATGTTGTTTGGTCATACACTGCACCTACAACATCTCAAATTATTGCAACAGGCAATCAGTGCATTGATGGAAAGTCAGGAAAGAACATGCAAGCATTTGTGAAGTCAATTCAAGAAAGCTGCTCTCAAAAGGAGGAATTAGAGTGCGAATTCAAGTATTTTGATGATGGTAGGTTGAAATGTGGTTTATTTGATCTAACATGATTGAACTAAGGTTGATCTAAGATGATCTTACTAAACCAGACTGGATCTAACTGACCCAAACCCAATAGAACCTAATTTTCTCCCATTCCTATTCCAGATTACGCCTGCGTTGTCAAAGATCTCAACATAATTAGTGAAAACACAAAGATCACTCGAGTTCATGGAATTCATACAGAATCAGGCATGACAAGCAAGACAGTCACCAAATTAATCATCGCTAATCAAAATATGGAATATTTCCCAATCAACATCGCTGAAGTGTTTCCAGGTCTTCAAAAAGTTGAGGTTACATCGTCCAATTTAAGGAAAATTTCAAACTTTGTTGGCAAAAACTTGGAGTGGATTAAGATTACAGGCAATAAGATTGAGGCTGTTGAAGGAAATTCATTTGTTGATTCACCAGCACTTAACTTCATTGACATCTCAAACAATGAAATTACTAAAATTCCAAGGAATGTCTTTGACAAAAATTTGGAATTGTTGGAAGTGAACTTGAGCAATAATCGTCTTGAAACCATCAATTGGGCTATGTTTACAGTCATGACTATGTTGCAGACTGTTGACGTCAGCTATAACAAGCTTAAGCAGATTGACTGGACTCAGATTACAACCGATTTGGAGAGCATTGATCTGACTGGAAATGAGTGCATCAATATGAAGTATTCTGCTGAGGTTAAGGATAAGTTTATGGATGCAATTAATAATAAGTGTGGAAGGGAGACTACATTGTCTTGTAAATTCAAGAAAGTCAGTGCTGGTAAGTGGACTATACCTAACCTAAACCTAACCTATACCTAACCTATACCTAACCTTTACCCAACCTTTACCTAACCTGTACCTAACCTTTACCTAACCTATACCTAACCTATACCTAACCTATACCTAACCTATACCTAACCTATACCTAACCTATACCTAACCTATACCTAACCTATACCTAACCTATCCCTAACCTATACCTAACCTATACCTAACCTATACCTAACCTATACCTAACCTATACCTAACCTATACCTAACCTATACCTAACCTATACCTAACCTATACCTAACCTATACCTAACCTATACCTAACCTATACCTAACCTATACCTAACCTATACCTAACCTATACCTAACCTATACCTAACCTATACCTAACCTATACCTAACCTATACCTAACCTATACCTAACCTATCCCTAACCTATACCTAACCTATACCTAACCTATACCTAACCTATACCTAACCTATACCTAACCTATACCTAACCTATACCTAACCTATACCTAACCTATACCTAACCTATACCTAACCTATACCTAACCTATACCTAACCTATACCTAACCTATACCTAACCTATACCTAACCTATACCTAACCTATACCTAACCTATACCTAACCTATACTTAACCTATAGCTAACCTATACCTAACCTATACCTAACCTATACCTAACCTATACCTAGCCTATACCTAACCTATACCTAACCTATACCTAACCTATACCTAACCTATACCTAACCTATACCTAACCTATACTTAACCTATACCTAACCTATACCTAACCTATACCTAACCTATACCTAACCTAGAATTGTAATTAACCAGTTTTCATTCCATAATTCCTTAGATTACGTCTGCTATACCATCAACCTACAGATCCTGAACGAAAACACAAGAATCACCAGCATTGAAGGAAAGCACGTGGTTGGCAAAACAAACAAGGATGTGACAAGATTTGTTTCAATCAATCAAAATGTCGTTTACTTCCCGATCAACATTCGCAAATTCTTTACAATCTTAAAGGTTGTTGACATTGTCAATCAAAGCTTTAGACTTAAGGTCATTTTCCTTAGTGATACTGAGTTTACAAAGACATCAAATTAAGGATAGATTGACATGGAAATTGTGGAGTTAAATGTACAATGTTTGATCAAAAATCTGGATTAAATGAAATTTAATAAAAGGACAAAAAACAAAAATTTATGTTTGGGTTTTTAATTTTTTGAACTGATGAATAAGCTATGGCCAAGACTAGATTTAAGTTTTCATGCTTTTGAGGCATTGAACGCTGAATACTTTATGGACTAGAATTAAATTTTCAAGCTTTTGGGGCATTGAACGCTGAATACTTTTTGGACTAGATTTAAGTTTTCATGCTTTTTGGGCATTGAACGCTGAATACTTTATGGACTAGATTTAAGTTTTCATGCTTTTGGGGCATTGAACGCTGAATATTTTATGGACTAGATTTAATTCTTACTGCTTTTAAGGCATTGATTAATGAAGAAAGATATTTTTCTTAATATATTTCTAAATTTATTTCTTCAAAATTTATCTGAACTTTTTTTTGTACAAAAATCACATAAATCCTCAAAAAAATGCAAATTAAACAATCTCAACAATTGGAACTTCACAAGCCTTCATGCACTCATCAGCGCCTTCACAAATGTCACACAATGAGATTTCTGGTGGGTTGTAGAATGAGCGAGCATGACGAGCTAAAATAAAATTTAATTGAATTAGCAAAAATTCAACGAAAAAAGGTTAAAAAAAATTCTTACAATTATCATAGTAGTCATAAATGATGATTGGTGCTGGCTTTTGCTTAGCAACTGCATGTGTTCGGTACGCTTTAAATTCTGGACATATTTGACTATCTCCGATGTCATCAAAGTAGACCATTATGACTGTGTCTCCGTCCTTTGTTTCCACTTTCTGTGAATGATTAATTCAAATTATAAAATTTCCGTTAAATTTCAAACTTTGCATCATTAAACTCACCTTAACATTCTCAGTAAGCATCAGCGCTTCCATCTGATCATTATCAAATGTAAATCCACTAGGCAGAGACACCTCCATGACAGCCATATTAGATCTTTGAGTCTGTGAGTCAGGAACAAAGTTTGTGCAGACATGCAAGTCCAAATATTCCTTATTGGAACTATCATCAACCTTTGGATTAAGTACAAATCGTGGAAACTTTCCAGAATTATCGAGATTGTATTTGTAGGAAATTTGAAGGATGCTGAAGCCTTTGCCAGTTGCTGTAACCTCAAAATGACGAGCACTTGATGGAAGTTCATGCTTTTGGAGGATTAATGAGTTTGCGGAATTGACATTGATGGTTGCACCGCTGGCATGATCAGGCTTAACAACAATCTGGAGATCAGAGTCAGCAACATGAATCTTAGTTGCCAATTTTGATAAAGCTTGAAGACCAACGACTGTGTCTTGTGTTGACTGAAATCCACCATTTTCATTTCTTTGTGTCACAAGCCACTTCATGATTGGAACAGCTTCGTTGTCTTTGTCAGCAAGGATGAATGCTTGTAATGCGTAGGCAGACATCTCAACATTGACTGAGTTTGGTCGGTAATACCAAGGTTTTGTGTCTTCCTCTACTTCATCCTTCTTCCAGTACTTCATGCCATCCTTATTCTCAGCCTTTGCATTCAATTTAGCCAACAGCATGTCCTTCTGTTCATGTTTGTTAAGCTGCAAAGCATAGTTGGCTATGGCAAGTGAATAAGTGTCATTAAGTTGGTCTAAATTCTCAATAACATAGTCCAATGCCTTGTTAATCACTTCCTTGTATTTTTCATTATGATCTTTAGCTTCTAGGAATGTAATCAATGTGTAGGCAGTCAAAGCTATGCCCTTTGATGATCCACCCTGCATAGCTTGATGTGAGACATGTCCAACTTCTGGGAAGCTTCCATTTTCAGTCTGTACAGCGCTTAAGAAGTCTAAGGCATTCTCAATAACAGCTTCATCAATATTAATGTATTTTGCAGCTTGATTGAACGACTTAGCTACAAATGCAGTCAACCAAGTGGAACCAGACTTGTCACTCTTGCCAAATGCACTGTAGGAACCATCGTCATGTTTATAGGTCAGTTCCTTTTGGTATCCAACTTCCATGTACTTTTTGGCTTTCTCTTCAATTTGTGGATTGAGTTTTTTGAGGTTTGTGAGGTAGTCGAGGACAACGATGTTGGGGACGAAGTTAAGCATGTTCTGTTCACCGCAGCCGTAAGGGAGTTTACTGGAAGGGAAATAAAATAGTTAAATGTTAGCAAAAATGACAAATTCATGATTCGAGATGACCGAATCTTAAACAAGGTGATTGAATCTTAACCTAGATGACAGAATCTCAACCAAAATGGCTGAATCTCAACCAAGATGACTAAATAATAACCAAACTGACTCAATACTTACATCAACTTATCCAAGTTCTCAATTGATGGTCCCAAAATGTCACCAATAGCAGAAGCCTCAATCCTAGTTGAGTCAGCAACAGCTTCTGGTGGAACAACAATTTCAATTGTCTTCTTGAACTCCTTCTCACTTCTCAAGTCAATCAAAACAGCTTCATTAAGGTACTGTGGAACTCCCTCAGGCTCAACCTTCAACTGCTTCTCAAGTCCATCACCAGCCATCTTTGATTCAGCAGTAACTTTAATTGTGATGTGTCCAGCCTTGAGTGGCCGGATCATGAATGGAATTGAGACTCCTTCATTTGACTTAACCTTGATTTCCTTCTTTCTTTCCATTTCCAGTCCACGTTTGGATCTCTTGACTGCATTCTCATCGTCATTAACTTCCACAAACTCAAAGTCACGGTCATTATTGAATAAAGTCACAACTGTGTCTTGATCAGTTTCCAAATAGTTGAAGACAATGATTGGAATTGAAACAACTTCACCGCGCTTAATTGAGTATGGAAGGTTTGTAGAGACAAAGAATGGCTGGAAGACATTAAGCTTTGATGCTTGTTTAGTTAAACCCAAGCCTGTGAGTGGATCGAGTGAGAATGCTGTGATGACCCAGGATGTGATTGTGTCTGGAACTTTCTTGGTGAGGGTTTGTTTGTCGCTAAAAATGGGAATTTAAAGGGTTTTGATTTGATTTGACGTAATTTGAGGTGGAGTTATGATTGAGTTATTAAAATCTTACCTAGAATCAAACTCAAGACTATCAAAAAGCCAAGTTTCAGGGAATTCTTTACGAATTTCGATCGGTTTTGGTTCTGGTGTTGAGCCACCTCTGTTCAATGCTGCTTGAGGTTTTGCTCCTGGTGGTCCAGCCATACCCATTCCTGAAAATGATGCTGTTGTTGTTAAGATTGGTGCTCTCTCAGGCATAGGTGCTGAGTCAAAACTATCAGATGCAAGTGATGCTGGCATTGGCATTGCATAGTAAACTGGTCCTCCATCTCGGATGCTTAGGAAGTCTTCGTCGTAGTAATATGGCAGGTAAGGGGCCTCTAGAATAGAAGGAATTGGGGAATTAACACTGGTTCAACTTTATAGATAACCTATGATAGACCCTACTAGGTTGCTGCTCACTTTAGAGCTAAGCATACTCAAAAAACTTCAAATCTGAATGATTAACTCACCAAATGGCTTCTTAGCATTAGTAATTATAAATGCATCCGATGAATCAAAGTCTCCATACCGCTGATTATAATCATAGTTCTCATACCATTCGTAGTTCCACTTGTCAACATCCCCATAAGCTTTAAGTTCACTGAAAACTGTCTCTTGCTCAATGTCATTTCCTTTCTTTAACAATAACACACTTTGATCGACTCCCAAGAGTCCAACAAAAGAGTTTGGATTGCTTCTGACTGAGATAGTCAGGTTGTCACCTGGTTTGGCTTGTTCTGTTGATAACTTGAGGTTGACCTAAAAAGTCAAAGAAATTTTGAAATTATTTTTTATGATTTTATTGTAAAATATTTTACAGAATTTCCTCAACTTACGTAATTTGTCAATTCATTTCCAAACTCAACTTCAACTTTATCGGACACAATTTCACCATTTTTAGTGATGTAATAAATCACAATTTGAGCTTTTGGAAGCATTAACATTTGCGGTTTGATATTGAGGCTGTATTCCTTAGTTGGGTCAAATTTTACGACTTTTGTGTCGACTAAGTTGCCTCTAGCAATGACGTCGTAGGTAAGTTGAGAGATTTCTGATGTTGCGAGAACTTGAATTGTGATTGTGTCGCTTAGTGATGGTCTGGAAATGAAAATGGTCATTAAAATATTTTGATAATCAATTGTCTACAATTCTTACCGTCCAGTCGTTAGCTTTGCTTGAATGAACTCATTGCTTTCTGAGTCAGCCTTTGAGATGTAATACAATGACTCTTCATTTGACAAGTATTGTGCCTGAATTCAAGAAAAAATAATAAATAATAAATTAAATAAGTTTTACAATAATTTAGAAGAATTTACTAGGTTATTACTAATTATGCATGCTCTAGTCATAGGCTTAGCTGTAAAAGATTAGCTAAAGGAGGTTTGGCCTTACAGAATCTGTATTATGGGAATGATAAGTCCGAAAAACAAGCCTATGACACCAGTTTGTTAACCATTCGACATGAAATGAGGTCTTGGCTGCAAAGTATAGAATACTTCATTATCAGCTAGGAATCCCAATCATCCAAAGGCTCTTAACCCAGGATCTCGGTCTCTTAAGAACCTTTCAACCAAGATTCACAATCATCAAGAAGTTCTCAAAATTAAGAGATTTGTCATGTAGCCTTGAGATCAACTCTAAATCAAGAGACGACAACCAGTCATACCCTGACATATTTATTGAAGAATTTATCATACTTAAGGACAACCTATACCCAGTGATGGCCAACCCGTGTGTCACGGCACTCTAGTTTGTGCTGTTAAAAATGGGATATGTGGATAACCGTGTAGTTTCGGTCTTGACTTATCACCAAAAGTGCCTTGATGCAAAAAACTTTGGACACCACTGCCTTAGATATAATCATCTCCACAAAACTAGTCATAAACAATTAAGATCTCACAATTGATAAATTGCATATAAAAACTATCAATTACATTTATTATTGCGGTTTAATACTTCTACAAATCTACGTCGATCATTCGAGGAAATCCCAAAGTCAAAAGCTCAATTATAAACTCATCTTAGTCACGTACATCTTCGTTTCATAATCTCGCATCCCTCACGTTTGAATACACAAAAGTATATGCAAAGTCCATTAAATTCTAGATTTCTGGCAGGTATTCTCGACTTTTGTGATACGGTTCATTAATTATGAGGTAAAATACTAAGGTGAGCTAGGGTTAGGAGAGGGTTTTGAGAGGTGTTAAGAAGTAAATTAGCACAAAGATTGCCTTAAAGTGGTAAACAGAAGCTAGAATAAGTCAAACCGTGCTTTGCTAAGCTGTAAAGGGTTAGAAGCTACTTAAAAGACTAGTAAGACCTCCAAGCAGGTCAAATCCACCCCAACATCCAAATATTCGATAACCCACAACCCATAAAAGGTTATGAACCCCTGTTACTTGTTCAAAATACACTAAACAACTCCAACCTACCTTAACACGTATATGAGTTGTATTTGATGGAATTTCAATGTCAATCTCGGCGATTCCATTCTTGATAAAAACTTCAATTTGCTTGTCGTAGGATTTCTCCTCACGACATTCATATTCCTCGTATTTGACCTCTCGTGTCGTTGTTTCAGGAATCATTGTTGTTGTTGGATCTGTAGTTGTTTGAGGCTCTGTTGTTGTTGGTTGTTCAGCTATGGCATCTGTTGATACTGCTGAGTCTGAGGATACTCCTGTGTCAGGTCCATCAGCCATGTCTGCATCTAAAGCAATAGCAATTGGTGTGATTTCCTCATAAGTTGTATAATACGGTTGCCAGATCCTTCTCTTGCACATTCTTGGGGCATCATAAAAGTAACTGACTGTAAAGTTGACTGGATTGAACTTGTCACTGACTGGTGTGTTTTTGTCGTGGAATCTGATGTCTGCTGTGATTTTAAATGGAAGTCCAGGCTTGATTTTTTCAGCACTCTTTGATAAATCCATTTTATGGGGTGTCTTATGGACTTCGACAGTTGTTGATGCATTTGCTTCTTTTCCGCTGAGCTGCTCTGTGAATGTTGCGAAGAGCTTGACTTTTCGATAGTAGCTGCTCTCTTTCATTTCTAGTTCCTTAACGACATCAAATTCAACGAATTTTTTACCATCAACTTCGACTGTTTTTGATACTTTTTTGTTGTTGCTTTGGCCGTTCCTGCTCCAAGGTCTATATCCCCAATGTGGGATACTTACTTCAGCTGTCACTGTTGCATTTCCTTTAGCAATCTTTCCGAATGTGTACTTAGCCTTGACTGTGGCTCGAATGACTCCGTCTTTAAAGTTTGCATCAGGATTAGCATCAATTGAGACTTCAAAGGTGGGCAGGACATATTCATCGACATCGAAGCTCTTGACTGTGTCATCATCGCCATTGACTTTAACATGGATCTTCCATGTTCCCATAACTGGCTGGTCTGAAAGCTGCAATTCATTTTGAAAGACTCCTTTGATGAACTTATTCTTGACATTTTCATACTGCTTGACTCGATTGTCTCCACCGTCAGTGACATAGACATCAATGCTCTCAAATTCAAACGGTCTTGTCTCAGCATCCAACACCATAATCCTGAACTTTACATTATCTTTGGGCTTATAGACACTCTTGTCAGTTTGAATAAAAACCGAGAATCTTTTTGTGTTCATGTGAAGCTTCTTGAATGACTCAAATTTATCGCCTGTCACACTTTTGACCTCAATTACGTAATCGCCTTCTGTTTGACTCTTCAACTGTGTAAAAAAAACATATTAAAATAAAAGAGAAAAAAAAAATTAAATAAAATAATAAAGTTGTTTATTTATAATTATGTGCACACCGGGAGTTTATTAGTATGCGTGTAAATATTGTGATGTTGTTGATTTATTGTTTGATGAATTGAGAGAGAATAATGGTGAAATAATTCAACAGAGTTCAACTGAAAGGGTCAATATTGCTTAGATGAGAATAGTTTGGGTTAGATTGGATTGTAAAGGATTAGGGTTGGGAGCATATAGCACAAAAAATCCGTTCTTCGATTGGTTTGCAAATAAATAAGTTTTTGAACGATAAGTTCAGTTGAAAAGGATTAAATCATTTTAAATTAATAAGTTCAGTTCAGTTCAGTAAGAAAAAGATCAGTTCAAGGATACTTTATTAATCCAACAGGATAAATTTAGGTAAATCTAGTAAGTCTAGATCAAGGGGACTAGTCTAGTTGAAGAGGTTAATTCTAGTTCAAGAGGATAAGTCAAGTTGAAGAGGGTAAATATAGTTGAAGAGGATAAGTCTAGTTGAAGAGGTTAAATTTAGTTGAAGAGGATAAGTCTAGTTGAAAAGGATAAGTCTAGTTGAATAGGTTAAATCTAGTTGAATAGGATAAGTCTGGTTGAAAAGGATAAGCCTGGTTGTATGGGATAAGTCTTGTTCAAGGAAATAAGTCTTGTTTAAAGAAATAAGTCTTGTTCAAGGATATAAGTCTAATTTAATGGAATAAGTCTAGTTCAAGAGGTTAAGTCTAGTTGAAGAGGGTAAATATAGTTGAAGGGGATAAGTCTAGTTGAAAAGGATAAGTCTAGTTGAAGAGGTTAAATCTAGTTGAAGGTGATTGGTCTGGTTGAAGGTGATAAATCTTGTTCAACGGAATAAGTCTAGTTTAAGGGAATAAGTCTAGTTCAAGAGCACTTAATAAGATAAGTTAGATTCAAAAGGATAAGCATGCTACGGACATTTCAGTGTCGAATTTTTTCGACATGTTTAAATTTAGTCGACCTAGCGTTTGAATACTTTAAAACCGTTAAAAATGTGTCAATTTTAAGATTTTAAGCATTAATATTTAATTTCTAGTATTTTTCTTGGATGATTTTAGCTATACTTAGCTAAACACGAAGCTAAGAATAAGTATTGTTTGCCAAAGCGTTGTTTTTGCCAGTGTTTGCAAGAAATATTCATGAAAATTTAACGGTTTTTTAAAACTCGAAGCAAAAAATAACGGACTTTTTGACGTGTCCGTAGCATGAGGATAAGTTTAGTTCATTAATACATGACAAGTAAATTCTAGAAGGAAAGGTTCGGATCGAAGATGGTTACGTTCTAAGGACAAGTTCAGTTTTACTCAGGTACAAGATTCGCTTAAACACGAGTCAGCAAGCGCGAATGCAAAAGAGAAAGCCTCGCATCCCACTTAATTTACTCCTCTCAATATCACAACAACATTTACCGCAAAAAAAATAATGACTTGAAAATAAAAACTCACATCAAAATCAACATTTTGAACGCCTTCGCCTGATAAGGTGACATTTTGTAAATTTTCATATTTCACTGTATTTTTGTCAGTATTTTTAACACCAATTTGGAGTATTTTATCGTCTTTATATCCTTGATATGCCACTGACACTCTATATGACTTTTGATATTTTAATAAGTTACTTCCAACAACTGTAAAGAATCCATCTTCACCACACGACACATTCTGATTAAATATTATCACTATAATTCCTATTAAAATTGAACTCTTAAGTCTAATCATTTTTAAATATTTGATAATTTGTATTTTTTTTAAACTTGATCTGTCCACTGATCGCGAGAGAATGAACAAATTCAATGAGATTATCAAGTTTTTTATATTCAAATTTCCTCTCCACCTGCAAACTGCCGTACATCAATGTCTTGCTCTCTCGCTCCGGGGATTTTTTTATATTTCCATTTTCGTCATCACAACGGAGAACCTCTGAGAAGTTCTTTGGAATCAAGACATAAAAACAAGTTTTAAGCTTCTTTTTATTTTTGTTTTGTTTTCATTTTTTTGATCTCGTGCGAATATTCTTGTCGTGTATGACCGGCATTTAGATGTTGTGAATCTAGTCGTGAGAAGAATAAATAAATGAATGAATGAGTAACGTTGTTGATGTTGTTGCTTGTTGAGCATGGGAATTGTTTTAATGGTTTTTTTTTGCTGCGATGATTCTTATGTTGGTTTTAGGAAAATTAGTAATGTGCGAAGTAAACTATTGCGCCAGACTAAAAACAAGCGAAGGACTCAAAATGATTAAAAAAGTGCGCACTACTGCGCCATCTAATAATGGTGCGCAATACTGCGCCATATTCATAATGCGCATTAAACTATTTTGCAAGAAATCAAAATTTTGTTTTAAATTTTACGAAAAAAATAAAGAGCCTAGGAAATTACTGTGCCACATAAATAATAGTGCGCAATAAACGCCACATAAATATTAATACTGCGCAAAACATTTTACTGCGCACAACATTTTTAATGCGCACAACATTTTTATTGCGCATTCTCAAAAATTACACGACCTGGAAAATAAATTATCTCGGCTGTTAAGTTGATTGAAAGCTAGAAAATAAAATTATCATATTCGTGAGATATTTTCTGTATCTGTGTGGTACTATTGACGTCTTATAGTTGAGATAACTTTGTTATTTATTGAAAACTGGTTTGATAATTTATAGCATAAAAGTAGGGACATTGAGATGAAGCTATTTATCGAAGCAATGCAGCTTTCTTGACTTGCAATGTTATGAACATGCGTGTTTAAAGTGTATTGGAACTGGCTGCTGGCAAATTCTTAAAATGTATCGAATAAAAATGTAATTAAAAAAATCTTAAAAACACTATAATCAACCCAATAATCAATCCTTAATTCTAAAGAATCTGCAACAAATTCTAACGTAAATGACAAAACTCATCAAAAACAACATTTCCGGCATTACTCATTGTGCCATGGAATTTCAGTCAAATAGTCTGAGTGACTTGATCATTATCATTATCAGCACTTTTTGCCCCCGAATAAGTCATTCGTCAAACGTAAATAACTGCGGCTTTGTGACAGCAAAAAAACGTGTTTATTTTAATCAGTTTACGCTTAGTTTTTTTATAGCGAAAAATTTATGGTGTAAATAAAATTATTTGGTTAAACTTGAATGTGTTGAAAAGTGTGACAAAAGATTGGAAATTTATTTACTTCCCCTTTTCCGTAGTTGAGTAAATGAAGCTTGTTGTTTTGATAATTTTGACATGTAAAAGGTTTGTTTATAGAGTTTAGTTCCGATGTTATCATAATGATTTCTTGAATTGGCAATTTATTTCAATTTTTTCAAATTTTACAAATTTTCCGATTTTTTTCAAATGTTTCAATTTTTTAAATTTTTCAATTTTTCAAATTTTTCAATTTTTCAAATTTTTCAATTTTTCAAATTTTTCAATTTTTCAATTTTTCAAATTTTTCAATTTTTCAAATTTTTCAATTTTTCAATTTTTCAAATTTTTCAATTTTTCAAATTTTTCAATTTTTCAAATTTTTCAATTTTTCAAATTTTTCAAATTTTTTCATATTTGTTCAAATTTTTCATTTTTTCAAATTTTTTCATATTTGTTCAAATTTTTTCAATTTTTTTTAAATATTTCCAATTTTTCTACTTTTCAAATTTTCAATTTTTCTCAAATTTTTCTACTTTTCAAATTTTTTCAAATTCTTTCAAAATTTTCTACTTTTCAAATTTTTCAAAATTTTCTACTTTTCAAATTTTTCAAATTTTTCTACTTTTCAAATTTTCAAATTTTTCTACTTTTCAAATTTTTCCAATTTTTTTCAAATTTTTCTACTTTTCAAATTTTTTCAAATTTTTCTACTTTTCAAATTTTTTCAAATTTTTCTACTTTTCAAATTTTTTCAAATTTTTCTACTTTTCAAATTTTTTCAAATTTTTCTACTTTTCAAATTTTTTCAAATTTTTCTACTTTTCAAATTTTTTTAAATTTTTCTACTTTTCACATTTTTTCAAATTTTTCTACTTTTCAAATTTTTTCAAATTTTTCTACTTGTCAAATTTTTCTACTTTTCAAATTTTTTCAAATTTTTCTACTTTTCAAATTTTTTCAAATTTTTCTACTATTCAAATTTTTTCAAATTTTTCTCCTTTTCAAATTTTTCATATTTTTCATATTTTTTAAATTTTTCAAATTTTTTAAAAAATTTCAAATTTTTCAACGTTTTCCAAAATCAAACTCAGTCACATTTTCATTCATCAAGCATTCTCATCTTTTTTCAAATAATTTTAAAATTTTCCCGCACAATCTCAATCGAGGGTTACGAATAACATCATGTATTTATATCAGTGGGTACGCAACGCTTCGTGTCAAACAGGTCATTTGTTATGAAAAAGAATTCTCTATAAAAAAAATGATAAAACATCATCCAAGTAAAATAATTAATTTAAATGACATTAAGGACAGTAAATTAAAGTATGCATTTGTGGTTCTGAACAGGCCAATCGAGGCTGATGCAAAATTGATTGAAGAGCTGTGGAATCACTGTAAGTATTAAACTTTACATGAACTAAAGTAAATGTTAATTTGACACATTTTTTGCTATTTTTCAATTAAATTGCAATTTTTTTAAGCTGCAATAAACATAACAGTCGATGGCGGCACCAACCGATGGCTCTCATGGCTTCGCAAGCACAAACTTCAAGACAAGCTGAAGCATCCAACTCTCATCACCGGAGATCTCGATTCAATCAAAGATGAAAGCCTCGATTACTTCAGTAGAACTAAAATCATCCAGACACCCGACCAGGATGCAACAGACTTTACAAAATGTCTTCGAGTCCTCGAACCATTTATAAATGAACTCAGTATTTCCTATATTGTTGCACTTTGTGAGACATCCGGCAGAATAGATCAGATCTTAGCCAACATCAATACTTTGCATAAAAATCTCCAAAAACCGAATGACATCTCTCGACCTGTCTATATTCTAAGTTCCACAAGTGTCACGTGGATGCTGCAAAGTGGTCAGCATGAAATTAACATTCCCAAGGAAATAAGGAACATGTGGTGCTCACTAATTCCTATCGGACAGCCAACAACCGTAACAACAACAGGTCTAAAATGGAACTTAACAGATCATTTGATGAAATTTGGTGGAATTGTGAGCACAAGCAACACTTATGATGACAGGTCGGAAGCTGTTGAAATCTCGAATGACTTGCCGCTGCTATGGAGTATGGGATTGAAGCATGAGGACTAGTTTGAATTTAAATTTAATAAAATATTGAAAAAAACAATTTTGTTGAATTTTTAATGTCAATCTTTTTAAGGAATCACCCCAAAAATCGATCAAAGCTCCATGATGGAATTGTAAATTGGGGAAGGCAACGGAGCCTTAAAGTTTGTAATCTTTGAAGGTTTATTTTAACTCATTAATCAATATTTAATAATTATTTATTATTCAAATTGTCCGCATTTATTTCTAATCATCATCAACTCGCAAAACTTTCATCCCCAAAAGACTGCATGCATGAAAAATAGAAGAAAAAGTTGTAAACAAAAACAAACACATGAGTACGATTCTCATGGAACTTTACCTCAGGCCTCCCCCAAAAAACGACAATAGTCAACAATAATAAAAGTTTCACTCGATTTAGATTTTTTTTTGGTAGCTGATCTCAAATTATTGTGATTTAAAAGTAAATTTTAAGGCTAGTTTAAGTCATAAAAGTTGCGGAATCGGAAGAGTTCTTGAGAAACTACAAGAATTTTGTGAAATTTTAAAGATTTTAATTCAAAAACTGCGATAAAAATTGAAAACTAATTTTCCAAAAAAAAAAACTTAATTTAAAAAAAAATTTAATTAAACATTATTTCATAAAATCCCTCACACATCACATCAATGAATCCACTCCCAACTGGGGAAAACAACTCAATCCACACATGACATACAAATTCGAGGAACAACTTCAGTAAGTACAGCACTTATCAAATCGAAACTATTTTGTCATCTAGGCTTCACCAGTTAAAACCAAAAAAAAAACTTAAATCTTTTTCTAGTGAATTAATTTCATCATAAAGGAAGCAAAACCGAGTGAATTGAGTTCCATGAGCGTCTAACAAAGCGAATCAACGACCTTTCACAATCTCCATTTTAAAAACTTTTTAAAAATAGTGAGTAAAAAATTTTTCAATTTTTTTTCGAGGCCATTTCATGAATTTTATAACTAAAATCACGAGGGTTTTTGATGATAATCTTGATCAATCCTTCATTATGCGTCAGAAGTTCCGTCTAGAATTCTCAAAATTATCAGTCAAACTTCATAATTTGACCTCTAGTCTCAGACCTTTTTTTTTCTTTATATACTTTTTTTTTCTCATACGGAGACAGCAAATATGTAACAAGTGATTAAGTTTTTTTTTAATTGATGCATGGAAAATTTTCTGTCGCTGTTGCTATGCTGGGGGAGAGTTGGAGGGGGTTTTCGGTTGTTTGAAGGGGTTTATGGGGGAATTTATCGAGTAAATTGGTGAAATTTTCAGTATTTTTTGGTGATTTTATTGAAATTTTGCAGCTATTAGGGTAGGGTTGGTGGTTTAATGATTTAATTTCATAAAATTGTGAATTTTTGTTTGGTAAATTTCAAAATTAACACAATTTTAAAGCTATAATTCACTTAATGACAGCAACATACGTAACAACTATGCATAAATCTATAGAAATCTCAAATTTATAGATTTCATCTTGAAAAAATCAATAAAATCAGAATTCAGAGTTGAATTCTTGTCATTGACTATAAAATTACAAAATCTGGCACAGGCAATGCTTTTGTCAAAGGCAATTTATTATCAATTTTAAAAAAAAACTTGGATTCCTCATAGAACCAGACTAGGCTGCTTAAAAAACTGTCTTTGTCAGAGTTTTTCAAACTTTTTTTGCGCCATGACAGACCTTATAAAGCCACGCATTCACAAATTTCTGCAGCACACAGTTTAAACAACATTGTTCTTAAGTATTTCCCCAAAAAACTCGCTTTATACAAGACAATTTTCGATTCTGAGTGTGAAATGAGCTCTGCTTGTTCTTAAGACACATCCTTACCAGAAAAGCACAAGTCAGTTAATTGAATAGAAATCAGGCACCAAACCTGCGTGCCTTTGGCATGGTGCTGAACTTAAATCTAGTTAAGTCAGCTTTTTTCTGGATTTCTATTCAATTAATTTCTATAAACTGTAAGTTTAAGCTTGACTTATTCACACAACCTCTCAATTGTTTAATTCTTAAGAATCTTGTTGTTTGAACAGCTTAACTTTATTGATCACCAGCTTCAACTTGCTACCCGAGTGGACAAAGTACTAGTTAAAAGCTTGCCATTGACTTGTTTATTCATGGCGAGTAAGGATCCATTGACGTGCCTTTGCAACTAGACTTAGGGACGACTAATGACATATTTTGCGCTTTCCATTTAACTGGACATAGGAATTGCAAATATGTCTAGTTAATGTCCAGTTACAAAAAAATCGAAATAAAATAAATAACACGTGTCTTTTTCTCCATATTTTTTTCTTTTGTAAAATTTTATTATTGTATTAGTGTAATTAATTAATTAAAGTACACTATCACTTATGAAAAATCTCTAGTAAAAATTGAGTCTCGAACACTTGCGCGTGAAACATTTATATTTGCTTAAAATTTTCATACAAATTTTGGTAGACCTTATATAAGTGATTTCTGTAAGCGCTTGTGAAGTATATGGTCAAAAAAGTAAGGAAAATTATTTTTGAGTTTCGAACACTTGATTGATTAGCATGAATGTCCAGTTAAAGTCTAGTTAACGCCGAGTTCTCTATGTCGTATAAATTTTGACAAGTTAAAAGACTGTTAAATGATTGTCCAATAATGGACTTTAACTGGCTGTGTCCACCCGGGCTAGTTACCTAGAAAACAATCTACAAATCATTTACTAAATCTTAGGTGATATAAAATAATTTTAATGTTCAATGTTCTATTCTGCTTGACAGTTTACTTATCGGTAATGACATTTAATGTCGTATATCCAACTACATGACATAAAACATCTGTAAAAGTCCTCAAGATCCAAATATCAATTCCAAAAAAATATTCCACCTAGTTTCATAAAACAATTCAATTGTTTCAGTTTAAGAGACATCCTCACATCTAAACATTTAATCTCCTAAGTTAATTCACACTCACATTCAATCTCCTCATAACAAATTCCAAACAACAAATAACAAATAAATTGGACTCCATGTTTTATGAGGACTGAGGGGATCTGAACTTCATACAACAACACAAAAAGATGCAACAAGCACAGATTTCATTACCAAGGGAATTTATTGAGAGTATAAAAATAGAGGACTAAGCATTCAGTTTAGTCAATTAGTTTTGTGATTTTTAAAGCGTTGGCACAAGCTCAGGCTGAAAGCTGTGCAAGTGAGAAAAGAGATTTCTCAAAGTGGTTCCTTTAGAGACTGCTGTGAGTTGAATTATTAAGTTTTATCATGGATTGTTTGGAGTCTTTTTTTAGGGATTATTGAGATTTATTTGAATTAATTCCAAGAGTTTAGGATAGATTTGAGCTGGTTATTGTTGCATCAGCTTAATGGTCAGCTCAATGTTACTTAAATCCTGTTTGTAGTGCATCAGCTCGTCATTTTTAAACAATGTTGTACTCTATGATGTAGATTCTTTCATTTTTGAACCATGTTAAGCCATCTGATCGATCAATTCCTGTAAAATCTTGAGTTTTGGGTCTCTTGAGTCTAAACAGCCATTCCCATCTGAACCCCCCTCGTACCTCAAATCCTTAAAAATTCAATTTTAAAATCCTCAATTTCAAAGGTGAAAGTCCCACAAAACAATCTAATTGCCGGTAAAATAAACAAAAAAAGTACATAACGACATAATAAGACGAAAAAATAGTACAGAATAGGATCATTGTCCCGAATAAGACTCACTATTACGAGGAATAATATAAATATTTTCATACAATGTATTCCTGGCAACAAGTCATTGTTTATTCAGATAGAATTTCATGTTAGTTCAACGCCATGATCGTGCATATGATCCTTGAAATTGACCTCTTTTTTAAAGCTGATATATGAGTCTTCAGCAGTGCTGTGCTACCAAGCTTTCCAAGCCACGACACACTTTAGAAGTAAGCGATGATTAAAGTCACACACAGCATGAGGCTCAATTCATTTCCGATAAGTTCCCGTTGCACAAAATTTGGACATGCACTGGTCAATAGCATGCAAAGGGGACTGAGTTGCATAATTTGGTTTTTATTATGGGTTAAGAATGATTTATTGAAGATTTATCATCATTTAACTTAGTTGAGGAAATGGAGGGTAAATGAAGCTTAAGAATGGTAGTCTGGACTGTGTGGCTGGTTTTTTCGAGTATACCTTAATCACCATAACATGTCAAAGGTGCTAAACTGATTAAAATGATCAAACATCAACCGTTGATTCTTGTTTGACAGAGCCACATCCAAGAAACAGTCTTGTGCACCTTAGCTATGCTTCAAGAGCCTCCCAGACAGCCTATGGCTTAAAACTCATAATGCATCAGCATTAAAAAGCGGACCTTAATTTACTTCATGTTGACCCATTTTTGTCTTCTTGATCTTTTATTTCAAATATGCCAAGGCTTCTCTTGTGTTCTTATTTTCCTCAGACTAAACAATATTTTCAAAAATAATCAAAGTCACAGTCTGCTCGACACTCTCAATTTCCTAGAAAACTTCCCATAGCCATAACAACAAATCTATTATCTCTTATATTGCTATATCCAGTTTACAGCGGCTTATGACTGATACAGTAAAGTTTCAAGTGACTCACAGTGGACTTTGTTCATATTGCGTATAGAAAATGTAAAAATGAGATACGAAAGTCAAATTTAAAAAGAATGTACGGAGCCAAAATAAAAATTAAGAAGAAGAAAAAAGAAACAAAAGCATGAGTATGACTAAAATATTTACAAGGAAATTTGTCGGCTTTGATTATTTTGACAACTTTGTTGAATCACTGATTTGGAGGAATTGAGTGGAATTTTGACGACTTTTGGGGAACGTTGAGATTTATTTTGAAATTTTAAGATGTTATCTGAATTCTGTTGGGTATCTTCTGATCATGTTTTAGGCTAAATTATGGACAAACTGCATTATTTCTAGTTAATAAGCTTAAAAATAGGAAATTAGCAACTTAATAATGACATTTCGTCAACTAGAACTTTTTTCATCCTCGTGTCTTGGTAGCTCAGTTGATAGAGCGTTGGGCATTTAAACAGTGGACGTGGGTTCGAATCCCAGTCTAACCAAATTTTCAATGTTGTCTTTTTTTATTGCTTTAGGAGCTTTTTTGGCTTATAATGACATAAAAATGTAAAAAAGCTCATTAATTTGACCAAAAAGTCAGACGAAATTTGATGAATCCTCAATTTGTACAAGTTCATTCCTCTCATCCCATTAAATTATCGCATCGTATTTCACTTTACTTAGACATTTAATAAACAATAAGCAAAATATCAATTTTGATTACTCCAAATCTGATTATTTAAGCTTAATTGGGTTGGCTCGTGGAGAATTTAGCAATCTCATGATTTATAAACTATAAAAACTAGTAAGAATAGGGTCATTTTAGCAAAATATCATTTTCAAAAGCAATTAAGAAATTATTTTCAAATCGTGAAGCAACTGTGCTGTGAGTCATGGATTGGTTTATGATGATTGATAAGGTTTTGAGGACTTAGTAATTAGCTTTGAGGTTGCAGTGATTATAAGTTGATGAATTGAGGCATGATTGAGCAGAAAATATGAGATAATGTTAAAGAAATTCTCAAATTTAAGACTACTTGGAGAGTTTGTAGACTTTTGGTTCAATTGTCAGAATTATGGCGGACTTTTGGTGCATTTTGCAGAATCTTGACGGACTTTTGACTCATTGTTCAGGATCATATCAGATTTTATTTCAATTGTCAGAAGAACCCGACAGAATTTCAGCGGACTTTTTTTTAACGGGCTAGAATTTTGCAGACTTCTCAAAATGAGCAAAATTTTGGTTGAAAATCACCAAAAACAAAAACTTTCAAAAACCAAAACTAACGCAATCTTCTCTTTATTTTTAGGTATTTCTCGAGGGTCAGTTAGCCCCACAGTGGGCACTGACCAGGCACTTTTGCTGAGGGAAAATAAAACACAATCTGGAATAAAGTCTTTTTATATCTAGATACGCTTTCAAAATATTTTTATAAGAAATTTACACAGTAAGTAATAATTTTAAGATTAGATTTAAGAATCTAGTAAGTCGAGGACTAGTTCGAAGAGATGATAAGCCCCTCAGCTAGTCTCTATGTTGCATTTCGACGCACCATAACCTCAAAAATTCTCATTTTAACCTCAAACCCTTTTTCCCTTTCTTTCTAGTTCGCTTAGTTCCATAAATCTTACGATAGATAATCATATTACAGCAATAAGCTTAATTCGCTGAAAATTAACAATAATTCACTCGTGTGATTCCTTCAATATCCAATCAATCGAGAAATTTATTCACTAAAAAAAAAAGATGAAGCTTACAACTGAAAATGAGGATGATCGTATCCACATTATGGACGATGATGTCAACTCGACTGAACTTATCAATCAATTGACTATCAACGGTACAATCAATCAAGAAGATCCATTCTACATCTTCAATATCGGTGATGTTATCAAGAAGCATCAAAATTGGATCGAAAAGATGCCTCGCGTTGCGCCTTACTATGCTGTTAAGTGCAATGACAACGATGTAGTTTTGGCTACATTAGCGCTGCTAGGAACGTCATTTGATTGTGCGTCGAAGGGTGAAATGAGCAAGATCTTGAGTCTAGGAGTTAAACCTGATCGCATTATCTTCGCAAATCCAGCAAAGTCGAAAGGCGCGCTTATGTTTGCTAAAATGATGGGGATTAAGATGATGACATTCGATTGCGAGACTGAATTGCAGAAGATCAAGTCATTGTATCCTGATGCTAGGTAAGTTAACTTGAATTTTCGACGAGAAATTCCCGATTTTTACGGACTTGACCATCAGTTTTGTGAACACATGTTGAAATTTTTTCTAGCTCAATTTTTTTTAACCTCAAAACTTTTAAATGTTTTTAAGTCTAACCTCAAAGCAGTCAGTTTTTTGCGATTCTAACCTCAAACTTCTCAAAAACTCAGATTATTAACCTCAAAATTCTTTCATTCCAGCCTCGTCCTTCGCATCGTCTGTGAAGCTGAAATTGCTCAATGTGCCCTCGGCAAGAAGTTCGGTTCCGATCCTCTGACCGAAGCACCAAAGCTTCTAAAGGCAGCTAAGCAGATGGGATTGAATGTTGTTGGAATAAGCTTCCATGTGGGTTCTGGCTGCAAAGACTATCCTGTTTACAACAAGGCCATTCGTTACTGCCGTGACCTCTTTGACGAAGCTAAGGGACTTGGTTTTGATTTGTCACTTGTTGACATTGGTGGTGGATTCCCTGGTGACAATGATAAGAACATTGACGAAGTTTCGATGATTGTTAATGATAGTCTGGAGAGATATTTTCCAGATGAGAGAGTTCAGGTCATTGCTGAGCCAGGTAAGCACAGTAATTTAATTAATTGTAGAATTTTAAGTAATAAAATCAATTAATTAATTTTCCAGGTCGTTACTACGTCGCCTCAGCCTTCACTTTAGTGACCAACATCTTTTCCAAGAAGAACATCATGAACCACTCCACAAATGAACCTGACCGCATGATGCTTTACTTAAACGACGGTGTCTATGCCTCTTTCAACTGTCTGCTCTACGATCATCAAGTTGTTAAGCCAATTTTGCTGAAAAAATCCAATCATCATGAGAAAAAGATTAAGTCGACAATTTTCGGACCCACCTGTGATGCCCTAGATGAAATAATTAACAACATTGAGTTGCCTGTAGCAACCGATGTCGGTGACTTTATGTATTTTGAGAACATGGGAGCTTATACATTGCCAGTTGCATCGCCATTTAACGGATTTCCACTTCCTAAAATTTTCTATTATATTGAACGTGCCTTACTCGAGGAATGGTTTGTACTGCCAATTGATGGCGAGGATTACGTACAGGACTTTATTGGAAAGACTATCGATTCCATTTCTGTATGAGATTTGTATAAGCTTTCGTGTGAGTTGCTCAAAATTATTTCCAAAAACTTGAAAAATTTTTGTTTAAAATTTTTCGAAAATGATGTCAAATTTTTTAAGATTTTTGAGGTTTTTTAAAAAATTAAACATTTAAAAATTTTTTTGGAATTTAAAACTTTTTGTAATTTTTGAAAGTTTTTTAAATTTTAAAAATTTTTTTGAAATTTTGAAAGGTTTAAAATTTTGAAAGGTTTAAAATTTTAAATTTTTAAATTCATCGATTTAAATTTATAAAATTTTAATTTTTAAAATTTTTGAATTTTTGAAATTTTAAATATTTTGAATTTTTTGAACCTTTTTAATTGTAAAAATCAAATGAATTTTCACAAATTTTCGAAAAGTTATAAAAAGTCTTTAAAAGTTTCAACTTTTTCACTTTTCAAAAAATACTTTTTTTTTGTCTAAATTTAACTTTTTATTCCAAACTTTAAAATCTTGTCTCTATTAAACTATAAAAATATACATGTATGGCGGTTGCAGCACCTGTTGAATTTATTATTTAGCTTTATGTTATTAAAACTTCCATACATGATGCTCATTAATTTCAAATTCAAGTAATTATTTTGAACTTATAATAAATATATTAATCTTGAACATTTATTGAAAGGATTGCACTGACAAAAATTAAATCCGAGTAAATAAATTTTCACAAAAAAATCCATGCATAATGTTAATAAAAAAAAGTAAAATTCGTTCTATAATTTTTGTCCAATTAAAATATAAAAAATTAAATTGATTTACTATTTATTAAGTGTAGCTTAATTTGATGTAAACAGAATTTAATAAATAAAGAATTTTTTTAAGTTTAGCCAAATTTAAAAAGAATTGATTTTTTATTTTAATATTTTGTTTAAAATTCTCAGATTTATTTTGTTAAGTTTTCATTTGAATTTGATTTATTGACGACGTCTACGGTGTCCATGATTGGAATGATCCCCTTCTTCACCTTCAAAATGGTGATGACGACGGCGTCCACCATTTTCATTATGATTGTTGTCATCATCATGTGACTGGGCAACTGAGAGTTGAGTAAACACTGCAACTGGAAGTGAATATGGTGAAACTATTAGAAATTTCTACATTTTATTGAATTTTATAGCAAATTTTTATGTTTAGTGGCCTTAACAGTAAAGCTACTAGATTCAGGTTCCTTAGCACTAAAGCTGCTAGATTCAGGTGCCTTAATATTAAAGCTACTCGATTCAGGTGCCTTAACACTAAAGCTACGAGATTCAGGTGCCTTAACACTAAAGCTACTAGATTAATGTGCCTTAACACTTAAGCTACTAGATTCAGGTGCCTTAACACTAAAACTACCAGATTTAGGTGCCTTAACATTAAAACTACTAGATTCAGGTGCCGTAACAGTAAAGCTACTAGATTCAGGTGCCTTAACATTAAATTTACTAGAATCAGGTGCCTCAACACTAAAGCTACTAGATTCAGGTGCCTTATTATCAAAGCTGCTTGATTCAGGTGCCTTAACACTTAAGCTACTTGATTCAAGTGCCTTAACATTAAAGCTACTAGATTCAGGTGCCTTAACACTAAAGCTACTTGATTCAAGTGCATTAACACTTAAGCTACTAGATTCAGGTGCCTTAACACTAAAACTACCAGATTTAGGTGCCTTAACATTAAAGCTACTAGATTCAGGTGCCTTAACACTAAAGCTACTAGATTCAGGTGCCTGTACAATAAGCTTTTGAGGTTCAGGTGCCTTCACACTGGTATTTAGCTAAATTATTGACTAATTTCTCTAAAAACTCACCAAAAAATGCAACAAGTAAGAAAATATTTAACAATTTCATTTTTATTTTCAATTTTTATCACTTCTGTAACTTTACATCGACTACTTTATTCCACCTTTGACTAATTTATTCCATTTAAAACCTCTTATTATTTATACAAAACTAATTATTGGAATTTTCTCAACAATCGTGATAGAAATAGGCAATAAAGAGAAATAGGAAGGCTGATAAGACCGAAAAGCTTGCAAATAAAATTAAACATTTTAATTGAAAACAACAAGAAAAATCGTGAAGCACTTAAAATAATTCCAAAACATCGTTAAAATTCATTGGAATATTTTCATAATTGTTTTGGATTTTTTTAAGTGTGGAAAATTTTTATTTAAATTTTTCAGTTCAAATTGAGTGACAATTGTGACAATTGTAGTCCTAGCTTGGGGTCTATTGCATGATTAAGGTACACAAATCTTTCCAAAATTTCATTATCACTCTAGTCAAGTCAATGCTTATCCAATTGCATGACAATATCAAATTTCTTAATTTTTCCAACAAAACTTTTAAATTCAAAAAACTCAAAATCATCAAAATTTTCATGCAAAACTTTGAGAATTTCCTGATTTTTCTCAACACTTGATCTTAAAGTTTTCACAGTTTTGAGCTTTGTGTCGATTGTTATTTCATAATCATCATAATATGAAGCTTGTTTAAGTTTGAATGTTTGCAGGCGTTGAAAGTTTTTGAGGTGTTTTAAAATTTGAGGGATGTTGTGGAGGTCTTCAACATGCTTAATTGTTAAAATTTCAATGTTTTTGATATTTTTTGTGAATTTTTCCCAAATTGTTGCGTCTGAGAACCTTGAAACTTTAATAATTGTCAAGATGCTTAGGCTTTTAAGCTGCAAATCCTTTAGTTTTTGACAATCAAGCACAAATAACTCTAAAGACACAATTTTATCAAATATTCCATTAATTGGCATCAATTGCAGGCACTTTAGATTGAGTAAATTTGGAAACCTTTCATAAATCTTGTCCAGCTCAACACCTTTGCTGTTCCTGTCTTCATAAGTTTCCAAACTTTGCATCCTCAAGTCCGGAAAATCATTGGCGAAAATCATGGAACAAGCTACAGCTCCAAGTGATAATTTCTTCAATTTTCTTGACTTCATGAACATTGCTTCAAGTGTTTCATGATTGCCGACTTCAGTCAGCTCCAGTTCCTTCAAACTTTCAAGCTGCGACTCCAAAAATCTAGCCAAATAATTATCAAATTTAATTCTTATCAATTTTAAGATTTTCAATCTAAATTTGACTTCAACACAAAAATTAAGGCATGGAAAGTCAATGATATGAAATTGTGAAATATTAATGACAATCAGTTCCTTTAAGATGCTTTGCTGGTTCAGAAATTTGAGCAAAAGTTCATCATCTCTAAGTTCTGTTAAGTAAATTGTGAATTTTTCCAATTTTGTGATATTTTTGGTGCTTTTTGTGAACATTTCAAAATTTGCTAACCTGATTTCTAAAACTTTAAGGTTTCGGAGGTCTGAAGGAAGCTTGTCGTCAAGTCCTTCAACGATTTTATTATATTTGTCTAGTTCCTGTTGTATAATGGAGCTTTGGCGTGTAAACTTATCAGTAAATTGGTTATTTTTGAACGTTAATTCCTCTAAATTTGGGACTTTTCTGAAGATCAGCTTCAAATTGTCTTCATTGTGGCTTTGAATCTTCAAGCATCGAATGCTATTTCCTCGAAAATTAAGGAATTCAGAAGCCTCAGAACTGTTTAAACTAACAAGAACTTTCCTCATAATTTTTGATGTTTTAAATATTGAATCACGGATGTTTTTGGACAACAGCATACAGTTCCGAATGTCTTGAATGTCATCTAAGCTTGAGATGATTTTAATGATAATTTCAGTTGGTAAGCTTGACAAATTGACTAACTTTCCTTCTTGATTGTCTTTATAGTCGAGATGGTGGAACTAGATTGTAAAATAAAGATTAGAAAAATTAATAAATCTTTATTTTATGATTTGTATAAGTGCCTTTAATCAGCGTGTAAAGCTATGTCCAGTGATGGCCAACCCATGTGCCGGGGCACACCAGTGTGTCGCGAGGAAAAATCGGAAATCCCACGAATCGTATGCCTTGTGCGGTTTCGGTCATGGCTTAGCACCAAGGCGTGAAAATCCCGAAAATCTTTAAAAAAATTCCTGAGCCATTAAGCATGAAAGTGAGAAATCCTTTTTAAATCCCAAAATTATTCATTAAATGCATCAGGCTTTAAAAAAGATTTTTGTGATTTTTCAGGATTAATCCTGAGTTTCCACGCCAAATTACCATCTAATGTGCCGTACCACAAAAAAGGTTGCCCACCACTGGACTTTGAGGTAGATAATAAATAACATTTAACCTTACAACGAGTCTATAAAGCATAGCTACAAAGCTTGTCAATCATCAAAGTCATACTAACCATTTCATCATTCCTAAAGCTACTCCAAAATTTATTTGTATGCTTCAAAGGTATCTCCTGCTCATCTTCAGTCACCAAAATATTTCTGCAACACAAAATTCTCTCAACTTCTCCACAAAACTCACTAAGCATCTTTAAAATAAATCAAAACAAAGTAAATTCAATGAAAATTAATTATTTTTATTGTCCAATAATTATTGACTTAGCAAAGACTGTACAAAAGATTACAAAAGCATAATCCGAACCACTTAAGTGATATCAATTGATAAAGATTTAAAATATATTCAGTTGTTATGAGACTTTAGAGTTGATGGATGTTCTCAAATATATTTACAAAATTTAGTCTAAAACTAGCCACAAAGTCATGTTGACCAGTCCCTAGATAAGACAAGTCAGTCACCAGGTTCGTAAAGTAAAGAACCATTTCAGTTCATCAAGATTCAAGTTTGGCAAATCAAAAACCAGGCTAGTTAAGTCAGCAACCTAGTTCAGTCACAAAAGCAGGCAAGTCTAATCATTTAAATCATCTCAGCAACCATCCTCAACATTGAACAGTCAATATCCCTTCCTCTAAACTTCAATGTCTTCAGACTCTCAAAATTCCTCAAATGTTCCAGTCCAAAGGCAGTGTCGTCACAAAAGAATGTCCCAGAAATTGTTAAGTGCTCAAGATTCTTATGCTTTTGTGAGAATTTCATCCAGTCGTCAATTTTGATCCCTAAAAGGTTTCCGATGTGTAGAGTCTTTAGGTTTGGGAACTGGCAGTCGTAATGATGACTCATCATGAGTTTAGCCTTGATTTCTGTTATTTTATCGTAGGTTCCATAAATTAAACCTAAACGTCCTGCCTTCAGCATGCTTACATTTGGAAATCTTGTCATCATTGAGATGAAACTTGGATTCTCCATGACATCGCACTTGAATGACGTTAAGGATGGCAACTTCCATATTTGATTAATATTCTTGAATAAATCATCATTTGACTCCGAACTTAGTTCCAATTTTGTCAAGTTCTTGCATTTCTTGATGATTATTCCACAGAGTTGTTCGTCAGGCTTGAAGTCAATCTTGAATGTTCGCAAATGTTCAGCCTGTGATTCGATGAATTTGTTGAAATAGCTGCTTTGGTTTGGAATGACATCTTTGTGGATTTTCAACTTTCTGAGCTGGAATTTCACTTTTGAGGTTATGTCTGATGATGGAAAGTTGATTGATGTCATTTCTGAGTCAAAGACGAGTTTCAGTTCCTTCAAGTTCCTCTGTTGAGCTACAAAGTTAGTTAAAATGTCTTGATCGTCTTCTGTGGATATAAAGACTGTCAATTTTTCAAGTTTGGTGACATTTTTGGTGCTGTTTATGAAGCTTTTAAGTGTATTCATGTTAATTGTCAAGATTCTCAGTCTTGATAAGTTGTGGATGTTCTGTACAGTTGTAGGCAGTGCTTGAATATTGGATAATTGTCTACTCATCGACAGTTCCTCTAAATTTGGCATTTGCTCCAAGATGTTCCATGAAACTTTGTCAAATCTGTTCAAATTCAAGTTAACTCGTCGAACTGAATGTCCTTTAGAATCCATAAAGTTCCACAAATGAAGCAATTCTTCATGGTCCTTAATTAAAGTTGAAAATTGCCGATTTTGTGTGATTGAATCTTTCAATTCATAAATTTGTAAGTCTGTGATTGATTCTGAAGATGAGTTTAGGTCAACGGATGTGTCTAAATCTTCTGAATTGTCCAAGTTGCTTGACTTGATGCTGAATTGAAGGTTAAACTTGAATTTTCTCATGATTTTAGGTGAGTCGAAGATGAAAGTGTTTAATTGATGTGAAACTAGTCTGCATGCCTTTAAATCTTCAATATTTAGGAAGATCAGGCAATTGATGATGACTTCGGATGGAAGATGTTGAAGATTTAAGGTTGATTTCATCTTTCGAGTCTGTTTTGAGAATTTTTGTAATTTTATTATTTTTAACAATTTGTTTTTTTAAATTTTTATAATTTTTATTTTTTGAGATTTTATTTTTTTTTTTAATTTTTGTGAATTTATAAAATTGCAAAGTCTATGATGGACTTCTACTAAGCACTAATTGATAATTAAAAATTTAATAATCATTTTATATTGAAATTTAGGTACAAAAAACCAATTTTTTGAGAATCTTGTTTACAATTCTTAATTTAGTTACTTTTTTTAAGTTTCATGAAAATCTCTGTTAACATAAAATTGCCAAATTTGAAGAACTTTACAGTCACATTCAAACTTACGATTATGAATTCAGCAATGGCCAAAGTCAACAAGTTAAAAGTTTGTGCATTTTAGAGAACCTGCGACTGCTTCCAAAACTTCAAAATGTCTGTTACAAAACGATGGCAATGCCTCGAAGAATTAGTGAATTTCAATGTGCTGCTGTGGACACGGAACTAGTCAAAGTTGGCATAAATGTTGAGAAAAAAGTTGCAAAAGTTTCACAATTTTTTGTTCAAAATCACAAAGGAACTTTGGTCAAATTGTTGAATCCGAGAGGAACCTAAAAAGGTTAGGATTGATCCGAGAATGTTTGTGAGTGGTGAGGAACCAGCTGCAAAGCGACAGAAAGAATCCAAAGATTGACAAAAAACTAAATTAAAAACTCAAATTAGGGTCAATTAATCAGTTAAGTTTCAATAAATTTTATTAATATTTTTCAACTTTTTGTTTTAATTTTTACACAATTTTTCAGAAACATTTACTTTTTTTGTCGAAAATCTGCTTTCCATATTCAGAACTAGAAGTATCGCCAACTACATTGTCATCTGAATCAAGAACTGGAACTTTGGTTGCTTCAAGAGGACCCATTTTCAGCAAAGATCTTAATTCCATTCTCCTGCATTAAGCTTTGCACCCATTGATGCAATTCTTCTTCCTCAGTTCTGTATAAAGCACATTCAAGTAAATTTTCGCCATTTTTACTTTTAATTTTTAAATGTTCAATTTGTTCGTCGTAATCAAAAACTTTTAATTTCATTCCAGGTCAGTTCCACAATTTCATTTGTTTCATACTCTGCAGACATAGCAGTAAAAAGAAGATTATTTCCTTCTTCGTCAAGATTTTTTATAAACTGCGAAATTTCTGATTTTTCAAAATATTTTCGCAAAGTTTTCCATAAAGTTTTATGAAATTCTGAAGATTTGTTCGAACTTGCTGCTGACTGCAACAAATTTTTATTCCTCTCATTTAAATTACTTAACATTTGCCTGATTTCATCTCGTGATGCAAATTTTTCTAATTCTTGAATCAAAAACTCAAAAATTTCATCTGATGAACTTGCAACAGCAATTTGAAGAATATTTTGTCCTTTTTTATCGAGTTCTTTGAGCATTTCCAGAAACTTTGCATCTGTTCATGGTGGCTCAGAACAGTGGCTGTTCCTGAATATAGAACCGACTCCATTTATGATTCCAGGGTTGGTAATTTATGTAAAAATTTATTTGACTTTTGTTTTAAACGTTTCCGTTACTTTTCAAATATTTTTAAGACGTAACTATTCAAATAATTTTTGGGTGTTATTTCTTCAAATATTATTTGGCCATTATTTTTCAAAAATATTTTGACCGTTATTTTTCAAATATATTGAGTATTTAGATTTTAATTTCTACTCGAATTCTGTGCAGAGAAAATGCGCTTCGGTCGATCACGTGTGATCACCTCTTTACTAGTTATTTTCTTTTACAAGTTTATGAACAAAGTTGTTTTCAATCTCGTTTATTTGCAGAATAAGATCCTTTAATTCGTCTCGATCTTCAAATGTTTTGAGCAAAAGTGCCCATAAAGTCTTATGAATTTCAATCTTGTCACAATCAGCAGCATAATAAAAACACCATCTGCTGTTTTGTTGATGAACAAGTTCTTTAAAATTTTGTGTCTGCACTGCAAAATATTTTACAATTTCTGTCCACAAAATTTTCACATTTCCTTCCTTTTTATTTTCAACACAAACTTGTAAAATATTTTATTGCTCCTTGACGAGTACGTCATAAGACCTGATGTACCCTGCAATGTACCCAGTCACAATTCGTGTGCGCAAGATGCCATAAGGAAGTCTTCCAGATGCTAGTATATCCTTGTATACCTAGCAAAGGAGGCATATTCTGTGCCAAAGACCTCAAAACTACACCCAACACACGAACCGAGATTCGTTACTAGATCGGTGAAATGGAAAAAGAGCTTCAAAAATTAGACATGGTTTGGGATTGAACTCAGGACCTTTGGAACAGAAGGCCAACGCTCTACCACTGATGCCATTTCACCGCCATTTTACTCGATCTTTACTTTGGCATACATAATCTGACTTCAATTTGGATATGCTAAGACTCATAAAGTGCAACATCCTAAAATATGAATTGGACACAATTTTTTTTTTCAATTTTTTATTAAATTTTAATAGCAAAAAAAAAGTCATTTTTATTTTACAAAAGTTTCCTAATTTTAATAATCGGTTCCCCATAACAATAACTTTTTCTTAAATTAGCACAGTCAAGTTGTTGACCCTTAAAGTTTACACTTTTTAACTTCCTCATATGATCCAAATGCTTCAGGTCGAAGTCAGTTTCGTTACGAAATTTCACTATTAAAATTGACAAATTTTCAAGATTTTCAGTAAGTTTCATCCAATTTTCTACAGATCCAGTGAAAGTTTCAAGGCAGAGACTTTTCAAATTTGGATATGCAAGGACGTCAATTTGAGTTCCATCCATATAGACAGCCTTTATGTCTGTAATTTTGTCGTAAGTTCCTTTGTCAATATTTTCAATAGTTCTGCAAATTAATTTGTTAACATTTGGGAATCTTGCAGTTATTGAGTCCAATCTACGACTATTTACAGCTGCACAAGCTATGGCTCTTAAGGACGGCAGTGTCCAATTTGGATTTAAGTTGATGAAGAGTTCCTCATCGTCAGATTGAAACTCAAGATTCTTTAAATTCCTGCATTTTGTCATTATTACTTTGTAGAGCTGCTCGTCAGGATTAAAATCGAAGCTTAAACTTTCTAAATGTCCAGCTTGAGACTCGATAAACTTTAGGAAGTGCTCACTTTGGTTGCGGATGTCTTGTTGATAAAGTTTGAATTGTTTCAGTTGAAACTTGACTTTTGAGGTTATGTCTGATGATGGGAAGTTGATTGATGTCAAGTTTCGATCACATTTGATTGACAAAACCTTCAAGTTCTTCTGTTGCTTGATGAAATTAGTCAAAAGTTCTTGATCGTCAGTTGAAGTTATGTAGACTGTCAACTTTTCAAGTTTATTGACATTTTTGGTGCTTGACATGAAGCTATTCAGCAGCGACAAGTTGATCTTTAAGGTTGTTAATTTTGATAAATCATTTGAGGTTGTGAAGAAGCTTGTGATTGCTCCTGGAACCTCCATTGGCACTCCATTAAAGATCAAACATTCTAAATTTGGCAAATGCTTCAAGAAAAACCATTTAAATTTGTCATTTTTGGTCAAAATAACCTCAACACAGCGAATCGACTTTCCATTATCTCTCACGAATCGCCACAAATCATGCAAATCTTCATAATATTTAATCACATTGTCTTTCCCAGACAGTCCATTTACGATCCATGCCATAGTTGATATAATGCCAAATTGAAGGTTAAACTTGAAATTCTGCATTATTTGAGGTGAGTTGACGATGAAGTTGTTGAATTGATGTGACACAAGTCTGCAGTTTTGTAAATCTTCAACTTTTAGGAAGGAGAGGCAATTGATGATGACTTCTGATGGAAGATCTTGGATTTTTAAGTTGTTGTAACTTTTTAGCTGCATTTTTTTCTCCTTTGCTTTTAATTTTGATAATTTTAATTTTTTTCCAATTTTTTGACAAATTTGTTTTTTTTGACAAATTTGTTTTTTTTTGACAAATTTGTTTTTTTTTGACAAATTTGTTTTTTTTTTTGACAAATTTGTTTTTTTTTTGACAAATTTGTTTTTTTTTTTGACAAATTTGTTTTTTTTTTTGACAAATTTGTTTTTTTTTTTGACAAATTTGTTTTTTTTTTGACAAATTTGTTTTTTTTTTTGACAAATTTGTTTTTTTTTTTGACAAATTTGTTTTTTTTTGACAAATTTGTTTTTTTTGACAAATTTGTTTTTTTTTTGACAAATTTGTTTTTTTTTTTTTGACAAATTTGAATTATTTTGACAAATTTGATTTTTTTTGACAAATTTGAATTATTTTGACAAATTTGATTTTTCTTGAATTTTTTTCTTAGATACCAATATTTTACTGGAATTGTCCACAAAGCACTGATTGATGATCTAACATTACAAAACTATTAAATACTAAAATTACAGGTAATTAACTTTTTTGGAATCTTTGTTTTTATTTGTTTATTAAACTTAATTTTTGTTAATATTTTCAGCAAACTTTCAATAAGCCAAGGGGCCGGTTCCTAGGACTAACCAAGGAACCTTACCCTAGTCTCAAATTAATTTCATATTCATTCCTTATTGTAGTACATTAATATTGATTTTTGCCATAGGTAGCCTTAGGTAGACCTAGAAATTGGGTCTGGTTCAGGTTTTTAAGTCAGAAAACCCTCAAAATTTGGATGTTGCGAAATTATCCTAAAAATGCAAACCCCTTTTAGATTTGCAATCGGGCAGGGGGGTAGGTCCAAATCACATATATTTCTTCATGGTAAATTAAACCAAACTTTTCTAATTTTCTCACATGTTTATTTGGCTAAATCAGTTCCTTATCTTTTACTTTAACAATTACCAAGCTGTTGTCCCCCCTGAAACCAAAATCTCTAATTCAGCAAATTTCCGCAATCTTCAGCTGCTCAAGTTCCATGATATTCTTATGGAACTGCCTCCAGGCCTTATCTCGAAATCCATAAGCATTATTGATGTAAAGTTCCTTCAAATTAGGAAATGCACAGTCACCCATCGTATGACAAAAGAGGCTTTCAACGCTAATTTTTCTTATTTTATCAAAACATCCATGGATGTCTCTCATAAGTCCACATTGTAATTCCCTGACATTTGGGAATCGTGCAGTGATTAATGTGATTTTTTGATCATCAATAAATCTGTCTTTGATGGATCTTACGGACGGCATTTGCAGTTCTTGATCAAGTCTTGAGAATGAATCAGATCTTGGAGATAATTTAAGTCCAAAATGCTTTAAATTTGTGCATTTTGTGAAAATTGATGTGAGAAGTTGGTCGTCTGGGTTGAAGTTAAGCTTCAGACTTTCCAAATGTCCAGCTTGAGACTCAAAAAACTGTTGGAAGTGCTGACTTTCATTCCTAACAGCACTCAATGTTAATTTAAATTTTGTCAGTTGAAATTTAATTTTTGAGGTTATGTCTGTGGCTGGAAAGTTGATTGAATCTATTAATGGATCAATGTTGAGGTACAATTCCTTCAAGTTGTCTTGTTGGACAATGAAGTCTGTCAATAGTTCTTGATGATCTTCGGATGTGACTTTGATTGTAAGCGCTTTGAGGTTATTTACATTTTTGGTGCTGGATGTGAAGCTGTTGAGTAATCTTTGAGTGAGCTTTAGTGACGTCAGCTTTGATAGGTCGATGGGATCCTCTTGTGCTGGTATAAAGTCATAAGTGACATGTCTGGTTTCTTCAATCGATAAATCTTCTAAATTTGGCAGTTCCTTCATGAAATTCCATGAAAATTCATCAAAATTGTTCAACTTTAAAATTATGTTGCGGATGAAAGGTCCTTTAATGTTCTCAAAGTTTAGTGGCTGAGGAACTTGCAATGTTGCATCTCCAATAAGATCATTAGGTCTATAGAGTGGTCTTCCTGATGGAACTTGATATGTTGAATTGTTGTTAATGTCAATCGCTCGTTGCTTCCATGTCTCTTTTTTGCTAATATTTGTGCTGAATTGGACGACGAACTTTAATTTTTTGATTAATTCAGATGTGGTGCGGATTAAGTCGTAGAATTGTTTTGACACTAGACGACAGGTCTTTAAGTCTTTGTGGTTGACGTAGGAGAGGATTTTGATGATGATCTCAACTGGAAGTGATTGTGACACTTCAGAAAGTTGATGCTGGTTGTCCATTTTTTGGTTTGATGTTGTAGATGAGTTTTGTGAATTTTAAATTTTTTTTAAGTTTTTTTTGAATTTTTTAAGATTTTTTGTTGAATTTTTTAAGTTTTTTTTGAATTTATTAAGTTTTTTTTGTTGAATTTTTTAAGTTTTTTTTGAATTTTTTAAGTTCTTTAAGTTATTTTGAATTTTTAAGTTTTTTTTTGAATTTTTTAAGTTTTATTTGAATTTTTTAAGTTTTATTTGAATTTTTTTAAGCTTTTTAAAGTCTAAGCTTTTTAAAGTCTAATTTTTTTAATTTTAACTTTTTGAATTTTGTTAATTTTTAAAAAGAAAGTAAATTTCAATAACTTCAAACTCTTAACTGACAATTCTCCAAATGTTTCATCGTAGCTTTATATTTAAAACTAGGTAGTTAACTTTAGGTATTAATTTTAGCAACAATTTTACTTTTAAAACTTTTTCTTAAGTTTCATTCAAAAACAAACAATTTAAAGTTTTAGGTACAGTAAGTAAATTTAACAAATCCATAACTCAAAAGACCTTCCAGTCTAACACACCAAAACAAAAATCAGTTACAAGAAAAATTTAAAATAATCAACAGAACCTCCACAAAAGCGTATAAATCCCCACATTTGCCATCCCCTCGTTTTATTTTGGTGATCACAAAAATTTACAGTACACAAATTTTATTGTGTTTTTTTAATTTTACATAGACAAATTTAGACTTTAAAGCATTAAAACTACAAAGATGATCAATACTGGGTGAGTTATAGTCAGCAGATCCATAAAACCTCCAATTTTCCATTCAATTGAACTTTATTTTCGAGATAATAAAATATTTGCCAGCTTAATCAAAATGGACTTTGATTTACAAATCTTTTTATCACCTGTTTATTTACGGAATGTTGATTTTTTTTGAAAATTTTCAATCCATTATTGAAGATTGCCTTGACTGACTGCTCATTTTGTGATTATATTATTTATTAATTTTAAATTTATTATTTTAGAAAATTAGCTGGACGAACTTTGTTTATTACCGGAGCATCGAGAGGAATTGGAAAGGCAATAGCATTGAAGGCAGCCGCTGATGGAGCTAATATAGTCATTGCTGCTAAGACTGCCGAACCACATGTGAGTAATTGTTGAGGTCTTGACTAAAGTGGTTGATATGGTTTGGGTTTGATGTGGGTTGTATGAATCTGGACTAGATTAAAGGTCTTTGAACTGGATTAGAGGTCTTTAGACTAGATTAGAATTCTGTGAACTAGATTGGAAGTCTGTGAACTAGATTAAAGGTCTTTGGACTAGATCAAAGGTATTTAGACTAGAATAGAAGTCTCTTGACTAAATTAGAAGTCTCTGGACTAGATTGGAAGTCTGTGAACTAGATTGGAAGTCTGTGAACTAGATTAGAATTCTCTTGACTAGATTAAGGGTCCTTGAACTAGATTAGAGGTAATTAGATTAGATTAGAAGTCTTTGGACTCGACTTGATGTTTTTGGATCAGAGTAGAAGTCAACTGACTAGATTAAGAGTTTTTTGAACTAGATTAGAGGTCTTAGGACTAGATTAAATGTCTGTAGACTAGTTTAAAGGTTTGTGTACTAGATAAAAGGTATTTAGACTAGATTAGAAGTCTCTTGACTAGATCATAAGTCTCTGGACTAGATTATAAGTCTCTGGACTAAATTAGAAGTCTCTGGACTAGATTGGAAGTCTGTGAACTAGATTAGAAGTCTCTTGACTAGAGTAAGGGTCCTTGAACTAGATTAGAGGTAATTAGATTAGATTAGAAGTCTTTGGACTCGACTTGATGTTTTTGGATCAGAGTAGAAGTCAACTGACTAGATTAAGAGTTTTTTGAACTAGATTAGAGGTCTTAGGACTAGATTAAATGTCTGTAGACTAGATTAAAGGTTTTTGCACTAGATAAAAGGTATTTAGACTAGATTAGAAGTCTCTTGACAAGATCATAGTTCTCTGGACTAGATTAGAAGTATCTGGACTAGATTAAAGGTCTTTAGACTAGATTAAGAGTTTTTGGACTAGATTAGAGGTCTTTGGACTAGATTAAGGATCTTTGGACTATATCAAAGGTATTTAGACTAGATTAGAAGTCTTTTGACTAGATCATAAGTCTCTGGACTAGATTAGAAGTCTATGGACTAGATTAGAAATCTTTTGACTAGATTAGAGGACTTTGGATTATATTAGAGGGCTGGAGTCTAGATTAGAGGTATGTGGACTAGATTAAGGGTCTTTGGATAAGAATAGAAATCTGTGGACTAGATTAAATGTCTCTGGAACATTCCAGACCTCCTTTTGACAAGGCTTTGCGTCTTTGAACTAAATTTAAATTTAATTCGTATCCCTCCAAACACTGAAAAACTTAATATTTAACTAATCAAATCCAATTTTCAAAATCCAGCCCAAACTACCAGGAACAATTTACACAGCTGCCAAAGAAATTGAGGATGCCGGTGGCAAAGCATTACCATGTATCGTAGATGTCCGCGATGAAGCTCAAATCAAAAGTGCAGTAAAGAGTGCAGTTGATAAATTTGGAGGCATTGATATTCTCGTCAATAATGCATCGGCTATTAGTTTAACTCCAACAACATTGACTGAAATGAAACGTTATGATTTAATGCACGGAGTTAACACACGAGGAACATTCTTAGTATCTAAGGAGTGCCTTCCGTATCTTGAAGAATCTAATCATGCACACATTTTGAATATTTCACCTCCATTAAGTATGAAGCCACATTGGTTCTCTAATCATGTAGCTTATACGATGGCTAAGTATGGAATGTCTATGTGTGTTCTTGGTATGGCTGAAGAGTTTAAAAGTAAGAATATTGGTGTTAATGCTTTGTGGCCACAGACTGCTATTTATACAGCTGCTATGGATATGCTGTCAGGTGGAGATAGCTCTGACTTCTCAAGGAAAGCTGATATCATGAGTGATGCTGCTTATGGTGAGTAATGGCTTAAATGTTTAGCTACTTAAGTCTTACGACCATTATTTTAATTCCAGCAATTCTCGTCAAGGACCCCAAGACATGCACCGGTAACTTCTTTATCGATGAGAAGGTCCTAAAGTCAGAAGGAATCAATGACATGCTCCAGTATGCCTGTAATCCAGCTAATGCTGATAAACTTATGCCTGACTTCTTCCTTGATGACGTTTACGTTGAAGCATCCAAAGGATCATCGGAAATAGTCGAAGAAGGAACCATCGCAACCTTATTCAAGAAGATCGAAAGTCACATCACTCCAGAAGTCATCGAGAAGACAGGAGCAGTTTACCAATTTGAAGTTCGTGGTGAGGAGGCCGGTACATGGCACATAGACTTGAAGAATGCACCAGGAAAGGCTGGAAAGGGAGCACCAGATTCACAGCCAGACGCAACCTTAATTATGGATTCAAAAGACTTTTTCAACATGCTGAGTGGACAATTAAAGCCAGCAAATGCATTTTTGAGTGGAAAATTGAAGATAAGCGGGGACATGAGGAAGGCAATGAAGATGGAAAAGTTGATGAGTGCTTTGAAGAATAAAGCAAAATTATAAAAAAAAAAATACTCAACTTCCAATAAAATACTTAAATCTAATTCTGCAATCACACAAAAAAAAACATTTAAATTTTCTTAGGAATGGTTTTGGTGCTTTGTCAATATTCTGCTACGTTAGGGACTGGTTTACTAAAAAAAACATCAATTTTTTAATTTCTAACATTGACTTGTACCTGTTCGATACATTTTATTATAGTTAATAAAACTATTGTTTTATATGAAAAAAAAAGATTTCTTTATTTTAAGGTATTTCATTCACTTTTATTTAAAATTGAGAAACAATTAATAGGCTTTTAGATCACTTAAGGACCCAGTGGTTCTCAAACTGTGTACCGCGGCACTTAATAAGTCATTAAAAGCATTTATTGTGCTTTGAAAAACATTTCTTTAAAAAAATGTGTCGTATACCAAAAAAGGTTGAGCAGCACCAGGCGTGTAGCCAGGGGGGTGGGGGGGGGGGAGATTTCGGGGACAAATCCCTCAACGTAAACAGAAATTTCCTTATTTTGCTAGGGGTTTTATGGAAAAACCACCCCCTCCCCCCCCTAAATTTTTTCATACAAAAAAATTTTTTTGTCCCCCCCCTCTTCAAATTCCTGTCTACACCCCTGAGCAGCACTGCTAAGTTTTGTCTTTGAGGGGGACATAAGTTTGCAACCTAGATTAAATTATCGATATGGGTTACTAGCCTTACAATTTACCCCTTAAAAGTGAGCTAAGTTTAATTGCCTTCAAAATCTCATCTAAATCAGTGGTGTCCAACCTTTTTTGTTTCATGGCAATTATGACCAAAATTGCACACTTTATATCAATTTTTTTTGCAGCGTACTAATGTGCCGCAGCACATGGGTTTTCAATCACTGCTAAATCTCTGATATTCCAATTCTCTTGAATTTCCCAACCTTAGAACATCTTAACCCCCCTTGCAACACCCCAACCAACCTAAATTACATAATTAATTCTAAGAACTTTCAATTGAGGAAAGCAAAACTCATAAAATTTAAAGCCTTTAAAAGTTTTGAGTAAAGTCTTTTGAATCATTTTACTGTTCTGTACAATATGACTTGATGATTTGACAGTCTTCTTGGTCGTGTCTATTAATATTTTATAAAAAATATTTTCAACATCAACTTGCTCATTTTCATTTAATTTATAGTCGTGATTGACTGCAGTTCCATGTCTAAGTTTGAAGGTTTTAAGCTTTGTGAATAATTTTAGATTTTTGACGAATCTCAGGACATCCTTGTTTTCATATCCAACTTTCTCGACAGTTATGTTCTCAACATTAAGGAAGTTAGCAGCAAAATGTGTCCAATAATAGTCATCGTCACATTTGTCGATCTTTTTAATGAACAAATTCTTCAAATTTGGCAACTTTAGGTTCCTAATTCTCGGCCAATAAACCTCACTGACGTCTAAAGTTGTAAGTTTTGGGTAAGTTCCTGTAGCTTGCATCGTATCACAGCACTTGAGTGTCTCTATGTTTGGAAATCTAACAAATAACTTGATTACAATCGTTCCATTTTGGTTCTTATCGTGAAAATATTTCAAATTTTCTAGTTTTAAGTCTGGAAATCTGTTGTCCAGGATGATGTCACTTCCATTCTCATCGATGGTGAACTTTTTGAGATTCTTAAAGTTTTCGAAGATAAATTCGAATATTTTGTGGTTGGTTGTGCTGCTTATGTCTAATTCTTCTAGGTTCTGAGTTTGAGTATTAAGGAAGTTGATGAATAATTCTTGATTAATATTTGGAATTGATAATTTTAGTGTCTTTAGTTTGAAGGCAACTTCTAGGCTGACATCTCGACATGGAAACACAGGATCATTCACAGACACAATGTTTATTGTCAGTTCCTTTAGATTTTTTTGCTGAACAATCAAATTTGTCAATATTTCTTTGTCATCTACTTCAAGGGCGTCAATGGACAAGATTCTTATTTTTTTAAGGTTTATACCACATCCTTGCAGATCAGTTAAGTCACTCACATCCTGCCTATTACATTCCAATTTATTATTTATCTCATTCATCACAGCCGCAACTTTATCAGCTTCAGACTCAAAAGTTTTGATTGAAAGCTCTTCCAAATTAGGAACAAACTTCCAAATATAATTAAGGCACTGCAAAGACCCCCAAATCGGTTCAAAGTTCATGTTTCGAATGTATTTTCCTCTAATTTTAAGGAACATCAAGCCATCCTCAAAATTAATATCATTTGAAAAATTAATTCTGATTTTTTTCATAACATCCGGAACTCCAAAGATCATACTTCTTATCTCTTGCGATAAAATTGACATTGATAGGATGTCCTTAAAGCTTGTTAAATACAAGACGGTATCTCTAATTATCTCAAGAGGAAGATGCGGTGCATTGGACTGCATAAGCTTTTTTGCTAAATTTAATTCCAAAGATGACGTCAGTTCTGAAGATGAACTAAGATGATGAATCTGTACAAAAGAGAAAAAAATATGTAAATTCTCAGCGAAATTATGGGAGCGATCACATATTACGTAACGCAAGAAAAACAACTTCCTAGACCCCCCCCCCCTCACCCCATTGTCAAAGGCTTAGCCAGGAATCTTTTAAATTGACGGAGGGTTTTTTTTGGAAATTTTAGAAAACTTTGCAAATAGGGGAGTGGGGTGGGTGGAGTGGGAGGGGAAGGGGCGGGTAAGTTTCACCAAAGACCCCTTCATTTTATTCGAAAGAAAAGTTCCCCAATACAAATTGTGTGAGAAGGGTTAGGATCGAAGTCAGAGAAGGGTGTTTTGGTGGTCGACCCCCCCCCCCCCCTACACTCCCCCTTCCCCCCACCTCCTCTCCTTGGCTATGCTCCTGCCTCTTGTCACAAAATTTGTATGAAGAAACTTTTCTTTCGTTTGAAGTGTTACAAAATCTCAGAACAATCCCCCTCTCCCCCTCTCCCCCTCCCCCTTCTCTCCCAAGCATTCCGTAATCAATGAAAGGCCAGCATGGTAACAGCATCGACTATGCAACCTTGATAATGACTGATAATAAATTCATACTTACTTTTTCCACCTTCTGAAGTGACGTTTTTTGAATTTTTTTGTTTAATTCTTTCATTTTATTCTCTTTGCTTTGTCTTTTTAGCATTTTTATTCGGTCCACTTTCTTCGTTAAACTCGTTTGAACTTTAAAGTTTTGATATATGATCAAGAATGTTCATAGATGATCATAAACTTGTCTTTTGATGATTATCTAACAGTAAAATTGATCTATTTCGGTACACTTGTACAGTACGTGCGGTTCAAGGTCTAATAATGTTCTATAATTAAGTTAAAAAACTAATGTTATATTTTGTCTTTTTTATTGTATTTTACTTGAAAAACTATTTTAAATATTTTTTGTCAGTTAATTTTATAGCTTTTTTGTTAGGATTTTTGAAGATTTGTTTTTAATTTCTTTGAGATTTGACTTTGGTGTTCGGATTCAACCACGTTCGACTTTAGTTCTGGTTATTAACTAGACACTGGTCCGTGGTGAAGACTTGTGAGCAGAGGTGTAGTCAATATTTTGGGGGGGGGGGGGGGGGTGGTTGAGGGTATCCCAAAAAATTTTAAATAAATTTTTATTAAAATTCTTCATTCAAAAAAAAAAAACAATAATAATGTTTCTTATAAAAAAATACATCTATACAGGTGCAGATGGAGCTTCAAGTCTCATCTTCATCAACTCTTCTGCACAAATCTTCCTCATTTTAATCTCCTCAAAGCAAAATTCCAAAAACTCAAAATTCTCGAAAGTTGCCTGCAAAACCTTCATAATGTCAAATCGGTTTATTACGATATATGTGGATACTCTGATGATCCTTTTTGTCGTATCCACCAGAATTTTAGAGAATTTTGCACCAACTTCAACTCTTTCATTTTCATCCATGTCATACTCATGATTTATGGCCACTCCGTGTCTAATTTTGAATGTTTTTAATTTTTTAAAATTCTTTAATCTTTTTACGATTCGAAGGACGTCCTCATCTTCATATCCTACATTATGGACAGTGATGTTCTCAACATTTTGAAAGTTTCTGGGAAATCTCGTCCAATAAAATTCATCGTTTATTTTATCGATCTTTCTGATGAATAAATTTTTCAAATTTGGGAGCTTAAATTTGAAAATTCTCGGCCAGTAGACCACGCTGGTATCAAAAGTTGAAACTTTTGGATAATCTCCTTGTGCATCCAACGTGTCACAGCATTTAAGAATCTCAATGTTTGGAAAAAATCTAAATAATTTGGACATTGAAGTTCCATTTTGGTTTTTATCCTCAAAATATTTAAGTTTTTCCAGCTCAAATTTAGGAAATTTTTCGTCAAAAAGCTTCTCACTTGCATCAGCATCAATTGTCAATTTTTTGAGATTTTTGAGATATTTGAAGATTTGATCCAAAAGGTTTATTTCATCAATTGATTTAACATCTAGTTCCTCTAAAGATTCAGCATGTGCTTTTAAAAAATCCACAAATCTAACTTGATTGATGTCTGGCAATGAATATTTAAACTTTTGAAGCTTAAACTTCATCTCATTGCTGATGTCTCTGCATGGAAATTCATCCATGTCCATGTCATCAATGGACAGCTCGAGTTCCTTCAAATTATTCATTTTTGACAAAAAGTCCAAAAGATTTTGATGTTTAACAGTTTTAAGGCACAACTTTAATGTTGTCATTCTTAAAGAATCTATTGACGTTATAGGACGTTCTAGAAAATTCGGCGGGTCAGATTCAATCTCCAAGTCTAGTTCCTCCAACTTTTCAGCTTGAGATTCGATGAATGACTGGAAATTCAACTCGTGTGCGTTGTGAATGCAAAGTTTAAGCTTTTTAGGATTGAATTTTACTTCAAAGTTGATGTTTCTTGATGGAAAGTGAGTTTGATCTGTGATTTGAAGATCAAGTGCTTGAAGGCTTGATCCTAGTGTATTCAGAAAGGTAAGTAACAAACCTTGATCGATTTTTGGAAGTGACAACTTTAAAGTTTGTAATTTGAATTTTATCAGGTTTTTGACATCTTTGTACGGAAAGTTGAATTCATCTTTGGTGATTTTCAGGCTTAATTCCTTCAAATTGTTCTGTTGGAATATAAAGTCGGTCCATAATTCATGATTAGCATTGTTGTCGAACTTAGCATCAAGTCTAGTCAAACTTCTTGTATTGCTTAACTTTTTGATCAAATCTTCTAAGTCTGTCATGTTGTAAGTCTTCAAGCTCCTTAAGTTCAACATGTTTAATCCATTACATCCATCAAGTTCACTCTGCCGACCCCCAAAATCCATACTTTGAATCGAAAGCTCCCTCAATCTTGGCAGTTGACTAAAATTTATTGAACTTCCAATTCTCCAATATCCATTAACTTCAAGATTTCTCACAAAATATCCATTATGGCTGATGAACTTTAAGAAATCATTTTTTCGGACATCATTTAATGAAAATTTGATATTATTGGCGATTAAAGGTTCAATGTTGATCCAAGCAGTCATCCTTTTTGAAAGCATAAAGCATTTTTTGATGTCCTCGATGTCTTTGTAGAATGTAAAAATGTAGGAAATGAGCTCATCTGGAATGACTTGTTGATGCTCCTGAAATGAAGGACATTAAAAATGATAAGCCCGGCTTGTAACGCTGGCATGGAGATGGATTTGAACTCAAATCCAACACTAAGCTGATCAATAAACGTTTACTTACAATTGTTTTGCCTGAATCAGCTGTGAGCTTTTGTACTTTTCTCTTGAAATCTTGTGAGTCCGTTTTGAATTCGCGTTTTGACATTTTTTTAAAATTGAATTTAAAATTGAACAACTTTTGACATTTAATTTATTGTTTTTTTTTTTGGTATTTTTTAAAGTAAAATTTATTTTGATTGACAAATCTTGTCGGAATTTATTGCTTTCCTCGGCATGATTTTGATGAATTGAACAATTTTTTTGATACTTAAGTTCTGTTGACTTATAAAGTATTTCAATTAAATGAAGATGTAATTTAAAATTTGATTTTAAATAAATCGAGAAATTGTTATTTTATTATGTACACAAAAAGGGGGTTGCACAGTTGATAAAAAAAAATATTTTAAAAATTAAATGATTCGTTACACAGGCTCACAAATCAGTTCCAATTCTTCTAAATTATCAACTTGAGTTTTGGATCAATTTTGTTACAAAGATATCGCAGCTTTTTAACTTTTTGTAGATTTAATTATGCTCAAGTCTTTCAATTTATAAACGAAGGTGTGGTTTATGGGACCGGACTACTTTTTGCACAGTATTCGGCCGAAATTAGGCAAGTATTGTTCAAATATTGTTTTTCTAGGGACGCCGTGTAGCTATAAAGGGGTCTACCACACTTAACTCAACTAAAATCAAGCTTAACAACTTTTTAAATGTAACCAAAATGACACAAATCGGATAATCGAAAAAAATCTAGCGCCAAGCTTGCATGACTCTAGCTAAATTTACCAGAAATGGTTTTTGGGTCGATTGTGGTTGAAAAATGGCAGAAAATTAAGATTATTTTTAAGAATATGTAAAGTTCTCCTCACAATAACTTAACATGCTTGACTTTGACTTTGAATTTTATTCCTCGATTTTTGAAAAAAAATCATTTTTTTGTTTTTTTTTGACATTTTTAAATTAACCTTTTTTTTTAGAAAACCTATTGCTAAGTTTTTTATGAATGCTTAATTTTTCTAATTCTAAGTCACAAAATCAATGGCATTTGAGCTTGAACTATCAAGATTTAAAATAATTCAGAATTATTAAAAAACTTGCAAAATAATTTTAAAAAATTACAAAAAAGATAATAAAAAAAATCATTAACTTAAAATACAACAAGAACGACAATCAGTGAAGGAATGATCCATTTTTTTTTTAATTTGTAAAAAGCTTTTAAGAATCAACTTTATTTGAATTTAAAAAAGCCGTTATGAAATGTTCATAATTTATTCACTTTTTCAATTTTTATTTGGTGTATTTTGAAAATATTCTGTTGACAAATTTTTTAACAATTTTTTCAATAGAATTTAGATTGATTAAATCAATTAATGGTAAAAATTGTTGTTTAAAATTAGAATTTAAAATCATTAAATTTCATTAAATTAATTTCTACAACAAATCATTTTTTTAAAATTATTTTGAGTATAACAAAATGTTATCACAGAATAACAAATACAATTACAAAAAATGATCAAGAGATAGAATGTGTGTCGATTATTCAACTGTGTGGTTTGGTGTCATAAAAACATTTTTTGTGAAAAAATTAAAAAAAATTCAAATTTAAAGCAATAAAGCTGCTTAAAAAGCTGTGAAACACATTAAAAAAGTAAGTGAGTGATCGAGAATGTTCAGAACTATTTGTAAATTTAATTTCTAACCTTTTAGCCGTGCTGTACAAAATTCCATTAGTCATCGCCTATTTTGGGAAGATTTTTCTGCTGCGTATTTAAAGTTTTACTCTTATTGTGTTCACTGACATGTCTGAGAGCGATGCTAATAAGCCTGATGACAAAAAGGCTCAAGATTTATCATGGGACATCCTGGCAAAGCATCAAGTCATCAAAATTAATGAAAAATTCACCCTAGAATGGAAAAAAGAAACTGAAAATGTCATCAAGAAAGTCAAAGATTCCTGCAAGGTCCTTCATTTCTCATCTGTGTTTAATTTTGAGGAAGTTCTTGGAATTATCGATGAATTGAACCCCGAAGAATATCCACAACTGTTTATTTTTGTCATTGATGGCACCAATTTTGAATTTACGGCAGACCAACAGCCAAAATCGACAGAAAAATCATCAAAAGTCCAGGAAAAGTTGCTCAAATTCAGCATGACTCGTCCAATAATTCTACAATTGGCATCAAAAGATGAAAATGTGACAAGAATCTTCTACAAAGAGGAAGTTACAGAACAATTTAAAGTCGTCGACCAACAGCAAGACAAGCCTGATGTCGTCGACCAACAGCAAGACAAGCCCGATGTCGTTGACCAACAGCAAGACAAGCCTCATGTCGTCGACCAACAGCAAGACAAGCCTGATGTCGTCGACCAACAGCAAGGCAAGCTTGATGACTCAAACTCATTCCAGTCATTTTTGAGCTCATTTTTTAATGGAAAATTCAACAATTTTCAACTGGATGTGCTAAACTTTGTAAAAAATATTAACAATCGTGCCTTTATTTTAAGATTCCTGCACACCTTAATTTTGTCGAAGGAATTTTTTGAAAGCATAATAATGAATATTGCATTAAAAGGCACAGAAGCTGAATTCATAGCTGCTTTAGACGAAACATTCGAGAATAGTGAATCAACATTAAACAACGGTACTCATGAATACATTTGTAACGTATTTGGAGATAATCAGGACCAAGCAATGAACAAGTCAGCTCTACTCACAGCTGTTGAGAACCAAAACATAGATGTCATCGACTATTTAATATATTATTGGTCTCATTTGATCCAACAACTTCCATTTGAGCACCAAGTTAGAATTTCTACAGCAGCATTTAATACCAATCAGCTTGATGTCCTCTGTCGCTTGCTGAATATTGCTGACTTTCCTTTTCCAAAGGATTTCAATCATGACTTGATTGTCCATGAAGGTCTTAGGGATATCATCGATAAAAGATTGAGTTTTGCTACTGCAATCAGTGATGGGAATTCTAACTACATTGAAGAATTTATCGACACAAATCAGGACCTAAAAGTTGCCTACAATATCAACAATAAGTCAGCATTAAAGCAAGCTGTGGATGCATCAAAGATCAATATTTATGTTCTCTTAAAATCCAGCGGTTTTTGTTCAAAGAATAAAAATGAAGATTTTAAGGAAGCAGAAAGAGAAGCCAGAAAGTATGCAGCACAACAAAGGAATCAAAACATCAACGACGGCCTGACTGATGACGAAATGTCTATAAATTCCTTATGTAATAGATCAAAAATCCACAATAAGAAGATTTGTAAGGAACAAGAGAAAGAATATAGGAAGAAGATCAGGAGTTGGTACGAAGACATCAGCAAGATCAAAAATGGCACAGGTTTCCTCAAGGTTGCAGCATCTTGTAGTGGATTAAAGCTTCTTTTTGATTTTGAAAATAACACGGTAAATTAAATTAAGCATGTCTGTTCTTATTTTATATTTAAAAAATAATTTTATTGATTAAAGGTTGAAAATGCTAGCATGGAGGGACAGAATGCCTCAGGATCAGTGTTCACGATCGAAAAATGGATCTTTATTGGTGCTAAATTGATTGATGATTCTGGAGCACAGCGTGAACAGAAGATCAAAGGAGTTTTGGCACACGAACTGTGTCATTATGTCATGAAGCTAGTTTATGATAATCAGGAGATGCCTTACTATGAGGACAGCGAGGATATAAAGAAATTTTTTGAAGCAATTGTCAAAATTATTGACAGATGGTCAGCAAAAGATTCAGCAAATCCAGATGACGAGTGCAATGGAATCATTTCATCAGTTTTTACAGAATATGATACCAAGGACTTCCATCCAGAGCTGATCGTCCGAGTTGTCCAAATCCTGTCAAATTTTGATGATTCCAAGAATAAGTCGAAGAAACTTCAAAAAAGATACAAAATCCTCTTCGATTTTTGGCAAGACTACGTCATACCAGATCTCCAAAGGTATATCCAAAGAAATGGTGAAGTAATCAGGTTAAATGAAAGTATTAAACTGTTGCCCAAGATTTTACAACATAAGATTAAGGTTAAACATGAAAAGAATATTAGCGAACTGATCGACAGCAAATTAGTCATTGTATCCACAAATCATCCACAACTTTTGTTCATTGACATTTGTCAAAAATTAAAAGAGAAATTTGGGAACTTAATGGACTCAAATAATTTATTCGTTGTGCCTTTAGAATTAAAAGATCAACCAAATTTGAGAGACTTTCAACAGATTTGTCTAGACAATCAAGATTTGAGCATTTTCGTTGACTGTACGAGTGGCGTTCCTGATGATTTGGAAAATATTTTCACTAACAAGGAATTTAAGTTTACTTTTGTGGTGTCTAACAAGCAACAAATTGAGGAACTGGATAAAATTTGCAGGCAAAAGGAGTTGGAAAATGTCACAAGATTGGACATAAATTACAACTGGAAAGACTTGACAGAAGAAAGTCAAACTCTGATGCTGAAAACTAAAATTAACTTCCAAAATAATTCACAAATTTCATTGATGGATCTTGTAATGAACAGAATCGAAACTAAGGAACCGGCAACCAGCACAGCACTAGAAAATGACAAGGAAGACATTAATGATCTGGCAGATGAACAGCTTTTGAACTTAGTCCTGGAAAATCATCAAGTTTTAATCAACTCAAATCAAAATGATGACAAAAATTTAGACTTGCTTTACAAAAAAAGAGGTTTTGTTACAAAGGTTATAATAACTGGAGAGGATGTGGAGGATGAGGATTCGGAGGATGAAAAATCAGAAGGGTTATTTACAAAAATTCGCAACGTTTATTTAAAAACCAAACCAAAAAAAATAAATTTGAACAGAAGAAAAATTAAAAGCGAACAAATTTCACAAGAAAAACTTCTTGAAGAATCCAAAAACCAGCAGTACGTCCTCATCTCAGATTATGCTGGAAATGGCAAAAGTTGGGCAATGAAAAACTTGTCAAAAATCCTTCGAGAACAAAATCCAACAAGTTGGGTCAGTTATGTGGACTTGAAGCAGTTCATTGACGAGTTTAAGGCACAACAAGACGAACCTGACTTTTCATCTTTTATGGTCGAGCACATTTTAAAGCCACAACATCAATTTGAGGCCAAAATATTTCAAAAACTTTACAAGGACGGCCGAATTTTCATTCTTTTTGATGGATTTGATGAAATTGCTCCAAATTATGCTGAATTTGTGTCTAAATTGGCACAGAACTTCCAACAAAATGGCGGGAATCAACTGTGGATTGCAACTCGAGACTATTTTGAGGTTGATTTGATGGAAAAACTTAAGCTTAATGTTGCTTATAGTCTAAAGAAGATGACAGAGGATGAAGGAATTGACTTGATAGCAAAAAGCTGGCTATTGATGGATTTACAGAAAGACAATAATGAGCCAAAATCTAAAGATGAGTTCGACAAGTTCATTAAATCGTCACCAAAATACAAAAATTATAGAAACAAAGCTCGCAAAATAATCATAAAGGCTGAAATTTCAAGAAATAATTCAGTTGGACTTCCTCAATTGTTTAAAATGATTGCTGTTGGATTCAAAGATGAGAAAAATGTCGATGACTTGCAAGGAATTAAAATTTACGTTAAATTTATCAAAATTCTTTACAAACGATGGGCTGAGCAGAAAGGCAAAATCAGGAATGAAGCAAGCATTGACAGTCAATTTTTTGAGCTTAGTTTCTACAATTTTCATCAATTTCAAGCAATATTAAGTTTGTTCCCAGAATTGGCTAAAATATTATTTCCCAATTATGATGATAGTGAATGGCCACAGGAAGAAGTCATCGCTGGTGCCTTAATGAGCATAAAAAATGGAAAAGTTTATTTTCCTCACGAGACATTCCGAGAATATTTTGTGGCTGATGCAATTGCAAAAGCTTTAAAAAAACCAAAAGTTAATGAAAAAGTTGTCGAAATATTTGTTAAAATTTTAACGGTTAAAAAGTTTGAAATAATTTGAATGTTCCTGAATGACATGATTGATGTAGATTCAATCCTGCCAAGAATTAAAAAACAAGTTCAAAAACACAAAAAATTATTTTATGAAATGTCAAAGTTCTCTTATTTTTTCACAAATAACTTAACAAGTTGGGTTAATTTGGTTCTGGAAATCCTCAAAACTGGAAGTTATGAACAAGTGAAGGAGATTTTACAAAACAGCGCGGAAGACATTGCAGCAAAAACAACAGACTCAAAACTGTTTTTAAAATTTCAAGATTTTATTTTTGAACTTTTGGAAATCGAAGACTTGAAGGATTTAATCATAAAAGAAGAAGTTTTTCAAACAATCGTCAAATCAAGTCTAGAGGTTGAAAGTTTTGAGGGTTTTGTGACAAAAACAGAAGAAAAAACTGATCGAGAATTTATCAGACAAGAATTGATGGTGAGGAGCAGTGATTGGCATAAAGGCAACATTTTTTACTTCTTGACTCAATCCTCAAATTTAAATGCTCACAAAGTCCAGAAATTCTTAAAAATCATGGAAAAGTTCTTCGCAGCCACTGAAATAATTGAATTAATGAGCAAATTCAACGTTCACGGAGAAAATATTTTACAAGTTTGTGTTCAAGAAAAAAACGAAGAAAAGTTAAAAATTTTGTGGACAGAAATTGAAAAATATTTTGTAGTGCAAAATTTACCACAAACTTTTAAAGAACTTGTTAAGCAACAAAACAGAAGAAGGAAAGAAAACATTCTTGATTATGCTGCCAAGTGTGACAAGATTGAAGTTCATAAGACTTTATGGGAACTTTTGCTCAAAATATTTGAAGATCGAGTCGAATTAAAGGATTTTATTCTGCAAATGGACGTGAGTGGAAAAAACTTTGTTCATGTTCTTGTGGAAACAAATAAAAATCCAGCAATAATTGAGTGGACATTTAAAATTCTTAAAGAAAAATTCAGCGATCAATTTCAAGGAATTTTAACATCAAAAGGATGGAGGGAAATGAATTTGCTTCAAAATGCTGCATTGTGGTCAAAAGTCATCGAAGTTCATCAATTTTTATGGAAATTTTTCCGAGATTTTTGTGAAACAGATGCAAAGTATTTGGAAATGCTCAAAGAAGTCGATGAATTAGGACAAAATATTCTTCAAATTGCTGCATGGAAATCATCAAGTGAAATTTTTGAGTTTTTGATTCAAGAATTAGAAAAGATTGCATCACGAGATGAAATCAGGCAAATGTTGAGAAATTTAAATAAGAGGAATCAAAATTTGTTGCAGTCAGCAGCACGGTGGAACAAATCTTCAGAATTTCATAAAACTTTATGGAAAACTCTGCGAAAATATTTTGAAAAATTAGAAATTTCGCAGTTTATAAAAAATGTTGACGAAGAAGGAAATAATCTTCTTTTTACTGCTGTAAATGGATATAAACCAACAAAAGAAATTGTGGAACTGACCTGGAATGAAATTAAAAGTTTTTTGACTCACGACGAACAAATTGAATATTTAAAAATTAAAAGTAAAAATGGCGAAAATTTACTTGAATATGCTTTAAACAGGACTGAGGAAAAAGAATTGCATCAATGGGTGCAAAGCTTAATGCAGGAGTATGAAATTGAGATCTTTGCTGAAAATGAGTCTTCTTGAAGCAACCAAAGTTTCAGTTCTGAATCAGATGACAATGTTGTTGGAGATACTTCTAGTTCTGAATATGGGAAGCAGATTTTCGACAAAAAAAGTAAATGTTTCTGTGTAAATGTAAATTGTGTAAAAATTAAAACAAAAAGTTGAAAAATAATAATAAAATTTATTGAAACTTAACTGATTAATTGACCCAAATTTTAGTTTTACTTTAGTTTTTTGTTAATCTTCGGATTCTTTCTGTCGCTTTGCAGCTGGTTCCTCACCACCCACAAACATTCTCGGATCAATCTTAATCTTCTTAGGTTCATCAGCTCGAATCTCATGAAACGTGAATCCTTCAAAGTCATTCAACAATTTGATCAAAGTTCCTCTGTGATTTTGAGCTAAAAATTGTGAAACTTTTGCAACTTTTTTCTCAACATTTATGTCAATTTTGACTAGTTCCGTGTCCACAGCAGCACATTGAAATTCACTAATTCTTCGAGGCATTGCCATAGTTTTATAACTGACATTTTGAAGTTTTGGAAGCAGTCGCAGGTTCTCTAAAATGCACAAACTTTTAACTTGTTGACTTTGGTCATTGCTGAATTCATAATCGTAAGTCTGAATTGAAAGATTCTCAATGTTGTGACAAAGTCCGGCAAAATGTGTCCAACTTTCTTCATTGACATTCTTTAAATTCATCGTGACTGTAAAGTTCTTCAAATTTGGCAATGCTGTGAACCTTAAACAATTCAAATCACAATTTTTCAGCTCAAGTGATGTCAATTTTGGATTACTAACAGTTATGCTGCTAGTCGAGAAGCACTTAAGAGTCTCAAGGTTCGGAAAGATTGAATAGATTGTGTCAAGGTCCATCGATTGATTTTTTTGGTCAAAATATTTCACATTTTCAAGTCTTAAGTCGTCAATGTTCCCAATAAATTTGGCTATGCCTTCACGCAAAGTCAAAGTTGTCAAGTTGACGGCATTTAAGAAAAAATTGATGAAATTTTCTGTGTTTCTGTACAGACCGACGCTGAATTCTAGTTCCTCTAAGGAATCGACTTGACTGATCATAAAGTTTGCTAGATTTTCATAATTTCTGCAGTCCAACTTGACTTTCAGCTTTTTCAAGTTGATGTTAAATTTTGGATTTTGTGCTGTTGGCAAATTTAGTTCCTTCAGTCGTTTGTGCTTGACCAGCTCGAGTTCCTTCAAGTTCACTTGATTATTCAAGAAAGTCACCAAAACTTCTTCATTCTCAAATTCACTTAAAGTTACTGAAAGCTTCTCTACTGCCTTAACATCCTTTGAGTTGTCAACAAAATCCTGCAAATCTTCCAAATTTATCTTCAAGTTCTTCAACTTTGACAATCTTGCTGGTTCCTTAGCAGCATCCAAATCCTCCTCATCTGATGAAAATTCATCACTTGACTCATCCGAATGAATCTCAACCTCACCAACACTTTCAGCGTCTATGCTTGACTCATCATCATCACTTGAGTGGATGCTTTCCTTGTAGCTATCGTCATCGCTGTCGTTGTCGTCTTCAGTTTCTAGTTCGGAGTTGAAGCCATTGTCTGAGTCACTGTGATTGTCTGAGTTGGTGGGATCAGTGTTAAGGGTGGTTGTAGGTTCAATAATTTGGTCCATTTTGTTAGATGGCTCCTTAGTTTTTGATAGCACAATTTTGTTGTCGAATCTATCATTTTTATCAATGTTACCATTTTTACCGATTTCACCAAATCCATCCTTTCTACCAAATTCACCATTTTCACTAAACTCATTATTTTCACCAAATTCACCATTTTCACCGAATTTGCCATTTTCACCACTTTTTCCATCTAAACAGCCATTTGATCGTGGTTTCTTCCTTTTCAGATCAGTTTTGTCATCATCATGACCATTAAGCTTGTCTCGATCATCGTTATTAGCACTAAAGTCATCATCTTCACCAAAATCCTCGTGCACAGCATCTTTCTTATCCTTAACCAACCAAATCTTCTTCTTCTCAAACCTCAATTCCTCCAAGTTTGGCATTTGATTTAAAACAAGCCTCATCAATGGCCTTGATCCAATAAACAATTCATATCTAAAGTTCCTGATGCCTTTTCCTCTGACTTGCAAGAATTCAATGCCTTGTCTCCAATCAATGAGCATGTCATTCAGATTAAATTCAAATTTTCTCATACATTCTTGTTTGCTGAAGATTGTGGTTCTTGTCTCTTTGCAGATCATCATGCAGTTCTTGATGTCTTTTGGGCTGTCCAAGAACGAGATAATCTTCATGATGATTTCATTTGGGAGTCTGAGTTTGAGGTCGCGGATGAACTGTATGGGTAGAAATGGAGTTGGATTAAATATGAGTGCAATTAGGGTCAGGCGTGTTGCCAGAAGGGTCTTGTCCCCCTCTCCGCCTTAAGCATTTTGAACTGCAATGAGAGCACGGCTCAAAACGTTTAGGTTGGTGCAAGACCTTTGTGGCTACATGCCTGATTAGGGTTTATTAGGGATGTTGCATGTGCAATGGTTAGAATTTGATGAATCGAGGTCAGGATTAGGTTTCTTGGTATACATTTAAGCTAAGTGTTTAATAATGCTAGCTTTAAGCTTGATTAAAACTCGAATCAAGCAGTTGGCTGGCACGGATCATCAGACTTGTACTAGCCGGGTCAGCTTCTTAACACTAATGAATTAGTGATTACAGTCAATAACTTTACCTCAGAAAACTTTACTTAAAAATAGTTCAGGATTTAGAGTTAAAATACAAAATTATGGCTTACCTGCTTCTCCAATTTCTGTAGCAAACGTCTGTTACTTTTGTAAGTATTAGAAGCTGATTTAGTCAGGTTTGTCATCATAAAATTGAATTCGCTTAACAGTTTTCAAATTTTGGCGGTTTTAAAAATTGGCAATTCGATCTTGTTGTGCTGAATTCTTTGAATGTTGCTGTAGAGCTTGCTTGAATGCTTTAAACAAAATGAATGAAATGTAATTGAGTTCAATTTTTCATTGACAAATGTTTATTTTAATATTTATGAAACTTTTAACAACAATAAAGTTTTGGAATGTATTTTTTTAAGTTTGTAAAGATAAGTTTAAATTTCTGGAAACGGTTTGGATTGTTTAAAAAGTTATGAAAGAATTGTTACGGTAAAAATTAATAGTTTTAGGTCAGTGATGGCCAACCCATGTGCCATGATATCCAACAAACCTATTGCTCTGTGTGATTGTGGTCATGGATAACTACTAAGGTGTGCCGTGACACAATAAAGGTTGGCCACAACTGTTTTAGAGCAAAGCTTGTTTTGTTTCAAATCAGCAGTTTTGAATCCTTTCATAAGTTTCGTTTCAATATTTGGAATTACAGCAAATATTTGATTCCAGTCATCCTCAAAAACACTATTTTTAACAATCAAGCTCTTCCAATTCGGAAAGCTCACAGATTCTAATATTTTTGGATCAAAATAGTCAACATTGATAGTCTCAATTGTCTCAAAGACGCCAGAGTCCTTCAAAAAATGTGTGCATTGGATGTACTTGATATTTGGGAATCTGCTAAGCAATGAACTTAGTTTGACGTCCAGGACTGGATTGAAGTTCTCTAAAGATCTTAATTCCCATCCTGTATAGCTTGGTGTGAAGAGATCGTCGCTGGGTCTAATTGGAAGTCGAAGATTCTTTAGCTTTTTGAACTTTTTAAGGACATCATATAATGATGGGTCTGGTTGAAAGTACAAGTACATTCCGTCTAAGTCATCAGCTAAAAGCTTACATAATTCAACGAAATTTTCACATTCTCGGTCGCACGAAAATGACTTGAATTTGAATTTAATTTCAGGACTAAGGTACATCGTGTACTTTTTAATCCATGATCCTCACTAGTGAAACAGAATTTCTCGAGATTCTTCTGCTGATTTATAAAGTATGTGATGTTCTTGGTCTTGTCAGTTCCTCCTTGTGGCTCGCCAACATAAAAATTCGTTAAATTTGTGACTTTTTCAATGAAAATGTTAAGGAACTTGTGAGTGACTCTCAGGTGCTTTAAATTTGGTAATTTCGGGATGTTTAGTAGGTCTTCATCATCATCTGAGTCTTCGTACTCTTCTGGTTCTTCAAGTCTTATCTGCTGTCGGTTCGATTCCATCACAAAAAACGCAAAAGATTCAATATTTTTTCACACAATTCAAAATCATCTTTAAGCACTTCCAACCGACTGTGTATTTGATGAATTTGCACTTTAAATTGAGGATGTACGTGCCGCGGTTCATTAAAAATTCTTTAAAGTCAAACATCAACGGAAGTCTGTAGTCTTCATCGTCTTGGTTCCAATCAAAAAATTTGACGTCGATTTTTCGCATAATTTTTGGTGTCTTAAAGATGTAGTCACGGATCTCCTTTTAAGTCAGTTTATTCCTTCAATTTCACTAACTTTGTAATAAATTGTAGTTCCCACGTGAAAATTTGAGCCATTTAAATTACTGAACGCACTCTGAGAACCTTACAAAATAATTTGTATGGTTTTGGATATTTTTTGAATTTTGAAAAACCGTTATTTTCACATTTTGCTCATTTCTGAAAAGTTTTTAATATTTTTTTAAAAATAAAAGATAAAAGATTTTTTTAAGTTAAAAGAATTAAGTTTTATTAAAATTTTTAAATTGGCACTAAACGCATGTCTTTTTGACAAATAGGGTAAATGACTTTGAAATTTGCGCAAATTCACACAAGAAAATTTCATTTGCTTCAAGCTCTTCGGAGGATTGAAATTGAGCCCTACTAACGATCTTGAAATGCAGGGAATCATTGATATTTTTGTTTTTCTATGGATATAGGAAGCTCTGCTGTGTCAATGCCAAGAAATTTGACTTTCAAGTTTGAACTTTGAAATTTGCGCAGAAAACTTTGAAATTTGCGCAAAAAAACCTTGAAATTTGCGCACTTTTTTGACAGCAATATTGAAACTTGGAAAAAATATTGTTGAAACCATATCCAATTTTAAAATACATTAATCAAAATATAAGGGAAATGATGATGTATATTACCAAATTATATGATTAGATTTAGTTTTGTGAAAATCCGTGAAAGCTTAATGTTCAACAGGATAATCTTAGATGTATTAGGAGTAAATTCCAGCGTGGAAAAAAAACACTAGATAAATGGTTTCAAAATAGTTCAAAAGCACATAATAAATTCAAAAAGGAACAAGCAAAATGATGTATCCATAGTAATTCAATTTTAAAATTTAGTATAAAGTCTAAAAGCTATCTTCATTTTATTGCCTTTTTTGGCCGACCTCGTTTCCTGATTACTTGAGTTGATGCTTCATGTTTTTCCTTTTTAATATTCATAATTTTGTCACGCAATTCTTTCTTTTTTTCTCGGTCAATTCATTTTTGAGCTTTCATATCCTCAAGTTCCTTTAATTTTTTAGCAGTTTCCTTCAAATCTTCTGTAGTTTTTGGATCGCCTTATTTGGCTGATTCTATACACCACTTTGCAATTTTGACTTCTTCTTCAGTTGTAAGGACCTTTATTTTTCACTGCGCAAATTTCAAAATTTTTCGTAAAATCTGCGCAAATTTCAAGGTTCAAAAACAAGCCATTTTAAAAATGAATTTTAAAGCAGTTCCAGGTATCATTTTGAATTGGAATCATTTGAAAAATTTTAATCAATGTCAGATCTACATTTTCTGATACCAAAATTTAATCTATACCAATGCATGCATCTCAAAATCAAAATGTAAAGAAATTTAAGTTTTGTATGGGAGTTTTTGGTAATAAATTATTAAGCTTTCTAGTGCCTTAAGACCACTAAAAATTATGAAAAAACATCTGTGCTTGTGTTCTGCAGACATTTCCCATTGATCGTCTGAATAGAAGTGCAATTTTCAGATATAATTTTAAAATTTTCGTTTTCATACGAGTGCGCAAATTTCAAGGTTGCGCAAATTTCAAAGTCATTTACCCTAATTTTGTTCAACTTGCTTGGGTTAAACCCAGGCGCGTAGCCAGGAGGGTCTTGTCCCCTTCTTAAGTGTTTAAGGCCGTGCTCACTCTCCGGTTCAAAATGTTTAAGGGGCGGGGGGGGGAGAAGACCCTCCTGGCTACGCGCCTGCTTAAACCACAAATTTCTAGTTCCTCAAAGATTCCCTATAATTAATAGCTGGCAAATTTCTCAAAGTTCGTCTCTCACTTCTCGGAGCTTCCGCCTTAGCTTCATAAAATTCCCGAATATCAATCTTGTGTTCCTCAACATCAAGCTTCTTCATCATCATCACATTGAAGCAGAACTCAAAAAACTCAAAATCCTTAAAATATCGAATCAAAATTCCAAGAATTCCTTTGCACTTCTTAACAATATAAGAACTGACTTTGACTGTCTTTTGATTCTTGTCGACTAGAATTTTATAAAATTTACATCCAGTCGGGATTGTCTCGTTGTCATCACTGACAATTGTCTTCATATTTCTTGGATTGTACCTAAAGCTGAACTTTTCTAGTCTTGTGAATATGATTAAGCTCTTGATGATGTACATGAAGTCATCAATATTTTGAAGTCCATTAATTGTCAAGTTCCTGGCATTCCTGACTCTCATCATGAATGTTATCCAATTTTCTTCATTTTCACAATCCCAAAGCTTCCCCACCGTCAAATTATTAATGTTTAAAAATCTTGAATTTTTGAGGTTCAAAATGTTCAGCTCTTTGATATCCAGTTCCTTAATCATGAAGAAATCACCAAAAGAACTGTTTAAAAATTTACATTTTACTGAACTTATTTTTGGAAATGAATTCCAAACTCGATTAAGTCTGATTCCTTCAACATTCATGTCTTCATAGTAAGCCACATGCTTCAATGTCCTCCAAATCACACCTGATTCTCTAATAAGCACATTCTCTGCATCTGTTGTCTGGATAAACTTCCTCAATCTTGTGAATCTGTTGAAAATTATGTTCAAATTTGAGTCGCGAAGTGAAAAGTCAAATTCCATTTCCTCTAAGCTGTTAGCTTGTGTCTGCAGGAAGCCGTCAACCATGTCGCTGTAAATCATTCTACCATTTGTGAGGATCTTCAGCTTTCTGAGTCTGAATCTGACATCTTTAGTGACATTTCTTGTTGGGAATCTGATTGCTCCAAGCCTTCCAATGCTTTGTAGCGTCAGTTCCTTGAGATTGTCTTGCTGCATGATGAACTCATTCATGATCCTTTGATCACTTAATGTTGACACATTAATGACCAAAACTTCTAAGCTTCTCACATACTTTGTGGATCTAATAAAGTCATCCAAATCTCTCAACTCAATTTCCAAAACCTTCAATCCTGGCAACGGAACTGAGCCTTTTCTTGGCATCCAACATTGTTTTGTGAATCGCACCCAATCTTGCTGTTTTGATGGAACTCCATGGAACTGACGACTTCCACAACAAAAGCATCTACGAACAGTTGGCAGTGGTGGCAGTGGACTTTGATTTACAATTGCAAATTCCTTTAAATTTGGCGTGTGACTGAATAAGTTTTTCATAATTTTCATGCCATCGGAATCGAAATTAACTTTTAAGTATTTAACGTGTCTGCCTTTATTTTTGAGGAAGTCAAGAGACTCGTTGTACTCGAGGATGCAGTTGAGGTTGAATTGGAATCGATGGACGATTTTTGGGGTTCTGAAGATGAAGCTGCTGACTTCTTTTGATAGATTCATGCAGTTTTTGATGTCATTGGTGTCGGTTAGGGATGAGATGATGTTGGTGATGATTTCGACTGGGATTTGTGGGAGGTTGACCTGGATTTTTGAGGAGAAAAGTTGAAATGGAAATAAAGTAATGTGTATTGAATTTAAGGAGTAGCTAATAGAGCATCTATAAAGGATTTGACTCAGGTTGACCTGAGAAAACTCAAACAAGGTGTCACTGTTGATTTAAGGTAAGGAAGGCAAAGTATGGTGTCCATTTCTGTAGCTACCAATGGCGCCTATCTTACTTACTATGCAATAAGTGAACCTGAAGTCTTGGGAAGCTAAAGACACTAGCTTCAGCTGAATATCTACACTTAATGTACACGGCAAGAAAAAGTCTCATGCAAGCATTGGAACGGCATGGAGCTTCAGGTCGCAAAAACACGCTGGCATAGTAACTGTTTTCGTTGACTTTTTGATGCCGTGTTCTTTCAGAGCTAGTCATTCATATAAGCTAAATTGAGATTTCAATACTTACATTGTGGTTCGTTTCCTGTGCTAATGTTGAAGTCTTTTGAATTTTACTTCTAGTTTTCGAATGACTTCTTTCGCTTCTGCGTTTCAGCATTTTTTATATTATTTATTAAACTTTAATATGACAATTTAATAGTTTTTGATAGCTTTGATAATTGTTTACCAACGTAAGAACTTGAATGATGTGCTTTATGCAATTAAGTTGTGATTAAATATCATTTAACATATTGAGATTATTTACGAATTTTTATAAACTTTTAAGAAATTAAAGTTTGTTACTTTTAAAGTTTTTGGATGCAATTTCAGGTAAAGTTGAAGATTTTGAATTATTTTCAACCGTTGATGTGGTTTTGGAAATTTATGAAGAGGGATTAATTTGATCTACGACAGTGTTGTTCAAACTGTGTACCGCGGCACAATACTTTGCCGTAGAAACTGACATGAGCCGCATACGGTGTGCAACTTCGGTCATGGGTTACCCTTCAGGTGTGCCTTGGCTCCAAAATGTTTGGACAACACTGAACTACGACCTTAACTTTCATCTTAGTCTTGAAAAAAAAAATAATTTTTGAACTTTTTGTGGTTTTATGCGTCATCAAGCTGAATTAAACTTATATATTTTAATCTTGAGGGTCTGCTTGACCTCTTAGGACTCTCACTAAACCCCTTGACTCGCTTGTATCTTTCTTCTACTGTTCTGGACTTCTTTAAACACATTTGAACGACCTTGAGCACTTTTGAACACCGTTAGGCACTCTTAGACTCCCTTGGACATCCTTGGTCACCTTTAAACACTCTTGGACTCCCTTGGACACTCTTGGACTCCCTTGGACATCCTTAAACATCTTTAAACACCCTTAAACACTCTTGGACATCCATGAACACTCTTGGACTCCCTTGGACATCCTTAGACACCTTTTAACACCCTTAAACACTCTTGGACACTCTTGGAAATCCTTTTATAAACATAGTCAACCTTCGATACCCTTGGACTCTTTTGACTATACAAAAAAAGCAGCTCTTTTGTATTTTTTCTAAACAACCTTACAAAACTCATCAACCCCAACAAGATCAAACTTGAACTTATACAAATCCATTTCCAATAAATCAGCCATAAAACTATAAATCTTCTTACATTTCTCAACTGTGTGTGTAGTAACCTTAAACATCTTCTCATCACAATCAAACTTGATGCTAAAGAACCAATCATCAACTCGAATTGTCAGATTTTGAACGACAACTTTAAAAGGTTCAGCTCTGACATTCAAGGTTATCAACTTATTAATTAAATTCATGTTTCTGAGGATTGCTGCCAGTGTTTTGTCACTTTGAATGTTCCTGATTGTCAAGTGGAAATTCTTAGGAATGGCTGAATTTAAGTAGCCTAAAGCATCCATAAATATCATCGAAAAATCATTAACAATTAAATTTTCCAAATTTGGCATCTCAAAATTCCTCAAATTTTCTAAATCCAAAGTGTCAACATCGAGGGTCTTTAGACAGTCAGCAGTTACAGGCGAGAAGCTAACCGACTGACATTTTAAATGCTCAAGGCACTGAAATCTTTGTGAGATGCTTGGAAAGTACAAATCTGTTGGATTTTTGTCATGCAGATGCTTAATGGTTCTGTTTTGGAAGTAGTTTGTGTAAATTGGTGAGAAAATGTCACTTCTGTGGATCAGCTTGACTAGCTTTGTCAACTTTTTAGCAACAACTTTGCAGACTTTGGGATGAATTGAGAAGTCAAAGTCGAGTTCCTCTAAAGTTGCAGCATGAACAACAAGAAACTTTGCTAAATTTTCATTTTCTCTTGTAAAGTGTGAAATATTCAGTTTAAAGGTTTTTAGGTTAAATTTGATTTTTTTGGTGATGTCGCTGTTTGGGAAGACCAAATGTGTTTTTTGGACATTGAGGATTGTCAGGTGCTGCAGGTCTTGTTGTTGGCAGATGAGGTCATACATTGAGTCTTCATCTTTTGGGCTGTCGTAGAGAATTGTCAATGTTTTAAGGTTCTTGACATTTTTGGTGATTTTTAAGAATTGTTGGATGTCTTTGGTGTTGATCTTTAGTGACTTTAAGGTCTTCAATGAAATTCCTTGATCTGACACTTCTTGGTAATCGTTATGGCACAATCCACTGCTAATTAAGTTATACTCTCCAAAGACGTTCTTATTTCTCCTCAATTCTAGCTCTTCGATATTTGCCAACATCATCAGTACAGTTCTCATAATTCCATCAACATTAGGCAATAGCTCAATGACTACATTCCGCATGCACAATCCTCTGTTAACCATAAAGCCCCTCCAATCATCAAAAGTTGCAGAGTTGAATCGAAAGTTGATGCCTCTCATCAGTTTTGGTGACTTGAACATCATATCTCGGATGTCTTTTGACAACAGCATGCAGTTGAGTTTGTCTTTAAAGTTGGTCACTTGAGAGATGATGTTGAGGATCATTTCGATCGGGAGGATTGGATTTGACTGCTAAAAATTTGGACGAAATGTTGGAAGTTATAAATTAATTTTAACTTTTAATTGCCGATTTTCAATCCACAGAAATTGATATCGATAGTCATAGCTTGCAAGTAGACTGTCGATGTTGACAACTTCCGACTCTGCAGGCACACTATTGGTACGGTTCTGTTGTACAACTTGAGATACTATGAATGGAGAGATAACTCCTTTCATGAAAGCTGATTTTTTACATCTATTAAGTTTAAGGTTAGCTGTAGCCAATATAAAGCAACCTACTCTATAGGATGAATGCTAGTTTGAGGGGATTTAGATCGCCTTAGATGTGAACTCGTGTGCTGAATCAACATTAATCCTATACCATTTTAAAATTTGTATCAATTTACATACCTTTGAGTCATCTTTATACAATTTGGAGCCAACCATTTTGACAGACTTATTCATACTCAGTTCTTTATTTAATTTGATGTTTTGAATTATTTTTTCAATTTTTTTCTTAGACTTTAAATTCTGTATCTTGGTCGTAGGCTTATGTGCTGTAAAATTGTGATTAAATCAATATTTTAAAAAAGTTTCTGAAACAATCTAAAATGCAGCGATAAGAAAACAATTTTAGGTAGCTTTTAGGATTATTTGCGACAAAGATTAAGAAAGGTTAAATTTTAAAAATTCTTAAAATTTTAAAAAAATTTAATTTTGAATTTTGAATTGAATTTGAAACATTAGCTTAGCGTTGAAGTTCGTGACTTTCCAAACTTTCGTTGGTTCTCAAACTTTACTTAGGGTACGCAAATATGCTTAATAGACATGAATTAGCGCCATCTATTGGCATGTCTACCAAAAGCTTTCTCTGTCTGTCGAAAATGCAATTTAACTTCTACTTATCATCATTAATATAGTTTTGATCGAATGTCTGTCTTCAGTCTTGCTATTTGGATACAATTTTGACTTTCAATTGTGGAATGGGGTTGATTAATTATGACGTCTAATATTAAGGGTGGGGGGGTGGCTCAAGGATTTTATTAAAATTCAAACAACAAACATTTTTTTCGTATTAATTTTGTGACAAAGAGGTCGGAGGGGGAGTCAAAAAATTTCTGAATGTCATTTATGAATAACCCCCAAAAAAAATAATCAAACAATTTTAACTTTATATTTTTCATCAAGACTGTTGTTCTCTGTTTATCAACAAGCATAACGAAACTTTCGTCTAGTAAAATATTCATAAAAAAAAAACAAAAGTTCCACAGAAGATTTCAGTTCACTTTATTTCATTAACAAGCACCAATCGCTCAAGAATTACTTAATAACATCCATCAGTATTTTGACAAATGACTTAGCAGCTGCAATGGATACGTAGACTTTAAGAACTCCATCAAGCAATCGATTTAAAGCAAAAAAAAAATTGAGACTAGAATTGTGTTTTTTTTTATATCTTCAGTGAATCAAGTTTTTTTTGCTGTAGCATTTGTGATTGTGGATTAATATAATACATACAAAGTGCACTGAGAATGGCTTTCAGGTATGACAACAAAAAATTAATATCAACAAAATAATTGATTTTTAATAAACTTTATTTCTTAGTTGGCTGCAAAGACGAGAAAAATTTGGAAATAATCGAAATCAAACGGGAGATTTTGCAAGGATTTACAGCTCAATTTATTCTACAGTTGGTCCATATTCTAGAGTCTGTAACAATTATGGAGGAATATTTGGACTTGAATTTTCATCTGATGGGTATGTACTTTTTGGGGTTTATGTCTACCATTGAGCAAGAGAGGGGGTCTGTAAATTTGTGAAGCATTGTGATAGTTTAAAGAAGGGGTTTCCCCGCTTAAATGGCGCTTATAGCAAAGGAATACGCTAAATTCCTCTTAGAAATTGTATAATGGTGGGGGAGAGATAGGGGGGGGTGCAGCTCACCCAAGGTGAAATCCTAAATTTGCTAGGAATTTTTTATTCTTTGTTATGGCATTTTAAACCAAAGCATAGCTTACTAAGTCCACTACCCTCTTTTAATGCTACGCTATCGCTCTTTAAGGGGGGTGGGGGGATGGAGTTCTTGGGTAGCCTATTCGAAAATTTAAAGTTTACATTCCTTTACGTTAGGGTTCTTTTTGCACGGCGATGCTAAAGCACATTCTAGCCTCCATCCCATTTCCTCCTCCATTTGCCACACTATTGCATTGTGATTACCAGGGTTGTCATATAGGTACTTTGAAAAGGTGCCTCAACGGAGCATGGCAGCTTTTGCCTTTGTCTAGTCAACACCTAGGTATAGGCAAGCCTAGCTAAATGCAAAAAAGTGAGTCTAGTCAAAGGTACTGCCTAGACACAGTCACTACCTAGAAATAGGTGTGCCTAGCCAAAGGCAAAAAAGTGTGCCTAGTCAAAGGCAATAACTAGCTAAAGGCACTGCCTTTGTAAGATTAAATCTTCTATAGAAATTGCCTTTTACCTTTAGTCTTACTCGTTGAGTTTTTGAACAATAATGCAAAATTTCTTTTGTTTGAACCATTGAAAAACTACAGACCCCCTCCAAATGACTGAAACGCCGAATTTTGATTTATCCAAGGCGACAAAATTTTTGATAACGACAAATTAAATTTTTTAAATTTTCGACGTAGCAAATTATTGGTTTAAAAGAAGGTATGATTCACTATTATGCTCAAATAAATTCAAATTAAGGAAAAAAGGTGTTTAAAATTTAAAAAAAAAACTCAACGAGTAAGACTAAAGGTAAAAGGCAATTTCTATAGTAGATTTAATCTTACAAAGGCAGTGCCTTTGGCTAGGTATTGCCTTTGGCTAGGTATTGCCTTTGACTAGGCATGTCTAGGCAAAGGCAAAAATTTCTGCCTATACAAAGGTAAAGCCTGAGATAGATTTTTGCCTTTGATAGGAATTCGATAGGTGACAACTCTGGTGGTTACACTGAAGTCCCCCTTCAGTGGGGTGGGGGCGGAGTTGTCTGAATTTTTTTGGGTCTCGTGACTACTTAAATGAGGGATTTGTGCCAAGAGGGGAGTAAGAACTGTAACCATGTTCCTATGTGGAGTTTAGGTTACAACAAAAAGCTATTCATTTGACTCTGTTGCTGGCTCTGTCACCAAGTTTGTACAATTTCTCTGTCCGCACATTAAGCTGACATTCTTTCATTACTATTCTACGTCAAGTAGCTTTCCAAGAAGGGCAAAAGGGGTCTAAGAATCATCTATTTTAACAGACCAAATAAGTTGACAACCCCTTTGAGCTCTTCATCATTAATAACCATTTTATCATTTTTAAAATCTTCATTCCAGCTCGGTTCTAGTTGCTGCATGCGAGAAGAAGTCTGTCATTATATATGAAACAACCAACAGAAAACCGATAAAGATTTTGGACGATGTGCATAGTGACTGTGTTAATTGCATAAAGTAAATTAAAATCCTGAAATCTGAATGAATTATTCTCGACATTCTGAATCTGAGCAATCATTTGTCAGTCTTATGAATCATTCATTCGGATGTCAAGGTCAAAAAGATTCAATACTTACTTTACTTTACCTAACAGATTTCTTGACGACCGATTGTTTGCAACTTGCTCTGATGATACAACAGTTTTAATTTACGATATGAGGAACCTAAAATCCAAAATCAGAACATTGCGTGGCCATTCAAATTGGGTTAAAAATATTGAATATTGTAAGCGCGAATGTCTTTTGGTGACGAGTGGCTTTGATGGATCTATCTTTACTTGGGACTTGAACTCTTACACTGAAAATAATCTAACGTATCAAAAGGTTTTTCACACACCGGGACTTATGAGATGTCGATTAACATCAGATGGACAAAAGCTTGCAATCTGCACGACTGGCGGTTATTTAATATTGATTCATGATTTGGATTTAAATACTTTATCGAGAGACCTGCAAGGATTTCGTGTGAGTACAAAAGACTAGATAATATTGCAGTGGTGGTCAACCTTTTTTGTGACATGGCACATCTTGGTAAACCACACACAGCATACGATTTGTTGAATTTTTCCACGGTTCGATTGTGTGCCGCGGCACATGGGTTCAATAATATTGCAGTGGTGGTCAACCTTTTTTGTGTCATGGCACATCTTGGTAAACCACACACAGCATACGATTTGTGGAAGTTTTCCACGGTTCACTTGTGTGCCGCGGCACATGGGTTCGCCATCACTGCAATTTTGAATGAGCAGCAAAGAAATTGATCGATAATTGATTGATTGAGCATATTAAGCCATGAAATTTATTTTTATTTTCCGTTTTTCTTCTTGATTCTCTTTTATAGCCCAATTTATATAGATTGATGCAAGTTCGTCGTCAATATCTTCCAATTGCATCAAAATATGATCATCTTTTTAGTAAAAATCAAAAATCAAATCGCGTTGAACTGATTTCCGACTTTCCTAAAGGAAATGATGCAGAAGTAATTAGCTCATTGCAGGTAATTTAAATAATTCTTACATTTTTTTATAAAAACTATTTTATGCTAATTTCGTATGCACTTTATTATTGTCAAGGTTCATCCATACAATTGGTGTGTTTTAAGTCGAAACAATAGCTATGACGAAAGCAGCGAATGGACTTGTGTTCATGATATTCAAGAAATCGACACAGAGGAAGAGGAATCGCCACCGATACCGGAAATTCTACAGCAATATGAAAATGTGGATGGAAGTGAGACAAATTCGGAAGTTGTTCCATTTAGTAGTAATGCTAGTAATAATAGCGACGAGACAAGTAATGAGACAAATAGCACTGATCACTCGAACAGACTTGGAAATCCAAATATTCAAATTGATGCGCCTGATGATGAGCCACAACAAAATGATGGACAAAATTTGAATATAAGTGATAATGATGATGAAATTCAAATTATACCGTATCAACCGACTTTAAGGCCATCACTTATTAATACAGAGGAAATTTTAGATCTGTGGACTGGAAACATTCCATTTTACCAAAGAAGTCGTCGAACCTTAACAGAGCGTCCACATCGGATAAATACAGGCATTTTATCATTGAATCAAAGAAATGTTCGCAGGCCAAACATTAAGCAAAACTGTCGACGACTTTTGTATTATTGTGCTGAACCAAATGAAGGAAAAGGCTTTATTAAAGAATTATGTTTTAATAACGATGGTCGACTAATCTGTTCCCCATACAAATCTGGCATCAGACTACTGTCGTTTTCTAAAGATTGTGATGAATTGGCAAATATACTTCCAACAAGTTACAAATCCAATGTTTTACCACAAAAGCTTACTGAAGTTTTTCTAAAACCTGATCAGCATCAAGATATAGTAGTCAGTACAAAATTTAGTCCTCGAGCACCGATCGTGGTTTCTGGATGCCTAAGTGGCGAATTAAGCTGGTATCAATGCATAAGTTAAACTATCTCTCTTCAGTCTTACTATTTATAAATCACTTAATAAATGAATGTAATTAATATTAATTTTTATTCCATATACTTTGACTTTTTGATTGATCAAATAATCCTAACCTATGCCTTACCTTTACCTAACCTACACCTAACCTATACCTAACCTATACCTAACCTATACCTAACCTATACCTAACCTATACCTAACCTATACCTAACCTTTACCTAACCTATACCTAACCTATACCTAACCTATACCTAACCTATACCTAACCTATACCTAACCTATACCTAACCTATACCTAACCTATACCTAACCTATACCTAACCTATACCTAACCTATACCTAACCTATACCTAACCTATACCTAACCTATACCTAACCTATACCTAACCTATACCTAACCTATACCTAACCTATACCTAACCTATACCTAACCTATACCTAACCTATACCTAACCTATACCTAACCTATACCTAACCTATACCTAACCTATACCTAACCTATACCTAACCTATACCTAACCTATACCTAACCTATACCTAACCTATACCTAACCTATACCTAACCTATACCTAACCTATACCTAACCTATACCTAACCTATACCTAACCTATACCTAACCTATACCTAACCTATACCTAACCTATACCTAACCTAAACCAACAAAAACAGGTAATTTAATTAACTTTGTTTAATTCTTCTTTATTAATTTGTCCAAAATTTTACATCAAAATTTAACATTCAGCATGCTTATCTTCAACATCAATCTTCACCATCTTCGTGACATCAAAGCAGAATTCATAGAATTCAAATCCTTTAAAAGTCTCAACCAAAATGTCAAACAGTTCCTTATTCTGCTGTACAATGAATGTGCTGACCTTCACAACCTTTTTCTCCATATCAGCCATGATCTTATAAAACATGTAATTTTTTGGAACTTCCTCATTATCGCCCATTTTATAGACTCTCTTTGTGTATGGATTAACTCTAAAGCTGAATGTCTTCATCTTCTTCATCACGTCTAAATGCTTAAAGATTCTCGACAATATTTGCGTGTTCCTTGCATCTCTAATCACCAGATGCTCAACATTCTTAATATTTATCAGCGTATTCCTCATTATTTCCTCTCTAAAAAAGCAAATCTGATTGATTGTGATGAGTTTTAAGTCCGTGAATTGAAATGTGTCTGTGCTTACTGCATTCATGGTGTTTACTTCCAGTTCCTTAATTTTGTTTGGTCTTCGACTTGGATCATTGATGATTTGACACTTAAGAGACTCAATGTTTGGGAATTTCTTAAGGACTGTGTCGAGATTCAATCCGATTGAGTTTTGGTCATCAAAATGTTTGATGCTCGGGAGAATCCAGTCAGGATGGCTGCGAGAATAAAGTTCTGAATTTTTGTCACTTCTCAGTGTGAATTTCTGAAGATTGTGGCACTTTTCGAAGATTATCTGAAGCGATTGAGGACTTAGCGAGTGATCAACTTCGAGTTCCTCTAAAGATTCAGCATGGATAGCCAGGAACTTTGTGTAATTCTCATTCAATTCTTGGTTGCTTCTTGTTAAGAGTTTGAATTTTTTGAGTTTAAATGTGACTTTTGTGGTTGGATCTTCTTTTGGGAACGCGATGTAGTAATTCTTCTGGTTAATTACATTCAGTTCCTTTAGATTCTTTTGCTGGCATATAAAGTCAAACAGGAAATCATCATAAGTTGATCCATGTGAGAAAATTATTAATTTTTCAAGATGTTTGACATTTTTTGTGGCTTTTAGGAAGTACTCCAAATCTCTGACATCAATCTTTAATGCTTTAAGCTTAGTCATGTCCAGTGAATCTTCATTGTCATTCCAACAGTCTGACAACTTCTTATTTGGTGGTGGAATGTACAAATCATCATCAATGTCTTCATCTTCATCTTCATCCTCTTCATCGGACGAATCCTTGTCAGATTCATAAACTAAGTCACTCAACCAGCTTGAATAGACAACAGACCATGGATATGTAGGCTTAGACAACACAATCTTCCTTTCTAGCAAGAACTCATCCATATTTGGCACTAGAGGCAGCAGATCTTTGAATAATTTTGGTGAGTTGACTTTTGCTAAGATGCTGAGACACCGGATATACCTGCCATGTTCTGTAAGGACCTTTTTGGCTGTATCTGACTCATAGAAGCATTTAAGCTGAACTTTGATGTTCTTCATGATTTCTTGTGTCTTAAATATTGAGGTATTGATCTCTTTTGTGAGCAGCATGCAGTTTTTGATGTCTTCGATGGAATTTAGGTTTGAGATGACTTTGAGGATCATTTCTAGAGGGAGGGTTGGTGGTTGGTCCTGGATTTTTGGGGAGAAATGAAAGATTAAGTTAGTATTTTTTGGTTTGACTAAGATCCAGTTGTGTCATGGACACTGAGTTTCTTAAATCTAGCTGATCTATACTTACAGAATGTTCAGTCTCCATATTATCATCTGATTCTGACATTTTCTGTCTTTTGTAGCTGGACACTAATCTTTTAAGTTCAATCATTCTTTTTGTCATGACACTAAGTCAGTTCCTTAATTATCAACTTTAGCAAAAAAAACTTTAAATAATTTTTAACAATTTTGGAAGATTGATTTGAAGATCTTTTGACAATTTGATGATATTTTGATTGACAGTCAGTTTCCAGAGATGAGTAAACTTGATTTGATGCACAATCGTTGATCTATCGCAATATTTATACTTAAATTATGATTTGTAGTTAATACTGAATGAGATTTCCAGTGGTTCTGAAACTGTTTTGAGGTAAACAAAGGTTTGGGTTTGAGAATCTCTCGTTTATTGTGGAATTGTTTGAAGATTCAAAATACGTTTGAAAATTTTTTGAAAACTTTAAATTGTTTGTGAAGTTATTGCAAAAAATCTCAATTTTTTAGAGGCTATTTAGGATTTTTTCAAAACTTTTACCAGAGTTTGTTCAAAAATCTAACATTCTAGATCAAAATATTGGATAAAAAATCAAAAAATTGAAACAAAAAATCAAAAAATTTAAACAAAAAAAATTGAAACAAAAAATTAAAAAATTGAAACAAAAAATCAAAAAATTGAAACAAAAAATCAAAAAATTGAAACAAAAAATCAAAAATTGAAACAAAAAATCAAAAAATTCAAACAAAAAAAAATTGAAACAAGAAATTAAAAAATTGAAACAAAAAATCAAAAAATTTAAACAAAAAATCAAAAAATTTAAACAAAAAATTGAAACAAAAAATCAAAAATTTGAAACAAAAAATCAAAAATATTAAACAAAAAATCAAAAATATTAAACAAAAAATCAAAAAATTTAATCAAATAATCAAAAAAATCAAAAAATCAAAAAATTGAAACAAAATCTGTCAAAACCTAAAAAATCCAAAAAAAATGTTCAAACGACGAATCAGTTTTGAAGACTTCAAAGACAATATTAAGCTCCAGAAGTTATCATCTTCCAATCAAGAGTTAAACAACAACGTAAGTAATCTAAAACCAAGCACCAAACCACATCTTCCAGTCCAAATCATCACTAAAGTCATCGCAAACCTTACAAACACCAACGACATCAAAAACTGCATGCTTTTGTCAAAAGATGTCAACAGCTGCATATTTAGGACACCAGAAATCTTGACAAGATTGTTATTCAACCTTGATTGCACCAACAACTCAGATGAATGCTCAAACTTCCTTAAATTCAAAGGAAATGAAATAAAAAACATAAAATTAAGCTTCAATTCAGAAAGTACAGAAATCTTAAAGACTGTCCTCAGCCAGACACCAAATTTGACAGACTTTACATTCACAAATGTGTCATTTGGATGTGTCTGCTGTGGAAGTTGCTCATTTCCAACGAAAGAACAAGACAGCGTGCCATTTAAAGAATATTGGACATTGAATTCAAACTCAATTGACCTGCCAGAGCTGAAAGTTTTAGAAATGGAAGTGACTGACCTGTACAGCTTCATAAAAGTCACAAATCAAGTTAAAAGCTTAGAAAAATTGACAATTTACATTCATTCGTCAAAGCATCAAAAGATTATGACTGAATTCATCCTACAACAAGAGAATCTAAAGGAACTGAACATAATCGTAACTGAAACAGACGGAGAAGTCAACTTTTTGTCAAGGAACATTGCAAGAAAACTTAAATTTAAGCTTAAAACATTGAAAATTTTTACAAAAAATGGAATGGCTGTCAATGGCTATTTAGATGAATTTTTACTAGCACAAATTGATTCTTTAGAGGAACTGGATTTTGACTTTTCGCTTGACATTTCAACTTTAGACATTGTTTTTAATAAATTGAGGAAATTGAGAATGCTTATAAAAGTTTCATACAATCAGGATTTCTTTTAAATTAATATCAGGACGAGTGCTTCTTGTGCTGGAACAAAGAATCTTGAAATAAATTAAAAATGACAATAAATAATCAAGCTTTAACTTCTACTAAGTTTTTTCTGCATTTTCCTTAGCAAAAAATGCGCTTAAATGTCCACTTTGGCTGGCTGGCTGCTTTAAAAACTAGGAACTGGAAGTACTTAGAGACTTCTAGTTTTTTTGCATTCTATAGCTGAAATTTCCTAGGTTCCGCAAAGCTATACTGGCGAATGATCTCAATTGCCTTGGTCCAAAAGTATGTAACCAGTTGCTTCTGAAATAAAGAGAGATTAGTAGCTTTAATTTATTTAAACTAAAATTGAAAATTTTTCTTTTGGAAAATAAATTGATCTTTTTGAGGGGCTGCAAACTGGATGTAAACAACTTGTTCAAATCAGCTTAATCAACGAGATGCTTAAATTCAAATTTTATTGACACGTTATATTATATTGCGATACTTAGTTTATTACTGCTATTTTAAATATTTTCTTTTTTTGCTACTTACCAACTTTGTGTGTGTACGTACATTATTTTATTCACTATCATACTTAATTTGCAATTTGTATTGCCTTTAATTAATTAATGTTCACTAAACAACTTTATATATATCGAAACATGTATGATGTTCTTAGCTTTTATGCTTAACTACCCGAGAGGGATAATAAAACCAAATCAATCAATCAATCAATCAAATATGATAATTTATCCAATGGATTTAAATTTCAAAAAACCGTTAATTTTTAAATCTCAAAAAACCGTTAACATAAATTTTTCATTTTTCAATGTGATTAATTTTTTTCTTGCTCATTGGTTTTTATATCCCACAAGCTTCTAGTTTTAAGTTCTGGACATGATTTATATGCAAATGGATCATGCTATTAAGTTCCGGATTTGACTTAAATGCTCCTGGATGTTGGTTTTTAGTTCATTTTTACTGGTGAATGCAAAGAAAATGTGATTAATTCGTCCATTCACATCTGTAACGGCAGCTTCTGTACTAGTTTGTTTTCTTTCCAATGTAAAGAATCTAATTTGAGTAGTTTAGTTGCTTTGAAGTGTAATTTGGGATCAAATTGGATCTAGGAACACTCAATGTTTAATTCTTTGAACCCGACCATATCCAAATCTATTTAAATTTGAAGTTTAAGCTACTCTGATTTTTAAATAAACGAGAAAAAGTCAATTTTTATGTTTTGGGCATTTTTGGATCAAAAAGCTCGAAGTTAAGTTTGACAAAATAAAACAAGAGCTTAAGAAATTCAAAATTAAAGTTTTATTTAAGCTCTGTCAATGTATCTTGCTGTATAGTCACTGATGTAGATGTTTTACTTCAGAAATAAGTTATCAATACAAAATCATATTGAGAAAGAAATTTTCCATCAAGCTGTTTTCCCCTGGTTTCACAGTTTGCTTAATGCTCAATCATCCCTTCTCTAGCTTGTTCTTAGAATCATGTCAACACAATTAAACTCTAGTGAATTACAACAACAAAAGTTTACAGACGTACGTCCAAAATGAAGTCCGGTAAACTGTTCCTAGACACTAAATTCACAATTTCAGCACCACATCTCAAAATGTCAAAGAAAAGTTTTCAATCAAAATAAAGAAATTAAACCTTTAAAAAAATTCAAAATTCTTCAAATTTTTGTAAATATTTTGAAAAAAGTTTTTTAAAGCAAAAAGTTCAAGTTTTAATCTCAAATCGTACAATATTTAATCTCAATCAAGTTCCAATATTTACATCATTCCAGCACTGTTTATTGAAGATTATTGATCAATAAATCATCTTAATTAAGGATTTTAATATTAAATTTAAACTTTGAGACTTAAAATTGCCAAAAATAAACATGCAAAAAAGAAGAATTGTCAAAGGAAGTTCAACATATAGAAGTAAAATTCGAAAGACAATAAAAACTGATCAGGAAGTCAACAATAATGTAAGTTGTGACATATTTGAGTGTTGGGCACTAGTTGCATTGGATACATCCTTTGGCTATGGCTAAGGTCGTCAAGGCCGTACCTAAAAATGAAAAACTGATCAACTAGCTTTTAATAAGTTCAAATAATCAGGTTCAAACTCTTAACTATGAATCTAGTCCCTATGCTTGGTTAGAAACCATATTCTAGTGTAAACCAAGCACCTGAGCCTCAACAAAGTCCATAAACATCCAAAAATATTAATCCATTCATCATTTCTCTCTCCATATCCAGCTACACTTCAACCTCCCATACCTTCCAGTCGAAATAATCACAAACATCATCACAAACCTAACGGACACCAATGACATCAAAAACTGCATGCTTCTCTCAAAAGATGTCAATAGCTTCATATTCAGAACACCAAAAATCATCAACAAATTCAAATTCAACCTTGACTGCATTGAAGATCCAGAAGCAACCTACAATTTTATGAGATTTAAAGGCAGACATGTCAAGTCAATGACAATAACTTACGATTTAAATAGTTATGGAATCTGGAGGATGTATCTCATTGCAGCACCAAAATTAGAGGAACTTGTGCTGACTAATAAAGACAGTCGAGTGCTTCCAGAGTTAGTTCAAGACTGGATGACACTTTGGATGCCATTGTGGCATGCAATTCCACTTTCAGGATTAAAAAGTTTAAAAATTGAACTAAGGGACTTGCAATACTTTATCAGGTTTACGAAGGAAGTAAAAACATTGGAGAAATTGTCAATTTTTATCTCAACATCGACTGATCAAAGCTTCATGACTGAATTCATCCTGCAGCAAGACAATTTAAAGGAACTAAACATAACAGTGGCTGTAATGGGACCAGATGTCAAGTTCCCAACCCGAGACATCACAAAAGACATCAAATTTAAGCTGAAAACCCTCAAAATCCTTTCAAACCGCAAAAGAATCAGCAATTTGCAGCTAGATCGATTCCTAGTGACACAAGCTAATAGTTTAGAGGAGCTTGAGTTTGACTCGTCGCCATCGGACCGAACCTTAGTCTCAATATTCTATAGATTTAAAAATTTAAAGAAATTTAGGCTGCAAACTGATTCGACGTCAATGATGATCAGGAATGCTCGATTCTTTATGAGAAAGTTGAAGGTTGTGACTGACTTTGAGGACATGAATACGTCTGGTGTAAGCTTAACTAATGTTTTTCATGTCCTTCCTAATTTAGTCACACTGAAGTGCATTTACTTGAATAATTCTGCTGGATGCTTCACGACTCTTAATGACTTGGATGTCAATAACCTCAAAATATCTAACCTCAAACATGTGAGGATGGACAATTTAAAGAAATTGACAGTTAAGAAGCTTATGGAAGTTAATGATGAGGTCGCTTGGCTGAAATTCGTTGAAACTGTTGGAAGTATCGATACTTTAGCGATCAAAGGAATTGAGAATATTGAGAATCTGCCGATTGTACTTAACAATTTGAAGTCGTTTAAAAAGCTACAAAAATTCAGTTTTCTACACAATCCGGGTATTGGCAGGGAGGACATCATGAACTTCAACGAGACAATTCCAGCTGGATATAAATTCTATGAGATTGAGATTGACATTAATGAAAAGACTGTCAAAATTAGCTCACATATTATTGGAAAGTGCAAGGAGATCCTGGATATTTTAGTTAAAAGTTATGAAGGATTTGAGTTTTTTGAGATTTGTGTGGAAGGTGAGGCAGGGCATTGATCGTTAGGTTGAGAAAGCTTATTGACAACTATATGAGCAAAGACTCAAATGTGTTGGTAATCAGACCTGGCTGAAGGAATCGATATATAGAAACAGTTTACGAGGAATCCTAACAGCGGCACAGAACTCTCGTGTGTCCTCGCCATTGAAGACAGATGAAACAAAACAAGCTCAAAAATTGGATAAAATCTGAAAACATAAATAAAATTGGAAACTAAAAATCAATGGAATTTTGAAATATTTATTTGAATTATATTTTGGAGTCAGCTTTCTTACAGTTATGATTTGAAGTATTTAAGGGAAAAGTTTCTTAACCTGAGTAATAAGGCACAACAAAAGGGTTCTCTGGTAAACACCTGCAACTTTGTTTATCCATACAGATCAACTTGTGAGACTTTTGAACAGCCAGAAAGCCAAAAGACGAACTTGTGAGTCAACAGGATTTGGCAAACGGCAGCCAGCTCTTGGTACCATCCAACGTTGGCTATGATGAAAGAATCGTTTGAAGAACACTGATTATAGATAAATAGATGGAACATTAGGATATAAAGCTTTTTGCAACATTAAGCCCGGAAAGCACAAGTCAGTTAATTGATCGAAAATCCGAAGCCAAGCCAGAGCCATGCCAGAGCCATGCCAGAGCCATGCCAGAGCCATGCCAGAGCCATGCCAGAGCCATGCCAGAGCCATGCCAGAGCCATGCCAGAGCCATGCCAGAGCCATGCCAGAACCATGCCAAAGCTTTATAATCGATTAACCGACTTTTGCTATCTGCATAGCTTACAAGTTGTGTGTCCCCTAATCCCGGAGGGTCAGCAATCAGTTCTTAACTAGTTGCTTTCTTTAATGAAATCCCAAACCTTATTATTGTACCTACTATTGCGTGCACACTCCTCAACTTCCCTAGGCTTATAAACATTGTACTCAACAAACTTAAAATTATCAAAATTATCCATTAAAACATCAAAAATCTCTGGAAACTTAACTTCTATAAATCTTGAATATTTAATAATTTTTCTCTCAATATCAATGATCATGTTGAAGAACTGCTGATCTTTAAAAGTAGTCAGCACAACTCCCATAGCACTAGCATATCCAATTCTCTTCAAACTTCCTAACTTGAAAGTTTTTAAATTTTTAAAAATGCTCAAATTTTGAACCACAATCATCACATCGTGTTCCCACTGGAAGTCCTTAACTGTCAAATTTTCCAAATTTTCAAAGTTTTTCGCTAAGTTTATCCAGGTTTTGTCATTTCCGTCTCCACTTAATAATGAAATTTTGAAGCTTTTGAGCTCTGGCAGCTTCAAATGCTGCACATGATTATAATAAAGCAGGCCAACTTCCAATGTCTTTAACTTATTGTAAGTTCCATTGTTGTCAAGCATCTTAAATGCCACTAAAGACTCAACATTTGGGAATCTAATGTAAACTTTATCCAGCTGCACAGCTGAGAAGCTCTTGTTAGAGTACCTCCTTAAGTTTGGAAGCTTCCAGTGTGGATACAAGTCTGAGAACACTGGTGAGTTGCCATAAGTGTTGAGACTCAAGTTGGTCAACTTTGTACAATATCTAAAGACAATGTCAAGAATCTCATGATGTGGTTTATAGTTTAGTTCTAGTTCCTCTAAATTTGGAGCTTGTGACTTCAAAAAGTCCATAAAATGCTTCCTGTTGCTGTTCACAAAGCAAAGATTCAACTTTTTGAGCTTAAATTTGACTTCTTTGGTGATGTCGCGGGTTGGGAAGTTGATGATGTCCATAGCTGTATTAAGCTTTAATGTGAATTCCTTTAAGTTGTCTTGTTGAACGATAAAGTCTGTAAGGACCTCCTGGCTGTCAATTTTTGGAGCAATAACTGTAAAATTTTCAAGATTTTTGGCATTTTTTGTGTTTTTGACGAAAAATTTTAAGGCGTTGTGGTTGATTTTGAAAGCTTTAAGTCTTTTTAGGTCTGGAATGTCTTCATGTGATGTATTAGCTTCCTTAAGTTCAATTTGTGATTCTATAACCTCAAAATTAAGATCCTCTAGGTTTTCAACTCGATTCATGATGAATTTAAAGGCTTCCGAATTATTTTCGTCAACTCTTAATTCCAGGCATCGAAAGAACTTTCCTTTATTTTCCAGGAACTCAAGGTGTGGTTTTGTCAATAAAGTCTCAATGTTACTCGAGGTTGGTTCTTGTAAATTTGATTCATTTGGCTGATTTGTGTGAATTTTAACCCAACTGCATTCCCTAAAGTTGATCAAAACTTTTCTCATAATTTCTGGTGTTTTAAAGATCGAATCGCGAATTTCTTTGGATATGAGCATGCAGTTGTGAAGATCTTGAATGGTATTTTGGAATGATATGATGTGGATGATGAGTTCCATAGGAAGCTGGCAGGATGTGACCTGTTTTAGGAGAAATAAATTAAAATTTAATAGAATTCGTTGTTATTAAAGGTAGTCATTATATAAAGAAGGCTGTAGATCAGTTGTTGGCAACCTTTTTTTGGAATGGTCCACCTTGGTGGTAACCAGCACAACGCAAATAGTTTGTGGAATTCTTTTCATATTTCATTCTTTTTATCGTTTTATTTGAAGCAATTTTAAAGAGTTTTGGAAAATTAGCTTTATTCTTTAACAGCTCTCCCGGACAGCTTAAGTTGGTTAATCGAAGACTCTGGCATGGAGCTGAATCCGATTTGAATTCGGCCTCATACCAGAGGAACGCCAATCAATTAACCAACTTTTGCTTTCCTAGTTTCTTTATATTTCTGGTAAGATGACCAAATTTAAATCGCTAATTAGAGTTCAGATACTTCAGCTTAAGCAACTTAAAAACTTACATTTTCCTGCTTTTTGCTGTCTTCGTTTGATATTTCGCAGATTTTTTGTGAATTTTCAAGTGTTTCCTTCGGTTCTTGCATTTCAATGTAATTTATGATGATCTGCTTGACTGTTGATTTTAATTTTAAATCTTAAATTTACCACTAATTTAAATTCTTGCAGTTTTATTTGATTTTTGAATTTAATTTTACACTTTTTCACTCTTCAATGTTGTTTTGGTTGGAATTTTTCGTTATTCACAAATTAATTAATTCAAAGAAAGTTTCAAAATCATTTAAAATTAATTTAAAAAATGAAGTTGAGCCGTTTGTTGATAAGCATTTAGAAAATTTATTGAAAATTAATTTGAATTTTTTTTAATCGTTACAGTTTTTTAAGCACTTAAAGAATTCAATTCTTAATTGCTAACATAGTAAATGTAGCCAAAATGCTAACGGATATGAGATTTTTAAATTCTTGACATAACAATGTTATCAGAAATTCATAACTTTTTCCAATTTCCAGTTCATTAACATTCTAACCTACAGATTTTATAAATCTTTTTTGAACAAACTTAAAATCTACAAAATTTCTACGATAATTTGCCAAATTTTTAGAACAAATTCTGTCAGAATAAACAATTTTTTCAGAATAATTGACGAGAATTCTTAATAAACTTGGCGACCCAAAATGAAACTCAAATCTTTTAAGATTTTTAAAATGTCTCAAAAAACTTAAATCATTCTTCACAAAATGTTGATCAAAAGCAAAAACTTCAAGATTTGGAATATTTTGACTAAATTCTTCAATGCCATTTTCATCAAGATGTTGAACTGTCAATAACTTAAGATTTGGCATTTTAAGGTCCAAAAGTTTATCACAATAAAGATTAACCAAGTAAAAAGATTCAATTTGTGGCAATGTCGCAGTTACGTCACTCAATCTTGAGAACCTCAATGAATTTAAATTCGGAAATCTTTTTAAACTTCGATGGAATTCAACAGCCGATGCATTGTGTGTTGAGTATTGCTGGACTGTGGGCAGCACCCAGTGTGGCTCATCAAATTGACACAACTCAAAACTTTGAAAATTTAAACTTAAAATTAATTTTTTCAATTTTTTGTTGCCATTTTTGAAGATTATCTCGAGAATTTCAGGACTAAGGACGCCAAAAAGGTTCAGTTCCTCTAAAGTGTCCAGCTGGGATGCTAAAAATGTTGGAAAATTCTCGTTGTAGCCACGACAAAAATGTGAAATGTTGAGGAATTTTGAAAGTTTGCAGTCTTGACTGATGTCTCTGGTCGGGAACAGCGCTGAATGTCCAGAACTTTCATAATCATAAATTGACAGTTCTTCGAGATTCTCTTGCTGAGCTACAAAATTTGTCAAAAATTCGCTGTCATTATAGTCGTAGTTGATGATTTTTAGGGTTTTCAGGTGGTTGACAATTTTGGCGTGGCTGATAAAGCTGCTGATTTTACCGATAAGTGACAAAGATTTTAAATTCGGTAGATTAAATGAGCTTGGATTTATTGGAAGCTTTTCTTTCATTGAAAACTTCAATTCCTCTAAGTTTGGCACACTTTTGAGGATAAATGTCAAAAATTGAGAATTATTAATTTTTAAACTTTTAATTGAACCTCCAAAAATGTTTAAAAAATCCAAAATTTCATCCAATTTCGCTTCAGATTCGAAAGTAATTAAAACATTTTTCATGATTTTTTTTGATTTTAAAATTAAATTTCTGAATCTTTTACAGGCTAGCATGCAGCTTTGTAGGTCTTCAATGTCATGTAATTTTGAAAATATTTCAATAATCAGCTCATCCGGAAGTGATGCAATCTTGTGAAATATTGAATTTTATTACTTTTTAAATCACAATAAATTAATTATTTAAATTACTTGTGGTTCTTGGGAATCTATTAAGATTAGATTAGAAGAATTTTGAGGATCTTCGGTTCTTTTTGTGATTTTGAATATTTTTAAAATATTAAACAACATAATTTAAGTTTAATTAACTCAGAAACTTAATCTAGCACTTTATTTATATTAATTTATTTTTTTAAACTGTCAAAAACCGTTAATTTTAGCATGAATTTTAATTATTTGATAACAAATTTTAAAAAAAAAATCCCACAAACACTTGTTTGATTTATTTTGTGTAATTTCTAGGAAATTCCTGACCTACATCAACAAAAAGGATGAAAAAAAAAATGATTTCACAATTTTAAGTAAATACAAACACATGACACAGACGAAAAGAAAAGAGAATATCAAAATAAGTCTAGCCGGCTAAGAGCACACATCATAAAAAATAGCTCATTTAAGTTTTTTTATCGCTCTTTATTTAGTTGAATATTTTGAAAAAAAGGGGAGAAGTGAGTGTAAATTTGACCTTGAAGATGCAGAAAATAAATATCATATGCAGGATAGAGAGGTAAGATAATTTCTTGTAGATTAGGGGCCGTTCATTTATTACGTAATGAAGAAAAGGCTACTTTTTAGAAACCTTTCCCGCCTTGTCATAAAAGTTGAACGAAGAAAAACTTCCTTTTTTTTGAACTGTCACAAAATCTTAGACCCCTCTTCCCTCTAAAAGCGTTATGTAATAAGTGAACAACCCCTTAAAGACTAGTGGAGTTTTGATTGATTTTTTGGAGGGACGGGGGGATGTTGTTTTTAAAAAAACCCCTAGCAAATTGAAGAAATTTTATCAAAATAGAATAGAAACCAATTCCCCCCCCCCCTCTTCCCCCTTACTTCATGTTTTTTGGTACTTGCATTACAGGGACGTAGGAGGGGAGGGGGGATATTTAATATTTTGCATCGACGGCTTTTGTCTGTTTATGGTTGAATGGTTGACTTGAACTTTGAGGCAAAGAAGAGCAGCCTACAATTTGAAAAGGGGGGAGGGGGGGGGGGGGGTTAAAAATTTTTTTTTAAAAAAAATAAACAAGTTTCTGTTGACTAAGTAGATTTGTCGCTTTATCTTCCCCTGTCCTCTCAGCTATGCATCTCGACGAAGGTCATAAGGGGCGTAGCCTGAAAATTTTTTAATTTGAGTTGGGGTTGATTTTTATTGCATAATCGGAAAAATTTTCTCTCAAAAAGTCCTAGCAGGGTGGGGGGTGGGAGGGTTGAAGTCCTCCTGGCTATGTTCCTGACCACATTTCTATCAATTCTAATTATTTTTTGTATTATTTTTTTCAGCTGTGCCTTCTTCCAATAGAAATGATTCTCGAAATAATTTCACATTTAAATGAAATCAATGATTTCAAAAGCTGCATGCTGTTATGCAAACGAATTCGAGTGCTGATGTTTAAAACTCCCAAAATTATGAGAAAAATTCAATTTTCCATTCGTCTTTGCAGTAATGATTTTCTGGACCTGACAATTATTAAAAGACGTGGAAAATTCATTCGAAATTTAAATGTTGAATTTTATAAGGAAAAGCAATTAAAAATAATTTTAGGTTTGGTTCCAAATATAAAAGTTATCATAGAATAATATATATACCGCTAAATTCAAAAAATGGATTATTTTGCCTGAATTAAAGCATTTAAAGCATATTAAGTATCATCCTTCGTGCGAAGCTTGGTTTCTTTTAGACAAAGTCAACATAAAAAATTTAGAAACTTTAAAATTTTGCATACACAATCTAGAAGAAGCTGAACTTTTGACAAATTTCCTCAGTCGACAGACAAAGCTGAAGGAACTGACCGTAATTGATGATTTTATCCTTGCACATTCCTTCTTAACTCGAGACATCAGCAACGAAATTACCTTTAAATTAACAAAATTTGAATACACTTTAAATAATTTTAATGAAAATTTCCAAAGCTTCTTCAAAAATCAAGCAGGAAGCTTGAAGGAACTGACAATAACATTCAATCCAACTTACAATGTCATCAACACATTTTTTACAAAATGTAAAAGGTTAGAAAAATTGATAATTAATCATGAATGTGACTTTACACCTGATGACCCGCCATACTGGGTTTTGGATAGTTTGAAGCACTTTACAACTCGCTCAGTGGTCAACTTTACTGAAATCAATAAAAGATTCCCAAATTTAATTTCGTTGGATTGTAATGATTTGGCGCCATGTGAAGGAACATTCAATAAGCTGGAGAGTCTCAAGCTAATTTGTCATCTTGACTTCAGAATTCTCAACAAATTCAAACTTCCAAATCTCAGAAATTTAACTGCTAACTCAGTCGAAGGATGCGTTTGGAAGCATTTTAAGAGGAACTTACCGAAATTGAGAATTTGGCATTTACTGGTGAACCTTCGGATTTCTTTAGTATTTTAAGAAGTTTAGATTATTTTAAGAAATTAAAGACTTTTAAACAAATGTCGAATAGATGCTGTCGATTCAGCACAGTAGCTTTTTTTATTGATTTGGTGGATAAAACTTTAATTTATGATAAATGCAAATTTGATTGTAAGATTTTTAGACATTTAAATGAGAGATATGTGAACTTTATAAGAACTAAAGAATGTTATAATTAATTGTAATAAGAAGGCTGAAAAAGTTAATTAAAAAAGTAAAAAAATAATTTTTTGAGCTCTCAAATTTGATTTTTTAATTTTTGTAAAAACAAAAAATTCTTAATTTTGCCGGGGTTTTATGAAAAAATCCTGGAAAATCCTGCCAGGATTTCCATACCCTCTAAGAAAGCTTTTCGACGTCAAAATTTCTAAATTTTGATTCAATAAATTTAAAATCTTGAAAATTGTCCGTCAATAATTCGTAATTAAATAATTCTGTAAAGCATTTGACAATTTTCTTGACAAAATCAATTAAAATTCTCTGTTCTAAAGGATCTTCATAATGTATGAGGAAGTCATCGCCATCTGGTATGTATAAAGGCTCAAATGTCTCATAAAATAAGGCATCAAATTGTTTTAAACTATGAAAATTTCTTAAATGTTTAAAAATTTGCAGATTTTCCAAATAAACTTCAACATAACTTATTTTAAAATTTTCAATATTTGGAACATTTTCGGTGAATTTTAGGAATTTATTGTCATCGGCTGAGCTTTTAAAGCTGTCAATAATCAATTCTTTTAAATTTGGGAGTTTCACATCCTGAAACTTGTCGACATCTAAATGCCCCAATTCTAAATTGCAAAGATTTTCAAAAGTTCCAGCAATGTCTTCAAAGGCTTTACATTTTAAAGACTCTAAATTTGGGAATCTTTCAATAGCTTTAGTCAAATTTGTTGTTGAAAATTGGCTATCCTTGAGAAATTTTAAAGATTCTAACCTAAAATTTTGATAAAATTCAGAATAAATAGCCGAATTTGAGCGATTTAAACTTAATCTTTTTAAATTCTTGCACATTTTGAAAATAATTTCGAAAATATCCTCGTCAGGAGTGTCCAAAAGTTTCAATTCTTCCAAACTTTGAGCTTGAGTTTTTAAAAATGTCAAAAAATTTGGATTTTTATTATAAGTTCTATTTAATTTTAATGTTTTCAACTTAAATTTGACTTCCAAGCTAATATCTCGACTTGGAAACTTTTGACTGTCTTCACAATCACAATAATTCATTTTCAGCACCTTTAAACTTGTTTGTTGAGCTACAAAATTTGTGAAAATTTCAAATGATTCCTTGATATCCAAATCAAAGGATAGATTCTCTAATTTTTTAACATTTTTCATTAATTTTGTCAGTTTTTCTGATCTTTCAAGCCCCACAAGTAAAGTTTTTAAATGTCTCATGTCAGCTGGCTCAGGAACATCTACGACTTCCGAAAGAGGAACACGATAGTCCAAATCTAATTCATCGAAATTGGCATAATGTGTAAGTTGCTCTAGATTTGGAAGCTGATGTAAGGCAAATTTCATTTGTTTTTCATTCAAAATTCTAAAATCAAAACTGACATTTCGAAGAAATTCACCTTTGTGACTAATGAGCACTAAAAAGGATTTCCAATTGAATTCATGAGTTTTTGTTATCATTCTTCGCATAATTTGTGGAGTTCTGAAGATTGCGTCTCGAACTTCCTTCGATAAAATCATGCAATTGTGAATGTCATTGATGTCATTAAGGTAGCTGCATATTTGCATGATGATCTCAACTGGCAGGTGGGTGTGCTGAAAAAAGAAAGGTTCATATAAAATCGCCTTAACAGGAATCAAACATTTTTGCGGGACAGACTAAATTATAAAGAATAAGTTCAACAAAACGGTGCGGGACATTTAAGATTTTAGGCAGGACTTTGTTTAAAAAAATTACAGAAGTCCTCGTGTTATTGATCGAGGGACTTAAGCGCATTTTTGTGTAAGCGATCAGTATTTGATTATTTAATTATTTTGCGTTCATTTACAGATCATTAGAAGATTAGAAGATCATTTATTTTAATGTAATTAACAAATAATTACAATGAGTGCTTATATAGAAAGGATTTATTATTTAACGGTCAAAAAATAATTTGAAATTTTGTCGCTAAAAGTTGCACTACGAAAAAATTAATTATAGTATAATTAAATAATTTGTTCCAATGAATTTCCATACAAAAAGGGTTTATCATTTAACGTTTTTTTGAAATTCAAATTTTACAACGGCTAGAAAAAATTTGAAATTATAGAGGTAATGTTGAAATTATAGAGGTAAAATAAAATTTGAGCAGGTTACACTGAAAACATAAAGAAAATCATTAATTACAGCATAAATACATGATTTAGAGACTTTTAACCATTCGATGGGCCAATCAATTGATAGTAACGGAGCTAATAAAACAAACACGAGCTCTCTACGATGTCTGGTTCAAAAGTTTTTCTTTGCCCGAACAGCCGAACAAAGTGTATTATTAAGCTACCTTTTAGAAACAAGTTTCAAAAATGCGCTAAAAACGGGGCTGTCCTGCTCAAAAGTGGGCAGTTGGAAAGCTTATTGCCCATGACCCAAAACTCACACAGTGTTCGATTTGTGGGACTTTCGGTTTGTTTCACGAAGCACTATTCATGGATAGGCCACAGTCGCGTAGCCAGGAAGGTCTTGTCCCCCTTTTAAGCGTTTTAGGCCGTGCTCACGCTGCGGTTCTAAACGTTTAAGGAGCTGACAAGAACCCACTTGCTACGCACCAGACAGGCCATCACAGTTCTGATCAATAATTTAAAATTTAAACTCACATTTTCAACATCTTTACTTTCAATAACTTTTAATAAAATTTTACTGCTGCAATTTGCATCCGCTTCAGATTCACTTCTTCTTTTGGACATTTTTTTAAAATTAATTATTCAACTTCTTGCTTCAAAGTGTCGCTAAACAAGACTGAGAAAGAACAAAAAAAAATCAGGCTGACCTAATCTGAATAATATTTAATGATTAAGAATGATTTACTAACTTTCTTATGAACTATGAACTTTAAACAATAGATTTATGTTTGTATTATGATGCATCAATTCTTATGTGATTTGTACTGAAAATAAGATTCTTACAGTTTAGTTTATGCAGATGGCGTTAGCAACAATGTGAAGATTACAAATTTAAGTTTCAAAAGTCCGGTAATTTCTGCATTTCAGTATCCCTTAAATCTTAGGTTCAGGTGCCTTCACACTGGAGACCTTAGTTCAGGTAACTTCACATTGGTCTTGCTAAGATCAGATGCTTTTACACTAACAATTTCTACAATCACCTGCCTTCACACTGGACTTATTATCTTCAACCCACAATCTACATACTAACCAGGTTCAGGTGCACACCACCTCATTAATATTTCAAGAAAGATTTTGCATTTAATTTAAAACATTTAATCGTCCCCAACAAAAGAAGAAAAAAAAATCAATGTTGTTTACATGTTCGTCACCCCTCAACATTGCGTACGAGAATGAGAAAAATAAAAATGTGGGACAACAAAAGGATATAAATAAGACATCAATAGATTTATCGATAAAATTCGAAAACCCATAAATTTTAAATATTTTATAGATCTAATTTGACAAAATATGGAAATGACGAAGTAGAAGGGAGAACTGTTACTCATTGAGGATTGTGTGAATCGAGAGGTTTTAGAATCACGTACAACATGTTCATTCATATCGGCTGTATATGCTGTATATGGTGTGTGGGACTGTGTATAATTTTTGAAGGATGTTTGCTGGCTTTTTTTGAAAAAAAAATAAGTCAACGCTTCAAAACGGAATCAATGTTTGAAAACTAAGTTAATACTTCAAATCTCAGTCCACGTTTCAAAACTGATTCCACGCTTCAAACTGGGTCAACACTTCAAAACTGAGTCAATGCTTCAAAACTGAGTCAATGCTTCAAAACTGAGTAAATGCTTCAAAACTGGGTCAACGCATCAAAACTGAGTCAATGCTTCAAAACTGGGTCAACGCTTCAAAACCGAGTCAACGCTTCAAAACTGATTCCACGCTCCAAAACTGGGTCAACGCATCAAAACTAAGTCAATGCTTCAAAACTAAGTCAATGCTTCAAAACTGGGTCAACGCTACAAAACTAAGTCAATGCTTCAAAACTGGGTCAACGCTACAAAACTAAGTCAATGCTTTAAAACTGAGCCCACTTTTCAAAGCTTAGTCAACACTTCAAAACTAAGTCAATGCTTCAAAACTGGGTCAACGCTTCAAAACTGAGTCAATGCTTCAAATCTTAGTCAATACTTCGAAACTAAGTCAACAATTCTGACTCACTTTTTAAGCATTGACTCATTTTTAAAACGTTGACTCAGTTTTGAAGCATTAACTCATTTCTAAAGCGTTGAATCATTTTTGAAGCGATGACTCAGTTGAAGCGTTGACTCAGTTTTAAAGCGACGATTTAAATTTGAAGCGACGATTTAAATTTGAAGTGTTGATCCAATAGACGCGTTGACACAATTGAAGCTTTGACTCAGTTTTAATGAGCTTTAAATTGCACTGCTTTGCCATACAAGACGAGCAACAACTCCTAGTCCCAAAAACACATAAATCCTCAACAGAGTTCCTCGAAGCAAACGAAGATGTAGGCAAAATAGAGAATTATCTTCTTATCACATTGACTAAAATAGATGTAAATCATGTTCATATGCACGTAAAAAATTTAAAATAAGGGGGTGATTGGCATTGAATCCATAAAATTCTCTTTAGGCCCTTCATTCTCTCATGAGCAACACACAACACATAACATTAAATAAAAATAATAAGAAACAAAATTGATTAGCATTCGATATGTGCGAATGTGAGATATGCAAGAATAGATGGTGAAGTGTATTAAGTCTATAGCAATATCTTATGAGAAACATATGCAAATGAGCTTCGATGAGAGGAGGAACATGAAGTCGAGGCAATGAGAGTGGATTGAAATTGTCATGTATGAATATATCGAATTGTAATTACATTTTCTGATGATTTCGCTTGGGAAATTCGATGTGATGGATTTGAGGTATGGATAAGAGTTGAATGATGTGGATGTGGGGATGTACTGATGGAATTTAGATTTTTTTCGAATATGATTTAGTTGAGAATTAATGAGATTTGGTTTATAAGAATGCTTATTAATGCTTTAATGAGGTTGAAGATATTGCTAGTTCAAGTAATGAATGGGTATGATGAGGGTCAGGTCAAGTTCTGGTCTAGGTCAGTTCTAGGTCAGGTCTTGGTCAGGTCTAGGTCTGGTCTAGGTCAGCTCTAGGTCAGCTCTAGCTCAGCTTTAGCTCAGCTCTAGCTCAGCTCTAGCTCAGCTCTAGCTCAGCTCTAGCACAGCAATAGCTCAGCTCTAGCTCAGCTCTAGGTCAGCTCTAGCTTAGTTCTAGCTCAGCTTTAGCTCAGCTCTAGGTTAAGTCTAGGTCATTTCTAGGTCAAGTAAAGTCAAGTGCAGGTTCTGGTCGAGCTCGGGTCTAGGTCAGATTAAGGTTAGGTTTAGGTCAAGGGTTGCTTATAGTTCTAGGTTTGAGTCTAGGTCAGTTCAAGGTTTGGAGTAGGATTAGGTTAGGAATAGATAAAGTGTACGTAAGGAGTAAGTTATGGTTTAAATCAGGTCTAGACTAAATCTTTGGCAAGTCTAAGTTAGATCTTGGTCAACTTTAGGTAAGGTATAGAAGGAAGTCATGTTAAAGATCATAAACATTTAACCGCCTAAAAAATAACTTTTATTGTGGTTTTGTGGACATGAAGATTCACAGCAATAAAGATTATGGATTAAATTTTAAAGTTTTATTCCTATTTCCATTTAATTAATAATCATCATCGTCGTCATCATCACAATTTTCCTTATTCTCAATTGTTTGTGCTTGTAAGCCAAACTGTTGTTGCTGAAACTCTTCATTCATCTGCTCTCGGGCTTGTCGAATCAGCTCTTGTTGCTGCCTGAATAATTCCTCTTCCGATATTCCTAAATTTTCTAATCGAGTGCTTTGACGACGACGCTTTGCCGCTTGCATTTTACAGTCATTAAGGACATTGAGAGCATCTCTTGTAAAATCACTAAATCCTAACTTGTTCAGTCCTTCCAAAATATGTTCAGCTGGAAGTAAAAATTGTTATTTTTTCAGTTCTGGATCTTGAAAATTCACTAAACTTAGTCACTTACCACTTATTGTCTTTTTGTTCTTCTGATTGCATATTTCATTCGCTTCAGAACTGATGAGATGAATAAATTCTGTGCAGCAATTAAGGATTAATTCTCTACTTTCGTTGGCTACACGAATTGTTGGCACAATTTCCTTAATTATTTTATTAATGCTTGCTCTTGGAAGACTTAATTCTTCCTCTTCATTTGGTGGACACAAATCATCTTCGTCGTCTACGAATGACATGCTTATTTGTTGTAATTAAGTTAGTTTATTTAATGAAAAATTAATTCAAACTTTGTTTTTGTTTTCAATTGACTTTTTCGACTTGTAAACAAAAACTTTTGAATTTCCATAAAACCGTTAATAAAATTGAGTTTGTAAAATTGGGAATATTAAAGAGAAAATCTTACGGTATAGATAGATCGCATAAGTAAGTGGAACTAAAGCTATTAGAGACTGTGGGTGATGCAAATTACATAAAATTTGGCTAATTGCTGGCCTTGGCCCTCTGAGGATCTATAAAACTTTGAAATAATCCAGGAAAATTAATCTTCAGCAAGCCAGTTAAACGTGGATTTATCGCTGGTGATGCTTGCTATGAAACTGAAGCCTTCGTTGGACATGCCAATAATGATCAATGTTCAAATGAATTCAACTGTCCAGCTGTCCAATAAACATTATGAGACATCATCTGTGAAATTCTTGCTGAATCATCCTAACCTCAAATTGACCACAACATCGAAAAACCTCAACGAACTTCCAGATGCTATAGAAATTAGAATTTCAAGCATGTTCAAGATCTATAACAGATCGTAAGAAATTTAATAGATCTGACGGATCTGCTTTATGCTGTTGCGTGTAAGACTAATTCAAATAGTTTTCAATTGAACCTGGACATCAAACCTGACTAGTTGCACTTTTAAAAAATTTGAAAAAAAAACTCATATTTTGCATAACTTCGATTCAGTATCAATTTCATAAGCCGCAGATATTTACCATAAATCTCTTCATTACCCACAAATTCAATGCAGAATTGAAAGCATAAAATGCAATAAAATGGCCAGGAGCGAAACCCAATCCTAAAAAAAATGTTTCTAACAATAAAATGCCATAAAACATCCAACCACACATTGATTCATTATGAAGCCTGCATAATGTGATTCACATGTGATGATAATGAAAAAATTGCACAATAGAAATTGAATTGAATATGCCAAACCCAACTTTTTATTTTTGCTTTCTTTTGTGGCTTATTTTGTGTTTCGTTGAGTTTTTAGCGAGGATTTTTGGAGTGTTGAGGAGGATTTTGAGTCAGTTTGTGTGTTGATGTTGATTTTTATTTGACTTGTGTCTCTTTAGTTGTTATGGCTTTACTAGCTCATTTTATAGCTAATTTAGCTCAATTTATGGCCCAGTTGCTCAATTTATGGCTCAGTTGCTCAAAATATGGTCCAATTGCTCAATGTATGGCTCAGTTGCTCGATGTTTGGCTCAGTTGCTCAATGTATGGCTCAGTTGCTCAATGTTTGGATCAGTTGCTCAATGTTTTGCTCAGTTGCTCAATATATAGCTCAGTTGCTCAATGTATGGCTCATTTTCTCAATATATGGCTCAGTTGCTCAATGTATAGCTCATTTGCTCAATATATGGCTCGGTTGCTCAATGTATGGCTCATTTTAGGGTTTCTGAAAAACGGCATTTTTAAAAAACGGCCGTTTCCGTTTTATTCCAAAAAACGGCCGTTAAAGGGTCCGTTTTTTTAATTGTACCGAAATTGTGTTTTATGCACGGTTTTAGTCACACACTGTAATTTTTGTCAAAAAACGAACTTATTCCAATGTATTTTGTCTAAAAAAAACTTTTATTCACACTCTGTTTTTTCGTTATAAGCTACTACTCGTTACTAAGCTACCAGCTTAGTAAAGCTTTTTGAACTTGAAATTTTTTTGTAATCTTTACTAAGCTACTACCAAAAATAAAGTATAATTAATCTTTTTCAACTTTTTAAGTATCAGTCTCAATGCCTTATGACATTGTCAATGAAATAAAATCGAGAAGATAGCAAAATTTCTTTAATTAAGTTAAAAAATTCAAAATTTTCATTTAAGTTTAATTTCTTTACTAAGCTACTAGTGAGCCAAAAAATCACTTTTTTATACTTCTACTTAAATCTAATGAGTATATAAGAATTATTGGAGTTAATATTATTTTATTCTGAACCTAAAATTTTCACGAGCTAGAAAAGAAAAACAGAAAAAACGGCTAGAAAAAAACAGCCGTTTTACGTTTTTATTTTTCTCTGAAAAACAGCCGTTTTTCCGTTTCCGTTAACGGCTTCAGAAACCCTAGCTCATTTGCTCAATTTATGTCTCAGTTGCTCAATGTATGGATCAGTTGCTCAATGCTTGGCTCAGTTGCTCAAATTATGGCTCAGTTGCTAAATGTATGGCTCAGTTGCTCAATGTTTGGCTCATTTGCTCAATATATGGCTCAGTTGCTAAATGTATGGCTCAGTTGCTAAATGTATGGCTCAGTTGCTCAATGTATGGCTCAGTTGCTCAATGTATGGCTCAGTTGCTCAATGTAAGGCTAAGTTACTCAATGTTAAGCTAAGTTATTTAATATATTTGCTCAGTTGCTCTATTTATAGCTCAGTGGTTTAATTTAAAACTAAATTTTCATTTTCAAAGTTCCACAAAAATGCGCTTTAACACCAACAAATCCCACCTCAACATCAACATAACTTATTTGAATTCATATTTCAACAAATGTGATCTTAATTTGAATGTTCAGTTGAATACAATCGTGATGCTTATCATTGATGGTAAATCAATTGAGGAAGAAAAAAATGTTGAACTTTTTATGTGCATTCACTATTCTCTCGATTATGTTATGCATCATGCAGCATACAACATGTTCAATTGTTGATTTTACAGGTATTTATGTTGTTTATGTGAATAAAATGCTTTCAGGTGATGGATGTGAATGAGGATGGGTAGGAGTGGGTAGGATTGACTAGATTTTGAGGTTTGGATGATTTTTGAGTAGTTTTCATGGAATTTTGTAAAGTTTTTTATCAGAATATCGATAAAAACTCATATTTGCACCCCAACTTATATTAAAAAAAAAGTCCAAACTCACCCCAATATTCAAAATACACCCCAATCCACATCCACAATCTCGAACCTCATTGATCATTTTCCTCAAGTGTCATTTATTTGTTTATTTTTCATGCTTCTTACACCGAAAAATCTCCAAAAATATATATTTTTTTATCTCATATTTTTCCTCGTCTTGTCTCAATTCGCATTCAAATTGGCTTCATAAATAATTTTTCATTTTGCCATTCAAGAAAGATCTCCCCGCGACTTTTTGAGACATTTAAAAACAAATTTCAATTCCATTTATCATTAAATGAGGAATAAAAGAAGAAAAAAAAAATATGAGCATCGTGTGGTTTCTGTTTGTAGATTGAAATTGGATGCGAAAACGTAAGTTGAGAACTGTTTTGAATATTTTATGAGGTTTGGAGGTTTGGGTGGGGGTATTGGCTAATAGCCAGTTTGGAATGACTGAATATTTCAAAATCGATATTCATTTTAAAAATTAAATTTTGCATCCCAAATGACACATCATTATAACCTCATTAACGCACTCAATTCACGACACACTTCTCGTCTCTAAATAATTTCAATTCAAATTCATTAATTTACTTCTGATTTTATTGATCAATTTTAAATCACAATGCTCGGCAAACAATGCAACAATTTCTCCGCTTCATTGACTCAAATCGATTCCATTTGTGCGAAAATGTTAATTTTTTTTGCTCATGGAGTGAACGTTCAATGCCAACCAGTGACAATAAAAAAGGCAACAATAAAGAAATTAGAAAATTACAGCAACAACAAATAAACAAGAATTGGAACCCTTCGCAAAAATTTTTTTTTTTTAGATTGAAGTGAAATGAAATTTCTCCTCCTCCTCTTCAGATCGATTGTTGTTTATGTCATAGAGAGAAGAAGAATGGAAGAAATTTGCATAGTTTAGATGAATTAAGTTGAAAAGTCAATTATGGATTTATTGTGACGCAGTTTGATTATTAACTGATTCAATAGCAAGCATCAATTTGATTAGAAGCTACTTGGTTAAAAGCTACTTGACTTTAAGCTACTTGACTTTAAGCTACTTGAATTTAAGCTCCTTGACTTTAAGCTACTTGACTTTAAGCTACTTGACTTTAAGCAACTTGACATTAAGCTACTTGACTTTAAGCAACTTGACTTTAAGCAACTTGACTTTAAGCTACTTGACTTTAAGCTATTTGACTTTAAGCTACTTGACTGTAAGCTACTTGACTTTAAGCTACTTGAATTTAAACTACTTGACTTTAAAATATTTAAAAATACTTGACTAAAAGCTCCTTAATCGGAGTTATCTGATCAGAAAGTACTTGATCAGAAGCTTAAGACTTAAAGCTACTTTACTTGGAGCTATATGACCAAAATCAACTTGAATCGAAGTTACTTGTATAAAACTACTTGACTTGACACCAAATTAATTGAAGCTATTTGAGTTTACTTGACTTAAAGATACTTGACTTAAAGCTATTTCATTAGAAGCTACTTGTTTAGAAGCTACTTGCTTAAGAGCTACTTGATCAGAAGCTACTTCTTTAAAAGCTACTTGATCAGAAGCTACTTGATCGGAAGCTACTTGACTTAACGCTTCTCTACTTTGAGCCACAAAAAGAAGCTTCTTGACTAGGCATCAATTGAATTATAACTATTTGAGTTTACTTGACTTTAAGCATTTTGAAAGTACCTTAAATACAAAGAACTATTATCTTAAACTACTTTCAAGTAGCTCAAACCAGTTTCAAACCCCAAAGTGCTTCAAACTATTCTCAATAAATCATTAAAAAAAGTAAGCTAAAAAAATCGCAATTTCTTAAATGACTCATCAGATTTCATCTTTTTTTTTGTCTTCCTCATTTCCATAAAATATGCTTGTAATTTCTCTTAAATTGCATGCTCAACGGAATCATATCAATATCATCCGTATTGACATAAGTAAAAGTCATAAAAAGGGCGAAAATCCCTTCCCACATTTGCAAATTTAATACTCGAGACATGTGTGTGGGTGAAATTGACTCTCTCTTTATTTTTATTTTTTGCAAGCTACTGTTGCGGTGAAAGTGTGAAGGGTGAAATGGAAAAATTGCATAAAATGCCATGCTGTGGTTTGTCGTTTCCCTTTCTTTTTAAAACGTTCAAGTGATGAAATGAAAATTGCGAGTGTGTGTGTTTTTTTTTTTTGGGTGTGGGAAGGGTGGATTAGGGATCTGCAAAATGGTGAAGTTCTGAGAGGTTAAGATGACGATTTGCTGGGTCATTTAGAAGATTTTAGATAATTTTGAAGTTCATTTGACTGAAAATTTGTAAAATAAACTTCAAATCAGAAATTCAACATCCAAATTGCATAATTTGCCCCAAATCAATTCAACCGATTACTCAACATCCACAAAGAGCACCTCAAACAATAACCAGAACCATGACCATTCCCAACAAAAATCAACAAAAACTTCTCATTTCACTTTTTTTTTGCACAATCTCAGTTCCTTTTAAAGAAGAATAAGAGAAGTAAATTGCAATAAGAGCTAAAAACAAAAGGTCTATTAAACGGCATTATATTGTTGTCGGTTAGCTGTGCGCTCCTCGAGGCAGAAGACGTGAAAGAAGAGAAAAAAACATCAGACGGTCAATGATGGCAATTTGCTTTGTGCCTTTTGTTTTTATTTTATTCTTTGTGTGCGGAATGAATTGTTGGTGAATTGGATGTAATGAGACGGGAATTGAGTCATTTTTGATAGGCATTTGGTAAGGGAATGGATGGTAATTATGTACAGATTTACTGTGTTTTATATGTGTAGCTACTTGCACAAATCAACTTGACTGAAGGGTACTTGCACGAACCTACTTAACTTGAAGCTACTTGCTCACAACAACATGACTTGAAGCTACTTGCTCACAACAACATGACTTGAAGCTACTTGCATTTGGCAACTCGACTTGAAGCTTCTTGGATGCACCTACTTTACTTGAAGCTACTTGCATTTGCCAACTTGACTTGAAGCTACTTGCATTTGCCTACTTGACTTGAAGCTACTTGAATGCACCTACTTGAATTGAAGATACTTGCATTTGCCTACTTGAATTGAAGTTTCTTGAATGCACCTACTTGAATTGAAGATACTTGCATTTTCCTACTTGACTTGCAGCTTCTTGCATGCACCTACTTGAATTGAAGATACTTGCATTTGCCTACTTGACTTGAAGTTTCTCGCATTCTCCTACTTGAATTGAAGATACTTGCATTTGCCTACTTGCATGAAGCTACTTGTATACAACTTACTTCCTTGACATGAAACTATGTTGAAGCATTTAAAAATTTAAAAAAAAATTAATTTCACTTCACAAAAACTCTAAAAAGCAAATAAAATTAAATTTATTCAAATCACAAATTCCCATCACTCCGTTCTTACTAATTCCCATCCCAAAAAGGCACCGAAGCCGTTACACAGAACCCATAAAATCCTCAAAATAAAAAAAATTTACATAACAGTTGCATAAAAATCTTTTTTAAAATTAATCGAAAGTGAATCAATTTATCTCATTATGAATATGAATACATTAAAAGAAATAACAAGGAAATGAAATGAAAAAAAAAGAGGAAGATTGAATTTCAAGCAACACCTGGTGCAGCAACAATCAGATGTTGATGATAATTGTGACCTTTTTGAATGTTAAAGGTAAAATTTAAATGTAAAGTGAGTGAGTTCATCTTTAACCCTTGAGACGTTCACATGTGAAATTCTTTATAATTTGTTATGCATTGAGGAATTTGAGTTTGTGATTTTAAAGATTATTTGTGAATTTTTTAAGAATTTGTTGTTTGCAAATTTATTGCTTTAGTGTGACTAATCATAAGACTTAGAAGGGCTGAATTGAAAAATGTTTGAGAAACTTTTTATTGAGATGTTAAAAGTGAAAGTGGAAATGAAATTTAGAAAAATTATCAAAATTGATTTGAAAATTGTAAAAAAAATATTCGACTCTTTAAGGTTTAAAATATAAAAAAAATATTAAAATATTGTGCAAAAATTAAGTTTTTTAAGTTTACTAAGTTATAGTGATTTTAAAAAGATTTTTCATTTAATTTTCAATAATTTAAAATTTAAACTTTTTTTTGTAAAATTATTACGAACTTTTTTAAAAACAGAAAAGTCATAATAATAGAATTTGAGCAATGAAAAAAACCTTTTAATAATTTTTTTTAAACCTCCAGTTGTTCAAACTTCAAAATTGTAAAAATTTATTTAAAAAAATAAAGAAATTTTATTAAAAATCATAAAAATTCAAAAACAAGCTAAAATTGAATTTTTAAAATTAGATAAAAATAAATTAAGTTGAAATAAATTTTTCTTGATTTAAAAAATAATAATTAAACATCGTTTTTCACTTAAAATTTTAAAATAAATATTAATTTTGCAATTTTTTCAGAAAAAAATTTCTTAAATTTCTTCAAAAATTAAACAACGATTTTAAAAACATTTCACAATTTTAATTTAATTTCAAAAAATTATTTCAAATTTTCTAATAATCTTCAACAATTTCTAAAACCTTCAATAACTGCTATAAACTGCTACAACATACATCCACACATCAATAAAACTATATTCAACTATAATTCCGAACAAATAAAAAGTCACATCACGTCCTTCTAAACATTATTTTGTTTCCACTTCCCCTTTCTCATTCTCGACTGCCTCTCATTCTAATGCATGCAGTATTACCCGATGACAAGACAATTTGCCAACTTCTCATATGTTAGCTCCGCCTTTTTTTCGAATATAAAATAACATAAAATATATTTTGTAACATATCGTCATGTTTTGTTGTTGGCTGATGTGAATTTTGGTGATTTTTTTTATTGTTTGTCTGATTTTGGATATGATTTTGGAATTTTTGGTTTTTTATTGGTTTTGATTACCAGTTTTTGAGTTTCAATATTGAATTTTATTGAAAATTTTGACAATTTTAACGATGGATTTTGATCCTTGCCGAGAAGTTTCTTCTAGTTTTGCTAGGTTTTTGTGATTTTAAATTTAAAATATTTTGAAAATCTTTAATCAATCCATCAAAATTGAAATTAGATTTTTTGTTTTTCTTAAGATTTTACAAAAACAAAGTCATTTTAAGAACCCGAAAAGGACACGGCTTGAAAATGGCTGTGAATCTGACGTCTAGAACGGCACAAATGCGGCATTTCACCAAATTTAGTTTGGTGTCACATTCGTGCCATCCTAAACGCTACATTGACATCCATTTTTACGCTGTGTGCCTTGTAAGGCTGTTCGTCGGTTTTGTGCCAATTGAAGGTCCAAAGCTAGGACATTTCCTGATTTCAGCTCTAAAAATTGGTATAAAAAAAATCAAGACTATCACGCTTACTAATTTTGATCAACAAATTGACTCAAATGTGAATAAATTGCGTCCTAATTCGTACTATTTTTCCCGCAAAATATCTTAATTTTCCAAAAACAATGACAATTTTCTTCCATTTTCCAATTTTCTCTGCAACACAATTGAACATTTTTACAAATACAACTTAAAAGGGTTGTTGAAGACAAAAACACATCAAGAGAAATTTTATTTTCATTTTTCTATTTTCTCGATCTTATTGCTTCATGTCTCGAGGGAAAAAGACAACGAGAAACAAAATCTTCTTTTGCTGAATCATGCTGAGCTGCTTTGTTCCTTTGAGAATGAATTGTCAGACAATTTTTGGTTTGGAATTTTGAGGACGAATTGATGATAAATCTTAATTCATCGAAATTGTGAGGAAAAATTATCAAAATTCACGTTTTTGTGGTTAGAATTTGGATTCTTGGACCAGCCAATGTAGCATGTTGTCTAAAATGATTAAATCTGGAATGGATCGGCTAAAGAGCTCAAGAAAGATCCTTAATCAATGTAAACAGCTCAAAATGACACCAAAAAATAGAAAACTTATCAAAATTTTGTTAAATTGACAACAATTCTCAAGAAATCCTCTCAAAATCATACCAAAATTCACTACAAGGACTCCATTCATTCCAAAAAAGAATCACTCAATCTCCCAACATTCCCAACTATTTATTCATCCTCCCTACAAAGATGATTCTTATTTTCTCTAGAAACAATGAAAAATAATTTCTTATTTTTCCCTTTTTTTAAAACAATTTTCTCTTTTTTGCTGAACATTACTAAAGACAATGAAACGGTTGTTGTAGTTGTTATGACAACAGCGAGGAAAATCAAGCAGGCTTAAATAAATTTTTTCTCATTTTCTTTTATTTTTTTGCATCTCATTTAATTAAATTGAGAAGAGAAATTTTATTTTATTAAAAAAAAATGAAATGAAATTTTTTTTATTGTTGATTCTTGGATGGGTCTTGTAATCAGCTTAATGTTGTGATGGGAGATATTTTGAGGTTATGTGGAAGATTTGAAGAGAGTTTTTGAGATTTTTTGACAATTTAGAATTAGAAATTTTCATCAATTTGTTAAAAAATAATTTTAAAATTTGATTTGAAGAAACAAAAAAAAATTTAAAAATTGAAAAATTACAACAAAGTTTCCACAAAATTAAAAAAGTCAAACATATGAAAGAAAGTTCAAACAAAAATTAAGATATAAGAATCTAAAAAACGTTTAAAAAAAAATAAAAAAAAATAAAAAAAGAAAAAATTTAAAAAATAATTAAAAACTTATAAAAGCTTTGATAAAAAAACAAGAATAATAAAAAAATCAAAATGAAATTCAAATAAAATTTATAAATTCAAAATCTTTTTAAAAATTCAAAAAAATCAAAAAGTTCAAAAACTTTAAAAAAAATTAAAAAACTTGAAAATAAAACAAAAAATTTTGAAAAAAAACAAAAAAAAGTTTTAAATATCTAAATAAAATGAAAATTTGAGCCATAAAAATCAATTTAAAATTCTCTTAAAAATCTACCTGAATTACAATTCAAACCCTATCAAAAAAAATTGCACATTGCACCCCAAACATCACCATCAACAGTGCATCATCAATAAAGTGTCGAAAGGTTAAAAACTTAAAAATCACAAAAGAATACAAATAAAAAGTTCATCAAATTTGCAATTTCAAGTCTTTTATTTCCTCATCTCATCCCTTCCACCTCATTATTGCAGCCAAGGTAAAAATGAAATTCTTTTTTAATGCAAATGTTTTCAAAGTCTAAATAATGCAGCGATGATGATCGGATACAGGGGCGTAGCCAGGGGGGGAGGGGCCATAGGTGGCCCGGGACCCCCCTACGAAAATCTGATAATTGTTTTATTAAGTATTTATAGAGAAGAGCCAGTTAATGTAGAGGAAGTGATGAAAGAAATGTCAAAATCAGCACGAATAATTAAATTTAATGTATGAATAATGAATTAAATATTTAAACTTATGAAGAATGAATATAGATTTAAGGATACAAAATTACGGTTTTTTTAATTTTCGAAAATGGGCCCCCCCCCCTTAAAAATTTTCTGGCTACGCCCCTGATCGGATATGCAAAAATATCCTTTTGTGATGCATAATTGCAATGAACTGTTGATAATTTTTTTATTTTTGATTCTCATTTGAATAACAAAAGGATTTTCTTTTGTTGCGGACTGAAATGTTTGCAGATTTATTATGCAAATTATTATTTTTATTTCCGGATTTAATTGAGATTTTTTTTGGCATTTATGGATGTTGTTTTGTGAAGATGGTTTGTTGTTTTTGAGATGATTGTTGGGTTTGGTAGGTGTAATTTAAGTGCAGCTAAGCCTGAAGATACACTCTAGGTTCCCCTGGGGAAGGAAGAGGTTCCTTGAGCTTCACTAATGTTATTATTGAAGATAAAATAGACTTTGGATTTCTTAACAGCATAATTTCATCAATTCAAGCATTAAATCTGAACAAGTGACTCATAATTGAGTCAAATCAAGTCAAATTCATAAAGAACTACCACATCATTGGTACCCGACCCCTCATCCTAGTCCATCATAACCTCAAAGCCTTCCCAATCCTCTGAAAATTGTTCTAATCTTGAATTTAAGTCAATAAGCTGAATAAAGTTGCTTAGAATATCTCAAAACTATCCAAAACATTGTCAAATCCTTTAACAACCAAAGCTAATCATTATTTACAGTTTGAAGGCTGATGTAGCTTGTTTTTTGGGGTTGATACTTAAATAGACTTTGCCACAGACTCTAGTTGAGCTACAATTATTCAAATGTTTAGACCAAAGTGATGCCAAAGGGCAGTAACAAAGCGTATCAAAGATGCCAGCCACTGCACAACCCCAAAATGCCAACCAAACTTCCTCAAATACATCCAAAACCAACAATTAACCAAACTTAAACAACAAATTGCCCAAAATATTAATCATCAAACATTGTCCAAATTAAAATACACAAAAAAACTACCTCAATTGAAATCGAAAGGGTTAGTCAAAGGTAAATGAATCTTAATAACCAAAACAGCTGTTCATTGTGTACCTTTCAGATGTTGCTCGCTACCTCACTGACTCAATTTTTGTTTTTCTTTATACTTTTTGACAAACAACAAAAAAAGTTTAATAAGAAGAGAAAAAAAAACTTATCGACAATGCATTGTTTGGATGTTCCAAAGCCGACTGTCAGTCTCTCAATTACTTTTTATTCTTCGGTTTTATGCTTTATTACTGGCTGCTTATCTGCTGTTTAATCTTTGAATCGCGAGAGATCTGATTTCTTCGGTCATGTTTTGTTTGAGTTTTTTTTCGTGGTGCTGGAATTTTGGAGCTTATGAGCTGGGATTGGAGGCGGTTTGGGATTTTTTGATTTTTTTTGGTTTGGATTTCGAATGTTTGAAATAAAAATGATGATCTAACCTCAAAACATTTATGAAACAATCTCAAAATTGTCACACATTCAGAAAATAACCTCAAAATTGTAAAAAAATTAAAAATTAACCTCAAAATTGTTGCAAGTTGGAAAAAATTAAAAACCAACTTTAAATTTGACAAAAATAATAAAAAATAACCTCAAAATTGACAAAAATAAAAAATAATAACCACTAAACTATCAAAATTTTAAAAGTTAACCTCAAAATTGTCAAGAATTTAAAAAAGCAAACCTCAAAATTGACCAAACTCTTCAAATTAAAAAAAAATTAGAACCTAACCTCAAATTTAAAAAAAAATTAGAACCTAACCTCAAAATTAAAAAGAAATAATACCTAACCTCAAAATTAAAAGAAAATGAGAACCTAAACTCAAAATTAAGAAAAAGTAACCTCAAAATTTTCCAAAAATGCGCCTTATGCTCAACACCATCACAAATACCCCCCGAACCAAACTCGAAAAAAATTCAACTTACTCTTACTTCTGCCCGTATAATAACATTCTGAAAGCATATAATAAGAAATTTGATCATAAAAAAAAGTATATCTCTATATATACATTCATATATTTATATTGAAAACACATAACAATTATTCATTTGCGCCGTGGCTGTTTGTTGTTTGATCATTTTAATATAAATCGTGACCGCGAAATGAATAATCATCACATATACAAGTCATCCATGTGGGATATATAAGAAGATGAAAAAAAAAATTTATTGTAATCATCACCAAGTGAATAGAATCGGCTTTTGTCGGCGATCTGGATGGATGATGATGATGAAGAGAATGAAAGGAAAGAAACAAGAAGAAGTTGAAGTAAAATTGTTTTGAATTGAAAGGTTTGGGCAAGTAGATGAAGAAGAAATTCACGGTTGGCATATGGATATGTTGATATATGGGTTATTGTGAGTTTAATTTGGTTTAAGTTGAATATTGATTTACTTAAAAATGGGTCAACATTTTAAATTTGATTTTGAGGGGGGCAACAACACAATGGGAAAAGTTTTTTAAAGAAAATTCTCACAAATTGTCATAATTTGTAACTTTAATTAAAAAACAAATAGAAATTGGTAAAAAAATATAGATTTTTAGGGGGATAACAACCTCATAGGAAAACGTTTTGTTGGAAAATCTTAGCCATTTCAATGTTTTGATAAGAAACTAAAAGAAAATAATGAAATACTGTAAAGAATTTTCCATCGTGTTCCTAATCCCACATCAACTCCTGTTACCCATTACCTTGTATCCCCCCTCAACTCACAGCCATTTTTATCTTACATTTTTTCTCAATATTTTTATCTTTAAAAATTCTTCATTTTATAAAAATAAAATCCGAAAATCCTAACCGATGTCAACCCTCGCACACACAGCAATAAATAAAAATTCAATAAAAATTCATGCGTGGCACATCTAACTGCATTTGTGAGTCACACATGTGAGTCCCTTTTTCATTTGTGACACTCACTGAACCCCTTTTTGATGCTGACTCGAGAATAATTTTCATTTTTTATGTTTCTCATTTTGAATCACAAAATCCGCTACGCTCGAGCTGTAAATCCCACACAAGATCCTTTTTATGTTTTGCTGACTCTCGAATTTTTGATTCTATGTATTATAGATGTGAGGATATGTCTTTTAAAACCCTCGAGACAATAAAGGATGAAGACTCTTATCTTGGAGTTTATGATTGTTATTATTATGACTTGGAGTGGGGTTCACTACTTTTGTGAATTTTTTTGGGGGATTTTTGGATGCTTTTTAAGGATTATTGTGTTTTTTGGATTGTTACGGTGAATTTTGGGTGGTTAATAATAGAAAATGTGGGAAATTGCAATGAGAATGTAGTATTACTGGATATTTCTGCTAGAATATGCAAATGATGTACGCTTATTTATCGTCTTTGCTATCAAAAACTCCATTTAGTACTAAAGAAGAGGAACAAAGCCATCTGAATCTGAAAGAATGTTCCAATTTCAAGTTATGGTGAGTTTTCGTCTAGTTTTCCAAACTCTTAACCAGATGACTCATCAATCCACCACAAAACATCAAAAAATTAAATTTTACAAGCTTCCAAATCATCTAAAATGGTAAAATCTCAGTTTTGGATTCTGCAACAATCAGCTAACCCACTCTTCAGCCCCATCCAACCAACACCAAAACATTCTAAAGAAATAGAAGAAAGTCATCAGCCATTATAAATTTCTTAATATCCCTCAGGTTCCTCATTCTACTTATCTCATCTTACTCGTTAAAAATTGTTCCATTTTTCCATATCTTCACCGTTTTTTTTCACCCTCGCAATATTTTTTCAACCCTTTTTTAAACTTCTTTGTGTCGTTCCTTCAACCCTTTCACTTTCACTTTTCCTTCATTTCTTTTGTTGTTTGTGCGCACATGAAAAACTTTTTATCTTTTTTTTTTTTTTTTTTTTGTTGGAATAAATAAGAAAATTGTGAAGATGAATGACTGGATGCCTGTATGAGCACTCGAGGGGGTCTACATTAATTTCTTAAAAATAATTTGAAATTGGATGGAAGATAATAAGATGTTTTATTCGTGCGTATGTGGGATGAGTGATGAATAGAAAAGGGGTAAAAAAAGATATATTTAAATTTTAATGAGGAAAATTTTGAAAATGGCGTAGTTTTTTGATATGAAATTCAGTTTTAGTTGTGAATATTGTGATTTAAGCTGATGAAAGTGTTCATTGATGTCTTAAAGTTGTGAATTAGTCATATAGTGAATTAGCTTTAGTTTAGTAAATTTGACTCTAATCTTGATCTTCTTACTTGAATATTGTTTGAATTAAATGAAACTAGTTTAGGTCGAGCACAGAGAATACAAATCAACCAAAATAGAGTCAAATAATCTTGGAACAACCCTATTGAATGTAAATCAGCTAAGGTTTGTCTCAGTAAGCAAAAAAAAGGTTTCTCTGGTTCAATACTAGCCCAGTCAGTAAATAATAGCTAAAGCTCGAGTCAAGCAAACTCAAGTCTAACCCAGAGAGCCAAAATCAGCTAAAGATCAAGTCAAACAAGCTCAGGACTAACCCAGTGAGCACAAATTAACTAAAGATCAAGTCAAACAAGCTCAGGACTAACCCAGTGAGCACGAATCAGCTAAAAATCAAGTCAAACAAGCTCAGGACTAACCCAGTGAGCACAAATTAACTAAAGATCAAGTCAAACAAGCTCAGGACTAACCCAGTGAGCACAAATTAACTTAAGATCAAGTCAAACAAGCTCAGGACTAACCCAGTGATCACGAATCAGCTAAAGATCAAGTCAAACAAGCTCAGGACTAACCCAGTGAGCACGAATCAGCTAAAGATCAAGTCAAACAAGCTCAGGACTAGCCCAGTGAGCACGAATCAGCTAAAGATCAAGTCAAACAAGCTCAGGACTAACCCAGTGAGCACGAATCAGCTAAAGATCGAGTCAAACATGCACAAAACTATCCTTGTAAACTCAGATTATGTAAAAATCGAGCTCAAACCATTTTAAATAGCATTAGATTAATAAATATAAGTGAAACTACCTCAACTCAAGCATAAAAAAACCTGAACTTGATTTCAATGACTTAAACTGCCAAACATTGAAAACAATAAAATTTCATCGGCAAGAAATAGTTCAAATCAACTCTACCAAACACAAAATTACCTCCAAATCTAAACAAACTCACCCAATAAATCGAAAAAACAATCCTCCATTAACTAGATAGCAAACTCACAAAAAAGAAAAAAAAACTTTCCACATGACAGTTGAAATACAAAAACGACAGCCAAAAAAAAATCTCCCAGCATCACTCAAATCTCATCTTCCACGTCCCCGTACAAGAAATAAACTGCTTAGGGTGAATTTTTAATTAACAAAAAATATGCAAATGAATTTTTTTTATTCAACTTTTTTCTTTTTATTCCGATTCATATGTTGTTAGAGACTTTAACGATATTTTCATGTAAATAATCTCCTGACATGTGTGCGCTTTCATGTGTGTGTGTGCGTGCTTTGTTTGCATGAATAAACACCGTACACATTACTCATATGGCAATCCAACTATCCCTATTGTTTCAGCATCTCATGTGTGCATCACAATACCACGTTTTGATTACTTTCAGCTGCTTTAATGAATCTTTTTTGACATTTTTCTGTGATTATGGATTCATATTTCGAGGTTAGGATGAGTCTTTTGTTTGATTTTAGGATTGTTAATTGAATGAATGGCTTGATGGTCAAGGGAATATTGTGAATTTGTATTAAGAACTGTCAAAATCGTTGAGATTTAAGCTTAAATTAAAGAATCTCAGTTTTGGATTCTGCATTAATCGGCTAAGCCACAATTTTTATATTTATTCTCTTAGTAATCTAATATCCAGTTCTAAGCACAACTTTAAGCTGGAATGAAACTCTATAAATTTCAACTAAGATTCCACAATAGTAAAACAATGCATACTACATCTCCCTAACCTCCAAAACTCAAACAAAAACAAAACTTTCATTTTTTATCATCATCATAAGTTTTAAAGACTCATTCGCTCCCTCATTTTTGGCATAATTTGAAGCATTTTCAGTGCCCCTTCATCATCCTCACACTCAATTCCTCAGGTTTGAGCTGTGTTTATGGTTTGTTTGTGCCTCATATATTTATATTAATATCATCAAGAACAGCATCAGTGAAGTGTACGAGATGCTGGATGGATCGAAAGACGTGTGTAATATCTGGCAAATGAATTCGACGTCAATAAATTTAAAAATGTACAGAAAAAGGAGGCGAGGAAGTAAGTGAGTGGAAAAGAAATGGAATCGAGAGGGGTGAAAATATTGAGGATTGGGAAGGAGTTTATGGAGTGGGGTTGGGTTGTTCAGTGAAAGTTCTTTGATGAATTTTATTTCGTTTAATTTGCATATGGAGAGGTTCCTTTTATGGATTGGTGAGGATAAGTTGCTTGGATATCGAGTCAAGAATTATAGATTTTAGGTTATGTGACTGAATAATCTTGTCATAGAGGTTGAAAATGGTGTGGATTGTGCGACTTTGGTGTCTTTGTGTCAAAAGTGGTGGAGATTGTGCGAGTTTAGTTAATTTGTGTCAATAGTTGTGTGTATTGTGCGACTTTGGTGTCTTTGCATCAATAGTGGTGTTGATTGTGCGACTTTGGGTATTTATCTTTAAGATTACCAACATTCTATGGACTGCACACCCCTCCCCCATGAATATTAATGTATAATTCTCAATCACCCCAACCCAACCCTCAAACTTCTCAACTTATACAGCATAAAAATGTTTATCTTCCATTCACTTCCTCTATATCTTGTTATCTGGCATCAATTTTAACATCGAAAGCATTAAAAAACATTGAAAATGAAGTTGGGGAAGTGCCGTCGATGCGAGTTTTTAAATTTGAATTTATGGCTGAAATGATTTTTCATCTTTTTAACAAATAATGAGCAAGAAGAACAGCAACAAAGGCAGCAGAAGTGGAGTTGAATTTGAGAATAATAAATCGCATCAATAACATACAGCACAGCAATAACTGGCATAAATGAATGAGAATTAATGTCGAGAGATACTTTACATTAGTGAAAATGCAGCAACAGAGGAACTGGCAACAGTAAAAGTGGAAGCAATCCCATGTGATGGATAATTCATTCATTAAAGTCGAGCTTGCTGCTTTTGTTTTTTGAATTGGAATTGATTTTTTTTGGGGGGTTTGGGATTTGAGATTTTTTGAAGTTATTGAGCTCAATTGTGGCTTGTATATGACTCCTGGTCATGTCATATGTACAATGAAGACCACACAAGTCCAATAAATCACATAAAACTCAACAAGTGACCGCCTCAACCCCTGCAAGACTCTTTCAAAAACACAAAAAAAATAAACAAATTAAAAAAAATTTAAAGTCCATTAAAAAGTCAATTGAGGGTCACTTCCATTCACAAATTAGAGATTATTAGCAGCAAGTCATCAAACCCAAAAAGATCAAATCACAGTTAATTGTTATAGCTTCACACATCCTTTATACTCGAAATAAATAGCCAAGGGTCAATTTCTATTTATCCAAAAACTAGTTTGACCAGTTCACATCCCTTTTTTGTGTCTCGTGCCACAGCATGCAGCACAAATTGACCAATTCTGAGGGTTTAAACTATTTTGTCATGGATATTTGAGATTATTAAACAATTAAGGAACAATAAAGCTTGTTGGTCATGCGATCAGCACAAAAAGTGACCGAAAAGTGAGCACAAAAGAGGGGAACAGAAGTGCATTGTTGATGACCAAACATGATTATTTATTGTTGTGGATTTAAATGTACACGGAGGGTTCGGAATGGCTAATTTAATGTCCACAAAGATAATTATTTATCATGTCTGATTATTAAGTTGTTGGACAATGTTTAGTGTTGGTAAATATGAAGGTTTTGGGGTTGGAATTTAATTGAATTATGAGAATTAATTTTTGATGTGAAAATGTTGTGAATTTGGGAAGATCTTTATCAAGTTTTGATGGACATGAGCTATTATCTTGTCATCGATACTCTTAAGGGTTTAGTTGGATGTTGGACATTACCAGAGAATTAATTTGATGGACTAATATCCGGACTCATGTTCCTAAAGACCATCTAACCTGATATATGCTTTAAAGCTGGAACTTTAGAGTCTTTTTCAGTGACTTAGCAAGATATGCTTAATTTTTTGTGTGACTTTATGTTTAATGTTCTCAAAAACATTAGAAAATTAAAGAATTTTTCCTAAAAAAGGTAATTTTACACTATGCTTTAAACTAGGCACCACATTATGGCTCCTGAACCTTAATCTTAAAAATATCAAATCTTATTCCATCCTGTAGTCATCCTCAAACCTTCAATATTTAACTATAAAAGAACTAAGTCTTTGAATAAGAAGTCTTAATAGCTCTGCAAACATCGACTAAAATTCACATATAATAAAAATTTCAGCCATTATTCAAACATTTAAAGTCATTTTCTTATTCTTTTGATAGAAATAAAAAATTCTCTTTGAGCTCCTTTTTGAGTTTCTTCTTGAACAAGAACTGACATCAAATAAGCTGCACAAGCTACTTTCTTCCTTCTTTCATTGTTGTTGGTAAGCTTTCTCGATTTCTCGGTCTCGACAAATTCTCGAGACCGAGACCGAGACCGAGACTTCCCGGGAATTCCCGGGAAGTCTCGACTTTAAAAACTACTTAAAATTTCGCTGAAAGTAATGAAAAAACACTTAAAACATGCAGATTAGGTCTATTTGTTATTGAACTTCTGGATATATTCCTTGTTATGCGATCAATCAAACTAATTTTATTGTCTTAATACTATTATAAAATATAAAAGAAATACGAAATACGTAATGATAAAAGAAAAGCATAATGATAAGAAAGTGTGTCCCTATTAAAACTATTCTGGGTTTTGGAAATGACTTTTCACAAAAACGATAGCATTTAAGTTTTTGTTAAGCAATCGCTTCCTTTGCTTGGTCAAAACATTATTGCTGATTGAAAAATTACGTTCACTCTGGGTAGATGTTGGTTGAATGCTTAGCAGTGCATTATACAGCTGATTTAATTTTTAGTGATATTAAACCATTAGGAAGCTCAATAATTTGCACCCGAAAAATCCCATACAAAAAGAGAAAAAATCCCATACCTCCGAAGAGATTGAAGCAAATGAAAATTTCATGTGTGAAAATGCGCAAATTTCAAGGTCATTTACCCTAACTGTAAGATTAACTACAAACTGTGATGGGAAAAATTCTAAAATTATCATTTTTACTTAAATTTTTTTCTTCTCTAGTCTCGGGTCTCGGTCTCGGAAAATTCTCGAGACCGAGACGAGATCGAGACCGAGACTTCCCGGGAAGTCTCGGTCTCGATTTCGTCATCGGGAAAGCATAGTTGTTGGCTCTTCTCTTTGTAGACAAGTGGTGGATCGAAAAGGATGAAAAAGGGGGAATTTGGAATATTTATATGAGTTTGGTGGAATGAAATGTTGAAGTTTTGGATGGAGACGTTCATATTTGGGTATCTAAGAAGTTTAATATGTTAAGTCGTGGCTGGCTGCTTTAAAGACTGGCTTTTACATGTTGATTTTGGATTGAACCTTTTTCTATCGTAATGGGAAACATTTAAGATGGATTATTGATTGTTTTGTCCGATTGTTCTTAAGTAAAAACCATCTTAACAGCTTAAGCACCAAAAACTTAGTGGTTAGAGCACTTGACAGGCAATCGAGAGGTGCGAGGTCCGATTCTCGCTTTGAATGAACAAGAATTATCAATAACAACACAAAACTTAAAGACAGATTTGACGGAATGTGCCAATATCATTTATTTTTTAAGATCAGCAATGCTCCCCGTCTACAGAAGTTAACAAATTCTCCTGAAATTCAACATTAACTTCCTCAAAACAGCCTTAATCACCCTTAATTATTAAGATCAATAGACCCAGATTCCTTCATGACTTAATGTTCAATAAACCAAATCTTAAGTACCAAAAACATCAAAATCTGCAGCATCAAGAATAAATCTGAAGCACAAATCTTTTTTTTTTTTTTTAAATTAAACTTTTTATTTATTTACATTTAAATTTAAGTATGTACAAAGTTTCTATACATTTTGTTGCTTTTTGTTTTAAGGTTTCAGGCATTCAATTTGCCTTTTGTCTCTTAATTTTGATTTCATTTACGGATTTTACTTTCTTTTGTATTTCATTTGATTTATTCGGTGTTTTGAGATGCAAGACGACTGTTGAAGTTCGCTTGCAACTTTCCGACGTAGTCTTCGATGGACGGTATTTTCGCTTCTGTATGAAGATCGGTGATCCTTTCATATCTTGTTTTATTGAGAACAATTCTCAAGAATTTGTTTTGCAGTACTTGAAGTTTTTGAAGATGGGTTTTTGCCATGCTTCCAAACGCTGGACAACCATATGTGAATATTGGTCTGATGGCTAGCTTGTAGATGAGAAGTTTGTTTCGTACGTCGAGTTGTGAGTTCCTGCTGATGAGCGGATAAAGCTGTCTTAATGCGGTGTGAGCCCTATTGGTCACATACTCCACATGCGGCTTTAATGTCACTCTCTTGTCGATCACCATTCCCAGATATTTAGCTTCTGTTTCCCATTTGATGTTTTCGTTGAGAAATTTGATGTTATTTCCTGGTAGTTGCCTGGAGTGCCTGTTTGTGATGAATAAGGCTTGAGTCTTCTGTTTGTTGAGGTTGATCTTCCATTTGTTCATGTATCGTTGAACTTTTCTTCCTGTGTGCTGTAGATGTGTCACAATATCGGCCGAGTTCTATGCAGAATGATACAGTGCTGTATCATCTGCGAAAAGACCGATGTTGTTGGTTGTCTCTCTTACAACATCATACGTGAAGATGTTGTAGAGAGTTGGTGAAAGCACTGCTCCTTGTGGCACTCCGAATTTGATTACCTTGATTTCTGAGAACTGACCTTTAATAAAAACTGCGAAAGATCTTTCACTGAGGAAAGATCTTACAGTTTTTATAAGTGGCAGTGGAAATCTCAGTTTGAGCATTTTGTACAAGAGTCCGTTATGCCAGACTCTGTCAAATGCTTTTTCTACATCCAGGAAGATCATGCCTGTTGACTTTTTGTTGTTTAAGTTTTCTTTTGCTGATTTGATCACTTTGATGAGCTGGTGAGATGTTGATCTTCCAGTCCGGAAGCCGCACTGCTGGTTTGGGATGATGTTGTTATCCTCAAGATGATCGTTGATTCTATTCAGTAATACTCTCTCCAGTATTTTGCTTATTGAGCTGAGTAGACTTATTGGCCTGTAGCTGCTTAGCTCATTTGCTGGTTTTCCAGGTTTTGGAATAGGAATCACTTTTGCATGTTTCCAAACTTTGGGGAAGTGGTTGAGTTTCAGACACGAATTGATGATGAATTTCAAGTATTCGAAACCTTTTTCAGGAAGATTTTTGATGAGTATGTTGTTGACTTCATCTAGTCCCGGAGCTTTTGGATTTTTCAGATTTCTTATGATGCTCACGATTTCGTTTACATCTGTTAGTTCTGGATTCTCATCATTGTCTTGTTCCAATGCTTCTTTGACTGTGTTGTTTACTTCCTGTGTATGTTGTGGATCGTTTTGTTCCAGAGGATTTTCGTGAGCTTCACGAAAATACTCGCTGAGTGCGCTGGCTTTTTCTTTGTTGGTGATGAACGTTTTACCCAGATTTGTCAATGGAGGCATTGTTTTTGAACCTTTTTTGCAAAATTTTGCTATTCTCCAAACTGTTTGGTTTGACGGTTGAATCTCTGCGAGACGCTTATTCCAGTTTTTGTTTTTTGAAGCACAAATCACTTGACATGAAAATTACTTCATATACTTAACATCCATAAGACATAATCTATGCTTCACCCACAACCTCCTTATTGTTATATCTTCATCATATCACTTACTGCTCCTCATGCTGCCAAAAAATATAAATCTAAGCAGTTCCTTAACAAAAAGTGAGTCTAAATGACTTCATATATTAGAAAATTACTGTCGTTATCATTCATCAGTCTTCATCCCTTCCCAACTTCCTCATTTATTTAGCACTTAAGCACATTCAGTCACACATTCCCTCACTTACATGTGTTCCTTACTTCTTCTTATTCTTCACCTCCATCCACATTCACATTCACATCCTCATTACATTCATTTCCATGTTCCTTATCTGCTTATGTGCTTGTGCCTGTATGTGTGCCTTACATGTAAGTAAGCAGTGCCAAATTTAATCAGAAATCGCGAACAATGCTGTGCAAATTGACATATGGAAATGAGTAGATTAGCAATAAATGATGTTTTCATGCCTGTGCTTGTGCTTGTGTGCCTGTCAAATACATTTTGTGGCATGTGCGAAATAAAAAGAATGTGGATGTGATACATGCTGCTATGTGTGGATGTGAGAAATGTTCTTGGTATTATTTAATGGAGATGTGGAGGGGTTGGGGTGGATGTTGGAGGGTGTGGGGTAATAAGATTGAGGTAAGGAACACAATTGCGTTATAAATCTTAACTTGAGATGTTGTCATGGGAAATTGGGAATGGGAAGGAGGTTTGGTGCTAATTATCGGAAGAAATGTGATAATGATGTTAGATTTAGGAATATTAACTCTAATTGGCATTAAACTGCATTCAAGACATTCAGACTGCACAGCCAAAAATTCATTTAACCACAGAATTGAACCTCATCAGCCACAGTGACTGACTTTAATTTTTTTTACAGATTTAAATGAATTTTTATTTTAATTTATAAAAATTATAATTTCGCTCTGCTGCATCTTATGTTCTTTACATGATGAATTATCCATTTGCAGGGTTTTCCTTATGCTTTTGTGGACTTCTTTTAACTGAGGATTTGAGTCCTTTAGAATGATTTTGATCTGAATTTGCTGACATGATGGCTTTTTGAGGAAGCTGCTTAACTTTCGTGGAACTTATTGGAACAATTTCTAGCCAAAGGTAGCTTTCTAAGTTGACTAGAATCCGAAACTGATTTTTTCTCTCGACAATGAGTAAACCACTGTCAACTTAGTCACTGATTTAGTTTTTACAAAGCAAATTTAAGTTGGGGTTGGCTGAAAAAACCAGGAATAATTTTCAAAAAAAAAAATCAAAAAATTCCAAAAAGAAAAAAAAATCAGAAAATTAAAAAAGTTCCAAAAACTTCATAATTCAAAAAATTTACGAAAAAAATTCTATTCACAAAAAATTCAAAACATACAAAAGAATCCGCACAAGGATCCTCAACATTTTCCCATTATTTCATCAAATAAGCACCAAAAAAAGCCGTGGAAAATTGGCATGAAAAAGTCCTTTTCTGTGCGGTTTTGTCGATGAGAAAAAAAAACTTTCTGTCTGATGAATTTTTTACTTCCACTTTTGTGCATTTTTGTTCATTCATTAATTTTTTTATTCATTCTTGTTTCTCATCCAAAAGTCAGCTTCTGTGGATCTAGTCGGCAAGTAAGCAAAAAAACTTTTCTACATTCGCGAATATTTTCACTGCCTTCCTTCACATCTGCTTTAAGAAAATTCAATGATTTATCGCCAAATTCACTTAATTTACATATGTAAAAAATATTCTTATTATTTCTGCTTATTTTTTTTTTTTTTGAGAATCACAAATGGAAAATTTAAATAATGAAAAAAAAAAAAATTTTTTTCCTACACCACGTGCGTGTGAGATTCAAGGCATGTATGGATGTATATTGAGTGTGAATTTATGGATATCGAGTAGAGTGGGGTGGAAATTATTGAATTACTTTTTCTTTCGAGATTTTTTTTTTCTTCTCAATATTTTCCAACTTATTCTTATATCAGCTTCATGTATGAATATATTTATCTATAGCTATAGCTACTCACATCCTTACTTTCTATTTTATGAAATTTAATATTTTTTATTTCATTCTGTTTGCCTCAGTTATTTGTGCTGCTTTCGTTTCTGTCGCTGCCGCAAAATAATTCAATGTGCAAACATACATGAGTCTGATTTCCTTGATATAATGAGCAAATATGAGTACGGGATGTATAAAAAAAATTGTGAATATGAGAAAAAAAAAATCTGCTTATTTTTATTATCATACTTGAGGATGGCATTGGATGTATATAAATGGGGTAGGGTAGCTATCTGGAATAATGGGAGAAACATTTGAAAGTTAGAACTAGAATTTTGCATTTTAAGATTGTCAAAAGATTTTTTAAAGCTACTTAAGGTTAGGCACTGGTCATTAATGACCTCCATCAAGGTTTTTATCTAAAGAACCCTATCTGTAGCTACTTCTGGTAAGCTAGAATAGTCACAATCATTTCTGAATTCAACCTATTGTTGAAGTTCATTGTGAAGCCCAAGACAAGAACTTGAAAAAGGTTTTTAATGCCCAAAACCAATGTCTAGGCGACTTTCTTTATTAACTACGCTTTTGACTCTAGAAAGCAACCCTAAATTAAGATTAGCCTCGCTTAGTGCAAGACTCAGCGAAGTTCAAGATGTTCATATTAGAAACTATACCAGTGGTTCTCAAACAGTGATCCACGGAGCAATACTATTCTTTCGAGAAAATCTTAAATATGTCAACAGTAGCAGCTCTTATGTCATAGAAAGATGAATCAAAAATTACAGCTCCATTCCGAAAAAAGATTAAGAAACACTGACAAAAAATCAATCAAAATCAATAACCTAGCTACCCTCCACCATATACCTTCATGGATAGATGAGCAAAAAATAAAAATAAACATATTTTTCACTCGAATGTATGAAGGCAAAAGCAGCACATTCACACGGAAAATAAATACGAAACTGAAAGTAAAACAGGAAGAAATATGAGCAAATTTGAAGGAAGTCACACATAGCAAATGTGCAAAAAAAATTAATTAAATTGTATGGAAACAGGAAAATCCTTTTCAGAAATTTTCATATCTCGTTAAATAAAAATAAATAAAATTGTAAATGTTGTTTTTGTGCCACTTTGTTGCTTGAATTGGAATTTTTCTGATCAATTTGATTTAATTTTAAACTTGTCAGCTAAAATTGCATGACTCTTGCCGCATGCTTGTCCTTATAATTCCACATGAGAATAACTTAAATGTTCATTCATTAATGTCCTTAAAATTAAAGAAAATGACAAGTTTTTCTTTCTTTCGACAATTTTTTGTGCGTTAGTTTTTGTATATTTTACGACCATTTCCGGATATACGGCGAGTAATAACATATTTAATGTACATATGTACATGAGCAAACGCACGAACATACAAAAAAGAAAGTGAGAAGGTTAAATTGAGGATTTTTTTTTATTGCCATACGCACAAAATAAATTTGTGTTGATTATTAAGTTGATGGGGAGGGGAAGTGGGGGTCCTTGGGGTGATATTGTGTGAGAATTATTGAAATATCACCTCAAAACATTTAAAAACTTTTGAAACATAACCTCAAAATCCATTAAATTTGACACCTAGCCTCAAAACTTTGAAAATTCGAAAACTAACCTCAAAATCTTGAAAATTTGAATTCTAACCTCAAAATCTTAAAAATTCGAAAGCTAACCTCAAAAAATCGGAAAAGATTGAACTCTAACCTCAAAATTCCTAAAAAATTGAAACCTAACCTAAAATTTCAACAGAATTCGGAACCTTACCTCAAAAAATTCCTAGAAATTTAAACTCTAACCTCAAAATTCTAAAAAATTCTTCCAAAATCCTTTCAAGGGAAGGCCACACGCACAAGAACCTCCAAAAAATTTGTCCTTTCCGTTCCTCATTCACATTCATTCATTTCCATTCAAGTCCATAAAGTCCATACAGAAACCTTATCAACATATGTAAATCGCAAGCAATTCCGGAATCATGTTATGTGAAATGTTCTTTGATGCCTTCTAAGTAACCTTTTGAGTTCCACAACGTCATCGGTCCGCGACTTAATCGAAATTTTGTGTGTTGCACGCACATGCGAGAGGAAATTTTGAATAAATCAATTTGATTGTTGGTTTGGGTCAAGTGGATTTTTTGTAGTTGTCGTAATGGAAATGGAAATATTATATATGTGTGATATTCAGACCTAAATCTTAACCAACTTACTTACTGTACATACTCACACTATATGTATGCAAATTATTCAGTGCGGAATTCTTTTTTACTTTTTCTTTTCTTTTTGGTCACATTTGCATAAACTGCGTGTGGTATGAATTGTGAAAGAGAAAATAAATATAATTGAGTGGTTGGAAGTGACATTAATTGTATGAGCCTTAATTGCTGACTTTTTAGAAATTTTCTTTGAGACACATTTTGTCGTGTATGTGAAGAAGAAGTGGACGACGACGAATTATTGATTGGGTGGTATGAGCTAATGGGTATAGTGACATAAAAATTATGGAAATTAAGTAATGGAGTAGTAGAATAGGTTTTGGAAATTATGGGGTATCATGAGTCAGCGTTATCAAGTCTAGGATCTGAAATATTATCCTCTTTAATCGAGCTGAATTTGATCACCTTGGATCGATTAGATCCTCTCGGGGCGAGCTGAATTAGATCCTCTCAGGTCAAACTGAGTTAGATCATCTCTGATGAAGCTGAGTTAGATCCTTTCGGTTCGAACTGAGTTAGATCCTCTTGGGTCCAGCTTAATTAGATCGTCTTGGGTCGAGCTGAATTAAATCTTCTTGAGTTGAGCTAAATTAGATCCTCTTGGGTTGAGCTGAATTTGGTCTTTTTGGGTAGAACTGAATTAGAGCCTCATGGGTTGAGCTGAATTAGACCCTCTCGAGTCGAGCGGAATTCGATCCTCTCGGGGAAAGCTGAGTTAGATCATCTCTGGTGAAGCTGAGTTAGATCCTTTCGGTTCGAACTGAGTTAGATCCTCTTGGGTCCAGCTTAAGTAGATCATCTTAGGTCGAGCTGAATTAGATCTTCTTGAGTCGAGCTGAATTAGGTCTTCTTGGGTTGAGCTGAATTGGGTGCTGTTGGGTAGAACTGAGTTAAATCCTCTTGGGTTGAGTTGAATTAGACCCTCTCGGGTTGAGCGAAATTCAATCCTCTCGGGTCGAGCGAAATTAGATTTTCTCGGGTAGAGATGAATTAGATTCTCTCAGGTCAAGCTGAGTTAGATCCTCTTGGGTTGAGCTGAATTAGGTCCTCTTGGGTCAAGCTGAATTAAATCCTCTCGGCTCGAGCTTAAATAGATTAAATGGTTCATCAGCCTTAAAAAATATCAAAAAAGAAACAAAGCAACAGAAAAAAATTTCTAATCCATACCTGCATAAATTACTAAAAGAGTCAAACGAAAGAATTTCTAATTTAATAAATTCACCCCTTCCAATACCAAATGTGAATTAATAATACACAAAAATACAAGCTATAAATTTTCAACTAGTTACATAAACTATTATTCTACAAGCAATAAAACAACATACAAAATAGACACAAAAATGCTTGATTGAAATACGCACATAACAATGAAAAAGAACTGAAATAAAAATGACATAAATTCGTGAGGTCACACAACACACAGCACAAAACAGCACAAGAAGTAAAGTAAAGGAAGGAACCAAGTAGTTGTCATGTTAAAGAATGTTTGATTGTTATCAATTTTTTGACTATTTTTTATGATTAAAATTGAAATTTTCCCTCATTTATTATTCAAATTGCTCACAAATGTGATATGTTGTGCTGCATGGATGTCCTGAATGCTCACTTTTCTTGCAATTTTCTTTATTTTTTTCACAAAAAATTTTCAATTTTAATTCGGAAAATCCCACAAAAAAAAAGAGAAATAAAAACATTTATTGGGAACCAGAGCACATGAAGGAATTGAACAGAAACAGAACTGATGGAAATATGACGACTTGGAACATATTAAAGTCGATTATTTGATTTTATTATTAGATAAGAGCTTCGAATTTGAAAGAATTGCGACTTTTTTTTGCCTATTTCAGTTCTTGACTTTAGTTTGAGTTTGGCTTTGTCTTTTGGGTTTGGTACTAGGATGTTGGGCTCTTCAAGCATGCAGAAGGCACTTTTGACAGAAAACTTGTCAAAATAATGTCAGAAAATTGTACAAAAAAATCAAAAAACTAGTCTTAGAGCAAACAAACCCCAAAAACTATACAACCACAACCCCTCAACCCCATTCACCCCCCTCCAGATATATTATTTTTATGATTATTACCATTATGATTATCATGTTGTTGTGCCATTTCAACTATGTCGCGTATATCTACAAATATGAATTGAAGAAGCACACAAAACAAAAAGAGGAAAGGAAAAGACAAAGTCACAAGAACTAGAATTGAATGAGGTGTGTATGTGGAGGGAGGATGAAGGAACAAGAAGTCACAAAAAATATTCGAATGGAATGCAATAAAAAATGGAAAAATTCGAGTGGGTTAAAAAATACTTTTTTTTTTGCTGTCATTATCGTGCATATGCCTCACCCCAGTGACTGAATATGTGACTGGATATATGAGCAGGTATGAGAAATTATTTTTTTTGTGGAATTTCCACTTCTATGTGATGTAATAAATAAAATAAAAAATATTAAAAATATTTCGCGTCTTTTTTTGGTGATTAGGAATGAGAATTGAGGATTTTGGAATGTTTTGGGGTTGTGGATGGGGCTGGGTGGGGTTGGGAAATTCCTTTTGTTTTGTGTCATAATTTTTCGTGTCTTTTTAATTCTTTTGATGACTTTTTATTTGAGTCAAATGTGACTTTTGAGTTTTGAGATGGTTTTGTTGGGTGTCTGGAAATGTTTGACTAAAATAGGCCCCTCAACTGAGTCATAACTGAGCCATTGAAACTGTATTTAATGAAGTTTTTCTAAAAATCATTGAAATTTAATTAAAAATCTTCAAAATATTCACCGGAAATATGAAAAATGTAAAAACTTCAACTTTAAACAACAATATTTTTAAAACCAGAGACCCCCAAAAACTTAATCAATACCAAAGAAAAATGTAAAATAAAATCGATGAGCCTTTAAAGAAAACTTCCTCATTTCCACCTTCAAACATTTTCCTCAATTTTTATCATTTAATGCCTTTAAAAATTAAAAAAGAAAAAATTCCAACTCGGAAAAATTTATTTCATTGAAATTTCTTTCACATTTTCACAAATACAACAAAAATATTTTCTTCACAATTTTGGTGAATATGCGCAATATTTTGAGGGGAACTTCGTGTTTTTGTGTGGAAATTCCGGAAAATGGGATGAGAAACTCCACAACAAGGGGAAAATTTCCTCGATCACAGCACAAATTGGACTGACCATTTTCATCTTATTTGAATTTTCTGCCCCACTTACCCACTCGCCACTTCAAAATTGACCCAACTCGACAACAACAGAATTAAAGTTTTCGTATCCACTGGTCGGTCCGTCGGTCGTGTCTGAAAAATCTTCAAATTATCTAATTTTCCTCCTCATTTTTTTGTAGTTTTTCTCATCCATTGTTGAATTTTGTACGGAAAAGGCAAAATTGGCGTTGATAATAATGATGCTGACTAGCTGGCTGGCTCTACTCTTTGGTGGACAGGCACAAAAATACTTTTTTTCATTTTCTCAATTCAGTTTTAATTTGACGCGCGGAGTGAAAAGATTGTTAAGAAATTTTACAGTTTTGGGGATGTTTTTGAGGTTATGTTGAGGAACTTTTTGAGGCATACGCTTCTTAGGAGTTAGCTCAGTTCCTTTCTTAGTCCAACAATTGCACACGTTGTGGATCATAACTCAAAACATTCCATCAGTTCCATCATCAATGGGTTAACACACATCCATACACATCCACATATATCCTCATATTGACTCCCCACAAACCCCAATCACCAATACATCCTCACATGACACACGCACACACACAAACAAATAAAATAAAAAAAGCAAAATTTATCACTCGGTTTTGTCGTGTGTGACATATCCGAAATGTTGTGCTGGATGTGCTGTGTATGTGAATAAGGAGGAGGCAAAAAAAAAAAAAATACAGAGCATAAATGTGCTGTATATGTGTGCGATTGTGTGCATGGCACATACATAACATAAAAGATGTGAAAATGTGAGGCCCCAAAAAAAAATTGTTGAAGCTTTCGTTGGAGCTTTTCGATTCCGACTCGAGCATGGAAAAGAGTTCTCATAGGTGGAAATTTTTTTCTTCTTTTTTGCTGTGCTGTGTGCTTCATGTGATAAGCATAAATATATGTGTGTGTATACAATATTTTTTTATGTGAATTTGTGAGAATTTTGGAAAATAAAATTGGAAAAAATTCAATAAATGTGAAAAAATTGGTTTAAGCGAATTTTGTCGATGGAAAATAAATTGTTTGTTTTGTGAAAAGTTTTTAAGGCGTGGCAAATAATTTTACACTTGATTTTCTTTGATTGGAAAAATTGGAAAAAAATATTTTTAAGTTTTTGTTGGTGTTTTTGCATCTTAAATATTCAAAATGTGATTTAATTATTTTTTTGGGGTTCATAGAGGCTGGAGGGAGCTTAATGAGGTTGTTAGGAGATTAATGAGGTTATTGGTGATTCATCGAGGCTTTCTAGGATCTCCAAAAATTCTATAAACTTCTAAAGTGGTCAATGGATACTCTTGGATGGTTTGACGGGTTCTAAGAACTCTTGTTGAGCCTCTTAAAGTTAAAAAAGTCTCCTGAAGGTTTGAATGACTCTCTAAAGGTTTCTCGGATCTCCAGCGTTCGCATCACATTAACTAGCTCTAGAGAGGTTTGTTACTAGCAAGCTAAAGCTAGTTTTCATTCACTTTGACTAGATTGAAGCTAAAAGACATCAAAACTTCATCATTCTTATACCGAAAACTCAGAATTAGTCCAGAAACTGTTCAAGAATATCTTCTCATACCTCTAAACCCCCTTTATGTACAATTCCATCCAAATCATCTCAATTTCATGCCCAAAAGAAACAAAAAACAAATTAAAAAGATTAATTTGCATGTATCAAGTGTCATTTTGTGACCTTTTCATCTCCTCGAGGACATCCAACTTGAGATAAAAGTTTTCCTCATTTTCAATTCCTCAACAAAATAAAAATCAATAATTTATGACATGTGGGACAACTTTCCATTTGGCACATCCAGCAAAACTATTCAAAAATGATAAATTTATTTAAAGCAGTCAACAATTAAAATCTTTAAGAGGGTTCGGGGGTTGGGGGGACTTCTTAATGCCACAAAATTTTCAAGTTTCAATTTTCTTCTTCGTCTTTTGCTTCCGTCTCAACCACAAAAATTATTTATCATCTACAAAAGTGTCACAAAGGCATGTGTTTGGGTGCCTTTTTCTGGCTTTTATGTCTCACTTTTTTTGGGGGTTGGGATTGAATACTTTTGAAGATGTGAAATTTTGTAGTTTTGTATTTATAAGTGTCTATGGTCGGTTTGGGATAGGATTGTTGATATGATACAAAAGAGGGGTTGGGGGAGTCTTATGAGATGTTTAATTTGTAGTAATTTTGGCAGAATGTGCAGCTTTAATAGACTCATCAATGTTGATGATTTTGAAATTTTATAGAAATTTATCTAGTTTTTTTGATGATTTCAAAAACTTGCAATTCATACTTTTTAAAAAAATCAATTATTTTCAACTTTTTTAATTTTCTTTTTTGAAATTTTTTTAAAGCATTTTTTCAAAATTTTTTAATTTTTTTTAAAACTTTTTGAATTTTATTCAAATAATTTAAATTTTTTTAAATTTTATAAAAATTTTAAAAGGGTTTTTTTTAAAATTTTTGAATTTTTTGAATTTTATTCAAGTGTTTTAAAATTTTTAAAAATTTTTTAAACTTTTTGGATTTTTTAAATTTTTTGAATTCTTCATATATTTCATTTTTTAAACTTTTTTAAATTTTCTCCAATTTTTTGAATTTTTTTCAGATTTTTCAAATTTTGTATTTTATTTTTAATTTTTTCATTTTTTAAAATTTTTGTTTAAATTCTCAATTCTTTCAAGTTTTGTAAAATATTTGAATCTTTTCAAAATTGCTTTAAATTCAAATGTAATCCAAATTGTTGCCATACACAACATCACATAACCTCAAATAAATATCAAAAAAAAAATATCTTCAATTCCAACAGTTCCCCTAAGGACAATACTCTCACTTACATTCTCAATAACCATATCACATCATTCAGCATAAAATAATATTTATTAAAACAACATCTTTTTTGAAATGTGAGAAGGGTTCCTTTTTCTTACCAAATCTTCTTCTATGCATTAATAAAAGGATGTTGTCAGGAGATGATTATCATCACAATAAGCATGCAATGTGTTCATATGGGAATGAGGAGATGAAAATAATGTAAAGGAACTGAATCTGGTTAAGAATAGATAATTTTTAAGAAGTAAAAATGGAATGGTCAAGTTTCTCATTTATCTTCTTAATTTATTATGGACCGAGTGTGAACTGTGACCAGGATGGAAAAATATGTGAAAAGTTAAATAAAGTGTGAAAAATTGAGTTGTAAAGGAAATGGAAAATTGAAAAATAAATAAAAGTTTTTTAATTAAATTTTATTTTGTGTTTTGATTAATTTGAAAAAAAAAATTCTTTTAATGACTTTTTAGCATTTTTTAGTTTTGAAGTTTTATTCCAGGTAGAATCGACATATTAGCTAGTCAGTGCATTACACCAGGAACAGACCATAACTGCACGATTATAATGAACTTTATTGATAAGTTGGTGAATAAGCTAGCTTGGAACCGATGTCATGCCGATTGGGATCTGATTTGGGGTCTAAAACTAGATTTGCACATGAATTTGGTTTTTAAGCTAGCATTGAGACTGGTCACATGTAAAATTATTCGTCTTTGAACATGATTTATACACCTGAAGCTGGCAACACCAAATCTGATGCTTTAACATGATTATTTTCACCTTTATGGTTCTCCATGATTTTAAGAACAAGAAGTAAGAAAAAACTTTACCTGTTCCACTCCCAGCACCAAAATAATCTTGCTTTGCCCGGCAACACAGGAAAGTTTGAGCTTCAATAACCTAGAAGCTACTCATTCAGGAGCTGGAACAACTGCTGGCTTCAATTCAAATCCAGCACCATGCCAGAGTCACACTGGCCTGCTGCCGAATTTCTGATCGATCAACTGACTAAAGCCATTCAGGACTGTGACTTTGTAGCTTGATAAACGCATTGTAGTCCAAAATTAAGCAGCATCACTAAATACTACACAAAACTTCAACAAATCCTCAGCATCTACATCCCCTACTAACCCACATATGATTTATTCATCCCTTATTTTACTTCTTAAAATTTAATTTCAAGACATTCTTCCTTATTCAAGTTCCCCAAAAAAACTAGAGATTGAAAAATGAAAATCGATTAATTTTAAAGAAAATTTTCCCGAACCCCTTTTTTGTGTTCGTAAATTTGAAAAATCCTTTACGTCCTTGAAATATAATTTTCTATGAAATATGTTCCTCACTCTCCAATCCACTTTGCATCATCTCAAATTAAAAGCAATAAATTTTAGTAGTTTTTTGTGCTGTTGTCAGCTTCTCCGTCCACTTTTTGTTGATATTATTCATTCTTGAGTGGAGTTTTTTTTTGTTGTTTTTTGAGAATATTTAAAGATAGAAATTTGTATGTTGAAGATTTAAGGTAGTTGACTCTTCTGAGTGGTCGAAGTTCGTTGTTTGGGCATCGGTATGCAGTTTTGATGTCAAGAATACGTTGGGATGCTTTTAAGGCACCAGAACTGAGTTTTTTAATCCAATTTGATTGCTTAATTCCTGCTCGGGTCTCTGTTTTGCATAGGAATAGTCTCTAAACACCACAATCAGTCTTAGAGCTGTCTTAGAGCTGCATATAGACTTCTATTGACTTGGTATTAATTCACTGATGATCCAATTTGATGCCTGAGTATAGCGTTTGGTACAGGAAATTGTCAAGCGGGAGCCAGCGATAGAGCTAGTTTTAGACGGCATCTGATGAAAGCCATTGATCACAATTGTACTGTTAGGTCATCGAAACAAAGAAATTGTGCCTTTAAGTTTAAATTACTCTTTTAGGAACCATAAACTGCAAATCCTCCTTCAAAGTTCACAGCAATTCCCATAAATGTAATTTTTTCAAGTTTCCCATGCAACATAACTGCAACATCCCCAATCTCACATCAAACTCGTGCTAACATCCAGTCTCAATTAGTAAATCACATGATTAATCTTAATTTATATCCAAAAACCCAACAGAAAAAATAATGCACGAAACCTTTATGTCTTTCCACATTCACATCCAACAACATCGCTAAGTTCAATTAAATTCTTCATTTCTCCATCTCCAATTCCACATTCTCGTACCTTTTAGTTGCTCATTTGTTACATCTTGTTTCGATTACATGAGCCGAGTCAGTCGGTGCAATTGAATGGCAATAAAAATTACTTTTAATTAATTACTTGCCGATAAAGAAAATGTTATTTTTTTTATGTTGTGTTCTTGCTGCAATTAATGCCAACATAATTTGTTGTGGATAAACTTCTCGTTTTTTTGTGAAATTGTGAAAACATGAAGCAGATGCTGGTTCTAAAAATTGAATGTCGAAGAAGTGAAAAACGAGGGTCAAAAGGTCAAGAACTTTGAAGTTTGACCGAGATGATGCTTTGGAACAAAAAAAAAGTTTTTTGCTGTGAAGTTTGAAGATTGTTGGAATGTGAATTGTAGGAGATGATGGGTGGGGGCAGGGAGGCATAATGAGGTTGAGGGGGGTCAGTAATGTGAAAAATTTACACGATTTGATGACTTTTAAGAAGTTTTGGTTCAGAATTTCAGTTTTATGGATGAATTACTGATAAGCTAGGGAAATCCTTGATTGTACCTGGGGAGGGCCAGGTATGAGAAGGGGGGGGCGGTGGGGGCTATGGTCTAATCCCCCCATTCTTGAAAAAATTTCTTGAACTTGCTAGAATTTTGAAAAGAACATTTATTTTTGTTCACGATTTTTTTTCTATAAATAAAATCCCCCCCCCCCCCCCTCCATTTTTATTAGCTAAAGTCCAATTGACTCCATCCAACCCCAACCCTAGAATAAAATCTCAAACATTTAAATTATTTTATAAATTTTATTGAATCCAAAATTCATCAAAAATCTACAATTTTTCTACATAGTCCAATAAATCTACAAACAATTGGACATTCAGGCTTGACTCATCCACTCCAATATTGTCAAAGTACTCAAAAATATTAAAATTAGTTGGAAGTATTTTCTTCAACAGAAATTCCTTCAGCATCTCTTCATGTCCTTTGAACAATTCCTTCAAATATTCAACAAATGCTTTAGCAACGTCATATGAACCTAATCTAGTATAAATCATGAAGTCATTCGACTCTAAAATCATGTTCTGCATCTCAGATTTTGAAAAATATTTTTCATAAGTTTCTTTGACTGAATTGAAGGTTTTTAGAGTTTCTAGGTTGTTGGGATGCTGAATAAGTAGAGAAATATGGAAGATATTGAATGGAGGATAGAAGAAGCACTTCTGGTTGGGAGAATAAAGGTAGTAGTAATAACACTCTCCAACAATCTTTGAGGTTAGAATATCTTTTTGCTGATTTTCAGTGGTTTGATTCACAAAAAAGCTCCAAAATGAGTCAAAACTTAAAATTCCTCTGTGAAGAATGTTTCTGGATTTGAAGATGTTGTGGATCTCAAGATTTGATAGGATATCTAAGGAATTAGCGAAAAGGTAAGGAAGATATGGTTCAGGATCATTAAACCTTGAGATTCCATAGAAAAGATTAGAAATTAAGACTTTCTGGTCTTCAACTGACAGCACAGATTGAGAAATATTCCAAAATTTAGAATTGTTAATTAATTCAAAGTCTTTGTAGTTTATAGGACTAGATGAGGATACTAAGAGTTCCGTGACTTCACCTCGAGTTAGATTTTTGACAATTTGTTCAAAAACTTGCATTTTATCGTCATTTTCAAGGAGATTTAAGCCTAAATCATAGTTTTCATGATAAACCTTTCGCTGACCAATCTTCCCAACATCTTGTCTATAAAATACATACAAGCTATACAAGATGACACCCTTCTGATCCCTGCCTTTGACAAACCTTTCATAATCTTCATCATTCAAGTAAATCTTCCCAAATTCCTTCAAACTTTCTCTATTAAATGAGTCAATTTGGTCGGGAAAGTAAGCGCAATTGAATGCTGCTGTGTAGATTGTTTCATTCTCATCAACTTTGAGCAGCTGTTTAAGTAAGTTTTGATCTTTTTTGAAGAATTCAAACAAAAATCTAAAGTTTTCAATCCTTTTGTTCCTTAAAAGATTGAAAAAGATTCTTGCAAATTTAGTTCTTAAAATTTCTCTGATTTTAGGTTCAAATCTGTCATTATCTTTAGATTCTTGACTCCAACTACTTCTTGGATGTAAACCTTTGCTGCCCAGAGACTCTAGATCCTTGATATTTATCAATTCTTGACTCTCAATTATCTTAGACTCTTGATTCTTGCGGCTGACTGATTTTTGACCTACAATCCTTCTAGATTCCTGACTCCCACTATTCACCAGCACCCCACCCCTCCCCTCCAGATATGAAAACATAAAATTGGTCACCATAACCTGATCCAGTCCATAAAACTCAGTAAAATACTCAAAGCTATGCAAAATCATAACAACATCCTCAGCATCAACATTGTCAGCATTCAAAATATTCTCAATAAAAAATTGAGCAACAAAAAATTCAGCAAAAGTTTTATGAGAAAATTCAAATTCATTTTTACCGTTAACGTACAAAATTCCCATCCTGGATATTTCCTCGCTAGTCAAGTTCTTTGGCATCTTTTGCCTCATAATTCGTAATTTTCCAGCAACAATTTGAGTCAATGGACTGATGGACTTTAGTTCCTTTTTGAGTGCAAACATTTGGTACATTTTAATCATGTCAAAGTTGTGGTGCTCTATGATGGATTTACCAAGAAATTCAGCTGCGAACTCACTCTTTTTGCGCCAAATTTCAATTTTCTTTTTTATGAAATTTTCATAAATTTCGTAGAGATTTTCTGAATTGTAGATTTGTGAGTTTGAGGTGATTAAGTCTGCAATCATTTCCAGCATAAGGGGGGTGTTGAAATCTTGAGATACTTTGACTATTGACGTTTTAGCTTTGATGGTTTCGATGATTTTTTGGGCTTTTTTCGTGAAGTTTTGAAGGTTATTAAGCTTGATCTTTTTGGATATAAAGAATTTATTGAGGAAGTCAGTCTGTTGATCAATTGTGAATGGAACTATCGTGTATGGGAGGATGTTGAGGTGCTCAGCTAATTGTCTAGAGTAGAGAGGTCTAGTGCAGATGAATTGGATGTTTGTGGTTGTTTTATGGATGGCAGCTAGTAAGTTGAGGATGAATTTATTGTAAGTTGGTGAAATTTCATCAAATCCATTCCAGAGGAGCACAACTTGACCTGAATTGTATAATTCTTTGAAGAGTTGATGTTCAAAATCTGATTTTGAGGTTAGGTTTAGGATTTTTGACAAAAATTCTTGTGGATCTATAGATTGAGTATAATTGCCTGTCTTTACTAGCTTCTGGACATCCTTGGTAAGTCTATCTTCAGTATACAACTTAGTATAGTCCTTTAAATCAACATAAGTCACCCATTTAGTCCTAAACTTCCTTTTAATCTTCATAGCAAATTGCTCGAAATTGATCGTTTTTCCAGTTCCAGCTTCTGATGATAAAATGAAGATTTTAGATTTTTGTGAATTTTTAAAGACAATTTCAAAATTTTCATGAAAGGATTTGAAGGTCTGAAGGACATTAAAGCTATTGTCAGTTCTAACTGCGAAGAATAGCTTGATTTGATTAAACTTCTTGTGATTGTCAATTTTATGGAAATAATCAGTCAAATTTTGTGTTGTAAAGTCATTGAAAAATTGCCTAAACTTCCCCTCATCCTCCCAGTCGAGGTAGTTTTGAGTCTGTTTTGTGTAAATCTTGTAGATGTCCAGCAGGTATTCATTCCAAAAAATTCTTTCAAGATAAAATTCAGTCCGATTTTTAATCATTTTGCCAACTTTAACTTCATTTCCATTCAAAATTTGAATAATTTCATTTGAGGTTAGAAAATTGAAAGATTTTGGCGCCAATTCATGTAAATCTTCAAACTTAATGCTCTGATTTTGGAATATCAAGTCAGAAGACAGCACTTTATCTTGCAAATTGACTGCCATGTCTCTCCAAGAATGAACAACTAATTCATCTAAATAATGAAAATGTGGATCACAAAAATCAAGCTTAGAACCCTTCAGTACCTTATAAATATGCTCAGAAGTCAATCTTTCATAAGCAATCGAACCTTTAGGAAACAACTGATCAAACCTAACCTCAACATCTTTATAAACAACCTTAGCATTCATAACAACACTCTGATCAACCTCAGACAACAACTCAAACTTATAATCAGGAATGTAAAACAGAACCCCAATCAAAGCAGCACCAAGAACCCCAAACAGTGCCAACAATCCAGTAATAACGGAAAATTTTCTAAATTTTACAATTTTTTGATCCTTAATTTTAGTTTCTTGGTCGACTCTCTTTTCAATCTCTGGCAGTGCTTCCTTCAACTCAGGAACAACCTTAAGCTCAAAAAAGTCAAACAAGGGATCAAAATCTTCACGAACTTCCTTCAACTTTTGTGGTTCGTTATAGTAAAAAGCCATTAAATGCACAACTCTGACTATTAGTTCAGCATGATACACATCTGATGGATAGAACTCGTAGACCATTTTGATGATCTCTTCTTTGGCATAGTTTGCTTTACAATGATCTGATATCTCCTCAAACTCTTGCATTGACTGATTGTCGTTAGATTTGTAAGGTTTTGCGTTGTTTCCATAGACGAGATTGATGGCAAAGTGACACAGCTCATGAGCGATTATTGCTAAGGTTTCATGAGATCTGACATCGTCGAGGAGTTGCTTGGCTCCGATGTAGATTCTGCCGGATGTGTAGAACATGCCTGGGAATAGAAATTAGTACACAATAAGCAAATTTTGTCTTTAAAAATCAGTTTGATTAATGACTTTAGAGTTCCGTAGTCATTTACACAGCCTGAGTTAGACGAACGCTCTTTAAGACACCAACAAGACAAGATCTAACTCTGTATTAGCTTTTCAAACATAAAAAACCAAAACCTACCTTGAATATTCGACCCAACAGTCGGATCAGCAACATTAATCGATTCCCGATGGAAGTCAAAAATAATTTTAAAGTTCTTCGATGCAGCCACAATCATCAGAATGATTCTAATGTACACATTCCTGTTGAGGATCCTATAAGCTCGACGAACAATCTTCAGCTTCTGTTCCACATCTGGGACATCATGAACAATGTAAGATTTAGTCATTAGCACGTTGATGTGATTCTTCGGTGACTCTTGTGCATGTCGGTTGTGGATTTCTCGGATTGTAAATTGTTCTGGATATTCTAGTTCTTCGTAGAAATCTTCTGGATCTTCGTTTGGTGCAAATGTGTGTTTGTGGGTTAACAGGAACTCATAAGACTTTAATGCTTTGTTGACTACTGCAAATTGTATGGCTGATTGTCCTGAGAAATTGAAGATGTGACGAGTTTTTGGGAGATTTTTGTAGACTTCTTTAACTTTTTCCAGGTCGTCAACTTCAATCGCACGAAAGAAGTCTTCAAGGAGCATTATAAAGTCAATGAATTTTTCAGGATATAAATCCATATCCATGTCTGATGACGGTATTGGAAGTGGTAAGTTTTCTTCGTACAATGCTTGGATTAAGTCATAATGGCCATTTTTGAGGGCTAAATCTTGTGCTGTAATGTTCTGATCAGTGACTTTAAAGCTAATACCAAGCTTGCATAGATACACAGCAATATTGAGCTTTCCTGCCTCACAAGCTAGGAAGAGTAAGTTGAAGTTTCTAGCGTCAACGATGTCTTTGATGTCGATGATGTTTCTGTTTGCTGTGAGCTGGCATGAAGTGCTGAGACCTGGAAAAAGATAGTATGAAATGATAATTTCATGATTTCCTGAACTGGTGGAGGATTTAGAAGGATAGAGCTGTCTTTAGACGATGTCTGAACGCCGCAATGTGTTCACGTGCGCCACAGACAAGGAAGTAAGCAATTAGACTTCAGTAAATAACTCCAGGAATAGCTGACTGAGCACACATTAACTTGGTCTTCTGTGTTCATTGTTCAAATCCCAAGATTTTGGCAATTTGAACCTAATTGACTCATGTGTCTGACTTAAACTTACCTAAATGACCTACTTTTAAGCTTCTTGCTAAGAATTCTGCTATAAATTTGTAAAATTCTTCGTCAACGCCTAGATTGGCTTCCTCAGATGATTTTAACATCAGGAAGAAATTCAGTTCCTTCGACTTCCAATAAATTGACGAATTGAAGCTTATTTTCGATGCCAAATGAATCACAATCGATTGATTTTTGAATAAATCTGGCAATTTTTCCATCTCATTCATACCAAAGTTTCCAAAATCATCTTCAAACTGAATAGAAGCTGCTATAACATCTTTACGCACGTGAAGCTCCGACAATGCTTTAAGAAAGTCTGTCAATTCTTGATGATTTTGACAATTTCCTTTGTGAATTTCCAAAATTTTACAAAGCTGTGATTTCTTCTGAAATTCTTCTGGATGTCTGATTTCTGGTATGATTATTGGTTCGATTGATTTGCTTTCAAAGCAGTCATGTGCTGTTGAGGGGGAAAAATATTACAAAAAATTAATTTTATGAAGACTTGTCACATTATAAAGCCTGTTCTTAATTAGAATCACATCCAAAAATTCACGGCTTCTCAAGCTATGCTTAACGAAACTCTATTACTCCACGAGAATATCCTAAGTCAGTGGTGAGAAACCTTTTTTGTGCCATGGCACAACTTAATGTTAAACCATGACCGAAACCTCGCACTGCATCAGTTCGTTTGATTTCTCGAATTATTTCGCGGCACAAAGGTTGACCATCACTGGCCAAAGTGTGTCTATAGTGGTAGCCAGCGTGGGGCGGTAACGCAAACGTTTTGTTTATAGCTCTGCGGCCTTAAAAGTTAAAGATTCCAATTCCGGTATAAAATGTGAATGCACAGACATCAAAAATTTAATTAAATAAGGTCACAAAAGTATCAATTTCATAGTTTATTGTGGATTAAGTAACTTTAAGAGTCATTAAAAAAACAACAAAAAAAAGTAAGTCGTTAAGATGATGCAACAGACTTTTAGGAAGCAAAACGAGTTTTATTGACGAAAAGATCATCAAATTAATAATGCAGACAATGATATGGCATTATGTGATGTTAGAGTAGGCAACGGTCTAAGTCTGACTTGATGATTGGTGAAATGCACTTATTGAAATGTACCAGCATAGCTTATTAATGCTTCATCTAATTTTTTTGATATTAATTTACTGAATTTCGCTAATTTAACTCACAAATATCACTCTCCGGCTTACATTTAGGCACAAAATCTCCGTCAATACTTTCAACTTTCATGTCGCTGTCTGAACTTGAACTTTCATCACTCATTTTTGAAACCAAAAGTCCTCAATTCAATTTTTTAAAAACAAATATTCCAAAAATCACATCCGAATGTTAAGAATCACAGCACAGAACTGAGATCAAACGACAAATCTCTTAAATTATTAGTTTTAAAATTAACAAAAATATTCTCTTATTTAAATTGAATATTTTTTTGCTGCTTAAACAACCTGAAAGCAGGCACATTCGACTTAAGAGAAGGAACAGAAAAAAGAGAGAAAAATTCTTCAATGTCGCGTGAATTAATTAATAAATAAGATTAATTGGCTGATATGTGTAGCTCAGTCATGTTCATATGACTAATTCAGTCAAAAGACGTAAGAATAAGTCGCATATTTTTTGGAAACATTTTTCAAGGTTGGAGAATCTCAATATTTAGTTTCGAGTCCGTAATGGTCAACTTTGACGTCATAATTGTGATGTTGAGCTGTTTAGGACTGGAATTTGATGTCGAATGATTCTTAAAAAAATTAATAAAATATATTAGAATTTCCATTAAGTGGTTCTTGCGTAGGAGATGTTTTGGGTTTACTAGGTTGACGTCATTTAAAGGTATGGTTTATTAAACATTAAAGTCAGATGCGAAGGATTGAGGCTTGAAATTCAAAATCAATGATTCAATTTGAAATCACGTTTTTAATGCAACGCTTTAACTTAAAGACAAGTTTCAAAAGCAAAGCTTCAAGTTGAAGTCAAGCTTCTAAAGCAACGCTTTAAACTGAAGTTAAGCTTCAAGATTAACGCTTTTAGTGTAAGTCAAGCTTCTAAAGCAACGCCTTAAGTTTAGGTAAAGCTTCAAGAGCAACGCTTTTAGTTTAAGTCAAGCTTCAAGAGCAACGCTTTTAATTTAAGTCAAGCCTCTAAAGCAGCGCTTTATACTAAAGTTAAGCATCAAGAGCAACGCTTTTAGTTTAAGTCAAGCTTCTAAAGCAACGCCTTAAGTTTAGGTCAAGCTTCAAGAGCAACGCTTTTAGTTTAAGCCAAGCTTCAAGAGCAACGCTTTGAGTTTATGTCAAGCTTTTAAAGTAATGCTTTTGGTTCAAGTCAAGCTTCTAAATCAACGCCTTAAGTTTAATTCAAGCTTCTAAAGCAATGCTTTAAATTGAAATAAAGCTTCAAAAGCAACGCTTTAAATTAAAAATTAAACTTCAAAAGTAACGTTTTAAGTTTAAGTCGAGTTCTAAAGCAACGCTTCAACTTGAAGTCAAGCTTCAAAAGCAATGCTTCAACTTGAAGTCAAGCTTCAAAGGCTACACTTTAACTTGAAGTTAAGATTCTAAAGCAACACTGTAAATGAAAGTCAAGCTTCTAAAGCTTCAAGTTGAGTCTCGTGTTAAGCCTCAAATTCCATAAATCAATCTCTCAACAATGTTGCATTAGCAATTTTTAAACCTAACAATCTGAACAACTACAAAAATTTCTCCATCCATACCTAACAATTCCCATTGAAATCCGCAAAAACAATAATCAAATATCCACAAGCATTTCATGCTCTTTACAAACTGTAGCATCAAGACTAAAAATCGAGCAATGCTTAATAACAAAAAAAAAATAATAATGAAAATAATTTCATACATCATTACAATACGAAATGAAATTCGTGACTAAACATAACAATTTTATTTAACTTTCATTCTCATATCTTACATGCATGTGTTGTACCATATGAAGGCATCGTGAATTCTATTAATATTATTATTTGTATCATGTGAAAGGTATGAATATGAATAAGAAGTAAGAAGATTCTTGTCGTGGCACAGTTAGAAATTTGAAATTCTATGAACATGATAGAGGATGAAAAAAAATAGGAAATTTACGGCATACATGAGATTGTATGACTGAATATGACTATGCATTTATTAATAATCACGAAATGTGGATGAATATGAATATTTGTGTTGGATTGAGGAAGAATAAGAGGTGATGGAATTAGAGCATAGGGATGGGTACTGTGAGGTTTATGGAAAGGCTTCTGTTTTTTGAGGTTATGTGTAGAATTTTGAGGTTATGTGCAACATTTTAAGGTTATTTGCAACACTTTGAGGTTATTTTCAAACTTTTGAGATCATGTGCAGAATTTTGAGGTTATTTGCAGAATTTTGAGGTTATTTGCAACATTTTGAGGTAATTTGCAAACTTTTAAGGTTATGTGCAGAATTTTGAGGTTAGCTGCAAAAATTTGAGGTTATTTCCAAAATTTTGAGGTTATCTGCAAATTTGAGGTTATGTTTAACATTTCAAGGTTATCTGCAGTAGTTTTAGGTTATTTGCAAAATTTTGAGGTTATGTTCAACATTTTGAGGTTATCTGCAAAAATTTGAGGTTATGTGCAACACTTTGAGGTTATGTTCAGAATTTCGAGGTTAAAAATGACTTATTGGTAGCTAGTCAAGAGCATGAATAGCTTTAGGACCCAACTGGCCGTCATCAACCTCAAAGACAACCTTCAAGCTTCAGAATCGACAATAAATCATCATAATCTGCCTTATTCACTTAATATCAACCAAAGGCAACCTTATGACGTCAAAGCAGACCTCATGACCTTGAATTCACCATAATGACATCATAGTTGACCTTCTCAAGTCACTAACGATCCAATAACTCAGATTGAATATAAAAAAATCTCCAAGTGCCCATCCCTTGCACCCCTCAAAACTAAACAATAATTAAATTCCACAACAGAATTTCGTGTTCTTTTACACAAAATATGCGCGCATTTCTTTTCCCAATTTCTTATCTTAAATAATATTTTCTCTCATCTCATAACTTCCACTTCCAGTTCCACTTGTGTCTTACGTAACAAAAAATTATCCATGAAGAAAAATCAATAAAAAAAAGTTCATTTAAAATTAAGACTAAGTTGAGGGGTCGCATAATGGATAATAATGTGAAAATTACTTTATTATCTTCTCGAGGCAATCTTTGTGAGCTCATCTTATTCTCTTCTTTTGTATATTTGTGCCTTCTAGTGAGGAACAACGAGCAACTGAGAATTAAGAACGAGAATTTGTGGACTGAGGAGAATTTAACTCGTGTGTCATTTGGAAATAGAAAACGTGATTAATGTGAAATTAATAAAAAGTAAGCGAAACTAAGGTTAAGAATGGGAATTTATTAGGATGAGTCATGGACTTCCAGGTGGGATGCTCTGGAAATTAATTTGTGGCTTTTTTGATCACATTTGTATTTTTTTTATTTTTAACAGTTTCTTGACATTTCTGGACACTTTAGAGACTCCTGAGCAATTTGCGGGCAAACCTTAATCAGCGTGGAAGTTCATGAACCAATCTCCACCCACCATCATCACAATCCATAGAACCATAGAACAAAACAGTCTCACAATTTACATAAAATAAATTTCTTTCAATTCTTCTCGACATCAACAAAAGTTTCTTGTTAACATTTTTAGCGTCTGTTGCTCCCGATTCCCAATTCAATATTTAATAATCGTGCCAAATCTCATGCATGACATGAACCATGTTCAAATATTTCCATCTCACTTCCTCACTTTCTAGCTCCTCATATGTGAATTTTATGCTCTATTGTGATACAATTTGCATGTTGTTCATGAGAAACAATGAATGTGGGGCTGACTAGGACTCATCTTGTGATTCACAGCCATCCAGGTGGACGCCATAAAGTGTGTAGAACTGATGATATCACACAACGTGAACAGACGTGTTTACAAATCGCTCCGCAAATTATTCAAAAATCTCAAAAGAAACAAAACAGAGACTACCTGAGAAGCTTTTTGTTTGCAAAAAGTTTCAAAATCTCAGTTTGATTCTCAAAACATCAAAATGGTAGCATCACCAAAAACTACCAACAACGAAGAAAATCTTTCTCAAAATCAGCATGGACTTAATAGTTCTCAACAACAACATTCTTCTTCAGTGACAATTCTCAATATTGAGGAAATTTTCAGTGAAGATGTTTCACAAGCAGCCGACATTGAGATGACAAATCTCAAACCAAAAAAACAAATATCAATAAAGAAGTTTCTCAATGAAGCAAGTAAAGCAGAAAAACGCCCTCGAGAAGTGATAGTTCCCAACGCTCTTTTAAAAAGAGTAGCAAACGAAAGCAAACCAAAAGATGGGAACAAACCACTGTTCGTACTCCCACCAGTGAAGAAAGCTTCGTCTTCTGGAGTACCGTATCTATTTGGTTCACCAGAACACGAGAAAAAAAGATCGACAACTTCTTCGTACTGGGGAGAAAACAGCAAAACATCAGAGCAACAAAAGACAATTTCCGTAAACACGGAAAGCAACAACAACAAATCTCAACAAAAATCAAAACCACCTCCAATTGTCATCAGCACAGGAGGAGCTGGTGAAATCAAGAGATTGACGAATGAAATAAACAATCAACCTGGAAGTTTCTTAATTGAGACCAAAAAGGGCAAACAAGGAACAAAAACGGTAACAACGGAGAGTTGGGATTACTACGAGAAATTCATCCAACTACTCAAAGACAAAAAGCATCACTTCCACACATACTCCAGCCAAGAACCACTGAAGAAGTACGTACTCTATGGACTCCCAGATATGGAAATCAGTGAGTTGGAGAAGGAACTTCAAACCGTAAAAATCACACCAGTAAAAATTGTCAAAATGACAATGAAACACAAAAGACACGAACAAGACGACGACCAGAACTACCTCGTGTACTTCAAAAAAGATGTAGAACAAGGTGGAAATTTCCTGGAATTCCTCAGAAAAATCAAAATTGTCAGCAGTTTCAAAATTAAATGGGCTGACTACAAAAATAGACAAGCTGGACCATCTCAATGTTCGAAATGTCTGCAGTTTGGTCATGGACAAAACGGTTGTAACAAACCGTCCGTTTGCTTCAGATGCTCTGAGCAACATGACTCGAAAACGTGCCAGTACATATCGAAAGAGACCAACAAGGTTCCACTCGGAAAACTCAAATGTTTCTTCTGCGGTGAAAAACATACAGCAATTTTCACAGGTTGTAAAACCAGACAAGAAATAATTGAAAAATGGAAATCAAAATCACAGAATGGAAACAACCAAAATCAAAACAAAACAGCAGGCCATTATTCATATGGACAACGGAGAAACAATCCTCCAACACCGCATCGTCCTGAGAGATCAACCAGAAACGTCCAACATGCACCAAAACCTCAATGGAGAAAGGAGTATATGGAACCATCAACATCTGGTACACAAAAGCCTGTTCATCAAAAACAAGTTCCAGTCAACCACAAACCAAGGAACACAAATCCTCCTCCAAATCACAAACCCTCAAATCAGGGAAATAAAAATAACTTGAACAACCAACAAAACAATAAAGAAAGAGGAAAACATTGGAAAAAGAATCAAAGAAAAAAGCAAAACGAGCGCATTAATAACAATCAACATCAAAAACCAAAGCAAGATGTTGAGCTTATGGACTCAGAAGACATCAGTGCAACAAGTCAGACCTCGAATGAAGTCTTCCCAGAACCTTCATTCAGTGTTGAGGTAGTGAATCGAAACATAACAACTAATCAACAAGCTCAAAGCACCAGCACAAGAGATAAAAACATCTCAGAAATAGAGGAATCAAAGTGCAAGTACCTTATCAGCGAGCTTCTCAAATTAATCGCCAAAAATCCAGAGTTCATCGACGAAATACTCCAAGCAATCGGCTCAAGTGCCAAAAACACCGCATACAATAATGGATTGTAGACAACAAAGTATCAACGTCCTCTACTGGAATGCTAACGGCCTCACTGACAAAATGTTAGCATTTCTCGACTACCTAAGCAAGCAAAACGTCGATGTTGCTTGCATCTCAGAAACATTCCTAAAACCAAACTCAAAAATTGACTCGCATCCAGACTACGTAATTCATCGATTGGATCGCGTGGATAGACCAAAGGGTGGTGTTGCAATCATCGTCAAAAGAAATCTAAAACATCAGCTTCAACCAAGCTACAACACAAAACTAATGGAATGCATTGGAATCAAAGTCTTCATCAATGACACGGATAGTTGTCACATCCTCTCAGTCTATCTCCCAGGAGGAAGCAAAGGAGGGGAAATAGATCTACATCTGAGAGATGACATCAACAAAATAACAAATCTGAGAGGAAATTACTACATCTGTGGAGACTTCAATGCAAAACATCGAGAATGGAACTGCAACGTTGCAAATAAATCAGGAAATATTCTTCAGGAAATGTCAGGAGAGTTCATGATCTACTTTCCTGACTCGCCAACGTACTACCCAGAAGATCGAAACAAATCAGTGTCAACAATTGACCTGATGCTCTCGAATTCCAACCTCGAAACAACAGAACTTCAATGCACAGAGGCAATGAGTGATCACTGCGCTGTGTATTTCCAAATCAAAACATCAAAAATCGACAGAACTGAAAATACAGTCTACAGATATGACTACAAAAACGCAAACTGGAAAAAGTTCAAAGCACAAATTTCACGCCGCATTGAAGACAACATTGGAGAAAATTCTTGCAATACAACAGATGAGATCGAGAATCACATTAAGATTCTCTCTGAACTCATCATGGAAGCGAGGAACTCAAGTGTAAAAATGAAAAAGATCAAGTTCGAATCAACTAAACTCACACCGGAGATTAAAGATCTAATCAACACAAAAAGGAGTCTTCGTCGAAGATGGCAGAGAAGCAGAGATAATCAACTCAAATCTGAATTGAATTATCTGCAGAGAGTCATCAATGAGAAAATTAAAGAACTCAAAAACAAAAACTGGAATAAGCGTCTCTCAGAGATTCAACCGTCAAACCAAACAGTTTGGAGAATAGCAAAATTTTGCAAAAAAGGTTCAAAAACAATGCCTCCATTGACAAATCTGGGTAAAACGTTCATCACCAACAAAGAAAAAGCCAGCGCACTCAGCGAGTATTTTCGTGAAGCTCACGAAAATCCTCTGGAACAAAACGATCCACAACATACACAGGAAGTAAACAACACAGTCAAAGAAGCATTGGAACAAGACAATGATGAGAATCCAGAACTAACAGATGTAAACGAAATCGTGAGCATCATAAGAAATCTGAAAAATCCAAAAGCTCCGGGACTAGATGAAGTCAACAACATACTCATCAAAAATCTTCCTGAAAAAGGTTTCGAATACTTGAAATTCATCATCAATTCGTGTCTGAAACTCAACCACTTCCCCAAAGTTTGGAAACATGCAAAAGTGATTCCTATTCCAAAACCTGGAAAACCAGCAAATGAGCTAAGCAGCTACAGGCCAATAAGTCTACTCAGCTCAATAAGCAAAATACTGGAGAGAGTATTACTGAATAGAATCAACGATCATCTTGAGGATAACAACATCATCCCAAACCAGCAGTGCGGCTTCCGGACTGGAAGATCAACATCTCACCAGCTCATCAAAGTGATCAAATCAGCAAAAGAAAACTTAAACAACAAAAAGTCAACAGGCATGATCTTCCTGGATGTAGAAAAAGCATTTGACAGAGTCTGGCATAACGGACTCTTGTACAAAATGCTCAAACTGAGATTTCCACTGTCACTTATAAAAACTGTAAGATCTTTCCTCAGTGAAAGATCTTTCGCAGTTTTTATTAAAGGTCAGTTCTCAGAAATCAAGGTAATCAAATTCGGAGTGCCACAAGGAGCAGTGCTTTCACCAACTCTCTACAACATCTTCACGTATGATGTTGTAAGAGAGACAACCAACAACATCGGTCTTTTCGCAGATGATACAGCACTGTATCATTCTGCAGAGAACTCGGCCGATATTGTGACACATCTACAGCACACAGGAAGAAAAGTTCAACAATACATGAACAAATGAAAGATCAACCTCAACAAACAGAAGACTCAAGCCTTATTCATCACAAACAGGCACTCCAGGCAACTACCAGGAAATAACATCAAATTTCTCAACGAAAACATCAAATGGGAAACAGAAGCTAAATATCTGGGAATGGTGATCGACAAGAGAGTGACATTAAAGCCGCATGTGGAGTATGTGACCAATAGGGCTCACACCGCATTAAGACAGCTTTATCCGCTCATCAGCAGGAACTCACAACTCGACGTACGAAACAAACTTCTCATCTACAAGCTAGCCATCAGACCAATATTCACATATGGTTGTCCAGCGTTTGGAAGCATGGCAAAAACCCATCTTCAAAAACTTCAAGTACTGCAAAACAAATTCTTGAGAATTGTTCTCAATAAAACAAGATATGAAAGGATCACCGATCTTCATACAGAAGCGAAAATACCGTCCATCGAAGACTACGTCGGAAAGTTGCAAGCGAACTTCAACAGTCGTCTTGCATCTCAATACACCGAATAAATCAAATGAAATACAAAAGAAAGTAAAATCCGTAAATGAAATCAAAATTAAGAGACAAAAGGCAAATTGAATGCCTGAAACCTTAAAACAAAAAGCAACAAAATGTATAGAAACTTTGTACATACTTAAATTTAAATGTAAATAAAAAAATAAATAAAAAAAGATGATATCACACACGACTTTTATTATTTCATTATGTTCAGCATTATGACTTATAAATCCACAAATAACAATATAAAAAAGGCTCAAGTTCCAATGCTTATGCTGCCTTGTGTACCAAAAAGAGAGTGCCGTAGATGATTAATTGGATAAATTTTATTATTATTAATAACATACATGAAATTCATAAACAGGCACAACAACAACAACAACAACAACAACATTCATGCATCAAATTTCTTTGCCATTTCGATCGTGTAGTCATTTTTCCTCAGCTTCATTGTGTGCCTGTGCCTGGCATACAAGTCAGTCGAGATGATGCTGAGGGAATCGAGCAATAAGAACAACAAGAGTAACAATATATTATTGTATCTAAAACACATAAAATAATAAAATAATGGAAAAAAGTTCGAGAGATGAATAAGAATGCGATAAAAGCTGAGCAAAAGAGAGCAGAATGGGAAGATGTGTGAGGAGTTGAGGGGAGGTTTTATAATGAGCGGGCTGAAATTTCAAAATTGTTATCTTTGGATACTTTGGGCTTAGCTTTGTACTTTTTGATGATATGTTGACTGTCCAAGCTCAGTTTTAAATTCAAGAACCAAGTTTTAGATTATTAGGTACTAAAGTTATCAAATTTGAGTGAAAAATGGTAAAAATATAATCAAATCTATTCAGCCCGCCTCACTAAAACCCACATCTCAACTCTTCACTCCATATAAAATACATCGAATCCCATGAATCTGCAAGCGAAAGAGACAAAGAAGGAGAGAATGCAAGCAATGAGGCATTGGATGCACATGAACATGAACATGGCAAATTTGTTGTTCTTATTGTTGTTTGTGAATTAATAATGTGTTAATCGAAAGTCAACGAACGCCTTTTGTGTGGCTGTGGCGCATGAAAAATCTCGATTCATATTTTTTATTCTTTTTTATTTCAGAAAAGCTCATTTTTATAGCTCGAGGAATTAAATGTTAAATGTTCTCGCACATTAAATTCATAAGCATATTATGATGATTTTTTATGGCTCATCTGATGATGATTTTTGAAGCACTTCTCGTAGTTTTTTTTTATTTCACTTAGCATTTTCAGGAAATTCAAACAAAAATTCGCTCTGCTTCTTATGCAACTTTTTTTGTGCTGTTCTATACATTTGGAATGTGAGATGAGTTTAAATGGTCTTTATGATCTGCAGTTAATAGCTGGGACGTGCTAGGAATATTAGGAACTAGTTTTTGAGGTTATGTTGGCTATGAATTGCTAAATTCAGTTATTGCTTCACTTATTGGATGCCTGAGTGTCACATTGAGTCTTCTTAAGCTAGTATTGATCTATTGACATGAGTGGAAGTCCATCATACTCACATCTGACCCATCAGCTACTCAAAACACATCTCAGCATCACATCAACAATAAAATACATTAAAATTCCACCTGACTAACAACACAGCACCGAAAATTGACCTTCAAAAATATTTTTTTTAATTTTCTTCTTCCACTTCCGACCTCGAAACCCTCAAAGCAAAAAATTCTCAGCCTTTAACCTTCAAAAAAATGTTCTTTAAATTTTAATTGCTTCTGTCTGTAAAACTTACACACAGTTCCAGGTCGGTTCCTTGCCGATAATCAAATTTAATTGTGCCCCAATTTTCAGTTTCTTTTTTCAGTGTTCCTTTATGTCTCGTCCCCGGTAAAGTCCTCGATTGTGAGTCTATCGGAAGCATTCTTGGCACAATTTCGCATCTGTTGCAAAATATATAAAATAAAATAAATGCAAAGTTTATGGATGATTGGCTGCACATATGCGATATATTGTACAAATGTTGCGACTAGACAGTCCAGGCCAAGCCAGTCAACCATTTAGCACTCAATTAAGGAATAGAATCGACCTTTTAACCTCGAAATAAAAACTTCAATTTAACCCTCAACATTGACCTCGAATAGAAAACTCAGCTCAGCTCGAGGAATTGCCAACAATTAGTGTCTATAAAAGATTTCAAGCAAGGCAAAGCTAAAGTCAAAAGAAATAGGAAAGCGAAAATGTCAATCATGTGCATTGGAACATCTTCATGCATCTACGAGTTCCTCACACGAATAGACGAAGAAGAGGAATTAGAGCAGCAAACAAGACGAAGACAATGACAGGAAGATTGGACTTTGATGTGCACATGGAAAAGAAATCATTTTGAGAGTCAATTGAAATTGGAATTGGAATTAAATTGGAAGAAATAAAGCAAAAAGAGACACGCGAGTGAAATTTTCTCTTTTTTATTGCTTTGATGTGATTTTGTTGGATTTATTGCAATTTTGTTGCTGCTCTTCTGGTCACATTTTGAATTAATATGCTGAATAAAACCTGAAAATGACCACAAAACTTAAAAAAAAACTCAAATTTTCTTTTTATCAAATTTTATTTACAGATTTTTACACTTAATTCTTGATCCTTAATGTGTCACCATGTGCTTCTTCAAGTACTCCTTCTGCATGAACTCCTTGCCACAAACTTGACACTTATGCAGCTTCTTTGATCCATGCAAATGTTCATGTCGTCTTAAATTGCTTTGTGTTGAAAAAGATCTTGTGCAGGAACCAAATCCACACTTGTAACCTGTTAGTGATGTGCTGTTGATGTCTTCTTTGATTCTTTGTTGCCTTTTTTGTGTCATTTTTTTAGCTAAGCTTGTCTTTGTTGTTTCTGGAACATTGAGTTTATTGACTGTGAAGTGTGCATCTTCTGTGATGATAATTTGGTACAAAGGCTGTTCATCTTGTGATTCTAAGTCGAGTTGAACGATATCCTCTTGGATGTACTTGGCTAGCTCTGATTCTGTGTTATTTGAAACTAATTCTAGCTCAGGATTGAATGATGCCATCAGGTCTTGTACATCGAAACCGAAGTCATTTTGATCTTCGATTATTGACTGCGATTCAGCCTCTGTTGTTGCCTCAATTGGCAACTGTTTCTGTGTTGTTGCTGGTTTATTGAAAGCCATGTCCCTCAATGTCAGTTGCTTGAGGCTGTTTTGCTTCTTTGGTGATGATTCTGTCAGTTCTGGTGACTTTGATGAATTTTCTGTGTTGAGTTTTGACAGAATTTTGATCGAGTTCTCGATTGCTGTCTTTGTGGCATTTGACGATGCCTTTTGTGTAGCTTGATATGTTGGAACTTCCTGCAACATTTCCTGAAGTCTGTTAACTTGTTTGAAACTTCCTCCATATCCAAAACTAACAAATTCATCCAAAATCTGGACTCTTTGGACACATTCTTCTGGCTTTGGTACCTTGTTGGGCTCAACTGTCATGAATGCCTTTTCTGACATCATTCTGTTCTGGTCCATTGTCTTGTTCCTTGATTCTCTGATTTTGTTAATGTAGTTGATTCTATTTTGTTCTGCATTCGAGGCTTTACATTGATAGATGCTAGGATGTTGTACGAAGTTAATGACTTGCTTTTGAACTTGTTGATTGTAGCTGAAGTTCTGTGTCTGAGCTGAGTTAAAGCTCAAGTTTGATGCTCCTTGTTCTTGAAATTTTGCTTCCATTCTTTGATGTTTTTGTGTTTTGTAGTGACGAGTTAACGATGAATATGCTGTAAAGTCCTTGTCGCAGATTGAGCATGCAAATCCGCTTTTAAAGACTGCATTGCTCTCGGCTTGTCTGATGACTTCTTGTTTAGCTACTTCTGGTATGAAGGGCTGGCTGTTCTGAAGTTGGAACTGTTGCTCTGTGATTGTCAAGTCTGTTGCTCCCAATTCCGCATTCAAGAGCTCATCCAATGCTGGAAATTCTTCAGTTAATTCCGTCAATAATTCAGAGAAGTCTGCTGCATCTTCAAACAACTGCTCAGCCTCACCAAAGTCTTCAATGTCCATTTCGTCCAAATCATTCTCAATTTCAGTAGCACTGAGTGTTGAGTCGAAGCTTAAGTTGCAGGCTTCTTCGTCTTCTGGAGAATATTTGACATTCTGATCAAATTTTGTCAAGTTGCACATGAAGTTATCTTCTGGTTGCTGGTAAACTTGGGTGAAGTTGTTGACATTTTGTTGGATTTGACTGAAGATTCCAAGTGATTCGGACATGTTTGTGGAGTTTTGTTTAATTACGGAATTGATGTTCTTCATTTTGATTTATTTGAATCAAGTTTTTGATAAATTTTGAGAATTTCGTTGATTTTTTTGAGAATTTTCGTTGACGAAATTTGTTAAACTTTTTGAGAATTTCTGGAGATGTTGTTTGTGTAGTTTCAGATACGATACTGATGATTAGGACCAAATTCTGAAACTATTTATATTCTCAAAAATTTCAGGTATTGAGATTTTGTCCAAAGAACTAAAATCTTTGTTATTTTTTCGACCTGAAGATTCTAAAACTTTAGGTAATTTTGACTATTGAAAAGATTTTGAATGTAAACAAATTGAGATTTGGCAATTAAAAGTATTAAATGGTGATGAAGAATAATCATTCCTGACCATCCTATAACAATATCCCACAACTTGTTGCATTCAACGTCAACCTCTCCCTCCTTACTTTGCCATCGGACACGAGCGAACGGCGATTCCAAGAAGAATAAAAAAATAAATCCTTTCGTCCCCTTCAATTTTACAACATCTTCTTTCCCTAATGTGACATTAACCTTATTACATGCTGCATTGCTGACCCTTCCTTACAAGTAAATCTCAATTTTATTATGATTACCATGACAACTTTATTTTCATGATTATTGTCGATTAAATGAGATTTTTATTGTTCGTAAGGGTTTGAGTGACTTTTACTTTTTGAGGGGTTCGGACCGGAGTTGATTTTCATTGTTGGTCAACTTTTGAAGGACTTTTGTTTATGTTTTTCAATTTTATTATTGTTGAATTTTATTGTTGTTAAGGTAAGCAATCGAGATAAATTTAATTTGAATTAAATGAAAATATTTTTATGCATCAGAAGATTTTTGAAAGGGGTCAGTTGATTAGCTTTGTTAACACTCAATGTAGGTCAGTTGAATGATGTTTAGTGGGCTGTGGAATTTTCTAGTTTCGAATGAGGGCTGGAGGCGTTTTAAGACAAAATATATGTTTTGAGGGGTGTCAAACTTAGGATTTTTCGGGGGTGTCAAAATAAGATTTTAAGGGGTGTCAAACTAAGGATTTTTCAAAGGGTGTGAAAGTAAGATTTTAAAAGGTGTAAAATTAAAAAATTTCAGGGGTGTCAAACTGTGAATTTTCAGGGGTGTCAAATTGAAATTTTTTAGGGGTATGCAACTATGACTCTCAGATGTATCAAACTATGACTCTCAGGTGGATCAAACTATGACTTTTCAAAAGTGTTCAACCAAAAATTGTTCAAGAGTGTGACACTATATATTATCAGGGGTGTCAAACTAAGAATTTTTCACGATTGCAAACCTTTGAAATTTTTAAGGGTGTCAAACTATGATTTGTTCAAGGGTATTAAACTACAATAAATCATCAAAATACATCAAAAAATCAATTCCGTCGGCAAACAAGTTCACAGTTATTCTCATCAATCCTTTTTTAAACCATAAAACTCAGCACCTCGACATCCCACACAGCACATCCATCCATCATTTTGAATCCTCAAATAAAATAAAAACATAATTTCTAAGCCAACGAAAACTCAAACCTTCGCATTAGCTCCACCAAAATTACATTTTATTTCAATTTTATATTCATGAAAAAGAAAATCACATTCTAAATATATAATAAAATATTTTATTTTTTTTCTCACATAACATACAAATGTGAAAAAGTGGGCGTGGCACGTGCAAAAAATATAATAAAACGCTGCTTTTCAATGCGAAAGCACACGCGAAAAATTATTTTTTTATTCGTTATGCGAGATGAAAGTTTTTCTCTCTTTTTTTGGTACACGTTTGTGAAAGGCTGAATGACGTCAATGAGGGGCTTTTGTGTAATGAAAATATCATTATGATACAAAAATTGCTGAATAATTGGTAAGGTAAATTGCTTAATCACCTCTAATGGTGTTTAGGGAGGTGTAATTAGAATTTATTGAGATGGATGCTGCTTTGTGAGGAATTTTTTGAATTCGTAGTTTGACACCGCTGAAAATTCTTAGTTTGAATCCTCTGAAAATTTTTGGTTTTACACCCCTGAAAATATATTTTTTTTAATTTTGCATATTTTATTTTAATAAATGGTACAAAAATATCAAAAAATTTTGAGGTTAGTCCGGTCAATCCTAGCCCTTAACAGAAGTTCTGATCCCTCTTGCACAGCTCAACATACCAACCAACCTGGAACTGACTATGATCTGGCAAACTCTTCACATATTCTTCACCAGCTTCAGCCAAAAACTCTTTTGATGGTGGGAACAGCCTCTTAAATCCACCAACATTCTGTTGCTCAGTGTATGCCAAGACAGTCTCATAAAATTGATTCTGGTTCATGCATCTCATACAGTATGCACACTTCCCTGAACATCCACCTTCACAGTCATAGATGCAGAACTCTGGCATGACATTTCTAGCATTTGCATGCACAACCATCATTTCTAACTCAACAGATTCCATAATAAAGTCTTTTTTGACATACGGAGTAGCCACACCGATGATTTGGAAGACATTGTAGAGAAGGTTTTCGTAGATTGAACGGAATCTTGCGTACTTTCCTGATCCTGAGATGTCTGGGTTGGCATTGATGTTGATGATGTGTGGGTTGAGGGACTCGTCGATGATGAACTCAAAGGAGTAGAGCTCGAAGTACATGTACTTCATTTCTTGGATCTTCTCGTGCTAAAATTGAGGGAAAGAGAAGAAATCGTTAGGAACTGATGGTTAAAAACTTTACTATGACTTAAAATTACTGACTGTAACATGATAAAATATCCTTATAATATTCCTAGCTTAACCCTATCCCTAACCTAACCCTATCCCTAACATAACCCTATCCCTAACCTAACCATATCCCTAACCTAACCCTATCCCTAACCTAACCCTATCCCTAACCTAACCCTATCCATAACCTAACCCTATCCCTAACCTAACCCTATCCCTAACCTAACCCTATCCCTAACCTAACCCTATCCCTAACCTAACCCTATCCCTAACCTAACCCTATCCCTAACCTAACCCTATCCCTAACCTAACCCTATCCCTAACCTAACCCTATCCCTAACCTAACCCTATCCCTAACCTAACCCTATCCCTAACCTAACCCTATCCCTAACCTAACCAATCAACTACTCACCAAATCAAGGAACGATTTCTCTTTAGACACAACAGTTGTCCTTATAGCATCCTCAATATTCTTCCAAAAAGTATCTACGTTCTTGTTCTGCTTAGTCAAAAATCCATTAATTGCATCACGGAATGTGTATGCATTCAAGAAGTACTCTCTAGTTCCAAGGAAATCCAATGGTGCTTGATGTGACTCACTGACCACAAACGAGTCTTCATCGCTGAAATCCTGATGGTCGTAGTCCTCAGGACAGAATCTAGGAACGACATTTTTTGGGAAGTAGTAAAGTCGAAGAGGATTGACGGATGTGATGAGGACAAAGACTGAAAGTTCAAAGAGCTTGCCATCGAACAAAAGTGGCTTTTCGACAAGTTCCTGGACGAAGTATTCTTCATCGGATGTAAAGTTCATCTTATTGACATTCTTGACGTAGCTGACTCCACCTCTTGTCTTTGATTTCTTCAAGAACTTCTTCTTTGGATTCTCTTTTGCATAACTTTTAAGCTCATCGCTGTCTACAAATCCCTTTGGGACATACTTGGAGTCTGTGTTGGTCGCAAGGTAGCTCTTAGATGACAAGTACTTGCTCCATGGGAAATGATTGAATTTTTGATGATATTTCAGTTCCTTCCAGTTCATTGCGATTGTCTTCTTCGTACTCCAAATTAAATTCCATCCTTCGTGGTTGTTTTCCTCTTTCAATGACCCGTTGTGCCTTTCCAGTCCACAGCGATCGAGTACGGCACTTACTGTTGATAAATCTTCATCCACATTATCGCCAATTAGCCAATATTTTGGACTATCGTAAGATTTTTTCTTCGCTGGTGCTGATTTTTCTGACGTGTCTTCTTTCTTATCGTCATTTCTATTGACAACTTTAACTTCTATTTGCGGCGGTGCCTCTGGTTTTGGACAAATTTCGTAGTTGTCTACAGCATACTTAAGAATTTCTTCATGTTTAAATGCTATGAATATTGCTGTGCCTAGAATCACTAGGGTTAAAACCTTAGAACAAAATCCCATGTGGATAGAACTAAATTGTTTGTGTCGTCGATTGAAATGTTGGATGTGAACTGAAGCTATTGGAGGAGAAGATATGAAGTATCTTATCTGAAATTCTATTAATCTGTGATAAGATAGCGCTAGCTATAAGGGAGTATTGAGGTAGATTGGTAATATTTATCAAGGATGCAGCACCTGCGTTTGAGTTATGTAATATTGCTTATCAGTTATTGCTTAATTGATAGCTACTAAGTTGATAGGGATTTTTTGTTTATGTTTTGAGTTTTTGGTGACGACCAGACTGACAGCCAAACAGCCACACATACAAACAGTCAAACAACCATACTGACTCACGAACGAGTAGACAAAAGGGCTTCAAGAGTCAACAATAACAACAATATCTTTACAGCAACATCCTGCACACATCTCATCCATCATCAATCCATCAAAAAAACTCGCTCAATTCCAATTCCAATTCCAAATGACAAACTACACAAAATAAAACTTTAATCAAAAACTTTTCAACTAAATTAATTCGAATCAAGAAAAACTTTTTTTATTTTTTTCAGTAGCTTTTCAATTTTTTTTCCTACTTTTCGAACTCAAACAAATGAAAATCAATTTGTTCAATACAAGAAAGCAAGAAGCTTGTCTACAATCAAGAAATTGATTTCAACTTCAGAACCAATTTGCTGTCGTCTTTTTTGTTTGTCATGATTTCATTTTTTCAGCGCTCTTTTGAATTTTTTTTTCTTAATGCTTTTTTCTTGGAGGAGTTGGTTGGGGTTTGTGTGGAAGTAATGGCACCATGTGTAAGAAATATGGTTATGTGTTGGTCTCGGAAGGTGTTTGATACTTGTTTCGGTGGTCGAACAGATCAATTGAGATCCATAACCTCCCTCAGATGCTGCCGGAAGCTGTCTCTATAGCTAATACGTGCTAGAAGTTAAGGTCTTGTGTTTACTGCAGCCAAAGGAGCAGATTACAGCCTGAGTCATGAGATAAACATTAAAATTGCTCAATTCTGTCAAAACCTTCTTTCAGATCTGCTTTGTTTTTTCAAAAAGAATCATCAAACTCATCCATAATCTGCCATAGTCCTTCTACAACCCCTCAAACATGTAACATCACATGCAAATGAACCCCAATTATTGTTAAAGGAAACGAGAAAAGAAATCAACTTGAATTTTTGATGAGAATGCAGATTTTTTTTTGTTCAATGTTTAATGGGTTTGGAAGATTTTGCAGTTCGGAGCACTTTTTGTTGGTTTTTGTCAATGATTTGAGAATAAAAAAATAATGTTGACTGTAGATTGTACATATTGGATTGAGGTGGTTCCATGAATTAGGTTGATAATGACAGTTTTGAGAGGCACAGGAAGGTTCAATCAGGGTATGTGAGGCTACAAAATCGTAGCTGGCAACCTTTTAAGCGCTACAATATACCTCAACCCTGAAAACAGTCAATAGACACCCGTGAGCATCCTTTAAGCTGTCCACTACTGCTGTAAATGATTTGGGCTGTTTATTTTGTATCTCAGGCGTTTAACAGCATTGAACCAAAAATCCAGAAGATTAATTCAATAAAAGTATGTAGCCGTAAACGTAATTTTGAAGATCTAACTGAGCAAAACCTCAAAATATTCAATCCTCTCTTAAACACAACCCAAAATCATCAGCACAATCCCCACAAATCCATCTCAAGGACATCGACGTCTTTTCTCAACATTAATATCAAAAAAATATTTTTGTCGTCAAATTCCATCCTCTCATTATTTTTTCATCATCTTTTGTGTTGCGTCTTTTGTTCTGCATTTTCCACTGTTTTCCTTTCCATTTCTTTAATTTAAAGAAATTCAGCACAAAAAAAAGAAGAAAATTTAAAGACGTTGGCAAAGTTTTTTATTGTGACTGTGGAGATGACTGAGGACTGGCAGGCAAAAAGACAGCAACAACAGCACAAAAATAGTTGAAAATTTCCAATGTGGTTTGAGGGAAAAGTCATTAGTGGATTTATGCTGCACACAAACACACTCGCAAGTTCCTTCGTCTTCGACTTTGCTTTTTCCTTTTTTTTTTGCTGCATTAAGAAAATGAAAATAAATATTTTTAATGACGCTGAGAAATCTCATTCCAGTTATGCTGCTCATCTTCATCAACATTGACTGACTCTTCTCTGTGCCTTGAAACTCTCATATCGTCCATTATCCATGAACATGCAATGATGTTTCACAACCCTCAACTTTTTTTTACTTCTTTTTCTCCTTATTGATATTATTATTTTTATTTTTATTTTTATTATTCAAAGGAGCCTTAGCTTTGATGCTTTGTCTTCTTGGACAAGGAATGGACACCTTGGAGGGGATTGATATCGGTTCTTCTTGTTTTTTACCATAAATTTGGATTTTTGACTAAGTTTTTGATAACATTCAACAAATTCATGAACTAAAGTAACTCCGAGTGTCCATCCCTTGACTCTAAGTTCCTTAATCGCACCCCACCTCCATAAACCATTCCCAATTGTTTCATATCCCAGGACATGAAGGATTTTTCTTCAACATTTCTTATTTTTTCTTCTTTTCTCCACTTTGTAACAAAAAAATACAAAAAGCAGCATCAAGAGTGCCAGTAATGGTGATAGTATAGAGCATGTGCGTGTTCATATAGCATTCATCGTCCCCTAATTATGCACGAAGGATTTTTTTCCTATTTTTTTTTTACATTTTTACGACACAAAAAAGTTAAATTAAGAAAAAAAAGGAGGAAAAATCACCCTCGAGTCACTCATTCTTCTGATGCTGTTATTGTGTGCATGCAAAGGAGATTTTTTTTATGTACTTTAATGATTTTGAATATCTCGCGGACTGAAGAATGGAACAAGAGAAAGTTGGAAAGTTTATTAAGAAAAATGAGAGAAAATTTATTGATTTTTTTTTTGGGTTTTTAAATTGTTGTAAAATATTTTTTCGGATTGAGAATTTTTGGAGGATTTTGAGGGATGAAGACGGACAAGATTTAAAATATTTGTTGATTTTTGAAGCTTTGGAAGGATATTGAAGTCTGAAGAGGCACCCTGAGGTCTGTTTTTGGAGATTGGATGTTCAATATGAACAAAGTGGTGCTAATTGTGTCTTAGGAACCTCGCAGTAGTACAAAGTCTCAATTCATATAAAACATTTGTGTCAAAAGTTCAATTTTACTCAAATCAGTCGAGCATATTCTCATACAAACCGACGGTTATTTAACAAAATGTTCCAAAAATCAGCGAAAATTCAATTTAATTTATTTTTAATTTTTCATCACTTTCTCGTAAAAATTCCACCAGTCCAACCTCAAAATCACCCCAATCAGCCTCTCAACATCCCAACCAAGACTCAACAAGACATATATTCGGGGTTATTCGCCATTCATGTCCTCATCGCGCTTTATTTTCCATTCAAATCCATTAATTTTCATTTTCTTCAACTTTCTCTTTTTTTGTGCTTCATGCCAATCTTCATTCCTTATATCCATCCTCACCAAACCTCATTCCACATCCAATTCCATTCATTCCATTTATTCACCATCACCATAGTCATCATAGTCATCATCTTAGTAAGTCCTCCGTACATTTAATGCTGTAAATGAATAAAAATATGAAGCAACGCACAGAACAACTTCATGGACATGAGGTGGGAACGGGGGGGGGGGGGGGACGAGATGGGGTGAAATGAATTTAAATAAAGAAAATTTTCTTCTTTTATTTTTCGCTTGTTTTTGTGTTTGTGAGTTGAGAGAAAATAAAATAAAGGAGGAAGGAAGGCAGGCAAGGAATGAAGTGAACTCACCCGTGAATAAATTAAAAGATATGAAGACGATGTGGAAGGTTTTAGGTTGGGTTGGAGTGAAGCAATGGGCAGAAAAATCCATAAAAATGAGGAGAAAAGTGATAAAAAAAATCGGGGTTTGAGGCTTGAGGTGTTTTTTTTGAGAGGATTTTTTTATTTGAGCCAAAAAACTCATTCAACAAACTTTATATAAAATTTTTCATGTGGTTGCAGCATTCGTCTGATGAGATTCTGATTAAGTTTTATTTATTTTTTTCATATTTCCTTTCATTTCCACTACTTATTAATGAGTTTAAAAAACTCTTTTTGCAGTTCTCAGACTGCTCAGAAAAATATTCTCATTTAATTTACTTTTTTTCCTTCTTTAATTAAGTTTTTTTGCTGCTTATTGCTGATTCTGATGGATTTTATAATATTTATTTTATTTAATGAGATGAAAATTGCGAGGAAAAATTTTTATTTATTGAAAAAAAAATATTTTCTCTTGAATTTTTTTATATTTATTTATTTTTGTGCAAAAGCAGGTTTCAGGTGAGGGTTGGAGGTGCACTGGAGATGAGGATGGAAAATTCATATAAAAAACAGAAATTGAAATTCTAGAAAATAATTGAAATAAAATGAAAAAAATGTTCTTGAAAATCGCTAGGCGACGGTAATTTTGGTTAATGAAGATTTTTTGGAATTTTATTTATTGCATGTTATTGAATTTTTCAAATTTTGTAACATTAAAAAAATAAAAAAAAATTGAAAAATTCAAAAAAATTGAAAAATTCAAAAAAATTGAAAACTTCAAAAAAATTGAAAAATTCAAATAAATTAAAAAATTCAAAAACTTGAAAAATTCAAAAAAATTGAAAACTTCAAAAAAATTGAAAAATTAGAAAAATTAGAAAAATTGAAAAAATTGTAATAAAAGAAAAATTTAAACAAATTAATAAAAAAGAAAAAATTGAAAAAAATGGATGAAATTGAGAAATTAAAAAAAAATAAAAAAATTAAAGAAAATTGAAAAAAAATGGAAAAAATGAAAAAAAGAAGAAAATTGAAAAAAAAAATATTTCTAAGGCAAGGATCATTCCCAAATGACAAATCTGATCTTATCCATACTAAACCTCCATTCAAAACCTTTCGCCCACAGGTTTAATCGTCAATTGCGTCACATTCACATTCCAAGGCGTACTCAGCATATAAATAACACCTTCAGAAATACTTTCAGGCTCCAAGCAAGGTCTAGTGTCATAAAATGTATCAGCATCCTGTCTACCAGCAGCATGTCCAATATTAGTCCTCACAATCCCCGGACTAACATTCGCGACTCTTATCTTATCATTATCAGCCACAATCAGCTCTTGACGAATTATCTCAGTCAATGACCGAACAGCATACTTTGTTGCTGGATATATTGATGATGTGTTTGGGAATTTAATCATGTTGTCATAAACTGAGCCTACATTGATGATCATTCCGTAGTCATCAGCTACTTTCATTAGTCTAAAGGCTTCTCTTGTTGTGTGGACAAGTCCAGTAAAGTTGATGTTGATGACTTCATTCAGTCTTGCAGTTCTTTCATCACTTGGATCCAGAATATCATCGTAGAACGAAACTCCAGCATTGTTGATGAGGATATGGACTTTTTGGAATTTTTCTTCAATCCATTTGAAGGTTTTTTTGACTGAGTTTAAATCGCCGACGTCACATTTGTGTGAATGAATTTTTCCAGGTGCTGAGGTTAGTTCCTTTGCAATTTCATCGACTTTTTCAGAGCGACGAGCTAGTCCAATGACAATTAAACCATGTTGAGCTAAATCTTTGACTATTGCAGCTCCGATTCCGGATGAAGCTCCAGTGACTACTGCAATCTTACCGACCCATTTGTCCATGATTTCTATTTAGATGATTTCGGTAGGAAATAGTGCGTTTGGGTAGGAAAACACTGAATTTACCCTAACTTTGTGAAAGATTTTAAGAAAAATCAATAAAAGAACGTTCAATTGAAGCAATTTAGCAAGCAGAACAGCCTAATCAACTCAAAATTCCACAACTGACTGAGCACAAAATATACAATCTTATCAAATTCGAGAGCACTTCAAAGCTATTTCCACTTACTTATCAGTGGTTTACTTTCAAAGATAAGATAGATGATTGTAAGAATGTTCTAAACTCTGGCTTTTAATCTAATTAGCCAGTTGCCCAGCCCCTTCCCCCCAAATAAAACTAGAAAATGCTCAACTTTTTATTTTATTTAACTCCATTTACAATTTTTCCCCAACTGGCTTAATCGTCAACTGAGTCACATTCACATTATGAGGTGTACCAAGCAAATACAGCACACCTGCTGAAATGTCTCTGGGCTGAAGACAAGCTACACTTTTGTAGAACTGATCAGCATTCTCCAAACCAGCAGCACTAACAATGTTTGTTTCCACAATTCCTGGACTTAAGTTTGACACTTTAATCTTATCATTTTCACCTACAATCAGTTCCTGTCTAATTATTTCAGTCAATGCTCGGACGGCATGTTTTGTTGCTGGATAAACCAATGATCTGGTTGGGAATGGAATGACTGAATCCAAGACTGAACTAATATTAATGATCATTCCGTACTCATTTGATGCTTTCATTAATCTGAAAGATTCTCTTGTTGTATGGACGAGTCCAGTAAAGTTTACATTGATGATTTCATTTAATTTGGTTGTTTGATCTTCACTGGAATCGAGAACACCTCCAATGTAAGCTAGACCAGCGTTATTGATGAGAATATTGACTTTTTGGAATTTTTTCTCAATCCACATGAAGGTTTCCTTGATGGAGTTTAAATCACCGATGTCACATTTGCGTGAATAAATTTTTCCAGAAGCTGAGCTTAGTTCTGCTGCGATTTCATCGACTTTTTCAGAGCGACGAGCTAGTCCAATGACAGTTAAACCGTTTTGAGCTAGATCTTTGACTATGGCTGCTCCAATGCCTGACGAAGCTCCAGTGACTACTGCAATCTTGCCAATCCACTTGTCCATAGCTAGTTGATGCAAAAATTGAATAAAATCTATAAAAACTGAGCCGACTAAGCTGAATTGAGGAAAGAAACTGAACAAAGAACACATAAAGTTGTTATCTTCTAAGAGCATAGTTCCTAAGTTATCAGTTGATAATGAGCTATTGTGATTAGATACCTAAAAAAATCAGAAATTGTCGAACTGTAAGACGAGACACACTTTGCAACAATTTTAAAAAAGAAAATCCTGCAAACCCAAGAAATTCCATAAACAACAATATCTCACAAGACAATGCAATTCTTCAAACAGCAAAACAAGCCTTTAACATGCCACCTTTATCAATCATCAGCAACTGTCGTTGACCTTCCATTAAACCTCAACATGACCTACACATTATCATCATCATCAATTGACCCAAGTCATGCCATCCAACACGGCACTGCACATCTAAAGTGTATCGCGAGGTTGCACTTAAAACTATTAAAAATGCTCAGCACTGCTTGCTCTTGCTCCTTTGCCTTGCTGTGTTCTGTAAACATAAATTCGTCACGTAATTCAATTTGATATGCGCGAGCATTAAAGCGCCCTTCAATCTTCATTTTAATCAATTTTTTATTGGAAATGAAAGAAATTTCAAAGTTTAAAGGCATAATGTACAGTGTTGTGGATGTAGATGAACGTAAATTAATGGAAAAATAAAGTTAAGAAGCTATGAGAAGTGCTGAGGTGATTTTTGCTTCAAAAAATGATGAAAAATTCAACAAAAAATATCAAAAACAAGTCGGAATTAAAGTTTCATGACTTAAAAATTCAAAAATATGAAAAGCAGCAGATCTAGCAAGATTATCCAGCATAATCTCATCAAATTTTCATCCCAACATGTTCCAACATTTAATAAAACATTAAAAATATGAGAAAAAAATCCGCAAGCACCTTTTTAATCTCATTTTATTTACTTTTTTTGCTGTGTGTTTGTCAGTCACAGACAGCAACAGAAGCAGGCAGACAGGCTGGATGAGTAGGAATGAGATGAGAAATGTTCATAGAAAGACGAATTATTGGCATTAAAAATTATCCTCAAGAGACGCATTTTGAAGTGAGTTATTTTTTGGCGATGATTTTTATGCTCAATTTGGGATGTGAGGGGAGATTTGGTGACTTTTTGAAGGGTTTTTTGGACTCTAAAAATGTTATTTTAAATTTTTGATGATTTTTGAAGCAGTTTTGTGTTCAAAAAGACCAATTTCAATGATATTTAAACTTGTTGTCACCAAGTTATGAGGATTGACTTCTTCAGACCCTCTTTAGTCATCTAAAACTTTGCTAAAATACGTCAGTTCCATTTTTGAAACTTTCATACTCATTTGAAATCTTTCAGCCACCTTAAGATCATTTCACATCATCAAAAACCTCATCAAACCCCTTCAGATCTTCTAAAACCTTACATAAACCTCCTTAAGTCCTCTCACGCACTCAAAACTGCATCAAATTCCAAGAACAACGAACCAAATCTCAATTTTGTCTATTTCTGCTGCCGTTGCATGATTTATTGCGCCACATAACAACATTGCAAATTATTTCTCATTTTATTTTGATCGCATTTCATTTTTTATTGAGTCAGTCCATCCATCTACTGAACTGTAATGCACGTAGAAACTTTTTTATATGAGATTTTATGAATCTTAAGTTCACTTCATACACGTTCGAGATTGCTCATAATTCTTGACTGAAGCTTGATGCTGATGATGGGGATTCAATCAAATTGGCTTTTTATTTGAATGAAAAAATTGTTTAGAAATGGAACGTTTATTTTTGGTGTTCTCGGTGCTATTGAGATGCAGTTTGGGGTTGACTGGGATTTTTTTAAAAGATTTTGTGGTATTTTTAATTTTTTCAATTGTTTTAAACTTTTTTAATTTTTCCAATTTTTCAAAAATTTTAAATTTTTTTTAATTTTTTTAAATATTTTATAAAGTTTGAATTTTAAATTATTTAAAATTTTTTTTTGACTTTTAATAATTTTTTCAATTTTTTTTTTGATTTTTTATACAATTTTAATTTTTTTTCTATTATTTCAAAAATTTCTAAAAACCAACAAAGTCAATAAGTTCCCAAAAAGTGCGCTTTGTGCACCTCATACCCCAATAACTACTCACATTATATCCAATAATTGAGCAGTAATGCACATTTCAGTGTTATTGATCATGTAAGTTTGAAGAAATCGAGTTAAAACCAAAGCAAAAGCAGCAACAAAGAAGACGAAAAAGAAGGCACAAAATTAGACATCAATCGATCATCAACTGGCAGCAGCAGCAAGCAAGCAGCAAAAGCAAAAAAAAAAAAATGCGAGAAAGAAGAAAAAAAGTTGAAATAAAAAGTTTTTAACATCTCAATAAAGTAAAAGAAAAAAATTGAATTTCGCAAAAATTTCTCATGCCGTTCCGGCATTTTCGTGATTGAACTATTGACCAGCATCAGCATCAGCAGAAGTAGTTGTGGATCATGAAAAGTTTCATAATTTTTTGTTTGTTTTGATTCTCGAGCTCTCGTCTGTGCTGCACATTTTGTGTGTCTTGGACTCGATTTATTGCTGTTTGAATAATTTTTCAACAAGATAATCAACATGTCATGACTTACATGCTTATTTGCAGCTATAGATCTCTCTTTTATTCATTTCTATGCATGCATATTGCAATTATGAATAGCTTGTACTCATCTTGCCTTATTATTGGTGCTGTTAAGATTTATGAACCACAAAACAAATTCAGGAACTGAAATATGAGAATCAGGCATTCTTAACTCAATTTTTTTGAATTATTAGATCTAGCTTGTCTGTGTATTGATTCCTGGGACTTGCTGCTCAATTTTAGAACCTAATGAACCTTCAAGAATCCAGAATCATAGCTTAATCTTACAAATTCCATTCCACAACATCCACATCCACCACCTGCATCAGAATCATCATTATCAAGTTATGCATATGCTGCATCTTCTGTAAGTGAAGCTCAGAGCTTGAAATTTATGAGTCTTAAGATGAATTCTGACACTAAATGCTGTTAAATGCCATGGTAATTCGCAACATTACCTGCCTTTTATGCTCAAAATAGTTTATGGCATGTGTGATTGAGATCATTCATGCACGACTTTTTAATGCTGTTTTATGCTGAATGGATGTATTTTTGTATTGCAGGTCGAGAGTAAAGTAAGTTTGAAGAATTATTGAGAATTTGGATGCTCGTGGATAATTATTGCAATACCGACACAGCGATCATGGGTTCGAGACTGGGCATGAGAAATTTTTCACTTGTCCTTTTTCGAATCATATGTACTGGAAATGAGGCTCACAGCCTTCCTTTGTAGGCTACAGGCAGTAATGTCATCAAAGGAGTGGTTCGGATCCCACTATAAATTGTAGGTCTAGGTTTGAGTGCAGTGGTTTGGCGCATCCTCACTCGTTAAACTTCCATTAGCTGCAAAACGCCCTAGCTCACCTCTGGATCACTATTGATCTGAATAAATAGGTAAAGGTTTTTTTTAACGCCTACATTATCGTATATAAGTTTCGAATGCAAAAACAGAAGTCTCTAAGTACTTCCAGTTCCGAGTTTTTGAGCCAGCCAGCCAACCAATCAGTCAGCCAAAGTTAAGGTAAATGCGCTTAAAAGGAATCACATTTGTGGGATACTTGAAGTTTCTATAAAGGAGAAAGGAGGTTTGGGTGGAAGGATGTTGATGTGTTTGATTGAAAAAAACTCTTTTTCAGCCATGTTGGAACTGCTTGTTCCTCTAAGCCACATACCAGTACTTCGATAAAACTTTTCAAATTCAAAAAAAATTTATTTTTTAAAAAAATTGTTCAAGTTTCAAAACGCATTTCTTTGCAATATTTGAATTTAATTAAAGTTAAGCAACAATAAAGCATTTAAAGCTTATCTTAGGCAATTCTGAAGCTTGCACAAAGCGAAATAATTGCAAATTTCTTGAGTTTTGGTGTTGTTGATGCATAATTGAGGTCAAAATATAATTTTCATTAAATTTAGAACACATTTTAGTAAATTTGCATAAAGTTTACAAAATAAAAGTAAATTTCATAGATCTGGTGCATAACTGGAAACATTTGAAGTATAAAAGAACCTAAATAAGTGGTTTACATTATAAAAACATCATATTTATTCAATTTAACACGTGTATGAGTGGTTATCAAGACAATTCGTGGTTACACGGTCGTTTCATAACTTTCAGTGAATTAAATTACGGTAGACCAAGTAGATACAACCCTGTTTTAACACAAACAATCACCGTAATACAGCAATTAGATTTGGAGACTTTAGACCAATTGCAATTCCAGTAACCCAAATATTAGATCCATTTGGGGAAATAAGTTTTCATTCTAACCAAATTAACGGAATCATTTCAGCATTACCATTTACATTCCCACAATTCCCCCAAATCCAAGCGAACTTTTCAAGCTATACCGCTACAAAGATAACATGTTATTTCGTCATAGATAAGAATTATTTAATTTTGTTACATTTGTGTTGGAATTTGACAAATACGATCAAGTTTTTTTATTTTCTCGAAAACATTTTTAAATTTTTTAAATTCAACTTTTACAAAAACTTTAAAAGTTTGATTAATTGTGTCTTAGTGAAGTTAATGTGACCAATAATCTTGATCATATAAAGTTGAAGTGTAATTTTGTGAATTTCATCACTTTTTTTAAGGCACAAAAATTTTTGCTTGACATTTTTTCATATTTTATTTTGTAAGCTATGACTAAGCATGTGTGCTGATGAATAAAAATGAAGCAATAAATTTTCATACTATTTTTAGAAAAATTTAAACGCTGCGCAATGTCTGACGAGGTTTATGAGCAAGGCAGTTCCAGTTCTAAGCAATTTGAAGTCATTGAACCTCCAAAATCACCACCAAGTCTTCTCAGCGATGCAAATTTGATTAAAATTGATAAAAAATTAATCTTTAAATTATCAAAAGATGGCAAAAATGTAAAGAAGGAAGTCAAAAGTATCTGCAAAGTCCTTCATTTCTCATCCGAGTGGAGTTTTGAGGAAGTCATGACAACTATTGATGGATTGGACCCTAAAGAAAATCCACAACTGTTCATTTTCATGATTGAGGCAACAAATTTGGGATTTTCTTCAAATAATCAGGATGATTCATCAGCAAAAGTAGCACAAATACATCAAATGCTGCTCAAATTCAGCCTCACACGTCCAATGATCCTCCAACTTACGTCTGAAGATGAAAATATGTCAAAATTTTACTACAAAGATGAAAATTCGAACCAATTTGATGTTGTTGATGATTTGCAGCATAAGATTGAGAACATCAACAGTTTTTCAACATTTATGAGCTGTTTTCTGGATAGGAACTTAGTCAGTACTGAGAATAAGCTGCTTGGCATGCTTGACCAACTCCAAAATTCATCTACTTTTTTGAGATTCCTTAAAACCTTGAAATTAAGCGATAAATTCTTCCAAAAGTTGGTTCTTAAATGTTCAAAAAACTCATCATTGGCTGAATTTATGGCTGTTTTGGATGTTCCATTTGAAAATGACCAAATGACTCTAAATTGTAAAGCACAAAGCTACTTGTCTCAAGTATTTAAAGGTAGTCAACCTCTGGATGTATCAACATCAGTTCTTCTTACAGCTGTAGAGAACCAAAATGTAGAAGTCATCGACTATTTATTATTGGATCTTACTCATTTTATCCAGCAACTTCCATTTGATCATCAAGTTAAAGTTTCTACATCTGCCTTTGAGAGAGGTCAACTTCATGATTTCTGCAACTTGATTGATGTTGCTGACTTTCCATTTCCTGATAAGTTCAAAAAGGAACCAACTGAGCATGACAGATTTGAAGCAATTGTTGAAGAACGAGCAGAACTTGAAGCTGCAATAAAAGAAGAAAATTTTGATGGCATTGCCAAGTATACCAAAATAAATCAAAACCTTAAAGTTGTTTATAACATCAACAATAAATCAGCATTAAGTCTAGCTGCTGAATTTGAGAAATTGAGTGCATTCAACTATTTAAAGTTGAGTGGTTTCAAAACAACAAATCCGAATGAAAAACTTGAAGAATGTGAAAAAAAGACGAGGAAGTTTGTAGCACAACAGAGGAAGCAAAATGTCAGCACAGCTTTAATTGATGACGAAAGGTCTGTTAATTTACTGTGCAATAAGTCAGTAATTTGCAACAAGAGAATTAGTAAGGAACAAGAGATGAAATATAGGAAGAAGATCAGGAGCTGGTTTGAAGACATCAGCAAGATCCAAAATGGTTCAGAATTTCTTGATGTTGCTGCTTCCTGTCCTAAGCTGACAATCATCTTTGATTTCGAAAATAAAACGGTAAGTCAATTGCTGAGGATTCAGTTGAGTAAAAAAAATTATTTTTAAACTTTATTTTAATTTTAGGTAGAAAATGTCAGCTTATCCGGACCAAATGTAGAAGGTTCCATGTATCCGTTATCCAAGTGGATCTTCGTTGGTGCTAAATTGATTGATGATTCTGGAGCACAGCGTGAACAGAAGATCAAAGGAGTTTTGGCACACGAACTGTGTCATTATGTCATGCGACTAGTTTATGAGAATCAGGAGATGCCTTACTATAAGGACAGCAATGATATGAAGAATAAGTTTAAGGCAATTGTCAAAACTATCAACAAGTGGACAACAGAAGATTTAGAACGTCCTGATGATAAGTGCAATGGAATCATTTCATCAGTTTTTACAGCATATAAAGTTGAGGACTTCCATCCAGAGCTGATCGTCCGAGTTGTCCAAATCCTGTCAAATTTTGATGATTCCGAAGAGAAAGTGAAGCATCTTGAACTAAAATACAAAGTTCTCTTTGATTTCTGGTTCAATCAAGTTGTTCCTGATCTTCAAAAGTATCTTCAAAGAAATGAAGAAGTAATCAGGTTAAATAGAACTATTGAACTGCTTCCTGCTATTCAAAAACTTAAAATTAAGCTCCTTAATCAAGATAAAGTAACAAAAATAACTGAGAATAAAGTTGTTGTGGTAAAGACGAATGTACCGAAGCTGTTGCTCATCAACATCCATGAAGACCTCCAGAAGAAAGATCGAAGCTTGTTTAATTCACAAAATATTTTTATTGATCCTGAAAAGCTTAAAAACCTACAACTTTGGGATGATTATAATTCAATATGTTCTGACAATCAGGAACTAAGCATCTTTGTGGACTGCACACATGAAATTCCGGATAGTCTGGGAAGTATTTTCATCAACAAGGAACTAAATTTCATATTTATTGTGTCAAATGAGGTCCAATGTGAAAAAGTCAATGAAATTTTTAAGGAACAGGAAATTAAAAATGCAATAAAATTGGAAGTAACTTACAACTGGAAAGACTTGACAGAAGGAAGTCAAAATTTGATGTTGAAAACCAAAATTAACTTCCAAAATAATTCACAAATTTCATTGTTGGATCTTGTAATGAACAGAATTGAAACTGAGGAACCGACAACCAGCACAGCAGTAGAAAATGACAAGGAAGACATTAATGATCTGATAGATGAACAGCTTTTGAACTTAGTCCTGGAAAATCATCAAGTTTTAATCAACTCAAATGAAAATGATGACAAAAATTTTGACTTGCTTTACAAAAAAAGAGGTTTTGTTAAAAAGGTTATAATAACTGCAGAGAATGAGGAAGATGAGGATTCGGAGGATGAAAAATCAGAAGGATTATTTACAAAAATTCTCAACGTTTTTCTTAAAAACAAACCAAAAAATATAAATTTAATCAGAAGAAAAATTAAAAGCGAACAAATTTCACAAGAAAAACTTCTTGAAGAATCCAAAAACCAGCAATACGTCCTCATCTCAGATTATGCTGGAAATGGCAAAAGTTGGGCGATGAAAAACTTGTCGAAAATCCTTCGAGAACAAAATCCAACAAGTTGGGTGAGTTATGTGGACTTGAAGCAGTTCATTGACCAGTTTAAGGCACAAAAAGCCGAGCCAGACTTTTCATCTTTTATGATCGAGCACATTTTAAAGCCACAACAGCAATTTGAGGCCAAAATATTTCAAAAACTTTACAAGGACGGCCGAGTTTTCATTCTTTTTGATGGATTTGATGAAATTGCTCCAAATTATGCTGAATTTGTGTCTAAATTGGCACAGAACTTTCAACAAAATGGCGGAAATCAGCTGTGGATTGCAACTCGAGACTATTTTGAGGTTGATTTGATGGAAAAACTTAAGCTTAATGTTGCTTATAGTCTTGATGAGATGACAGAGTATGATGGAATTGACTTGATAGCAAAAAGCTGGCTATTGATGGATTTACAGAAAGACAATAATGAGCCAAAATCTAAAAAAGAGTTCGACAAGTTCATTAAATCGTCGCCAAAATATGAAAATTATCAACAAAAAGCTCGAAAAATAATCAAAAAAGCTGAAATTTCAAGATATAATTCAGTTGGACTTCCTCAATTGTTTAAAATGATTGCTGGTGGATTCAAAGATGAGGAAAATGTTGATGACTTGCAAGGAATTAAAATCTACGTTAAATTTATAGACATTCTTTACAAAAGATGGTCACAGGGCAAAGGTCAAATCAGAGACGAAGCAAATGTCAAAAGTCAGCGATTTAAGCTTAGTTTCTACAATTTTCATCAATTTCAAGCAGTTTTAAGTTTGTTCCCAGAATTGGCTAAAATCTTGTTTCCCAATTATGATGGCAGTGAATGGCCACAGGAAGAAGTCATCGCTTGTGCCTTAATGAGCATAAAAAATGGAAAAATTTATTTTCCTCACGAGACATTCCGAGAATATTTTGTGGCTGATGCTATTGTTAATGCTTTACAAAATAAGGAAACAGAAAAAAAAGTTTTAAAATTTGTGGAAAAAATTTTTTACACCGAAAAATTTAAAATCATCAAAATTTTTATTTTAAATGCAATTAATGAAAAATCTTTACTGGAAAAAGTTAAGCCACAAATGGAGAAGCTGATTTATTGTGCAGATAGTTTTGGACTGATTTTTACCGAAAATCTTGAGAATCTTGCGGATTTTTCAATTAAAGTGCTTAAAAATGGAAATTATAAAAGCGTTAAGGATGTGTTGGATAGAAATACTGAGATTATTGTAAGGAACATCAAAAGTGCAAAACTGTTTTCAAAATTTCAAGATTTTATTTTTGTTTTCTTAAAAATCGACGACTTGAAAGTTTTAATCCTCAAAAGCTGTGTTCTTCAAAGAATCGTCAAATCAAGTCTCGGAATTGAAAGTTTTAAAAATTTTGTGACAAGAACAAAAGAAAAAACTGATCGAGAATTTATCAGACAAGGATTGATGGTGAGGAGCAGTGATCGGCATAAAGGCAACATTTTTTACTTCTTGACTGAATCCACAAATTTAAATGCTCAAAAAGTCCAGAAATTCTTAAAAATCATGGAAAAGTTCTTCGCAGCCACTGAAATAATTGAATTAATGAGCAAATGCGACGCGGAAGGACGAAATATTTTACAAGTTTGTGTTTGGGTAAAAAACGAAGTAAATTTGAAAATTTTGTGGACAGAAATTGAAAAATATTTTGAAGCCAAAAATTTACCAAAAACTTTTAAAAAACTTGTTAAGCAACAAGACAGGTTGAAAGAAAACATTCTTCATTATGCTGCCAATTGTGACAAGATTGAAGTTCATGAGACTTTATGGGAACTTTTGCTCAAAAAAATTGAAGATCGAGACGAATTAAAGGATTTTATTCTGGACAGTTTTGTAAACAACTTTGTTCATGAACTTGTGAAGGAAAATTTAAATCCAGCAATAATTGAGTTGACATTTAAAAATCTAAAAGAAAACTTCAGCGATGCTCAATTTCAAGAAATTTTAACATCAAAACAAAGGTGGGAAATGAATTTGCTTCAAAATGCTGCATTGTGGTCAAAAGTCATCGAAGTTCATCAATTTTTATGGAAATTTTTCCGAGAATTTTGTGGAACTGATGCAAAGTATTTGGAAATGCTCAAAGAAGTCGATGAATTAGGACAAAATATTCTTCAAATTGCTGCCGAAAATGCATCGAGTGAAGTTTTTGAGTTTTTGATTCAAGAATTAGAAAAAATTGCATCAAGAGATGAAATCAGGCAAATGTTAAGGAATTCAAATAAGTTGAATCAAAATTTGTTGCAGTCAGCAGCAAGTTCGAACAAATCTTCAGAACTTCATAAAACTTTATGGAAAACTTTGCGAAAATATTTTGAAAAATCAGAAATTTTGCAGTTTATAAAAAATGTTGACGTCGATGGAAATAATCTTCTTTTTAATGCTGTAAATGGATGGAACAAAAAAGAAACTGTGGAACTGACTTGGAATGAATTTAAAAGTTTTTTGACGCACGACGAACAAGCTGAATATTTAACAATGAAAGGAAAAGATGACAAAAATTTAAAGCAAATATGTAGCAAATACGATAAGGAACTAAGCGCATGGATTGAATCCCAAATAAAATATTACAAACTAGTTTTTTAAAAACATTCAAATCCAATCAAACTTATAAAATACCCCAGATTAAAAGTTTATTTCGTACCTTTAATTTACAAAATAATTAAAATAAATAAATAAATATTTAAAAATTAATTGCAATTAATTATTATTTTCATTATTTTACGCTCATTTTTGGCACTTTCTAGTCAGCACTCCAAAAACTTTAGTCTGTAATTAAATAAAGAAGCAAGCAAGCAACATTTCTCAACTTGAAATTGTGTTGATTTATTTCTGTTGAAAGTTGAAATGTTGAATTTTGTGAATTTTTGGCAAAAAATGTGGAACGCTTCACGATTTTGCGTGTCATCCTTGCGCAGGGGCCATGCTAATCTTCTCTGTATCGTTCCAATTTTAGTATATGTTCTGCCGAAGCAAGAACAAAATTGTGTGTGGCAAAAAGTCTACTTAAGCTACACATGTCCTTGATATTGTCTTGTGAAGTATAAGATTTGGTATAAAAATCACTGAAAGTGGAACTGAATGGAAAATGGAACGGAATTGAAAGAAATTTTAGTCAAATTGAATTTTTGCAGGTAAATTTTGAGATTTGATTCTTTTTGGATGAGTTTTGATTCCATTTTGAATGTTATTGAATTTATTGACGAACATTTGTCAACTTTCGAACCAAAACCATGATTTTTTGTGAATATTTTGCTTCAATTTGCCATTTCAACTCTAAAAAACTGTCTAATTTGCTTTCAAAGTTCAAGAACAGCACCAAAAAAATCACATTCGATGCAAAAACTTCCTCTTACTTCTCCAACTCTTAACTTGTTGCCACACAACCCATTAACACCACAACAGCGCCAAGTTGCAATCATAAAGCGATAAAAAGTCGTTCCTCTAACTGCTGCTGCAGCTCATGTTGATCATCATCATCTTAAAAATCAGTTCAGCATTTTTTTGAATCGATAAAGCACGCGAAAGTAATTTGCACCTCTTTTATTGCAGGTTCACTGCATCGCACCTTTAAAAACTTGTTCAAGACTCAAAAGATAGAGAAAATTGAGGATGGTAAGTGCTGTACATTTAATCTAATCATCACATCTGCAGACTGAATTATCGACTCAATTTTAATGAAAATCTTTTACATATTCTGAGCTGTAATTTGTAATTTGTGGCTGAGTTGAGCTCATCTAGGCTGCAGATGAGTTTAATTTAAAATTTTTTGGATCAAATGTTATCGATGATTGAGATTTGTGGCTGATTGAGGATGAATTGGAAGCTGTTGATGGACTTTTTGATGAATTTTCTGGATTGTTGAGTTTACTGTTGGATTTACGGAGGTCAATAGAGATCAGTTCGGTGTCTAAAATTCAATATTAAGCAACATAACCTCAAAATGGGACATAAAACCCCTAAGAAAGTCAGCTGAACTTCCTAAACCCCCTCAAAATCTTAAAAAAAATATTTATTAAAAAAACAAGCAAGTTAATGAACTAATTTGTGCCTCAATTGTGTCTGTTAATGTGCCAAGCCACACTTTTATTCGTTCTTTATGTCAAGTCATGTCCAATTTGGTTGTGTAAATATTTACGAATGAGACACGTTGAGTAAATTAAGCATATCACAATATCCATTTCATAATTCATACTTACTTATTTATGAGACAGACTTTCACAAGTTTTAATGGGGTTTTGTTGTGTCTGAGGTGGGGTTGTTATTTTTTGGGGTTACTTAAGGCTGAATGGAGGTCTTTTAGTTTGTTTTTTTGAGAATTTGCTTCAATTTGATCGAATTATTGTACATTATTAAGAAATTTAAGGTAATTTTTAGGTTATGTCAGTCAAATAAGCACAAAACTTTATCAATTTCTATCCAAAAATCCACAAAATCACCAAGAAATCCACATTTCGTGCTTCAGTTTCATTAGAAATATCTCAAAAAATGTCATTCATAATTCATTGCCTGCCTGTCTCATTAAAAGAAGTGAAAGTCCATAAATGAAACGCAACCCTTTCCCCGTGTTCCTTTTCATCCTCTATGTGCAGCACATCCACGTGTCTATTTTGTAATTTCTTGAATTAATTAATTCACATTTTTACCTTTTTTATTTACTTTTCTGTGCCTGCTCGCCTGCCTTGTTTGCTCAACAAATGATGGAAATTTCTTTATTTTATTCATGTGGGGATGTGATGATGACGAAGGTTTTGTGGAATGAGAAATATTGGGAATGAAATGGATGTGGCACTTCCACCCAACTCCTGAACAGCACCGAGAAAATATCGATTAGCATAAATGTACTTAAATATTTACTGTTCATTTAATTAATTTCACTGAGTTATGAGACACACTTTTTTGAGGTTATGTTGCATTGTGGACATGAATTTTAATAGTTTTAAGAATTTATTAATTTTTAATGAAAACATTTTTATTAAAAAATGAAGAAAAAAAATAAATTTTAATTGCATAATTAGTCTGAGCTATTTCTGAGCTTCTCGTTGGTGCTGTTTAGTGCTTCTTAGATTTCTTATTTATTAGTTTTTGAGTTGGTGGTTGAGTGGATGTTGTGTGTTACTATGAGTGGGTAGGAGATGCAGCTAATGTCCATAATAAGATGGAATTTTTGGATTTTTGTCGATAATTTTAATAGTTAAGCATTTAGTGTTGGAAATTGACAAGCTTTAGTTGGTTTTAGAACCCGACATTCTCATCAATCTGACAATGAGTCATTTAATTTCCAATCTTTTAATTTTACAATTTTTCTCGACAAGTTTTAAACTCTTTTTTCAGTTTTTTATTTTGTAATTTTATAATAGAAAAGCTTTTAAAAATTTTTTTGGCAAAAATCCATAATTACTTATCATCATAATAACTACTCTGAATCATAAAAAATAATTCTTAACATCCTCAATAATCCCACGGTTCCGTAACTATTCATAAAAAATTCAATCTCACAAGACAAAAATAAAATTCAAAAAAAAATCTTTAAAATTTCTTTTCATATTCAAATTTTAATTTTTTTATTAAATAATTTCAGCATAATAAGCATCAACAGGAACAGACTCGACATGTGTGTGTCCCTAAATTATTTTTTTTATTCCTTTAAATTCCCAGTCAAGCATGTGAAAGAGATGAGAACAAGACGGTAAAAAAGACTTAATTTGCATATCAACAACAGGAACAAGAACAAGATACAGAAAAGGAGCAAAAAAAGAATGAAGGAAGTGAAAAAAAGGTGAGGAAGTAAGACAAGCAAAAAAAGAAGGCAAAAGAAGCAGAGCGACAGTAACGGGAATGTTGGAAGGGTTAATTGAAGATGAATTTTGAGACTTGATTTTAGATGTGAATTGATGAGTTGCTGGTGATGCTGAGGCTCTGTTTTAAGAAGTTTTAAATTTCATCAATTTTTAAGATTGTTGAAATTATTTTTGGACACAAATTTAAATTTTCCAGAATTTTGTCATTTTTAACCTCAAAATTTTCAAGAATTTGGAAAATTATCATTAAAATTCTGAAAGTTCCAACCGTAATCTTACAAATTATCCAACAATCTGATCTTAAACTTTCAATTTCAACTCAAAAAAGTTCCCATCCCTTGCCAAACAATTCTAAAATTTCAGTTGAATTTAAATCAATTTTTTGTGCTTGAAAGAATTTTTTTTTAATATTTAAATAAGATTTTTTTTAACTCTCATAATCGAGAGATAGTCAGCTGCATCTGATGCTTTATGCTGCTTAAAATGTTCTTCATGATGCACCTTGAAATTAATTTTTTATGATTTTTTTTTATTAATTTCATGACCGTTTTTGAGTCGTGCATTATTTGCTGTGAATTGATGATGAGTTTGAGGATGTTTGGTTGATGCTGGAATGGAATTTTTGAGAATTTTGAATTTAATTTTTGAGAATTTAAGCAGTTGTGATTTTATTTTGTTAACTTTGAGTTAAATTTATCAATTATTGTGGATTTGGAGGTTAAAATGTTGATGAAAATTGAAGAATTTAATGAAATTTGTGCAACTTTTGACATTTTTATCAGCAGTAAGTCAACTTTGAGGGCATTTATTGATAAATATTGTACAACTGACTCCACAAAAGAGTAAATGATCTTAAATTGAGGTTGTGTTGAACTCAAATGACCAAAAGTTACTAAAATTGATCTCAAAATTGCAAAAAAATGAAGAAAATCATTAAAATATTGGCAAAATCGCACCAAAACTTCAAAATTAAAAGTCATAAAAACTCAATTGAATTCAATCTTTGTCCAAATAACTCAAAATATCTTCAAAATCTTAAAAAACTTCCAAAATTCTACAACAAAAGATCCAATTTTTCATTTTTTGTTCATTTGTAAATTTTTTATTGGCTTAGTTCCCTTAAAATCAGCACAAAACATCTCCAATTCAGTTGAAAAATCTTAAAGACGCATTGCTGACTTGCTACATGCTGAGATGTTATTGGAAATTCATCCCAATTTTTTCGAATACAAAAAGTGACTTGCAGAAAAAAAAGAAGAAGTCGGAAGGGAAGAATGGCAACAAATGTGCTGCTGCTGCTGCTTCGATTAGAAAATGAAATAAAAATAAATTGTGCGGATTTTTTTAAGGCAAGAAGAAGGGAAACAAGAATTTTTTAGGGTGAAATTTTTTTGCTTGATTTTTTTTTGTGTTCGATTTTTTAAAAAAATGGAGAAAATTTGAAATGGTGGAAATTTTTATTCTTTTTTGTGTATTTTGGTGCTGTTTGTGCCTGCAGAGTCACATTCGTGGTTGTTGTTTTTTGAGCTGAGTGGGTTGAAAAATATTTTTGGAAGCATTTTTGGATGTAATTCTTGGAATTGTTAAACAATAAATCTGAATTTACATCCACAACCCTCCCCAGACCCCCAACAGCACCCCCAAAAAAATTCTCATCTCCAAAAATAAAACAAAAAGATGAAAAATCTTGAAGAATTTTCTCAATTTTTTCATTAAAAAATTTTTCCTCATTTCCACCCAAACACAAGTTGAAGTCCACACGAATCGTCCTCCTTACAGCAGTGGAATGAGATGCGAGCAGAAAATGAGGCAAAAAAAGTAAAGAAGACGAAGGAAAAATATCATTTACCGCTGTTGCGAAGTATTTTCTTGTGTAGATTGAAGATGGAAAAAATCGGATGAAAATTTTCAAGTTGTAAAGGCACTGCAGTATGAGGTTCAATGGGTATAAGACGCATTTTTCTGGTGGAGTCTTAAAAGATGCTCAGAAAATGTTCTCAAAGTTTTTACTTAATTCTCAATGAAATCAATTGATAACCTCAAATTTTAGTAACTGGACATCCAGACATTCAGCCAATCTACAGCCAGCACCTTATTTCATCTCCTCCAACCACACAAGCATCTCAAAATAAAATCTCAACTCGAATTTTTCACATTTTCTTTTATTTATTTTTCCTTTCTTTTTTCCATCATTTTTATTCATTTTTTTAAGGCACGGCATCAAGTGACGAGATCCACAAGATATCTTAAGAAATAGAAATGGAAATAAAGCACCAGGCAGGGGAGTGGGGGGGGGATGAAGAAGGAGTAAATATGGAAATGAGAAGTGATGGATATGCGCAAGATTGATTGAAGTTGAAATGTATGTCGAAATATGAAATTTTTGTGCTTCGTCTTGGACATGAAATGAAACATAGCAGCTGCCGTCGTCTTCTTGTTCTGACTCATTTTTTTATTGTTATTTAAATCAATTTTCTTATGTGGAATTTTACTTGTGAATTTTAAATCAGATTTCTTTCCTTTTTTTGGGGTTGGATTCTTATTGGATTCAGTTTTTTTGTATTAGGGATTAATGGAATGAATGAATCAATGGACATAGCGAAAGTAAGGTTTTAAAAAGGTAAGTTTGACAGTCCTGAACCTCAACATCCAAGATAGAATATTAAACTCTGGTTTTGTAGCTACTAAGGTTGGATAAGACAGCTTGGTCTCTAATATTGACTTTCAATGGTTCTTCTGGCTAGGATTATTCATAAGATAACCTCAAAGTGTCATCAATAATCCAGAATTCTTTAAAATTGTCAGCCACAAACCTCATTCAATCCATCAAATTTCAACCCTTTCGTCCACACAAACCTACATAGTCCCTGTCCTAGTCCCAGTCACACCTACACATCCTGAAATAATTTCCATATTTTCCATTCAAAACTGAAAATTAAGAAAACTCATCCATTAGACACACTCAAAATAAATAAAATGAAATAAAGCAAGAAGAAGCAAATCGAGTCGAGTAAAATGATGGAAGTACGAGTCAGTCATGCACGCGCCAACATAAAAACTCACCCTGGCCAAAAATAATAAAAATAAAAATTGGAAGAAAATTTGAAAAGGAATCGAAAGGAGTTCCAACAATAACAGCAATAGCAAGAGAGGCCCGGGCATATACGGAGTAAGGCACATACATATCGTTCACACATCCATACATACATACATACATCCATTCATTCAGTCACTCGAGTAAGCCACGCCTTTCGTTGAATTCGAATTGAAGAAAAAAAAAATAAAAAAAAAATCTCGCGTCTCGTAAATTTTTCTACTTTTTTTTTGTTGCTGCTGTTGCTGTTTGTGCTTGCTTGGCAATAACACACGACACACGAAGTAAAGGAACAAGAATATCAACAGCAGAAGCAAGGGATATATTTATGTACTTAATATGTGCTGTTTTCTTTCCTCGCATCGATTTCTCGAGCAAGTTTCGAGTTAAATGTGAGGAACTGACTTGACGCAAGCGTGACTCCCCTTTCGCGGATTGTGGATGGAATTGGAACTAGGAATGAGAGATGAAAATGTTGTTAATTAAACCCTTCGTGTGCTGCTTTCACACACACACATACATGCATGCTCAGTGACTTGTTTGTGTGTGTGAGTAAGGCATAAACATATATGAGAGATTCTCACGTATGCTGAATGTTGCTGGCTGCTCAATGTTTTTTTATTCTGTTGCTTTCTCCTTCTCGTCCCACACACAACACATTTTATGCTTATGCGATACATCACACACACACACATACATACATATACATATACAGGCACAGATGTACAGGCACATGAGATTCATATATGAGAAATCGAACACTTTTCTTTTTTTTTTTTTGGTGCTCAGCTTCTGCTTGTTGTGGATGTGTTGGTGAAAATTTTGCGATCTTTTCTTTTGTGTCAATTTTTATTTTATTTTGTTGCTGCTGCTTTTTTTGGGAGATGAAAAAAAGGGGAAAATTTTGTGCCTTTTTTTTTGTGGGTTGATGAATTTTATTGGAATTTTTTGGGTGCCTTTTTATGACTTAAAAGAGATTTTGGTGAATTCTCCGGTGATGGGAAATTTATGGAGCATGAAAATTATGTTTTTGGAATTTTCGAGGTTAGAAAAAATTTAAATTGAATGTCAAAATCTTTACTTTTCCACTTCTTATCTGATTGGAACCACCAAAAGTTATTAAAGTCCTTCTATAAATTCCTTAAATTCCCAAAATGACACAACATAAAAATCTCATCCAAAAACACACGAAAAACCGATCAAAAAGATTCCATATCACTGATATCCATAAAGTAACCCGCATGATCTCATATAAAATACATGAAAAAATTAATCTCAATAACAACAACAAGAACAATCAACAAGACACTCAACAATGAAGAAATGAAGCCAGAATCAAAAGTTATCGTTTATTAAATCATGAAATAAAATTAAAAAGAAATGAAAAAAAATAGTTTGAAAATTAAAATGTGAGAAAAATTGAAAGGAATGAGATGAAAAATAAGTCAAGGGATGGACATCAATCCTAGATTTTTAATGGAATTTATAATCAAATTTTAATCTAATTTAGCCAAATTTTATAATTTTTTCAACATTTTGAAAGATTGAGCATCAAAATTGACATTATAACCTTAAAATGTTCAACCTGGTTCCACTCATTAGGTCCCAATCAGGTACCTCCACCTTGCATATCCACACATTCACTTCCAATTTTATATCCACAGTCAGCCTCAAATAATAGATCAATAATCACATCCAATTCACATTTCATTTCCAATTTCTTGTTTGTTTCTTTGACAGCTCTGACTTTCGATAGACAAACGAGATCGCCCGTGATTTAGACTCATGCACTGTATGACTTCATTCTCCTGCTTGACTTCATACATCATTTGCCGACCAGTCTCATCCGAACATGCCGCGGCATTAAAATAAAATTAAAAAGAGAGCTTTTTTTGACTATTTCGGCATCGTCATCATGATCTTGAGGTACTTTATGATGTGTTCGTGATGTGATTCATATGTGAATTTGAATTGTGAGGATTGTTGAATGTTTTGGTCGTGCTGGAGTGAGTTTTAGTTGTTCATTTAGGTCCTAGTGGATACTGTTGGTTCCTTGACTGGTTTGAAGGATTTTTGAGGATTATTTGACTAGTTTTTGGTCATTTTATCATTGATTTGAAACATCTTGGTTCAATTAAGACCAATTGTGTAGCACTGTCATCTTCTAAACTTAGAACTCTCAAAACTGACCTCAATAAATCTTCCCAGCATGCAAACATCAACAATTAATCCAAAAGAATCTCATAAATTACCAAAAAAAAAAATTAAATTCAGGAACTAAAGAATTAATCCAAAAACTTTCCAATTAATTCACAAAATCCATCAAAAATCCACGCATGAAAAAAATTTGAATAAAAAAGTAAAGCAAACCGTAAATCACATAAACACACATCTTGGTGCTGTTCATCGATTCTGTTTGGCATGAATGATTCCTCATCTCATTGATCGATTCTTTTCGTCTCTTTTGTTCTCCTTTTTTTCATCTCAATTCTTAATTCCGATGATCTGCTTCTATTTCTTTTGGCTTTTATTCTTTCTCGATCTATGCTGGATTGGTGCTTTTGTGGATGTAATTGGATGTGGATTTAATGAATGTAAAGTTTTTTTTTTCTTTTAAGTTGAGTTGATTATTATTTTTAGTTTCGGTAATGTGAAGATGATTGGAATGTTTTGTGCATGATTGTTGGGATTTTGTGTCAATTAAGTGGGAATTGTGACTGGTTTTTTAAAGAATTTGGGAGCTAAAGGAGGTGACATTTGTGGTTGTCCTACTCAATTGTTGTCTGTGATGATTAAATCTCAATAAATCAGGTTGTTCTGATGAATGCAGACAGTCCAAAGCGTTAGAAACTTGTCTTAGTTTATCAGTCAATCCAATATCCAACAACACATCCACAAAGTTATAAAGTTCCACTCCACATCATCCACAACCTTCCCAAAATCCAACTTAAATCACTAAGTCAAGTCTAATAAAATTCCCATAAGCTAAGAAGATCATTCAAAAAAGAGTTAAAGAACCAAAGAAAGAAAGAAAGAAGAGCTCAAAAAACGGAAGGAAGAGTTTCAGTTCCACTTGACTTGCTTTTGGCTTGCAAGCTGCATATTAAAATATTTTTTGTTGTTTCTTTTTCTCTGTTTTTGGCTCACATTCGTTCTTGTTTCTCTGAATTTTAATTGATTTTTTTGGAATAGTTTCTTGGTTCCTTTGAGATTATTTTGTCAGATTTAAGGCATGGAAGGTCATGCTGACTTCTTTAACAATAAAACACAATTTAATTATTTTTCTTAACTTTTATTTAAAATTCAACAATTTAAATCCACAGAACCCTAATCTGGGTCCAATAACAATCAATGGATGTCCTTAAGCCTCCTCATTCAACAGTAATGGAACTAAACAATGTTGAGTGCTTTCCATTCGGTAAATGTCCAACACAATGTCCAGTAACAGTTTCACCAGAGTCAGCATAAACAGCTACGACTGTGTGGACTTCAAAATTCTTTGGATCACAATCAACACTTGATGGTGGCTTTCCACTTGACCAGATGCTTTGACATTCTGCACAGAAATCAGGTTTTGATGATGATGGCTGCTCAGTTGTTGAGTCTGGAATGTGTGAGTCACTGCCAGCTAGGGTAAGAGTGACTAAGGTGCTGATGAAGATTACGATGATGACTGCCTTCATTTTTTTGAATGTTCTGAACTAGTTTGGACTGTGCTGGATGTCTGGAACTTGACTGATGATGAATTTGAAATATTTTCAACATTTTTATACAAAATTTAAGAACTTTAAAAAAATAATTAAAATTGAAAATCGTTAAGCAAGTTTCAAGTCCAAGATCAATAATTTTTAAGCCTTGCAACTATAATTAGAAAAGTTATTGGACAATGGAACTTAAACGTGACTTTAATATAAGCTTTTAAGGTTTGATGACAAAGAAATTTGCTTAGAAATTTCAGACTTAAGTTTTAAAATTGCATAAAATTCAGGCGAATTCCAGGAATATTTCGAGCTCAGTTCCAATAAGTGCTTAAGCTGACTATGTTGCAGTCAATCCGAATAAATCAATACGAAACTCACTGCAAGGGTCCAATTCATCATTCACAAGCATCAAGAAATATTTCATCGATTCCATCAACAACAAGCAGCGCTGCTGATTAAGACCAAAATTATAATCGATCTGAAACGGCACTGATGATGTGCTTTACATCTGATTTATACAATATTTGAGTATATTAATATCGAGTAACGGACAGCATTGAAGATTTTCAGGTTGAATGGATTTTTAAGGTTCTGTGCCTGAATAATTTCCATTGGAATTTAAAAAATCATTTAAAGTTGCTCCACTTCCCGTCCTTAAATAATTTCTCGTGCTATAAAAAATCTCATCAGAGCAACTTTAAAGTGTCTTCGCGGTCTGCGACATCGTCCAGCCATAAAATTGATTTTTTATGTCCTTTTTTGCTTCTTTTTCAGTTTTTTCATTCATGAATTTTTTTTTCTGCACTAAAAAAACTTTTGTTGCTGGTTTTGCGCACTTTTTTGCTTCTTTTTCTTTCTTTTTATGCTCCCGGTGTTCATTTGTTTTAGCTTTTTTATGCAATTTTGCTTTCCTTTTTGCTGCCGCTTTTTATGATTTTTTTTTGTTGCTTCATTCGTTGCTCATAGCGCACCAATTTGTGTCAGGCACGGCTGGATTATTCCTTGTTGTTGTTGTGATTTTTAAGTATTTTTTTTTAAGAATTCGAATTTTTGTTAATTTTTTCAGCATCTAGGAACATCATATCAGGACCAGATGTCAAATTTTGCAAATTTTCGGCTATCTTATCCAAAACTCACTCAAAAATTACTAAAATCAACAAGATCCTAACCTCAAAATTCACAAAAATTCCAGCACAATCAATTTCACATCCACAAAAGATATTGAAGTCATTATCGCAAGACACAAGACACATTCGAATGAGAAATGAACATAAATGATGTAGATCATGCATGGAAATTATTCAATTAAGGCAAGAAGAAGGCCAGCGGGTGGTGAAGAGTCGAAGATTATTTTTTTTTGCAGGAACGACGACTCGAATGGGAAGAAAAAGAAGGCAAAAAATGAAGAAAAAGTCGTGTTTTGATCGTTCTTGAGAATCATGTAAGGTGCTAATTGCTGTGATTTATCAAAAATGAGTTAATCGATTTCATAATTTGAGATTTGGTAGGACAGAGCTGTGATTTGGGATATGGACCAGGATAAGACGAGAGTCTGCAATATTTTGTACATTTTAACTGGTTTTATAATTTTTACTACGTTTTTTACTACGTTTTTCTTAACTTGCTTTCTTATCTGTTTGATTGATTGATTGATTGATTGTCCGCAAAATTTCGTACTTTTGTAATCGATTTTTCGACCACTTCTACTGCTCCAATCGAGCTTAAATTTTTAATGCACACGTATTCCCGGTGACAATACAATATTTTAACACTTTGGAAACACAAAAATGCTTAATTATAGTACAATTTATGTAAAACTTTTTTATATGGGAAAAAATCCAATGTCAATGATATAAAATTTTGATTTGTATTAAATATTATACATGTGATGCTCTAAAGTCATTTATATGATTCATTATAGTTTAATTAATATTACTAATTATTAATTATACCATAAATTTGAGCAGCTAAAGATATTCTGGTAAGACAAAAAAATTGACATGTAATTTTTTCATGAATATTCGTAAGTGAAAATTTGAATTTTCAAAAAAACCGTTAAGCACAAGTCCGTTACGAATTAATGCAAAATAACTATTAATATGCGATGTGCATTTAACACACATAGTTTGAGCATAAATTTATGCTGTTTTAAATGTATTGCATTATTTATAACACTTCACCAACTTAATTAAATTGACTTTTCTTTTTATTAACGGCTTGACGTATTTTTGCATAACATATAAATGATATTCATTGAATTTAAATTTGAAAATCCGTTATAAATACGTTACAAATGTGATTTGCATCTTTATGTTAAGAATCCACACGTTATGAAGTAGAAATGGTACAGATAAACACAAAATCTTTACGAGTGATTTTTAATGTACTTTACTAATGAATGCTTTAAAAAAATTAAATTTTATAAAACGAATGAAAAATTTTGAAAGTCGTTACTAATTTCCCATTGAAAACTGGTAATTTATAAACAGTTGAACGCAACGAAGTAAAGTTCAACACACCTGTAACCTATAAACCTAATGTAATCTATAAACAGTTGAACGTAACGAAGTGCAACGAAGTGAAGTTCAACACACCTGTAACCTATAAACCTACTGTAATCTATAAACAGTTGAACGTAACGAAGTGCAACAAAGTGAAGTTCAACACACCTGTAACCTATGAACCTACTGTAATCTATAAACAGTTGAACGTAACGAAGTGCAACGAAGTGAAGTTCAACACACCTGTAACCTATGAACCTACTGTAATCTATAAACAGTTGAACGTAACGAAGTGCAACGAAGTGAAGTTCAACACACCTGTAACCTATAAACCTACTGTAATCTATAAACAGTTGAACGTAACGAAGTGCAACGAAGTGAAGTTCAACACACCTGTAACCTATGAACCTACTGTAATCTATAAACAGTTGAACGTAACGAAGTGCAACGAAGTGAAGTTCAACACACCTGTAACCTATAAACCCCCTATAATATTTTTTTCTCTGTATCATTAGAATAAGACTAAAAAGTAGAAAATAAAATACTTTATAAAAAAAACTTTTTAAAAAAACTACGTTTTTCGCGTAGACTAAAAAGTAGAAAATAACTTTTATTCTTGGTTGTAAAGAATTTGGTTTTAAATTTTCAGATTATATTTAATAAATTTTTATATCCTAGTCAATATTGTTCACAAAGTTTCGAATAAGTGCACTTTGATCTTATCGTATAACTCAACAACTTAAAAACGTGGGCGCATTAATTTAAGTTTATCATAAAGTATTGATTTCACATAAACTTATTTCTCCTCTTATAATGCGCCCACGTTTTTAAGTTGTTGAGTTATACGATAAGATCAAAGTGCACTTATTCGAAACTTTGTGAACAATATTGACTAGGATATAAAAATTTATTAAATATAATCTGAAAATTTAAAACCAAATTCTTTACAACCAAGAATAAAAGTTATTTTCTACTTTTTAGTCTACGCGAAAAACGTAGTTTTTTTAAAAAGTTTTTTTTATAAAGTATTTTTGTTACTACTCGGAAACTTATCTGTGACTTATCCACTATATGAGTCCCCTATGGACCCCCTATGAACCCCTATGTCCTTCCATGTATCCCATTAGACCCCAAAACCCAGATTAACTCTAAAATTCCAATTTAATTCCACAACAGTTATTCAACATTTTGCCAACAGCTCTGCTGTATGTATGCCTTCATAATCCACAAACATGCTGATTATTTATGACAAATATGTAATTTTTAATTCATTAATTTCTTCAATTTTTCACCCATTGTCTTTCAAGTCACTTCAGCTCATCTTTTTATATTTTTTTTTTTTGAGAAAAAGTTTCACATACAATGGACAATTGTGTTGACTATTTTGGTATGTGTGATGCTGAAGATCCACCAAAAAAAACAATTCATATGCCATTAAGTGAGGTTCACACATTAAATGATATGTAATTAGAGTTTCCCATGCTAATCTCACCACAAATATCACCCAACACAGTGTCCACGACTATAATTTTATTTCTCTTTTGTCCACAGCTACGGACAGTCCCACAGCACTCGGCACGACAGATGAATGTATGAGCTTCAGTCCACACATAAAATTTTCATACATTAAGTATGTGATCACTGCCGAAAATAATGTGGAATTAAAAATTTCTATTTCGTGAGACTTTTTTTTTTTGGTCTTCTCGGTTTGTGTGACTTTTTGGTAAGACAATGAACTCATTTGATGGAAATCTTCTGCTTTTCTCTTGTGGATCTTCTTAATGTGAATTTTTTGGGTTTATTTATTTTTTTTTGTGAATTTTTGATGGGTCATGTGTGAATGAATTAACTGTTTTTGGTGCTTGAATTGGACATGAATATGACAAAGCGATGCTTATTGCAAGGTTCCTTAGAAGGTTTCTATGATCATGAACCTTCAAATCTCTTAGAAGAGTAAGCTAGACTTACAGGCACACACAAGCTTGATGTAAACATGTCAATTCACAGTTCTCAGGTTCCAACAATATTGTCTTGATTATCACAAGCTGTTACATCCATCAATACCTTTAAATATTCAATTATGCTCACCAATAATCCATAAATTTCATAAGAATCACAATCTTCATCAATCGATGTCCTTCAAAATCCACAAATCATCGAAAAAAAGCTCAAAAACTTCACTTGTGTGAGTGAAAAAAGAATAAATGAATAAAAATTGAGTAAATACAGCACAAGCACGTAAGAAACATAGTAAAAATTGACAACCCTTGCCACACATTAACAGTCATTCCTTATCAGCATCGCTTGTGCTGTTTACATCAACACTACGCATGCACCCAAAAAAATAATAAGAAGTTCTTATAGCAGCAGTGAACATATCAGCAGAACCAACGATATATGATGATAAGCAGCAAGTCAGTCACACACACGAGCAGCAAGCAGGCAGCATAGCAAGCAGCAAAAAGAGGTGGAATATGCGCGGCTTTATTTTTATTTCACATTTTCCAATTTCACATATTCTCGATATTTTTATGCTTTATATGAGCAGCAGCAGCAGAAGTATGAGAAGGCAGCACCAACACACATTCATAACCAATACATTCACATCCAGTTGTGTGTGTGTGTGTGTGTGTGTGTGCGAGGCACATCTGAATATGCTGAAATGGGAATGGAAAAATATACAAAATGTGATGTGTGCTTTCCTTCTACATGTTTTGTGTTGTGCTGCTTTCTTTTGCATTTCTCCTCTCTTTACTTGCTTGCTGCTTACTTTTTCATATTCGTCGTTGTCGTTGCCACCACTGCCGCCACTCCACTCCACTTTCTTTCTCCCGCTGATATTTTTTTTACGACGAATAAAAAAAAACCCGAAGTTTGAGTTATGTTGAAAATATATTTTTCTATGCTGTACAATACAGCATATACAGCACAACACACAAATTTTATGTATGTACGTACGTACGGATGAGAATGAATGATAAAGAGTAAGCATGGAATGAGAATTTGAGAGTGGGCTGAGTATGGAAATGAGCGAGTTGTGTGTGCCCCGAAAAAATAGAAACAATAAAAAAAAGTTTATTTTATTTCCAGTGTGCTTGTTGTTGTTGGATAGATGGATGGATGGATGGATGTGGATGGCAAGGCTGGCAAACAAAACATTCTTTTTTTGTTGATATGATCGCACATCATACACATTTTCTCCTTCCTTTCGGCAAACAGCTACGGCTACGGCCCCCTTTCTTTATATTCCATCTCACTCACACACACACATAATTTATATCTCCATCTCACTCACTCGTACTTGCACACACGACATCGACATATATACAATTTATACTCACATATATATATACAATGTGTGGAACACATCGAGCAAGCAACAAACATGTTATACACGTACGAGTGGAAGAAAAAAATACCCCGTCAGTCTCATTTTTCGTCTCTAAATGTACGGTTCGCTTTTTTTTTCATTGCTTCACCTTTTTTTTTCTCATTCAAAATATTTTTTTATTTATTTTATTTTATTTCACTTTTTTTATTGATAAAAATATTTTTTTTTTGAATGAGAAAAAATTTGTTGTGAGATTTTCTGATTGGAATTTGAGTTTCTTCTGCTGATGGATTTAATGCTAAGAATTAGTGTGAATATTTTGAGGATTTTTAAAAGAAATAAAAATTGTGAGAGTTAAAAAATATTGCGAAAGGATTAAAATGTGTGAAATTAAAATAAAAAAAGGATTGAACTGATTAAATGAACCCTTTGAAGAGTGACTAAAAAGGGTTAAGTGACGATATTAAAAAAAATAAATTCTTATTAGTGCTGTTGGACTTAATAAACCTGAAAAATAAATAACATTGAATTTTCTGATAAGAATTTTTAAAAAATAATTTTGATATTTTTTTTTATAATTTTAAAAACAATTCCGAAGACTGTCTAAGATTTGCAAATTATTTTGAATAAATTTCTGAATTTTTGTGTTGATTTTTTGTAAAGTTTTATTTAAAAAAAAATACTTGCAATAAATATCTTCAAAAAACTATGTTTGTGTTTGGTCAAAATATCAAAACTTTTCAATTTCTTTTAAAAATTATCGTTTCTGAATGAATCTAATTTTGAAAAAAAAAATTTGATGTCTCAAAAAATTTAACATGATTTGATAAAATTTTAAAAATAATATAAAAATTGATAAGATTCAATTAAAAAAATCAAAAATTTTTTAAAGTAAAAAATAAATTGAAATGATTTTGGTGCATCATCAACCAGACTGCCCAAAAGCGCACTTTTTGGTAGGATCTTGATTTATCATAATTGTCCAAATATTTTAAAGTTTTTTTTTTTCATTTGATTTAAATTTTGGATCGATTTACTTCTTTGAAGTTTAAATCAGAACATGCCCAGATTTTTAACCATAAACCTACAAAAACCAATGAAAATCCTAATCATCAGTGATCAAATTTATAACAAACAACACTCATGCAATAACTCACAATTATACAACAAAAAATATCGAAGTTTAATTAATCTGTGCTAAAACAATTAATCCAAGGACAAAATATGATTAATTTTAATAAAAACTAATTTCGCACAATGAACATTTTTGTAATTAAAATTAAAAAAATCACAAAAGGAAAATTTAGACACACACAAAAAAATATTATTATTATTATTATTATTATTATTATTATTATTATTATTATTTATATTAATTAATTAAGACACAAAAACTGTGTAATTAAGGTTTAAAAATATAAAGAAATTCTAAACACAAATTAAAGTGTGAAGACTTGAATGCAATAAGATAAAATGTGAAAAAAGGTTAATTAAAATATGCAGAAAAAATTGATTTTGAGTATTGCAAAAATTTAAGTTTGCCGTTTTTTTGTTGACAAATTCAAATTTCAATTGAATTTTTTTCAAATTTCAAAACAAAATTTCACAAACTTCCGGTTTTTCATCCAAAATTTCAAAAATTTAAGTCATTTTTTATGCTATTAGTTCAAAAATTGCCATAAAACTGAATTAAAAAACCATAAAAAATTTAAATTAAAATAAAATAAAATATTCTACAATTTTTTAAAAATCATATTTTGGTAAAAACTTTTTAAAAATTAAATTTTGGTTTAAAAAAGTTTTTTAAAAAGCAAATTTTAGTAAAGTTAAGTAAAAAGTTGCAAATTAATTGACTAAAATGCATCAAAAAATCAAAATTGATGTAAAAAATCTTCCAAAGTAGTCACACGCATTATTTTACAACAATATGAGTGAAAATCTCAACAAAAAACTATTCACACATCAAGTACAAGTTACAATATGAGTAACAAAAGAAGTAAATCCATCAGCCAATGCACACGAGTCTCTCAAAAATAAAAGTCAGAAAATCTCACACATTTAAGCCAATCAAAATAACAAAAAATAATCTAATCTTTTAAAATCTCTCATCTCTCCAACTTCTAGTGCATTATTTACCTCATTAGTTCCTTTTCGGTCACAAAAAAATAAGAATAAAACAAAAAAAATAAAAATTAATTAAAAAAAGGAAAAAAAATCTTCGCATCTAATAAAAAGTGAAAAAAAACATTTTAAAGTTGAAAGACTTTTTTCGGACACAAAATTAATTTTTTTAAAATCTTAATTTAATTTGAAAAAGTGTGAAACAAAAAAATCAGCAAACTCGTCGTTGAGTGATGTAAAAGTGGTTCAGGTACCCGAATCCGGAGCCGTGCACATGATGATAAAATTTATTACCTAAACTTGGTACTTTACAACCTGTTTTGTTTTTCTCGAATCTGTGTGTCTGCCAACAACAATAACATTAAGACCAGCAACAACTACCTGCAAGTCATGTGTGTTAATTGTTGCATCGATTTATTATTTTTTTTATAACTCGCATCCCCCTTTTTTTTGAGGCACACAAGAAAACAAGGCAAAGACATCAAGAAGGAAAAAAATGAGAAATTTGTGTGTTAAAGTTACCTCAGTGAGAATTAGGAATTAAACTCATGGAATATTTTCGAGATTAAAAAAGAAAGTTTTTTTTTGTTCAAAATAAAAATAAAAAGAGGAAGTTTGAAAGGAACCGATTATTAAGGGATAGAAAGAACAAGAAGAACAAAACAAATGAAAAATATCAAGGAATTGATGGTGAGTGCTTCTGAATTTATTTCATCTTTTGATGTTTATGCTGCTTTTTGGGGTCTGATTTAGGGATTAAATATTAGTTAAGTTGAGACATTATATGTCAGTTGACTTATGAACAACTATTGTTAGTTCTTAATGATGTTGTTATGATATCCTTTATTGAGTATTGTTATTTAAAGGAATTAGGAAAGATTGATCGGAAATAGACGGCAAAAGTTTTGATTTTAAAAGATTTGCTTAAGAGTTTTGTAGTTTTTTTGATATATTTCTACTTTACTTCCTTGGTTGGAGCGTAGACGTCCCTATTGCCGCGTCTTTCGTTTGCTATCCTTCGAACCTTCTGCCAGTTTGGCATATTAAGGACTCTAGGAAGTTGAATAGTTCTCAATATTATAACAATTCATGCAAACATGGCAGCCTGGTTCTTAGAAATGCTTAAAAATTGAGATTGGATTATTATGAATTTAATGTTTGAATAAGCCATTCCATGTAACAGACAGTCAGCGATAAATCATGTTGCTGCAAGATAACAATAAAATGTGTGTAACTTATGTATGGGATTTAGCAATAAAGTCGTCTAACGCCCAATTCAACCAGAAACCGTAGGACGTGGGTTCGAGTCCCACTCGGAATCCCTTTTTCCATCTTTGTCTTTATTCTGTAGTTTTGTCACCTAGAAGTTTTCTAATGCCTTTTAGATGTTTCAATATTTAAAACAGAGGTTCAGTGTCTAATGAAGCATCACTAAGCATCACTGTCTTGACTTCAATGATATTAAACTTTGATCCAGATAATGAAATTACTGTTGCGAAAAGCAAAAGTTTGTAAATCGAATAGATATCTGACGCCAAGCTAGCATCACTCTTGCCTGAAGCTGGCTTCAATATGAATCCAGATTCACACCGGCTTGGTGAAGAATTTCTGATTGATTAATCGACTTGTGCCATTCGGGTGTAATATCTCTTAGGATTCTGCACAGAGATTCTGAACAGAGCCTTAATACAATTACAATAGCGACATTTGGATCTGGTTCTCAGTTTGCCATAAACTACTGCGAATATGAGTTTATTTACAAAATAACATAATTTTCTGGTCTGAATCTTAATCTTTAAACAAAAACTTGTATAATTGGCTGTAGCTTCAATTTGTGGTCCTGAACGTTTAGTCTGTAATCTCTGTGATCTTTGCTGGCTACAAATGTTTATCACTAAACTGCACATATACATGAAATTGTGTATTGTTGTACATTTTAAAATTCATTAGGAATTCTTTACACTTAAATGATTGAGTAAATTGGTCATTTCACCGTCTTTTGTTGATTAATATATTGAAAATCGTTTGATTCAGCTTTGATATGATCCACAAAAAGCTGAACAACCTGAATGTTTATTATTCTATACTTAAAAACATTCAATCGATTTAAAGGATGTCTTAGCTTTAACAAGAGCATCAAAAATTGTCTGTGTTACGTGCCCAAAAATAAACAACTTCTTTATGCTCCATATTCATCCATAATCCATTCAATATTCCACACTTTTTAAATAATAATAATTCATAACGTTTAAAATCTATCAAAATTAATCCAAATCATCCTAAAATTTTCACGGTCAATTTCATTTTCTACAATTTTAATCCAGTAGCGCTCAAAACTTACTCAATTCATAAAAACAAATCCCGTTCCAGCAAAATAAAAATTAAACTCAAAAAAAAGCAAAATTGCATCTTTATGGTGAAATTTATCCAAAAAAATAAACTAGCGAATAACGGTTATCTTGATACAAATAGCTCGTAGCCGTGTAGCCGCATACACCAAATAATATAAAATAAGGCAAAAAAAACGATAGAAATGATATCGTGGGAAAGAATCTCAAACACATCACACGCTCGCACATTGTCTAATTATTATTATTATTTTTTTTGGTGGGCTCTAAATTCTCACCCATCTATGATGATGCATGAATCTCATGATAATAAGTATGTATAATATTATTTTTTTTTATTCCACTTTATGTGCTCAAACTTGTTTGTCTTAATTTAAAAAGCTTTAATTGTTCTTCTTTCTCCCGCGTTTTTCTGCGACTGACCCATTCTGTGTTAAAATTTATATTTGGGCATTTCGTAAAAAAATGTGTTATGAAATTTTTTTGTTGTGAATGTGAATTGCTTAAATTTATGACGATTTCTCTCACACGAAAAAAATGTGGTTTATATTTTCGTAATTGAATGGCATTGTTAGGTGCTCGTATGAATTAGTCATGAGGTCTTTGTTGATGGATAAATTGTAATTTTAGGTTATTTAATCAAAAAGAGTTAATTTTATGAAGTTTAGATTGGGTTGGCTTGGGTGATCTGGGTTGCGAATGTTAACTATACTTTGGGGTGATTTGGAGTTCAAGTTGGCATATTATGACAATTTAAAGACAGTTTTATTGAAGATCAGGTTCGTAGGACCTCTAGCTAGGGTGACCATCTGCGTAGTTTTACAACGGACAGTCCTGTATTTCAAAACCCTGTCCTGTATAAATTTGAAAACTTTGTTCCAGGTCCTGTATTTTTTTCACGAAAATTTCCGTTAATTTTCGAATTTTACTCTATGTCCTGTATTTTTCGAAAAAATTTACCAAAAGTCCTGTTTTTTCATGAAAATTAGATGGTAACCCTACCTCTAGCTCATGTTTTACAAGCCAGTATCCCTTAAAGTTATTGACATATCGCCTTAATACTGACAACTAGCACCATAAACACTCAACCAAAGACACAATGTCAAAAACTTTGATAAAAACTCTCTAGCTAGTCTATACATACATGCATTGCTGACTTTACAGATCAATTATGATCCATAGCGTCCCTTAGTTGACGTCTGAAAAAGACTCTGTCATTGGCAACTCTCTGCCAATCGCCAATACCAAATGCTATGCTATCTGGTCTGTACATATTGATTAGAAACAATTATCATGCATTAGAACTCAAAAACTGTGAAGTTTTGGCACTTAGCCACCACTATCCCATCTCAGGCTACCCATACTAATCCATAATCTTGCAAACTTAGTGTGACAAGCTTACAACTAAGTTTACAGATAATTCTGACTATAAATATCATAAAGTTGCTTACCAACTCTAAATTTCTATCAATTTTGCTCATTGACAATAATTTTAGCTGCCCCAAACCCCTTTTAACCTACACCAGGTTCCATAATCCTCACAAATCACACAACTTACCCTCATAAATCCTCAAAACCCCCTTTCAAAAATTCCAAATCATCAAAACTCAAACAATTCCCAATCTTTTTCTCACAAAAGACCTTCTCTTTCACTTCTCATTCTTCAAATTCAATCCCGCCCATTTAGTTTCACATACTTGAACGACATAAATATATATAACTACTAAAATTGCTGACATGAAAGTCACACACAGCCAGAAGAGAAGAGAAGAAGGAGGAAAAAAAAAAACTATAAAAATCGTGTATCATTCAAATCAAGCCTTTAAAATAATAATTCAACTTAACAATTTTCAATTCTAATGATTTTGTCGTTGATGTTTGATAGCTTTGTGATTATATGGTTAAGGTTAGACAGGGTTGGGTTGGATGGGTGAGGTTGAGGTGCCTCAGAAGTGGTGGATATGAGCTACTACAGATCTATGGTTGAAATTTTGATTCTGGATCTTGCTGTGTAGATAAAAATCTGTATTTTTAATGCAAAAAATCATGATTCTTGGGTTCTAGGCTGCTAGGATTACACATCGAATACTTAAAAAGCAGTTTTTGAGAGTTTTTAATATAATTTGAATTTAGTCTAAAGTTTTATGATCTTATTGATCAAATGTGAGTCCAAAACCATTGAAAATCATTAGAAATATTCTCATAAGATTGTTCTAACGGCCCTGCAAGTTAGGATGCACTTAAGAAACACAAATCATGCTTCTAGACTTTCTATAGCTAACACAAAATCCCATATTGTCAACCCTGCAATTCCTCCCCGTGTGAGTCTCAACATGAATCAATAACTTTAAGTCATACACACTTACTCAAGCCTCAAATCAAAACTGGATTTTTATAAAGTCAGAAACAATAACAAGCAAAGCTGAATTAAAAAAGAAGAAAAAAAAAGACAAATGAAAAATTATTTAAATGTCAGTTTAATAAATTTGTGCTTGCATAATTTTCATCATTTTTTATATTCGAAATTTACATGATCTCGTTTCGTGCAAGTAATGACACTCATATATTATGAATATAAACATTCCCAGTTCCATACGATACTTTATATATTGTGGATAATACAGAACAACGCAAAAAAAAGCTAATTTGGCAAGTGATTTCAATTTCGAGTATGTCTGGTTGAACTTTTTTTTACTGACATGAAGTTTTTCCTCCTCAAAAAAGAAAATTCTTTGTGTGTGTTTATAGATTGTTGTGAGCCAGCACTAGACTTTTCCTATGGATTCACATATTTATTCGTGATTATTTTTTTTTTTGGCAATTTCCTCTAGTTTTTTTATTACTCTGTCGAATGATGTTAAGGAGTAGGTTTGGGGATTGATTAGGTTAGGTATAGGTTATGTATAGGTTAGGTATAGGTTAGGTATAGGTTAGGTATAGGTTAGGTATAGGTTAGGTATAGGTTAGGTATAGGTTAGGTATAGGTTAGGTATAGGTTAGGTATAGGTTAGAACTAGGTAACGTCGGTAGTGTCACAAGAATACAAGTCAAACAGACTCTAATTAGCCCTCCCCTAAAAGTTCACCAAAAAATGCAGACTTTCTGTCAATGAATGTCTCATCAAAGACTTTTTTCCCAAAATAATTCCACTCAACAATTTTTTTTTTATTTTTACAATTTTCTCATTTTCTCCAACGTTAAAAAAAAATCACAAAAGTCACTTCAAAGTTCTTTATTTTTCCATATTCCACTTACTTCCTCTTCTTACTTTCCATCCATATACTTTTTATTTTTGGGTGAACTTAATCATGAACATACTTAAATCCTCATTACTCATGTGTATATTCATTCATTTTGTGCTACTTGCTGCCATGCCATGCTATAAAGCAACATTGACTTCAGTGCTGAAGAAAAGGAAGTCAACAAGGCGTGCTTACATGCACAACAACAAAAATGCTCAAATTATCGAATTAAAGTGCGCCTCAAACCACGTCAGACATAAGAAGGCACCGAAGAAAAGTCTAAAAAAAGAGCACACGAATGGGAAAGAGAATAAAAAAAAGTTCATTGATTTTTTTTTTCATGCCGGCACTGCTTGTGTGTCGTGTGTACGCGACTTGAACGGATATTGCGATTAAAGTGGAAGAAAGAAAAAAAAAAATCGCGGGATTTTTTTGTGCAGAAGCGCGCAAAAAATTCTTTTTCCTTAAGTTGTGCTTTAAAAGGGACACGTTTGGTGGTGAGAATGTAATATCAAGGTGATTTGTCTCCTCTTTTTTGTTTCCTCTTCTGACTCTTTATTTTCTGTTGAAAAAAAATTTCAAGGACTTTCTTCTCGCAGCTTTAAAGTTGCTCTATTGTTGAAGATCTTTAAAGTACTCCACAATTTTTTTAATTATTTAACCGCGAGCAATTAAAGCGAATTTGAATTATTTTCATCTTTAAAATTGATATTTGAGAGCATTTCGTCATGCATGATTGATGATTTTTGTATTTGTTTGGTTAATGAGATCTCCAGTGTGCTTATAGGTTTTCTATTATTTTTTTGGGTTTTATTAATTTTGTGTGAATAATTATTGAATATTTTGGATGAGGTTGAGTGTGATTGGATGAATTCAGAAGTGTGTGGATGTTGCTATTGGATGGAATAAGATTTGGAGCTAGATATACTAGATAAAGATAGAAGCTTTGAGGTTTGAATTCATATAATTGTGGAACTAATAGGATTGTCATGATTATCATCTCCTGTAGCAATTTATGTATTTAAATCAATGCTAAAGGTTACAATCCAGACTGTAGTCTTAATCAACCTCCAGGACCTACTCATACCCTAGCAATCAGCACCATTCGACTCTGTTACATTTCATACTAATCAATGTTATCCTAATTTCTCATTCCAGATGATCGACTAGACTCCATCACATCCTCTTTGATCAAATACTGAACTCAATTAAAGATCAAAACTAAGCACTAAGCTTAAATTAAACATTTTTTCGCAAGAAAAACTCATCAAAAAAAAGACACAAATAAAAAAAAATACTCTCAAATTCAGACTATGTCGACAAGTGCGCAAGAGAACTACAGCCTCCGTTGGAACAATCATCAATCGCACATATTGGAATCATTTGATGCACTCTTGCAACAAAATTCACTTGTTGATGTGACTCTCGTATGCGCTGATCGTTCATTACGTGCTCATAAAGTTGTCCTTAGTGCATGTTCGCCATTTTTTGAGCGCGTCTTTAACGACACACCGTGTAAGCATCCTGTAATAGTACTTAAGGATTTTAAAGGATGGCTTGTTCAAGCTATTGTTGATTTTATGTACCGAGGTGAAATTTCCGTCCCACAGGAGCGATTAAGTCAATTGATACAAGCCGGCGAGTCATTACAAGTACGTGGACTTATTGGAGCTGTACCGTACGCGATTCCATTAACAGGCAGCACAGCTGTAGCTGATTTAATTACAGAACGTGAAAATTCTTGTATAAGTCCAATGCCGAGACGTAAACAGGCACGACCAAGACGAAGGTCGGGTGACTTGACTGGCGAATTACAGCCACAAGATTTAAGTAATGGAAATTTAATTCCAAAATGTGAGAATGTTGATGATGTGATTGATACGGATGATGATGAGGATGCAGAACTTCATGAGATTGCCAAACGTGTTAGACAAAATGGCATTGGATTGAGTCTAAGTGAACCAAAGGATAATGGACGTGAGAATTGTGAGGATTTGGAGAATGATGATGATGACGATGTCTCGATTAGTAATAATAATAATAATAATAACAATATCTTAAATAATAGCAGTAGTAATAAAAGTAATAGTAAATTAAATAATGGAATGGATGATGAGGATGAAGATGAGGATGATGATGACATAAAATTACCTGACGGTGAGGAAAAAGAGAACCAACCGGACGGAGATGTTTCGATGCAGACATCAGACGTTCCGGAAAATTTATGCACAAAAAAGTCACCATCATCAGCCTCGGATAGCATTGTGAATGATAAGAACAACAATAATGATGGAAATGGAAGTAAAAAGAGATCGCATTCACTGCCACAGGCACATGACTTTCATGAACGATTCATTTTATCATTAAAAGACTTAAGACATCTCAGTCGATATCGTCAGGGTCCACCAGGACATCCATTTAATGACATTCTATCACATTTACCAATTTCACCACCACCGAGCTTTCAAATGTCTCAAAATGATCGACATGATAATAAAGATAATAATATGAAGATTGAATCGGATCATTCAGATGCTGAGACACCACCATTCCCAGATCAACTTGACTTACCACATCCAAATTACCAGCAGCAACAACATGAGAAAAATGTTCGTGAGAATCATCAAAAGCTTGCAGCACACATGATGAATCAACATAATGCAAATATGTCACAATTTCACCCACCTCCATTCTCACAAGGCGATGGACCATCCCTAAGGGGTCATGGACATCCACAAGGTCATCCGTCACAGTCACCCATGTCATTTCCATCCGTATCTGCATTGACTCTAACCCCGCCGCACAGTAAGTATTAGAATGTGTAAGTTTTAAAGTATATTTGAGTTAATTTGATGTCTACTTGGTATAGTGTTTGGTCTAGACTCACCTCTTGGACTCTTCCCACCTGGCATGGACCCATCAAAGATGTACAATCCATTAATGGACCTTCCAGATCATCATCCAGCTCACAGACAACTTCATCCTGATCACCAACCATTCTTAAAGAAAAAATGTAAGTACATAACCTCAAAAAAAATTCACAGCAAATCAGCCATAACATAAAAATATTTTCCACCTGCACACACATCATCCATGCATTAAATCCAAATCATAACGGATATTTTGATTTCTATCATTTTGGATATGTTTCAAAACAGCAGCATTGATTCGCTTGATTGAGGCTTTCTTATAATTATTCGAGAATTTTTCAAGCAATCAATTTTTGCGGCATAAATTTCCCGATCAGATCATGTGAATCCATTTGTTAAATATAAAAAAAAATAATACAAATTATTGCTGTATTTATGATCTTATGTTTGGTCCGGAAAATCACACATTAATGCATGAAGTGTAATGAACTCATTCAAATCGGTTTCTGTTGTCTTGATTCATTAATGAATAATATTTTTTTTGAGATTTGGAAATTTTCTTTTATCATAACTGTTTATGGTCTAAATAACGTGAGTTATTGGTAAATGTGGGAAATATTTTGATATTGTTGGAGAGATTTGCTGTGGATTTAAATGGTTTTACTGATTTTTTACCTAATTGTAGCCTATGTTTCCTTTAAAGTTCATCTACAAAGCTACTATCATAACCAAAAATGAATATTTCGTAGTTTCACACCCCTTAAATATCAAATTTTGACTTTAAAAGCTTCTGTTGCCTCAAATTCATATCAGTATAGCTTTTCCTTCTTCACATTTATTCAGCTTAGCTTCTGTGCCCATAAATTGTCACAATCGTAGCTTCTCCCTTCTTATACTTTCACCCCTTTTCAAACTATTTTATCAACCTTAAAATAACCATATTTAACCAATCCATCAACAGTACAACGACCCAAGGGCCAACACAGTGCACCACGTGGTGGACCACCTCGATCATGGACAAATGCAGAACTGACTGAAGCTCTCCAGCATGTGTGGAATAAGAAAATGACAACAAGTCAAGCATCGAGAATATTTGGCATTCCATACAACTCACTCCTCATGTATGTTCGTGGAAAGTATGGAAAAAGTTTAAAACTTGAGCAGCTACGGAAAGATTGCATAAGTGGACCACCAATTGAGATGCTACAGATGACACCGGGTGCACCTGGTGAGAAAAAGAAGGAAAAGGGTGATGATGGACGAGATGATGATATGCCAAGAAGAAATTCCGACGGACAACCAGGCTCACAGCACGGTGGACCACGTAGAAGTCAATCAAGTGATCCAGATCTAATGAACCCACTTTTCAATCCATTCCCAGGTGGATTTTACCCAGATTTTCCAGGTGCTGGTGGATTTTCAGGACTTCAATTAAGCATGCTGAATCTTTTGCCACCAGATGCTCGACTTCATCAGCCTATGATGCCAATGGTGATAGATGATGACTGCAAAAGTGATACAGGGTCTGTACAGTCACTCGATGACTCATTACCTTCAACACCGCTCAATTTAAATCGTGAAAAGAATGGAAGTGCTCAATCGGAGCCGTCACTGAGTCGTCAAATGTTTCCGAACTGACCTCAGATACATGTTAGTGGACGATTTTAAGCAGAACATTTAAGGATGAATTTTTAAGTTTCTTCTTCTTTTGGGCAGATTTCTTTTATTTTTCGGCTGTGTATAAACTTATGTTTGTGGTTTGGGGAACGGATTGGGTTCAGGTGGGGGTGGACTTGATTGATGAATTGTTGTTTTGGATGGTTTAGTGCTAAAGACTTAGTTCTAAAGACTTAGTTCTAAAGACTTAGTTCTAAAGACTTAGTTCTAAAGACTTTGTTCTAAAGACTTTGTTTTAAAGACTTTGTTTACAAGACTTTGTTCTAAAGACTTAGTTCTAAAGACTTAGTTCTAAAACCTTAGTTCTAAAGACTTTTTTCTAAAGACTTAGTTCTAAAGACTTAGTTCTAAAGACTTAGTTCTAAAGCCTAAGTTCTAAAATTGAAATTCAAGATTCATTGCTAATGTGCACCCCTGATACCCCTCTTAACCCCTCACAAACTCTTACCTTCGACTTTTTTCAAAAAAATCTTTTTTTCTATAAAAAAAACTGAAAAACAACAAAAAATTGTGCAAGAAAAAATATTAAAATTTATAAATTAAGAAAGCTAAAATGATGTGTTTTTAAAAGAAAAATGAGTGTAAAAAATTCATAGTTGTATAAAAATAGTGGCATTAAAGATGAATGGTAAAAGTGACAAGAAAATATTTTGATGAAAAATTCATCGAAAATAATTAAAAATGTGAGAAAAAAAAACCCGAGAAGAAAATATGAAAAAATGTGTAAAAATATATAAAAATTGAAAGTTTAAAATAAATTAACTCAGCTAAAAGAGTGAAAATTTAGGATGAAATTTAAATTAAAAGTTTCGAAAAAGTATGAAAAAAAATTTAGTTTAGTGAATAGAAAATATTTAAATGTAAATTTTTGGACTCGTAAACGACAAAAATCGCACTTTTGAGAATTGTAGGGAATAAATTTGATAGAAAAAAAGATGTAAAAATTTAGAAAACTTAAAGACGTCTAAAAATACTCAATTGGGTGGCATTACTTGATAATGCTGAATATAGTTTAGATAAATTGTCAGTAAAATGAGAATATTGACTAAATTCTACCAAAATTTGACTGCACTCAAATAATTTAAAATTGATAAAGGTGATTAAAAAATAGTAAATTGGGTAGCTTACAGAACAATTAAGTAGCTCCTAAGTTAAGGCACACAGAACCTCAATTTTGGGTATTTTGCATGCAAGAACATCGAATTTTAGCGCCAAAAGTCATTATCTTGTTTCTATTGCCATGTCTTATGCTTCAATCCATGACTTAATGCTAGATTCTTCATTAATCATTGAAGATACAAATGCGGTACTAAATAGTGTCAAGTAGATGCTGCTCTTGGTCAAACTTTAAGAATTCAGAATCAACAAGCTTGCTGATACCTTGAAGTTGCCTCTGAGTCCACTATTGACTCAATTGATCAAAAACGGAATTAAATCTCTCAAAAAAATTGACAAAAATTCTCTGGGAAAATTCCATAAAATTCTCCTTTCCTTTATTTTTATAATTTTCAATAGAAAATTGGTGCTTAATTAAAAATTTATAAAAAAATTATAATTTTTTTCCATTTATTTAAAGTCACTGAATTAGTAATTTAAGTTTAGAATCATTTTATATTTATTTATATTAGAAATCACACACATGCAAGAAAAAAAAATTACAATTGTAAGAAATTGCACACTGAACAAGTTCAATGCACAAATATATAAAAATATTATTTTTATTTTAATAATAATTTTGCTGTAGCTTTAGTTTCTTATGTCACTGTTGAAATTTATGTGCTTCCTTTAATTTTATTTATTTATTTTTGTATAATTTTATTATTCTCGCATTATTAAAGTGATAAAAAAAATGTTTATTCTGCAATATTTTGATTATTATAATTTTTCAAAAAATTAATTTAAAAAAATGTATGAAAGCCTAAGAAGCTTAATTTTTAGTGTGGATGGTGAGAGTTTATGGTTTTTTGAGGTTAGAGCTATGATCAATAAAACAGTGTGACTTCAAAAGTAAAGTGTGGAACTCAAAACAGAACCCGAAGGCAGAGTTGAAGTTGACAGAACTTCTTACAAAAATAATGAAACTGTTGAGCTCTGTTCTGATTCCAAACTTTAGTTTTTAGGAGCCTTAATCCACGTTTTAACCGTAAATCGACCCCATAAACCTTTAACTTTCAACTTCAAGCTGCTGCAATATATAAATTTAGTTTAGCTTAATTACTCGAAATTTAATTATAATTTATAGATTTTTTATATGATGAAAAAAAGAGAGATTTTAATAAAACAAAAAGAAAAGATTTAAATTATAATTTTTATATGAAAATTCAACGATTTTATTTTATTTTTGTAGATTTATTTAATTTATTTTAATATTTTTTTAATTTTTGGTGCAAAATTCACATTAACTTTCAAGTCAAAAATGAAGAATTCTCGATTTTAGAGCACAAAAGAGTAAGTAGACACTTCTCTTGGATATGAAATGGAAGCCTGCTAATTAAAAATACATAAAAGGAGAAACATTTGAACCACTGACGACAGCAATTGCGACTATAAGAGTTAAATGAGGAAGAAAAGTGAATTTTTAGATTGAAGACTAGCTAGGCAAGAGGAAAAAGATCAAGTAAGCCTAAAGACACATCAATCTGTTATATTATGGCTTAATTGATTTGTCTGAAGGCATTGTGGTAGTTTAAGCTTGATAAAAATAGCCTGGAATTACCTTTTAGTGCAACCCGATGAACACCATTGTAGATTGGATAATTGGCATTAAAGGACATTCCTCAGATAGCCCAAAAAATCAGCTCCAGATCTATAACATGCCATTTCTGGAGAGCTACACTCGAGTTTAATAAAAAGCGATTGTTAAGACTTGCCATAGAATTTTTCAGCCAAGCTTTTTAATCTAAAAATTCACAAAAAAAAAAACTCAAGAAGTCAAAAAAAAAGCAAAGTCATTCATCTGTAAATAGCGTCAAACTTCAAATAATTTAAAAAATAAAGATTCAAAAGACAAAAGCTTAATTTGTCCATAAAATAACATAAAAGAAGCATAAAAGACTATGCAACTTAATACAATAATCATAATACAGGGTACTTAGAGAATAAATGAAGAAGCAAAAAACCAGATTTTAATTTTCAATCAATACAAAAAAAAATAATCTTTTTGTACATAAATTAAAAAAGTATAAAAAAAACTCACTGTAAATGCTGTCATCGGTGGTTTTTATGCTTCTTGCAGGTGCAAAACAGCAAGCGAGATGAAAAAAGATTCTTTACTGTGCGGTTTCTGCAGGAAACTTTACTTTTTTCTTCCATCGAGAAATTGAGGAATTAAAGAAATTCAATAATAAATAAATTTGTGCACTATAGACACATGAATGAGCATGACAAAAGAAGACAAATTGATTGAAAAGCCTAAATGAGGTCGATGAACTTGAATTGGAAATGAGATTGTATGTTAGAGATGCTGTTGAATTGAAATTGACGTTGTTGGTTAGGGGTACGCAGCATTAATCCTGGATAACACAGCTTTTAGATTTGGGTATGCGGATCAAGTCTTGGAGCACGCAGTTTTGTATGTACACAGCTTTATGTATTGGGTACACAACTTCAAGTTTTAATGTACACAGCTTTTTGTTTCGGGTACTTAGCTTCAAGTCGTGAGGTACACAGATTCAAATTTTGGGGTACACAGCTTCATAATTTGACCAAAGCTGATTCACTAAGATGTCAATTATACCCAAAAACTAATGCCTAATTACCCCCTTTCAAAAACCAAACACTGACACGAACTCAAAGTGACAGGAAATTTACCATCAAAAATAATTCATGCAACTTCAATCTCGCATCTCACGTTCCTCAACGTCTTACAATTCAAAAAAAACAACACACAAAATAAAAATCAATAAATGAGTTGGCAAAGTGTTGAACAAATACAAAAGAAAATCGTGAAATAATGAACGAAAAATCGGAAGGCCAGGATATGGAATCGATAGTTCAATACGAAAAATACATAAAAGAAAGCCAAAAACTACACATTCATGAATATGAAAAATGATTGACAATTTAAAACAAATTCTCGCATTTGTGTTTTAAATAAACCAAGACTGCATTTAAGCAGAAAACAAAAGTTGAATAGAAGTTGTGTGGAAAAAAAAGTTAGTTAAACTCTGCAAAATGCGAATGAATTTTTTTTTATTCCTTTTATGTGAACTTCTTCTTCTTAATCACTGTTTTTATTTCCATGCAATGCAGTTTTTGATATAAAAACACAACAAAAAAAAGGAATATATTTTATATCTGACAGTTCCTTCAACAACAGCGATTCATGTAGAATTGCTTTCATTCAGTGTTTCTATTTTTTGCTTATAGACAGAGTTGGGATTTTAGGGGGACGATGATGTTAAACTGATGATTTGAAACTCTCAAAGAGGGGGTACATAGCTCTCTGAAAAGGGGTACATAGTTCTATTAGAAGGGGTATATAGCTCTTTGAGAAGGGGTACATAGCTCTCTGAGAAGAGGTACACAGCTCTCTGAGAAGGGGTACAAAGTTCTCTGAGAAGGGGTACGTAGCTCTATAATAAGGGGTGCACAGCTTCCAAAAAAGCTACAGAACTCTCAAAGATGATGAAAATAGCGCTATAATAAGGGGCACATAGCTTCCAAAGAGTGGGACAAAGATAAGGAAAATAGCTCTAAAATGGGTAAAAATCTCTCTAAGAAGGTTATATAGCTTTCTAAGAATGGTACATAGTTTTCTAATGCGGGGGTCTCACATCTCTGAAAGAAGGGGTTCATAGCTTCCAAAGAGGGGGTACAGAACTCTCAAAGATGATGCTCTCACAGAATAGCTCTGTAAGAAGAGGTACAAAGCTTTCAAAGAGGGGGTACATAGCTCACAAAAAGGGGTACATGGCTCTCAAAGAAGGGGACATAACTCTTTAAGAAAGGTAATCTATCTAAGCGAGTTTAATGTTCTAAAATACGATTTGATAGCTCCAAAAAAGGGGGTACACAGATAAATATGCACTTCACCGAACCCAAAACCACAACTCTGTCAATTCCAAGTTTATTTGTTGAAGAAATTTGATTCATATAAAACTCAATGAGTGCATCATACATTCAAAACGCAGCATATAAAAACCATAAAATGCAATAGAAAACGAGAATAATTTTCATATTTTCTTCTTTTTTTTACATTCAAAGTTATACAAAGCAAAACGTAAAATAATGCAACAAGAAAAAGGAAAATTTAAAAAAACAATAATAATATATATTTTATGTCTCATAACTCATTATTCATAAGTCAGAATCATTTAAGATAGAGATTAACCTTTACAGAGAAAATGTGAGGAGGAAAAAGTCCTCATTGTGAATGAAAAATTTTCATTTATTAAACAAGAAAAGAAGAAAAAAACACGTCGGATTCAAAATTAACAAAGTAATTTCGCAAGAATGACAAAAAAGTCACTTAACAGAACAAAAACTGATGATCTTTGGAACTCAAAACAAAACAAAAAAAAAGTAAAAATTCAGTCTTAAAATTCATTTTTATTTATTTTTAAAAACACAACACAGAAAACAGACTTAATTGCAATAAACAGGTGATATAAAGAACACTTCATTTTATAATAGGAAATAATAGATGAACAATAGACAAACGAGCCTTATTTTTTGTACAGAAGAAAAAAAACTGAAACAGAACCGGTATTGTTGAACAAATTTTCACACATAAATTTTTATGTTTCTTGTGTTTTTTTTTAACCAACAACATTTTTTTTTTTATTATTAATTCTTAAACATTACAAGTTCTTTCTACTTTGTTTGGAGGAATTTTCTTTTCTTTGAGGTGGTTTGAGGATATGCAAAGTCTTTTAAGGGGTACGAAGCTTTTTATTGAGGGCGCACAGCTCTTCTATAAGAGGTTAACAGCTTTAAGGTGGATCTGCTGGTTAAAGCTATTAGCTTCTAAGTCAGCGGGGCATGCATCTTTACAAAGGAAGATCACAGCTAATGGATGAAGATTGTTGAGTCTAATTTAGGGATGCAAAGCTTTTAATTTAGGCTGGTTCTATTAGAAATCGGAAATGTGAAGCTCTCTGTAAACTCTAAAGTGGTATGCAACTTTTGATGAAGGGTCCACAGCTTCAAGTTAAGAAAATCGCAGAAAATGGTGCAAAATCCTAGAAAAAGGAATCTAGCTTAGAATTGTTGGACATTTAAACCCTTTATTAACGAATATACAACTTTAAATTTGAGTTTATGAAGCTTCAAATGATTGGAACCCAGATCGAGCTTACAAATACTTAGCTTTGAACTTATCGCATAGTTCTTCATAAGAGATAAAAGGCAAAGAATATTTTCTTCTGCTCAAAATAAGGAGCACATCGGTTTAAGTTGAAGGGACGCAGCTTCAAAATAAAGATTTAAGCATTATAGTGTAAAAGTGCAACTTTTTGTTGAGGGGTACGACGCTCCTATTTTAAAAGTTCGTTCATCTAAGGGGTACGCTATTCTAGGTTAAAAGTACGCAACTGTAGACTTTGGGAAAGCAATTTTTGGTTAGGGGTATGCAGATTATAGTTAAAGAGTGCGCAAATCTAGGTTAAGGGGAACGCAACTCCAAGTTAAGGGTTCGCAATTCCAAGTTAAGGATAGGCAACTCTAAGTTAAGGATAGGCAACTCTAAGTTAAGGGGTACACAACTCTAGATTAAGGGGTACTCAAATATAGGTTAAGAAACATACAACTCTAAATAAAGGGGTACGTAACTCTAGTTAAAGGGGTACGCAACTTTAAATTAGATAAACGCAGTGATTGGTATGAGATACTGAACAAAACGCAAGCATTGACCTACAAATAATAACGAAAATTCCTCAAACGACCTCAAAAGAAAAACATTCAACCAAAAAGAGGACGAAAGAAGACAATCAAGAAACTAAAAATAGCAAATTACAATAGAATTGTTATTGAATCCATTACATTAAAAACAGAAGAAAAAAAAACATAAAAAAATAAATTGCATGATTTTTTTTACACAGAAAAAAAAACTCAATAGAATAATAAGACAAAACTAATAGCAACATATTGACAGTATTGAAATGAAAATGTTTATTTAATTTGATGAAATAGAAACGTAAACTGAAAAAAATTGTTAAGTCACAAAATGCCGAACCCTCTTCTTCCTTATTTCAACATTTTTACCTCCAATTGTTAAAATAAAATAGAAATTTAAAAAACAAATCAAATGCGATATTAAAAATACAATAGAATATAATTTTTATGTGAAACAGGACGCTCAATAGTTGATTTTTTACACAATACAGAACAAAATAGGAAACAGAAAAAAGAAAATATTTTTTTGAGAATATTTTTTAATCGACTGACTGACTATTCAACTATAGTTATGTAATTTATGGTTTTTTACTCAACATGTGTAAAATTTCCATGCCAAAGATCATAAAAAGTAATTTAAAATTCTGAAAAATGTGAAAAATTTGAATGATTTTTAAAAATACATGTCAAAAAATATTAAATTTTGAAAAAGTCAAAAAATGTAAAAGTCAAAGAATAATTTTTTTAAAATTTGAAATTTTAACATTTGTGGAACGTTTTCAAAAATATTAAAAAATTCAAATTTTAAAAATCATAAAGTCAAAATTGAAAAATTTCAAATTTTTTGGACTTAAAATAATATTTAAATAGAAAATCCACAAAAAATATTATAATCCAGAATTATAATCTAATAAATGTAAAAAAAATACTATTTCAAAAAAGTAAAAAATTGAATAGAAAACTTTTAGACACAAAAAAAAAGTTTGAATAAAAAAATTCTTTTTAAGAAAAAACTTTCAAAAAAATATAAAAAAATATTTAGGAAACGACATCGATGAATTTATTGCTGTACAAAAAAAAATAATTAAATTTAAAATTTTTAACACTTTCACATGAGTAACGTAAATGTAATGCATCATTAAAAATCCTATTTATATACATAATGATATTAATTAACTTAAAAATGAGCAAAAACCACTTATTTATATTTTAAAAAGAAAATGAACATAACTTAAAAGAAAGTTTAGACACAAAAAAAAGAATTAAAAATTTAGAAAATGTGGAATAAAATTTTTAAACTTAAGATAAATGTTATGAAAATATAAAAAAAATTATGGACAAAAAAATTTGTTTTATTTTAATTTTATTTGTGGATGAGAAATGAAAAAGATTCTCAATTCCGGGAAAATGTGCAAGAATGTGAATGAAAAAAAAAATAATAATTTGAATAAAATATTGAAAAATTAAGAAAATAAATTTTTGTTTCAACTTTTTATTTTGCGAACTATCTAATGCAAATATCATTTATATAAACAGTACACTATATGTAAAAGGCTCTTGTTCTGAGGGGTACGAAGATTTTTGTCTAAGGGTCTATTAATTTTAGGATATAAAGCTTTTGTTCTAAGGAGTACGAAACTCTTTTATGAAGGAAAAATGAGCTTTTAATTTAAGTGGTACGAATCTATTTATCAAAGGGGTACGAAACTATTTATCAAAGGGGTACGAAGCTATTAGTCTGATTGTTACACAATTTTTATTCAGACGGAAATGAAGCTATTAACCGGAGGGTTACAAAACTTTGTATTTTATTATATTGAGGAGTACGAAGCTATTGTTCAGTGATTTAAAAAGCTCATAATCGGAGGTCGATGAAGTTTTTTTTTCTTGGGGGTGTAAAGGTTTTATTCTGATGGGTAAGCAGCTCTTATCAAAAATACCCTTCTTTTTATTAGACAAAATCACAATTCATCTCCCAAACTCCTTTAAAAAGATAATAAACTTATTGACAACTCAATTCCTAAAAGTATAAATTTTACTTGCTCCACAATTCGTGACTCCCAAATTCAGAACAGTAATTAAAATTTAACTTTTAAAATTTCCAATAATAAAAATAAAATAAATTTATGACATTTTTTTTTATCAATCACGAATTTGAAGCTTTAAAGTTTCCTCAAACAACAAAATTAAAATTCATTTCCAGTTCAACCTTAAAAGTTATCAGAATGTTTAGTAAAATTTTCATATTTTTTGTAATTTGCGTCGTAAAAATCAGCAGTGCTGGAAAGTTAAAAGTTACAATTTATTATGAATCTGAGTGTCGATTTTCCAAAGAATTTATTCAGTCGCAGTTGAAGCCAAATTATTATAACTTTAAGGACTACGTGAACTTTGTTTATGTTCCATTTGGGAAATCCTCACATACAGACACTCCAGACGGTAAAGCTAACTTCACATGCCAACATGGTCCATTGGAATGCTATGGAAATGTCTGGGAATTGTGTGCATTGGATATGATTGGACCTGACCAAGATAGACAGACAGCTTTTGTAATTTGTGATATGAATCCTGACAGAGTCAGAGAACAATGCACAATAGATGCTGGATTAAAGGTCCCAGAAGTCCAATATTGTGTCGAAAGTCGTGGATATACATTGGAACTTCTTGCTGAACAAGTCACAGCACCAATTTTAGCACAAAGTGGCAAAGTCCCAACTATCGTGTACAACGATATCTTCAACATGACTGAATATGGAGCTGCATTTGCTGATTTTCAAGGTTTTACTAAATTTAAAATTTTAGATACTGTATAAAATAAGCTGCTATGGTAGCTATGCATGGAAGTTCAATAAAAATTACTTTTCCAAAATTTAACCCGTTCGCATTTAATTTTCATTTCGATCTGCCAAGCTTTATGTGCATGTATGTGCCTTATGTACAGCAAAATATTTTATTCTTCGGGTTTTTTTTGTTATTCGTTGTAAAAAAAAAATATCAGCGGGAGAAAGAAAGTGGAGTGGAGTGGCAGCAGTGGTGGCAACGACAACGACGAATATGGAAAAGTAAGCAGCAAGCAAGTAAAGAGAGGAGAAATGCAAAAGAAAGCAGCACAACACAAAACATGTAGAAGGAAAGCACACATCACATTTTGTATATTTTTCCATTCCCATTTCAGCATATTCAGATGTGCCTCGCACACACACACAACTGGATGTGAATGTATTGGTTATGAATGTGTGTTAGTGCTGCCTTCTCATACTTCTGCTACTGCTGCTCATATAAAGCTACTGCTGCTCATATAAAAATATCGAGAATATGTGAAATTGGAAAATGTGAAATAAAAATAAAGCCGCGCATATTCCACCTCTTTCTGCTGCTTGCTGTGCTGGATGCTTGCTGCTCGTGTGTGTGACTGACTTGCTGTTTATCATCATATATCGTTGGTTCTGCTGATATGTTCACTGCTGCTATAAGAACTTCTTATTATTTTTTTGGGTACATGCGTAGTGTTGATGTAAACAGCACAAGCGATGCTGATAAGGAATGACTGTTAATGTGTGGCAAGGGTTGTCAATTTTTACTATGTTTCTTACGTGCTTGTGCTGTATTTACTCAATTTTTATTCATTTATTCTTTTTTCACTCACACAAGTGAAGTTTTTGAGCTTTTTTTCGATGATTTGTGGATTGTGAAGGACATCGATTGATGAAGATTTTGATTCTTATGAAATTTAGGGATTGTTGGTGAGCATAATTGAATATTTAAAGGTACTGATGGATGTAACAGCTTGTGATAATCAAGACAACATTGTTGGAACCTGTGAACTGTGAATTGACATGTTTACATCAAGCTTTTGTGTGCCTGTAAGTCTATGCTGAAGTGTAGCTTAGTCTTCTAAGAGATTTAAAGGTTCATGATCATAGAAACCTTCTAAAGAACCTTGCAATAAGCATCGCTTTGTCATATTCAAGCACCAAAAACAGTTAATTCATTCACACATGACCCATCAAAAATTCACAAAAATAAAATAAATAAACCCAAAAAATTCACATTAAGAAGATCCACAAAAGAAAAGCAGAAGATTTCCATCAAATGAGTTCATTGTCTTACCAAAAAGTCACACAAACCGAGAAGACCAAAAAAAAAAAAGTCTCACGAAATAGAAATTTTTAATTCCACATTATTTTCGGCAGTGATCACATACTTAATGCATGAAAATTTTATGTGTGGACTGAAGCTCATACATTCATCTGTCGTGTCGAGTGCTGTGAGACTGTCCGTAGCTGTGGACAAAAGAGAAATAAAATTATAGTCGTGGACACTGTGTTGGGTGATATTTGTGGTGAGATTAGCATGGGAAACTCTAATTACATATCATTTAATGTGTGAACCTCACTTAATGGCATATGAATTGTTTTTTTGGTGGATCTTCAGCATCACACATACCAAAATAGTCGACACAATTGTCCATTGTATGTGAAACTTTTTCTCAAAAATATAAAAAGATGAGCTGAAGTGACTTGAAAGACAATGGGTGAAAAATTTAAGAAATTAATGAATTAAAAATTACATATTTGTCATAAATAATCAGCATGTTTGTGGATTATGAAGGCACACATACAGCAGAGTTGTTGGCAAAATGTTGAATAACTGTTGTGGAATTGAATTGGAATTTTAGAGTTAATCTGGGTTTTTGGGGTCTAATGGGATACATGGAAGGACATAGGGGTTCATAGGGGGTCCATAGGGGACTCATATAGTGGATAAGTCACAGATAAGTCTCCGAGTAGTAACAAAAAAAATATAAAACCAGTTAAAATGTACAAAATATTGCAGACTCTCGTCTCATCCTGGTCCATATCCCAAATCACAGCCCTGTCCTACCAAATCCTATATTATGAAATCGATTAACTCATTTTTGATAAATCACAGCAATTAGCACCTTACATGATTCTCAAGAACGATCAAAACACGACTTTTTCTTCATTTTTTGCCTTCTTTTTCTTCCCATTCGAGTCGTCGTTCCTGCAAAAAAAATATTCTTCGACTCTTCACCACCCGCTGGCCTTCTTCTTGCCTTAATTGAATAATTTCCATGCATGATCTACATCATTTATGTTCATTTCTCATTCGAATGTGTCTTGTGTCTTGCAATAATGACTGCAATATCTTTTGTGGATGTAGAATTGATTGTGTTGGAATTTTTGTGAATTTTGAGGTTAGGATCTTGTTGATTTTAATATTTTTTGAGTGAGTTTTGGATAAGATAATTAAAAAGTTGCAAAATTTGACATCTGGTCCTGGTTTGATGTTCCTAGATGCTGAAAAAATTAACAAAAATTCGAAATCTTAAAAAAATACTCAAAAATCACAACAACAACACCAAGGAATAATCCAGCCGTGCCTGACACAAATTGGTGCGCTATGAGCAACGAATGAAGCAACAAAAAAAAATCACAAAAAGCGGCAGCAAAAGGGAAAGCAAAATTGCATAAAAAAGCAAAATAAATGAACACCGGGAGCATAAAAAGGAAGAAAAAGAAGCAAAAAAGTGCGCAAAACCAGCAACAAAAGTTTTTTTAGTGCAGAAAAAAAATTCATGAATGAAAAAACTGAAAAAGAAGCAAAAAAGGACATAAAAAATCAATTTTATGGCTGGACGATGTCGCAGACCGCGAAGACACTTTAAAGTTGCTCTGATGAGATTTTTTATAGCACGAGAAATTATTTAAGGACGGGAAGTGGAGCAACTTTAAATGAGTTTTTAAATTCCAATGGAAATTATGCAGGCACAGAACCTTAAAAATCCATTCAACCTGAAAATCTTCAATGCTGTCCGTTACTCGATATTAATATACTCAAATATTATATAAATCAGATGTAAAGCACATCATCAGTGCCGTTTCAGATCGATTATAATTTTGGTCTTAATCAGCAGCGCTGCTTGTTGTTGATGGAATCGATGAAATATTTCTTGATGCTTGTGAATGATGAATTGGACCCTTGCAGTGAGTTTTGTGTTGATTTATTCGGATTGACTGCAACATGATCAGCTTAAGCACTGATTAGAACTAGGCTCGAAATTTTCCTGGAATTCGCCTGAATTTTATGCAATTTTAAAACTTAAGTCTGAAATTTCTAAGCAAATTTCTTTGTCATCAGACCTTAAAAGCTTATATTAAAGTCACGATTAAGTTCCATTGTCCAATAACTTTTCTAATTAAAGTTGCATGGCTTAAAAGTTATTGATCTTGGACTTGAAACTTGCTTAACGATTTTCAATTTTAATTATTTTTTTAAAGTTTTTAAATTTTGTATAAAAAGTTGAAAATATTTCAAATTCATAATCAGTCAAGTTCCAGACATCCAGCACAGTCCAAACTAGTTCAGAACATCCACAAAAATGAAGTCAGTCATCATCATAATCTTCATCAGCACCTTAGTCACTCTTACCCTAGCTGGCAGTGACTCACACATTCCAGACTCAACAACTGAGCAGCCATCATCATCAAAACCTGATTTCTGTGCAGAATGTCAAAGCATCTGGTCAAGTGGAAAGCCACCATCAAGTGTTGATTGTGATCCAAAGAATTTTGAAGTCCACACAGTCGTAGCTGTTTATGCTGACTCTGGTGAAACTGTTACTGGACATTGTGTTGGACATTTACCAAATGGAAAGCACTCAACATTGTTTAGTTCCATTACTGTTGAATGAGGAGGCTTAAGGACATCCATTGATTGTTATTGGACCCAGATTAGGGTTCTGTGGATTTAAATTGTTGAATTTTAAATAAAAGTTAATTAAATAATTAAATTGTGTTTTAATGTTAAAGAAGTCAGCATGACCTTCCATGCTTAAATCTGACAAAATAATTCCAAAGGAACCAAGAAACTATTCCGAAAAAATCAATTAAAATTCAGAGAAACAAGAACGAATGTGAGCCAAAAACAGAGAAAAAGAAACAACAAAAAATATTTTAATATGCAGCTTGCAAGCCAAAAACAAGTCAAGTGGAACTGAAACTCTTCCTTCCGTTTTTTGAGCTCTTCTTTCTTTCTTTCTTTGGTTCTTTAACTCTGAACTTCTTGAATGATCTTCTTAGCTTATGGGAATTTTATTAGACTTGACTTAGTGATTTAAGTTGGATTTTGGGAAGGTTGTGGATGATGTGGAGTGAAACTTTATGACTATGTGGATGTGTTGTTGGATATTGGATTGAATGATAAACTGAGACAAGTTTCTAACCCTTTGGACTGTCTGCATTTATCAGAACAACCTGATTTATTGAGATTTGATCATCACAGATCACAATTGAGTAGGACAACCACAAATGTCACCTCCTTTAGCTCCCAAATTCTTTAAAAAACCAGTCACAATTCCCACTTAATTGACACAAAATCCCAACAATCATGCACAAAACATTCCAATCATCCTCACATTACCGAAACTAAAAATAATAATCAATTCAACTTAAAAGAAAAAAAAACTTTACATTCATTAAATCCACATCCAATTACATCCACAAAAGCAACAATCCAGCATAGATCGAGAAAGAATAAAAGCCAAAAGAAATAGAAGCAGATCATCGGAATTAAGAATTGAGATGAAAAAAAGGAGAACAAAAGAGACGAAAAGAATCGATCAATGAGATGAGGAATCATTCATGCCAAACAGAATCGATGAACAGCACCAAGATGTGTGTTTATGTGATTTACGGTTTGCTTAATTTTTTTCATGCGTGGATTTTTGATGGATTTTGTGAATTAATTGGAAAGTTTTTGGATTAATTCTTTAGTTCCTGAATTTAATTTTTTTTTTGGTAATTTATGAGATTCTTTTGGATTAATTGTTGATGTTTGCATGCTGGGAAGATTTATTGAGGTCAGTTTTGAGGATTCTAAGCTTAAAAGATGACAGTGCTGCACAATTGGTCTTAATTGAACCAAGATGCTTCAAATCAATGATAAAATGACCAAAAACTAGTCAAATAATCCTTAAAACTAGTCAAGGAACCAACAGTATCCACTAGGACCTAAATGAACAACTAAAACTCACTCCAGCACGACCAAAACATTCAACAATCCTCACAATTCAAATTCACATATGAATCACATCACGAACACATCATAAAGTACCTCAAAATCATGATGACGATGCCGAAATAGTCAAAAAAAAGCTCTCTTTTTAATTTTATTTTAATGCCGCGGCATGTTCGGATGAGACTGGTCGGCAAATGATGTATGAAGTCAAGCAGGAGAATGAAGTCATACAGTGCATGAGTCTAAATCACGGGCGATCTCGTTTGTCTATCGAAAGTCAGAGCTGTCAAAGAAACAAACAAGAAATTGGAAATGAAATGTGAATTGGATGTGATTATTGATCTATTATTTGAGGCTGACTGTGGATATGAAATTGGAAGTGAATGTGTGGATATGCAAGGTGGAGGTACCTGATTGGGACTTTGTGAGTTGAACCAGATTGAACATTTTAAGGTTATAATGTCAATTTTGATGCTCAATCTTTCAAAATGTTGAAAAAATCATAAAAATTTGAGTAAATTAGATTTAAACTTGATTATAAATTCCATTAAAAATCTAGGATTAATGTCCATCGCTTGACTTATTTTTTATCTCATTCCATTCAATTTTTCTCACATTTTAATTTTCAAACTATTTTTTTCATTTCTTTTAAATTTTATTTCATGATTTAATAAACGATAACTTTTGATTCTGGCTTCATTTCTTCATTGTTGAGTGTCTTGTTGATTGTTCTTGTTGTTGTTATTGAGATTAATTTTTTCATGTATTTTATATGAGATCATGCGGGTTACTTTATGGATATCAGTGATATGTAATCTTTTTGATCGGTTTTTCGTGTGTTTTTTGGATGAGATTTTTATGTTGTGTCATTTTGGGAATTTGAAGAATTCATAGAAGGACTTTAATAACTTTTGGTGGTTCCAATCAGATAAGAAGTGGAAAAGTAAAGATTTTGACATTCAATTTATTTTTTCTAACCTCAAAAATCCCAAAAACATAATTTTCATGCTCCATAAATTTCCCATCACCGTAGAATTCACCAAAATCTCTTTTAAATCATCAAAAAGGCACCCAAAAAATTCCAATAAAATTCATCAACCCACAAATAAAATACTTTAAAAAAAACTTTTTTTAAAAAAAGCACGCTTTTATTTCCGATTACAGAGCACTAAAAAGGAGAAAATAATTTTTTTTGCTAAGCTCTCAAATTTGATACAAAATTTTATGACTCAAAATAAAAGCGTGGGGCGTTAAATTTAAACTGGCTCTAGATTTTCCAAAATTTATTTTAATTCAGTTTAATTATCCATTTCTTAATTCAACTTTTGTATTAAAACGAAAGACCTTTTAAAGTTTTGATCTCAAATTATTTTTTGACACAAAGGAACTAGTTAGATTTAGCAGGAGAGTAAGACTTGATTTCTAGTGCCACACAGAAAACTCTACATTAGTCTCATGGAGATCAAGTCTACCGTCTCAGATTTACCATAATTTGTAAGGGCTCATCATTCTCCTTAGACAAACCTATAAACATTGAAGACCTAACGTTTATGTAAATATACAAATTCAAGATTTAGTGATATTTATAAGAACGCCCCACGCTTTTATTTTGAGTCATAAAATTTTGTATCAAATTTGAGAGCTTAGCAAAAAAAATTATTTTCTCCTTTTTAGTGCTCTGTAATCGGAAATAAAAGCGTGCTTTTTTTAAAAAAAGTTTTTTTTAAAGTATTTTATTTTCTACTTTTTAGTCTTATGAAATCTCCAAATCAATTCAATTTCCAAAATTCTAAACTTCACTTCGTTTCACTCCGTTTTGTTCAACTATTTATTGAATACCAGTTTTTAATGGGTAATTAGTAAAGACTATCAAAATTTTTTATTCGTTTTATATAATTTAATTCTTTTAAAGCATTCATTAGTAAAGTACATTAAAAATCACTCGTAAAGATTTTGTGTTTATCTGTCAATTTCTACTTCATAACGTGTGGATTCTTAACATAAAGATGCAAATCACATATATGTGTAACGTATTTATAACGGATTTTCAAATTTAAATTAAATGAATGTCATTTATATGTTATGCAAAAATACGTCAAGCCGTTAATAAAAAGAAAAGTCAATTTAATTAAGTTGGTGAAGTGTTATAAATAATGCAATACATTTAAAACAGCATAAATTTATGCTCAAACTATGTGTGCTAAATGCACATCGCATTTTAATAGTTATTTTGCATTAATTCGTAACGGACTTGTGCTTAACGGTTTTTTTGAAAATTCAAATTTTCACTTACGAATATTCATGAAAAAATTACTTGTCAATTTTTTTAACGAGAATATCTTTAGCTGTTCAAATTTATAGTATAATTAATAATTAATAATATTAATTAAACTATAATAAATCATGTAAATGACTTTTGAGCATTTCAAGTATAATATTTTAAACAAATCAAAATTATATGTCATTGACATTGGATTTTTTCCCATATAAAAAAGTTTTACCTAAATTGTACTATAATTAAGCATTTTTGTGGTTACAAAGTGTTAAAATATTGCATTGTCACCGAGAATAAGTGTGCATAAAAAATTTGAGCTCGTTTGGAGCAGTAGAAGTGATCGAAATAACGATTACAAAATTTGACGCATGAAACATACAAACAGTGTGAGTTAAATAAAAGCGTGTAATAATAAAAAAAAAGACACAAAATTTTCCCCTTTTTTCATCTCCCAAAAAAAGCAGCAACAAAATAAAATAAAAATTGACACAAAAAAAAGATCGCAAAATTTTCACCAACACATTCACAACAAGCAGAAGCTGAGCACCAAAAAAAGAAAAGTGTTCGATTTCTCATATATGAATCTCATATGCCTGTACATCTGTGCCTGTATATGTATATGTATGTATGTGTGTGTGTGTGATGTATCGCATAAGCATAAAATGTGTTGTGTGTGGGACGAGAAGGAGAAAGCAACAGAATAAAAAAAAACATTGAGCAGCCAGCAACATTCAGCATACGTGAGAATCTCTCATATATGTTTATGCCTTACTCACACACACAAACAAGTCACTGAGCATGCATGTATGTGTGTGTGTGAAAGCAGCACACGAAGGGTTTAATTAACAACATTTTCATCTCTCATTCCTAGTTCCAATTCCATCCACAATCCGCGAAAGGGGAGTCACGCTTGCGTCAAGTCAGTTCCTCACATTTAACTCGAAACTTGCTCGAGAAATCGATGCGAGGAAAGAAAACAGCACATATTAAGTACATAAATATATCCCTTGCTTCTGCTGTTGATATTCTTGTTCCTTTACTTCTTGTGTCGTGTGTTATTGCCAAGCAAGCACAAACAGCAACAGCAGCAACAAAAAAAAAAGTAGAAAAATTTACGAGACGCGAGATTTTTTTCTTCAATTCGAATTCAACGAAAGGCGTGGCTTACTCGAGTGACTGAATGAATGGATGTATGTATGTATGTATGGATGTGTGAACGATATGTATGTGCCTTACTCCGTATATGCCCGGGCCTCTCTTGCTATTGCTGTTATTGTTGGAACTCCTTTCGATTCTTTTTCAATTTTTCTTCGAATTTTTATTTTTATTATTTTTGGCCAGGGTGAGTTTTTATGTTGGCGCGTGCATGACTGACTCGTACTTCCATCATTTTACTCGACTCGATTTGCTTCTTCTTGCTTTATTTTATTTCATTTATTTTGAGTGTGTCTAATGGATGAATTTTCTTAATTTTCAGTTTTGAATGGAAAATATGGAAATTATTTCAGGATGTGTAGGTGTGGCTGGGACTGGAACAGGGACTAGGTAGGTTTGTGTGGACGAAAGGGTTGAAATTAGGTGGATTGAATGAGGTTTGTGGCTGACAATTTTAAAGAATTCTGGATTATTGATGACACTTTGAGGTTATCTTATGAATAATCCTAGCCAGAAGAACCATTGAAAGTCAATATTAGAGACCAAGCTGTCTTATCCAACCTTAGTAGCTACAAAACCAGAGTTTTATATTCTTTCTTGGATGTTGAGGTTCAGGACTGTCAAACTTATCTTTTTATAACCTTATTCTAGCTATGTCCATTGATTCATTCATCCTCATTAATCCCCAATACAGAACACGGAATCCAATAAGAATCCAACCCAAAAAAAGGAAAGAAATCTGATTTAAAATTCACAAGTAAAATTCCACATAAGAAAATTGATTTAAATAACAATAAAAAAATGAGTCAGAATAAGAAGACGATGGCAGCTGCTATGTTTCATTTCATGTCCAAGACGAAGCACAAAAATTTCATATTTCGACATTCATTTCAACTTCAATCAATCTTGCGCATATCCATCACTCTTCATTTCCATATTTACTCCTTCTTCATCCCCCCCCCACTCCCCTGCCTGGTGCTTTATTTCCATTTCTATTTCTTAAGATATCTTGTGGATCTCGTCACTTGATGCCGTGCCTTGAAAAAATAAATATAAATGATGGAAAAAAGAAAGGAAAAATAAATAAAAGAAAATGTGAAAAATTCGAGTTGAGATGCTTGTGTGGTTGGAGGAGATGAAATAAGGTGCTGGCTATAGATTGGCTGGATGTCTGGATGTCTGGTTACTAGAATTTGAAGTTATAAATTAATTTCATTGAGAATTAATTTCAAACTTTGAGAACATTTTCTGAGCATTTTTTAAGACTCCCCCGAAAAATGCGTCTTGTGCCCATTAAACCTAATTCTGCAGTGCCTTTACAACTTGAAAATTTTCATCCGATTTTTTTCCATCTTCAATCTACACAAGAAAATACTTCGCAACAGCGGTAAATGATATTTTTCCTTCGTCTTCTATACTTTTTTTGCCTCATTTTCTGCTCGCATCTCATTCCACTGCTTTGAGGAGGACGAGTCGTGTGGACTTCAACTTGTGTTTGGGTGGAAATAAAGAAATATTTTTTAATGAAAAAATTGAGAAAATTCTTCAAGATTTTTCATCTTTTTGTTTTATTTTTGGAGATGAGGATTTTTTGGGGGTGCTGTTGGGGGTCTGGAAAGGTTGTGGATGTAAATTCAGATTTATTGTTTAACAATTCCAAGAATCACATCCAAAAATGCTTCCAAAAATATTTTTCAACCCACTCAGCTCAAAAAACAACAACCACGAATGTGACTCTGCAGGCACAAACAGCACCAAAACACACAAAAAAAGAATAAAAATTTCCACCATTTCGAATTTTCTTCATTTTTAAAAAATCGAACACAAAAAAAAATCAAGCAAAAAAATTTCACCCTAAAAAATTCGTGTTTCCCTTCTTCTTGCCTTAAAAAAATCCGCACATTTTATTTTTATTTCATTTTCTAATCGAAGCAGCAGCAGCAGCACATTTGTTGCCATCCCTTCCGACTTCTTCTTCTTTTTTTTCTGCAAGTCACTTTTTGTAATCGAAAAAATTGGGATGAATTTCCAATAACATCTCAGCATGTAGCAAGTCAGCAATGCGTCTATAAGATTTGTTAACTGAATTGGAGATGTTTTGTGCTGGTTTTTAGGGAACTAAGCCAATAAAAAATTTACAAATGAACAAAAAATGAAAAATTGGATCTTTTGTTGTAGAATTTTCGAAATTTTTTAAGATTTTGAAGATATTTTGAGTTATTTGGAGTAAGATTGAATTTAATTGAGTTTTTGTGACTTTTAATTTTGGAAGTTTTGATGAAATTTCGCCAATATTTTCGTGATTTTTCTTAATTTTTTTGCAATTTTGAGATCAATTTTAGTAATTTTTGGTCATTTTAGTTCAACATAACCTCAATTTTAAGATCATTTACTCTTTTGTCGAGTCAGTTTGTACAATATTTATCAATAAATGCCCTCAAAGTTGACTTACTGCTGATAAAAATGTCAAAAGTTGCACAAATTTCATTAAATTCTTCAATTTTCATCAGCATTTTAACCTCAAAATCCACAATAATTGACAAATTTAACTCAAAGTCCACAAAATACAATCACAACTGCCTAAATTCTCAAAAATTAAATTCAAAATTCTCAAAAATTCCATCCCAGCATCAACCAAACATCCTCAAACTTATCATCAATTCACAGCAAATAATGCACGACTCAAAAACGGTCATGAAATTAATAAAAAAAAAATCATAAAAAAATAATTTCAAGGTGCATCATGAAGAACATTTTAAGCAGCATAAAGCATCAGATGCAGCTGACTATCTCTCGATTATGAGAGTAAAAAAAATCTTATTTAAATATTAAAAAAAAATTCTTTCAAGCACAAAAAATTGATTTAAATTCAACTGAAATTTTAGAATTGTTTGGCAAGGGATGGAACTTTTTTGGAGGATTTTGAAGGTTTAAGACCAGATTAATGGGAATTTTGATGAATTGTTGGATAATTTGTGAGATTATGGTTGGAGTTTTCAAAAATTTTAATGATAGTTTTCCAAATTCTTGAAAATTTTGAGGTTAAAAATGACAAAATTCTGGAAAATTTAAATCGTTGTCCAAAAATAATTTCAACATTCTTAAAAATTGATAAAATTTAAAACTTCTCAAAACAGAGCCTCAGCATCACCAGCAACTCCTCAATTCACATCTAAAATCAAGTTTCAAAATTCATCTTCAATTAACCCTTCCAACATTCCCGTTACTGTCGCTCTGCTTCTTTTGCCTTCTTTTTTTGCTTGTCTTACTTCCTCACCTTTTTTTCACTTCCTTCATTCTTTTTTTTGTGTCTTGTTCTTGTGCTGTTGATATGCAAATTAAGTAGTTTCTATTACTGATGATATTTTTTTTCTCATGATGTCTAGTTTGAGTATATTAGGGTTTATGGATATGAAGGTAATTTATTAATAATTCACGTATGAATGAGGAAATAATCTGACAGTTGCAGCTGAAGTTATTAAAAATAATAATTTAAATTAAATGTTTTGAGTAGTTTTGTTTGGGTTGTTGGATGTTGAAGATGTGAAAAAATTGGAAATTTTGAGTTTTTGAATTTTATTAAAATTATTATTGACTTTAAAATGAATAATTTTTGAAACTACTGTATATTAGTGTTTAATCATAAGAGAAACTTAATTCTACATAGGAACAACCTTGACAACACTTAAATTAATAGAAATAGCTTGGATATTGCATACAGTTCTATAATTTGAACGATCAAATTTAACTCAAGCATTGTAAAAGTTTTAAAAACCAAAATTCGATCTTAAAAATGAGCTTGAGATGCCAAAATCAATCATTACGACCACTTCACAACATCCAAAACTTCCTCAATAATTCTTAACAATTTTAGTATCAAAATCAAATCCTTTCTGGAATATTTCCTCAATCAGTGTTGGTTCTGGTGTTTGAGGGGACAAGGGGGTCTCTGGAGTGTCTGGTGAATCTGGTGTCTCAGGTATAATTAGCTCTGGAACTATTGGCGCACTCTTAATCACCAAGTTGCCGTTGTTTATGTCTTCAATCACTTTTCGGAGCTAAAGAAGAAAAACAAAAAATTTAAGGGGATAACAACTTGATGGGAATATGATTTAATCATAATTTTTTCATTTTTCACTAATTTGCTCTTGTTTTAACACAAAATATAGAAATTACTGAAAGATGGCAAGAGTTTGAAAAAAAATTCCTTTCATGTAGTTTCCCCCTTTCCCCTTCCCCCCTTAAAAAAATTTAAAATCAAATTGTTACCCTCAATCAAAAAAAATCAAAAATTTTTCCATCACGTTGTTTTCCCCCTTAATGAGACTTCCCACCACATTGTTATCCCCATCCAATCAAAAAATCTACAAAATCACCATCAATTCCCACACAACTCACCTCCTCCAACGCCACAACTCCAACCAATCGCCCAACTCTCGTCACATAAGCCTGATTAATTCCCGTCATGGCAAACAAACTGTGAACTTTCATTAAAGGTGTTGATTCCATCAAGTGGAATGAAACAGGCTCAATTGTCACTTTGCCTTCATCCAAGTTAATCGGCTTAGACAATTCCTTTGCTCTCCATTGTCTTTGTTCCTCCATTGGTCTGTCGATGAATCTTTCTAGTGGAAGTTTGACTTTTTTTGTTGGCGATGCTGAATCACTTGTTGCTGTTGGTGAACCGAGTTCAGGGTCGATTATGGCGTCAGGTAAAGTTACTGATTTTTGGTACACAACGTCAAATGCTGAGCGTAACTTTAAGTCTGTGCTGTTTGTTGGACTGTGCGGTGACAATGGATTAAAGCCTTTCATTGTGAATGAATCTGATTTTTTAAGGATCGACTTGAGTGGCTTTTGTTCCATTAGCAGCACATTCTGCTTAGCTCTTGGTGTTAGCATCTCATTATTAGCAATTTGTCGAAGTCTATCCACATCCGGTTCATTTATAACTTCAAACTTTGATGACCTTCTTGGCTGTTCCATGAACTTCCTCAATTTTTCCTCATCTTCTCTTCTTTTACTCTCAATATCCATTCTCTTTGCCCTCTCAATGTGCTTGTAAATCATTCGAATTAATGAATGCCTTGACACAGTTCCAAGTAGCACCATCGTGTCTTCATTATCCACCAATGGTATGCTGTAAAGTTCCTTGTTCTTTCTCAATATGTCCTCGAGCTGCCTAAATGTGATACTTTTCCAGATGTAAACGACATCCGAGACCATAAAATCGCCAACTTTACAGTTGTAAACGCCACTGCCCGATGGCAATAAATCCGGTAAGTACGGAAGCTTTTTGAGGACAATAATTGAGTCGAATATTGACGGTTGTAAAATTGCGGCAACAGCACATGAAATTAATGTCGCAATCATGACAGGAAGTAGATGTGTTATTTGACCTGTCATTTCGAATAAAATTACACCGACGGAGACTGTGTGAGTTGCGGCACCAGCAAATGCGGAAGCGCCAACAACTGCATATGTTCCTGGAATTATCAGGTTGAGATGATTGCCATAGAAGACACCAGTTGGGAACCAGAGATGCATTGCTTCGCCAACCATTCTACCTAAGGCTGCTCCAATTTTGAGGACTGGAATGAAAATTCCGTTTGGAACTGGCATCGTTGATGTGATGATTGAAAAGAAGAACTGGAAGATTTTAGATGTTAAACTTTGATGATATTTAAGGATAAATACTTACAGTGAATACAGCATAGCCAAATAAAACACTGAATACTTCTCCAGTAATTGGGTTAGTCCAATAGTTTGAAATTGTCATCTCCTGAGCAGATAATTCATCTTGCGACCATGTGAAGTTAGTAAACATATAGGACACCTGCTGATGAGTGCTTAGCTCTCCAGCCATAAATATCCCTAGACCATTAGGGTAGGTAATGGTTGAGACCTGTGGATGGAATAGAACTTAAAAGCTTGTATAAGTCTAATTGAAGAAGGTGAGCTAGATCTTGGTGTCTGGATTCGGAAAGTTGAGTTAGGGCTATGTAAGGGTTAGGTTAGGGTTAGGTTAGGGTTAGGTTAGGGTTAGGTTAGGGTTAGGTTAGGGTTAGGTTAAGGTTAGGTTAGGGTTAGGTTAGGGTAAGGTTAGGGTTAGGTTAGGGTTAGGTTAGGGTTAGGTTAGGGTTAGGTTAGGGTTAGGTTAGGGTTAGGTTAGGGTTAGGTTAGGGTTAGGTTAGGGTAAGGTTAAGGTTAGGTTAGGGTTAGGTAAGGATTAGGTTAGGGTTAGGGTAGAATTAGGTATGGGTTGGATTAGGGTTGAGGGTTAGAAATGGGCTAGGATTCGCTTCCTCATCCCTGATTAGCTCCTTTATTAATTTAAATCAGATACTCACCATCAACGCCAATATGCCAGCATATAAAAAGCAGTTCTTCTTAATAATCTTATCCACAAATTTATTCCTTCTAGTAAAGTACACATACTGTCTATGAACCCAAACCCAAAGAGCACCCAATATTCCACAAATCAATCCGAGCATTGCAAACGCAAGCAGTTCTTGTGGTCCATAAGGAAATTCAATTGTAAAGCTAGTGCTGAAGATAGCCTTCAAAGTGTCAACATTATGGAACCAAACAGCAATAAGTCTGAAGAATAAAGCACCGCAAACAGCACCAAAGAAGCCTCTCCAATAATTTCTAACCGCAAAATAAGTTGTTGTTACTTCTATGCTGAATAAAACACCACCAACTGGACTTGCAAAGCAGGCACCAACACCAACAGCACAGGCTGCAGCCAGCATATCAATATTTCTTGTCTCATTCTCAAAAATTCCTCGGAATATTGACAATTTGCTGAGGATTTGTGCAAGGATGCTGGCGATGTGGACGAATGGACCTTCCTTGCCTAATGGCATGCCACTTCCAAGAGTTGCTGTTAAGCCGATGACTTTGGCAACTAAAGTTTTGAAAGTGAGAAACTTTTTGAGTTGTTTGAGTTGAACGCCTCTGAGGATTGTCTTCATTTCTGGAATGCCAGAACCTGGAAGGAAATGGATTGTGAATATTTAGTATGGATTGCTTCGGGATGGGTTTAAGTCTAATAAGAGCTGATTTTCTACTTACTAATCGATGTTGGTGCTAGCTGACTTACAAACCCAGCCGAGAATAGAACCAAACACACAGGTAAGGACACCCAAGCCAGATATCTAGCCACAGGATTCTCAAAGTCGAGATCTCTGGAATTAAAAGTTCAAATCCATCAACAAACCTAGAATTGATCATAAATTAGTTTTGAAGCTTACTTGTAAAGCCACACTCTTGTATTCATGCACATAAGTATTCCTTTATCGACCACGTATGATATCACAGCCATCAACATGCCCAGTAGTGCTAAGAATATCCAATCTTGACCCATTCGAGCTACTCTGTGACTCCAAATCCATCGAAATGTTTTCGATACTGTTCCTTCTTTTGGTCCATAAAGATACTGAAATTGGTTGAAATTGCAAGTGTACAGGCATTAAGTACGTAATCTAGTGCATCCATACCTCTTTAACTTCACGATCATCCTTCTTCCTCTCCTTACCAAGCTGCGACAGTATTTTAGCTTGAGATTGTATATGCAGACGTAGCTCCTTATCCTGCATTTCTGATTTTGGCAATAAAAAATATTAATAAAATTATGGATTATTGAACTTACTGGCTTAGTGAGTTCAAGTAAGTCTAGAATTCTGTCCTTGAGTTAATTTTCTATTAATAGCCAAAATTATAAATAAAAAAAAATATCACAGACACACCAATGTTTACCGAATGTTTTTCATCGCTAGTTTTTTTTTGTTTTTTGTTTTTATTTTTCTTACATTAGTCAATGTTTTGACTTCTTTATCTGCCCAACTATCTTTATCGATAGATATTTACGATCATTTTATTATGAACTTTGGATTGATTGATTGATTAGTAAGATTTATCTATAAGACAATTTAAAGTTCTTTTATCTTTATTGGAGAAGTCAGGTTTGGGGTTTTTGGTAATCAATATTGATAATCTGTGATTTAGTGGATAGTTTTGTGAGATTGGGGAGATTATGTTGGTTTTTGGGGGCTATGAGGGGGATTTAAAGCTACTCATAATTGGTTTAATGATGAAATATACTAAAATATAATCAAAAAGTCAATAAAACTATAAGAAATGATAATTAAAAAATTGAAAAACAATCAAAATAGATTTTTCGTATTTTTTAAAATAATTTTTAAAACTTTTCAGCAATTTTTAAAATTTAAATTTTCAAAATTTTAAACCATTGCCACACAAACCACCACCAAAACCCTTTTTAACCCACTCAAAAAAATCAGAAAACCTTAAAATCAATTTTAACAAATCAAAAACTTACCTTATGATTGATATTTGGCAGGTCTCTATCTGTAGACTGTCTTTTCTTATCTGAATCATGTGTGAATAAAATCAAATCGACAAAAATTATTCTTATCTCGGACGTACGAATCGGCAACAAAATCGCACAACTACTGATTATATTTTTTTTATTATCTTAATTACTTGAAGACATTAAATCAATGCTGTATTAATGACAATATGTATGTTTTTGATTTTTCTAGGGATGGGAACATTGAGTGTGAGGAACTAAAGGATTTTTATTTAAATTTAGTTCCAAGATTAGGCAAATTCTATAGTTTAGTTGGGGTTATTGTAGTTTAACTGGTTCCGTACCTTCAGTTTAAGTAGCTCGTACTGTATATCATAAAAAATAATTCTTAACATCCTCAATAATCCCACGGTACCGTAACTATTCATAAAAAATTCAATCTCACAAGACAAAAATAAAATTCAAAAAAAAATCTTCAAAATTTCTTTTCATATTCAAATTTTAATTTTTTTATTAAATAATTTCAGCATAAAAAGCATCAACAGGAACAGATTCGACATGTGTGTGTCCCTAAATTATTTTTTTTATTCCTTTAAATTCCCAGTCAAGCATGTGAAAAAGATGAGAACAAGACGGTAAAAACTACTTAATTTGCATATCAACAACAGGAACAAGAACAAGATACAGAAAAGGAGCAAAAAAAGAATGAAGGAAGTGAAAAAAAGGTGAGGAAGTAAGACAAGCAAATAAAGAAGGCAAAAGAAGCAGAGCGACAGTAACGGGAATGTTGGAAGGGTTAATTGAAGATGAATTTTGAAACTTGATTTTAGATGTGAATTGAGGAGTTGCTGGTGATGCTGAAGCTTGGATTGTTGAAATTTGTGGTGAATTTTGATGAACGTTGTTGATTTTCTTGAAACAAAATTGAACATTTATCTTGCTCTGCTGATGCTGCTGAATCCAAATCAAATTCCATCTTATTATGGACATTAGCTGCATCTCCTACCCACTCATAGTAACACACAACATCCACTCAACCACCAACTCAAAAACTAATAAATAAGAAATCTAAGAAGCACTAAACAGCATCAACGAGAAGCTCAGAAATAGCTCAGACTAATTATGCAATTAAATTTTATTTTTTTTTCTCCATTTTTTAATAAAAATGTTTTCATGAAAAATTAATAAATTCTTAAAACTATTAAAATTCATGTCCACAATGCAACATAACCTCAAAAAAGTGTGTCTCATAACTCAGTGAAATTAATTAAATGAACAGTAAATATTTAAGTACATTTATGCTAATCGATATTTTCTCGGTGCTGTTCAGGAGTTGGGTGGAAGTGCCACATTCATTTCCTTCCCAATATTTCTCATTCCACAAAACCTTCGTCATCATCACATCCCCACATGAATAAAATAAAGAAAATTCCATCATTTGTTGAGCAAACAAGGCAGGCGAGCAGGCAGGCGAGCAGGCACTGAAAAGTAAATAAAAAAGGTAAAAATGTGAATTAATTAATTCAAGAAATTACAAAATAGACACGTGGATGTGCTGCACATAGAGGATGTAAAGGCACACGGGGAAAGAGTTGCGTTTCATTTATGGACTTTCACTTCTTCTAATGAGACAGGCAGGCAATGAATTATGAATGACATTTTTTTGAGATATTTTTAATGAAACTGAAGCACGAAATGTGAACGAAAAATTCATTTTTAGATGTCTTTGTTGTGTTTTTGTGGATTTCTTGGTGATTTTGTGGATTTTTTTTGGATGGAAATTGAGAAAGTTTTGTGCTTATTTGACTGACATAACCTCAAAATTACCTTAAATTTCTAATAATGTGCAATAATTCGATCAAATTGAAGCAAATCCTTTCTTGTCTTGGCAAATGCTTTGAAAGAATTATTTTGATGCGTCTAAATGACTATGAGCTTGACAATAACATCATCATCAAGCAGCAGTGTGGATTCAGGACTAATCATTCCACAGTTCATCAAATTTTAAGAATTTCTGAAACTATCTCATTTGGTTACAACAAGAATAAAAGCACTGGAATGGCTTTACTAGATCTTCGTAAGGCTTTCGATAGCGTATGGCATGATGGATTGGTTCATAAACTTGTTGTGAATAAATATCCCAAATATTTGATTAAGTTGTTGCATTCATATCTTTCCAATCGTTCAGCATTCGTGGTTTGCCAGTCTGCCTTCTCTTATCTCTTTGATGTTTCATCTGGTGTCCCGCAAGGTTCACTGATTGCCCCACATCTGTTCAATCTATTCATAAACGATGTTCCCATTCCATCCAAAGGACATCTCTGCTTATACGCAGATGATACTGTTTTTTTCGTTCAATTCCCTTGGAAGAATCTCAAAGCTATCAAATCTGAGTTGTGTAAAACAGTTATTCGCCTGCAAAGCTTTTTCCTTGATTGGAAAATCCAACTAAATGAATCCAAAACAGAGTTCATCGTCTTCACCAAATCGACAAAAATGATCAGGATGTTAGGCAACGATTCCATCAATTTCAATGGCCAATCTTTCAACTGGAAGGAGTCGGTGAAATATTTAGGCGTTATCCTTGATCAGAAATTGACATTTAAAGATCACATTGATCGTTCAATTCAAAAAGCAAGTGCTGCAAGCTTTTCAAGTCTCTATTGTCTTTTGAGCAGGAAGTCATCAGCTACTGTCGATTCAAAAATTAGAATTTATAAATCGTTCATTAGACCTATCCTGACTTATGCATGTCCAATATTTGCCAATGCAGCAGCCTGTCATCTTAAGAAACTTCAGTTGTTCCAAAACAAAATTATTCGGATGATTCTCAATGTCAATTGGTCGGATTTCAGAACAGTTAATGAAATTCACAAGACTGCCAATACCCCTCTAATGTCAGATTTCATATCTCGTCTTACCGACAATTTCTACTCAAAAATTACACACCATTCTAATGACTTAATTTCATCACTTGGCCAATACAGTTAAGATTCATTGAGCTTCCGAGCAAAACATAAATTGCCGAAGCCTCGTCATTAATATCTAATTTTCTTTTTTGTATTTAATTAATTTTTTTATTATTATATTTTTTTTTTTGGTCTTTTTGCTAATTTTTTTTGACCGCATCTCAATAGTTCAAACTTAACTCATGTCATATCAATAATCACATTTCATTTTTTACATTTGATTTAAAACCGACGAGGTTAACATCAAGATAAATTCAGTTTGTGTCGACGTATATCATTAATTAAATAAAGGATTATTATATCGTGTTGAAGCAAATTATCAAAAAAAAACAGACTAAATTGGACCTCCATTCATTCTCATAAATAAGTAAGTATGAATTATGAAATGGATATTGTGATATGCTTAATTTACTCAACGTGTCTCATTCGTAAATATTTACACAACCAAATTGGACATGACTTGACATAAAGAATGAATAAAAGTTTGGCTTTGCACATTAACAGACACAATTGAGGCACAAATTAGTTCATTAACTTGCTTGTTTTTTTAATAAATATTTTTTTTAAGATTTTGAGGGGGTTTAGGAAGTTCAGCTGACTTTATTAGGCGTTTTATGTCCCATTTTGAGGTTATGTTGCTTAATATTGAATTTTAGACACCAAACTGATCTCAATTGACCTCCGTAAATCCAACAGTAAACTCAACAATCCAGAAAATCCATCAAAAAGTCCATCAACAGCTTCCAATTCATCCACAATCAGCCACAAATCTCAATCATCGATAACATTTGATCCAATAAATTTTAAATTAAACTCATCTGCAGCCTAGATGAGCTCAACTCAGCCACAAATTACAAATTACAGCTCAGAAAATGTAAAAGATTTTCATTAAAATTGAGTCGATAATTCAGTCTGCAGATGTGATGATTAGACACAGCACTTACCATCCTCAATTTTCTCTATCTTTTGAGTCTTGAACAAGTTTTTAAAGGTGCGATGCAGTGAACCTGCAATAAAAGAGGTGCAAATTACTTTCGCGTGCTTTATCGATTCAAAAAAAAAATGCTGAACTGATTTATAAGATGATGATCAACATGAGCTGCAGCAGCAGTTAGAGGAACGACTTTTTATCGCTTTATGATTGCAACTTGGCGCTGTTGTGGTGTTAATGGGTTGAGTGGCAACAAGTTAAGAGTTGGAGAAGTAAGAGGAAGTTTTTGCATCGAATGTGATTTTTTTGGTGCTGTTCTTGAACTTTGACAGCAATTAAGACAGTTTTTTAGAGTTGAAATGGCAAATTGAAGCAAAATATTCACAAAAAATCATGGTTTTGGTTCGAAAGTTCACAAATGTTCGTCAATAAATTCAATAACATTCAAAATTGGAATCAAAACACATCCAAAAAGTTTTAAAACCTCAAAATTTACCTGCAAAAATTCAATTTCACCAAAATTTATATCAATTCCGTTCCATTTTCCATTCAGTTCCACTTTCAGTGATTTTTATACCAAATCTTATACTTCACAAGACAATATTAAGGACATGTGTAGCTTAAGTAGACTTTTTGTCACACACAATTTTGTTCTTGCTTCGGCAGAACATATACTAAAATTGGAACGATACAGAGAAGATTAGCATGGCCCCTGCGCAAGGATGACACGCAAAATCGTGAAGCGTTCCACATTTTTTGCCAAAAATTCACAAAATTCAACATTTCAACTTTCAACAGAAATAAATCAACACAATTTCAAGTTGAGAAATGTTGCTTGCTTGCTTCTTTATTTAATTACAGACTAAAGTTTTTGGAGTGCTGACTAGAAAGTGCCAAAAAATGAGCGTAAAATAATGAAAATAAAAATTAATTGCAATTAATTTTTAAATATTTATTTATTTATTTTAATTATTTTGTAAATTAAAGGTACGAAATAAACTTTTAATCTGGGATATTTTATAAGTTTGATTGGATTTGAGTATTTTTAAAAATTTAGTTTGTAATATTTTATTTGGGAATCAATCCATGCGCTTAGTTCTTCTGGATTATATTCTTTATCTGAGGCTATTTGCTTTAAATTTTTGCCATCTTTTCCTTTCATTTTTAAATATTCAACTTGTTCGTCGTGCGTCAAAAAACTTTTAATTTCATTCCAGGTCAGTTCCACAATTTCTTTTTCGTTCCATCCATTTAAAGTTTTAAAAAGAAGATTATTTCCTTCTTTATCAACATTTTTTATGAACTGTAAAATTTCTAATTTTTCAAAATATTTTCGCAAAGTTTTCCATAAAGTTTTATGAAATTCTGAAGATTTGTTCGAAATTGCTGCTGACTGCAACAAATTTTGATTCAACCTATCTAAATTCCTTAACATTTGCCTGATTTTATCTTGTGATGCAATTTTTTCTAATTCTTGAATCAAAAACTCAAAAACTTCACTTAATGATTTCCATCTTGCAGCAATTTGAAGAAAATTTTGTCCAAATTCATCGACTTCTTTGAGCATTTCCAAATACTTTGCATCAGTTCCACAAAATTCTTGGAAAAATTTCCACAAAAATTGATGAATTTCGATGAATTTTGACCAGCGTGCAGCAGTTTGAAGCAAATTCATTTCCCTCCATCCTTTTGATGTTAAAATTCCTTGAAATTGAGCATCACTGAAGTTTTCTTTTAGAATTTTGAATGTCCACTCAATTATTGCTGGATTTTTATTTGTTTCCACAAGAACATGAACAAAGTTGTTTTGAATCTGGTTTTTTTGCAGAATAAAATCCTTCAATTCGTCTCGATCTTCAAATGTTTTGAGCAAAAGTTCCCATAAAATCTTATGAAATTCAATCTTGTCACACCAGGCAGCATAAAGAAGAATATTTTGATTCCAACTGCTTTGGTGCTTAACAAGTTCTCTAAAATTTTGTGGTAAATTTTGGTCTGCAAAATATTTTTCAATTTCTGTCCACAAAATTTTCAACTTTTCTTCGTTTTTTTCTTTAACACAAACTTGTAAAATATTTTGTCCTACTTTGTCGAATTTGCTCATTAATTCAAATATTTCAGTGACTGTCAAGAACTTTTCCATGATTTTTAAGAGTTTCTGGACTTTTTGAGCATTTAAATTTGTGGATTCAGTCAAGAAGTAAAAAATGTTGTATTCATGCCGATCACTGCTCCTCGCCATCAATCCCTGTCTGATAAATTCTCGATCAGTTTTTTCTTCTGTTTTTGTCACAAATTCTCCAAAAATTTCAATTTCGAGACTTGAGTCGATGATTCCTTGAAGAACACCTTTTTTAAGGATCAGATTTTTGAGGTCGTCAATTTTTAGAAAATTCAAAACAAAATCTTGGAATTTTAAAAACATTTTTGCACTTTTGATGTTCCTTACAATAGTCTCAGTATTTCTATCCAACACATCCTTAACATTTTTATAATTTCCATTTTTAAGCACTTTGATTGCAAAATCCTCAAGATTCTCAAGATTTTCGGTAAAAATCAGTCCAAAACTATCTGGATAATTAATCCACTTCTCCATTTGTGGCTTAACTTTTTCCAGTAAAGATTTTTCATTAATTGCATTTAAAATAAAAATTTTGATAATTTTAAATTTTTGGATGTAAAAAATTTTTTCCACAAATTTTAAAACTTTTTTTTCTGTTTCCTTATTTTGTAAAGCATTAACAATTGCATCAGCCACAAAATATTCTCGGAATGTCTCGTGAGGAAAATAAACTTTTCCATTTTTTATGCTAATTAAGGCACCAGCGATGACTTCTTCCTGTGGCCATTCACTGTCATCATAATTGGGAAATAATATTTTAGCTAGTTTTGGGAACAAACTTAAAATTGCTTGGAATTGATGAAAATTGTAGAAACTAAGTTTAAATCGCTGACTTTTGACATTTGCTTCGTCTCTGATTTGACCTTTGCCCTGTGACCATCTTTTGTAAAGGATGTCTATAAATTTAACGTAGATTTTAATTCCTTGCAAGTCATCAACATTTTCTTCATCTTTGAATCCAACAGCAATCATTTTAAACAATTGAGGAAGTCCAACTGAATTATTTCTTGAAATTTCAGCTTTTCTGATTATTTTGCGAGCTTTTTTCCGATAATTTTCATATTTTGGTGACGATTTAATGAAGTTGTCGAACTCCTCTTTAGATTTTGGCTCATTATTGTCTTTCTGTAAATCCATCAATAGCCAGCTTTTTGCTATCAAGTCAATTCCATCATACTCTGTCATCTCCTTTAGACTATAAGCAACATTAAGCTTTAGTTTTTCCATCAAATCAACCTCAAAATAGTCTCGAGTTGCAATCCACAGCTGATTTCCGCCATTTTGTTGGAAGTTCTGTGCCAATTTAGACACAAATTCAGCATAATTTGGAGCAATTTCATCAAATCCATCAAAAAGAATGAAAATTCGGCCGTCCTTGTAAAGTTTTTGAAATATTTTGGTCTCAAATTGCTGTTGTGGCTTTAAAATGTGCTCGACCACAAAAGTTGAAAAGTCTGGCTCGGCTTTTTGTGCCTTAAACTCGTCAATGAACTGCTTCAAGTCCACATAACTCACCCAACTTGTTGGATTTTGTTCTCGAAGGATTTTTGACAAGTTTTTCATTGCCCAACTTTTGCCATTTCCAGCATAATCTGAGATGAGGACGTACTGCTGGTTTTTGGATTCTTCAAGAAGTTTTTCTTGAGAAATTTGTTCGCTTTTAATGTTTCTTCTGATTAAATTTATATTTTTTGGTTTGTTTTTAAGAAAAACGTTGAGAATTTTTGTAAATAATCCTTCTGATTTTTCATCCTCCGAATCCTCATCCTCCACATCCTCTCCAGTTATCATAACCCTTTTAACAAAACCTCTTTTTTTGTAAAGCAAGTCAAAATTTTTGTCATCATTTTCATTTGAGTTGATTAAAACTTGATGATTTTCCAGGACTAAGTTCAAAAGCTGTTCATTTACCAGATCATCAATGTCTTCCTTGTCATTTTCTACTGCTGTGCTGGTTGTCGGTTCCTCAGTTTCAATTCTGTTCATCACAAGATCCAACAATGAAATTTGTGAATTATTTTGGAAGTTAATTTTGGTTTTCAACATCAAATTTTGACTTCCTTCTGTCAAGTCTTTCCAGTTGTAAGTTACTTCCAATTTTATTGCATTTTTAATTTCCTGTTCCTTAAAAATTTCATTGACTTTTTCACATTGGACCTCATTTGACACAATAAATATGAAATTTAGTTCCTTGTTGATGAAAATACTTCCCAGACTATCCGGAATTCCATGTGTGCAGTCCACAAAGATGCTTAGTTCCTGATTGTCAGAACATATTGAATTATAATCATCCTGAAGTTGCAGGTTTTTAAGCTTTTCAGGATCAATAAAAATATTTTGTGAATTAAACAAGCTTCGATCTTTCTTCTGGAGGTCTTCATGGATGTTGATGAGCAACAGCTTCGGTACATTCGTCTTTACCACAACAACTTTATTCTCAGTTATTTTTGTTACTTTATCTTGATTAAGGAGCTTAATTTTAAGTTTTTGAATAGCAGGAAGCAGTTCAATAGTTCTATTTAACCTGATTACTTCTTCATTTCTTTGAAGATACTTTTGAAGATCAGGAACAACTTGATTGAACCAGAAATCAAAGAGAACTTTGTATTTTAGTTCAAGATGCTTCACCTTCTCTTCAGAATCATCAAAATTTGACAGAATTTGGACAACTCGGACGATCAGCTCTGGATGGAAGTCCTCAACTTTATATGCTGTAAAAACTGATGAAATGATTCCATTGCACTTATCATCAGGACGTTCTAAATCTTCTGTTGTCCACTTGTTGATAGTTTTGACAATTGCCTTAAACTTATTCTTCATATCATTGCTGTCCTTATAGTAAGGCATCTCCTGATTCTCATAAACTAGTCGCATGACATAATGACACAGTTCGTGTGCCAAAACTCCTTTGATCTTCTGTTTACGCTTTGCTCCAGAATCATCAATCAATTTAGCACCAACGAAGATCCACTTGGATAACGGATACATGGAACCTTCTACATTTGGTCCGGATAAGCTGACATTTTCTACCTAAAATTAAAATAAAGTTTAAAAATAATTTTTTTTACTCAACTGAATCCTCAGCAATTGACTTACCGTTTTATTTTCGAAATCAAAGATGATTGTCAGCTTAGGACAGGAAGCAGCAACATCAAGAAATTCTGAACCATTTTGGATCTTGCTGATGTCTTCAAACCAGCTCCTGATCTTCTTCCTATATTTTATCTCTTCTTCCTTGCTAATTCTCTTGTTGCAAATTACTGACTTATTGCACAGTAAATTAACAGACCTTTCGTCATCAATTAGAGCTGTGCTGACATTTTGCTTCCTCTGTTGTGCTACAAACTTCCTCGTCTTTTTTTCACATTCTTCAAGTTTTTCATTCGGATTTGTTGTTTTGAAACCACTCAACTTTAAATAGTTGAATGCACTTAATTTCTCAAATTCAGCAGCTAGACTTAATGCCGATTTATTGTTGATGTTATAAACAACTTTAAGGTTTTGATTTATTTTGGTGTACTTGGCAATGCCATCAAAATTTTCTTCTTTTATTGCAGCTTCAAGTTCTGCTCGTTCTTCAACAATTGCTTCAAATCTGTCATGCTCAGTTGGTTCCTTTTTGAACTTATCAGGAAATGGAAAGTCAGCAACATCAATCAAGTTGCAGAAATCATGAAGTTGACCTCTCTCAAAGGCAGATGTAGAAACTTTAATTTGATGATCAAATGGAAGTTGCTGGATAAAATGAGTAAGATCCAATAATAAATAGTCGATGACTTCTACATTTTGGTTCTCTACAGCTGTAAGAAGAACTGATGTTGATAAATCCAGAGGTTGACTACCTTTAAATACTTGAGACAAGTAGCTTTGTGCTTTATAATTTAGAGTCATTTGGTCATTTTCAAATGGAACATCCAAAACAGCCATGAATTCAGCCAATGATGAGTTTTTTGAACATTTAAGAACCAACTTTTGGAAGAATTTATCGCTTAATTTCAAGGTTTTAAGGAATCTCAAAAAAATAGATGAATTTTGGAGTTGGTCAAGCATGCCAAGCAGCTTATTCTCAGTACGGACTAAGTTCCCATCCAAAAAACAGCTCAAAAATGTTGGAAAACTGTTGATGTCCTCAATCTTATGCTGCAAATCATCAACAACATCAAATTGGTTCGAATTTTCTTCTTTGTAGTAAAATTTTGACATATTTTCATCTTCAGACGTAAGTTGGAGGATCATTGGACGTGTAAGGCTGAATTTGAGCAGCATTTGATGTATTTGTGCTACTTTTGCTGATGAATCATCCTGATTATTTGAAGAAAATCCCAAATTTGTTGCCTCAATTAGGAAAATGAACAGTTGTGGATATTCTTTAGGGTCCAATCCATCAATAGTTGTCATGACTTCCTCAAAACTCCACTCGGATGAGAAATGAAGGACTTTGCAGATACTTTTGACTTCATTCTTTACATTTTTGCCATCTTTTGATAATTTAAAGATTAATTTTTTATCAATTTTAATTAAATTTGCATCGCTGAGAAGACTTGGTGGTGATTTTGGAGGTTCAATGACTTCAACTTGCTTAGAACTGGAACTGCCTTGCTCATAAATCTCGTCAGACATTGCGCAGCGTTTAAATTTTTCTAAAAAAAGAATGAAAATTTATTGCTTCATTTTTATTCATCAGCACACATGCTTAGTCATCGCTTACAAAATAAAATATGAAAAAATGTCAAGCAAAAATTTTTGTACCTCAAAAAAAGTGATGAAATTCACAAAATTACACGTCAACTTTATATGATCAAGATTATTGGTCACATTAACTTCACTAAGACACAATTAATAAAACTTTTAAAGTTTTTGTAAAAGTTGAATTTAAAAAATTTAAAAATGTTTTCGAGAAAATAAAAAACTTGATCGTATTTGTCAAATTCCAACACAAATGTAACAAAATTAAATAATTCTTATCTATGACGAAATAACATGTTATCTTAGTAGCGGTATAGCTTGAAAAGTTCGCTTGGATTTGGGGGAATTGTGGAAATGTAAATGGTAATGCTGAAATGATTCTGTTAATTTGGTTAGAATGAAAACTTATTTCCCCAAATGGATCTAATATTTGGGTTACTGGAATTGCAATTGGTCTAAAGTCTCCAACGCTCGAATCAACTTGCTGTATTACGGTGATTGTTTGTGTTAAAACAGGGTTGTATCCACTTGGTCTATCGTAATTTAATTCACTGAAAGTTATGAAACGACCGTGTAAGCACGAATTGTCTTGATAACCACTCATACACGTGTTAAATTGAATAAATATGATGCTTTTATAATGTAAACCACTTATTTAGGTTCTTTTATACTTCAAATGTTTCCAGTTATGCACCAGATCTATGAAATTTACTTTTATTTTGTAAACTTTATGCAAACTTACTAAAATGTGTTCTAAATTTAATGAAAATTATATTTTGACCCCAATTATGCATCAACAACACCAAAACTCAAGAAATTTGCAATTATTTCGCTTTGTGCAAGCTTCAGAATTGCCTAAGATAAGCTTTAAATGCTTTATTGTTGCTTAACTTTAATTAAATTCAAATATTGCAAAGAAATGCGTTTTGAAACTTGAACAATTTTTTTAAAAAATATATTTTTTTTGAATTTGAAAAGTTTTATCGAAGTACTGGTATGTGGTTTAGAGGAATAAGCAGTTCCATTGTGGCTGAAAAAGGGTTTTTTTCAATCAAACACATCAACATCCTTCGACCCCAAACCTCCTTTCTCCTTTATAGAAACTTCAACTATCCCACAAATGTGATTCCTTTTTAGCGTATTTACCTTAACTTTGGCTGACTGATTGGTTGGCTGGCTGTCTCAAAAACTCGGAACTGGAAGTACTTAGAGACTTCTAGTTTTTTTCATTCGAAAGCTGATATTCGAGAATATAGGCGATAACTAGCTTCTATACTAGTTATCAATGTTTTAGCATTTTTGTGACAGAATCAATGTTAATAATGATTTCATGTCAATGTCCACGTACATCCAAATTCTCAATAATTCTTCAAACTTACTTTACTCTCGACCTGCAATACAAAAATACATCCATTCAGCATAAAACAGCATTAAAAAGTCGTGCATGAATGATCGCAATCACACATGCCATAAACTATTTTGAGCATAAAAGGCAGGTAATGTTGCGAATTACCACGGCATTTAACAGCATTTAGTGTCAGAATTCATCTTAAGACTCATAAATTTCAAGCTCTGAGCTTCACTTACAGAAGATGCAGCATATGCATGACTTGATAATGATGATTCTGATGCAGGTGGTGGATGTGGATGTTGTGGAATGGAATTTGTAAGATTAAGCTATGATTCTGGATTCTTGAAGGTTCATTAGGTTCTAAAATTGAGCAGCAAGTCCCAGGAATCAATACACAGACAAGCTAGATCTAATAATTCAAAAAAATTGAGTTAAGAATGCCTGATTCTCATATTTCAGTTCCTGAATTTGTTTTGTGGTCCATAAATCATCATGAACTAGCTTAAGAGCACCAATAATAAGGCAAGATGAGTACAAGCTATTCATAATTGCAATATGCATGCATAGAAATGAATAAAAGAGAGATCTATAGCTGCAAATAAGCATGTAAGTCATGACATGTTGATTATCTTGTTGAAAAATTATTCAAACAGCAATAAATCGAGTCCAAGACACACAAAATGTTCAGCACAGACGAGAGCTCGAGAATCAAAACAAACAAAAAATTATGAAACTTTTCATGATCCACAACTACTTCTGCTGATGCTGATGCTGGTCAATAGTTCAATCACGAGAATGCCGGAACGGCATGAGAAATTTTTGCGAAATTCAATTTTTTTCTTTTACTTTATTGAGATGTTAAAAACTTTTTATTTCAACTTTTTTTCTTCTTTCTAGCATTTTTTTTTTTGCTTTTGCTGCTTGCTTGCTGCTGCTGCCAGTTGATGATCGATTGATGTCTAATTTTGTGCCTTCTTTTTCGTCTTCTTTGTTGCTGCTTTTGCTTTGGTTTTAACTCGATTTCTTCAAACTTACATGATCAATAACACTGAAATGTGCATTACTGCTCAATTATTGGATATAATGTGAGTAGTTATTGGGGTATGAGGTGCACAAAGCGCACTTTTTGGGAACTTATTGACTTTGTTGGTTTTTAGAAATTTTTGAAATAAAAAAAAACATTGAAAATTGAATAAAAAAAATCAAAAAATTGAAATCTGGATGAAAAAATTATAAAAAGTCAAAAAAATTAAAATAATTTTATAATTCAAAAATTTTGAAATATTTGAAAAATTAAAAAAAAATTTAAAATAATTTTAAAATTGAAAATTTTTGAAAAATTGGAAAAATTAAAAAAGTTTAAAAAAAATTGAAAAAATTAAAAGCACCACAAAATCTTTTAAAAAAATCCCAGTCAACCCCAAACTGCATCTCAATAGCACCGAGAACACCAAAAATAAACGTTCCATTTCTAAACAATTTTTTCATTCAAATAAAAAGCCAATTTGATTGAATCCCCATCATCAGCATCAAGCTCCAGTCAAGAATTATGAGCAATCTCGAACGTGTATGAAGTGAACTTAAGATTCATAAAATCTCATATAAAAAAGTTTCTACGTGCATTACAGTTCAGTAGATGGATGGACTGACTCAATAAAAAATAAAATGCGATCAAAAAAAAATGAGAAATAATTTGCAATGTTGTTATGTGGCGCAATAAATCATGCAACGGCAGCAGAAATAGACAAAATTGAGATTCGGTTCGTAGTTCTTGGAATTTGATGCAGTTTTGAGTGCGTGAGAGGACTTAAGGAGATTTATGTAAGGTTTTAGAAGATCTGAAAGTGTTTGATGAGGTTTTTGATGATGTGAAATGATCTAAAGGTGGCTGAAAGAGTTCAAATTAGTATGAAAATGTCAAAAATGGAACTGATGTATTTTAACAAAGTTTTAAATGATAAAAAAGGTTCTGAAGAAGTCAATCCTCATAACTTGGTGACAGCAAGCTTAAATATCATTGAAATTGATCTTTTTGAACACAAAACTGCTTCAAAAATCATCAAAAATTTAAAATAAAATTCTCAGAGTCCAAAAAACCCTTCAAAAAGTCACCAAATCTCCTCACACATCCCAAATTGAGCATAAAAATCATTGCCAAAAAACAACTCACTTCAAAATGCGTCTCTTGAGGATAATTTTTAATGCCAATAATTCGTCTTTCTATGAACATTTCTCATCTCATTCCTACTCAACCAGCCTGTCTGCCTGCTTCTGTTGCTGTCTGTGACTGACAAACACACAGCAAAAAAAGTAAATAAAATGAGATTAAAAAGGTGCTTGCGGATTTTTTTCTCATATTTTTTAATGTTTTATTAAATGTTGGAACATGTTGGGATGAAAATTTGATGAGATTATGCTGGATAATCTTGCTGGATCTGCTGCTTTTCATATTTTTGAATTTTTGAGTCATGAAACTTTAATTCCGACTTGTTTTTGATATTTTTTGTTGAATTTTTCATCATTTTTTGTGGCAAAAATCACCTCAGCACTTCCCATAGCTTCTTAACTTTATTTTTTCATCAATTTACGTTCATCCACATCCACAACACTGTACATTATGCCTTTAAACTTTGAAATTTCTTTCATTTCCAATAAAAAATTGATTAAAATGAAGATTGAAGGGCGCTTTAATGCTCGCGCATATCAAATTGAATTACGTGACGAATTTATGTTTACAGAACACAGCAAGGCAAAGGAGCAAGAGCAAGCAGTGCTGAGCATTTTTAATAGTTTTAAGTGCAACCTCGCGATACACTTTAGATGTGCAGTGCCGTGTTGGATGGCATGACTTGGGTCAATTGATGATGATGATAATGTGTAGGTCATGTTGAGGTTTAATGGAAGGTCAACGACAGTTGCTGATGATTGATAAAGGTGGCATGTTAAAGGCTTGTTTTGCTGTTTGAGGAATTGCATTGTCTTGTGAGTTTTTGTTGATGGATAAGTTTTGGAACGGGCATTAAATCATTACTGAAAGGCTGTGTCAAAATCGTCAGAAGGGCTCCATACTTCAGCCCATACTCAGGCAATTCTGACAATTTCACTTCAAAGGAAGTGAATAATTCAAAACTATCCAATAAAAGTGCATAAATTCAATTATTGAAGTTTCAATCCGGAATATTTACTAAGTCATTTATCTTATTTACCATGTTTAATAGCAAGCTGATAAGCCAGTATGTATACAGACATTAAGTGCATTGAAGCGTTATAAATTTGAGCATTTCATGTTCAACTAGTTCAGTCAATATCTTAGCTTAGAATCAGTTAAATCAACTTAAATAAACTATGGACAAGTGGGTCGGCAAGATCGCAGTGGTCACCGGAGCCTCATCAGGCATTGGAGCTGCAATAGTCAAAGATTTAGCTAAGCATGGCCTAATTGTCATCGGACTAGCTCGTCGCTCTGAAAAAATCGATGAAATTACAAAGGAAATGAAAAACACACGTGGAAAAATCTACAGCCACAAGTGTGACTTGAATGACTTAAATTCCATCAAGAACTCGTTCAAGTGGATTGAAGGAAAGTTCCAGAAAGTTCACATTTTAGTCAACAACGCAGGTTTGTCTCATGTTGGAAAAATCTTTGACCAAAGCGACGAGCAAACTAGAAACTTAAATGAAGTCATTAATGTCAACTTTACTGGACTTGTTCATACATCGAGAGAAGCTTTTAGATTGATGCAAGCAGCTAATGACTACGGAATGATTATCAACATCAGTTCCATCGTCGATTCAGTCATTCCATTTCCATCATCATCAACTGTCTATCCAGCAACAAAACATGCAGTCCGTGCATTAACCGAAAGCATTCGTCAAGAGCTTGTAGTTGGAAATAATGATAAGATTAAGGTTTCCAACCTTAGTCCAGGTGTTGTCAGGACAGATTTTGTGCGTGTATCTGGACGACCAAATCCTGATGAATTTTATAAATCTATTCCTGGATTGGAAGGTGCTGATATATCTCAAGGGGTTATTTACTTGTTGAGTACCCCTCATAATGTTAATGTGACACAACTTACGATTAAGCCCGTTGGTGAAAAGTATTGAAATGCTTTTTGATGAATAAAAATTGATTAAAATAAATAATAAATATTTAATTAATGGACATCGCTTTAAGGCAGTGGTGGTCAACCTTTATTCGACTAGCAATTGAGTTGAGAATGCCCTGTTTGAGTTAAAATCTTAGAATTCTTGTATTTGCTGCGTATTAAAGCTTCCTTAAAAAACTAAAGAGTACCGTAGCACACAGGTTAGTCATCGCTAGATTAAGTATCAATATAAAACACAAAATTGCATCAAATCAATTAATAACAAAATTAGAACCTTGAATATTATTTAATTTTCATCTATCTTATCTTCCTTATTTAACAACTTACTGATAAGTCATGAAGTGCTCTCAGAATTTTGATAAGTTTGAGCATTTTTTACTCAGTCACTCGTTGAGTTTTGAGTCGTTTGGATCGAACATTGTGATTTTATAGAAGTATAAGCTCAATTTTTCAATTTTTCCAAATTTTTTTATTATTTCAACTGAAAATTCCTTCAAGTAAATCATGGACAAGTGGATTGGCAAGATCGCAGTCGTCACTGGAGCTTCGTCAGGCATTGGAGCTGCCATAGTCAAAGATCTAGCTCAAAATGGTTTAACTGTCATTGGACTAGCTCGTCGCTCTGAAAAAATCGATGAAATCGCAACTGAAATGACGACAGCACCTGGAAAGATTTATTCCCACAAATGTGACTTGGCTGACTTCAACTCCATCAAAGAAACTTTCAAGTGGATAGAAGAAAAGTTCCAAAAAATACACATTTTAGTCAATAATGCTGGATTAGCTTGTATTGGAACTGTCCTCAATCCAAGTGACGAACAAACTGCCAAGCTGAATGAAGTCATTAATGTCAACTTTACTGGGCTCGTCCATACAACAAGAGAAGCTTTTAGACTCATGCAAGCAGCTAATGACTACGGAATGATTATCAACATCAGTTCCATCGTCGATTCAGTCATTCCATTCCCATCATCATCAACTGTCTATCCAGCAACGAAACATGCAGTTCGTGCATTAACTGAAATTATCAGACAGGAACTGATTGTGGCTAACAATGATAAGATTAAGGTTTCCAACCTTAGTCCAGGTGTTGTCAGAACTAACTTTGGACATGCAGCAGGACGACCAAATGCTGAAGAATTTTACAAAACAATGCCTGGATTGGAGGGTGTGGATATATCGCAAGGTGTGATTTATTTACTGAGCACTCCACATAATGTCAATGTGACACAACTTACGATTAAGCCTGTTGGTGAAAAGTTTTGAATTTAATCGAGTTTTTTTGTGTAAAATAAAATTTGGTTAAAGATATTTTTAATAAAATGGAGCAGGAGGGGGGGGGGACATAAAGTTGTTACATAAAGTTGTTATTTTTTTATCTTAACCTTAAAAAATTGTAGAAATTCTTCCAACAGATGAGCGGTTCTGAACCGGATATTCCCTAGCTTCAATAATATTAATGATACTATTGAGAACTTCAATTTGTCCAAACTTTTACCTACTACCTGATTTAAACTTTTTTTGCTATAAAATTTCATCGGAAAGTTCGGTCATCGCCAGTTTGAGATCTAATTTTATCGATGATAAACAGCCGAGTGCAAATCATTATTTAAAATCAAGAACAAATCAGCATTGAAGTTTCAAAAATTCAAAAAAATGTCAAGAAAAATTTCGCAATTTTTTCCAAAAGTAAACACAATCAATCATGAAAAAAACATCAAAATTGAACAAGAAGTTGTGATCCAACAAGAGCCAGAAGATATCATTTATTATGGATCAAAGTTCATACAGGACAGATAATTTCAATAGATTCAGCCATAATTCACCTAAGTTTAAGCAAATAAGATCAAAAACTCAAATTCCTTCAAACAATATCAAAGTGGAACCAGAAATTGATTTAATAGCCATCCTAGAACCTCAAAGAATCAAGCTTGAGGTCCCAAAACCTCAAAGAATCAAATTTGAGGTCTCACAACCTCAAATCAAAGAAAAACCAGCCCCCCCCCCCCCCAAAAAAAAACATGTTGACTAAATTTTTATAGTTTTTTATCTTTAGAGAATAATTTACACTAAAGACCCCCCAATCGCTAGAGATGATCTGGACATGTGTTCAGACGCTCGCAAGATGCCCCAGTACTAAAAATAACAGTAGCAAGTTTTATGGATGGCAAGAGATCACGAGGAAGACCGAAGATCTCGTGGATTAAATGTGTTGAAAAGGAAGCTAGAAATTTTAGTATCCCAAACTGGCAGTAGGTTTCTAAGGATAGAGCTGTCTTCAGATGATCTCTAAGCGTGGCAGTGGACCCACGTGTGCACCAACCAAAGAAGTAAATCAAGTTAAGAACTCCATTTTTTAATAATGTGTGAAGGGCCCAGCCTTTCAGCTGGAAGCACTGTGATCCAAATTAGAACAGAATCTATTGTACCACATCTTTTAAAAGGCCCAAAAATAGCACCAAAAATTTAGCAAAAAATATTCTGAAAAATAAAAGTATTTTGATAAAATTTAAATTCATACAAATACTCTCAAAACTCATTCAATTTTCAATGTGGTTGCAGCATTCGTCTGATGAGATTCTGATTAAGTTTTATTTATTTTTTTCATATTTCCTTTCATTTCCACTACTTATTAATGAGTTTAAAAAACTCTTTTTGCAGTTCTCAGACTGCTCAGAAAAAATATTCTCATTTAATTTACTTTTTTCCTTCTTTAATTAACTTTTTTTGCTGCTTATTGCTGATTCTGATGGATTTTATAATATTTATTTTATTTAATGAGATGAAAATTGTGAGGAAAATTTTTTATTTATTGAAAAAAAAAATATTTTCTCTTGAATTTTTTTATATTTATTTATTTTGTGCAAAAACAGGTTGGAAGTGAGAGTTGGAGGTGCACTGGAGATGAGGATGGAAAATTCATATAAAAAATTAAAATTGAAATTCTAGAAAATAATTGAAATAAAATGAAAAAATGTTCTTGAAAATCGCCAGGCGACGGTAATTTTAATATGCTGAGTATTACGTTACTTATAAATTACCCCAAGAAATTTAAAGAATTCTCAAAAATACACCTCAAACCCAGATTTTTTTATCACTATTCTCCTCATTTTTATGGATTTTTCTGCCCATTGCTTCACTCCAACCCACCCTAAAACCTTCCACATCGTCTTCATATCTTTTAATTTATTCACGGGTGAGTTCACTTCATTCCTTGCCTGCCTTCCTTCCTCCTTTATTTTATTTTCTCTCAACTCACAAACACAAAAACAAGCGAAAAAAAAAGAAGAAAATTTTCTTTATTTAAATTCATTTCACCCCATCTCGTCCCCCCCGTTCCCTCCTTCCCACCTCATGTCCATGAAGTTGTTCTGTGCGTTGCTTCATATTTTTATTCATTTACAGCATTAAATGTACGAAGGACTTACTAAGATGATGACTATGATGACTATGGTGATGGTGAATAAATGGAATGGATGGAATTGGATGTGGAATGAGGTTTGGTGAGGATGGATTTAAGGAATGAAGATTGGCATGAAGCACAAAAAAAGAGAAAGTTGAAGAAAATGAAAATTAATGGTTTTGAATGGAATATAAAGCGCGATGAGGACATGAATGGCGAATAACCCCGAATATGTGTCTTGTTGAGTCTTGGTTGGGATGTTGAGAGGCTGATTGGGGTGATTTTGAGGTTGGATTGGTGGAATTTTTACGAGAAAGTGATGAAAAATTAAAAATAAATTAAATTGAAATTTTGCTGATTTTTGGAACATTTTGTTAAATAACCGACGGTTTATATGAGAAAATGCTCGACTGATTTGAGTAAAATTGAACTTTTGACACAAATGTTTTATATGAATTGAGACTTTGCACTACTGCGAGGTTCCTAAGACACAATTAGCACCACTTTGTTCATATTGAACATCCAATCTCAAAAAACAGAGCTCAGGGTGCCTTTCCAGACTTCAGTATCCTTTCAAAGCTCCAAAAATCAAGAAATATTTTAAATCTTGTCCATCTTCATCCCTCAAAAAATCCTCCAAAAATTCTCAATCCGAAAAAATATTTTACAACAATTTAAAAACCCAAAAAAAAAATCAATAAATTTTCTCTCATTTTTCTTAATAAACTTTCCAACTTTCTCTTGTTCCATTCTTCAGTCCGCGAGATATTCAAAATCATTAAAGTACATAAAAAAAATCTCCTTTGCATGCACACAACAACAGCATCAGAAGAATGAGTGACTCGAGGGTGATTTTTCCTCCTTTTTTTCTTAATTTAACTTTTTTGTGTCGTAAAAATGTAAAAAAAAAAATAGGAAAAAAATCCTTCGTGCATAATTAGGGGACGATGAATGCTATATGAACACGCACATGCTCTATACTATCACCATTACTGGCACTCTTGATGCTGCTTTTTGTATTTTTTTGTTACAAAGTGGAGAAAAAAAGGAAAAAATAAGAAATGTTGAAGAAAAATCCTTCATGTCCTGGGATATGAAACAATTGAGAATGGTATATGGAGGTGGGGTGCGATTAAGGAACTTAGAGTCATGGGATGGAAACTCGGAGTTACTTTGGATCATGAATTTGTAGAATATTATCAAAAACTAAGTCAAAAATACAAATTTATGTCAACAAACACAAAGAACCAATATCAATCCCCTCCAAGTGTCCATCCCTTGTCCAAGAAGACAAAGCATCAAAGCTAAGGCTCCTTTGAATAATAAAAATAATAATATCAATAAGGAGAAAAAGAAGTAAAAAAAAGTTGAGGGTTGTGAAACATCATTGCATGTTCATGGATAATGGACGATATGAGAGTTTCAAGGCACAGAGAAGAGTCAGTCAATGTTGATGAAGATGAGCAGCATAACTGGAATGAGATTTCTCAGCGTCATTAAAAATATTTATTTTCATTTTCTTAATGCAGCAAAAAAAAAAGGAAAAAGCAAAGTCGAAGACGAAGGAACTTGCGAGTGTGTTTGTGTGCTGCATAAATCCACTAATGACTTTTCCCTCAAACCACATTGGAAATTTTCAACTATTTTTGTGCTGTTGCTGCTGTCTTTTTGCCTCCCAGTCCTCAGTCATTTCCACAGCCACAATAAAATAAACTTTGCCAACGTCTTTAAATTTTTTTTTATTCTTTTTTGTGTTGAATTTCTTTAAATTAAAGAAATGGGAAGGAAAACAGTGGAAAATGTAAACCAAAAATGATGCGTTTTTTGACTTATGAATATTTCATTGCAAAATCTCAATTTGTTTACATTCAATAGTCAAAAATACCTAAAGTTTAAGAATCTTCAGGTCGAAAAAATAACAAAGATTTTAGTGCTTTTGGACAAAATCTCAATACCTGAAATTTTTGAGAATATAAATAGTTTCAGAATTTGGTCCTAATCATCAGTATCGTATCAGAAACTACACAAACAACATCTCCAGAAATTCTCAAAAAGTTTAACAAATTTCGTCAACGAAAATTCTCCAAAAAACAACGAAATTCTCAAAATTTAACCAAATTAAATCCAAAATTTATCAAAAACTTAATTGAAATAAATCAAAATGAAGAACATCAATTCCGAAATTAAACAAAACTCCACAAACATGTCCGAATCACTTGGAATCTTCAGTCAAATCCAACACAGTGTCAACAACTTCACCCAAGCTTACCAGCAACCAGAAGATAACTTCATGTCCAACCTGACTGCATTCGATCAGAATGTCAAATATTCTCCAGAAGACGAAGAAGCCTGCAACTTAAGCTTCGATTCAACACTCAGTGCTACTGAAATTGAGAATGATTTGGACGACATGGAAATTGAAGACTTTGGCGAAGCTGAGCAGTTATTTGAAGATGCAGCAGACTTCTCCGAATTATTGACAGAATTAACTGAAGAATTTCCAGCACTGGATGAACTCTTGAATGCGGAATTGGGAGCAACAGACTTGACAATCACAGAACAGTTCCAACTTCAGAACAGCCAACCCTTCATACCAGAAGTAGCTAAACAAGAAGTCATCAGACAAGCCGAGAGCAATACAGTCTTTAAAAGCGAATTTGCATGCTCAATCTGCGACAAGGACTTTACAGCATATTCATCGTTAACTCGTCACTACAAAACACAAAAACATCAAAGAATGGAAGCAAAATTTCAAGAACAAGGAGCACCAAACTTGAGCTCGTCGGTTCAGACACAGAACTTCAGCTCCAATCAACAAGTTCAAATGCCAGTCATTAACTTCGTACAACATCCAAGCATCTATCAATGTAAAGCCTCGAATGCTGAACAAAATAGAATTAACTACATTAACAAAATCAGAGAATCAAGGAACAAGACAATGGACCAAAACAGAATGATGTCAGCTACGCCAGAGAAGTTATTCATGATAGTTGAGCCCAACAAGGTACCAAAGCCAGAAGAATGTGTCCAAAGAGTCCAGATTTTGGATGAATTTGCTAGTTTTGGATATGGAGGAAGTTTCAAACAAGTTAACAGACTTCAGGAAATGTTGCAGGAAGTTCCAACATATCAAGCTACACCAAAGGCATCATCAAATGCCACAAAGACAGCAATCGAGAACTCGATCAAAATTCTGTCAAAACTCAACACAGAAAATTCATCAAAGTCACCAGAACTGACAGAATCATCACCAAAGAAGCAAAACAGCCTCAAACAACTGACATTGAGGGACATGGCTTTCAATAAACCAGCAACAACACAGAAACAGTTGCCAATTGAGGCAACAACAGAGGCTGAATCACAGTCAATAATCGAAGATCAAAATGACTTCGTGTTCGATGTACAAGATTTGATGGCATCATTCAATCCTGAGCTAGAATTAGTTTCAAATAACACAGAATCAGAGCTAGCCAAGTACATCCAGGAGGATATTGTCCAACTCGACTTAGAATCACAAGATGAACAGCCTTTGTACCAAATTATCATCACAGAAGATGCACACTTCACAGTCAATAAACTCAATGTTCCAGAAACAACAAAGACAGGTTTAGCTAAAAAAATGACACGAAAAAGGCAACAAAGAATCCAAGAAGACATCAACAGCACATCACTAACAGGTTACAAGTGTGGATTTGGTTCCTGCACAAGATCTTTCTCAACACAAAGCAATTTAAGACGACATGAACATTTGCATGGATCAAAGAAGCTGCATAAGTGTCAAGTTTGTGGCAAGGAGTTCATGCAGAAGGAGTACTTGAAGAAGCACATGGTGACACATTAAGGAACAAGAATTAAGTGTAAAAAAATCTGTAAATAAAATTAGATAAAAAGAAAATTTGAGTTTTTTTTTAAGTTTTGTGGTCATTTTCAGGTTTTATTCAGCATATTAATTCAAAAGATGACCAGAAGAGCAGCAACAAAATTGCAATAAATTCAACAAAATCACATCAAAGCAAGAAAAGAGAAAATTTCACTCGCGTGTCTCTATTTGCTTTATTTCTTCGAATTTAATTCCAATTCCAATTCCAATTGACTCTCAAAATGATTTCTTTTCCATGTGCACATCAAAGTCCAATCTTCCTGTCATTGTCTTCGTCTTGTTTGCTGCTCTAATTCCTCTTCTTCGTCTATTCGTGTGAGGAACTCGTAGATGCATGAAGATGTTCCAATGCACATGATTGACATTTTCGCTTTCCTATTTCTTTTGACTTTAGCTTTGCCTTGCTTGAAATCTTTTATAGACACTAATTGTTGGCAATTCCTCGAGCTGAGCTGAGTTTTCTATTCGAGGTCAATGTTGAGGGTTAAATTGAAGTTTTTATGTCGAGGTCAAAAGGTCGATTCTATTCCTTAATTGAGTGCTAAATGGTTGACTGGCTTGGCCTGGACTGTCTAGTCGCAACATTTGTACAATATATCGCATATGTGCAGCCAATCATCCATAAACTTTGCATTTATTTTATTTATTTATTTTGCAACAGATGCTAAATTGTGCCAAGAATGCTTCCGATAGACTCACAATCGAGGACTTTACCGGGGACGAGACATAAAGGAACAAGGAAAAGAGAAACTGAAAATTGGGGCACAATTAAATTTGATTATCGGCAAGGAACCGACCTGGAACTGTGTGTAAGTTTTACAGACAGAAGCAATTAAAATTTAAAGAACATTTTTTTGAAGGTTAAAGGCTGAGAATTTTTTGCTTTGAGGGTTTCGAGGTCGGAAGTGGAAGAAGAAAATTAAAAAAAATATTTTTGAAGGTCAATTTTCGGTGCTGTGTTGTAATTCAGGTGGAATTTTAATGTATTTTATTGTTGATGTGATGCTGAAATGTATTTTGAGTAGCTGATGGGTCAGATGTGAGTATGATGGACTTCCACTCATGTCAATAGATCAATACTAGCTTAAGGAGGCTCAATGTGACATTCAGACATCCAATAAGTCCCGGTATAACTGAATTTAGCAATTCATAGCCAACATAACCTCAAAAACTAGTTCTTAATATTCCTAGCACGTCCCAGCTATTAACTGCAGATCATAAAGACTATTTAAACTCATCTCATATTCCAAATGTATAGAACAGCACAAAAAAAGTTGCATCAGAAGCAGAGCGAATTTTTGTTTGAATTTCCTGAAAATGCTAAGTGAAATAAAAAAAAAACCACGAGAAGTGCTTCAAAAATCATCATCAGATGAGCCATAAAAAATCATCATAATATGCTTATGAATTTAATGTGCGAGAACATTTAACATTTAATTCCTCGAGCTATAAAAATGAGCTTTTCTGAAATAAAAAAGAATAAAAAATATGAATCGAGATTTTTCATGTGCCACAGCCACACAAAAGGCGTTCGTTGACTCTCGATTAACACATTATTAATTCACAAACAACAACAAGAACAACAAATTTGCCATGTTCATGTTCATGTGCATCCAATGCCTCATTGCTTGCATTCTCTCCTTCTTTGTCTCTTTCGCTTGCAGATTCATGGGATTCGATGTATTTTATATGGTGTGAAGAGTTGAGATGTGGGTTTAAGTGAGGCGGGCTGAATAGATTTTATTATGTTTTTACAGTTTTTCACTCAAATTTGATAACTTTAGTTTCTAATAATCTAAAACTTGGTTCTAGAATTTAAAACTGAGCTTGGACAGTTAAAAAATCATCAAAAAGGACAAAGCTATGCCCAAAGTATCCAAAGATAACAATTTTGAAATTTCAGCCCGCTAATTAACAAACCTCCCCTCAACTCCTCACACATCTTCCCATTCTGCTCTCTTTTGCTCAGCTTTTATCGCATTCTTATTCATCTCTCGAACTTTTTTCCATTATTTTATTATTTTATGTGTTTTAGATACAATAATATATTGTTACTCTTGTTGTTCTTATTGCTCGATTCCCTCAGCATCATCTCGACTGACTTGTATGCCAGGCACAGGCACACAATGAAGCTGAGGAAAAATGACTACACGATCGAAATGGCAAAGAAATTTGATGCATGAATGTTGTTGTTGTGCCTGTTTATGAATTTCATGTATGTTATTAATAATAATAAAATTTATCCAATTAATCATCTACGGCACTCTCTTTTTGGTACACAAGGCAGCATAAGCATTGGAACTTGAGCCTTTTTTTTATTGTTATTTGTGGATTTATAAGTCATAATGCTGAACATAATGAAATAATAAAAGTCGTGTGTGATATCATCAGTTCTACACACTTTATGGCGTCCACCTGGATGGCTGTGAATCACAAGATGAGTCCTAGTCCGCCCTAGTCAGCCCCACATTCATTGTTCCTCATCGAATAACATGCAAATTGTATCACAATAGAGCATAAAATTCACATATGAGGAGCTAGAAAGTGAGGAAGTGAGATGGAAATATTTGAACATGGTTCATGTCATGCATGAGATTTGGCACGATTATTAAATATTGAATTGGGAATCGGGAGCAACAGACTCTAAAAATGTGAACAAGAAACTTTTGTTGATGTCGAGAAGAATTGAAAAAAATTTATTTTATGTAAATTAATAATTGTGAGACTGTTTTGTTCTATGGTTCTATGGATTGTGATGATGGTGGGTAGGGATTGTTTCATGAACTTCCACGCTGACTAAGGTTTGCCCGCAAATTGCTCAGGAGTCTCTAAAGTGTCTAGAAATGCCAAGAAACTATCAAAAATCAAACAAAAAATTAGAAATTTGATCAAAAAAGCCACAAATTAATTTCCAGAGCATCCCACCTGGAAGTCCATAGACTCATCCTAATAAATTCCCATTCTTAACCTTAGTTTCGCTTACTTTTTATTAATTTCATATTAATCACGTTTTCTATTTCCAAATGACACACGAGTTAAATTCTCCTCAGTCCACAAATTCTCGTTCTTAATTCTCAGTTGCTCGTTGTTCCTCACTAGAAGGCACAAATATACAAAAGAAGAGAATAAGATGAGCTCACAAAGATTGCCTCGAGGAGATAATAAAGTAATTTTCACATTATTATCCATTATGCGACCCCTCAACTTAGTCTTAAATTTAAATGAACTTTTTTTTATTGATTTTTCTTCATGGATAATTTTTTGTTACGTAAGACACAAGTGGAACTGGAAGTGGAAGTTATGAGATGAGAGAAAATATTATTTAAGATAAGAAATTGGGAAAAGAAATGCGCGCATATTTTGTGTAAAAGAACACGAAATTCTGTTGTGGAATTTAATTATTGTTTAGTTTTGAGGGGTGCAAGGGATGGGCACTTGGAGATTTTTTTATATTCAATCTGAGTTATTGGATCGTTAGTGACTTGAGAAGGTCAACTATGATGTCATTATGGTGAATTCAAGGTCATGAGGTCTGCTTTGACGTCATAAGGTTGCCTTTGGTTGATATTAAGTGAATAAGGCAGATTATGATGATTTATTGTCGATTCTGAAGCTTGAAGGTTGTCTTTGAGGTTGATGACGGCCAGTTGGGTCCTAAAGCTATTCATGCTCTTGACTAGCTACCAATAAGTCATTTTTAACCTCGAAATTCTGAACATAACCTCAAAGTGTTGCACATAACCTCAAATTTTTGCAGATAACCTCAAAATGTTGAACATAACCTCAAAATTTTGCAAATAACCTAAAACTACTGCAGATAACCTTGAAATGTTGAACATAACCTCAAATTTGCAGATAACCTCAAAATTTTGGAAATAACCTCAAATTTTTGCAGCTAACCTCAAAATTCTCCACATAACCTTAAAAGTTTGCAAATAACCTCAAAATGTTGCAAATAACCTCAAAATTCTGCAAATAACCTCAAAATTCTGCCCATATGCTTAAAATTCTGCACATGATCTCAAAAGTTTGAAAATAACCTCAAAGTGTTGCAAATAACCTTAAAAGTTTGCAAATAACCTCAAAATTCTAAACATAACCTCAAAAAACAGAAGCCTTTCCATAATTCCTCACAGTACCCATCCCTATGCTCTAATTCCATCACCTCTTATTCTTCCTCAATCCAACACAAATATTCATATTCATCCACATTTCGTGATTATTAATAAATGCAAAGTCATATTCAGTCATACAATCACACGAACCATATATTTTTTGTTCATTTATATAGCATGTAGGTTAGATGATGTTATGTTCATGTTCATAATGCTATGTCTTACCTTATGTTGATACTAGTAAGTGCTGAAACAACTGAATAAAATTCAAAATCAAACTAATTATCCTGAAAAAATAATTAAAATCATTAATAAGCTTCAAGTTAATGAACAATAGAGTCAATCTAGTTCTTCTGGTTCTGACAAATTTTCATCAATTTATTTTTCTTCAATTTTCTTGGAATTTTTCATCAACAAAATTATTCTTAAATAAAATACACATTATTAATGTTGTGTAATAAAGGATGATGTTGGAAGTGGATGGAGAAGCTGTGCTTAAAACTAGTAAAATTTATTGCTGTCAATTTAAGAAGAATGAAAGCATATTTAATGATGGAGGTGAATATGGATGGGTTGTGCAGGGCTGGAGGGTGTGGGATCTGCCAAATCAACCTAGGAAAGCATCATAGAGCCGAAGGGTGTAGGCTCAAAAATCATTCGAGTGTCTCCACACAATGACATATTGACGCAAATTCAACAAGCCAGACCATGCGATAATGTCCAATAAAATATAATCTTTATCATATCGCTCATTATTATTATTATCGGAACCACAATAATATTTGTTGTTGTTGTCGTTGCCGTTTCTTAAAACTTATCGCTCTTATCAATATTACATTTTTTTTCCTATTAAATTTTTGCACGCGTATCAGTTGATTGTGAAGTGTTCTAGTGGATATAATGACAGAAACGATTGAAAATTAAAATGTGATTTTTTTATTAAATTTTAGAAAAGTTTTTTTAAAAGTTGTTAAGAATTTATTTAATTTAGTGTCAATTGTTTAATTTATTTTTTTTAAAAAAGAATATTTTGAAAAAAGTTGTTGATCAAAAATGGTAAAAAAAAGTTATTTTGCGTCTTAAAATGTGTCTTTTTATGATTTATGTCGACATTTGACTTGCATGGCATTTAAAGAGCCAGGAAGTATTGCAATATTCAAGTTCAGAATGGTTCTTAATTACCTGCAAATAAAGAATTAATGGAAAATATAATTTTTGTAAAACGACACATTTACATTATTTACATAAATGACTTGATAGAAGTTTTGGTGATTAACAAGGTGTGATTGTGTGGATTGTTGTCAATACAATGAAGTGTTTAGAACAGAGTTGGGGATGTGATGGCTACAGATTTGATAATAATTCAGCTGTAGCTGTCAAAATGGTTAGTTTAAGTAGCGCTTAGCTTCATAAACTCTCAGCTTGACTAAAGCTTAGCATGAGAAACGCTCAGATTGGCTCAAGCTCAGCTTGAAAAAAGCTCAGGTTGAAAATTGAGCAGATTTAAAAACGCTCAGCTTGGAGAACACTCAGCTCGAAAAACGCTCAGCTTGAAAATGTTCAGGTTGAGAAATGCTCAGCTGGATAATTGAACAGATTTAAAAACGCATAGCTTTAAAACGCTTGACTTTAAAAAAAACTCAGCTTCATAAACTCTCAGCTTGACTAAAGCTTAGCATGAGAAACGCTCAGATTGGCTCAAGCTCAGCTTGAAAAAAGCTCAGGTTGAAAATTGAGCAGATTTAAAAACGCTCAGCTTGGAGAACACTCAGCTCGAAAAACGCTCAGCTTGAAAATGTTCAGGTTGAGAAATGCTCAGCTGGATAATTGAACAGATTTAAAAACGCATAGCTTTAAAACGCTTGACTTTAAAAAAAACTCAGCTTTTGAAACGCTCAGCTTGATGAAGCTCAGCTTGAGAAACGCTCAGATTGGCTCAAGTTCAGCTTGAAAAACGCTCAGGTTAAAAATTGAGCAGCTTAAAAAATGCTCAGCTTTAGAAAAACTCAGCTTGAGAAACGCTCAGATTGGCTAAAGCTCAGCTTAAGAAACGCTCAGGTTGAAAATTGAGCAGATTTAAAAACGCTCAGCTTTAGAAAAACTCAGCTTGAGAAACGCTCAGATTGGCTAAAGCTCAGCTTAAGAAACGCTCAGGTTGAAAATTGAGCAGATTTAAAAACGCTCAGCTTTAGAAAAACTCAGCTTGAGAAACGCTCAGATTGGCTAAAGCTCAGCTTGAGAAACGCTCAGGTTGAAAATTGAGCAGATTTAAAAACGCTCAGCTTTAGAAAAACTCAGCTTGAAAAACGCTCAGATTGGCTAAAGCTCAGCTTGAGAAACGCTCAGGTTGAAAATTGAGCAGATTTAAAAACGCTCAGCTTTAGAAAAACTCAGCTTGAGAAACGCTCAGGGCTAAAGCTCAGCTTGAGAAACGCACAGGTTAAAAATTTTGCAGATTTAAAAACGCTCAGCTTTAGAAAAACTCAGCTTGAAAAACGCTCAGATTGGCTAAAGCTCAGCTTGAAAAACGCTAAGATTGGCTAAAGCTCAGCTTGAGAAACGCTCAGGTTGAAAATTGAGCAAATTTAAAAACGCTCAGCTTTAGAAGCGCTCAGCTTGTAAAACGCTCAGCTTGTGAAACGCTCAGCTTGAGAAACGCTCAGGTTGAAAATTGAGCAGATTTAAAAACGCTCAGCTTTAGAAAAACTCAGCTTGAAATACGCTCAGATTGGCTAAAGCTCAGCTTGAAAAACGCTCAGGTTGAAAATTGAGCAAATTTAAAAACGCTCAGCTTTAGAAGCGCTTAGCTTGTAAAACGCTCAGCTTGAGAAACGCTCAGGTTGAAAATTTTGCAGACTTAAAAACGCTCAGCTTTAGAAAAACTCAGCTTGAAAAACGCTCAGATTGGCTAAAGCTCAGCTTGAGAAACGCTCAAGTTGAAAATTGAGCAAATTTTAAAACGCTCAGCTTTAGAAAAACTCAGCTTGAGAAACTCTCAGTTTGGCTAAAGCTCAGCTTGAGAAACGCTCAGGTTGAAAATTGAGCAAATTTAAAAACGCTCAACTTTAGAAAAACTCAGCTTGAGAAACGCTCAGATTGGCTAAAACTCAGCTTGAGAAAGGCTCAGGTTGAAAATTGAGCAGATTTAAAAAAGCTCAGGTTTAGAAAAACTCAGCTTGAGAAGCGCTCAGCTTGTAAAACGCTCAGCTTGCAAAACGCTCAACTTGAGAATAGCTCCGCTTGTAAAACGCTCAGCTCAAAAAACACCAAGCGTAAGAAAAGCCCAGCTTGAGAATAGCTCAGCTCGAAAAACGCTCAGCTTGAAAATGTTCAGGTTGAGAAATGCTCAGCTAGAAAATTGAACAGATTAAAAAACGCATAGCTTTAAATCGCTTAGCTTTAAGAATGCTCAGCTGGAGAAACACTCAGCAAAAATAAAAATCCTTTTCTATAAAAAACAAGAGCGAGTCATAAACCATAAACCTTCATATGCTCCCCGGGCTTCCATAACTGACGCAAATGATTAAATAAGCTGACTTATTATCGAAAATATAAGCACATTACCTATGAATCATTCTCGATTGAATCTGAACTAAATTTCTTTTCCGATAAATTTCACATTCAATTCGATTCTCCGATTCACATTCTATTTTTACATTTGCCAACCTAGTAAGTGCAAGAAAACGTGACATTATAAGTAAAATGATAAGAAAAAGCTATCAAAAACAAGTGACTCTGATTTTTTTAAATATTTTTTAGTATTTACGCACCAAAGCTAGACATGAATCTAACCTTATTGAAATACAATCAAAGATTGCCGCTAATTTCCATCCATGTGTGATTCCAATCCACAATTACAATTTTAATACAGCTGAAAAAAATGTGTGAAAAAAAAAAACTTGTAATCATTTGCGAGTATTAAGTCTTATCAGTTGATTGATAACAAATTTCAGAAAATACAAATGTGATAAAAATTGCTCGTTAGCAGTTGTCTTCCTAGTTTCATACATGAAAGTTCAAACGTAAAATCATTTTTTTTATAGACAATTTATTAAATAATAACAATTTATTAAATGTAGAATTAATTCTGTCGATGGTACAAAACACGTGCGAATTTTAAGATTAATGTGAATTGTTGATTGTGAAAAAACGATGACAGATGAGGTGGACTTGGTTGACGAGTCTGAATTCTTAAGAGAGGTAGGGAAGTTTTTTCGGATGTGAATTCCTTTAGGGTGATTTTGTCAGAATTTTATGAGTGACTTTTGAGTGAAGTTCGATGTAGTTTTGTGTATCTTTGGGTTCATTCTTAGTTTTTGTGCTTTTTTGAACCGTTTTCTTGGTTAATTATAACAATGCAGGCCCTGTGGTAGGTTTTCGGCTATGACGGTATTTTCTAAGTTTTTAAGGTTGTTCTGTACGGTCAAAACACTACGACCTTAGTTTTTGGCGGGAAAATCTTAATTTGGTATAAATAACAAATAATCTTAGTGTTATTCAAAGTTTTTTACACCAGAAGTGTGTCTTGATAATCTAGAAGATTTGACCAACACATCAGAGTATCGGGAGCTAAAGTTTGAGAAGAACTGACCTATGCCTTCTATGAACTTATTGCAAAGCATCTCAAATTCCACACAAAATCTCCATAACGGGCATATTTCACTATCAGTTAAAATCTTATCAACGCATTACCTTAATGATATCTTGTGTTATGTTCATTTGTATGAAATTATGTGGAAATAAAGTTTAAAAACCAAATCGATCAATGCTAATTAGTTGACAAGATTCGACCATGAAGTGAACATTTCATTGTGAAAAAATAATTTGATGGAGATTCAGGTGTGGCTTGTTAAAATTTAAATTTAATTTCTAAAATTTCAAGTTTTATTTGTTATTTTAAACTGTCAAAATTGCCTAAAGATCTGATGAACTTTTTAAATAATAGCAAAAAAATCACTGTAAAGTCGATTATAAAAATGAGCAAAATTTGATGATTATTAGCAAAAAAATGACAGCAAAGCCGTGATTTATGTGATTTTATACAAAAATGCTTGAAAATTTTTAACAGAATTGATAAAAAATTGATTCTTTTAGTGATAAAAAAAAATATTTTATCAGTAAAGTTCCTTCCTAAGTTGCAATAACTAAGGGTTGAGTTCGGTAAAAATGGGATTAATTACTCAGGCTCGAGATTTCCGGCATAATCAAACATACTCGAAGGTTTAGATGTAAGCTTAGGTTTGATTTAGAGTACGGTACAATTAGACTAGATAAAGTGCGTTACAGGATAGGGATAGCTCAACTCCATAAACACATAATGTAGTAGCGAACATACCTAATTAATACACATCAAAATCCAATCCAAACACCACAATCACATCCAAAACACCGCGCATAGATAACAAAAAAAACGCACAATTTCACACACATTTTTCTTTCATAACGTAATATTTTTATTTTTTATTTCTAGGGAAATCGCCTATCATCAGAGGATGACTCACTCCGCATACAAATTGGAGGATACAACTACAATGATAAGAAGTCAAAACTTAACGCCCGGCAGCAGAATCGAATTGTATCGACAAAATATACATTGTTGACATTTTTACCGCAGAATTTGTTTGAACAGTTTCGTAGGGTAGCTAATTTCTGGTTTTTAATTATGGCAATTATTGCTCTTGTGATAGGTGAGTTTAATATTGTCTATGGTTGTAAATGGTGATAAGAATCGAGGCTTGATGAGGTTGTTGACACTGATTTGTCTGGTTATTTTCCTGATTGGGTGTTTATCTACTTCTACTTTGCATTTATTCTAAATCTTCTTTGCATCTCTTCTGTAACTTCTTTGCATCTCTTTTGCATCAGATTTGCATCTTCTTTGCATCTTATGTGCATCTCTTCTACATCTTTTTTGCATTTCTTCTGTATCTACTTTGCATTTCTTCTGTATCAACTTTGCATTTCTTTTGCATCTCTCTTGCATCTTATTTTCATCTTATTAGCATCTCTTCTGCATCTTCTTTGCATCTCTTCTGCATTTTATTTGCATCTTCTTTGCATCTTTTTTGCATCTCTTCTGCATCTTCTTTGCATTTCTTCTGTTTCTACTTTGCATTTCTTCTTCATCTTCCTTTGCATCTCTGCTGCATCTTCTCTGCATCTTTTCTTTACATCTTCTTTGCATCACTTCTACATCTTCTTTGCATCTCTTCTGCATCTTCTTTGCATTTCTTCTGTATCTACTTTGCATTTTTTCTGTATCTACTTTGCATTTCTTCTGCATCTTTTTTGCATCTCTTGCATCTTATTTGCATCTCTCTTGATTGATTGATTGATTAATGTTTATTCGCCCTCTCGGGTAGTTTACAAATCTCTTGCATCTTATTTTCATCTTATTAGCATCTCTTCTGCATCTTCTTTGCATCTCTTCTATAACTTCTTTGCATATCTTCTGCATCTTATTTGCATCTTCTTTGCATCTCTTGTGCATCTTCTTTGCATTTCTTCTGTATCTACTTTGCATTTTTTCTGTATCTACTTTGCATTTCTTCTTCATCTGTCTTTGCATCTCTGCTGCATCTTCTTTGCATCTCTTCTGCATCTTCTTTGCATTTCTTCTGTTTCTACTTTGCATTTCTTCTTTATCTTTCTTTGCATCTCTGCTGCATCTTCTCTGCATCTTTTCTTTACATCTTCTTTGCATCACTTCTACATCTTCTTTGCATCTCTTCTGCATCTTCTTTGCATTTCTTCTGTATCTACTTTGCATTTTTTCTGTATCTACTTTGCATTTCTTCTTTATCTGTCTTTGCATCCCTGCTGCATCTTCTCTGCATCTTTTCTTTACATCTTCTTTGCATCACTTCTACATCTTCTTTGCATCTCTTCTGCATCTTCTTTGCATTTCTTCTATAACTTCTTTGCATATCTTCTGCATCTTATTTGCATCTTCTTTGCATCTCTTCTGCATCTTCTTTGCATCTCTCTTGCATCTTATTTTCATCTCTTCTGCATCTTCTTTGCATCTCTTCTTCATCTTCCTTTGCATCTATTTTGCATCTTCTTTGCATGTCTTCTGCATCTTCTTTGCATCTCTCTTGCATCTTATTTTCATCTCTTCTGCATCTTCTTTGCATCTCTTCTTCATCTTCCTTTGCATCTATTTTGCATCTTCTTTGCATGTCTTCTGCATCTTCTTTGCATCTGTTTTGCATCTTCCTTTTATATTCTTCCACCCTCTTTCAACTTAAGATCAGTCACAAAATCATAACACTAATAAAATATAATTTAGATTCGCCGCTGACACCATTAACGTCCATCCTGCCTCTATTATTTGTAATATCCGTGACAGCTGTTAAGCAAGGTTATGAAGACTTCCTAAGATATCGAGCAGACAACATGGTGAACAAGTCAATGGTTACAGTCATTAGGAACAGTGTAGAGACTGAAATCAGATGTGAAGACATCATACCAGGCGAGCTAATAAAGATAACAAGAGACTGTGATGTTCCATGCGACATGATCCTACTAAAGTCTTCAGATGAAGGCAGATGCTTCATAACAACAGCAAATCTTGACGGAGAGACTAATTTGAAGACACTGATTGTTCCTCGTGGCCTTCCAGACCTTGAAATTGGGAAGCTTCATAATTTAGGTCATATAGAGTGTGAACAATCACAGACTGACTTGTACTCATTCAATGGAAGGATTGAATTGCCACAAACCATCAATAGAGTCAGTGTGATACCTGTGGATGGAGAACTAGAGACTGGGATGCATAATATTCCATTGATGGCTGAGAACTTGATGTTGAGAGGATCAAGAGTAAAGAATACAGAATGGGCGATAGCATGTGCTGTCTATACAGGTGATTTAGTAGATAATCAACTAGTTTGGCACCAAAACTAATAAGAAATCTTTAATTTTAGGTCAAAACACTAAACTTGCACTCAATAGTAAAATAACCAAGAACAAAATGAGCTCTGCTGAGAAGTTCATCAACAAATATTTAGCATTTTTCATCATCCTACTTCTAGCTATGGTCACAGTGTCCTACTTCATCAAAACATACTACGACACTTATCATCCAGAACACAACATCTACATTGGACCAATTGCTGACACATATGCGGTCTCATTGTTCCTTCAAAGCTACTTTTCGTTCTTAATTCTCTTCAACTTTCTGATTCCAATTTCACTTTATGTGACAATTGAGATGCAGAAGTTCGTTTGTGCCTTTTATCTGGAATGGGATCCTCATCTGTATGATGAAGAGACTAACCAGCCGTGCATTGTGAATACTTCCGATTTGAATGAAGAACTTGGTCAGATCAACATTCTGTTCTCGGATAAGACAGGAACGTTGACTAAGAATGAGATGATATTTAAGCAGTGCTCGATAAATGGGAAGATGTTCTCGCAGGAAGGAAGAGGGCTGCAGGAGCCTGGAAAGAATTATTCGTTGAAGATTGGTGAATGTTCGGTGAGTTGACAATGAGTTTTAGATATAACTAGTGATATAGCAAAGGTAGAGTTAGCTGGGGTTGGTTTATTGAGCATAAATCAGCCATACATACTAGCTTGGCCTGAGAATATCCAAGAACTAACCCCAGGACTTTCTGCCTTTGTATCTAAACCTATCTAATCCCACACTAATCTCCAACAATTCCTTTCCAGAGACACGTCTACAACTTCTTCGAAGCCCTTGCTGTCTGCCACACAGTCCAAGTTGCTGGCATGTATGAAGAAGACCAAGATAGAGCAGATGAGGAACTAGCTCTCCTCAATGTGACACCAGAAATCCCAAAAATCTTCCATAAATCTATCGAAGAGCTAAGAGACATTGAGTCAGTTGAGGAGATAGACTTCCTGACTTCAAAGACTTACATCACGCATAGAGGAAGTGTTGAGTACACATTGTCTGATGAAAGTCGACCAATGAGTGATGCTGTGAGAGTTAGGAACATGGAGAAGGCACATACAAGACATTTAAGTCTCAACAATGATGGATTTAGAAATGGCAACACAGAGTTGTCGATATTCACGAATGGTAACTCAGCAGGTAGATTTAGAGAGTCAGCACCAGAACCTAAAATGGTCACCAAAGAAGTAACAATAATTACAAGAGATTCAGCGAACTCTATCGATTCCGATATTTCAGATTCAGTTCCAGTTCGAAAAGCAAGTACTGCTGACTTCAAGCGAGCAATATCCCACAACATTCCAGCCGTAACCACAACCGAAGATAAGATCATTCTCAGTCATCGCAGAACAAAGTCAAGCATTCCATTCGGGATGTTGTCATCTCCAACACAGCTTCCTGATCGACCAGGATTCAATAGACTTACATCAGTAAGAACATCAACAAGAGAATATTATGCAGCACCAGTCTACACATCGACACAACTGATTGAAAGACAAGAGACAATGAAGGAAAGGAAGCAACTAGAGACATTTATAGACATCCTTGACTACATGGCATCATCGCCAGATGAGAAGGCATTGGTTGAGGCTTGTGCTAAGTTGGGAATTATTTATTTAAATGACAATAACGACATTTACACACTAAGGTTGAGGATTAAGCAGAAGAAGAATAATGAAGAGCTTCCTAGAGTCATTGATGAAAAGGAGAACAATGATGTGGTTCAGTTTAAGAGATTACAGGTAAGGATATTGTGCATATAGACTTTGAGAGAAGTTTTTAGCTTCAGGAATTTCAAAGGAGTCTAATGGTGGTCTATAGTGATATATCAAGGTCCAAAAGGATCAAAAATAGTCAAAAGTTATTCAAAGACGCCCATAGAGCTCCAAACTTACTTCATTCCTTACTTTCTTCCATTTTCTCTCAACATTTAACCGTTTATTCCATTTTAGGTCCTTGAATTCACATCCGACCGTAAACGAATGAGTGTCATAGTCATGGACAAGTACGGACAAATTTGGCTCTACACAAAAGGTGCAGAAAGTCACGTCATTCCTCTCTGCAACAGCAAAAGTGCTTCATTATCAGCACAGACACAAAAACACGTTGATGACTTTGCAAAGCAAGGATTAAGAACATTAGCAATAGCCAGAAGAAAACTTACAAAGACAGAATTTATTAATTTTAATAATGAGCTAATTGAAGCCAACAGTTCCTTATCGGACCGTGCTGAACGGGTCGAGAGATGCCAAAGAAAAGTAGAGACTGGATTGGATTTGCTGGGTGCAACAGCTGTCGAAGATGCACTTCAAGATAATGTTAGGGATACATTAGAGTCATTGAGGGCTGCGGGAATCAAGATTTGGGTACTGACCGGTGATAAAGTTGAGACTGCATTGAATATTGCATTAAGTTGTGGACATATATCCGAAAATGCTGCAAAGTACTTTATTGTTGAGTGTCGGAATGAGTTGCAGCTTAGTGGACATTTTGAGGCACTGGAGAGGGAACTGATGAGAAATGAAGGTAAGGAGTTTGGACTATTGATTGATGGATCAAGTCTAGCATTCGCACTTGATCACTGTCCTGAAAGGTTTAGAGATTTAGCTTATAAATGCCATGCTGTGCTTTGCTGTCGACTCAGTCCGCTCCAAAAATGTAAAGTTGTCGGCCTAGTCAAGACGGTTCATGACAAACCAGTCACAGCAGCTATAGGAGATGGAGCAAATGATGTCAGCATGCTGCAGGAAGCACATGTTTCATTAGGAATAATAGGCAAGGAAGGAAGGCAAGCTGCACGCTGTGCTGACTATGCATTTGCTAACTTTTCAATGCTCAAGCGGATTGTGCTGCTTCATGGACATTACTTTTCACATAGACTATCACTTCTGGTGCTGTACTTCTTTTATAAGAACTTAGTGCTGATGGGATGCTTGCTGTACTTCCAGACTGACTCAATGTTTTCAAGTCAATCGGTTTATGACTCGTTGTTCTTGACGCTGTTTAATGTGACTTACACGACACTGCCAATTTTATTCATATCGATTACTGAGAAGGTTCATCCAGAAGAGCAGTTGATGACGTGAGTATTGGTTGGGGTGGGGCTAGGGAGCTGATATTAATTATTTCTATCATTTTCATTCCCCAGGAACCCATCACTGTACAAAACAATATCAAGGAACAAACTATTCAGCTGGCCATACTTCAATGGATGGATGCTGCTCGGCTTCTATCATTCACTCATCATTTACTTCTTCACACAAGCCATCTGGAAGGAGAATGATGTGCTGTTTTACAATGGAAAGTCAATGGACTTTATGTGCTTTGGAGTGTCCATTATCCATAATGTTGTGATGGTGACGAATATGAAGCTGTTGATTGAGTCGATTTATAGGACTTATATATTTATTGGGACGGTGTGGCTGTCCGTTTTTGGATTTATTATCACGACTTATGTTTATAATTTGTTTAATGCGTGAGTAGATGATTGGTGACATTTTGAAATTTTTAACTGCTTTTTTAAGATTTGAATTTTTTTTTACATTTTTTTTAAATTGAAGTTTTAAATTTGAATTTTTTTAAATTTTAAATTTGAATTTTAAACTTTTTATAAAATTTGAATTTTTTAACATTTTTCAAATTTAAAAAAAAATTGAATTTTTTAAAATACTTGACTCTTTTTTAAAATGTTAATTCTTAATAATTTTAGTGGATTTGACATGAGCCTGTACATGGTCTACGCAAAACTCTTAATGAACCCATCATTCTGGATATTTTCAACAATCATTACTGCAGCTGCACTCTTACCAGACTTTACAATTAGAGCATTCAGTATTTTACACTTAGGACCTGGAAGACTATTTCCTGGAAACGCAAGAATGGGAACACACAGAAAAGTTGGACCGCTTCTCTCTCAAACTACTTACCTCTAACTTAAGTTTTGTAACCTAAAATGACAAGAAAATTTATTCAACGTAGAAATTGAAACCAAATGTGACGAGTGAAATTAGCTGAAAAAAATAAAAATGATAGAATTTTAAATTAAAATAAAAAATTGTTTTTTGGATTTTTATTTATTTTTATTTTGATATTAGTTTTTGAATTTTTTCAATTTTTTGATTTTTTTTAGTTTTTTCTTTCGTTTTTTTTTATTTTTTGTCAATTTTTTAATTTTTTCTTTCATTTTTTTTATTTTTTGTCAATTTTTTTAAGTTTTTCAATTTTTTATTTTTTTTCAAATTTTTTATATTTTTTTTCAATTTATTATTTTTTTTAATTCTTTATTTTTTTAAAAACTTTTATTATTTTCTTTGTTAAATTTTTTACAATTGTTTCAATATTTTAAATTTATTTAGTTCTATCAATTTTAAACACAGACTCAATCCTACCCATAACCCAGTTAACCATTCATCCCCTTACCTCAGCATCATCAAAAAGAAACACTTTCAAAGTATAAAACCGTATGTATCACATTAATTCACTTAAAAAACACTATAAAATATGATACTAATCTCCTTACATATTTTAAATGTTCAAAAATTAAACTTAACCCTTCTCACATGTCACATAGATTACCATAATAATTTCAAAACTCTCCTTAACATCCTCAACACCCTCACACCCTTCATATTATCAACAATCCTATCCTTAGTCGACCATAGACACTTATAAATACAAAACTACAAAATTTCACATCTTCAAAAGTATTCAATCCCAACCCCAAAAAAAAGTGAGACATAAAAGCCAGAAAAAGGCACCCAAACACATGCCTTTGTGACACTTTTGTAGATGATAAATAATTTTTGTGGTCGAGACGGAAGCAAAAGACGAAGAAGAAAATTGAAACTTGAAAATTTTGTGACATTAAGAAGTTCCCCCCAACCCCCCAACACCCTCAAAGATTTTAATTGTTGACTGCTTTAAATAAATTTATCATTTTTGAATAGTTTTGTTGGATGTGCCAAATGGAAAATTGTCCCACATGTCATAAATTATTGATTTTTATTTTGTTGAGGAATTGAAAATGAGGAAAACTTTTATCTCAAGTTGGATGTCCTCGAGGAGATGAAAAGGTCACCAAATGACACTTGATACATGCAAATTAATCTTTTTAATTTGATTTTTGTTTCTTTTGGGCATGAAATTGAGATGATTTGGATGGGATTGTACATGAAGGGGGTTAAGAGGTATGAGAAGATATTCTTGAGCAGTTTTTGGACTAATTCTGAGTTTGCGGTATAAGAATGATGAAGTTTTGATGTCTTTTAGCTTCAATCTAGTCAAAGCGAATGAAAACTAGCTTTAGCTTGCTAGTAACAAGCCTTTCTAGAGCTAGTCACTATTATTTGCATAACTGAAGATCCAGAAGCATCATACAACTCACTTGAACGTGTATCAACCCACTCAGAGATCTAGAAACCCCTTTAAGCTCCAAAACTGTACTTGACAGCATAAGAACTTTATCAATTCCAGAACTACATCAACAAAACTAGCCCCAACTCATCATAAATCATAAAAATCATAAAAATGAATTCTTATCACAAAGTCATAAAGCAAATCTTTTTCTTTTATTTACCAAGCACTTAATGACTGTAATTATCTCTACAAAAACATCCTCACATTATCAGCTGTAAAGTTATATTCCATAATGATTATATTCAGTACTAAGCGAATCTCCAAATGGATGAGCAAGAACAAGACAAAGTATTGAAAGAAATCAACAAAAATAAGAAATGGTATCAAAAGATCTCCGTGGAACCGACAATATTTTTGTACATTTTTGCATTTTCCTTAACATCAGTCATCGAGAATGTATTTTATGTCTATAAATCTTGTACAGTTAATCACAATTATTCTCATGAAATTTGTATGGAAATTGAGAAGCATGATGAGATAAAGACAGCGGTGCAGGCAACAACAGCAAAGTTTCTACAGTACGACTCGATTGCTGGGCAGATTATACCGATTATATTAGCACTGTTTATTGGATCATTTGCGGATCACAGAGGCAGGTAAGTCAACTAAATCAGACTGTTCAATTTTGCAGATTTTAGAAATCAAACTCCCAATTTTAGGAAGCTGCCACTTCTATTAGGTCTAATTGGCAAGCTAATCTACTCATCAATGATTATTGTCAACAGTCTCATGCCAAACTGGCCAGTCGAGAACATAATCTACACAGCAACTATTCCAGGTGCCATAACAGGAGGTGACATTGCCATATTTGCAAGTGCTCTTGCATACTTAACTGACATAACAACAGAAGCTGACCGAACTGTAAGGATATCAATCTTAGGTGGTGCATATGTAGGAAGTATACCTGTAGCTGTATTGACTGGTTAGATTTGAAGGTTTTAAGTATGTAAACTTGTTGTTAATAAGCCATAAAAATATATTGCAGGCACTTATCTTTACAACTTTTACAACAAGTCCTTTACAAAGATGTTTGTGACGAATGCGGTGCTTATTGTGTTGTCTATACTGTACACTGTCGTCAAATTGGATGTAAGTTGTAATGTCATAGTGTTTTTGAGATTTGAATTAGCTTGGGTATGGCTTGCTGGTTGTTGGCGCTTGAATTCTTGGAAACATGCACCTTTTCGATCTTCAACTGAACCAAAAAACCTCATCTTAGTCGTTATATAATCCACAACCCGCCTTTAGGTCCACAATCCTAAAAAGCTAATCCTTGACATTGCCGTCCATTAAACCAAATCCTAATCAAGGCTCTTAATTATGTTTCAGTGGCAAACAACACCAAAGCAAGTCTCTTTAACAACAATACCAAAAAGTCAATGGATATCCGACTTTTTCGACAAGAAACACTTTAAACAGACAGTCCGAACAGTCACAAAGAAGAGAGACAACAACTACAGACTCTATATAATCCTTATGATGGTGTCTGTGGCCCTTTATGCGATCCAAAGAAGCGAACAAAAATATTTCTTCTTGTTTGCTCAAAACAAGCTGAGTTGGACGACAGAGATTTACAGCTACTTCAGGACTTTTGAGTCTGCATCATATGTGTTTGGTATTTTGGTGGCAGTTCCGATTTTTAGTAAAGTTTTCAAATGGAAGGACACAGTTATTGTTGTGATTGGTGCTTGTGGAAGTATAATAGGAAGATTGTTCTTTGCATTTGTTGGGACGACAGCTTTGATGTATGTTGGAGCTTCTTTTGCTAGTCTTGGGTGAGTTTAGGTGTCTAGGTTAGTGGCGGGCAAACTTTTTTGTGAAATGAGACATAAGAGTCCCGTTGCGCGGTTGTTTCTCATTACCAATCGAGATTTTCATGCTATGTATTATTGCTAGCTTGAATTCAGCACCAAAAAGTATTAAATAATTAATCACTAATTTATTTCCAGTCCAATCATCCTGCCAGCACTCAGATCAATCTCATCCAAGCTGGTTCCATGTGATGAACGTGGAATTATGTTTGCTTTAATATCAGCTTGTGATAAATCAGTGCCTATTATATCTGGAGTTTTATATTCACAAACTTATTTGGCAACGATGAAGGTGTATCCAGCTGGGATTTTTTGGGTGACAATTGTGTCTCAGGCGTTGGTTTTTGTGACTATAATGTGAGTTTTTTTTGGGGGGTGATTTTGATTACCTGAATTGTTGACATTTGGTTTATTGGACAAACATTAATTTTCGGATCTTTATTAAGACATGAAGGAACAAGAGAACTTAACTTTTGATACATACTTTGGCCTTATCATTGATAAAAGCTTCAATTCTAAATCAATTTAATTTTTAATTAATTTCGACAGCTTTATTCACTTCAACAAACGTGACACGGACGTCCAAGGAGAATTTTCTCAAAATAATGATGCGATGATAGAAAATTGTGTGGATAAGTCAGAAATTTTAGAAAAATAAATGATTTGTTTTTAGAATTTTTAACAAAAACTGACTTTTTGTTTGTTTTAAAAATTTACTTTAAGATTTTTTGAAATTATTAATTTTTGGAATTTTGGGTTTTTTGAAAGTTTTTTAAAATTTTCGATTTAATTTCATTTTTTTTTTGATTTTTTTGACTTTTTTGAATTTTTTGACTTTTTTGATTTTTTTAATTCTTTGAGTTCTATCGTATTTTTTAAATTTTTATAAAGTTTTTTTTGAGTTTTTTTATTTTTTTTTAAAATTATTTAAATATAAAAAGTTTTTGGATTACATTCTATTAATTTTTACGTAACAACAAGAAAATAATCAAAATTATTAAAATATACTTTCACTAAAAACTCATTTTATTGATTACTTCCAATATTATATAACTTCACCCACCCCAAAGCATCCACTAGACCCCTTTCTCCACTTTTAATCAAACATATTGATCCAAAAATGCCTCCATTTCCATAAAAATCACCAAACAAGGCTTCATATGGTCGTAAACATTTTTTATTTCTATATTTTTTTCCATACACTTTTTGTGCCACGCCTTATTTCTAATGTCTTTTTTTTATTTTCCACATTTTAACACTTTTATTTCCAAATAAAAAAAAAATTATTTATTTATACTTTTTTTGTATCAATTTTATTACATAAAAGCACGAATCCGAGGGTCGCTATACACACACATATATTTATGCTTATCACATGAAGCACACAGCACAGCAAAAAAGGAAGAAAAAATTTTCCACCTATGAGAACTCTTTTCCATGCTCGAGTCGGAATCGAAAAGCTCCAACGAAAGCTTCAACAATTTTTTTTTGGGGCCTCACATTTTCACATCTTTTATGTTATGTATGTGCCATGCACACAATCGCACACATATACAGCACATTTATGTTCTGTATTTTCTTTTTTTTTGCCTCCTCCTTATTCACATACACAGCACATCCAGCACAACATTTCGGATATGTCACACACGACAAAACCGAGTGATAAATTTTGCTTTTTTTATTTTATTTGTTTGTGTGTGTGAGTGTGTCATGTGAGGATGTATTGGTGATTGGGGTGTGTGGGGAGTCAATATGAGGATATATGTGGATGTGTATCGATGTGTGTTAACCCATTGATGATGGAACTGATGGAATGTTTTGAGTTTTGATCCACAACGTGTGCAATTTTTGGACTAAGAAAGGAACTGAGCTAACTCCTAAGAAGCTTATGCCTCAGAAAATTCCTCAACATAACCTCAAAAACATCCCCAAAACTGTAAAATTTCTTAACAATCTTTTCACTCCGCGCGTCAAATTAAAACTGAATTGAGAAAATGAAAAAAAGTATTTTTGTGCCTGTCCACCAAAGAGTAGAGCCAGCCAGCCAGTCAGCATCATTATTATCAACGCCAATTTTGCCTTTTCCGTACAAAATTCAACAATAGATGAGAAAAACTACAAAAAAATGAGGAGGAAAATTAGATAATTTGAAGATTTTTCAGACACGACCGTCGGTCCGACCAGTGGATACGAAAACTTTAATTCTGTTGTTGTCGAGTTTGGTCAATTTTGAAGTGGGGAGTGGGTAAGTGGGGCAGAAAATTCAAATAAGATGAAAATGGTCAGTCCAATTTGTGCTGTGATCGAGGAAATTTTCCCCTTGTTGAGGGGTTTCTCATCCCATTTTCCGGAATTTCCACACAAAAACACGAAGTTCCCCTCAAAATATTGCGCATATTCCACCAAAATTGTGAAGAATTTTTTTTGTTGTATTTGTGAAAATGTGAAAGAAATTTCAATGAAATAAATTTTCCCGAGTTGAAATTTTTTCTTTTTTAATTTTTAAAGGCATTGAATGAGGAAAATTGAGGAAAATGTTTGAAGGTGAAAATTAGGAAATTTTCTTTAAAGGCTCATCGATTTTATTTTCCATTTTTCTTTGTTATTGATTAAGTTTTTCGGGGTCTCTGGTTTGAAAAATTTGTTGTTTAAAGTTGAAGTTTTCACATTTTTAATTTTTTCTGGGAATATTTTGAAGATTTTTAATTAAATTACAATGATTTTTAGCAAAACTACATTAAATACAGTTTCAATGGCTCAGTTACGACTCAGTTGAGGGGTCTGAATTAGCCAAACCCCTCCAGACACCCAACAAAACCATCTCAAACTCAAAAGTCACATTTGACTCAAATAAAAAGTCATCAAAGGAATTAAAAAGACACGAAAAATTATGACACAAAACAAAAGAAATTTTCCAACCCCACCCAGCCCTACCACAACCCCAAAAAAGTTCCTAATCACCAAAGAAAGACGCGAAATATTTTTAATATTATTTATTTTATTTATTACATCACATAGAAGTGGAAATTCCACAAAAAAAAATAATTTCTCATACCTGCTCTTATATCCAGTCACATATTCAGTCACTGGGGTGAGGCATATGCACGATAATGGCAGCAAAAAAGTATTTTTTAACCCACTCGAATTTTTCCATTTTTTATTGCATTCCATTCGAATATTTTTTGTGACTTCTTGTTCCTTCATCCTTCCTCCACATACACACCTCACTCAATTCTAGTTCTTGTGACTTTGTCTTTTTCTTTCCTCTTTTTGTTTTGTGTGCTTCTTCAATTCATATTTGTAGATATACGCGACATAGTTGAAATGGCACAACAACATGATAATCATAATGGTAATAATCATAAAAATAATATATCTGGAGGAGGGTGAATGGGGTTGAGGGGTTGGGGTTGTATAGTTTTTGGGGTATGTTGGGTTATGTTGCTAAGGCTGAATTTTGGAATTTTTTGTCCGATTTTCTGGCATTTTTTTGACAAGTTTTCTGTCAAAAGTGCCTCCTGCATGCTTGAAGAGCCCAACATCCTAGTACCAAACCTAAAAGACAAAGCCAAATTCAAACTAAAGTCAAGAACTAAAATAGACAAAAAAATGTCGCAATTCTTTCAAATTCGAAGCTCTTATCTAATAATAAAATCAAATAATCGACTTTAATATGTTCCAAGTCGTCATATTTCCATCAGTTCTGTTTCTGTTCAATTCCTTCATGTGCTCTGGTTCCCAATAAATGTTTTTATTTCTCTTTTTTTTGTGGGATTTTCCGAATGAAAATTGAAGATTTTTTGTGAGTTGATAAAGAAAATTGCAAAAAAAAGTGAGCATTCAGGATATCTATGCAGCACAACATATCACATTTGTGAGCAATTTGAATAATAAATGAGGGAAAATTTCAATTTTAATCATAAAAAATAGTCAAAAAAATTGATAACAATCAAACATTCTTGTGACATGACAACTACTTGGTTCCTTCTTTTACTTTACTTCTTGTGCTGTTCTGTGCTGTGTGTTGTGTGACCTCACGAATTTATGTCATTTTTATTTCAGTTCCTTTTTCATTGTTATGTGCATATTTCACTCAACTTATTTTCTTTATTGCCTGTACTTGAACTGTTTTATGACGAAATTAATGTGTATGTTTGTTATGATTGGCATTATTACATGCGAGGGGTTAGGGGTGAGTTATGCATGGATAGTTATTTATTGTAAGGTACTTTATTGAAGGAAGTCTTTTTAAAGTTTCCAAATAGTATTGTGAGGAGCTAGTTTGATGGTTTTGATCAGTGTGCCACGGCAGACTATTGTGCGAATAATTATTGTGCCTTGGCTTAAAAGAGGTTGACCACCACTGCTTAAAATTCTGAGGTTGGAATAGGGTTATGTTTACTAATAAGTGTGGGTGGCTGTAGGTGATCTAACACTGGAGGGTCCAAAGTGAGAAGTCAGATGCTGATACGGACAACTTTTGATACCAAAAACTGGTTCCTTGAGCTTTTATGGGCTTGCGAGTGTTGCCCTCCCTTAGAATTGAATTTTAATGAATAACACTCTGAAGCATAAATACATAACTGACTGTGACTAAGATAAGACACTCCAAATAGCTTTACCAGCCATCCCTGGAGCTTAAAGGAGCTCAAAATAGCGTCAGTGACTCGATAATTATTTGAATCCTTCATTAAAAAGTTAGACTCCTTTCATCTAGAGTTTTAAACCCCCCTCAAGTAGTCAAACCCAACCCTACCCATCACAAGTCACTCAACTTACATCCATCCATCCCATAAACATCGATTAACGACAGTAAAATATTTATTAACATAAGACTTTGTCATTTATTCCATTTAAAATATTAACCATAATACATATTAATATTTTATTATATTATGACACAATTTTATTGATGTTCATCGCATGTTGACAACGACATCGATGGAAGGAAATTTGTTTGACAATATTTTATGTTAATAGGAAATTCATTAAGAATTTTTATTATTCTTCCGTGTAGAAATTGTTGCCTAGTCGATGATGTAAACTCAATAAAATGTTGGAATTAATTATTCATTGATTATTTTTTTTATTGCTGTGGATGTTTTTTTTTTCCTTTGGGTTTGAGGGATTTAGCGGATTGGTGATTTGGAGTTGAAGTGGGGTTTGGAATTTTTTGATGGGGTTTGAGATGTCCAAGACTGATTTTTTATTCAAATTGTATTCTTAAGGTGGTCTAGACTCTATTGGGCTTTCAAGAACATGAAAATAATTGTTCTTTGAGGTGAACCCGAGTGACAAAAAGTAAACGTTGAAACCATAGCTACCTTATGATATGTTTCGACGTGTTGTTGCCTTGTTATTGCCTTGTCGTTGCCACGAGTCATAAAGCATCCATGCAAACGTCGCCTTTACGTCGCTACCATGTCAATATAAACTTTTTTCGCTCGGGGTTGCAACCAAGACTGCAGCTCAAGGACAAAGCCTCGATTGAACCTTCTTCGATACACCACTGAAGTCATACCAGAATTTTCATCCAAATCCTTCCGCATTCTTGATTCAAAATTAAAAATTTCAATGAAAAAAAAATCATTTTTAATAATCAAAAATTCCTACATAACTAGCAAGACCAACTCTCCCATCCAATTCCTTATCCAAGAAAGAAAAGAGAGAAAAAAAAGTCTCAAGAAGTTTGTCGCAATTCTTTTTCACATTTTCTCAAATTCAAGTGCGCGAAGTAAAAAAAATCGGAAGCATATAAAAAAATGCAAAAATTTTCCTCGAGACTCAACTTGATAGCGCTAACGAAGTTTCACGTTGTTGACTCTCGAGTTGATTTATTTATTTTCAAGTGTCATCTTCGTTATATTTTTGCATATATTAAAAATAATGTGGTGTATTAAAATAACATTTGAGATTTGAGAGGAGCTCTGTGGCTGTTGTGGAGAGTTTGGGGGAATTTTTTAAATAAAATTTGAATTTGATTTTCGGCAGGAAATTTAAAATTATTATTGAATTTATTCTTAGTGTGTAGCTAGACTCTAAAAGTTGACACAAATTCCAACTTAATCTGTTTTTTCGCATTTAAACAATTTTATCAAATCTTACCAGACCGGATGTAAGATTATTCTTATCACAGAGGAAGCAATTAACTATTTATCTGATAGTAATTCTACCCGAATGGCACAAGTTTGTTAATCGATCAGAAATACGGCATTAAGCCAGTGTGAATTTGACTTAGTACTGGATTTAAATCGAAGCTAACACCATGCCAGAGTCATACCAGCTTTGCGCTGGATTTCTATTCGATCAACCGACTTGTGCTATTCGGGCTAGTCTTAAGTTCAAGTATCAATTGATTTTTAATAAACAATCTAAATTACGATTGATTTTTTGTCAAATCAACTTCCATTCCTTATCATAACACCTCTAAGATTTCCACGAAATGTCAAGTCTTTTATTCCGTCCAATAAATCCTTTTATATAAATTTCAATTAACCAAAATACTTTCTAGTCGATAAGATATCCATATCACCTGCCTATTTGATTAGATTAGCTCCACGAGTGCCTGACAAATTTGCGACCAAAATCCGATCAGTTTAATTTCAACCTTCAATATTAAAACAAGCAAAATGTTGATTAAAATTTTCTTAATTTTTGCAATTTTTCATCAAACTTACTGTCAAATTGACATGGGATTTGATCCTCGATGTCCAGAAATCGATCCATTTCCACCAATTCATCTACCACACGAATCTGAATGTCATTTGTTCTACAAATGTGCTAATAGACACATTTGGCTCTTCGAATGTCAACCACCATTACACTGGAGTGTGATTCATGATCGCTGTGAATGGCCAAATATAGCACAATGTGATCCAGATGATCTTCCTGGTATTCCAACACCTCCTTCAAATACAACAACTACACTCGGAACTACAACACCAGCTTATTCTGACTGTCCACTTTATGACAATCCAAATAATGTTGTCTTTGTGCCTGATAGAACTAGATGTGATGGATACTTTGTGTGCTTCAATGGAAATAAAGTTCCAAGAACTTGTCATCCAGGACTACATTGGGATCAACAGAATAGATGGTGCGATAATGCAGCTAATGTGCCTTGCAGTTTATAAATTATATTCAGATTAGGAAGTGTGAACAAGGTAAACCTGGAATTCAGGACATTGATGATGGGTTTTTTGGTGATTAATGTGACAAAATTGATTTTTTAATAATTTATTATGTTTTGGCATTTTATAGAATTGTAATAAAAATGTAACTGTGATAGCTTAAGTAATGAGTTTTGTATTAAAATTGGAATGTTAAAAGTTTAGATATTTTAGTAAAGTCACTGAGAGGTTTAAGGAGTTCTGGGCTATCATCCGAACAAATTTTCTACTGTTACTTGAATAAGCTTAGTTTATGGGTACAATTGATGACATTACTGTCAGAAAAATTGACTAAATGATCATTTCGAGTAGCCACATGACCTCCAAACCCTGTTGACCTACATCTGACCTCTACCTCATATCTACATTCAATCTAAAAATAAATCAATTATCAATAATGAGCAGTCATTCCAAGATAACACCTCAATATAATCCCTCAAAAACATCCAATAACAAATAAATCACATAAAAGATATTAAGGTGTAGAAGCATTGACATTGAAAGAATCCAACGTTTGCAAAGTAAAGCCCTTAAAATCATTCTTGATTTACCTGACATGCATCCCACACTAGACCTTTTTACTAAAAATGCGAAACAGATTATGTGTGTCGTTGGCTTGATATATTACTCAGCACTAATCATGGTGAAAAAATGCGTCCTCTGCAAAGATGAATCACTTCCCTGTATAAATCGAGCGAGAAGTACCAGACGAAAAGACTTGATCCTATCTATAGCAAAGAAAAAGGTAATGTCTGATGACATTACTAACATTGGTTGCAAACTGTTTAACGAGCTTCCAGCTGATATTAAGAGTGAAAACAATTTATTGCTTTTTAAATTACAATTAAGAAAGTTTATCTTAAGCAGAAATGTATCCTTAATTAAGCACGGTCAATTTAGTAATAAGAGTTTCAACTTGTAACTTGTAACTTTTAACTGAATTGCAATATTCGAATGGTCAGAAGTATCCGTTGCTCAGTCTGCATCTGTAAAACATCCAGTCATTAATAAGCAATTATATTGCATTTAGTAAACAATTGATTCTTTCTTTCTGCTTGTCTTCGCTGTATACTACACGCTTTTTATCGAGTTAATAGTTAATTTAATCCAATACTCTTGTGCCTATACTCTTATTGCAATGGATACCTATACAAGTGAGGATGAAGTTCTGGAAATAAATGCAGATTTCTCAGACTTCGTATCAGATGATGAAAAGGTTATTGAGCAGATTAATGAAATTATTCCAGATCCAGTGCGAAATGAAAAAGTTTGGTTGAAGTTCTTTAGGAAGGGAAAGGTCCCTTTGATGGATTTACGAGATGATTTATTGATAATGTTAGTCAAAGTTTATAATTTGAGCGTTAATGGAATATATCTGATTGACAAATCGGTCGTTTTGGTCGAAGTGGAGATGAATCGTTCCTCTAAGAACTTTATCATCTTTATTTACGAGGAACGGCTGGGCAATAAAATTGTCAATCGTAATTCTTTCGATGATGTTAGGAAACTTTGTGACGGGAAATTCTCATTATCGATAAATAATGTGGTACTGTTTTTGGTAATATTTCCAAACACGGAATTAATTTACGTTCCTTGCAAAACTTGTTCTTTACCATTTGGGCTCTCGAATGGTGATTTGATTAATGTTGAATCGATTCCCTTCTTTATTGATGAGAGATTCAATATTTATGAGTGTCTCCTAGCACTGCAAGGTGAGCTGGATAATAATGTAGACTGTCTTATAGGAATTAGACTCGAATCGGATAATGAAGCTGAAAATACCGCTCGAATAAGGTTTAGCTTTAAACTTAGACACCTAACGAATACAATCTTAATTAAACTGAGGAAAATCTTCGGTATGATGCAATTCTCTTCTGCCACAATTCATCTCCTGCCTCTTATTAACGTCATATCAGGTGAATCAAGCTCTGCTCAAGTTCCTGAATTCAATTGTGGATTGATCAATGCGGATCTCATGTACCCTCAGTCGTGTCGTGATTCTTCTCAGGATCAGGGTAACAAAAATCTTAATTTAGCTAACTTATCTCATTTCAGGCGAGTCGGCAAGAAAACGAAAAGGAAAAAAAGTCATTCATCGCTTTATAGACAGACTTCGAGTAACATTTAAATTGATCATAGTCATCGCTTCCATGTTCTAAATGAACAAATAATTAATTGAAATATTGTTTTGGAATGTAACATAATTACTCTGTAATATCTTTATTTTTTTTTTTACGCGACCGTAATGGTCCAATAAAACTATGAAATGAAAAAATGAAATGTGACAAAATTGATTTTTTAATAATTTATTATGTTTTGGCATTTTATAGAATTGTAATAAAAATGTAACTGTGATAGCTTAAGTAATGAGTTTTGTATTAAAATTGGAATGTTAAAAGTTTAGATATTTTAGTAAAGTCACTGAGAGGTTTAAGGAGTTCTGGGCTATCATCCGAACAAATTTTCTACTGTTACTTGAATAAGCTTAGTTTATGGGTACAATTGATGACATTACTGTCAGAAAAATTGACTAAATGATCATTTCGAGTAGCCACATGACCTCCAAACCCTGTTGACCTACATCTGACCTCTACCGCATATCTACATTCAATCTAAAAATAAATCAATTATCAATAATGAGCAGTCATTCCAAGATAACACCTCAATATAATCCCTCAAAAACATCCAATAACAAATAAATCACATAAAAGATAAAAAAATCTGCAAAAAAAAAAATAAAATCTTGCCGTGACCAGGATTCGAACCTGGGTTACTACGGCCACAACGTAGGGTCCTAACCACTAGACGATCACGGCCAATGCTCAATTTTTGAGTTGTTTTTAACATTGGAAATTGTTTGTATTTAAACTACACCAAACCATAAAAATTTTATTCGACGCTGAGAAATGAAACAAGAGCAAAACAGAAACTCGAAGACACAAAAAAAAGTGAGCGTTAATAATTGAAGCAATCAATGAAATTAAATACCAAATAAGAGCGAAAGAAAGAGAGGAGAAAGTGAAATTAAATGAAAATGTAATCTGATACAGCAAAATAAAGAAATAATAAAAATATTAACGGGATCATAATATTGAGATAATTTTAAAGTCGCAGTAGCTAGGTGATTAATCATATGTGCTGTGACGTCATATCAAGTTTTATTGTTGATTATTTATTTCTTTTTATTTTTGGGGACAGTTGTTTTGATAGAGTCTATGGTGTGTGTTTTTGGGGGTTTGGTTATGGAATTTTGAGGATTGTAATGTAGAATTGGAAGTAAGAAGCATCAATCTTGCTTCAACTGGTCAGTATTTAGACACATCTTATCAGTTCACCCATAAAATGACTCTCTATGGCCAGTGTTGACCCTCTGTGGCCAGTATTGACCCTCTGTGACTAGCATTGACCATCTGTAACTAGCATTGACCCTCTGTGACTAGCATTGACCCTCTGAGACTTGCATTGACCGTCTGTGACTTGCATTGACTTTCTGTGGCTAGCATTGACCCTCTGTGACTAGCATTGACCCTCTGTGACTTGCATTGACCCTCTGTGACTAGCATTGACCCTCTGTGACTTGCATTGACCCTCTGTGACTAGCATTGACCCTCTGTGACTAGCATTGACCCTCTGTGACTAGCATTAACCCTCTGTGACTTGCATTGACCCTCTGTGACTAGCATTGACCCTCTGTGACTTGCATTGACCCTCTGTGACTAGCATTGACCATCTGAGACTAGAATTGACCCTCTGAGACTAGCATTGACCCTCTGTGACTTGCATTGACCCTCTGTGACTAACATTGACCCTCTGTGACTAGCATTGACCCTCTGTGACTAGCATTGAGCCTCTGAGACTAGCATTGACTTTCTGTGGCTAGCATTGACCGTCTGTGACTTGCATTGACCCTCTGTGACTAGCATTGACTCTCTGTGACTTGCATTGACCCTCTGAGACTAGCATTGACCCTCTGTGACTAGCATTGACCTTCTGTGACTAGAATTGTCTGTCTCTGACTAGGATTGACCAAGTCCTTTGTGACTATAATTAACATCCTGCGACTAGGAATGAACCACTTTAGCTAAAACTGTCAATCAATAATTAGCACCTCTTCACAACCATCATTAGCTCAAAACATTCTACTAGCTACTATAATTTCAATAATATCAGCATAACCTCCTCTAAAACACCCCCAATATCCACTAACCTCTCCTAATACAATCTCCAAAAAAAAATCCACAACCACCGTCATCAACTTCAACTTAACCGAATGAGCAAAGCACAACAAAAAAAAAGGGAACTTCATCAGCGTCAAGTGTGCTTATAATTTGCAACAATTTCGACTCAAATGAATGACTTTTTTATGAACTCAAAATTGTTTGCATACAACGATATGAGTGCATGCACTTGAGAACGATGCGATGAATGCAAATGAAAAAGTTTATGCACATGCCACTTGTAGATTCATCGATGCACATGTTGTACAGAAGAGTGAGTAAAGGAATTTATTTCGTTGGATGGTGCTTGGTGGATGCTGCTTGGTGTCAGGGGATGGGAAGGTTTTTTAATTATTTATTTTTTGAGGTTTTTAAAATTTTTTTGAATTTTTTGAATTTTTTGAACTTTTTTGAATTTTTTGAACTTTTTTGAATTTTTGGACTTTTTTGAATTTCTGGATTTTTTTGTAAATCAAAATTGTGTAAACTTAATTGTTCATTTTTTTTTAAAAAAAACATCACTTGCCGAATCCCCCAAAAAACCCTCAAGTTTCCATCTCTAGCCACCCAATCCCACCCATAATCCCCAACTCCAGTCGTCTACTCGCTATTTATGACTTTAATTTTCACATTTTTAAATTCACTTTACTTTCTATTACGAGAACATTGAGAGAATTACTGAAAAAAAAATAAACCAGACGAGATGAATAAAAAAAATATAAATTTGAATAAAGGAGGAAAAGAAGCGAAAGTAAATTGCGGAAGAACAAAAAACGAGAATTTTTTTTTTGCCATTTCCATTCTTTTAAAGATTACGTTTTTGCATAACAAGACGCGATTTTTTTTATGTTTCAACCTTGAATTTATTTCTGTCTTGTATCTTTGCTTTTTTGTTCGTCTCTGTTTTGGCTCTTCTGCTGTAAGAAGCGAGGATGATGGAGGATTTAAAGATTGAAAGTGAAAATGAGGCAAATTAAAATCGATTTTTATAAATTAAATAGAAATTGTAGTAAATCTACTAAAACTTTAGTGCGAAGAGACCTGCAGCTAAAAAAGCTATTGTAAAGGCACCTTAACAAAGGAAACTCAATGTGGAGGCACTTGAACCACAAAAACCTTGTTTTAAAGACACTTAATCAAAAAAACTAGTGTGAAGACACCTGAACCATGAAAAGCTAATGTGGAGGCACCTCAACAAAAAATTCCTAATGTGAAGGTACCTTAACAAATTAAACCTATTGTGAAGGCACTTGGAACAATAAACCTTAATGTGAAGACACCCGAACAAATAAAACTTAATGTGAAGGCATCTTAATCAATTAAACTTATTGTGAAGGCATCTAAACCAATTTAACCTAATGTGAAGATACCTGAACAAAGCAATCCCAATGTGAAGGCACCTCAACAAAGAAATCCCAATGTGAAGGCACCTGTACAAATAAATCCTAATGTGAAGGCATCTAAATAAAGAAAATCTAATATAAAGGCACTTGAACCCTAAAAACATTGCTGCAAAGAAATTTAAACATCAGAACTATATTGTAAATACACCTGAATAGCTAAATTCTAATGCGAACGTACTTATACCTTGTAAATATTAAAAAATATTTAAAAACAATTCACGACACCAAATATCAACTCTACAATTAAGTCTCAAAAGTAAAATCCATTCCAAACCCACTCAATTATCCCCTTACATCAAAATCACAATTCATACCACACGCAGTTTATGCAAATGTGACCAAAAAGAAAAGAAAAAGTCTAAAAAAGAATTCCGCACTGAATCATTTGCATACATATAGTGTGAGTATGTACAGTAAGTAAGTTGGTTAAGATTTAGGTCTGAATATCACACATATATAATATTTCCATTTCCATTACGACAACTACAAAAAATCCACTTGACCCAAACCAACAATCAAATTGATTTATTCAAAATTTCCTCTCGCATGTGCGTGCAACACACAAAATTTCGATTAAGTCGCAGACCGATGACGGTGTGGGACTCAAAAGGTTACTTAGAAGGCATCAAAGAACATTTCACATAACATGATTCCGGAATTGCTTGCGATTTACATATGTTGATAAGGTGTTGTATGGACTTTATGGACTTGAATGGAAATGAATGAATGTGAATGAGGAACGGAAAGGACAAATTTTTTGGAGGTTCTTGTGTGTGTGGCCTTCCCTTGAAAGGATTTTGGAAGAGTTTTTTAGAATTTTGAGGTTAGAGTTTAAATTTCTAGGAATTTTTTGAGGTTAGGTTTTGAATTCTGTTGAAATTTTAGGTTAGGTTTCAATTTTTTAGGAATTTTGAGGTTAGAGTTCAATCTTTTGCTATTTTTTGAGGTTAGCTTTCGAATTTTCAAGATTTTGAGGTTAGAATTCAAATTTTCAAAGTTCTGAGGTTAAAATACAAATTTTTAAGATTTTGAGGTTAGTTTTCGAATTTTCAAAGTTTTGAGGTTAGGTGTTAAAATTTCTCGATATTGAGGTTATGTTTCAAAAGTTTTTAAATGTTTTGAGGTGAAATTTCAATAATTCTCACACAATATCACCCCAAGGACCCCCACTTCCGCTCCCCATCAACTTAATAATCAACACAAATTTATTTTATGCGTATGGCAATAAAAAAAATCCTCAATTTAACCTTCTCACTTTCTTTTGTGTATGTTCGTGCGTTTGCTCATGTACATATGTACATTAAATATGTTAATACTCGCCGTATATCCGGAAATGGTCGTAAAATATTCAAAAACTAGCACACAAAAAATTGTCGAAAGAAAAAAAAACTTGTCATTTTCTTTAATTTTAAGGACATTAATGAATAAACATTTAAGTCATTCTCATGTGAAATTAGTGGGTTAAAGTGTTGAGGGTGTATAAAGGAGTTAAGGAGGGTTAGGAATGCTTTGAGGTATTTATCGGCAATGTAGCAACGCTTTTTTGAAACCATTCGATCAAAAATTGCAACTTTTGTGAAACAATTCTGCTATGCAGCTACAATAAGTCATTGACTAGGTCAAAAACATCCATTCAATTCATCAAATCTGACCCAAATCACCCAAAAATCACATCCTCACCTACAACTCCATCCAAAATCCAACATTATTGAAAAATTCTCTTACAGCCCAATTTGAGTCTTTATCAGAAATCAAAACAGCGTGATAATTGCCATGTTGTGAGTCAAACTTATTGTTCTCGATGAGAACATTTTTTTTTGCTCCACTTTTGAACATTGTAATTTTCACTCATGCATGAGAAGTGGAAAATCGGAAGCAAGCAAAAAGAAATGTTTATTAATATTCAAATGAAAATTGATTTTTTTCCGTTCCGTCTTCCTATTTGTGTGCTTGTAGCTGTTGTGGGATGAATAAGAAGATGTTCTTGCCATCGGCAAAATGGGTTTGAATATTGATTCCGGAATGTGTGTTGTGTTACTTTTTAGATAGCTTCTCGGGTAATTTGATAAGGCATTATGAAGTTTTCTATTTTGTTGTTGGATGGAAATGGATGATGTGGGGGTTCGGGATGTGTGGATGTTGGCAGGAAATGTGATACAATGGATTGATGTGGTTGGAAATTTTTGGTTGTAATATTTAAGATTTCTACTCGTATTTGAATGGTTTTGTCTTAAATTAAAAAGAATTATGCATTTTTTTTGATTAGTTTTGGCGAAATTGAAACCAAAACCCAAGGAACTTGGAGAATAAAACATGTAAAACTAGCCTATAACACTGTTGAAGTGCCTGATGAGGATTTTCCGGTTTTTAACAATTTTTTCGTACATTTTTCAGGTATTTGTCGTGTGTCATTTCCTCTATATTTGCTCATAATATTTTTATATCTATATTTTGCATCGTACATCCTCCGTTCTCTTTTCAACAGCAATTTTCCACATTACTACATTTTCACCTCCACATATTATAGAAGAAAAAAATGTGCATGCAAAGTACACAGCAAAAAATAGATTCTTTCCCGAATCCCGAGCAACAATGTAGTGAAAAGTTGCCAATGTTGCACTTACACTAAGTTTTGATACAGTAAAGACAATCTAGCGTTTGCTGTGATTATGTAGAAGCCAATTGGGTGCATAAATTTAGTGAACCTTCGCAATCAAAACCTTCGATTTATTTCTAATCAAAAATGATTAAAAACGTGATTTTCCAGTGTCTAAATCTTGATTACAACCTCACTGCTCCTCGGTTTGTTCACAATTTGTATCCCGAACTCATATTTGCTCATTATATCAAGGAAATCAGACTCATGTATGTTTGCACATTGAATTATTTTGCGGCAGCGACAGAAACGAAAGCAGCACAAAAAATTGAGGCAAACAGAATGAAATAAAAAATATTAAATTTCATAAAATAGAAAGTAAGGATGTGAGTAGCTATAGCTATAGATAAATATATTCATACATGAAGCTGATGATGATGATGAGAATAAGTCGGAAAATATTGAGAAGAAAAAAAAAATCTCGAAAGAAAAAGTAATTCAATAATTTCCACCCCACTCTACTCGATATCCATAAATTCACACTCAACATACATCCATACATGCCTTGAATCTCACACGCACGTGGGGTGGAAAATTTTTTTTTTCATTATTTAAATTTTCCATTTGTGATTCTCAAAAAAAAAAAATAAGCAGCAATAATAAGAATATTTTTTACATATGTAAAGTAAGTGAATTTGGCGATAAATCATTGAATTTTCTTAAAGCAGATGTGAAGGAAGGCAGTGAAAATATTCGCGAATGTAGAAAAGTTTTTTGCTTACTTGCCGACTAGATCCACAGAAGCTGACTTCTGGATGAGAAACAAGAATGAATAAAAAATTAATTTATTAACAAAAATGCACAAAAGTGGAAGAAAAAATTCATCAGACGGAAAGTTTTTTTTTTCTCATCGACAAAACCGCACAAAAAAGGACTTTTTCATGCCAATTTTCCACGGCTTTTTTGGTGCTTATTTGATGAAATAATGGGAAAATGTTGGAGATCCTTGTGCGGATTCTTTTGTATGTTTTGAATTTTTTGCGAATAGAATTTTTTTCGTAAATTTTTTGAATTTCTTTTTTTTTAAATTTTGAAGTTTTTGGAACTTTTTTAATTTTCTGATTTTTTTTTATCATTTTGGAATTTTTTGATTTTTTTTTGAAAATTATTCCTGTTTTTTTCAGCCAACCCCAACTTAAATTTGCTTTGAAAAAACTAAATCAGTGACTAAGTTGACAGTGGTTGACTCATTGTCGAGGGAAAAAATCAGTTTCGGATTCTAGTCAACTTAGAAAGCTACCTTTGGCTAGAAATTGTTCCAATAAGTTCCACGAAAGTTAAGCAGCTTCCTCAAAAAGCCATCATGTCAGAAAATTCAGATCAAAATCATTCTAAAGGACTCAAATCCTCAGTTAAAAGAAGTCCACAAAAGCATAAGGAAAACCCTGCAAATGGATAATTCATCATGTAAAGAACATAAGATGCAGCAGAGCGAAATTACAATTTTTATAAATTAAAATAAAAAATCATGAGAAAAAAATTCATTTAAATCTGTAAAAAAAATAAAGTCAGTGATGAGGTTCAATTCTGTGGTTAAATGAATTTTTGGCTGTGCAGTCTGAATGTCTTGAATGCAGTTTAATGCTAATTAGAGTTAATATTCCTAAATCTAACATCATAATCACATTTCTTCCGATAATCAGCACCAAACCACCTTCCCATTCCCAATTTTCCATGACAGCATCTCAAGTTAAGATTTATAACACACGCAAATGTGTTCCTTACCTCAATCTTATTACCCCACACCCTCCAACACCCACCCCAACCCCTCCACATCTCCATTAAATAATACCAAGAACATTTCTCACATCCACACATAGCAGCATGTATCACATCCATATTCTTTTTTTTCGCACATGCCACAAAATGTATTCGACAGGCACACAAGCACAAGCACAGGCATGAAAACATCATTTATTGCTAATCTACTCATTTCCATATGTCAATTTGCACAGCATTGTTCGCGATTTCTGATTAAATTTGGCACTGCTTACTTACATGTAAGGCACACATACAGGCACAAGCACATAAGCAGATAAGGAACATGGAAATGAATGTAATGAGGATGTGAATGTGGATGTGGATGGAGGTGAAGAATAAGAAGAAGTAAGGAACACATGTAAGTGAGGGAATGTGTGACTGAATGTGCTTAAGTGCTAAATAAATGAGGAAGTTGGGAAGGGATGAAGACTAATGAGTGATAACGACAGTAATTTTCTAATATATGAAGTCATTTAGACTCACTTTTTGTTAAGGAACTGCTTAGATTTATATTTTTTGGCAGCATGAGGAGCAGTAAGTGATATGATGAAGATATAACAATAAGTAGGTTGGGGGTGAAGCATTGATTATGTCTTATGGATGTTAAGTATATGAAGTAATTTTCATGTCAAGTAATTTGAGCTTCAGATTTATTCTTGATGCTGCAGATTTTGATGTTTTCGGTACTTAAGATTTGCTTTATTAAACATTAAGTCATGAAGGAATCTGGGTCTATTGATCTTAATAACTTAGGGTGATTAAGGCTGTTTTGAGGAAGTTAAAGTTGAATTTCAGGAGAATTTGTTAACTTCTGTAGACGGGGAGCATTGCTGATCTTAAAAAATAAATGATTTTGGCTCATTCCGTCAAATCTGTCTTTAAGTTTTGTGTTGTTATTGATAATTCTTGTTCATTCAAAGCGAGAATCGGACCTCGCACCTCTCGATTGCCTGTCAAGTGCTCTAACCACTAAGTTTTTGGTGCTTAAGCTGTTAAGATGGTTTTTACTTAAGAACAATCGGACAAAACAATGAATATTCCATCTTAAATGTTTCCCATTACGATAGAAAAAGGTTCAATCCAAAATCAACATGTAAAAGCCAGTCTTTAAGGCAGCCAGCCACGACCTAACATATTAAACTTCTTAGATACCCAAATATGAACGTCTTCATCCAAAACTTCAACATTTCATTCCACCAAACTCATATAAATATTCCAAATTCTCCCTCATTCATCCTTTTCGATCCACCACTTGTCTACAAAGAGAAGAGCCAACAACAGCAATGAAAGAATGAAGAAAGTAGCTTGTGCAGCTTATTTGATGTCAGTTCTTGTTCAAGAAGAAACTCAAAAAGGAGCTCAAAGAGAATTTTTTTTCTATCAAAAGAATAAGAAAATGACTTTAAATGTTTGAATAATGGCTGAAATTTTTATTATATGTGAATTTTAGTCGATGTTTGCAGAGCTATTAAGACTTCTTATTCAAAGACTTGGTTCTTTTAAAGTTAAATATTGAAGGTTTAAGGATGACTACAGGATGGAATAAGATTTAATATTTTTAAGATTAAGGTTCAGGAGCCATAATGTGGTGCCTAGTTTAAAGCATAGTGTAAATTTACCTTTTTTAGGAAAAATTCTTTAATTTTCTAATGTTTTTGAGAACATTAAACATAAAGTCACACGAAAAATAAAGCATATCTTGCTAAGTCACTGAAATAGACTCTAAAGTTCCAGCTTTAAAGCATATATCAGGTTAGATGGTCTTTAGGAACATGAGTCCGGATATTAGTCCATCAAATTAATTCTCTGGTAATGTCCAACATCCAACTAAACCCTTAAGAGTATCGATGACAAGATAATAGCTCATGTCCATCAAAACTTGATAAAGATCTTCCCAAATTCACAACATTTTCAGATCAAAAATTAATTCTCATAATTCAATTAAATTCCAACCCCAAAACCTTCATATTTACCAACACCAAACATTGTCCAACAACTTAATAATCAGACATGATAAATAATTATCTTTGTGGACATTAAATTAGCTATTCCGAACCCTCCGTGTACATTTAAATCCACAACAATAAATAATCATGTTTGTTCATCAACAATGCACTTCTGTTCCCCTCTTTTGTGCTCACTTTTCGGTCACTTTTTGTGCTGATCGCATGACCAACAAGCTTTATTGTTCCTTAATTGTTTAATAATCTCAAATATCCATGACAAAATAGTTTAAACCCTCAGAATTGGTCAATTTGTGCTGCATGCTGTGGCACGAGACACAAAAAAGGGATGTGAACTGGTCAAACTAGTTTTTGGATGAATGGAAATTGACCTTTGGATATTTAATGTAAGTACAATGAATGTATGAAATCACCTTGAAATGTGTTAAATTGAGTTAAATTCAATTTTTTTAGGTTTTTGTTCATCGAATTTTTCATTTTTAGTCAGGCGATAAGACTTAAATAGAGCTTATCTTATCTAAAGCTGATAACGTTTTATGCTGATACATTCGTGGATATTTTATAAGTTTGTCAGTTTTTATTCTACTTGTGTTGTGTAACCAGTGAAAAATTTGAGTTTAAATTGAATTGAGTTTAAAAAAATAATTAAAATCTCAAAAAAATTTGTAAGTTTCAACATTTTAATTTAAATTTAATTAATTTAATAAAACCACATTAACTAATAATTTTAGAATTCTAAAACTACGATGGATTTACAAGCTCCAAATGCTATTAAATTTAATAAAGATTATGTCATCAATGCCACAGAAATAAAAAGCAAAAACATCACTAAAGCAACAAAGTCCAACTGTAAAGTTCTTGAATTCTCATCTGAGTGGAATTTTGAAGATCTTTTGACATTTGTTGACAAACTTGAAACCAAAGAGTATCCAAGCCTCTTCATTTTCATCATTAAAGCTAAACAAGGTCCAACAAATGACAAAATTGAGGAGGTTAAGAAAAAATTGCTTAAATTTGGTTCAGCTCGTCCTTTGGTACTTCAAATAACTTCGGAAGATAATAATTCAACAACTTTATGCTACACAGAAGATGATTTGAGCAAGTTTATTAACGTAGATCAAGGACCTGGAAGTATTGAAGACATTAAAGATTTTCCTTCATTTTTACGAGCATTTTCTGAAGGAAATTTAACAAATTCGGAAGCTGAAATTCTTGATGTTTTATCAGGTCTTCAGAATCGTTCATTAATCCTGCGATTTTTGAAAGCATTAATGCTGAGTGAATCATTTTTTGACAGCCTGATTCAGAAAATTGCTGAGAAAGGCACACAAGCTGAATTTGAAGCAACTTTAGTTTTACAATTTGAAGACGATTCGATGATTCTAAGCAGTAAAGCACAACGATATTTAACGAATGTTGTCAAAGATCCAGCAAATGATAATTCTGTCTTACTCACAGCTGTAAAGAACCAAAACATAGATGTCATCGACTATTTAATATATTGTTGGTATTTTTTGATCCAGCAACTTCCATTTGAGCACCAAGTTAGAATTTCTACAGCAGCATTTGATACCAACCAGCTTGATGTCCTCTGTCGCTTGCTGAATATTGCCGACTTTCCTTTTCCAAAGGATTTCAACCTTGACTTGATTGTCCATAAAGATCTTAGAAATATCATCGATAAAAGATTGAGGTTTGCTGCTGCAATCAGTGCTGGGAATTCTAACTACATTAAAAAATTTATCAACACAAATCAGGACCTAAAAGTTGCCTACAATATCAACAATATGTCAGCATTAAAGCAAGCTGTGGATGCATCAGAGATCAATATTTATGTTCTCTTAAAATCCAGCGGTTTTTGTTCAAAGAATAAAAATGAAGATTTTAAGGAAACCAGAAAGTATGAAGCACAAAAAAGGAATCAAAACATCAACGACGGCCTGACTGATGACAAAATGTCTATAAATTTCTTATGTAATAGATCAAGAATCCACAATAAGAAGATTGATAAGAAACAAGAGGAAAAATATAGGAAGAATATCAGAAGTTGGTACAAAGACATCAGCAAGATCAAAAATGGCACAGAATTCCTCAAGGTTGCAGCATCTTGTAGTGGATTAAAGCTTCTTTTTGATTTTGAAAATAACACGGTAAATTAAATTAAGCATGTCTGTTCTTATTCTATTTTTAAAAAATAATTTTATTGATTAAAGGTTGAAAATGCTAGCATGGATGATGCAGGAGCGTTAGGAATAATATACCCGATCGAAAAATGGATCTTTATTGGTGCTAAATTGGCTGATGAAGAAGAGAAAACCAAAGAACGTGAACAGACGATTAAAGGAGTTTTGGCACACGAACTGTGTCATTATGTCATGAAGCTAGTTTATGATAATCAGGAGATGCCTTACTTTGAGGACAGCGAGGATATAAAGAAATTTTTTGAAGCAATTGTCAAAATTATTGACAGATGGTCAGCAAAAGATTCAGCAAATCCAGATGACGAGTGCAATGGAATCATTTCATCAGTTTTTACAGAATATGATACCAAGGACTTCCATCCAGAGCTGATCGTCCGAGTTGTCCAAATCCTGTCAAATTTTGATGATTCCAAGAATAAGTCGAAGAAACTTCAAAAAAGATACAAAATCCTCTTCGATTTTTGGCAAGACTACGTCATACCAGATCTCCAAAGGTATATCCAAAGAAATGGTGAAGTAATCAGGTTAAATGAAAGTATTAAACTGTTGCCCAAGATTTTACAACACAAGATTAAGGTTGAACATGAAAAGAATATTAGCGAACTGATCGACAGCAAATTAGTCATTGTATCCACAAATCATCCACAACTTTTGTTCATTGACATTTGTCAAAAATTAAAAGAGAAATTTGGGAACTTAATGGACTCAAATAATTTATTCGTTGTGCCTTTAGAACTAAAAGATCAACCAAATTTGAGAGACTTTCAACAGATTTGGCTAGACAATCAAGATTTGAGCATTTTCGTTGACTGTACGAGTGGCGTTCCTGATGATTTGGAAAATATTTTCACTAACAAGGAATTTAAGTTTACTTTTGTGGTGTCTACTAAGCAACAAATTGAGGAACTGGATAAAATTTGCAGGCAAAAGGAGTTGGAAAATATCACAAGATTGGACATAAATTACAGCTGGAAAGACTTGACAGAAGAAAGTCAAACTTTGATGCTGAAAACTAAAATTAACTTCCAAAATAATTCACAAATTTCATTGATGGACTTGCTAAAAAATGAAGGAACTGTAGAAGCTGAAAACTTGCCTCAAATTATTGATGACCAACTTTTGAACTTTTTGGTAAAAAAACAAGAAATTTTAATTAACCAAAAGTCAGAAGACAATTTTGAGTTCATTTACCAAGCGAGGCAATTTAAGACAAAATCAAAAACAGAACCAGGTATAATTTTTCAAAAGGAACTTCTTGAAGAATCCAAAAACCAGCAGTACGTCCTCATCTCAGACCAAGCTGGAAATGGCAAAAGTTGGGCAATGAAAAACTTGTCAAAAATCCTTCGAGAACAAAATCCAACAAGTTGGGTCAGTTATGTGGACTTGAAACAGTTCATTGACGAGTTTAAGGCACAACAAGGCGAGCCTGTTTTTTCATCTTTTATGGTCGAGCACATTTTAAAGCCACAACAGCAATTTGAGGATAAAGTATTTCAAAAACTTTATAAGGACGGCCGAGTTTTCATTCTTTTTGATGGATTTGATGAAATTGCTCCAAATTATGCTGAATTTGTGTCTAAATTGGCACAGAACTTCCAACAAAATGACGGAAATCAGCTGTGGATTGCAACTCGAGACTATTTTGAGGTTGATTTGATGGAAAAACTTAAGCTTAATGTTGCTTATAGTCTAAAGAAGATGACAGAAGATGAAGGAATTGACTTGATAGCAAAAAGCTGGCTGTTGATGGATTTACAGAAAGACAATAATGAGCCAAAATCTAAAGAAGAGTTCGACAAGTTCATTAAATCGTCACCAAAATACAAAAATTATAGAAACAAAGCTCGCAAAATAATCAAAAAAGCTGAAATTTCAAGATATAATTCAGTTGGACTTCCTCAAATGTTCAAAATGATTGCTGTTGGATTCAAAGACGAGAAAAATGTTGATGACTTGCAAGGAATTAAAATCTATGCAAAATTCTTAGACATCCTTTACAAAAGATGGTCACAGGGCAAAGGTCAAATCAGAGACGAAGCAAATGTCAAAAGTCAGCGATTTAAGCTTAGTTTCTACAATTTTCATCAATTTAAAGCAATATTAAGTTTGTTCCCAGAATTGGCTAAAATCTTATTTCCCAATTATGATGACAGTGAATGGCCACAGGAAGAAGTCATCGCTGGTGCCGTAATGAGCATAAAAGATGGAAAAGTTTATTTTCCTCATGAGACATTCCGAGAATATTTTGTGGCTGATGCAATTGCAATAGCTTTAAAGAACCCAAAAATTGATGAAAAAGTTGTCGAAATATTTGTTAAAATTTTAACGGTTAAAAAGTTTGAAATAATTCGAATGTTCCTGAATGACATGATTGATGTAAATTCAATCCTGCCAAAAATCAAAGAACAAGTTCAAGAATACAAAGAAAAATTCCACAAAATTACTTATTTTTCTGATTTTTTCACAAATAACTTAACAAATTTGGTTGATTTGGTTCTGGAAATCCTCAAAACTGGAAGTTATGAACAAGTCAAGGAAATTTTACAAAACAGCGCGGAAGACATTGTAGCAAATACAACAGACTCAAAAGTATTTTTAAAATACCAAGATTTTATTTTTGAACGTTTGGAAATCGACGACTTGAAAGTTTTAATCCTCAAAAGCTGTGTTCTTCAAAGAATCGTCAAATCAAGTCTCGGAATTGAAAGTTTTGAAAATTTTGTGACAAGAACAAAAGAAAAAACTGATCGAGAATTTATCAGACAAGGATTGATGGTGAAGAGAAGTGATCGGCATAAAGGCAACATTTTTTACTTCTTGACTGAATCCACAAATTTAAATGCTCACAAAGTCCAAAAACTCTTAAAAATCATGGAAAAGTTCCTCACAGCCACTGAAATATTTGAATTAATGAGCAAATGCGGAAAGTACGAACAAAATATTTTACGAGTTTGTGTTAAAGAAAACAACGAAGAAAATTTGAAAATTTTGTGGTCAGAAATTGAAAAATATTTTGGAGTCCGAAATTTAGCACAAAAATTTAAAGAACTTGTTAAGCAACAAGACAGGTGGAAAGAAAACATTCTTCATTGTGCTGCCAATTGTAACAAGATTGAAGTTCATGAGACTTTATGGGAACTTTTACTCAAAACATTTGAAGATCGAGTCGAATTAAAGGATTTTGTTCTGGACAGTTTTGTAAACAACTTTGTTCATGAACTTGTGAAGGAAAATTTAAATCCAGCAATAATTGAGTGGACATTTAAAATTCTTAAAGAAAACTTAAGCGATCAATTTCAAGAAATTTTAACATCAAAAGGATGGATGGAAATGAATTTACTTCAAACTGCTGCATCTGAGTCAAAAGTCAACGAAGTTCTTCAATTTTTGTGGAAATTTTTCTTAGAATTTTGTGGAACTGATGCAAGGTTTTTGGAAATGCTCAAAGAAGTCGATGAAGATGGACAAAATATTCTTCAAAATGCTTCCGAAAATGCATCGAGTGAAGTTTTTGAGTTTTTGATTCAAGAATTAGACAAATTTGCATCACGAGATGAAATCAGGCAAATGTTAAGTAATTTAAATGAGAGGAAACAAAATTTGTTGCAGTCAGCAGCAAGCTCGAATGAATATTCAGAACTTTATAATACTTTATGGAAAACTTTGCGAAAATATTTTGAAAAATTAGAAATTTCGCAGTTTATAAAAAATGTTGACGTTGATGGAAATAATCTTCTTTTTACTGCTGTGTCTACAGAGTATGAAACAAATGAAATTGTGGAACTGACCTGGAATGAAATTAAAAGTTTTTTGACTCACGACGAACAAATTGAATATTTAAAAATGAAACGAAAAGATGGCAAAAATTTACTTGAACATGCTTTATACAGAACTGAGGAAGAAGAATTGCATCAATGGGTGCAAAGCTTAATGCAGGAGTATGGAATTGCAGATCCACTTGTTAGATAATTCGTTAATTATCAAATAAAAGATTTTTTCAGTTTATTTAAAAAAATATTTTTCATTAATTTTCGTATTTTAAGTTCAGATTCAATTCATAAAATTGAGTGTCAATTTGTGCTGCATGCTGTGGCACGAGACATAAAAAAGGGATGTGAACTGGTCAAACTAGTTTTTGGATGAATAGAAATTGACCCTTGGCTATTTATTTCGAGTATAAAGGATGTGTGAAGCTATAACAATTAACTGTGATTTGATCTTTTTGGGTTTGATGACTTGCTGCTAATAATCTCTAATTTGTGAATGGAAGTGACCCTCAATTGACTTTTTAATGGACTTTAAATTTTTTTTAATTTGTTTATTTTTTTTGTGTTTTTGAAAGAGTCTTGCAGGGGTTGAGGCGGTCACTTGTTGAGTTTTATGTGATTTATTGGACTTGTGTGGTCTTAATTGTACGTATGACATGACCAGGAGTCATATACAAGCCTCAATTGAGCTCAATAACTTCAAAAAATTTCAAATCCCAAACCCCCCAAAAAAATCAATTCCAATTCAAAAAACAAAAGCAGAAAGCTCGACTTTAATGAATGAATTATCCATCACATGGGATTGCTTCCACTTTTACTGTTGCCAGTTCCTCTGTTGCTGCATTTTTCACTAATGTAAAGTATCTCTCGACATTAATTCTCATTCATTTATGCCAGTTATTGCTATGCTGTATGTTATTGATGCGATTTATTATTCTCAAATTCAACTCCGCTTCTGCTGCCTTTGTTGCCGTTCTTCTTGCTCATTATTTGTTAAAAAGATGAAAAATCATTTTAGCCATAAATTCAAATTTAAAAACTCGCATCGACGGCATTTCCCCAACTTCATTTTCAATGTTTTTTAATGCTTTCTATGTTAAAATTGATGCCAGATAACAAGATATAGAGGAAGTGAATGGAAGATAAACATTTTTATGCTGTATAAGTTGAGAAGTTTGAGGGTTGGGTTGGGGTGATTGAGAATTATACATTAATATTTATTGGGGGATGGGCGTGCAGTCCATAGAATGTTGGTAAACTTAAAGATAAATACCCAAAGTCGCACAATCAACACCACTATTGATGCAAAGACACTAAAGTCGCACAATCTACACCACTTTTGATGCAAAGACACTAAAGTCGCACAATCTACACCAAAGTCGCATAATGTACACCACTTTTGACACCAAAGTCGCACAATATACTCCACTTTTGACGCAACGACACCAAAGTCGCACAATCTACACCACTTTTGATGCAAAGACACTAAAGTCGCACAATCTACACCACTTTTGACACAAAGAAACCAAAGTCGCACAATCCACACCACTATTGACACAAAGACACCAAAGTCGCACAATCCACACCATTTTCAACCTCTATGACAAGATTATTCAGTCACATAACCTAAAATCTATAATTCTTGACTCGATATCCAAGCAACTTATCCTCACCAATCCATAAAAGGAACCTCTCCATATGCAAATTAAACGAAATAAAATTCATCAAAGAACTTTCACTGAACAACCCAACCCCACTCCATAAACTCCTTCCCAATCCTCAATATTTTCACCCCTCTCGATTCCATTTCTTTTCCACTCACTTACTTCCTCGCCTCCTTTTTCTGTACATTTTTAAATTTATTGACGTCGAATTCATTTGCCAGATATTACACACGTCTTTCGATCCATCCAGCATCTCGTACACTTCACTGATGCTGTTCTTGATGATATTAATATAAATATATGAGGCACAAACAAACCATAAACACAGCTCGAACCTGAAAAATTGAGTGTGAGGATGATGAAGGGGCACTGAAAATGCTTCAAATTATGCCAAAAATGAGGGAGCGAATGAGTCTTTAAAACTTATGATGATGATAAAAAAAATGAAATTTAAATGAAAAAAATGCGCGGATGGGTCGATATGGCATGTAAACAACTTTCTTATGTGTCTAGGACTAGATAGCTATATTGAAGATGGATAGCGACAGATTGAAAGACAATTTATGTAAATGAAATTGAAATTGAAGACTTTTTATAGAGGAAATTGATGTTATTTTGTAACTGAGAGGTGACAGAAGGGTGGTTAGGGATTTTGGCGGGAAAATTATCATTGATTTTTTTGAGGATGTTGGTTGGGTTAGGTGTGTCGAGTAGTGTAATTCACACTATTTTTTGGTACAATTCCTTAATATTCGCGACTTTAGGTATGAAAAAAAAAACAAAAACAGCACGTTCTACACCACTATTGGGTCTGAATACACATGAACCGCACAATCTACACCACTATTGGGTCAAAAAATTCAAAAACTGCTCGATCTACGTCAATATGGGTCTGAACACACAAGAATCACACAATCTACACCACTATTGGATCTGAACACACAAGATCCGCACAATCTACACCACTATTGGGTCTGAATACACATCAACAGCACGCTCTACACCACTATTGGATCTGAACACACAAGATCCGCACAATCTACACCACTATTGGGTCTGAATACACATGAACCGCACGCTCTACACCACTATTGGATCTGAACACACAAGATCCGCACAATCTACACCACTATTGGGTCTGAATACACATCAACCGCACGCACTACACCACTATTGGATCTGAACACACAAGATCCGCACAATCTACACCACTATTGGGTCTGAATACACATCAACAGCACGCTCTACACCACTATTGGATCTGAACACACAAGATCCGCACAATCTACACCACTATTGGGTCTGAATACACATCAACCGCACGCTCTACACCACTATTGGATCTGAACACACAAGATCCGCACAATCTACACCACTATTGGGTCTGAATACACATCAACCGCACGCACTACACCACTATTGGATCTGAACACACAAGATCCGCACAATCTACACCACTATTGGGTCTGAATACACATCAACAGCACGCTCTACACCACTATTGGATCTGAACACACAAGATCCGCACAATCTACACCACTATTGGGTCTGAATACACATCAACCGCACGCTCTACACCACTATTGGATCTGAACACACAAGATCCGCACAATCTACACCACTTTTGGGTCTGAATACACATAAACCGCACAATCTGCACGATTTTCAAACTTAAATTGACAAAATTAGCTCCAATTTAGCTTATTTTCATACCACAGCCCACCCAACATCCATAAATCTCAAACAACTCCAAATCATCAAAGCAAAAAATACAAAAACATCTCATCAAACATCACAGAAACAGCAGAACATACAAAACTTCACATACATGATAAATTCGACATTGCTCATCTATAATTTCAACGTACACATGCCCGAGATGAAGAACACAAACTGCTTAGGGTGAATTTTTAATTAACAAAAAAACTAAATGTAAATGATTTTTTTTTTTATTCAGCTTCATAATTTTTGTTTTTGTTCCTTTTTTTATTTGTGTCATGCTCATATGTACGTGGATAATGGATTTTTATTATACTTTTGTAGTCGACTTGCACACATGTAGTTGTGAATTATTGTTTATTATTTTTTGTTCACGTTTGTTATTTATGCAAATGAATTGAATCGGGCAATACTAGAAATTTTGTTGTTAGGTTAGGGAGGCAGTTCGCATTGTTTCATTGATTATTGTTCATATTTTGAGATGATGTTTTGGTCTTGTGATGCAGTTTTGAATATTTTTTTGCAAGATAATGTCACTTGATGTTTAGGATTTGTTCGGTTATAAGGGATACGTTTAGTTTTAAAATATACGTTTAGTTAAGGCTATGGAAAAGTTTAGATTTCTGACGTTTAAGTTCAGTTCTGAAGCATGAGTTTAGTTTCGAAAGGATTGATTCGGTTACAAAGGAATAAGTTCAGTTCTTAAGGATAAGTTCAACTGTATGATAAAAATAGTTTCGATAGCATAGGTTCAGTGACATAAGGATAATTTCAGTTTTTGAAATAAAAGTTCAGTTTCTAAAGAATAAATTATGTTTCAAAACGATAAGTTTAGTATAATAAAGATAAGTTTACTTTCACAAAGATAACTTCAGTTGGTGAAGGATAAGTTCATCTCCTAAAAAATATGTTTAGTTTCAAAAGCTTAGATTCAGTGTCAAAATGATACGTTTAGTTTCTGAAAGAAAAGGTTAAATTTAAAAAGGATAAGTTCAGTTTTAAAAGTTTAAGTTTTCTTTCAAAACATTTTGTTTGGTTTAAAAATGATAAGTTCAGTTTCTGGGAAAAAAGTTTAGTTGCTAAAGGATAAGCTCAGTTTCAGAAGGATAAGTTTAGTTCAAAATGGATAAGTTCAGTGTTCAAAAATTAAATTATTTATTTTATTAAAATTCACCCGAAAAATCTTCCATTTTCAAAAATTTTCCCTCAAAAAAGTCTAAATTTTCAGCCATTTCTAAAATAGCAAGCACATGAATCCTTTCGCATTTCAATCCCATCTCGAGTTTCATTGCGTAAAATAAATTTCACATCACCCTCATCTCATGACAACAACATTCTCTCTTCCTACACATTCACCATCCACATACATTACACCCAATAATTGCGATAAGAACTCGCATAAATTCATCGCAACCCTTTCTTTTGTGTCTTGAAGCACCGCCAACCCCTCGCTGAATGTCTTGCCTTTATCTTTCAAGAAAAAGGATATAAAAAAATTACAATTGTTACGCACTCTCAGCACATAATAATACAACATACGTGCTTCAAAGACATTTTTTTTTTTCGTGTAGCTATAGAAATGAATTCTAAGACACAAAAGGGTTGAGGATGTTTGGAATGGCAAATGAAGGGTTATTGAATTACGGTTTGCAGATCGTGAAGGAGTTTTTGAATTGGAAGGATTTTTTTTGTAGAGTTTTTTGGATGTTTAAAGGTGGCATGGCTTTAATATTAAGACAGAAAGTATTGGGAATTTTAGAACAGCATTTAAACCACAAGATAACTTCTTATTGTTCCTCATTTTCATGCAAAATTGCTCCTTTTATGGACCATAATCATGAAAAAATTCTCATCATCACCTTTATTGTTCTTCTTCTAAATCCAAGACATAAAAATAAAAATAAATGACTGAATAAAATGCTAAGCCTACTCAGTAGCTACTGAAGATGCAGAATGTCAAATTTACAGCTCGAGCGTAGCGGATTTTGTGATTCAAAATGAGAAACATAAAAAATGAAAATTATTCTCGAGTCGGCATCAAAAAGGGGTTCAGTTAGTGTCACAAATGAGAAGAGACTCACATGTGTGACTCACAAATGCAGTTGGATGTGCCACGCATGAATTTTTATTTATTGCGAGGGTTGACTTTGTAGAGGTTTTGGAAATTATTTTGTAAAATGAAGAATTTAAAATGTTATGTAATTTTTGAATATTTTACCGGTTTTTTTTAAAAGGATTTAAATATTAAATAAAAGTGATTAAATATTGGAATTTAGTTTGAGGACTTTTATTCATGACTTTGACAAATCTATTAACCTCAAAATAAAAAAATAGGTCAAATTTCAAAATCGTGTAAATTATTTCAGTATAAAATAAACAATTTTTAACTTCAAATTCACAGTTCATCTACATCCAGCTAGCTTAACAACCCACAAAAGATGTTTAAATTCACAATTATGATTGTCGTTAGCATGACTTGCCAAGCTATGGCTGGAAGTCCATCATTTTCAACAACCACAGGCCAACCAACATCAACACCAGTTCCAAAATGTATTTCTTGTGTGGAAGTCTTCAAAAATGGCAATGCCTTATCGCCAACAAATTGTGATCCAGGAACAAGCCCAAAAGTAATTGTGACAATAACTTATATAGGAGGTAATGATCCACCAGTAACTGGTGCTTGTACTGGTCCACATGCAGGTGTGATAACCACAGATAGACATGATACAATTGGCGATGTAAACATTGATGACGGAAGCTTGTCATTCCCTTAATGAGCTATAAAAAATTTGAATTAAGTTCAATAAATTTTTTTAAAAAATATTTTCATTTTCTTTTATTTTTAATGTTTTTTGAAGTAAAATTGCCAAATCTAAAGTAGGATTCAGTTGCTAAGGTAGCGCCACCTAAGCTTTTTCATATTCTTGGAATGTCATATCAAATCCGTTAATGCTAAGTCCTAATCCTGGTGAAGCAACGAATTTACGTAACATTGGACCCAACTCATCAAATGTAAGTCCAGTATTTGGATAAGAACATGCACCAGATGCAGGAGATCTACCAGAATCTGCTGTATAAGTTATCGTTAATGACACTTTTGAAGTCGATCCTGGATTACAGTTGTCTGGAGATGGAGGGACATCATATTTGAGAACATCAGCACAGAGGACACAAGGTGGAATGTCTGTGGTTGTTGGTGGACCTGCTGTGGTCTGTGGACCTGTTGTTGTTAGAGGACCTTCTATTGTTGGGATAAAACTTGGACCTCCAGCTTGAACTTGGTAAATCAAGCAAGTGACGACTGTCAACAATTTTAATAACTTCATTTCTAAGCAGCTTTTAAGAGGTGAATTTAAATACTCAAATGTAAGGAACTTGAAGTTATCCTGGTTTTATATGCAAATATGTTTTATGGCTGACTGCTTTCGTGACTTTCTATAACAATTAAAAAATAAAACATGCATTTTTGAGTAAGTTTAAGCTGCTAGGCTGTTAAGTGACCAAATAGTTGGAAGACCTTTGTGTAAATTTCTAGATTTGCAATACTCATGACTCACGACTTACATATGACCCAGATGCACTTTTCACAGCTTAAAAAGGAGAATAAAAAATTTAACGAAAACTATTAAAACTTTGTATTTTGTCAACTAAGCCACAAAATAAAATGAATCGCTTAAAAGTTGTGATTATCTGCTGCATATTCTACCAAATCATGGCTCAAGAGCCATCAGACTCACCATCAAGTTGTGATTTAATTTCATGTGAGAATGTCCTGACCAATTTCGCCGTTCCACCTTCAACAAGTTGTCCAGGCTCCACTGGACTTGAATTTATTTTTTTTGGAGTTCTGGATTGTCAGTTGCCCAAGTGTTTTGATCGAAATTTGTTAATTATGCATCTTAATTATGCTGTTGATGGGCTACATGCAGTATAAAGCTGCAAAATTCAGGACTATAATTAAACTTGAACCGTAAATTTTGAGCAAAAAAAAAAACACAAATTTTATGTCAGTGGAACCACAAAATATCAGCCACAATAAACTTTATTCCTTCAAAAAATTTAAGCACCAAACGGCATTAAGCTTAAACTGAATACGATGATGTTGTAAAAATCGCTCCATTGGACTCAATTTCCAGTCCTGGATTGGCACTGAATGATTTAATTGTTGGATGTATTGGCTTAATAACTCCAGTAAATGCATTAACTGAACAAGCTCCACTCTTAACAGTTCCATCCTTTAAAGTCACAGTAATCATGACTTTTGTGTACAATGGAATGCAGTCTGGATCTGATGGTGCTTCAGGTTTTGTTAAAACGTCAAAGCAGAAGGCACAGAAGAAGCTAGAAAGTTCAGATGGAATTAAAATTGATCCTGATGAGTCCATTGTTGGAATTAATGATGGATGAATTGTTGGACCTCCGGCAAATGTTGTGTAGATTAAACTGGTGATGATTAAAAGTTGGAAGCTGTTCATCTTGTTTGGTTGGACTGTCTGAAATGTTACTGAGTTGAAATTTTAAATCTTTGCTGCTTTTATGGCTGAGATTTTTGGGTTTTTGAGGATTATGATGAAAGTTTCACAGCTGCAAGTAGTAAAATTTTTGAAAATTTTAAATCGTGAATTTTGTGATGAAATTTGGATTTTTTTTTGGATATAAAAAGCAGCTGCCAGGTCTGCAAAGTTGTTAGTATACAGTTTTAAACATTCCTCAATACAATGCAGTCATTCAAACTTTTAATATCGATTTTTCTAATTCATCAAACAGCAGCCGGAGGACCATCACACACACCATCACCAAGTGATATACTTCGTCATTGTGTAGCTTGTAAGGATGTCCTAGAGAATGCTGTTCCACCATCTGAGCCACCATGTATTGTTGGAGTCACAGAAACTCGAGTTCACATCACAATAAAGTTCAAACAGGCAGGAAAGGAACAACAAAGTGGCGACTGTTATTTGCCATTCTTTACGCCAACAATTGGACCACCGCATCCAACAATTGAGTCTTATAATTCGGATGTACCTTTGACTATTCTTGTCAATGGAGCTACTTTTGTTTACAACAGCTATGATTTCTCAAATATGGCTTAAGAAAATAATTTAAAATTTTTCATATTTTAAGCTACATGCGAGTAGCTCAAGTCCATAACATTCAATTTAGTTCTGTATGAATGTGACGAAGAAATAAAAGAAAAACTTTATAATAATAATTATTCATTTATGCCATGGAAATATTTTGATGATTTTAATATAAATCGTGACCACAAAATGAATAATCATCACATACACGAGTCATACAATCATGTGCGATATACATAAAAGAATAAAAATATTGTAATCATCATTCGAGTGAATTTTTCTTTCCTTTACTTATGCTTTGAAGAAAGAATTTTAAGCATTGTTGATGATTGTGACGGAGTGCGGAGTTTTTAAACCCGTAAATAAATAAATTTAAATGAAACGAAGTGAGTTCTATTAATCTATAACTTCAATCTTTATTTCCTGCTCTATTTAAATTTATTTGTGGATTTTAAATAAATTGTCCTTTCCTCCACGTCTCAAAAATGTTGTGTCAACTGATCAAATCAAATTGAGAGGGGTTTGCTACTGGGACAGAAATATTTAAATCTCAAAATTCCGTTATTAATTCAAATAATTTATTTAACGACTTTCCGTTAAATAAATATGTAACAGCAATTTGTTACATAGTCGGGGAGGGAAAGAAGAAAACTTTGTAATTTCCTTCAAATTCACATCGTTGAATCTCGTGCGACTCATTGATGACATAAATAATTTCGGTGATTTCCTTCGGGAGTCGTTCCTTAGCCTTGACTTTCTCGATGATTTTGATTCCTTTACTTTCTGCGTATTTTATTGAAATTTGATTATCCTTATTAAATTTCTCCATTAATTGCTTGAACTTAGCTGCTTTTTTGACTTCTTTGAATTCAATAAATGCTGTAGCAGACTCGTCACGATCCATATAAACGATGTTCGAAAAATCCGTTATGAACTTCATCACTCGCGAGTGAAATACTGTGAACGGGTAGCTACCTTTCATACGCATTTTTATGAAGCGTGAAACAGCTATTGGAATTGTCTTTGGCGCTATTGCCTTCACTGTTACTTGTTCCTGTAATGAATCATTGAAAGAGGCGCTATTGCCTGGCAATTGATTGTCTAAATGCATACGAGTTGACTTGTCAGTCATCATCGAGTGACTTTGTTTGACTTGATCGACTTCCATGTCTGAAAATTCATGTAATTCAGCGTTAAGGATGACTGTATCATTGCGAGTTTCCATAACAGGTGCTGACTGTGTATGATTGATCATCTGGTCGACTGTAATGGATGCTTGTGCTGAATCTTCATTGGCAATAGTAATTTGAAGACATCGCAACTCATCTCGGTAATTTTCGTCCTTAAATACAACTTCTGTATGCAGCCAGTTTGCTCTAGCAAGGCTTTGAGTCAAAATTGCTTTTCCGACCGAATTAAGCAGCTCGCGTTGAGTGGAATTAATAAGGACAGTGGTGCTATTACACACGTCCAAGCGAATTGAGTCTAATCCCACACTTAACCGCTGTCCAGCAAGTCTTAAAACAGAAGCTCTATCGCTTATCGTTGCGAAGCCGAAGTTTCGAGTCACGTTACCCTTGTTGCCAAGGTTCCACTTGAATCCAGTTACGACTGCATGATCTTCAATACTTTCGACGACTTTAATGAGATATTCTGATGTACTGTGCTTGAATTTGGGAAGATCGTAGACATAAATTGGTTTCGGGTAGTTTTTTATCCGTTCTTCTTCAATGGTTCGGAAGTTAACTGGAAAATATGCGATTCCTGACACCAAATCCGGAAAACATATTTTAAAGTCATTATTGGCGTTCATCTCATGTCTAGCAGACACGGCGGCTTTATATTCCAGCTCATCCAGAAGAGACAAAATTATATTTTCAGAACTTAACCTCTTATTGTAATCAAAGATTCGGAAAATTGATACTATACTAGTGAGTTCGGAAGCTAGTTCCCTAATCACGTTCGACAGTTTCATTGATGAGTCGATTCCTTCGATTAAGACAAATCTTTCCTGTCTTTTATCAGCCATTATAGATAACTTGTTTTCACTTTTATCTTTTATCGCCTTGTAATTAATCGCTCTGGTTTGCTTTGACGCGTCGGTTTCGCTGTCATCAAATTCAAATATACTGCTGACAGTTGCACTTGTAGAAGCTTCCTTATCTTTTGTGCTTGTTGTTTCGCTCAATTCAGTGCTTAAATTGAGTTTTGCCAAGTTTCTTACAGCTCGATTCTTTTTAATCCTACCGTCAAACATTCGAACATCAGCAACGCGCGCTATTCCGTCTCTGCCTAGTCGAATTTTAATAATTCTTGCGCGATCCCATTGCTTTCTTGTCTTGTTTGGTTCTATCACCAAAACAAGATCTCCAACTTTCGCTGGTGTCTCATTCTTATGCCATTTGGAACGTTTTGTGAGTATCGGTAAGTAATAAGCTGTAAACTTTCTCATTATCTCATCTGCTAGCATTCGTCCTCGACGATAAATTAATTTCTCAGGCGCAACGGAATAAGTATTCTTATGGATACCTGGTAAAATCGGCCAACCACTCCTGTTCTTTGCTAAATGATGTGGCGTTAAGACTTCTCCGTCTTCAGCGTCCAATGAATTATCCGTTAATGGTCTGCAATTAATACGATGAGCAGCTTCATGAACAGCTATGTTCAGTTCCATTCTATTTATCTTCCTTCTGTCCAAAGTTCCAGCAAGTGATCTCTTGACTTCTTTTATCAATCGTTCGTACATACCACCAAACCAAGGAGCATGTACAGCAATGAACTGCCATTCAATTCTATACAATTCTGCAAGTTTTGTTCCTAATTCCGGTTGGTGTCTCGCAAAGAACTTAGCTCGTTCCTCATCCTCATGAATTGTTTTTGCTGATCTCTTAAAATTGGAACCGTTGTCGCTTATAAATTTACGAACTGGACCGTAAGCTGTCCAAAACATAACAATAGCTTCCATTACTCGAAGCGATTCAAGAGAATCCAATAAATGAAGGTGAATATATCTTGTGAGTGTACATACGAAGATCAGTATGTAAATTTTCTTGATGTTTCCATTTACTGTTGGTCTCAATGGTCCCAAAATATCCACACCCGTAATTTCAAATGGTTTAAGTTGTGGATTGATTCTTTCAATCGGTAAAGGTGACATCTTTGGCCTATATGGAAACGCTTTCTTGATTTTGCACCAATTACAGTGCTTCTTGATTGAAATCATCTCTGTTTTTAATTGCGATATCCACACTTGCGAACGAATCTCAGCTATTTGAGCTTCCGTTGCAATGTGATTAAATTTGTAGTGATGATATGCTAATAAAACCGTAACGTACGGGTTTTTCCTAGGGAGGAGAGGAGCGAATTGTTGCGAAAAACTCTGTCTGTTCAAATTCGCACGACTATTAATTCTTATTATTCCTTCTGGATCCATAAATACATTCAAAGCAATCATATCTTCATTCTTGATTTGCTTTCCTGCTTCTAAAGCTTTATATTCTTCAGTGAATTCATCCCGTTGTATTTTTCTGAAGATAAAGTGCTCAGCTCGTTCCAAATCGACAGCTGAAAGGTAGTTTAAATTACCTCCCATATTTCGCAGCTGTTTCCATTTGTTAATTTTGGAAAATTGAAGCGTCTGCACTAGTGGAATAAATGCATCCATATGCAGCTTTAATGCTCGCGCTATTGCTCTTCTTAACTTCGTCCATTTACATCTTATTGAAATGCTAAGACGATCTATTGCCTCATCACCAGCTATAGGGCAATCAACTGGTGGCAATTTATGTGTTGAGTACATTAGCTCTTGTTCGTAGATATTATTGATCATTAAGTAATCCTCGGAAGATCTCTCAGGAGCTCTTGGCCAATATATTTCACTCATTCTAATAAACGCTGGACCATGCATCCACATATCTATGTCTAATGAAAAATCTATCTTTCTCATTTTTGTACATAGGTCAGCGACATTAAGGTTTGTTGGCACATATTTCCATTCACATCTATCTGTGACTTCAAGAATATCTACTACTGGACCAATAGCATATTTGAGCAATTTCTGATTTGGGTTTGTAATCCAGCGGAGAACAACTTCTGAATCGCACCAGAAGTGTCTAGTTAATGTTATATCAGGCATTAAACTGACTATGGTATTACATAATTTCGCAGCAAGCACTGCAGCTAACAGTTCCAATCGAGGCATTTCTGTTATTTTCATTCCTGTCTTCAAGCGTAATGGGGTGACTTTAGCTCTAGCCATTACGAGATTTGATTCAATCCTCTCATTATACTTCACCACTAAGTAGGCAGCAGTTCCGAACGCTTCAGTTCCTGCATCGCAGAATATGTGCAGTTGTACCTCGTCAGCATTCTTCAGCGCATCTATCTGCGCGAATCTTCTCGCGAATTTTAATTTTGCTATTTCATTCAACTGAAGAAGCCAATTCTTCCAATCTTTAGCCGTTTTATTATCCACAGGTTGATCCCAATTAAGTTTACTTTCCCAACTGCGTTGCCATAGAATTTTACCTCTAACAGTAAAAAACGATATCAAGCCTAGAACATCATAAATTCTTGCCAAAGTGCTTGATTGGTCACGCTTTGTCGGTTTTATGTTGAAATCCCTAACCATCTTTACAAACAAGTTAGTTTCCAACTTGAATTCGAAGCAATCGTCTCTAGTATTCCAGAAACAGCCTAAAACTTTCGTCACAGGATCATCTGATTTACTTCCTGGAAGAGGGATAGCATCCTTTTTTACTGCATTCGGTGGAAGTGACTTAAGCAATTCTACACTATTACTTTGGAATGAAACTAAATCCCAATTAATTGATTTGCATATCTCAATACATTGCATTGCTACTTCAAGAGCCTTTTCAACGGTCGATTCTGAAGTTAATACATCATCCATGTATGTTTGTTTTATTAACGTTTGAGCTGCTTCGGGATATCTATCTATCCACAATTCAGCTGTTGTGTTCTTCACATATTGTGATGTGAATGGACTACTTGTCGGACCAAAAAGCATAACTGTAGCAATGTACGTTTTCATCGGTTCCTCTATGTTCTCACGCCATAAAATTCGTTGGCACTGCTGATCGCGTTCACAAATCCTTATCATATTAAACATCACTTTTACATCCGCTGTAAACGCTATCTGATTCATTCTCATGCTAAGCAATGGTTGTAATATCTTCACAAGCATGTCAGGACCTTTAAGTAGCTTCTTATTTAATGACTCTCCTCTAAAGACACATGAAGCATCGTAAACATTCCTCATTTTTGGAGGATTTTTATTCTCGTTTACTGTTAAACTCATAGGAAGGTACCAAATGTTGTTCCATCCACCTTTCATGTCTCTTTCGGTTGCTTCTCTCAGAAAGCCATTCTGAATCAATTCCTTAACATTGTCGTTATATGCTTTCAGACGAATTGGATTTTTCTGCAATGATTTTTCCGTCGCCAATTGTCGCTTAAGGACCATTTGATAATTGTTTGGCAGCTTCGGAATAACCTTCTCCACTCTGTTCCAAACAAGAGGAGCTTCAACAGTTCCATTATCTAGAATTTTCATTTCTTCTTTCAGGATCTCAACTGCTTTTTGTTCTTCTTCTGTAGAATGTGTCTCAATGGCGCTAATGCCTAAAGACTCAATTGAATAATATTCTACTAACAATTTGTGCAGCATTTCATTTGTGACCTTTTCTTCATTTGGATATTCATCATCATCGGAGTCGAGTTCATCATCATTATTTACTGTAATTTCGCTTACATGCTTCAGAGCTAATTCTGAGCTTTTCGCACTATAGCTTCCTCCATAAACTGTCCAGCCTATTTTTGTATTTAATGCAATCGGACCTGATTCTCCATTTTCCACGAGTTCACAACCCTCTATCAGGCTTGCGTGTGGAGATCCGATTAACATAACTGGATCTTCATCATAATATCCATCAAATGGAATATTCTTAAGCTTTGGGAAGTTTTCGCGTAGCTTATTCATGTCTAACGTACGCTTTGGTAGATTCAGATCTGCCAACGAGAAGCAATTCCTTAAATTGAATCTTTCGCATCCGTCGTTTATGCCTTGAATTTGTATATCCATCTGCGTTGCATTGCAAGTCTTTTGCGTTTTATCAGCCCACTGTAAATGAAGTGTGTGCGGTTTTCCTAGCAGTTCCAACTTCTGACGTAGGTCATCTCGCAGCAGAGTAACTTCACTTCCGCTGTCACCAATTGCTAATGCGACTATGTATCCTTTTGGACCCCAAAACTTAACTTTAAAGACTTTAACTGATTTCAGTGACTTCGAGTCGAGAGTACATCCAACATTCGTTACATTGTAATTACGAGGTGCATTAGCTTGAAAAGTTGCATTTGATGACGCGCTAGTTTCAGCTGGAGGTGCTGATGGTGTTGGTGCTGAAGGTGCTGAAGCATTGTCAGCTGCATCCTTTGTTCTTGTTGCAGCATTTGTAGTGTTCTTTCTAGTGTTAGAACGTCGCTTGTATGGACCTTTCGATTGTCCGAAACGTCTTGCATTAATTTCAGCATGATGAATTGTGATATGATGCTTGCCGGTGCATCTGCTTGCTTTATCAAATTTGAATCCACAATTTCCTTTCAAATCGCACTCTATCGCGCGATGAGAAGTGGTTAATATACAATTTTTGCAAATTCTTTTGTCTAGAATTAATCGATGTCTTTCATTCTCGTTCTTCTCTTTATACTTGAGGCATTGTAGAGTGAAATGGTCTCGACTACTGCAAAGTTCACATTCTTTGCTTAGTGACGCTACTTTATCAACATGATATCCTATGAATGGAGCTTTGGTCTTGTCTTTTATCTCGAACTTGTAATTATCATTCGATTGTGACGATCCATAACTGGTCGAATTCATTTGATAAGGTTTATCATATTTCTTTGGCTTATAATCAGTTTCTACTTTTTTCTTCACTGGAGCTTCATCAAGTAACGGCAATCTACTCATTAAATAATCATAAATTGTCTGAACATTCATAACAATTGTCGTACATCCTGGATTCTTCCTTTCGTAATACTCTCTGCATCGCTGACGGTCTTCAATTGTAAATTGATAGAAAATAGCTTCCGCTATGATGTTTGTATTGATGTATCCAATACGTGCGTAGTTACAAGCGGCAAAGTATGACTGAATGGCTACTTGCAGCTTTACAGCTTCTGATTTGTGCAATACAGGACCGAACTTCAAGTTGCGAAGTTCCTCACTTCTATTTCGTACCATTCGCATTTCATCACCAAATGCTCTCTTTAGATGTTCCATAATATCATCAATTGGTGAATCTTCAAGAATATCTCGAACGATCTGATAAGCTTCACCTCTTAAAGCACCACGCATGTAAGTTTTGACTGTCTCATCATCGTATTGACAGTTCAATCTATACCGTTCCACGTCACGTTTGAAGATCAACCATTTGGATTCTTCACCACTAAATTCTATCATTTTGGGCATGGCTTTTCTTCTGTCTTCAAGAAGCTTTCTCTCTTCTTTCTTATCATTTTGTAATGCTAACCGTGCGACTAGCGAAGCCAGATCTGATTGATCTACTGTTAGTTGATGTGACTGATTCGTAGCATTTGTTACATTAATTGCTGGGTTCTCATTGCGAGAAATATCTTGAGGTTGATACTGATAAGTACTACTTTCCAAATCAGACGTTCTTTCCTGTCCAAGATAGTGTCCTATTAACGAATTGGTAGCTCTATCGCTTCCAGACGTGTGCATTCTAGACGAATGATGAGCTTCGCTGAAGCTAGGTGATCCACTAACTGACGTATTAGCCATTGTTTCATCATGACTTGTTTCTCGTATATTAATTGTTGCTCTCGACATTGACATCTTCAACTGCTCGATTTCCTTAATTTTCTGCTCTAATTCAAGTCGATATCTTTCAGCACTCTCTATCGAGGCTTTCTTATCGGACTTGGACTTCATCACTCTTTTCAAAAGTAAAGGAGTAATAGCGGTAATGTCAGCAATTGATTCAGGATCTTCTTCAGCCATGATTGCAAGTGCTCTTCTCTCGAAAGAATTAATATCAGCTATACCAAACTCAAGATCACCGGATAGATCTTCATCAGACTCAGGCAGGCATGCAGGAAGTAATAACTTTGATCGTCTCGATAACAAATTGTCTTGATATTTTGTCTTCATATAATAATCTTTACAATGCTTATTTAAAAGATCTCTTCGACATTCAATGCACTTCCAAGGAACAGTTTCTTCTCGAATTAAATGAGAATCCAAATCATAACATGCGGTGTGAAACGTGCGATTACAGAAAAAGCACAACATCATTGGATTATATTCAGCTTTCTTTGTATCTTTATTGTCGAGCTTGCATGTGCGACTTTTAAGCACACATTCAGTTGCCAAACAATTCACATCCAATTTCAGCTTCTCGCCTGACAAGAAATATGCAGCTATCTCTGACGTTAGCGCATCTCGATCATTTATGTGTTGCGTCCATTGAGGATTTATGCTACCTTCGCTAGTGAAGGCAATTGGATCTTGTTTTACCATTTAACCTGACTTTTCTTAAACTTCTGGATGATTCGAACCGACTTCAATTTATGCTTTTCAGACTTGATACTGATAAATACAGCAATAAACAGACGGAAGAGGCGACACTCTATGAATCCAGACAGCAAAATCAAGCAACAAGATACCTAAATTCAAACAATAAATTCACTATGTTCCACGTGAATTTTCTCACCATAAAATCGACGAACAGAAGAATGTTGTGGATCCCACACGATCAATTCAGCTGTTAATGATGAGAACAAGCTTCCTCTATCGGAAGACTAAGATCCAGTGCAGATGATTGAGCTATTTCAATCAAATTGCACGCTTCCAGTAACACGTGTTCTGTAAACTGAAAATCGAGAAAATTGGAGCTAATTCCGATTTCTCGTCATGAACTGCTTATCGAGCTACTTCGATAAGCTTTAGCAAATATAAATTAATTAGCTCTATCGCTAATTAAGTGCTGGAAAACTTTTTAACCAAAGTTATCAGTGACAAAATTTATTTAAAAGATTTTTGTGACGGAGTGCGGAGTTTTTAAACCCGTAAATAAATAAATTTAAATGAAACGAAGTGAGTTCTATTAATCTATAACTTCAATCTTTATTTCCTGCTCTATTTAAATTTATTTGTGGATTTTAAATAAATTGTCCTTTCCTCCACGTCTCAAAAATGTTGTGTCAACTGATCAAATCAAATTGAGAGGGGTTTGCTACTGGGACAGAAATATTTAAATCTCAAAATTCCGTTATTAATTCAAATAATTTATTTAACGACTTTCCGTTAAATAAATATGTAACAGCAATTTGTTACAGATGATTTTTCTTTCAGATTGTCTATTTGGCTGGATGAATGAGTCAACTCAACTGAGTTAAGGGGTATACAACTATGGAAAATTGATATAATCTGCATCTTTAGGGGAACGCAACTATGAAAAAAGACAAAATCTGCATCTTCAAAGTACACAACTACGATTATAGACCTTATCTGCATCTTTAGGGGTACACAACTACGAAATTGACCTAGTTTGCATCTTTAAGGATACGCAACTACCAAAGTAACCTTATCCAAATATTTAATGGTACACAATTACGAATAGTAACCAAAATTATATCTTAAGGGGCATATATCGACAAGTAACTACATCTGCACCAAGAAGGCTACACAACTTCCAATAGTGACCAGATCTGTATCTTCAGGGGTACAAAATTACCAAAAGTGACCAGATCTGTATCTTAAGGGGTACATAACTACCAAAAATGACCAGATTTGTATCTTGAGGGGTAAACAACTAGGAAATTGACCTCATCTTCATCTTGAGGGGTACAAAACTACGACATAGACCTAGTTTGCATCTTGAGGGATGCAAAACTTCGAAATCGACATAATATACATCTTTAAGGGTACACAACTACGGAACTGACCTAATTTGCATTTTGAAGGTGAAACAACAAAAAAAAATCATGGATTAAAAACTCCAAATGCGCCTCCTGATCCCCCTGAATTCACTGTGTATCGTCTTCTACTTCAATTTCTTTTTATATGTCGTACATTTCTTCTTTTATGTCGGCACAATAAATGAATGGCTAAGCGAGTGTGAGAGAAGAACAGAATAAAAATGTTTTGATGCCAAAGAAGAAGCAAAAATAAAAAATAAAAAAAACATAAAAAAGAATTGCAAATAATTTTATTTGTTTAAGAAACTTCGTTTTTGTCCGTGGGAAATAAAAGATTAAACGTTTTGTCTTTATGTACATGATGTATGAGTGACTTGAGTGCTTATCTCGTTTAATTGTAGACATTAACTCGTGCATAGGTGAATTGAAATTATGATGAAGTGAAAAATGCTATTGGAACTGCTGGTTTGTGATATAATTGAAATGTTAAAAGAAAATTGAAAAATTCTTCAGTATTTCCGTTATAGGCGTGGCATAAATGCTCACATATGTCACATGCTCATGCATCAGACAACCCTACACATGTGTGATAGTAGTTTAGTACGATAAAAATTGAATTTTACTCCTACCCTCCTGTTTTTGTGACTGAGTGACATCCTATTCACATGAGACAGTCACGAAAATTGAATTTTGGCGCAAATTGAGTTATTCGGGAGTGTGATTTGATGAATTTTGGAATAAGTAGGAAGAAGGAGATGGAATATGAAAAAATAGGAAACAAGACTGCTATAAAATATTGTGTTTGATGTATTTGTTGTATATAAAGGTCAGAGCTAAAGAAGAGTAGGGTTAGGTAAGTCTGGTTTAGGGTTAGGGTTAGGATTAGGGTTAGGGTTTGGATTGGGGTAAGGGTTAGGGTTAGGGTTGAGGTTAGGGTAAGGGTTGAGGTTAGGCTTAGGGTTGAGGTTATTAATAGGTTAGGGGTAGGGTTAGGATGAGGGTTAGGGTTAGGTTTAGGGTTAGGGTCAGGGTTAGGGTTAAGGTAAGGGTTAGAGTTAGGGTTAGGGTTAGGGTTAGGGTCAGGATTAGGGTTAGGGGCAGGATTAGGGCAAGCATCAATCACTAATTACTATCCTCGAGTTTTGGCAATACTAACTTAAAAAGTACATGTCTGTATTAAAAGAAAGAAAAAAAGCTACATCAAAACAACTCAAACCGCTCTTAAATCTCATCATTTTAATCTCATCATAAAATTGACATCACAACAATAAAGAAATTAGAAAATTTGCAAACAAACAAGGCTGACAACCCTCATCGAACTACCATTCAACCCCCATCCACCATTTCATCACCCAGATCAACTCTCATTTATGTCATGAAATTCGCAAAATACAACAAATCACGAGGACTTAAATGAATCATCAGATTTCCATAAAAAATCTGCTTGTAATTTCTCTCAAATTGTATGCATCATATCAATATCATAATATTGACAATAGTGAAAGTTGCTGAAGGGGATGAGGCGACAATCCTCTTTCATATGCGCAAAAAAAAAAGAAATGAAAATTTTTTGCATGTGGGTGAAAAAAAAGTGAAAGTGAAGCGTGTCGCTGATTTTGAAAATGAAAAGGGAAAGTCAATTGACTATGCGAGGGTGAATAGAATTATTTGCACAAAAATGCCAGGCTGTGGTTTGCCAATTTGTCAATTTAGCTTTTGTGGAAGAATTTTTATTGGCAGTTGATGGAATTTAGGGAGATTGTTGTCATGTGTGGATGATTGGATTGTCAGCTTGTTATCATGTTGTGCTTTAGATTCAATTGAATGAATTTGTTTATAGTTGTGTATATGAAAGCTAATATTCGATATGGGAGCTGTGTACTCACTAAAGAACTGCAGATTCATCTAGAATATTTTTACCTACTTAGAAGCTGTGTCTCTCATTAGAAGCTGTGAACCCAGTTAAAAGATGTGAAACCACTTAAAAGCTGTGGACCCACAGAGAAGCTGTGTTCGTAATTAGAAGATGTGGACCCACATAGAAGCTGTGGACCCACATAGAAGCTGTGGACCCTCATAGAAGCTGTGAACTCACATAGAAGCTGTGGACCCACATAGAAGCTGTGGACTCACATAGAAGCTGTGAACCTACATAGAAGCAGTGAACCCAAATAGAGGAAGTGAGCCCTCATAGAAGCTGTTGACCCACACAGAAGCTGTGTCCCTCATTAGAAGCTGTGAACCCAGTTAAAAGATGTGAAACCACTTAAAAGCTGTGGACCCACACAGAAGCTGTGTTCGTAATTAGAAGATGTGGACCCACATAGAAGCTGTAGACCCATATAGAAGCTGTGGACCCTCATAGAAGCTGTGAACTCACATAGAAGCTGTGAACCCAAATAGAAGCAGTGAGCCCTCATAGAAGCTGTGGACCCACACAGAAGCTGTGAACCCAAATAGAAGCAGTGAACCCACATGGAAGCTGTGTTATAATTAGAAAATGTGGACCCACATAGAAGCTGTGAACCCACATAGAAGCTGTGGACCCACATAGAAGCTGTGTTCCTATTTAGAAAATGTGGACCCACATTGAAGCTGTGGACCTATTTAGAAGCTGTGGACCCACATAGAAACTGTGTCCTCAATCAAAAGCAGTTTATCAACCCAGAAATTGTATATCCTGCTAAACTGTTATCAACAACTAATAAAATGAACAAAAAAACACGTCCATTTCTACATTAAATATTGTCACGAAAACTGTTAATAAATTTGAAACTCAATTCCTATTTAGATAATTCAACCATTATTGAAAAAATTTGCTTTGTTTCCTCAAAACACGTTTATAGTTTCATAATTCCATTTAGGTATAAATAGCCGATATTTTAAAATGAAATATCAATCGACAGCTAGTTAGTGTCTAGTGTGGTTAAATTAAACTTTTAAAAAAATAGAAAAGCTATGAAAATTCAGTTCATTTTGTTATCTTGTTGCTTGATTTATCAATCCTTGGCTGGAAGCCCCTCATTTCATCCAAATGAAGCACCTTCCACACCTAGTTCAACTGTAGAGCAACCACCCACTTCTCCATCACCATCATCGACAGAAGAACCTCCAAATTCCACTCCTATGACAATAGAACAGCCATTAAGCACTCAGGAACCTTCATCATCAGGACTGCCATCGAGTACCCAGGAACCTTCATCTTCAGGACTGCCATCGAGTACCCAGGAACCTTCATCCTCAGGACCAGCATCAAGTACACAAGAACCTTCAACTTCTGCTGCCCCCACAACGACAGAAAAGCCGTCAACAAGTCCTGAAGCAACAACTGAAAAACCAGTAAAAGAATTTTGTGATGAATGTCAAAGCATCTGGTCAAGTGGAAAGGAACCATCCAGTTCTGACTGCGATGCCAAGAATTTCGACAAGCGCACTGTTGTAGCTGTCTATAAGAATCCACGACGAACTGTCGTTGGTGCTTGCCGTGGACATTTACCAAATGGTTCAATGTCTAGATTATTTGAATCTTTTACTATTGAGTGAATAAAAAATTATTAAATGTTTCCGTAACGGTCAAAATAAATTCAAATTTCCATCAACTTCCAGTTATTACTTTCCAGCCCGCATTTGTTTATAATTTAGTAAGTACTTCGGAAAAGTCAAAATGTTAATTTCTAGTCATTTGAAATGAGAAATCAACATAATGTCATTATTAAGATCAAATGCCATGAAGTTTCTTAGCATTTGCATTATCATTTCACTCATACTGACGTTCATCATTAGTGTTCTGCCAATTTCATTGGGTTTGTAAAATAATTTCAATTTTTCTTTAATTTTTAATGACCGTAGAATTTGTTTTTCAAGAGCCATGCAACTGCGAGAGCTACATCGAGAGCCACAACTCAATCCACAATGACGTACAGAACAAAAAATATTACAACTCAATAATCAACTCATTAAATATTGGAAATAAGAAGAAATTGGCAATTGTTGTTCCATTCCGTGATAGATTTGATGAACTTCTCGAATTTGCGCCTCATATGAATAAGTTCTTGACTGAACAGGGCGTGCCACATCACATTTTTATAGTTAATCAAATAGATCGTTTTAGATTTAATCGTGCTGCACTGATCAATGTTGGATTTTTATTTGTGAAGGATCATTTTGACTATATTGCTATGCATGGTAAGGAGTGGGTTGGGGATTGTTGGACGTGGGATGTTGGGTATGATCTGGGTTGAGGTTCTGGGTCATAAAATAGAATTCTTTGATTAAGATTGATCCAGGTTCTCGCAAAAACTTACAATATTTTTCAAAAAAATGTCAATTGAGCTCATCCTTCACAAAACTGAACTTATTCTTCTCAAAACTGAACTAATCCTCTTCAAATTGAGTTCATCCTTTTCAAAACTGAACTTATTCCTCTCAAAACTGAACTCAACGTTTACATCTAAAAACTGAAGTTATTCTTCTATTTACTGAACTCATCCTTCACAAAACTGATATCATCCTTTTCAAAACTAAACTTATTCATCTCTGAACTGAACCTTTCGTTTTTGAAACTGAAATTACTCCTCCCAAAATTGAACTTATCCTTCTCGAAACTAAACATTTCCATCTCATAACTGAACTTATCCTTCTCGAAACTGACATCATCCTTTTCAAAACTAAACTTATTCATCTTTAAACTGAACCTTTCGTTTTTAAAACTGAAATTATTCCTCTCAAACTTGAACTTATCCTTCTCTAAACTAAACATTTCCATCTCATTACTGAACTTATCCTTCTCGAAACTGACATAATCCTTTTCAAAACTAAACTTATTCATCTCTTAACTGAACCTTTCGTTTTTAAAACTGAAATTACTCCTCTCAAAATTGAACTTATCCATCTCAAAACTAAACATTTCCATCTCATAACTGAACTTATCCTTCTCGAAACAGACATCATCCTTTTCAAAACTAAACTTATTCATCTCTTAACTGAACTTATCGTTTTTTAAACTGAAATTAATACTCCAAAATTGAACTTATCCTTCTTTAAACTAAATATTTTCATCTCATAACTGAACTTATCCTTCTCGAAACTGACATCATCCTTTTCAAAACTAAACTTATTCATCTTTCAACTGAACCTTTCGTTTTTAAAACTGAAATTATTCCTCTCAAACTTGAACTTATCCTTCTCTAAACTAAACATTTCCATCTCATTACTGAACTTATCCTTCTCGAAACTGACATAATCCTTTTCAAAACTAAACTTATTCATCTCAAAACTGAACTAATCCTCTTCAAATTGAGTTCATCCTTTTCAAAACTGAACTTATTCCTCTCAAAACTAAACATTTCCATCTCATAACTGAACTTATCCTTCTCGAAACAGACATCATCCTTTTCAAAACTAAACTTATTCATCTCTTAACTGAACTTATCGTTTTTTAAACTGAAATTAATACTCCAAAATTGAACTTATCCTTCTTTAAACTAAATATTTTCATCTCATAACTGAACTTATCCTTCTCGAAACTGACATCATCCTTTTCAAAACTAAACTTATTCATCTTTAAACTGAACCTTTCGTTTTTAAAACTGAAATTATTCCTCTCAAACTTGAACTTATCCTTCTCTAAACTAAACATTTCCATCTCATTACTGAACTTATCCTTCTCGAAACTGACATAATCCTTTTCAAAACTAAACTTATTCATCTCTTAACTGAACCTTTCGTTTTTAAAACTGAAATTACTCCTCTCAAAATTGAACTTATCCATCTCAAAACTAAACATTTCCATCTCATAACTGAACTTATCCTTCTCGAAACAGACATCATCCTTTTCAAAACTAAACTTATTCATCTCTTAACTGAACTTATCGTTTTTTAAACTGAAATTAATACTCCAAAATTGAACTTATCCTTCTTTAAACTAAATATTTTCATCTCATAACTGAACTTATCCTTCTCGAAACTGACATCATCCTTTTCAAAACTAAACTTATTCATCTTTCAACTGAACCTTTCGTTTTTAAAACTGAAATTATTCCTCTCAAACTTGAACTTATCCTTCTCTAAACTAAACATTTCCATCTCATTACTGAACTTATCCTTCTCGAAACTGACATAATCCTTTTCAAAACTAAACTTATTCATCTCAAAACTGAACTAATCCTCTTCAAATTGAGTTCATCCTTTTCAAAACTGAACTTATTCCTCTCAAAACTAAACATTTCCATCTCATAACTGAACTTATCCTTCTCGAAACAGACATCATCCTTTTCAAAACTAAACTTATTCATCTCTTAACTGAACTTATCGTTTTTTAATTTGAAATTAATACCCCAAAATTGAACTTACCCTTCTTTAAAGTGAATATTTTCATCTCATAACTGAACTTATCCTTCTCAAAACTCATTCTAGATGTTGACCTTCTTCCAATCAACAAAGACTTAAAGTACGAGTATCCAGAAAGTCCCCTTCACATAGCAGCACCAGGTCTCCACCCAAAATATCACTATCCAAGCTTCATCGGAGGAATTTTACTGTTAAAAAATGACCATTTTGAACTTGTCAATGGAATGTCGACGAAATATTGGGGTTGGGGACTTGAGGATGATGAATTTTATGTCAGACTCAAAGATGCTGGATTAGAAATCATTAGGCCACAGAATATTAAGACTAATATGACGAATACATTCGTACATAATCATGATCGACTCCATAGAAGACGTGATACACTCAAATGTTACAATCAAAAAGAGGAAACAAGGAAGCGTGATAGAAAAACTGGATTGAATACCATGAAATACAATATTAATGCACGAAAAGAACTGGATATCGACGGTGTGAGAGTGACTGTTCTTAATGTTAAACTTGAATGCGATAAAAACTTAACGCCATGGTGCGACTGCACTGAAATGCCAAAAGAGTCAAAGCTGAAAAGCAAAGGACGGCGATGATCTTTTTGAGGACTTTAGCTAGGTTTTTTGTGAGATTTTTTAAAATAATTAATTGAATAAATTTTTTTTGATGATATCTTAATGAAAATTGCGATTTAGTGGATGTAGTTGTGGATTATGTTGCAGGTTCTACTGACTGGACGGTAGCGGCATCTTCATTAAGTTTGATGAAATAGCAAATTCTAAAACTGTAGATGAATTATCATCTCAAAAACAAGATTAACTACTTAATGACAATTTATACATCTAGTCAATCAATTAATCTGGTCCATTTTCCAAATTCCAATCTAAACTAGACATCAAGACTCACCAAGAACTTCCAACAATTTTGATAAATTTTCCAAATAATTCTAAGAATCCTCACAGAATCCTACAAAAAAAGAGCTTTCCAACACTTCAAGATCCAAAAAAGAAAGCTCTGTTTTCGCCCGGTCTCGAACCGGGGACCTCGAGTGTGTTAGACTCGCGTGATAACCCCTACACTACGAAAACGTACAGCATCTTATGTCCATTGAGCCACGGCCAATGAACACTGATTTGTTTGATTTTGGCAAAATTATCTTCATGCCATTATTGTGATTTATTTGGGGTCATTTGTAAGTGATGTCAATTTTTATAGAGAAGAGGGGTCTGAAGCTATTTGACTCTTTCATGGAACATTGGAGAGTGGATGTAAAACTTTGGTTTTTAAAGACATCATTTATGAATGACCCATAACAATTTTAGTAGTGATTAATGAGTTTAAAAACCACTTGAAGAGTGAATTTGAATCAGTATTATTACATCATAGCAATTGTTATTTAAAAAAAACAGCTAAATGATCTATGATCAGCTATATACAGGCGCGTAGCCAGAGGGGAGGGGGTATTTGGGGGACAAATCCCTCTTCGTCACAAGAAATTTTTTTTGCTAGAGAAAAACTCGATTATTTTTAGCTGGAATTACATCTGAATTAAGTGGGGACATTCAAAAATAACGTCTTTTAAAAAATTTCAGAGGTAGCAATTTAATCCAATTTAGATAAAAATAAAATGCACAAAAATTATGTGAAATAATTTTTTAAATGTCACAGAATTCTAGTCACCACAGTTTGTTAACCCTAATAACAGATAATTAATTCAGCTGAAGATGAAATGCTACGTAAAAATGTTCATCAACATCATTATATATTAGGACAAATATCTTGTTTGAAGGTCATGAAGCTTAGACATAAGAGCGCTCTGCGTGTAGAGTGTAGTAAGAGATTTTTAAAAAGGTTAGCTATCGCGAATGGTACAAGTTGGTTGAAACTGGTGGTTAATTAAATCGAAACTAGCACCATGAAAGAGTTATCCCAGCTGGGGGGGGGGGGGGGGGGGGGGGGGGGGGAGAGGGGTTCCAATCACAAATCTCTCTATGCAAACAGAAATTTCTTCATTTTGATAGGGTTTTTATAAAAAAATCTTCTAATGTCCCCACCTTCATATTCTTGGCAATGCCCCCGATTCTCATTTAAAAATGATGTCACTCAAAAGTTGAGGGTAATAGACCCCATTTAATGCGACATTTGAAAATATTAAATTGTGTAAGCAATGATTGCCCTCCCCCCCCCCCCCCTCCCCTCCCAACTCCTCAAGTTGAACATCATTTATGAATAATCCCCACAGCATTTGTCTTTCAAATTATTATTTTTGAGTCAATTCTTCACAACTTAAACAGATAGCCAGCCTGCAATCTAACCTTTTAGTCATCAGATATTCCCCGAAGATGTTTCTTGGAATTAAGACATGGCAAAAAGTTGATCTCGTGAGCATTTTCACTTTTGTATTTATTATTTAAAAATCTCAGTTTAATCAATAAGTTGTAATAATCAACAAGTGTGTCTTCATAACAATGGATAACTTGATTGTCAGCAGTTGCTGTTGTTTTAATTTAAGACAAGGATGCAAAATTATTGCTGTTGTTACAATTTTGATGACAGTATTTGATATTTTGTGGTCTATTGATGAATTGGGTATGAAAAGTTTGATGGATTTTGTGAGAAATTTAAATTGAATTTTTGATTTTTAGGTTTTGAGATCCTTCCTAAGTTTGAAGATGACAATGAACTGACTCGATATCCTAAATGTAATTTCAATTAATTTTATAATGTTTGTAGTCATTGGCATGTCTTAATTACCACAGGGCTTATTTACTTCAATCTCATTTTGACTGTTCCATCCATTCTATCATGTGGATTCCTTCTCATTGGCATATCAACGGTAAGATTTGGAATTATTGTTTTATTTATTTTTATAACATTTTTTTCATTTTCATTTTTTGTAGAATCGCGCAAAGTTTTTGATTCCATTTATTGTTCTTCAGACAATCTTGTTGCCGTACGATATAACATTTGAACTTATTAATCCAGATAATTACGGAATTATTAGCTTGTTTTTATTTTTAATGATTCTGTTCGTTTTCTTGGTTGTTTACTTTATTATTTGTGTCTACTCATTGTATGAGATCATGCGACGAGAGAGAACTTGATGATGTTGAGATGCAATTAGTTAATAATTAAGATAATTTGTGTTTATAAAATAAAATAAATTGTTGTCAAGTAACTTTAAGAATTCTTACTAAATCTTACAAAAAAAAGAAAGCTTTTCAACCCTTCATGATCCAAAAAAGAAAGCTCTGTTTTCGCCCGGTCTCGAACCGGGGACCTCGAGTGTGTTAGACTCGCGTGATAACCCCTACACTACGAAAACGTACAGCATCTTATGTCCATTGAGCCACGGCCAATGAACACTGATTTGTTTGATTTTGGAGAAATTTTGTATTTCAACTTGAGAAATTTTTTTTAAGGTCTATAAAAAATGTTGAGTCATTTTAGATATGATTTAAGGTGTTGTAAGTTGCAAGATCGAAAGCTAAAGACGACGTCCGTAACCGCATTAGACTGGCCAATGCAGCTTTTGGCTCATTACGACATGTCTGGACCTCCCCCCGACTTTCGAGACGACTGAAGCTGAAGATCTTCAACTCGAACGTCAAGCCTGTACTTCTTTACGCATGCGAGACTTGGAAAGTTACAAAAGCTCTTACACAACGCATCCAAGTTTTCGTCAACAAATGTCTGAGAGCAATATGTGGCATCTACTATCCTCAAACAATAAGGAACACAGAGCTGTATGCAATGACTAAACAACAAATTATTGCAGTCGAAGTTGGGAAAAGGAAATGGAACTGGATTGGGTATACATTAAGGAAAGACCATACAGACATCGCCAGACAAGCGATTTTCTGGAATGTCCAAGGAAATAGGACTACCGGCCGACGGAGAATTACTTGGCATACAACTGTTGAACGGGAGGTGGAACAACCGAACAAGAAGCTGCAGGAAATAGCAGCTTTTGCCCAGAATCGAGTGCGATTCAAATGCTTTATGGACGTCCTACGCTTCATAGTGGAGCAATAGGAACCCATCATCATCATCATCAAGTTGCAAGATCGATAAAAACTCGTGTTCATTCTGCAGTTCAAAACTTCATGAGGACGAGCTGGTGGTCAGCTGAAAAATTCCAAAAAGGCAAATCTAACAAAGATTAATCTTCAAATAGCATTTTATTGTTATAATCATCAATCATGTCCATCCACCATTATTTTCATCTATTCGCTTTAAGTCACAGAAAATAAAAATTTTTTTTTGGAATTTTTGACGAACTTTCACTTCCATTTATGGTTTGTAAGCAACGATTAAATTTTCTGAAAATTCTTTAACTTTTTCAGTTCCTCGAACTTCCTTGTCCAACAAAGGCAACTTAACAACATGAAAATCTTCATATAAATCAGCCATTTGATCTAAATACTTTGTCTGTGTCCTCAATCGAGCCTCACACATTGTACATGGTGGCTGTCCTTCCTTCTTAAACAGCAATTGATTAACAATAATATTATGGGTGTCAATGCCGGTCTTCATAAGTTCCTGAATCAAACGTTCCGTCTCGTAAAGTGACAAAAATTCAGCAATACAGACACAAATGAAGGTCGTCTGGTCCGGATTCTTAAATTGCTGATTCACTAGCCGAATTATGTTCAGCATTTCTTCCAATTTTTTTGTAAATGAGTCAGCATTAAAGTCACTGACACCGAAAATTGAGCCTACTTGATTCATAAATGGAAGAAGTTTCATTTTAAGACGCAACATTTTGCCAATTCCTTTCTCGACGACTTGTGGAAACGACAGAAGACGTAATGTGTGACCGGTTGGCGCTGTGTCGAATACAACGACTGAAAAGTTCATTGAGTTAACTAATTTCATCACTTCGGCATAGCTCATTGCCTCGTCGATGCCCTGGTATGTTGAGGAAGATTAAAGGATGTGATTAGCTTATTAATTGAATTTTGGCATCTGATTCTAATGGATGGGGTTAAGGTTTGAGTATCCTGCTGATTAGGATGCTTTGCAGATCCCAAAATGGGATTTTTATTTTTTAACATCTCCTTAATCAGTTTTGGCATCTCAGACCGTAGTTTTGATGCTCAAGAAGGTCCATAGCTTAATATATCATTGGCTAAGTTATCTAAAGAGTAATCTGAAGTCAAATCTTAGTCCAGGACATACCCAGCGATCAGAACTTGAGTGTAAATTAAAGCATGACTGGCCCATTGTCCAAAGTCAACAACTAAGACATTTGACAAAGGATAGCAAGCCCCATCCACAGCAATACCTCAATTAAATCAAATACTCACAGGCAGAGCACCAACAATTTCCTGCAAAATTCCTTTCGTCAATTTCAACGATGAATCTTCACTCTCAAAATATTCATCCGGAAGTTCATTAACCCCAACACTTGGATCTACTTCCATAGCAAATAGATTCCTGTAAAAATAATAGAAAATAGGTCAATTCGTCAAAATGGTCCAAAAAGTGTGTCACTTACTCAAATCCATTGACTTTTGTAGGAACTTTTGTGAATTTCTGATCGAAAGCATCGCTAATGTTGTGTGCGGGATCAGTCGACAGGATTAACACGGATGGACGAACTTTAGCCAATTGTACAGCTAAGGAACAACTGCATGTTGTCTTACCGACACCGCCTTTGCCTGTGGATGTTTATTTTTAAGTGCCATGTCATGTTTTTGAAATTTAATTTGTAAATTTACCTCCAACAAAAATCCATTTAAGTGTTGATTGCTCGATGACGTTGTTTAAGGTTGGCTCGAGGTCCTCACAGTCCATTTTTTAATTTAATTTATGCTGAATGATTTGATTGAATTGTAAATTAAAAGTGAATTTAAAATATTTTTTTATGTCTTGTGTCTTGTGGAAAGAATTTGAATGAAAACAAAAAAGTTTCTTGATGTGGAGAAGTTTGCTCTAATTTGTTTAAAATTTGAAAAGCCGTTATGGGAATTTAAGAAGTTATAAAGTTTGCTATAAGTGTGATTTGAATTTGTTAACTTATAATTTTTTTCAGCATTTTTCAACTTTTTCTACTTTTGAACTTTTTTCAACTTTTTTCAACTTTTTGAACTTACGGAACATTTTGCAAAATGATAAAAAATGTTGAAACATGTTGAAAAATAAAATGTTCAAAAAGTTCAAAAAATTCAAAAAGTTCAAATAGTTTAAAATATTCAAGTTCAAAAAGTTCAAAATATTCAAGTTTAGAATGTTCAAAAAGTTCAAAAAGTTCAAAAAATTCAAAAAGTTCAAATAGTTTAAAATATTCAAGTTCAAAAAGTTCAAAATATTCAAGTTTAGAATGTTCAAAAAATTCAAACAGTTCAAAAAGTTCAAAAAGTTCAAAATGTTAAAAATGTTGAAAAAAATTCCTGAAAAGACTTTCCCTTTCATCATAAGCCTTTGATGTCATCAGATTTTCCCTAAAAATAGCTCATCTACACACTTGTGGATATCAAAAAAAATAGTAAAAAATAAAATCATCTTTTAAAAAAAAATCTCCTTGAAAACTGAACCCATAAATAAATTGTTGCCCTCTTAAAAAAAAGTGTGCAGATCGCTGCAAATATGCTCTGATTGAAGAACAAATATTTTTATTTGTCTCAATTTCTTAAAAATTTTGATTGTCTTTTTCTTCTCTTATGAGCACCTCTCACCCGCTCACATCTTCTCACTGTCACGACATGATCATATGATAAATAAAAATTAATATGAAAATTATTTTGTTTTTTTTTTTCTCAGTTGCAATTTGTAAATCGTAGAGTCTAGAGGACAAAATCATGATAAATCAGTTGCCACAAAATATTTTAATTGAAATCTTTTCACATTTAGATGCGAATTTCTTAGGGCTAGCATGTCAAGTTTGCCGGTTGTAAGTGGAAAATTTTTACAATTTCCTGATAAAAAATAAATAAAAATTATTATTTTTCAGGTGGTCATATGTCATCAGAACAACCCCAAAGATCATGAAAAGAGCCAAAGTCAAGATCACATCAGACCGGACTGAAGATGACATTACAATCTTCGATCAAGTGCCTTTCGGACTTCACCAAAACATAGAAGTTGTCGACTATTGTGGTGACTTTGTGATCCTCCAGCAGATCCTTACAATGCATAGGAACTACATCGAGTATGTCAAAATTGTTAGACCTGATGTCTGGTGTGCGAAAATGTTTACGGAAACTTTCAGCTCATTGAAAAATTTGAGTCGATTGATATTGGATAATTGCCAATTAAGAGACATGAAGGAGATTAAGGAGAGCGGAGAGAATTTTGTAAACTTGCGGCATTTGACGGTTGTGGATTGTTGTTGTGAGATTTTTGACATTTTTAGGGATTGCAATGTGAGTTGTGTTTTTTATTTAATTTTTAATATTTTTTTTAAATTTTACAATTTTAAAATTTTTAATTATTTTTTTAAATTTTACAATTTTAAAAATTTTAATTATTTTTAAAATTTTAATTCTTTTAGCTAGCATCCCTGACTGTCGAATATTCACCAAATTTCATCCCTGCCGAGCAATTCTCAATGAAAAGTTTAACAAATTTATTAAAATACTCTTCAACAATCACAAATTTAACAGTCGTAGGAGTCACTAAGTTCCCAGACAATTTCTTAACTACAAAGTCAACCTACAAGTTTCATCTTCAACAGCTGACAATGGATGACATTGAAGGACTTGAGGACTCTTATCCCGCTCAGTTTCTAGAATCACAAAGAGGAACGTTGAAGAAATTGTCAATTTTGAAGCCTCCTGAAAGTGAAAAATTACAAAATTTGATCAATGAGATCAGGTGTTCTATTGACTGTGATAAAGCTTTATGTTAAACTGTGAATTTAGAGCAGTGCTTCTCAAACTTTGGCCCACGACACATTAGAGAGCAATAAAAATTCCATGTTAGCTCCGAAAATTGTGGGAAAATGTGCCATAAATCGCAAAAGTTTGAGAAGCACTGGTCTAAAATGTTAATCTTCATTGTCTTAGGGGCCGTTCACTTATGACGTCCGACATTTAGAGGGGGGAGGGGGGGGGAAGGGGGGTCTAGGATTTTGTGACAGTTCAAACAATGGAAATTTTTTTCTATCGAATTTTTGTGACGGGGGGTCTAAAAATCAGGTTTTTTAATGGACGTCATAAGTGAACGACCCCTTACCTGATCAGGGGCTGGCTGCTTGGTACAATCTATGATATTGCCGACCACATAATAATATCTGGTATAAAGCTTAGGAGTACACAAGACATACTCTAGGCCAAGTAATTTATACCAAACATACAGCTCCAACTAGGTACAATGGAGTTCCTCTGTCCCCAGATGTCCATAAATGTATCAAAAGAATAAAATCTCTATTTTTGTTTAAACATTTTATTTAAATTTTTTCATAACTTAACATTTCAAAGATTAGATCTGAACCTTGACCAAGTAGCAATCCTGTTATAAAGCGCATTTCCAGGACAATCTGTGCTACTGCTTTTGTCATTCCTATGTGTCGATACCCAATGACTAGCTGTCAGCTCTCCTCTTGCCCTTGAGCATTCAATAAAAGCTTGTGTATTACTCAATGCAGCTGCAGTTGGTAAACTCGACATGTGACTTCCAAAGAAGCAGTGCCCAAGTGCAATTGCATTAAATCCAACAGCATGTGCTCCATGTCGTCCATATCCACGTCCTTCATAGACTTGTCCAAGATCACCAATACAAAAGTTATATCCAATGTCATTCCATCCTCTTGTTTTTATGTGATAATTTTGAATATTTCTCATTTGTGCATCGCATGCAGCTTGTGACGTGCATCGAGCACCTTCTGTATGATGAATAGCGAATCCTCTTGGTGGTCGAGTTGTCATCCATTGCAATGTTGTCTTTTGTGAACCCCATTGAGCTCTAGTGCGAATGTTGTCACACGGTGTTGCTGCATACGTCGATGCAATTAAAGCAAATAGTAAAAAAAACTTCATGTCTTGTTTGTGGATTGTTGAAACTGTTTGTGGATTGTTTATGGATTGAATGGCGTTTTTATACTTTTAATGAAGTAATAGAAAAAAATAAGCAATAGATACTTTTGTATCCACAATCTTATCATGAATTATAAGCTGCGATTTGGTAATTCTGCATTAAGTGGGTCATTTATTCAGAATTTAAGCTTAATAAGCAGTTCAAGATCGAGTTTATGACTGATTTTAATTTTGATAACGAATAATAAATTTGGTAATTGGCTCAATGTTTTGGTTGAAGCTACAGAATCGTCAGGAAGTAGGGAACAGAATTACTAACTGGATGTGTCATTTAAGGATTCCTTAAAAGTGTAGTTTATTCTGATTCTAAAGCAGTTCTTGATTATCTGGGACACGCTTGAGGTTCGTTCTTTCAATCCAATCATCCTGACATTGTTCCTAGCTCTACAGCTGCTGTCAAAAGACCACACTAAGTTGCAAATCAGCTTCGAGTGGAACACGTGAAATGAAGTCTAGTTAATAACCAGACGTATGAACGACTAATGAGCGTCCTAATTAGGAACATTCCGAGAAAATTGTCATTAGTCGTGTCTACGTCTAGGAGATTACTTGACATTAGTGCCAAGTGTCCACGTGGGATCTGTTATCATGGCCAACGACATCAGCCTTTGCAACACTGTTTAAGAGCTTCGTATAATTCATATTGTAAAATTTTATATCTATCATTTTGATATGATTAAGTTCACAAGCTTATTGAGTCATTATCGCAACTTTCTTAAAAAATTCTCATCAACCTTAAACCACGTGTTGTTTTGTTTACTTTGGTTTATCTCCTTTGTTATTCCCCGATTGATAAAACTCAATAAACAATTGATCTTTATCACATTTAAAGCCATAATTTCAGAATATTAATAATAAAACTTGATCCCTCAACTTGCATGCAAGTAAAGTTTAAAAATTGAATTCTCAAAATCCGTTAAGAAAGTTTTGAATTTAAAATTTCACAAAATGATGTATTCGATGATTTAAATAAACAATTTGTAGTGCACAGATTCACAGCTCCTATAGATTTAATAGAAGAGCGATCGGAACAACTTTAAATGTCCAAATTTTAATTCAATTCTATCCAAAAGGTTGGAGGTTCAAGTCCTTCTTTTTGGGGTCTTTTTTCAAATAACTTAAAAGAAAAACATGAAAATTGTTCGAAATAAAAGTTTTTCTTTATTTTTCAAGATGGTCTGTTGCTGTTGATGTATAAGTTTTGATGATTTGCTAATGAAGATCAAAATCAGTGGTGGTCAACCTTTTATGTGGTACGGTAAGTTAAGACCGAAACCGCACATGAGATATAGTTCGTGGGATTTTTCGTGACAGACTAATATGCCGTGGCACAAAGGTTGACCATCACTGATCTAATTTAAGCTTTGTATGGAGGAGGAAGGGACAGTTTATCAAAGGCAAGAGGATGGATAATTTGCAATTTTTCATGTTTCTCATCTTTTATCTTATTTCTTAAAGACAACAGCACCAAGATGTTGTGAATCTGGATGACATTAATGCAAACTACAATAAAGTAGCTGATGAACGAGTTGCAGGCAAAAAACAAAAGAGAAGTGACGAATAAATCACAAAACTTGCATAATATGACAGGAACAAATTGACTAGTTTGACGCTGAAATGAGTAATAAAGTTATTAAAATTAATTCACAGATTATTATTACTCACTCTTTTAATCCCTTCCAGCAGGACGTAATACATGTAAAACATTCCAAATGAAGCGATCAAAATTGAAAAAATTATCCACACAGCAACTAGAAATTAGAATTAAATAGATTAAAATTATTAATTTAAAAAAAATAAAACTCACAAATCTTCACTAAAATACAAAAATCAACGAAATCAGAAGTTGCAGATAAAACTGATTTAAATCCAATTTCACGAACATAAGCTTCAATTATTTCATTCGGAATGAAAAATATCAAAAATAACCAAAATGCTGTTGAGATTATAAACAGCCCGTAACTTATCATCCCATTCCTGGAATATAAAATTAAATATTTTAATTAAATAGCATTTTAAAAAATTATTTGAAAAACTTACACTGCGACTATTTTCCCACCAAACTCTAATTCGTACCACAAAAATCTGTTCAATCGGATCATTTCTGTTCTGATGCGTAAAAATTGACGAAAAACTTGTCGATTCGATGTGAAATGCTGTCTGACTGACAATGAAAAACTTAATTCTCGTTAGTGTTTATTATAGAACTATAAAAAAGGAAGTAATAAATGTTCTCATAAATACAGAAAAGAAGCGCATTTTTCAGTTACAAAATTATTTTAAGGAATCATAAAAAACCTTTCAGGATTCAAAATTTTATGTCAGTTGGACTTTTTCTGTTAAAGTAAAACTATGGAACTGAGTGAGTATGGCTGACAAAGCTATGACTATAAATCCATTGATATTAAGTTTAGAAAACGCATTAAAAATAGAAATATTGTTTTACAATATTTCCGACATCACTTCAACTAATTACAATTTTTAACCTCCGACGTTATTTCTTTTCCTGCTCTCGAGCAAATTTCCTGTCTGTTCATAGACTATTAATGGACTGCATCAACTTCTGAATAAGATTACTTTGAAAATGTCTAATGGTTTTTGACATGTTTGTGAATGTTTAAATCAGAAGCGCATATAAAAAGCTGGTGACCTTTATATTGACCGTAAGCAGATGCCCATAAGTAGAGTCAACTCCCATCCATCCTTCAAAATGGAAAAATGCCTTCAATTTGCTGGAATTTTGGATAAAGAAATCTCAAAAAACCTTAATTTAAACTCACCCCCTCAAAAAAATTAAAGCTACTTCAAAATCGAGAGCCTCAAGTTAAGTTTAACTTTTAAGAATGAAATCTGATTCATAAAAATCTTTCGAAATCATTGCATTATCTCTTTAGACAAACAAGTTTGTTTGTGAGAAGCAAAAACAACTTACTCGCTTTGAATTTCACCATAATTTTTTATAAGTAGTATTAACAAATATTACAATACTAGTATAATATCTCGTAATAAATTACAGGCAGCTTTTAATAACCCCGTGAAGCATAGGGCACAGGCGCGTAGCCGGGGGTGGGGGATTTGGGGGACAAATCCCCTTTCGTCTTGAGAAATTTCTTAATTTTGCTAGAGTTTTTGGGAAAAACACAATCAATTCAGGTATTCAAACAAATTGAGATACATGAGGTTGGTCAGGTTTGATCACTTTATACTTTCCAATTTTTTTTCCTACATCCAGTCAGTCTCTTTAAAGCGTTCATGCAGAGCATAATAATAATATAAAATCTTTCAGTAAAAATGTCAAAGCTTGAAATGATTCTTATAATGTGTGCATCGATATTAACATCATCAGCAGTTTTTGTCAACTATTTGCTGAAAATTCATGAAGGCTTTACAGTTAAGCATGCACTTTTGGACATAATTGATGAATTTTATACCAAAAATTCATTAGAATTTGATTTTATAATATTTGATAGTGAAAATTCGGCATTAATCAATAAAATTGGAAGTTCCAACAGTGGAATGCAGCCATATCAAGTGAAGACAGTCAATAGCTTTGAGAAATGGAACCAGATAGACAAGTCAGCTGTGATTCTAGTCAATAATGGACACAACTTTAACATACTCAATTCTAAGGTCAATTTGACCAATTCTTATGCAAAAAACTTAAAATTTGTGATCATTTTTGATGATTTTGAAAATTCTATAGAACATATTTTGGCACGTGAACAACTTACTAATTCCAAAGGCATCATTTTAGATTTTTCTTACTTTGTGCTAAATTTTGATGACACAATTCATTTAGTGACAATTTTATGGCACAGCGAGGCTTTTTGTGGTTCAGCTTACTATTATCCAATCAATGTCTACCTAAAAAGATCTAAAACTTGGGCTGTAAAGCTTAAAGATTTCCAGAAGTTTCGCAATTTCCATAAATGTCCATTGATAGTCACCAGCTTACACACTTTCTATGGATTCTTTTATGCTGATCAATTTGATAAAAGATTTAGAGGACTTCTTGTTGATTTGGTACAATCAATAGCTCAATATGTCAATTTTACAGCAGCCTTCATTTCTACTAAAGACAACTCATTAACTGGCTCGTACATCGATCAAACCGGCAACCAAACATTCCAAGTCGTTCAAGGCGTCAAAACAAACTTTCCAGATTCCCTCGAGCATGTGACAATGACATTCAGTCAGAATAGCTTTATATTCGTGATTACACCAGCTGATCCGTACACAAGTTATGAGAAAATTTTACTTCCTTTCGACACAGACACGTGGACATGGCTGATTATCACATTTTCATGTACTTTTGTGTCAATTTTTATCATCAACAGGATCTCAAAGGAAGTACAAGACATAGTTTATGGTGAAAATGTTCAGACACCGACCATGAATGTTTTCTTTATTTTCTTCGGAATTGGTCAAATGCGACTGCCTGCAAAGTGGTTTGCACGATTTTTACTCATCAATTTTATTCTGTTTTGTTTGATTTTTCGAACTTGTTATCAAAGTAAAATGTTTGAATTTATGACATCGGATATGAGGAAGTCCTCGCCGGAAACTATCGATGATCTTTTTGTGCAGAATTTTACAATTTATACGATGGAATTTGAGCATATTGTGAAGATTTTGGAGAATCTGATTGATGAGAAGAGAAGGTGAGGAATTTTTTTGAGATTCAGGTGTCTTCACACTAGGTTCCTTTGGTTCAGGTGTCTTCACACTAAGTTTTTGTAGATTTTGACGCATGCACAACAGTCGTTCTAAGTCAGGTGTCTTCACATTAAAGTTTGCTAATATTCAGGTGGCTTTACACTAGGTTTTTTTGGTTCAGGTGTCTTCACACTAGGTTTTTCTAGTTTCAGATACCTCCGCAATAGAATATTTTAGGTTAAAGTGCTTCATAATAAATTTGCTAAGTTCAGGTGTCTTCACGCTAAAATTCTAAGATTCAGGCGCCTTGACATTAGAGTTTTTTTCAGGTACATTTGCATTGATGCATCGAAAGGTACATGTGGCTTAACACAAGGTTTAAAAGGTTTAAGTGGCTTCACACTAGACTTTTGAGATTCAGGCGACTTCACACTATAGTTCTGAGATTCAGGCGACTTCACACTAGAGTTCTAAAATTTAATCGACTCAAATATTGATCTAATGAAATAATTTTTATTTTCATTTTCAGACCAAAAATCGTAAAATTTAACAAGTTTGCTTCTTTTTTTAAACTTTTCATCAAAATAAGACTGGACCATTCACAAAAAATAGCCTTCTTTATGCCTCAAGATTCAATTCCAAGTTTAATTATAAGATGTAAATGTCAACCAAAGATTCTCAGACAAGCACTTTGGACTTACCAAAATGGAATATCAATGCTAAAAAATCATTTCTTATTTGCTGCAACTGAGGAAGTCATGCAGAAGTTTATCCCAATGGGATTAATTCAACATTCGTACGATCTTCACAATTGGATCTGCCTTAGACCGATTATTGAGCCTGAAGAGAATGAACCAATAGTTTTGACAATGGATGAATTAGAATTTGGATTTATTTTGTGGCTGACTGTCTGTGCAGTGTCAATTTTGGGATTTTTCTGGGAAATTTTAATGTCTAAGATAAGAAGCTGCATGGGAATTAGCTTTTTGATAGGTTTGATGGTAAAACGTCCTGTGCTTCATTGAATTTAAATGTTAACAGGTGAAAAAAAAATATAAAAAATTGCTCCTAGGGGGACTTGAACCCCCAACCTCTCGGATAGAATTTTTGATAAATTTCACAAAGTGAAAAAAGGTAAGATATTCCGATCGCACTACCATTGTGCTATAGAAGCGATAAACATTTTCATTGGCAAATTGTAAATAAAAGTGAATTTTCTAATTTCATTATTTTTGGAAATTTTTTGGAGCTTTTTCTGAGTAACGGTTTTTTTAAGTTTGAATTATTATCCAAGACACAATTTTAAGCTTTGAACTTTAAATTCTCAAAGAACTTTAGGACAAATAAATAAAATTTGAAATGTTATGAGTAAAATTTAAAAGATTTCTAGTCAGAAGCTACCCGAGGGCAACGTTCAATAGACTTAGTTCAAATATTGTGCCTGTAGTGCTTCGTCTAGTCTTTAAATTCCAACTTCTGGTGTTTTTCGAGATTAGGAATGGACATTGAAAAGGATTGCTTAAAATTCGTGCCTCTTAAACTTGTTACATAACATGTGATCGACCCTTCCTTAAAAATTGTTAAATAAAAACTTTGTTCAAGTTGATAAGCATGTATTATAACTGACCTTAATTTTTATATACATTGCCTCAGCTAAGAACAACTGGGCAAATCCCATTCCACCAATGAATTCTTATCAGCTAAAATTTAATTTGAAATAAAAACAAGCCAGCATCTCAGTCAGAATTTGCAAACTGTTCGAATCAGTTCACATTGAAATAATTAAAAATTGTGCAAAAATAATTAAAAAAAATCATGCGAATGAGTAGCTTCCTGTGCCTTGAGCTTGAAACCGGTGGCAAAATTGTGGCATGGTGAAATTTTATAATTTTTCTGATTTTCAACACGACACTAAATTTTATTTTTCATTAGGCTGGGAATGGTCCGGTATGGATTGTGCATGGCTATTCTATCGATTCCAATTCTTATTGGTTTTTTAATCCCTTGTGAATTTATTAATGATAAATTTAACAATTATGGCATGAATCACGAGTTCCTTAAAGTTTGTTATGTTTCCAAGACATGTAAGTATTAATCGTGAGTAATGAGTTGAGAATTTGGGGGGATCTTTTGGGTATGGTACAGGTCAGAACGTTTTTGGCTTTTGGCTCTTGGTTCTTAATTCTAAGATCTAGGTTGTTGGTTGTTGGTTGTTGATTGTTGGTTGTTGGTTGTTGGTTGTTGGTTGTTGGTTGTTGGTTGTTGGTTGTTGGTTGTTGGTTGTTGGTTGTTGGTTGTTGGATGTTAGTTCTTAGATCTTGGTTGTTGGTTCTTGGTCCATGGTTATTGGTTGTTGGATGTTGGATGTTGGATGTTGGTTGTTGGTTGCTGGTTCTTGGTTCTGGGTTTTTGAATCACTAAATATCAATAAAAAATCAAGCACAACTGCATAAATAAAGAGCAAGTAAAATGTAAACCTCTTTATGCGCTGAAATCATAAAAAAAACAAAAAAAAATTAGTGACCTCTTCCTTACATTTTTGCTCAAAGTTATTGATAACAATTTTATTTATATTCTCAGTAATCATCATGGCATTTGTTTCGATTATAACTTTTGTTTCTGCAATGTTCTACGTCTACTACGCTTTATATGAAGGCATAAAGCATGTTAGTATCACACTTTAAAATTAAATTCATTCAAAAACAGCTTTTTCTTCCTTTTTTCAATAGAAATGCGCAAGACAAATCATTCCTAGCATCATTTTTGAGCTGACCACACTTTCTCTAACCATTTTGAGTTTTATTTTTTGCGAGTCTATTTATAGCTTCGCTGGTGTCGCTATTAATGTTATCATCAATAGTTTCCTTGTTTGGACTCTTGTGTCAATCCATCAAAACTTAAAGGATGGAGTTTCTGATTGTGGACCAGTCTATTTTACACAAAAATAGCTTGTTTTGCTGGTTGGAAGACAAACTGATAAGGTTGATGACTAAGAAACAAAATTACGATGAAAATTGTATTATTTTGTAATAAAATGTGAAAAATTTAATAAATTTACTTTTTTTTTGATGCAGTAAGGGGAGTCAAATAAGGCATTGCTATAATTTTATTTCTATTTTTAATAATCAAAGCAAATTTAAAGATTTTCGACGGTTATGGACCCCTTAAGACCCCCATAAAAAGCGCAATTATCACAATATTTTCAACTTAGCTAAAAACTCTCAAAAAAGGACACAAAAAAAAAGGAATGCTCCTAGAGGGACTTGAACCCTCAACCTCTCGGATAGAATTGATTTGTGAATTTTCATATTTTAAGTTGTTCCGATCGCTCTTCTATTAAAGCTATAGGAGCTGTGACTCAGTGCATGGCAAAAATGTAAATTTAAATGTTCTAATTTCATCATTTTGTGCAATTTTGTGTCGAGAATAGAATGACAAATAATTACCTTACAGACATAAAGTTTTATATTGAACATTGAGTTTGTTGGACATGATGTAATGATAAGTGTGCATTAGAATGAGAGTTCATTGATCTGACGAATTTAAAAGGATTTTATGTCAACGAATTGAATGGATTGCTTTTATTATGATAAAAGATGAGGTCCCAAAGTAAGGACTCACAAAATAGAGATCTATAAAGGTATAATCTTCTCCCTTTTTCCCCTAAACGTTAGACGACATAAGTGAACGACCCTTAAACTCAATCAAATATTTTTATTAACGACTGCAGAATATTTAAAATTTAAGCGAAGCTCAGACACAGTTGGTGATGATAAGGAGATTCATTCAAAGCACATGTAGGCTCCTTACAATGGAACTTCGGTTAGATTTAATTTTGGAAAAATTATTGGTAAAATTTTGAAGATTTAAACTGTGGATTAAAAACTCAAAATCAAGCTGATTTGTGCAATTTTTTTACAATTCACTTTACGAAGTCGGTCAATAAATTTGGATTAAACTTGGAAATAACACAAAAAAGACTTAAAAATTCAAAAAATTCTTAATCAAAAAAATTTCAAAAATGTCGGCTCTACTAAACTCAATAATCATTATTTTTGTAGGATGTTCAGCAGTCAGCATCACCATGAACCCCAACAATGATGATCTATCGACTATTCAAGCCATTTCAGACATTATCGACGAGTTTTACAGCAAAAAGTCACTTGATTTTGATTTTATAATTTTTGACAGTGAAAATTCAAGAATAATCGATAAAATTGGAAGTTCCAGCAACAAGCTACATCCATATCAAGTCAAGACAGTCGACAATTTTGATGAATGGAATCAGATTGACAAGTCAGCTGTAATTCTAGTTGGAAATGTTTTGTCTGTCAACAATTTGAATAATGAAGTAAAATTGACTAATTTTTACTCAAAAGACTTAATTTTTTTGATAATTTTGGACGAAGTTTTTGGATTTCCTTTAAAATTATCAGCACAGCCATTTTTAGTCAACGATTATGGACGATTGCTTGAATTTTCATATTTTCTCATCAATTATCATGACAAAATTGTCTTCGGGACTGTCACGTGGTTCAGTCAGTCAAAATGTGATGCTCCACTCTTTATGCCAGTCAATGTCATGCTCAAAAGTACTAAACAATGGCTCACAAGTCTTAAATTCTTCGATAAATTCAGAAACCTTCATGGATGTCCTCTAACATCAGGTAGCATATTCAACACATTAGGAACATTCTACAAAGACAAATTTACATCAGAACTCAGAGGAATCTTCTTTGACTTAACGCTAGCTATAGCTCAATACACGAACTTTACAGCTTACTTTTTTCCAATCAGCAATTATACATTAAGTGACGATGTCAATAAAGTAGACGAAACTGGTGACGGAAGGATCCAAATTGTATATAAAATCAGAACAAACTCTTTAGATTCCCACGAGCATGTGACAATGACATTTACACAATTTAGCTTCATATTTGTGATTACACCAGCTGATCCGTACACAAGTTATGAAAAAATTTTGCTTCCGTTTGACACAGACACATGGACATGGCTGATTATCACATTTTCATGTACTTTTGTGTCAATTTTTATCATCAACAGGATCTCAAAGGAAGTACAAGACATAGTTTATGGTGAAAATGTTCAAACACCGACCATGAATGTTTTCTTTATTTTCTTCGGAATCGGTCAAATGCGACTGCCTGCAAAGTGGTTTGCACGATTTTTACTCATCAATTTTATTCTGTTTTGTTTGATTTTTCGAACTTGTTATCAAAGTAAAATGTTTGAATTTATGACATCGGATATGAGGAAGTCCTCGCCGGAAACTATCGATGATCTTTTTGTGCAGAATTTTACAATTTATACGATGGAATTTGAGCATATTGTGAAGATTTTGGGGAATCTGATTGATGAGAAGAGAAGGTGAGAAATTTTTTTGAGATTCAGGTGTCTTCACACTAGGTTTTTGCAGGTTTTTGACACATGTACAACGGTCTTTTTAGCTCAGGTGTCTTCACATTAAAGTTTTCTAATATTCAGGTGACTTCACACTTAGTGTTTTGGATCAGGTGTCTTCACACTAGGTTTTTCTAGTTTCAGACACCTTCACAACAGTCTTTTAGGTTAAAGTGCCTTCATAATAAAGTATTCGCAGGAGATTTCTGTGATTCAGGCGCATTCACACTAGAGCTCTTCTTTCAGGTGTATTTGCACTAGACTCCAAAGGTTGTTGCTTGGCACTTGGTATTATAAGATTTTAAGCTCAGATGACTTCACACTAGATTTCTAAAATTTAGGTGCCTTTACACTAAGTATCCACGTGGCTTCACACTAAGCTTTTTAGATTCCGGTGTCTTGAAACTAGGTTTGCTAAGTACAAATGACTTAACACTAGATTTTTGAAGCTCAGTTGCTTCATATTTGAGGTTTTATGTTCAGGTGACTTCACATTATGATTACAAAATTCAGGTGACTTAACACTAGGTTTCTAACATTCAGGTGCATCCACATTAGAGCTTAAAATTTCTTGTTCTTTTAGGTTGGAGTTGTAAAATTCAGGTGTCTTTACACTAGAATTTTGAATTTTAGGTGTCTTCACATTTAAGCTTTAATTTTAATTTCAGACCAAAAAATCAAAAAAACTGTGTGCCTTAAACGAAGTGTTTGACAAACTAGGACAAAACAGCACAGCACGAATAGCTTTCTTTATTCCAGATGATTCTTTAGTTATATTTCGTGAGAAATGTAATTGTTTACCAAAAGTGCTCAAGCAGACCCTCCTGACTTACCAAAATGGCATCGCAATGCTCAAAAATAATTTTTTATTCAAGCAAACTGAGGAAGTTGTTCAAAGATTTATTGAAATGGGAATCATGCAACATTTATATGAATATCATGTTTGGGTCTGCAACCGACCAGTGATAGCAATTGATGAAAATAAGCCTAAAATTTTGACGATGGATGATTTAGAATTTGGATTTACAATTTGGATAGCTGTGATTTGTGCATCAATTTTAGGATTTTTGTTTGAAATTGTCAGGTTTTGGATTAAGAAACTGATTAGAAAATTGTAGCAGAAAGCAGCAATTTTAAGGATCTTGAATAAAATTTATGGATGTGCTTTTTTGTAGCTTTTATTGTAACTCAAAAATTACAGTTTATTATAACGTTCAAAAAACATTCAAATTCATTTTTTCATTTAAAACACTACAAAGCATGTTCAAAAACTTGTTGATTCAATTTCGCTTGTTTTCATCGTCCAACCGGCATTTTAGTTCGAAAATATTTTCCTCAAAAATGGCACTTTCTCCAAAAGAATCTGGCGAATTTATCGTCAAAAATGCTAAACACTTGACAGTCAGTGAGGATGGCATCAAGAACCTCGCAAATCAAGTAAGTTAAATTAGATTAAAATTTTGAATTATTTTTGTTTGAAGATATTTGTGACACAAAATCGTAAAATTCTTAAGAATCAAACCCTAAATTCCGAAATATTTTCACTTTTAGATTGTTGCAGCAATCACGGACCAAACCCTGAGCATCAACAACTTCTCACAAATTAAATTTCATCCAAAATCAACCGATGACTTTGCCCTCAACTGGATCTTTTTAATTGACACTCTCAACTTCTGTTTCTGGACGCCTGATAAGCAGCCACAAAAGTGGAAAGTTGAAGGTGAATCTGGATATTTTGCATTATGTGCAGCCATAAATCGAGCACAAAAGGAAGGAATTGACGTGACCAATCCAAAATATTATTCAAAAATCACTTTGGAACAATTGGATGGAATTTTGAGACCTGATGATGGAGTTACTAAGGCACCACTGCTTGAGGATCGTGTCAAGTGTCTTCATGATGTTGGAACTAAGCTCCTGGACAAGTACAATGGGAAATTCGAAAATGTTGTGCTTAAAGCTTCTGGATCAGCTAAGAAGTTGTTGGAAATTATTGTTGATGAGTTTCCATGCTTTCGTGACGAAGCTGAATACTGCGGGAAGCGAGTTTCAATCCTGAAAAGAGCACAAATCCTTGTTGGTGATGTCTATGCATGCTATAGAGGTCAAGGAATTGGAAAATTTGATGATATTGATGATGAAATCACAATGTTTGCTGACTATCGAGTTCCACAAGTCCTCGTCCACTTTGGATCATTGACATATTCTGATGAGCTCATGCAGGAACTGAAAGATGACAAAATTCTGATGAACGGCGAGGAAAAGGAAGTTGAAATCCGTGGAGCATCAATTTACATCGTTGAGAAGGCTAAAGAAATTGTCAGACAAATGTTGAAGGCAAAAGATCCAAAATTGTGCCTAAAAAATGTCAATTCTATCTTGATTGATCACTTCCTGTGGGATTATCGACGTGCTAATGCTGAAATGTTGACTTATGTGCCATTCCATAAGACATTTAGTGTTTATTATTAACGTCCAGAATGAGAACTTTAAGGAACAATCGAAGTGTCACCTAATTTAATTAAAAAATTCCAAAAATAAAGTTGTTGTTGCCATTTTTGAAAATTGTATTAAATGTTTTATTTTTTAATGACAAAAAAGCTAAATAGCTTATAAGTTCTGGTGAGAATGTCAAAAAATGAATCAATCCCTTCAAGTTAACTTTTTTTCAGGAGCAGCAAAAAACATGAATTTTACAAAAAATCTTCATCATAATATCCATGATTTAAAAGGCATCAGCTGGCGGTATATCCTTTCCAGCATCATCTACGGTTATGTCACTTTCAATAACCGAGCCAGTTAAAAATCAAGGAAGCATCGTTATCGAGCTACTCATTGTTTTGAGCATGGCTGAAGCTATTGAAACTGAAAATAAATTGTCATAAATCTACATAAATTCATCAACATCTTTGTATTAATTCTGGCACTTTCCGTCTCGTCTGAAATTTAAAAATCTTCAAAAAAGCGGCGAAAATAAATTTGCATAAGCAATAAAACTCAATTTCTCTTCTGTGTGTTAATTAAATGCAATTTTTCTTATTTCTTTTATTAATTTATTACTTTTTCTCATCTCCACAAATCTCCATTTGATGCCAAAATTTGGTATTATAAAGAAAGCAAAATGTTATGAAAAAAATATTTCTGTTAAATTGGGGGTCGAGGTGGGGTGTTGGGGGCAAATTGGTTTAGAATACATTTCTGGTTCTTGGTCTAATGATTTTAATGTTCAAATTGATCCAAATCAAAAGATAACATAGAAAGTCTAGACTTTTTATCAAACTAACCATGAAGATTAATATAACCGATTAAGGAGGAGTTGGTCCAGATAGTCATGATCTTCTTGGATGTAAATTTTATTTCAATTTCCAGTTTTTCTCAAACTTTAAGGTTAGATTCTGATTTTGTAATGAAAAATACTCCAATCCTAACCTTCAAGAACCATCAGACAACTATACCTCGACATCTACTCCCACTTCTCCACCCACTCCCTCAAAGAAGCATCATCAATCAATTGTTTAGTGTAAAAAGCAACAATGTCTTTGTGAAATTAGTCTGTGTTTCTATAAATATTAGTGTTAATTTGAAAAAAGTTATCAAAAAGTTTAATATTCATCTCCTTCGCCGACTTCTTCAGTTGAGTCAACACCAACTTCCTCGTAATCCTTCTCCAAAGCAGCCAAATCCTCACGAGCTTCTGAGAATTCACCTTCTTCCATACCTTCACCGACATACCAGTGAACGAAGGCACGCTTGGCATACATCAAGTCAAATTTATGATCTAAACGAGCCCAAGCTTCAGCAATGGCTGTTGTGTTAGACAACATGCATACAGCACGTTGAACCTTAGCTAAGTCACCGCCTGGAACGACTGTTGGTGGTTGATAGTTGATACCGACCTTGAAACCAGTTGGACACCAGTCAACAAATTGAATTGAACGTTTTGTCTTGATTGTTGCGATGGCTGCATTGACATCCTTTGGAACGACATCACCACGATACAACATACAGCAAGCCATGTATTTACCATGACGTGGATCACATTTAACCATCTGATTGGCTGGCTCGAAGCAAGCATTTGTAATCTCAGCAACTGTCAATTGTTCATGATAAGCTTTCTCAGCTGAAATGACTGGAGCATATGTAGCCAATGGGAAATGAATACGTGGATAAGGCACAAGATTTGTCTGGAATTCAGTCAAGTCAACATTTAAGGCACCATCAAAACGAAGAGATGCAGTTATTGACGAGACAATTTGTCCAATAAGGCGATTCAAGTTTGTGTATGTTGGACGTTCAATGTCCAAATTACGACGACAAATGTCATAGATAGCTTCATTGTCGACCATGAAGGCACAATCAGAGTGCTCGAGGGTTGTATGGGTGGTTAAGATTGAGTTGTACGGTTCGACAACGGCTGTTGATACCTGAACAGATTAAGTAGAAGTTTTGAGGTTAGAATTATGAATTTTGAGGTTAGGATCAATTATTTTTAAGTTACCTGAGGAGCTGGATAGATTGAGAACTCCAACTTAGACTTCTTGCCATAATCAACTGACAATCTTTCCATCAACAAGCTAGTAAACCCAGATCCAGTTCCACCACCGAATGAATGGAAAACCAAGAATCCTTGCAATCCAGTACATTGATCAGCCAATTTACGGATGCGATCCAAGACAATATCAACAATTTCCTTTCCAATTGTATAATGTCCACGTGCATAATTATTAGCAGCATCTTCCTTGCCAGTAATCAATTGTTCAGGATGGAAAAGTTGACGATAAGTTCCAGTACGGACCTCATCAACGACAGTTGGTTCCAAGTCAACAAAAACAGCACGTGGAACATGCTTGCCACTTCCCGTTTCAGAGAAGAAAGTATTGAATGAATCATCTCCACCTCCGATTGTTTTGTCCGATGGCATTTGACCATCTGGCTGGATTCCATGTTCGAGACAGTAGAGCTCCCAACAGGCATTACCGATTTGAACACCGGCTTGACCAATATGAACTGAGATGCATTCACGCTGGAAGAGAAAGGGAGGAAAATGAAACGGTTAGAGATTTTTGAAGACAATGAGGTTATGTACTTTCATTTTGAGGTTATGTCAATAAAATTTGAGGTTATGTCAATAAAATTTGAGGTTATGTTATTAACTTTACGGTTATATTGCACAAATTTTAGACTATTTTGCCTAATTTGTAGGTTAGAAACCAACTGAATTTCATTTCTAACCTCAAATCTTAAAATTCCCTCAACATAACCTTAAAAAACCTCAAAATTATTTAACACTCCATCCTTAACACTCAACACATCACCAAAGCAGGTCATGAGACTGTCTTTAATAGCCATATTTTCTATAATTTCCCCCAATTAAAGTCACAATTTAGCATGCACAAGTTCCAGTACAACATACGTCAATAACAATCGCGTGTCAAAGGATTCGGACTTTCATGCACGCAAGTGTTGAGCCACCCACAATTTAGAGATTTTTTTATTTCAATTCCGTGGAAAAATGTTTGTTCTGCGTCAAAATAGCCGCTTTTGATATTTTGAAACTACTTATTACATTAACATAAATAAAGGACAATGAACTGAATCGATTTCATCGAAATTTAACCTGTTTTATGATTTATTTTGCGCATGCTACAAGTCAAGGTCTTTACATGCTGACTTGCATGGCATATTTTATTTGGAAGTGAGTGTGGAATGAGTTATTGGGAGTTGTATGACATTGTGGCATAGTTTTGGATTTTTAAAGGGGTTGTTTGAAATGTAAATAATGATTAGAGTTGAGTTTAAGAGGAGGTGGGGAAGGGGGTGGGGCGGTTTTATTATTATTATGTCTATTTCCCTATTATTTGCACATTGATTGATAAAAATGACCAAAACTATCCTTAACAACCACAATTATACCTCTTTTCCTCAATATCCTTACTTATTGCCTTCATAATATTCTCCAAGTCTACAACTTCAACTCATAATCAACCATTTACGACCTCATCGTGACTTTAAAAATCCATCAAACTAAATTTCCTTCCTACAAAAGAATTTTTTCCGAGTATTTCTTTTTTCAGTTCCTGCACGAAAATAATATCAGACTTCCTCAATTTTTGATCTACTTTCCACTCTTCCTGTTATTTTTTTTCTAATCTAAAAAAGTGCATTGAACCTTAATTTTTCACACTAGACTAGAAACATTCTAAATTGCTGTCCCTATTCTCCATAATTACACTTTCATGCAATCGCAATGAACATCACTGATTCATTATTAAAATCCCTTCATTTATGTAAATAACAATTTGCTGTTGCTGTTTCGAGTTGTTTGGATTAATTGCGAGCAAATGAGGATTTTTTGAAATTAGAGTGGAAATTGTAAATATAAAAATAATGAGAATTGGTGTGAAGTGGAGTAGTTTGAATTGGAATTGAGTCTGAGTGGATTTTTGGAGTTGGTTTCTGAATAGCACAAGTAGGTTAGTTGAATAGAAATTCGGGCTAGCTATAGAACTCCTTAATCTGATCATATTCTTTGTATTCAACCATCAAATCAACAATTAAATGTTTTCAAATCTAGTTCTCGCAATGTCACGAGTAGAGAGCTTTAAAGCTTTTAATTAAGAGGATAAACAAAGAAAAATTAAATACTGTCAGGTGCGGATGTAGACATAATATTCGTGATGAAGGATTTTTTATAATAAACTTTTTATTACAATTTTTTAAAAAATAAAATTATTCGTGACTAGTTGCATGCAAGAAAATTAATTAAAGTTTTTTAATTTTAAGGAAAAAGTTTGTTTTGTAAATATTTGAAAGTTATTGGATTAAATTGTATACTTTATTCTAGATTTTTCATGTTTTGGGTTTCTAAACTTTTTTTTAAAAATTATGATTTTCAATTTAATCAAATTTTTTGGATTTTTTTAAAATAAAAAAAAATTGCTGGGGGTCCTCGATTTAAATAAAATCGATTTTATCGAAAAAATTCTGGAAAAATTCACTCAGTCAAAGCAAAAATTTCTGGTAAAACGCCTCAAGCTAGCTTCATTAACCCCCCCTTTTTTGCACCCAAACAACACCACATCAAGTTCCTTATTCTTTCCTGTATGACCACCATTTCCCTTCTCAATTTATATCACAATAACCCACCCCATTGAGACATAATAACAGGTGATTTTGATAACTAAAACATAGGTGTGTTCGGCTTTTCCATTTTCATGGCTCCAAAATGACAGCGAGCGTGTACTTTACTGTTGAAAAATTCAAACAAAAGAAAAATTTCCATAAAATTGCCGAATTTTTTTTATGGGACACGAAAATATAGGCACCATGAAATTACAGACTTTATGTGATTAATAATTTAATGAATTTTTACGCTAAATATAAAATAATGTGAAGGACTCGAAATGTGATTCTAAAAATATTGAATATGGTTGCTAGCCTAGAAACTAGCTGTACCATCGTGTGTCACTATCGAATTATTATTTTTTTTGTTGCAACTTCGATGTTTGAATTATTTGGGGATTAAAACTTGAATTCAGTCATAAATTATGATTTTGAAGCTTCAATTGGTTCAGACACTTGTTGCATGTCTAAGCATCTACAGCAGTGGTGGTAAACCTTCTTTAAGTCCCAGCTCACCTTGACGTTAAATCATGATCAAAATCACACACAGCATGTGGTTCGTGGAATTTCTTGAATTTTTTGTCGACACACTAGTGTGTCGCGGCACAAAGGTTGGCCATCACTGATATAGGCGACCAATCTTAAAGACTTTGGATGTAGCTACTTAAAATGGCGTCATAGAATTATGAAAGATTAAATCTACCCACCCAAACATGTGTCATTAGCTACAATAGATCAGATAAGCCTTAGAACAATACGATTCATAACTCTAATGACTCTTGGTTTCTTATTCTACATTAAAATTGATTTCTGTCTTCTTTATCGCCCTCACGTGATCCACAAAATTTTTATTGACTATAGAATGACGCTTGTGTATGCTAAATAAGTGAAGAAGGCACGAAACGGAAATTCCAATTTTTTTCTTCAATTAGTCATGGATTAATTTTATCATTTGTCACACCTTATTATGCTAATCGATGGAAAATGTGGATGTTTAATGTAAAATTCAATTATAATATTTTTTTTGAAAATTCATAGATACAGCAAAAGTCAGCTAGTGACCCAGAATTCCACAAAATCTACTAAATAATTCTCATTATGATTTATGAAGTGCAAATCATTCATAAAATAACAATTTTTCGTTTATTTATGCATCCCATAATTAATTTCACTACAGTCGAGACTTCTTACATCAAAAGTCGAGCCTCATTCTTTGCAATTCATTGACACACAGTGAGAACAGGTGCGTAACTAGGGGGGAGAGTAAATTCTTCATTTTGTTTGGGTTTTTAAGAAGAAATCCTAAAAATATGCCCCCCCCCTCCTCCCCCCAAATTTATTGTCACTTTAATTTCCTGGCTTCGCCCTTGAGTGGAACTGAGCAATTAATCAAATGACAGCAACAAAAAAAATTGCATAAATCTGTTTGCATAAATGGGAATGTTTACACAATAATAAATCTTCTTTTCTTGGGAAGTTGTTGTGAAGATGATTGTTATCGAGATGAGATCTGTGAGTATGAATCCAGGGGTGCAGTATAAAATTAGGGTAACCATCTAATTTTTATGAAAATACAGGACATTTGATAAAATTTCCTAAAAAATACAGGACACAAAGGAAAACTTGAAAATTAACGGAAATTTTCGTGAAAAAAGTACGGGACCTGGAACAAAATTTTCAAATTTATACAGGACAGGGTTTTGAAATACAGGACTGTCCGTTGTAAAATTACGCAGATGGTCACCCTAAGTATAATTGACAATTGATCACAATTTGATATTCAGAAGTGTTTGAGGAGGGCTCTAAAGTCAAACTACAATGAATCAGCATTAAGAAGATTCTAGACCTGAGTAGCACAAGTTGGTTAATCAAATACGAATCTGTCGTCAAGCCAGCATGACTCTGGAATGTTGCTAGCTTCAATTTAAATCCAGCACCATAGCAGAGTCATTTTGACTTGATGCCAGATTTCTATTGGACTAACCGACTTGTGATGTTCGGAAGAAATTCTAATCTCGATTAGCTTTTTGCTGTGACAAGTGGATTCCTTGTCTTTTTTGTGCAATATGTATTGATAATGTAGCTCAAAGAATTCTAATGTAAGCTACAGACAGTAATATCGTCAAAAGAGGGGTTCGGTTCACACTGCAAACTGTAAAGAGCATTGGTATGGCAAATCCTCACTTGTTTAACAATTTAGCCATTAACAACTCTAGTAAAGCTGGTGATTAACTACATTTGAATGGTTTTTAAGCACAATTTGGTATTATATTGTCAAAATTCATCTGCTGTACCTTCAAACATGCAACACTAGGACCTTATAAAATCACTAAACCCCCTCAATAAGCAAACTAAGGCTCACAATTCCCATTAAAGTCCAACAAAGCGATCCCATTGCTCATACACACGCTAATAAATGCACTTGAATTCCTTTTCGCAATTTCATTTTATTTCAGCTTAAACAAAACAAACGAAAATAAAAATGTATATAAATTATATATTAACATTTATCACGCATGATTTGCTTTTAACAATCTCGTCTCGCAGTCTGAGAAATGAAACTTGATGATGCGATAAAAACAAAGTAACGAAAAATAAAGTCAATGAATATGGAAAAATTCACAAAAATTGCCTTTTTTGGATGCAAAAATAATTTTTTGCAGTTCATTTGTTTATGCTGTACATTTTTTTTTTTTGAGATTGGTGAGGCTTGGAGTTAAGGAATTGATTTCAAGGGATTGGCAAGTGGGTTTAACTCTTCTTAAAACCCCGAAAATCCACTTATTAGCATCCAAACTACCGCTAGAGTCGTAAGCTCTCCAATTTCGCATGATAAAAATTCATCATTCATAGAAGAAATTCCGCTTATCTTTTGAAAGATTCGTGGGCTGAGCAGTTTCAACTATGAGAAATTAAATTCATTAATGTCCAAATATGCACGAATTAACTCACTTTAAACATGAACAAAATAATTCAATTAAGACTAATTTTTTTCTACTAAATTTAATTTCTGAAAAGTTGGTATTTCCATTTTTGGATCATCTTTTTATATTTTTGTGGACTAATTTGTTAAGCGACGTCGCATTAATTACGACATATGATGACAGAAGAACAATAGATAATTGACTCAATATCGTGGATGTATGTCGAGCATGGGATGTTCCTCTTGATATAATTTTATGTAATTTGATAGTCGCTTTTTGTGTTTCATTGGATTTTCCTAATTTTTGAGTATTTTTTGTTGAAGTAGAAGGCGATTGTCAATATTTAAACAGGAAGATGTGGGTTTGGGATGCAGATTGGCTGAATGGTGTGGCTTTATAAAGTTTTTTTTAAATTTTTTTGAATTTTTTGATATTTTCTGAATTTTTTGATTTTTTTGAATTTTTGACTTTTTGATTTTTTGATGTTTTCTGAATTTTTACTTTTTTTTGAATTTTTGACTTTTTGTATTTTTTGACTTTTTGACTTTTTTTAATTTTTTGAATTTTTTAATATTTTCAATCTTTTGACTTTCTTAACTTTTCAAATCATTTCTAAAAATCAAAATAACAAAAAAAAATTCAAAAATGCGCTCTAAACCCAATCATACCCCAACATGCCTCCCATGCTTCCTCGCCTTCTTATTCTACAACAATACATACTTTTCGGTTCTGGATAATAAGAATCATTGATACACTCATTGAAAGTATATCGGAACGGCTTCAATTCTTCATTCAACGATGCGAAACGGAAATTTGTAATTTTAGATTTTTGCCTCGTCGTCAATTGTACTTTGTGTTTATGATACACGCGAAATTTACTTTGTTTTTGAACAGGAATTGAAGACTTTGAAGTGAAATGTAATGAATCATAGCTTTGTGGATGTGTCATTTGGGTCGATGGACTATGAAAGTGAACCTTATGGTAAAATTTGGGAGATTATATTTTTGGCAACATTAAAAATGCAAAATTCACAAAAATCTCTGAAATTCCCAAAATTCACGAAAGCACATCCACGCCAAAAATACTCTTCCACACCCTAATAGACACCAATCATCCGGATCAATGACTGCACAGAGTTAGAAAATTGCACAAAAAATAGCTACTGCACTTATTTTATTGTTTCGTAGCTTTATCGTCCATAAAAAGGCAAGAATGCACTCAACAGAAAGAATTGCTAGCCAATTATTAAGCATGTGGATCATTAAGAATACAAACTTGCGTCGGAAGTTGCAAAGAAGACAATTGACATGTCTGAACTTATCAGCTTATTATGTCAACTTCCAACACGTACTTTAAACTCAATTTTCTCAGTCAATTATAAAAAAACAAAGGAAATAAGTCAAATGTAATCCAATAGTTTGAAATAATTGACGTTAATTGGATTTATTGATTGGCTTTGACTGCTTGAACATGTGTGGATATTGAGACTGTGGACTTATTGGTGATTAATGGATAGGCAATATGTAAGGAATGAGAATTTTGGTATATGGTAAATAATGAGGAACTTGGTGGCAGGTTTTACTTAAGTATGGCTCATAAAATCCAGTTAATGTCAACAATCAAATACTCAGGCTCGAGATAAGCTCAAAAAAGAATGGTTCCACCCCATTTGAGCTGTGTGGATTGGTTCACATCTCGACAAAAATCAATTTTGTGTTGCATTCTCAACAATTCAGTTTTTATTTATTCTTAGAAATTTCTTAGTATCTTTACGTTCTTATAACTCAGGGATGGCCAATCCATGTGCTGCGTCACTCTAGTGTGCCGCTTAAAAAGTTGAAGAACCCTACAAACCGCATGTCGTCTGCAGTTTGAGTCATGGCTTTTCACCAAGGTGTAAAAAGGTTTGCCACCACTGTTAAAGCTTGATAATAAGCAATAACTTAGCAGTCCATAACATGTCTCTATTTCAAAGCCAGAAAGACCAATTTTTGAACAATTGCCAAGACATTCAGGCTCAAAAATACGAGACTTTCCACCCAAAAATTGCTCAATTGGACAGCCTAGCTATACCTACTGTCCCAAGCCTCTATCCTCTAACAAAGACTCCTTCAATTCCAAATAAACCATCATTATTTCATACCTCGTGCCTATCCCACTTCTTTTTATCACTTTAAAGTTGTCAGCGTGTCAAATTTCATTACTAATTTTTCATGCATGTCATTTTTTGTGCCTTGTTGCTTCTTATTTTTCTCATTTATTTAAAAAGTTCTAAGAAGAAGAATTATTTAAGTTAATTAGAATAATTTTCGTTGTCTTCTTTTCTTTGGGTTGATTTGTGTTGTGTCTTATGTCAAACTTAGTCATGTTTTTGGGAATGGCAAAATGTGGAGTAATTGAAAATTTTCCACATAATGTAGCTGCTTCTGATCTTCTTTTTTATTGCTGGTATTTTGGCTTCTCTTAATATTTTCATACTTAATTTAGAACAGCTTATTTATAGTTGTTTAAGAATCTGTTTTTCTTTTTTTATCCATTTTTTTGCAACTTGTAAAGATTTATGTTCAGATTATTAATGCTTTCCATGCTATGTGCTGTTGTTCATCGTTAAAATCATGAATGTGAGTAGTTTTTTGATATGATATTTCAAATAATGTAAATGGACATGGCAGGGTTTGTCTTGTAAGGTCACCCGGGATCTCTACACTAGTTTAAATTGATTTTAATAAGAATTTAAAGGAATAAATTCAGATCAATGGTGTGAAACTGATCAAAAATGATAAACAATGATCAAAATCCGATTAATCGGTTCCTTACTCTTGGTTCAGCCTTTGGAGTTGATTGATAGGACCAAGTCAGGATTTAACTAGTCAACAATTGACCACATTAGAATCTTGACCTTCTGAAAGATTGAAATGTGTTTGGTGAGCTAAATTTGGTCCTTAACCCACAAAACTCAAAAGTCAAAACTTCAACAATCACCAAAAAAATCCAAATTTAATAAGTTCTAAACTTAAACACATGAATAAATCATGTAATTCGACAGATTACTCAATCTTAGTTCTTGATTATTAAATTAGCAAAAAGTTTCTTCTTTTCTGAACTGAAGTAATTCGTAAAATTCTTTCAGATTCGCCAAAAAAAGTGTTCATTAAAAATTCTTTTTTTATCTTATCTTACTTTTCTTGATCCATCAAGTCTAAGAAGAACTAGCTTGCTAATTGATTCGTTATAATTTATTCTGTGGTTGATGATGAGTTTTGAGTTGTGAAAGATTATTGCAGGTTTTTTTGTGGTTTAATTGCAAGTTTGCTGGGATTTTACAGATCAACAGTGGCTGATTTCTATGGCTACCTAGGGCATCCTACTTGCTTACTTACTGTAACCATGTTCCTATATGGAGCTTAGGTTACAACAAAAGGCTTTTCATCTGACTCTGTTACTGGCTCTGTCACCTAGTTTGTACAACTTCTTTGTCCGCACATTAAGATGAAATTCTTTCATTACTGTTCTGCACCAAGTAGCTTTTGGAGCTCCAGGGCGTCTTTTCTCTTGCGGATTCCAACCAAGGGCGTTGTAAGAAACTTGTGATTCTGTCCCAGCAGTGCTATGGTATTTTTCTTTCAAAGTGTATGTCCGATCGAGCCGTCCTTTCTCATCTGTATCTTCTTGTTGATGTCTTGTTTCTCTAGAAGCTTACTACTAGGGCACCCTACAGAAGGAATGAAATTCGATGCACTGCAGTATTAACAGATCCACCAAATCTCATCAGACGTAGAATTTCATTCAATTCACTGTGAAATTTTTCATTAACATTTTTTCATTCCTTCTTTTTACTATCAAGAATTCTCATTTCTCGCATGAACATCGACGCTGGCAACAATAAAAGCAACAAAATATCCAAGAAGAAAGCCTCGAAGCACGGTTGAAGGAGAATAAAAAATAATAATTTTTTTTAATTGTTTAAAGTGCAAAACCGTTATTTTATAATTGATACAAAATAGAAAAAGAAAAATGTTAAATGCGAAAAAATTCTTTAATTGATTTTTATGACTATGTTGTGGATTATTGTTGATGGAGTTTTTTAATGCAATGGGGTCGCTAACTTGTTACTTGAATATTTCTAGTGGGAGTTGGGTCTAGGTTTTTAATCTATTCAAATAAAATAGACAGAAAAGTTTAAAAAGTAATTTTTTAGATTTCTTTGATTTTGAAATTTTTCAATTTTTTTAATTTTTGTTTTGCAAATTAGTTTCACTTAAATTCAATATTAGGGATCATTGGTGGGTCATTGAAGTAAGTAAGTAAATAAGAAGGTAAACTCAATTTTTTGATGCATAAGCTTGCAGTAAAACAAGTAGTTATCAGTTCAATTCAGTTTTATTATTGTCACTGCTATAAAATTAATTTTACGACCAGTGCTATCAGAAATAATAAAATGATTGCTCGTCAAATAAAGATTCCGATGCTAATAAATTTGAATTGACCTTGATAAGATTAAAAAGTGACACATCTGAGTACATTTGATGAGTTAAAGCTGGAAAGGTTTGAGATTTTTGAGATATTCGATTTTCAAACTTTCTGCAGCCATTACTGAACCAATTAAATGGGAAAAAGGTCACAATTGATCAATTTCAACATGCAGAATCATCTGAGGTAGTTGTGGCTTCTTTTGTCAGTGCTACTCAAGCTATAATCCACGATAAACAATCTGTAATGCTTACTAAAGGTCCCTTCTAAGTTATTTATGTTCTTGGAGGTTTAAAGACACGACAGAAGTTTTCAAAAGAAGCTTATGCTTCAAAAAGTTCAATCAATTCTTCAGGTCACACTAATCTCATAAAACTGCAACAACTTATTGACCCAAGCTTCTCTAAATCACCACAAACATGAACTTTTGTTCCCATGACACTTCTATAAACTGCAATCTTAAATGTTTCTGTCTATAAAAACAAAAGAATTCAGCACTTTCGCACGCTAGCATTCATGATTTCACCTCAATTTACGATGCACAGCTGATAATAGCAGCACAGCAATCAAAGTCTATTGACCGCGGAGATTTAATTTTTTTATTTTTCAGTACATGCCAAAGTGTAATTAAGCTAATGGAAGACATGAAATTAGTGTTGAATGTAGTTCAGAGTTTGAACTGATTTTAGTGATAATTGGAAGTGCTGGAAACATTTTTTAAAATTGCACAACTGCCAAAAAAAATTATTTTTTTATTCATGTCCTTTAAAAACTTCCTGCAAAAACAAATGCATTTCCTGCATTCTACTGCCCTAAATTCTAGTCTTATAAAAATAAATTTCAAATTCCTCCCCATTTTGCTTTACTTTCTCCTCATTTAAAATGTTTATTGATTTTTATTTGCACACATTTCCATGGAAGTTTGAACTATTTCGAGTGATTTTTGTGCTTTAACTCATTTTTATGAATTATACCAAGAACTAGCCAAGGCGTATACACTCGAGACTAATACAAAAAATTGTTACAAATTCGATTCCCAACGAACCCGACTTGTTTTACATTAGTAAACACATATGGTAGTTATACGGAGATTTACAGATTGTCCGACTTGAAATTCTGCAGTTGGACAACTTAGATTCGACCAAATTCTTCAATGCTGTCATTTGATTCATGTTCATTGAACCAAAAAAATTCCTAAACGGTTTTCCTGAAGTAAATTCCTGAAGTACCAAATTGAACTAATCATTTTATTACCCATTGTGTCTATTTTTATTTGTGTTTCATCTTCAAATGCTCATAATAACAACAATAAGCTACAAATTGGAACCACATTGAGCACCAAAAAGAAGATTTCTTTTTATTTATAACTCTAATTCATAACTTTAGTTCTTCATATTATTTTCAATCTTCAAAGATTTATTTATTCCCAAGTTCATCAAACTTAACTTCTTAAAAATTAATACATTGTAAGCCTCAATCTCGTCTGGCATGCAAATTAAGCTCATTGCAATTCTGAGAACATTTTTTTCTTTTACAAATTGCAGTTCAAATTTATTTTAAACTTCGGTAAAGAAAGGTTAATGTTATGGAAATCTCATTAAATAAGCAAAGTAAATGCACAGAATGTGATGTGAATTTTTGAGGAAATTGAAGCTTTTGTTGTCGGAAAGGTGATGATTTAAATGATTAATATTAATTTTGAGAGTTCTTTGTTGTTTTTGCTGTTGAGATTATTGGAATTTTCAGGGGATCAATGAAAGGACGTGGAATTGAAGTAGGGATTAAAAGAAAACAAAAAATCGCTTCAAACTTAAAAGTTACAATGTGAGAGACTTTAGGGTGAAAGAATTGGAAACTAAGTGGATCATGATCTTTATAAATTCTGACACTGATATGGCAAAAAGTCTCAACTCCGTAAAAAATGACTGGCTTATTTTTGACTAGATTTGTACCAACTACAAAGATTTGAACTCTAATTATTCAAATAAAAGACCCGCAAATACAAAATCCAGTTAGATTTTCAATCTTTAATTTTATTTTCAGAACCCCTGACCTCCTCAATATTCAGTAAAATTCCTGAGTCACTTCCAAATCTAGCACAACCAAAAAGTCTTCTTCCCATTTTTTTTTTTTGATTGAGAATTTAGAATTATTTTTATACTTTTTTGAATAGTCATGCTCATGGGAATTAAGTAAGATGTGAAAAAATTGCTCAATTCTTTCACTTTGAGTTGTTTGATGCTTTGCGTGTAATGAGAAGAAGATGAAGATTGTGGAATGTATGCGATATGGAATTAACGATAATTCATTAGTGCTCAGTTCATTGCATATTACTGTAATTGATCGTTTTCTTTGCTGCTTGAGATTTTTATAAAGAAGATGAAGAAGTTGTTGAGTTGTGGAAGTTGGGATTTTGGGGGAATTGATGATAAGTTTTGGGTTAGATTGAGGAAGTGTGTGAAGGGTCGAGATGAACCGATGTTCATTATCCTAAGAGTCAATCTTAAAGCAATTCCGGAAAGTCTTTTGGACATCGAGTCATTCAAAAAATTTTGAGTTCATTGACTTCAAAACAGCCTTACATAACCTCAAAATTTCCCATCCACAAACTTTTTTCACACTTTTTCTTTAACTTTCCAAAAAAATATTTTTTAACATCCACAAAAAAAATTTCGCGACTTTTACAACAACGTCAGTCATTCATCAAACGACTTTACAATTTCCTCGTAAAATTACTTTTTTTTGTTCCACATGCTGCAATAAAATAACATTTCACAGCAATATCACTGAACTTTTTATTGCGATAATTTTTTCATAATCTTGAATGACAGACGTTTAGATCTTGTGGAGGCACAAATGTGCTATTTTTATGATCTTTTTCATGCCTTATTTGAAAAGAATTTTTTGTGATGTTTTCTTTTGATTTGTTGAATAACTTTTTAAGATTTTTTAAGATCAAAATCTTTGTGTGCGGTACTTGAGAAATTAGAAATGATTTTTTATTTTTTGAAGATCTGAATTTTTGTAGATTCAATTTCAATAATTCATAAATTCAACTTCAATATCCAATCCATACATAAAATCTAATGAACACATAATAGACCCAAAATGTGTTAAATATCTCAAATTTCATCTAAAAAATTTCACTCTGAAAAATGCAGCAATTAACCCCAGCAAGAGCAAATTTCATGTTAACGGTGCTTATTTATTTATTTAAAAACTTATTTTAATTGCAGAATTATGAGATTTGTTGAGGCATAAAAAGTACAGCTACAGTCATGTAAAAACAGCATTAAGCTGATGTGTAAAATGTAGACGAGAAATTTCTCGATAAAAAATGTTAAAAACACCTACAAAAATTGTAAAAAGCTAGACTAGGTTCAGTTTCAATGTCGTGCTGTTGTTGTTGACAATTGTGTGGACTGGATGATTTGGGATTGAGAATAATTGTTGTTTTTTTTGGGTTTTCAATATCAACAAAATTATGGGTTGCCCAACTGAGCACTTTTAAGCGGCACAGTCAAGCTTTTTTACGTATCCCAATTTTTGACCAAAAATCGACAAAAACCGATTTACAGCCCAACTCATCTCATTCAGAAAAAAACCGTTTGAACCGCAACTTTATTTATATTTATTTACAAAACGAAAAAAAACATACAATTTTCTCATGAATCATTTTAAGATTTTTTCGTTTAATTTGTTCCATTTGCACATATGTCTGCAGACGTATGACTGCAAGCCTATCGTCTTTAACATGATGATGAGTAATGCATGGAGACATAAGAAGTCTTTTCCGTCACTTTTCTTATTTTTAATTGTTGTTAAATTTAGAATTACTCAAATGAGAATTTTTTCATGATTAATGCAAGGGTCCGGAACTGATCAAAAATGATCAAAATTGATCAAAATAGTGAAGGAAATTTTTGGACCTTTTGAGTATTTTTTTGACTTTTTGAAGATTTTTGATTTTTTAAAAACTTTTTTAAAGGATTTTTGATAAAAATTTATATTTAAAAATTCTCAAAATTTCAAAAATTCGATTTTATATTTTTATTGTTCTTTTTCAAGTTTTTCATGAAGTTGAGACACTCGGTGACCCTCTGGATCCTCTGAACTGACAGCGAAAGAAACCTTAATTTTCAAAAAGGCCAAAAGTTCAGAAATTGATTAAATTCATTCGCAAAATTTATTTTAATCTCATTTGACCCAACTTAATTGCATGTGACAATTTATACAAGTTTTTGTAATTTTTTTCAGTCAACTTTACGTGACATTTTGTGGATAAATATGACCGACAGGTACGCGTAGACATGAAAATTATTCAGTGTATTTTTTTCCCTAATTTTGAAAATCAAATTGTCTGATTTTTTAATAATGGTTTTGTCAAAATTTTAACTTTCCACAATTTATAGTCAATTATTAATTCAGACTGGTTCATAAGATACACTGGTCAGCATATCAATCAGTTCTAGTTGTCAGAAAATCTGATTTATGTTTTGCTGATTAAAAAATCATTTTTAAGTGTAAATTTAATTTTTTCAAACTTATCACAGCATTTTTTGTAAGTTGCAGAACTTCAAAAAATCATAACTGAGCATTTTAAAAACTTTTAAACAGAATTTAACACTAAAAACCCCAAATAAAAAAATCCTAAATCTAAATTAAACTCACCATTATTACTGATTTTTAATTTTATTCAAAAATTTCCACAAGAATAAAAAAATTCAAATTAAATTTTTTTTTTGCACAATCACAAAAATTCCACTCAAGAACTTTTCTTCAATATCTTTAAAAAATAAGAGCACTAACTCACTAGTGAGAACTTATTTGTCCAATTAATTTGTCAGCGATGGAACAAATGATGAACAACTTATGAAGTCATTCAAGATGTTCGCGTTGCCTTTTATAATTCCACAAAAAAAAACATCGGCACCGGCTTTACAAAGCATGCGTTACGAAATTAGCCGAGTTGAGAGACTTTCGTCGGCATTTCGATCGTTGTTTTTGTGCATTTTTAGGCTCGGCTTTTGTTGATTATCGTACTGGAAAATGTTCTTTGATTGTTTTGGTGAAATGTTTTGAGATTTCTGAGGGAAATTTATTGTTTTTTTGATTATCGAGAATTATTATTTGCTGCTTATTATTGTTATTACTGTTATTAAGAATTTGTTTATTTACATTTTTATGTTCTTTGTTGTTTTTTATTAATTAAATGATTTGTGGCTCGTAATTTATTTGTATTTTTAATGTAATGCATTAAATGATGATTATTGAGAAGATTGACGTTAAATTGGTGAGATGAAGTTTCAGATTTATGAGAGGAATTGAGAGAACTACAATGCCATGCAGACGAGAATCTCGTGCTGTCTGCATTTTTATCAGTGGTGGGCAACCTTTTTCGAGGTGTCGTTGCATCTTGATGGAAAGTCATGACTAAAGCCGCACACAGCATACGATTTTCGGGATTATTAGATATTTTCGCTGCACTCATTGTGTCGGGCAGGGCTTTTTAAGTGAGAGGAGTAGTTCATAAGAAGTTTTTTACTGTCAAGTTTAAAATTCTGGTTTATCAGTCTCATATCCCTTTGAGTTTAGTCAATTCTTTCATTCTAATTTTGTTTCATTTAAATTTTCAAAATTGTCGAAAAATTCAAAAAAAATTAAAAAAATTTTGAAACTTTTGTTTGAAAAATCGTAAACTTTCTTCAATTTAAGTGAATAATTTAAACAAGCGCGAGTAATCTTATTAAAGTAACAGCCGCAAGCTTCAAACTTATTCAAAGTTTTCTATAAGCAATCAAAGCACCCGAAAGTGTTTACTGAAGCAGTTTTTAAGGAAATTCATCATTTGTTATCCGAAAGTGATTCAAGAAACTTGCTGATAAGTTAAAAAAATCCAATCAAAATTTGGTAAAATCTTGGAAAATCCCCTCAAGCTTTGATGAATTGTCTCATAACAAGCTTTAACCTTTTTTACACGATCTGTGGCTTTTTGACTCATTTTGAAGCAATCAGACACCACAATCGCTTCTAATTCATCCAAATCACGACAAAAAATTCCGAAAATTCAAATCTTTTTTACCTTTTCTTACAATCGTCACTTCCCCTATCCGTAAACATTCTACACCCATCATAAACTATTAAACCGTTCACATCTCACATTTGTAACGTTCCCAAATATTTTTTTTTGTGTAGTTGAAAAAGAACAGAGAAGAAAAAAACTTCGACAAAATTCCACGACAGAAAAAAATCAAATTAATAAATTTGTAGCATCCTTTGGACTAGCATTTAAGGACCAACCAGACAAATCGCAAGTGTCAATCTTGAAGATTTGGTCGAAATAAGAAAAATTCTAGCATTTTATTCTCAAACTTAATTTTTTAAGGTAAGAAAAATAATTTTTTTTCATTTCTTTTGTCACAACTACAAATGCACTTTGTGACGCCGACAAAAAAATAAACGTCGAGTTAATTTTGCAAAAAGGTCTTAATTGAGGTGTGAATTTGAGATGATTCTCGATGATGTCATCTGGAAGTGCTCAATATTTTCTCAAAAAATCATAACTTTAGTTCCAAAATTTCACAAATAATCCATTGGATTAGAAAAAAACACTGCAACTTATGGACTGGATTAGAAATTACGTGGCAGTAAATATTCAAATATTTATTTTTTTTATCTACTTTTTTAGTGCATTCGAAATGGGTCTCACAATTTCAAGTGTCCTCAATCGGCTCTTTGGCAAGAAGCAAATGAGAATCTTGATGGGTAAGTTGAGCATTTAAAGTTGGAGATTATTTTTTTTTTAATGTTTTCGTGGTTCCAGTGATTTTTGTGTGTCTAGAAGATTAAAATTGATTCTGATGTGATAAAACTGGAATTTTTGTGGACATAAAATGTGGATAGTCTAGAGTTATTGACATTTAAAAGTTCTATAAATAGAACGACTGAGTTTTCGATTTATTAAGGTTTGATTCGTGTGATTTATTAGTAATATGAGTCATGTAAGCCTGATTAACACACTTCGATTAATAAAATAGAAATCCGGCACCAAAGCAGGTGTAGCTCTGTCATGGTGCTGGATTTAAATCAAAGTCAGCATCATGCTAGAGTCATGCCGGATTTCTTATCGATTAACCGATTTGTGCTTTTCAGGGTGGGATTTTTATGTGATTTATGTTGAATTACAAAATGTTATAATGCAGCTTATGTTGTTAAGTTGGTTTATAAACATTGAATGAATAATGTAGAGCAGGAACATATTGACATAGTGGAGATTGGGAAGGCATGGGTGTAGCCAGACTAATTTTTCATATGAATTGTTTGACTTTATGATTTTAAGCCTATGATAGATAGTGTGTCTAATTAAGTGGTTCAGGTAAGCTAGTTTAAAAATAATGTCCAGTATGGTGGTGTGGTTGAGCTTTGTGAAGTTTAAAAAAAAGGAAGTAGCGAAAGGGTCTAAAAACATTGATTTACGATGAACTACAATAATGCGCATCATCTCATGAATTACCTTTGATCAAACGTCTTCTTGAGAGTTTCTCACCTTTGCTAGAAACCCCTTCATTCAGTCCAGTTAACAGTTGCTATCTATATGACCTAAATGTATCTATGTAAGTTCCATTTTATGTCCTTCCTTCTTTCTATCAATAAATCAATCAACCAAATCATCCAGTGTTGAAATAAAGTTTCCTTTGACTAGATTTTGCCTTTGATCTAGTAAAGTCGTGGCATTGCAAAGGCACAAAAAAAGCAATGGTGAAAAAATTGACTTTGACGAAGCGAATGACTTGTGCCTTTGATTTCAAATTGCCTCCGACCTTTTTGAACTCAAGTGCTAAATATCAACACTGAAATCAACTGTCAGAACCATTTTATTAATTGATAAGTTCATGCACGAAATTCAGTTACTTTTGGATGTATTACACTCTTTTGTCAGTGTAGTCGAATTCCCAAGTGATGCAATGATATGCTTTAAACGTTTTTTAATTAACTTAAAAGCTGATTAGTTTGTCACGCTTAGCTACGCTTTCTTGATATGTGACTGAACATTTAGGAAAGCTTTTCGGTTGCAAGAGCTTAGTATTAGAAAGGAAATCAGGTCATATCTGTAGATGAACTACAGGAGCCAAGGCTAGTTATCAAATATTAAGATGTGAAGGAGATGCCAGTTCCAAATGTCAAATCTCATCCAGGGTTAATGACTTATGAGGGTGTTATCAATATTGATATTGATTGCTCTGACCAAAAAGTTCAACTTACTTCCTCGCATGACACTACAGATCAATTGTGATCCATGGTTTCACTCAGATGGCACCTTAAACTGGCTCTATCAATGGCTCGCGATTGCCAATTTGCAATACTAAATGCAATACTCTTTCCATGAGTTCTTTGACATTTGATGTGCTTTCTTGACTAGATGTCAAAGTCTGTTTTAAAGATCTAATTTAATGGAGCTTCCATATGGATATTAAATGAATTAAAGAAGAAAATAAAGCTTTTGTTTAAACAAAGCAAGTTTCTTTTAATTCTTCCTGTTTTGGTCATCTTCTGGAAACTCACATGACTCACAATCAAGCAAATCCCCTTCTTCTATACCCTTACAATATTTCAGCTAAGCTCTTCTTACTAAAATTCTCGGAAATATCACATTCAAGTGGATTTTCTTCCAAATCAATTAACAATTTCCATTTCTTCATTTCTCTGAGATTTATTATGACTCAATTTAATAGAACAAAAATAGCCGTGAGACTTTATTAGGTCAGAATTTGCATATTTCAATCAACCTATTTTCACAACTTCGTAATTTATATTTTATTTTTGCATCGTATTCGTACTTAGACAATAGAATTATTTTTTGCAAGTTGGCAAGTAGTTTGGGTTGATAAATAGAATGACTTATACTAGACAGTCTATAAATATGGACTATCAAGTAGGTTGAGGTAGTAAATACGTCATAAATCAGCCTTCAACCCAGTTGAATGTTTTTCTACTCACACAGAATTTTTGTCGTATTTTTATCAATTTTCAATTGAAAATCAATCATCTTATCTCCAACTTTACTATCCATACCTCTACAACTATACTAAACACTCTGTTCCATTTCAGTCGGTCTCGATGCTGCCGGTAAAACAACAATCCTCTATAAACTAAAGCTCGGCGAAATTGTCACAACCATTCCAACAATCGGATTTAACGTTGAGACTGTAGAATACAAAAACATTTGCTTTACGGTGTGGGATGTCGGCGGTCAAGATAAAATTCGTCCATTGTGGCGCCACTACTTCCAAAATACGCAAGGATTAATTTTCGTAGTCGATTCAAATGATCGTGAGCGTGTTGTTGAGGCGGAACGTGAATTACACAATATGTTGAATGAGGATGAGTTGCGTGATGCTGTGCTGTTGGTGTTTGCTAATAAACAGGATTTGCCAAATGCTATGAGTGCATCAGAATTGACCGATAAGTTGAGGTTGAACTCGCTACATAATAGAAGTGTGAGTAATTTAAAAATAATGTGTGAAGGCACCTGCATCTAGGATTCTGGTGTTAAAGCACCTGAATCTAGATAACCTAGTGTGAAGGCAGCTGAACCTAGAAAACTAGTGTGAAGGTAGCTGAACCTAGAAAACTAGTGTGAAGGCACCTCAACCTAGAAAAGCTAGTGTGAAGGCACCTAAACCTATAAAATTAGTGTGAAGGCACCTAAACCTATGAAATCAGTGTGAAGGCACCTCAACCTAGAAAAGCTAGTGTTAAGGCACCTAAACATATGAAATTGAGTGTAAAGGCACCTGAACCAATCAATAATTTAACTAATTCTTTCAAATTTCCATTCATTTTTAGTGGTACATCCAAGCAACATGTGCAACGCAGGGTAATGGATTGTATGAAGGCCTTGACTGGTTGTCCAAAGAATTAGAGAAAAAATAATTAACAGATCGATAGCAGCAAACAGCAAAAATTATAACAAGAAATGACTGCAGTGATAAGAAATGAATTTTTTTGTAAAATTATTCCCCCGAAAAAAAAATTTAAACCTTCCTGCTCGTCATTTTTATGCTCTAATTATCCATCCTGATAAAAATTTCTTCATAAATTAAAAATTATTGTTTGAAACTTCTTAAAAAAAAGTTTTTTTTGCATACTTTTGTTCGTGAGAGAAAAAGCTCATCTCAAATGTGAGAGATTTTTTTGTCAAAACTTTTTTCTTACCATAAAGAAAATTCCAAAAAAAGACATAATAAAGGTCGAAAAAAAGGCATTGTTGATGGCCAACAGAAAGAATTTTGTACAAAAATTTTCCAAATTTTCTCACTTTGAATAATTCTGTTTAAGTCCTTTTCTTATTATAATAATTTTTATTATTTTTTGTATTCAAGAATTAACCTGCATAGCAATTTATCTGTTAAAATGTATAATTTAAAATATCATTATGAGTAAAAAATTGAAAATAAAAATTCAAAAAATTAAAAGAAAAATTGAATTTTTGAAGTCAAGTTTCAGATTCAGGTGCCTTCACACTAGGTTTTCTAGGTTCAGGTGACTTCACACTTGGTTTTCTGTGTTCAGATGGCATCACACTAGTTTTTAAAAGTGCATGTGCCTTCACAGGAGTTCCTAGAGGTTCAGGTGCCTCCACACCAGCTTCTAGAGGTTTATGTGCCTTCACACTAGCTTCTAGAGGTTTAAGTGTCTTCACCTTAGCTTGTTAAGGTTCAGGTGCATTCACACTAGAATTCAGTTATTGACAGTAACATAAAATTTTATTTAAAGTTATCTTAACTATTTATTATTGATTTTTAATTATAGAAATTTCTCTTAGCTTTACAAATGTTTACAAATTTATTCAAAAATCTTAATTTATAGTGCATAGACCTCCTTATCCTAAGTATTGATTCCCTCCATGCTCATGCTGATGTTCTCTAAGTTCCACAATTACTCGAAATGCTTTTGGACACTTGTCACACTGATAAATTGCATCGCCAACATGAAGCTTCTGCATGTGCTTCACTAAGTCTCCTTTCGATGCATAAGCTCGATCACAGAATTTACATTCGTGGGGTTTCTGGAAGTTTTGAGTAATTATTTAGGATTCTTTAATTTTGTAAGTTTCAAGACACTTACCAATCCAGTATGAGTCATCATATGTTGATCCAATCGATGCTTCGTTGTGAATTTATGGCTACACTGTGAGCATTCATGCTTCCTTTCTAAAGTTCCATTATGTCTCTTCATATGCAACGACAGTCCCTCATTGTGCTTGAATGAGCTTCCACAAATTTCACAAACATGAGGTCGTTCGGTGCTGTGGACTGCTTCATGTCTTGTGAGTTTGGTTTTAAGGATGAACTTCATTGGACAGAATTTGCATTGGAACTTCTTTTCCTGTTCTTTATTGTGGACGTATCTGGAATGGTAAGGGAGTCAAGGTTAGTCTTGATAATATTATTAAGTAAGTTTTATGAACTGGGTCTAGACCCAGACTAGATACCCAGACTTACCTTATATGCTGATCCAACCCATTAGCCGAACTCAAAGACTTCGCACAAATTGGACATATAAACAGCGTCTCCTTATTGTGCTTAACCTTATCATGGATCTCCAAATCCTTAGCTGATCTGAACTTTTGTGTGCACTTCTTACACTCAACTTTATAGCAATCATATCTCTTATGATTCTTGACATGATTCAGAAGCTTGTCGTCAAATGGAAGTCTTTTCTTGCAGGTTAAGCACTCGTGAGTCTGTGGCTGTGCGTGGTACTTGGCATGTTCTAAAAATTCGATGAAATCTTTCAAGTTTTTGGGACAAAAATGACATTTAGTCTTTTCAGTTTTGAAAGAGTTCCTGTGGCCTTCTAAATGTTGATCTAGGTCAGTTTCTGACTGATGATCTTGCTCACATTTACAGCACTTGTAACTGACTTCGACTTCATGTGGCTCGACTTGTCGATATAGTTTACTGTGGATCATCATTATGTGATGGTTCATTTCCCTTTTGTCACTGAATTCAGCATCACATTTGTCACATTTTGTAGTTTCTTTATGCTTTGACAGCAGATGATTGTCGAGTCCACGCTTATGGAGGAACTTGGCATAGCAAATTGAGCATTTAATTTCTCGTTTCTTTGTGATTTTAAATTGTTGTTCCATCATTAAATGATCGTCAGTCATGTGATTCTCCATGCCTTCTTTATGGTCACCTGATGCTCCGCAGAGGTCACAGAAGTAAATCAGTGTGTCTATCTCATTTTCATGGACATACTTGTAATGAGCTTCAAACTCATCTTTGTCCTCAAATCTCTCAATGCAATATTCACATCCAAATGGATATGCAGCAGCACTGTGCTTCCTCATGTGCCTCAACATACTCTTTTTAGGCTTGATTTTCTTATCACAGAAGTTGCAGGTATACCAAATGTCTTCATATTCTAAAGATTCACTTCCTGGAAGTGGTCGTGGATGAAAATGTCTTTCTGACTTTTTCTTGTCTTTTGAAGGTTCTTCAGACTCAAAAGATTCAAATGTCACTGGAATCCTCACATTCATCCCATGATCATCCATCTTATGCTGCAACATTCCGATCTCCCTGTCTCCAGTCGCTGTACAAACCTCACAAATGAATATTTTTGGCTCACTTGGGTCGTGAGTATTCTCATGTGATGACTTTTTTGACTCTTCCTTGAAGCGTAAGATGCAAAAGCTGCAATAGAATGGATGAGTGATTGGGTCGTGTTTTGTGTACATGTGACGAAGGAGATTCTTTCTAGGTTTTTGTTTAATGTCACAAAAGTTGCAGGAATAGAACATGTCATCGTACCTAAAAGAAGATTGCAAATGTTTAGTTGATTAATGGTTTTGGTAGGAGTAAGGTAAGATTAATGAGGATAAGACTGGTTTTTAGGGCTGTTTGGAATCATAGTGACTAAAGGTCACATTGAGTAGCCAAATAAGCCAGCCTTTGGTTGAAGTATACACCAAACCGTATTCTTTATACTCATTTTAGTACACTATGTCCTTTTAGACTCCGTTCTTCGACTTTACCTTAATGTATCACATATTAAAGGCTATAGCTAACGAACTGACTCCTTTATCCTCAATACTGTATACTCAATAAAGTATAGTGTATACTCAATACCGTACACTATAACCTATACCATCTGTCCTTTAAAATACTTAAATTAACTCACCTTGCACCCTTATTAAGTGGCCTAGGATTGAAATTCGTTGTCTTGCCATCCTCCTCATCTTCATCTCTCTTCCTTTTACTTGGTTTAAATATTTTGTGGTCATCCTTCATGTGGTTCTTCATTCCTTCTTCGCTGATTCCGTTTACTCCACAAACCTCACAGATTATTGCCTCTGGAAACTCATTTATGTGCCGTACATTCTCATGTAAATATTTTTTGTCCTCACTTTTGAACCGTGCAGCACAGAAGTCACATCCGTGTGGCAGAAATGCTGGATCATGTTCCTGTTTCATGTGCTTTAACATTGCTTGTCTTGGCTTAGTTTGAATGAGGCAGAAGTTGCATTCATAATGTGAGTCGGAACGTCTTCCTGTGATTTGAACTAATCTTGGATTAAAAGTTGTTGCTGCAATTTTCCTCTTTTTATTAACTGGAACTAAGTAGGTCACATGCTCTGTCTCCTGCTCATGATATTCACCATCACTAATGACCTCAATATCATCAGGAATTGGAAGCTCTTCTTCCTTAATCTCAAACTCATCCTTAACTACAATTTGATCATTTGAGATCATCGAACGGAAGTACTGATCACTTTCGACGCACACTCGCTGAAGATTGAATGCTGCTGAGATGACTTCGAGGCAGTCATTACAGATTGATTTTGGGAGAAGTTGGCTGATCGGATCATCGAATGTGATGTCAATTGGACATGTTTTGGTGAGCATTTCTGATATTGGAACTCCTTCGTGTTTGGATTTGATGCTTGTTGAGTTGTTGTAGCAATCTTTGCGGCAGATCCTACAGAGGTCGTCCATTGTCTTGGGGTGCCTGAGATTTGGGACTTTTGGGGGGATTTTCAGATTTTGTTAAGAAGTTTTGTTGAATTTTAGGAATTTTGGACCAACTTTGTCAACTTTTGTGCTTCGAAGGTATGTTAAGATATGGAAGTTTTAAGCATTTTGAAGCTAGTTGCTTACAATTGACAGATTCGGTGCAGGCTTGTCAGAAGATAATTCAAATTTCATGAAGAACCGGATTTTTTTCGTAAGTTTTTGGAATTTTTTCTTATTGGAATTTTAAGTTTTTTTTTGTAAATAAATTTGTAAATAGTTTTGATCCTGTTTCACTCAAATTACTCGGTTTCGGTTTAAGTTCTGATGAAAAGCTTTGTACGAACTCAAAAGCAACTCAAACCTGCAACCTAAAATACAAGAATTATGTAAAAAATGAACGAAATTATTTTTTAATTTAAAAAATTTGAGAATTTTTTTGAAAATGTTTCAATTTTCACATTAATTTCTTGGCTTACCTTAATATTTACAATTTATGATGAAGTAGCTATCCTCTAATTCTATAAAAGTCAATCTTCAGTCCTCAAAACCATCAAAATATAGCAAAAAATTCAGTTTTCATAAAAATTTTATTCCTCAAACTGATTCCGATAACTTTTCTTCTTCTTTTCCTTTTCTTATAAAACATAAACAAATCCCGAGATGACTAAATTCTCATTCTGTCAAACTGTTTTGACATTTCGTGAGAGAATCAAGAGAGACAGCAATTGAGAGAGCGGCACATGCCACGATCTAATGTTTACATTCTCAGCCAGCTGATTTATTTTTTGAGAATTGTAAAAAGTTTTTGCAATTATTTTTTGAGAATTTTTGAGGATTTATTTGCTATGTTTTTGTACTTAATGGTGTGAATTTAAGAGTTAATTAGCTAAAGTAACAACAGTCATTGAGAATATTGAAGGTTTAAGCATTTAAATTAAGAGTTTAAGCAAATCACATTAAAATTGAAGGAAAAATCGATTAAAGGATTGTGAAAATATTGAAGAAAGCTGCATTTTTTGAGATTTTAGCCAATTTTAAAGAACTATCGGATAGAAGTGCCTTTAACTTGATTCAATGCTGCAGATTTATTTATTGTTCATCTAAAAACTTAAGAATAAATTGCCAATAACTGAAGAAATCAGAAAATCTTCAAATTAAAGTATTGCAAATTCAAAGAAGATCAAAAGATTGGAAAAATAATCAAACGACTCGACTGAACAACTCTGGATCGCCATACACTACCTCATTATCACATTAAAAGGAACATTAAGCCGGCAACATCTATCAAACCTTAATAAAAGCCTAGATAACCTCCTCACAAATGTATAACTTCACTGAAATCACACAAGACTACCTCCAAAACCTGGTCGACTTCCTCTACTCAATCTCATGGATGTACAAAGTCCTCAACACACAATACGTCAAAGAGAATGTTTTGTCGGAAAATCGAGAATTTTTATCACTTTTGGAGAAAATTGACTTGAATGAATTTGTGAATGCAAAAGAACCTCAAAATAATCATCCAAAGGAACTGCAGAAACTAATTGAAAATGTTAACTTCTTCAGAATTAATTTCGACATAATCAATACAGAATCATGGAAGTGCAACAATCAGCAAAAGAAAATGAGTGTCAAAAAGTTGTACGAAATTGAAAATATTGGTAAATTAATTAATGAAATTTGCAAGGATGAAGTCACAACTTTGGTGGATTTGGGGTCTGGGTTGGGATATTTGGATGAATATTTGCATACAAGTTATGGATATAAAATCATTGGACTTGAAGGAAGTGCAAATAATCAAGAACGAGCTGTAAAAAGACAAGAAAAATATTATGCTGAGTCAATTGGGAAGGTTAAGCATGTGCATCACTTTATTACGATGGATTCTGGAGATTTTATATTGAAGGAAGTTGATGATGTCAATAAAGTTGAGGAACTGACTAAAGAATCTGCAAATATTGAGAATAAGTCACAAGATTCAGATTCAGACCCTGCAAAAGTCGCCCTTTTCGGCCTTCATCCATGCGGCGACCTTTCAATTGTCTGCATCAAGCTGTTCCTTAACATCGATCGTGTCAAAAAGCTCATATTTAGTCCATGTTGCTATCATAAGATGAGTGGAACTACTGCTGACTTTGTAGAATTTAATTACTATCCATTGAGTCAAACTGTAAAGGAACTAGAGGCAAAATATCCAACGAACCCGTTTCTACGTCCATTTTTGAGACTCGCTGGGCAGCAATCGCCGATAAAATTCAAGGAAATGACGGAACTTGAGCATTTTGTGCATGGAAAAAATATGTTTGAAAGAGGTGTTGTCGAAGCTGTCTTGATAGACAATGAGACATCCAAAAGGGTCAATAATGTGACATTCAGTGAAGGAAGACTCAAGTTTGAGGATATTAAGCTTAAATATCAAATTTTGGACAAGGTATCCTCAACCCCAAAGCCATGGACATCCGAGCATGAAGAAAAGTTCAACAAAATCCGAAATTTACATCCAAAAGGCGAGGAAATGAGCGAAAATTTGTTCTGCCTTCAAACAGCTGTTCAGAATTCATGTGAGAATTTAGTGATCATGGATCGAGTCTTTTACATTTATGAGCAAATGAAGGTGAGGAATTTAAACTTGAAAGTGTCGATAAGGAAGCTGCAGAATGAGAAATTATCACCGAGGTGCTTGATCTTGATTGTTGAAAAAAGTTGACGAATAAAAATTTATAAAATATTTTTTGATGATAAAATTTGTGTTTTTTAATGCTTTGGTTTAGATTTGAGAATTCAAAATTGATTATTTAACTTTTGATATTTTTTTACATATTTAAACAATTCAGACTCGGCGTTGCCAGAAGCGTTGCCAGAGAACCCTTTTTGATTTTTTTGATTTTTCCAGTGTTTTTGACAAAAATAACCATTTCTCAAATTTTGACTTTTACAGCTATTTAAATAAATTTTAAAGGTTAATTTGATGAGTTTCTTATCGCTTTGAACTAGAAAACAGCTAGTTTAAACACGTTTCATCTAAATTACTTAATATTACCATAAAAGTTATCATTTTTATCTAATTTGCAGTCTTATCTCATTTGAAATTAGATCAAGTCAAGAATAGGCTCGTCACACGACGTTGTTGCTTTGAACTTCTGATTTTAAGATTGTAAATATTTTGCACATTTTAAATGCGACTTAATCGTCATAAAAACTGTTTTGACATTCTAGAAAACTATGAGAAATATTTTAAACACCTTTTTTTTTGTCAATTTTTAATATTTTTGGCAATGGCCTCATGTAAGTCACCTTCATTTCCATGGTTTTTACATTTTTTGGAGCTTCTAATCAAGCAATAAAACTAGTTTATTTCAACGTTTGTAATAAGAGCTTTTAGAGTTTAAGGCAATTACAATTATGACACATTGAATCAGTTCTGTGCAACCTTTATTATACATTCAACTGGCTCTTCTGACATATTCTAAGCTTACACTTATCATACCAATCACAATTGTGGATCAAGACTAAAGCAATCAGTTTCTAGTAGCATTGCAAAGAGGTCTTGTTTCCTCCTAAACGTTTTGAACCGTATGAAAAGCACGGCCTTCATGGCTACCTAAATGTCGGTTCCTAAGCATCCGTAAAAGCAAATCAGTATCCCGTGGTACACAGGTTGCTCACAATTGTCTTTTTAAAACAGTTATCTTTAATTCTTATTACAACTGAACAAATACACTAGGTAAATATTTTTACATCAACTATTTATAGCTACCATGTAAGATTAAGTAGTCAACATGAAAATTATGATATTGTTTTGATATCTGTGGTGACGTAAATTACGGTAAGATGTGGATTATTCTATTGTAATTTCTTTGGTTTTAGCGGTCGTTCATTTATGACGTCCGAAATGATCGGTCATTTTTCAAAAAGGAACAGTGGATTTCCAGGAATTTCTATTGTTCTTTTCTTGCTTACCCCCCGCCTTACATGGACATCAAATGGATGATTTTTTATTAAAACTGTTACAATTCAAAAAGCTGGTGTTAAATTTGGTCCATATAAAATGTTTATTTTGATTGCAGGCTAGGATATACATTTAAAATTAATTTCCAGCCTTAGTAGCCTGAGAAGCTAAAATATTAACAATAAAACTTAACATATTTTTTTAAAAAATAAAATTTTTTTTATTTTTATTCAATTTATTAGATAATAAAATAATCAATTTAATAATTAATCTTAAATCAAAATATGTTAAATTATGCCAAAATAAATGCAGATTATTAAGTATTTTGATTCCATATTCGATCCGAAAGCTTGCTTTACATAAATTCATAGTCAAATATCAACTAAGAACAAGCACATGTGGCATAGTTGAGGCTTCCACCTCGTCTTAAGCATGAGTAAACTTGAGATGCGGAGCATGCATCTGCTGTGTCAAGGAACACTGAAATGAGAAGAGATTTTTTTTATTGTTTAGTTGGAATTAAGATTGAATTTGGAATAAAGTTTGTGGAACTGTTGACTTTTTATTAAACTTGCGGCACTTTCAAGCCATGGACAGTCTGGCAATGATAACAGAAGAGACTTAACTGCGTATTCTTTAAGCTTTAAGGATAGATGTCCTTTGCTAGTCCCAATCAAGGGTGTGGAACTGAAGAATTACATTTTGATCATTTTTGATCATTTCATCAGTACCACACCCTTAGTCCCAATCAGCAACCATTTAAGGCTGTTATGTACTTACTCAGCAATGCGATGAGCACCAATATTAGGAAAAGTAAGAATTTCATCATTTTTGAGTTACAAACTTTCAAATTTTTTCGAATTTTTATGAATTTTGTTATTTTTTAATTAAGCTTTTATGAGTTTTTGCTTAAATTTGATCAATTTTACACTTTTATTTAAAATTTCAGAACTTTATCTTCTGACTGCCTTCTTTGAACTATTCAAATCAACTGAATTGGCTCCTTCACATTCCCTTTAACTTTTATACAGCCTGAAAAATATTTTCATTCAACTCATTTTATCACTTTCGATAAGAATCACGCTTTAGAAAATATTTACAAAAAATAAAATCCAGCAAACATTTGATAAGAAAATGTAGAATTTTAATGACGACATTAAAAATGCTGACAATGAGCAATTTAAATTATTTTTTGGGGTTCTTCTGATGAGTTTTAATTATTGACATTCATAAAATTCACGAACAACCCAAAAACAAAAAATCCAAAACTTTACTCAACATTATTTTACGATCCATCCCTTTAACATTCACCATTAAACTCAATATTTTTACTTCCACCTTCGCTGTTTTTCAACCCACTTTAGCTCATTTTCATTTATTTTCCGTGCCTCTTCTGTTGGGCATCGCAAAGGCGAAATAAGAGGCGAGCAGGCCTCATAAACAAAACATAAAAAAAGTGGAAAAGAGTTGCTATAGAAACTCATTTTCTCGTCTCTCATCCCATCGTGTTTCCTCATTTTTCTCCTTCGCGGATGAAAACCCATTCCAAATTTTAATTTCTTCATAAAATTTGCGTGGCCTCTGTTCGTTGAATGGGCCAAGAACTCGCTTGTTTTTCTGCTTTTGCCTTCTTATTTTTTCCGTCGTTTTCTCTTTCATTTCATTTATAAAATATAAAAAAAGGGAATGAGGAGAAAAGTCAATGGATTGTGAAGATTTATTTGTCATAGGGCGCATTATTTAAGTTTTATTGGGAATGGATGGTTCAGATGAGGATTGTATGCTGTTTGTTAATTATTAGAATCTTATGAAAAATTAAAGCAATGTTTTAACTTTTTAGAGTTACTATATAATCAATTTTGAAGCATCACTTTAGAATCTAAGCCTTACTTTTGAAACTTAAATTCAATATTAAATTGTAGCTTCAATATTAAGTCGTCGCATCAATATTAAGTCGGACCTTTAAAATTAAGTCGTAGCTTTAATATTCAGACTTTCTTCAATATTAAATCGTAACTTCAATATTAAGTCGTAGCTTCAGCATTAAGTCAGAGCTTTAAAATTAAGTAATAGTATCAAGATTAAGTCATAGCTCTAGTATTCTATGACTATAGTTCTATGGCTAGACTAAGTCTTGCATGATCAAGCTTTGCTTCAATATTAAATCGTTGCTTTAACATTATGTCGTTATGTCGTGGCTTCAAAATTAAGTCATAGCTCCAGTATTAAGTCGTAGCTCCAGTATTAAGTCTAAGCTCTAATATTCATTTGTCACTTAATTTACAATCCAAAATAATCCAATCTGCACCTCAAAACGCACCACATAACCACAAAAATCCAGTTTCTTTTTAAAAAATTGTTAAAAGGGAAAATTGAATGGATGACAAAAAAGAGAGCAGGATGAGTTAAGGGTGGCGATTCTAACTCGCGTAAGAGAAAAAAAGTTCCTCGCTTTTGATGGAAGCAGCATCAACACACAAAAAAAGAAGGAACGAGAAAAAGGAAAGTAATTTTCTTATGGACATGAATTTTATGTTTAGAATATGGGTTGTGGGTGGCAGTTGGGATGGTTGAAAGTGAAAGCGTGGATTGAAGGAGGTTGAAAAGGAAATTTAATCACATTGGAGGACTTTCCGCCAACAAAAATAAGAATCCATTTTGCCATTGCCGTTGGAAGGACGAACATAATTAATTTTAATTAGGAATGGACCAAAAAAAATAAATTTTTGTTTCGTGTGCTTTGGAGGAAGTGATTTATGAAAAGGTAATGGTGATGTTGGGGTGGAGGGAGTTGTTGACCTGGAGTGTGAGACACATTTGAATAATTTTTTATTTATTGTAAATAATTTTAATTAGGTACAATCATTTGGGAGGTTCTTGATGGTTTTTGGGGAATATTTTTGAGTTGTAGGTGTGACTGTGAATATTTAGATAGCAATTATGAGTTTAATGGACAGGATCCTTGAATTTTATGATGGTATATTGCTAAAGGAAGCAAAAACTTTGAGAATTTGCAGTTATTTGTTAGAAAATGGACAGAATTAGGCAGTTTATAAGGACGAATTAGCTGATTGAAGCTTAAAATTTAATAATTCTTGGTTTATAGGGCAAAATGGAGCTTTTCAAGATTCCTAAACGTGTTGTTGTACGTGCAGTTATAAACCTAGCAAAGATTCATTATCCTGAACCCTTTTGAGCCTTCCAAAACCCTCCAGGATCTCCTAGAACCTCTTAGAACGCCACTAAATCTTCTTGAACCATCATAAAGCTTGCCAAACACTTTTGAAATTACTTTGAACCTCAGTGACCCTTGCTGAGATCTCTCTGGACCCTCCTGCACCTTACTGAACCTATAAAAATCTATTTTGAATCCATTTAATCCATTATGGGCTCTATAAGTCTCCCATGAACCTTCCTGGTTCTTCATTAAACACTTTTGAACCCTTCTAAAATTTAATTGACAGCCTGAATCGACTCTGAGTCTTCATCAACTTCCCTGGACCCTCCAATGCCTTCCTGGTTTAAGATAAAATTACTTAAAAATTCAAACTGTTTTTTTTTCTCTCAAAATTCCATTTAAATTTCCAATCAAACAAACTTTTCTTTGATCAAGTTCAAAATTTTTTCATTTCTCAATCTCCATCAGCTTTCCTGAACATCAAACGAGACGTAAATGAGCACGGCTACTTAGCATCCATCAAGAACCTCACAAGCAAATCAAAAAACAAAATTTCCCAATCATTTTCCACGACTGAAAGTTTTTGAATCGAAATAAGAAACTGTCCACGTGTTTCTTTAGAAACATTTTTTTTGTCGTTAAATTAAAAAGAAATCGTAAAAGTGCAAAAAAGCATGAAGAAAGAAAAAAAATTTCCTTTGACGAGTGAAAAAAAGTAATTAAAATTTTCTTCTTTAAATTGCTTTCATTTTTTATGAGCTTCTGTATAGGAGGTGGGTTTTGGTGCAGGAGGACCCGGACTGATGATGACAAAAAAGTTTTCTGTCATTATAAAATAAAAATAAAGTTTGTTGGAAAAAGTTTTGAAGACTTTTTTTTTACTTTTGAGGAAGTTTTGTGAAGGTAAGAAAATTGTAAATTTGACTAATTAAAGGCAGGGTTGTGGTTTTAGAGATGACTGAGACTTTGCTTAGACTAGCAAGAGATGCTGATAGACTTCTAGAGTTTATGGTTTATTTCAAATGGTTTTAGTGATGACAATAGCTGCGAGCAGTGCGATTTTGATCGTTATAACATGAAATTGAGTCTAAAGTACCATTTAAATCACTTGGAGTGCTTATATGAGTATGTTTGGCATAAAGTTGGTGTTTATCTTGTAGAAAAACAGAACATGAAGGAAATTAGATCTAAATGTGCACAATATTGACTCTATTGTGTCATATACAAATGATGTTCTTCGAAAACTTAGGATTTTGAACCCACTTCACCATTCTGTTACAAAAATTTTAACGTAAAGGTGCCCATTCCCCGTCTTAAACTAAAGCATCATTTATGAACGCTCTTTTACGATTTTCTGATGCTATTTGAAGCTATGAAAGCCAATGAAAGCTTGCTGAGCAAAAAAATTATTAAAAACGTTCAGGAAATCTACTCTGCCTTAGAATTGTGCTTATAGATATTGTAACTTACACTCGATTTTTTTTTAAATGTTATTCAAAATATTTTTTTTTACTTTATCCAGCCTAAAATCAAGCAATTTGAATACACAACATTACAACTCATGTCAAAGTCACAGTCACAGTCATCATAACCATCATGTCCATGCAAATTAGTCAAATGCTTCACAATTCTTCATTCACACAACTAATTTTTGATAATCATTCTAATGACACAATGCAGACAATAAATTACTAATCATATCCAACATAAAAAAAAAGAATTTTAATGCACAGAAATCTAGGCATGATGCTGAACATTAATTTTCAATGCTAAAAATCCTTTAATTTTGGACAAAAAATTCATTAAAAATTCAAAAATCATAAAAAAAATCTACAAAAAAAATTTAAAAATGTAAAAAAAATAAAAAATCTACAAAAAAAATCAGAATAAATGAAAATTGAACAAAAAAAAATTAAAACAAAAAAAATCTTTAGGGGTAAAATTGCATTTGCATGAGGGACAGATGAGAACAACAGCAGCCAAAAAAAAATCGTCACTCACAATTATTCAGACTCACAAACTCACTCTGAATAATTAAATTTATTTCAATGCCACGTGTGTGGATGCATAAGAACGGTACATTGTATTTGTCATGTGATTGTTTTTTTCATATGGATGTGAGTTCAACCCTTTTTTGCTTGTCAAACAGTTACCCAGGATTTTTTTTGTTTGCAGATGAGGATGAGTACAGTTAGGTTGAGGAATTTTTGGCAGATGCTGATTGATTTTGATTTTATTGAGTGTGTTATGGTTGAAATTATGGATTTGGTGAGTTGTTTTGATTGAGATTTTGGATTTTAACTTAATTGAGGCATTTATCTTAGGTTTGAATCAATAGTTTGACTGAAACATCAATCGGAGGACTTCACTAAGGCTTAGGACGAAGTATTTATCGTCAATCTTTATGTAATTACTTCATCTTAGTAAAAGTCAAAAGCTTGAACACAATCTTAACCGAAGGACCTCATATAAGTCTAGAGTGAAGTCACTCTGTCCCAATTCAAGCCACTTCAACTAATTTGAATGACTAAACCTGATCAATATGAGTCTAAGTCTTTTAATTCTCAAAATATCATCAATGTTCATCAAAACTGTCATAAATGATTGATTTCATCAGATAACCAACATCCTTAAATTCAACTCTTACTTACTTACTTCTTCGGCTAAGGCGCACGTGAGCCCATTGCCCCGTTCATAGATCGTCAAAAGACAGCTCTTTCCTTCAAGACCTTCTGCCAGTTCAGGTTATTAAGGACTTTAGCGCCCTTATCAACACATCCAATCCAGGTATTCCTTGGTCCTCATCTGGATCTCTTCTGCAACATACACTCTAATTATTGAAGCATCTTGTGGACGTCTAAACACATGTCCAGCCTATCTCAAGCAATTTGCACGGAAAACCGTAATAATGAAATCAACTCTAACCACATTAAAGTCAACAAAAAACAAAAGACATCCCAACAAAACAAAAGCCGGCCATTTCAGCCTCATCTCCATCCATTTTAATCCATTATGTAAAACAAATGAAAAATTTTTCCTCATTTTTTATTCTATTTACCAAATGAATTAAGCAAATCTCATTAAAAAGTCTTCTCGAATTTCCATTTTTTTTCTTCCCTCGGAAATTTCAACCCCAAAGAAGATAGCTACTATGTAAAAGATATCCAAAAGAAAAGAAGAGCCGAGCACCATCGAACATTAAACAGTAACAACAGTAAAAGAGTCATTTTCTCCCTTTTTTTTATCATCCTCGCTCTCTCATTTCCCATTTAATTCCGCGCCTGTCTTATCACGAAACAAAAAAAAAATATTTTTTTTAATCGATTTTTTTTCTCCTTATTTTGCATAAAGAAGCACAAGCGGCAAAAAGGTTTTTTTTTACGACTACACAGAAGATGAATTAAAAAATTTTCTGTACTTTTTTTTACCCCTTTTGTTGGCTGTTATGAACGAATCGACTGCTTTTACTCGGTGAATGTGATGCCTCGTGTGTATTACGATATTAAATTCTACTACTGATGCTCTTATTTCTTCTGTGCTGTGTACTATGTGCTGTGCTGTGCTGTGGGGTAGCAATGAGGAAGACGATGAAGATGAAATGAATGAACGTGGAATAAAGAAGATTTTACTTGATTTAAGGATTTGTGAAGGTGGATAGAGCGCAGTTTTTTGATGATTTTGGAGTAGTTGGAGTAGATTAGCTAGGATTGAGCTTCGCACGGATTTTTCTGAAGACTCTGGCATTGCTGTTGATAAAAAAGGTTACGAATCTAACCAAAAGCAGATCTGAAGGCGATTGAAGTGACTACTTAGAGTGCCCCAAACCATTCAACCAACTAAAGCTAGTAAAATTTGTCAAAAATTCCTCAACATATCCAGACAATCTGCATCTTCACCCCCCTCAAAATATCAAAATCAGCGCTCACAAAAAAATGTGAGGCACACGCGGGATGAAGTAAAAAAAAATTCGTTACCCAGACATTTGATATGCAAATTAAAGGGAGAAATGAGTGGGTAAGAATTTTTTTTTTCTTTACTCTTTATGTTCTGCGTCGTCATTAAAAAATTGAAATTCAGGGTGCCGTAGAAGAGTTAGAGATGAAAAAAAAAAATTTAATGTGATGTAAAAACAAGTCGAATGCCTTTATGGAAAGGAAAACAGTAGAGAAATGTAAAGGAAGAATGTTGATTGTGTTGGTGATGTAAATGAATCAATGAAAAATGCTTTTATTTACATTTTTAAAAAAGTTGAAAGGAATAGGATGATTTCTTGTGAAGGAAGATGCTAAGAGAATTTTATGAATTTGGGGAAATGAGTAGCTTTTTTGGTAATATGAAAAATTGAAAAAAAAAAATAATAAATTGTTCGAAAACTTTAAAAAACTAGAAAATTAAAAAAAATTTGAGAAAAAAATCAAAAAATTCAAAACTCAAAAACTTCAAAAAGTTAAAAAAAATTCAAAACATTTAAAAAATTCAAAAACTTCAAAAAATTAAAAAAATTCAAAACATTTAAAAAATTCAAAAACTTAAAAACAACTTCAAAATGTTAAAAAAAACCTCCAAAAAGTTAAAAAAAAAACAATAAACAAAAAAAAAACATACAAAAATCCAAAAAATTTATAAAATACCAAAAAAATTCGAACATTTTTAAAAATTTAAAAATTCATAAAATTTCAAAAAAAATAAAGAAAACAAAAAATTCAAAAAAAAATCTAAAAGTTCAAAAAAATTCAAAAAAATCAAGCAATTCCAAAAAAAAATCAAGAAAATACAAAAAATTCAAAAAAAAATCCAAAAAAATAATTCGGTTAAAAAATTTCAATCTAGCTTTTCAAATTGATTTATTTCCTCTCATTAAAATTCACATTTTATTCTAAACAGCACAAAAAAAATTAAATTTCAATACCCATAAGAATATGATCCGACACTCACAACAGCAAAAACAGCCAAAAAAAAATTCATTAAAAAAATCGTCCCTCACACATTTTTTTATTCATTATTCATCTGCACTGCACATTGTGTACCCAGAAGATTTTTGCATATCGTTACCCAGGAAATGTACGTGCTGCATCATTTACATACTCACAATATATTTTTAATTCAACCCTATCAATGCGCTTCTCGTGTATGCCTGTGGCACACGAAGATGTTAAATGAAAAAAATTACCCCTCACAAAAATAATTACACTAACACATGCAAGAGCCTCATAACGGTACAGATCTGCATATCTCATGAAAAATCTTCTGAAATGAGACTTCAATTTTTATTTTAAAATAAAAAATTTAAATAAAAGCAAAAAATGCTGAGGGTGGAAAAAAGGGTTTAAAAAAATTGTTCACCCTGACAAAAATGCTACGGTAAAATGAGTTAGTGCTGAGTGTAAAAGGGTTTCAGATTATTAAAAAAATCTTTTTAATTTTTTTGAATAGTTGTGCATATGCGATATATTTTTTTGGGGGTTTGTACGCTAGTGATGGATGTCATGAGGAGGTTGAGGGTGTCTTAAGACTTGAAGAAGCATTTCAACATCAAAAATCAGTGACTTATTCAGCTACTGTATTTAAAAAGCTCACATTTCAAAAGACATCACTGACGAACGACCCCCTTATGTAGATTGCGATAAATTTTCAGTACCTCTTGTTGATTTATGATAGTAAAATGAGAATTGCATTAAAATATGCAAATTAATCCGGTTTTAAATGACGGCTTCAGCAATCTGCTGGGTTATGTGCCACGATTGCAATTTATTGCAGCAATGCTTCATCAGTTTCTCTAAATTCATTGAGATTTTGCTGGAATCATTCACCAAATGTCAAATTTCATCACTATACCCACTCCTTCTCCCCATAAATCTCCCCAATCTCTCACCACATTTAACTAAAACAATGAATTATTGTCAGCATTTATGAGGCACTTAGATGCTCAACAAATAGAAATAATAAGAAGTAGGCAGTAAGAGATTGTAATCGTTAACTTTTATGAATCATAATCGCTGCTGCGCTTTTTATTTCACAATTTTTTATCTTCTCACTATAGCCGAAAAATGTGTCTTTTGGCCTTTCATGGAACGAAGAAAAAGAAGAAGAATTTAAATCTCACAAAACAAATTTTTATGATTTTTTCCATGCATAGACGAAAGTTGGGAATGTATTGGGGTGGTGTGAAAGGTGATTTGTTGAGGGTTGGAGCGCATTCTGAATCTTTTTCTGGTTAAGTGTTTAAACGTGTGAATCAGGGGTACAAATCTATGAACAAGGGGTGAAAAATTACGAAGCAGGTGGATAAGACTATGAATCAGGGGTACTAAACTATGAATTAGGGGTACAAAGCTTTGAATCAGTGGAACCAAACTAAGATTCAGGGGAACTAGATTAGTAATCAGGGGGACAAAAATATGATTAAGGGGTACAAAGCTATGATTGAGGGGAAATAGATTAGGAATAAGGGGTACTAAACAAAAAATCAGGGGTTTAATGATATGATTCAAAGGTTCAAAGCGAAATTTCAAAAAAAAAAAGATCAGACAAACTGCAACCCGCGAGCACCCTCAAAAATTCCCATAAACTCCCAATTCCCATTAAAAAACTGTAAAGACAAAAGACACAAAATGAACTTAATGGAGTTTTGACATTAAGCATCTCATAGAAATGTCAACAAATTCATCTCATAAAGGAAACTGGAAGTGCATTTGCCCATTTTTCACACATCAAATGTTCTCTTTGTGCCATGAAAGTTTCATAAAAAAATATTTTACAGCTTATGACGCACTTGAAACGACTTTTTAATGTCTCGCGTGCAACATACGCGCTAATTTACGTTTATGACATGTCACATTATAGTCGCGGTACGTCTTGCATGTGAGAAAAGTCATGCATATGGGTCGGTGATGTTGTTTTTATTGGCAGTTGACGGAAATAAAAAAAATTCAAATAAATAAAATTATTTGCGAAAAAACAAAATCTGAGTGAGGAAAAGTGGATGGAATTGAACCCAAAGGAGTTATTTTTGTGGCTGTAGATGCGATAATATGAGATATTATGGGATAATGTGTGTGGATGAAATGGATTTTGATGATATTAACAGGAATTGTTGGGGGTATCATGAGTTTGATGTGTTCTAACCTCAAAATCTGAGAATTTTCTACATCAGACTCCAAAACTTCCCTCATTTGCATACATTCATCCTCACAACGTACACCAACATAACCAAAAAAATTATTCTTAAATTTATGCAAATGAGTCACAATTACACTCACAAAAATTAACCCCTTTTGTTCATTTTCCTTTAAAACATTTTTCATAACTCCCTCAAAAAAAAGCAGCATTTTTCATCTCTTTTCATCTTTCGTTGGCACTTCTATTCTTTATTTTACATGCAGCAGCAGCAATGAGAATGTTTTCCTTCATTTAAATTCGCGGTGGGCGGTTGAAGACGCCTGCTTTGAAGTCCCATTCTACTCATTAGGATTGTAAGTATAAGATGGGGGTAGGGAAAGGATTTGAGTTGTTAGGGAAGCATGGGGACTTTAGGAACCACTGTTTTGAGTGAATGGAGTCAGTATGATTTAGTTTAAGTCAACATCATACTTAAATATCCTTTAAAAATCATTGGATTTGACTGACAAAGTAGATCAACTACTTTTTAAGAGTAAAGTAAGATTTTAAGGTTAGGATAAAGGAGAACAGCTAGATTAGGGCAGAGTAGCCAGGATATAGTGCGATAGTCAGACTTAACGCTTAGGATAGCTAAGATTAGGGAGTTTTACCAAGTCAGGGTAGGTTAGCTAAGGTAAAGTAAGATAGGAAACACAAAAGGAACAGTTGGATAACCAAGATACAAGCAGGTCTGAATATCCTTAGTCCACCCTCAGCAGCTCAATATACAAACCCCCAAATGCATGTTCTACAATCTGCACTTCACTGACTGCACTCACAAGCTACAAAGCACCCCAAAAAATATCTTTTTTCATTAAAAATTTTCATTCTCGACATTAATTTTCTTGTTTCTTATTACAAGAACATTTCATCCCTTTATTTTACGCTACTATAACTGTTGTTACTTCCACTTCTGTTATTGCGCAATGTCTAAATGAACGGCATCACAAAATGAAACAAGAATTCTAATAATAAAGTGATGGGGTTGAGGTGCTTTAGCGCTTTTCGCATTTTGCATATTTAAATAATTTAAAGTAAAAAAAAACGGCGGATGCCGTAGATGGATGGATGGATGTGAATGAGAGTAAAATAGGGAAAATGAAAATGGAAATGGGGGAGGAAAAAAATTTCATTCTTAATGCCGCGCTTTGTTTGTGAATGTGTATTTAAAAGGAAATTATTATAGACTCTGCTATTAAAAGAGTTAGAAAAGGAGAAATAATAAAAACTGTGAAGTTGCTTTTATGTTGATGACTTTGGTTGTGTTGGTGGGTTGATAAAGGATGATGGGGTTCTGTTTGGATGAAGTGGAATTTTTGGTTCTTGAGAATGAAGAAAATTCTTGAGTAAGAATGTCATTTGGAAGGATTTTTGAAAAAGAATGAAGGAATTTCGGACCTGGATAGGAGTATGTTTTATTTAAAAGATTGCTAAACTGAAGCATGAACTGATGATCATTTAAAAGTTATCTTAGAATAAACGATTATCTTGGCTGACGCTTAGCTTGATTTAAGCTCAGCTTGACTAATGCTAAGCTTGAATGACGCTCAGCTTGACTAATGTTTAGCTTGACTGATGCTCAGCTTGAGTTATGCTAAGCTTGCCTGAAGCTCAGCTTGAGTAACGCTCAGCTTGACTGTTGCTTAGCTTGAGTGATTCTCAGCTTGACTGACGCTCAGCTTCACTGATGCTAATGCCTTGAATAATGCTAAGTCTTCACAGAATTCAACTCATCCTTCGCTAGACATAACTAATGCAGAGCCTCGAGAAAAATCAAATGAGTCAAAGCTCAGCAGGATAAAGCAATAATCTGGATTAAAGAAAACTTAAATGAAGCAATTACATTTCTAAAGTTTACCTTCAAGCTCCTACCAACAATCCACAAAACAAATACAAATCTCCTTCCCACTGACTGTTTTTTAATCTAAATTTCTTTCCATTTCAGAAATTTTTTAATTAACTTCTTCAATTATATCCAACTCAGTGCCATTAAAAGAGCCTCATCACAAAACTACTTTTAAAAGGGCTTTATAACAAAGAACAAGAGCCTATTTTAATCTCACTCCCCCTTCCAATTCTTATTTTAAATTTAACCCCCACCTCATCTAGCACAAAAATCTCCTTTTAGCCTTCCAACTGCTGTTTTTTCTGTATTTGTGTCCCATTTTAACGACTTTTCTTCTTTCTTACAATTTCATTTTCCCTTTTTCTCTCCTTTTGCTTTCATTTCTAACCCAACGTCACCCACTTATCTACTCTTCCATGGCCATTAGATTGCCTGAGAACTTTTTTTTACTGTGCCTTCTTTTTTATTTTTCTCGATGTTTTTTAATGAAAATGCGCACCAGAAAGCAAGCAATTTTTTTTCTCTTTGCTTTTAATCTCCTCTTTTTTTTCTTGCTTTTCACTGATAATGGGGGGACATGATGGCAGCAGTGGCAAGTAAAAAGAAAAGAAAAGAAGTAAATTGAACGCACCGAGCAAAATAGAAATGAGTTTGTGATGATGAGGATTTTTTGATGAGTTGTGAGGGTGGGTATAAGACGCATTTTTGAATATGATTTAACTCCGATCAGCTCGACCTAAGATCGACCCAAGATCAGCTCGACCTAAAGATCTAAATCAGCGCGGCCCAATATGATCTATTTCAGCTCAACCCGAGAGGATCAAATTCATCTCGACCCGAGAGGATATAACGCAGCTTGACCCGAGATGATCAAATTCAGCTCGACTCAAAAGGATCTAACTCAGTTCGACCCGAGAGGATATAACGCAGTTCGACTCGAGATGATCTAAATCATCTCGACCCGAAAGTATCTGAATTATAATAGTTGAGTTTGACTAATTGACATTTTGCAGCCATAAGATGGACAACAAGCCATAATTACCACTTAAGACATTACGGTAGCTGCCCACAGCCCAGTTGAATCCCCGAAAAAAAAAGAAAGGAGAAAGAGAAATGGAAATTACGAAGCTGGCAAGATAAGAGTAAAGTAGATGTAAGAAGAAGGCATAAACAGGCAGCAGTAGCAGCAGCAAAAAAAAAGTAATTAGGTAGCGTCGAAGGCAAAAAAAGAAAGAAAAGAAATTTTATAATGGCCGAGTTGAGGAATTTTTTTTTCTTATTTTTGCTATGGCGTTGGCGAAGCCTCTTGATGAACAAATTTCTTCATCATCATCCGTTCCATTCCCGTCCAATTTTCTACCTCGTGTTGCGAGAAGAGCCGCTTAAAGCAACTCTCTTCACCGCTACACGATTTGATGGACTTATTGTTGCCTATTTTTATAACGCTTAATCTTTTTCGTTGCTGTAAGCTTTCTTCTTTCTTATGTGTACTGACAATGCTGCAGAATGGAATGGAATTAAAAAAATGGACGTCTTATGAATCTTCTGTAATGAAATTTCACTTTGTTTTCAGCTTTTTTTTCTTCCTTTAAGGCCATTGTTAGGGTAGACGGGGAAGATTGAAATGAAAGTTGATCATAAACATGGAAAAAAACAAGTAAATTTGATTTCTTATTTATTAGACGTGATTATGAAAGATGAAATGAAATTGACTTAAGGCTACTCTTTTAATTTTTTTGAGGATTTTGTGAACTCTTGTTGTGTTTTGTGTGCTTTTTTGTTTACTGTGAGGTTGTTTTATTGAGCAGAGTTCAGTGATTTAAGATCAAACTAGAAAATTCGATCATCTCGGGTCGAGTCAAAATTATTTGTCATCTGGGGTAGAGCCAAAATAATTGGTCATCCTTGGTCGTAAAAATTTTCAGTCATCTCGGGTGATAAAGTTGTCATCTCGGGTGATAAAGTTGTAATCTTGGGTCAAGCTAGAAGATTCGGTAATTTTTGGTTCAGCTAGAAATTTGGTCATGTTGGCTCGAGTCGGAAAATTCCATTATTTCGATAGAGCTAGAAAGTTTGGTCATCTCGGGTCGAGCCAACAATTGTGTCATCTCGGGTGAAGGTAGAAGATTTTGTCATTTTTGGTTAAGCTACAAAATTCGTTCATCTTCGTCATGCTGGTGCTTAAAAAAATCAGTCATCTTGGGTCGAGCTTAAAAATTTTGTCATCTTGGGTCGACCAAATCCCTCATTCAACAAAAAATACTAAAGTCTACAAAAACTTCAACAAAAAAAAGAACTTACAAATTTAAATTATGACTCAAACTTTCAATTTCTTTAGTTTTAAAACAATTTTTTTTTTGGTCAATTCACTTTCTCCTATTTTAAAAAAGCTTTCCAATATTTCATCCATAATTTTTTGCTGTCCTTACACAAAAAAAAAACTTTCGAAACCAATAATTTTTCTCTATTCTTTTAAAGACACACAAAAAAAGTCTTTCCGTTCAGCTTTTTTTCCCTTATTTCTGGGATAGCGTCATTCTTCTTCATGATCACCCACCTCCACGAAACGACAGCAGCAAAAAAATGTTAATGCCAAACACAATCCAACCCCTTCCACTCATCCTTTTTTTACTTGCCCATCCTCGTCCGCTATGCTTTCTTGTTCTTAATACTCCTCGTTTTTTAATTCAATTTAAAATGAACGGCGAAATTTTTTTTCTTGCCTCCTTTCGCTTATCTCTTTCGTTGTTGTTCTTCTTCTTTTGTGTGTGCTTCTGTTGTTGCTACATCGCCGTTTTCCAGTTGGGGTTGAAGGATTTTTTTCTGTGAGTTGGATGTTATCTTTAAGTGGACTAGAGTTGAGGAACATTGTGGAAAATTCTTGAATGTTTTTGAAAAAAATTGAACTGAATTTGGTCAGTTTAAGTCGCATTTCAAGCTAATTTAAGATTCAGAACAGTTTATTGTGGTCTAGAAGAGTCCAAGCTTCCAAAAAGGGGTTCTAGATAATCCAAATCTCAAAAATATTAGTATGACTAGAACTCACACTTTTACAGACTTTTCTTTACCATAGACCACCCCAACATCACACTGTGTCCATGTCCAAAGCAAAAGGAAGCGTCAAAACGAAGACTTTCAAGATAAAAAACGTAGAAAGATGTGCAAAAGTAAAGGAGGAAGAAAAAGCAATTTTAATCTTAATGTTCCTTTATTTTACCATTTCGCTACGCTCACTAATTATTGAAACTCTTACAAAACTGAATGAATGAGATTGAAAATTGAGGATGAATTTTAAATTTTTTTTTCTTTTCCGGATTCTTCATTTCGAATATTTTAACACAGAAAAAAAAAAGTTTTCTTTACATTCTTGTTTGTTCTTCTGTTTTATTTGTTAACAAAAAAAAATAAGAAGTGGATAGGAAGTTGAGAAGGGAAAGATTGTGTGACTTTTGCAAAGTTTAAAACAGAAAAGTTGGAAACAAAAAAAGGGAAAAAAATTCTCATTTACATGGTTGAGTGGCTCAGTTTGCTGTAAGAAATTGTTATTTAGTTTTTTGTGAGGATATTGAGGAGATATCAAGTGTCTTATTTACTTTTCGTATGTCCACTTGGACGATGTTATAAACTTAATGGGATGCAGATCGAGTAGATGAAGGTAAAATGGTACAAAAATCACAAAAAATATTGAAACGTGCGTTATATTTTGAGAAATAGTTTACTGTCTTCCCTGAATATGACTCTTGATCTTTTTTGCAAGTTTATCAAATAAATTCTTTAAAAATCAATCAATTTTTACTTAGGTTATCTTACACATAATTCCAATTCCACTCAACACCCGCTCTTATCCATCACTCATGAATAATACAAGAAAGTAAACAGCGAAGGATGAAAAAAAATCGCCGCTTCCATTTCATCCACTTTTCTCTGCTTTTGTAATGTTTGCGTCTCTTAATTTATTGAAATTTCAATTTTAAGAAACAAAAAAAGGTCAAATAAAAGAAAGAGAAATGAAAAGGTTCCATTTTAATTTTTAAATCCAATAAACGGAGCGTGTAGGAAGTCAACAAAATGAAGGAATTGGAATTGAAACTGAATGAGTAATTAGGAGGATTTTGTCAGGAGTTTTTTTAAGAAGATCAAGTTTAGCTTGGCCCAAGATAACCGAACATACTTCTGTCCGTAATAATTGAATTCAGCTTGGCCCGAGATGACCAAATTCAGCTCGGCTCGAAATGACTAAATTCAACTGGGGGATGACTTAATTCGACCCGAGATTACCTAATCAGGTCGATCTGAGATGATCAAATTCATCTCGACCCGAGATGTCCAAATTCAAATTTAAATTTAGCTCGATCTGAGATGATCAAATTAGCTTGATCTGAGATGACCAAATCTTCTTAAAAATCTGCTCAAAATCGCCACAGGTTCACTCAAGAACGAATTTCCATCCACAAATATTGAACAAAATCAGCTAAACATGGGTCAAGTTTCCGCCCTTTTTCAGAAATGGCAGTTATTTCCCTTCATTCTAATAATTAACGACCTTCCCATTAACATTAATTATCAATTTCCGGGTTCAATGAATACAAAATGAGTTGAAATTTTTGCTTCTGTTTGCTTTTAAAATTGGTAAAAAGGCCTCGAAATTTCCTTTTACTAAAAAAAGAAGATGTAGAAATGAGATAAATTAATGAGGGGTATGAGATTTAATGGATTTTTTTTTACTCTCGATGGAGATGCACATGACAACTAATTAAAATCATCAATTTTTCTGCGTCGATGAGCAGATACTGATAGATTTAGTGAAGTGGTTGTGGATATTTGGAGGAGATTTTGAAGTTAAGTGGAAATTAAGGTACATATTTGATTCTGCTTCTATAAATAATCACTAGTCAAGTACTAAAGTTGATCAGGGAGCTGCAAAATAATTTTTTAAGTTAACACTTTAATCAGCCATAGCTAATCAATTACGATTTTAAAAACAATTTTTGATAATTTTCATGCACACCTTATCGAAAGTTGACACAGAAATTTTTGGTTTAATTCAATCAGTATGTAAAATAATGTCTGGAGGATTGTGTCAAATTTTTTGTGAATATTTAAGTGTCTTTGTCACAGTTAATTTATTTTATGTAACACAAACTGTCAGTTTGGTAGCTACTTATTACTTGATAGTAAGTTTACTTCTGCCACTCACAAATAATGTGCCTGAAAAGCACAAGTCGGTTTATTGATCAATAATCCGAAACCAAGACTGAGTAGCGCTGGCGTGAAACTGTATTTAAATAAAAAACAGCTTCATGCTAGAGCCGCTCTGGCGTGGCATCGGATTTCTAATTGATTAACCAACTTGTGGCATCCGGGGGACTACACTTGATTGTTTAATGTAAAGTTTAAACAACTCGTGCATGTTGAGACAAAGTTGTCTCTCTAACAGAGCCCTAACGCAGTGGTTCTCAAACTATGTACTACGGCACACTAGCGTGTCGTGTAAAAATTCCATTTGTGCCGCGAAAAAAATTTGATTGCGTAAATCGACCCTCTATTATCATGTTTTAAGACTTGTTTTATGTAAAAAAATGTGCCGTGGAAAAATAAGTTTTGAGAAACACTGCCCCAGAGTGATCATGGTTTAGAACCCGAGTTGGTTCAAAGTCCGATTCCTATGATTGAGCCTTTTAATAAAAAAAAAATCAGAACCATTCCAGATGTGTAACCCTGTCATGAACCAAAGATGATTCTAATTTATTTTAATTTCAATTTTTTCCTCACAGTTTTATTCAAACATATACTGTAAAGTTTTCATTTGTACCTACATAACCTACATTTATTATGACTGTTCTAGAGTTACTGGAACCAGAATATTCTAGTAAGTAATCAGTTCTGATCAGATATAATCTCAAATCTTATAACCAAGATTATTCTATGGAATTTAGCTCAAATTGGTTCAGATCCCTGAATTTATGGAATCATTTTGCTAATTACTTCCCAATCAAATTAATCAAAACTGTCGATCTGCCACCGGATAAAAATTATTTATTTGCTTGTCATTCACATGGTGTTATATGTTTTGGAATATTTGCTCATTTTGCAACTGAAGGCACGGGATTTAAAGATCTATTTCCTGGAATTCAAGCAGCTTTGTCAACTCTTCCTTGTAATCGATGGCATCCGTTTAATAGGTAAGAAGGAGACATTCAACCTATCAAAGGTATTGTCATGGAGAAAATTAAGTAATCCAAGATATACTCGAAAAATACAATACCTAGAAGCATGGGCTCAGATTAACTCACAAACTTTAGCTTTGAACCATAACTTGTAACCTGAATCAAATTTAAAAGACCAAACTATTTAAATTAATTTTTTCAGGCAAGTAAACCTAGGATGGAACTGTGTCTCATGCAAATATACATCCATGAAATCCATCCTATCTCAAACCTCATCAGCAATCAATAAAAACTCATCAGGCAAATTTACATCAAATGGAGTTGCTTTGCTTGTCGGAGGTGCCAAAGAGTCAATGATGACCAAAGAATTCAACTACAAAATTTACATCAAAAACCGAAAAGGATTCATAAAACTAGCAATTCAGTCTGGAGCTTCAATAGTTCCCGTCTTCTCATTTGGTGAAAATGACTGTTACAACTTGATGAACAACGATCCAGGAACAAAATGGAGAAAATTTCAAGATTTTATTAAGAATGCCACTGGTATCGTCCCAATGGTTATGAATGGAAGAGGATTTTTTCATTATTTTGGATTGATGCCTGGAAGATCGCCTATCAATACAGTCATTGGTGCTCCTATTGATGTTTTTAGGTGTGAAAATCCTATTCAAGATGTGATTGATGAGCTGCATGAGAGATATGTGAATGCAATTCAGAGGATATTTGATGAATATAAGTGGAAGTACGTGGAAAATGCTAATGATGTTGAGCTTGTTATAGTTTAATTTTGGGATGATGCAATGGGAAGGTTTAAATAGCTAATGAAAGGTTATTTTGTCAAGGTTCTAAAAATATTATGATCAGAACTAAAAGTTGGTTGCTTGGCTTTGTCCTAGGGTATATGGCCCTTCACTATACGCTTTCTATTCTAGAATCTGACCAGGATATTCCCGAAAATCATCTCACAAAGTTCTGTGACCATAAGACTTAAAAATTATGTAAAATTTTAATTTCAAGGTTATGTTTTGATATTTTTAATTGCACTTTATTGCATTTATTGACGACATACTGTCCGGAAATAATTCACATTTTACACTTTTTTGTATTTGTATTCATATAAATTAGTATTATGTAGGATCAAACTTCTAATCTTTATATCTAGGTTTCAAATAAACTAAGGCTCTCGTTTCGATCTTCTGTAGGCGTTACGTGATACTTTTCAGGTCCGTTCTATCAATATTCCATTCGTGGGTAATCTTGGAGCTCTCGTTCCTATTTCTCCCGCTACACTTCAAGTTCCTGACCCGTTCCTTAATCCAACGTTGCCCAAATGCCCAATTATGGCTTGATCTCGTACATTAAGCAGTCGAAGTATCTAAACTTCCGAAAAAAAACAAATTTGGAAATGGCTGGATTCGAACCGACGACCTTCGAGTTACCATCCCAAATTTGAGCCAAGCGCCTTACCTATTCGACCAGCAAGGCACTTAACTGCTTATAAATTCTCTCTCAATAAACAAATCCAAATAGCACAAATTGGTTATTCGAATAAAAATCCAACACCAAGCTGGTATGTTGCTGACCTTGGTTTAAATCTAGCACCATGTTAAGGTCACACCAGCTTGGTTCCCGGATTTCTGATCGATTAACCGATTTGTGCCATTCGGGAAGCTTATATCAAATTCCTACAAAATCTTCCTTAAAATTCATTAAAAAATATTTTCATGTTCCAATTCTCCTTCACACCAACTCACCCATTTCTAGCGAATTTCCATAAAAATCTATCAGAAAATTATGATAAAAAAAAATAATCTTAAAATTCAAGTCGCACACGAATGAAAATTTGACTCGCCATGATCCATTAATTTCTAATAATTTATATCCACTTTCCCTTGCCTTTAATTTCTATTTCACCATGAGCCATCTCGTGTTCCTTTTTAATATCTCCTTAAACTTACTTTTTTTCCTCTTTCGCATCTTTCCATTAACTCCCCACAATTTTTTTTATCTGTACTTTTTTTTTTTTAATTTTCTCTTTATGTCATTTTCCCTGTGTTCATTTTAATGTCCCTCACTTTTTTTTTGTCTATGTCTTTACTCACTCACCCTTCAGCTCTTTACTTTGGACTCATTTACTCACACAACTAGAGTTGTTATTATTTTTGGTGAAATTCTCGCGTTTCGGATCGTGAAGAACCTTCGATTAAAAATGCAAAACAATTTTGGAATTTTTAATGATTGAACCTTTTTTTCGAGGGGATTTTGTGATTCAAATTTGGAATTTTCTTACAGAATTCATCGAAATTTTGCCATTTTGGTTATTCTCGTGTGATGCTTCGGACTTCTTTATTTTAAAACATGAAAAATTCCAAGAACAGATAACCGTAAAACTTTAGCAAACTTCTTCGAAAAACAAAGCAATTATGATTGTTTATCAAGTCGTTTTGAGACTTTTTTTCTTCGTTTATTCCTGAAAAGCGCTTGATTTTTTTTTATCATTCTGTACTTCATTGGCTCTGGTCCTTATTATTGTTTTCGTTTTGTTGTCTTTGAGATTGTTTTGTTCAAAATGTATTGAATATTTTATAATAATCAAATTTGAATAATCAAGTTCCTTTAATTGACAAAATCTAGTACTTGAATCATTTAAATCTAGTACCTCAAGTTGTTCTAATCTAGAACCTCAAGTTGGATTTAATTTACTATCTAAAGTTTTCTTCATTTATTACTTTAAGTTTTTTAATCTAGTACCTCAAGTTGTCATAATCTAGTACCTCAGGTTATTATAATCTAGTCCCTCAAGTTGGCTTATTCTAGGACCTTCACTTAGTTAATCTGGTACCTCAAGTGGTTATAATCTAGTACACTTCGAGTAAGCTTAATCTAGTACCTAACAAAAAAATATTTCATTTTCTTTCCCAAAAAAATCAACCCAAAATCATCACAATGACAAAACTTTCCTAACCTGCCATTTCCAATACCTTTTTCTTCCCTCTATCCACCACTCACCGATGTTGTTTTCACCGTTAATTTAAGAAACATCACTTTGCATTGCTCCGATGGTGCTTTTTTTAAGTTGAAAAAAGGAGAAGAAATGAGATTCTTTTTTTGAAGTGGAATGAGTTGATGAGGAGTTTTAAGAAAGTATTTCAATGGCCATAAGATGAAAGGGGGTGGATGAATGGGTGAGCTCACAAAAAAAAGTAAAAGCAAACCCCTGTCCTTATTTTTTTCTTTATTTTTTGCCTCTTTTTTTAAAACGACGAAATGGGAGAAAATAAAGTAAAGCACAAACACTGGAGATGATAAAATGAGAAGGAAAGAAAACGAGGTGGACAAGGGATGGAATGCTTGACTCTAAAGAGGTACGAATCTTTAGTTCTAAAGGGTTAACAAAGATTCTTTTTAAAAGGGTACGAAACTTATTTTAAAATGGAGACGAAGCTTCTTTTAGAAGGGGTACGAAACAACTTTTAAAGGGGTACGAAGCTTCCATTCAAAAAAGGTCCGAAGCTTCCTTTCAAATGGGTCCAAAGCTTTCATTTAAAAATGGTACGAAGCTTTCAGTTAAAAGGGGTACGAAGCTTTCTTGTAAAAGGGGTACGAAGCTTTCACTTAAAGGGGTACGAAGCATCAATGAAAATTGGTTCAAAGCTTTAATTCTAAAGTGGTACAGAATCATAGTTCAAAGGGGTACGAAGCTTCAATTTGAAAAATAACCATCCCTAGCTCTACTCAGCATAAAAACAGCACAAAAATTAAAAAAGAGGAAACTTCCTTTTCCTCTTTGTTCATTTTCATCATCTCAACCCTCAATTTTCACCCACTCATTTTTTGCTGTACTCTTCCTCCTCCCCCACACAAAAAAAAATAATTCCTCTCACTCGCCTCCACTTTCTTTTCATTTTTCACCCCGCGCGCGCGAGTAAACGAACGGCCGAAAGGCACAAAAAATAAATTCTTTTCACTCTTTTATGGACTTTTTTTTTCTTCTCTTCTGCTTGTGAGATTTTCGCTGTGCGTTGTCGGAAGCGCCAAAAGAAAAGAAAAGAAAAAAAAGCTCCATTCGACTTGTTTATTCTTTTTTCATTTAAAACATTTTGGTGGAATGAGCACTCGACTCTCCAATGGGATGGCAACAGGCAAACAGCACAAATGTCTTTTTAGAGATGAGAAGAAAGAAACTGTGGGCGATGGGTTTGTTAAAAAGAAAAGGAAAATGAGAAAGTTGGATGGACGATGAAGGAGTGTGGGATGAGGTGGCGTTGGAGAGTTAAATGAAAACATCCACAAGGCTTGCTTAGTAAATGGAAATGGTTAATACCATGAAAGGAGAGAAAACGAAAGGAAAATGAGAAGTTTGAGGAGACATTGTAGGTGTTTTGAGGATTAAGCGCATTTATTAAATAGAAGGGGTGCAAAAATATGAGAGAAAAAGGAAAGAAACAAAAAATATTGATCCAAAAGGTCCAAAACTACATCAAAAGGGTTATCAAAAACGCAAATATATATATAAAATTAAGTAAATTAAAATTGGAAAAGGGGTATTCAACTACATTGAATCAAAGGTTATGAAACTATAGCTAAGAAGAGACATTAACATACAAGAATCAAAGTGGTACAAATCTAATGTTTAGAAAAGGGTACACAAGTAAAACACAAAAAGGGTGTAAAACTACAGACAAATCACCAATTTACAACTCCATCTCTATCAAAATCTATCACATCTATCCACGAGCACAAAAAAAATTATCTATGTTTTTTAGAAAAAGCGAAAAAAAAAGAAAATTCTGATGGTGATTTTTTCCCATTTTACTTCCCCTTTCCACTTAATTTCAATGTTTCATTTTCTCTCTCTCACTCCTTCATCCTTCAACTGCCATCCTTTATTTCCATTTTTAACAACACAAAAAAAATCTCCCCGAAAAAAAAATTATCCTTCACTTTCATTTCTCCTCCTATCCATCGTCCTTTTCGTGGATCGAAAAACAACACAACCCTCCTCGAAACTTTTTTTTTTTCATTTTCTTCATTTCGAAGCGATGGGAGAAGGCAAAATATAAGGGTAAAAGTGGAATATAATTTTAATGGATATTTGGCGCGCAAAGGCAGCTGTAGGCTGCTTAATAGAAAATTCAAAACGACGATGGGTGTTTGTTTGGGGGGTTGACGATGGAGATTTTCTCATTATCGAAAAAAAGACCCAGGCAGTTGTTGGAGAACAGGATAGAAATTTAGAGCATTGAGATAAAATGAAGGAATTGAAAAGATAAAAGAAATGGATTTTAGATGTGGGATGATGGGAGTGGGTGAACGGATTTAGAGGGTGGGAAGGTTTTGGACTGGTCTTATGATCCCGATTCTGATAGGATATTTTTAAAGTCAGATTCCTTTTCAACTTAGTATTTCAATCTTTTCAATCTTGTTTTTATGTTGTAGCAACTAAACCTAGTTTCTTAGTCTAGTGTCTTAATTTAGCAACCTAATCTAGTACCTTAAACAAACATTTTAATCTAGTATCTCAATCTACCATCTTAATCTAGGACCTTGATCTAGTATCTGAATCTAGTACATCAACCTAGTACCTTAATCTAGTACTTCAATCTAGTACCTCAATTTAGTATCAAAATCTAGTACCTCAATGGAGTGTAAGGCCTTAATCTGATACTTCAGTCTAATATCATAATCTAGTACTTCAATCTAGTCTTGTAATCTAGTACCTCAATCTTGTATCTAAAACTAGTATTTCCATTTAAATTTCATACAAGGACAATCTAATTTCTAACAATGGAACCTCAAGGACTAGCGATAATTTTTTAATTCCATCCAAAAAGAAGTAGAATCTTATTCTCATTTCAAATAAGAAAGTCCTCAGTAAAAAATTTCATTCCTCGATAAAATGAAGAAAAGAGAAAAATCTTCAAGAGCTGGATGAAATTTTCATACCAATTTTTGCTGTTCCGATGACCTTCTTCAACATCACAGACCATTCATTCGCATTCTTTGCATGGCAGTCTTATATTTTTTGCCTTCCATTTTTCAATGAGGCACTTTTGTGCCTTCATCTCATTTTCAAAAAGGAATGTTAAAAAAAGGTTCGCTTGTGCGAATGGCGAATGGCACTTTGTGCTTTAATGGCCGCCTCGCAAACACACACAATTTTTTTTGTGTGTTCCTTTCCTTTGTACATGAAGTAAGAGGACTGAAAGTGGAGAGAGATAAACACTTAGCGGAACGGCATCGCCATCGAAATCGCTTGGAAATATAAATTTTAATTAAAAATGCTTTTAAGGAATTTTTTTTGGCTCCTCTTTGCGATGCTTTTAATTTTTTTTTCAGCTTGAGCTTTTCTCTTTTTTTTTTGTATTTCTAGGGACGAGGAAAATAATTTTGTTGTGAAGTGCGATATGAAATTGAGTGAGTGGATGTAGAGGATGGATTGGATGAAGGAGGAAATAAAGGAAAAGGAAGGGGATAAATGTAAGCTGATAATGATAATGGCGATGATATTAACGAGAATGGAAGCATTGAGGAAGTTTACGGGGTAGGGAAGATAACATTGAACTCAGGTGGATGTGGATTGGTCTGTAGAGTTAGATCGTGTCATTAACTGTTCTATTATGCATGAATTTTCGTCTTAAGTTATCTAATAAAGTAATAAATGGTCAAACTGAGCATCAAAACTCAAATCTGGGCGTTCAAATCTAAATCTGAGCTTTAAAATCTCAAGCTGAAGTTCAATAACTCAAGCTGAGCTTCAATAACTCAAGCTGAGCTTTAAAATCTCAAACTGAGCATCAAAATCTCAAGCTGAGCTTCAAAATATAAAGCTGAGCTTCAAAATTGCAAGCTAAGCTTTAAAATCTCAAGCTGAGTGTCAAAATCTCAAGCTGAGTGTCAAAATCTCAAGCTGAGTGTCACAATCTCAAGCTGAGCTACAAAATCTCAAACTGAGTTTAAGTCTCAAGAATATTTATCCACGCTTCTAACAAAATCACAAATATCCTTCTCAAAAAAATCTCTTCATTTATCTATCAATTACCAATTTTCAATTAATTTAATGAGTTCTATTTTATCAATAAATATTTACTATTCTCGATTTCATTTTAATCCTCGTCTATTTTTCATCCGAAATTAACTAATTAAATCTATTTATCTAGTGGGGATTTAAATGCAATTAACGATTCAAAACAAGATTGATTGGAAATAAAGCCTAATTAATTTGATATCGGCCACATTAATTGCCTGTTGTAGATTTTTGTAATTATTTGAACAGTTTTTAAGTGTAGATTATCAGGAATGATAAAACTAGGAGTGGGATTGATTGAGTGGATTTTCATTAAGATTTAAAATGTGGAGGTGGATATGATATCTTGTGAGATTATTGATGGACATTTTTGGAGACTTTGATTCAAGTTTAATTGAGTTTGTGATATTTAAAATTAGGTTTGAAGATTTGACGGTTAAAATGAGTTTTATCGCTTACCCTGAAATTGTGACGCTCAGCTCAACACTTTATCAAATTGAATCACAGTGCCTCTAGCTGAAAAGCTGAGCCCTTCACACATTATTATTATTATTATAACATTTTATCGCTAAATTTGAGATTGTGACGCTCAGTTTGCTATTTGACGCTTAGCCTGAGATTTTAAAGCTCAACTTGTAGCTCGGCTTGAGATTGCGACGCTCAACTTGAACATCTTGACACTAAGTTGGTTGATTTTAAGCTCAAATGCTCAAAACATCACTCCTTCTCACTCCACAAACTCAAACAAAATTCCACACATCGACATTATCCCTCGTTATTCCTCATCCACATTCCTTTCCCTCTCAAAATCCTTCTTTAAAATATTTGCAAACATAAAAATCACCACAATCAACTTCGAATTGTTCGTTCTGTGACTTTTTTTCTATGCAAATAAACTTTAAACATCCTTTTTTTGCGCATTGTATCAACTGAATTATTTGCAAATAAAATAAAATATTTTGTTGGGGACGGATAAAGGCAAATATGTCCCAGAGCTATTATCCCTTTCATTACATTCTAGTCCATTGACAGAAAATTCCCATAATTCTTTACATTCATGTGAAGTTTTGCTACTCGAAATAAAGAGAAAAGGTTTAAATAGAAACGAAAAAAAATTATTATGTGATGACAAATAATAAAATTCTGTCCACCTGTTTTTGCAGTCAACAAGATCAAGATCGATTTAAAGCTACAAGATCAATGCACATCTAGTCCGAGATGACAACAAAACTATCCTCACGTCATCAATTCATTATCAATTTTAGAAATGCAAACTTCTCTTTTTTTCTCAGTGTGCAACCTCATTTCAATCGCATCAAGTCGATCTCGAAAAGTTTATTTTAATCTTAAAATGCAAAATTTTTTTAATCCCCCAAAAACTCATTCAATTTTTAAAGCCAAATGTAACTTAACAGGTAAGATTGTGGACTATAAAATCCAAGACCTACCAGAAGGTCGTTACTATGAGGCTGTAGAGCTGTTTGTCCGAGATTATCTTCAATGTGAACCGATGTGTGTCAGCAGAAAAATGCACGACAATGAGAACACAAAGAATGAGTTCAAGAAGATGTGGATGAATACAATTAGACAGGGTGTGTCGATTGCTTGCTTTAATGCTGTTGGAACGATGGTTGGAGTTAATATTTTGACGGTGATACAAAAGGATGGAATTAAGACGTTTGAGGTTAGTGATAAGTGATGGAACTATGATAAGTTTGTTTGGGATTTGGTGGTTATATCTCATTAATGAGCGGTCAAGTAATGTGACCCAACTCATTAGCACTTTTCTAGCTCTCTAGTGGCTAAGAATATACGTCATGTGCATCATTATCGTACAGCGGACGAGATAAATGATAAAGCAAAAAGAAGCATTATTTAAATTCCAATTATTCCCAGATTAACGATCAAAACGTCAAAGACATGGTCACTGTCATGGACTACACCCTCAACCAAGCCAGCATCTTCACAAAATACAACACTGACAAGTACCTGGGAAGCTTAGGACTGTGTGTCAGTCGAGAGTATCGAGGATGTGGAATCGCTAAAGAACTTCTTAAAGCAAGACGACAAGTCATGGAGAATTTGGGTTTGATAGTTACTGCCACTGTATTTTCAGCAAAAGGATCACAAAATGCAGCAAAAAGTGTTGGTTTTGAGGAAGTTTTTGCTGTTCGGTGAGAAAATTTTTGTCATTTGTTGAGGCTTTTTAAGAAGTTTTGATTTATTTTTTAAGGTATGAAGACATGAGGAAAATTTTGAATATTGATTTTATGAATGAGATGTCAGATTTCTGTAAAATAATGGCACTGAGCCATTGAACGACAATTTAAATGTTCTATGAATAAATATAATGTTTTTTTACTGTGGATAATTTTTGTTGTGACTTCTGTTTTGGGTACAACATGCAATATATCATATATATTATATTATATATGGACACTTATCAGTATTATCAATAGTTAAATTCCAGATATGCTTTAGTCTAACTTAGATTAGATAAGAATTCGCTCCAAAATATTGTTTCTCAGCTGTGTTTCAAGAAATCGATTTGAATTTTTAAAATAATCACAAAAAATGTCAGAATCGACACCAAAAGTATACTCAACATTCACAGCAAAAGACAAAGACAGCGACAAAATCATTGAGTATCGAATCCAAGACATTCCAGAAGATAAATACGAAGAAGCTGTAAACTTATATCTTGAACATTTTATAAAAGATGAGCCATGTGCAGAGGCTAGAAAATTATACGAAAATAAGCATGCTGTAATCGAGTTGACTTATCTTTGGAGAGAAGGAATTAAAAGTAGTCGATTAGGTGTTGCTTGTTTTAAAAGTGATGGCGAAATGGTTGGTGTGAATATTTTGTCAATAACTGCAAAAGATGATGAGCATTCGATTAAGGTAAGTTGATGAGTTTTGAGTTTCTGTTCCGAAAGGTACACGATGGCTTAAACGTGGCACAATTCCGGATTTGGTATAATCAGTGCTTCATTGTTAGCCATTTAACGCCTTCTGCGTGGGTTCTACAGTTGGTTAATCTTAAAGTAACTAGGTTTTTAAGTCATAACTTGGTCAAAGCTTTGCAGCAAAAATAAATTTCTATTAATATTCAATTTTAGGCATCTGAAAAGAATCTTAAAGACATGGTCGCTGTCATGGACTACACTATGGAACAAGCTAACATTTACTCAAAATATAACGTCGACAAGTACCTTAGCAGCTTAGGTTTGTGTGTAAACAGAGACTATCGAGGACGAGGAATCGCTAAAGAGTTGTTAAAAGCAAGAGCTTATATTTTAAAAGATTTAGGATTGACAGTAACAGCGACTCCATTCTCAGCTATTGGATCACAATATGCTGCAAAAGGTGCTGGGTATGAGGAACTGTTTGAGATCAGGTATGATTATTTTTGAGTTTTAAGTCAAGTTTTTGAAGCTTTACATTTGACTTTTAGCTATGAGGACTTGAAAAAGGTGTCACCAGATTTTGAGTATAAAAATGTAAAGTCAAAGAGCTATAAAGTCATGGCTTTGCAGATTTAAGAGAGTTCTATATCCTAGAAGCATTCAAATTTATGACGGTATTGACTCACACACATTATTGCCATTTTTAATGTATAGTAATCAATAAATAATAACACTAATCTATTCATCTTATCTTTATTACTTCCTCGCTGTATAATCGCAAGTTTAAACGTGATTCGTAATCAATCCGGGCCAATAACTTCGATAACAGCTTTAATGCTGACAATACTTTTATTTCAAATACGCATTGCAGTGGTTGTGCGGTTCAAAGTTAAGTTTATAAAATAAATTTTAAACAAATAATTAAATTAAAAATGCCAGACACAAAAAATTCAAAATTCCTCAAAACATACAGCACATTTAAAGCTAAAGATAAAGACAACGAATCCATAAGTGAATATAAAATCCAAGAGATTCCCGAAGATCGATTCAACGACGCCATCAGAATGTTAATTGAAGCTACAAAAGAAGAACCTTTATGTGCAAGCAGGAATGTTTATGAAAATGATGAAACAAAGCAAGAACTGGTCAGAATATGGACAGCAATGTTAAAGGCTAGATTGTCTGTTGGTTGTTTTAAGGATGATGGTGAGATGGTTGGATTGAATGTGCTGATAATTAAAAATCAAGGAGAAGAAAGCTTGTTTGTTGTGAGTGTGATTGAACTTTAATAAAGCTATGCTGTAAGCTTATCAGAAGCTATTAATTATTAAATCTAAATCTTCTTTTAGAGCGAAGATAACAACATCAGAGACATGATGACTAACATGGCAGCAATCCACAAAGAAATAGACATCTTTACAAATTTCAATGTCGATAAATACTTAACAAGCTTGGGACTGTGTGTGGCCACAGAATACCGAAACAGAGGAATCGCAAAAGAACTTCTCAAAGCTAGACCACAAATTATGAAGAATCTTGAATTGACACTGACTGTAACGACATTTTCAGCTATTGGATCTCAAAAAGCAGCCAAAAGTGTTGGATTTGAGGAGATTTATGTGATTAGCTATGAGGAACTGAAGAGTCGAGGCTTTGATTTTGTAAATGAATTTTCAGATGTTTATAAGATTATGGCAATGAAGTTGTGAAGTGACAATAAAAAGTTTAAGGTAAAAGATTCTAAGATGGCTTCTGAAGTCGGCTCTTTTGCTAGTTACAGTCTCTGATAGCAAAAGTCGTTAATCGATCAGAAATCCGTCGCCTCGCCGGCATGGTCTTGGAATAGAGCTGGATTCGTTTTTAATCCGGCTTCACGCGAGAGTCAAGGCGTTCTTTCATTGGGCTTCTGATAAATTAACCTTTATGTCATTCTGGGAGCTAGAGTGCCGATACAAGGCAAAAAAACCTGTCTCTTAAAGCATCCTGTCTTTATCCTGAATTGTACAAGTCGGTAAATCGATCAGAATTTCTAGGACCAAGCCGGTTTGACTCTGGCATGGTGTTGGATTTAAATCGAAGCCAGCACCATGCTAGAGTCATGTCTCGATTAACAGACTTGTGCCTGTCTTCATGAGTCAAGTTATGTTTATGTGACTCTTTAATTGCTCATAATCATAAATAAACGGCAGCATTCACAATGATAGTATTGTTATCTGTTAATGATTAAAATGCTCACGTGCGTCTAATTGAACACAATCAATTCTGATAAAAGCTATCAATACTCAACAAATATCAAAATTCTTTCAATTGCTCATTTGATACACATCACGAGCTATTGTTAAGTTAAAGTTAAACTTTTTTCATTCATTAAAGCAATTATGACTGAATCTAAAAAATCAGAAACTCAAAACTCTCCAAAAACCTATAAAAAATTCAAAGCTAAAGACATCAACAGTGAAAACTTAATTGAATACGCAATCAGAGACTTACAACCAAGTCAATATGATGCAGCTATTAAAATCATTTATGACACAATCAGAGATGAGCCACTGTCAGTGAGTAGAAGAATTTTCGACTATGAACAGACAATTAAGGCTAAGAAAATAGTTTGGAGGAACATGCTAAATAAAGGCTTGTCAATTGGATGTTTTACAGAAAGTGGAGAACTTATTGGATTGAATGTGTTGTCAATTGCAGATAAAAATGAAGAAATCAAAATTGAGGTCAGTAATTTTGTATGAGTGAATTTAGAACTTTTTATTTGCAAGTTTACAAGCTAGTTAAAGGTTAATTAGCCCCATTCGTCCCTCTTGCAAGGTAAGACTTCCAATTACTGACTTATTTCGCTGGTCAAACAGATCCATGTTCTTCCATAGACATATCTTGAAGCTGACTCTATTGGTAGCTCCCTTCTTTATTAAATGCAGTAGTGTGCTTTCAACAGCTCCCTTTCTTGAGGTTCTGAACTTCCTCATTTTTTCACAAGATTCCTTTTCCTTTTCCTGGTAATTAATTATTGACTAATCGCAATCTAAATTCAAAATTACAGACGACCGACAAGAACATCATCGACTCGTTTAAACTCATGATATACACAAACAACGAAGCTGATATATTCGGTAAATACAACATCGACAAATACTTAACAAGCATGGGACTATGTGTGAACCCAGACTACCGGCTTAGAGGAATAGCAACAGAACTTCTCAAAGTCAGACCACAAATTATGAAGAATTTAGACTTGACAGTCAGTGTGACGACATTTACATCACTTGGATCACAGACTGCAGCTAAAAATGCTGGATTTGAGGATGTTTATGTGATTAGGTATGATCAATTAAGCAAGGTGTCGCCAAATTTGGATTTTGTCAATGGAATTTCAGATTATTACAAAATTATGGCATTGAGAATTTAGAATATATTGTTGGTCTTTGACTGTTGAACAGGAGGTGCGTACGGCGTAAAGGGTGAGGATTAAATCTCATTAGCCTCCTGAAGACATCAATCTTAAATTAATTCTTTATAATCATTCCACAATCCGCATACATGAACTATAAATACTTTCAATTAACATTGACGTAGGTCGCGTTTACTAAAACAATTTGTTTATGTTTGATTTTCTAATATGTAAATAAGTTGACCTTGAGACTAAGATTAATACAGCATGTAGTAATCAACATGTAGTTGCACATCACACAGTAACAATTTTCTATTTATATTGTAAACTTTACATTCGAATTCATGCATGAAAGTGAATAAAAATCAATTAAATGAATCTAATGCAGTTGCATTTTTGCTAGTTTGTTGACAAGTTGCAACACATTTACAAAAAAAATTCAATATTCACGCTTAATTTGCATTAACAAGCTTCACAAAAATGTCAACTTATTTCACATTACAAGCCCAAAACAACAAATCCAACAAAATCATCGAATATCGCATCCAAGACTTACCAGACGATCGATTCTTAGAAGCTATAAATTTATTTTGTGAAGATTTTCTGCCAGACGAGCCAATGACATCGAGTAGGAATTTGCACGGAAATGAAAACGGCAAAAAGGAAATCTGCAACATTTGGATGGATATAATGAAACAACGGCTGAGTATTGCTTGCTTTAGGAATGATGGAGGTGGCGATGAGACTGTGGGGTGATGCTTTGACTGTGGCAATGAATTTCAGACTTAATTAGTATCTGAGATTGGGTTTTGATGAACTTAGTTGAAAGTCTAGGTATGACTAGTGGCTAAGCCTAATGGAAAATGACGGAAATATATTTAAATTAGAGATCCAAAAATTAAATTACCAAAAACACCTCAACAATAAAAAAACATAAATTTAAAGATTAAGATTCACCAGATATCCACATACCTTTTATCATCTCAAGCATGTACAATCGTGTCAACTTTTTGCTTCCATACACCAAACACAAGACCCACATTTGATGCGTCCAAACACACGCTACACAAATAATATCGAAAGAAGGAGGGAATGTGAATATAATAAGAATCAAATTGAGATCAGAAAGGACCATGAATTGGTACTTAAGTTGTTTATTGCGGTTGACACATATTCAAATGTTTTTTCCTTTGTGATTTTTTCTTTCCTTTTGTAAGCTTAAATCCGCACATTTTTGTGACATTTACATTTGCCTACTTCTTTTGGTGCTCTTGTGTCCTTTCGGGGAAGTTGAAGTTCTTTTTGGACGCATTTTTTATGAGGGAAGAGTCGCTGTTGTCTTTATTTTGTCTATTTGCCAAATGCTTCTGATTTATTGTCAAAATGCTGATCTTTTAGACCCTAATAGACTTTTTCATCTTAAAAAATGCGCTTTATACCCTCATCACCGATGACTCCACAACTTGCACGACTTCCTCAACTCATATAAGCATAAAAAGAAATATAATTTTTCTTAGTTCGGTATGGAGATTTTAACTTCAACTGGGGCTAAATACGAAAGGTTATTGAGATTAGATTAAATTTTTTTTCATGCCTTTCAAGTTTTTCTTTTGCCTCTGCACTCATATTTTCGATTGTTAAAAAAGGCAAGGAAATTGAGAAATTTGAGAAGAATAGCCACAGGATTTTTTTTTTCATTTTTCATCTCCGTTTTAATTTAACTTTCTTCTGGCTGTGAAAGGGATAACTTTTGTATGATTGAAATCAATTTGTAGGTGAATGATGGGAATTGAAAGGAATTGATTGAATATTGTCATGGTTAAGGTTGATTTTTTGACACTTTTTTATTTGATCCTTTTTTTGGAACAGTTTGATAAACTTTTCAATTATTGCAGCTAAAGTTTCCCTTTCATGATATTGTTATAAAAGAAATGGCTTGGAAACCGCTGAATTCCAGTGGTGGACAACCTTTTTTATGTCATGGCACCAGAGGCGTAGCCAAAAATTTGAAGAGGGGGGCAATAATGTGGAAAATTTAAGGGTGGAAGGTGATTTGCTAGAATTTTTCGAAAAAATTCCAGCAATATGAGGAATTTCTGTTAACGAAGGGGGATTTTACATCAGAATTCAACCCCTCCCCCCCTGCCACCCATTCCCTGGCTCCTCGCCTGCATGACACATCTTTTTTGGTAATGACGAATTTTTAATCACTGCCCCACCCCAACCTGGTGACTTTATTTCAAGCTTCAGGATAGATTCAAGTTTTCCCAAAGTGCAGAGCTCTGGAACTAAAGCATCAAAATAGACAATTCTGATTTAATTTTTGCACAGTTATTTATTTTATTGCGAAATTATAAATTTATGCTTTAACAAAAATATTTAATTCAACAGAATATTAAGTTTTTTTTTACATTTTTTTTATTATATTTTTTTAAAATATTTTTTTATGCAATTTTTGCAATGATTTTGAAATTGAAGAATAAATTAATTATCAGTTCTCAAATAAAAATAAAATTTGTCAATAATATTAAATAATTTTTGCACATGAATTTTCCATCTATCATTCCATCTAATTTAAATCTTACTCCTAGGAATTTTACATTTACAATTTTTATTTAAAAATAAATTAAATTAAATCACAGAATGAATTAAAATTGCAGGAAAAAATATATTCTTTTTAATAAATTATCATTGCACTGATTATAGCTTTAATCAAGTCTTAAACTAAAAGTTTACAATTTTGAGAGTATTAGCTTTGAAATTCTTGACTTTTTGGTCTGGTAGGATTAGGGATAAGGTTTGGCATCGAATAATTTCTTATCTTATAATACTTGGAGTTCATTTTGCATTCAAAATCAAACATTTTACTGGTAATGGCAATGAATTTTCATCAAACTTGAACAAAAGCAGTACCATACAGTCTTTAAGCTTGGAATATTCACCTCTTGTGCCTTCTCTGATTTCTTCTTCCTCAAACTAAGTCAAAACATATTTTAAACAAAACTATCGAATACTTTCTTTGGTATTTAAGCATTAAATTATCAAAAATTTACATCAATAACCGCTAATTTATTTTTACTTAATTACCTTTGTTTTGGCGAAGGCTGTGGTTCCATATAATTTTTAATCTTAATCTAAATAATCCTTTTTTTTTGAACATCTTTTTTTCAGATTCTAATCTGAATAATCCTAATTTTCTACATTACAATCTAATTTAAGGAACCAAAAATGGTGAAAATTATATATAAAATTTACAAATAAATTATGTTTTGGGTTCTTAAAGTTCTAAATTGGTTAAAATCATTACACATTTTGACATTTTTTTACAATATTTTTATTACTTTGAAACTAAACCTTCTTGAACCTTTTTTTAATAAAATTAAAATGTTTAAAAAGATTAAAAATGTCCAAAAATAAAAATGTTTAAAAACTCTCAAAGGTTTTCAAAAAAAATTTAAAATACGTTCAATTAATTGAAAAAAATGTTCAATATTTTCAAAACGTACCAAAAATAAAAAAAAAATCAATAAAGTATTTTGAAATTGTTTAAAAAAATTCAAAATTATTTTTTAAAATCTTGAAAAATTAAAATGTTTCAATTTACAAAATAAGGTCGATTTGTTATTTTTAAATAATTTTTTAATCCCTATTATAATATTGAAGCCTCTCAATAACCATCTTAAATCCATAATTCTAAATTACGAATATAATTTCATAGAATATTTCTAAATATTATTTTTTTTCCTTTATTTTATGTATAAATACTTTTATTTTCATATCCATATATTTCTTGTAAATTTTATACTTCAATAAACCTGAAAATGTCTACGTAAAGAATTCCATTTTTTATGATAATTAAATTTTTTTTATTAGTGTAGATTTGAAGGTAGAATTGTTATCGTTTAGATTTTAAATTCCCTGAATTTGTTGCAATTAAAATATTTTAAATTATTAGGAATAAATCTACAAACTGAGCTGTTTGGGTGAAGGTGGAGTTTTGAGGTGAATGAGTATCGGTTTTCGCGCCAAAAATCAGAACAATTTCCTGAGTTACCAAAATTTTGATTTTTCATGCAAAAAATTCATAGGACATAGTCACCTTATATCCTAAGTTTCACTATTTTGTATCTATACTATATTTCAGGTTAGTTTCTTATTCATTTGACTTAAAACACACTCAACCCCACTCCATACCATACTTCTTTGACTAGAAATTCACTCACATCTTTAATATTTCACATGTTTTTGCACATATTTCCCACCTCATCAATATTATTCACAAAAATTTTCGCCTCATCATTTCATAAAATTATCTATTGCACTTTTCTCTCCCAAATGCCTCTGCTTCAGCTTCATAAACATCGTTGCTGCATCGTCAAGCTCCTCAAACTCATCAGTTGATAAATTTGATCGTGGTGTGTGCATTGACAAATCCTCAGGCTCTGTTTGTTCAGGAATTTGCAGTGGAAGTCCAAGAAAATTTGGAAAATTACAAAACTTTTTAAATTGCTGCGTCTTTTCCGATTGAGATAAACTTATTGTTGCTGATGGAAGTTCCAGTGACTCATCACTGTCATCATCAATTGGATTTTCATTCAAAACTCCACATTTGTGGTTTATCAGGTGGTTCCGTTTACGGAATCGAACATTGCACTTTTCACATTCGAAAGGCTTGTCAGTTTGGTGAGCCAAGACATGAGCTTTGAGCTGATTTGAATCACTGAACTTGGCTTCACAGACTTCACAGGTGTATGGGCGTTCGCCTGTATGAACACGAAGATGACGACGAAGGTTGGCGACTTGAACGAATTGACGATCGCAGTGGGAGCAGCTGTGGGGTTAAAAACATAAATTTATGAGGTTAGATTGAGTGTAGAAGAAGAAAAAATAATTTTTAAAGTTATGGTTTTATGATTATTTGAGGTTAAGGCTGATAAAACACTTGCCTGTAAGGTTTCTCGCCTGTATGTAATCTCATGTGGGTCTTCAAGTGATGATCCCTTGTAAATCTCTTGTGACACTCTGAGCATTCTGTTAATATGTAAAAATTAGTTTTCTTGTGCCAGTCACGTTCGTAGGTTACTTACCAAATGGTTTCTCTCCAGTGTGGGTGCGCTCATGATTCTGCAGCACATGCTTATATCCAAACGACCGATTACAAATCTGACAAGTAAAGACTTTTTCCTGCTATGGATAAAAATAGAAATAAATAAGTAAAATTTCCAAAAATAACTCATGAATCCGCAGACTCAAAACCCAAAACCAAAAACTCACCTTAGTCGTTTCCTTTGAATTGCTCGAACACGTACTAATTTCAGAATTTGATTCCGTTGGCGATAAAATTGTTGGAACAAATTTGTCATTGATCTTCAATGGTTCCAATTTCCTTATATTTTCCGGTTGCTGTTTCCTCTTTGCAATCTTTTTCTGTGCCGGCAAGTCCGACGTCGTCGATACAATTTGTGAATCACTATTTTGATTTTTAAAAACTTTATTTAATTTTGATAAATCCGGAGGTGACCAATTCATGAGTGGATGATTCGGAAGACGAATTGCTGATGCAAGTTGAGCTCGTAATTGTATTGGCCATGTCATGAGGGCAACGGCTGCGGCTGTTTGATTTGCTAGAAATTGTGGTGAAAACATTGTTAATGGTGATGGATTTGATTGATTGAAGCAGTTGAAGATGTCGAGATTTGGTGTTGCTGGTGGGGATGGTTCGTCTTTTACTTTGCGTTTTCGAGATAATTCGTCCATTTCTAGGGTAAAAATGAGATAAAAGGATGTTTTTAGAGATCAGTTGTGATAATTGCTCTGAAGTTTTTGAAAATTTTCGGGTTTAGTTTAAGTTAAATAAGCTTTTGAGGGATTTACGAGTTTGCATCTATATTCGCTATAAGCTATGGTTTTTTGTTATGATTACAAGTATGGTATTCTCGGCTTGTACACGCAATTCCAAAAAAAATTAAATATTCAAAAAAAAAATAAAATTCCATAGCCAAACTTCAGACAAAGCAAAATAAAATGAAACAAAAGACAATTGGCAGCAATGGCTTCTGAGTGTAGGTTAGGTGAATTCGGAAAATGTAATGTAATTTAGTAGAAGAAGTAAAGACACACAGCAGACATCGGGGAGTAAGAAGAAAGGAAGAAAATCACTCAAAATGTTGCATTGAATTTGTTTTATTTCTTCTATTTAATATAACATGCATAAATGACACTAAAGTGAATAAATGGGCAATAAGTGAGCTCTGAGTTAGATTCAACTAGGTTTGTGGAACTGATAAATTGGATTTTAATCATTTTTGGATATGCTGATCATAGATTTTTGCAGATTTATGGCCAAAAAGCTGGGCATATCCTGATTTCAAATATGAAAAGAAGCGATCAACCAAATTTTGAAGCATTTTCCATCAGCCTGTTTTTGATTCAACTTAATTTTGGAAAATTTTAAGGAACAAGTCAAAAATTCCAGAACAAAACCAAAAAAAACTGTCCGAAAATTTGAATTTATGCAAAAAAAATTCAAGAACACGACAAAAAAATCATCACCCCTCAAAAAACCAAAGCAGCACTCTCAACAGCACCGACAGATGTGAAAACCACGTGTGTAAAAAAAAATTGAGAAAAAAATCAGAGCAAATTTATAAAAAAAAAGGAAATAAAAAAAACTCTCTCGAATGAAAAAATATCAAAAACTCATGTATGAGAAGAGTTGTAAACAGAGCGAGAAAAAAAGGAATCAAAAAAAGGGGAAATGAGAGAATTCACATACGAATGAGAAAACATATTTTTTATTATGTAGTGTGAAGTGTGTGGAAAATCACATGTCGTGGATTATGTTGTGTATTTTTACGGCTTTTTGGAAATCAAAACATGTGGAAAAAAATTGCGTGAAAGAATTTATTTTTGTGGGAAAAAAATTGAGGGAAATTTTGAGGAATTTTTAAATAATATTTAAGTGTTTTTTAAAACAAACCAATATTTTTTCATTTACACTTTTTATGAATTCAACTTTTGATATTTCAATTAAAATGAAATTTTTTTTATTTTTTGAAACAATGAATTTTTTGAATTTATATTATTTAAAATTTATTTTGATCTTAATTTTTCCAGTTTCAATTTTAATTTTTAAAAATAAATCATTTACTTTTTAATTTAAATTTCTATCTTATCTTTATTATTTCAATTTTTCTTATTTTTCCTTACAAAATTCAAATAAAAAAATTCTCCCTTTTTCACATAAAATTTTCCTCCTATCGCCTCCTATCGCCATTAACAATTTCAATCCATTCACCCTCAAACTCATTAACACAATCAAGTAATTTTGTACAACAACAACAACATGCAGCACAAGGAGTAAATGAAACAAAAGGGAGAAAAGACAACAGACACAAAAATGGCGACAGCAAAAAAAAAATAATTAAAAAAAAGTCGTGGGATTGTCGCAATAGCACCGACGAATGAGTTGAATGAAGGATTTTGTGTACTTTTTTGTGTCTGTTGGGCAGAAAGAGATGGAAGATAATTAGAATACTTTAGAAAATGGACATGCGGAGCAGCGAGAGGAATTGGACAATTTATGATTAACATGGACAATTTTTTTTGTTGAAATAAATTATTTAAAAATTAAAACAATTCAAAACTTAAAAGAAAAAAGTTTTTGTTTGAAAAAATTTAAGAAAAAATTAACTTAAAAGTTTAAAAATTATTTTATTCTAATTCAAAAATTGTCAAAATAATTTAAAAAACCAAATTTTGTCGATTCAAAAAGTAAAATTTAAAAATAATTTCATTTTCAATTAACAACTCCAACTTATTAGCAAAGCTTAATTACCACAAAAACTACCTTCACGATTTATTCAATTTCAGCCTGAAGGAACACTAACCTTTGCCAAATTCCTCAACTTAAGTTACCAAACTTAACTAAATTTTGAGTTTAAAGTTTAAAGTTTTAAGCCATTAAGGTTGGAAAAATACATTAAATGGGACAATTTTGGAATTTTATTACTTTTTTAATCACGACTTATTTTTTAATAACCCTTAAATCCTTCAGAAACTAAAGCTGTCGTGACTATAAAGAAGGAATTGTTTTCCCAGGTTTTTGTCATTTCCTAAAAGTTTAAAGACTTTCGTTGGACTTAATGTAGTTTTTACTGTATATGGTCAGTAAATTGAGCCACAACTCACAAATTAAGGTGTTCAAATCAATGTTAAATATAGAAGTTGTTGAAATTTTTATCATTCTTACTAATTTCAAGGCTTTAACTGTAGCTAAAGCTACTAAACTAGCACAGAGCTTTTAAATTTAGTTCAATCAAAAAGGCAATCAAAAAAGCAATAAAAAACTTGAAAGGCACACGGTGTTAAAATGACTGTCAATCTAGCGTACAGTACGGCACGTGAACTTTACTAAATTTGACGTATTGCTCCGTTAGTGCCGTTTTGGATGATAGATTGACAGCCATTTTTGCTCCGTGTGCCTTTCAAGAAAGATAGAAGACCATATCTAAGTTCCTTAAAGAACCAAGTAAGTCTGCTTGGGTCATATCGACGATTAAATCCTCTTTAGCCAATTTATATCAAACATTCTAAATATAACTTAATTATAATCATAACCATAAACATCGTACTCGAATGGAACGCTTAAAAATCCATGACGGAGCTGATGTAATGCCAGTTTGAGTTCCAATCAGGCTCCAAGTTGACATTATGCCCGTCTTAAGATACATTACTTTTATTGTATTATTTATAGAGTCTTCAATAATTTTGAATAATTTTTTGTTATATTTCCAATATCGACTCACCTTTAAGTAGCGCTGATCCCTGTAAAGTAGGTGAAGTCATTTTCTGCCCAATCCGATTTCACAATTTTCTCTGTCTGTGCTTTTCCGCTTACTTCTCACTTAATCAATTCCTCAATCAATTCAAAAATCTGAACTAACCATCCTCAACATTATTAATGAATTTTTCAAAAAGTATTTTTTTTTATGTCCTCGTCGTGAGCAATTTATCAACAAAAAATATTTTTATTTTATTTTCATTGAGCTTTTTTATGTCACTTTTTTTTGTTTTTATTGTTTTGCACTTGTACTTTGATTTGGTTTTTTTCTTTGTTACTGTTTTGGATGAGTGCTGGAAATAAAAAAAAAATTGTGAATATTTTAAAGATTATTTTAAAAGTGTTTTAGTAAGATGATCGGATTGCAACACTTAAAAAATGTTGAATAATTAAAAGAAGTAATTTTATTAAAAATTTGGGTTTTATATACGTTTTTAGATTGCAGAATTAAATGATAAATTCAAAAATTAGAAATAATAATTTTTTAATTAAGTAGGAGTCAGTTGTCAACATTCTCTAATACCAAGAACTACTTTTTTAGTATTTATTAAGTAAATTTAAAGTTTAAATTTAAGTTTAAATTAAATTAAGATAAAATGAAGAATATTTCAAAAATATTTCAATTTTTCAATTTTTAAAACCAAATTAACTTGACCAAAATTTTTAAAAAATTGAAAAAAAAAACTTAAAAAGTAATAAAAAAAGAAATTCACTTACTTTTATAATTTCTAAATTCTGTAAATATTTTAAATAATTTCCTTTATTTTTTTTAAATATCACTTTTGATTTTTATTTATTTATTCAATTTTTATAACTTCAAATATTTTTTTCAAACTCTGTCCATTTCAAAATTTCCACAATTTCACTTCCTCAAAAATTTAAAATTCACTAGAACGTCTTTTTGTCCCCAAAAATAAAGCAGGAACTCCGAAGCCGAAAAAAAATTTCCATCCGATCACATCGCCGTCCAAAATAATTCTAATCGCTCTCCGGCCTGATTGTCATGAACAGTGAACGGATTGTCTGTTGTAAAAAAGCAAATTTGTGTATATTTTCGCCGTGCCTCATCAACATCCCTCTCACCCTTCTCGATTCCCGTAAAAATAAAAAAAATGGTATATTCAGTGGGGTTTCATTACGCGAACCGACGTGCATTTACGCACTAAGATTAATGCAAACAAGTGTTGTCGTTTTTACTCTGTGTATTGGAACTGACTCTCTCAATTTTTATTGAGAGACATTCTCACTGAGAGGAGTCGCTGACCTTCCACAACACGTGGCAATTCCTTTATTTCTCTCTTAAGGATTCTCACTCAATCGAATTTCATTTTACAGTCACGCATGCGGATTGATTTATTTTGAATTGCTGTCTCTGTCGGGCACACATCATCGGCATAGTCGTATTGTAAACATTGAGAATCTTGTGGATGTAGCGTGACAATTGAAAGTGAAATTTTTACTCGCGACTTTTTCTTTGTGTTTTTTTTTATTTTTTGGTGAATGAAGATTGAAGCTACACATAAAAATTGTGCATACGAGAATGTGAGGATGAGTAAATGTTACGATAATGAAGTTTTGCTTGCTGTTTCCTTTTCGATTCTTCTTGTTGCTGATGATGTGGATTTTGTTGTTGTTGATGCTTTGATTGGTGGCATGATGTGTGATTTGAAGGTTGGATTTGATGATTTTTATGTTGATTATAGGCTTTAAATGATTAAGTTTTTGAGCTAAAAAGATGATATTTGTGCACAAATAAAAATTCAATAATTATTGCAAAGGTTGCAGTAATTTTCGATTTAGATTTTGGGCTTCAAATGATTAAGTTTTTGAGCTGAAAAGTTCAAATTTGTGGCCAAATAAAAATTCAATAATTATTGCAAAGGTTGCAGTAATTTTCGATTTAGATTTTGAGCTTCAAATGATTAAGTTTTTGAGCTGAAAAGTTCAAATTTGTGCACAAATAAAAATTCAAAAATTATTGCAAAGGTTGCAGTACTTTTCGATTTAGATTTTGGGCTTTAAATGATTAAGTTTTTGAGCCGAAAAGTTCAAATTTGTGCACAAATAAAAATTCAATAATTATTGCAAAGGTTGCAGTAATTTTCGATTTAAATTTTGGGCTTTAAATGATTAAGTTTTGGAGCTGAAAAGTTCAAATTTGTGGCCAAATAAAAATTCAATAATTATTGCGAAGGTTGCAGTAATTTTCGATTTAGATTTTGAGCTTCAAATGATTAAGTTTTTGAGCTGAAAAGTTCAAATTTGTGCACAAATAAAAATTCAAAAATTATTGCAAAGGTTGCAGTAATTTTCGATTTAGATTTTGGGCTTTAAATGATTAAGTTTAGGAGCTGAAAAGTTCAAATTTGTGTCCAAATAAAAATTCAATAATTATTGCAAAGGTTGCAGTAATTTTCGATTTAGATTTTGGGCTTTAAATGATTAAGTTTTGGATCTGAAAAGTTCAAATTTGTGTCCAAATAAAAATTCAATATTTATTGCAAAGGTTGCAGTAATTTTTGATTTAGATTTTTAGCTTTAAATGATTAAGTTTTTGAGCTGAAAAGTTCAAATTTGTGTCCAAATAAAAATTTAATAATTATTGCAAAGGTTGCAGTAATTTTCGATTTAGATTTTGGGCTTTAAATGATTAAGTTTTGGATCTGAAAAGTTCAAATTTGTGTCCAAATAAAAATTCAATAATTATTGCAAAGGTTGCAGTAATTTTCGATTTAGATTTTGAGCTTCAAATAATTAAGTTTTGGAGCTGAAAAATTCAAATTTGTGACCAAATAAAAATTTAAAAATTACTGAAAAGTTTGCAATAATAACAAAAATCTATTCAATCTTTAAAAAACGTGGTAATAACTCTAAAAAACCAAAAAAATAATTTCTGGGCGGAGTTTTCTCCAAAAATCATTTTATTCAATTTCACCCGTTACTCTTCTTGTCCTCTTCCACCCTTCATTCATTCCTATCCACCAGCCTCGCAATTAAATCAGTAAAAAAAAAATATTTTTTGTGTAAACACGTAACGGAACAGAAAGAGAAACGAAAGGGTTGAGAGACGAGAAAGCAGCCATTGCGCAGATGATGATATTGTTGATGGCCAACGTGCGTAGTCGTCAACGAAAGGGTCAGCATTGCATCGGTGTGTATGATTGTTGAAAAGAGTAAAAGTGAAAGAGCGAGAAGGAATGATTTTTTTTATGGGCCCAGAAAAGTGGTCGTGTTGCGTGCTTTGTAGTGGACAGGAGGATTATGTGATGGAATTTGGTAAGGTTAGGGGTGAGTTGGGATGAAAATGTTTTATGTTTTCTGATGTTTTAAACTTGATCTGACTAGAATCTTTGTTCATTTTGATGATTTTAGCTTAAATGACACAAGAAGACGCCTAAAATTCATTGAAAACTGCCATCCTACTGCAGGTACTCTCTTTAATACAAACAACTAATCAAATCAACCCAATTTCTGATTTCTGCATCTAATTACTAATCAAACCTTATCAAATATTGACCCTTCTTAATCAATTACTCCCAATTAGCATTGAACCCCTCTAAACCTTACCAATTAACCTCCTATCCTCTACAAATCATCCACATCCCCTTCCTCATAGCCTCAAAAAATTATTTAAATCCAACATTCGTATCTCCTCAAAACAATCTTCAAATTTCCTTTCATCTCTCCATTGTTATTTGTGATTATATTCATGAAGACTTTCCCATTCAGAAAGAAAAAAAAAGTTGAATTTATTATTTAAATTTATTCTAAACAAAATATATATATTGGAATGGATGAGAAGACGGAAGATACATAAATGTCTTATCGAATAATTGCTTAATGAGGACACAAAATTTGAAATTTTGATTTAATCATATAATCAATTTATTATGAATCTATAAGAATAACAAATGAGAATATCGGATGTGGATATGGAAGTGGATGATATTGAGGTTTGGTGGTTGAATTTTGACAAGGAGTTGGGTGGTTGGTTGGCTGGGGTCTTCATACAGACCAGATCTAAATGACCCGGAATGACCATTTTTAGTTAAATTCTTGATGATCTGACAACACCAGACCTTAAATGATCATTAGCAACCAAAAAGATGCCCCCTCATCCACCTCATGACCCCCTGACATCCAATCACATCCCCCACCCTTCCTAAAAATGATATTTGATCCGAAAAACTGAAATAAGATTGAAGAACAGTACACAAAACAAAAGATGAAGATGAGGATAAAAAGTCACGAGAGATGAAGAGAAGGGGAAGTAAAAGTGGATTGTGGATAGGAAAGGAAAGACACGATGCATAATAATCAGCAGCCACATATTCAATGCGATTGAATGAGTAAATAAATGAGACGATAGCGATGGTAAATGAGAATTCTTAATAAAATAATCATACGCAATGTCCTCGACATGCTGAATTGTAATGATAATCAGGGGGGGAAATGTTGAAAGAATTTTACATAATTTTTGGCTCATTTTTTATTTAGAAAACTAAAATTTTAATCTACTTGCAACTTTTTCATATATAAATGATAATTGATGTGCTTGATGAAATTAGTTCTGGCATTAATGACGCGTCCGCAAAGATCGCATTCATATGGAGCAATTGGATGACAATTAATCATGTGACATCTCAAAGCTTGCTTGTTCCTTAAAACTGCTGGACATTTTTCACAATTTATTGGATTTTTAATTTGTGCTGCCTTTTTGTCCTTCAACTCGTGGCTTTTCTGATGTCTTTTAAAATATATTTTATTATCAGTAGAGAAGTTGCATCTTAAGCATTTCAAAGACTTCGTTGACTTTTCTTCATGATTTCTTTGATGACATTTTAATCTTTGTTTTGTCAAAAATTTCATTCCACAAAGTTCACACTCCAATACTTTAAAATCTCTCTGTTGATGTCCTTGTTCGTGTTTATTTCTACGAGCTTTTAGTGCAAATTTCTTACCACATGTGCTGCATTCATGTGGCTTGTTATGACTTGATATATGATTTTTTAAACTATCATTTGTTCTGAATTTCTTGTCACAAATTTTACATTGAAAGTTCCTTTCTGTTGCATGACTTAAAATATGTCCCTTAAATGTATATGATCGCAACTTTTTGTTGCAAATTTTACATTCTGTGTAGTGTATTAAATGTCTTATGGTCATGTGAAATTGAATCTTATGTTTTTTAAAAAATTGCCTGCCACACAAATCACAGGAATAAATTTTTTTAGGTCTTGGAGCCGTTCGTTTTACGTTTTTTGTTTTCCTGGGTCTTTTAGGCTTTGGTGTTGTTTTCAGGCTGTGTTGTGGCTTTTGGTTCATTTTGTCACTGGAACATAAAGTTGCTGGATCAAGACTTTCCGTCTCGTTGGTTTTCTGACTCAATTTTTGACGGCTTTCATTAAAATATGAAGGTTTTGGAAGTTTGTCTTCTTTATCGTGGACTCGCAAATGTTTAAAGTACCAAGCTTTATATTTGAAGCTCTTTGGACACAATTTGCAATTTACTTTCTGTTGTGGTTTTATTATTGGAACCTTCTCGTCCTCGTTTTTAATATTTTCAACCTTTATAACTGGTTTTGAACAGATTTGTTGAAATTCTTTGATTTCTAATTTTATTGAATATTGCTCCTCACTTTCTAGTTTTATTGACATTTTCAATTAAAGTTATTTAATGATGTTTTTACACTGATTGATTGATGTTCTGTATTATTTTATTTTATATTGAAAAAGTTTGTAAGATTTTTTAAGAACTTTTGAGATTTTTTTAGGTAAATCAAAGATTGATTATTTTGAGATTTACAACAAAACTTTGGGATTCGACTAATTTATATTTTCAAATATTTTGGTTTAATATCCAGCAATGAGTGTTATCCTTGCTGCATTACCCTTTTTCAAATATCACAACTTTTAATCGAATCTAGCATCATGTCAGAGTCATGCCGGCTTGGTGCTGGATTTCCATTTGACTGTGCTATTCAGGTTTAATTAAATTTAAATTCGATTTTTTAAAATTGTTAATTAATGTTCAAGTCAATCTAAGGCTAGGTAAGTTAAATCATGAAAAGAGCCCAGCTATTTAAGTTGGAGTCGATGTTATTCAAATTAGAACAGAATCTATTGTTCCACACCCTTTAGACCTACAGTTTAAAGTGGAATCCGAAACACTTGCAAGCTCCGAACATTTCAAAGACACGAGCACGTCTTTAGACCTAATTCAACCCGCAGTGTACCTCGTGTGCAAAGGTGCTGTTATGAAATCATCCAGATGCTAGTATATCTAGCAAATGAGACACGTTATGTGCTGAAGAACTCAATACTACGCTCAACACACGAACCGAGAACGGTGAAAAAGGAAAAATAGCTTTGAAAACTTGATATGGCATGTAATCGAACCGAGAACCTTTGGCACGCCTCCTCAAGTCAATCTTACTAGGTCATGCTATTTGAGTTCTCTCCGAAATTATTAATCGAGTCCAAAAGTTCTTGTTACTTATAAAATTGTTTAAAGGGGGCAGCAAAGATTCCTGAATTCTTAAACATTTAATACGTGCTCTGCCTTGTGATTCAATTTTTGTCAGTTCCATTAGCAAGAAATTAAAAATTTCACCATTTGAATGTCTCACGACAGTTTGAAGTGTATTTTTTCCATAAATGTCAACCGTTTTGAGAAATAAGACTTAATTTAGTAGCAGCCAATAATTTTGATAATATTTTTAATCTACTTGCAACTTTTTCATGTTTAAATGATAATTGATGTGCTTGATGAAATTAGTTCTGGCATTAATGACGCGTCCGCAAAGATCACATTCATATGGAGCAATTGGATGACAATTGATCATGTGACATCTCAAAGCTTGCTTGTTCCTTAAAACTGCTGGACATTTTTCACAATTTATTGGATTTTTAATTTGTGCTGCCTTTTTGTCCTTCAACTCGTGGTTTTTCTGATGTTTTAAAAAATTTCTTTTATTATCAGTAGAGAAGTTGCATCTTAAGCATTTCAAAGACTTTGTTGACTTTTCTTTATGGTTTTTTTGATGCCTGTTTAGATGATTTAAATACTTAAATCTCATTCCACAAAATTTACATTCCAAGACTGTTGAATCCTTTTTTTGGTGTATTTGTTCATGATTAATTAAACTTTTCTTTTTGGCAAATTTATTACCACAAGTTCTACATTCAAACTGTTTATTGTGAGTTTTCAGATGAGTTTTGACATCGTTTGGTGCTTTAAACTTTTTATCACACACTTTACATTTGAAATTCTTTTCAGTCATATGAGATATGAGGTGTAAATTATATCCACCATAACGTAATTTTTTATTACAAATTGGACATTCCGAAAAAAACATGTGACCTGTTTTGATGTGCGATACTATCTGTTGCTTTGTTTGCCATTGTTTGCCGCATAAATCACATGAGAAATTGTTTTCAGATGACTTTTTATGTTTTAGTGATTTAATGGGGACAATTTTTGGTAGCTTACCATCTACTTTATGATCTTTCAAATGCTTGTTATAGTTATTCTTTGTCTTGTACTTGCGGTTGCAATATTCACATTTGATTTTAGTTTTTCGAGGAATGAACTCAATTTTTACAATTTTTGGTTTGTCATTTTTAACAATTTCTCCACTTTCAACTTCGATTAGTAGATTTGGATGTTTTTGTGGCAGTTTTTCACCTTTCAGCTCCACAGTAAGTTCCTGTTCAGTCTCAAATTTAATTATCATCATGTTTTTTTCAAGAATTATTGTTGATGTTCTGGAAGTTACTGCAGTAAAATAAAGACTGAAAAAATGACGATACCACCTTTTGAGAAGAATTGTTGATGTTTTGAGGTGCAAACATGATCAAAAGTTTCCCAAGTAAGCAATTTTGATTTATTTTGAAATTTTGTTGAAAGTTTCAGGCCATCGTCATCCATATCCAACGATTAGACGAGATGAGGGTCCATCGTTTAGTGATAGAGAGAGGGGTGAAGTTGGTGGTGTAAGAACTCTGTCCTTTGATGCTCATCGTAAATGATTAACACTCTTATCAAACTTTTCTAATGGTTGAGCTTAACCTCAAAACAAAATAGTAAAGCTTTGAAACCTGGTCTCTTAAATCAAAGCTCTAAGCCTCACAAATCCCTTCCTTGTCTTTCCATCCAATACTTGGCTTCGTTAGGGGTTGTTCACTTATTATGTGATGCTTTAAGGGTAAAGGGGTCTAAGGTTTTGTGACAGTTCAAAGGAGTTTCGCCTTACGTAATAAGTTACTTCCTTACTAATTGCGACCTTGTTCTTAACTGGATCTTAGACTACAACAATAGGCTTTCTCTGTTGCTGTCTCTGTCACCTAGTTTGTGCAACTTCTTTGTCCACATATTAAGCTGACATTCTTTGATTACTGTAATTACTATAATAAGTTAAGTTACCCCTAAGCAAATGATTTACAATTAAGTACTACCAAATACTTTATTCCTAAATTTAAATATGAATTGCTTTTCCATTCGCATTAAATTCTTCAAAAAATTGACCTCAATACGATTAAATTTCTTTCCCCTCACATCCTAACATCCAACAAAATTCTTTACGATCATCATCATCAGGAAAATATTTAGCCATTGGCCATAATAATGAACGCATTCTATGATTCTTACACTTCCGTCTTGTGTCGAGTTTCCTCAATTTTCTGCGTGTCGTGTGAAACAAGAGAGAACAAAAAAAGTTAATTTAGTTTTCGCGTCATTATGTAAATTTTCAACTTTCATTTTAGCGCTTTTGATGACAGAAAGAATTTTTTTGCTTCGCGTGTTTTTTGTGGTTCGTTGGATTTTTTAGCTTGCGGCTCCTTCATTATCCAGCCATGGTTAAATTAAAGTGTAAGAATATGAATTTCTGATTCTGTATGAATTATATTGGATATTCTTTTTAGACGCTACAGTGTTTGAGACTTTTTAAGACTCTATCTTGACCAGTGGTGATCAAGCTTTCTTGTGCCAAGTATTCACGGCACATGAGATGACCATCTTGACTCTAGAGCATTGTTGTACAAACTTTTTCAGCCATGGCACACCTTAGTGATAAGCCATAAAGTCGAACTTACATGTAATTTTCTACAGCACACCAGCGTGCCGCGGCACACAGTTCGGACAGCACTACTCTATAGTAAAACAATAGCCCATGGAACACAAATGAGTATTTGGGAACTGAAGCTTAATATAAGCTGTAAAGTTTAAAAGAAAAAAAAAAGAAAAAGAAATGTCCAGTTCAATATTAATTTATTGAATTTAAAAATATGTAGAAATAAACGATAAAATTACAACAAATTAACATTAGATTTTAATCAATTTTTCTTTTTTTAACTTCTTGAATAACTTTTCTCCCTACTCCTGCTTCCTGTGACCTCTTAATTCTTTCAATCAATGCATGCTTCTTTTCTTCCATTTGACTTTTTTGTCTTTGTTTCTGTGCAATCGCTTCCTGCACACTCTTATTAATGACTTCCGTTTTTTCCAAGTCACTTCTTTTCTTCTCATCAATTTTTGACAAGATAACTTCGCGGTCTGGTCCATGGCAATGCTCTTCACCAACTTTGACGAAAAACTTACCATCATTAGTGCTGTAAGCCTTAACTTCACAAGCTTGTCTGAAGCATTTCATATAAAGTTTATTAGCTGTTGAGTTTGTTACTATGAAGGCATAGTCATAATTAGGAAGCAAGACATGGATGCTACGTCTGTTTCCAATCTGCTCAATTCTCATTTTCACTTCTCTGTAGACATTTTTGGTCATATCAGCGGTGTTGAGCTTAGCCTTTGCTGTATCATGGATCCTTTTATGTCCAATTAGTTGACCATCAGTTTTGAATTTTATAAAGCAAATTGGACATTGATATTTGCATTCTTCCTCGACTGTTTTTACTGGTTTTTTAACAACTCCACTTACACTTGGAAGTGAAACTTTAGTAACAACTCTAATTCCGTTGACATTTAAAGACACATTCATGGTTTTTGGCTTCTCAACTTGATTCAGTCCTGAAGCTGATCGTTCCTTTTCTAGTTTCTTGTCTTGCTCAATCTTCATCAATTCCTGCATTGCCATCAACGCTGCTTCGGCTTTGGATTTATTTGGATTGCCAGACACAACTGTATGTGAGACACTGCGTCTTGTTGCTAGGTCTGATTTAAAGGAATTAACTGTGTTGTATTGGAATTCATCTTCATCATCATTATTCTTGTTTTCAGTTGAAGTTTCTGGGAAATTGGATGTAAAGTATGAAAAATTATCTTCTGTTATTTCCTGTTTAACATCATCAAGTTCTGTTATTATGTATGTGTCTTCTTGCTGTGAGGTTCCTGGTTGATCCTCTGTTAAATATAAAGGCAGGCTGGACAACATTGGTTGATCTTCATGTTCTTCTTTGATTTTTATATCAGGTATGACTGGTTCTGGGTTGTCTATTGGTTCATCTTTAATTTTGATGTCTGTTGGAAGTGCCTTTGCAGGGCTTTTATAAATTTTTAAATTTTTAAAATCTTTTAATGAAATTTGTAATTTTTTGAATGGCATGGACTCATTTGGTGTCGATTTGTCAACTGAAAATGGTTTTTTATGTGGATTACATTCTAAAAGCTTCCACAATTGACCATCATCGTTGTCGATAATATTTTTAACATTTGTAATATTTTCAAATATATTCAAAATTTTGGTGATTTCATCTTGATGAGAAAATTTAATTATTCCATTTTTCAGCTCAATTTTCGGGACATTATTCATATCCTCGAAACATTTTTCAACTGCTGATTTATTTAATAAATTGAATGAAACGATTGGATATGCAAATGGAATAATCAGCAAAACGGATACGGAATCTGAAGTTTCTTCTTCATTTAAAATACGTAGGTTGTTGGCCAACGTGTCAAGTAATTTGGACTTTGATCCAGATATTTCACAATTTTTGAAATTTGATGCATAAAATTTCCGCACAATTATTTCTTCTTTATATTTGATACGAAAATTCTTTAGATTTTTATCAAGCTCTTCTAAATCCTCCTCAAATCCCCATTTTTTAACCGGCTTAATAATCTTTACAGGTTCTTTTTTACGTGGATGTGCGAGACACGATCTTGATTGTTCCTCAACTTGATCATCTTCTGCTTCATATTTTAGTTCTAGCGGTTCTAAAACATTTTGATATTCAATGCACGATGAACTTTCCTCATCGGAAACAGGATCTCGTGGTTCACTTTTAATTTCAACGTGAAAATTGTCAATGCTTGAATCAATCATCACTCTATAAAGTTGTTCAAGGTACTCTTGCTTGCCACTTGTATGTTTTCTTAACTTTGTTATTTGCAATTTTTTTCGTTAATTTAATCAAGTGATGAATTAATTTTGATGCAAGAAAATTCAAAAATCTTCTTTTAACTGCTTTTATCCAAACCTCGGAGCCTCCAAGTTTTGATAATTGTGCACTTAAATGATGAATTTTGGATTAACTTAATGATCCTTAAAACGGATACAAAGTATCCGCTTGTTTTGCTTTAATTTCAAAGCAAAAGATCTTTGTGATATTCAAATTATTATGTGTGGCAATTGTGATTCCTAGAAAATAATAACGTTATATATTTCAACGGCTGTAACAATCTTAAAACTTTACCTTTTTTGAAACTTGAGAAGCAATACAAATTTTTAATGAATTGATTTTCCCCTGCTGAATTTTCAATGTGTTAAAACTTGACAATCTCTTTTGAATCTGCTTTTTATGGAAATACTTTAATAGCATATAAAGCTGATTAACTACTTAAACTTTTTAAATGAGATTTTTCCCAGATATTTCTTTCATTATTATGATTAATAAAAGTTTCTAAAACTCTAGAAAATGATGCGTAATTACTCAACGAAAACAAAATAACTTTTGTAAGGTTTTAATTTTCAAACGTCAGCTGTTAAAATTAAAAAAAGATTTTGCAAATATTTAAATTTATTTTAACTTTTAATATTTATTTAAAATTTTAATTTTGCATAAAAAGTTGATGTTTTTTAAAATGAATCTAAAAATGTAATTAAATTTCAAATTTAAAATAAATAAAATTTTGACACATAATTTTAACAGCCCTTTTTGATTATTTGATGGAATTCAACTGTTTTGTTCTTAAAACATTTCAACAATATCGAAAACATTTGTGCTGTTTTCAGTTTGAGTTTGCATTTGTTTATTTTTCGTTTGCTTTTTCTTCAAAATACGAAAAATAAAAAATTATTAAATTTAAATTTCATAACATTTTGCACAATGTTTGCATTTTGCAATGTTAAATTCAAGCCTATTTAATTTTTTTAAATATTTTATTTTCATAAAATCTTTTTTTTAAAATCAAAATTTAATTTAAAATTTCCATAGAGGGTCTTATTGCTTCTTATTTTCAAATTTGCTCATTTTTTGCAACGCAATATGTTCTATACGGAGTTTATTATTATAACTAGCGGAATTGCCATGAGGCGCAGATGATGATGAACTCTGTTGAAATTTTTCTTGATTTGGTTTTGGTTTGGAATCTTGTTTATGTGGCACATACAATTCATTTTCAATATAGAACTTTGATAATTTGTAAAATAGCTCTGGAAATATTTCAAAAAAATATTCACACGGTTCTAGTTCGTTTTCATAAAAATATCTTCCACATTTATCTTTATAATCCTTACTATGCCCAATCTAAAATGTTGTGAAAAATAATAAATTATTTTAAACATTGAACTTCTTTTGTTGAGAACATGCAGTATGTATAGGCTGTCGAACGGTGAGCTTTTGAGCAGGACAGTTCCGATTTTTTGAACATATTTTTCTTGGAAATACTTCAAAATTTGGTCTGTCCCGCTTTTTCAGAGCTGAAATCGAGACATGTGACATGTCCCTCTTTATACTAATAACAACAATAACCGATAGACAGCCCAAGTATGAAGGATGAATATGAATGCGAGAGATGATTTATGTACCTTTTACACCAGAGCAGCTTGTGAATTAAAATAGAATAAAGCTTTTTTTTATGAATTTAATACAAAAAATTATTTTAGTTACTCTGTTCCTCATAAAACGTATCATTTCAGCTCCTGTATTGCCATATCCACGTGTAATTTCTTGCTTTATAACACTTTCAGTAATTTTATCTTTCCAATTTTCATATTTGAATTCTTCATTAAACTTATTCTCCATATCCTTATTTTTTTTATAGATCCAACTGTTGGTGACTTTAAAGCATTCTTCAATTTTTGGCGTATCCCAGAAGAATGAGTAGTCCAGATAGTTTAAGATTGAACTTTCCTTATTCTCCATCATTGAAGCAATTAAATCAGCGAATGATTCCTTTTTAAAAGATTCAATGCACTTTAAGTCCTTAAGTTTAGTGTTAATAAAGTCTTTTATGCCATCAAAAGTTCCTAAACTGGCATTGTGATCATAACTTTCCTCCACTTCCTCCGCTTTTGTTACAATTGAAAAAAGAAGTTTTCCAAATTGTTTTATGTCATTCTTGTAACATTTTGAAGCTTGTTCTGAGACATCCTCAGCTTCGGTCAAATTCAATATTTTAAACTTTAATTCACCATTTTCCAAGCAATATGCCATATTCCAGGATAGGAATTTATTTAAAATAATTATATTATTATTATGAAGATTCCCAAAAGTTTTCATAATTCCTATGATTAAGTCTGAGAATTCTTTTTTGCTCAATTTGTCAGCATTTTCTTTCATAAATTTATCGATTGTAGACTGACATGATTCATATATGACATAAACACATTCATATCCAGCCTTAATCTTGTAAAATTTAAGGAAAGAGCTGACATACTGATTTGCAAGCTTGATGTTTAATTTTATTTCATTGCTAATTTTAATTTCGTTTTCTTTCGTTAGATCTGTAATCTTCCGAACAACCACATTTACTCCTAATTTATATGTTTCTTTATACCACTTGCTGTATGAGTCAGTGTGCAGCAGGTTTTCTTCTGAACATTTGAATATTTCCTCAGGTTCCTATCAGAATATGAAAAATAATAAATTAAACATTCTTATAAGAATTAAAATCCTTACTTTTCTTGGTCCAATTGTGCCATTGATTGAAGTTTTTGATTTTGTAAAAATTTCCTCAACCTTTTCTTCAACTATTGATGGTTTTTGTTGCATTCCACAGCTCATTGTCATGTAAGGTTCCGATTAAACTTAACTGAATGAGTTTTGTGAATTTGTTGTTGAAACTGAAATGATTTACGATAAGTTTTGATAAAAACATGACATGTGCATTTGTTTAAATTACGCCGAGCTAAATAGCTTCGATCTCTGATTATTTATAGAATTTGAATCAAACTGGATCACGATTATTTTTCTTAAAATCAAAATTGAATATCAAACATCAAATATGACATTGTTTGTGATTAAAATGTAGGCACTGTTCATAAATGACGCCCATCAAAAACAAGATTAAAGCACCCTCTCCCCCTCGGTCACAGGATTTGGAGCGATACATTTTAATTTGTTTGAGCTGTTACAAAATCGTCCCCCGAGGGTCGTAGCCAGGATTAAAAAATCGGACGCCATGGGAAAAATTTGCAAAGGGCAACATTCAGTAATTTTTTTAAGAGCTGTCAATTTCAAATGTTATCGATACTGATAAATAATCGATTGATTATAATATAACAGCAGTATAACATTTGTTAACGAGCACACTTATTGAGTGTTTAAAATCGATAGTTCTACATTTAAATATTTTATAAATTGAGTATATTTAAACCAAATTAACCTCTTACTTACTTAAGTTGTGAAATTCAAGTAAAATCTAATTGTCAGGCTACTTTTTAATAGTTTTTGGAGCAAAATAAGTTAAATAACATGAAACTGATGTTCGCTCGATTATAACATTTAGCGAATAAATTATTTTTTTTTGATCAAATTTTTAAATAATTTTTTTTCAACTTGTGCAAGTTTTTGGATGTTCTTGATGAATTTTAAATTTAATTGATCAATTTTAATACTTAAATTAGGTGTTTAATAATAAATAAATTAATTAACTTACTGTTTTTCGCACAAAATTAATAAATTTTGATTTTCTGCTTTCTCATGTTTTTATCACTGAGCAACAAGTAAATTGCTGTGTCGAAGAATTCATCATGTTTTGCAGTTTGAAATTATTATTGCACGTTAAGTAATTTGCGTTGGTTTTGATATTTTTTATTAAAAAAATTCTCATTTGACAGTAATGAAATATTAAGTTATTAAAATATTAAATGTAAAATACAGGTTTTTATTCAAAAATTTTTTAAAAAAAGTAATTTTACAGCTATTCAGATGTGATTATAATTTTAGATGGAATTAGATTTTTATTTTATTAAAAACTAATTCTTACAAATAAAACTTTAAAAAAATTCTTATTGTTATTTTTAAGGAGACTGGTTTTTTATAAAAATTATGCAATAATTATTGAGACTATATGTTCTCATTTTGTAAGCACATAGTTCAAAATGTGTCAAAAAAGTTTTATGTCTCTCCAAATCAGGTTTCACATCACTCTCAATACAAGCAAGTTCTTAATTCCCATCATAATTTTTAAAAGCTAGTTTACATCACCAACAAAATATAAATGAATTGTTTAAAAGGTTTCATCCACCAAATTCATAAATTTGAGAAATTTTATTTAAAAAGACAATTATTGATACAAATAAACTTTTGAGTTTTATCTTGTATTGCATAATTTAATAATTTGTGAAAAATTCACTGCATCTTATAAATTTTTAATATCAATCTAAAAAAGCATTTTTAATCCATCTATGATGTAATAATATTTTATTTGTTAAGCTATTCTATTTGCGCTTTTTTTGCATTTTATAGAATCTTTGATTTAAAAACTATTACGTTGTAGTGAAAGTTAATAATAATTAAGTTAAATTAAGCTAAAATCACGCTTTTGTGATAGTTTTCAATCTCAAAATTTACCTGATCAAGCACAAAAGCTTCTTTAAAATCCTTTTAAATGTTCTTTAAAGCAACAAGCATACCAATGTTTTTACATTATTTAAATGTATTTCTTCAAATGCATAAATTGTTCTGTTGTTAAAAATTTTGCTTCAGATCTTGTATTGCTATAAAAACTAAACAGATGTTAAACCACACAAGATACATGACGACTCCAAACACGAGACGACCGACACAAGACACAACACACAAGACACAAGACACAAGACACAAGACACAAGACACAAGACACAAGACACAAGACACAAGACACGAGACACATGACACACGACACACGACACATGACACAAAACACACGACACACGACACACAGCATACAACACACAACACACAACACATACGAGACACAGTCACAATAACAAAACACACAGACACAAGAAAAAACAAAACAAACAGACACAAAACACACAGGCACACGACACAAGACACAAGACACACGACACAACACAAATCATACAACACACAACACACAAGACACAACACACAAGACACACGATACAAGAGACACAGTCACAAGAAACAAAACACACAGACACAAGAAAAAACAAAACAAACAGACACAAAACACACATGACACAAGACACAAGACACAACACACAAGACACAAGACACAAGACACAACACACACGACACACGACACACGACACACAACACACGACACACGACACACAACACACAACACACAACACACAACACACAACACACAACACACAACACACAACACACAACACACACGAGACACAGTCACAAGAACAAGAAAAAACAAAACAAACAGACACAAAACAAGACACACGCAAAACACACAATACACAAGACACACGACACAAGAAACAAGACACTTTAAATAAAGTTTAACAGCTTTTAGGTGTTTTAAACATTACAAAATCGGAGGTAAAATTATTAACAACAAATTAATTCATGCACTGTAAAATACACTTTTTAAAATTAATAATGAAAAAAATTGACATGTTAACTTTACAAAAGTACAATTAACAGAATTTTAAATAAAAATTGTACTTCATCAAGTGGATTTCAAGATGAAATTATCACAAAAACGTTCACTTAGCTTAATTTAACTTAATTATTGTTTGCTTCCACCACAACATAATAGTTTTTAAATCAAAGATTCTATAAAATGCAGAAAAAGTGCAGATAGAATAGTTTAACAAATAAAATATTAATACATCACAGATGGATTTAAAAGCTTTTTTTTATTTTGATGTTAAAAATTTATCAGATGCAGTGAATTTTTCACAAATTTTTACTTTATGCAATACAAGATGAAATCCAACGGTCGATTTAACAAAGGTGGATAATCCTCTGATCGGATTATCCAATTTTTCGATCCGAGGATAATCCATGAAACTTTGCATGGTGATAAAGAAAAAATGGATTTAATGAAGAACAATTTTTGAAGTTGGATTTCACAAAAAAAGATTATCTTAGTAGGTTATCCGAAGATTATCTTAGGATTATCCACATATTTAATCCAAAATGTTAAAACTGGGTCCCCCCAAGATTAAAAATTCGGATAATCTTAGGATAATACATATACTTAAATTATTTTTTCGCTATATTTACTATACAATACAAAGATTTTTTCTCAAATTCGTTTGATCATTACTAATCAAGGAATTCTACACCAGAAAAAAAATATTTGGATTTTTCTCAAATTAAAGAAATAGATAATCCGAAAATTAGGACTATCCACCTTTGTGAAACCGGGCGCAAAAGTTTATTTGTATCAAACATTGTCTTCAAACAGAAAACCTCTCAAATTAATGGATTTGGTGGCTGAAACCTTTTAAACAGTTCATTTAAATTTTGTTGGTGATGAAAACCAGCTTTTAAATAAAAGTTATGTTGAAAATCAAGGACTAGCTTGATATGAGAGTGATGTTGTTCTAAATTCTAAAGTTTTACTAAGGTAGGCTCATAAAACATTTCAAGATACATTTGAAACCATATCCTCAATAAGCTAATTCTCAAAAAAGTGTTATTGTTGCAATGTTTCATATTTGTATATGAAAATAGCGAATTCTCCTTTTTAGTTTATATCTATTTAGATCTTAAATTAATAGAAAAATAAAATAAAAATTAACGCTAATAATTCTTTTATGTAGAATCTCTATTTGACGAATGTTCTTTATGATCATTCTTATTTAAAATTAGTTACTTCTAAGTTTATTACTATAGCTCTTGTAAATATGTTTTTTTAATCTCATTTGTATGTTTTTGTTTCTTTGCTCTATTTTTTAAATCTATGGATATGTAAAAGCTTGTTATTTATCTATTAAATCTTAACTATTGTCATTTTATATTTAATTTGGACCTGAAACATTACATTATTAAGTTTGTTTTCTTTACTATTTGTCCTGTTTTTTTGTTTTTGAATGATTATGAATAGCTTTAAAATTTAATTTGTACCAAAACATTGGGTGGATGAGTTTTTAAAAGATTATCTTTAGTTCTTAGGCAAGGATATTTTAATTTAGGTACTGTTTAATTAATTCGATGGGTAAACTGGCAGTTGATCGTGTGTGACAGGCACATTGCCATGAGAGCTTTTTAGTAAAATGAGAAACAATTTCAAATGAAATGTATTAAGAAGTACGACTTATTGTAATTATATTTTAATATTAATTATAAAGAAAATATATTATGTTAAAAAATACTATTTTATGAGTTAACTTATAAAGAAAATAAATTTAGTAATAAATCTAGTCAAAAAAAAAATACTAAAAGAATTTGATGTTAATTTGAATACAGTTTCGTTAATTTTCGGACTAAAAAGAATGATGAAAGCTTTAATAAAAAGTGGTTTTCTTCTAGCAAACTAGCAAAATATTTTTAAAAAAATAAGAAATAGCTTCAAGAGTAAGAAATTGAAATATGTTTAATCTTTAAGTATTATTTTTTTAAAAAAAAATCCATGTAAAGGAACAAGGATCGTAGCATAAGATGGGGGGGGGGGGAGTTCTGAGTCAAACCCGCTAATTTTAGAAAGTTTACATTTGATATTTTTGAAATTTCTTAGATCCTAACAAAAATATCCTTAAAAAATTTAAAAACCCCCAATTTTTTTTTCTAAGTTCTCACTTAAAGGCACCAATAGAAAAAATTAATTTTTGTAATAAACTTTATGATAGTTGTCTCTGTATGTAATGTTACGTTTGTTCCTTGCAGCTTCTTGACTTTTTTTCATATTTTCAATCATAACATTTTTCATCTCAGCCATTGATTCACTTTGATGTTGAGACTTTTTAAGGACAATTTTGGAATACGTATTTTTAAACTTTCCACCAATTGTTTTGTCCTTTTTCTCAATTTTGAATAAAGCATTGTTTAATTGGTTCTTTTGATAAACAATGTGTAAGGCACTGCTTAAATTGATGTTTATTAGGATGTTAGTAAAAATAAATAATATAATTTTATTCAATATTGTCACTTACCTATGTTGATTAGCTTCCTCAATTTCCATTTCTTCTTCTAGTTGCTGCCTGGCTTTAATTGCTTTTTCTGCTTGAGTATATAAAGGCTTCTTATGTGCGTCTGTATGAAATGAGTTGACGTCATTATATTGTGTTTTGCCATTTTTAGGGATTCTCGGACCTTCTGTCAAATTTGGTTTGATGTCGGCATAAGTTTCATATTTTTTATCTGAATTAAGTGATGTTATTATGTATGTATGTGATAGTGTCTGACAAATATCGATACAATTTTCTTCTTGATGTGAAAATGTATTTGTTGGAATAAGTTTCTCCTGACTATATTCATTATCAAGATTGTCTGTTGAATTTTTATTACTCTTACGAAAACAGTTCAATAAACTCTTCATTCCAGATCTCATATTCTTCTTTTTGTTCTGAATAATCACTTCTTGGACACTTTTGTTGGTTATGTTGGCTTTATCCAAATCACTTTGTTTCTTTTCCTCAATTTTTGTCAAAATTACCTCCTCATTAGATCCGTGTGAATGCTCTTCGCCTTCTTCGATATAAAATGTACCTTCCTTTGTTCTATATTCTTTAACTTTGCAAGACTCTCGAAAACATTTCATGTAGAGATGTTTGCCTACTGAATTTGTGACAATGAATGCATGATCATAATTAGGAAGCAATGCATGGACACTTTTTCTATCTCCTAATTGTTCAATCTTCATTTTAACTTCTTTGTCAACATTTTTAGGTTTCGAATCAACACTTTTTCTCACAAAATTTGTAATGGCCGATAACTTTCTGGATATTATATTTTTTTTCGCTGTTGCTGTTTTTCCTTTCTTATTTTTCTCATCCTCGATTAATTGCTGCATGGCTTGATCTGCCTCGTTAATCTTATTGCTATCTGATTTTTCTGATACAATAGTATAAGAGACACTACGCTTTGAATCTGATATGAATGAATTAACGTCGTTATATTGGAAGTCATTATGGTTTTCCTGCAAATTTTCAACATCCATCGGAACTATCTCGATACAATTTTGATCGTCAATAACTTCAGGTTCAATTTTGATGTCCGTAACAAGACCATTGTCAAATTCATCCATTTCATCAATTCGAGCTTTTGGTGAGCACATGCTTTTACTTTTATAATCTAATTGGAATGATTTGAAGTTAATTACTTCTTCTTCTTCCTTGTGCTCTCTACAAATTGGACCATGATAAGCTTTCTTATTTGATTTATTCGCATTCCTCACGATTACGTTTGCTTCTTCTTTCTTTGACATGCCTCCAAAACTCTTTAATCCAGCGAACATATTAAAATTGTTGTCTTTGAAATATTAACGGAATTTTATTTGACAGGACGCCTACAAAATTTGTCAAATTATTCACTATTTCTAAGTTTTATCGTGAAAACTTCAACTTATATCGATGAACAGCTTAATTAGGAACAAAATTAAATTAATTAAAATGTTGGAAATAATCGGAAATTTGTTTTTTTATTTAAATTAAAATTTACCTAATTTAGAAATGCGGAATCTCTACTTAGCAGCGAGAAAATTACACAATAACATTAAAACGCATTTTTTTAAGGAACATATAACATTTAAAGATAACATTTGTTTTTTGATTTCAATATGATTGTTAAAATTTATTTTCGAATCTAGATAAGTTTTAAAATAATATTTTTTTCTGATAATATATAAAATAGCTGTTTTTTATTTCTTTTAAATCAATCTTAAATGACCAAAAAAGGAACCCACTATCCTAGAAAACTATAAATTATAAAAAAAAATCATCAAGAACATGTTATACAATTCATATTTAAACTTAAAAAAGTCAAAAAGAATTTGCACGGTTTTTATTGAACGGTTCTGAAACACAAAAAAGCACACAAATGAAAAAAAGAACAATCGTGATAAGTAAAACAAACTTGTCAAGCTAATGAAAAGAAAAATTAAAATTGATATTAATTGACGGTCAAAGTGAAACGCATTTTCATTTTTTTTTAACAATTCTTGAACATTTTATCGTTATTTTTTTCATATTTAGGTAAAAACCTCTCAAGTGTTTTTGGAAATTTAAAAAGTATTGTTTCGTTAAGCTTTTTACAATATTGAGAACTCTTGACGTCATTAATAAATGTTTGCATATTCTTGATTTTTGTTCAAAACTGGATTTATTGCAAATTTCAATTAAACTTGATTTAATTGGTTTTATTTTCATCATGAAATGTTATAGCTAAACTTGTTTTACTTTTGTCTTGTCTTAAGACTAGGCTTACTAGATATTTTTCAGAAAAATTAATGACATCCCTCATGACGACTAGTTTTATTAGTTTTTGGACGAATTAGGACTCAACAGAACTCTTTTATTTGTAGTTATGAAAACTCTAAGAACTTTTCTCTGAAAACCAATGTAGCCAATTATTAGCCTACATAGCATCAGATCCGGTGCGTAGGCAGGATTTTTTAAGGGGCGTGGGGGAGAGGGGGTGGGAGGTACCCATTAATTTTTTTTAATGCTAATTTTATTGTTCTTGCTTTAAGCTAATTAACTTATGTTAATTAATTGCTATTTAAATTTTAAAAAAGGTTTTTCAAAAAAAAAAACCAAAATATTTGTATGAAATTTTAATCTACGCCCCTCGATCAGATTTAACATTTAAAATTTATATTAATACAAAATATATCGAGGCCATTTTTTTTTAAAATAATAAGTAACATCTGATTGGTTTTTTTGTCGCATCTTCAATCTTTTTTTCACGATTCGATGTTTTTCTTATGCTAGCATTTCGGTTATTATTACACATATCTGGTTGATTGGTTTTTGATATACTTCTATCATTAGGTTTTTGGTTTTTGGCAATCGTTTTTGATGGCTTTGGAGTATCAGGCTTTGCCGGTTTTGATTGTTCAGCCGATTTATGCTTTTTATTTACAATCACAACTGCATTGGCATAAGCATTGTTGGGATCCTCAAATAAAAATGATTTACAGTAAAATTGCTGAATTATCTTATGATTGGCATAAAGACGAAAATGATTGAACAATTCATACAGTAGATCGTCCAAATGAGCAAGGAAAAATGACAGAGGTCCACTGTAAGTTGAAAAGAATTTGGACAATTGTTTTAATGCTGTGTGGTCTTTTGTTGCGGTCTTTTGTTTAGGGCTGGCTTCGATTTTTTCATTATTTTCTTTGCATTCAGTTTCACTGTCGGTAAAATCATCGCTGTGTGTGTCCTACAACCAAAAATTGAGAAGCTATCAAAACTTTAAAAACATTAATGTCTAAGCTTGACTAGAAGTCAAGATAAAATACCCTGTTCCTGATGAACTTGATCAATTCGCTCCAGCTGTTTTCTTTTGGATAAAACACAGAAATTGTATTTCCTAGCTTGTGTCTCCAATTATAATCTTTTGGCATTAATTCTTCAAGCACTTCTTTTCTTTGATTGACTAGTTCCTTCCTTTTATCATCTTTGCTGGCACCATCCGTACTCATATTCAATCTACTGTTGATTTTATCGATAAATTTTGAAATTCTGTCTTCATCCCAAAAGTATGGATGTGCTTTGAACTCTTTAGCTCTTGGATTGTTTGCTTTTTTAACATTGATCAAGCACACAATTAAGTCTGCAAATAGTTTTTTGTTATTTGGCTGAATCCATGTAGGAAACATGATTTTTTTAAAGCAGCATTGCAACTTTTTATTATAATCCGGTGACTCAGCAATCATTTTGATGGTAACATCAAGGTCCTCAGATGGAATAAAAAGAGAAAGTAAAAGTTTTCCAACTTCCTTTATTTTATTTAAATATTTGGTTTCTGTTGAAATCTTTCCATCCTCTTTCACATCCAAAAGCTTAGGTTTTGCTCTATCTTGTTCCATTCTTATTGAAATAGAATCAATTGTAATGTCATGCACGCAAAGTTTAGATGAATGCTTACTTTCCAATTCATTAAGTAACATTTTTACAATATATTTAAATGTATTTTCATTAATTTCATGCTTATCAATAAATTCCTTAAGTGTGATTTTTTGCTGTGAGTTTGAACATTCATTGGTAACATTTACTTCTTTTAAATAAGCGTGATCCTTAATACTCTGAATTAATTTGTAATTTTGACATTCAACATCTAAAAATTGAATTATTAAATCTGCAAAGATTCTTGGATTTTCAATTTTAATCCAACGGGGATTTTTTATATTTTCAGCAATGTGATTAATTTTTTTATTAGAATCGCAAATTGTTTTGATTTTATCAAAGTTTACTTTGTTGTCGCATAAAATATCTAAGATGGAAATAAGAAGATTGCCGACATTTCTGATATCTTCAATATAATCGTTGGGACTGTTGATCTTTTTAGTTTCTGGTAGTTTAAGTTTAATTGTCTCATTTTCTAATTGAGCATTGATATTATCTAGTGATATATTTTCAAAAGCTAATTTTTCTAAATGCTTTGCTTCGATTGCATTAATCAAGTCTTTTAAAATGGATTTTAAATCATTTTCCTTAATGTTCTTCTTGTTATTTTCAATGAATTTATTCAGGGTTTGTGAGCAGTTATTGGTTTCTTGTTCTGTCAAAACAGAGTTAATACTATTTCCAGATGAACTTGAGGGCATTTCTTCATCATCTGACTGCATTTTTGCTTTTTTATTTTGATGTTCTAATTTCATCTTAAGTCAATTAATTTGCTTAAATTTGTTTTGTTTTGAATTGATGAATTTAAATAAGATTTAATTATGATTTTTTTTTATACTTTTGGTTTAATTTAACTATGAAGTAGTTTACTTAAGTACAGTTTTTATGATTAATGTTTAGTTTGAACTTCAATTATCATTTTTAATTGTTTTTTAATGTTTACAAATTTAATTAAAATTGTAATTTCAATTTCACTTTATAATAACATTGAGTTATGACTAGAATGATTATTTTAAATAATATTGTAAGTTTGTTTTGAAAAAGGCCGTAATTAACAACACAAAATTAGAGGAGAGAGTAATTTGCACAACATTTTAACTTTTGTTTTGATTTTCACATTTTTGATGTGTCAATGATCACCTATTAATGATTTATGATAAGGAGAAGCAACAGATAAAAGTAACATTTGAGCTGTTTTTGGCGGGAACATTCAAAACAATTTTATTTTTTACTTAGAAATCTAATTTTTTATAAAGATACATGATAATAATTCACATTTCATTCTAATAAAATTAAATGACATTAATTGATTTAAATTGTGCTATAATTTTATGTTTTTAAGCAATTTATATATTTATTTTGAAATAATTAAATAAAATAAATTTTTCGTGATCATTTTTCTAGTTGTCAGCATTTATGTGGTTGTTCCAGGCTCAATAAATTCAATAGATGCACTGTTGATACAATATCTCTTTTTAGTCGGTGGTGGTCCGTCCCCGAAGACATGCCCTATAGCCAAAAATTAAATTAAAATCTTATTGTTCTCATTTATTGAAAGAGCTACTTACCAAGATGAGCATCACATTTGCTACAGCGTACTTCTGTCCTGACAACACCAAGCGATGCATCTCTCAATAATTTCACCTTACCTTGCTCCAAGACATCATTGAATGCTACGAAATATGTGATTAATAATCAATAACTAAGACAATGCTGAGCACTTACCAGGCCATCCACATCCACTATCGTACTTGGTATCAGAATGGAATAAATCTTGTTGACAAACCACACAAACGTAAGTTCCTTTTTCATGAAATTTATTATATTTTCCCGTGAACGGCCGCTCAGTTCCAGCTTCTTGAGTTACGTGATACTGCAATGGAGTCAATCGTTCCTTCAACTTTTCCTTATCGAATTCCATTTTTGTTGTTTGATTGTCTTGGTTCTTGTTGTTGCTTCTTGCTGTGGTTGTGAATATGTTGGCTGCGTGGATGATTAAATATTATAAAATTGAGGTTTAAGACATGGAATCGATCCAGAAAAATATTTATTTACTGCTCTAAATTCTATATTTAATAAAATACACAAAAACATCTGACACACCCAGAAGTGAGCTTAATTGAACAATTTAAAGCATAGCAGATGACATTCGCATGCAACTTGTGCTCATAATCTGTGACTTGATTTCTAAATCAAGGTAAAAATATGAACTTGACCTCAAAACTTGATTTTTTATTAATATGCTTCCAGTTTTTCAAATTTTGTTTTAATTTAAGAACTTTTATCGATTAAATTAATTAACTTTATATCCAGCAATAACTTAAATAGACACATAAACTAAAACTCCAACTCATCTCACCTGTTAGTGCATAACTGAATATTCTAGAAATTTTTCTATTCCTCAATCGATTGACGATATTGTATCTTATCAAGTTAGCAGCAATATTCATAGATTCTCAATTTATCGTCTACCAACACCACTTAATTGTTCGATTTTAATTACCTTGCTATATAAGGATATCTGGATTATGTTACGAGAGACGGCCGATAAGCGATAAAAAAAATTTAGAAAGTTGAGATTTCACTTCAAAAGTATTTGTTGTGACCAAAAAAGTAAACAGTTGCGATGAAGGAACATTTGAGAGGTTTTAATCAAAAGTTTTTGAATTTAAATTATTTTCAAAAATAACGGTTTTTTAACGGACAACGTAATTTTATTGACTTAATTAAAATAAATCTGTAGTAAAATAAAGTTCTGAATTTTTTAAAACAAGTAAGTAAATAAAAATTTAAAATCTGAAAACTTAAATTTCAACAAAAAAATGTCGTATAAATTAATTTGTTTCCCAGTCAAAAGCACAAAAAGCTTCGATTTGATTGCACTTATGCGTTCCATATCTTCCTACTACATAACAATCACAATAAAATTCTCTTAAAGTATCATAAGATGAATATTCTATAAAGTAGTTATAAAAATCAATAAAATAATATGGATACTGTTCCGAAAAATATCCAACAACTCCGTTTTGATATTGATTGAAAAAATTCCTTAAGTCTTCATTTCTTTTCTCATTTACGTGCGCTGGCTGAAAATAATTTAAAAAGATAATCAAATCTGAGAAACTGAAGAATTATTTCCAATTTAGAGGGAATCAAAACTCCCCATTTAGGAATCATTGAAAATAAATACTTACAAGATTCCTCAAAGACCTCAACAGCTCAGTCACATCATTCTTATACTTGCGCTTCTCTTTTAATGTTTCCTGGACTTTTGGATCTAAATTTTCCTGCCAATTTTCATAGCTTGGTCCACATTGAGCACGCATTGATTCCTTGTCTTCCATATCACATCCTTGAATGTACTGACTAGTAACAGTTAAAAATGCAACTTTTCGTTGATCAGTCCAAAAGAATGGATGGTTAAGAACCTGCTTGATTGTTGGTCGTTTTTTCGGGTCATATTGAATCATTTTTTGAATTAAATTTGTGATTAATGGAACTTCCACAGCACTAAGACTTTTTGATTTTTTTAGAGTATTGAAATTTGGCACAAATTTTTTATCACAAATATTTTGTTGAAGGCTACGACCATCTCTTGCAAATGGATGATATTCAGTGAATGCATAAAAGTAGACGACTCCCATGCTGAATATGTCAACTTTTTCAGTGACTTTCTTTCTTTGACTGTTATTTGTCGATTTTTTCTTATTTCCTTGATCTATGTTGAAATAGTTGATCAACTCTGGAGCTGAAAATCCATTTTCGGAAAAATCACGGCTTATTGTGACATTCTTGCCATCAGTTAGCAGTTTGGACATTGAGAGGTCTGCAATCTTTCCATTATAATTACTATTTTCTTCCTTAATCACAATATTTTCTGGACGAATATTTCGGTGAACAAATTTTTTGTCATGAAAGTGCATCAGTCCTTCAGTTGCAGTCAGCAAAATTTGCTTAATCGGCTTGTTTAAAGTGTCGTCAACAATATTTTTTAAAGTATGGTCAAAATCCTCATAAGCTATGTACAATTGTCCATCATTAGTATTTACTTCAATCTTTTCAACGCTTAATACGTTTTGGTTCCTTTCGTTAGCCTTTGCAGCATAAATTTCTCTGTTTACTCTTTTTTTAAAATCTTCAAATTCTTGGTTTGGAATTATTTTAACAACAACATTTTTTATCGATTTTCTCAGTCTTCCTCGATAAAGTTTTTCTCCATTTGACAATTTAGCATCTGGCGCAATTTCACCGACTTCAATCGTCTCGACTTCAAAAGTATCCTGGCAAAGGAAAAGTTATGGTTGTCAAAAACGATTTTGCAAGAAAAAAAATACAAAAGTCCTCGTGTTATTGATCGAGGGACTTCAGCGCATTTTTGACGAAGCGATCAGTATTTGATTATAGCATAATTAATAATTTGCTGCAATGAATTTCCATATAGAAAAAGTTTATCATTTAACGGTTTTTTAAAATTTGAAATTTTACAACGGCTAGAAAAAATTTGAAATTATAGAGGTAAAGTTGAAATTACAGAGGTAAAATAAAATTGGAGCAGGTTACACTGAAAACAAAACAAAAATTTATTAATTATAGCATAAATACACTGTTTCAAGACTTTTAACTGTTCGATCGGACAATAAACAATAGTAACGGAGCTAATAAAACAAACCTGAGCTCTCTACGATGTCTTGTTAAAAAGTTTTTATGCTTACCCAGCCGAGCAAACGAACGAACAAAGTGCATTATTAAGCTTCCTTTTCGAAAACAAGTTTTGAAAAATGCGCTAAAAATAGATCAGAAGGGAGTTTATATTGGAATCCAAGTATCTTTCAACAATTTATGTGCGTATGATGCCGGAATAAAGTCATCCAGGGACTACTATATCTTAGTATAGAGAGTCCAAGCTTTTAAGCAAATACCGTAAAATGGAACAAGTGCTCCTAAAACTCGACTTGAAAATAGTGTTGCATTCTGGCAAGCTGACTGAAGCAGTAAGTATCTGACAGAGATTCCTTACTTTGTAGATTCTGTCTGCACGTGTAGGTATCTGTATTTGCAACTCATTTACAATGTTAAGAATAAAATTGTAGCGATTAAAGGTTTTAGTAACACTGTTGCAAAATTTAAGGTGAATAAATTGAATTTAAATTAACATCACAACACTGCTTTAAAAGGGATTTGACTGAGGACCTCGGCACGTAATGCCAACTCTACACTTCTGCAGACAGAGAAATACCTCGAAGGTGTTCATACTACTGTTCATACTAAACAATATGTTTGCTTACCATTCTTTCAACAGCTAGATCATTACATGTATTGAATGTTTGAAATTCTGTTGATTCTAAGCTTTTTGTGATGTATTTTGAATTTTTCTAGACAAAAAGTTAAAATCAAAAAATTAATAACTTTATTGTGTCAAATTCATACGTATTTTAGCTTTTTTACTTACCTTTGAATCTTATTAGACTTTTAGTGCAATCAAAAGTTGAATAACACAGTTAAAACTATTTAAAATAATGTTTATTTGAGGAATGCAAAAATTGCAGTGAATTTTAAAAACTTGTTGAATCGCGACTGCACATTAACTTCCATGTTATTATGCAAAAACACTTTAAGTCGAAATTCTAGCTGTTATTTGATTTAAGTTTATTTTATTTGATAGCTTTAGTCTCTATTAAGACTTAATTGTAAGTTTAATTTTATTTTAAACAGTTTTTAATAAATTCTAGAACATTCCATTAAAGTTGAGCAAACTCCTTCTAGCTTGGAAGTTAATTTTTTTGCAACAAACAAGAGGACTTTTTGGCGCGAAAATAATGTAAACATTGTGATTTAGCATTGACTTATATTTCAAAAAAAGTAAATTAATTAATTCTTGCACATAATCGTAGATTAAAATTGATATTTTGAATTCTTGAGACATAAACCATCCAGTTATGGATGCTTACTGAAGATTAAAAATAAGAATCAAGTTCGAACCATCTAGAAGAAATAAAATCTTATCAGAAATTATAACAAGTTTGTCAAGTGTATTTCACCATAATATGCAACACGACTGATCCAACAAGTGAACTTGAATACAACAAAAAAATAAAAATAATCAAAATGTCAAGACAGGCTTTAGGAGAAATTGAAATAATTGGTGAATTGACATATTTTAAGTCAAGTGAGAGTGAAAATTCTAGTATTCATGATGGGACATTTAGAAGTAAATTAAAAATTAAAGTTAGAACTGTCGAAGACAACAAAGTGAATAAAATTGAAGTTGAGAGATTTTTAAAGTTAAAAGCACATCCGAATGTACAAAGACTTTTTTGTTATGAGTTTTATGAATCAATTCATCATTTTGGATTGCAAACTTATGACTTCAATTTATATGATTTTATGCAAATATCAAAAAATAAGAGAATTAAGATTGATCCAATATCAATGGTTAAGGATGTTACAGAAGGATTGAAGTTTCTTCATACAAATGAAATTATTCATGGAAATTTAAATTTTAAGAATGTTGGAATAAATAAGGGGGCAAAACGTACAATGCTTTGTTATTGTGGATTTGATGATCTTCAGGAGGATCAGAATGTAAGTTTTTTATAACTGGATCTTAAGAATTTTCATGTTTTAACTTCTTATAGATTTTCATAACACCTGAGGAAGTTCGAGGTGATAATCCATCATTTAAAGCTGACATCTTGAATCTAGGCTTAAAGTATTTACATCGAAAATTCTATTCATCGGATACAACAAAACGTTTAATGTCAACACGAACGATAACTGTTGATAAAAAGCCTAATAAAAAAAGAAAATTATCAATAGCTAGTGACACAGCTAATGAAATGAGTGAAGTTTCAAAGTTCCAAAAGTACCAAAAATGTCATAAAAACTTTTATTATATTAAAATAAATTTTTAATAAGTTTAAAGTTGCTTTTATTTAAAGAAATCATTCAAGTTGCACACAACCATTTACAATTATTAAACATATCCATCTTATTACACTTGTGAGCTGTGTATCTATCAGGTAAGTAACAGTCACAGTAGAATTTCCTCAATGTATCATAAGCTGAGTAATCTGGATCTTTAAAAAAATCATAGCAGTAGATGAAAAACGATGGGAATTCAGTTGAGAAATATTTAAAATATCCGTTATGTTTTTCAAAAATATTTCTGACTTTTTTGTTTCCTTGTTCATTTATGTGAGCCGGCTGGAATTGAAAAACAAACAGAAGTTCAATGATAATTTTAAAAAGATTACTTACAATATTTCTTAAACATCGCAACAGCTCCGAAGCTTCATTTTTGTATGGTTTAAAACTTTTACCTCTCTTCGTTTCAACAATTTTCTTCACTTCATCATCGAGAGCCTCAACCCATGTAGTTTGACCGTCATCATTAAATCCTGGATGTTTAAAATTAAATTTTTGTTTAATTTTTGGAATGCCTTGAATAAACTGACTTGCTACAAACAAGAAATATTCTTTTTGATTATCACTCCAGAAAAATGGATGATTAAGAACTTGTTTAATGGTTGGACGAAGGTTAGGATCATATTGGACCATTGATTTAATAAGTTGCTCAGCTAGTGGAACTTCATAGTTTTTTAAGAACTTACTCTTATTTAGTGTTTTATAAATCGGCTGAAAATCATCATTCAAGATATTTTTTTCAACACTTTTTCCATCTCGTTCGAAAAGATTAAATTCAGTCAATGCGTTAAAGTACACAATTCCCATGCTGAACACATCGACTCGATCTCCAACTTTTCCAGTAAATTCACGATTAGAATCATAAAGTTTAATTAATTCAGGTGCTGAATATGAGTTTTCAGAAAAGTCATGACTAATTGAAGCTTGTTTGTCATCAGACAGGCATTTTGAAAAGGATAAATCAGTAATTTTTCCAACAAGTTGCTGATCTTCTTCACAAATTACAATATTTCCAGGACAAATATTTCGATGAATAAAACATTTATCATGTAAATGCATTAAGCCTTCAGTTGCAGTGAATAGAATCAGCTTGATTGGTAAGCTTGCTTTGATAGATGTGGCAAGTGTGCCTGTAAAATGCTCGTAAGCGATATAACAATATTCGCCATTATTTGATTCCACAATTTTCTCAATATTTAGTACATTTTTCAATTTTAAACTTTCGATTGTTGCTTTAACTTCTCGGTCGATTCTTTCTTGATATTTTGAATATTCTGATTTTTTAATTTTCTTTATTATCAAGTCTTTACTAACTGTATTCTTAAGACGTCCATGAAAGATTAAGTTTCCTTCAACCGAGAGCTCTTTGTCTGGATTTATATTATGAATTAAATCTCCAACTTCCATTTCTTCTGGAAAATTCTATGAAATTGAATTATTTTTAATTTCATACTGCAAAAAATATTTTTTGACAAATTTACCATTTTTAACGAACAAATTTCAAGTTTATTAGAATTTCACACAAAACAGTTTTAAAAACTAAAAAAAAAAAACGATTCCAAACTTTGAATTTGCTGCTCACAATATCGAATGAATTTTCTCTACCAAACCATCGAGTCAACTTGAATTGAATATTTTATACCTTTTGTTTGTATTGTAATCAGCTCTTATAATTTTTTATCATTAGCTTTTTGTATTCAGGAAATAATATCCGACGTTTTAGATAACATCGAAAATGAATTTTCTTGATTTTTGTTCTTGGTTAAGTTCGAAGAATGAATTTTGATGCTTAAAAAATCGAAGCAAATTGAAGAAATTGACCGCTTTTTTTCCAGGGTTCGTCAAATGATCTTTAATGATCTGATCGAAGCTCGGATCGAATATTGAGTAAGATCCTCACGATCAATGGTTTGATCTGCGATAGTTCTATCAAATTTGCAATTTTTATCAAAAGGGAAATGTTTTGACTCAGCTGTTCGGCATACCGGTTTGTTTATCTCTTTATCAATATATATTAGTTTTTATGTCTGTTGAATTCGAGAGGTGTGTACGTGAATTACAAAATAAAACAGACGGTTCTTAAAAACTGAAGTGTTGAGCTTGCGAATAAAAATATTTTACCGGAACATTCTGGAATAAATTTGCGTCACACTTGCATTACATTGATTATTGTTAAAAAACCTTTCTAAATTTAACTCACGTTTTTATTAATGAAATGTGCAATTGAAATGTTAAAAAATGAAAAGATACAAAAAAAGTCACAAAAATGAGTAAACAAGTTTATCAGTCATTTCTCAGAATTTGAGTTAAATTCGATTACATATCTAGTATCCAGGGGTTGGCACGATTTCATCTTTTCATATAAAAAATTCAACTTTTTCATTTTCTTTCATCTTTTTTGATCTTTTTATGCAAATTTTGTAGAAAATTTATCAAGATGAAATCGTGTCAACCCCTGGTCTCATATCATACAATGGCCATTATCAGTAGATCATAACGTAATATTGAAACAAAGAAAATAAAAATGTTAATCAGTTCGATTTTATAATTTGAAATAAAAACACAGAAATATATTTAAATATGATGAAAATTCGTGATATAAGTTATAATATTCCAAATGATGGAAATCACATTGGATTGCATGAAGGAAAATTCAGGAAAAAGTTAAAAGTTAAAGTTGGCATATGTGACGAAAAATATGTAGATGAGAAAGAAATTGAAGGTCTTCATAAATTAAATGGCGATGATAATGTCCAAAAACTTTATTATCATACTTTTCATAATTCAAAATGTTATTTCGCACTTGAGATGTTTGATGTGACTTTAGAAGAGTTCATGGATAAACCAAAAATGGAGTTAATGAAAATTGATTCAATTAAAATTATAAAAAGCATGACAAGTGGTTTAAAATATTTACATGACATTCAAATTGTACATGGAAATATTAATTGCAAAAATATTGGAATATGCGGCATCATACGATCTGTTAAAATTTGTATTGGAAATGCGAACGATCAAAAAGGTGTAAGTAAGGTTAAGTTTAATTAAGAATGTGAAGAAAATTTAATTTTTTTTATAGATTTCCTTTCTTTCAACTCAAACACCAATCGATGAATCCTTGATCAAGAAAGATGTCTGTGATTTGACTAAAGTGATTATCTCTGTTTTAAGTGGAACAATGGATTGTGATATTCAAGAACTTGTTGAAATTTTGAAAAAAGAAAGTGAAGTACAACCATGCATCATTGAATTTTTCAAATGGTCTAATGATGTCCAAAATGATTTTAACCACAAAACTGCACTCAAGTTATCTTTAATTAGACAACTTTATGCAAAAAATTCAAGCTTGTCGTGTGCTGCAATTCTTAAAAATCCACTTTTTTGGAGTAACAAAATGAAATATCAAAAATTGAAGGAGATTAATACGCTGTGGGAAAATGAGATGCCTGAAAATATTGAATATATCAATAGTATTGGTGAAATATTGCTCAAAAACTGCAACTGGACAAATAAGCTAAAGAAAAATTGTTTTAATCAAAAAATAAAAAATAATCATGTGCCTAAAATGTCAAGTTTGGTGAAATGTGTCACTTCCAGGGTAAGTTTGGTTGCCACCTGTGCTTCCTAATTTACTTGAATAATTTTAATTCATATTTTAATCTCACAGATAAAATATTATCAACAAGCTGAAAATCACCATTCTCTACAACAAGAGCACATGTTTTATTTTCTTGACAATTTCCCTTTTCTTCTTACATTTATGGTCATTATTAATGATCAACTCTGTATAAAGAAGCAAAAAGAAAAGAAATGTGGATTTCTACATGACAAATTTGTAAACAATAATTGTAAATATATTATTTGCATTATTTAAACTTATGTAATTCATTTGAAGTATTTAATTTTAGTGCCTTTAAAATTCATTATTCCACCTGAAGCTATAACTATAAAGAATCTAATTAAAAAGTCAAATGCTGAGGTTTATGATGGAATATACAAGAAATCAGCAGTAGCATTGAAGAGAATACCAAAAATGGATTTTAAATTGAATGAATTAAAAAGCATCATTAATCTTAAGTCTACACCAGGAACAGGTCGGAAGTGTAAAGGCTGTGAACAAGATGAATGTCAAAATATCATTGATTTTCACGGGTGTTTTGAAATTGATGAGTTTGTTTGGATAGTCATGGAAAAAGCAAAAGAAGATTTTAAGGATTTCAAGTTTACCAATCAAGAAGTAAAGCTACAAATTTTATTTGATACTGTTAAAGGCTTGGAATGTCTTCATGCTAATTCAATTTCTCATTTGGATATCAAGCCAGGAAATATTTTGGTAGTAGAAAGGAATAAAAAGCTTGTTGGATGTCTTGCTGATTTTGGGGAAAGCATTGATGCAATCAAGAAGACTTATACGCGATCAAAAATTAGAGGAACTGATGTAAGTTTATTGACAACTTTAATAAGCTTCTCGTTCAAAATACTATGAACTCTACTGTTTTGGTTGTCCGCTGCTGGTTGTCCAGCATTTCAATCACTGCGCCACTATTTCTTTTTTTTACTATTATTCTTTATTTTTTAGGGTTATATAGCACCAGAGTTAGAAGAAGCTTTTAAAAGTGACCAGAAGACAAGATCAAATAACAAAAAGAGATTTATCCTCAACTATTCAAAGTGCGACATTTATTCATTAGGAATGGTGATTAAAAAAGATTATTTAAATTCAATTGATAAAAAAGAATCTTTGGACATGAATTTGATGATTTGTGAAGAATTAGTGAATTACATGACAGAAAAGGATCCAACTAGTCGACCTGATGTTGAAACTGTTCGAAAAAATCCAGTTTTTTGGGATGTCACTCAGAAATTAAAGTTTTTGGAGCACGTTCATGAATATGGAGATGGCCACACTACTGATCCATTTATGAAGAAACGGATTGAAAATATGATAAGAAATCGAAAAAATTGGGTGAACAGCTTGAAGCTAGATGATAAAATGACTATGGAAATTGAAAAATACATGAAAAAGAAAAGGAAGGAACAAAAAGGAGCAGAAAAATCAATTTTTGCTTTAGTTGAACTCATCTTATTTATTGTAAGTTAAAATTGGTTGTGATAAGCTTATACATAAGTGAAAGATAATCATTTCATTTTCCAACGTAGCTTAAGGAAGAAGCTGCAAATTGTTTCCCAAACACAAGACAATTATTAAAAGCAACTGATGCTAAAATCTACCTTGACTTTTGGTACAAAAACTTTGAAATTTCATTTTTGTATTATTACATGCAAGATGTTTTTAAGTACAATCGAGAATTTTATTCAACTGAACAGCTTAAGAGACATTTTACAGCAGTCAAGAGAATAGAAGCTGATAAGGATGACAAAGTTTATCCGATTCTACTTTATACTCCATCAACATCGACATTTATATTTCCAAAATACATATCACCTGAAATCGGAGAGATAATCACAAAAGTGATTCTGGGGATCAAAGAAGGAACAACAAATCCACGAGCATTGGGAAGATTAGTTGGCAATTGGTCTGGTTTGAGGTCAATAGAACAATAATCTCACTTATTGATATTTTTGCAAGATGTTTTTCGACACATCATTATCAGAAAACAACCTGTTGATATGTTTTGATACCTTGACAATAAAAAATTAAATCATTTTAAAAATTTAATAAAATCAAAAAAATAATCAAAAAAAAAAAAACACTCACAAGAAAGCTAAAAACAACTGAATTTTATTTTATTTTAATAGTTTTAATTCATAATTATTCAAAAATCCCAATTTATTTACATTCCACATTCCACCCATCCACCTTTCTGTTTACATTCGACTCTCGACACCGCGCACGTGCTTATCTACTCAAATCACACCCCATAAATAGCCCACCCTCACCCAACGTCACAACCCATCTGAAATGAAACGAAAACTGAAAAGTGAAACAACAAATTTTCATTTCCAGTATTGAAAAAAAATTTTAGCTGTGAAAAAATTAAATTTTTTTATTTAATCGTGAATTTTTCTGTCAAATTTGACAACTATCGAGAAGTTATCGTCGTTCTCCAACATTTGTGCTAAAAGTTTGCGAGAAATTTCGTAAAAATTTGCCAAAAAATTGTAAAATAAAAATTTTCACCCCAAAATCGAATTAAAATTGTGAAAAATAAATTTATTAGGCACAATAATGCAATGACAGAGAGACCACCAGCATCATTTCGTCAGCAATTGCGGGCCAGTATTGTCCGAAATCTTCGATTGAAGATCCGCGACTCGAGGAAGACGACAGCTGAAATTTTTCTGCCACTTTACACCCTCGGAACCCTCATTGTGCTGAAAATTTTAATTCCTAATCCGAATTTTCCGGCAATTTTAGAGCCACATGGAACTGGAAAGGTCTTTGAACAGTTTGATGCATTAAAAAATCACACGGTAGCTGTTGTGCAAAATGGAAATGGCAGTCGACATCACACAGTGCAGGTAAAAAAAATATAATTGGGAAAATTTTCTTTTTGTTTCATTTTCCACGCTGGTTTTTGCAATGAAATTTTCACTATGACGACAGTGATTTTGACAAGGATAACAAGCTGAATTTGAAATTTTTATGACCGTTGGGATTTTCCCGCCAAAAATTTTCTCTCATTTTAGTATCTCGATGCAGTCAACAACCTGTACTCATCCATGCATCCAGCATCTGATACATTTAAAATCAGCTGGCAATTCTACGACAAACAATCAGAGCTAATTGCTGCATATTGGCGGGATCCATACTCAATGCCACTTGCTCTAGTATTCCACAATGATGATCCATATAATGGTCAACTTGACTATGAGATTCGAACTAATCCATCATTTTATGTGGCACCATCAACAACTGAACTGTTCTCGAATCCTGTGTCTTGTAGGCAGAATGATGATAATTATTTAGCGCAAATGATCCCAATTGAGATGGGTGATGCGTGTCCTGTTAATCAGTATTACTATTCTGGATTCATCGCGTTACAGACGTTGCTCGATTATACTAAAATTAGTGTGAGTATTAAGATTGATTGCTTTTGACCTTGGGTTAGGCCTTTTATGATATTTTGAAGAGATGTTGTTTCTGAACTATAGTTGGTCTGAATCTAAACTAAAGATGGTATTGTTCCTAATCTTGGATCGGTCCTGATCCTTTACAATTCAGGATATTGTTTCTAATCTTAGATTATTCATGATCATTTACTATTGAGGATATTGTTTCTAATCTTAGATTATTCATGATCATTTACTATTGAGGATATTGTTCCTAATATAAGATTGGTCCTGATCCGTTGCTATTAAGGATATTGTTCCTAAACTTAAATTAGTCCTGATCCTTTCCTATTCAGGATATTGTTTCTAATCTTAGATTAGTCATGATTCTTTACTATTAAGGATATTGATCCTAATCTAAGATTGGTCCTGATCCTTTACTATTGAGGATATTGTTCGCTGTCTTTGGTCAATCATCATAGTTATCTAAAGAAGATGTTGTCCTCAAACTCAGATCGGTTCTGATTCTTTACTAAATGGATATTGTTCCTATTCCTAAACTTATCGTATCTCTATCCTATAAACCAACCACCTAAAACCAATTCTAACCTCACAACCATTTACTGTTCTTCTAATTCCAGCTAACATCATCATGTACAGACTTTCGTCTGCCAACAATATTTCTCGAAATGTTTCCAAAAGAGCCCTACACTGGCAACTGGCTCGTTGCATTTCGTGTCGTCATTCCAATCTACATGGTCATGGCATTATCACAATTCATAACATATCTGCTCATATTGATTGTTGGTGAGAAGGAGAAGCATATTAAGGAAGGCTTAAAGATTATTGGCCTACGTGATTCTGTATTTTGGGCTGCTTGGTTCGCTATATACGGAGTGTTTGTAACATTCTTAACATTAGTATCGGTTGTGCTGCTTTTTACACTTGGAGTATTTCAGTATACGAATTATTTTCCAGTATTTTTGCTCATTCTGCTGTATAGTCTTAGTGTCATTGTCATTGGATTCATGATTACACCATTCTTCGATAATTCCAGGGTGAGTAACTGAACAAATTACGTTTTGAATTGAATTAATCCATTAATTTGTGATTTTCAGACCGCTGGAATTCTCGGCAACTTCATTGTCAATATCATGTCATTATTTTACTTTATTCAAGTATTTCTGGACAGTGAAGAAACATCTGCGGCATTATGGATAGTTTCGCTCATATCACCAACAGGGTTTGCACTAGCTATGGATAAGATTATGGTTTTAGACATTAAGGGTGAAGGAGTTACGTTAAGTAACTTATGGAGTGGTCCTGGCATCCCACTCGGTGGATCAATCCTTATGATGGCATTCGATATAATCTTGTATTCACTTCTGGCTTTATATTTGGATGCTGTTGTACCGAGTGAACATGGAACTAAGCAGACTCCATGTTTCTGCTTCTATCCATCATTTTGGATAACTAAGAAGGAAGTCAAGGTTCCATTACTGAATGGGGAATCAACAGTTAATTCATTCAACAATTATGAAGCTGATGTTGAGCCTGTACCAAGAGAAATGAGAGGTAGAGAAGCTATCAAGATTGTGGATCTGGTTAAAGTGTTCAATACTTGTTGCAATGATGAGCCTGTCACAGCTATCAATGGAATCAATTTAACAATTTATGAAGGTAAGGTTGACAATGTTCATGCTTTTCTGTCATTATATTCAACAATCTATCATTCCAGGTCAAATAACAGCAATCCTAGGTCACAATGGAGCCGGCAAGTCAACACTCTTCAATGTCATGACAGGCTTAACATCACCAACTTATGGAACCTGCTATGTCTTTGGATATGACATCAGAAACCATTCAGATATGACAATGATCAGAAGAATGACTGGTGTCTGTCCACAACATGACATTCTCTTCGACGACTTAACACCAAGAGAACATTTATACTTCTTTGCTGCTGTTCGAGGCATTGATGAGTCAGAAATTGAAAGTGAAGTCACCAAGACGATTAAGGATTGCGATCTGGGAGAGAATAGCGACACAGTTGTGAAGCATTTGAGTGGTGGACAGAAAAGGAAGTTGTCTGTTGGAATTGCTATCATTGGAGATCCACGGATTATTATATTTGACGAGCCAACAGCTGGTGTTGATCCTTATTCGAGAAGATGTTTGTGGCAGTTGCTGCAGTCGATTAAGAAGGGGAAGGTTATATTGCTGACGACGCATTTTATGGATGAAGGTGAGTTATGGAAAATCTAGTACTTCAAAAATTTTAGTCCTTTTTCATAAATCTAGTACATATAAAGTAAATTGTACAATATTTAAAAATTCTAGTACAAAAGACTAGTACTTTGAAAAATTTAGACTATCAATAAATCTAGTACTTCTTCAATTAATCTAGTACGTTTTAACAAAAGTATAACCTTTTCAATTCTAGCTGACATCCTAGCAGACCGCAAAGCAGTCATAACACAAGGACGACTTCGTTGTTGCGGCACATCGCTATTTCTGAAAAACAAATTCGGTATTGGCTATCATTTAACATTAGTCCTCGACTTAAAAGCTAGAACAACCCCGATTTCAAACTTAATAAATCTTCATGTACCTAAAGCTGAGAAGGCACGACACCATGGACGAGAATTGAGTTACATATTGCCACATGATGCTGTCCATAATTTTGCGCCCTTATTCAGTGACATTGAGGGAAGCACTGGACAACAGTTGGGAATATTAAGCTATGGAGTGTCGATGACAACATTAGAAGAAGTCTTTCTGCAACTAGAAAATGACAAAGAAGGCGAAGACTACGAAAGTCACACAAAGATCGTTCAATCTCGAGCAATAAGTCGCAGCATGTCACTCCAAGGACGCTCTGGTAGCTCAACATCTGTTGTCATTGAACCCACCGAGTCATATGACATGAAAGGAACAATTCGCTCGTTACCTGAACGTAAATCAATGGCTTATGCAGTTGAACATATTGAAATAGACACCAGCGATGAGCCACCATTAATAAGATCAAATGAAAGTGCAATTAAATCTAGTTGGATGGAACTTGATGACATAACACTTCAGCCATCAATTTGGTCGATAACTTATGCATTATTGAAGCTACGTGTGACGATACTGATTAGAGATTTGCAACGATTATACCTCATGATTCTAGTTCCACTACTTTGCTGTGGTGTTGGATTGTACTTGAACTCTATACAGGTCGTAACACCAACAATGCGATCTATTTTGCTCAATAATGATACATATGAGGATGCTAAGATTGCTGTGATAGGTGAGCTTGATGAAGTTTTGCTTTTGATGATCTAGTACTTTGCAGATTATTCTAGTACATTTTTAAAAATTCAAAAATCTTTTACTTAATCTTAAAATCTAGTACTTTTTCAAAAAATTTGTATCATAACCCAGTACTTTTTTAAGAATCTAGTACATTTAAAAATCTAGTATTTTTTTTAAAAAATCAAGTACTATTAAAATATTCTAGTCCCTAAACAAAAATCTAGTCTATTAGTGAAAAAATCTAGTACTGCAAAAAAATGTTCTAGTACTTCATGAAATAATCTAGTCCAATTCAAAATTCCAGGCAACTACAACAAAAATCCAAATGAAATTTTTAACGCAATGGACATATCAAATTTTGACGACGGACCAGAGACGGGTCCTGGTGACTACATAGACGATCCACCAGTAATTTTATCATCAACATCAAATGCAATAATTGATGAACTCAGGAAACTCATCAACATCGATGAATCATTTACTGGCAGTTACGCTTTGTTCCTTAATTTTACACCGCACATGGCAGCTTTTAATTTTACATCAGCAACATGCAGCAATATGACATTGACGGTCCTTTATAATGATACAGCAATGCATAGTCTACCTGTGGCATTGAATATCCTCTCGAATGCAATTTATCGAACAATTTCACCATCTGAGGATATCCGGCCAATAGAAGTTCAATCACATCCATTAATGATTACAGCACAAAGTCAAGAATTCAATATTGGGACATTCTCAACTGCTCTGTTTATTGGAATGATCTTTGTTCTTATTCCTGTATCTTTAGCTATTGATATGGTCTACGATCGTGAAATGCAAGCTAAGAATCAACTTCGAGTCAATGGACTTGCCATCACTTTGTACTTTACGTCATTTTTCGTCGTCATTTTTGGTCTCACAATCATCATTTGCATCTTCTTACTCATTATGGTCTTTGCCATGGACATTCCATCATTTCAACATCCATCAGCACTTGTAACAATTGGTCTATTTATCATCATTTACTCACCATCAGCAATTCTATGCAGCACATGCTCTTCATACTTTTTCGACAAAACTGACTCAGCTTTAACATTTCTTCCAAATATTTTAACATTTGCCGGTTGTGTGCCATTCATTCTTGTTGCATTCTTGGACATGATGGGAATTGATGCAAAGGCAACAATCTTATTGCATTATTTCCTGTCCATACTCAATCCAATGTACATTCCGTATGCATTAATCTATTTCGTTGATCGAATCTACATTGCATGCAGCATAAGTAATGCTTGTTCAAATCTCACAATTGCCAATTACATGACCGAGGAGATTATTGTTATATTGGCAAGTTCATTACTCCATATTCCAATTTGGTCGGTGTGTTTGATGATTGCGGACATAAAGAAAAATGGCGGGAAAATTAGAGATTTGATTAAAAGGAAGAAGAACGAGTTGGAGGAACCAGTTGAAGAATATACTGGAGATTATGAGGATAGTGATGTTAAAATGGAACGGGAGAAAGTTGCAAAGATGTCAATGTGTGAACAGAGCGACGAGGCTGGACAACCTATCGTTATTGTTAAGGTAAGAATAAAATTTTAATTTTCATGGTTTTTGAACTTTATCCAGAATTTTTGAACTTAAGCCATAAATTTTGAACTTCAACCATAATTTTTTGAACTTCAGCCAGAATTTTTTGAACTTCAGCCAGAATTTTTTGAACTTGAGCCATAAATTTATTGATATTTTCAAATTCCTTCACAGAATCTTCGCAAAGACTTCAAGGAATCAAGCCTCTTCTCATCATGCTGTACACCAGGAAATGGTGAAAAAACAACAACAGCCATTCGATGCCTTTCATTTGCTGTTGAACCAGGTGAAGTTCTCGGTCTCCTCGGTCATAATGGTGCTGGAAAGACAACAACATTGAGGGTCATGACTGGCGAGATTGCAGCAACAAAAGGACAAATTAATATTGGCGGGAAGAATATAACAAGCAGTCATAATGATGTGTTCAAGATGATGGGATATTGTCCTCAATATGATGCATTATGGAAGAATGTAACAGTTAGGGAGCATTTGGAGGTTTATGCAGCTATCAGGGGTGTTGGTGTTAAGGACAGGAAAAGGTTTGTTGAGAGTTTTTGGACCTGGAAATTGTAATTTTTGACTGAGATCCTTACAGACTGATAAATACGTATCTTCATGGCCTACACATAACTGAGCATGCAAACAAGCAAACAAGACACCTTTCAGGAGGCACCAAACGTAAATTGAGCTATGCAATTGCTATGTTAGGATCACCTAAGATTGTGCTGCTTGATGGTAAGTTGTTGATTTTGAAATTTGAGGTTATAAATTCAATTTATTATTTTATTCACAGAACCATCAACTGGAATGGATCCAAAGTCAAAGAGGTTTTTATGGGACACCATTTTAGGTGAGTTAGACTAGAAAAAAGACAAAAACTGCAACATAACCTCAAAAATTTTGAAAATTTTTGCAGCGAGCTTTCAAGGATCACGTGGAGCAATCTTGACGACTCATGCAATGGAAGAAGCTGATGCTCTGTGCTCTAAAGTAGGAATTATGGCAAAAGGAGAGCTAAGGTTGGTGCTAGACAGACATAACCTCAAAATTCTAAAATTTAACCTCAAAATTCAACGAAAATTCAAATTTTTCCGTCATTCTCAGGTGCCTCGGATCAACGCAGCATCTCAAGAACCTCTACGGAGCTGGCTACAATCTAGAAGTTAAACTAAAGCACCTCGATGCCTTACACACAAGTTCCTCGTTCGATAATATTCAAGTGCAAGCGAAGAAAGAATGTAAAAATTTTGTCTTTGAAATGTTTCCAAATGCAAAGATTGAGGAAAGTTTTGGTGATCGAATTGTGTGCTCGATACCACAGGATAATGTGAGCTCGTTGGCACAGTGCTTTGAAAAGTTGGAGAAAGGTTTGTTGACTTTTTTTTGAACTTTTTATAGCTGTTTTAATTTTAAACTCAAGTAAGTTTTTTGAACTTCTGCCAAATTTTTGAAATGCTGCCAGATTTTTGAACTTGAGCCAGAATTTTATACACTTGCCCGATTTTTGAACTTCATCCAGATTTCTTAACTCGAGCCAGAACTTTAGCCAGATTTTTAAAACTCCTGCCAGATTTTTGAACTTGAGCCATATTTTGGAACTCGAGCCAGATTTTTGAAATTCTGCCAGGTTTTTGAACTCGAACCAGATTTTTGAGTTTGAGCCAGAAAATCAAGTTTCAGCCATAAACATTTTTATGAAATTTTAAATTAATAGAAATTTTTGAACATTTTCAAATAATTTCAAACTTTTTCAATTTTTTTACAGTCAAACTAACACTAGGAATTGAAGAATACTCATTTAGTCAAACAACACTGGAGCAAGTGTTCCTTAAACTTGCACATTACGAGGACGATATCAATAGTGAAATTAGAATTGAGTAAAAATTTAAAAAAATTAAATAATCTAAAAACAGTCATTTTTCTCGTCAATATCCACCAAAATGTCAACAACAATAACAAAATGCTGTTGAATCTGAACACAGTTATTAATCTTATCAGACTAGATGAAAAGAGAATAAAAAAATAAAATTTAAAAAATAATATAAAGAAAAGTTGAAAAATTTGTGAAATATAGAAGTGAATGGGATTTTGAGTGCAATGTTTAGTTGGGGTGGGAAACTAAGATTCGGCGTGGACATAATTTGATTAATCTGTTCTTGAGCAAGCTGTCTTGGCTCCTGCAAATTGAAATGAAAGTTTTATTTTTGTTGCTAAAATGCAAAGAATTTTTTAAAAATAATATTTTAAAACTTTGAATTTTTGAATTTTTTAAAACAATTTGAACTTTTTGAAAATTTTAAATTTTTTTTGAAAATTTTCTTTGCATTTTTTATCTATTTTGCTTTGTTTTCCGAACAAGATAAATAAATTTCTATCTGTGACGATGATAGGATAATAAGTAGGAAGTAAGATGAATGTTTATGAACGGAAACGATTGTTGCAATCGAAAGTAAAAAATTAAAATACAAATTAGAGGAAACTTGGTATCAAAATTAAATCAGTATTAAAAAAAGTGGAATTATTTGGTGCGAAAGTGAAAATTTTGAAGCTTAAATAAATTTGAGTACAAAAAAAATTGCTTCGTTTCCTTTTTATAAACTTGAGTTTTTGTGAATTGAAGCTTATTTTTCTGCAATTGAATCTCAATGGTGGCATCATTTAATGAAAGTCTAGTTGACCCACCTTAGCCACCTAGTAAAATATAATAAAAAAATAAATTAAAATTGCACGCTTCAAAAAATTTAAATCAAGGGCTTCAAGTTGGAAAAATTTATGCTATAAAAATTATTTTTCAAAAACTTAGTGCGAAAAATTCGCAAATCTTCCTAAGTTACTCAAAACTAGTTTAAATCTTAACATTGAATAATTTCAAATGAGTGCAATCTATAAATCAAAAAAATTAACTTTATTTTAGGCAATAAAATATTTAAAAAAATGTATAAAGTTTGTAATTGTGAAAAGCTTGTGAATCGAAGTCTGTAAGAAAAATTATGAAAGACAAAAAAATGTGAAATAAAGAAGTTGAAATAATAAAATTTATTTCTCAAAAAATTGTAAAAAATTTAAAAGAAGGCTTTTTAATGATTTTAACTTTACAAAACTTTAAATAAAAACAATTGAGCTTCACAATTTTCAAAAATTTCAACATTCCATAAATCAAATTTTCATTTTTTCCAGTTTCCATTAAAAATTCGATCTTTCTTTTGTTTGAAAATTCGAACATTCCAGTATTAAACAAAATTCGATAATTCCAGTTTCTAAAATATTCAAACTTTCCAGTTTCGAAATGATTCGAGCTTTCTTGTTTCGAAATGATTCGAACTCTCCAGTTTCGAAATGATTCGAACTTTTTAATTTCGAAATTGTTTGAACTTTCCAGTTTCGAAATTTCGAATTTCAAAATTATTCGGACTTTCCAGTTTCGAAATTTTTAATTTCGAAATTATTCGACCTTTCCAGTTTCGAAATGATTCTAACCTTCCAGTTTTTGAAAAGATTCGAACATTCCAGTATTCGATAATTCGATCTTTCGATTTTCAAAAAAATTTGAACTTTTTAGTTTTTTGAAAAAAGGAATTCAAAAATATTTTTGCTTTTTAACAATTATTTTTATTTGTTGCCATTGAATGACCTAACATCAGTTCCTGTAAACACACATAGCTTTTAAAATTTAACGATTGCCAAGCACTTATTTTAAAAATTACAAAACTTTAGATTAAAAATCTTTATTGACAGGCAATTTTGCAAAACTTGATTATTTGACTAAAATTTAAATTTCGACTAATTCACTTAACAATGTCTTTAAGTCTTTTTAACAAATTCTTGTTATTTAATAAATGTGAAATTAATTCATTAATTTTTTTTATTTTCAGCTTTTTTTTGAATCGCTATGAATTTCCCTCCATACCCACCTGTCAATGACTATGTCCAGTGCATTTAAAACCTTCTTAAAAAGTTCTTCATAAACTGAATTTTCGAATTTTTCACTCGTTGCTTTTAAATCATCCAAATTTCCAACTTCAAGCTTCCTTTGCTCTTTCCTTTTGTGTCTGAGGTATGAGATTAAGACATTGTATTGAGTGACTGTCAAGTTTCCATTAAAGATGAGCTGTTCGATGAAATTTAAGATATTTTCAGGCATTTTCTCAGTCGAATATTGAATATTTTTTTGGATATAAATTTTAAAAATTAATTTTATTCCTTCATCAAATGGAATGTTTTTGTGCTCGATTCGCATCCCCCGTAGAGTCTGAAAGGATATTTTTTGGTAAGTATAATTAGGTTTTCTGATATTTTTTCATCCAACAGACTTCAACCATGAAGATTCCAGTTGAGGCTAGAATCTAAGACACATCTAAGCAATACCCTAAAGGCAGATGTGTATCTCACCAACAATCTAAACCTTATTAAAATCAGTTAATACTTACAAAAACCGAAAAGCTTTGGCACTTGACATTCGAGTCGTTGACAAAAATTGCAAAGTAATACCCGTCCATAAATAGTCGTTGTAGAATTGAGTCTCTTGATGAATTTAAGTCTAAGTAGTCAATCTCATTTGAAATTCCAAGATTTGATAAGTTTTTGGCTAAATGCTCTGCATATGGTCTACAAAAAAGTGTTTTAATTTGATAATTAAAGTTTTCAAGCATTAAAATTTCTAATATTCCAGTTTTTAAACTGTCCAGTTTTCGAACAATCCAGTTTTCGAACATTTCAGTTTTCGAACATTCCAGTTTTTGAACATTTCAGTATTTCAACAATCCAGTATTTAAAATACTTCAAAAATCATGGTTTTGCATAATGTAAAAACTTTTAATTTCGAAAAATTCGAAATTCCAGTTCCAAAAACAAAAAAAATTGAATCAAAATTCTTAGTTTAAAAAAAATATTCTTTTTAAACCAGTTTTTAAAAAAACCAAGCAGATTGTCTGCTTAACTCATGTCAAAAGTTATTTGATTCATAAAAGTAGAAATCCACTTTACTTTATCATTGTAAGCAATCAGAATATAATACATAACACCATGATTAGCTATTTATGTATTATTATTTACTATTCGACATGTAAACGATAAAAATCTAGTTTCAAATAATAGGAAAGCTTTGAACAATAAGTCATAGAAAACTTACAAAACATCACGTTTTTCAATGGTTATCATGCAGCATTTGTGAATTGATCCATTTCCATTTAGAATTGAGTTATGTCCACAGTAACCATACTGTTTGGTGAAGAATTCTACAAAAGATTTTAAATTTAATTTAATTTTAGGTCTTGATTGGTTTCTAGGGCTGCCTATGGTACCCTAGCTTGGACATAATCATATTTTACATCAATTTTTAATGCCAGATTGCAGGAACTCAAGAAGCCTTTAAGTCAGCCTCCTAAGATGATCCCTAATACTCACTTTGCATGTCAATCGACTCGTTTTCTTCAATTTCATCATTAAAAACTTTCTTCTTCACTTTTTTGTCACTTTTTTTATTTTTTCGAAAAAATTCTTTAACAAAAATTTTTCTTTTATTTACAACTGACAAATCTAAAGTTCTTATAGCCAACTCCGCACTATCCGGTTCCTCAAACTCAACAAAAGCAAAAGGCGGTTCTTTGTAAAAAATTTGACTGATTTTTCCACATTTTATAAAATGATCATAAAGGTCTGAAGCACGAATATTTTTACTTAAATTTCCCACATAAATTCGCTTTTCACGACTTTCCATGACTGAGATTGAATCTTACTTGTTCTGTAACTTATGCTTAACTGATCATTTTGCAATTTATTTATCGCAATTTTTTAATTATGGTGAAATTCAAATTAATATGCGAGAGAGCGACTTGTTTTTGCTTTCTAAGCGATAAGCACAGACTTTTATGAATGAAATAACAGAGAGTTCATGACTTGTGGAGTGTATTTAAGAGAGGAGCGAAGTAATGAGGCAGCGGCTTTGAGAAATGGTTCAAAATATTAAATCACACGTCTGTGTCGAGGATCTCCTTAGCTTAGTATTGGAATTACACTTGCTCATAAAAAACTAGTCCTTCCCACTGTCCATTCAAGCTTTGTCCCTGGTTGGATCTGTTAAAGTCACAAAATAAAGCATAGGCAACACCGGGACTGGTTTTAGTCATTATCTTTTAGGGTTTTCAATCCCGGTCCAAATTTTCAATCCCGGGATTACGGGATTGAAAATTCTTGATCCCGGGATCCCGGGGAATCCCGGGATTAAGAGATTATTAAAGAAGCCTTAAAATTTCCAATAAATAAAACATAAAATCTTCGTTTGAGAGAAAATTTTTTAATTTATATTTGTTCTATGTATGTTTATTGTTAATGATTAAGCAAAAAAAGAAAATTAGATACTTATAATCTTAAAATAAGGTTTTCATTTTGGAAAGTAGGCTTTAAGAAAGCAAAGGTAATCCAAAGAATCATCAAGTAGTCGAGTGCGAAGTTTACTACAAAAATAAAATTAAGAAAAACAAATCGTCACTTACTTACATTTTTTTTTTATGATGAGGCATATTAACAAAATTTCAATGAGTGTTGTGCACGTCAGTAGTGTTTTGTAGTTTTTAAAAGCAATAAATCAAAATTTCAATGATTTTGAATTATTTGTATTTCTTGCGAACCTATGACATGCCAAGAGACGATGTCAACGTTGATTCGAAATAAATTCAAACTCATTTCGAATGTTTTTCGAACAAAATTTCGCCATTTCGAAAAACATTTTTTATGAAAATTTCAATTTTTCGCAATTTCCGACTTCATTTTCTTATTATTTAAGAATTAAATCATGCTTTTATGTTTTTTAACGCTCATTTAATCGTTAAATCGGTGATAAAAACAGCAAACATTAGTTTAAAATGCTTTTTTCAAAAATATTCTAAATTTTTTGTTGTTGTTTACTTTGAAAATAAAAATGTCATTAATTCACTTGTATTATTTGTTTAGTAAATCAGTAATGATTCATTACATTTGAGTAGATTCATTTAGCAATTTGATGATGAAAAACCAATATTGATATAAATAACCAATATTAATAATTTAACGTGTAAAAAAAATTTGAATTTATGCTCGAAAATAAGGTACTAAAAAAGTTCAATATCGAAAATAAGAAAATAAGTTTTAACTACTAACTCAATCCCGTAATCCCGGGATTGAAGCTGGTTTCAATCCCGGGATTGCGGGACCAAAAAAAACGCGGGATCCCGGGATCCCGGGATCCGGGATCCCGGGATTGAAAACCCTATTATCTTTAGTCTATACCAGAGGTTGAAGTTTAGAAATTTTGTATGGAATCGAGTAAATTCTGAGCCAACTCCGCCATACAAAATCAATAAAAATCTCGAGTCCACTTCGAGCTCTGACTCTATACCCTTGAATTTCTATCTTGTTACCCAGTGTCTAAGGCTTCCCAATAGTCTCACCAAGAAAGAAATAGAATAAAATGTAGCAAAGAGTAGGATGCCTTAGAAAGCCCTAGAAACTCACTCTAAAGTCTAATAAGAGCTCGACTAGAGTCAATTCTAAGTTCTCAGCTTCTTCAAGAGGCATACAGCGTTCAAAGGGCTATTAATCTGGCAGCTAGGACGGTACTAAAACAGCACCACACCTGATATGGTAAAAAACAGCGTTGTGCTAAGTTAGTGCTATCCTGAATGCCAGATTGACATCCATTTTTACGCCATGTGGCTTTCAGACTTAAACAAATGACAACGAAAAAATGGGAATTTCCAGAATTTTTTTTAAAATCTTATTCAAGTTTTTTTTATTCTCAGTAATTCCCAAAATTCATAAGTTTCTCTCGTTATTTCCGTTCGTAAATCATTTTTTATTGCTATTTAGAATTTGTAATATTATTTTTCTATGGAAAGAATTAAGCTCCGGAGTTCGAAATTGTCAATTTTGAAGTCACTTGATTCATGTTTTGCTGATGCAATTTTCATTTATGTTGCTGGAGATCGTAAAACATTGGAGAATGTGAAGCTATTGGTTGTGTATTTTTTGGTGCTATAAAGCAATGCGTGGGATGTAAAATGAAAACAATAACAAAAACATTGAAAACTTTATTGAACTTTATTCACCCGCAGAGCTGATTTTAGATTAAAAACTTAAATTTTGATCTAAAAATCGACAATTTTGTGAGAAAAACTTGAAATTTCCTCAAATTTTGAACAATAAATCAACAAAATTTTGAGAAAATCCGCTCAAAAATCCTCAAAAAAGTACAAAAACAAATATTTCCGATGGTCCAAAGTTCAAGTGCTGATAATTTTATTCACAAATTGTTTTTTGTAGATTCTTCAGTGCTTATCAAAAATACGTCAACTTTGTACCTAAAATTTTAAATTTGATTTTATTTGAAAATCGACTTCATAAAGCTTTAATCAACTGGAAGAGTAGCTACTAAGCAGCTACAAAGTTCTTACAATTTTGACAAATCAATTGAACTATTCACCATCCACAAAACAATCAAAATTTGAGCACACAATGGCACTGAAAGGCTTAAAAGTGATAGAAATGGCTGGACTAGCACCAGTTCCAATGTGTGGCATGATTTTAGCAGATTTTGGAGCTCAAGTGACTAGAATTGACAAGGTAAAGCCATGCTTATGTCCACCCTTCGCTAGATCAATGCTTAATTGTAATCCAGAGCCACTTGTTCCTTCTATTCAACCTATACAGGCTCTTTTAATCAAAAAACCAATTTTTTTTTCTAGACCCTCAACTCCAACCTGGACGTCCTTCAAGGCGGCAAACGAACAATCGCACTTAACCTCAAAAAATCAAAAGCAACAGAAATTGTCAGAAAAATTTGTAAAGTCTCTGACGTGATTATTGAGCCATTCCGTCCAGGTGTGATGGAGAAACTTGGACTTGGACCTGAAGTTTTAATTAAAGACAATCCAAGGCTGATTTATGCTCGTCTAACTGGTTACGGTGCTGATGGTCGTGGACTTTATGGCAATCGTGCTGGACATGATATCAATTACATAGCAACATCTGGAGTGTTAAGCATGTTTGGACGAAAAGGTAAGAATCCACAGGCGCCAGTCAATTTTGCAGCTGATTTTGCTGGTGGTGGACTTCTTTGTGCCTTTGGAATTTGCACAGCACTTTTGGAACGTGAAAGGTCTGGAAAAGGACAAGTTGTGGACTCGGCAATGGTTGAAGGAAGTGCTTATGTAGCCAGTTGGATGTTTAGGTCACGAGAACTTCCAGTTTGGGGCAATTCAAGAGGTGAAAATGTCCTCGATGGTGCTGCTCACTTTTATGAAACTTATGAGACAAAAGATGGAAAATTTATGGCTGTTGGTGCTCTTGAGTCTCAATTCTATGCCTTATTGCTTGAAGGACTAGGGCTGACTGAGGATCAAGCACCCCATTTTGGGAATTTTGAGGAATCAAAGAAACTTTTTACAAACATTTTCAAATCCAAAACACAAGCTGAATGGTGTGAAATATTTGATGGAGTTGATGCCTGCGTCACTCCAGTTGTAGACTGGCAAGATGCTCCAAATCATCCGCACAACAAAGACAGAGGAGTTTTTAGACAAAAGACTGATGAGAGTGACCCAGCTGTGCCTAATCCAGCACCAAAGTTGAGTAGAACACCAGCAACATCACAATATGGAGTTGGAGTTGATTGCGACTATGTTGAGGTGGCTGTTGAGGTTATGAAGGAGATTGGGGTGGGGAAGGAAGAGATGAAAGGTTTGATTGATGAAAGAGTGTTGATTTTGGATGGAAGGTCTAAGCTGTAGAGATAAATGTGGTATTTTAGGTACTTATTATCCTGAACCTTATCATTGGTCACTACAGTGGGACTAGTGTTGTTAAATAAAGTGGAATCAGGAACAAAAGACATCGAGAACATTAAAATTTTCCTAAATTTTTAAATTTTGTTGATTTTTTTTATTAAAGTTTTTTCATACTTAATTAATACGTTATAATAAAGTTAAAGGAATGGTTGTGTTGACATTCGAGAATTTTGTTAACGACATTAAGATAATTTCTACTATTTCAGACCAAGCATATGCAGGTTCTTTTAGTGAACCTTACTTGAGGACCCATATATCCCAGTATGATAAGATTTACTCTATAGAGTACATTTTATATGACTTTATCCCTTCAATACTTGAATATAGAGCTGTAGAATAGTTCACTTATACAAAAGATTTCAAAGAGTCACACCAGATACCCATTTAGTGGACATGAAGTGATCATGGGACCTGATACATCTGTTACATACCTCCATTAAGTCAAACAAGGTCATAGCTAGCAGTAAAATACCTTTAATCTAACCCGAATAGCACAAGACGGTTAATCGATCAGAAATCCGATACTGGTTTCGATTTAAATCCAGTACCAAGTCAGAGTCACACTTGCTTGGTGTCAGATTTCTGATCGGCCATTCGGGAAACTTTAATCCTGATTATACAAAGCTGACCAGATTAAATTTTTCCTCACACATTACTTGACCTGTAGCAGCTCAGATTCTAGAACAACCAAAAATCATCAAAATCCATCAACTCAACACATCCAATTCCTCTCAAAATTTCCATCAAAAATCTCCCAATTTAATCCCTCAATTAACAAAAAAATTCTCTATCTAAATTCCTACTTCAACATTATTTGATCTCTTAAATTCCAATTGACTGCGCCATACTCGAATATAAATAAAGTGTTGGAATTCCAAATCCAAATATTGCAACTAATCCTTTAGCAATGAGTGCCGACCACGGTCCAAAACTCATTGCATATAAAATGCCATCAAGCCACACATTACGAAAGGCAATGGCAAACAGCAAGAATGTCACAAATGGCATCATTTTCTTATTGAGATCATGTCTGGACCAGAGCCAGAGGAGTGTTGTGACTGCAATTGTGATGACGAGAAGAATGTTGGATTCAAGTGATTTTTGAGTGTAGATCCATGAGAATTCAGCACCACGAGCTCTCCAGAGGGTCAAGCCTTTTGAAAGAACAATTTCTGCTGTACACCAACCAACTGCTGCTGTTAGGAGCTTGCTGTGTCCTTTTCCGGGAATTTTTGAGAGAACGAAAGTGAGACCGATGAAGTCGAGGAGATCAGCTGAGCATCTGAGGCATTCCTGGAATGGGAAATTGAGGATTTGGGTTAGTTTTGTGATTGTAGCTTCTTAGTTTAGCTTGACTAGAGTTCAGCTAGTTTAGTTCAAACTAGGTTGGTCGAATATGAGCTTAAGACCCGAATTTCAGCTAATTTGATGACTATTAAGCTTATTTAGGTATTGGAAAGCAAAAAGTCTTTAACTTAGCTAGAAATAAGTGAATCTAGCTTAATTAGACCTAAAGGATCCAATTAGGGTCAAATCAGATCCAAGAAGCTTTTTTCTTGTATAAACTCTAGCTACACTAGTGTCATCCTAGCTTTAGCACAATCGAGTATGTTCAGCGGTGGTTTACCACTGAGTTTACACAAGGAGCTAGCTTCTCGAACCAAAAACCGATTAAAGTCATCTTTACTTACCCCTATGAAGTTGAATCCAGTTGGATCTGAGTTGATAGTTTCTGGGAAGAATGTTAGGATCAACATCTTGCATAGTTGTGTGAACATGTACGTTCCACCAGCTTGAAAGCACTTGTATGCTCCATATTCAGCTCTAGAATTGAAGAATTAAGTGTCAACATTATGGAATTTATTTTAAGAATCAGAATTTAAAGGTTTTGAGGTGTGGTTTTGGAAACTGATGGATGTGATGCAGATCCAAAAGATTCTGAACTCAAAAACTAGGTCAATCCTCAAGAACCAATTTAAAACTTTATCAAAAAACCTCCAAATATCTCCAATTAATTAAGTCTCAATACTTACAGTCCACTAAACTTATACAGGAAGTAAATCGGCAGTACAGCAAGTGCAGCAACATTACCAAAGTGATACAAAGTCATTTTTTTGTGATAATTTAATTTATTTTAAATTAATGTTAATGAATGAAGTGGAAAAATTAAGTGACTGACTGGATCTTTTTAATGATTGATGATGCGAGTAGTTTACTGGCCCTGTCTAAAGGGGGACTGATGTTGAGTATTCAAATGTTGCCGGTGTTTTGATGCGAAATATTTTAAAATTGAAGAAAGTTTTGGAAAAATTGTCAACAAAAAAGTGAAATTTGAGGAATTTTGAAAACTTTTTCATTCAACTTTCGGACTGTCAACAAGAATTTCAGGTAAATCCAAAACTTTTTTATTTTATTTTATTAACAGCTGACCCCCTTGAGAACCTTACAAATCCCATCCGCATCTATTTTTATATAAATTCACCGACGATAAAAAAAAGTTTTTTTCTTTATTATTTTAGTAAAATTTTTTCTCTCCTTCCTCAAACTTCCTCACAATTAAGGCACACATAAAAATATGAAATTTGGAATTGTGATAGCTATTTTGACAGTCATATCATTAGAATTTAAGGATGGATACTGCTTGGATCGTGAAATGACAATTATTGTGAATGCAAAAGAGAAGGAATGCTTTTATGAGAGCGTTCCTGCCAATCATATCATTGATATGGAGTACCAGGTAAGAGTCTTGATGGGTTGTGGTAGATTTGGGGAAACATAAAGCTTAATTTTTGGCATTTCCTGTTAAGTCGTGGACAATTTTAAATCACTGAATCATCCAACGACTCAATTAATCAGATTATCGTTAAAAAATGACATCGTATGCATGTTTGTGAGCTCTTATCTCAAGATCACCTCTCAAGTTGCATACTTTTAGCTTTTAAATACAATTTAATATTCATTGAAGTACAATTAAGCGAGTTTGAGTGCAAAAAGGCATCCAAAAGTAATAAAACATTTTCTAGGAAATGCTCAATTCACCCCCATGGTGAGAATGAGTATTTTTAAGTTATTTGTGAGTGTTTTGAAGTAAATTTCTGATTAATCTTTGAGATGTTATGGAAATGAGCTCTTAAGTAGCTTGTACAGAACACTAGGTAGAGCTGGAAAGGCAAGTATGCCACCAACTTGAGGAATCTTTCAAGTTAATCTTATAATTTTGTCACAAATTCTTAAAATGTCCACATAGTTCGCCATAAAGCTAAACATCATCAGCCACAATTAATTACATTCACCTTGTTATCACCCAAAATTATTCTGTTTAAATTTTTTTATTCCTTCATTCAAATTACACAAGGTTTCATTGTTTGTATTCAAAATATTTAAATGGGACAATTTATGGGTAATGAAGGCACACATGTATATCTACAATGTAGCTGTGTTTTAAAAATAGTTTTTCATATTAAGCATTGACAGGGGTGCATGCAGAACCTACATTTAAATTAAAAATTTTTCCTTTTTTCCACTGAATATTTTGGGTACAATGAGGCTGATTAATGAATTTTAGGGCAGGGATGGACAAACTGTGTGACGCGACACTCTGATTAAACTTGAAAAACATCGAAATCTATGCAAATAAATTATGTGGATTTGATCAATTAACTTTTTTGACCAGTTTCTGAATAAAAGCACATTTTTGACCAATTCTCAATCTTTCTAATTTTAGGTAATCGACGGAGGTCAAGGAGATCTAGACATAAATTTTGACGTCACTTCAAACGGCAGAGTCCTCCATGCTGACTTTAAAAAATCAGACAACATTTACCGAATGGACAAGCCACATTCAGGTGGTGAATATCAGTTCTGTTTTGACAACACAATCAGTCATTTCAACTCGAAAACTGTCTTTTTTGAGCTTATTATTGAGGATCCAAATGCCCAAAATGATGATAATGACGTCATTTCTGAAATGGAAGGTCTTTCACCTGAGGAATTTTATGAGATGAAAGTTCAGGATATTCAGGACATCGTTCATACAGTAAAGTCTAAAATCACACGAGCACGACAACTTCAAGACTTGTTGAGAAGTTTTGAGGCTCGAGATCGAAATATTGCGGAATTAAATAACGAACGAGTCAGTCTTTTTAGTATAATAATAATAGTGACAATGTTGTGTGTTGGCTTCCTTCAAGTCTTCATGATCAGGAGCTTATTTGAGACAGATCCAAAAGGACGACGAGTGTGGGCGAAAATCACAAAAATTGTTCAGAATTTTAAGTAGCTTTCGTGTGAAAATAGGATTTTATGAGGAATTTTTGCAAGTAAAAAATAATTAAAATTTTAAGTTTTAAGTTTCTGATTTGTGTCTCGAGTCTTGCCTGAAAGCTAAGAAAATATACCAAAATATTTAAGGATGTCCATATCATCAATAGCCACTCAGTTGGTCTTGATTAACTGGGGTTTCTGGACTATAATATAGCATTAATTCCTTAGGTGTAGAATTAAATGAAATTTTAATTTCAAGGAGGGTGTCCGGCACCTCTCAATCCCCTCCTCCTTCCTAATATTGATCATCAACACCTCATATCTTAAACCAACCTAGATTTGACACTCTAGCTACATGGGCATCCTCAAAATTCAACGATAATTATTAATTACAATGAAAATGTGAACGCTTATGTAAAAAAAAGATAAAAAGCCAAAGAAAAATTGTGAATTGAAAAAATAATAATTTTAATGCACAACGTAAAGCTCTGAATTTCTTTCTAAAAATCCTATAATTTTGATAATATTCGATTCTGTAATCTCATTTAATTTTAACATTTTTATTTAATCATTGATGCCATTTTCATGTGAATAATTTACAGTAATTTTTAAATTCAATATTTCTAATTTATGTAAATAAAAAATGGATATTAAAAAGATTTTAGTAATTTTATTAATTGTGGATTTAATGTTTTCTTGATCAAATGACCACGCGGACGTCCCAAGACTTCTTGGAAAGAAGCTGTTGACAGTGATATTTTTGCATTTGGCATGAGTAATTGACAGACAGTAGCCAGTGATAGAGACAGCTTCAGGCGCAATCTAAGTTAAGTCATTAATCACAATTTATCTGTACGGCTAGCGAACAGCCAGTGCCTCCAGCTGAAAGGCTGGGCCCTTCACACACGGCCAGTGAAGTAAGTAACTGATTTGATTAGGATCCGGTTTTGGAGTTTCTTGGTTGGACCTCCAAGACCAGCGGATTTTAATTTGAATAAAATCGACATTTTATTAAGACTTTTCCAAGAAACATTTGTCAGATTCATCCACACTTGCAATCTAAGGATCACAATTGAAGTAAACATGGCTTCAATCACTCCATTAACTTCTTGCTCCTTCCCTCTATGAAATCGTGAAGAATCTCGTCGCTAATAAGCCCAAACATGCCCTCCTTCCCTACCATATTTTGAAACTTACTCATCACGAAAGAATACTCAAAATTCTCGTTTTCAAAAATCATTGCTCAATACAACTGAAAAGAATTCATAAATACTATTGGCTAATCCCATCAGCTGCAAGATGCAAAAGTCGTGAGTATCCTCAATTTTTTTACGAGATTTTTTCATATAAATATCCAGGAATTTTCATCCTTTCATCACAGTTTAAATTCAAAACTCCAAAGAAAAACATGAATCAACTCAAGATTTTCATCATCAGTTGCCTGATTTATCAAACCATGGCTGGAGGTCCAGCTACAGACTGTGTTACCTGTGCGGCTGTCTTACTAAATGCAGTTGCTCCATCACCAGAAACTTGTTATTCAGATGGTTTACCGAAAATTGACATTAGAGTCAGTTTCAATATTGACAGACCTGACGAAAGTGGCGTCTGCATTAAGCCGCTATTGCCTTTCTCATCTAGTGAAATTAATAGCGATATAGATCACTTCATTTCTGCAGAGATTCGATTTGATTCTGCTTAAAAGTAAATTTGTCGAATTAATAATAAAATAAAGGAAATTTAAAATAATTTTGTAATTTCATTAGGGGTGATCCAGGGGGGTCCTACTAGGCACAGATTACCTACAATGTCTTTATTTCTCATCTAATCCTCAGATTTAGTTTAACGTATTTGCGACAATTTCAAACGAATGCAACTCAAAACAAAGAGCAAAATGAGTTGTCGCAAGGCACAAAACTACGCCGTACTCGCCCGTCTCACAGAGAATAAAAAAAAAAGATTTCATTTCAGAAAGAAGAAAGAAAAGAAGGAGAGAAAAACTATTTTTTTTTCAATCCACCAACAAAAAAAGAAAAAAACTTTTAATTTATGAATTTTGAGTGGTAAATTCAATAAATTTTCACACAATTTTATCGCAAAAATGTAGATAAGTCGCGTTCGAGTGCTGAGCGTCGTCGCACATCGCGCTATAATTAATTAAAACCCGTAAAAATTTGCAAATAAAGAAGAAAAAATTTTTTAAAAAAAGGAATAAAAAAAAAGATTGAGGAGAGGGACGTAGACGGGAGAAGTGAAGAAAAAAAAAATAACAAAAAAAGGGATTTTTTTGCTGAAATAATGCACAAGTTGAGTTAAGATTGAACATTCCATGCACAACTGCAAGATCCCGAAAAAATAGTTAAAAAATAATTAAAAATGAATGTGAAAAAATAAAAACAAAAATTTTTAGTGCCAAATTAAATAAAATAAAAAATTAATAAAAAGTAAGTGTTGTGAAATTCCAATCATTTAGCGCTGCATAAATTGTCGATCGACTGCTGATGGGGTTAATTGGACGATGTCATATTTTCTAAATTTAATTCTAAAAATATATAAAAAAAATTATAAGTGGAGATAAATGAGCTAGTGAGCAACGATAACGCATTTTACGGTGACATAAAATTATGGAAAAAAAATCGATTTTAATATTCAGTTCTTAAGTGGGCAGTTCCTGCTCATATGTTGAGATTTAATGATTATTCAGTGTAATTTAATGTGAATTAAAATTTGAAAATGTCTATTAAAAATGTTGAAAAAAATTAAAATTGTCTAAAAAATTGCAATTTTTTTAAAAAATAAAGAAAATTTTTTAAAAAATTAAAATTTTTTAAAAGGCTGGGATTTTACAAAAAATTAAAAAAATAACAAAAAAAAATTAAAATTGACTGAAAAGTGAAATAATAAAAAAATACTGAAAAACTAAAATTTCAATTTTTTTTTGTTCAAAAATATCAAAAAAAAACCTACTTAAAATTTGCTATACAGCAAGAAAGAAAAAAAAGTTATGAAAATAATAAAACAACGAGTGAATGTCAAACAAGTTGAGAATTTATGTTTTGTTGGGATTTGAAAGGAATTTTGCTCGAATCAGAAGGTATTTGAACCAATAAAAATTGTGACCCATGAAGTGAAAATGTAAAGATAAAAAAAATCATCAAAAATTTGAGTAAAAATCTAACAAAAATTGTGTTAAGTTGGTCGTAAATTTTAAGTTTTGAACTTTTATTTTGGGAACTTTAGGTCTTTAAAGCAGAAGTTTGGTCGTATCGAACGTTTGTTGGGCCATAGCATACCCCAACTTTTTTTAAGGTACACTAATCTGCGTGGTTCAACATGCTAACTTGCCAATCTAGCAATTGTCATTTATTGAACTCTAAAATAGCTATCAATTGATGAATCTTGCAGGACATCCTGTTCTTTTAGGGATCATTGACTAATTTAATAAACTGTCTTGAACCCAGTAGCAGAATTAAATGAAAAACTTACTAAGGCTTGGGTTTTTGGACAAAAAAAAACTTAAAAAATTTGTTTCTATGTCTCCAAGTCCACTTAATGGTTGATCAGTCAATTTTGACATGATTTTCAGCTTTTCTGCTCAGTTTAGGAATCAGCCAGTGACTTTTAACCAAAAGTCAGAACTCCCATTGATGGATTTTCTGAGCCCTCGCGAACCCCTCATGACTAAGCCCATATTCAATATACTCGTAAAACCAGTCATAAGTAAAACCACATTATTATATTACTTTCAGTTTACACAGCTAATGAGCTTCATTTTATATTCCTTCAATATTAAAATAACTGCAAATCTAGAGTTTTATATCCCATTAAAATTTTATATCACTTTCTATGAAGCTTCAATTCAATCCTTGCACAATTAATTTCATGTTTTATGTCAAGAATTCTATATTTTCATCATATTTGCCGATTAATATTGCTGCATGTGACAACCTTATTAGAGAAGTCAATAATTAGCTTTCAACTTGTACGTTTAGGAACTGATTGAGTGATGCTGTGGTAGTCTAGGTACTTACTTACTTCGATGGTCGGACAGATCAATTGTTATCCATGGCCTCTCTCACAAGGCACCTAAAGCTAGCTCTTTTGTGGGCTACCACTTACCAATTTCCAAAACCAAATGCAATACTGTCACTATCGACAGTCTAGGTCAGTGATGCCCAACCCATATTTCGCGCAAAAAATTTGTGATATCCCACAAACCTCAGTCGATTTTGATCATGGCTTACCACCAAGTGTGTCGTGGCACAAAAAAATGTTGTCCACCACTGGTCAAGGTACTTATCACATCTAAAAAGTCAGGATAACTCGATGTAAATGCTGCAAACTAGTTTCAAGAGTCCTTAAACCATTGCTATCATAATAACTCAAAAGTGAAATTGCCGTATAATTCAGTAAATTCTCGAATTAAATTCCCATTAATTCCGCTCTTATCACCCCACAAAAAACACGCTAATAACATACCCAGCCGAGAGTCAACAACACTCACACACAATCAATTACATTAATTGAAAGTTATTTAGCGAAATTCACGCACACATTTAAGCGAGTTCAATTCTTCATTCAATTCACAGCACTGATCTGTTTAGAATTTAGAATTGAGTCAATGACGGTGTCATGACTGTAAAATAATAATGGCAGTAGCTGAGAACTTATCAAAAGAAAACAAAAGATTTAAATAGAGTGAAACGGAATTGTCTGTCCAGTTTTGGAAATTTATGGCTCATGACGAGACTGACTGATGGATTTTAAATCAAAATTTTTTTATGAAAAACTTAGAATGTGTTTTACGTGCTGTGCTGCATTTAATGAGGCATGTGTGTTGTTTTTTTTCGGTTCTTTTCTCCTCATTTTATGGTGAAAAATTTGTTGTTTTATTTAATCTTCTGGAACTAAGTTGCTCGGCTGTGGTTTTGATTTGGCTGTGGATTTCACTTAATACTTGCAGATCAAGATAAATTGATGGATGGGCGATGGAGTTGACAAGTGGTTTTTGGTGTGGATTTGGAAATGTTGTTTTTTTTTGTGTCATCGGTGAATATGATAAAGACAAAGGGGTGTGGCATGTAAAACTTATTGGTTTTAATGACATTTGAATGGGTTTTTATGATTCTATCTGCTCGGAGGGTTAAGTCTTTTCAGCTAAAGCTATTTCTTGTCTAATATGAAAATGAGCTGTGTTTTGTCATCTCGGGTTGAGATAAATTTGGTCATCTTGGGTCAATATTACCTTTATCATTTCGGGTCGAGCTAAGTTTGATCATCTCGGGTTAAACTAAGTTTGGTCATCTCGGGTCGAGCTAAGTTTGGTCATCTCTGGACAAGATTAGTTTGGTCATCTTGGGTCAAGTTCAAATACCCTCAGTCTTTAAAAACATTCTGATTCTCAAAAATTCTAATACAATAATCTATTAATCTAATACAGCAACTTTAAAATTACTTAACAATAATACAATAAACTCGAAATCATCACGAATCTAAATTAACTCATAAAATTTTCGAAATTTGTTCCATTAATGTTCCATGATTATCGTTCATTATTCTACACGATTCAAAATAAAATACTTTTTTAGTTCATAATAATGCAAATGTTTCGGTAAATTGAAGGGAATAAGCAAGTAAAATAGAATTTATGACACATCGAATATGAGATCATATGTGTAGTTATTTGGAAAGTTATTTACGCGCGGAATTTTGTGAGCTTGCAGAATTTAATTGGAAATAATTCAATTTTTCCGTTTGCTGTTCAGGCTTCAAATTGTGTCTGTAGGGTCAGATGTGTGTTAATATGCTCAATATGGTTGTTTTATGATGGCTGGCACCATTAGATATTCATTAATAAGCCATTTTATGATGGTTACCAGAAGTTCTGAGTTTAATTTCTAAGAATTTTCAAGAATCATGGAATTCTGCCAGGTGGAACTAACGAAAAGCAATTCTAGTAATGAACCTATAATCAAGTGCAGTAACGACACAAAACGAGAAACATGAACAAAGTAATTTTCTGAGGAAGGTTGATGATTACATGTTTTTTGGATGTTAAGGCTGAAGATTGTATCATTTTTGTAATGTAATTGTTGTGAATCATGTAAAGGTTTGTGCAATATTGGATGTATTGACTTGTTGTTGAGCAAGAAAGCATTTAGGAGTAGATTTGAAAGTTTAAGTGCCTAGCAAAGGGTTTCGGACTGTTGGAACTTTATCAAAAATAATGAAAAATGATTAAAATTGATTTATCCTTAATCTGAACCTCCTTACCTCGTGCAGATCCTCAAAATAACTCAATCAAAGATTTTGAGCTTCTAAAACTCTCAAAAAATTCATAAATTTCACCAAAAATCAATTTCTACCTCACCAAACCCTCCCAAATCACTTGAATTCAATTCAATTCCCATTTCTTTCCTCAACGCTTGACAGATTTCATGTTTAAAAAGAAAAATATTCATTACTAATTTTTGATGATTCTTCTTTACCATAAAATTAATTTTATCATTTTGTACCGCAAGCTTAATAGACTGAAAATGTAACTCATTTATTCATACCCAATTCAGAATGTTCTGTAACGATTTGAATATTTATTACTGCTATTAAAGCTTTAATGAATCATGTGATACGTTCGGATGAAGCGTGAGAGTTGATTAAGCTTAGCTTGATGGTAGGAAGAGCTTGTATTAGAGTTTTGGGATTGTTATCAATTTTTTTATAAATTTTTTAAATTTTTTAAAACTTGAAAAATTCATAAAATATTCAAAATTCATTGACCCGAACCCCAAAGCACTCCAAAAATATTCAAATTTCTCTCTCGTCTCCTATCTCATTTCACATAGTAACCTTTGACTCTTTGTCTTTGGTAAAAGCGACAACATTTAAGCTAATTAGACAAATTCATACTTTAGACCTTGAGTGGCATTGATAATCTTCTTAAAAATTTCTTATGGCTTGCTTTTTTTGGCATGCGTTTATGACGAATATGCGGAAATTTAAAACGAGCGTGCCCCAAAAAATGTGACTGGTTTCTGAAAAGGAAAGGAGATTTATGTAAATACAAAATGTGAGATTTAACTTTTTTAGTGGTTTTTTGGTGACAGATTAACGATCTGTGTTATGTAAAAATGTTGCATAATTTGCCAGGTTTTAAGGTTTTAAATGATTTTATTGAATATTTTGCGAATTTTGCATTTTTTACGATTTTAGGAGCTTTAACAATTGCAACTCAAGCACATTAAATGGTTTACTGATCTATTGGTCATCCCCAAGACTCCAAACTTAACTCCTTCTGCAACATAACAAATCAAACCACAAAGACATGTCCACAGTAGCTGCAAAAAAGCCATCAAATCAATGCCAAAAGTCAACAAAAACGCGAAATTCAAAGTATACCGTTCAGTATAATTAAAAGTTTCATTTAACAAATCGACAAGAAGCACAAGAACCTTGAAGTTATTGATATTCAAACTCGCCGCTCAATGTCATGGATCTTAGCAGTCATAATTATTAATATTATTGGTCTTTTGTCTCTCTATCGAACACGAGTTTTTAAATAGAATTGATGGAGATAAAGAAGATGGAATTGAATTGGAAATACACTTGAGAATTTTGTGTTGAATTGATGATTAACAATATTTCGATTTAGATGCTTTTGATGGGGTTTAGATAGAAATTGTATCGTTGGACGTACCAGAATCCTTTCGAGATACCCTTAGACATCCCTAGACAAAATTCTCAAACTGCATAAAACACAAAAGAATGTCAAGGCGTGCATAAATTACAATTTGCACTTAAAAATTCCCATAATTTACTTCAATTCCTTCCCAATCGACCCGATGATGTCATTTTCTCCTCATAAATTCTACAACATATCCAACTGCAAACCACACAATTGAATTCTCATCCATTCAGTCCAGAAAATGTGAATTCTTTGAAATTTCATGCAACAAAAAAAAAAGTTTTGACTTCTCTCAGTGAGTCACTGTGCTTCTTATTCTTATGATTCTTAACTTTTCTTGTTGTTTCCTCTCACGATTATTCGTAACACATTCATCTCCCGATGGCTACTCGATGACTCACACACCTGTTAATGGCTCATACTCATTTGACTAAAAAACCTGCTCGATTTGATTATTTTTACGTTATTTTTTTTGCTTTGCTTTTCTTTTCTTCTGTTTGAGATTGCTTTTTTTAAATGGAAAGATAATGAGGCATGTGCGGTTGTTGTTGTTGTTGTGATCTTTATGATCTGGGGATATAATCGACTTGCTTTGAAACTGAAATGCATGGTTTTGGGAATTTATGTGGAATTTTTTTAAAATTTGGTGAATTTCTCTAGAACCGTGGTGAATTTGTGATTTTTTTGGTAGATTTTTGTACATTTGTGGTGAATTTGACTTAACTTGTGGCGACTTTCTTCCTTTTTTGGTGAATTTCTTCCTTTTTTGGTAAATTTGACTCAATTTTTGGTGAAATACCCTCAATTTTTATTGAACTTCTTAAAAATTCACCAAATCAAAAACTGCGCCTTAACCTCACTTTTACCTCAATTTTCACACCTTCAGCGTCAACTCAGCCTCTCAATTCTTTAATATTTACTGACTTTATGAACAAATAAAATCAATCTATCCAAACGCCTGAATGGATGGCTTGAGATAGCAAGTGTGTAATTTATGATATTTAACCAAGAAGTAAGAAAAAAAAAGATTTTCGTGTCGAAACTTGCACGAGCTAGAAAAAAAAGTCATTGAATCTATAAATATTTCGTTCGTTGTTCTTCCAACCAAAAATAAAAATAATTTTTTGATATTATTTTTCTGGAGTTTAAGCACTTCCAATGAACTTTCAACTTCTCGTGAGCTCACTCGATTGGCAGCAAACAAACAAAAGATGATGCTGAGTGTTGATGTCAATGAAACTTTGGATGGGAGCTTTGGGGTGCTGAAAAGTGTCAGTCTGATGAGATGGAAAAGTTTGTTGTTTTTTATGTTGCAAATTTTCAATTAATCATCAGTTTTAAAGTTTGTTAATGATAGATTTGAGTTTAGTGACTTGTTGTGGATTAGATGATTGCTGTCAGTTTGATGAAGGTTCTGTTGTAGCATTTAAGGATCCTCAGTTTTTAAAAGTTTCTTAATTTTCTTCTTATATTCACAATTTTATCCACAAAACCTCCTCAAAGTCTCTCACAAAAAGAAATTCCGTCTTTATTTTATTTACTCAAATTTTTTCACAGTTGAGAATTTTTAACAATAACAAAAAAAAATCTCTTTTCTTTGATGTCTGTCTGGAAATTAACAAAAAAAAAGAACTGTGAATTGAGGGTGATGACATGAGAACAAATGGGCTAAAATGAACCACTTTTGTGCTCGTGATATCTATTGAGCTTGGATTTGACGTTATCTATGATATTTTTGTGTGATAAAAATTGAAATGAAATTGTGCCACAAAATAAAAATAAGAATTGAGTGTACGACAAGTTCAGACAGGTTAATGAACGATATTTTATGAACTGATCGGTGGATTGAGACTAAGTTGGTTTAGATTAAGGAAATTGAGATTAATCTAATATAGAAAATATTAAAAAAGTCTCAACATTAATTCAAAATACAACCAAAAAATGCTTAAAAATTTTACAAAAAATTCTAAACAAATTTCCACAAATTCAACTTCAAAACCCATCAAATCCACATCAAAACAACTTGATTCGTTCCAAAACATTATTAAATAATCGTGAGAAGAATTTCCATGAAATTGAATGGAAATGAGCAGCACTAACAATTCAATTCTCAAGCCAGTAAAACAATTGCTTCATTATGACAGGTCAATAAATAGCTAAATATACAATTTTCATGCATCAATTATACGCTGATTATTTAGCAATCACCTTTTTATCGCTTTATTTTGTTTGTTTGTTCATGTTTTGAGGTGAATTTGCATAGAATTTTTTTGTACTTATAAGGAAAAATCTGGTTATTTTTAATGTGGAATGAGATTTTGTTGCATTTGAGATTTTGTAGGTTTAGGCTGCTACTGAATATTCTGAATTATTATAATTTAATTCTTTTGGAGCACGATTAGCAAAGCAGTCTCATGTATTAACTTCATTTTAGTGTAGATTATTTATAGAGGTGCATGTGGGTCCATTACATATACTGGTAAACTTTACTTATTAACGCTAATCAGCTTTAGTCTCATATCAAAGTCACCAACTGACTCCACAATATTCAAAACCGCCAAATCATCCATAAAATTTAATTCAAACCCCATCAAAGCCTTGGTAGCTCTTCAGCCACAGCAGACATTGTCACAAAACCTGGAAATTGTCACAGTTTCTGACATTAGTTGTCAATTATAAAGGAAATAACGAGAATGAGAATGGATTTTTCATGTTTTTTTAGATTACGATATAAAATTATTAAACTGAGCTCTGTTCTACTGAGCTGGATAATATTTTTAGATTTAAAGAAAAAGTTTTTAATGGAAAATGAAGTTTGACAGAATGCTGAGTAAGAACAGGTGGAAGTGTGAGATAATTATGGGATTCGCAGGTGAATTTGAGTGGTTGTGATGTCATGATGTAGATTTGATGAGTCATTTTTGGTATATTATTGTTGAAAATGAAGCTTTGATTAGGTTTTGTGATTATGTTGCTGTCTAAAGGACAAAATTTACTGGTTTGAGTCATTTTTCTTCGTTTTTGAAGTACCTAAGGAAATACTGCTTACAAATTAGAATTACAAAAGATTCTTTAAAGAGTATTTGTTAAGACAGAGATTGAACTCGCCAAAAAAGCACAAGTCGGTAAAATGAATAGAAATTCGGCCAAAAGCTGACATGATGCTGGCTTCGATTTTAATCCAGCACCATACCAGAGTCATACCAGCTTAGGTCCGGATTTCTGTTTGATTAACCGACTTGTACTATTCGGGTCGAATTGATTGAGTTGACTCCACTTGACTTTATTCATTTCAAGTCAAATCATCTTAATGCTGACTCAGGCTCGGTATTTTATTCAAGACATTTGGCATAGGCGGGCTCTGTGTTAATGTTGTGTATCTAAAGGTCTAATAATAATCTCTAGGGACTATTTAAAATAGGTTCAATAAGGTTGACTTCATCCACATCTCCTTTAGCTCACGACACTTTTCCAACATAAGTCAATCAGCCTAATTAGCTACAAAAACTTACCTTTATCTTTCAAATTCAAAAACAACAAAGTCAACAACTGACAAGCAAATCGTGTTTGCAACAAAAAAGAATATAAATTAAATAATTGATAAGAAAAAAAGGCTAAAATGACATCGACAAAATTAAGTTTTCGGATCGAAGGTCGCACGAAATGAAATTTTTGCTTCCATAAAAGAATTGAAATTGATTTTTTGTTTTATTGACAGTTTTTATTTTCTTGAATATCTTGAGAATCTTTTTTACATGTTGATGGAATTTCCGGAGTTGAATTTTTGATGGGTTTTAAGAAGTTTTAGCTGAATTTTTTGGAGTAAATTGTTGATTAGTTGCTGCAATTTTAAAAATTTTTAAGGTATCTTACTACTAAGTTACCAAGAATATAGCTCCTAATGCTCCTGGCACTAAAACTTTAAGTTTTCAAATGAGTTGTGTCATGTGACCCAGATCTAGGTCAAACTGGCTCAAATCCTCCAGAACCTTAACATTATCACAACAATCTCCAAACAAATTAAATCAATTAAATTCAAACAAATTTTTAAAAACCATGAAAATAGGCCACAAAAATCGGAACTATCCACACACAAAAAAGAAAAGAAACGCGGTCAGAACCATTTAAAGAACAAAAGACAAGGCCAGAAAAAAACTAGAGTAAAAACTGTTAAGTGAAGGGTGAGAAAAAAGAGAATCACTTTTGTGTGATCCAACAAACAAAACAGAAGAAAGAAAAGAAAAAAAAAGTTAAAATTGATTTCGCTTCTCTTTCTCCTTTCTACTCATTTAAAGTGGTTGCATCCAATAAAGTCAATATCAATAAAAGAATCAAATAATGATGAAGAGTAAGGCGAAGGCAGCGAGAGAGAAAGAAGACAAAGAAAACAAAGAAAGTTGAATAAAAAGTAAGAACGAACGAGTTCTTGGAGATGTGGAATAATGAAAGGAAAAAAATAAAAAAGTATTAAACTAAATGTGGAGAACACGAACAAAGAAAAGTGAAAAAAATGAGGCAAATTGAAACGTGTTTTAATCAGTTTTGTGGTGTTTGTGGGGAGTTTAGCGAGGTTTTGTGGATTTGAAGCTGATTTTGGGAGGTTGGTTGGTATGGCTAAAGTTGTCTTAGAGTTGGTTCCTTCAAATCACAGAAGAGAAGGTTCAAACATACAAATTTGCTATCTAAATCAAGTTTTAACCCCTAAACACCTCCAAAACTAATTAAATCTCAAAAGTTTAAATCCTTCAATCTTTCCTTCCATTCAAGTGGCTTCTTTTTAATTAATTAAGGACTTCTCATTTCATTTTGAGCACTCAAAGTTGCGGTGAAAGAAAAACGATTCTCGTTTGGTCAAACTTAATTGAACCATCAATAATTCAATTTTCCTGCTATTCATTCTATTGAATTATGGTGAAAGTTTTTTCTTCTCGATTTCTTACAATTTAGTTGAATTGTTATGAGCTGTTCAAGGATATCCGCAGTTGAATGTAGGACAAGTTTTTGGAAGGGTGGGATTTGAATTTTTGATTATTGAGAATTAAAAAGTTCAAAATTTATTGATTAAAGTTGAATAAAGGTTTAAATGTTTACATGGGTTCACACTTGGTAAACTGGGTTTTGCAAGTAATTGGTCACAAGAGGCTCTATGAAGCCAAAATGCTAGATTATTAGCAATCATGCCGTTGAGTCTGGTTTATCTTTCTAGCAGAGCGAATTTGTTCAGAGAATTATTGAGAGGGGGTGGGGAGGGTAGGGGGGATTGGGGGATGGGGATTGGTATCGTCATAAAACGAAGCCATGTTAAAAACCTAAACCCAATTTTCTACCATTCTTTGCTAAAACATTTTTTCCAGAAATTACCTCAAAACTTGAAGAACTTTGTCAGAAAAAAAAAGTTTAAAGTCATTAGCATAATTAAATTTAATTTAATTTCCGCAGTGATGAGATTTTTTTATGATTCATAAACTTTTTGACTTCTTCTTTGACATCATTTTTGTTCACATTTTAACGATAAACTTCAAATTTCTTTGTTAACCGAAGAGAGTAAAGAGTTTGAAGACTTTGCTGGATGAATGTTGAATACTAAGAAGGGATGAGTTGGGAAAATTGATTGAATTGAAGTTGAAGGAGAAGTTGACGATTTTTAAGTAAAGATCTATGACTACAGGTTCCTATGAGTCTAGTAGCAGCCATGCCAATCAAAAGTAAATTTTCAACATCAACAGTGCCTCACTTCCAACCCACAAATCACATATAACATATCAATTACCAATAAACTTTCACAACTAATCATAAAAACCTTCAAAAAACTCACCTCATCAAAAACCTGATTATCTCCTCAAAGATCTCACTTCTCTCACTAATTAATCATTTTACAAAAAAATGTGTGAAAAGCAGTTTAAATACCAATAACAAGAAATAAACTGTTATTAGCTCAGACACATAAAAAAAAGACTGACTAAGTCGAGTGCTATTTTTGAAGGAAGTTTTGAAGATCAAATTACACAAGTCAATAAATATGTACACAATTGAATGGTAAAATTTTACACGAGTGAGAAATTCTCTTTTTTTTCAATAGAACAACAATGTAAATACAGAATTGAGCTCAGAATTTATTTTATGGCTCCTTCGTGATTCATAAGAACTTATGTACAATGCTTGAGGGCAATGATGGTGATTTGTGTGAATTGATAGATTCAGAATTAAATTGTTTCTCGCTGTGAATAGTTTTTGATGAGTTTTGATGATGGTTGGTGTAAATGGGGAGCATAGTGACTTAATTGAAGTTATAGAACCTAGTCACATGGCCACAGTCTTGAAGTTGTGTTAAAGGGTAGGCCAGAAAAGGCTCCAAGTCCCAAAAAATCACCTTCTCAAAAGCTCAAAGCTCCACTCTAGAAGCTGAACCCACTCTCGATAAAATTCTGGCTTAAATCCAGTCCACAAAAGCCATTAAAATCACTTAAAGCTGCAACTAGCAAAAAAAATCCAAAATCCACAAGTTTAAACCTCCAATTCATTTTAAATTATGAAATTTACACTTATAGCCAAAATACAACAACAAAAATTAATATCTCAACCTGAAAAAAAAATCTCTCAACAGACATGTGTAGGCACAAAGCCATGTAGAAAAATTTATGCAGTCGCTAAATGATTATAAATAACAACAAAATTACAAGCTGAAAAAAAAAATATCTACTCAGATGTGAATTTTGAAATTCTTTTTAATCACATTTTATAGCACATAAGAAAAAAGTTTGACTAATTTTGAAATTTTCCACTGTTTAGCTTCCATCGAGAGAAGCGAGACAAATCAAATTTTGCTACCGGAACTGACGGAATTTTCGGGAAAGAAGAACTCCAAGAAGTGAGAATTAAGTGAAGTAAGAATAGGCGAGGAAAATATAATTAAGAAATTAATTTAGAGGCAGAAGATTTTGTTGAGAAATTCGTTAAGAATCTGCTGACATGGATGTCTCAACACTGCCCGATGACGTGCGAGAAAAACTCGCTGAACTGGAACTGGAATTGTCGGAAGGTGAGTTGAAAGATTTTTTTTGCTCTATTATTTTGGATGTTATTACCATTTGTTGAGGTAATGCTTGAAATTAAGTCAATAACTTTTTTATGCTGGATTAGAATCGTTGCTTCAAAAGTGAGGCGTTGCTTCAAAACTGAGACATTGCCTCAAAATTCAGTTGCTTAAAAACCTAGTTGTTGCTTATAAACTGTGTCGTTGCTTCAGAACTGAGTCATTGCTTCAAAACTAAGTTGTTGCTTCCCAACTTTGTTACTGCCTTAAAATCAAGTCATTGCTTTAAAACTCAAAATCAATGTCAATAAAATTCCATCACAAAACTTCGTTCACCAAATTAAGAACCGACAAAACAGTGTCAAATAAAAGACGAAGAAATGCAGCAACGAATAAAAAATAAAACAGAAAAAAATATGAAATTATGTTTATGACTCAAATTCGTTATCGTTAATAATTAACACACTACAATAATAATCGCAACACATCAACTGTGCTAATTTATGCATCTCACGTTACACATTTATTTCTTTTTTTTTAGTTTACAATATAATAAAAATGATAAAGTTGAATTAAATGAAGTGAGTGTTGTTGATGTTTTGGTATAGCTGATTGTTTTGTCTGGAGAGCTTTGGATTATCCAAAAAGATCAAATTTGGATTGATCAAGTTTCAAACGAGGATATGAACTCTCCTTGGTAGAACTGAATGGTTAAGTCTAACGTAGCTTCAATGGGCACTCTTGGTAATACAAGAAGCATATTCTTAGAATTAGTACCCATAGTTAAGCTCCAGCTTAAGATAACCTAGCAATTGAACTACTTTTAAACGAAAAAAATCCATTAAAATGCGCCATAAACCAACCCAAATTCTCTCCATTAATCAACGTCACTCAATTCAACTTCATTATCGCATTTAAGTCCAACATTGACAATATTGAATGCAGCTGTAAATAAGAAAACTTTCTTTTATGATGTGCGATAATGTAATAAAAAGTAGCAACAGTAAAAAAAGTTCTCTACACAAAATAATGATAATAAAGAAACATTTCTCCAAGTGTGAAGTAGCTCGGCATATCGCGAGCTAATGATGAACGAGATAAACACAATATGAATTACACATTTGAAGAATAAAAATGCTGAAATGTGAGATATATGAAAGATAATTGTCATAATAGATGAGATTTTTTTTTTCGTATTTATTTGTCACATCAACGCCTCGAAACCTGATTATTATTTGCTGTTAAGAAGAAGCTATCATTGCTATTAACGCTTGGAGTAGATTCGTGAGGTTGAAGTGAGAAAGTGAGACGAGAATTAATGAGGCTTTTTTTGATTGTAAATTTATTGATGTGTAAGTTCTTTAGGATAATCAAATGAACTCCGTTTTAAAGCAACGACTTAACTTTGAAGCAACGACTTAACTATGAAGCAAAGACTTAATTATGTAGCAACGACTTTATTTTGAATGAATGATTTATTTTTAAATCCACGATTTGGTTTTAAAGCAATGACTAAATTTTAGAGCCACGACTTAATACTCCAGCAACTATTCAGTTTTGAAGCAACGACTTAATACTCCAGCAACGATTTAATTTTGAAGCAACAACTTACTTTTGCAGCAAACACTCAATTTTAAAGCAACGAATTAATTCTTCAGCAATAATAAAAATTTAAAGCAACGCCTTAGATCATACTTTAACATCCCTAAAAATCTAATATTCAATAATCACTACTACATAGTCTCTGAACGGTTATTTTTTGCACTTTTTCTATTTAAATAAAAAATTACGAGCGACAGACATGCGAGAACATGTGGGTAGAAGAATAGTTCTTTTTGTCACTAGTTATGCAAGTTTACTCAACGTTTAGCCATTTGCAGCTCATTATTTTGAACATTTTGTAATTGGCAAATGTCAACAATGAATTTTTAGAATTTAATTGCAGTCCTTTAAGGATGCAAGATAAAAGGATGGATGATTGTAGATTAGGTTGAGATGTAGTCAGTCAACTGTGATTTCGAGTGGATTTGTAAACAAAAAATTTGAAATTCTGATTTTTGTTGAACTAAAGCTGCATTTGGTTAAAAAATCTGGACAATTGAATTGACCAAGTAGCTTACTAATGATGCAAACCCTCAGTTTATTGATCAGTGAGCATCGATTAACCAGAATCAAAAGCTGAATCCTTTCATTATATTTCAACAATCAAACTCATCAATCGTTCTTCATTTCATTTGGTTAAAAAATCTGGACAATTGAATTGACCAAGTAGCTTACTAATGATGCAAACCCTCAGTTTATTGATCAGTGAGCATCGATTAACCAGAATCAAAAGCTGAATCCTTTCATTATATTTCAACAATCAAACTCATCAATCGTTCTTCATTTCAGTTCAAAAATCTGTTTACACAAGAAATTTTCCACTTACGAATCCCCAAAAAGAGTTCATCAATCCACAAACCATTTCTCTAAACTCATGTAATTAAATGCTTAAATGACTTCAATTTTCCCATTTTTCATTTATAAACTACATAATAATCCGACAGAAGCAACTACATGAATAATGAGAAATTTTTAAAATTTTCAATTTAATATTCAAACACGTGCTCATCAGGTTTAAAACTCATGCAATGGATGAAAAATATTTTTATTTTATGTTAACATCTCATTCAATTATGAAAGGCGTGCTCATTTCAAGTGCAGTCGGTGGCTGATGCAAGACTTTCTTTTCGGAGAGAGAGTGTGCATGACTGGAATATTATTAAACATGATGTTTAATTTGATACTGAGGTTAGGCTTTAGAGCGATGACTTCATTTTGAGGCAAAGCTTCAAAGCAACGACTTAATTTTAAAACAATGATTCAAAGCAACAACTTAATTTTAAGGCAAAGCTTCAAAGCAACGACTTAATTTTAAGACCATGATTCAAAGCAACGACCTAATTTTTAGGCAATGATTTAAAGCAACGACTTAATTTTGAGGCAAAGCTTCAAAGCAACGACTTAATTTTAAGGCAATGATTCAAAGCAATGACTTAATTTTAAAATATTTTTACAATTGTCCATAATAATCATAACCTCAATTCTATCAATCCTCAGGTGACATAACACAAAAAGGATATGAAAAGAAGCGGCAGCGACTACTCGCGCCATACCTGAGTGCCACAGCTGTTACTGGTAGCATAACCAACAACAATGGCAACGCATCAAGTCAAGGTCAAGGTGAGTTTCGCATTCGTGATCAATTTGCTTTTGTTTTACCAGATTTTTATTTTGCATTTTAAATTGAATAATGAACAATATTAAGCTGAAATTGAAAAGCTTGAAGCTGAAATGCTCGTAAAATTTTTTGATTAAGAAGAAATTTCTATAAAAAGAGCAATTTTTCATTCTCAATACAAAAAAATTGAGCACTATTGTATCGAAGATTTTTGAATAGCAAAAATTTTAAGAGGAAATAATAAAAAAAAGTTAAAAATAATTTCTTTCAATAATTCTACGACCTTCAGATGAGATTTCTTCTTAATATACTAAGCTGAGATTAATTAAATGTTGAGGATTAATTTATTAGCACATACGCTGAAGGAAATTAAGACTATTAAAAAATCATGCGCTAGATAATTTCTCATTGTAGACCAGCTGGCTACGGATATTTTTAATAACATTTTTTTGGATAGAGCTAGCGCGGTTTTCGATGATGGAAAAATAGAATCTTTAAGATTACAAGCTTTTGATATTTTAGATGAAAACTAACAATTTTGAACAAAAAAAGCATTTTAAAATCAAAAACAAAAATTCTAACCTCAAAAATTTTAGCGCGTTTTTCTCTGATTTTTTAAAACATAAATTTGGTTATGGTGATTGTAATTTATAAATTATACTGACTAGTGTATGAATTTAGACATTCTAACCTCAAATTTTGAATAATTCAAACCTCAAAAATATAAAAATCACGTTTGCATTCAAGCTATGATACTTAAAATATTACACATTAAAGTTCACACAAACTCGGTGATGGTTTTTCACTTCCGCTAACATTTTTTTTGTGTATTTTTCTCTCTCTTTTCCCCCTTTCCCCCCTTAAACTCTATCGCTAATCCCTAACCCCCCTTCAAACAATTAAACAATTTGCACCCACAACAAAACCGCAATTAAAATTGCAAAATGTCCAGACTCCCACAACTACGTAAATTCATATGTGAATGCAAATAATAGTGGCAATTCGCAATGCTCGCACGCACCAGCATCGTCTTCATCAGGATCGCGTCGGAGTGGTGAGCAGCAACATAATTACGTCAATCAACCGCCAATTGTTGCACAACATCATCATCATCATCATCATCATTCGAAGGATAGTAGTGGACATGGAAAGCATCGTCGGAGTGGACAGAAGAGAGTTACGCACAATGAGAAACGTTATCATTCAGGTACTATTGATGATGATGAAGACTTTTTGTGACTATGAACATTCTTTGGGGCGCAAAAATTACTTTTTTTTAAATCGCATGAATTTTAGATTGGCATGATGAATTTTTAAGTTTTGTGAAAGTTTTAAACTTTTTTTTACTTATCACTTCAGTAGTTTTTTAGAATTTTGCTTCTCATTAACTTCACAACTAATGTTTAATTAATAATAGGTTGTTGGATCTGATTGGCTTGTAGATTTGTAGAATATTACTGTAGAAATTTATTACAATTTGTGTGTTTGTACATTTATTTTGGCTCAATTTATTGGTTTTAATTTGTAATAGAAAAATATCTCAAAACTCTTTTTAGATCCGGGAAATTTAAAAATGCTTGAGTTATTAAAAAATAAAAAAAGGTTTTTTTTTTTTACATTTTTCAATTTTTTTACAACTTTTTCACCTTTTTTTCCTTTTTTTTTTATCTTTTTTCAAACTTTTCATAATTTTTTAAATTATTCAAATTTTTTTAAATTGTGCAAAAAGAATCTTTTTAAACTTCAAAAAAAAATTTTAAAATTAAAATGTATAAAAACTTTAAATTAAATTCAATTTTGAAGAAAAAAAAATCAGTCCATTTAATTCCGAAAAATCCAATTTTAACGTCAATTGAAATAAATTCAAACTTTTTTACATTCTTCGAATTAGAAAACTTTTCGTCCGCATTCAAAAATTAAATTTTTCATTTCACCCAACACGAAAAAACTTCCTCCTATGCTTAATTTCCATTATTTCATTCCATCGATGCCAAAATTTTTCCTTTTATGATTTGATTTTACAAGTTTTTGTTTGTTTTTTCTTTCTTTTTTAATTTTAAAAAAATCCTCAACCACAAAAAAAATCCCACAAAAATATCAAAATAAAAAAAAAAATCCAGCTGAACTTCAACGACAACAGCAGCACTTTGTAGCACAAAAACTACTTTCAGCACAAAAGCACGTTGCTGTCACTCACCCGCCACAGCCACAACAAGCCACAATTGTGTATCGAACACAACAGCAACAGCCGCAGACTATAATACAGCATAATGTGCCATCACAGCTGGTTGATCAGACACAATCGCCGACTAAAGGTGAGGTTAGACATAGAAGTCGGTCAGGAAGGCACCACGACACGAGATATACCAGCGGTAATGTTTTACTTACTTTGTATTTGTTGATTGATTTTTAATGCCATTGTTTGCATGAATGCATGAAGATTCATTCTAGATTATTTTTTTACTTTTTCATATACTTATGAATAATTTCTGATTTATATGCTAGAATTTCTTGTTATTATTTTTATATTGCGCACCTATAGAAACATAAACTTTTATGCTAATTGATTTTCAAAGGATTGTAAGAATATTCTTTGAATTTATTTTAGAAAGTGATTTTAAATTGTGAAAAGAAGCTTTTTGAGATGTTTTGTAAAGGTTAAGTAAGGTTCTCTTGGGTCGAGCTGAATTAGATCCTCTTGAGTCGAGCTGAATTAGATCCTCTTGGGTAGAGCTGAATTAGATCCTCTTGAGTCGAGCTGAGTAAGATACTCTTGGGTTGAGCTGAATTAGGTCCTCTTAGGTCGAGCTGAATTGGGTCCTCTTGGGTCGAGTTGAGTTATATCTTCTCGGTTCGAACTGAATTTGATCCTCTTAGGTCGAACTGAGTTTCCTCTCGGGTCGAGCTAAATTGGGTCGAGCTGAGTCAGCTCAACTCAAGTACCTTACTATTGTGTCCTCTCAGATCTGCAGTGTATTAAAGCTAAACAAACTTAATACAAATAAAACAACACTCACAAGAGCTCAAACTAACCCCTCGCAAACAAAAAAGCTGCAACATTAAAAAATTCAGTAAAAAAGCTTCTCTTCACTAACAAGATCAAGCTTTCAAAATCAATAAAAAAAACTAAATTTAAAATTCAACTCACAAAAATTTTCACATCTTATTCTATCTAAAAGAACCAGAACAATATTTTTTATCCATCTAAAAACTCAGTGAAAAATTCAATTTTTTTCTTTTTTTTTCATTTTTTTCTTTGCAAAACATTTTTTTCGCTGCTGTGTCTTCTGCCTTCATCTTATACATAAAAAATATTTTCAAAATTTATGCTGACATTCATCAACATTCTCATGATATAAAAAATTATCATCCTGTGCTTTTCTGTCTGACGAAACAAATTGTACACACAAAAACTTCACATTATTGCCTTTGGCACATCCACGATTAATCTGTGCTGATTATCACCAACACACCACAAAAAAATCATGATCATGAACAATCATCGCATTTTATAAATAAAAACAAAATCACGCTTGCAATATTTTGAAATAAATAACAAATAATCATATTAATGAGAATAGAAGTTAGACAAGAAGCTGTTCAGCAAGCTTTGGCTGCACTCAAAAATCGTCCAAAGCCAAGTCTACCTATGCCGTCAAAGCGCTCATCGGTTTTTAATCGAAGTCCTGAGCGCGGTGACGAACATGATTCAGGTAAATTTTGCACTAGTTTTTTTTTTTTATATTGTTTGACGAGACAAAAATTATTTAACTGAAATTTTAGACTTTAAAACTTTATAGTAGATTTGGTGGAGATTTTTGAGAATTCGGTCATCTCGGGAAATGCTGAATTTGGTCAGCTCGGGTCGAGCTGATTTAGTCATCTTGGGTCGAGTAAAATTTTGTTATCTCAAGTTGAGCTGAATTCAGTCTTCTCGGGTCGAGCTGACTCAAGCCATTTCATATCCAGAATTTTCATCAAATCTACACTTAATTGTACTCGAACCACTCCAACAACATAAATCTAACCTCAAAATCCCCAATCTTCTTACCTAATTCTAGACTCAACATCTGAAGAGTCAACACCTGAAAATATTTCGACACCAGATCACGATGTTGGCTATAATCTTCCAAAAGATCACGTTGTGTCTACCAGAGAGCAACTTAAGCTTCCATCATCGTCACGAGATCATCGAAGATCACACGCTGGTGCTCAACCGATTAGTGATACTAGTTCAACTGGATCACCGCCTGCACATGCTAGAACCATTGCCCCACCACCTGGTTATGATTATGCTACTGAACTTAGTGATTTGAGTATTACAAGTGTTGGAAGAAGTAAGTTGCAATATTTAAATTTAAAAAAATCCGTTAATAATTCAAACTCTTTTGTAGATCAACCAGATATAACACAATTCAACAGTTCCCGCCATGGAGCTGATCGAGTAACACGTTATGTCAATCTGTCCTCATCAGAACCTGGTGACACATCAACAGCTGGTCGATGGAAAGTCTCAGCTAAAATCCAACAGCTTCTTAATACCCTTAAACGTCCAAAGCGTCGTCCACTTCCAGAATTTTATGAAGACAATGATATTGAACTAGAAATAGCAGCTAATACAAAAGATCCAAATGCTCCACGTCCTGAAGGTGCTACAATGACACCAGTACAAGGTGAACAGCTTGTAATCACATCTGGATTGCCAAGAACTCTAGAAGCTGCATTACAAAGATATGGAACTTCCAGTTTTAAAGCTCCAATGGCAACTGTCTTAGATCCAAATGGTAAAATGACAACGACATTGACTTATGGAAAGTTGCTCTCTCGAGCACAAAAAATTGCCCACGCATTGTCAACTAAATTGTTCAGTAAAGGACCAGAACAGATTAAATTAAAACCAGGAGATCGAGTTGCTTTAGTCTATCCAAATGCTGATCCATTAAACTTTATAACTGCTTGGTATGGCTGCATGTTTTGCGGTGTAGTACCAATTCCGATTGAACTGCCATTAAGCACTAGTGATACCCCACCACAACAAGTCGGCTTCCTTCTTTCATCATGTGGTGTCCAAATTGCACTCACATCTGAAGCATGTCTCAAAGGTCTACCAAAATCAACAACCGGTGAAGTTGCAAAACTCAAAGGATGGCCACGTCTTCATTGGTTCGTAACTGAACACCTTCCAAAGGTACCAAAAGACTATAATCCACAATCAAATCGATTGACTGAAGATGCAACAGCCTACATTGAGTATACAACTGATAAGGAGGGGTCTGTGATGGGAGTTATTGTTACTAGACAGTCAATGATTCAACATTGTCGTGCATTAACGATGGCTTGTCATTATACTGAAGGGGAGACGATTGTTTGTGTGCTGGATTTCAAGAGAGAAGGTAAGCTTTACTATTGATTTAAACTTAGAATATTGAGTCTAACCTCAATACTCTATGGCATAACCTCAAAATTCATAAACATAACCTCAAAAAAACCTTAACCTCAATATTTTCTTCCAATTTCAGTTGGACTCTGGCATGCAGTCCTCACAAGCGTCCTCAACGGTATGCATGTCTTATTCATTCCATATGCACTCATGAAACAACGTCCATCATCATGGATGCAGCTAATTACAAAATACCGAACATCATGCTGTCTTGTCAAGTCACGGGATCTCCATTGGGGACTTTTAGCTACGAAAGATCATAAAGACATTAATTTATCATCGCTGAGGATGTTGCTTGTTGCTGATGGAGCTAATCCATGGTCATTGTCATCATGTGATCAATTCCTTAATGTTTTCTCATCGAAAGGATTGAGAAGTGATGCAATTTGTCCTTGTGCATCGGATAGTGAGATATTTACAGTTGCACTTCGTCGTCCTGGTAGAGGAAATATGTCATATAATCAAGGAACAGCAACAACTGGTCGTGGTGTGTTATCTATGGCTGCATTGTCTCATGGAGTCGTTCGTGTTGATTCTGAGGATTCATTGACATCACTTACACTTCAAGACTGTGGTCAAGTAATGCCAGGAGCAAGTATGATAGTCGTTAAGCCAGAAGGACCTCCAATTCTCTGTAAGACAGATGAAGTTGGTGAAATTTGTGTAACATCAGGATCAACAGGTACCGGATACTATGGACTTGATGGTCTATCTAATTCAACATTTAAAGTACTGCCATTAATCGATACAACCCCACCAATCCCAGCTGGTCAAACGGCAACAATGGGATCACATAATAGTTCCAAAGATTTGGACTTGACTTATAAACCTATTGGAGATGATCCTTATGTGAGAAGTGGATTGCTTGGGTTCTTGGGGCCAGGTGGATTAGTGTTTGTGTGTGGATCTAGAGATGGTTTGATGACTGTTAGTGGAAGGAAGCATAATGCTGATGATATAATTGCGACTGTCCTGGCTGTTGAACCGATGAGGTAAGAGCTTAACCTTAAAATTGTTTTAGAACTTAACCTCAAAAATCTGAATTTTTAGATTTATCTACCGAGGTCGCATTGCTGTATTCTCAGTCAAAGTCCTTCGTGATGAGCGTGTTTGCGTCATAGCTGAGCAGCGTCCAGACTGTAGTGAAGAAGAATCATTCCAATGGATGTCACGAGTCCTTCAAGCTGTCGATTCAATACATCAAGTTGGAATCTATTGCTTAGCTCTCGTGCCACCAAATCATTTACCGAAAACTCCACTTGGTGGAATTCATTTGTGTGAAGCACGACGGAGATTCCTTGAAGGTTCATTACATCCAGCTAATGTCCTTATGTGTCCTCATACATGTGTGACAAACTTGCCAAAACCAAGGGACATTCATCAGGGTGAGTACGGTTAGAATTAGATTTATTTTTTTTTGTAGAATTCGGCCAGAAGTAAAATTTGAGAAAATTCGTCAGATTTGATCAGGAATTAAAAAATTGTTATTTTGTATGATTTTTGATCCAATCCTTTTGCTGAGCTTTATTATATTTTTTTTTTTTGGTAAAATTTTGTTTTATTTTGACTGATTTTTGAAGGTTTTTTTGATGCTTTTTGGGAGGAAATTGAAGAAAATTTGACAAAAAATATTGTTCAATTTTTTCTTGAAATTAGGCTCCAAAACCAGCATAAACTCAGTCAACGCTATCTCTTCTTATCATTTAATCTATCGCAATCTTCTTTATGATTTCGAATTAGACCGATTTGTTTCACCTTTCACCATCATTTTGTAGCTTTGCTGGAATTGTTTTATTTTAATTATTTATTATCATTTTGTGTGGAGTGGCTTTATTAACTAGCTTTTAAAATTATGCAGAAATCGGCTATTTGATCAGAAAGACATCGTGTTAAATGTTTAAGTGAAGCTCATATTGTTCCACTGACGTCTGGATTGATCAAAAAGCTGATTTATAGAATATTCTTATAAATACTAAGATGCTCAATTGGCTATGGCTTTTGCGAATTAACAAGTGATCCACAATTGAAACCTTAATGACTATCAGTGATTCTAATGATCAAGAAAAGATTTCACTTGTGTATCACTTTCCAATAATCCTTAAACCCCAAAAAATCCTCTAACCATCGATACTCATGTTACCAAATCTCAAAAATTGGCTAAATTTCCTAGTTAAATCCAATTTTAACCCAAAATATCCTCAATCTTTAGTTTGTTTTTAACCACAAAAAAAAAATAATAATATAACCTCAAAAAAAATTAAAATATCTAATTGAAAAAATTTTCTCTTTCTTATTTTTCTCTTTTTATGTTTCCTTAAAAAAACTTAAAAAATATTTCACAATTAACCATCCAACCTTTTTTGAACGGTGAATTAACCTCAAAATTCAAAATTTTTTAAACTTATTGTGTGGACGGTTTATTTAAATTTAAAATTAACGGCTATCATCCATATCACTAACACATTGACAACAAATTTTTTGCTGTTGCTTAATTTTTTGTCTAAATTTTAACCGCATTTGTTTCATGTCATTCACTAAAAAAATTCACAAATTCACTCATTTTCATCATCTAATTTTTATGTCTCTCCATCTCTTTCTCTCTATCTGTAACTTTATACTCATTCTTATGATTTCCATTATGAATTTTTCCATTACACAAAAAACTTATTTTACCCAAAAAAAATAAATTCGAAATTTGAAAATTGTTTTTGAAAAATGGCCGAAAAAACCGTTAAAAAATAAAAAATAAAAAAAGGCTCAATGTCGCAACTTTGTGGCACTTCAACTGCTTCATCATCTCTCGCAACAGATGCTTCCGTTGGACCAGCTTCTGTAATTGTTGGGAATTTAGTGCAGGGTAATCGGTTGGCAGCTGCACAAGGTCGGGATCTTGGATTTACTGATGACAATAAGGTAAGGATAATTGAGAAATGACAAATTTAAGATAACATTCATAATTTTTGATCATTAAACTTTCAGCATCAACTAATCACTGGAGTTCTGAGATGGAGAGCCAATTCATCACCTGATCATGTCCTTTACACTCTTCTTAATGCAAAAGGAACTGTCGCGAAGACTCTAACGTGTTCTGAACTACATAAGCGTGCTGAGAAGGTAGCTGCACTCTTACAAGAGCGTGGAAAGCTTAATTCTGGCGATCATGTTGGTAAGTTACTGAAGTTTGATCTCGAACCTTAAATATTGGCGCCAAAACCTCAAAATTAGGCTTCCTAACCTCAAAACTTAATCTTGTAACCTCAAAATGCATCATCATAACCTCAAAAATTCTCTCACCCTTTTTTCAGCTCTAATCTTCCCACCCGGCTTGGATCTCATCGCAGCATTTTATGGCTGTCTGTACATTGGAGCTGTTCCAGTAGTCATTCGTCCACCACATGCTCAAAATCTAATCACAACACTTCCAACTGTCAAGATGATAGTCGAAGTCTCTAAATCTCTCATGATTCTATCCATACAAAGCGTCATTAAGTTAATAAAATCTAGAGAAGCTGCATCATCAGTGGATGCAAAGACATGGCCACCAATATTAGATATCGAAGACAATCCAAAGCGAAAATTAGCTGCTGTAGCAAATGCAACACTTGAGTCAACTGCATATTTAGATTTTTCAGTATCGACTTGTGGTCGATTGAGTGGTGTTATAGTCTCGCATAAGTCATTGTCATCATTATGTGCATCATTAAAGTTAGCATGTGAGCTTTATCCATCAAGACATGTTGCTCTTTGCTTAGATCCATACTGTGGATTAGGATTCAGTATGTGGACATTGTTAAGTGTCTATAGTGGCCATCATTCGATATTGATTGCTCCTTATGAGGTATGATTAACTCTAATTGTACTGATCAACCCTTAATCAATCACATCTTCATTCCAGGTCGAAGCAAATCCATCACTTTGGCTCTCAACTCTCTCGCAATACCGTGTTCGTGATACATTCTGTTCATATGGAATAATTGAGCTTTGTACGAAAGCTTTAAGCAATTCAATTCAAACACTGAAGCAGAGAAATGTTAATCTTGGGTGTGTGAGGACATGTGTAGTTGTGGCTGAAGAAAGACCGCGAGTTCAATTGACACAGCAATTTTGTAAGCTCTTCCAAGCTCTCGGACTTAATAATCGATGTGTTTCGACGAGTTTTGGATGTCGTGTTAATCCAGCTATTTGTGTTCAGGGAGCGAGTTCTGCGGAAAGCTCGAATGTGAGTACCTAAATCTGTCCTGCTCTTTTGGTTTTCAAGCATTAACTTTGTTTGAGAGTTTGAACAATTTTAATAATTAATAAATTTCTCCTTGTAGGTATATGTGGATCTCCGCGCATTGCGCAATAATCGTGTAGCTTTAGTTGAACGTGGTGCACCCAATTCATTGTGCCTAGTCGAGTCTGGTAAATTATTGCCTGGCGTTAAATTAATCATTGCTAATGCTGAATCCAAGGGTCAATGTGGAGAGTCACATTTGGGTGAAATCTGGGTAAGTAGATGCCGATTTAATTTGTAACCTATGACTTCTTTGGGTTTAGTTTGGGTTATCTCGAGGTTAAAATCATCGAAATATCAAAAACCTGTTTGTAAAGTTACTTAAAAATATTTAGTATCAATCAAATGGAGCAATTTTTAGCATTTAGACCAAACCTTATTATGATCTAACCACAAAAACCTTATCCTTAACCTCATGAATCAATCTCATAACAATAATTCCCAAACTCCATTCCAGGTTCAATCACCTCACAGTTCCAGTGGATACTTCACAATCTATGGTGACGAGGCTGACTACAATGACCATTTCAATGCAAAATTAGTCACAGGATGCTCGACAACAGAAACATGGGCTCGAACCGGCTACTTAGGATTCCTCCGTCGCATTGAATGCTCACAATCGTATTCATTACTCGAAGAGACACATCCAGCTCTCGCAGCACGTGACATAGATCCTGGATATGATCAAATGTACACGGCAACAGGTGGTGCAGCACAAACAACACCAGCATCACTTAGTACGGGTATAGGAAGTACAATCACATCATCTTCATCATTAAACAATTGCTCAACGACTGACCAAACCGAGCAACATGTTGCTGTCTTTGTTGTTGGTGCTTTAGATGAAGTCATTGCATTGCGTGGCATGATGTATCATCCAATTGATATTGAGAATTCCGTACTAAGATGTCATAAGAAGATTGCTGAATGTGCGACATTTACATGGACAAATCTACTTGTTGTTGTTGCTGAGTTAGATGGTAATGAGTCAGAAGCATTGGATTTGGTGCCGTTGATTACGAGTACGGTACTTGAGGAGCATCAGTTGATTGTTGGTGTTGTTGTGATTGTTGATCCTGGTAAGTTGATAGTTGCTTATATTCAAGTGCAAATGGATAGGTTCAGTTAGGGGTTGCATAATTTAAAGTTAAGTTCGGTTAAAACTTACAATTTAAATGAGTATGATCAGTTAAGATTTAAAAAATGAGGGATAAGTTCAATTAGTGTTCAAATTTTTTAAAAGGATACGTTCAGTTAATGTTAAAATTTTAAAAAAATAAGTTTGTTTAATGTTTAAATTTTAAAGGGATAAGTTCGGTTAATGTTCAAAGAAGTAAGATTTAAAACTGTTAAAGGATAAGTTTAGTTAAAATTCATATTTTTAAGGGATGAGTTCGGTTAAGATTCAAAATTAATTAGGAAAAGCTCAATTAAAATTAAGAATTTCAATGGGCAAGTTCAGTTAAAATTGAGAACTTCAAAGGATAAACTCAGATAATGTTGAATCTTTCAAGAAATGAGCTTAGTTTGAAAAAAGAAAGGATAAGTTCAGTTCAAAAATATTTTTTTAACCTTGAAAAATTCTGAAATTCCAGGTGTCGTTCCAATCAACAGCCGAGGTGAAAAGCAACGAATGCATCTCCGTGATGGCTTCTTAGCCGATCAACTAGATCCAATTTATGTTGCATACAATATGTAAACAAATCTCTCTAAACAATATTTTATGCTCTTTTTATACTCTATACTATCTCCTATTTCTTTACAACTCGAAACAAAAAAAAAATGGAAGTTTAAATCTAGTTATTATTATTAATTTCTAATTTATTATGACAAAAAAAATATACAGTTAATCCTGTAGTATAGACCGTATTGATAAATAAAAACAATTGAATTAAAAAATTTTTTGTGGAATGAGAAACAAAAAATAGTTGAAAAAGTTGAGTGAAATTGGAGAAAAAAAAGTGAATGAATTTTGTTGAAAAATTAAAAATTTCGGATAATTAATGGAAAAAATATTTGAACCAAAAAAAACATTTTAAAATTATTGAAAATTTTTATAAAAATCACTGGCAGCCGCAAAGCAAAGAAATCGGTACACAACATAAGCTCTTCTTCCTGTCTTTTTTTCTGACGTAATGAAAAATGAAATGCAAATAAGAAAATTTTTATACTGCCCGATTAAATATAAAATTGGATTAAATCAATCCGTATGGTTGATTAGGCTCTAGTAAGCATGATGAAGGCTTGAGCCACGTCAATATAAATCCGAATCCTGAATGTAATAGGAAAGCAAAAAATCACTGACTTAACAGCCTCATCATGTCCATTATAAACCTTATAATCAACCATATAAAAAAGTAATAGAAAATAGAATAAAATTACTAATCAAGTAAATAATAAAACAAGTAAATGATGAACACAATTTAGAAGCTTAAAAGTGAATATTACAATTTATAAACAAAATGAAAGCATAGAAATAGAATTATTAAAGGTAATAATCATGGATAATAGATTAGAATAGAATACACAATGCAAAATGTAAGATGCAGAGTTTCTGGACTGGATTTTGGATATTTAAGTACAGTTCTATAGTTTCACAGAGTTGATTGCTTAGCTTAGTGATTAGCTAAGAACTAGAGGGAATGCTGAAGGGAATATGAAGGCATTGAAGTCATTTTTTAACATCCTCTGACTCTGGCTTAGTTTATTCACCTTTAGGTTGGAAGGACTCCTTCATAAAGGCACAACAGTGATAAATTTGAGGTTATGTCATACCAGGATCCACATTTTGATCCTTATGAGTGAAGTATAATATTATAAGTTCTACATCCATGCTTCAACTTTAGAATTGCTTTAAAATCTCATTAAAAATTCAAAAAACTCCAGAAATCATGCAAAACGCAAAAAATAAAGGTTTTTTTGAAGTAATAACAATTTTTAGTAAAAATGACAAAAAACCAGAAAATTCGTTCCTGATGAAAATTGAGAACTGCAAGAAAAATTTGTGGAAATTTGGAGATTGTCGAAATCATGAGAGAGGAACTTTTGAGTAAGGTCACGTGTTGCAATTTGATTTAACTGAGTGTAACATCAGTTGAGCTTTTTATATACCCGAGCAACACAAGATAAAGAATTCCAAACAATCAAGTGCGATTCAAGCCTCGGACACTCATTTAGAAAATCTCAATAAAATCTCTGAACCCCGTCTTGATCTCCAATTTTCACAATTTTTAAAAATATGTAAAACGAAACCCCAAAAAATTTAAAAACTTTGTAATAACATTTAACAAAAAAAAGAAAAAAAATGCAAGCATTACAAAAATATTTTCAATATAACAAGAAAAGAACAAAATAATCAGCAACGATATTCAATTTTAAGTTTTTTCACTCAAATATTATCAAAACAAGTATTTTATAAAATGTAATCGATGCTGAGCAGCATAGCCTCAACTTTGATAAGTATTGCTACTTAAGCTGTAGCTCATGATGTGCTTACTTCTAGTGAGGTTTTTTTGATTTTTAGACTTTATTGAAGCACCGAATAGCATAATCAATCACAAGAAGATTGAAAGCTCCCAGGAAGTCTTGAAAATCATGTGCTGCTCGGCAAAACTGACTGTTTAAAAGAACTTAGTTGAAAACTAGCTGTAGCACTTTTTAAGATCTAATTTAACAGCCTAGCCCCCCTCCTCCTTAGTTATTATAGATATGAATATTGAAAATCGTCTTAGAAATGACAGAATTAATGTTTTGGCTTTTAAATGGAACTGGAACATAGGATGCTGTTAGGGTTTACACTAAGCTATACCTAAGACCATGTGCCAACACAACTAAACACGGGATTATCTTACGGTACGAACTACCTTAAGTTATGTCTTAGAATGTGACCTTAGGTACAGCCTAGTGTGCACTTAAAGAATATTTAAGCTTTAATTCGTTAAAAACATCGAGTATGGTACCTAAAACTAGATCGAGAGGATCCTAGAGCAGAGCTCGAAATCGACTCGAGATTTTCATCTGTTTAATATGGCAGAGTTAACTCCGAGTCGACTTAATTCCATACAAAATTTTATCGACTTCGAGCTCTGCCCTAGAATAGCCTAATTCACCAAGCTATCACAAAAATGAGCCAAAATAAAATTCTGTCTTAAAAAAAGATTAGTCAAAAAAAATCAAAATTTGTAAATCATTTCCAAAAATTTACAAAAAGGTCAAAAAGAAAATTGTCCTTTGAAGCCATTCAGCTAAGGTCTCGAAAAAAATTGAATATAATCAGGATAGAATCTATAAAATTGATTAATTTGTCTTAGCAAAAAAAAATAGTTTTCCATATTTTGCACTTAAACTGAAAAAAATATTTTGTTAATAATAAACTTAAGGTCCTTCTGTTTAGCAGCAAAATGTCGAAAATCTTGTTAGAATTTAGCTGACTGTCATAGGAATTTGGTTTAGTAATAGCAATTGTTTCACTTCTGAACTTTTAACTACTTAGTCTCTTCCTTTTTAATAATGCACTCTTTTTACTAATTTTTTTCTTCTAATCAATCCACAGCAGTATTTTTTAAATTAATCACATCTGACCTCAAAAAAAGTGAAATTATACTCGAATTATTTTTTTTTGTCTTCTACTTTACTAATTTAGCTTATTTTGTCATTAAATTATTTATATAAATTTTATTCTATCCCACAATAAAAATGGTATCAATGCACTAATGTGAAATAATTCAAGGAACAACACACAAAAATTGATAGTCGACTTTTAAGTTTAAAAATTTACTGGAAAAAATTGTAAAGAAAATTATTTGAGAGTTTTTTGGAGATTTTTTGATTTTTAACATCGTATAAATTATTTTTTAAAACAATAATTTTTTTTAAAAATTTCAAATCTTCAAATTTTTATTTTTAAAAAATGTTTTTTTAAATAATAATTTTTAAAAATTGAAATTTTTTTAAAATTGAATTTTTTTTAAATTGATTTTTTTAAATTTAAGTGTTTTAAAGTTAAAAGATCACAAATTTTCGGAAGCTAAATTTTAAGAAATTGAAACATTTAAAAAAAGTTTTATTAAATTGATAAATGTTTAAAATTTAAAAAGCCAAAAATCTTCAAAATTGCTCCTCAAAATAAATTAATCCAAGAATTTAAAATTAAAAAAAAGTTCTATCAAAAATTAACGAATGAATGCGCACAGCGTGTGAATGAAGTAAAATTCAAATATTATAATTGAAAAGTTGAAAAATGGAAAAAAGAAAGAAATTTTTTTTTTGTAGAAAGAAAGTCAGTAGAAATAAGTCTTAATTTTTTGTCTTGTTTATTTTTCTTTAATGAAAATAAAACTTCATGCTAGTTTATTTAAAAAAAGTGAAAAATAATAAAATAAGAATTCAATAATATGATTATGAGAAAAAGAATTTGTTTTTATTTTGCGAGTTTTTTTTAAAGATACAAAATGAATTTATTGGCAGTGATAAACTTAAACAACTACGGTAATTTGTGGGTACTTACTAGGATTCATGTAAAAATGGAAAACTTAATTAAATTAATTTAAACTAGATTTATTAACTAAAATACAAATAAAAGCACTTAGTATATGCTTAGTAACTTAAATTTCAGATTTATTGGCTAGGTTTGCTGTCGTGTTGATACTTGGAAGCAGGTTTTTGAGGGTTACTTTGAGAAAAATCAGTTCTACCTCCTCCTATGAGCAGGAGCAACTCTCAAGTAAGTTCTTGATGCAACACAGGGTCCTAGGTGTAGTAAATCAAGTGTATGACTCAAGATAAACCTCCAGAACCAACTTTAAACATTTTTTTAAATCCCAACTCCCGTTAATCACTCCTAGAACCTCACCAAGTATCAACAGAACCCCCCCCCCCCCCCCCCATTATCCCCCTCATAACCACTTATATCCTAAAACATTTAATACAAAAATTCATTTGTTCCTCTTTCTTTCACATTTGTTCATTTCTTGATCCCATTCTAGCTAATTTTACAGTCTTATTGGTTAACATTCTTAATATGGTATTCTAAAATTGAACATTTTGTTCCCATTGTTCCTTAGTTGTCCATCAAACCCTCCCTCCAAAGTCTTCTCTAATTATTAATACTCAAAAACTTAATTAACAAAATTTTGAACCAAAATTTTCTAGTCCCTGCAAACTTTTAAGTCATAAATTTTATGAATTTTGAACCCCTTGTTACCCCAAATGATGCCCCTCACTTCTTATCGAATCTCCACACAGTCCCGTCATCACAAGCTGACACTAGAATATTTCCGCTCCTTGAAAATGACATTTGCCTCACTGGTGATGTACATTTTGGATGTGTGACTGTAATTCGTTTATTTATTGGCTTTTCCGTGTCCAGATTGAAGATAAAAACTTTTCCATTTTGACTGCCAACTGCAAGTTGTGTCAGCTGAAGGTCCAATTCCATTCTCATGAACCAAATTTCACTATCAATTATGTCGAATGTAAAAAGTTTTGAAACTTGCATGCCTTTTGGCGTTTCCTTTCGTTTCCACCAGATTATGTTATTTTCACATGATTTGCTGAGAAAGCTTGATCCAAAATATTTTACAGTATCGACATAATTGCCGTGGACGTCTCTTGTTGAAAATTCAGGAAAATGCACTCGAATTGCTGCAAATGGACGCTTTCCTCGACCAAATCCATCAACAGAGCTGCAAGCATCAATTTTTTCTTTTAGCTCATCAGTCTCGAGACTCCATACCATAATATTATGATCAATTCCTCCTGAGATCATTGTTCGTCCATCGGCTGACATGTCAACAGACAGAACTTCATCACGATGTCCTCGAATGCCACTGAAGATTGCGATACATGTTGAATTTTGGATGTTCCAGAGACGCAGTGAGTAGTCTTTACTGCCACTTATGAGGAGGTGTGGATGAATTGGATGGAATTTCATGTCGTTGATTGCACCGGCTGAAATGAGAATTTAGATTAAAGTTATTTTGGATATGATTTAGGGAAATTGGTGAATCTAGGTCATTAAATGGTTAATTTAACCTCAAAAGAAGGGGAGATAACCTTAAACAGGACCAACTTAACCTTAAAATGATCGACTTAACCTCAAAATGATCGACTTAACCTCAAACTGATCAACTTAACCTCAAAGGGACCAATTTAAACATCAAAATGAAAAATTAACCCTCAAAATGATCAACTTAACCTCAAAATAAATAATTTAACCTCAAAATGACTAAAATAACCTCAAAAAAACATGAATGCCCTCAAAATGACCCAAATAACCAAGTTTATCTAGATGATCATCCAGTTCACTTCGAAACTGGACCAATGACTGTATCCAACCCTCAAATCACATTAAATTCATGAACCTAATACTTACTGTGTCCCAGTAGATTCTTAAATCCTCCCATACTATCTCTATTACACTGCACAATTCTAACCATTCCTTTGACACCACCGGCAGCTAATATTGGTCCAGCGGTACTCGATCCATTCAGTCTTTCATAACTCCACACAACACAATTAAAAACTTCATCTTTATCTGGTTCTATATAAGCTCTTAAAAACTGCACTGGACGCTCGTCATCCGCATCAACACATTCATAAATTGAGATCTTATTTCCATTGGCCGATGCGAAAATGTCACGATCGCGAATAAAATGATTGAATGCAATTGCAAAAATTTGTGTGTTTGGTGTTTCGGTGAGGTAAGTTACAAATTTGTAAGGATTTTGATTGCCTTTACGGCCTCGTTTTGCCTTTTTTGAGCGACGCTGTTTCGATGACGATTGACTACGTGACTCGGATGTCGATGATGAAACGTCCTGAATAAGTGAAAGGAAATTTTTATAATTTATAATTTTAAACTTTTTGAAATTTAATTTTTTACATTTTCTGACTCATTTTCAGCCGATTTGACTGTGTTTGTCATCTCAATTGCGTCAAAATTAAGCTAAATTAACTTTAATTGTAATGAAATATTTTTTAATAGATGAGAAAAATTGTAAAAAAACCACAAATGAACACAACAATAAGATTGTCTAGACTGAAATGCGAATGCAATGAGAATGAAGAAAAAATGTAAACATTGAGAAGGTTAATCACCCTCTTTTTGTTGTTGTCGATTGGAAATAACGAAAAAAAAAGTTTATGCAGTTGAGAAATTTGAATTTTTTTGAGACGTTATGAGAATTTTCTTGGAATACAAAGTTAGAAGGGATTTGATAAGTTTTTGTTTAATTTTTTAATTGGTTGATTAATTTGTAATTTACAGAAATTTTCAAACTTCATTCAATAGTTTTAGGTAGAATCAACATTTTTTGAGCCTTCACGCTTGAGTTTTAAGCCAATTTAGCTACACACTGACTATCAGTCAACTTTTTTTTTTTTTTTTTTTTTTTTTTAAATTAAACTTTTTATTTATTTACATTTAAATTTAAGTATGTACAAAGTTTCTATACATTTTGTTGCTTTTTGTTTTAAGGTTTCAGGCATTCAATTTGCCTTTTGTCTCTTAATTTTGATTTCATTTACGGATTTTACTTTCTTTTGTATTTCATTTGATTTATTCGGTGTTTTGAGATGCAAGACGACTGTTGAAGTTCGCTTGCAACTTTCCGACGTAGTCTTCGATGGACGGTATTTTCGCTTCTGTATGAAGATCGGTGATCCTTTCATATCTTGTTTTATTGAGAACAATTCTCAAGAATTTGTTTTGCAGTACTTGAAGTTTTTGAAGATGGGTTTTTGCCATGCTTCCAAACGCTGGACAACCATATGTGAATCAGTCAACAGTTAGACATGAATTAAGATAAATTATTGAATTTTGGAGATCTAGTCGAGATTTAAATAAGAAATTAGCAACTTAATAAATTTTATGCTACTCGCTTCATTGGCTCAACTGATAAGACGTCAGCCTTCGGTACTGAAGGTCCTGGGTTCAAACCCAGGCAAAAGAAAATATTTTTTTTCTTTTTTGATTCTTTTTTTAACAATATTTCATTTTTATTGTATTTTTGGTGAATTTTAGTAATTTTTTTGAGATTAAACCTGTAAAAAAATTACTAAAATCTACAAAAATAATTATTCGACTAGATTCCTTCAGTTTAAAACATTTCAACCAGGTTAACAGAAACATGAACTATAAAAAAAAGTAAAAAAAGTACTGGAATGTAAATGAATTGAAATAATTCTCTTTGGATTCAATTTTTATTAATTTTTACCTTACAAACTACACAAAATAACATAAAAGTCTTCCAATATATTCAATAAAAATCCTTAAAATAAATTAAATAATTGCAATTTTTACACAAATTCAAAACTTATTTTTTAAGAGTAACTGCTAGAATCTCATTCAGTCTATTCACACCCTACAAAGTAGCCAAAATCCTTGTCACCCCCAAAAATATTCCCAACAAAGTCAATCCACATCCCCAAAAGAATGCAACTAGCGGAGATATAGCCACAGACACAGACTGAATCCAAGCTATGAAAATGGATGAAATCACGCCAGGAACAATCGGTGACAAAACACCCCAAATGACAATCAGAATTGAGAAAAATCTTCCAAATTTGTGTCTTCTCAGCAAATAGAAGCAAATTGTTCCACAAATTCCACAAATGACAATTGATGATACACAGTGCCATAGAAAGATGTGCCACCAAATTGGGAGGAAGTCTTTAAGTGATTTGGTCTGTGTGAATCTGATGACATCTCGGATAGAATCGAGGCTGAGCCAGCTTTCTTCAATTTTCTTTATTTGCTCGACTAGAATTGGTTGAAAATTGAGGATTAAGAAGAAAAATTTAATATTTTACAACTTACTCATTGTTATTCTAAGTTCTTGCTATATTCCTACTTATAATTCTAATATTATTGACTACTCTGGAATTAATTGAGTAATACTTGATGTGATTAAGCTGGTAAATTCATGATTAAAGCCGTTTTTGTAGCTACAGGTTGAATTTTTTTGATTTTTCACAATTTTTTTAATCAGTAAATTTTCACTTTTTGATGAACAAAACATAAACAAGAGCTGATTGAGCCATTGAACCGGTTCAGGTTGGGAAACTTTTTGAAAATATCGTTGAATCAAGTTTGTGAATTTTTGATGAATTTTGATGATTTTAAGGAATGACAGCTATTGATCTAGACGTTGTGCCACGCATATCCCTCATATTTACTACTCCATAACCTCAAAACTCCCCAACAATTCTTCAAAATCCTAAAATTTCTCAAAAATCTTAAATATCTTCATCATTTCAGTTCTCTCAACAATCCAACTTCCTCACTTATCCGACTTATATACACTCTTTCATCCGACAACACAACATAAAAATTCAAAAACTTTTTCAAAAACAGTAAATCAAGTTCCAATATCTCAATAAGACAGTCAACAGCCACAAATCAAAATGCATCGACTTCCAATTCTTGCGGATTTCCTGTTCCTCCACAATTTACTCTGTGAAAAGACGATTGATCATCAAAGTTTTGAGTCAATTTCGGCACACGTACAGAAAAAGTTTCAGAAAAATGATTTTATCTCGGTCGGGACTTTATTGTGAGTATTTGGATGCACCTGCTTATTATTAAGTAAGAATTGACAGTTTTACACACTTTTTCATAGATCCTTGCTAATCAGAAACAGTGACTTACCAGAAACTAACAACAGACTTGTGGCTTACTACATCTTGTATGACATATTCAGGAATGATGATCCAATTGAAGTTTCACCGTCTCCAAGAGACTCGCCATTCCTGTTCTTTTTGTATCAGTTGGTTGAGTCGAAAGATTACAAATTGACGACTGTTGAGAGGAATTTCATATTGCAACTGCTGTCTAGTGGAACTAAGGATGTAAGTATGAGGGTTTAATGTTTGGGAAGCTCATTAAGTGCATGCTGGTTCTATGAGTTGAGTTTGAGGGGCAAAATCTCATTCTTGAGTATAAGAACATTGTCGTAATGCTGTCAGGGCACCCATTCAGTCCTAGTGACTGTTTTGTAGTAAGCAGGGCAATAATTAAGTGTTTTCTATATTTATTCAGCAAACCAACCATCGAAAGAGCTCTACATGCTCATATTTCATAAAAATCTCTCATTCTAGCTTTGCAAGCAGACACCCCATCACATCAAGCAAACAACCGAGCTTCTCACAATTCCATTTGACCTATCCAACATTCGAAAGCTGTGTGTCGAAAAAGACAAAGAAATAACAGCAAATGTCAAAAGCAACATTATGAATGTCATGCCGGCACCATCGTAAGTCATGAATTTTTCCTCAAATATTCTTAATTTTTACATAATTTTCCAATCATTTCAGCTCCAGCGACTCTGACTCAGCAATCCGTGAGCTTATGGAAGGTCTCTTCAGACGTGACACACCACTCAAAAGTGTCTTTGGACCACAATTTATGACAGTTGCACCACCACTATTGTCTTGTGAAGATGAACTTGTCTGGTTTGACATAACAAATCCAGTTGGACATAAGCCAATCTATGACAATGAAGTCACAGCAGTTCAAAGTAATGAAACTGAAATTGAAAAGCTTGTAATGACTGCATTTAAGCAGGCATTAACCTTGCAGGATCAGAAAATACTAGAAAATGAGCTTGAAAAAGATTCAGAGCTAGTTCATCACATAGGATTGACGCCAGCAAAGCTGTCGGACTTAGTCGAGAATAATCCATTGATTGCTATTAAAATCTTGTTGCTGCTGATGAACACCTCACAAATTACAGAATATTTGAGTGCTTTGGTCAACATGGAAATGTCTCTGCACTCAGTTGAGGTTGTCAATAGATTAACAACGACTGTCGATCTTCCATCCGAATTCATTCATCTCTACATCTCAAATTGCATCAATACATGTGAAAGTATTCAGGATAAGTTCCTTCAAAATCGACTTGTTCGGTTGCTTTGCGTGTTTTTGCAGAGCTTAATAAGGAAGAAGATTATCAATGTTAAGGAACTGTTTATTGAAGTTGAAGCTTTTTGTGTTGAATTTAGTCGTATTAGGGAAGCTGCTGATTTATATAAGCTATGCAAATCATTGTGAATTGAGAATTAAAAGGAACTGAAAATAAAATTAATTTTTCTGAAAAATAATCGAAAAAAAACCACCAAAAAAATAATTCTGTTTCAGTAAGAATTCAGTTCCACTTGAGAACAGACACAGCACAGATCGATTCTAGCATAAAGTGAAATAAAAATTAAACACATAAATTATCTTCGCTTCGTTAGTCATAAACAATGCGGCTGTAAGTTTGTTGGATTGAATATTTTGATATTATTTGTATATTTTTGAATAAATTCTTATTCTGCGGACATTTGACATGCTTGCTGACCTTTTAAGGCAGTGTTGGGAAAACTTTTTTGTACCAAAGTAAATCTGGGTGGTAAGCCATGACTTAATTGCACTTGATATAGGGTTTCTAAGATTTGTTGAAATTTGCCGCAGCACATGGGTTGACCATCACTGTTATAAGGAATACCAAAACTATTTTCTCTATTTTCCAGCATTATCCTCAAATTACTTTCCTTAATCCTCATCATAAACCCCAAAACCACCTCAGCACAACAACCAAACATCCACATCACCTGCAAGTTCAACACAGACTTTGATTGGCTAATCATTGGTCGAGTTTACATGTGTACAGTTCAAGGCAACCTAACCATCATCGCTGAGAACTCGACAGTCACAAGTGTGTCTGGTGATCACAGAATCTTTAAAGACAACAACAATATCTTTGCACTTTGGTTCCTGGATAAGGAAATGTACTTATTGCCACAAGGATTCACGAGATTCTTCAGACACATTGCAGGAATTGTGATTAATAGATGTAAATTGAAAGAAATCCATCAAAGTGATTTGGCGCCTTTTTATAAATTGAGGGAACTTTACTTAATCCAAAATGACATCGAAGTTCTTGAAGAGAATTTATTTGAATTCAATAAAAGGTTGGAACTGCTGTGGCTGGATGGGAATAAAATTAAAAAAATTGATCCAAACATTTTTGATGGACTTGAAAAGCTGCAGTACTTAAATTTTCGTGAGAAATCTTGTACCTTAAAGAAGATTTTGTATGATCGAGACGAAGTTGAAAAAATTGTGAAGCAAATGAAGAAAAAATGCACAAAAAGTTGAATAAAAAAAATCTTTGGAAATAAATTAAAATTTATTTTTAAATAAATGAGATCAAATTAAAATGACTAGATTCACAATAACTCAAAAATTATCCATCAAAAGGATATCCACAGTACACAATTGACACTTCAGTATTGCCATAAACAGCTGTTATTGTTGGATATAACTTTTTACTCGGCAAATTATGAAATGCGACACCCAAAAATTCATTATTTTTCTCAAATGCCAAACAATGAGTTTCACAGTCAAGAATGACTTTAATCTTCTCTCCGACTTGATATTTCGGGGCATTTGTCAACAATGGGAAGTTCCCAGCATCTCCGTTGTGTAGAAGGTAGTTGTCGACTAGATTCCAGCCCCATGATTGGTCGTCCCAGCCTAGGAGTGGTGCGTAGCTGTGGAAGAAGTCAACATTTAATATGATTCATTCTCAAATGACTTAATTCGGAATTATGTCCTTAGTCGGCACCACGCCATCCCTGCACATTGTACAATTCAGATCTCAAACTTACCCATGACACTGCAGAATCGCATCCTTCGTAGATATCCCAACAATCGCAACAGTCCCTAATGGACCTTCCCACATGATCTCCCACACATGCCTTCCAGCCTCAAACCCGATTTTAGCTCTAGCTCCGTCTGTTGACTGTGCAACTGGATTTCTATGAAGTGTGAATGCATTCGGTTTGATATAAATGTGTCTGGATGAGTCGAGTGGATTCCAAGCGTGATAAAATGCTCGAAGTTTAGCTTTATATGTGGGAACTGAAAGGAGGAGGTCTGACTTTAAGGCCTAGAATTTGGGAGGATTTGTTATTTTTTCAGTTTTTAATGTTTTTTCGACTCAAGTTGTCCTTACTTTTTCAGATAATTTTCTCAGACACTGCAGCCGCCAAATGTCATTATTCTCATCAGCTAGGTACCTGTTCCAGTTCTAAAAAAGTTGCGAAATTGTCATTTTAAGTCAAAATCTTTCAATATTTTTTTGTACAATTTTTATCGATTTTTTCACCTCACCTTACAAACCCTCGCACAATTAGCTATTTCACACAGTCCTAGGTATGAGAATATAGTCTCTAGTAGACAGTCCGGCAGTTCTGAAAAACATTGACTTGAGTCTCTCGGCACCAGTGACATGAAAAATGCTTAAAATTAATAATTTTCAAAAATTGAAAAATTTGACTAGAATTATTTTTTTATGTAAACAAAAACTTGAGTGCGTTCAGAAATTTAAATTAGACCTTTTGCTGCCGAATGTTTTTTGACGATTCTAGGTCGATCATATGATATGTGCAGTTATTATTGTTATTATCTGGAAGGTTTCAGATGCATTTTTTTGAGAATAAAAATTCAATTTTATGAGAATTTATAAGAAAAGTTGATAAATTGAATAGTTAAGATGATTTAAAGGCTTTAAGTCAATAAAGTGCAATAGAATTTAATGTGATTGAGTTTATAGGATATTGAAAATATTAATAAATGTTATGTTGGAATTCAAAATCCTCAAATAAGACATATTTTATAAAATTTAAACGATTTTGGGATAAATTAACGTAAAAAACTTTGAATTTCTTGAAAGATTCGACTTAAAACAGCAAAACTTCATATCAGGAACTACACACAATTAGGTCAAGGCACAATTAAGCACAATAATACACACAGCTTTCTCCAGAACCACAAAAATCAATTATGGAATCTACCAACAACCAAATAGAATCACCTGAATCTCAAGAACAATCCACAACCATTCCACAAATCGAACAGCAACCAATCTCAACAGAACAACAAGTCACTCCAGCAATCCAACAACCAATTCCATCAACAAGCTCATTACTCGATCAACACATTTCACCATCAAGATCAGCACTTTCAGATCAACAAAGCACACCCTCAAAAGACTCAACAAGTCGATCAAAAATGGAACCAATCGATGCACTGTCAGTTGGATTGTTATCAGAATTCAATTGCTTAAAAGATTTAGAAACTCAATTAGAACAACTTGTTAATAATCAGCAGGGATTGATTGAGAATATTACATCGATGAATATAGCTTATACGCATAATCAGGAGCTGATGGAGGCGCAGTTGATGGTGAGTTGAAAAGGTTTTTAGGATAATTGTGGATTCAGGGTGATTACACTGACATTGAGGTGCTTCTATAGCTTCAAGAATATCGTCAAATGCTCAAAACTAGGACACAAGGACTCTCAGAGATACCCAATTTTATCAAAACTTAGCCACAATTCTCTTTATTTTCAGATGAAAAAGATGAATCTCTACCGAATGAAATTAAAAAAGATCAAATCAGACATGCTGTACATTAAAAGTTCAACTCAAAGTTTGCTGCAAAAGTCAATCGATCTTCAAAACATAAAAGTTAATCAGAAAGCTGAACAAGTCAGAAGATTTGACTATGAAATCGGATTGATTGCAAAATCCAATCAGAATAGCTGAGATATTAGTGTAATTAAGCTTGTAAAGGAGAGAGATGCAGAAATAGGAGAAAATAGCTATGAAGATGGACTAGTGTGATAGTATTGTGAAGAATTGATTAGTTGGGAGATTTGGGGATTGTACATAAATGATGTTTGCTAGCTTTTCGGGTAAACTATAGTTATACTGATTAGTATGGCTAGGTTTGGTTTGGGTAAGCTGCTATTTGAAATCTGGGTCTAAGATCCTTTATTTCAACATCATTAATGAACAACCCTTTCATGAACAACTTGTTATACGTAAAAATAGATCAAAATTCAAAATTTATTGATTGTCAAAATTTATTTTTTATTGCAAATTTATTTTTTTATAGACAATTATAATCAATAAAAGTACATAGTTCACTTATGACGTCCAGAAGAGGAGGAAGGACTCCTGGAAATCAATTGTTCTTTTTTTGAAAAATGATTATTTATTTTGGACGTCATAAGTGAACGACCCCATATAAACATTTATTATGGCTAATTATGATTCTCAAATAAAAGCATTTTTTATATATTTTTCATAGAAAGTGCGAGTTGTGATTGTTATTTAGTGTTTAATGCTTGGTGAATTCAATGCAGATATGATGTGAAGATTCAAAATGAATCAGATGGTCAATCTTGAGGCTGTGAAATTTTGCAATTTTTCTATGGAGTGTCTGAGCCTTTGTATGAGATTTTTTAAGTTAAATCAGATTTTATTGTTGCAATTTCGAGACAAATTACACATTTTTTCAAGATTTTGATGATTTTTTTTAAAATTTGCTCTTTTAAATCAATAAATTTTGCACTAGTCATTAGGAACTAGGTGTCTACAGCACGTCCACATACGAAAATAATTGCAAAAACGTGTCTTAAACTGCTTTATGTGTTTAGGTAAAAGTGCATAAAATTTAGTGTCTTTTCCAGTTCAACAAAAATAATTAACATTCAGTAAATAAACCAGTTTCGACTAGTGGAACAGTCTAATCAACATCCAATAACATTTTAACAAAATAATAAATTTTTTCTTCTCAGTTCAGAATCTTTAACATCATCAACCACATCCATCTTATCCTTGAGTCCACTTGAGAGCTGGTTGATTATTTCCACCAGCCATTGCTTGTTCTCGTTCCAACCGTTCAGTTTCTACTGCCTTTTCTTGCATTCTTTTAACACTTTCTGGATTTTTGATTCCTTTGTTTTCTTGTTCTTGTCGTCTTCGTTCAGCTGCTTCTGCCATTTGACGTCGTCGGGTTTCCTAGAACATTAATTTGATTATTTTTGGGTTGACTTAATTTTATTTGCTGTAATTTAATTAAATTTGAAGTTGTTGGAGATGATTCAATTAGGTTTTAAGTTGCCTTGGGCGAGTTGTTCCAAATTTTTGATGGAATTCTGGAATTTTTGTGACTAATCAAAATGAAAACTCTTTCAAGAGCTACAAGACATTCACAATTCATCTTGAAGAATTTCCAGAATCCCTGCAAGACAAAGACTTCCAAAATTGACCAAACAAAGACTTTCACATTCAAAAAATCATCAAACTTTCAAATTAAAAATTCAATCTTACAGCGTCAGGCGTAATCAGACCACTTGTGTCTGCACTTCCTTTAAAGCACGGTCCGCACAAATTTCCCATTTTTCAGCTGCCAACAATTTTGTCGTCTTTGGTTTGACTAGAAATATTTAAACCTTAAGATTTGTTTTGTTTACAAATTTAACGAAACTTGAATGTTTTTGTGAATCATCGAGAGTTGAGAATAGATTGGAACTTACTAGAAGTTGGAAGCGCTTTGTTATCAGAAAAGTCTACGAGTTGATTCAATGTTTTCTTTAATTTGTTGATTTTTAATGGTTTTGTGATGTTTTCAGCAAGTTTTTAATGTTTTTTAACGTCTCTAATAATGTTTTGACATCCACTGATGCACCTTTAAAGTAAATTTGAAGTGTTGAGCTGAATCTCGAGCAATTTAATGACTTGTATCAAATATTTTGAATAATTTTACCGTACTGAATTTTAAATGCCTACTAAGACTCATTCACAGATCTTCTTCGTCTCTTTACTTCATACATACCTTCAAAAATAGCAAATCCAAAGGCACCAAGCCTTGCAAAAGTTTCCACAAAATCAAACCTTAAAAATCAAAATGTTCTGCTTTTTCTGTATATAAAAGCTCCTAAAACTCCCACTGAACCCTCAAATTAGTTTATATTAATTACCAATAATGAAGCAGTTCCACATTTTGCTACTTATTCTCCTCAACACCTCAGTTTTAGCTAGCAGCTTTGACTTATCTAATTTAGACTCTCTAAAGGACCCAATGTCAATTGTTGGGAAAGCATTATGTTCATTAATTGAATGCATTCCAATGCTTGACAAGATGGCTCAAGGATTTTGTGATTCTTCAAAAAATTCGAGTGAAAGTACCACAGAAGATTATTATTGGCATACTACTGATCGGTATGACAGCACTTACCGTTGGAGGAGTACTTATGATCCACATTATAAAGATTCTTCTGAAGACTATGGATATACAAGTCCATGGTATGGACTTAAATCTTCTGAAGAAAAATCTGGTGAATGGGTTCCTAGTCAATCTAAAGAGTCAGGCTCAAACTCTAATGAAGGAGAGTCAGAAGATCACTCAATTGAAAAACGATCCTCAGAAGAGAGATCTGAAGAGTGGGTGTCCGGTCAATCTATAGAAATAAGCCTAAACCCTGATATAGAAGACTCAGAAGAACACTTAATTGATGGACATGGATCACAATCCTCAGAAGAAAAGTCTCAGGAATCGATTTCAAGCCAATCCAAAGAATCAGGCTCAAACACTGAAATAGAATGTCCAGACGAGGACCCAATCGATGGACATAAAGAAAGGTCCTCAGAAGAAAGGTCCGGAGAATGGGTTCCAGGACATTACGAAGAAATAGACTCGAGCAAAACTGAAGAAGGTTCAGAAGAATTTGTCATTGAAGGACATGAAAAACAGTCGTCTGAAGATAAAGCTGAAGATTTGGTTCCAGGGAATTCTGAAGGAACAGACTTGAGCACTGATAAAGGTTTAGAAGAAAACACAACTCAGGGGGAACAAGGACATAAAGATAAGGATAGGGGAGATGGATACTGGTTATATATTGGTCAGACTGGTAAAATGTGGGTTCCTCTTCCTAAAAATGAAACTAAACTTAATAAAACCGATATAGAAACTGATGCAAAACTTAATGACAAAGTAGATGTAGAAAATGATATCAAAATGGATGCAGAAAAAAAACAAGATGCAATAAGGGACACAGCAGGAGATGCAGAATCTGATATAAAAATAGATGAAGTAACCGATGCAAAAAGAGATGCAGAACAAGATATTGACAAAGACGTAGACATACACACAGAAAAAGATGCACAAAAAGATGCAAAAAAGGATGCACAAAAAGATGCAGAAAGTGATGCGAAAAAATCAACAGAGAAAGATTCTTCAAGCTCATTCGAAGATTACTACGAAAACAAAGATCAAGATCGTACGAAGAGTAGGAATTCCACTAAATCAACGGACATCAAAAGTCGCCTAATTCTATCTCCAGATCTGTCAAAAAGAGTGGATATAATTCCTGATTTAACCATAAAAACTGAAAAAGGTAACTTTGCCTACACCCATCCACAGGAAAAGTCTTTAAAGATCAGGATTGTTTAAGATGCTTTTTATTCGAGCTGATTATTTTATAGATTGTTAAGTTGTGAATTTATAAAAGAATATAAAACTTTCATAATAAAGTTAATGGGCTGTTTAGTTGTGATGTTGATCATTTCAGGTGAGGTGAGGATAGGTTGAAGTTGAGGTTCTCTATCTGTCTCGGGCTAGAGGTTATCATTAATGCAGTATTGATACTTAAAGCACTGACATTGCTGTCAAACTTGCCCTCAAACTCAACCTTAAAATCCCCTACCTTATTCCTCATTGATGACATCCTTCCTCTTTTCAAATCTCAACATAACCTTATCTTCAGGCTGCAAATTGAAAGTTGATTTTGCATACTTGAATGGAACATCAGTCAGTTCATGTCTCAAGACATTGTATTTGGATAAAATGGCGATGATTCCACCTTTAACTTGAGTTATTCCAAACTTCATGCCAAGACAGATGCGAGGACCTTCACCGAAGCCTAAGTAAGCATACTTTGGGATGTTGTCTTTGTTCTCCTTTGAAAAGCGGTCTGGGTCATATTTGAAGGGATCTGGGAAGTAGGTTTTGTCACTGGAAAATGGAGAAAAATTTGGGAAAATTTTCAAATTTAAAAATATTTTCCAACTTACAAGTGAATAGCATAAACAGGAATGATGACATTTGTGCCACCAGGCATTTTCAGTGACTTTGTAGAACCTTCAAATTGTGGTGGAAATTCGTATTCACGAACACTGAATTTAGATAAATGAAATACTGGGCAGTGAAGACGAACAGTTTCCATGATGCATTGTTCCAAATATTCAGCGCCAAGAATGACTCTTTCATTGATTTCACCATTAGATTCAGTTAAAAGCTGGTCAACCTCAAGCTGTACTCGTTTTTGGACTTGTGGATTAAGAGCTAGTTCGTAAAGGGTCATGGACATTGTTGTGCTGCTGGTTTCATAGCCTTCGGTCTATAAAAAATATTGCAAAATTCAAGAACTTACAAAAAGTTCAAGTTCCTTACCAAAAAAGTCATCGAATGTCCACAGACAACAGTGTCACTGTATTCTTCCTTTCCATGCTTCTCGCGAAGATCCAAAATAACTTGAAGTAAATCATCGCGTCTTGACTTTTCCTGCTCACGCTGGTCAACAACTTGTTGAACAATTTCACGGAACTTCTTGTCACTTTCCTTGGACACGAACCTTAAAATGTAACTTTATAGACCAAAAGTACGCAACAATATCAAAATGAACTCACGGAACTTTCAAAATCTTTGCCATAAATGGAACAAACAATACAATCTGCTGCTTAATTCCATTAATAAATGTCGGCTTGAAGATGTCATCTCCAATTTTCCTAAACGAAGCATTAGGATTAGTAAATGACTCTCCATCAAGTCCAAAAGACACAGCAGCTACATTGTCAGTTGTGAATTTTGCACAAAGTTCCTTGACATCGAATTCCATTGTTGATGATTCTGGACCTGACTCGATGTATTCGAGCATTTTTTTAGCGACACCATTGATGAATGGAATTGCGACTCTTGTGCGGTTTTGAGTGAAAAGTGGAGAAAGTTGGGAGCGTTTGGCTTTCCATTCGTCACCGGGGATGCAGAATGGGTTGACTGCGATTAATGGGTCAAGCTGAAATAGGACAAGGAAAGGTTTGATTGAATTTTATGAAGATATTGGTTAGTGGCTGATTTCTCTTTTACCAGTCGTGTACCTAAACTGTACTGCATCTTAACGGTACCAGAGAAATCAGTCACATTTGATTTATTTTAATACAAAACTCACATCGGCATCAATGGCAAATTCATTCATGTTAAAGGTGTTAAAGCTTGTGACTAGAATGTCCTTAACCAATTCCAAATCACGAATCAGCAAAGCTGGTCTTCCCATTTTGTAGATTCCGACATATCGAGCTGTTGGGTAGGCACTGAATTTTAAGAAAAATATTGAATTTAATCATCAGAATTGAGATAATTAATGCGTTAGAGCAGTGATGGCCAGTGTGCGACGGATGGGTTCAGTCATGGCTTACTACCAAAGGTGCCATTGTACAAAAAAGGCTGTCCAAAACTGCATTTGAGCTTTTGATTCAGTGATGTTGAGCATTGTTCGCTATTAGACAAGATTAGTATCAATTGTGAAATAATGCTCGGTTTATCTATGACTTAATTGGATCTTGTCTCTCAAGCAAGCCAACTGAACTCAATTCTCATTAAGCCCCAAAAACATAAACCTTCAAAACCTACTCACGCATAAATATCCTGATAAATTTCGAAAAAATGCCTCTTTTTAGTCAAAATGTATTCGTGGAAATTTCCAAAAATTGGAACTGGTGCAGGTCCTTCAACTGAGTGACGGGACCAGAAGCTGTATTCATACTTGAAGTAGAGGCACAAGAGAAGGACAATGATTGCCAGAACTAATGTGATCATGTTGATTGATAGCTGGTTTGTGGGTTTGAATGTTAATTGATGACAAGATTACTCCAGAAAGTGCTGTAAAGAAAGAGAATGATTAATAGTCATTTGAAGATATGCAAGCTGCTATTTAGGATTTTATGCTTGAAGTTAAAGCAATATTTGAGTAAGATTAAAATTATAATTTCATATTTAAATCAGATTTTATCATTTTAAGCAAATTATACACAATTTAGATTCTTAAAAGATTTATTTGACTATCGTAAGCATTCTCACAATTTTCTGTAGTTATACTCAATTGCCATGATCTTAAGATAAATTAAGTAATATTAAAAAGTGATATTTAACGTTTTGTCATGGATTTTATGGGAAAATTTGATTTTCATTTTATTTTACGGATATAAAATTGAGAAGATTTTCAATTAATTTCATCAGTTGCTGCTTTGTCTTTTACAAAAGTAGAACATAAAAGTCAAAAATTATGAAATTCAGATTGATTTTTATTCTTATGATTATTGCATTAAGCTTTTCTACAGCTCAACGAGGTGAGATTCTAATATTTTTATAAAAAAATGTAATTTTTTCAAAATAATTTTAGGAAGTCGAAACAGAGCTGGAAATCAAAAAGCTGGAGGTGGTTTTGGATGTGACTATTCTTAAATAATTTTTAATCATTTGAGAATAATTGCGTGATTTTTAGTAGGTGGAGGATTTGGAGGAAATGCACAAGCTGGTGGTGAAATTGGAGCAAATTTAGGTTCAGGAATCAATGCTGGATTTGGTGGCAAGTTATAAAGATGATTTAAACTTTTTTAAATATTTTTAATCTTAAAATATGTTTTTTTTTCAGTTGGAATGAATGCAGGTGCCGGTATAGGAGGCAATATTGGTGCTGGAGGTGGTTGGGGCAGACGTTGAATTAGCCAGAAGCATTTGTAGATCGAGACATTATTGATAGCTTATATTAAAGTTTGTAATCAACATAAAATTAAGGCACAACAGATGGTTGAGATATTGTTCATTTCCAATGCTAGCAAACAGAAATTTTGAGTTCTTATTATTCGAACTTCGAATTTTTGAGGTTCTTATTTTTCGAAAATCGAATCTTCGAAGTTCTTATTTTTAAAAAAATTCGTTGTGAATTATTATTTTTCGAGTAATTTGTAATTTTAGTGAACATTCCTACTAGTTTTTATGATTAAGATAATCACTGTGATGAAATTGCATTCCTTAAATGTTTGTGCTTTAAAAAACAGCGTAACGGACTCTGTTCTCTTTGCTAACATTGGGTTCATTTTATTCAGTTCTGATTGCAAACTACGCACCTGAATCTTTATGAATTATTATTGCTGAAACATTAGATTCTTGTATAAAAATTTAACAGACTCAGACCAAGATTTATCTCACTTCATATGATTTAGTAGATCAACATACGAAAATTGAGAACGCGACCTTGAATGCTCAAAACTAAAAAGTAAACATTCTCTTTGCAGAACCTCTCGAATTGCAATCGCACTCCTCAAAACTCTTTCAAATTCTCACAAAAAACATTTTCTTTCTCTCCAGCACTCATATTCTCATCAACTCCACGCAGCGCAGCACTGAGCGATGACCTAATGTTTAAAAATTTACAAATTTGTTATAAACAATCAACTGACTGACGACTACCAGATGCCGGCAGATTTCATTGAAAAAAAAATAAATCAAATTTAATAAATTATTTTGAAAGTTTATTTTTTGAAAGAGAAAAAGTTTATAAATGAGGAGTGAATTGGTGGTGGGAGGGGGGTTGGGTGAAGTAGGTGGGTAGCAGGGAGGTCATATGAGTTTCTGCATTTTTATTGTCACCCAAATCCCCCCCCCCCCCCCTGGCTACCCGATTTTCTGGAGGGTAAGGAAAATATCAGAGAATTCCTAATGTTTAATTGTTTTAGACCTACTTGAATCTTCTAGTTCTGAGAATGTACATAGCCAGGATGATTTGAGGGACTATCAATACCAAGAGCGTTGCTAGGAGGGTCTGGAGTTTTATATCGCAGCGAAAGTACAGCTCAAAACTTTTTATTTTGCGAGGGGGTCCAAAAACTCTTGGCTATGCCCCAGATTCACACCACTAAACAAAGATTTCTTAATTTTGCTAGAATTTTTTAAAAAATCTTTAACAGCTCTCAAATTTCTAGCTACGCCCCTGCCTTTTAACGTCATATATGATCGACCCTTCAGAACCATTTACGATCAGCACAGAACTTAATAAAATGCAAACTATTTTTCATTATATTTTATTTGCTTTGCTAATTTTGGAGTCAATTTATTTCGCATTGTTCTGTGGCTATGCAGATTGACCATCTGTTTGCATAATTTTCTAATACTCATAAATTTTGTGATTATTTTAAGAATATTTGCAAGATGAGTTGAATTTTATATGACTTAGAATTCAATGGCTAAAGCAGGAAAGCAGAGTTGGAGTCAGGAAGGTTGTTTATGATGTCAAGTTCCCTCCTCACTTCACTGAATCTGTCTTCAATAGAATTATGGACTTAGGTTAACTGTAGGAGGTAAAAACTAGCTCATATCGTTTCCTCAACTTCATCAAAACTCCAAAAAACAAAAAACAATTTCAAGTGGGTTGACAAACGTGATTTGCATTCAGAAAAATGTCTCCTAAAATTCTAAAACGTTCAACTTATGCCTCTGATCTCATTCGATCAACAACTTCTGTTCCCTAAATGAGTCGCAATTCAAATGCAAATTTTGTACATTGCTTTATTAGGCAACTGACTTGATTATTTGAATGACTTATTTTATGACTAAATTTCTCTTTAAATTGAATGAAATTATTAGCAGTCAATTGAATTAAATTTTTATGGGATGTAATTGATGTTTTGGTGACGATGACTGGGAAAATATTGAGTTGCACGTGACGGTTACTTTGAAGGGCTTATGAGGTGGTTGATAGCATAAGTCAATTTGACTAGAATAGAATAGACTAGAACACTTATAGAAATAATTGAAGTTATTCCTCACTAGCTACATCCATAAAAGTAGACAATTATAAAACTGTGAATTAATCAATATTTAAACATGACGTATAAGGCATAAATAATTTTAATGTCTAGCCTAGACCAGTGATGAACAACCCATGTGCCACTGAAAAATTTCACAAATCCCAAGAACCGTTTGCTGTGTGAGGTTTTGGTCAAAGCTTCCAAAGAAAGTGTGCCGTGGCACAAAAAAGGTTGCCCACCACTGGCTTAGACGATCGAAACTAAAGAATGACTCATAACCAGTCAAATTATGCATTCAATAGTGAAATATTCAATACTTTTATTTGAAACATGATCATTTTAAGTGATATTTATTACTGACATTCTCCATTTCCACTTTACTAAATGTTATTATTCTGATTTTGTTCTTATTGAATGATCGGGTTTATGGAAAATTTTCGAATTAAATGGAATATTTTCTTGGAAAATTAGTCTAGCATTTGTTTATTTCGTGCTCTTTTGAAGATGGGTTTGGAACGGATTTTGTTTGGCATTTTGGAATTCTTGGATATTATAAGCAATGTTCTGTGTTGTTGACATCTATTTATTCCTCTATTGGTAGCTGGAAGTGCTAAGGTCCAAATAGTATGTTTTATGAATTTTTTGCGGGAGTTTGGCACTTCTTAAGGCCTTAAAAGAGGCCAATTGTAGCCAAATATACATTAATAAATAAGATAGAATCTCTTCTGTTCTAACCTGAACTTTAAAGATTGAAATCATTAAAAAAACCCAGAAAATTGAATTTAGAGTACTCAAAAATCACTATTTTGCCAAACTTAATTCGCTCCAATCTGAAAAAGTTAACTTTAAACCAGAGAATAACTCCAAAATCATTCACGTTGCAGTGATCAAAAACTAAGTGCAATAATTTTTATTCAACAAACTTTCACAAAATTTAAATTCAAACTTCACAAAAAATTCCTCAAAAAACCACAAATTCATAATAAAAAAAAATCTCAAACTCACGTGTGCTTAAACAATGTGGTTATTATGTGCACTTAATAATGCTTATCAATTTCTCTATTATGTCAACTTTACTGATAAAAAAAAATGTTACTCGGTAGCACGAGTCAAAAATTACTTTTTTTTATCACAAAAACTTGAAATAAAAAAAATTTTTTAAACTTTTCACTCCAACACCACCCGATCGAATGAGAAGTTCTCGATTCGCTGTGGCTAATTTTCAATGATTTTTTTTTGTTTTGTTCTGCTCGCGAGAGAGAAAAATTGAGAATAAACTTTTAATAATGGCTCAACGAATGAACTCGGAAACTCGAAATATCTGAAATGTCCGACTTTGCTGTGTCCAATCTTGGAACTTTGATTACATTTATGTTGACTTTTTCTAGTCTTTGCAAAAATGTTTTCGGTTTATTGTCTTCATTTTTGATTTTCTTGTAGTTTAAGTATAGCCTGGCTGTTGGGAAGTAGATGCACTCATATGCTGATATTATGGACATTCCGACAAGTAAAGAGTAGACACCACCAAGATTGGAGATCAAACTGATGAAATTTGTTAATAAACTGCGGATAAAGACTCTGTAGAACTGTGAAACATAGTAGACATGAACAATCATGTGCTTGTCGGTGAGGTTTGCACTATTTTTAAATTAGATTTTTTTAAAAAATTTGAGGTTAGAATTTTTTGAGGTTAGAATTTTTTTAAGGTTAAAATTCAAAAACTTACTGAAACGGATCAACATTAACTGTCCTAGACATCTCAGGAATAATATCAGTTGAACTCATACGAATAGAATAGCTGGTAGATTCACATTGCGATGGACATGTGCATGATTCCTTAGTGTGATTCTTTTCAGGTGCCTTAATTTTCTTTAAAACTTCTCGGTTTGAGACAATACAGTCTAACTTTGATATGTCACACAACTCAATGTTTTCAGTGTTGTAGTAAAAATATGGCAAACATTCACAAAGCTTCATTGTTTGTTCCATGACGCATTCAACTTGACAGTTAACTTCTCGGTACTCTGGGAAGAATCTGAAGGATATTGCATTTTATAAGTTTTCGAAATCATGGAGAAATTAAAAATTTGAAAACTCGTGCGCCATATTTTAGGAAACAGTTTACTGTCTATCTCAAATATGATGCACGTTAAAGTTTTGTCGATATTGATGCAAGTTTCGATCATTACTGCTACCAGAATTCTTAACAATCTTACCTCAACTTAAACTCATTCTCAAAGACACATCCACGATCACTAATAGGCAATGCAGTCACAGCTTTTGAGCTAATCGTTCGTTCAGGTCGAATTTCTACAAAAGTTTCCTGTCTATGCGGCAACATCCTTTCAATTGTCTTTTCTGATGGATACAAATTGCATTCATTAATCAGGATCTTTATACCTTCAGAATTGACACTAGTTAATGAATTTTTCTCAATTAATGGATTAAGAACCACAGAAAGTCCCATGTCAGGTCCAAAAAAGTGAGTTTTTCTTGCAGTTTTTCCTCTTTCATCTGAACTTGTTGCTTTAAGTGGCTTCACGACGTTGAATGAGCAGCAATAACCTTGATAAGTCTCTGACACTTGGAACAGTTTCTTGCAGTCCATTATTTGACCTTCCCACTGGCATCTGTACAGTAACTTATTACATGGATACATAAGCTTCTTCATTGTTAGCTTGACATCGAATCTGTTGTAGTTAAGGATGTCAAAGACTTCATCAAGTTCCTCAGATTTGAATTTGTTGATTGAGTTTGTAAATCCTGCAAGATATTTGATCCGTTTTGTCAAATCTCTTGTTGAAATGTTGCCGTATCCATCAGCATCATCGAACTTTTCACTACAAAAAATTAATCTTAACAATCTGAGTTTCAAAAATCCAAAAATCTACTCACAGCGAGTTAATCAATCCAAGCACCATCGAGTCAGCAATAAAATTTGGATTGCAAAAAGTCACAGCTGGAAATTCAATCTCGCTAATGGGTCCGAAATTTGTTTCAATATTGATTCTCGTTGGATTTGATTTGTATCGAATAAGAAACGTTGTCATTAGTGCAACTGCGCATGCAAAGGATATAATTATCAGTAAAATCCAAAAACATTTTGTGTAGGCATTAGCACGCGGTTCGATAATATGCTTTGATCCATGGATTGTGGTATGTTCGAGAAATTGATGAAGTGTGAGTATGATTGCTCGCTTGAATGTTCCTTCTTTTGGTTTTTTGGGGTCCTTTTCGTTGGATTTTGCAGTGGTTTTGGCGATTGCCATGGTTGGGTGGGTTAGTTGTTGATGAAGGAGATGAAGTTGAGGTTCTTGGTGAGGGTTTGTGGTATCTTTATGGTTATCAAAGCAAGATTGGGGGATGGAATGTAAAACTAGCTTTTCTGGAGGGTTAACTTGATTTTTATAATAATTAAAGAACTAGATTTTCCTCAGACACGACTTGTGCCTTTAACAATCACTCACTGAATGAGTTTTCTAGAGAAAAACTACAAGAAAGCTAATTTTTGCGCAATCATTTATTAATAATAATTACATGCTTAGTAGCTATCAATTTTATTGGATATTACTAAAATACAATAATTGTCAAACTCAAACAAGTGGTTTTAATCAATATTTTATTGTTGACAAGGTATTGGTGGACTGAATTAAAGCTATCCCTAATTCAGAAGTCTACCTAAACTTCTCTAGCGAATTTCCGTCTACTTAGTAAAATTTTAAGAACTACTAAACCCCCAATAATCCACCCTAAATCATAAATTAATCCAAAATACACAGATCGATCCAAAATCCCTAATTTTTTGAGAAACACGTTCATAAAAGATTTGATTCCAAAAGTTATCGGTGACCAGTCCACTAAAGACTTAATGAATGGATGAATAGCTTCAATTGGCCTTAAAAGAATTTTGTTAAAATTTTGATTGATTTTTTAAAGTTAAATTTGTAATTTTACCAAAAAACTCCACTGAGTAAGGTCATCATCCAAGATATTGTTATTCCAATTCCATAAATTACATGAAAATCATCAAATGTAGCTGAAATTAAAATTCCCAATATGAATCCAAGGTTCATCATAACAAAAGCTGCAACAAACAAAATCCAACAATTTTTTGTGATCTCAAAATTCAGCTCAATATATATTGAAATTAGGAAGATGATTGATTGAATCGTTGAATTGATGAACGAGAAGATTAAGTTAGATATAATCAGTTCTGTTATTTCGACACCACTCAGCAAAGTTCTATTCCAAATGCCTTCAATGCGCTGTGCATGGATTGTAAATGATGAGTAGCACATCGGTACAAAGAACAACATTCTGCAATAGGATAAAGAACAAAATATTGATTTAACTAATATTACACTTTAAAAATTCTTAACTTAACCTTAAAATCTTCGAGTTAAGCTTAAAACATCTTAAATTAACCTCAAAAAATATTTCTTAACCTCAAAAATTTCTGATCTTAACCTCAAAATTCTCCACTTAAGTTTAAATATTTAAACTTAACCTTAAAACTCTCAAATTAAGTTTAAACATCTCAACTTAACCTTAAAAATTCGAAAACTAACATCAAAAAATCGACTTAACCTTAAATTTAATTACATAACCTCGAAAATTTTCAACATAACCTCAAAATTCTCAGCTTAACCTCAAAATTCTCAATTTACCCTCAAAATAATTTACATAACCTCAAAAAAATTCAACTTAACCTCGAATTTCTCAACTTAACCTTTGAAATTCTTAACTTAACCCCAAAAGTAACTTAACCTAACCTCAAAAATATCAAAAAATACTCAACAGAAAACACGAAACAACACCAAATGTATTTTTAAAGTTGAAGTCCATCTTATCGTATAACAAGTCAAACTTTATCATCTCTTCCTGCAAGTCTTTGTCAACACAGCTCTCAGACAACTTCGTTATCGCACTTTTAAATGCTTCATTAACTTTCACCTTCACAAAAAAGTCGATTATATAAGTTTTGTAGTCTAAATAAATGTCAATTTTCTTGTTTGTTAAATCTTCATCGTAAAAGTATTCCGAAAAATTCTCAGGAATCACAATTATGCCACCAAGAGTTCCATTTGTGAAGTCCTGAAAAGCTGCGTCAAACGATTTGTAAAAATTTTTTTGGATTTTTTCATTCAAGTCTTGAATAAATGTGCAGGATATGAATAAATTAGTGCAATTTATTGGAAATGTTGTGCAATCTTCAAAACCATTGGTCTCGTAGTTTACGATTCCTATTTGAATATCGCTACGAATAGTTCCTAAAGCCATGGCGCTTAAATTGATTCCAAGTGAAGGTATTAGTAGTATAAAGAAAATTTCACTAAAATATAAAAATAAGAACAAAATTAGTTGATCGTTGAATCACAGAGCAATGATGAGGAATCGCATGCAACCCCCTCCCCCCCCCCCGCTTTCCCCCCGGAGGATGTAACCCCCTCAGCTGCGAGTTCGTCTCTCCCCTTAAAAAATTCGTTCTCTTTGAGTGTTTACTCCCCTAGAGAACCCCTTGGGTATATAGAGCCCTTATATGCACCCCCCTAACCGTTCGTAGAGAAACCAACCCCTCAAAGAAACCGACCCTCTTCAGAGTAACCGACCTCCTTTAAACAGTTAATTTCTTCAAGCTTCTCTTCAAATGCAGACTCACAACGTCGGATCTTCCTTTAAAGCCCCTCTCCCCCCTCCCATCGCTTTCCCGAAAAAAGCGTAATATAAATAACTCCAAACTTACATTGATTGTCTTTTAATTCTATGAAATTCCTTCTTTAGAATAGCTTTGAGAGCTCTTGTTCTTGATCGATCATAAATTTTAACATCATTTTCTAAATATTCACTTCGAATATTTGTATTATCATCAACAGCTGTCAATAATCGTTCATTCTTCTCATCCTTAAGTGATAATTTATAAAATGCTTCGTCGAGTGTTTCACATTCCAGCTCTGTTAAAATATTTGTAGGTGAATTTTGGGCAATTATTCTACCATTTCTCATGAATCCACAACGATCAGAGTTCTTAGCTTCATCTATGTAATGTGTAGTTATTACAACAGTAATCTTGAATTTATCTCTCGATTCTCGCAGAAAATTCCAGATTTTTTCACGAAGTAAATAATCAAGTCCAACTGTCGGCTCATCAAGAAGTAAAAGTTTCGGTTTATGAAGAATCGCAACTGCTAATGACACTCGACGTCGTTGACCACCTGACAAGTTCCTGATTTGACAATTTTCATTTGGTAGATCTAATAAGTTGATAACTTGAAGAATCCTTTCATTAATCTCTTTCGGATTCATCATAAATAAATCACCAAAATATTGAAGAGTTTCTTTAATGCTTAACTCTTGGATCAGTGCAACTTGTTGTGGCATGTATCCAATGACTTGATAATTTTTAGATGACTTATTATGACAGACTTTTTGGTTAAAGATTCTCATTTCTCCTTGTTCAATTTTCTGCATTCCCATGAGACATGTAAACAGAGTTGTCTTGCCACATCCTGAAGCTCCAATAATGGAGTAGCTAGAGAGACAGTAGAAAAAATTCAATTTTAAATTCAGGTGCCTTTACATTAAATTCTTAAGATTCAGATGCCTTCACACTAAAACAAATAGATTCAGGTGCCTTCACACTAGAGTAAATAAATTTAAATGGCTATTCACAGTTTTTTTCTAGATACAAGTGCTTTCACACTAGTATAAATAGATTCAGGTGCCCTCACACAGTTTTTACTAGGTTCAATTGACTTCACAAAAAAACCAATATAAGATGCTTTCACACTAGGTTTACTAGGTTAGGGTGCCTTCACACATAGCTTCCAGTATTCAGGTGCCTTCACACATAGCTTCCAGTGTTCAGGTACCTTCACCATGAAGTCCTAGAACTTATAAACTTACATTTTACCATATCCAACCGTTAGATTTAATCCATCAAGAACTTTTATATTTTCCCCATGACTTTTGTAATTTTTCAATACATTTTTAACTTCAATGCAATTCATTATCACATCTGAAGCTCTCGAGACCCCTCAAATGACTGAAACAAATAATTTTAAAAAGCACACCTGAAATAAAAATAGAAATGAGAATAAAACGACTTCAATTATTGCTATTACAACAAATATTTGTTAACACAGCAGCTCCAAAACAGACATTTTTATTCATTATAATCTCCAATTGATCCTCTCAAATAATTTGGTGCCGGGAGAGTCTTGTACTCTTCTGGATGAGTTCTCTTCTTGTGTGCATGCATATTTCCACTATTTTTAAAAGTTCGATCACAAAATGGACACGAATATGGGTCAAGTCCACCATGTTGTGTAATTTCATGTTCATCAAGTGTCTTTTTGTGCTTAAATTCCTTCCTACAATGTGAACAATTGAATCTTTTTGTTGTATGAACAAATGCGATGTGATCAAGCATTGCTGGTCGGTGCTTGAAAATCTTTCCACAACCTTTTTCGCATTCATATGGACCAGCTTCAGCTGATTTATGCTTTGCCATGTGAACTGCAAATCTTCGTTTATTTTTAAGGATGTGACCGCATTGATCACATTCAATTGGGTCATCTGGATTTGTGTGTGCCTTAACATGGATATCTAGTGTGTATTTGCTCTTGAGGATCTTACTACAGACATGACAAATGAGTGAACCTGATGATGCTTTATGAGAATAATTGAAATGGTCGTTTAATTGTCGATCAGTTTTGAACAGTTTGTCACAAAATTTACAAGGAATTGATGCAATCTTTTCATCTTTTTCGTGGACTTTTTCATGCATGTTGAGATTGTATTTGTTGACAAATTTCTTATCACATTTTTGACATGCAAAGTTGCGATCTTCATCTGGGATATGAGTTTCTTCGTGTAGCTTGAGATTTTCACGAGATATTGCTGATTTGCCGCATACATGACATTGGAATATGTGAGGGTTCAAGTGCCACTGTGAAATAGAAATTAAGAGTTAAATTTAGTTCATTTTTTATTGTTCAGTCATTTAACTGCTGAACCTGCCTAACCTCTAACCTATACCTAACCTATACCTAACCTATACCTAACCTATACCTAACCTATACCTAACCTATGCCTAACCTATACCTAACCTATACCTAACCTATACCTAACCTATACCTAACCTATACCTAACCTATACCTAACCTATACCTAACCTATACCTAACCTATACCTAACCTATACCTAACCTATACCTAACCTATACCTAACCTATACCTAACCTATACCTAACCTATACCTAACCTATACCTAACCTAAACCTAATCTATACCCAGAGTAACTTTGAACAATCCCAATACTCACACTAGCATGATCCCTTATGTGATTAGCTCTGTCGATTTTTCTCCCACAACATCTCAAAAATCCACGAATTTTATGCTTTACTCTATAGTGTGTTTTGAAATCCTTCCAAGCTTCCAACGGCTCTGAACACAATTCACATTTAAATTCTGCATGAACTCTCAAGACATCCAGTTCTTCTGGTGAAACATCGAACTTTTGATTCTTATTTACTGACTCTTCTTTAGTGCCAGTCAATTTTCTCTTTTTTGCGACTTTGGCTAGTGGTTCATCCGAGTCTGAAGAATCATCTTTGTATGGACTCGGTGCAAAGTTGGATGCTATATCGTCGATATCTTGCTTAACTATTTCCGGTTCCTCAATTTTCTCATTTTTAATAAATATCGCGGATGTGTCAATGAAAGCGGTTGAAATGTTGGCATCATCAACTTGGTGGTTGAATTTGACAGCACAAAAGAATTCATGGAATGACTCGAGCTTGCTGTAGCATGTCTTGCAGATTATTGGAAGGGATTTGGATGGTTGATGGCTGAGAACTTTCTGAAAATTGATGGAATTATTGAATATTATTGAATTTTAGAACCTTCGACTTACGTCCGAGAACCAAAAGTGAAGTTTGATGAGATCCTCAACTGACAGGTCACAATCCTCAGTCGAACTGAGCTTGATTGAATTTTTCTTCAAAATTTTATTTAAACATAAAATGCATTCGATCATTTTTTAATGTTTTTCAGGAGTTTCAGAATTGTTGGATTAGTTTTTGGATATTTGGTTATAAAGTTATTGAATTTTGATGTCCAACAGTCAAAGTTTGATGCCTAGCAGCTCCCAGAACTTCAAAAATCACTAAAGAAATTTCAAAAACATCCAAAAATGTTTACGTTTGCTGAAAACAATAACAAGGGGACCGATGAGTGCTTCACATGAACTTCTACACAACTAAATTGATTAAAAAGATTCAAATTTATGTTTAACGGTTTTTTATTGCTACTTAATAATATTTATTTGTTACAAAATAGCTGCTTTGTTAATGGTAATTATGAAATATTGGTGTTTTTTGATACTAATAATAAGGATTCGATCAAGACCAAGACCAAAAAATCCTAGTCTAGCCTGATGACCTCACAAACCCTCATCTAAATCCCCTTATAATTCAAAAAATCTCTGAGTGATGTACAAAATGTTATAAAATCATTCAATCTTTGTGCAATAAGTTGTAATTCCACGAATGTCTTCAAATGGCATGTCTTTATCACCTAATCCCCAGCATGTCTTTATGTCTTCCTCATTATTGTTATTATTATTATTATTGTTATTCTCAACTTTCTCAATTCCAAGCTTTTTCATCTTCAAAGCTTCCTCAACAGCATACGGATGAGTTCCATCTCCAGTTCTCATCACTCGCTTTCTTATCAAATCATTTGACGCTACTTTTAAGTCAGTTGCCCATCCAAGCCATGCGAAAAAGTCAATAAAAATCATGCCAAAGTTGTGTCGATAAAGATTTGTTTCCGACACTTTGTAGTCCCATGGGAAGGTGTGATGGAAGTTGTGCCACCCTGAAATGATAGAATTGAGTCATTTTAACGGTCTGGACTGTAATTTTGAGGTCTACATTTGGGTTTGGTGGGCTCAGTTGGTTAAATTTGGGACAAGGTTGAGGTTGCAGGATCCAAAATCAATAAAGCTGAGTCTTGGACTTGTGTGTAGGCAACCTAGCTATGTTAATCAACCGTATTCATTAAAGACACTCCAAAAAAATTAGAATGGCTATTACAGCTCTAAATGCACACCTATCCCATACAAACCCTACCCAAAAAAATAAAAAAACATTAAAAAATAACTCAAAATACCTTCTCCATAGCACAGCGTCCCAAAGAACCACGAATCAGCAGGTGCAATATTTTTATCATAAGGCTTCCATGTTCCATAATGAGCAGCTGAATTTGTGAGCCATACAACATGCAATGATATGACATAGCGAGCCATAACACTGTAGAATGCAAGCTTCATTGAGACTGAAAATATGTACATTGATGCTGCCATTGGGATGAAGAAGGAGATCAGGAGGACCAGTGGAATGTAATATCTGAAAAGTATTAAAATTAGAATTTTTATGATCTTGAATATTTAAAGCTACTCACTTCCTCTGGAACTGCAGCAATGGATCTGACTCAATATCACTCATATCAACCTTCGATCCATACTTCCTCACATCTGGATGCTTCTTACACATCAACCAGCCCATATGTGAGAAGAAAAGTCCACGATTAGAGTTTGTTGGATCCGCATTAGTGTCACTAAATTTATGATGAACTCGATGATCACGAACCCACTCAATTACATCATTTTCAACAGCTGCTGTCTGCAGAATCATGAGCAGCACTTGTAGCTTATAATTAGCTTTGAAACTGCGATGAGCCCAAAGTCTATGTGCACCAACGACAATGCCGTAGCCTGTTAGAATCCCAATTGCTGTGTCTGCAAAGAAGAATTAATAATTTATTCATGAATCTTAAGTGTCATTCACGGAAGCTAGACTGCTTTAATTTGTAGACCTGATTTTAATAATTTCCACATTATTGAATATAAATGCACGCAGTCTGATGCTCAAGGTGGGCATGCAGTGTGGATTAAAATTGATTTGTTTTGAAAAAGGTTTGATTTATTGATTTTACAATTATTAATGAAATTTGAAGGGATTTTTTTAAGGGATTGATGACCTCAATTTGATATTGATTTGTGGTTTATCTTGGACAATATTCAGGAATTATATTTAATTAAAGTTTGAGTGTTATGAAATCAAAAAACTGCAGTCGATCTGGTTTGTATGACATTTTAGATTGATATGAGCATGTCAATCATGGATAAGCTGTTCAACTGCGCACTTTTGAGCGGGACAGTCCCGCTTTTTCAGAGCTGGAATCAGAAGCTGTCCCGCTTTTTGACCAGAAATTGGTAAAAGCCGATGGACAGCCTAATCAAGGAGAGCTATCATCTCTTTAAAAATGTTGCTCAAATATGGATAAAATCTGAATTTTTAATTGAGTTCTTCTTCATCCCGGAACATTTTATAGATTTTGTTGTTTTCTTCTTTACAGTGGGTCAATTTGTAAATGACGTCTATCCGAATTAAGGATTCAAGACCACTTCTGTCTGATGTAGTAAAGTTTTTATTCGTATGGAGTTGTCAAACAGCTTCAGACCCCCAAACCCTAACTTTCCCTCGTTTGTTCCGATGTAAAATAACATTGAAAACCTCATTTATGAACAAACCCCTTAAGTTGTTTGACTAAAACGTGAACAAAAAGATGACACACAGCAGCAGAGATTAAAAGTTCTGCAGTTTATTTATAAATATTTTATTGGACGTTATGGAACAAAAAGGATTTATAATATGCCGGTTTTCCTTGTTTTTCAAGAATTTTTGAGGATGACGTTTGAAAAATCAATCTAGATTACACTTGAATAACATAGCTTTTGCTCAAAGGTTATTAACTGATCTAAAGGAATCTAAACTATTGTGATAAGTTCAAGATCTTTGGTATAGACTTGACACAAGCATTTTTAATGACTCTTAATGGCAATGCTTTGCATTAATGCCTCAATGCCTCACCTCTCCCTCCCCCCCCCCCCTTCCCTCATCCTCCAACTCGAAGGAAAAAGCTTCAGTAAGTTAAGAAATTGAGAAAGGTTGACAATAAGAATGGCAAGTCCCTCTATGTTAGGCCACTGAGATATACCATACAAGAGCCATACTAAGGACGTCTTTGACAAATTTAAAATTAATTTTTAATACTCACGAAAAAAGATCATTCCCCATGTAGCATGACCTCTAACTTGATACGCCCAATAATGCATTAATGCAAAAATTATCACATTTCTCCACACAATTTCCGTCTTGAACTCCTTAGAATCTTCATCTTGTCCAGCAATTGCAACATCCTGTAAATGTTAATCATTGTTAGACCTGACGGCAACTCAAAAGGTTTTTGTGGCAGTTATTAAATTAAATAAATCATAAAATCCACGAGTCGCAAAGCTGAAAACCGGTCCAAGTTTTTTTTTCCTCATTAAAAATACAAATAAGCATGACAGTGAAAATATTCAAAAAAGGGCCAGACGACACCTCCGAAATATTTTCTCTTCTATTGCTTCAATATTATTCAAGGTCGCGTGACTTGTTTTTGTTGCTGGAGATTGTGTTGCATTTGAATTTGAATTAATAATGCATGTGGCTGAGAATGTGGATGATTAAAGATAAGCTTTAAGGAACAGCATGTTGTACAGTTATTAAGGCATAGAAAATTCGTTGAATTTTTGAAAATTCGTTGAATTTTTGAAAATTTTTGGACGGATTTTGAATTTTTGGTGCTTATTTGGGCACACGCGACACACCTTACAGCCAAGTATAGGTAGCGAAAAAGAAGAGGAGCAAGGGGGGGGGGTCCTCGAACTTACACTTTTTCCAGATTTTAATTCTGCACTTTGTTTAAATTCTTTAGCTTTTGATGCCATTTTTAATTTATTTTTAATTAATTTTATTTTTTATTAAATTTTAAACAATTTTAATTCTATTTTATTTTATTCAATTTTAATTAATTTATTTCAATATATTTTAATTTTTTAAATTGTTTATTATTGCACTTAGAAATTTCACTTCTTGACAGTCGCGCGATCTTCAACCAACTGAACGAAGTCGAAAAGAAGAAAAAACAAAAATTTTCATAGTAAAAGCAAACTCATTTTCGTGCTGCAGAGGCTTAAAACTTGAACGCAGCATCGAAAATGTTTGTCTTGTCTTGATTATCGGTTTTTTTGTCTTGTTTAATGAACACAGATTTAATATTTGATGTTACTCAGGTAATTCAATAGCCGAAAATTATCACTTATTACTAGTTATGTAATTGTTTTCTAATTTTTGGAAGTGAAGTATGGTGAGAGGAGAAATGGATGGATTGCAATGGTCATTTGAGATTGTTGTTTATTAAATATGATTTTTTCCGATTTTAAAAATTGTTTGATGCCTGAAATAGTTATTTTTAAGTCCAATTATAATTTTTGTAGGTTCGTGGCAAGTACGGAGCCAACACTGAACAGGTTGAAAGGAGTTTAAACGGCTAATGACTCATGTCAAGGTTCCGAAGGGTTTGAACCAGTGTTTCACGATCATATAGTTCTACCGAGCAGTAAATAATTCGTTTAAACTTCCGTGCCACAATGATTATCAATTTTAAAGTTCCGCGAAGCATAGTTTGAGAAACACTGGTCTAAACCAATTTTACCTCCACTCGAAATTGATATTTACATAAAAGATCAGTGGTGTCCAACCTACACGGGTAAACCATCACTGTAATAGAACATTTGAGGAACTTGATAAAATTGATCTGAGAACCTTAATATTTATTATTTCATAAATCCTGCTTAAGAATTATTCAAAAATTCCAGTTTTTAATCAAAACAATTTCTTAGAATTTTCTAACCTCCTTCCCCATCCCTATCAGTTAAGTTCACATCCCTGTCTATTGAACATCATGTACCCTTTTACGTTAATTTAATCACTATTAAAATAATCTAAAATAACAAAAAAAAAATCAAGAATTTTTAACCTTTTATTTACTCAAAATAATCTAATTCCAAAAAAAAACATATCTGAATGAATTTGCATTTCTTGTCGTCTGTTTACCTCTTAAAAACTTGTTTAAAAGAAGTGAAAAATTACTTCAATTTGCATAATGACGTATTAGTTCACGCACGTGGAGTAGCAGGTTCCTTTATGATGATTACAATAGTTTTTTGTGCTTGGATGTGCGAAAAGTCTTTTTTTGTCATTTTTCTTTGAAATTTGTGATTTTAATTGTTATAAAGTGATTGATAATGGTTTGACATTGATTTTTGGTGTGAAAAGGTGCAGATTAGGTGTTGCTGGATATATTATCAGGGTTAAGTTAGTTTTGGTTTGTCTCTAAAGAGCTATTCAAAAAAATCTTTGAAAGGGAATATTGAAAAAAAAAAATAAACTTGTTATTAAAATTCATGTTTGAAATTCATGTTTGAAAATGAAGATTCATCAACCGATTATTGACCTAACTCATCAAGTTTGATTGATGGCGCCATCTCATGTCAAACATTTAAAAACTATTTAAACTGCAAAAATAAACGGAAAATTTAAAAAATAAATAAAATAGAAAATATTTTAAATGAGATAATTTTTTTTTATTTTATTTTCTCACTTTTAAATTTTCTCAATTTTTTTAAATTTAAATATGGAAGACAAAAAGTTTTTTTTTCTGAATTAATATTAAATGTATTTCATTTTGGTGCTCTTTTTGAATTCTTTTTTAACATTATAAAGTTTTCAACTTTAATCAATAAATCGAAGCATTTTTAATTCTTGAAGAATTTTTTTTATTCAATTTTGCAATTCAATTTACAACTTTTTTATACTTTTAAATTTCAATTATTGTCAAATTTTAACTTTTAAATGGTCCTTAAAATTAGAAAAAAGAATTTCAGAAAACAATTTGAAAAATTGTTAAAAACTTAAAAATCAAAATAGTTTTGAAAATTTAATGTTTTTAAAAATGTTGAACTTTTTTTTTTGTTTTCAAATTTTCTTTTTATTTTAGATGATCTTTTTTATTTGAATTTTAACTTCGCTTATTTTTTTGGTTGTCACTTTAAATTTTTAAAATTGAATTGTTGACTATTAAATGTTAAATTTACTAAAAAATGTTGAATATTTTACACTTTTTAAACCTTAAAAATTTAAAAACAAAATAAAACTTAACATTTCAAAAATATAACTTTTTAAAATCGCTTCACAAATTTTTAAAATTAACAATTCAAATTTAAAAGTTTAATTTTTTGTGAACATTTTGTTTATTCTTTCCAAAGCTAATGAACATCTTGTCCGACTAGCTCGAATAATTGCTTAAATAAAAGAATTTCGAAGATTCTTTCTTCATCATTTTTTTGTATTTTTTAAATGCTCAGAAATTTTAAAAGATTTTTTTATTTTAAATATTTCAAAAAAGCTGGAAAATTCAAAATTTTGAAGCGATAAAAAATTTCATCAAAATTTTCCTGCCTTTTTGTTGTGAAATTTTCTGTTCCAAAAGTTTTCCCCAAATAAATTTTTTTTTCATCAAAAAAAATTTTCAAAAAAAAAAGCTTAGAAATTTATGTCTTTTGAGATCCCTCAGTAATTCCGTGTCTGTGTGCGCGTGTGTCTATGTCCAACATATTAAGCAGCAATGGGTCATCACCGTGAATGTCCATAATACATTAATTTATTAATATTTGATTAAATCTAAATCTATTTTTATTCATTAAATAATTTTTTTTTATAGTTTAAATTAAATTAAAATTTTTTCCTTAAAATGAAAAAAATCTTTTTCTATAATCTCTCGCCAAGTTTCTTTGTGCGTGCCTGCATCTTTACTCGGAGTGCCGCCACATCGTCATCAATTCGTACGATTAGTCGAAGTTTCTGGAATTTTTTAAAAAATGAGGTTAGAATTTTCAATTTTTTTTAATTTTCAGGGGGATAACAACTTGTTGAGGAAACTTTTTTACAGCTGAAAATCAGTTGAACTAATTTGTTACCCCCCAGAAAATTCCGAACTTACATCAATAGCATCTCCAGGTGTTTTCTGCCAAAGCCAAATAGCATAGCCAGGAATACATAACATAGAACTGAGGGCTGTGAACCAACCGAAGCAATGAGCCCACCATGGGAACTCGTAGTCCAAATATCTAACTGGCGTCCACTGAATGATGTTGAAGATGAAGACGCCCTGGAAAAGAATTAAAATTTTTGGATAATTTTTGTGGTTTCACTTGCACACAATACTTGCATGCAAGTAGTCAAAACTCACCAAACAAATAAACGGCGTGGTTATGCACCAACAGAACTTCCACCATTTCATTGGATAGTAACCAATCATGTCTTTAATTCCATCATAAAATCGCTCAATACCATAACACCATGAGATAGAAATGCACTCAAAGAAGATTAAGAACAGCAGACAGAAACCACTGACAGCATATGAATCGAGAATTTGGAACATGTACATGCCACCTTGCGTGATACATGCAAAACCAACAAAGTAACTGACGAAGCAGACCACAGCGATGAAAATTTCCTTCTTTCTGCGCAACAAATGTGGCCACTCGTCGACCATGGCAGTGATGAAACCTAGCAGCAGATAATAAATATATCAAATAAATCTAAAGCTATTCTATTCAGTCTACAAACCTTCCATTGTACAAAACTGAGAATCAAGACCAATGAGCAGCAGCATGAAAAAGAACAGCGCTGACCACAGAGGTGAACCAGGAAGCTGCAGAACCGCAGATGGATACGCCAGGAAAGCCAGACCAGGACCTATTTAGAGAAAAAATAAAAAAGTTGATGATTCTGTCAACAAATAGCAAAAAGTAGAATCTTACCTGACGCAGCGACTTCCGACACAGGCTTCTGCTGTTCATGAGCCATAAAACCGACAACTGAGAAAATTACAAAGCCAGCAAACATTGACGTTGATGAGTTCACAGCACAAACGATGACTGCATCTCTATAATGTTTAAAAATCCATAAAATCTAACCTCAAACTTCTTCGACTAGTTACTCACTTATACACATTATTGTGGAATTTGTTGTAGCTACCAAGAGCCATGAGCGTTCCCAGACCGAGACCATATGAGAAGAAGATTTGCGTCACCGCATCAATCCACACTTCAGACTCTCTGAGCTTTGATAGATTTGGCGTTATGTAGAATCGAATACCTTCCATTGCACCAGGCAGTGTGATACCTCTGACTAAGAGAATTGTGAGAAGAACGTAGGGGAAGAGGGCAGTGAAGTAGACAACCTGGATAGAAATAGAAAATTGTTATGTGTGATTTGTAGGATAAAATCTAAACCAATTGTTTTATTTAATCTAGTACCTCATCTAGCCTGTTGGTTAATTTAGTCTCTAATCTAGCCTGTTACTTAATCTTGTCCCTAATCTAGTCTGCTAATTATTCTGGTTCTTAATCCAGTACTCATTCTAGTACTTAATCTAATATTGATCTAGTACCTTAATCTATTACCTTAATCTAGTGCCCTGATGTAGTATCTTAGTCTAGTACCTCAATTTAAGACTTTAATCTAGTACCTTAATATTTTGCCTTAATCTAGGACCGTAATCTAGTTTTTGATTTTTTGTACTTTAATCTAGTACCCAGATCTAGTACCTTAATCTAATATCTTAATCTAGTTTCTCAATCTAGTACCCTAAGCTAGTACCTTAATCTAGTACCCTAGTTTGGTACTTTAATCTAGTACCCTAATCTTAATCTAGTACTTTGATTTAGTACCTTAATCTAGTACCTTAATCTACTCCATAGCTTAATTCACGAAGAAGTTAACCGAAAACCTACCTTTCCAGTCCATTTGACACCCTTCCAGATACAGAAATAGCAGACAATCCACACAAGCAATAAAGTTCCAGCCAATTCCCAACGAACATTTCCAATTTCCTCGATACCGGATGAGATCATTAAAGCACGTCGTCTAAAATAAATTGGTTAATGTAGCAAAATTATGTTTCATGTCATAGCTATCACTATTTTCGTGAATGATTGGATATTAAATAGATATGAAGGGGGAGATATGAAATGGGGTTCGGTACATGACAAAATATGAATTAAATTCCAACTCACTCCCAAAACTCCTTAACAGGATCTGTCAAAATTGATGCTGACACATTCTTTCCACCGAGTGTGCAGACTTTAGCAATGACGGCTGTTCCATTAGCTAAAAATTGTCCGGGAACGCGTTGATCGAAGCAAATTTCCTTCCTGACATAGGGATTTACACATGTGTATGTGTTCCAGAAGTTATCGCACGTACTCCATGGCAATTTCGCTCTCATTGACATGAAAAAGTAAAAAATTGCCCACGCAAGGATGACAATGTAATACACATTCATCCAACATGACATGACAGCTGCTGCATATCCAATACCTGGGAAATGAGAATTTTTTTGATTAGGATTTGATATTATTTTGAGTATTTTCAGTAGTTTGGTTTAAATATTTGCTAAAGGTCCTTACGATTGTATGCAAGACTTGAATGGAAGTCCTTCCAGTTGTATGCAAGTCTTGAACACAAGTTTTGATAATTACCTTTAAAAATGGGCGCAATCTTAAACACTCCAAGTCCACCAATCGTAAGCATCTGCCCAAGTGCCAACTCCATAAAGAACATAGGAATACCGGCAAGAATGAGTGTAATGAAATATGGTATAAGGAAAGCTCCACCTGGAAGTTTTAAGGATCCAAAATGTTAATTCTAGTAGATGTGAATGTAAAATTGATAGTATTTACCTCCATTTTTGTAACACAGATAAGGGAAACGCCACACATTGCCGAGACCAATGGCAAGACCAACGACGGATAGAATAAAGTCCAACTTACTACCCCACGTGCCACGTAACAGTGGATCGTCGTCTGATTTTGTGTTTTTTATCTGCAAACATGATTTAAGAATACTTTTAAGATTCTGTAAGCATGACCTGACCCCAGGCAAGGATAAGCCATAACAAACCAATAAATGACTCACCGCTATTGTGGTTGACTGTGTCTGTTGGCCGGATGAGCTCTGAACATCCACATGCTCTTCATTTTTATGACGCAGCTCAACATCCTCCGAATCGATCGACATATTTCCTAAATATGAACACTGTTGTGTGTGTCTGTATGTATGAATTAATTAAATTAAATCCTTAGAGCCACTTAAATCCTAATAAACTTCACGTCTTTTCCTTCCGTTGTCCAAGCTTTCTTGTTTTCCGTTACATGTACAATAAATTTACATGAAGACGCTTTAAAATACTGGAAGGAATGTTAAAGTTGCCGACGACCAACAAAAATAAATAAATAAAAATTGTGTGCAAGTCGAGGATGATTGTCGTGTACAAAAGTTGATGCCAAGGCTTCACGCACGTAGAAGAAGTAAAAAAAAATCACAAAACAAAAACGGCTGCTATGGCAAAAAATGAAGATAATAAAAAAAAGTTCTCCTATTCTCTATCTTGTCAGTGACTCACTGCTGCTGTGATTCTGAAATAAATCATGAAAAAATGAGAAATTTTTAGGTTTTTTTTGAATGCACAGGGAGCGAATGTTTTTATTATTATGAATTTATTATGTGATATAAGAGATTCGTGTCAAGCATCCGGTATTGAAGAGTGTTGCATGAATAAATTAATGACAAAAAAAATTATGCAAGTAAGAAAGTCACTAAAATTAAGTGGGTGGCTAAAGCGCATTTTTTGACTGTGGAATTTTTCGAGGTTATTTGAGTCTTAAAGTTACTTGAGTTGCCTATTTTGAGTTGATTTTGAGGAATTTTGATATGCTTTTAAACGATATTAGCAAAAATAAGCCGGATAATCGAATCATAATCCACAACTTCCCATCCTCAAAAACATTCGTGCATAAACTAATAAATAAAAGCTCTCGCGAAGCTCACAGCATCAATAAATCACCGAGAGCACGATATTTATGTATCGTGACACAGATAAAGTGAATAATGGCATAGGAAATGAGAACGCGGCACTGTAATGTTGACTGAATTATAGACAGGTATTATTCACTGCTAGTGACGAGATCACGTTCTGCTTGCGATGAACATGAGAAGAGATATGAGGAGGATGTGTGGATTTATTTTAAAGAGTTTAGTTTACTTTTTGATGGCTGACGAGATTGAGGATGGGATTTGAGGAGACTTGATTGAATTTTTAGGTTAGAGGATTGATTTTTCAATTAAGGTTGAGATTTAAGGATAGAAACTTTAGTCGGATAATCGAATCAGTATGATCCTAGTCTGATAATCAAGCTAAAGTGTCAGAACTCTAATCTGAAAGCCCCTCAATGCACTCATGCTACATAGAACCCCTCATCGCAAAATTCTACACAGCAAACAATAACAAACACTTTTCCCAATCATCACAGATTGCCGTACACGACAAAACACAACAACAAAAAAAAGTGTCACAGCACCAATAAACGCTTGTCATATTAAATTAAATCAAGCATGATGCTGTTGAATAAATTGAGCATATGAGAACCGGAACCACTTAAATGCCACTCATATGACTACATCGACTGCTTGCTGTACATGAGCACCATAACGCATTATCGTTCACATCACGACTGACTTTTATAAGTGAATGAGGCAAAAATTGAGCATAAACAAGGTGCATAATTGTATTTTATGATCGATGCATGCTTCTGACTCATGATGGAGGATTTTGTGATAAAATTTAATGGAATAATTTTTATGTTTTTCACGCAAAAATAATTTTTGCAAAATGTGCAACAAGTTGGGGATGAGATTAGCCCGATCGAGCTGAACTCAACCTTGATTTTTAAACTAAGTTTAAAGAATTCTGTTACAAAGTTAACAAAGAATTCAACCTTAAATTCACCTTAACCTTCTCACATACTTATTTAAATGAACTTCGATAATTTTCTTACACCCCAACTCACCCCACAACTTTACAAAATGCTAACCTTCAACACCCAAGTTATGAATATTTAATGCAATCGATATTCGATGAAAACTTACGATAAGTCTGACGTTGATTGATTGATTTTAAAGGTATTTTAATTATTATTTGGATAACTTTTCTTCTTTACTTAATTAATTTATGTAAAGTTTATGTTTGACTTGTTAATTCTTGTCTGTTTTTATCGATTTTCATTCAATCCTCAGATGTGACCTTTGATGGAATTTCTTGGGTGTTTATTACCTTGAGTCATTGACATTTGATGTGTACTTGAGTGAAAAGGGGGAGGTGGGATGTCTTAGCAATCCTACATTAACAACACAGCTCAAAAATACCTCCAATAAATGTCAATAAGGTCAAGAAAATAATTCAAGTTCAGATCCAAAAATAGAAAAAGAAAAGAAAAGAGAAAATTGGATGATATTATCTAAATCGCTGTCAATTGAATAATTGACACAAAATTCCATCCCCCCTAAAAAAATAAGATCTCAATGAACATAAATCATGCGAATGATGTGAAGACAAGAAAACTGTCTAAAAATATCAGAAAATGTCAATTTTAGCTGGAGATGGGTGACTGGTGAGGGGCTTTATTGGTCAGTGGTGGAGGATAAATTCGTGATTTTTGAGTTTATATCAGAAATAGCTTGATTTGTGATGTTGGAAATCAAGGACTGTTTTTTGGTGTGCATACCTAAACCTTGCCATGCTCTAGGGCAGTAATGGTCAACCTATGTGCCGCGAATAAATTCCCCGAGCCATATGCTGTGTGGTTTTGGTCATGGTTTACCACCAAGGTGTGCCAGCACAAAAAAGGTTGCACATCACTGATCTAGGATCTTTTGATGTGCAAATTGTTCTGAAGGCTCAAAACAAAATGTTTGCACCATCTGTAGCACCTTCAATCCCTCCCCTTCAGTACACTACTGCCTATCAACCTATCAATATCTACCTCATTCACATTCATAACGCACATTATTCTCATCTCAAATGTGTCGGTCATACTTGACATGCATGAATTTATCATGATAAAAATGTGAGCATCTCTTTGCGTTAACAAGTCTGAGATGTAGACGACGAGTCTAGCTCAGTGGACATGAGAATGAGAGAAAAAGAAAACAGTGAAATAAATTGTCGTCGTTGAGTTTAATTGGAGTCATGATGATGTTGTAAGGCAATTATAGAGATGTTTAAGATTGAGTATTGTTCTGGAAGGAGTCTTGGGATTTTTTGAAAGCGATTGAAGCTATTGAATTTTCAGAATCAATGGGAAAATGGTCGATAAGGTGTTAACCAGCTATGCGAATGACACATGACTAGGTCATGACTATCTGCTTGGTTTTTCAGAGGATTTTTTTGATTTTTCAAAAAAAAATTGTTTTGTTTTGTTCTAATTTGTCCAGAAAACGAATAAAATGTCCTCAGGAATGTCCTCTATTTTTTCAAAAAATATCTAGTCACCCTACACATGACTAATGGTCAAATTTGAAGTCTTCAGCTGACAGTTTGGTATCGTAAACTTAAACTAGACCACCTTGCAGCTAAAAGTAATCAATTCTGAACTACAAAACACTCTCAACTGCATAAAGCTAATCCAATTTAATTTATCACATCATCTTACATGATCCAGTCCGTAGTATCATCAACAAGGAAGCTACAAAGTCATCATTTCATTTAAAAAAAAATTCATTTAAATAATTTTCATAACTTTCTGTTCATTTTCGGGACCAGATTTTTATCTCACAAAATTTATTCTCTCAATTTGCATGAACAAAACAATCATGACCGGATGTGACTCATTAAAGTCCATCAAAAAAACTGTTTATTTTTTTAAATTTAAAAGTCAATAAAGTTTGTCAATCTTCCTCGACATTAAGTTTATTTCTTTGGCCACTGCACACAATCCTACAACTTTGTAAACTTTTTATATTCAAGGAAGAATGTGCACACAAAGCATAGTTGCATAACAGAGTCAATATAAAATGAAAATCATCGTGAGAATATATCTCATACATATCACATTTCTGCAGATGGAAATAAACAAATTTAAAAGAAAAACTTTTCAATTTTGCTTGCAGTTTTTAAAAGTTTTATTTGCTTTCTTTAAAGGAATTGAGTGGTTTGTGATGATTTGTGAGAAGTGGCAACTTTTTTCGGACTGTCTGACTTGAGTTTTTATTAGATTTTCAGCTTTTTGACTCAATTAATGTCAAAATTCATTCACATTCAACAGTTTAAATACCTTTAAGCTTCATTCACCAGCAATAGCCAACAAAAACTGAACTTTTCTCAAGATAATATTCATTAAAAGACTTAAAAGATTAAGAAGCAATAATAATGAAGCTCAATAAACTTCTTATCGTCAAGTTTATAATGAACTTAATTACTGCTTATATTATTTTTAATTATCTTGTCAATGATTCGATGACCTTCGGTGTGTATCTTATCTATTGATAGAATGATATTGAGCTTTGTGTGAGAAAGTTCTTGAATTGGGAAGATTAACTAAGGAACTAGTGACCTGCAGTTGGTTTAATGATACATTTAAAGAGGTTTTGGTATTTTTTCTCCAAAAATAGTGCCAACTGAAGAAGTGTTTTTAAAAAACCAGGGAATTAGACCTCAAACCCCCCTTGCTCCCCCCTGATCTGGAATAAACTCTGAATATGCACAACTAAAAGACACCTGACCTAGTTCAGCAACTTAAACAACACCAAACAAGCTAGTAAATAAATTCTGTAATGGCACACGTCGGTTAATCAAATAGAAACCCGGCACCAAGCTAGCGTTACTCTGGCATGATGCTAGATTCCATTTCAGTTCAGCACCATTCCAGAGTCACGCTTGCTTTGTGCTGGACTTCTATTCAATCAACCGAATTGTGCCATTCGCGATTTTCAACGAATTAACAATCAGTAAGAATCCTTCAGATGCGCTCTAAACCCTCCCAACAGCACCCCCATCCATGCCTCTTCTTACTTGCTCACCCACATTCAATTCATTCTTGATTGCACAGTAAAATGCATTACTTAACAATCCTCACGAGATTTTTTTCTACTCAAAGTTTTACAATTGCATAAGGAAAAGTTTATCTGTGCTCGATTTCAATTTGAATGTTTTAAAAATAGCTTTTTTTTCTTGCTTGTACTTTTGATGGAGTTTTTATTCACAGTTGTGTCTTTATGTGAGAATAATTTCATCATTTAGATGTTTTTGGGTCAAATTTTTGCATGTGGATCAGATTTTTTGAGGTTAGAATTTGGATTTATTTAGTTTTAGTTCTGCTTTTGTTGATCTTTCAAGAATTTTTTGCTATAATCATCGTGTTGAAAATGAGAAAGTTTTGATCTCAATTATATAAATGTTTCGCTAACATGCAGGAACGAGATATGCTTACAAAGTTTATGGATAGAGTGCTTCAAAAACTACAACAGATAACAATTGAACTTGAGTTTCAATTAAGATGGAATCATGCAGACAAAGTTTCGATGTTTTCGTTGTTTTTTGATAGTTTGATGAAAGTTTTTGATGAACTTCGAGTAAATTTTTAATGAATGTAAAGCAGGATAGCTTAAGATCGAAGGATTAGTCATTCTAACCTCAAAATATTCGAAAAGACTAACGCGGATTAAATTTTTATTTGACCTACCAATGATTTTTTATCGAAAAATAAAAAAAAGAGGCAATTGAATTAAACAACGATAAAAAGTCACCGAAAGGAAAGTGACCTAAAATTTGACATTCTCAACTTTTGTCCTTTCCATTTTCATTTAACCACTTAATTCTTGTGACCTTCCTTTGCGGCGATTTTGTAGAATTTTGTAAGATTTTTTTAAATAAAAACTCAAGTGTGAAGGCACCTAAATCTAAAAAAACTAGTGCAAAAGCTCCTGCATCAGTAGACATAATGTTAAGACTCCTGAATCAAGGCAGCTATGTGTAAATGCACCTAAACTCAGGCAACTTAATTTAAATGAACATTAAAATAAATAACGTAGTATGAAGAAACATGAATCGTCAAAATCTAATGTAAACGCACCTGAACCTAAGAAATCAATATGTGAAGATACCTTATTTTAAGAAACTTTCAATGTGAAGTCATCCAAGCATTTAGTGCGAAGGCACCTGAACTTGAAAAAAGCTAGTGTGAAGACACTTTAATCGAAAAGGTCAGGATAAATCACTTGAAACAATAAAAACTTAGCATGAAGGCAAATATTCCAAAATCTGACAAAATAACCTTAAAAGTCCATTTTCTCTCATCTTCACCCAAAACAAAACGAAGACACGACAACACTTGAGCAAAAAAAGTGAAACAAAGCGCAACAAAAATAAAATCTAGCAACAAAGAAAAAGACCAGCAGTAGCAAAAGAAAAGAAAAAAGAAGGAAGTGATTAAGCTTAATGTGAAGCAGCAAAGTCATTTTCCACAATAATCAGTCCTTGTGCTATACATATTCTTTTTTTGTTTTAATAGCCCCAAAGTCCTCTTTTTTTCTCCCTTTTCACCTCAACAAATCTTTTTTCCGGCTTTTTACTTTCTTTTGTTTTTTTCTTTCGAATCTTATTCATTTGACTTGAGGGAAGCTCCCATTTTTTTGTGTCTACGATTCAGTGCACATGAAAGATGCTGAAGAGATTTTTTTTTTTTGCTGTTGTCCATACATTGACAATATTTTTATACTTTTGTTAGACAAAAGATTGTCGTTTTTTTGCTGTCGTGCTGACTCGACTGGAACTTTTGTGATTGAATCTTTTATTTGATTAATTTCGTCTCATCGTATCAAGGCTCATTATTGTCTGTTAAATTGGAGGAAAATCTCATTTTGATTAATTTGATGAGTAAATAGAGCGGAAGGTTGGAATAGATGGATGAAAATCGCTAGTCTGAACTATGAAAGCTAGTGTGAATGCACCTGAACTAACGAAAGCTAGTGTCAAGACACCTGAACCAATTGAAGCAAATAAAAACCAGTGTGAATGCACCTGAACATAGACACATTAGACACATGAACTAATAAAAGCTAGTGTAAAGACACCTGAACTAATGAAAGCTAGTGTGAAAACACCTGAACTAATGAAAGCTAGTATGAAAACATCTGAAATCATTGAAGATAAAAGAAGCTAGTGTGAAGGCGCCTGGATTAATGAAAGCTAGTGTGAATACACCTGAACTGATGAAAGCTAGTGTAAAGACACCTGAAATCATTGAAAGTAATAGAAGCGAGTGTGAAGACACCTGAACTTTTAAATCTTCTCAGAAGGACGCTAAAATTACTTTAGCTTAATTTTTATGCTCAAATGTCTCTTGAAATCCAAAAACTTTTATTATCTCTAATCTTAATCTTTACCACATTTTCAACTTCATTTTCACAACATAAATTTGCATACTTTTTCATACTTTTACCCAAAAAAAATCAGTACAAAACATCGAGACAGAAATTAAAAGCTTAAAAAAGTTTCTCATTCAGTTTAAACCGAGGACCTCATTAACAAAACTTCAGATTTTTATCTCAACTGTCATAAACTTTCCCATCGCGTATGCTGCTTTTTTTTTTGCAAAATTTATTGCATTTGAGTAAAATAAACATTTCATCTTTTAATCTTCTCATTTTGTTGCTTTATTCAGTTTGTATCGTTATGATTATTTCTATCGTTGTTATTATTATCATTACATTTTAGTTTTCTCATTCTTTTCCCGCATGCATGCTTAATATTTTTTTGTTGCATATAATCCTCTTTTTATGGGCAACATTTTCTCATTCAAAAGCTTTTTCTGAGAAGAAAAAAATAGAAAAATGTTTGAGAAAAGTTCGCTTTTGTATCATTATTCAACTGAGATTTTGCATTTTGAATAAAGGAAATAAGAATAGTTGGGTAGTAATGAAGTATGAGGGAATGCATTTTTGAGGTTAGGAAGCTATAGTGTGAAGACACCTGAACTACAAAAACCAAGCGTGAAGGCACCTGTACTACAATAACATATCGTGGAGGCGCAGGAACCAATAAAAGCTAGTGTGAAAACACCTGAACTCCAAAAACCTAGTGTGAAGACACCTGAACTGCAAAAACATAGTGTGAAGGCATCTGAATTATAAAAACCGGGTGTGAAGACACCTGAACTACAAAACCCTTGTGTGAAGGTGCCTGAACCAATGAAAGCTAGTGTGAAGGTGCCTGAACTAATAAAAGCTAGTGTGAAGGTGCCTGAACCATTAAAAGCTAGTGTGAAGACAATTTAATACAAAATTCTAGTATCCCAACCTAGTCGGTATTATTTTCTCTTAACATTCCATCCTCATTTCAACCATAAACCAAGATTCTGAAGGGAATGCATGTATGCATCCTTACATATGTGATGCAATGTAGCTGCTAAAGAAACATGACGATAATGTAAAAGAACAGCAATGAATTTAATTAAATTTTGTGTCATTTTTTGCTTGTCATAATTAATTATATTAAAACCAATACGGAATTTAATTAATTGTTGGAACTGAACAAAATTTTTGGCAACCGAGATTGCTAAAATTTCACAAAAATCATCACAGAACAGCAATTTCAACCTCACTCAATTCCTTCACGTCATTCACTTGATATCTCCCAATTTACTCTCAATTCTCATTTTTATCATTCAATCAATGTTTTTTTTTTTTTTTTTCATGCAACAAAACTTTTTTTTTTCAATCAATTTGTGACTTGCAGCAAAAAAAAAAGTAGAAAAGCGATTTCGTTGATGGAAATAAAAGCTGACAAATTGGATTAGAGTTTGATAAATAAGAATTGAGAGATTGATGCAATTTTCGTGATTTGAGTGCTGCAAAATGGATTGGATGACTTGAAAATTAGATCAATTGAGATGATGGTGGTTGATGTGGATGGAGTTGGATGGGAGCAAGGAGGAAATATTTTATATAAAGCTATGGGCATTGCCAGGAGGGTCTAGAAATCAAGGGGGTCCAGACTCTTCTCTGATATAATTGCCATGTAAGTGGGTCAGAGGTATAAGCTAGGCTTTATTACGAAGAAGTCGATAACGAATTGAAGTAAAGGCTGGAAAATTCCATCAGATCATTAATTAAACAGTTAATAAATCCATAAATATTAAAATTAAATCCGACAAAGTTTAAAATTAATACAGCACGACTCATCAGTCAAATTATCATCACCGGGTAAGTATTAAACCAACAACGAACACTTAATTACATCAATTATCGCATATAAAACAATCCAATAATTCGAATTCATCATACATGATAAAATTAATAACCAGAACATTGTGATTTATATTTTTTAATTAAATTCTTCAACTTTTTAAATACTTTTTATTGCAATTATGAGCGCACATATTGTAAGGTAATAAATTTTATTGGGGATTCTGTAGGCATTGCAATCTTGCTTGAAATGATAAAATTTATTTCATTTTGAATTGTGCAACTTTGTTGGATATTACTTCATTGTCAACATGTCATAGCAACTCGTCTTCCCACTGGAATCAGAATTTCCACTCACATGTATTGAAATATCTTCCTTTTTTTTACATTGTTGAATGCATTTGATATGATTTATCTGACATTATAATGATGCATTATTAAAATTGATTGCTTTTTATGAATTTCAATAACTGAAAGAATTACAAATGAATCTCAATAAATCAACTATTTTTTATGCTCTTTGTGTTACAAACTTCAAGGACCTTTTTCCTCCTGTTTCTGCCAACGCTTTTTATTGTGATTTATTGTGAAGGTATTGAATGCAATTACAACAATTTGTTACGATCGAAACTGTGTTTGAGAGGGAATGGGGTGGAATCAAGAGGATTTTTTATAGATTTATTGTTTTTTATTTAATTTTTTGTAAAGGATTTGTGAAGGTATTTGGAGGTTATGTGCTTTCATAAAGATACTTTTGCTGTTTAGCAACATGTAAGCTTTCAAAATAAGTATCAAAAATAAAAAATTTGTGCGCCATATTTCAGGAAACAGTTTACTGTCTCTCTCAAATATGACGCACGTTAAGATTTAATTAATTTTGATGCAAGTTTTGATCAATCTTGCTTCCAGAAGTCTTAAAAATGACTAAGGAGTATTCTTAACCTCAAAAATTTCAACCCATTACCCCTCACAAAACCTCAAATCAAGCCAAAATCTAATAAAATAAAACAAAAAAATCATCATCAGTTTAAAAACTTTTCCCTCGTCGAATTTTCCACGATAACACCTCAAGTCTAACAACAAAAGCTTCCCACATAAAACAAACCATCGGCATAAAAACTCATATGTGAAACCTGCAACAGCACAGATGAAAACATCAGATTTTTATGTTTTCCGATGAAAATGGAATTAAAAAAAAAGTTCAAAAACGTGAGGCGAATGTAAAGCAAGAAACAATAAAATTGAGATGTAAAATGAGAAAAAAGATTATATTTTATGGATTGTAAAAAAAATTCTATTAAAATATAGTTGCCCAATGGTGAGACTTAAGGGAGTATTTTTGTAGAAATTATGATGCCTTTTGTGGGCTTGGATTGTGGGAACGACACATGGTGCTTTTGGATGGGATGGTAGATAATTATGTTCATCATTTAGTCGTTGTTTCGGTTTATTGGATGTAATAAGATCACTTAGATCTGCCGTGGATGGAAAAATTGCTTAAAAGTCGATTGATTGGATAAAATGTGGTTAGCAGGTCAATTTTGATGGTTCAGAAAGGTTCAATTGAATAAAATTAGAAAGATTTTTACTGGTTAAATTAACATTGTAATCAAAAAATCTGCATAATTTCTCAAATCTGCGCTGTATTTAGAGGAACACATTACTACTAATTAGATTAGAATTTTATCAATTGTACAAGAATTTAACAACAATAACATAAATTGAAAACCGTGCGCCATATTTAGAGAAAACATTAAACTCTCTCCCAAAAATGACGCACGGCTCATCTAAAAATTGCAACTAATCACAAAATTCAGATCAAATCCTTCAAATTCCAACCCCAAGTTTACACTCTAACCTCAAAATCTCCAGTAATTCTCACTTAAAAGTCTATTTGACTAGAAAACATGACAAATTGCAGATTTTAACAAATTAAAATTTTAAACCTAATCAAAAAACTTTTTCTATCTCATACAAAATTCATCTCATGCACATTAAACCCCTCAAAAAATAAGCTTAACAAGAATTTTTTTGTTGAATTTCACATTTTAGAAAACATTTAATTAAATTCTGTTTTGTGTCAAATGCACAAGGATTTAAAGGAACGATGAGAATAAATTTGCTATCTAGTCTAAAGCTGTCAGGAATGTGGAACATATTCTTTGAATATTCTATTAGGTATTTTCAGTATAACCATAATCCATCCCCCCTTCCCCATATTGAGATCATAACTGAGATAGTTCAGTAATTGAATTTTTTTTTTTTCTTTCTGATTTTGTTGAGAAAAGTTTTCCTCTGGCAGTGCCAAAAATTGTAGTTTTTTTTTGTTCCGTACAATAGAAGAGACAGCTTTGGTTTTGGGAATGAACGTGCTGTGGATGTGTATTATGAGGAAATTAGTAAAAAAGTCTGACCATTATTGAGGATTATGGCGTTCATTTTGGTATTTTAAATTGACTCGTGCGCCGGAGATAGTGAAGATTAAATAATTGAAAATTTAAGGCTCATCTTGACTGATGGAAAGTTAGGCAGCTGACTAGACAAACAGCCAGACATCAAATTCAAATATTCAGCTACTGAAAAAATGTTCGAAATACAAAATTCCTTTTCAATGAGTGCCTTTCTATGAAAACAAACTTGCATAAAGATTAAACAAAAAAGTCAATTGAAACTTAATGCCAGGACAATTTTAACAAAAGCTCAAAACGATCCGAAGAACTTAAAATAAACTTTTCATTATCAGGAGAAATTTTCAATCGACTGGAATAAATGCTCAAATGGTTGTGAGATTAAATTGAGATTTTGAGGTTAGGTAATGAAAAGTAATTTAAATTCAAAATTTGCTGAACGAAGAAGCTTTGAGGCTTTGAGTTTGATTTGAGAGGGATTTTAATAAAGTTTGAGAGAAGTTTATGGAGAATTTGAGGATTATATTGCAATATTGTAGTAAATTGAAGTTGGCATCGTACTAATCATCTGTGTAAGCTTCAAGATCACTCACGCATTTGTAGAGACTTGAAAGTATAATAAGTCAACTGTCAAAACCAAACAAACCAATAATTAAAAAAAATCGTGCGTCATATTGGGGAGAGACATTAAACTATTTCTCAGAATATGACGCACAAATTCTAATTTTTAACTTTTTTAAAATCTGATCAAAAACTTCATATCTTCAACATGAATTAATCGCCTCAAACCCAATAAATAACCTTTTTCTATAATTTAATCAAAGTAATTTCCTTTATTTTTACAACAATCCACTTAAAAAAGTCTCATTTCATATCTTGAATTGGTCACAAGCGTAAAAAAGAAAGACAATAAAAACTTCATCCGACAGATAAAAATAAAAATGAAGATATTCACAAAAATTGAAAATTTTGTGTGAATATGAAAATTTGAAAGGATCGAAATGAAAAATCTCAGTCATGATAGTGGCATTAAAGGGTATTAGCCCTCATCTCTATCACAATAATAGAGAAAAACTTTTTTTGCGGTAAGAAATGTTTAATCATATCCATATGGATTAGAATGGAATCAGAGTGGACGAAGGAGTATTTTTGTGGTCGAATATAATTTGTAAGATGTAAATTTTTAATGTCCTGATTTGAAGGAAATTCGAAGGACGAATGAATAAATTTGAATCCCCTTATTTAGTATTCATGATAAACTTTTTATGCAATCCTTTGAGTTTTATTCAAATTATGTGATTATGTTTGTGGAAAGATATTTGAGAAGCTTAATGGGAATCTTGATTGGAATCTTGATGAATCGGATGCTTTAAGTTCAAGTAGGTCTATACGGCTGTCTGGTCATCATCCTTTTTATTTCTAAATCTTGTTTGCTTAGTCAATTTTGTAGTTTGACTTGAAGGTCTTGGTAATCTGTTTATATGCTTAACAGTCTTGTTGTCTGGCTGTATGGTTATCTGGTTATCTTCTCTATCCTGTTTGTTCTGTCAGTCATCCCATCTTGTGTGTCTGTACATCTGGTTATCCACTATAAGGTCTTAACCCCATATCAAACCCCAACCCCCATTACAATTCCATTATCTTTTAAACAAACTACAAGTGCCTCTAACGCAACAACAAGTTGTACATTATTCATTATTCACAGCAACAATGAGCTCATAAAAATTGCCTTCTTCTTCCATTGTTTAGAGCAGTTTTCAAAGTTAAAAGAAGTCGAATTGAAAGGAAGGAAATTTTCATAATGATGAATAGCTAAAGGAAAAGTTTGTTGACATTTATGAGCTATTCTGTCTTCCTTAACTAACACAAATGTGTATAATAAGTCATAAATACACGCACATGCTCATAATAAAGATTTCTTATGTATGTAAATGAGAAAATATAGCTTGTGAGATGCCTTAAAAGGGGAAATGATGAAGAAGACATAAATTTGTGAGATCTTAATGTACTTAGAGATTGTTTCATGATTCCAAGTCTTTTAAAATATTCCCTCAAGATCATTTTTTTGTATAATAAACATACCTCATGAATTTATTAAGGCACACAAAGCCATAAAATCGTAAACATTCTTTTAACGAAAATTGAAATAACAAGAAAAGAATCTCGACAAAGAATTCAATCTTCAAAGCATTTAAAATTGTATCAAAGCTACTCATTCATGTCTTTTCAACGAGATAAACGTGCGTGGATGTTCTTAATGACTGCTTTCACATAAATTCCATACAAAAAAGTAAAATATTCGAGACTGTAATTTAAGAAACTTAATTTAATTTGATTGCGTAACAAGAATGTGATTTGCAAGTCTGAGAAACTTTTTAAATGAGTTTGTTTTGTGCTTGTATTTTTTGTTGAAGATTACGAGAACTTTAAACATGGATATGATGTAATTTGAATGATGCTAACGTTAAGTGGGGCGTGGAGATGTAAAAGTGGGGTGTCGGTAAATAAGTTCAAGATTAAGGTGCCTTCACACTAGATATCTAAAGTTCAGGTGCTTTCACACTTGGTATCTCAAGTTCAGCAATGAACTTCTCAAGTTCAAGAGCCTTCACACTAGGTTTAATAATTTTAGGTGCTTTCACACTAGGTTCAGTATGTTTGTTTGCCTTCACACTAGGTTCAAAAAGTTCAGGTGTCTTCACAATGGATTCAATAAGTTCAGGTGCATTCGCACTAGCTTCATTAAGTTCAGGTGCCTTTGCACTAGGTTCATTAAGTTCAGTTGCCTTCGCACTATGTTCATTAAGTTCAGTTGCATTCGTACTAGGTTCAATAAGTTCAGATTCCTTCACAAATATCCCAATAAATCTATTTAATACCCAAAATACTCCATAAGCTTCTTCATTTCATTCCCATAAATTCTGCATCCTTAATTCTCAAAAGAAGCTTCCTTTTTATCTTTCCTCGAGTTCTCATTTTCCTCTTTCTCTCTCTTATCCTCTTAAATCTCAATTCATACTACTTATACCTACTTCCTACCAAAAACTTTCTGATCGTATCATCATTCATCCATTAATAGCTAAAAGGCAAGTTGTGAGATGAGAAGGAAAACTTTTTTTTTCTTCCTCTTTTTGTGCTTCCTGGCAGGCACGAAAGGAACTTCTTGTTTCATTAACTCGATTGGAAAATTATTATTGTGTGCGTGTTTGTGCTCTCATGTGTGTATTGGATGAGCTGTGATTATCGTTTTGAATTTCAGATTTGAGATTTTTTTGGGGTTTGTAAATTGGTTTTGATACGGAATTTGTCATTGGCTAACAGTGTGAAGACAACTGAATTTTATAAACCTAGTGTGAAGACATTTGCACTTAGAAAACCTATTGTGAAGTCACCTCAATTAAAGAATCCTATTGTGAAGACGCCTGAACTGGTAAAACCTAATGCGAAGACACCTGAATTAATCAAACCTACTGTTAATACGCCTGAACTAGAGAAACCTAGTGTGAAGACGCCTTAATTGATGAAACCTAGTGTGAAGTCGCCTGAATTAATGTCGCCTAATGTGAATACTCCTGAACTAGAGAAAACTAGTGTGGAGACGTGCGAACTATGGACATCTAGTGTAGAGGCACCTGAATCATAATCTTCTACTGTACTGTTAAAATACAAAACTTGAGTAGACCCAAAAGCAACGATAAAATTTCCATACAGCATATAAAAAAGTTTTAACTATGACTTCACATTTCTATAAAGAGCACGCATATGAATATATCAGCATTGAATTTAAAGTTTCTAAAGAAGATTGTGATCACTAATGTGGAAGATTTAATGTGTTAAGGAGCACAAAGTTCGCTTGAAAGCAATTAGAAAATGATTCAAGGATTTCATCGAAGGAAGTCAATTAAGAATAATTTTTGAATTTGAATGAGTTTTGAAATATATTTTTGGGATAATTTAAATTAAAAATTGTTCAAGTGAGTTGAGTTTTTGAGATGGAATAAATTATTCATGATTAAGTTTATTAGAATTATTTAAGATGATCTGGATGGGTTGGGAGTATTTATACTGCATGTCTTCACACTAGTATTGCTAGTCTCATAAGTCAAAAAAACTTCATCTACTATAGTTTCCTATATAGAACTAAAAGTAAGCCTGAGGTCAGCACAACTCGGCTTAAAAACTTTTCACTTCTAGCTTCCATTTTATTCATTCATGAAAATTTCTCTTCTTTAAAATTATTAAAGTTTTAAGGCATAAACTTTCTCATTCATAACTTTTTTTAAGGACTTCTCTTTTGCTACATCATTGAACATGACATAGGATACAAATTCATATAATATCATTTTGCATTCATCATTTTTTTTCTTATTTACAATTCTTCTTCCCATGAACCTTTTGGCTATCTTTTGGGTTACTTGTAAGTAAATGATACTTTTTTTTGTATTTTTCCAATGAAAAAAATATTGAAATCGAGTAGAAAAAAGTTTTGTGGATGACCTTCGGTTTTGGGGTGAATTTCTTCTTAAATTTGAAATTTGATAGAATATTTGATTGAGATGATGGAGAGGCTAGTTGGAATTAAAGGTGAAAGGTTGAAGTTTTCCTTTATCGAGTTTTTATTGGCTTGAACTTTAATGTGAAGGCTCCTTATTTTCATATTACTAGTGTGAAGACACCGCAACATTCAAAATTGTATCGTAAATTCACTTGAATCTTAACAACAGTGTGAAAGCACCTGAATCTCAATACTCAAATGTGAAGACACCTGAAGAATAAAAATTCAATGTGTGGGCATCTGAACCTTAAAAACATTATTGTGAAAACACCTGAACATCAAAAATCTATTTTGTAGGCAACTGAATGTCAAAACTGTAATTTGAAGGCACCTGAATACTAAAAACTCAAATGTGACTGCACCTGCATATTAATAATTCAAATGTAAACACACCTGATTTCAAAAAATCACATGTGATTGCACCCGAATCTAAAAAACCTAATGTGAATACAACTTAATCTTAAATTTAAAGTGTGAAGTCGCCTGAACCTTGATTCTATTTTGTAAATGCACCTGGACCTCAAATTTCATCATCTTGATGTGAAAAATCTAATGAATTTGAATGAATTTGAATAATATTTAAAATACAAAAACAAATAATTTTAAAATCTCAATATAAAAAAAAAGCTCATTTAAATAAAATTTCTCACTTCTCAAAAATCTCCATTATCACAAAATGAATGCATCAATTAATTCTGGCAAAAAAAAAAGCTTTTCAACCGAATGAATGAATTTGAATATTCAAATAATTTTTTCATTCCCCCGCAAATTATCTCTCAGTAATTTTAAAATAAATTTTTATATTCTCCATAAATTTCGTGATTTTCTTAATTAAGAATCTTTTTTTTATTTTCACCTTGCCCGAATCTTTTGCTGTTTAGCTCATGAATATTCAGACTTCCGTTCAATTATGCAAGTCAAATTTCTTTTTTCCTCAATTCATTTTTCATTTTAGAGACGAAGAATGGCAAATGGATGCAATTTGCTGCACGCTTATTGTAGAATTTAAAGAGAGGAGAGAGTTGAAGCTGTTGTTGGACTTTAGAGGAAGACTATTTGGATGATTTTGTCAGATTTTTGAGGAATTTTGGAAAAATTGATTGATTTTAAATGATTTTTGGGTTTAGGTTTGATTTCTTTGATTTGTAGCTTGTCAAAACTAGTTGCTGGCTAGTCTTATAGTTGCGTTCTTATACACTTTACTGAGTTCTACTGTTTGGAGATCCAATAAGTATCCAAACGGCTCAATACAGAGTCTTAAAGCTAGTTCTCTACAAGAGTACACTCAAATTATGACTATTTATTCAAAAATCCAGGAAATTAAATCACATTTTATTGAATCTTTCTCAAATTTCCCACAAAACTCCCCCAAGGGTCCCCCAAAAAAACATACAAATTCCCCAACAACATTCTGTCTCTGCACGTTTATTCATTTCTGTCTTTTATTTCTCGTTGCCTTCCAAGAAGTGCACAAATGAGAAATAGAAACAAGATAAAATGAGAATATTTTAGTATTCATAGCAGAACCGGAAATTTATGAAAAAGAAAAAAAGATTTGTGTGCTCATAGCTATTCATTTAGATGTGTCTTCTTTTTTGTAGTCGACATAATTTTTAGTTTATTGTGCTGAGATTTATTTATTTTATTTTTTTTGGCAAATTGTAGGTTAGGAATTGAGGATTCAGAGGAAAGAGCGAACTGAAAGACTAAGGAAGCAGTTTTTACACGGTTCTTGGTTCTTGGTTCTTGGTTCTTGGTTCTTGGTTCTTGGTTCTTGGTTCATGGTTCTTGGTTTTTGGTTCGTGGTTCTTGGTTCTTGGTTCTTGATTCTTGGTTCTTGGTTCGTGGTTCTTGGTTCTTGGTTCTTGATTCTTGGTTCTTGGTTCTTGGTTCTCAATTCTTGGTTCTTGGCTCTTGGTTTTTGGTTCTTGGTTCTTGGTTCTTGGTTCTCAAGTCTTGGTTCTTGGTTCTTGGTTCAAACCTATTGATCACAATCTCAGTCCGAGTCTCAGTCGATCAAAAAACATTCAGCATTAAATAAATCAGCAAACACAAAAGAAAGTTTCTTTAAGAAACCATCAAAGCACTTACACGTGGAAATAAAAATTAATTAATTAAAGAAAAATTCTCAACAAGACATGACATGAGAAATTACGAAATCGCATGACTCAAGCAATTGTTATGAAAGCGACTGGGAAATATGATTATGTGCAGGATGTACCTCATTGAGGCTTTCTGATTCACTTTCTTTCGAGAAGTTTTTAAATTAGATTTTATTGCAATTAAATTGTTTTTATTTAATTTGATTTTGAAGGTTTTAATGTGAAAAATATTTAATTAATCCTCAAAAGTCACAATTGATTAGCTATTTATGAAATTACTGAAAACACCCTTCAAAAAAGTTTAATGCACCCCCAAACCCACCCACCACATATCATCAAACTCAAAAACAATTAAACCATTACAGCACTAAAAGTTATTTCCACCTCTCGCAGGCAATTAATTGCATTTAAGCATATAATTTAGACAAGTGCACATACATTCCAATTTATCTAAATTGTAAATTACTTTGCAGTCATCCATTAATTGCACTTACAATTAAATTGTAAATTAATTCACATTCTTCACAGTTTGGCATCGATTAATGGGGATGAGTTGTGGGCAGTCTGGTGGGAATCAATTGAATTTATTTCTATTGTGTTCGAAGCTTTTACAATTGATGATATTTGCAGTATTTTTAGAAATTGATAAGGTTTTGAGTTTGTGGTAGAATTTTAATTTTATATGAATTTTATAGGAAACTGAACTGACGCAGGGCTGAAGCAGGGCTAACGTGGGGCTGAAGCAGAGCTAACGTGGGGCTGTCATAAAGCTAGAACTCGAAGTCGATGAAACTTTTGTAAGGAGTCGAGTCGACTTCGAGCTCTGCATAAAGCTAAGGCAGAGCTAATCCAAGGCTAACGCAGGGCTGAATATATGAAAGGACTAGATTTGAACCAATTGTGTGTCAGCGTTCGAAGTTTATGTGAAATTTCGATAAAGTTGAGCTGACGCAAGTCTAAAGCAGGACTGAGGCTGGACTGATGCACAGATTATGCAAGGCTCAGGTTTAGCTCACGCTCAGCTGACGCACAGCTTTGAATATTGAAAAAGACCAGGTTTGAACCTAGTTTGTGTCATATTTAACATTTGTTTGATGTCGTTTTTGACATTTTTAAGTTGAGAAATTAAGATAAGTTCTATGTTTTAAGGACATAGAAGTAGCAATCTTTTTTATTTTGAATTAAATTCGTTCAAGGGGATCCAAAATCCTTAAAAAATTTAATAAAATACTGCATTCATTTTTTGGAAGAAAACTTGACTCTGCTCGTCGTTTCTGCTCACAGATAGCTTAGATGATAGAATATAGAAAAACTTTAACAAATCTAAATCAAACTCAAATTGCTAATGTTCCTCGTAATCCTCTCAAATCATATTTCAATATTATCATTTGCATTCCAAGCCAAACTTTAACAAATTACTTTTTCAACTAATGAGATTTTGAATTTAAATTAAACATAATTTTCAATCATATAATCACATCCATTCCTCAATGTATGCACAAAAATTTCACATTCAACTTTTTTCAGCAAACAAGAAAAACTTTTGTTCGAATCCAATTTTTCATGTTTTTCCAGTTGTTTTACATGTTTTTACAATTTTTTTTTCTCAGTCCATATAAAAATAGATTTGTGTTGTTAGGAACATTCAGCATGAATCCTTGCAACTTAGCTTGATACGAGTAAATTTTTCCATAAAAATAACAAAAAAAATATAATTTTTTTTTCACTTACAGTCTTTCAGTTTTTATTTAAATTTCACAAATAAAAGTTTCACTTTTTCTTCCTATTTTTGAACTTCCACGCTGGAATTTTTCTCAATTTATTCACAATTTTGTCAATTTTTTTTGTTTTTCCAGTCCAAATTATTATTATTTTTTGTCCACAGTTTGAAACACTCAGCAACAGCCTCAACCGCGTCTTATCACCGTAACTCGTCGATCGCAACTGATTACGGGAGCTCGTAGATGCACACTGTGACTGATAAATAATATTTTATGCTTTTGTGTATTTTTTTTTTTATTTTTTTTACATCTCCATTATGGCTCTGTCTGAAATAGTCACAGAGATTCTAAATTGTATCATTGTGTAGCCCTATTATGATGATTGAGGTACTTTGGCTGGCTGCATCTGATGTGACATATACATTGTTACTGTGTCACACAATAAATTGCGATGTTGTGTAGGTGAATTTAGTGGTTTTAATTTTTACAACTGACTTTAAGTATTGTTTAGTTCTAAACATAGAATACTGAGCTCTATGAATGAATGAATGAATGAGAAATGGGAAAATTAAAGTAAGTAAGTAAGAGTGACAAGATAAATAAAATAAAATAAAATAGTAAAAAAAGCTAATGGATGTAATTATGATGGATTGGGATTTGAGATTATTTTTGGTGATTTTACATTTAATTTCTTGAGATTACTATTTAGGTGATAAATCATTATTAGGTATGATTTTGAGGGACATTGTGGAATTGATCAGTATTTGGGGACAGTCTTGATCTCGATTTCCGGTGCTGGGTTCACAATTCTTGGTTTTTGATTCTCAGAAATTGGTTCTTGGTTTACAAAACTTGGTTCTTGGTTCTCAAAAATTGGTTCTTGGTTCTCACTTAATGGTTCATGGTTCTTGGTTCTCAGTTCTTGGTTTTTGGTTCTCAATTATTGGATTTTGGTTCTCAATTCTTGGTTCTTCGTTCTCACTTAATGGTTCTTGGTTCTCAATTCTTGGTTTTTGGTTCTCAATTCTTGGTTTTTGGTTCTCACTTAATGGTTCTTGGTTCTCAAAACTTGGCTCTTGGTTCTCATTTCTTGGTTCTTGGTTCTCATTTCTTGGTTCTTGGTTCTCAATTTTTGGTTTTTGGTTCTCAATTCATGGTTTTTGGTTCTCATTTCTTGGTTCTTGGTTCTTGGTTCTCACTTAATGGTTCTTGGTTTTCGAAACTTGGTTCTCAGTTCTCGGTTAATGCCACGCACAATACCATCCTTCCCGGTCAAACAAGAAAACCAATATTTTAGAACCACAATCACATAGAAATCATAATTTTCTTCAATAGAAATAGAAATAATAATCATAACAACAGCAACAAGAACAACAGAATCATGACAAGATGCTTCATTCAAACGACACAAACACAAAAGATGAGCTTCGAAAATTGCAGGTTGACAGGATGGAGAATGAAATGGAGCACAATAGGAAGATTTTGTAGGAAAATGAATTGCTTGGAGGGAAAACAAACAACAATAAAGAAAGAACGACTGTATCCTTGTGAATGCAATAGTTGAGGTTGAGGCAATGAAGGAGAAATTTAATGATGTTGTTTATGACAAATTCTTTTGTGAATGAGCATCAAATTGTAATGATATTGTTCTCAGTGAGATGTGCTGCAACAATTGCTGTTTGGTGCTGTTGAAGGAAGAGTTTAATGGAGTGGATGGTATTTTGAGGTTAAGATTTGTGTGGCTTTTAGGATTTTTGTGATTTTTAAAGCCATTTTTTGAGCGCGGTTTTCTCGAATCAGAAATTTTGAGCATGATTTTCTCAATTTGGAAGATTTTAAAGTATTATAAGTAATGAGCGCACTTTTCTATGCTAAAATTTAAGAAAAATGAGCGCACTTTTCTCTACTAAAATTAAGGAAAAATGAGCGCAATTTTCTCTACTAAAATTAAAGAAAAATGAGCGCACTTTTCTCTACTAAAATAAAGGAAAATTGAGCGCACTTTCTCTTTCAAAATTAAGGAAAAATGAGCGCGCTTTTTTCTACTAAAATGAAGGAAAATTGAGCCCGTATTACGGATTACTGATACAAATTCTCAGATAAACTTTCAAGATTTTCAATCTAAGTATTTGTTTCTGCTTCTCAGTTCCCCAAAACAAACATCAGCAAATACTCCTTCCTATTAAATGTAATAAAAGCAAATCCATAATTCCCATTCATTCAAATTATCCAGAAACATTTTAAACATAAAACTTTTCTTAATAAAAAATTCAAAGAATAAATCGCATTTTCCGCTTATTTTTCATTCAACATGAGAGCCTAGCCAGCAGAATAAAATGTTTAAAATCAAAGAATTTTCACAACCGAAAATGCGGAAATGAGAAGCATAAAAAAATATTCTTCAAAGCTTCTCCCCCCAACGAATGGAAAAAAATAGCGATTTTGCCTCATTATTTATTGAAATTTATGGGATTCATAATGTGCTTGTATGTTGTTTGGTACGCATACATAAAAAAACATTTAATTCATTTATTGCTTTTGGTTGTATTTGAATTTTTGTGCATGTTTTTATTTTTGGAATGTGCTTTAAAATTTAATTGAAAATGAAATTTGTGGTTATAGTTTGTGGAGATAAGCTGGGTAGTTCGGGGTTGGGTGGATGTAAATTAATCTCTGATGAAAATTTCATTAATTGGCAAAAATATTCAATTTCAATGCAAATAATGAGGGATTTAATAATAATGTTGTAATTAAATATGTTTCGTGGAAATTTGAATAATTTTGTATAATTTAATGTGGATATTGAATGGGCGGGAAAAATCTGATTTAATAATGAGGACTTGATGAATATGCAGGTCTAATTAAAAATTTCAACATTGAATAAAGTGATCATTATTTGGTCTAATTGGCATTATTGAATCTTGCAAGTTAGAAAAAGCTAAAATTTCTAACTTGAGAAAAACGCGCTTAAATTTCCAAATTTTGAAAAATATGCTAAAATTTTTGTTTTAAGAAATTCGCGCTAAAATTTTAAATCCTAGAAAATTGTGCTAAAGTTTTCAACTTGAGAAAGACGCGCTAAAATTTCGGATTCAGAAAAAAACATTCAAATTTCCAGTTTCAGAAAATCTCGTTAATTTTTTCAATTTTGAAAAATCGCGTTTAAATTCTATTTCGAGATAAATGCGCTCAAATATTTAAAATTTCTATTTAAATCCTTCAAAAAGCTCTAATATTAACATCATAAATCCACACCTTCACCACCAACCCATCTCAAAACCACCTTCAAACTTCTTAATTTTCCAAATTAAATTTTCTATTTTTCTAAAAACCCCTTCCAGCCTCACGCGTCTGAATTTAATTACCTCACATTCTGCTCTTGTTATTTCACATATTTTCCTGTTATTTTAACTTCAATTTACGGTCCTGCATAAATTTCAACATTCTCATGTGTGTAGTATTAAATCCAATGGCAACAGCAACAACAACCACATGAGCAGCTATGGTGACAGCACAAAATGTTATATGTAATGGGACCTGAAGATGATTTGTTGTGTCTTTTAATTAGTTTCTATTTAGAGCTTAATGGGCGTTGCAAGTTGTGTTTGGGGAAGCTTTCTTTAGGGTTTAATTTTTATGGGTTTTGGGAGTTTAAATTGAAATTCTTGTAAATTTTGAGACTGAGCGCGATTTTCTGAACGAAGAAAATTTTAGCGCAATTTTCCCAAGTTGGAAAAATTTTAGCGTGGTTTTCTCAAGTTGGAAAAATTCAATTTAAATCTTGAGACATCCCAAGAGCGATTTGACATTAAAAACTTTTCAAATCAGTACTCGAAACCCACTCTAACCCCCAAGAGATCTCAAAAAACCATCCAACAAATGCTCAGCAAACAAATTCTATAAATGTACTTTCCCAGTCAAGCTCGATAAAATGTCTCAGCACACCTCCGAGCAATTGAAAATTTATTGCCATCAATTGACATTTACAACTTTCCATAAAACATTGAAAATTGCGTCGCTGACAACCAAAACAATATCCATAGAAATTTCTCAAATTCTTATAAATCACGATTATGCCTCAATTTAATATCACCTTATCCGTATCCTCCAGCCACCTTTCATCTTAATGCTTTTTATGCACTAAAAGTGTGTACATAAATTTTCAATCTTACAGCAATAATCATTCAATGACCCATGAAGGGATTGGAATGGGAATTTTGAGGATGGGCGAGGATGAAAAAAGGTTTGTGCGTTGCTACTAAAAACATAAAAATCAATTTTCCTTTGTCTTTGATTGCTTTTTAAAAGGAGCTTTTGGTGGTTTTTTTGAGGTTAGGTTTGGTGACTGTCTTTGTTTTGGTATCTGAATTTAATCGGCTATCTTCGGATTAGGTTGATTATCTTCGGATTTAATCGGTTATCTTCGGATTTGATCGGTTATCTTTAGATTAGATTGATTTTCTTCAAATTTGATCGGTTATCTTCAGATTAGGTTGATTTTCTTCAAATTTGATCGGATTTCTTCGGATTTGATCGGTTGAGTATTACTAAATTTAATCTTAGGATTAGGTTAATAAAATTAAACCAAAAAGTTCAGTTTGATAAATGCGCTCTAAACCCACTAAAAACCGACTCCCATAACATCTCCTACCCTCTTTCACATTCTCCACAGCAAAAGATTAAGAATAATCACATTTATTGCCACACTCATACCATGCACAAGCAGTTATTGCTTAGAGAATGAAATGTTACTATGGTGGCACTTCCTTCAATGTTGTTTTGTCTTCTTTCTTTATTCATTTTTTTTGCTTGTTTCTCGTAACTTGCGATATGATGAGGACATAAACAACAAGAAAACATTTTTTTCCTGTTCAGTGTTCTTATTTTTATACTTTTATTGTTCTTGTTTCTTAGATGAGGGTACTAGGAGGGGTGATCTGTAAGTTTTGACTAGAAAAAATGTGCAAAATTGTGAATTTTATGTAGATTTTTCCAGAATAATTGCACCGAATCTCTTGATGGATCTCAGTAAACCATCCAAAATTAGAAAACTATATCCAATCCCCACCCATCATCTCATTATTTTCAGTCTTTTTATTCCATCTTGTATTTTTATTGCTGTTGCCGCTACTAGGCAGAAAAAAACAGGAAGGAAACTAATGATAAAGAAACAAGGACGTCAACTAGAATAGAAAAAAAAACAAAAACAAGAAAAATTTAAATCCATTTATTGTCGTTGCTGACATTTAAACTTTGACTATTAGTGCTGTTTTGTTTTATGGCTTTTGGGCTCTCATGCGGGGCTAGAGTGGAGCTTTTTTGCGTTGCTTGAGATGCGATGATGATGCTGATGGAAATTTTGTTAATGGCTTTAATGAGGACATAAAGTTAAAATAAGGATTTGTGAGTGTTTTTGACAATTGTCGTGATTGTTGAGTTTGGTTAAGGCAAAATAATGATTTGAGTGTGGAATTTGTGGAACAATGCTCAATTGGAAGCTTTAAAATGAGCTTTTTAAAATTTAAGAGCTTTTTCATGCTTTTTAAGCTTTTTAATTTTTTGAAAGCGTTTTGAATTTACTTGAAAGTTTTTTCAAATTTAGGGAGCTTTTTTGAATTTTTGGGAGCTTTTTTGGCTTTTTGAGACCTTAATTCGGGAGTTTTTTGAATTTTTGGACGCTTTTTGAAAGTTTTGAAATTTTTGGAAGCTTTTTAAAAATATTGAAAATTTTGGGAGCTTTTTTGAAATTTTTGAAAGCTTTTTGAAATTTTAAAAGCTTTTTGGAATTTTGTCCAAATTTTTGTCCTTAAATAGCTTCGAAGCTTTCATAACTCTTTTATATGCAACACATTCAGAAAATCCTAATTACCAAATCCTCAAAAATTTCTACAAAATCTATCTTATTCACAAAAATTAACTCAAACGCCTCCAAAATTAATGAACGACAAAAAAATTCATTTTTATTACCCAAAACGTGAACGAAATATTTTTAGCTATGACGAACGACTCACTCTGTTGCCATTTAAACTTCTCGGAAGGAATCAAGAGAAAAAGCAAATTTGCATTTTATTGCCTGATTTTTATCAAATCTTGTCCAGTTGAAGCTCTTGTGCTTATCGCGTGAATGGAAAAATTTTAATTAAATTTTTTTTTCTCTTCATCTCTTTTTCGTCATTTCGCTTTTTTTTTTGCTGTCGTTTAATTAATTTTTTTTTATTTGCGATGTAAATTCTCTTCTATTTTGCATGCTCTGATAGTGTGGGATGTGATAAAATGGACGGAAAAAGATATATTTATGCTTGATTTTTTATTATAGTGGGAGATGATGGGGTTATTGAGAAGATGTGGAGTGTTTGGTAGTCAAGATGGGGTTGTTGAGATTTCGTTTGAAGACTTTACAGTAATTGTTGATATTTGAGTTCAAGAATTGAAATATTCTGCTTAGAAATCATAAAAATGTCATACAACATCCAAAAATTTTAAAAAAAATTGCCAAAAATTCAAAAAAGCTCTTAAAAATTCAAAAAGCTCCCAAAAATTAAAAAAAATCTAAAAAAATCAAAAAAGCTCCCAAAAATTTTTTTAAAAAGCTTTCATAAATTTAAAAAAGCACCCAAAAATTTAAGAAAAATCTCCCGAAAATTCAAAATAGCTCCCAAAAATTAAAAAAAATTCAAAAAATTAAAAAATCTCTCAAAAATTAAAAAAGCATACAAAAATTCAAAAAATTCCAAAAATTTAAAAAATACTCCCAAATTTTTTAAAAAAATCTTCCGAAAATTCACAATATCTCCCAGAAACTAAGAAAAGCTCCCAAAAATTAAAAAAGCTCACAAAAATTCAAAAAGCTCATAAAGATTTAAAAAACTTCCAAAAATTTAAAAAAACTCCCAATTTTTTTAAAAAAAGCTTCCAAACTGAAAAAAGCTTTTAAAAATTCAAAAAAGCTCTCAAAAATCATAATCTCAGTACAGCAATCTTTACTGAGAGTTTGAATAAATTAAATTCAACTTTTTAAACTTCAATTTATTGCCAAAATCATTAAATTTCATTTTTATCACTGCTTAAAGGCAAAATAATTCCATAAAATTATGCAAAAAAAAAACCTATTAATGAGTCCATACCTTTGCTGCTCTTACAAAATTTCGGGTATAATCACCAAAAAAAAAATCCAAAATCATCGTTTTAAAAGGGATCAGATATAAATAAAGTCGGAGGGTCGGTTTTAAATATTTCATGTCATTAATTATTGCCGTTTAAGCACCAACTTCAGAATCCGGAAAAATGAATATAAAAAAATTATTAAATGAGCAATCAGCACACAAAAATTCCAACACAATCATGCCTGCAAACCAAAACAATCATGATAGTAAATTAAATTTAAATGGAATAAAAGAGCCACGATCGGTAATAAATGTGGAATATTCAGCATACATGCACACGTACATGTGTGAATATTCAGATTCATCTCAATTTCCACATCATAAAAAGCAATTGAAAATGAATGAATGAAAAAAAAAAATTAAATTGCAGCTCGTAGTGTGATTTTCGTCACCGACACTTTTTATTCGTGTGATGGATTTTTTTTGTGAATGTTTAGTTGGGAAGAAGAAAAATTGATGGATTTAGGTGGTGCTGACTAGTCTTAGCCATAGAACTGGATGCTTTGGTCAAGATTTAGCTGTACTTTGTGATTTAAACTTCACTGAACTTAAAGTGAAGCACTTGAGCCAAAATTTCGCTCCAATCGATGAATCTAAGCTAGAATGCGACACACCACTTCTTCCAATCCATCTCTAGATATCCATAACAACCCCCTTTATACATAAATCACTCTAACATGAACTTATCAACATTACAAACAAAAACACATGCTTTCAAGTCTTTATTTAACTCTTTTTGATCTTCAATGAAGCTGAAAAACATCAAACAAAATTTTTTTTACGAGATAAGGAAATAAATTCGTGAAAATTTCTGTTGTTTCAGGTTGATCCGAGCTTAAAAGATATGCTTTTACATTAAATAATATGTTTTAAAAGATAATAAGCCATGAATTAAAATGAATTCGTTGAAATTCGAGACTTGAATGAGTAGGTTGTGGTGCAGGATTGAGGGAATGAAGGATGAATGGCTTGAAAACGGGAATTTTTTTTAGGGAATTTAGATGCATGGAAATTCTGTGAATAATCTGGGATTAGGCAGGCGTCATGCAACTTTCAGGATAACTTACTTTACTGCGATAACCCTCGCTAAGGATTGTGATCTTTGAGGTCCCTAAAATGCTGCCTGGCACACCTGGCTGATTCAATTACGAATGAAAACTTCAATTTGACACCAAAGCTCAACTATCAGAAGAGTTTTGTCAAAAAAGTCACTAATTTGAGTTTTGACTGTGCTCCTGTACTCGAATCTTCATCTTTGGTCACATTGGGCTACAATTCTGTCTTAGACAAACCAGGAAGAGCTAATTTGGAATATAGACTCAATATAGACCACCAAACCTGTTCGATGCAGTTGAACATATTTCAATATTTGATGAATTTGCATCTATTCCTGCTATCAGCTGTATTTTTACCTACCAATATTATCAGACCCAACTTTAAAGTATTTTTCACCCCTCTCATCCTTAAAATCACCTCCTTCTAAACTCTCCAATAACAGATCAATTAATTCTGACCCAATAATCTCGTTTTTCATTCTCGCCCTCTGCTTTTCTGCTCTAAATTCTTCTCATATTTCATTTAATCCTCCTATTTAAAACCACAAATGATTCAGAACAATAAACCAGACACAGGAAGTGATAAAAAGAGCAGAATGAATTGAAAAGAGGGTCTTGACATTTTGACACTTCATTAATTCAATTAGACTTAATTAGAATGTTTTGTGTGAATGAAATTTAGAATCTGAAGATTTTTGTGGGACTTTTAAGGGTCGATGACTTATTGATGAGCTAGTTTAGATGTTTTGTGTTCTTTATTTGAGTCACTTGAAGACAATTGATGGTAATTATGAGAAGCTAGCCAGCTTAATGCCTAGAAACGACCTCCACTCTTCCTTCCTCACCACAGAAAATCAAATAAAGTCAAAATTTCTTCATCAAATCTCAATAAAGACAATCTTTTTTATTTTCATTAAATCGACCAACTATCAATTCAGACACTTTTTATTGACACTTAAGACACGACACAATGATTAGAAGTTGTCGCCAATGAAGCAATAAAAGTTAAGCACCTTTCTTAATGCCACATAAAAAAAGAGTGAGGTTAAAAATAGAGTTTATTAAATTGTTTGGGGATTGTGAAGTTTATGAGCAAAAATGAGGTTTATTGGATTCTGTTTTGTGGTCAATTGAGATTATTTTGAGGGGTTTGTGGCATTTTTGAGCATATTCAGGCTTAGAAATCTATGGAAAACGACATTTACAGCGTCACAGGACACAGGGTGGTTAATACTTGCATAACTGCTAATTAAGTAGGCAATGCGGGTCAATTGAGATCCATAACGTAACCTGGATGGCATCTGAAGTTGTCTTGATCGCTAATTGTAGCCGTGCCTATGACAAGGCGACGTCACACAAAGGAGGATAGGGGAAACGAAAGAGGGGAGTTTACTATCATCATTCAAAAAATATACATCGAATTTATTTTGTGAATTTATAATTCCAAATTAATGGCAATAAATAAATTGCAATAGTTCATATTTAGTTCATATATAGTAGATATATACATTTATTGTTTATTTAAATTAAAGGCATAGCCAAAGGTGCTGAAATTGGCACTAAAATTGAAAAATAAATGAAACCATATGAGTTTTCAGACACATGATCTTTTTCATAGACATTTCACATATTTAGAACTAGACATTGGAAGAATTTCGTGTGAAAACCCTAGATTAGTGCAGTCATTGTCGGTTTATAGAGTTTTTGATTCATCTGTGAATGGCTTTCGACCTATTGTGATTCCATTAGTTCAAATTTTCGACCCATATAAAGAGCTAGACTTTCATACAGAACAACCAAGAGTTATAAATCCAGTTCCAATTACACCATTTTCCTTTATTGAACCCCCAACACCGCTACATAATTTGAAGTGCAATATTGCCTTCAGTCACTAGTAGCTCCTAGCAGGGGCGTAGTCAGGAATTTGAAGAGGAGGGGACAAAAAAATTAAGAAAGGGGGGGGGGGGGGGGATTTTTGTGATTTTTTAATAAAAACCCATTTCAAAATAAAGAAATTTCTGTTTACGTTGGGGGATTTGTCCCCCAAATCCCCCCCTCCCCCCTGGTTACACACCTGGATCGTAACATAGTGATGGTTGCTAAAATCAGCTGTCAAATCATCCAAGACCCCCAAACTCTCCATCCACATCTCAACATATTTTTTTTCCCAATTAGCTCCTTAACATTCATGATTCTTGTCTAGAAACAGAATCAACAACAAACAATCCATAAAAATAGAACACAACAATCCATTCCGCATCCCACACTCACTCATTGAACTTCATATTCCCTTTTTATTGCTTCAACATGCTGAATTTACTATTATTAGACTATAGTCTTATCAATAGATCCGTAATGATTGTATTCAATGAAAAATTGAATTTATTGTGCAGTCGATAATAAAAGGAGGAAGCACAAAAATTCAATTAACACGAAATAGATTGTTTTTTTCTTTTATTGTTTTTTCATCAACTTGAATTACGTCATTTAATGAAAGTTTTTTTGGATTGAGTCAGAGATTGAAGTCACACTGCTTAGGTCCATCGAAGGTGGACTGTTTAAGTATTTTCGTGGCTGGTTTCTAGGACTACCGGGGCTCGATTCTAAAGACTCATTGAAACGTCATAAAATCTCAGACCTCCTTTCCCTGAAAAAAGTAATGTAATAAGCCAGGCCTGAAAACTAGTTGGTATTAAGTTGCTAGGATTTCATATAAAGAGGCGGTATTTGGGGATATTTGTAAGGAAGTTGGGGGTATTTATCGGTAGAATGCCTAATTTTCGAGCATGGGTAATAAGACAACCCTAGCTTTTAAGCTATTCACCCTAGATATCAGGTGCATAGCCAGTCATAATTTAAATAAGTTTTGGACTTTTTTTTGGCCACGACCAATTTAGGATTTACATTGTTGCCTTAAAAACCATTTCAGCGCCTGGTTTCTTTGGCTACCAGAGCACCCTACCTAGACTCAGATTAATTTTAATTAATTGAAATAATATTTTGCCCTTTTGGTTAAAATTAAGAATTTCAATACCGGCCCAAAATTTCAATCCCGGGATTACTGTATTAGAAATTGTTGATTTTGAAATTACGTTTAACACGATCAAAATAAAAGATCTCGAAAACGGGATCCAGGGATTGAAATCCATAGTTTGAATAATCAAGTTAGGCTAGACCTTAAAACCAGTCCCAAATACACCATATGCTTGCAAACTAGACTTAAGATGAAGACTGATGAAGTTATTTGAATCAAGAACCTCCAACCTCCTTCAAACAATTTTCCTGTTTGTTGAAAAGTCAACTTCGAGGTCTGGCTTTCGGTCTTTTTGTAGTCTAATTTGCGTGCAGATGAGATGAGCTGAACAAAGCTGTAAAAAAATCAAGAACATAAGAAATGTGGAAAAAAATTGTTAATTAACGAAAGATAATAAGACAAAAGATAAAGAAAATTATGGAACATCAGATCTTATTATCTCTAAATTGACTATCGATCATCTTGTTTTGTTTGTAACAAAAAAAAAACACATTTGCTGAATATTCACAAAAGATGTGACAGAATCATATGTTGGTGATGTAATAGTATTGGATGCTGGGTAGTCAGGAGTACTTACTGTAACCATGTTCCTCCGTTAAGCTTAGGTTATAACAAAAGGCTTTAAATCAAACTCTGTTGCTGGCTTTGTGAGCTGATTTATTTATACAATTTGTCTGTCCGCACATTCAGCTGACATTCTTTAATCATTGCTTGTAGCTTTTAAAGCTCATTAGTAAGGATTGCTTTGTTGATATCCAACTTCACTCATTCGAAAGCTTCTGACTAAGTCCAAGCAGGGCTCGAAGTCGACTTGAAAATTTATAAAAAAAGTTAAAAAAAATCTGAAATTCATAAAAAAAATCTTTAATAAAATGTTAAAAAAATTATTGAAATTTTTTTTAAAATTTTGAATTTTTATTTGCAATTTCTTTTCGTTTCTAATACAAACAATGAGATTTTTTTCTTTTAATAGTTTTGAATCAGTGACATTTTTGTGTATTTATTGAAATTACTTTCAGCACTATTGTGTTAATCAGGCGCTTACATACGAGCAGGGTTGTTAAAACATATTCTATTTTACAGAATATGTACACATATCCAACACATTTTGCATGTTCACGTGTACAATGTGTGGCAGAATTCATATGTTGGCAGATAATATATGTCACACATTGCATATGTGCACATATTTTATGTGTGATGTGTGCACATATTTGATGTGTGACACATTATTTTGTGTCACATATGAAAATGTGTGATGTGTGACACATATTTATGTGTGTAGATATCATGTGTAAACATGCAAAATCTGCACATATTTATTAATTTGCGGGACTAAAGTGGTATTTTTTTGTAGAATTTATTTAAGAAATTATTGATATATAACCAAAACAGTCAAATACTGAATAAAAGAGTTAATTTTCTCCAAAATATGTTCATCAAACTGTAATTTTAAACTAATTTGATTTTATTTGTTGGAGAAATGAAGATTAAACTAAGAATGATGAGCTTCAGTTATAATCAATACTTTAATAGTAAAACTCGTGTCCCTTAATCACTTGTAAATCAATTTTAAGTCAAGTTTTCCGAAAATAAAGTCAAATTAGTTTAAAATTACAGTTTGATGAACATATTTTCGACAAAATTAACTCTTTTATGCAGTATTTGACTGTTTTGGTTATATATCAATAATTTTTTAAATAAATTCTACAAAAAAATACCACTTTAGTCCCGCAAATTAATAAATATGTGCAGATTTTGCATGTTTACACATGATATCTACACACATGAATATGTGTCACACATCACACATTTTCATATGAGACACAAAATAATGTGTCACACATCAAATATGTGCACACATCACACATAAAATATGTGCACATATGCAATGTGTGACATATATTATCTGCCAACAAATGAATTCTGCCACACATTGTACACGTGAACATAATTTTAAAAAAGGCCAGATTCTATTTTTAACCACCCTGCATACGAGCATATGTTTAAAGAACCTCTTACGGTCCTCTTACGGAATCGAGAATAGAGTTTTGTTTATTTGATGACAAATTAAGATTGAATTGTCATCAAATGCATATAGTTGAGCAGTCCTGGACTCACTTGTTGCTAGTAACTTGATCAATTGAGCTTTATTAACTTATTCGCAGAAATAAGCTTAGAGACAAGCTGAGAGACCAGCTTAATTCTTCAAAGTATCGCAACTAAAAGCAATTTCAATAAATACAAAAAATTGATCTGATTTAAGCAAGATAAAAGCAGTTTGTTGGAGATGAAATGTTGATTAACTTCTACCCAAGTGGTTCTAAGGATTATTTGCAAAGCTGATTCAATGACATCTCAAACAACTTGCTTTCCACCTTAAATATAAGTTTAGAACTTTGGCATTCTACGCGTTTTACTTTTTGTTACTATAAAGAAATTTTTTTGATATTGGCATTTTTTGGTTTGACATTTTTGGGGGAATTCTGATTGAATTGTGGCTTTTTAAGGTATGGAACGTAGGCACGAAGAAGTGTGTAGACCGGATTGAATGTAAAATGCTGTGCTAGGTCCATTCAGACACATGTTCTTGGTCATTAAATGATATTTCTTACACCTTACTCGAATTTTTTTATCGATACACTAATGTGCCGCAGCACACGGGTTGGCGAACACTGCCTTAGTATGATTAAGTCCATACCTATTTACAACCATCAATCCAACAGAACCCCACAAAAGACAAAACCAAAATAATCATGATTTTTTTTAACAATCAATTTTTTTCATTCACTTTTTTTTTCTAAAATTAATTGATTTTTTTAGACACTCAGAAATTTTACATTAAAATTTATGTTAAATGGAAGATTTTTCATTACAATTTTCGATTCCTTTTCAGTGGTTTCTTTTGCTATTCTTTCAGACGTTTGAGTATGACTGAAAATTGAGTTTTTTTTAAATAGATTTGCTTTTTTGTAAGTTTTCTAAGTTTTTATTTTAATTTAATTTTTATGAATTAATAATTGTTTTTTTATTTTTTAAACTAGATTTGAGTTTTTAAAAAGATTTGAGCTTACATAAAATTAATTTGTTCAATTTTATAAAATTTTAACAAATTTAAATATTAATAATTTTTAAATTCCTGTAAAATTGGTGAATTTTAACAAAGAAGTTTTTAAATTTACTGTTTAATAAATTAACGTTTTTTTTATATTTTTAAAATCTCACTTAAAAATTATCACAATCATTGGTAAAAATTTGAGCAAAAATTGACAGTGAACAGAAAAAATTTAAAATTCTAAAATATTCAACAAAAAATAATTGTTTTATAATTTTTCAACAATCTTACTAGACATTATACCTAAACAACAGTTCAGTAGTGATTTCAAGAGTCTTAATTCTTATTCATTAAAATATTTTTTTTTCTACTTTACAATTTTTTATTCTAAATTTCTTTTAAAATATTTATTAATTTTTTGCTAAACAATTATTTTACATTTAGCTTAATTTAAAATAAAACGATTATTTTTATAGAAAAAAATGTAAAAAAAGTTTAAAAAATTCTTATAAAAAATTGATAATCAAATTTAAAAAATTTGCTAGAATTTTAACTTCCAATTTTTGAAAAACATTCTTCATCACCAAAAAATCCAATCGACCAACTCTGTTTCAATATTTACAATTATTTGAAAATTCTAATTTTACAGTCTCATATTTTTTATAATAAAAACATTTTTTTCTACAAGATTTCCTACAATTTATTAGCTTAAAAGTTATCTTTTCACATTCAGTAGTACATTGGATGATAGGAAGAATCTTGTGGTCATGGCTGTGGCGATGCAGAAAGCTTTAAATGCATTTGCAACATTTTTTCAGATTTTGCTACTTTCAAAAATATTTTCGGGGCTCATTTTTGTTTTGCTTTTTTTATTTTGTCAATTTTAGCAAATTTTTTTCGCATTCTTTTGGGAAAAGTGAGATTAAAATTGAAAATTTCTTTATAATTTAAAACATTTTGAATTTCAAAAATTAAAATAAAATCAAAGATTAGAAAAATTCTAGAATTGGAAAATCAATTTTAATCTCATTTTTCATATTCTGGACTGAAAAAGTGAAGCAAAATTAAATTTTTTATTTATTAATAATTCTAGCAAATGTTTTAAGTAAACAAATAATTAAATTAAAATCTCAGCTTATTCAATTATTTTTCTTAATTAAACCAGCACTTTAAGTACTTTTGAGAGCAAAACAGTTTCATTTATTTTTAAAATTCTACTTAATAACTACGAAGATTTTAAATATTTGTGATCAAATTTGACTTTGCTTGCTAACTTAGCATCTAGATGATGTACATTAAGTGATTGATTGACTAATTTTGAGTATCCTAGAGTATCTCCTCGTTACATGAAATTATCTGTGAATAAATTAAACATTAAATAATGAAAAATGATTAAATTAAAAATTTTTAAATTCGTGTAAATTTTGTTTATGGATTTAGCAGTTCTTATTTAGTGATCTTTAAGATTTTAACACTGTATCCACACTAGAAAGTATTGCGCAATTATAAATGAAGCTATAAAAGCAGATCATCATAATTTACTGAGAAAATTTTGTAGCATTAAGATAGAAAATGCAACAAGTAAGAAAACTAGGAATGAGGCGCATTTTTAATAATCCTTACCTCAAAAATTATTAACCTTTATATAATCTAACCTCCAAACTTACTAATTCAAAATGTCCTAACCTCAAAACTTTCTAGCCTTAAAAAGTTCTTTACCTCAAAACTTATTAACTTCAAAATTTACTAGCCTCAAAAGTTCCTAGCCTCAAAAGATCCTAGTCTCAAAAGTTCTTAGTTTCAAAATTTCCTAATCTCAAAACTTGTTAACCTCAAAACTTCCCAACCTTAAAAAATTCCTAACCTCAAAAGTTCGTAGCCTCAAAACTTCCTAGCCTCAAAAATTCTTAACCTCAAAATATTAAATACAGCATCTCCTGAATATTGAAAACCCAGTCCATCACCCAAACCACCTCCAATTCCACACCTATTCTTAAAAATTAATGCCATCCACTCAAAAGGAGCTTCACATGATAAATTTATATCGCCTTGACTTTACAAAAAGTAGCGAGCATGATAAACGGATGAAATATTCCAGAAACTGCTGCCATTATTCTACTTAAGCTTTTATTTACACTTCCATTATACACACACAAAGATTGTTGAACGAGCGAAAGACTCGAGAGGAAGGAAAAGAAAGCTTCCTGACAGACATTACTGCTTTCTCGCTTCTAGTGCTGCTCATGTTTGCTTATTTATTTATATTTATAGCGTTTGATAAACATTGAGATGACTACGAGTATGGAGGGAGCGTGGGGAGGGGCGATTCTCATATAATGAGGATGTTTGTGTAGCAATAAAGTGATACAATATATGAGCTTACAAGTCAAGAAGCTGCTTGAAGAATTTTATGAAATAATCGGCAAGGTTGAGGAGATGATAAAGGATGATGGTTCATTTTGAGACGGGTTTGGTTTGATTTAAAGTTAGAAATGGTTTAATGTCTTTTTAAGAGTAAATTCAGATCGAGATAAGGCAGATCTTCGTGTGTCTTTGCTTTATAGTTCTACGAACTCAAATAACAAGCACGCTAGCCAGCTATACAACCATTGAAGCGAGGACAAAGCCATGGAAAGGCTTTTAACAGTCCTTTTTTTAAATAAATTTTGGCATTGACATTCCATACTTAAATAATCTTCTAAGGAAAAAAAGTCAATCTACATTCAAAATAAATATTTCATTAAAATTAACAAAAAAATGTCCTTTTCAGCCTTTTTTCCTTTTTTTAAAGTCAGCATCTTTTTTAATATTTCCTTTTGACTCTAGGAAATTCTTACCAGTTCTTATTTTGTTACTTAACTTCAAAAGTTTCACCTTTTCATGGTTTTGTTATTGAAATAAAAGAAGAAATATAAATATGTAATGCAAGAATTTTTATGGCAAAAGGAAGTGAAATTCCTGAATGTTAAGGATAGAGTAAGGGCTTAGTAGTACATGTGGTGGTCAGCAGAGTTGAGCTTATTTTGCAAAGCATTGGAAGGAGTTTTTGAATTTATTCCTCAATTTTTTGCTCATTTTTGTTTTTTTTTGCTCAGTTTTCTACTCAGTTACGCTCAGTTTTTTGCTCAGTTTTGCTCATTTTTGCTCAGCTTTCTGCTCAGTTTTGCTCAGTTTTGCTCAGCTTTGCTCAGTCTTTTGCTCAGTTTTGCTCAGTTTTGCTCAACTTTCTGCTCAGTTTTGCTCAGTTTTGCTCAGTTTTGCTCAGATTTTTGCTCAGCTTTGCTCAGTCTTTTGCTCAGTTTTGCTCACTTTTGCTAATTCTTGCTTAGTTTTCTGCTCAGTTTTCTGCTAAGTTTTGCTCAGTTTTCTGCTTAGTTTTGCTCCATTTTCTGTCCCGTTTTGGTCAGTTTTCTGCCCAGTTTTGCTCACTTTGCTCAGTTTTGCTCAGTTTTGCTCAAATCAAGATCAAAATTTATTTATTTATGGATGACTAAGAGGCGGAAATGATGGCAAAAGCTTTAATTTTCTTAAAGGTCTGATGATTTTGGACAATAGCTGTTGATAGACTTTAATGAAAATTGCTTTTTGGGATGGGGAAGTTGAAATTGTCGTGTGATTAAATTGAGGGGAGATATTTAATTTAGTTGAGGATGTTGAGAGCTTTAAGAATGTCAGGAGGTGATGCTTTGGTGGAGCTGAAGCAAAATTGACTGATTTTAGTGGAAAGTTAAATTAAACTGAGAACAACTGACCCAGAATCTACTTGAAAATCAAACAGAACCCCAAGAAGAACACAACACATCGACAATAACTCACGAAACCCAATAATAAGTCCTTTTTTTGCATAACTACAAGCACCAGCTGCTGACGAACCGTTAAATACCAAGAAGAATTTCCAATATTTCAAAACCCAATCGACAGCAAAACAAGATTCGAGGATTTTATTGCAAATTGCTTAATTTTTCGGTTGGTCAGTTAACACTTGGAAAATATTTGACAGCTTGAGCCTTGTTTGGAATTAATTTTTTTATCCTTAAATAAACTTTTCATCTAGTTTTTCTTGAATTTATCTTAAAGTTCAAATAAAGGTAAGAAAAAATTACTAAAAAAGATGAAACAATTAAGCTAATTAGCCTGAGTGCTATAAACTAGATTCTTTGCTGAATTAAAATTGTACAAAACATAAAATAAATTTACAGAATTAAGTAAATAATATTAAAGTGTCTACGGACACCTTTTGTTGTTGAAAAGAGAATTTTCTCGCAAAGTTTTGTAATAATTCTCAGAAATTGTAATTTATTATGTCTTATGAACGTGATAATTTGACCTTTGGGGATTGTTATGATAGCTACGGCTCTAGGCGAGCAGATGTTATGTCTAAAAGTTAAATAGTATCAGAACTTGCAGTAAAAAGTTGGAATGTTGACTTGCAATTGCTCAATTTCGTTCAGTTTTGCACAATTTTGCTCAATTTTAAGTTAATTTTTTTCAAATTTTTTTCAAATTTTTGCTTAAATTTTCCCAAATATTTAGAAAAATCATTTCAAAGATGCCAAAAATCAAGCAACCCCCAAAAATTATTTAACATCACTTTACAAAAATTTCTCATCATTTTAATTATAAAATTCCAAAAAATCATCAAAAATTCAACATTTGATGTGTTCAACTAGCCACATTCCCAATTTAGATAATTGCCGCATCTGATTCGCACACAAAGCAATCTCCATATCAATGACTGAAATAATTAACTCGACCGAACACAAATCAGATTAGCATAAATAATTATTCGCAGATAATTGACTTACAGGCTTGACTATTTTTCAATAAATCCCCTTTGTTGTCATTTAATTTAGTCTAATTAATGCAATGACATAATTTGCTAATTAATTATTTTCAATTGAGTGAGTATTAGGAGGTGATATTAAATTTGTTTGACCGGATTTTGGGCGGGTTTCGAGATGGGTGACGATTATGGAATTTGAAGGGTTGTTTTTAAGGAAAGTGGTTGCCAGTTATGAAAGTCTTATAAAAATTTTGCAGTTTTTTCTTGGTTTAATCAAGATTAACTTGATTCAATCAAGTTATTGCTCAGTTTTTAATCAAGTTATTGCTCAATTGCGAGTCAAGTTGCTGCTCTGTCTTGAGACAAGTTCTTGCTCAGTTTTAAGTCAAGTTTTTGCTCATTTCAAGTCAAATTGTCGCTGTTTTGAGTCAAGTTGTTGCTCAGTTTTGATTCAAGTTGTTGCTCATGTCAAAACAAATTGTCGCTGTTTTGATTCAAGTTGTTGCTCAGTTTTGATTCAAGTTGTTGCTCAATTTTTGAGTCAAGTTATTGCTCAATTTTTAATCAAGTTGTTGCTTAAGTTAAATTCAGTTGTTGCTCGGAATGAAGTCAAGTTGTACCTCGATTGAAATTAATTTCATGCAAATCTTCACTTTTAAAGCTTTACAACTTTTTTACTTTAAATATAAAATCTGGAAGCTCCTTTGCCACCCTCAAAAAGCTGCTCAATAAGCTCCAGTTAATTATAAAAATCAACTCAATTTCCTAACCTCTTTTCCGCTCGACAAGCTTACACAAAAATTACAAAAAAAGAAGCACAGAGAGTAAAAAAATCACTGAATTCATTATCGCAGTATTTCCACATTCCCAAAAAAATTTAATCCTCTTTTGCGCACTTACTGAGGAGGAAGAGAGCGAGTAAGTGAGATGGAAAGAGGCCAGGTTTGTTGTCTCGAAATGAAGATAAAAAAAATTGTGCGTGTAAACATCCGAAAAAATTGAAATAAAACAACTGAAAATGTTAAAGAAGAAAAAGAGCAGCAAAAATTTCCATAAAGGTACGAAAAAAATAAAAGTTCGAGTAGATAAAAACAGAGGAAAAAAAAGGTAAAAATGGCACAAGACAATAAAAATAAAAATAAACAATCTATTGTTATGAGTCGAGTAACAAGGTGAGTTTAGTGTGGGTTTGTACGGATGAATAAATGGATTGTAATGTGAGGACCCACACGAACTTGATAGCTCTCAAAATAGTCTCGAGAATAAGAATGGATGATGATAATGGTTACGATGGTGAACTTGTGAAGTAGCACTGGGGAATAAAAAGCTATTTTTGAATTGGTATTTATGGCTTTACTAATACTTCAGTAGACTTAATTGAGGTAAAATTCAAACAGAAAATTAAGCAACAACTTGAGTGAAAACTGTTTATAGCTTGACTGAAAACTGAGCAACAACTTAACTGAAAACTAAGCAACAAGTTGTAAGGAAAATGAGCAACAACTTGAGTAGAAACTGAGCATCAACTTGAGTAGAAACTGAGCAACAATTTAAGTAGAAACTGAGCAACCACTTGAAAGGAAACACAGCAACAACTTGACTAGAAACTAAGCAACGACTTTTCTTGAAACTGAGCAAAAACTTTTCTTGAAACTGAGCAAAAACTTTTCTTGAAACTGAGCAACAACTTTTCTTGAAACTGAGCAACAACTTGGGTGGAAAAGGAGCAACAACTTTTATGTAAAGTGAACATCAACTTGAATGGAACTTATACCACAACTTGACTGGAAAGTAAGTATGAACTTGACTTAAAACTTAGCAAAAACTTGACTCAAAACTAAAAAGCTCACAAAAATTACTAAAAGCATCAAAAGTTCCTCAAAAAAATTCAATTTCAATTTTCTTTGATAAATTACAGCAATTCAGCACTCAAAGCAAAATATCATCACTGACTGAACTCTAATTCCATCAAAGCTAAAATTAAATTTCATTTCTCATGAATTTTTCCTCTCCAAAAAAGAGAAAGAAAAAAATTAAAATGAAAATTAATCATTTTTCCATCTCAAAGCTCCTTCATTTTTTATTTCAATTTGCTTTAATTCCGCATTTTTTCAGCTCGTAATTTCAATTTAACTCGAGAGCATGAAGCTCATTCAGTTAGTGTAGAATATTGGGCAGAACAAAAGGGAAATAAACAGTGAGTTTATGGGGTATGAACAGTAACAAACGGCAGCAGTTGTAATGAATAAATAAGAATTAAGAAAAGCAATAATGAAATGAGAGAAATTAGTGGGGTAATAAATTGGAAATGGAATGAAAGACAGGGGTGATGTAGTAAAAATTGAGATGTTTTTGGTTTGATGATTTGCAATTTTCTTCAGATAAACAAACTTTCTACCAAGATGACCGATTTACTACCGAGATGATTGAATTTCAGCCTAGATGACCGAAACTTCAACTGAGTTGGTCGAATTTTGCCAAGATGATGAAATTTAAACCAAAATTACGCAACTTTAGTCTAAGAAAACCTTACTTGATACCCAGATGACCAAATTCAATGCCTAGAGGACCAACTTTGCTTAATTTTATCTCCTAGATGCTAATGAATTCATCCTAATATCCATATTTTGTCTAAAAATTTCCTCCCACTGTTATTCATCTCCATGCCCACACCTCCTCCCTAAATCCAGCCTCCCATCACACAACAATATTTCTCCTGCCTTTATTTGCCAATTTTCATTCTCCTTTTCTTATTATTCATCATCGTAATAATTCCTTCACATCATGAGAGCTCATTTCGCAATTTTTCATTTAGGTCAAGTGATGTGAGAATGAAAAGGGCAAACAATTGAAAGCAATGAATGAAAAACAGAGATGATGGAAACAAAAGGAAACGAGAGAAATAGAAAAGAGAATTTTTTATGTTTTGCTTTGTGTTTATTTACCTGTCGTTGTTATTATTGCTACGAAAAGGAGCATGGAGTTAGTTTTAGTACCTTTTGAGGAGACTTGCTACCAATATGTCCAATCTTGACTACCGAAATGACAAAACTTGACCACCAAGATGACAAAACTTTGCTACCGAGATGACAAAACTTAGCTACCGCGATGACAAAACTTAGCTACCGAGATGACAAAACCTTGACTTCCGAGATGACAAAACCCCTTAACCACCGATATGACAAAACCTTAATCACCGAAATGACAAAACTTAGCTACCAAAGACTTCCAAGATGACAAAACTTGACTACCAAGAAGACCCAATTTCAGTTCCAGACTGAACATTAAAAATTACTTAAAGAACAAAAAATGTCAAGCAGCTCCAAACACAGCAGCAAAAAAAAAATAAGGAAAGCAAACACAAAACAGGAACAGACATAAAAATAAGCTCAACTCAGTTCCGAATACAATAAAAATGGAAATTATCGAGACAAAAAAAAAAGTCGTCTGCTGTGTTTATTCAACATATGAAACATAAATAGCTTCGCGAATTGAGTTGTATGCCATTATACACCCCATAATTTACTTTTTGTGCCTGGCTTAAGATATTCCAGCATTATCATTTTCAACTTTTTTTTAAATTGCGGATGTGCTGTGAAAGATAAACTGTGAGTTGATGACATTAAAGATAATTTTAATGTGGTATTAAATCAATTAGCGGAGTGGAAAGATTATTAGGGGGAAAAATGGAATAAATTTTCTAGCTTTGACGTGTTTAGGTGATTCATGTGGAATGATTTGAGTTATTTTTGGATTTAGGGTTTAGAATTGATTTGAATGATGAGTCGAATTATATTTTTTGATTATATTTTAATGATTTTGAAAAGTTTAATAGATTTTTTTGACAAATTTTTGAAGAATATCTGCCAAAAATCCAGCCAATTTTAGAAAAATCCGCTCAAATTCTGGCATTTAGATTTTTTATCCGAAAGTTTCTTTTAATGGTGACTTTACTTCCTCATCAAGTTCTAGCCTCATGACCTCCTTTTTACCAACAAAAACCAAAACTTGAATTTTATAAGTTCCTTCGGGAAATAAAGCAGTTGGATCGACTTTATCATAATTAATCGTCACATTGTCGATATGAAATTCGTCTTTATATGGACATCTATGGATTCCGCTTGATGCTGTTTCCTTCACAATATCAATCAATAACTTTATGTATGGATTTGTGTCAGCTCCTTTCATTATTGCACACCAATCTTGATATTTTGTGTCGATGACAGGACGAAAAATGAGCCCATACCGATAATTTAATATAAATTGAATGCCAATCTTGTGCATTGGAATTAAAATCTTTACACCAACATTTGCAGTCACAAGTTTTCTTGATATCGCTTTTAAGTAGCAATAAATGACAGAAACTGTGACGTTGTCAGTTGCACATCGAATAGATTTGAACCTGGACATTGCTTTTGGTGAATTTGTTGTTCGTTGTTTTGCTGCTGACACATCTTGTGGATATAAAATTGATAGTAAAATGAGCAAAGCTACTGATGAACAGTTCATGATGAACTAAGCTTCAAATGAGTCAGAATAGTTTAAAATTCAATAATTTATTGTAATTTCTTATATTTTTATTATGATTACTTCCTTTGACAACTTAATATTATAAAATTAATGATAATTGTCGTTGGGGTGAGAAATAAATTTTTCTTTGGATAAAAACGATTAAGTTTTACCTTTATCAAGACAAAATTCGCTTCCGAGATGACGTAATTAACCAAACTGACCATATTTTTAATCAAAATGAAGATTTAACTACCGAGAAGACCAAAATTTTTTTCTCACAATATGAATGCATTTTTCTAAAGATGACCAAATGTCTTTCCGAGTTGACTCAATTTTTAACCGAGAAGACATAATTTTATACCGAGATGACCAAATTTGTTGCGAGATGACATAATTTCTACCCCAAATGACTAAACTTGATACCGCGAGGACCAAGTTTATTAAAAAACTTTACAATTTCACCAATTTTCGTTTAATTACTTCCAACAAATCACAATTAAAATTAGCAAGTCTATCCAAAAGTCTCCCTTATAGGCGATTTAACCTCTTCATCAGCTTCCATCCTCCAAGATTCAATATTTTTTCCTCTATAAACTATAATTGTAATTCGATAAGTGCCTTCTGGAAATATTGCAGTCGGATCGACTCTATCATAATTCAACGTCACATTGTTAGCTTCAAAATCACCAAAGTATGGACATTCATGAATCGCTTTTGGTCCTGTTGTATCCTTCAATGTGTCCAGGACCAATTTAATGTACGGATTTGTTGGAGCTCCTTTCATAATTGCGCACCAATCTTGAATTTTGGTATCAATAACTGGCCGATAAATTAGTCCATAGCGATAACTCAAAATGAACTGGATGTAAACTTTATGAATTGGAACCAAAATATTCACGGCAATATTTCCAGCCACAACTGTCTTCCAATAAGCTTTTAAGTAGCAATATTTAATGACAACTGTCACATTATCAGCGGAGCATCGAATGGCTTTGAATCTTGAACGAATTTTTGGTTGCTCAGTGGTTCTTTGTCTGGCTGACTCAATGTTATGAAGAAGTATTGTTGTCAGGATGATGATAATCGAGATTGAAGCACGGTTCATTGTTAAATGAATGAAAAATTCAGAAAATAATTTTTTTAAATTTTTTTAATTTGAATAATTTTAAATTCTGGTTTTGAGATTATTATAAAAATTATGTTAGTGGATCAGTCAATCATCGATGACTTCCTTAATTTTAAAACAATTGTTGAAAAAAAAACTATTTTTTGAATTCAAAAGTCATGAAATTTTCCTAAAAAAACGTTCTCCGAAAAATCCTCAGATTGGTGAGAAGTTCCTATAAAAGCTTCCATTATCCAAAACTCTCCCTCCTCGGTGACTTTATCTCATCATCAGCCGTTATTTTAGCCCTTTGAATGTCATCCTTAATAATCATTGTCACAATCCTGTAAGTTCCTTCCGGAAACATTTGATGATCCCCACTTTTACTAAAATCAGTTGTAATATTAATCAAATCTAGATCTCCAGTGTATGGACATTCATGAAATAAATTTGGGACTGATGATTTGATTCCATCAAACATTAATTTAAGGAGTGGATTCATGTTGGTGCTGTGCATTAGCCCACACCATTCTTGTGGTTTTGTGTCCATGACTGGACGAAAGATGTTTCCATAACGATAATTGAAGATAATGTGGATGTAAAATTTATTAAATGGAACTAAAAATCTAAATCCGATGTTTGCGGCTACAACTTTTCTTGAAAATGGCTTTAAAAAGCAGTATTTTATGATAATTGTCTTGTTGTCTGACTCGCAGCTCATTGACTTGAATCTTGTGCTGTATTCTTGCTTTTTTAATGTTCCATTCTTTGATGCTGAGTGTGCGATAAGAAATAAAGTCGACAGAATTAATGGAACTAGACATCTCCATGATATAAGCATGATTAAAAATTGACTGAATTGATTTGCGGAAATTGTGGGTTGCTATCGAATTGTTGGTTTGTGTTAAATTGATGCTATTATTTTTAAATGCTGGCAATTTGTAAAAGGTGTGTGAAATTTTTCACCAATTTTTCAAAATATAAATTCAAGCTTCCAAAGCGACGACTTAGTTTTTAATCAAAGACTCTAAAGTGACGACTTAGTTTTAAGGCAATGCTTGTAAAGCGACGACTTAGCTCAGATTAAAAGCTTTCAAAGCGACGAATTATTTATTAATCAAAGTTTCTAAAGCGACGACTTAATTTTGAGGCAATGCTTGTAAAGCGACGACTTAGCTCAGATTAGAAGCTTTCAAAGTGACGAATTATTTATTAATCAAAGTTTCTAAAGCGACGACTTAATTTTGAGGCAATGCTTGTAAAGCGATGACTTAATTTTGAGGTAATGCTTGTAAAGCGATGACTTAGCTCAGATTAGAAGTTTTCAAAGTGACGACTTACTTTGTAATCAAAGCTTTTAAAGCATCGACGTAGTTCTGAGGCAATGCTTGTAAAGGAACGACTTAGTTCTGATTAGAAGCTATCAAAGTGACGACTTACTTTGTAATCAAAGCTTCTAAAGCGACGACTTAGTTTTGACGCAATGCATGTTTTTCAACGAATTAAATTTTGAATCAAAGCTTCTAAAGTAACGACTTGAATTTAAAGCAACGCTTTAAAGACCGCAAAAAACCTTAAAAAAATATACCAACTTAAATCGAAAAAGCAACAATTTAAAATTAAATTAAAAAGTTCTAATTTTGTTCATTTAATGTAAAAACTTTGTCGTTTAGCTGAGCAATTAATTCCATCTCATTCCTCCCATTACAAGTGAAACTCAACATTCATTCTGTGCAATGTACATATTTAATTACATCAATTGACGACGACACAAAGTGAAATATTTTTCTTTTGATATTTGAGAGATGCAAACACAGCAGAAGTGAATAAAAAATGAGAAGAGAAGAAAAAAATTAATTTCCATTTCAGCCAAGCCAGCCAGCAAGTTTGTTGACGATCAAAGAACGGCACACAAGAGAGAATTTTATTTAATTTTTATTTCGAGGCACTGAATAAAAGAAAATATTTTTTGCAAAAGAAAAATAAAACTGAGCAAAATTTGCGAATCATATGACAATATGCCCCACAGGGGGAAGAGGGGGCGGGATGCCTGTTAAATTGGAATTTTATGAAATATTTTATGCTCTTTTGTTTTGCTTTTCTTTTCCATTTCTGTTGACATGGAAATGAGTTCTTCGAACCTACTTACTGCTGCTGTTTTACTTTGCATGTGTTGATTTTGATGGAAGTAAATTTGAAGCTTGCTGTGCAAATGTTATTCACAATTTTATTCCTTTTTGAGTTTGAGTTGCTCAAAGCTTCTGCAGAACTTGTTGATTTTAAATTCGAAATTGATGTTTTTAAAATTTGAAGCATTAAAATAAAAGAAGTCTGCGCTTTCAAAGCTTTGATACAGAATTTAGTCGTCACTTTAGAAGCTTTGACTCAAAATAGATCTTCGCTTCAGAAACTTTAATTCAGAATTAAGTCGTCACTTTAGAAGCGTTGATTCAGAACTAAGTTGTCACTTTAGAAGCTTTGACTCAAAATAGGTCTCCACTTTGATTCAGAATTAAGGCGTCGCTTAAGAAGCTTTGACTCAAAAAAGATCTTCGCTTCAGAAACTTTGATTCAGAATTAAGTCGTCACTTTAGAAGCGTTGATTAAGAACCAAGTTGTCACTTTAAAAGCTTTGACTCAAAACAGGTCTCCACTTTGATTCAGAATTAAGACGTCGCTTAAGAAGCTTTGACTCAAAATTAGGTCCTCACTTTAGAAGCTTTGATTCAGATTTAAGTAGTCGCTTAAAAAGCTTTGACTCAAAATTAGGTCCCCACTTTAGAAGCGTTGATTCAGAATTAAGTCGTCGCTTTAGAAGCTTCGACTCAAAATTAGGTCCCCAATTTAGAAGCTTTGATTCAGAATTAAGTTCTCGCTTTAGAAGCTTCGACTCAAAATCAGGTCTCCACTTTAGAAGCTTTGATTCAGAATTAAGTCGTCACTTTATAAGCTTTGATTCAAAATTAGGTCCCCACTTTAGAAGCTTTGATTCAGAATTGAGTCGTCGCTGTTGAAGCTTTGACTCAAAATTAGGTCCCTACTTTGGAAGCTTTGATTCAGAATTAAGTCGTCGCTTTAGTCAAGACTCAACTAGAATTCAGTCATCACATCAAATTTATCAAATTCGAAAGCTATTCGTCATCTTGCTCAACATTAACATTTCAGTTGAACGAACACAACACATACGGCTAATTTTCATATTTTCCACTTCACGGTGAGTTGATCAAGTCTCAATAGATCTAAAAATTCATTTAAAGCCATGCTCAACAAAAGAATCAAGTTATGATTTCAAACAAAGCCGAACAAAAACCTTTTGGATTTAAATGACAATTCAGGATATGAAAATTTTTGAAATTACAGGAAAAGGTTTGACAAAAACTAATACAAAAGCTAGCTTAAGATTGTTGAGCCACAAAGCAAATTAATTAATTTTTGATCCTAAAGACATTTAAGATTATGAATGGACATAGGCAGACGTGATTTGTAGTTTTGAAAGTTATTTAGATTTGACTAATTCGAATTTTTGATGAGATTTTGTTATTGATTTGTAAACTTTTGAATGGTTTTTGTGATTTTAAGGTTATGGGACATCCACTAATGACGTGTATCATTTATGGATTAGTTGCCAGGGTGGTTTTGAGATCTCGTGGCAAGCCAACTTTAAAATTTTGTGTCGAGAGGCGTCAAACAGTCAAAAAATCAATTTTTTGGTATACGTCATTTATTAACACCTCCTCATGAATAGATTTTGATATCAAAAATACCCTAAAGTACTCAAAATCAACAAAACTTAACCTCCAAAAACTTTTCTAACAGAAAATGACGACAATGATGATTACACGAATCCCTCCTCGTCAACAACAATGACGTGAGTCAGAAAAATCTTTCTTTTTTTGTTTCACATCCAGCACAAGAAAATGAGAAAAGTTGTCCCTCGTTTTTTTTCTACTTTTTTGTACGACATTTGCTGAGATTTCATGCGATAAAGTTTTTCTTCTTGTTTGTCTTTTTCATCTTTCCGGATTTTTTTTTGTTGTGCTCCCTTGGGAGGTTTTTATTTTTGGAGATTAATTTGGATTAGTGCTGAGGTTGTTATATTAATTTTTTGTGAGAATTTGGTTGATTGATGTGATTGGATGAGATATATGTGAGGATAGTTGAGAAAAAGTAAAGTTGGTCAAGTGTAATTGGATTAGCGGATGATATGATGAGATTTGACTAATGTGCGTCATGTTTTTGGGAAGACTTGAATGTCTTTTACTTTAAAGAGCTTTAGTCCAGCTGCGAATACCATAATTAAACCAATAATATTGCTTTAGATGAAAAAAAAGCTAAAATCAGAAAAAAATATCAGTCGTGCGTCATATTTTCGGAAGACATTAATGTCTTTCCCTGAAAATGCTGTTTAAAATTCTTAATAATCTATTAAAACTCTTTCAAAAATTTTCATATTACCTAAATCTGCTCTAATTCCACTTTTCCATCCACCATGAGTCTTATTAAACCCCCTTGAGCCCCCTCCCCAAACAAAAACAACTTTACAAAGCACCTTCATAAACCCTCAAAATTTATTCCCTCCGGATTTTTTTTCTAGTTTATTGTTAAGTAAGAGGGCACTTATTTCTTGCTTGCTCCTACTGCAAATGACGTAACGAAATAGAAAAACAACAATATACTCGTGGATTAGATGATGATAATGAGGAATTTTGGTACACGTTCTTTCCTTTTTTACTTCCTATCAGTAAACAGAGAGCAGTAAAAACGTGAATGAATTGAGAAATTGGAAGAAGTGATGTGAGGATTTTTATGGACGATTTGGAATGTTGACAGATAAGGGAGAGATGGAATTGAAAAGGTTTACGTGAGTGTTGATTGGGGAAAGGTTGAAATTAGATGTTTTAAGATGGCTTTCGAAGACTTGATTTGGATTTTTTTTGAGGTTATGTTGTCTGAGTTTGAAAATTTGCTACTGAACTTTAAGGTTAAATTGCTGAAAATTTGAGGTTATGCTGATCAACTTTGATGTTATATTTTTAAAATTTTAGGTTATGTGACGAATTTTGAGATTAAGTTGCAAAATTGTTTATGTTAACTTGAGAACTTTGAGGTTATTTTGCCAATCTTTGAGGTTATACTATTCAACTTTGAGGTTATGTTGCTTAAATTTGAGGCTATGCTGCTTAACTTTCAGAATTTGCCATCGAAATTCGATGTTTAGTTGACAATTTTTAGGTTATGTTTTCAAGTTTACGTGAAAAATGCGCTGCATACCTTCAACAATCAGCAACATCCTTCAAACATCTCTAGATTCACCAACTTACTGTACAATACCCACTTTTCAGATGACGCACACAATATTGACGTCAAATAAAAATAACTTTACAACCTTACATCCTCAATTTTTGACAATAAATTGTTTGATAATTCCAACTTCTCATTCAGTTAATAAGAACAGAGAAAAACTGCGGAAGTGAAGGAAATAATGATAATAAAAAGAAAAGAATAAAAGAGCAAAACGACAAAAAAAGGAAGGAAAATGTCAATGAAAAGTTGAAAAAATAAAAATTGTATCGAAACACAGGAAAATTGGAGAAGAAAGGAAAGGAAACGACGAAAATAAATAAAAGAAAAATTGAAGAATTTAAAAAAAACGAAGAAAATGATCAGAAATGTGAAACGAGAAGGAACGGAAGATGCTAGGATGTGGAAGAAATTGAGATATTTTTGGAAGAATTGATTGAGGCTTTTTTGCCCTAGTAGAAATTTACTAGTAAATTCCTAGTAATTCACTTGATAACTTTCCATTTGCTACTTGCTATTTACTAGTCAAAATCCAAGTTCAAATCATCGCCAAAGACCCGCATTTTCACTTGGTAATTGACTAGTCAATTCGCTTACAATTTAACTAGTAATTTACTAGCAAATTTGGGAAAAAATTAAATGAATATAACCGTTGATTTCCACGTGTTCTTTTGATTTTTTTTATTTGTGTAAATTATTGTAAAAGTATTAGTGTACTTAGTTTAAGTTAATTAAAGTACACTAACACTATGATAAAAAACAAAAGACTTAATTTAATTAAGTCGAACACTGATGAACGGCCATGACTCGCACGCAAACCTGAGGAAGATAAATAATTAATTGAAAGTCACATACAAATTTGGATCGACCTTATAAAGGTGATTTCTGCGCGCTCTTGTGAAGTATATGGTAAATGCCAAATTTAGAACAAAATTTTTTTTGACGCAAAAAATTCTTTTTTTGATGATTTTTCGTAGGATTCGAACTTAAGAAGATTTGATCAAACATTTTACATGGTAATTTGGTAGTAATTTGCTATTAAATAGCGAGTGTAATTTTCTAATAGTAAGTTGTTTTAATAATTACTAGTAAATTGCAAGTAGTAAAATAGAAAGACTAGCAATTTGCTAGTTAGTCTCGCTAGGGTTGGAGTATTAAAATAAATTTTGAGGTAATGTTGCTAATTTTTGAGGTTTTGCTGCTAGTTTTTGAGGTTATGTTGCTAATTTTTGAGGTTATGCTGTTTAATTTTAAGGTTATGCTGCCAAATTTTAAAGATATTCTCCACATCGTAAGATTAACCAGCTCAAATATGTCACAAAACTCATATCAAGCCCTGAAAGCACCTCAATACAAAAATTTCCCCTCTTAAAAAAGTTCAAATTCCAACAATAAGCAGACAAAAAAATATGTTAAACAAAAAAACTTTTGATGAAGAATTTTCTCGATTGCGATAAAAAAAAAACTTTTATAAAACAATATTTGTTACCCAAAAAAGTAAAAAGAGTAACAGAATCAGACCCAAAGGCAAAATATTCGCGAAAAAAGGCTGACAAAATTCTTTATTTGAGAATTTTTTATAAAATGTTTCTTGACAATTTTTAATGATCGTTGATGACATTTTAAGATTCCTTCCTCAAGCTTTAAGTGTCTTGTGCCTTCCGTGGTTACTTTTCTTTTGTTGATGAACATTTTTGGAATGTTGTGAAGGAAGGAAGATTTTTTTTGTTGTTCTAGATGAGCGTCTTCTATGCTAAGCGTTTCTCTTGCTTAACATTTCATTAGCTGAACGTTTCTCTAGCTGAGCGTCTCTCATTCTGAGCATATTTTCAGCTGAGCTTCTTTTCAGCTGAGCTTTTCTTCAGCTGAGCTTCTCTTCAGCTGAGCTTCTCTTCAGCTGAGCTTCTCTTCAGCTGAGCTTCTCTTCAGCTGAGCTTCTTTTTAGCTGAGCTTCTCTTCAGCTGAGCTTCTCTTCAGCTGAGTTTCTATTCCGCTGAGCTTCTCTTCAGCTGAGCTTCTCTTCAGCTGAGCTTCTCTTCAGCTGAGCGTCACTTCAGCTGAGTTTCTCAACAGCACTTCAGCATCTATCAAGTTGAATTTATTCTCAAAGATACAATCCATATAACCACAACATGCTCTCAAACTCTTCAAAGCTCACCAAAATTGATAAGGGTAAAGAATTATTAAACGTCGGAAATTACATAAAAATCTAACTGTCCCATTTTTTTCTGTGGTTCAATGAAAAACATAAACATTTTTATGCTCTCAAGTTGAGAAACAACAACAGCGTTAAAAAATCCAGACGGTTCTCATCATCAGCATCTCTTGTGCTTTCAATTTGCGATATGAGAGTTTAAATATTTTTACTTAAAAAAAATAGAAAACAAAAAAAAGGTTTTTCATGAATGAACACAAAAAATAAAACTTTTTGTACATGATTACCTTTTGTATTTTGTTGTTCGGCACGTTTTGTTCATTTTTTATGGAAATTTGTATTATGTTTTTAGAGTGAATGAATAAAGACCTGGCTTAGAGATCAAAAGGTTGGGTGGGTGTAGTGAAAGATTATTAAGAAGATGAACTCGGTTGGGGATGATAAGACGGATTTAGAGCTATTAAATTGGACATTATAGTCATTATTATGGATGAAACATGAGAAAGCAGAGAAATTTTAGAGAGTTGATGGATATTAAGGTAGATTGAGTTTATTAAGTGGAAAATTTATCATGTGAATATTGAAATTTTTGAGTAATGAAGGTGTTTATGGGAGATGCAGAGGTTTGGGTAGGGATTGTAATATAATAAAAGAATAATATATTATCATGCGTCATATTCCGAGAAGACTGTAATGTGTCCCTTTGAATATGACCTTATAACCTAAAATTCACTTTCGTTCGTTATATTTCAGGAAAACAGGAAAGTCTTGCTCTAAATATGACCATCGACTCTAATTTCATTTCTATGCGTCAGAATCTGGGAAAACGGTAATGTCTCACCCTGAATATGACCATTGACTCTAAATTAATTTCCATGCGTCAGAATATGGGAAGACGGTAATGTCTCTTCCTGAATATTACCATCGATTCTGAATTCATTTCCATGCGTCAGATTCTAGGAAAACGGTAATGTCTCCCCGTGAATATGACCGTTTCTGAAAAAATTCATAACATTTTTTCAAAGAATTAAACCAATTTTATTTTATTTTACAATCCAAAAATGTGTGAGGTACAGCATTTTCTTCATAACAATCATTTCGTCTTATATTCATTTACTTTTTCATCAAAATTTATTATTCAGGACACATGTCACATATATCATTCAATATTTTTTTGCTGCATTATATAACTATACACCTTAGAATTTTAATAAGAATCAGGCTACCAAGCTTACATATGAAATATTTTTTTTTTAATTTCGAATTACATTTTTCAATCTCTTGACAAAATAAAAATCCTCGCTAGCTCACTTACATTGGTAAATGAAATATTGCACAGCAAGCACATCACAATATTTCATGATGTGTGCTGATAAAATGATTTATTCATAACACATTTCATGAATATTCAATTTTTTTGCTCTCTTACTAGCTTGATAATAGAATATGGAGACGATGAGACGCGTTAGGGGGGTTTGAGACTGTTTTTGCATATAAGATTGGTGTTGAAATGCCTTACGAGGGGAAACGCTAGATTTTTTAGGAGAATTTGAGGTTAGAACGGAAATTTTTGAGGTAAAAATTGTCAATTTTGAGGTTTGAATTGACAATTTTGAGGTTAGCATAGACAATTTTGGGGTTAGAATAAACAGTTTTGAGCTTAAAATCGAAATTCGAGGTTAGAATTAACACTTTTGAGGTTAGAATGGAATTTTCAACGTGAAACTTAACACTTTTGAAGTTAGAATGTTGAATCTCAAAGTTGGACAATTCAGATTTGCTCTGATCCATTCTGAACAGCTCATTTCTCCTAAAATACTTTACTTTATGTCCAAACCATATGATACCACACCAAATGACCCCCATACTTACTACATTCTATAAATTTCAACTTATTCCACCTCAAAAAGGCACAAAATTAAATAAATAAATTTTCTTCTCACATTTTTTTTCATTATCAGCTACCTCTCTACCTGCTATGCTCAAAACAATAGACAGACAGTCTTAATAAAATTAAATCTATAAATGAAATTATTTTCATTTTTGCTAGAACGAAGCTTATTGTCTCCATATATTGGATGAAATTGTAAGAAAATTTGCCAATAAATAAATATATTTATCTAGTCATGTGTGGATTGTTGTCAAAGGAACAAGCTTTGCATGATAAAAGGGATTTTTCATGCTTTTATGAATCGAATTTGTGGTTGGGAAAAATGCGGATGTTTTGAAATAAATTATATTAAGGGGAAGTTATTTTGTTGTGGTTTTAGTTGTTATGGTTCCATACAATTATAAAAGGATGTATTGAGTAGTTTTTGTAAGATTCTAACCTCAAAATCGACAACATAACCTCGAAATCCAGCAACATAACTTCAAATTTCGGCATCATAACCTCAAAATTTGGTAACATAACCTCAAAATTTGGCAACATAACCTCAAAATTTGGCAACATAGCCTCAAACTTAAGCAACAAAACCTTTAAATTTGCCAAACAAACTCAGAAGTTGGCAACATAACCTCAAACTTAAGCAACAAAACCTTTAAATTTGCCAAACAAACTCAAAAGTTGGCAGGATAATCTCAAAATATGACAACAAAATATGAATTTTACATCAAAACCTCCACAGTTTTCATTCTAACCTTAAAATTGTTCAAATTAACCTCAAAACAAGTCACAATAAGCAAAACAATTTTCAATTAAAAATTTTTGAGCTCAAAATTTTCAAAAACACTATCAAACCCCAAAAATTCAATTAAATGTTCATCAAAACCTTGTTAAATTAAATCCCATTGATTTATTTGCATAAAAATATTTCACCAGAATTTAATAAATTGATATTATTTTTGTTTGAAAATCAGATTAATTCGAAAAAACGGTTTCAAGCTTGAATGAAAATAAATTTTAAATTAGTTCTGCGAAAATTTAGGCGTAGAAATTGAAACTTTTTCTGTGAATTATATTCATAAACTTTTTGGTTTTGTTTTGATGATTTTGTAAATTAATGAGAGTTTTTGATGTTGCTGGGGTGCTTGTACAGTAAAATAGAATTTATTCTTGATTTAACAAACCTTAATTAGGTTTTTCTTGGAATATTTTTATCTAATTAGTAAGTTTGATGTGGATTGAAAATATGATAGGTTTTTTTTTGATAATTCTTGAAATTTAATGGTTAAATTAGAAATGTGGTGAAGTTAAGCTTGAAATTTTTTTGTTTTCTTGGACATTTAGAGGTTAAATTTGAAATTTTAAAGATTAACTTGACAAATTGTCAGGTTAAGTTGACAAATTTTGAGGTTAAATTTGACAGTTCTTAGGTTAAATTGACAAATTTTGAGGTTAATTTGGCTATTTTGAGGTTGAAATTGACAAATTTTGAGGTTAAATTCGACAAATTTTGAGGTTGAGTTGACAAATTTTGAGGTTAAATTTGAAAATTTTAAGGTTAACTTGACAAATTGTCAGGTTAAGTTGACAAATTTTGAGGTTAATTTGACAGTTCTGAGGTTAAATTGACAAATTTTGAGGTTAAGTTGACAAATTTTCAGGTTACGTTCACAAATTTTAAGGTTAGACCAAAAAATCTTGTTCAAAAGCTACCAAAAATGTCAACATATGCCTCACACCTCACCCCGCACCTGCAAATCTCTTCAATTCAATATAAAAGTCCTTCAAATCCCTTCAAAAGTAAAATTTTTTAATCAAACTCAGCGAAAAGAAAATTTTCCAAGTGGAAAAATATTCAAACATAAAAATCCCAAATTGAAAAGCATTTCATAAACTGAAATAAATTCTTTCTCCATTAAATTTTAATATTTTTGCTATTCAAAAATGAGAAAAAAATAATAAATTGAATTTATTAATTTACCAAGAAAATTATTTAATGGAAAACAAAAATTTTCTTGCTTGTCTCTGTTGCCTGACAAGTTGAGATATTTGTGATTATTTCTATGGAAACTCAACAACAGCTGAAGGCTGTAGACACGAAAATTATCCTTGGTTACACGAGGAGATGAAACAGAGAGGCAAGATTCCATGACATAATGCTGTTGTTTTTCTGTTCCTTATGAGAATGCTTCAAGGCATGGCCGAAATATTCAGGAACTTACTCAAAACATTGAAGTTTAAGCTAAAGTTGAGGATTATTGCTAAGAGTTGGTTGAAAAATTGAGAAAAGTTATTCAAATTTTAAATGGGGTTGGCCACAAATATCGGGAATTTTGGCTCATTTTTTTAAAGTTTAATCAAAAAGTTGCAAAAATTTGACAAAATATTTTAAAAATTGAAAAAAAATTGCCTAAAATTTTCAAATGTTTGGCTGAAAAAATTGGGAAACTTTTGTCCACATTTCGAAAATTTAACCACAATTTTCAAAACTATTGGAAGACTTCCCGAAATATTCAACAATAGTCTAAAAAATGTTAAAGGGTTGGCCATAAAAATCAGGAATATCCACAAATCGACCTCGATTTTTCTCATCTTAACCTCCGATATTATATTTCTTTTGACAGCACAGCACAAAAATCTCCCAAATGGCACTAAATTTCCAAAGGATTTCCTTTTGTGTGATAGAATTTTTTTTTCCCATTTCAGGTGACTTTAAGGTCACAAAAAAGGATTACATCGAGGATTAGGATTATTTTGTTATTTAAGATGGAATAATTTTTGTTTTTATTGGCAGTTCTCGAGACACTTCGTGTGGCTATTATTTTAAATGGTGTTATTTTGTGTAATTTTAGCACTTTTTGTTGAGGATAATAGCTGAGTGGTAAATTATGCAGCTTTTGTGAATTATTTATTGTGTTGTAGGTTGGCTGAGGTAGATGGATTTGGGGATTTTTGTTCCATAGCCAAACTGGTTTTCAAAGGTCGATCAAAAATGATGTGACATTCAATGTGAACCTTTGTATTTCATCACTTAGATTGGAGTAAGAAGGAACGACGATTCATGAACTTTAAGAAGATGTCATCGAAAAATTTTATTTTTTACGGACGGCATTTATGAATAAAAACTTGTTTTTTAAAAAAATTTCTAATAAAAACAGCAAAAATAAAAATATGATTAATGACAGCAATGAACTTGAACTCGATTAGGATTATTCAGTCTAAAAATAAGATTGCTTGCTTTTTACTCTCACAGAGAGGATCTCTTATATTCTTAGACAAAGGTTGTCCATAAGTGACAGCTTCCCCCCCAAAAAAAACTTCTTATGATGCAATTATAGTTTTTTGACAGCTTCCAATTTGACATGAATTTAACTATATTTACCTTTCTTAATCTTTCTGACGTCACAAGTAGTTGACCCCAAACCAAATGTTTCCTAATATTGAAGCTGCTTGTTTTTATAATTATTAATACATCAACTCTCATTTGATTGAGATTGAAAAAGTTCTTTGGTAACAATCTTTACTTTATTTACTCACGCACAACTTTTTGAAGCATAAAGGAAGTGAAACGTGTCATTAATGGCTCGACTTATTTTGTAAGTATTTATTTGGATTGCTTTAACTAAAATAGAGTAATGATGAGCATATGGAATCGTTAATCTAGTGCAGTGATGTCCAAAATATGTGACGCGGCACACTAGTAATTTCACGAATCGTATTACTTGTACAATTTTAGTCATGGCTTCCTTTCAAGGTGTGACGTGGTACAAATAAGGTTGAACCGCACTTCCCTAAAGCAGGGGTGGCCAACCTTTTTTTGCCACAGCACACATTGATGGTAAGTCATAACCCAAACTGCAAACAGCATAAAGTTTGTGGGATTTCTCGAATTTTTTCGCTGCACACTAGGTTGACCACCACTGCCGTAGTGGAATTACAAAAAAATCAAAAATCCTTGATTTATTTCTGCCTTAACCACTGTCTCATTTTTAAACCATGTCATGGGCGTAGCCAGGAAGGTCTGACCACCCTCCCCTGGAGCCACGCTCTCTCTCTGTGGTTAAAACTTTTTAGGAGGGTCCAGCCTCCCCGTGGCTTCGTCCTTGTCCATGGATCAATTTGTACGTCAGTCCGTTTGTCCTGTTTGCAGCTTAACCTATCCACCTTCATCATAACATCCTCAATCTTTAATTAATTAAAAACATTATCCTGTCTGCATCTTTCAGACTAATCGCATGTATCTTCGGAGTTTACCTAAAATCCTCAACATCAACTAGCATCACATGCAGCTATGATGAAACAACCAGGAACATTGTTCAAGATTCATATTACTGCTCGCTCAGCCTTGACATCGGCATAACAACTCGAGAGCAAGCGATGATAACTTCACATTCTGGAACACATAGAACAGGCAAAGCAGATGTTGACGTTGAAGGCATTGAAATTTCATCAGAAATTACAAATTATTTCCCACGTGGTTTAGAGTCTTTTTTCCCAAACATTAAAGCTATTAAAGTTGATGATTGTAAATTGAAAGAAATCACTCAAGCTGATTTAAAGCCATTCCCAAAATTAGTCGAAATTTCCATCTCTTCCAATGCACTTGAAGTCCTCGAAGAAGGTCTTTTTGAATTCAATCCTGACTTAGAATACATTTATTTCTATACCAACAAGATTATCCACATTGAGCCGAATATCTTTGAGCATTTAAGTAAGTTGCGGTACCTATACCTTGGTTCCAATTATTGCATCAGTAAAAGTGCGAAAAATTCAAAGTCACTCGTCAAAAAACTCATTCGATTGACTGAAATTCAGTGCATTAATTCAGACTTTTCGTCACTTAACAGCCAACTTGATGCTCTTAAAAATGTGTCAGTAACTTTAAATCCCGAAGAGTTTCGTGAAAAGTTGCTGGCTTTTGAGAAAACCTTCAATTCCTCTAAATTTGCAAACTATCGACCTTTAAATTACAAATTTGATGCTCTTAAAAATCCAAAAATTGAGAATCTCGACACTTTTGAAGCTCCTCAAAACTCTTCAAGCACCTGCCTTAATGACTCAACTTTAGACCAAATAACCTCAAACATAAATGACTTAAAAACATTTCAAAACAGCTCAATGGATAGTCTCAAGTCTACTTTAGATGAAGTTAAGACAGCACTTAATTTAGCATGTACATCAGAATCCCTTAATAAGGTCCTGTCCATCCAGTCCAATCTTTTAGGCTTGCAAGGTGAAATCAGCACCCAAATTGAAGATTCACAAATCATTGTCAAGGCATCACTTGATACTTTAACCTCAACTTTTAATCTTATTACTGCTGACCTAAGCATGACTGTCAGTAAAATTGATGCAAAGATCGATAACCTTGAAAGCAGACTTAATTCAAACTCGGCAGTGTCGCAAAATGAAGACAATTTCAAAATATTTGGTGATAAGCTTGAAGCACTTCAAGCAGATAATGTCCAAAAGTATGACAAAATTGAGAAGGAACTGATGAACATGCGTATTGAAATTGAAGCAGCAATTGATGGGAAAATTAAGGGAATTGAAGAGCGACTCATAAGTAAGTTTGAGGAGGTTTTGGTGGAAAAATTGAGAAAATTTTTGAGTTAAGTTGAGAGGTGGAAGTTTGTGCTGGATATTCTATTTTGTGTCCACTTTTCTGAATGTGTAAAGTTGCTCAATAAAGTATGTTTATCAATTTTTTATACAGGCTGACTTAATTTTTATTGTTAAGGTTAAATGATTTCTTCTTCAATCAATTTCAGACTCATGTGACCAGGGGCGTAGACAGGAATTTGAAGAGCGGGGGACATTTTTTTTTTGTATGGAAACTTTTAAGGGGGGGGGGGGGGGATTTTTCGAGTTTTTCTAGAAAACTCTAGCAAAATGAAGAAATTTCTCAAGACGAAAGGGGATTTGTCCCCCACCTCCACTCCCTGGCTACGCACCTGCATGTGGCTAGTCTCAAGGGTTACGGAACTGTTAAATTAGATTTAGATCATTTTGATCAGTTCCGCTCCCTTAGCTGTTCTGCGAAGAATTAAATTAACTCTTGCAACTGACAAAGTGTCAAAAATTGAATAAAAAAATTCTTAAGAATTTATCAGATGCATTCATTGATAAGAAAGCTGAAGATTCATTGACTGAGGTAGAAAAAAATGGACATTGAGGCTCATTAAGGGTCAAATTAAAAATAATTTTTTTAAGGTTATGACTCATTGGCGTAGCCAACTGCCCCCCACCTACATCTCCATGCTATTTGTAATAATTTCTTCAATTTGGCAGTGCTTTGGACGAGAAGCCCCCCCCCCCCCCCCATCCTCCAAAAAAACAACGCCCTTGCTGTCGGCTCCTAATAAGTTGTCTTTGAGAGCTCATATCAGTTTTTTTAAAAAATATACACAAATAAGAGTTGTTCACCTATGACGCTTAAAATTGAGACATTAATGATAAGAGATCCCAAAATAATCTATTAAAAGAATTGCGTTCACTGCTCTATAGACTCTTATTTGGTTGACATTGAAAGTTGTTTGATTAATTTAAAGCAAGTTGTAAAGGATTAAAATGGCAAAGCTCTTTTTGTAAGTATAAATTTGTGATTTTAGCTAATGCAGTCACTGATTTTAAACTCTAAAATTTGCTGACAAAAATGTTCCAGGCTGCTGCTTTTTGTTGGAGTTTACTTGAGATTGTCTGCATCAACAAGTATTGAATGTGACTATCTAACTCAAAGTTGGAACATTTTAACAAATGTTTATTATTGTCAAGTTAATAAGGATCCTAGCATAACAACTAAAGAGTCAGCAACAATAACTTCAATTTCTGGAATTCAAAAAAGTGGAAAGACAAACTCTGATGTTGAAGGCTTTGATGTGTATTCGAAAACCTGTCATTTTTTCCCGCATGGTTTAGAATCTTTCTTTGAAAATATTAAACTTTTTCGAATTTACAGTTGTAATTTAAAGGAAGTCCACCAAGAAGATTTGAAGCCATTTCCTAAATTAGTTGAATTAGCTTTATATTATAATTCACTGGAAGTCCTCGAAGATGGTCTGTTTGACTTTAATCCTAATTTAGAATATGTTCATTTCCAAAGTAACAAAATTGTCCACATTGAGTCGAGGATCTTTGATCATTTAAGTAAATTAAGCTTTCTTTGGTTGAGTTCAAACACTTGCATTGACTTAACTGCACAAAATTCAATTTCCCAAGTCAAAAACCTCGTCCAGATTGCAAATTCTCAGTGCATAAATTCTGAATTTTCCTCACTTAAAGAAAATCTTGAAAATCTTGAAAAAGAAGCGATAATTTTCACTGAAAAATTGCTGACTTTTGGACAAACTTTAAATTCCACAAAATTTGCTAGTTTTCGTCCTTTAAATTATAAATTTGCTGCTCTTAAGGAACTTAACTTTGGGAAAACTTCATTTAAAGCATCAAATTCAGCTCCGACGACATCACAAGTTAACACAGATTGTCTGAATCAGGTTCTAGAAAATCATAAAAATCTTTTAAGTTCTCAAGATAATGTCAAGTCATCTCTTAAGGATCTAAACTCAGCCTTGAATGTTACAAACACTCACTTCTGCTCATCCATACAAACCCTTGAAACCTCATCAAATCAACATACTGAAGCGATCCTCAACAGCTTGAAATCAACAAAAACTGACATTCTAGGTTCCATTGACTATGTTTGCGCCAAAGAATCCTTCAAAGACATTTTAAATTCAAGCATATCTAAAGTAAATACCAATATTGATGCTCTGAAGACATCAACAAGCCAAAGATTGACAGAACTCAATTTATACATCAACACAAACCACAAAAAGTCTCAAAATCTGTTCAAGTCATCGCAAGACGACATAAAAAGCTCAATTGATGACATCGAAGCAACACTTAATAGTCTCAAATCATCACAAACTGATATAAAGTCATCAATGAATAAAATTAAAAGTTCTCAATATGAAATGAAAGCTACGGTCGATGAACTGAGGATCCAGAAAGATGACGATGCTGATGATAAGTTTAAAATAATTTTTGATGAAATTGAGATCCTTAAAGGACAAATCTCAGGAATTAAGGCAGATATTGTGAAGGAAGTGAGCAGTAGTCGTCACAGGATCACAGCAATAATCGATGAGAAAATTAAAGGAATTGAGAAGCGACTTATGAAGAAGTTTGAGGAAATTTTGGAAAATAAGTTGGCGAAATTCATTGGAAATTGAGGATCAGAGGGTGGGAAAGATTAGCTAAAGTTTACTTTTGCCATAAAGAAGACAATGTCAAGCAGGTCCCAAAAATTAGGTGGCGAATAAATCAAAATATTATATGAATCAAGGCGTAAACACTCAAAAAAATATTTTTGGCGCCAAAAAATGTTTTATGTCTTTTTCCCATGATTTCTCGGAATCCCAGAGAAATCCCTAGCCTATTCATCATATAATTTCAGGATCCGTTGGAATTTTTGAGATCGGACATCAGGAAGTGCTGGGATTTTTTTGGGATTTTTTGGGATTTTTGGGATTTTCAGGATTTTTTGGGATTAATCCCGAGTGTTTACGCCTTAATATGAACAATATAAAGTTACACAATTCAATATGACTGAGAGGCTGTTCATAATTGACGTCATCAAAATACGAAATTTTTGAATCCCAGATCCCAGGATGTAGCTCAGGGCGCTAGTTTTGGACGTCATTTATGAATAGTCTCTTATCAATTTGTTGTTTTGTATTTAGACAGCGTTGATTTATTTTTTTTAATTTGATAATAAATTTTTCAGATTAATCAAAATTAAATGTGAATGACATTGAACACGACCTGGACATAGACAAACACTGCAATAAAATAATCTTTGTTATGTTCAGAATTATCAGCACAGTGACAGGAGTCGTTCACTTATTATGCCTCAAAATTTTAGGAGGGGGAGAAGGAAGTTCTTAGATTATTTGTGACAGTTTAAACAATGAATTTTTTTTTTCCATTTAATTATTGTGACTAAAGGGGGCGGGGGTTTGGTAGAAGAGGGGTCTAATAATCATGATTTTTGACTTACATCAATTGTGAACGACCCTACAGTTAGCTTCTTATATTTTAAAAAGTCCTCAGCTTCTCATTTAACTCTTGTTAAATAAGCTGAAAAGTTGTTCCGTTTAAAACTCAAAATCTGTGACTTTATTAATGGCTAGAGTTGCTTTGTAAGTACAACTTAGGTTTAATCTGTTTACTCTTAGCAACTTTGAATGAATTATTTTTTGATTTTCTTCTTAGATTTTTGATTTGCATTGTCGGTGCCTTTTTAAGATTCTCAACATCAACAGGCATTGGATGCACTTATTACACCAACAATTGGACCATCGTAAAAGGCTTATATTACTGCTTTATTAATAATGATCCAAGAATAACATCTCGAGAGTCAGCAAAGATAACTTCAATTACTGGAAATCATAAAATTTGGAAGTCAAATGTCGATGTTCAAGGCTTCCATATTGATGTTAGAACAATTAATTATTTCCCACGTTTTGAAGCTTTTTTCGTGAATGTCAAGCTGATTTGCATCTACAATAGTAATCTTAAGGAAGTCCATCAAGAAGATTTGAAGCCATATCCAAGATTAATTGAGATTGCTTTGCATTATAATTCTATTGAGGTTCTTGAAGAGGGTCTGTTTGACTTTAATCCTGATTTAGTGTATATTGATATGTCCAACAACAAAATTGTCCATGTTGAGCCAAAAGTCTTTGATCATTTAAGTAAATTAATGACTTTACACTTGGATTCAAATATTTGTATTAGCATTGGCGCCTCCAATTCAAGACCAGCTGTCACAAACCTTCTCCTTGCTATTATTTCTGGATGCAGCAATGCAGAATTTTCATCACTCAAAAATCAACTTGACAACCTCGAAAGTGAAGCTAAATCTTTAAATTCCGAGGAGTTTAGAGGAAAATTGACAACTTATGAGAAAACTTTAATCTCCTCCAAATTTGCCAACTTTCGTCCTTTAAACTACAAATTTGATGTTCTTAAGAATCTCAAAATTGAGCAATTGAATCAAGTCAAGACATCAGATTTAGATGCACAACTAAGAACCCTTAACGACCTAATGACTAAAATGTCAATAGATGTAAATGATCTAAAGTCATCCACAAATCAATGCTTAGCTGACTATAACATCTCGATAAGTCCCTTCAAATCAGTTCAAGATCAATTCGACATTAAATCCTCAATTGAAGGCATTTCGGCAACACTCAAGTTATCAAAAAATGAGCTTAAAATGTCAGTAATGGAGATGGAAAATACACAAAAATCATTTGGTGATAAAATTGAGAATCTTGAAGGACAAATTGTTGACTTGAAGGCTGATAATGCTGAGAAGTTTGCTCAAATTAGGAAGGAACTGAGCAGCACACGTCACAAGATCGGAACAACAATTGATGAGAAGATTAAAGGAATTGAGAAGCGAATCTTGAGGAAGTTTGAGGATATTTTGGAGGATAAATTGAGGCAAATCTTCGAAGCAAATGTTGAAAAGTTTATTGAAGGCTAAGAGCGGGCAATTCAGGGTTAAAAAGTGAACGGACTAAATGTTTTAAAATTATTTTCAATTCAATCAAATTTTTGGTTAATGAAGAATGAAAGCTTTGGATTTTTTGTCACTTTTATGTCATATTTGCTGCACAATTGCCTCTTCATAGCCAGAATCTTAGTCGAGCGAGACGATTGGACCTAATGATAGGATTCCAGAGCTTGATGCCGATAGGATTCGACTCGACTCAACTTTTCTCGAGTCGACTTAATTTTCTCTGAATCGACTTCGAGTACACTCGAGTCAAGTCCACTCGAGTCAAGTCCACTCGAGTCAAGTCCACTCGAGTCAAGTCCACTCGAGTCAAGTCCACTCGAGTCAAGTCCACTCGAGTCAAGTCCACTCGAGTCAAGTCCACTCGAGTCAAGTCCACTCGAGTCAAGTCCACTCGAGTCAAGTCCACTCGAGTCAAGTCCACTCGAGTCACGTCCACTCGAGTCAAGTCCACTCGAGTCAAGTCCACTCGAGTCAAGTCCACTCGAGTCAAGTCGACTTCTAGCTCTGTAGGATTCTAATGAAGGATTCTGCCGGTCCCAGATAGATAGAATGTAAGGTAGGGTTTTGCTTAGAGCAAAAACGGCACTGCCAGTACCAACCATAAACTCTTCTTCCTTTTCCAACACCTCCCACCCACGCCTTTCTGTATCACCAACAACCGCCAATTTTTCACGTTCCAAACACTCCGAATTCCATCGTTCACAAAGAAACAGGCAGCAAAAAAGCACCGTACACAACAGAAAAGACTCACAAATCAATCACATTTTTTAGAAGTTATTCAAAATTGAATTTGTGAACGAGAGCAATCCAATTGTGATGAAAATTCGATTCTGCATTCTTCCATGTGTCACATTTTCATTGAGTGTTTATGCTTGCCATGACATTAGACAACAAAAGACGACGAGGAAGTCTCAGTTGAGAGTTGCTCAGGTGTTCCTTTATTCCATCGTAACTGCTTTCGTTTTTTATTGAAAAATCAAATCAAATGGAAAAGTAAAAGGGGGGTAGGGGGGGTATGTTGTTGTGTGATGATATTTCGGAGAATTTCACTCATTGTCGATCAAAATTTCATCAATCAAAAGACGTGATTTGTGATATACGTAGGAGGTATGAGGAAGGGACTAGAAATTGCGTAGGTAAAATGACTAAATGTGCGGTAAAAGCAGAATTGCTTTTTCTGATGTTAGAGCAAGAATGTTTAGCTGACAAGTCCAAAGGAATCCAAGGGATAAGCACCCAGTTTTCTAAATCCAAAGGATGAACACCAAGATCTCTAATATCCAAGGAATTAGCAATCAGATCTCTGAAATCCAAGGGATGAACACCCAAAATCTCTGAAATCCAAGGGATGAGCACCAAGATTTCTGAAATCCAAGGAATGAACACCCAAAATATCAGAAATCCAAGGGATGAACACACAAAATATCAGAAATCCAAGGGATGAACACTCAAATCTATGAAATCCATGAGATGAGCACCCAAATCTCTGAAATCCAAGGGATGAGCACCCAAATCTATGAAATCCATGAGATGAGCACCCAAATCTCTGAAATCCAAGGGATGAACACCTAAATCTATGAAATCCATGAGATGAGCACCCAAATCTCTGAAATCCAAGGAATGAACACCCAAATCTCTGAAATCCAAGGGATGAACACTAGAAATTGATAAAATCAATAGTTTGTCGTCATAAAATAATCTTCAAGCACAAAAAATATCTCCCAAATCAACCTACAACCCACAACAACACCTCCTAATAATTGCTAAAACAAGACTCCGTCCAAGAATCATAAACCAGCATCCAAAAAAATCTCATAAAAATAGATTTTCCATAAAAAGTTTTCTTCTTTCCCTTCAATAATAATTTTTTTGATATCATTCAAGACATAAAACGTGTGATAACTTCGTAATAACTTTTCGGCCGGATATTGGCAATAAAAGAGTCAAAAGGTACATCCCCACTTGAAAGTTAAGGCATATCTTTTGTGAACTGAGAGATGAACGACAATGGAAATGCGAGCAGATGAAAAAGAAGGAAAGATGTTATATGATTATAGGCCGGTTGGGTTTTATATCGTGCTGTGTTATTTATATACAGAAATGGCAGTGACTGATAATGAGATCATGAAGTGTTGCGTATTATTCCCATGACGCTTATATGATATCGTTCGACTTGATAAAGTGGGATTGATTTATAGAGGTTTGGTGATGGGTTGTGGAAGGATTGGTTGGCCTACTGGATAGCAATTAGTGTCAACTTTTGTAAGTTTTGAATGCTGAAGCATTGGATTGATGAACAAATCTTGGATTTTGAACTTTTAAGTGTCTATCCCTTGAATTTCTTAATTATAGGTGTCCATCCCTTCGATATTTTGAAACAAAAGTGCTCAACCCTTGGAATTGTGATCTTTTTACACCAACGTCTAGTTTTTCATCCATGATAACTCTCAGTCTAAGATCCAACAAGCTATTCAACTCTTAATGAAATCAGCACAACCCACAACCCACTCCCACATCCTCAACACAGACCAACTTAGATTTGCTAATAATTTCTATATTATTTGATAATTTCCTATCAGATATCATCGAACCGCAAAAAAATAACTCCCTTCGGAACTAAAAATGAACCCAAATTTCCCATTTTATTAACTGCTATCATTCCTTATCAATCCAAGACCATCTTTTATGATCCTTAATATCCAATCAACCCAACAACAATGAAAAAAAAAATAAGGAAAATCTCAATTCAGATTTTTTTTTTCCGTAACGATTGCTTTGTTTATAGAAAGCAAGTAACATGTGAGCTTATGCCTTAACATTTTCGATGTTGTGCGTCATGAATTTTCTTATCGGCAACCGATACATCGTCATTATTTTTATTCTTCTCATTCCTCCCAGTCTTGTGTCATTAAATCCAATTTCTCTGTCTTGTTTTCATAATATGCCGAAGCGACAATGAAGACTAAATTGATAACAGGATGATATCATAGACACACAAACACAATTGTAATGTCAATAATGTCTTTTTTTGCTGGATATTCTTTTGTTCGATTTGATTCTTTATTTGGTTTGTTTCTTGTTCGGATGGAGGCTGGGAATAGTGTTGTTTGTGCTTTTTGGGTTAGATTGGAGTCAGTTTGTCTTAAAATGGCCATGCCATCTGTATAGAGATGCTGATAATTGTGAGAAGAATCAAAGTAGAAAGGCTTCGTCTGAAATGCTTTAAAAATTGGTATTTTGAGCTTATTGACTTAAAATTGACAAAAACTGATGGACAGCCTAGCTATGACATCTATTTCTGAAAATAGAAGCCCTATCGAGTAGTTTTGACACAACATAGCATTGATGTCTAGGATTTATCAAAATTTTCAGCAATAATAGCTTTCTAAGATTCAAACTCATAACCTCAAAATCCCAAAAAATAACTTTCCATCTTAAAATGCGCCTTATTCATCTCCTATAACCTTCTCTAGCTTGACATAACTCGATTTCACTTCATTCATTTCTCATCGCATGTGGTAATAAAATTGTGATTTAATGACCATTGAGGAGATATGGCTTATAATGCTATGTTATATTTAGATGACATCAAAAAGAAGTCCTCTCAATTTCATTTCTCTTTCTTTTGCGACTCACATGGCGATAAGAAATACTTATTAATGCTTGTTTTTGTGACTTTATGGACAATATATTTTTTTGTGGTTTTTGATAGTTTTTAGTGGATGACGTCTTTGTTGAGTTGAGGGGATTTTTTGGGTTGGTGGCGGTCAAGAGATGATTTTTGGGAGATTTGTGATTTTTAAGGGGGGCCAAGATTATTTTGTAGTTGGTTTTATGAGCTATAAATTTAAATTGATGCAACTGTAGCTATAACAGTCATTCCAGTTTGACTTTCTATGAAGTATTTTAAGCATCCATAATATTCCATTTATGCAAAATATTCCAAAAATATCTAAAAAAGTTCCTGAGCCTGTATGCACGATTATAAAGATGCTTAACGAATCCGTAGTGTTTTTGGCATTTAATCTTGGGATTCGATGGAATATCTTAACTTTAATGCATGCAGGCTTAGGAATTATTTTGGATATTTTTGGGATAAATGGGATATTTAGAATAGTTTCCACGCCTTGATTTTAAGTCATATTCATGATAAAAGCCACCACTAACCTATAAAACCTCACTACTAGTACCAAAGCCTCATTCAGTATACCCAAAAGCCAAGTGGTTCGGATCCCACTACAAACTGTAGGTCTTAAGGGTGTGGTACAATAGATTCTGTTCTAATTTGAATCGCAGTGCCTCCAGCTGAAAGGCTGGGCCCTTCACACATTATTATTATTATTATACCCAAAAGCCCCTCCAAAATCAAAAAATAACCTCAAAAATTCTCCATCAATTCACAACTTTACGATCTCATCAAAAAAAAAGAGAAAAAATTCAAACCCAAACTAATGACGAACATCCGTCGCAACAACAAAAATAAAAATTGGTCATATATAATATAAATAAAAATGTATCTAATAATAAACCCGCATTTGTGTTTAGCATTTTTCAAATTGCAATTTACACGAATTTAAAAAACATTTCTAATCAAAAAAATGAGACATGAAAAAAAAGGTACTCACTCAGTGTGTATATTTATATATTTAATATTATAGAAATCCATACGAATCATCATTCCATCGACACCACATCCATCCGCTCAATTGTGAGCAATTAGCCTCGATTTACACATTTCCATCGTCGTCGTGCAGCGGCGGTGATTCATTGTAGTCACTGTTTGTATTCATAATTTCGTGCATTTTATCGACAGACGATGATTTAACTTCATTATGTTGATTCTGGTGTGGAAGTGGCGTTGAGCCGTTCAGGTGCTGTTGTGAGTCGAGCTCGACGACTTGAATGGGTTGATCGTGGGACGCTACTGTCATTGATCCGCGTTTTCCGCTTAAATTGGCCTCAATTACATCTATTGATGTCGTTGTCGTTGGTGTTGTGGGTGCATTTGACGAGAATCGCATGCTATGTTGTGGATGGCGATTTGTCAAACGCTGAGCATTGATATTTTGTTTGGCGGGAATTTTTGAGGTTATGCGTGATTTGTTTTTGATCAGATAATATTTGATTTTTTTTAGATTTTTTGATTTTTTTGACAAATTTTTTGATTTTTTGTTATTTTTCGGCATTTTTTGATTTTTTGACATTTTTGAAATTATTTTGACATTTTTTCATTTTTTGACATTTTTTGATTTTTTTGATATTTTGACAATTTTTTGATTTTTTGACAAATTTTGATTTTTTGACATTTTTTAATTTTTTTGACAATTTTTTTATTTTTTTGACAAATTTTGATTTTTTGACATTTTTTTGATTTTTTGACATTTTTTGATTTTTTTGACAAATTTTGATTTTTTGACATTTTTTGATTTTTTTGACAATTTTTTTGATTTTTTGACAATTTTTTTATTTTTTTTGACAAATTTTGATTTTTTGACATTTTTTGATTTTTTTGACAAATTTTTTGATTTTTTTGACATTTTTTGAAATTATTTGACAAATTTTGATTTTTTGAAATTTTTTTGAATTTTTTTGAATATTTGTAAAATGATTATTTTGATGATTTTTGAGTGACATAAGTTGATGGTCGGTGGTTGAGGTGCAAAGTTATTTATCAATACGTGCAGGAAGGATTAATTGTTGATGATGAGAGTTACACGGTGGATGATTATTTACAATATGGTTTTGAAAATATTTTTAGTTGAGGTGATTGTGGACATAGAAATAGACAGGCGATGGACATTACATGTAATTAGAGATACAAAAGAAAATAAAGAATAAAATGTTAAGGTGTGTGTGGTATTTACACTCGTGCTAGCTAAATTATTGATTTATTATTGATCTAAAATAATTGATGAACGGGACAGGATGTAGATAAGTTGCAAAATAGAAGCATAAGATCGGCTTGAGGCTTTAGTGAAGCCACATTAGATTAAGTCTAGCTTCAAACCGCTATTTTTCAACTTTTCTACCTCGTGTGCCATTCAAGAAGGCTCAAGCACTCATCCGAGGCTTGTACTATTTTCTACAATCTCCTGATAAGTGCTTAAACCTTATTCAAACTAAAAACTATTCTGTAGACTCTATCTGAACAGTCAGATTGATAATTAAGGTGTAATAATTCAAAATGTGCAGTGCTCATTGCTATAATAATTCGCTAGACTAGTAAAAACTCACAAAACTCACTCACAATTGTGGATAATCACTACAAAATGTCAAGAATTTCAATTCCAAAACTACAAATTCTGGTGAAAATCATTCAAAAAAATCTCACAACGTGAAGTCAATCCAAACATGTGCAGTTTAGGCAGCAAAATTGAAGAATATGAATCAAAAATCATCGTCCATTGAACTAACCCGTTCAGATCATCAACCCCATCTCATCCATTTTCCCTCAAAAAAAAAAAACAACAAAATATTCATTTCCTTTTCAATTTCACTGCCCATTCTATTCATCCATACAGCATACAGCATCTACATTTTAATTCTTTCCTCATTCCGAAAGAATCGAGATAAAATGACGGTCCACAAGAAAGGAAAGAAAAACGACAACAAAAAAAAAACTTCTTCTTGTTCATCAGCACCAAAAAAATGAGCTTCTCGTGAGATATTCCATAAAGAAGCTCAGAACAAGAAGAAGAATTAAGAAGAAAAAAAGTTTTGAAATGATTAATGTTCTGTAGATGACAATCATGGGCTCTGAAGAGGAAATGGAGAGATGGGGGTATGGATGGGGTCATTTGAGTATGATGTCAAAGATGTTTGGAGTATGAAAGGTTTAAAGGAAGCTAAAGAGAGCTAAGGAAGCTGCAGGACAGCGATATAATGAAGAATATAGCTAAGTAAGGCTTTATGGCACTTCATTTCATGTAAAGCACCCCTAATCACCCGAAGAAAACTTTAAGAACCTTAAATGGACTCGGTAAGAGACTAGGAATTAAGCTGAAGCAGCTATGTCATTGCTTATGGCCAAAAAGCTCAGATCAGAGGAAACAGAAATAAGCTGAAGTCGAAATAACCACAAAAAATCCAAAAAACAGCATCCCAAACCAACCCAAGACATCATTCAAGCTTCACCCACAACATTAACTAAGGTAAAGTATCTAAAATTTATTTTCTATTTCATTCTACGTGCTGGCAAGTGTCTCGAGGGTTCAACTGATGAAATGTTTTATTCTGCATGTAAATGAATGGGACACAAAATCGTTCCGTAGAAATTTCCTCAAACCTTTCATTTAAAATTCAAAAAAGTCAAGAAAAAAGAAAATGTTCCGTGTTGGACTTTAACTTGAAAATGATTGGGGACGACAAACAAGAATTAAGCGATGAGGATGGAAATTTTTCTTGTTCCTCTGTCACGATTTTTTTTCTCCTTTTGTGTCTGTTTCTGCTATGGTTACGAAGTTAAGCTGTTGAGAGGAGCTGAAAGGTGTTTTTTTTTGTAGTTTTATTTCTGTCCGTGCATTTTATCTTGTCTGACTGTTGATTTATGAGATTATGGAAGGATTTGTTTTAGCATATTGATGGATATTTGTATGCATAGTGGAGTCAGTTGAGATATGCAGCTACTTCCATAAACTGGGTTAAGAATAGTTAAGGTATTAGCATACAATTGAATTTTGAGTGGATTGAAACTGCTTATATTTAGTCAGGGGAACTCAGATCTTGATAAGTCAGGGGTACACTGCTTGTGCAAAGTCAAGGGTACGCAGCTTTTATGAAGACATGGGAACGCAGCTATCGTGAAACTAGTGAAACACAGCTATCGTAGAGTTAAAAGTGCACTGCTTTTGAAAAGTCAGGGGTGCACAGCTCTTAGAGTAATAGGTACAAAACTCTTGTAAAGTCAGGGATTCCCATCTAACGTTACATCAGGGGGACACTGCTCTAGTTAAGTCAGGGGTACGCGGCTCTAGTTAAGTCAGGGGTACGCAGTCCTTGAAAAGTCATAGGTACGCAGCTATTTTGAAGTCAGGGGTACGCAGTTTTTGTAAAGTAAAGACTAAAGCTCTTGCGACGTCAGGGTTACGCAGCTGACGTAGATAAGGTGCACCCGGCTCTTGATAAGCCAACAGTATACTGCTTAAAACTTCAAGATCAACCGCAACAAAACTGCGCCTCAAACTTCCTCTATCCACACAACATCAACACAATTTTTAAACTCATTCTCATTCTCCTTTCGTAGAACAAACAACACACGACAGTAAAAAAGCTCCCTCGACAAGCTCTATCATTTTCTGTCTATTCACTCACTCGAATAATCCGAGATGTGCTCCTGCATTTCATGTTGCATAATAGTGCGATGTGAAAGATGAGAAATTGAAACTTTTTTTTTTCGTACAGCATAAAAAAAAGTTTCTTTTTAATTAAAAAGCTTAATTCTCTTTTGTGCTGTATTTTTTTTTTAGTGCTTGACGAAGTTTTATTTTACATTATAGTTTTTTCGTTAACAGTTTGATGATGCAATAGAGAATTTTGTGTAAGATGAGAGTAAATTAGGGAATATTAACAAGAATGGGAATAGGTTGGGATGAAAATTTCGAAAAGGGGTGTCAAACTACGTTGAAAAAGAGTGTAAAAATAAACTTTTTTGGTTCAAATGTATGAATTTTGAGAACAGAGGCAAAGTTTGTTCAATAATTCAGTCAACGTAGCACCAAGTTCAGCTCAATCATAATAAATACTTCCTCTCAATATCCAATCATCTGCCAACAACTATTTTTCCGCTGATTTTCTTTTATTCTTTAACAAAATTGTGAAATTTATATCCAATAAAAACAAACTCATACAAACTAAGTTCATATACACACTGTCTGCTCCATAAAATGAGTTCTTGTTATGCTTTGTGGTAATTTTTTGTGATGAATGAAAGGCAGAAAAATAAGAAGAAGCAAAAGAGAGAAAAAATATTTTTGGAAATTGGCTTTTATGGCAAAAGTTTCTCTTTATCCGTTCAAAAAAAATTGTTTGCGGAGATTTTTTCTGGTTTGCAGATTTCATGGGATTGGAGCAGGTTTGAACAGGTCATTTTGTCTTTGGTGCGTAGTTTTTCTATTAAGAAAAGGAAATCATTTGCAAGATGGGGTACACAGCTTTTTATTAAAAGGGTGCACAGCTTGTTCAAAAAGGGTACACAGCTTTTAATAAAGGGGTATACGGCTTTTTAATAAAAGAGTACACTACTTTTTTTGGAAGGGTACAAAACTTCCTCAAGAAGGGGTACACAACTTCTTCGAGTAGGGGTACACAACTTCCTCAAGAAGGGGTACAAAACTTATACTATTATGGGTACGAAGCTATTCTAAGCTAATTTTCATCTTTCAGATCGATACAAAATGCACCCCTTTCTGACTCCTTTCAACCCACAAATTGCAAAATATCTCAACTTTTCATTATTAAACGATGAAATTTCCGTATTAAAATGTATGACACATCGAAAGGATTCTCATCGACTATTTTATGGAGCAATCTCAGCAACAAAGCATTCACACAACTAAGAACAGAATGTGGCTGAACAATAGTTATGAATTTGGGTCAAGGCGATGCTGACAATTATCCACAAGACAATGAGCTCGAAGATTATTGATTTTTTGACAAGTCAGTAGAGAAAAGAAAAATTAAAATATTTTTAACAATTTATTTTATTTTTAAAGAACTTATTTTTTTCATGAATTTTACAAGAAAAACAAAATTTTAACAGTTCATTCGTTCACACCCAAATGCTACTCACCATATCGCAACCACTTCCGGTTACACCAACGGAACTTCCACTTGGCGCTGCACTTCGTCCACCATTTCCTCTTGGACGGACATTCTTGTAGGGCTGAAAGAGCACCAAGTAGACTTTTGGCGTGAATAAGCACGCGAGCACAACCGTAGCACTGATATTGAGGCACATGCATAGACTTGATGACTGTATTTTGTAATCATTTGATGTGCCAAAGTAAATAGCAATTGATGCAAGGAACACAATGCATGTAGAATACATAGTAAAGCCAATATATTTGGCTTCGTTGAAATTTTCAGGAATTTTTCTCGTCTTAAATGCATAAAGCGTACACAATGGCACGAGGAAGATGATAAGGATGAGTGATATCATGAGACTATAGCCTGAGCCTTTACATGTTAACACTGCTGTGAGCGGATGTGGATAAATTTCACGAATATCTGGTGGATCGTAGATAAGCCATGCAATTGATACCGCTAGTTGAATGGCGACGATGCCTGTAGAGAAAAAGTTTTTGGTTGATTAAAAGCGGTATTAAGCTTTTGACAAAAGGGTATGAAGCTTTCTAGCGAGGGGTGCAAAGCTTTTGAAAATGGGTATGCAGCTTTTATGGTAGGGGGACAATGCTTTTGAGAGATAGTCCTACGCTTTTGTTGACAGTGTACTAAGCTCTAAGGAAGGGGTACCGAGGTTTTGACGAAGGGGTACCAAGAATTTCAGGAAAGGGTATTTAGCTTTTGACCAAGGGTATCCAGCTTTTGGTAAAGGGGAAGTATGATATTACGATAGGGGTACTAAGCTTTAATTAAAAATTTACTAAGCTTTAAGGGGTTTGTTGTTTAGCTTTTGAGAAAGGAAGACTCGGCTTATAAGTACGGATGCTCAGATTCTGAGAAAGGGGTACTAAACTTTTAAAGAAGGGAAACCAAGCTTTTGAGAATAGGGAACTTAGCTTATGAGGAAACAAAACTCAAGTTTTGAAAAAGGGGTACTCAACTATAAGAGAGAAGCACAAAAATACAAAAAGGGATTCACAGATTTTAACATCAGGATACTCACCACTCGAAATAGCAACCTGACTAACCGGCGACGTGTAAAGCGGCCTTTGAATGCTCTTAACACCTTGATTGAATATCCTTGATATTCGATTTGTCTTAATAAAAATAGCACTATAACAAATACTTAAACATAAACCAATACCAACTCTGAGCGATGCACACGACCAAATGTTTGGCGGTGCAAGAATAACAAAAGTCATACAATAGCACAGAAGAATGCCTATGAGGAGCATGTAGCACAGTTCTCGACCGCTTGCTTTTATCACTGGAGTTTTATTGTATCTGTAAAGGCATGCAAGAGAAAACTAGGTCAAAAGAGCTCTTAGGATGGAATATTTTTCTCACCTTATAAATACACATGTAGTAAAAAATGCAAAGAAAATTCCAATTGACGAGAACACGAGTGGAACAAGTGCCCATGGCGACAACCAGTCGATGATTTCACCAGGAATCTTGTCACATCCTGTTATATTTACATTCGGTCTCCAACCGGGATCACAAGTTTTGCATGTATCGTTTAGCACGTATGCATCGATATTGCACTTGACACACACCCAGCAGCATTGATCTTGGAAATTTCTGATATGACCTGCTGGACATGGCTCACTGCAGACTGACTTTGGCTCACCGCCCACCCAGCTGAGGGCATTCGAGTTGAGGTTAAGACTGGGAAGAATAAAAAGGATGAGTTGAGTGAAGAAGCCGAACGTTCACTATTCGGTCAAATCTTAAACTCACCTTTCTTTCCAGGTCCCAACCGGAACATAATCATACTTCGTACCATGATTTTGATACTGATAAATATTATAATAACCAAAAACATCTCCATCCTCATTGAATCTAATTTCAGTTCCTTGCGGACTCCTAAACGTACTATTCCTAATAAACCTCAACATTTCCGGTCCCGGAATTGGCAATAATGACATAATACAGTCACGATCGCCTCGATTCTCATCCCCACACTTTGATCTAATAATATCATCAACTGAATGTGCGAATGCATAGACAGCATCAATCACAAATGGAACGAGACCTTCCTGCTCATATCCATTAAGGAGATTCTCATCTCCTGTACATTTTGTCACGTTCATGACTTTCGGATCGAATTTGCATTTATGTCGTTGCTCCCAAAACTCATTGAACCACAAATTACGGCAATTGACGTTTGATTGATTTGTATTCGAGCAGTCGTTTGGGTTGAGTTGGGGTTTGAGGGATAGGAAGTAGTTGTTGAAACCTGTTATGAGGGATTAAAGAATTAGGTTGAAGTTCAAGGTTAGGGAGCGTATTTTCTATAATTCTTTCCCCCTTCCAATTATCATTTTTTAACACATATTGCATTTTTCAAGCTCATCATGATGCTACAATGACTATTGTATGTAGTTTCACACCCCTTTGAACCCAAATTTTACCTTCAGCCAGACTTGGTTTAAGCTAGCTAGATTCAATTAAAATTCTTACATTATCCTTGTGTAGTTTTACACCCTTAACGCTTTAAATCAGTCAATAAAGTAAATACTGCGTAGTTTAATACCCCTTAAAACTCCAAAACTATAGAAAATCTCCCAAAAGCCTAACTTTCAGCCTTACCTTCCGATTCAACCCGATGTGGAAGCACCGTTATTGCATTTATAGCTGCAAACTCTTGATCACGTACGGGATATGACTTCGCACCCCACGAATCACTTGCAATCCAATAGAAATGACCTGTCTTATTTGCTCGTATCGATGCACGCAGCAATCGTTTCACGTTATCCTCATCGACAAACATAACGACAGCACGTGCTTGCTTTTTACTGTACAGTCGCTCAATTATTCTATCAAAATCTTCTTCCTTTGAATTTCGAAGGATTTTCTCATTGATTGCAACACATATGTCGAGTTCTGATGCGGCTTTAAGAAAGCTTGCGATTCCCTTCTCGCCATATTCACCCTCGACACACACTGTACTGGCATATGTGAGCTTTAGTGTCATAACAATCTCAGCTAATGCTTGACCTTGCTCAATATCACTCGGTACGACACGATTAAAGTACTCAAATCGTGACTTGTCTGATAATTCAACAGATGTTGAGGCATAGCTTATTTGTGGGATTTTAAAAAGTCGCAAAATGTTGGCAACCATCACTGAGACAACACTAAATGATGCACCGACAACACCAACGACTGGCTTGTGTGGTTTATAAATTGGAGCTGTGCCATCCTGGCATGTGTATTCTGACACATCCTGTAGATTTTTTTCGTATTGGGGGTTTAGGTTGGATGAAGGTGTGAGCATTAATGACGATTTTTGAAGAGATTTTGCAATCATGATGATTGAATTGATGATGATTGATGATGATTGATGATGATTGATGATGATTGATGATGATTGATGATGATTGATGATGATTGATGATGATTGATGATGATTGATGATGATTGATGATGATTGATGATGATTGATGATGATTGATGATGATTGATGATGATTGATGATGATTGATGATGATTGATGATGATTGATGATGATTGATGATGATTGATGATGATTGATGATGATTGATGATGATTGATGATGATTGATGATGATTGATGATGATTGATGATGATTGATGATGATTGATGATGATTGATGATGATTGATGATGATTGATGATGATTGATGATGATTGATGATGATTGATGATGATTGATGATGATTGATAAGTTAGTGATCATTTCGTTTATTAATCATGAATAACATCGTCAAAATTGATGGAAATCAATGACATCGTCAATGATCCCGATTGATGATTTTGCCAATTTTTCCCCGAAAATGTCAATCCAGTTGATTCAAATCGAGTTGTTTATTCCAAGTTTTAATGGTTTTTGAGGTGTCGATAAACATTTTTTCACATGCAGAATTTTAAAGGTTGAGATGAATTAGCGAATTTGTTTTTGTGTGGGAGTATAATTTTGTTTGTTGAGGTTATTTGGATTATTTTGTCATTTTTGGTAGGTTTGATAAATAAAATAAAATTTGTAGACATATGTGGGAGTTTAAATGTGTTTTTCGTGGGATTTTTCAAATTTATGATGACAATTTTATAATCGTGGATGTTGCACAGAATATTGGAGATTTATAAAACATTGTTGGTGGGTTAGTACATGTTGATTATGATGTCCATGTCATATAGAATTGGTTGTGATGTTGACAAAGTTGCCATGTAGAAGAAAATAGAATAAAAAAATTGAAAAATTAGTTCCAAAATTATTAAAATTGAATTTTAACAGTAATTTCATTCATACAAAGTTAACAAACAAAATGGTAGACTCAATATTAACCCATCCACCTGCTTAATCCTCATTCCAACGACAATTAATGTCAAAAAAACTTCCAAAAACTTTCCCAATATTTTATGAACCCGAAAAAAAATTTATAAAAAATAAATAAATCAATTACAATCGGAGATACGTCCAATAAATACATAATAAACTTTATCTCTCCCTAGCAACAAAATGAAATTTTATTTATTGAGGATATTTCCAGCAAAACAGCGGTAAATTTGCCTGAGAAAAAAAAAGTCCATTTCGGAACTAAAAGTTTATTTTATTTTCATTTAAAATCGAATTGCACAAGTTTTTAAATAATGAATGTGAAAGAAATAAAGAACAGAAGAGAAAAGAAGAGAAGTGAAAATTATTAATGAATTGTTTCCATTCACCATTTGGCATTAAGCACAGATTCTCATGGTGTGAAAAAAAAATCCCTCAGATGCTCAATAAAAAATAAATATCGATGGATTTTCTTTTTTTTTGGTTTGGTGTAAATTATCATGAAGAATGGAGCATATTTCATGGGAGTTGAACAGAAGAGCAAGTAGGGATAGTCAATTAGGTTTTGATAAGAAGACGCATTTAGGAATATTTGAGGTTATGTTATTGAATTTGAGGTTGAGCTTTTGAATCTTAAGAGTATGTCACTGGTTTTTTGAGGTTATGTTACTCATTATTGAGGTTATGTCACTCCGTTCTGAGGTTATGACACTTAATTTTCAGATTATGTCGCTCAATTTTGAGGTTATGATATAGAATTTTGAGGTTATGTCGCTCAATTTTGAGGTAATGTTACTGCATTTTGAGATTATGTCGCTCAATTTTAAGGTAATGTCACTCAATTTTGAGGTTATGTCGCTCAATTTTGAGGTTATGTCGCTCAATTTTTAGGTTATGTCACTCAATTTTGAGGTTATGTTGCTCAATTTTGAGGTTTTGACACTGAATTTTTAATGGTTATGTCACTGATTTTTGAGGTTATGTCGCTCAATTTTGAGGTTATGTCACTGAATTTTGAGGTTATATTAATCAATTTTGAGGTTATGTCGCTCAATGACGAGGTTATGTCACTGAATTTTGAGGTTATGTTAATCAATTTTGAGGTTATGTCGCTCAATTTTGAGGTTATGTCACTCAATTTTGAGGTTATGTCGCTCAATTTTGAGGTTATTACGCTCATTTTTGAGGTTATGACATTGAATTTTTAATGGTTATGTCACTGATTTTTGAGGTTATATCGCTCATTATTGAGGTTATTTCACTCAATTTTGAAGTTATGTTGCTCAATTTAGAGGTTTTGACACTGAATTTTGGGGTTATGTTACTGAATTTTGAAGTTACATCGACAAAAGTGGGATAAAACTCACAATCACTCCAAAATTCCAGCTAACCAAGTTAAGCATAAAAACATAAAAGTAAATCCAAACCACAAAGAAGACCAGAAAAACAAAAAGAAATTGAGATAAAAAAAATGAATAAAAAAAAACTTTTTAATGCATAAATTATTTGACATGAAAAATGCGTTGTGGAAATGTCTATTGCCAATAATATTCAATGAGAATATTGATGATTATGTGAAAATCTGCGGGGATTTGGATAAAGAAGTAATTCCGAAAATGGAAATGACAGCTGAATATTTTTAGATTTCATCTCATTAGCTTCAAAAATTGTTTTCTTGACAACCCATTTTCTAGGAAGACTACAAAGTGGTCAACAACATTTTTATTTCTTGGAATTTTGGTCATTAAGTGGGATTACATGATTGACATGTGTCTGATACTCCACAGGAAGCTCGGTTACGTCCTTTATTTGTGTTATGATATTTACGATTTGTTGACTAACATTTCTGTTTGGATTAATTTAGTTCTTGGAATTCTGAGTTTGCAGAGATTTGTTTGGTCAGCAATTTTATGAATTATTTGCTTCAAATCGCTGACATGTGCTGGATTTTGGGAGACAAAATGGTCAAATCTGAATCATGGGTTAGTCAACATAACCTCCAAAATATCCCCTTTACCACAATAATCACCCCATCAACCACATTAAATTCCAAAATAAACACAAAATATTATTCCAATTAAAGCAAAGCCTCAAGAAACTGCCGAGAAAATATTCATTTCTTTAATTTCATTCATTTATTGAAAAACCACTTTTCCGAAAGCATTTTATAGAAAATTTAATTTTCCTTCTCTTTTTTTCCAATTAAAGTTTTCGTCTATCTTTCAATTCAAGAACCTATCAATTTAATGTTTAAGAGACGGATGGAAAGAAAAATTGTTGAAAGTGAAGGAAAGATGAATGAAGAAGATTGAAAGGAGGAAAATTAAGATGAAGAATGTGAAGAGGATGGAGGTGGGATTGGTGGAGAACTGAAAAGATGATAAAAATAGAAAAAAGTTACTTGATTGGATTTTATTCCTGTTTTCAATTCGTAAAACTTAGTTCTAAAACTTAGTTCTAAAACCTTAATTCAAAAACCTTAGTTTTAAATCCTTAGTTCTAAAACCTTAGTTCTAAAACTTTAGTACAAAAACCTTAGTTCTAAATCCTTAGTTCTAAAGCCAAAGTTCTAAAACCTTAGTTCAAAAACTTTAGTTCTAAATCCTTAGTTCTAAAACTTTAGTTCAAAAACCTTAGTTCTAAATCCTTAATTCTAAATCCTTAGTTCTAAAACCTTAGTTCTAAAACCTTAGTTCTAAAACCTTAGTTCTAAAACCTTAGTTCTAAAATCTTAGTTCTAAAATTCTAGTTCTAATATCAAAATTTTAAAAACTTAGTTTTACTCAAGTTTAACCAACACATCACTTTCAACGCCTTTCACAGTAGCATCCTGATCAAAACAAACCTTACGAATAAAAGAAAAGGAGAAGAATAAAAAATTGCAAAAATTGTCTTGAGGGAGTTTGCCTGTATATCGAACATAAGCAAAGGCAAACAAGCGAAACAGAAAACGAAGATGTCGATAGAAAAAAATGTTTATTTATGGGGAAAAAATTCCCTTTTTTACTGTTAATGTGAAATGAAAAAAAAACTTTTTTCATCTTTTGCAATTTCTTCCTCGTCTCCTTGAATAGCGTTAAACTTTTTTTTCTCTCTCTCGAATTTCTATCGATAAGAATTAATTTTTAGCATTAATTAAGAAAGCAGATGGAAAAATGTGCGAAAAATTTTTTCAAATTATTTTCATTTGTCGGGTTGTTTATTATCAACAAATTTTTGCCTTCTTGTGCTTCACTGATTTCATTACATCGCACGTGTTTACACTTTTATTATTGGCAAAATTTTTATCCTTAATGAATTTTTGTCGATTTTCTTTTGATGGGAAATCTTGAAACGAGACTTTTTCGTTGTTGAGACATTTTAGGTGCTTTAGATTTTGAGTGGGATTTAATGAGATGATAGGGCTTCGTTTTTGGGAAAAAGGGAAAGTGAAGGGGTAGGAATTAAGAGGAAGGGGTAGGAATAAGTACAAAGGGGTAGGAATAAGTACGAAGGGGTGGGAATAAGTACGAAGCGGTATGTATAAGTACGAAGGGGTGGGAATAAGTACAAAGGGACAGGAATAAGTACGAAGGGGTAGGAATAAGTACAAAGGGGTATGAATAAGTACGAAGTGGTGGGAATAAGTACGAAGCGGTAGGAATAAATATAAAGGGGTAGGAATAAAGGCTTTTAGTTACAAGATTCATGCTTTGGAGACAATTTATTCATATTAGAAGTTTTTTCTTAAATATAGTCGATAGGTTAGCTGGTAAGTGATGATTTTAGTCAAAATTCAATAAAATTCCATATTAAGGGTAACACTTTAAACTTTCTCACTAAACAAACCCAAGTTTTTAAATTTTTTTAAAATTATTTTAATGCAAACTCTCAAAATTGTCGTCAAACTCTCCAATAAACCCCCATCCCACCCTTAAATCTCTTCCAATTTTCAATAAACATCTCTTTGATACTTTTGCAAGCCTTTCATCAAAATTAATTCCACGAAACCTTTTCATCATAGCTTGGGCAAATTTCAATGAAATTCAATATCAGTCCCAAATTATATGTTGCAGCATATTACATTTTCTGGGTTTTATTTTCTGATTATTACTCAGAATTTACTCATAAATATGTCAAATTAATGAAGCACTGCAGGCGACGTCAATTGATGTTGAGACTACATACATCGATAATAAAATGAAATTTTCTCTTTTGACGGCAATATTTAAATAAATGAATTTTTTTTGTCTTTTGTAAATTGAGATTATTGCAAACTTTTAATGAAATTTTTTTATTTTAAATGTGTGTTTTAATGAAGATGAGTCAGCATATTTTTTGTTAATATTCGAGATTTAAAGATTGAAATTTAATCACAAAGCTCAAATTTGAATTTTTTTAAACCTTTTGTAAAGACACCTGAACTGAAGAAAGCTAGTGTTAAGGCACCTGAACATTTAGAACTAACTGCGAAGGCACCTGAATTAAAGTAAACCTAGTGTGGATGCATCTGAAGTTTTAAACCATGTGTAAAGACACCTGAATCAGAGTAACCTAGTGTGAAGGCACCTGAACGAAAAACCTAGTATAAATGCACCTGAAATTTTAAGACTGATATAAAAACACCTGAATCAAGGAAACAAGTGTGAAGGCACCTGAAGCAAAGAAAACCTAGTGTGAAGGCACCTGAAATTTTAAGCCTGGTGTAAAGACACCTGAATCAAGGAGTTATAATCTTTTTCTTCAATAATTCAACCAACACTTTCTCATCCTCAACAAACTGAAATTAAAGACAAGTATCAAGCTCATTATTTCTAAATGCAATTGGTAGCTATTTTGCACATTTCTGGCTTCTTTTGTTAGTCAATTCAACTAATCTTTCATTTGTGTCTCCATTTCTTTTACATTCTGCTTCGTACATCCGTTCACATCATTTATATCCTTAATGTGACACAAATTGTGCAATTTTCTATTGTTTTATTTTGCAGAGCTTGTCAGATAGTAGTAAAGTTTCAATTTTTAAGAATTTTCATAAGTTTTGGTAATATTTTCAGAGATTCTTTAACTATTTCAAATAAATTTTGTTTAAAAACCACCAAAATCTAAGCATATACCCAGCATGATGATTAAATAAATGTCACATAATGTTTCCTTTTACATTCAATTACACGTTCATTCAGTCGAATAAAATTAATGGAAAGTGACACAGATACAAGATGAGAAAAATGCAGGAAAAACTATTTGCAATGCTGTGAATATTTCAAAGTTGAATATGCTTCGTGCTCATTGTGAATGCATAGATAAGCGAACGGAAGTGAAGAGAAAGTAGATCTTGAGAATATTTTATGTTGAAAACATGCAGTTCGGTGAAAAGGTGCCTTCATACTAGGATTTCTTGGTTCAGGTGCCTTAACACTAGGTTGTCTTGGTTATGGTGCTTTCATATTAGGTTTCTATGGTTCAGGTGTCTTCAAACTAGGTTCTCTTGGTTCAGGTGCCTTCACACTAGGTTTTCTTGGTTTAGGTGCCTTCACACTAGGTTTTCTTCTTTTAAGGTGCCTTCACACTAGGTATTCTTGGTTCAGTTGCCTTCATACTAGGTTCTCTTGGTTCAGGTGCCTTCATACTAGGATTTCTTGGTTCAGGTGCTTTCACACTAGGTTTTCTTTGTTCATGTGGTTTCAAACTAATATTTACTGGTTAAGGTGCCTTCACACTAGGTTCTCTTGGTTCAGTTGCCTTCATACTAGGTTCTCTTGGTTCAGGTGCCTTCATACTAGGATTTCTTGGTTCAGGTGCTTTCACACTAGGTTTTCTTTGTTCATGTGGTTTCAAACTAATATTTACTGGTTAAGGTGCCTTCACACTAGGTTCTCTTGGTTAAGGTGCCTTCAAACTAGATTTTCTTGGATCAGGTGCCTTCACATTATAAATTATAACCTCAATGCTATAAAATAACAGTTGTAAAAAGCTTAAAACAGCATGCAGATAAACAGAAGCCATAAGAGCATCCAGCACATATCAAAATAAACAAGAAAGTTTCCAGAAAAATCTCAATTTCTGCTTATTACATTCAATGAAACACAAAACTCTGCGTGTGTTATGAAAATGAGCAGAAATAAAAGAAAAACAGCCAAAAATCAAAATATTTGCCGAAAAAGTTAAGAATTTTTGTGTGCTTCATTTGAGAATTCATCTACGCATAAAAACAGCACAGCATTTTCCCAAGAAAATACGAAATTAAAGCTGCAGAACTTACAGAAAATATTATTGTCGACTTGGGGATGTACAGCAATTAAGACTGTAAGTTGAAAAAAGGGACCGACAAAGAAGCTATTCAGTGTGGAAAATGATGAAAGTTTTTTAATGAATTTAAATCCCAATTCATGTAGAAGATTTCGAAAATGAACGAAAAAGGGTTCGAAAATTTATTTTTTGCGCTGCCTGCAAAGTGCAAAAGTTTTGCGCTCATCAAAAATTTTCTGTTTTAATTTCATTAATTAGAGGGAATATGTAAGTTGTTTTAATAATGATGGAAATTTTAAGGCACAAAACGGATGGATGTGTGCTTGAGAATTTATTAATGAAATTATCTACGAAGAAGTTTTGACGATATTTTGGATGAGTGTAATTACGGAGGATGGTGGAAATTGAGATGAAGAAAAAGAAAAAGTTTTTAATTGATTTTAAGAAATTGAGGTAAATTGGTTAAGTTGGGGGTGGTTAAAGACATAAGATGAGACATTTATTCACACCTGAATTGATACTGAACAAGTTTATGCAAAAAGTCAGCTTAAGAAGCGCTAAATTAGATTAACAAGAAGCATAAGCTCTACAAAACTGACGATCAGTATTAATAATACTCAGCCTTATTGACGCTCAGCTTTAATGAAGTTCAGCTTTGATGATACTAAGCCTTCATGAAGTCAAGCCTTAATGACACTTTGCATTATCTACGCTCAGCCATGATGACGATCAGGCTTTTTATGACGCTCAGCCTTGATAACGCTCAGCCTTGATAACGCGCAGCCTTGATAACGCTCAGCCTTGATAACGCTCAGCCTTAATGACGCTCAATCTTAGCGACGCTTAACCTTAATGACGTTTAGCATTATCAACGCTTAGCTTTAGCGACGCTTACTCTTAATGACGCTTAGCCTTAATAACGCTCAGTCTTAGGGACACTTAAATTTGACGACGCCAAGCCTTAATGAAGATTAACATTACATACGCTTAGAGACGCTTAGCCATAATGACGCTCAGCCATAACGGTGCTCAGTTTTAAATACTCTTCTCTAAAACTGATGCTCAATCAGATTCAAAAAACACCTCGCTTATAGCAAAATTCCAAAGTATTTACTCACTGATTTGAAAACCAATAAAATCTTCAGACATTTAGATCATTAATTGCCGGAAACAAATTACCTAATTAAATCCCTTGACAAATATTTTCTAGTTCTTGATGAAGCTCTATATCTAATCTATCAGATAACTTCATCCCACATCCACATCCATTGCCATCATTCGATCAAAATAAATTAGGATTTTTTATAAATTTTCCATTTTTTGAGAATCTTAAAATAGAAAAATCAAAAAATGTAGAAAAATTACCAACGTAATCGGAAAAAATTCACGCTTTGTTAAGCAATTTTTTGTTTTCTTTTATAATCTACAAATCAAGCAAAAAAAAAATCTGAAGAGCACGCAAAAAATTACAATTTTATATTTTTCAGCTCATGTCAAAGGAAAAAAAAGAAATGTAAAATTAGAAATGGAGAAGAGCTTTTTGGTAAATCTGAAGATTTTTTTGTAAGCACAAAGGACTGAAATGGAATTAAGTAAGCCAAACGAGTGAATGGTTTTGTGAGTAGCGAAAGGATTTAAAAATAGATGAGAAAAGTTTCCAAGGAAATGAATTAATATTTTGATACATTTTTAAAGGAGAAATGAAAACAATTTCATTTATAGAAAAATATTAGTCTGGAAATCATTCTGGCTGAGCGTCATTTAAACTGAGCGTCATTTAAGCTGAACTTTATTCTGAATAAGCGTCATTTAAGCTGAGCGTTGTTCTGGCTAAGTGCCATTCCGGTTGAGCATCATTCTGACCGAGTGTCATTCGAGCTAAGCTTCATTCTGGCTAAGTGTTTTCCGAGCCAATTGTAGCTTTGACTGAGAAAATTCAGAAATTAAAATCCAAATCTCATCTCATTGATTTAACCACCAAATCTTCAATCCCGAAATAAAATCAAAAAGTACAAGTTTTTTACTATCAAACCCATTTGTCACATCCCAATCACAAAAACTAACAGTCCACTTCACAATGACGACCCCATAAAACCCCATCCTTGGAAATTCAAATGTGCGAATTTTATATTCTTTTAAAAATCCGTGTCAAATTGCGGATTTTCAGATTATCATAAAAATTCCAACAGTGTTATAAGAAAAATCATTGAACGGCAGTAAAATTCCAACAAAATTGATGAATAACTGCATAAACTATAAACTTGTATCCTTCGTCTTATGTCTTTACTTGACTTTTACTGACTACTTCAAGTCGTAAGTCAATAAAATTTATTTACGATAAAGAAAAAAGAATCGAGAGAGAAAAGGGTTTATTTTATGACTACAGAATAAAGCACTTGAACCTTCTGTGAGGGAAAGACGAGATGAAAAAATTGGAATAAAGGAAGAAGAATTCTTGAGAGTCATCGACTTCAATTGTTACATTAAGTCTTTTTGGAGGCTGAATTTTGAGGAGATTTGAGGGAATTGAGGGTGTCATTTTGGGCATGGAGGATGAATTTCTGAAGCTGAGCTTACATAGGGCTGTGCGTTTTTCAGTCTGAGCTGCATTGAAGCTGTGTTTTCTCACGCTGACCTTCCCTAAAGTTGTAAATTTTTTGAGGTTAAGCTTACATACGGCTGTGCGTGTCTTAGGCTGAGCTGCATTGAAGCTGTGTTTTCTCACGCTGACCTTCCCTAAAGTTGTTAATTTTTTGAGGTTAAGCTTACATACGGCTGTGCGTTTCTTAGGCTGAGCTTAATTAGGGCTGTGCGTTTCTTAGGCTGAGCTGCATTGAAGCTGTGTTTTCTCACGCTGACTTTCACTAAAGTCGTAAATTTTTTGTGGCTAAGCTTACATACGGCTGTGCGTATCTTAGGCTGAGCTTAATTAAGGCTGTGCGTTTTTCAGTCTGAGCTGCATTGAAGCTGTGTTTTCTCACGCTGACCTTCACTAAAGTTGTAATTTTTTTCAGGCTAAGCTCACATAAGGCTGTGCGTTTCTTAGGCTGAGCTGCATTGAAGCTGTGTTTTCTCACGCTGACCTTCCCTAAAGTTGTAAATTTTTTGAGGTTAAGCTTACATACGGCTGTGCGTTTCTTAGGCTGAGCTTAATTAAGGCTGTGCGTTTCTTAGGCTGAGCTGCATTGAAGCTGTGTTTTCTCACGCTGACCTTCACTAAAGTCGTAAATTTTTTGTGGCTAAGCTTACATACGGCTGTGCGTTTCTTAGGCTGAGCTGCATTGAAGCGGTGTTTTCTCACGCTGACCTTCCCTAAAGTTGTAAATTTTTTGAGGTTAAGCTTACATACGGCTGTACGTTTCTTAGGCTGAGCTTAATTAAGGCTGTGCGTTTCTTAGGCTGAGCTGCACTGAAGCTGTGTTTTCTCACGCTGACTTTCACTAAAGTCGTAAATTTTTTGTAGCTAAGCTTACATACGGCTGTGCGTTTCTTAGGCTGAGCTTAATTAAGGCTGTGCGTTTTTCAGGCTTACCTGCATTGTCAGTTTCATCAGTCAGTATCTTTTTGTCAGTTTCAAGTTGTAAAATGGTAAAAAATGCGCTATAAACCTTTTAAATTTCCTAACTCGTGTCACATTTACAACATTTTCCGTCACAAAAATCTCAAAACTTTTTCATTTTTTTTCTTATTTACAATTTTTTCAAACAAGGATAAGATAAAAATCTAAAAGTAAAATGAGAAAAAAAAAGAATTTCCAGCCAACTTTTTTTTCCATGTTTTCTCCTCGAACAATGTCGACATTTTACAAGAATAAATTTAGAAGTCATCCACTTGACAATGTTATATCCTTGCTATTGACATGATCCATGGAGATTTCGTGCACGAGGTGAATTTATTTTGTTGTACATTAAATGGATGGATTGGGTTGAGTGGTTTAAGATAAGCTTGAATATTTGAATATTTTGTTATTGAAATTTATGTGTGTTATGCTTAAATTAGGTCAATCTACATACGATTTGGATGAGAGTTATGATTATGGTAATTTTTGGGACTTGGGTTGTGGCTGCTGCGGTAATGTTGTTCACAATACACAACCAACGTGTTTTCACATAATTTTTTCGTAAATAAGCTCAGCTTTAAGAGGCAAGGTGAGCACAAAAGGATGAAAAACCGCAGCATTAACAAAGCCACAAAGGGATAATGAAGAGGATTATGAGTAGTTTTGTTTATGGAGTTCATGGCTATTGTTTTGGTATTTTTTATATTCATTCATAAGGATTTGCATTCATTCAAGTGAAATAAGAGAAATGAGAAATTTTAGTGGAGAATTAAAAATAGTCTCATGCTCCTAAAGCTGAGCTTTACCGACCAAATCTGAGCTTCATTGACTAAAGCTGAGCTTAATTGGCCAACACTGAGCTTCATTGACTAAAGCTGAGCTTTGTTGAGTAAAGCTGAGCTTCATTGACCAAAGCTGAGCTTAATCAACCAAAGCTTAGCTTAATCAACCAAAGCTGAGCTTAATTGACTCAATTTGAGCCTCATTGACCAAGCTGAGCTTTATTGATTAACGGTGACCTTCGTTGAGTAAAGCTGGACTTCATTGACTAAAGCTGAGCTTCATTAGCTAAAGCTGAGCTTAATTGACCAAAGCTGAGCTTCATTGACATGGGTTGAGCTTCATTGAACAAAGTTGAACTTAATTGAATAAAGCTGAGCCTCATTGACTAAAGCTGAGCTTCATTGACATAAGTTGAGCTTCATTGACCAAAGCTGAACTTAATGACTAAAGCTGAGCCTCATTGACTAAATCTGAGCTTCATTGACTAAAGCTGAGCTTCATTGACTAAACCTGAGCTTCATTGACTAAAGCTGAGCTTCATTGACTAAATCTGAGCTTCATTGACTAAAGCTGAGCCTCATTGACTAAATCTGAGCTTCATTGACTAAAACTGAGCTTCATTGACTAAAGCTGAGCTTCTTTGACATAAACTGAGCTTCATTGACTAAAGCTGAGCTTTATTGACTAAAGCTGAACTTCATTGACCAAAGCTGAGCTTCACTGACTAAAGCTGGACCTCATTGACTAAAGCTGAAATTCATTGACCAAAGCTGAGCTCCATTCGCTAAAGCTGAGCTTCATTGACTAAAGCTGAGTTTTATTAACTAAAGCTGAGCTTCATTGACTAAAGCTGAGCTTCATTGACATAAACTGAGCTTCATTGGCTAAAGCTGAGCTTCAGTAGCTATAGCAGAGCTTAATTGACTAAAGTTGAGCCCCATTGACGAAAGCTGAGCTTCATTGACATAAACTGGGCTTCATTGACTAAAACTGAGCTTCACTAACTAAAGCTGAGCTTCATTGACATAAACTGAGCTTCATTGACCAAAGCTGAGCTTCATTGCACCAAAATAGCAAATTTCTCATCCCTCAACATCCACAAAACAGAACAAAAATAAAACAATATAGCTTCTTATCCCTCACTCACCTTATTCATGTAATACCTCACGAACTCCATACTCTGTTCCAATGCATACGTATCACTGCTACACGAATCAATCACAACCGTTCCGAGTGTGACATTTGCTAATAAATTTTGATCCCGATTAACCTCATCGATGGCATAAAGCATAGCTTCTAACCGCTGAATGCCTTTCTCTTCCTTTATTGCACCGCATGGATATTCGCGATTTGACGATAAAATTTCATGCATTGGAAATATTCCGCCGAGAATAATGTCACCGCTTGTGCGAATTAATTTGCCATTGCCATTGTAGTCATTGGCATCGAGCGACTGGATCGTTGTCATGAGGAAATTTATGAATAGATATAAACTGAGGCTGAATGATGTTCTGATTGGATTGCTTTGTGTTTTTGATTGATGCATTTTTTAAGTCGTTGATATTTTTTTGAAGCTTTGGTTGCGATTTGGTGTTTTTTTTTGTAGATTTTTTTTTGAGGTTATGTTTTTAAAATTTTATTTTTTTTCATATTTTGACGTTGATTTTGGATATTTTTTTGAATTTCGATTTTTGAATATTTTTATTGGCTATTTCATAGTTTTGTAGATTTTCAATTTTTGACTGACTTTAACTTTTTAGCTTTTTTTTTTCACTTTTAAAAGGTTTTTGAATTTCTTTGAATTTTTTTGATCTTCTTTGAATTTTTTTGATCTTCTTTGAATTTTTTTGATCTTCTTTGAATTTTTTTGACTTTTTTTGAAATTTTTTGATTTTTTATTTTATTTGAAGTTTTTAAGTTTTTTTTAATTATTTTCAATTTTCTCAACAAAAACTTTTTTCAATTTAGTAATAATTAAAATTTTTTCAATACTTTTGAGCACTAAATTTTAAATTTACAATTTTTACTTGAGCTTTTTTACACTTTTTAATCCTTATCATTATATTTTATCATTAAAACTAGTCAACTAATTCTTTTTATATTCTAAATATGGAGTTTTATTCAATTTTTTAAATTATTTTGCTAATTTTAATATTAAATTTTTATTTTCACTTTATTCATAATTTTTAAATATTTTTTTCAGGAACTTTTTTCAAATTTTTTGCATTTTTATTTCAAATTTTTTGATATTTTTTCACAATTTTTTAACTTTTTTAATTTTATATTTTTTTTGTTGAAATTTCTATCACATTTAGTACATTTTAATGTCGTTTATTTCACTAATTTTTGAGCTGATGATGAAGTTTTAAATAATATTCAACTAAATGACTTGATTGTTGATGAACATTGATTTCTGAAAATATAACAAAAATGAAATTCATTAAATGTAAAAAAACCAAATTTTAATTAAAATGATAAAATCATTATTTTAGTTTTATGAATGACCTTAATAGACCCCTAATGTTATGAGATGGTTGCCATAGAAGTGTTAAAAATCATTTGTAAAAAAAAACTTAATAACAAGTCATAAAACCGTAATAATTCCTAATCTAATTATCCTTAATAACCGATCTTAATTGAATCTTTATTCACAACTTTTCTTGCGATAGTTCAGCAGTTCCACAATCATTTTATGTCTCGAATTAGTTGAAGAAAAACTTTTTCTTGTTCATAAATTGAAATTTTCAAGTTGATTGAAACTTGAGCAAATTTATTTTATTTTTATCATTCTTTTCAGGCAAACTTTTTATTCCATCCATTCATGACACAATCATTTAATCAATTTATTATTTTAGTTTTCAACTTTTTTATTGAGTTTCTTTCGTGTTGCTGTGTCTTGTAAGAGGATGATGTTGAAAACGAATGATTTGGTGGATCAGAAGGACAAGTAAAGATCCAAGGGTGTCTAATATGGGTCTAGAACAGTGATGATTAACCTTTGTGACGCGGCACACTTGTCTGCTGTGAAAAATCTCAGAAAAATTCCACAATCCATGTGCCTTGCAGTTTAGTCATGTCTTACCAACAAGGTGAGTTGTAGTACAAAAAAAGGTTGAACACCACTGCTCTAGAAAGATCTAGAAAGACACTTGACTCTGCATTTGAAAAAAAAAATTCATTTTCAAATTAATTGTAAAAATTAAAAACTTTTCACATTTAATTTAAAAAAATATTATTTTTTAGATTGCAAAAGCAGAACTTTTTTTTCAATAAATTAAATATCAAATTTAACACAAGAAGCAGTTAAGTGCCTTGCTGGTCGAATAGGTAAGGCGCTTGGCTCAAATTTGGGATGGTAACTCGAAGGTCGTCGGTTCGAATCCAGCCATTTCCAAATTTGTTCTTTTTCGGAAGTTTAGATACTTCGACTGCTTAATGTACGAGATCAAGCCATAATTGGGCATTTGGGCAACGTTGGATTAAGGAACGGGTCAGGAACTTGAAGTGTAGCGGGAGGAATAGGAACGAGAGTTACAAGATTACCCACGAATGGAATATTGATAGAACGGACCTGAAAAGTATCACGTAACGCCTACAGAAGATCGAAACGAGAGCCTTGGTTTATTTGAAACCTAGATATGAAGATTAGAAGTTTGATCCTACATAATACTAATTCATATGTATACAAATACAAAAGTGTAAAATGTGAATTATTTCCGGACAGTTTGTCGTCAATAAATGCAATAAAGTGCAATTAAAATGGAAAAAAAAAAATTCCAAAAGAATAAAAATAAAATAAAAATTGTGAAAAAAAACTTTTTTTTATGATTCTGTTGTTTGTACCAGACTACCGCCAATTCATATAACATCCGTTAAATTTATATTCAAAAAAATTCAAATTTTTTATGACCGTTATAATATTCAAAAAATTTTGACGGTTAAACCAGATTTTACCATGCACTTACTCATTTTGCTCAAATTTTATTGTTAATAAAGTTGAGAATGGATAAAAAAAAATATGAAATTAATAATTTATGAAGAACTTTGGGATTTCTGCAGAATTGGTATTAATTAAAATAATTTATTGTTTACATAATGTAACTGTTTTTTGAAATTTGAATTTTCGGCTCTAATATCGAAGAAATCGAAATTAATTTCGAAGAAGTCCGAAACGAAATGACGGAAGTCTGGTTTGTACAAATTTAAACTTTTAATGCAATTTTAATTTCTGTGAAGGTTTTTGAAACTTTTTGAGAGATTTATTGCAGTTTTTAAACTTTATAAAGCTTATTTTGTGAACAAGTCAGCAAGAGTTGATGTGGGCTGGATGAAATGTTGATAATTAATTGCTGCAGTTGCAATGTGTGGTCATAGTTACTAACTTTGATGAGCTTTAATCCTTTTATTGACTTTAATTGCTTCCAAAAATTGTTAATAGTCTGTAAAGAGATTGAAAATTTAACAAAAAATTAGTTTTAAATTTAAAAAATATCAAAAATAATTTTAAATTTCAGAAAATTTCCTCCATCAGCCCGAACATATTTCCACTATAACGCCCAAATTACTTTTCATAATTACGACCAAATAATGCCAATATTATAAAATAATTACAATAAATATTTTAAATTTATTCATCGCACATGCACGAGAGGATTTTCACTTTTTTTTAAATCCACACATATTTAATATTATTTCACATAAGCTGACAAATAAAACAAAATTTTAAAAATCAATAAAAATAACAATTCAATCAGTTCACAATTCTTTTTTTTTCAATTTCACGCATACCTCAAACATAAATATCACATCTCAATTATTTGTTATTTGTACGGAATAATTGAATTTGTTTTTATTTTTATTATTTTATATGTGCTGCAATAGCCCGCTTTTTGCGCGCCTTTTGAGCTGATGGTAATTTTTTTTTGAGATTGTTCAGAATTTTTAACAATTTTTTGTGGTTTTTTCAACAAAATTGATTTTATGGAGGCAACTAAGTTGTCGAATTTGGATATTTTGCCAAATTTGGATATTTTTTGTTTATATTTTGAAGTTTTGAAGTAACAATCTTGGAAAAGAAGCTGTATATCGACTCATTAGGGCTTAATACAGTACATAGATGTTCAATATTGTTCTATTAAGTCTGTTGCTGTCCTAAGGGGTATGTGGGAGGATCAAACGTTTTCATATTGCCTTACTGAGATGCCTTGAGGTTTATCGAGGACTTTTTATAGTCACGTTAGCTTGTATGGATCCAAATAGTAAGGTATACAACTTTAATGAACTTAATAAAGCTCTAAATAGCTCTAAGAAGCTTCTTAAGGTCTCTTCTTAAGCCATTTCCTTTTTAACAATCCCGAATAACAAAAGTCGGTTGATCAAATAGATATCCAGCGCCAAGCCTGCATGAATTTGGCATGGTGCTGGCTTCGGTTTACATCCAGCACCATGCCAGAGTCACACAAACTAAGTGCCGGATTTCTGATCGATTAACCGACTTGAATCATTCGTCAATGGATGTCAACTCTTAAGATTAGACAGTTAACTGAGATAGCTGAAAGATTGTTTTATTTGGAATGTGGTCAACTTCTGCAAGAATCCAAAAATCAGCAGCACGTCCTCATCTCAGATCATGCTGGAAATGGCAAAAGTTGGGCAATGAAAAACTTCGTAGATTTTTGACTAATTTTTATGAACTTTTGGAGGTTTTTTAAAATTTCAGTTCAAACTTAGAAGAACTTAATTCACTATAACCTCAAAAATACAAAACACTTCAACAATTCTTTTATCATCAACACCTCATCCAACAAGTTTCAAATAAACAACTACAAATTATCCCCAAATGTATAAATTTCAACTAAACATTTCATTTTCAATTTCATTAAAATTCAATTAAAATTTAATTATTAAACAAATGAAACAATTTTGTTGTTCTTAGTTGTATTAAAGTTTTCTGTTGTTGCTGAAAAGAAGAAAAGTTTTTTTTTTAAGGTTGAAACAAATTAGACACTTGAGGTTTAGCCATGAAAAGTTTGTGGGTTGAAGAAGAGTGAAAAAAAAAGTTTTATTGAAAAACAATTAAAGTGAAAATTAAATTAAATTTAAAGTTGTAGGAGCTCAATTTTTGACATCAAAACCAACTCAAGACATCCCCAAGTGATGTCATATGACATATTATAAAATAAATTGACAACTTTCAATTCCAACACTTTTATTTTCTCAATACGTGACTGAACTCGCAACAGAACAGCTCAAGAACTTCTCGTAAAACATTTTATATTCAATTTAGATTCGAATTAAATTACAATTATTGAATTTACATTGAAAGAGATCAAAAATTGAGAATAAAATTCTTCTGAGCAGCGTGGGCGTTAATGCGAAAATTTTATTACACTGAATATCTGAATGTAAATTAGATCAGTAAATGTGGAGCATCTCTTTAGTGATATTTCGATGAAAATTGTGTTAATGTGAGCTTTTGAGTATAAATTTGAATTTTTTTTGAAGTGAATTAAGAAAATTCATTTAAATTTTGTAGCAAAATCGTATGAAATTCTGGTCAATTTGGTAAAAATTCTGACGAATTTGTTCGAAAATCGGCTAGAAGTTCAGGGGAATTTAAATGAAAATCCGGTATTATTTAAGCTAACTTGATCGAAAATCGTATAAAATTCTGGTCAATATGAATAAAAATCCTTTCAAATTCCGGCCAATTTGATCGAGAACCGCTAGAAACTTTAGATAATTTGAACAATATAACCCAAAACTTTTTTCAAATTCCCAAATTAATTCCAATCTATTAAACTCAATCAACCCCTAAATAGCAAAACAAAGCACATACACTAACCCACGTACGTCACACCATCAACCCAATAATGTCACTTTTGTGCTATTTATCCATTAATTTTAAATTACCATGTTCACTTGCAGCATCTGCTCTAGTACATAATTTCTCATATGGTATGAATTGACTATGACACAGCGAGAACGTTTTTTTTAGCTTCCTTAATTGCACTGCTCGGTGCAATATCTCCTCATTCTATGCTATCTCTTTCCTTCGTATTCTTATGTATGCTGTTTTTTTGTGTGCTGTGTGTGAATGCAGTAGAGGATGTTCATCCATCTTTTCTCGTGTTCTTTATAATGTTAGTTACAGAATGGAATTTTATGGAAGGAAATGGAGTCGGAAAAGAGATAGGGGCAAGTAAGAAAATTATTGGGTTACGGAATTAAAGCGCATTTTGTAGGATATGGGAAGTTTGAGGTTATAATCAGTATAACTTGAGGTTAAGGTCCATTTTTAATGTGAAATTGACGAGAATTCGATTGAATTCATGGTTCAGCCACTCCCTCATATTCAGTTATCATTCACTTGATTTCATGCTTTAAGAAAACATTGGTCAAAAGAACAAGAATTGAAGAAATATTGATCCATACCCTACTCCACCTCATGAAATGCATCCCATACTCAACACATCTCCATTTTCCATCCACATTGCTCATTCTTCTTCAATTCATCCCCATCGCCCCACCCCTTCCAAGCATCCATATTACCATTAGCCATCATCATTATGCAATCACCATTCTCAACACAATTTATGTAATTTAAAGATGCATCTGCACACGAGCATCAAATGTAGCACACAACCCATAACTCCCCTGACTCATTGCTGTCTAGTCTCTGCTCCATTGTGCAGCTTTTAAAATGAAATAAATTCCTTTTTTTTCTTTTTAAAAAATTTCATAAAAGAAAAAAATTTGATGAGAAAAAAAAATCTTTTTTATTTTTGAGCAAAATAAAATAATGAAGCCGTAGATGTAACAGATGATGATGATATCGGGTTTTTTTTTTTTGAGAAATTTATCTAGCAATCAAGATGAAATTAAATTGGGTTTTTGTGGTGGTAATTTGAGGATTGAATGAGAAATTGCAGAATTTTTCGAAATGAAATGAAGGGTTTTTTGGGATATTTTGTGTAAAATGTTAGCTCAATTGGGAGATATTAAGCAGAGTAAGTTGATCAGGTGTTCAGGTTTAGTGGTAATGGATTATGATCTGCTTCTGAGAATACCAGACAGCCATACATCCAGAAAGACTAATAACCTGATGCTAAGATTAAAGATACTTATAGAGCCAGATTCTAGGACAGTGTCAGCCAGACAGCCATACATCCAAACTACATCTAGCACAGCCAAATCAAAAGTATCAACACTGATTCACCATATCCCACTCCTAACCCACAACACAATAATCATCGTCGATGAAAAATATCCTCTTAATTTTATCAGAAAAGCTCATTGAAGTAGCAAACAAAAACTACCATGGTAATAAATAAAACCAACACAGTACCGAACAGAAACTAAAACATTTTTCATTGAAAAAAATATTTCCATTGTTATCGTCCATCGCATAAATAAAATTGTCCATGGCAACAGCATCTGCAATCGTATGCAATTAGAAGAAATTTCCTATGGATTTATTTCCAGCACAAAGAGCTTGAAAAGAGAATTTGTGGAATTAATGGAAGTAACTATTTTGTTGTTCAACATTTTTGCTATGTCAGGAGCAGAAAATTATGCGAATGCTGTGGATAAGTAGGTTAGGAATGTGGAGAAAGCTGGATATTGTGGATGTAATTTCTAAATAAAGATACAAAAGGTTTTGTTTAACGTGGCTTGGGGATACATTTGGATATGAGGATGTTTTGGATTATTAAGCTGAGTTTTAAGCTTTCTAGATGGAAGAAATGAATTTTTGTGTGCATAATTAGGAAAAATGCGCTTTTCACATTACATGTAGTGAATTTTTTACTTGAATGATAATTAATTCAAAATTATAAATTTTGAATCTTTAAAGCTGTTTTTCGTGAATTTAGACAAAATTTGTATAAAAATGCGCTTTATGTGCAACTATGCAGTGACTTTCTACTTGCTAGAATTTTTTTAAAGTTCCTGTGCTAGACTTGTCGAAATTATTGAATAATAGAATTATTGTGATTGATTTTTGAAATTTCAAATTAAAATGCGCCTTAACCACCATCCCACCAATGCCTCTCTTACTTGCCATTCCTTATCCATTTCCAAACTCAATCGATTTTCTGCAACTCTTTCCTTTCATTCCGGTGAACATAAACTTCTACACACTGAGTAGAGCATTGAAAAACAACATTTCATTCATCTCTTCTGACCTGTAATTAATTTCTGCCATTTACTGAGGACTCAAAGCACTTGGACCGGAGTTAATTTCATTTTAGATGAAAATATTTTGTGAAAATAGTTTGTTCAAGTCGCAGATGCGTGACGAGAAACATGGAACCAGTGAGCTTTCATAGTTAATTATTTTGATTGAATTGTTGGGTTTTTTGTGAGGATTTTGTCAGATTTTTGACTGATTTTGTAAGATTTTTGCTAGATTTTTTCGGATTTTTGTCAGATTTTTGTCAGATTTTTGGCAGATTTTTGGCAGATTTTGTCAGATTTATGCTAGATTTTTTCGGATTTTTTTGGATTTTGTCAGATTTTTGCTAGATTTTTTCGGATTTTGTCAGATTTTTGTCAGATTTTTGACGGATTTTTGACGGATTTTGTCAGAATTTTGACGGATTTTGTCAGAGTTTTATAGAATTTTGTCGTTTTTTGTGAGGATTTTGTCGTTTTTTGTGAGGATTTTGTCAGATTTTTGACTGATTTTGTCAGATTTTGTCAGATTTTTGACTGATTTGTCAGATTTTTGCTAGATTTTTTCGGATTTTGTCAGATTTTTGTCAGATTTTTGACGGATTTTGTCAGAGTTTTATAGAATTTTGTCATTTTTTGTGAGTATTTTGTCAGATTTTTGACTGATTTTGTCAGATTTTTGCTAGATTTTTTCGGATTTTGTCAGATTTTTGTCAGATCTTTGGCAGATTTTGTCAGATTTTTGACGGATTTTGTCACACTTTTGCTAGATTTTTGTCGGATTTTGTCAGAATTTTGGTAGATTTTATCGGATTTTGTCAGAATTTCAGCAGATTTCGACACAATTCTGTCAAAATTTATTCACTTGCTCAAATTATCTCCAGTCACCATTAAAAATATTCATCCCACAACCTATCACGTAGCCTCAAAACCCATCAAAAATGAATTTATGAATATTTTACCTTCATCAATTTTCCATTTGACGAAATTTTCTCATTTATTCATTGATCAAGTTCACATTTGACGCATTTGCTTCTTTTAAAGAAAAAGTTGAAAATAGAAAAAAAAGAGAAACTTTTCCACTTTTGTGACCAATAAGTGAGCCACACACTGTAAGCAAAATAAATGGAACAAGTGATGGTTCCGACATGGAAAAAAGGAAAAAGTTTTCCACTTAATGAAAGTGAATTTTTCTTACGTAAGAAGGGTAATTTTTGATGTCTGAATAGATAGAAGTTTTGAAAGTTGGTAAAGGTTGGGATGGGTTGATGGAGTTAAGGATGTTAATCTTAGACTAGAGTAAATTTGGATCAATTTTTATAGCGCGTTTCTAATCCTAAGTGGAATTTAATCTCGTTTTGCTCAACAAAAAAAAAGCGCATTTTACTTAAATTTAGCAAATTTTAAGCGCGTTTTTCTTAATATCGACAATTATGAGCGCGTTTTTTGCATAGTGGACATTTATACGCAAATTTGATAATTCTTAGTTAATTTCGCACGTTTTTCTAATACTGGATATTTTTAACTTGAATTACCCAACTTATCCAGTCTCAATCAGCACTCATAACCTCAAAACAACTCATTTCCAAGCAAACTTCAAAAACACTCACCAAAAAATGAACACAAATATCTTCATGAAGTACCTTAATCTCAAAACAAAATAAAATCAAATAAAACTTTTACGTCTCAATATCCCCAAAAAATACCATCTCGAAGCAAGAACAAGGAAAATTCATTGTTATGTTGATCATTTCCTAATTTGAATCTTTTCATTTCATTTAACAATTTTTATTCGCATCATTTGTGAGACGAAAAACGAAATAAAATATTTTATGCCTCTATATATATGTTGCGTGTGCATGTCTGTGAGCTTTAATCATCCGAATAAGGAAAAAAAAAAGGTCGGAGGAAGAAAAATATTTTTTTTGTGTGCTTTTGACCTGTTTTTTTGTCATGAATGAAAATTGAAATTTAATTTGCTTGATTTATTTTTAGAAAATAAATTTTATTCAACATTTTGTGATGCTTAATGAGTTGTGTCGTCAGTTTGAATTTTTTGAGGCTTTTCCTGGTGACAGAGGCTGACAGTTGATGATTTTGTGGTATTATGTTGATTGAGATGCAATGTTGATTGTTCTTGTGCCTCTTTGCTAGTGTTTTTGAGTTTCAGGTGCATTCACACTAGGTTTTCTTGGTTCAGTTGCCTTTACACTAAGTTTTTGTTCAGTTTGTTTCACACTAAGTTTTCTTGGTTTTAGTGCCTTCATACTAGGTTTTCTTGGTTCAGGTGCTTTCACACTAGGTTATCGTGGTTCAGGAGACTTCACATTGAAGTTTTTCTTTTTTTAAATGACTTAACAATAGGATTTTTGTTCAGGTGCCTTTACACTAAGTTTTGTACGGGTGCCTTAACATTTAGATTTCTTTGTTCAGATGTCTTCACACTGGGTTTTTAAAAATTTTTAAACACTTCAAAAGTAGCTTTAAAGCTCATAAAATATTCAAATTTTCGATTTACATTTTCATTTTCATCTCACACGAGCAGTTTAAAATTATTTAACAGACATAAATACTTTTCCATCTACACATCATCATCATCATCCTCATGAATCTATTTATCTTCTTACATATATCCACTCACACATTTCAGCATTCATAAAATCTGAATATTAAGAAGATTGAAAGCCATGGGAAGAGTTAAAACCTCTCATATATAAAATATAGACGAGAAAAGGGCAAAAGTCGACGGGGTGTGAGATTTTTTTTAACATCTCTTTTCTAGCACATAAATGAAATAGCTTTTATTCACACCATCAATCAACATTAAGTTACATCTGCATCACTCAGTTTTGAATTACTTATAGATGCAAGCAGATGGATAAAATGGATTCATGACCGAATGAGTTTAAAATGTCATTTAAATGGGATTTAAATACAGGTTTTTATGATGAAAAGAGGGATTATATCTGAAACTATGTTAGTGTTAAGGCACTGGAACCAAGGAAACTTAGTGTGAATGCACCTGAACCAATAATACTTAGTGTGCATGCACCTGAACCAATGGAACTTAGTGTGGAGACACCTGAACCAATAATAATTAGTGTGCATGCACCTGAACCAAGGGAACTTAGTGTGAATGCACCTGAACAGAGAAATCTTAATGTTAAGGCACCTGAACCAAGAAAACCTAGTGTGAATACACCTGAACCAATGAATCTTAGTGTGAAGGCATCTGATCAATCAAAACCTCGTGTGAAGACACTTGAACTAATGAAATTTAGTGTGAGTGCACCTGAGCTCAAAAAACCTAGTGTGAAGGCAATTGAACCAAGAAAACCTAATGTTAAGACACCTGAACCAAATAAACTAAGTGTGAAGGCACCTGATCCAAGAAAATTTAATTTGCAGAAATCTAAACAATTAAAACCTCGTGCAGAGGCACCTGAACAAACCAAAGACACCCAAAATCATCTCTAGATACCAAATGCCACCCATCATGTCTCACCGTATCTCATGACATGATTCAAAGTGATGTTCACTGTAATAATTTTAAGTCTAACAAGATGTGATGGAATGTAATTATATTAATGACACAGATTACGAGAAAATATTTTGATTTTTTCCTCCTGCGAGGAGCAGACGAGACTTTAAGCTAAATTAATGGCTCAGAGTGAGACGAGCGATAAATTTGCATTAAAAATTACTTGAAGCAGCTTTTTTAAGGATGGAATTGGAGACATCGAGATATAATTGTGACAATTTGATACTTTTGTGTCACATTTAATGTCCAAACTTATTATATGCTTTAAGCTATCATCATTTTATCACTCATTTACCCAAAAAACTAAGCTCAAATACATCAACATAAAGAAGACATTCTGACATTTTCGAAGTAATCGTTCATTCAATATTGATGAACAAGACAAGAACAACCAAAATAATTCTGTCAATAATTCAAGAAAAAAGACATTCCTTTCCACCTCCTTTTGGTATTTATCTGTCCTTGTTTTTTTATCACTCAATGTGGGAGGATCTTAACTAGGGGTAGCAGTTACTCAATGGTAATAATAATAATGATAATGTCAGTTCAAATGACTTATCAATAAATAAAGTGAATCGTAAATTATGGAAATAAAGGAGCAATAATTGTCGTTGAGGGATAATTAATGGAAATCGATATGTGGTGGGAGTGGGGTCATATATGTGATGTGTTTGGGGTACGAAGTTTGAAGTCAATGCTGGTTGAGGACGATTTGATTGAAGGTAACATGGTTAAGATCTCAGATTTAGGTTTTTTAATTGCCAACTTGTCACAAAAATCTAAGAAAAGTCTGTTCGTGCGTCATATTTTGAGAAAACATTAATGTTGCATCCAAAATATAGCGCACGATTTTTGAAATAGAATTCTAAACCACAAGCTAGCTTATATGCAACAAATATTGACTAGGTTTTTCTCAAAATCAAGGAATTAACCTTAAAGCCAGCTACTTAACCTCAAAATGTAAAAAATTTCTTAAAAATCTAGCTGCATAACCTCAAAATCTGTAACTCGACTTCAAAACTAGCTTCAACCCCTGACAACACATGTCATTTTTCAAAACACTCCAAAAATACCAAATTTCATGTTTATTCTTATTTTTTCCCATACAACAACCTCAAGAAAAACTGTCAAGTCATAGTCGGATGTCAAAATCAACAACAACATACAGACAACACAACATACAAACATGAGCTTAGCATGTACGCATTAATTTGACTTATTCTATAATTATTTCTGAAGCTATAAGCATACAATCATGTTGTTATCTAAAATTATACACTGGATTATACAACATGAATATGTTTAATGGAAATTTTGTGTTGATGTGGTGTCGTTTGGGTAGAGTTGGACATAAAAAATTCATGAAAGATAGCTATTATTGTAGGTATTTTTGATAGATTGTTATGGATAGTTTGGGAATGTTTTAAAGTTGTAAAAAATATTTGGTGGGCGGGGGTTTAAAATTTGAGGTTATGTTGATTTTTTGGGGGTTATGTTGTTTTTTTTGAGGTTATGTTGATTTTTTTGGGGTTATATTGATTTTTTGGGGTTATGTTGAATTTTTTAAATTTTATTGAGTTTTTAAATTAAGTTTTGAATTTTTTTAGGTTATGACGATTTTTTGGGGGTTATGTTAAATTTTTTAGATTTTATTGAGTTTTTAAATTAGGTTTTAAATAATATGAGGTTATGTTGAATTTTTTGGGGGTTATGTTGATTTTTTTGGGGTTATGTTGAATTTTTTAGATTTTATTGAGTTTTTAAATTACGTTTTAAATAATTTGGGGTTATGTTGATTTTTTAGGGGTTATGTTAATTTTTTTGGGGTTATGTTGAATGTTTTATTGAGTTTTTAAAAAAGTTTTTTAATATATTGAGGCATTATTAAATGTTTTTTGATTGTGTTGAAGTTTTAGGTTAGGTTTTAAATGTTTTAAGTTGTTTACAAGCAAATACACCTTAAAAAGCAAGAAAAAAACAAAAAAATTTCAATCTTGTCAATCAGTCTCGCAACAAAATTAATTTCTAATTCCTAAATCACATCTCATCAACTCAGCTAATCGCATCAACACATCAGAACATAATCCCTCCGTTCATTCATATTCATCACATTTCACCGTCTCCAAAATCCACGTCACATGATTTTCTTTCAAAAATCACTTTAATTTTCAATCCACGCGTGTCTTTCCTTTAGACATAAAAATTTTCTTCTTTCTTTCATGTGCATTACTTAATCTTTTCATGTGTAAAAGTAAAGATAGCATTTGACATTTTCATTACCATAATCAATCTTCTCGTGCACGAAATATTTTTTGTCATTTTTCTTTTGAAATGTTCTAAGTTGAGTTTTGTTGATGTCTTTGTATTATGGATTGCTGGGGGGTAAATTAGACGAAGGTGTGGGTTGATGTTGAATTTTGTTGATGAATTATTTAATTTTTTTACTTTAAGACTTCATTTTGATCTTCATTGTCTCTTTTGATCCCTTTTTGACTCTCTTTGGTCTTAATCAATCTGGATTAACTCAATTTGAGCTTTTTCTGACTTTTTTGACTCTCTTTTACCCTTGTAATCACATAGACCTATTCTAACCCTCTCAAAGGATCTCTAAGCTTCCGATTTCAGTGAATTTCACTTTAATTAAGATTGCCAAACCCCCAATTTCACCATCTATAGAAACTAGACTTTCCAGATCTTGAAATATTGACAAACTCGTCATCCCACCCAGACAAAAATCCTAAATTTAACAAACTAGAATGGCACACATCGGTTAAGCGATCAGAAATCCGGCACAAAGCTAGTGTAACTCTGGCATGGTGCTGGATTTTAATCGAAGACAGCACCATGCTAGAATCATGCCGACCAAGGGTGTAATACCGATGAAATGATCAAAAATGATCAAAAATTGATCAAAATGTAATTCTTTAGTTCCACGCCCTTGATGCCGACAAAACGCCAGATTTCTATTCGATTAACCGACTTGTGCCATTCGGGAAAATTCTTAAAGCTCATTTAAAACCAGTTGATTTCACTCCTGATCCACACGTCAACAGACTCCCACATGTCGACCACCACACCATTAAACATTCACATCTCAATTTTCATAAATTCTTCTTCCGTTAAAAAAAATATTCAATTTCCATCACAACAAAATCCTCTCAATCCTAAAAGTCACGAGTTAAATTTTAATTAATCCCATAAAATATTCAGCAACAGATACAACAAAATAAATGTGATTTATTGACATGTAAAACAACGAGAACACGTTCGATTTTTCAATCAATTTATTTTATTTTTATATTTTTTTTTGGTTGATTGAACTAATTTGAGATACGTGACAGAATTTTGATGTAAGTTTATTTTTGGGTTAGGTGGTGGGTCTTGATGAATAATTTACTAAGTTTGATGTTTTTTTGTATGGCATGGAGCTGGTGTGGTGCCTGCTTGACGTCACACATTCAACCCAATTTCAAACTATTCGCCATTCAAGTTTGAATTATCAAATCAAACCATCAATTCTCACTTAAAAACTTCTCTAAAAATCCATTCGCACGCAACACAATAACGACACCATATTCACCCATTTGTTTCAATTATCCTCAACATCCTCAAACTGTAGAGCAGCAAAAAAAACTTTTCAGCTTTTCAGTTTCAAAATTGTTTTATCTTCTTTTTTGCACAATTTGTTCTTTAGCGTCGGAAGCACACAGAACAACAAAAGACAGCTCAAACTACTAATTGATCCTATTATTCCTTTTATGGGCGTCAGCAAAAAAAAAATTGAATTTTCGGAACGGAACAGCAGAAAAAGCTTAAAATGATAAAATTGAGCAAAAAAAAGGATTTTTAAATTTTTTTGTTATCATTGGCAAAAATGAATGAATTCTGGTTTTTTGTGGGTTAGTTTGGAGATTAAAGTTCCAGATTAGACTGGGCTGAAAGACTTGATTGATTCAAATTGAAGTACTAGATTGAACTAAGTTGAAGTACTGGATTGAATTAAGTTTTAGTACTAGAATTGAGAAAAATTTAAGTACTAGATTGGGATAAATTGAAGTACAAGTTTGCATTTAAATGAAATACTAGATTGAATGACAATGAGGTTCTAGATTGAATTGAAATAAAGAACTAGATTTAAGTTCATTGATTAGTACTAGATTGAAATATGTCAAGGTACTAGAATAGCTTTATATAAGTACTAGATTAATTACGATGATATAATAGATTAAATTTAATGGAAGCACCACATTAAAAAGTTAAATTCAAGTACTAGATTATACTAAAATGAAGCATTAGATTAAATTAAAGTACTAGAATGAATTGAATTGAAGTACTAGATTTACCTTATTTAAGTACCAGATTTATTACGTTGAAGTATTAGATTGTATTGAAGTACCAGATTTAGTACTAGATTGTGTCAAATTGAAGTAATAGATTGAAAATAACTAAGCTACTAGATTGCTTTATATTTTATTAATTAACACCATAAACTGATTCTCACAGATCCAGTCGATAGCCTCACTCTACCCCATCAATCTTCTCACTCATCATCAAGCTTTAATCCTTTAATAATTTTTCTCTCACACATTTTTTTTTTCATCACTTGTTCATCCATGTTGACACAACAATTAATTCACATCCCCTTTAAGCTCATTCAGTCATTAATTTATTTTCATCCAACACAGAACAAAAAAAAAGTTTCAATTCTTTTCTCATCATTTCTCATTCAACAAAAACAGATTCATGTTATGATGAAAGGCAACAGCAACAATTTAGATCAAATATCTTCAGGGCACATGGATGCGAAGTTGTGAGCTTTTGATGCTTAATATAGAATTAGAAGATGAAGATGGGTTTTGTAACCGAATTTCCGATATAGAATGTAATGATAATGATACGATTTTAGCTAAGTCAGATATATTTTGACGGTCAGCTTGAGATTTTTGATGCTTAGCTTGAGATTTTGACGCATAGCTTGTGATTTGGACGCTCAGCTTTAGATTTTGATGCTCAGCTTGCGATATTTCAGCTTAGCTTGAAACTTTGAAGCTCAGCTTGAGATTTTGACGCATAGCTTGTGATTTTGACGCTCAGCTATAGTTTTTATGCACAGCTTAAGCTTTGTCCTGAGCTTAAACAAATATTATCCAAAAAAATTCCACAAAAAGCTCTCCAAACCCACGAAAGTAGTCTCAAGCACCATAATCATCACAAAAACCATCATTAAAACAGTCCCAACAACAAATGAAAAAAAATAACATCCAACACCCAAAAAATTGTTTCTCTTTAGTCAATTTAACCTAAAAACATTTTATCCACTCAGCACTCGGTGAAAATAAAGAAGGCATTAAAAATGTATAGCAAAAAAAAGCAGCAGCATAATGAATTATGAAGTGTTAGCTGTTGAGTACACAACACACAATTTTAATGGCTAGATAAAAGCAAAAACGAGAGAGAAAAATGAGTGAGAGAGATGGAGAGATAAGACAAATAAAAAGCCATTGCCATATGAATGGTTTGAATAATTAACACAGCTTTTTTGTCGTCTCCATCTCACTCTCCTTGCCTCACATTCCTTCTCATGTTTTTTAATTATCAGCTTCACTGTTATCGTCACAGTCGTTAGTCTCATTAATGTTTGTCGTAAATACTACTAAGAAGTACTTTAGTGCCTTTTTCGTCTGAATAATAGTTTCGACTGGCGCTTTTATTTTTGAGCGGATGTGTGTTATGGAAGTAAGCATTAATGCAAAGAAGAACGGTTTATAGTCGTGAACATTAATATGCGACAATATGCCGCTGTGATAACCAAATGTGGTGCTTTTCGAGATTTTTTTATGCAGAAATTCTCATTTGGGATTGTTTATGGGTTGGTTAAGGATGGAATTTATCGTTAAAAATAAAGCTAAGCCAGAAGAGCGCCAAGAGACATTAAGCCTTTCAGTGTCTTAGATCAAAAGAAGCTCAGCTTTGCGAACGCTCAGCTTTACAAACTCAGCTTTAACGGTGCTTGGATTTAAAATTAATCAGCTTTAAAGAAGCCGAGACTACAAGATATTCAGTTTTAGAGAGGAACAGCTATAGACACGTACAGCTAAAGGTACACTCAGCTAAAGAGACTCTCAGCTTAAAAAACGCTCAGCTTTAATATCGTGGAGTTAAAAGAACGAACAACAACAGTTACGTCTAGCTATAATGGCGCTCAGCAAAAAAAAATGCACAGCTTAATCAACAAAATTGAGTAATTTTCCTCAATTTCATTCTATAATACGCAATAATTGCCAACTCAAAAGGCTTCAACCTTCACTTCCTTCCTCTCATACACATTTTCCTCTTCACAGTTGCTTCCAACCCACAATTCCTCAATTCATTTCATCAGCCTTTTCTTCTTTCATTGCCATTTCTTCCTGCAATTATAATTCATCATTGCGGACGAGTTGGAATGTAGGAAGAACAAAAACGAACCCAGCACGAGAGGAAAAACATAATGAAAATATGAACGAATATCTTCAATTAAAATAAGAGTCTCATAAATGTGTACACAAATAATGTTGAATGGAACTGAAAAGGAAATAAAAAGAAAAAAAAATGAAAGATGGAAATGTTATTAAGACGAGCGAGAAACAGCAGAGCTGAATGGGTAAATTATGCTAAATAATTAGAAAAGATTTATTGTGAGAAGAATAATATTGATTAATTATAATGAGTTATTGAGGAAAGATGTGAAGATTTAAGTGAAGAAAATTGAGTGAATGTGGTTGAAGGACAAAAAATTCGATGTAAGTTGTGAATTGAAGGAGGTTAAGAAGGTGGAATTTAAAAATATAACTTGGATATAACCTTACAATAAAGATTTCAGCAACAAAATCAAAATATAACCTCAAAATCATAAAACTTGGCGCAGAAAGCAAAGTTCTAACCTCAAAGATGATTTTTAACGATAAAAACAAGAACTTAAATTCAAAACCATAAATTTGGCACTAGAATTAAGAACCTAACCTCGAAATCATAAATTTGGCACTAGAATTAAGAACCTAACCTCAAAATCATAAATTTGGCACAAGAATTAAGAACCTAACCTCAAAATCATAAATTTTGCACTTGAGTTAAGAACCTAACCTCAAAATCATAAATTTGGCACTAGAATTAAGAAGCTAACCTCAAAGTTATGAAATTTGGCACTCGAATTAAGAACCTAACCTCAAAATCATAAATTTTGCACTACAATTAAGAACTGAACCTCAAATTAATTAATTTGGCGCCGGAAATAAGAACCTAACCTCAAAATCATAAATTTGGCACTAGAATTAAGAACCTTACCTCGAAATCATAAATTTGGCACTAGAATTAAGAACCTAACCTCAAAATCATAAATTTGGCACTAGAATTAAGAACCTAACCTCAAAATCATAACTTTGGATCCAAAACCAAGAATAAAACCTCAAAATTATGAAATTTGGCCAATAACCAAAACATAACCTTAAACTTAAAACTTTTAGCGCCAAAATGCAACATGTGACTTCCATAACCTCTAAATCCGCCCAGTCATCAAGAAAACTCATCTCAATGTCATGAAATTCATCTCAATTAGCCGCCTATTATATCAAAATTAACTTCTTGTGATAGAAATGGAAGCCAAAAAAGCATAAAATATGATAAAATATAGCTTCAATCAATAGAAGCTCTGATGATTATGTAAGCTTATTACATTATCATAAAAGTTTTGTTGTCTCTTCTATTTTACTGTCAATGTTTTCAGCTCTTGTCAACTTTTTTGTTTATTTATACTTTTTTTTTGTTTCGACTTTTTTTGTTGTTGACGTTTGTGATGTTTTGACATTTTTGTCGATGTTTTGTGATTATTATAATGGTCTGAGGGATGGGGGAGGGTAATAGGTGTAGTAAATTGTGACATTAATGCTAAATTCTTGATTTTTTGCCCATAATTTACAATTTTGAGGTAAGATTCTCAATGTTAATTGATTTCTAGTTAAATTTCTGACTAAAGTTCCTTAAAATTCAGCTAAATCTTATAAATTTCCAAAAAATGCGCTCTAGCCACCACACCCAAATTACTTTCTTACTTTCACCACTTTCATCCTCACTACCATCATCATTATCCTCATTCATCTCAAGCCATACTCAAAAGAATATCAAATTTTCACCTCCAGACTCAAGTATACAATTTTTACCGTTCATTGCCGTCCTCTTTCATCTTTACTTTTACTGTTCCTTTATCTCGCAAGCATTTCATTTCAAATTTTTTTCATAAATTGTCTCACATAGTCTCAAGTGGTGATAATGTCGTTGTCATGTTGTGTGCGTGTCAAGTCACACTTTGTGATAAAAGATATACACAAAAAAAAATTTAATTCTACTCGGAGAGGATACACTGCTGTTGGTGATGTGTCTCAAATGACATCAAATGGATTTAGAAGAATGAAAGAAAATGAGGAAGGAAAGATGCTGTAATCATGGTAGGATTTTGTTGGCTCAATTTTTTTATTCTATTTACTGTGAAAATGTAAGGATAAGTTAAATGGAAATTTGTGCGGATTTAGAAAAAAATTCATGCATAATATTTTGGGAAATAGTTTACTGTTTCTCCCAAAATGGCGCACAGGAACAAAAATTCAAAATTTTGTTTTGAAATCTTATAATTAAAAACCAAATCGTCAAAAAGACCTCAAAACTTGTAAAGTATCCTCCAAAAAGAAGCAAACTAACCTCAAAAAAAATATAACCTTAAAATTTTCTCCTTTAATCATCACAAGGCATCAATTTTTAACCACATAGAATCCTCTTTCAAACATTCTGTCTAGGAATAAATGAATGAATTATGAGAAGGCCATAACTGTATATAAAGATTAAGAAGAGATTTGCATTGAGAAGGTTTAACATTCATACTAGTTCAATAATAATTTGTGATGATGATGACGAGGATAAAGAGGAAGTAATAATGGATAATATTTTAGGTCACAGGTTGTGTGATGTCACATATTGCATGCTGGAAAAGGATTGTGATATTTTAGAACTGATGTTTCAAGTGAGATGACTAAAAAGGGTTACCAAATGTCATTTGATTGACGTAATTTCCTAACTGACGGAGAAATTGAGATAAAATATTGAGTTTGAATTGGGTCTGTTTGTAGTTTGATGAGAAATTGGATTTGATATCAAAAGAGACGGAAATTGGAGGTATTTGAACTAGATTTGGGAGGTTTTGTGACTAGATTGATCGATTATTTGATATTGTTACAAATAAAGGAGGACTTTAAAGCTTTTTGTAAAGGCGACTTAACATCGAAACTTATTGTGAAAGCACCTGAATCAAAGAAACTAAGTGTAAAAACACCTGAATCAAAGAAACTAAGTGTGAAGGTAACTTAACTTCAAAATTCTAGTGTGAATGCACCTGAACCTAAGAAACTTAGCGTGACGACACCTGAACCAACGAAACCAAGTTTGAAGGCTCCCTAACCCAAGAAACTAAGTGTAAAGGCACCGTAACTAAGGAAACTAAGCGTAAAGGCTACTGTATCAACAATATTTAATATCAAGGCTCCTCAATCTCTAAATCTTAGTGCAAAAGCACATACACTTCATTAACTTATTGACTATAACTACTCAATCTACTAAATTGCTCAATTTCAGCAGCCCCAACCAAATTCAAGCTTTGATGGTCACTTAAAGACAAACAAAAATGTTAATTATTCATTTACAATAAAAAGTCCTCTTGAATAAATTCCGCACAAAACCCGCAACATAAAAAAAGACTCTCGATTGAATATTTCCATCATCAGCAGAACAAGGATAAAAAGTACAAGACCAATTACGAATGTAAAACAAAAAGTCATACAAAAATGACTAATACACGCACGAAAAAAAACGGGTCAGTGTGAGGGAGAGGAATTAAGTAGTCAGCATTATAATTACATTTGATTGCTATTATCATCATTATATCCAGCGCTCATGAATAGTTTATGAAATTACTTAATAAAATTCACTATGTTCGCACACAATTTAGTATTCATGTTCGATACGGCTTATGCGGGATATTGAATTAGGTTGGATATCCTTTGTGGAGTTTTTGGATGAATTTTAACGAAAATACGTGCATCATATTTTGGAAAATAGTTTACTGTCTCTCCCAAAATGGCGCACGAGAGCCGAAATTCTTAATTTTGTCACGCACCATTTTATTTCAATTTCATCGGTATTTTCTCAAAGTTTGTCAATTTAACCTCAAAATTCTGCATTATAACCTCAAAATTTAGCAATATAACTTAAAAGTTCTGCAACATAACCTCAAAATAGAACTTAAACTTAGTAACATCCCACACAAAATCTATATAAGAGTAATCAGCCATGCCTACATCCCCTCTCACATACTTCCATTCCACTACGTCATAGCACTCGCATAATTATTCAAAAATTATTTTAGGTCATTTACAAACCTTAATCCAGATATCAAAAACTTAATCTTCAGTTTTATGGATTCTGAATCAGAACATTTGATTCCTAACTGTAAGTTTGAAGTTAAAAATCAAAAAAAATCCTAACCTCAAAACTCTTTCAAAACTTTTAATTTCAATTTAAAATAATTCAATTGACTCCCTTAAACCTTCAATTTGAGCTGCTAAACTTTATCTTTGCTCGACTTTGTTCTCGTTTCCATTCACACAAGTGAAATAAAAACTTCTTTAACAAAAATTTTGTTTTTCATTGATATTTGAAGCATTTGTCACATAATTCTCGTGTCTCAAGTGATGATACTTCCTAAGTTGAAAGAATTCTTTTAAAAAGTCTGCCATTTTTTTCCTCTTGAGTGATATCTTATTTAATTAAAATAACTGAGATGTGTCACGAAATGGAGTTCAAAAGTTCTACTTTTATTTTTAAATTAAGATATTTTGAAGGAAAAGTTTCTAATTTTTGAGTTTGGAATGTGATGGGAGAAAGCTCTGTTTTAGCTGAAAGCTTTTTAATCTTGAATTTTTTTAAATTTTTGACAGCTTTTTATCCGCCATTTTGAACTTTTGAAAGCTAATGTTCGCACATTTAAACCTTCTGAAAGCTTTTTATCCAACGTTTTAAACTTTTAAAAGCTTTTGAACCAAAATATCAAAATTTTAAAAATCTTTTGATTCGTTTTTTGAATATTTTAAAAGCTCTCCACCCGAGATTTTGAATTTTGAGTGCTTTTAATCGACCATTTTGGATTTCTGAAAGTTTTTGATGCACAATTTTTGAATTTTTTCAAGCTTTTGATGAGCCATTTAAATTTTTGGAAAGTTTTTGATTCACCCTTTTTAATTTTTAAAAAGCTTTTGATCCATTTTGGAATTTTTAAAAAGCTATAAATCCGGCCTTTTTTGATTTCTGAGAGCTTTTGATCAACCATTTTGGATTTCTGAGAGCTTTTGATCCACCATTTTGGAACTTTGCAAGCTTTTGATCCACCATTTTGGAACTTTGCAAGCTTTTGATTCACCAATTTTAATTTTGAGAGCTTTTTCTCCTAGATTTTGATATTTTTGAAATATTTAAAGCAAAATCATAACAAATCCTCACAACATCATACTGACAATATACAAGTTTTGAACCAGAACTACAATCACCCTCACCAAAAACTCACATCCCACTCCGCTAAACCACTCCAAACTCTAATGGCAAACACGAAAGTATCGACAATCGGTGTTCAAGTAGATGTTGTGTAACGGTATTTTTTTTTTGTCGAGCACTTGAAGGCAATTGTGTTACAATTCAAGTGGAATTGTTTGAGTAATTGATTCAATTGATTTCGAGCTCCATTTCGCTTTCATTTCGTTCGCTTTTTCGTGATGTGTATTCAATTTCTGTTAAGTTTCTTCTTAGAAGTTTTATATTTGATCGTTCAAATGGGATAAGGGAGGAGATTCAGATTAAATTTCTGATGGAGATGACGAAAAAGAAGAGGCTTTTCATGACTTATTTAAAAGTGTCGCAAATTGGCGGAAAATTGATTTCAAAAGAAAACTGAAAATCGAATAATTTTTTTTTCCTTTTATAATAAAAATTGAAAATGTTGAAAAAAAAATTGAAATTAAATTCTTTGAATTCTTTTGAAGATGTTATTTTGCTACTAAGAGGGTGTGATACTATTTTTACTCAAAAATTGGTTCAGGTGCTTTTACACTATAGCTTTTGAAGTTCAGGTGTCTCTACATTATGTTTCTGAAATTAAGGTGCAATCACACTATTTTTTCGAGGTTTCGTTATCTACATCCATATAAGAGTTTTTAGATTCAGGTGCCTACACACTAGTTAAAATAGATTCAGGTGTATTCACACTAGTTTAAAATAGATTCACATGCCTTCACACTAGGTTCATTAGTTTTAAGTCTCTCTTAACCAGATCAATTAAGATTCAGATGCCTTCACTTAAGTGTTATCAAGGTTTGGATGGCTACACATCATAATATCAAGATTCAGGCGTCTTTACAAAAAAGTTTCAATCCACTTTCAACTCCCAAAAGCTCAATAAAATTCAATTTTTCAATTTCATTTTATTTCCTCTAAAAAATTCAATCGATTTAAATTTTTTATAACATCAATAAACTTCAGTTGCATTAAACAAACTCAGCTTGAACAGCTTGTTGACCAATTTTTCTCAAAGTCCTTCCATAATTTTAAAAAAAAGGAGCACAAAAATGTTTCAAAGCAAAAAAATGTCTTTTTTGTGCCAATAAATTCAACCGTCCGCAGGTGCCTTTTCCATTTACTTTTCATTGCGAATCCTTTTCGGTAAATTTTTTCCATTCCCCCACAAAGTAAAAGCTACAAATTTCACTGAAAGGTCTTTTCGTATTAAATTTTTATGTCCGCATGGAACAAAAAAAAAGTTTGTTTAGTGAAGGAAGAAATTGTTAAACATTTAATGCTTTCTAATTGCTTTGAAAACTCGAGGGTAAGTCAATAATGTTGATGGGACGAAGATTAAATAGCTTTAAAATAAGAGTTAAAATTTAGGGAAAAATTTAAAAGGTTTTTTGTGAGTCTAATGAGTAATACGGAGAGCAAGGCTGCTGGGAAATTAAATTTAATGTTGTTCCGAATTGATCTGGTTGATTAAACGAGGCGATGATTGAATTCAGCCTATTGTGAAGACACCTAAACATCCAAATTCAAGTGTGCAGGCGCCTTTACCAAAATAACTCAAATGTGAATGTATCTTAACCTCAAAACTTCATTGTGAATGCACCTGAACCTCAAAAATCAAATGTGAACGCATCTTAACCTCAAAGCTACATTGTGAATGCACCTGAATCTTAAAAATTTATGTGAATACACCTGAACCTCAAAACTCAAATGTTAACGCATCTTAACCTCAAAATTACATTGTGAATGCACCTGAATCTTAAAAATTTATGTGAATGCACCTGAACCTCAAAACTCAAATGTAAACGCATCTTAACCTCAAAATTACATTGTGAATGCACCTGAAACTAAAATTTTTATTGTGAATGCACCTAAACCTCAAAACTCAAATATAAACGCATCTCAATCTTAAAAATAATTGTGAATGCACCTGAACATCAAAACTCAAATGTGATCGCATCCTAACCTGAAAACCACATCGTGCTAATACACTTAAATATTTTTCAAAAATTCAATCTGTCAACAAAGAATTTTTCAGTTCCTCATTTTCATGGCCACTCCCTCCCAATTTCTATTAATACAAAATAACAAATTTAAAGCTTTTTCAATAAAAAATCGAATAAATTTAAAGAAACATAAAAGAACTTTTTGTTATTTTCATCACATTTTTTTATTATCTTAAGAAATAAAAAAAAAAGCTCCGTGAGATGAAAAAGAAGCTGAATATCAAGTCGTGCACGTGACATCACGTGTTGTACATTAAATAAAAATTTATTTTTATATAAAATGCACGAAATTATCGATAAAATGAGCTGTTCCTCTTTTCGAGGCTGAATGGTACGTGAGGAAATAAGAAGGAACACAAAATAGATATTATTGTTTGAGGCTGCATGCCTTTATTGTTTGGTATTGAGTTTTAAATCGAATGTGTCAAACATTTTGGATTCAAGTGCGATTTACGGTTTACATTTTAAGGCTATACTCAGTTCTAGGCTGTAGATCAAGAATTAATGATCATTGACGTAAGACAGGGACGTAGCTAGGAATTTGAAGGGGGGGGGGAACTTTTAGGGAGGGGGGATTTTATCATAATAACTCTAGCAAAATGAAGAAATTTCTCTTGTCCCCTGATAGACAGACAGACAAACAGACATGCTTATAGTTGCCTCGATCTTAAATCTAGTCTGAGTTTTGGCGGTAATATTAGAAAATCTTTCATCTGACCTAGTTGCAGACTTCTACAACTTCAAGCATGTCTAAACGTCTAAAATGTATGTCTAAATCAACTTCCTATCTCGAGAATCAACCACACAATCCACAAATATTCCACAGCATCCCACTCAACAACTCAATATCAAACCCAAACTCAAATTCAATCTCTAAATAACACGTCCAAAAATAATCTCAAACAATATCCATAGAACCACCTAATTCAGCCATTGAATTTCAATACGCACGAGGTCATTATTGACAACAGAACTTTACAATAAGGAAAATATGTACACAATGAAGCTACGATAACAGCTAATAAGAAGAAAAGAATTTCTCAAATAATCTCATTATCTTGTGCCATAGAATTTTTATTACAGGAAATTTGTTTAAGTCGTTCGACTCAACATGAATGACGAGGAATGTCGAACATCATAAAAGAATTTGCATAAACTTATTGTGACTGTTAAAAATTGCGAGACATTAAGTTGAATTGAGCGAATGGATACACAATGTGTTGTGATTGTTAATGGCCATGGATGTAGCTATCATTTTTGATGGGGTGCTTTTAGAGTTTTAAGTGATAAAGTGATAAATTCAACGGTTGAATATGTTTTGGGTGGAAAGCAGGAATTGAAAGGCAGCTAGCAAGGCAGACATATATTCAACCATATAGACAGACGAACAGTTGTAAAGCTTGCATGCAGTTCCGATAATACACAGAACTAGGTTTGAATGCTTAAGACAGAAGAAAAGAGTTTGAACTCGGTTTAAAATCATCGTCCATAGCTTATTAAATCACAGATTCCAGTCATCAAACTCCTCATTAAAGATTGAAAAAAAAACTTGACCTCAAACTTTGATAAAGTTTTAATAATTTCCATTTCAAACAAAATCGAATCATTTTCCTTCAATGACTTTTAACTTTTTTTTCTCTCATTTTTGGTCATTGCAGCATATCCACCCACCATTAATTTACATTACTTTCCATCCCATTCCTTCCTTTTTTGTACATTTTCATTTCCATAAAGTTCAAAAAGTGTTGAATTTTAATTTAATGTGTGTGGGATGTGCTGAAAATTTTTGCAGCTCTGTCGTCCCGTTGACAGTGAAAATGGTCATTTGGTTAACAATTTTATGCTTCATGCTGCAGTTGCATTAATTTGTTTTAATGAGTTTTTCTCGTTGATTTAAAAGCTTTTTTTTTGTGTGCTGAATCTTGGTGGAAGTGGAATTAAGTGGATTTAAGGTTATGAATTTAAATTGGATTGAGATTAATGAGTGAAGTTGAGGGTGTGATTTGATTAAGAAAGCTTGAAGTCGTGAAAATTTAACATCAGAACTAAAATTGAGATAAAAATCTAGCAGCGAAGCTTAAGTAAAGTTGAAAATCTGGCAACAGAGCTAAAATTTTGTTGAAAATCTGGCAACAAGGCAAAGTTTTGTTGAAAATCTGGCAACAATGGCAAAGTTTTGTTGAAAATCTGGCAACAATGGCAAAGTTTTGTTGAAAATCTGACAACAATCGCAAAGTTTTGTTGAAAATCTGGGAACAATGGCAAAGTTTTGTTGAAAATCTGGCAACAGAGCCAAAGTTTTGTTGAAAATCTGACAACAATCGCAAAGTTTTGTTGAAAATCTGGGAACAATGGCAAAGTTTTGTTGAAAATCTGGCAACAGAGCCAAAGTTTTGTTGAAAATCTGGCAAAAATGGCAACGTTTTGTTGAAAATCTGGCAACAATGGCAAAGTTTTGTTGAAAATCTGACAACAATCGCAAAGTTTTGTTGAAAATCTGGCAACAATGGCAAAGTTTTGTTGAAGATCTGGCAACAATAGCAAAGTTTTGTTGAAAATCTGGCAACAATGCCAACTTTATGATGAAAATCTGACAACAAAGCCAAAGTTTAATGAAAAACCTATCAACAATCCCAAAGTTAAGTAGAAAATCTGGCAACATCGCACCAATAAAAAACAAACAATTTTCATTAAAAACCAAACGAAAGCAAATAAATCTCCGAAATTAAAATTGAAACGATTTATTCGACTATAAACTTCCATCACATTTAAAAACTACAAATTCATCCTTATCTCTTCCTCATTTTTATTTTTCATATCCTTTCTGCATCCATTTTCCAACACATAAATTTATTTTTTATTTTTCATCATCATCATTTCCATCAACAGAGTCACCACAATAAACCTTTTAATCCCCTAAATGATAAAGATGAATATTTTTTTCAGTGTCATTTTTTCATTAGGAAAAAGCAATTTTTATTCTATGTGTGGCATTTGGCACTTAACATCCACAAGCAGAATGATGTGAAAATGTAGAGTTGGAACGGAAAGTTGTGGAAACCTCAAATAAAATTTTATGTGCAGTTCTGACCGTTTGATGAATTTAGTGTCAAATTTTCAGAAAATTAAAATTATTAAAAATCGAAAAACAAAATTTGATGAAAATCTGGCAACATAGCTCATAATTTAGTCAAAATTGGGTAAAAATCTGGCAACATAGCTCAAATGTTGGACAAAAATGAGTGAAAATCTGGCAACGTAGCTCAAAATGTGGACAAAATTTTATAAAAATCTGGCAACGTCGCATTAAGTTTGAACAAAAATGAGTGAAAATCTCGCAACATAGCTCAAATGTTGGACAAAAATGGGTGAAATTTTGGCAACGTAGCTCAAAATGTGGACAAAATTTTATAAAAATCTGGCATCGTCGCATTAAGTTTGAACAAAAATGAGTGTAAAACTCGCAACATAGCTCAAATGTTGGACAAAAATGGGTGAAATTTTGGCAACGTAGCTCAAAATGTGGACAAAATTTTATAAAAATCTGGCAACGTCGCATTAAGTTTGAACAAAAATGAGTGAAAAACTGGCAACGTAGCCCAAAATGTGGACAAAATTTTATAAAAATCTGGCAACGTCGCATTAAGTTTGAACAAAAATGAGTGAAAAACTGGCAACGTAGCCCAAAATGTGGACAAAATTTCAACAAAAAAAATATGGCAACGTAGCACAAAATTTACTAAAAATTCTGACAAAATCCCCATAACATTTGCAAAAACACAAAAAACCACACGAAAAAATATCTGCTGCATAAAATGTGATAAAAATCCCACCAGATCCCCAATGTTGATGTGAGAAGCTGTTGAATTTTTATTTTTGTGTACATGCAATGCAGCTTCATTCAACATAAACAGATGCTCTGACGTTATATTTCCATATTTTGCTGCAATGCAAACTAAACAAATGCACTGACAGATGAAAATTGAAAGTGACTTGAGGGGGGAAAAAACACGAAAAACAACTTTCATTTAACAAGTTATGCTTAAAAGTTTTCAAAATCTTTTGGATTTGTCGAGAAAAAAAAATCTTGTATTGAAAATTCTTTAGGGAAAATATTTGCAAATTCAAGAAGATCTTCAAGATTTTCACTTATTTATTATTCCTTAAGCTAGTGTTTTAACAGATTTTACTACTATGTAAATATTTCCAGATTGCTTTGTAGCTTTTTGTGGATTACAGACGGAATATTTGAGTGGTTTTGAATATTTTTGCATTCTCAGCACTTTAATTCTTGTTTCTGTCTGTTTGGTTGTCCGGTTGAACTTATCTCATCTACTTCTCAGCATCCCACTCCACTCCAAAACCCTCCAAAAAAAATCCAATAAATTTCGCAATTTGTTCCTTCACTGTGATTACTAATCCATTATAAACTTCCTCATAGATCTCAACATGAAACATTGAATAAGTATACAAACTTCATTGATATATCATTTTCATCCATTTTTTCCCCCTTGAGCTTTCATCTGCATCCTTTCACGACATTCAATGTCGACAGCATCATTTTTGTTCTGTGTTATGCGAGATAAAGCGATTGAAGAATGGCGAGATCTTAGCTTGAGATGAACTAGGTTGGAATTGTTGGTTCGGCGGCTGGATGACAACTCGTTTATTTACAATTTAGTGTAGTTTTGGACCCTTTGGAGTAGTTGCGTACTTCTTATGAACAAGCATTGTTTATCAGTATAGACAATTATAATTTTTGATGTACTTTTGCACCCTTTAAAAAAATTTTCAAACCCTTTTAAAAGAAGTTTTACACCCCTTCTATATTTTTTTGAATATTTTAAAGTAGTTGCACGCTCCATTTTGGATTTTTAAGCTAATATTTATAGATGTGTAACCCTTCTTGAGTTTTATGTATTTTTTTCTGCGTAGTTTTACACCCACTTAAGATAATTATGCTTATTTTGATAGTTGTGTTCCCTTATTGAGATTTTTAATTTTTCCAGGTCCTTTGTTTTATTTTGTGACAAGTTAAATAGTTGTTTACCCCTTTGTAATCTAATCAAATATTTAATATACTTTAGTACCCCTTTCAGTCTCTTTTTTGTAGTTTGACACCCCTTTTGATTTTTTTTAATAGTTTTACATGTGGTTTTACCTCGCAAAGCGTCTGTCAAGTATTAAGTGTAGTTTCATACCCCTTTTGTAGATATTGGAGCCTTTGTACGTAGTTTAATACCCCTTTACAACATAAAATGCGTTTCTATAATAACTCAGTTAAATCACCAACCTATTCCTCCTATTTATTTAATTCCTCGCTCTCTCCATCACCGTCTCTATCATATTCCTACTTCCATCCTTATCTCAACTCATTCACATATGAAATTTCGTACTCGTAATACCAATTTTTCATCCAATCGATCAACGTCTTTCGCTTCATGACTTTTATTATTTTCTACTTTTTGTTCCTTCATCTCTTCTCAGCTAACTCATTCAGCACAGACTTTTGTTATCTTCTTATTATTCATTTACGAAAATTTATTCTTCATATGAAAATATTTTTTTATGCTTATTCTTTCCAGAAATAGAAGTTGTGGATGAAAAGTAATTTTTTTTTTGCTGGGTTGAATTGCAAAAATTATTCACGATTTTTATTGTTACAGTTGAATAATTTTTTTTATTGAGAAGCTAATAACGTAATAAAGGATAAGAAATGCCAAGGTTGTGGAGCTTTTTAGTGAAGTCAGAGTGACTTGTTTGAATTGCTGTGCTGAGGAATGTGCTGTGTTGGAGGTCAGAGTCTTATAAGATGAAATATTTGTTCTCGTGCGTCATATTCTGAGGAACAGTTTAAAGTCTCTCCCTGAATATGGTAAATTTTTTGATATTTTTAACTGCTTACTTCATTTCTATTCATTAATCTCACTTCCAGCACCCCCATTGACTCCAGGATTATTTATATCAACCAATTGAACATAGATTACACAATAATCGATACTCGTAAGCTGCAAATTCAATAAAATTCAAACAATTTTACATCAATTCGAAAGTCCTCAATAAAACACACACACGCAATGTTCCTATAAGCCAGGTACAAATGCCTTTATTAGCTTACAGATAAATTTAAATATCGTTAATCCTCTTCGATTTTGGAGCTTCCTTCATTTAATCCTCGTAAAATTCAACAATAATAAAAAAAGTTTTTATGTGCGTATTTACACGTGTGGCTGTTAGGACGTGGATGTGTGATGACTTTTTGATGGTTTTTTATAGCAAGTTTATGTTGAATTGGATGCTAAGGCCTAAATTGAAGTTTAAGCACATTCTGTTCGATGAGAATGAGGAAGGTTTGATGGATTTTTGATGTGGGTCGAGGGAATTTCCCTGATTTTTATAAATAATAATTCAAAATTTTCCTTGAAATTTTCTGATTTTTCTTCAAAATTTTTCAGAAATTTTCAAAAAAATTTTAAAAGTTTTTCACAATTTTTTCTTAGAATTTTCCAATTTTGAAGAATTTTTTCCATCTCAATTTTCACTAATTTCCTTCACATTGTCGTCATCTTCCATTTTTTTACCATTCATGATGTGCGGATCCGTTTCTCACACTTTTCTTTAAGACATGACACTCAATAATGTGAAAATTACATTTACATTTTTCCTTCCTTTTTTCCTTCATTGCTCGTCTTCGTCTTATTACATTTGTGCTTATTGCTATCGATGCTTACTTTTATGCTGAATTTCTTTTTAGTGCGGTGGGAAAAAGTTTGTGATGAAAATTGGGATTTTGTGTCATGAGAGCTGGGGAATTAAAGGTTGGAAAATTGAAACGTGCAGCATATTTTGGGAAAAAGTTTAAAGTCTCTCCCTGAATATGGCACTTTCTTAGTACAACTTTAAATTACACTGATAGGCAGAATCTCATCAAAATTAACATCCCATCCATCAAGTCTTTAAGCTCAAATCCAATTATAATATTTATGACAATCTTTCCATAATTAACACATCAGCAAAGGCATTCAAGCCATCCTCAAATTTTCATTTTCACCAAAAAAAGACAAACAAAAAAAAGAAACTTCCAAAGACCCAAAACTTCTGTCTAGAAATGAACAATAACAGCAACAGCATGTTCTCATCGCAATCATTATCGACCCACAATTCATCATCATCATCTGGTTATGTGATGTTGATCAAAAATTGTGGAATTGAAATAATTTATCGTTTTGTATTCAGTTCTGGTGCCGATGGAAGTTGTGTTAATTTAATGACAATGATTTCATTTGTTTTTCTTTCTTATTTTTGTGTCTTGTTGTGGGAAAATTGGAAGATGGAAATAAATGTTGATTGGATGTGTGTCAGGATGGATGGTGGATTTTGAGGTTAGGATAGGTAAGTTGGGTTTGGATTTGGAGGTTAAGAGAGGTAAAAGGGGGTTGAAACTATGAAAGGGTGTTACAGGACATAGCAGGAGGGTTTAAGCACCCTTTTTAAAGTTTAAAACTGCATCAAGAGCATGATACAAAAGTTTTAACGGGGAAGTCTGTAAAGTATTCTAATAAATTCATGGTTGCTAAATTATCCATCAACAGCAGCAGCACCACACCATTTCCCACCCATTTTCCTCCCTAATTTAAGCTCCTTCATTATTTTTCTGCTGCAAATTCCTTATTTAATGATAAATGATGTTCCTAACTCCGCAATAATTTTTTATTCATTTTTTGTTCAGTGCCTTCATAATTTTGCAATTTTTTTATGACTGTAACTCTCCTTGCTGCTGTTGTATCCTCAAAAAATGAAGCTTAGTTCCTGCATTTGTTGTTTTTGCAGCCCAAATTGATGATGTTTTCGTCATTTTACGCCTTTTTGTATTACAACATTTAACCCACCCACCCCAAAAAACCTTAACCACTTCGCCTGTTCCTTACAACTCAACCCCACAAAATATTCAAAGTAAGCAACATGATTCATCAAAAAAACATGTTTCATTGTCAAATTCATTCTCAATAAAATGTGTCAACAAAAAATTTTTCATTCGATAAAATTGAAAATTTGACAACAAAGAAGTAAAAAAAAAAATTTACCTTTGAAATCTCCAGGGTGCTGAATTGAAGCTCGAGAATGTCATCATTGAAATTGAATACCCAAAAATAAATTGAGGAATTTTTTCAATAACATCCCCAAAACCATCTTATAAAGTCAACATATCTCAATATTCAATAAAAATTCTTCAAATCCACACAACTCAGATATGACAATCAGCATGCAATAGAAGCTGACTAGTCCAGACAACCACAGAAATATGTACAAGAGTATGACAAGGATATTTCTCATTTTGGGTTAATTTTGAAGCTGTTGGAAGTAAAAAATTCAATATTGATTTTATTGGTGAGTTTGTGGTGCATTAAGGATACAAAGGTGGGGTATAGAGGGTATATGGAGGTCTAATTGAGTGATTTGTAGTCATCTAGGATCAATGGGCATTTCAAGGAGTCTTTGGCAGTCTATGAGGATTAATAGAAGTCCTTAGGGTTTATAAACATCGCAGGAGGTCAATGGAGAGTATTTTGTGATCTATGAAGGACTTAAGAGAGTTAATTGAGGTCTTGATAGGTCTGTGGAGATCAAGAGAGGTCTAAGGAGGTTTGTACATTGGATGAAGGGTTAATAAAGGTTTCATGGGGGTCTACGGAAGTCCATGGTTGTAAATTAGGATACAAAAAGTCTAATAAGTGCTATAAATATCCAAATAGGTTCTTAAAGGTTTTTAAAAGATGGCGACAGTCAATGCAAGTCTTCAGAAGCTTATGAAGTTCTATTGAGTCTATAGTCGATCTATGATGGTCCATGGATTGAACAACTTAAGCTGCTACTGAATTTTAATCAACATAAATGGATTGGAGCTTCTTCTTATTTACACTTTAACATTTAATAACAAAAAACATCAAAAGTCAAGCTATGGCAAGGATGTTGCCACCGCATTCCTAAAATTGACATCACTTTCAAACAATCCCCACTCAACATCATCCAGTATAAATTAATTCATGTTCACTGACACGCCACAATTGATCTATTTTAAAAGTTTGAACAGCCGCGAACCAAAATAACCACAAAATAATTTCCATACCCGCACCTCACCCTCCAGCTCCTGTTCAGTAAACAAAAAAAATTTCTCAATTCTTTCAAGAATTAAAATCAGATTTTTTTTCCACCTATAATGTCAAAGTTCAGCGAAAAATTTAGCCAAAATAATCACAAAAAGTTCACTTTAAGTACAAAATTAAATTGAAATAAATCCACAAAGGGCCAATAAATATTGCAGGAATCAGTGCCATAATCTCATTGTTATCAAATTTCAATGAAAAAACTTTCTTTCAGATCGTATTTTTGGAACCAGCTTGAATTAATGAGAAAGAAAAATCCGATGAGGATGGAAAGGAAGAAGAATTTATCTGGTTTTGAGCTTTATTTTTTGCTCAATATTTTTTTTTTGAGTTAGGTCGAGAATAATGAACATGGGTTGGGATTTGTACGGGTAATTAAGATGAGCTGGTGTAATTTGAAGTGCTGGGATTTGAAAAAATGTCAATTTTGATTGTTTTGGGGTTGGTGTGAGTGATTTAGGAGGATATTGACTTCTTAATAATGGTCTGTGTTGCTCAATTCATGATTAAATGACTTGTTTTTGTCATAAAATGTTTTAGTAAACTGCCATAAGGGGTACGCAGCTATTGGAGAGGAAACAAAGTGTTAATAAGTAGCATACTGGACTTAATTGTGATATAAATTATTTAGAAGGGTACACAGGTTTTCGCAGGGGCACTCAGGACTTGGTAGGGGTACGCGGGACGTAAAATGGGTACACATGAATTAATAGTGGTACACAGGACTTAGAAGGGGAACACAGTACTTGAGAGGGGTACACAAGACTTGGTAGGGGTACATGGGACTTGGTAGGGGTACACATGACTTGGTAAGGGTACACAGGACTTGGAAAGGATACACCGGGCTTGGTATGGGTACACTGGTCTTGGTAAGGACAAAATGACTTGGGAGGGGTACGCAGGACTTGGTAGGGGTACACAGGACTTGGTATGGGTACACTGGTCTTGGTAAGGATACAAATGACTTGGGATGGGTACGTAGGACTTGGTAAGGATACAAATGACTTGGGAGGGGTACGCTGGACTTGGTAGGGGAACACAGGACTTAATAGGGGTACACGGAAATTAGTAGGGGTGCACGGGACTTAAAAGGGGTACACAGGACTTAGTAGGGGTACACAGGACTTGGTAGGGGTATACAAGACTTGGTAGGTGTACACGGGACTTGGTAGGGGTACACAAGACTTGGTAGTTGTATACAAGACTTAGGAGGTGTACACGGGACTTGGTAGGGGTACACAGGACTTGGTAAAGGGTAAAAGGGACAGAATCAAACTAAATAAAAAGTTTTAAATCGAAGAGTTGCATACCTCTCAGCAGTAAGACATCCATTAAAGCGCTTTTACACATCCTTTCCATCCCAAATCTCTAAAAACACCTCAAACTCATCATAAATTCACTCTTAAATCACAAAAAGTCTTGTTTTCTAGAAAATTGTCAACTCTAAAATGCTGGTGTGAGGAGGAACATGAAAAAAAAATCGATTTCGATTACACGCTCGTTGATCCTACTAACATAAATTTACAGACAACAATAACAACAATAAAAAATAGAAACGAACTTTTCTCTTCCCGAGCAAAAGCAAAAGCACAAAAAAAATCCACCCTCGCTCATGACAACATTGATAATAATAATAATAATGATAACAATAATGACGATGATGTTGATTATGAAATAGGAGGAAGAAACATACCGTGTTAGTCAGTACATCGTCATTTACTATTATGACACACAGTATGACTTTTTTTTCTTCTTCTTTCTTGATTATTCAGTCAGCTTTTTTTTACTTCTCTTCCTTCTCACTCGCTCGAATGTCATGTGTGCTTACGTGAAGATATGTAAGTGTGTTGTATACTGTACAAAGTTAGATGAGAACTGAAAGTTTATAAAGATTGAGATACGAGGTTGAAGACTGTGTTTATAGAAAGTCATGCAAGGGATGAGTGGTGAAAATTATTGTATAAAATAAGGGTTCACAGCTATCAGTGGCAAAACGTACGCAATTATCACGAGGACACGGCTTTTAGTTAAAGGGGTATTCAGCTCTCAATAAGAAGTAAGATCTATAAATAAACGGTACAAAGCTTTCAGTTATGGGTACAAAGCTCTCAGTATAAGGGAATAAACAGCTCTCAGTATGAAGGGTACACAACTCTCATATTACATTCATTAAATTTTAAGTTTCAAGTTGTCCACAGCTCTAAACTTGAGGATTATACAGCTCTCAAATCAGGGGTACACAGCTATCAAATTTGGGTAAACAGCTCTCAAATCAGGGATCCACAGTTCTCAACTCGGGGTACACAGCTTTCAAATCAGGGGTCCACAGCTCTCAAATCAGGGATCCACAGCTCTCAAATCAGGGATCCAAAGCTCTCAAATCAGGGGTACAAAGCTCTCGAATCAGGAGTACAAAGCTCTCATATCAGGGGTACACAGCTATCAAATTTGAGTAAACAGCTCTCAAATTAAGGGTACACAGTTCTCAACTCGGGGTTCATAGCTTTCAAATCAGGGGTAAACAGCTTTCAAATCAGGGGTCCACAGCTCTCAAATCAGGGGTCCACAGCTCTCAAATCAGGGGTACAAAGCTCTCAGAGCAGGGGTACACAGCTATCAAATTTGAGTAAACAGCTCTCAAATCAAGGGTACACAGTTCTCAACTCGGGGTTCATAGCTTTCAAATCAGGGGTAAACAGCTTTCAAATCAGGGGTAAACAGCTTTCAAATCAGGGGTCCACAGCTCTTAAATCAGGGGTCCACAGCTCTCAAATCAGGGGTACAAAGCTCTCAAAGCAGGGGTACACAGCTATCAAATTTGAGTAAACAGCTCTCAAATCAAGGGTACACAGTTCTCAACTCGGGGTTCATAGCTTTTAAATCAGGGGTAAACAGCTTTCAAATCAGAGGTCTACAGCTTTCAAATCAGGGGTCCACAGCTCTCAAATCAGGGATCCACAGCTCTAAAATCAGGGATCCACAGCTCTAAAATCAGGGGTACGCAGCTCTCGAATCGGGGGTACACAACGCCTAACCCTCAATCATAAAATTCTTTATATATTCCACCCCTTGTAGCTTCTTCAATCACATCACTTCATACACTTTACGATATTTTTTTTCCCCTTGTCTCTCTTTTCCATTTTATTCTCGTGTGAACTTCTTTACTCATTTTGAATAGTTGATACCACATATCCACACATATCCCCGATTGACATGTTAATCTTGATGATATTTTATGACTCGAATGTCTTCTTTATTTCAATATGCTCCATTTACTTTGATGCTGTACGAAACTAGATTTTTTGCATAAACTTTTTATTTTTTTGTTGGTTTGAGGAAAGTTTTTGGCATTTCTTATTGGTTTGCAAGTCACGTGGAATTGTTGTTACATTAAGAAAGTTTTCTCAGTCAGATATCATATCAGAAAGTGAGGTTAATGGTGCTGCTATTTTTGGACTTAGTTAATCCAATATTGACATAAATTTACGGAAAATTAATTTGTTTTTATGTTGTTGTTTTGGAATTATTGAGGGTCAACTGAGGAGATTTGGGAGTGAGTTGATTAAAATTGACATGTTCGGGCATGTTTTTGAGGTTATAAAGCTGATTATAGGGTTTATAGGTAGCTAATTGTTCATGTTGGGTGAATTATGATAGTTTTGTGTTGAATTTTTATTTTAAGTCACTAAAATTTATTCAAATCTGGTCGATGAGGTTCAAATTTTCTAGATTTGAGGTTATGTCATCAAACTTAAGGTTGAGGTTGACAAAAAACATCAAAAACAATGTCAAATGAGGCTTTGTAATTGGTTTGAATACGTAAACTTAGCTGATCCTGATATCACAGCCGCAAGTTCCTTCAAAACCCCCCAAATCTCAAAATACACCCCAAACTACTCAAAAATTCAACTATTTTTCAACTCTACACCATCTCAAAAGCTCTTGAAGATAAAAAATCACAATAAAAATGAAGACAAAACAGTTCTCATACGTGCACGACAGTAAGTAAGTCATGTGAGTGAAAAACGACATTCTCTTATTTTTCACAATTTTTTTATGTACGTTTCTACACTTCACAACCTCGAGTCTATCTATCCATCTAACTGTCTTTATGCGAGGATTGAAAAGAATGGCAGGAAGAGAAGAGAAAATGAGAGATAAGAGTTGAAAGCATCTCCGATTACAATGGAGTAGAAAAGCGAATGAGGGATGAAATAAAAAAAAATGAGGAAATATATGAGGAGAAGCTCAAGGTTGTGTGGAATTTTTGAGGAAGACGATGTGATTCTGGTTTGGGGATTATTGAATGGATTTTTGAGGTTTTGTAATTTTGGGATTTTTTTTATTGGATTTTTGAAATTTTGAATTTTTTTTGGAACTTACAAAAAAAGAAGGGGAACACAATGTTATGGGAAAATAATGTCATGGTAAAGTTCCATCAAAATGCATCCATTTTCAATCAATTTCTCACCAAAAAATTAAAAATGTTCATCGCTATAAAAAATCTCATGAAAAACTGTAAAATTTTCTCATCAAACTATTCCTCATCATATTGTTATCCCCCTCAAAAAATTAAAAAACTTTCCAAATTTCCTCAACAAACTCACAAAAATCCACAAACCAAAATAAAAATCTTTAAAAAAAATTTAATTTCTAAACAAATTCGAGAAAATTCGATAAAAAAAAAAGAATTCCGAAATTGAAAATGTTTCTATTTGAGTTTGATTTTCTAATTTGATACTAATGGAAAAAGTTGATACTGAGATGAAAATGAAATTTGATCACACGAGTTTCTGCAAATATTGCGTCTCTTGAGTTTTGCTTTTTGCGTTTTAAAAAATGCTGGGAAATTCTTCTAGAAAAATTGGGAATTTTTTTTTTTAATTTTTAAGAATTTTTGTATTTATTTTTTAACCCTGATTAGGCTATAATGTCTCATATTGGGAGTTCAAGTCTCAACAATCGACCTCAAAAACTTCAACCGTCCAAAACACATCCTTTTATAGTCTTATTCCAAACTTTCAGGCTGAGGTCCATGTTTCTGTCAACAGGAGTGGCTTGTCCTTTAAACTAGTATCTACAGTAGCTAGACTCTAGGATAGCTAGTCACTAGGGTAGCTTGTCTCTAGGGCAGCTAGTCTTTAGGGTAGCTTGTCTCTAGGGTAGCTAGTCTTTAGGGTAGCTAGTCTTCAGGGTAGCTAGTCTCTAGGGTAGCTAGTCTCTAGGATAGCTAGTCTCTAGGATAGCTTGTCTCTAGGATAGCTTGTCTCTAGGGAAGCTAGTCTTTAGGGTAGCTTGTCTCTAGGGTAGCTAGTCTTTAGGGTAGCTAGTCTTCAGGATAGCTTGTCACTAGGATAGCTTGTCACTAGGATAGCTTGTCACTAGGATAGCTAGTCTCTAGGGTAGCTAGTCTCTAGGGTAGCTAGTCTTTAGGGTAGCTAGTCTCTAGGGTAGCTAGTCTTTAGGGTAGCTAGTCTTTCGGGTAGCTTGTCTTTTTGGAAACTAGTGATCCCATCCTTCTTTATCTCCCTCTTCAATCCCCTCTTCCAAACCAAATTCCTTCAATAAATTATCCATTTCCCCCTCAGCAACAATCACACACACACAAAAAAAACTCTCAAAACGGTAAATGAAATTTCCTCACTGAATAAAAATCATTTAAATAAGCTCCATAAGAAAATACAATAAAATCGTATCAAAACAAAATTTATTGCTTATCGAAGGAGCAGATGAGGATAAAAAAAAGAATATAAAAAAATATTCCTCGAGCATATTTTTCACTTCGATAAGACGAAGAATTGTTTTTTTTTTCATATGCGTGAAGATTTACATTGAAAATCTTATGTTCTTATCTTTTATCGCTTAAATTTTACTCTGTTTTTATTCAATTATTTGTATTGATGGGATGAGGTTGGGGATAGGTCGGTATGGTTTAAAAGCTATTATTTAAGAGAGTACGAAGTGTCATGTAAGGCAAGCTATGAGGATTTATTTCCAATGTATTCTGATTTATTGGTTGTTATAGAGACTTATCCAATTGATTTTTGGGATATTTGCATTCATAGACCTTGGTTTGGGGTTTATTTGCTGCTTATTGTCATGTTAATGTTTGAGTGTAAGCTTCTTGAGTCTGATCATGTTGACAACAATGCTTTATTATAAAATCTTCTATAAAAGAGTGTAAAATGCCGTCTTACCTAATCAAACGTAGTCAAATACTAGAAAACCTAATCACTAATCATTCCAAGGCTCTTAAAAATTAATAAAGCATCAAATAAGGCTGACCTGACCCTGATCCCTGACTCTTACACAAAGTCTCATCAAACCAATCAAAATTCACCTTGCAAACACATATGAAAGCTCATTAAGCTCACTTTATTGCATTCAAAACCCGTTTTACAACTTAACTAACCCAAACTCACTCAATTCCACTCAGTGTCATTCCATCCCCACCCTAAACTCTTCAATTATCCTCATAAATTATCCAACAAGCATCCATTAATTTCCTTCTCCCACTCGCTTTTGCACATTTTCATCTCATAACTCATCCAAAACACCTCGCATTATGCACAAAAATTGCTGGAACGAAGCATCCAATTCACTCGAGAGCACAAAAAACTGCAATAAAAAAGATTCAATTTTCCAGCTTTTTTTTTTGCTTAAATCTTTTGAGAATCTTTTTTTTATCGTCTCGGAGAATTTTTTTTTTCATCTTTTTATTAAAAAATTTCTTTTGCTAGCTTTTTTAACCTCAACTTGAGAATTTCTTTTGTGTTTAAACGAGGGAAAAGGCAGCGTGGGAAATTAGGGGCAGGAAAGTTTCTGACTTGTTGGTTTTTTTTGTAAATTAACACGTTATAAAAAATTTGATAAAATGAAGAAAAATGGAAAGATTGATGGGATGTGGATTGGTTTTGATGAAGGATTGAGGGAAAAAAGTTGTGAAATTTATTGCTTTTGATGGGTTAGAGTTGAGGTTTTATGAGAATTTTGTCAGGTTTTCAGTATTTCACAGCATTTTCTTTACATTTTGATTTCAGCGGAATGTTAGGGCTCCTATAGAAGTTCATTTGGCTTTACTAGATCCTAATGCACTTGATAATGTTTTACAATAAGCAAATCAGGCTTAAAAGCTTCAAAGACATCATCAAACAGGTCAATAATTAACTTCAAACTTCTCATATACAACCTTATTGACTAGACTATCACTTCTCTACACCGAAATCAGACAGTTTACAAAACAGAACGTATCACATCTCTAGACATCCTTGGTACCCCCCACTGACCATCTCAAATAACATCTCAAAAATCAATAAAGCTTTCTCTTTTTGCTAGCTTCTACAAAATAGTCAGATAAGGAACATAAAAACACATAAACAGAATTGAAAAAACACATTTTTTTTGGAAAGTCATTCTTCATCCCAAAGCGATGATTTATAAACTTTATTGAGTATCGATCTCTTGAGAGCTCACTTTGCTCTACGTTTGTTTCTATTTTGCTGTGTTTTTACTTCTGTTTTTATCTTTTGGGTGGAAGAAGAGATGGAAGCAGATGAAGGTTGGATTGAAGGTGGTCAGTTGAAACGTAGTTCTACAACATTAATAATATAACCTTAGTTTTAAAACTTAAGTTCTAAAACCTTATTTCTAAAACCCTAGTTCTAAAACTTAAGTTCTATAACCTTAGTTCTAAAACTTAAGTTCTAAAACCTTAGTTCTAAATCTTAAGTTCTAAAACCTTAGTTCTAAAACCTTAGTTCTATAACCTTAGTTCTAAAACTTAAGTTCTAAAACCTTAGATCTATAACTTAGTTCTAAAACCTTATATCTATAACTTAGATCTAAGCCCTTAGATCTAAAACCTTAGTTCTAAAACCATAGTTCTAAAAACTTAGTTCTATAGCCTTGTTTCTAAAACTTATGTTCTAAAACCTTATTTCTTAATTTTAGTGTTAAAACCTCAGTTTCATTTCATTTTATATTTAAAAGCTCTTTTAACCTATAACAAAAAACAATATCAACAAAAAAAATATTCCTATCACAATCTCACTGAAAAGAAGAAAAAGAGTAGAATACAAAAAAAAGAAAGAGAAATAAAAGTAAGAGCCATCCCACCGGAATCATTCAAACATTAAACAAGATCAAAACAAAAAAAATACACACTGAAAATTTATAAGGAAAAATGCTGTTTGCTACAAAAAAAGTAGATTTTTTCTTGTTTTTGCAGAGCTTTTTTTCTCTTTGTTATTTTTAAGTTAATAAAAAACAACAGAAGATAAGGAGATACTGAATGATGGTAAGGAATAAGAAATGAATAAGAAAATTAGTAAAATTGAATAAATTGAAAAAATTTTGTGTAGTTTTACACCCCTGAAATTTTAAATTCATAGTTCGACTCCCCTGAAATTTTAAATTCATTGTTTGACACCCCTGAAATTTTAAATTCATTGTTTGATACCCCTGAAATTTTAAATTCATAGTTTTACACCCCTGAAATTTTAAATTCACAGTTTGATACCCCTGAAATTTTAAATTCATAGTTTGATACCCCTGAAATTTTAAATTCATAGTTTGACACCCCTGAAATTTTAAAATCATAGTCGAAAAATCAGACAAAATTTCAACAGATTTATTACTTTTATTACATTTTACTTCTTTTTTTTTCTCTTCAATTTCTAATTTTTGATGCTATGTATGAAGAACATCAGTTTCTTACGAATCCATCCATCGCCCAAGACATGCATGCAGCAGGCTCATTTTTATGTACTTTTTATGACTTTTTAAGGATGATGAAAGATTTTTTTGCTTGGTTTGGCGTGTTTGGTGAAATGAGAAACAAATTTAAGAAGAAATTTCTTTTTGAGGTTATGAAATTTTTAGCGGAGGGAGGGGGGGGGGGGAAGGGGCAGGAGGTGGGGATGGGCTCATAAACATAACACTTAATTTTAATTCTTCAAAAATTTTAGAAAATAATGTGTGTTTTTGAAATTAGCGCGTTTTTCTAGGCTGGAAAAATTTGAGTGCTGTTTTCTCTAATATTATTTATTTTTTAATACTTTTTTACCATTAAATTGCAAGAAAGACTTAAAATTGACTATTTAAGATGCAACATAACCTCAAAAATGTATCATAACCGCATACAAATCTCACGTTAACCTATAAAGCCTCAAAACCCACCCAGCCCCTACCAACATCCACATCACTAATTTCCTACCCACTTAAAAGCCCCTTCCTCAACAATGCAAATATTTAACGATGTGTATAATTTCCAAAGCTTTTTTAATAGCATAAAAAACATGAATGTTTATAACAATCAAACAAGCCATTGTTGTTAATAATGTTGATGTTTATGATTTTCGTGATTGTTGCTTTAACATTATTTTTTTTTCGTACACACAATTTGCATTAATAAATGAGGGGAGGAAATTATGAAAGATTTTCGAATGGAAATAATTTGTTTGTTTATGAATGAAAAAAAAAACTTGAGATTGTTGATTATGAGGAGGTAAATTAAAAGGAAAATTGCTACAGTTTTGAGTGCTTTTGAGTGCTGGATGATAATTGAAAGCTGTTGGATGGTGAGAAGTGCTTATAGTTAATTGAAATTTTGTGAAGCTCAAATATATTTCAGTAAGTATTAATTATGTTGCTTTGTTCAACTACATTTTTGATTTTCTGGCTCAATTGGACTAGCTTTTTTGAAAAGATCGATCAATTGGACTAGATTTTTGAGAATCTAGCTAAAATGGACTAGATTTTTTAGAATCTAGTTAAATTGGACTAGATTATTAAGAATCTTGTTTGGACTAGATTTATGCTGATTAGGCTCATTTGGACTAGATTCTTAGTTATCTAGCTTACTAAGACTAGATTTACGATTATCTGACTCAGTTTAACTAGATTAAACACAATTTAACTCAAAAGTTCTCGAAAACATCCCAAAAATTCAATCTAAAAACCACTACAAAAAAATTCTATTTTCCAGGTAACATTCCTTAAAAATCCTCAATTTTCCGAGTCCCATCATTCAATCCTGTCTATCGTCTCATCTGCTGAAAAAACAACCTCAATTGAAAATTGTTCCATTTCTATCAATATCATAAAGGTTAAAAAAATATTCTTCTACCTTTTCCCGCTTTCACATTTTCATGCATTTGACATTTTCAATTTCCCTCATTTTTAATCTAAATTTATTTTGCTGCTTGCTCTTCATCATCTCGTGAGTTTTTTGTACGGGTAGGCAAACTTTGCCGTTGATTTGGTAGTTTTGTGACGGTTGCTATGTAATCAGTTTCAAGATGATTTGATTCTTTTGTGGAATTGAGTCAATGTGTAACTTTTGAAGTAGTTTTGATTACAAAATCATTTGAAAACTTGATAAAAGCTGTCTGTTGTAGGCAAAACTTCAATCTATTAGAGTCACTGTCTCAATAATTTATTCAAGATTTTTAAAAATCTAGTACATGTGAGCCAGATTAATAAAAATCTAGTACAAGTGAGCCAGATTATCATAAAATCTAGTACATATTAGCCAGATTCTCCTGAAATCTAGAACACAAGAGCCAGAATCTCATAAAAATCCGTCATGTGCGAGCTAGATTGTCAAAAATCTATTACAGATAAGCCAGATTATTAAAAAAATCTAGTACATATGAGCCAGATCTTCCCAAAATCTAGTACACATGAGCCAGAATTTGATAAAAATCTAGTGCATGCGAGATAAATTGTAAGAAATCTAGTACGTATTAGCCAGATTATAAAAAAATCTATTACAGATAAGCCAGATTATTAAAAGAAATCTAGTTCATATGAGCCAGATGTTTCAAAAAATCTATTACACGTGAGCCAGAATTTTATAAAAAAATTTATTACATACGAGAAAGATTGTAAAAAATCTAGTATGTATTAGCCAGATTTTAAAAAATCTAGTACAGTTGAGCCAGATTCTCAAAAAATGTAGTAAATCTGAGCCCGAATCTTAAAAATCTAGTTCAATTGAGTCAGATGCATAACACTTTACCAAAAAAAATTCAATTGTATGACTTCCCACTTCCAAAATAATCTAAACAAAGCACTTTTTATCTCTCGTGTTTATATCGCCAATGGCTTCAGCAAACATATATATTTTCATATCAATGTATGCACATACATAAACCATACTTGGAATATGAACAAGAAGCCAGATACAAGAGAATAGAAATAAAAATGGAAAAAATAAAAATAAAAGTCAAATTGAGACACACTGGCGACGGGCAATTATTAAGCAGAAATTCAATTTTCTATGGAGATTTTTAAAAGCGGGATAGCTTAAAGGGGCTTATTTTGGAATAATTTTCAGGTTTTATGTTTGAAATTGTGTTTAAAATAAGAAATAAAATCCAATTTTTGATAGTTCAGTCCCCCCAACCCACACTTCTTGTTATACATATCGTGACTATCAGTTGGGCAAAAAAATTCAATAAATGAGAAAAAAAATCCACAAACCTTTAATTTCCACTTTCTATTATTTTCTGTGAACTTCCTGTTGATTGTTCTGCAGCTTTTTATCGACTTGATCCTCTCAACATTTTATTCTGTTTTTTTTTCTTTTGTTTTTCTTTTAATTATTCTGCACTTTCACTCAACAATTGAATTATTCACAAAACAATGAATGCTGACTCGTCACAATTATTATTCACAAGTTGATGTTATTATGGAGATTATTTATGCTTTAAGGATTATTAATTTTTTTGTGGGAAATGCTTGATTTATTTTAAAACTAAAATATGAAATTTTTAATGTCAAGCAATATGAAGTTTAGATGAAGCAGAATATCCAACATTTAAAAATTTATTTTGAAATTAAAAATCAGAACATTTATGATGAAATTTTAAGATTTTAAAAAATTTACAACCCCCCCCCCCCATCCCCTTCCCCTAAATAAGAATTAATCAACTCCATTCTATGCACAGCTCAGTTTGGAGAGCAATGAATATTTAAAATAATAAATTAAGTTGCTAAAAAACTGATAGAAACCAAAAAATATTAAAATTAAATTTCTAGATTTCTCAACTGACAAAATCAACAAAAAAATAAATTTTCTTTAAAATTCGTAACCATAAATTCAATTCACCTTATTTTAAATTTTCAACCACAATTCATGGAAATTTATTCAAGATTTTTTCACTTTATTTTCTACACACAAATCTTTAAAGATTTTGTTATTCAATTTTAACTTATTTTATTTGAAAATATGAATAATTTTTTGCACAAATTTTCATCTCATTATGCGGCATAGAATTGAAATTCCAGTTGATGAGCTTTTGGATTTTTCATGAAAAGTTTTTATTGAATTTTTTTAAAATTGTGTTTATATTTTTGTTTTTATATATTTTTTTTAAATTTTTAAAATTTGAAGTAATTTTTAAAGTTTTTAAAAACAATACAAATTTTTAATATTTTTTTTTTATAATTTTACAATACAAATTTAAAATTATTTTCCTGTTTATTTCACTTTTTTATTTAAATTTGGTTTTTAATACTTTATTAAGATTTCAATTGATTTTATAATTTTTTTATTTGTAAAATATTTTTGGAAATTCAACTTATTTCAGACGTTTGAGCTTTTATTATTTTTTTAATAATTTTTCTTTCCTACTTTTTGTTTTTATTCAAGTCGAATATTTTTAAAAAATCGGTTTTTACAATTTTATTTTGCACTTTTTTTAATTAAAAATTTTGTTTAATTTTATTCAAATTTATTGACACTTCAAATTCTCGCAATTATCATTTTAATTGTTCAGTTATATTTTTAACATTTTTTTTAAATTGAATTTAAAATAAGCAATATTTTTTCACACTTATAATTATTATTAATGCTAAATTGTTCACAATTATTGCTATAATTTTGCTAATTTTTGTAATTCACATTTTTTATTCAATTTGTTTTTTATCTTTTCCAGTTTAAGAATTAAGAATTCAAAATCATTAAACTTCAAATTGAAAAATAAGATTTTTTAAAGGTTTTTAAAATTCTAAATTCAACTCTTTACTTTTTCAAAATTAGTTTTAACAAAGCTTTAAAAACTTTTTTATTTTTGAATTATAATTTTAAAAAACCTTAAAAACCCTTCAAAAATTATCCCAATTTTATTTTTCAAACTTCTTTTTCAATTCCATGAATTTAAATTCACACAAAAATAAAAAAAATATATTCCACGATTTTTGCTCCCCGCTTTATCCGAATATTAATCGAGTGAGCTTCACGACTGTTGCAGTTGGTATCCGATAATCAACTGAGCAGAGGGATGTCGCGTGCCGAACTTTACGGGTTCCTTGTCGATATCAAATCACACAATTTTTCTTTCTGTGTTCCTTCTTTCCTCCTTTTTGCTCTTCATGACTTGCTGTGTGTTGCTGGAGCTTCTTTTTTTTGTGTTGCGCTCTCTTTGAGAATGTCCTGTGAGAGAGTTTTGTGGATGGGGAAAATGAGAATTTTAAGGAAAAAAAAAGCTTTTATGACTCTCAATTTTTCTTGATTAGGCTCAGTATTGGCTTCACTTAGCTGAAAATTATTGAGCCGTTCACTAATTACGAAACACTTTTAGGGGCGGTCTAAGATTTTGTGACAGTTCAAACAAAAGATATCTTTTTCATAGAGAATTTGTGAAAAAAAGGGGAAAATGAGGAACTTTAAACCCAGTTTTTTTGCGTTACGTAATCAGTGAATGGCCCCAAAAATTCTTTAACATTCAAAATATAATAAAAAAAATATTTTTATGATTTATTAACTTCCTTTTTCAATCCAGGGGTCGTTCATAAATGATGTCTTTCTAGATTAAGTTTTTTTTTGTCAATCTTAACATCTTCAATCTTAATTTTACAGCTTAAAGTAGTAAAAAAAGCGTCGAACTTCTCGTAGACTGTATTTTCCTAAAAATTGACGTCACTTTTGAACAAACCCATTCTTAATTACATAAAAAATATTTTAAAAAAAGCTGTTCAATTTTAGTCTTAAATGTACTTTACAAACTTTTCCTCCACAATTTTCCCCAAATTATAAACCAAAACCTCCTCAAGTTTCTTCATGAGTCGCTTCTCGATTCCCTTAATCTTCTCATCAATTGTTGTTGTGATCTTGTGGCGTGTGCTAGTCAGTTCCTTCTCAATTTGAGCTAACTTCTCAGCATTGTCTGCCTTAAAATCAGTAAGTTGCCCATCAATGTCCTTCATTTGTTTCTCAATTTTTTCACCGAATGCCTTCAACTTATCCTCAATGTTGTCATCCTTTTGGTCTTTGAGTTCATCCATAAAAATCTTTATTTCATTTTGTGAACCTTTAATCTTATTAATTGATGATTTGAGCTCATTTTGTGATGATTTCAGGCCACTGAGCGCTGCTTCGATGTCTCCGATTGAGGATTTTATGTCGTCTTGTGATGACTTCACATTCATGACTCTTGTGTCAAGAGCATTGATGGAATCATTAAAATAAAAGAAGTTTTTGCTTGATGCGGCTTTAAGGTCAATTAAGGCTTGATTTGACGACTTTTGAAGGTCTTTTAAGGACTCCTTCGTGCAAACTTTATCAACCGAACCCAAAATTTCAGTTTTTGATGATTTAAGGCTATTAAGGATCGCTTCATTCTGTCGATTTACTGACGATTCAAGAGTTTTGATGTCAGTTTTGGCAAGAGTCAAGGTTGAGCTTAAGGCATCAATAGACGACTTGACACTATTTTGGGCTCCATCAATTTTGGTGCTAAGTTTATTTTGAGAATTTAAAATATTTTCCTGAACCTGATTTAAGGAAGCTTTTGTACAAACATTATTGATGGACTCTACAATGCTAGAGTGACCTGTTTTGATGGCACTAAGTAAGCTTGACTGAGATGACTTAATGTCATTTACATTTGATGAAACTTTAGTCATTAAGACATTTAAACTGTCTAATTTTGTGTCTACGATTGATGTCTTTGTGAGAATGACATTCTCGAACTTAGGTTCTTTTATAGCTTCAAATTTGTAGTTTAATGGACGAAAATTGGAGAATTTTGAAGAATTGAAAGTTTTTTCAAAAGCTGCCAATTTTTCAGAGAATTCTAGGGAATTTAAAGTTTTTGAGTCTTTTTCGAGGCTTTCAAGTTGGCTTTTGAGTGAGGAAAATTCGGAATTAATGCATTGTGATTTTGCAGCTTGGATGACATTTTTGACTTCTGAAGTTGAATTTTTAGCTTCTTTGTCAATGCATGAGTTAGAAAGTAAGTAAAGATAGCTTAATTTACTTAAATGGTCAAAGACATTCGGTGCAATGTGGACAATTTTGTTGTTCCAAATATAAATATATTCTAAATCAGGATTAAAATCAAAAAGACCCTCTTCGAGAACTTCCAGTTCATTAAAACGCAAATAAAGCTCAACTAAATTAGGAAATGGCTTCAAATCTTCTTGATGAACTTCCTTTAAATTACAATTATCAATTTGAATAGCTTTAATATTCTTAAAGAAAGTTTCTAAACAACGCGGGAAATAATTTATAGTTTTAGAATAAACATAAAAGCCAACAACATCAGAATTTGTCTTTCCACTTTGATGAGTTCCAGAAATTGAAGTTATTGTCGCTGATTCTCGAGTTGTTATGCTTGGATTATTATTGACATAGCAGTAATATGCATTTTTAACAATGCTCCAATCACCAGTTCCATATTTACACTCAATGCTTGTCGATGCTGACAATTCCAAATAAACTCCGACAACACAAAACAGCAACCTGCAAATAACAAGATAAAATATTAAAGGAACAAAAAAAAAAAGTCAGTTAACGTCCATAAAACACAAATCAAGCTGCTGATTATAAATTTACTGAGAATCACAATCTTAATTAATTCTAATGAACTCCAGAAAATCCACAATTTCTTATCAATTTTAATTTATTTTTCATACTTACAGAGCAATTTTAGCCATTTTTGATGCTGCTCAGTTCCTCACTTCCACTAATTTTTAACTTTAGATAAATTTCAAATTATTTTGCACAATTTTCAGCACTTTTTGGTAATATTTTGAGTCCAGCTGTGATGCAAACTTAAGTCCACTCAAGTCAACAGTCGATCACAAAATGATCAGAGAAAATGAGACAATTTGATAAGCTATGGAATGAGCATTTGTGAGAGAGCAGAGCGTATTATGGACCTTATTGGGGTCCGTGGCTTAATAAAATTTTGAAGATTTCGTGATTAATATTCTCAAATAAGGCAAGCTAATTGATCCCAATGTTGGACTGATCTTCGTCAACAGAAATTTCTTTATCCTATAATTCCCCCCCCACCTTCAAATTCCTGGCTGCACCCTTGTTGAAACATAACTATTTTCCCTCGTTAATTATACTCCCCTACTGCCCGTGTCTCCATCACTGGTTGACATCAAAGCTGCTCTCCCTGAATTCCAGCTCAAATAAAATGGTGAAATTCGAATGGCGATTAACACAAGTTACAGTTGATAGCAATTAATGATGAAATTATTATATAAAAAATCTTAATCATCATGTCTGGTGAAATTTAATAAAAACTTAAATTCATAATTTAAAAAAAATAACTTCCAGAGTCGAAAAATATTCAAAAATCCAAAAAATCAACCAATAATGATGTAATCATCCATGACGTCATCGAATGGCTGCAAAAATAGAAAGTCTCGCCGGGATTTTTTTTTTGAGCATAAAAAAAGCATTTTATTCTATTTTTCGTTGTGCTTTTGTGTCCCGTGTGAGAGAAAGGCACTGAGAAATACAAAAAAAAAGAAGGTGTAAAAAATTGATGGTCCCGGCATTCCACATGCTACATGATCTAAAGCATAGTCTATTAAAATGTAACCTGTGTGAAAATGGAAAAAAATTCTCTTGTGTTGTCGCACGACTGTCACATGCGTTGTAAGGCATGCAGTGAGAATTTAGAGTATTGTTTTTTTGAGAGTGCGAAGTGAGCTTTTTGTTGAAGCTTTCGAAGAGTTTTTGTAGCTTTGAATTCAAAATTATCAAAAAATTGGTTATTTGTTGTTTGGAATTTTTTAAGAATTTTCTGATTTTTTTTAGAACTTACTTCCATTTCCTTCATAATTATCTACAAAAATTCCATTAAAGCTCTTTCATTCCACCAAGCTTCTTATGGCAAATCCATCAAAAACTACTAAACATCATGCATCTTTAATAAAATTCGGAATCTCCTAAGTCGTGAATTTTTTATGGCTGCAGCATTCCAACATAATACCTCATTATTGATTACGATTCATTTACTTATTGATCCATCTTTTTTCTCGTTCACTTCTAAGGATTGATTTGTTCCAATATTGCGTGATAAATGTGATGAAGAAATAAAGTGAAATAAATGGGAAAAATGAGATGGAGTGGGATTTTGATGCTGAAGGGATTAAGAATGAAAATTGAGTAAATGAGCTTAAAATTTTGAAAGATAACCTCAAAATTCAGCAACTTAACCTTAAAATTCAGCAACTTAAGCTCAAACTTAGCAACACAACCTAAAAACTCAGCAACTTTACCTCAAAATGCAGCAGCTTAACCTCAAAATTCAGCAACTTAAACTTAAAATTCAGCAACTTAACCTTAAAATTTAGCAACTTGACAGCAACTTAACCTTAATATTTAGCAACTTAACCTCCAAATTCATCAACTTAACCTCCAAACTCAGCAACTTAACCTCAAAATTCAACAACTTAACCTCAAAATTCAGCATTTTAACCTTAAAATTCAGCAACTTAACTTCAAAATTCAGCAGCTTAACCTCCAAATTCATCAACTTAACCTTCAAACTTAGCAACTTAACTTCAAAATTCAGCAACTTATCCTCCAAATTCATCAACTTAACTTCAAAATTCAGCAACTTAACTTCCAAATTCACCAACTTAACCTCCAAATTCAGCAACATAACCTCAAAATTCAGCAACTTAACCTTAAAATTCAGCAACTTAAACTCAAAATTCAGCAACTTAACCTCACAATTTAGCAACTTAACATCTAAATTCAGCAACTTAACCTTAAAATTTAGCAACTTGACAGCAACTTAACCTTAATATTTTGCAACTTAACCTCCAAATTCATCAACTTAACCTCCAAACTCAGCAACTTAACCTTAAAATTCAGCAACTTAACCTCCAAATTCATCAACTTAACCTCCAAACTCAACAACTTAACTTCAAAATTCACCAACTTAAAATAAAAATTCAGCAACTTAACTTCAAAATTCAGCAACTTAACTTCCAAATTCACCAGCTTAACCTCTAAACTCAGCAACTTAACCTCAAAATTCAGCAACTTAAAATAAAAATTCAGCAACTTAACCTCAAAATTCAACAATTTAACCTCAAATTTCAGCAACTTAACTTCAAAATTCAGCAACTTAACCTCAAAATTCAGCAACACAACCTTTTCAGGTTCCTGAACCACATAGTTCAGAAACTTAACCTCAAATTCAGGAAGTCAACCTTTAAATTTTGCCGCTTAACCTCAAAACTGCCCAAACCAGCTGCACCCTCAACCACCCCTACAACTTATAAGGAAACCCTTCAGCTTCAATCATTACTCAAAAAATTGAGTAAAAATCCATCTCAATATTTCCTCCCAATAGAGAACTGCACAGAATTAAGATTGAATGTTTAAAGAACTTTTTGACTTCCTTTTGTTTTACTTTTCATCAAATTAACAGCACGGAAAGTCTTTTAAATAATTCATCACATTTTCCCTTTAGAGAGCAAAAAAATAAATGGGAGAAGTGAAGATAAAAGTTAAGTTTTTGTTGTTGATTTTCTCGTTCCTTGCACGGTGACTGACTTTTGAAACTTGAAGGATTTTTGATGTTTAATGAGTAATATGAGACGTTAAAGAAGATTGGAGATTTTTTAAATTGCTGATAATTAATATTTGTTAATCAGCATTTAAAACTTGAAATGGGGTACGCAGCTTAGAGTCACTCAATACGGGTACGCAGCATAGTGCCATTTAAAAGGGAGACAAAGCCTTAAGTCACTTAAAAAGGGGAACACAGCTCAAAATCACATCCGAAAGGGTAAACAGTTGAAGAACATTAAAAGGGGGTACGCAGCTTAGAGTCATAAAGGGGTACGCAGCTTAGTGCCATTTAAAATGGGGACGAAGCCTTAAGTCACTTTAAAAGGGGAACACAGCTCAGAATCACATCCGAAAGGGTAAACAGTTGAGGAACATTAAAAGGGGGTACGCAGCTTTGTGTCATTAAGAGGTACGCAGCTTAGTGCCATTTAAAATGGGAACGAAGCCTTAAGTCACTTAAAAAGGGGAACACAGCTCAGAATCACATCCGAAAGGGTAAACAGTTGAGGAACATTAAAAGGGGGTACGCAGCTTTGTGTCATTAAGAGGTACGCAGCTTAGTGCCATTTAAAATGGGAACGAAGCCTTAAGTCACTTAAAAAGGGGAACACAGCTCAGAATCACATCCGAAAGGGTAAACAGTTGAGGAACAATAAAAGCGGGTACGCAGCTTTGTGTCATAAAAGAGGTACGCAGCTTTGTGTCATAAAAAGTGGTCCGCAGCTTACTGTCATTTTAAATTAAAGTACGAATCCAAGAGTCATTTAAAATGGGTACAAAGCTCAGAATCTCATCCAAAGGGGTACGCTGCTCAAAGTCACTCAAAAGGTGTGTACAGCTAAGAAGCACTCAATAAGAAAAATCAACATCTGTTCTTGAACTAGCCCTGTCGACATCAAAAACCTAAAAAGACATTAAAAAAATAAAAACTCAAAAAATGTCACTCTGTGTCAATAGAACGCACGAATAAATCCAAAAAAAAAATCTCAAAAATAGCAGAACAAGAAAAAGATTAAAGGTTAAAAATGGAATCAAAAGGTGCCAATACGTTTCGCAAGTGAGGCAAGAAAATTCCTAAAAATATTTTTTTAAATAAATTTCCGTACCAACAATCAATCAATTTGTTAATGTCAATCGTATTTTTTTCAGCTTCTGCTTCCTCTTCTCTGTTGATGTTAGACAGCATGCTGCTAAATCTACCGCAAAAAATATCTCATATCAATTGAGATTTATTCACTCTATTAGTTTTAGGGAAGGATTTTTATTGGGATTTGAAGTGATTCTGGTGAGTTTGGGTGTTTTTTGAAGGTTTTTTATAGTTTTTGACGTTAAAAATTTTCTAGGTTAATTTTTAAGGCATATAATTGAGTTTAGCTAGCAAATCATTAAAAACCAATCAGTTTTACACAATTTTACATCATTTTATTCATCATAACCTCAAAATTTACAAAAATTATTACATAACCTCACTTTTTTTTACACATAAAGCTCCGAAATCTCCTTTTTGTACTTCGTCACAATCTCCTTTCTCTTAATCTTAAAAGCCGCAGTAACCAATCCCGAGTCAGGTGTCCACAGATCTGTGCACATTGCAATCTTTGATGGAATTTCAAATTTATTCAGTCCATGTGCTCGACCATGATCAGCAATTGACTTGAGAGCTGCTTGAATGACACTTTTGTGTTTACAAAGTTCCTCGTATTGAAGAGTTAGACCAAGTTTAGTTCCGATTGTTGTCACAGCTTTTTCAACTGGTTGTACGAGTGCCATACAGTAAGTCTTTGTTGAGTCAGCATAGATGCAGATGTTCTCAACAATTGGGCACGTTTTGAGCTCTGATTCTATTTTTCCTAGTGAGAGGTATTCACCATGTTGGAGTTTGACGAGGTCCTTCTTGCGGTCTTGAATTATAAAAGGTATTAGAATTTTGAGAAAAGGATAAGTAAGAAAGTCATAGGTAAAAGGTACATAAGGCGCATTTTATATGATTTTAAAGATGTATTGGTAGAAAATAACATAATTTGAATTTTGGCAAACTTTCCAAGAATTCAAACAAAAAGTCGTACATTTTGTAAGGATCAAGTGAAAAAGTCTTGCGTGAAAAATGGCTAAAGCGCATTTATGATCAAACTTGCCACAACTGATTAGCTTTTGATTGAAAAATTGAATTTTTGAAGCAAACAGTTGGATTTTTGAATTTTCAAAATAAACAAGTACAAAAGTCAACCTTCGAATGTGTCAAGAGCGCATTTTGAATTTACATACTTAATCCTATTTATATAATGACAGAATCCAAACCACTAATTTACTCAAAAATGATAAAATAAACCATCAACCACACTCACCAATGATTTTCAAGCTTCCATCTGGCTGCATCTCTCCAATATCTCCACTTCTCATCCACCTCACACCATTCTCATCAAAGAAGTTCTCTTCAGTCTCTTGTGGCATTTTATAATATCCAACCGCAACACAACTGCCACCGATAAGCACTTCCCCTTGTGGATTTGGCTTATTTGTCACATAATAATTTCCCTCTTCCCAGTTAACGAGTCGTATTAATGTTGTTGTCAGTGGACCACCACATCGTCCAACAGATATGTCAAATTCATCCGGTGCTGTTGCGCCTGCTGATGTCTCCGTTAATCCATAACCTTGTAGCATAATAACATTGAGGCAGAACTTGACTCTTTCATGTGTTTCCGGTGATAATGGAGCTCCACCACCAATCATTCCTCTCATTTGTCCACCCATCAGTTCTCCAATCTTTTTAAAGACTATTCGGTCAGTTAATGGAGTCTGATAACCTCTGTAATACCATCTCTTCTTGTAATTATATGCAAAATTAAATATTGTCTTTTGAATGATGCTTCCGCTGTTGATTTTATCATTCATGCCTTTAATTATTCTGTCCATGATTAATGGAACGATGGCCATTGCTGTTGGTTTTAAGATTTTTGCATCACCAACTTGTCCTTTTGCTATTTTTGGGCTGCTGTCGATTAGAGTTAGTGGAGTTGAGTATCCAATTGGAACGCCAGCGAGCATCGCAGTTGACTCGATAAGGAGCTCGAAGGAATGGGCAAGTGGGAGGAATCCGAGGATCATGTCGGTTGGAAGTGGTTGAATCTACAAAAAAATAAAATTTTTTTGTTCTTAACTTTATCAACTTTCTTGGATAATGAATGATTCTTACACAATCAAGGAAGCCCTTCATACAGGAAATTAAGTTATTGTGCGATAGAACAACTCCTTTGGGTGTGCCCGTCGACCCAGATGTAAACATGATTATGGCAACATCGTCTTTCGTTGGTGGTGTGCTTTCTGAAATGAGAAATTTTTAACAAGTTGTAAAGTCAAATTGAGTGGCCAGAGCGCATTAAGTAACAAAGTCATCGCCAAGTAGTGTGTAAAGCGCATTTTTAACCAAAACCCTATCAAAACTCACCAAAATTGCTAGCCTTGCCGATCTCCACAACCTCATTGTACCCAAACACTTTCACATCACCCATTCCCTTAACATCAGTCGAACTCAATGGATCCTCAAAGTAAATCACAGTTGTGATCTTAGGAACTGTCTTAATGACATTCTTTAACTTTGGCATCAAATCGTGTGACGTAATAACAACAGAAACTTCAGTCTGATTAATTGCATGAGTAATTCCATCCTCGCCAAGTGTCGCATAAATCGTCGCAACTCCACAGCTATGCTTAAACAATCCCTGAGCAGCAATCATCCACTCAGCACGAGTCTCAGCAAAAATTGCAACTCGTTCGCGAGGAATCACACCAAGTTCACGAACACCTCGTCCAAAATATTGAGCTTCAAGTTCAGCATCACGAAAACTTCGCCATTTATAGCTGCCCATGATGTACTTTTTTATGACTTTTCCATCTGTTTGGACTTCTTCGTGCTCTTCGAGAACTGTTCTAGTTCCAAGACAGTTTTTAGTTTTGTGAACTTTCGTGACAAATGAAAACATTTTTTCGAGGGTGTCGATGTTCTCACGAAGGAGAAGGCTGTGTTGAACTCCGATGCGGTTTGTGGATTTGTAAGTTATTTCGGTGTCGCTTGCACTGATGCATTTTGCCTGGATTCAGGAGAAAAGTAAGAATTTTAGGTTGACTCAATGTTAAAAGGATGTTTAAGTTTCAAAAACTTTCACAAGCAACTCATAGTTAAGCACCAAGCTTACTTTATCTAATCATTCTAGAGAACTTATCTTGACTTAAAGTCTTAATTGAATTAAAGATTGTATGTGGAAAGTTTGAATTTCTTTTAAGGCTCTTATCGCAGTGTTTTTGGTTTATTTTTATAAAATATGATAAAGTTAATTTGTTTTGATTTTCTGACAAGTAAAAAGTATTGCGAAAGTAGACACGACTTGGTAAGACCTAAAAATATCGTCACTTAACCCTTCAGTCTTAACAAAAAAAGCTCACCAAATAAATGATTTCAAGATAAAATCAAGGGGAAAAGATCATGAAGAGGAAATTTTTATTTTGTTTTTTGTCAGCATTTTTCATACATAATGTTGGAAAAATTAGTAAAAAATTTCTAAATATTTCCCCATCAAGTTGTTTTCCCCTTGAATAAAAATTCAAAACAAACATTGAAAACTATAATCATCGTCACTATCAACTGATGACTCACCTTGTTGCGTCTCGATAAACTTAATGTCTTCCATGGACGTTGAACTATAAAGTAAATTGGAAATGTTACGACATCGTACACAAATGTGACAACATAGAGCGTTGACTTGATGATAAATGCAAATACTTTTTGCATTTTGGTGATTTTTATCTAAAAAAATGTTAAATAATTTTTAAGAAGGTTTAAAAAATCTAAAATAAATTGAAAAAAATTTGAAAAAAAAAACAAAAATTTTTAAAATAAATTAAAACAATTTAAAAAAAATGTTAAAATAATTAAGGGGCCATTCAATTATGACGTCCGAAATTAACGATCATTTTTCAAAAAAGAACAATGGATTTCCAGGAATTTCTATTTTTCTTTTCTATCTGACCCCCCCCCCCCCCCCCCCCCACCTGGACGATATAAGTGAACGGCCCCTAAAATAAACTGAAAAAATTTAAAAAAAAAAAATTATTTTATATTTTTAAAAACTTCAAAAAATGTAAAAAATTGACGAATTTAGCAATTTTGAAAAAATTTAAAAAAAAAGTCACAAGCTAGTCCAACAAAACCTCCAACTCTCCACACAAGATCAACTTCCACCGTTCAAATATCAACTAAACATCCAACATAAAATACTCAAATGAACATAAAAAAAAATAATTTCACATTTTTCATGAGCAACTGCATCAATAAACTGCACTACATGACCTACATCAACATAATCACGACATACGATGGAGAGTAAAAAAATACAAAAACCATAAAAAAATAAATAGAAATCACCGACAACACTTTCGCCGTATGAAATCGTCATAGTTTTTGTTTTGCCGTTAACATTAATCATTGTTAATCGCTGTTTATACATTTTAATGAATGGTGTGATTGTGTGTAAAGTATTTGTTCAGGTTTGCCCACTTTGGTTGATGATTTTTGGCGGGAAAACCCATTTTGACAAAAAAATATTTATGACAGATTTTAAGCAGATAAATTTTTGTGACAGATTTTAAGCAGATAATTTTTTGTGCCAGATTCTTAGCGGATAAATATTTTTTGGCTGAAATTTCACCAGAAAAATGTTTTCCGTGCCAGAATTTCAACTCAAAATTAGGACTGTGCAAGATTTTCAGCCGACTATTATTTCTGAGCCAGAATTTCTCCCAAAAGTCAGTTTTATTGGCAGATTTCCAGCAGATAAAAGATTTTGGTCAAATTTCATCCGAAAAATAATTATTGTACCAGAATTTCATCAGATAAAATACTTTTCATCCCAAGTGTCCCATCCTTGTCCCTCCCAACACAATCATTCACATTTTTATAATCATTTGTTGACAAACTTTCGCCGATGACCTTCGTTGCTGTTAATTTTAATCTAATTTAATTTTATTTTAAGACTTAAAAACAGACTTTGACCTTGTCTGCGAAACGAAAATAAATAAAAAGTTGCACGATAATCGTTGTTCCCCACAACAACAACAAGAACTTTATTCAATTGTGTAATTTCCGATAAGGCAGCATGGCACCAGTCGCATGAATGATATTATGACAGAATGTTGTGATTTAAGGTAGAGAAAAGTTTATCAGTGATTACTGATTGCATATAATTGTAGCGGAACAAAGTGCGCGCGCTGCTCACTTGAACTTGAGAATGTGGACTTGAAAATATAATCAGGTTTGACTCTTTTCGTCGTTTTGTTTGCATGTGGATTGAAATTAATGATCATTTACTAATAATTGGACTAACGTTTTGAAGGAAATATTGCAGTTCTGATGAACCCATATGCCGCGGTACTACTAAAATTTCGCGAATAGATTTCAAAACACTTACGAACCGTATGCAGTGTGCGGTTTTGATCATTGCTTGCTATCATAGTGTACCGTGGCACAAAAAAAAGGTTGTGCACCACTGACTTAAAAGATTACGTTTTTAAGAAGAATTAAATGAATATTTTGTTAGATTTGATTGATTTTAATCTTAATAGTAAGCAAAATTATTCAAAAGTGGTTCTTTGAAAGTTCTAAGGCTTGTCATGGACAGAGACACTGATAATAAGTGGCAAATTACGCTAGAGATGCTATAAAAAGTGACATAAAGCCTGTCTTGTGATGGATCAGTGCTAAATTCGACTTAAACCGAACGCATGCAGATCTAGTGAGTGCCGTTGTCAGAGATGGATCTTGTGAATCCAGATGCTGTTGTCAGGAGCGTTAGGAAGGAGTTAAATAGACTGAATCCTATTCTTTAAATTAAAATCTACACAAAATGATGTGTTCTTTGGAAATTGCCAAGCTTTTAACACATTACGAGCTGTTCTTTAAGTCCTAAACCATCCAAGAATGTTAAGCACATTACTTTGTTTCTTGAATGACAATCGTATGACACATAAAAGTGATGCAAGTTGATTTCCTCAGTTTAATTTGCATTTTTTAATAATTGGACTTTAGCTTTAAGCACACGATCTGAGAATATTTTGCTATTTATTGTGAGAAATGATTGAGTTTTGTGAGTGATGCATAGATTTGTGAGGGGTAACGGATGAGCTTAAGACCTTAGCTGAGGGTGCTAACACTTAATTTAAGGGATCAGTGTGACCATTTTAATAGTAACGAAGCTATGACAACCAAAATCAGTTCTATAAATTCACTAATAACCACAAAAATCCATAAACACTTAACATAACCTAAAAATCCTACCTTAAACTTCTTTTTTATCACTTTCAATGCTTAAAATCTCAAATAAACTTCCTCACTCGACCGATCTTAAATGCAAACTGTGAGCGACTGAGAGTTGTCAACAAAAAATTATCAAATTAAACTTCTTTTTTTCTCTCATTAAATTAAAAAAAATTAAAATAAAAAAAATAACTCTTAGTTATCAAAAAAAAATGATAATTTTTGTGACTGTCGTTGTTATCTGGTCGGGAATAGGTTTTGATAAAATTGTTATCAATGAAAGCTCATTTTTGGGAGAGCTTTTTTTGGATTTTAATTTAATGTTGACATTGGGAATTGATTAATTTAATATTTTTTGTTGTTGTAATAAGAGAATGTTCACTTAGTCAATGTCAATTGTGGGAATAAAATTATTTAAATTACTTTATTATATTATGCAATAATTTGTTAAGTTTTTATTGGAATTCAAAAGGTTTTGAATTATTTTTTAAGTCTTTAAATTTTTAAAAATATTGGAATTTGAAAAGAAACACTTTTTAAGAATTCAACAGAAAAAAAAATTTTTAAAAATTTTTAAAAAGTTAAAAAAATCAAAAAGGCAAAAGTAAAATTTTTAAAAAGTCAAAAAACTTATAAAATCAAATTCTTAATAAGTCAAAAATCTTAAAAAGTCAAAAATCTTAAAAACTCAAAAATTCAAACAATTTAAATCTCAAATAGTCAAAATTTAACAAATCAAAAAACTTAAAAAATCAAAATCTTCAAAAGTCAAAAATTTAAAAAATCAAGAATTTAAATTTTAAAAAGTCAAAATTTAACAAATCAAAAAAATTGAAAAATAAAATCTCAAAATGTCTAAAATTTAAAAACTTAAAAATCTTTAAAATTTAAATCATAAAAAGTCAAAACAAATAAAAAAACTTAAAAAATCAAAATTTTCAAAAGTCAAAACTTAACAAATCAAAAAACTTAAAAAAATCTTAAAATGTCAAAAATTTAACAATTTAAAAATCTTAAAATTTTAAATCTTAAAAAGTCAAAATTTAAAAATCAAAAATTTCAAAAAATTTAAATCTCAAATAGTCAAAATTTAACAAATCAAAAAACTTAAAAAATCAAAATCTTCACAAGTCAAAAATTTAAAAAATCAAAAATTTAAATTTTTAAAAGTCAAAATTTAACAAATCAAAAAAAATATAATCTCAAAATGTCAAAAATTTAAAAACTTAAAAATCTTATAAATTTAAATCATAAAAAGTCAATACAAATAAAAAATCTTAAAAATTTAAATCATAAAAAGTCAAAACTTAACAAATCAAAAAATTTAAAAAATCAAAAATCTTAAGAAATTTAAATCTTAAAAAGTCAAAATTTAAAAACTCAAAAAATTTCAAAAAATTGAATTTTTAAAAAGTAAAAAGTTGAGAATCAAAAGTTCATTTTCACAACCGCACCCAACCCTCAGTCATCATCATCATTATCACCACAAAAATCATCATCAATCTCGCACATTAACACATGCAATTTTTACACGTGAGTAAATTTTCTTGATAAGAGTTAAATAAACAACACAAAAAACTGCTGATAACAATACAAACTTAACACTGTGTTTTTTCCTGTAGTTGATTTTTACTTTTATTCAGTTCCTCGTCATTCTCACTCTCGTTCTACATTCCGTCGCAAAAAGAGTTAAGTTGAATTTTGATTTGTGAAATGTGAAAAATTTAGACAAAAATTAAAGCAATAAAAACAGAATTTTAGAAATAAAAAATTAAGTAAACCTAGTTCAAGGTAACGTCAAAAATCGATTAAATATTAAAATAAAAGTAACATGACCGCGTGCTTATTGACCCCTTTGCAGTTGACTTTTTGACTTTGCCAATTGTTGAATGTATTAATTTTTAATTATTATATCAGCGTCAACAGCTATATAGAATATAAAAACTAGGTTATACCTTTATCTTATCATGACAATCCCTATTTTAATGCTTTTGATACTTTAAATAGGTTCTACAACCCAATATTAATTAATTATCAGCAATTAAGAATCTCAAGTGTTTTTAAAAGTTTTTATTTCGGAATTGTTTTTCTTGTTGTAAGGCGTAGCCATGAGTTAACCCCCTACCCTGCAATTCTAGCAGCCCCCAAATATTTGCAAAAAAAATAATTTTTAAATAATTTTCCACAGAACTTTAAACCATGACAAATCAAATTCTTGAAAAATTACTCTACTCAACACTTTACATCATCTTGTTCATCTACGATGTCCTGACACTTCCGCTATACTTCTTCATTCAACGTCCTTGGAAGAATTTGGAGCTTGCCAACAAGTGTAAGGTGAGTCAATGCTCTTTGTTGAGTTATTTTTAATAAAATAAGCGCTTGGATTCAAAATATGACAAAGTTAAGTTTACATTAAGATCCTAAATCTTCGGATTTTTGATTGACTGACGCACACGACTCGATGAAATCATCTGAAAGTTATTGTGAAGCTCACCTACGAACACTTATCTTTAATCTCTGGATTAGTTCTATTGTCATTTTAAATCTATCAAAAGTATGATAAACATTGGACATTTGAATGAGGATTAAGAGATAATTTTTAAAGAAATTTGGGGAAATCCCTAATGAAAGTTAATCCTGACAACATCTTTCAAGGCTATTCAGGCAAGGGGGACACAACATGACAACCACAATGACTACAGCTTAGCTATGTTTAGTTAACATATCAGTGTAAAATTTTATGATGGCTCTAAGGAGGAAACAACCTGAGGAGGAATCGAGTTGATGGCAAATATCTCATGAAAATTTTTTTCATCAAGTTGTTGTCCCCCTTTTGTGAAGCTAATTAAGTCAACGTTAACAATCTTTTGTTAAAATTGACTTTCTTAAGGTTTTGACAAGATTGAAAATTTCCCATCATGTTGTTTTCCCCTTGAATTGTTCAATTTTTAAAAAAGTTTAGATTTTAGGCCGGTTTCTAGGTCTACCTGAGAAATACCCTAGTCCCTTGAAGAAGGGTGAAAAAAAAATTTCAAATTAAAAATTTAAGAGGGGGGGGGGGTGGTGATTTAGAAATTTTTCATGAAAACGCTTCTATATGAAAATTAATTTCTGGTAACGTTTCTGTTGTCACCCAACAACCCTCCCCCCCCCCCCCCTTCCCTGACTACACGCCTGCGCTGGGGTCCCCCGGGTAGACCTAGAAACGGACCTCAGCTCATGAGCACTTTGAAGCAGAGCTCGAAGTCGACTCGAGTCAGCTCTTGAGAAAAGTTCGAGTTCTTGAGTCGACTCGGTTTTGAGTCGAGTCGAGTCGACTCGAACCCTATCGACTTCGAGCTCTGCTTTGAAGTAAAAATTGATGCTTTAAACTTTTGGGGGATTTAATATAAATTGACTATGATTCGGGTTGGGTACCCAAAGTAGACTTCGAAGTAGTCTTTTGAGAAACTAAAACAAATTTCAACTAAAAGTTCAAAATAGAAGACTTAATATCAACTAAAGTTGAAACTATCCAATTCAAATATTGATAAATCTAATCCAGGCGCGTAGCCAGGGGGGGGGGGTAGGATTTAGGGGACAAATCCCCCAACGTAAACAGAAATTTCTTTATTTTGCTAGGGATTTTAGGGAAAAATCACCAAAATTCACCCACCCCCCTCCCACCTAAATACAAAAAAATTTTTGTCCCCACCTCTTCAAATTCTTGGATACGCCCCTGATCTAATCAAAACGTTACATATCAAGTCAAAACCAGCTACACATCTGTCAATAAAATCCTAATCTCAATCCTCAGCTGTTAATCTCAACAAAATCATAAACAATAAGTGGATTTTTCATCCTTGATTTGTAGAAACTCTAATCATCCCAGTGAGCTGAAGTGGCTCAGTGGCGGAATGGTTTAGTACTTCGGTACCTAATTATTGCAATACCGACACAGCGATCATGGGTTCGAGACTGGATATGGGAAATTTTTCACTTGTGCTTTTTCGAATCATATGTACTGGAAATGAGGCTCACAGCCTTCCTTTGTAGGCTACAGACAGAAATGTCATCAAAGGAGTGGTTCGGATCCCACTATAAATTGTAGGTCTAGGTTTGAGTGCAGTGATTTGGCGCATCCTCACTCGTTAAACTCACATTAGCTGCGAATCGCCCTAGCGCACCTCTGGATCACAATTGATCTGAATAGGTAAAGGTTTTTTTTTTTTTTTTTTTTTTTTTTTTTTTTTTCTAATCATCCCACTGCCTTAATCGATCATTACATTCTTACAAAATTGGACTTTGTAATATTGTAAATCATAATCTTGATAAGTGAAACTGTAAACATTGAAGCTTGATTAAGTGAAACCGGAAAAGTTTTTTTATTTCACACTTTTGTTGTTTGATTTGATTAGGAATGCTTCGTGCTTTAATGTCCTTTATATAATCGTGATGTTCTGCTGATATTAAATTTTGTGACTTGATTAGATCGCCTAATTCAGTGTTGTCAAAACTGTGTGCCGAAATGTTTTTGGAAATGACGCAAGCCCCATGCTGTGTGCGACTTTTGGTCACAACTTACCTCTAAGGTGTGCCGTGGCTCTAAAAGTTTGGACAACACAAGAATACTTTTTGGCGCGAAAGTTTCACTTTTCCGGGTTTTATATCAAGACATGTGTCGTTTCCACTTTCAATTCCAAAACATAGACAATAACTGCTTTAAGCGAGACTGATAATGATTCTTTCCGCATTATCTTATCAATTGTTGTTTACAATTGATTAAAAAATGTAAATAACATCGCGTGATGTTAAGGAATGAGAGAATCAAGCCGCAAACTATATAATCCATCATTTCTAACCCAAACAACCTCAAAAATCTCAATAATAGCTTTCATCTTCCAGTCAAAATGCATCAGCAGCGATCGACATCAAGCGACTTACAAATCCGACCATCCAATTGGTGAATACCACAAATTAGTCATCAAAGAACAAGCGGACACTCTTGAAAAAGTCTTTTCCCTCGTCACAAAAATCCACGCAAATCGCAACTGCCTTGGAACTCGATCAATCCTCGAGGAACACGAAGAAGTCCAAGCAGATGGAAAAATCATGAAAAAGTACATCATGGGCAGCTATAAATGGCGAAGTTTTCGTGATGCTGAACTTGAAGCTCAACATTTTGGACGAGGAGTTCGTGAACTTGGTGTGATTCCTCGCGAACGAGTTGCAATTTTTGCTGAGACTCGTGCTGAGTGGATGATTGCTGCTCAGGGATTGTTTAAGCATAGCTGTGGAGTTGCGACTATTTATGCGACACTTGGCGAGGATGGAATTACTCATGCAATTAATCAGACTGAAGTTTCTGTTGTTATCACGTCACACGATTTAATGCCGAAGGTTAAGAAGATTTTGGATAAGGTTCCTTTGGTAAGGACTATAATTTACTTTGAGGATCAGCTGCATAAGACTAACATTGATGGATTGGAGAAGCTTAATGTGATGGGGTATAGAGATGTTGTGGAAATGGGGAAGAGGAGCACTTTTGGTGAGTTGTTTTGGGGTTGTGGGCTGTGACACTGACCAAGGATTCCTTGCTTAATGCACAATTGAGCCATTGATCTTGTTTCATGTCCTTAATACCAGATGCTATGGTTTAAACTGATAATTTCCTGTTTTCAGCTAATGTTTCACCAACAAAAGATGACCTTGCCATACTGATGTACACATCTGGGTCGACTGGAGTGCCTAAAGGTGTCCTGCTTACCCATAACAATCTATTGACAACTATGAAAGGATTTTTGGATTTTGTAAGGTTTTTTTTTTTAATTTCTTAAAACCTTTATTAATAGTTTTAATTCTTCCAGTATGACATCTACCCAACTGACATCCTCCTTGGTCTCCTTCCTTTAGCTCACTGCTACGAACTACTAGCTGAATGCTGCTCAATGCTTGCTGGTGTGCCAATTGGCTACTCAAGTCCCTTAACTCTAATCGACAGCAGCCCTAAAATATCCAAAGGACAAGTTGGCGATGCAAGAATGCTAAAGCCGACTGTCATGACATCAGTTCCATTGCTGCTTGATAGAATTGTTAAAGGAATAAGAGATAAAGTTGACAAAGGTCCATTAATGACTAGAATTTTGTTCTATTTTGCTTACAACTATAAGAAGAAGTGGTTCAAAAGAGGCTATGGAACTCCAATAGTTGATAGAATTGTATTTAAAAAAGTGAAAAATATTATTGGTGGTAATTTAAGAGCTGTGGTTAGTGGCGGTGCTCCATTGTCTCCAGGTAAGCTTGACTTCTTCAGCTAATGTCCATTTTACCAAAATTGATGATACTTTGAACAATTTCCAGAAACCCACGAGACAATTCGCCTCTGTCTTTGCGTCAATACAGCACAAGGCTATGGCTGCACAGAAACAAGTGCATCAGGTTCACTAATGGATAAATACGACATGTCAACAGGTAGATCAGGATGTCCAGTGACAACAAACTATATAAGGCTGATCAACTGGGAAGAGGGAAACTATTTTGTCACAAATCGACCAAATCCACAAGGTGAGGTGCTGATTGGAGGTGAAAATATTGCTGATGGATATTATAAGATGCCTGAGGAGACAGAAGGTTCGTTTTATGAGGACGAGACTGCGAGATGGTTTAGAACTGGTGATGTTGGTGAAATACAGAGCGATGGAACTATCAAAATTATTGGTGAGAAAATTTAGAAAGGAAAATTGCGCTTTAAAAAATATTTGGTGGTGACTTTCTTTCTTGAGTTGGTGATTTTTCATCAAAGATTATAGATTTGATTTCCTAAGCTTTGCAGGGGCCATTAAATTATTAAATTATTCAGAAATTACGAAAAATTACAGAATTTTAAAAAATGCGCTCTAGTCATAATTTGAAACTGATGTTCATACTTTTTTTGTCGAAAAATCTTTTGAAATTGAACTTTTTTTCTGAACACTATTTAGAGATCTTTAGTAAACTTTTGAAAAATGCGCTTTAGTCACTCATTGTCAGCGACTTTCCTACTTGTATCCTTTACCGAAATTCTGATCATTCTCAATTTTCTAGACCGCAAAAAGGACCTTGTAAAGCTCCAGCACGGTGAATACATCTCACTAGGACGAATTGAATCGATTCTCAAGACATGTAAAGTTGTTGAGAACGTCTGCATCTATGCTGACTCGACAAAGACTTACTGTATGGCTTTAGTGCAGCCAGCTGAGAGAGGATTGATGGATTTAGCTGAATCAATAGGAATCAATCAAGATTTTGATGATCTTTGTGAGAATCAGGATGTAATTAAAGCAGCAAATGACTTACTAGCAAATTATGGCAGAGAACGTGGTCTGAATAAGTTTGAAATTCCAACGAAAATCGCACTCTGCAAAGAGCTATGGACACCTGACTCTGGACTAGTGACAGCAGCTTTTAAGATTAAGAGGAAAGATGTTCAGAAAAAATATCAAAATGTTATTAATAAGCTTTATAGATGAGAATAATGAGCAAATAAATTAATTTGAATTAAATATTAGAATTTATTCTACAATAGCAGCACCAGCCCTATCACACATCATCAAATCAGCTGTTCATATAATGACAAAACCTTCACTCATTCATTCATTGTCAATTTTATTTATCGCCTGTTTAAATGACCCGGTTTTTGTTGTTGTTTCTCTACAAACACAAACACATTCATTCATGAAAACTTTATCATGATGTTGTGACTTGCTCAGGGGCGTAGCCAGGAATTTGAAGGGGGGGGGGGATGCAAAAAAATTTATATGGAAAATTCAGGGGGAAGGGGGGGATTTTTTCATAAAACTCCTAACAAAATGAAGAAATTTCTGTAAACGTCGGTGGATTTGCCCCAAAATTCCCTTCCCCCCCCTCCCTTTCCTGGTTACGCGCCTGGACTTGCTGAATGATCAGATGTGGATAGTCGGTGTGCTGTTTGGAATAGGTTTAGTCTTGGTTGAGTGTCAAGTATTCGGAGATCATCTGGATGCCCGGATGTAGTCTTGGTGTAGCCTAGGGACCGGTTTTAAGGAGCCATGCCTTACCCAAACATCAGTCAATCATATCAACATCTCCAGCTTATCCACTCCTGTGCTTAAATTATTTTAAATTAGTGTCAAGTGTATTGCGGCTTTAATTTACAACTCAAAAAAAATTTATGTTTTGTTTTCATCTAAAATGAGCATAAACAATTGCGAGTAGTCCGAGCTTAGATGAAACAAAATCTATTCGCAGGCAGTGGATATTGCAGTCAATAAGGAATATTCGGCTACTTACCTGCTTTTAGCATCCTTCAATTGATACAAGTCATCTTTAGTGTCCAAAACTAAACAAATCAATGATGTATAAAGCTCTCAGTTGAGCTAAGTGATGCAAAAGTTAAAGAATTTGTGAAAAAAATGTCAAAAAAGGCAGCATAAGTCAAGAAACAGGATAGAAAAAATGCATAAAAATTTAGTAATCCTCATTTTACTCAACATAGGAGCTTACAGTGCTGTGTCTGCAGGTAAGAGTTCATTTATGTTCAATAACTGAAGTTTTATGTTAAAGACTAGTGATTAACCGATCATTTAAGTCAAGGGGAGAACAACCTGGCTCTTGAAAGTTTTAATAAATATAATAATAATAATAATAATAACCTAACTGGAAAAAAGTTTTTGACCTCTTCAATTTTCCTAATTAACCCCAAAAATCATCAATGCTAAATTTTTAACTTCCAGCAAACATGTCAATATGCACCTCATCGCGAACATGGCACGGCAAAACTGCATGTCTTGTCAAATCCCCTCACACATGTCATCGAGCTGATGAAATTTGCACACAAAATGACATGCAGCTTTACACAATCAACGACGATTTTGACATGATGCTCATTTTTTACTTCACAACAAAGCAATTTCGAGAGCAGAGCGTCGAGTTTTGGGTGAAAATTTATGAACATGACGAGTGTGTGAGTCTGTCGAGTGTGAGGGGAAATTTTAATATTAAAACTGACGGATTTGATCGTGAAAATGATGAAAAATATTTTTATTGTGAATTTAAAAGTAAACATTTTAGTCTGTTGTGAAGTTTTGAATAAATTTTGAAAGTTATTGCTTATTCTTGAGTGCCCAAAGTGCTGCATACATTGAATATGTCCATTGAATTACTTTAACAAATGTTTCCAAGTTGATTTCGACAATTTTCATAGCTCTGACTTTTAAGTTCTTTTCAAAGTTCTGCTGGAGCACTAAAAGCTTCCTTTTGTCACTTAACTTGGAGTCTAGCCAGGTTGAGTTAAAGAGATTTCTAAACATTTTTTCAGATTCTTGCTCAATAAAGCTTCCATAGCAACAAGGTGTGAATAGTTTGAAAAGTCCGTTGAAGCCGAAGAAGAGAACGTTGAATGACATTCCGGATATGCCCTAAGAATAAGAACATAGTCTTAAAATATGGCTCATAACCTCAAAACTCGGGTTCTTAACCTCAAAATTAAAAATTTTAAATCCCAAAACGCCGGAACTAACCTCAAATAAATTTTGGATCTTAACCTCAAAACTCAGAATCCTAAACTCGGGATATAAAATTTTAACCTCGAAACTCAGGATCTAACCTCAAAAAATTTGAATTATAACCTCAAATTTCAGGATTCTAACCTCTAAATACATAATTGTTACCTTAAGTCTCTGGATTTAAAATAAAAAATTTTAACCTCAAAAATCGGGATCACACCTAAAAACTCAGAATACTAACCTCAAAATACAAAACTTCAACCCTAAAACTCAAGATCTAACTCCAAACTTCCGACCTTAACCTCAAAATTCAGTCTCATCAGTCCTGAACATTTAGAATCTTAACCTCAATTAATCTCAAAGCACAACTTACATTATCAACAATCTCCAAAACAATCGACGACAGTGCAAAAACATTCAACAATCCACGCAACATGATAGCAGTTGAAAATATTTCCTCGTAAGACGCGACCATGCTGATTAAAATTTCATGAAAATTTAAAAAAAAATATCAAAACTTCATTGACGAAAACTTTTTGACCGTGAGAAGTCACTCAATGACGCAATGGAACTTACTTCTTGAACTCCAAGTGTATTTCAACAATTTCTCGAACGTTTTCAATTTTCATTGACTTGAAGTGGCCCGGCAGATGCTCCGAATATCCACTAAGTAGGAACAATAAGGAACACATGAAGGCATCAAGGAACAAATAGATTGCACCTGTATAGAGCATGAACATAAGCTGTGTAGCCATTAATAAGACCAATCCGTAAGTTCCATAAATATTTACAGTTGGAATTCCACTTTTTCCTGTCAATATGAATACAACCATATTGCTGGTTACAGAACCGAGTAGGAATAGTCCTGATGTGATGAAGTAAAGGTTTGTTGACCGGAACTTTGAGCTACAAAACTTCTCATCGTTGTACTTTTCCATGACTGCATTGAACTTCTCACAAAAATCCTCAATTTTTCTTGACTTTATAACAAAATTTGATGCATCGAAGATCATCAGGAAAAGGACAGGAATTGTCTGTATCCCACGAACCTTATCTTCAGAATCTGTTGACATGATGACTGATCCGAACAGTTGAACAACAGTAGGAACACAGCATGTTAAGAACAACAAAATTGCTCGATGCTTTTGACTTATTGTGAGCTTTCGCGGCAAAAGTCCAAATAAAGTTACGAAGCGCCAAAATGTCTTGAAGAATGTCCTGTCCTCGAGCGGTTTGATTGAGGTCGGAGTGATGAAATTGTGGACAAACTTTGAGATTTTTGGACATTTCTTGATTCTCATTTCTGAATTTTATTTAAATTTTTCAACTTTTCACATCCGATTTTCTGACTGGAATGAAAAGTTTTCTTCCTAATGAGAACTTTTTTTTTCAATTTTGCTATGAATTCTTAATGTTGTAATATTTTAATGAATGAAATCCTTAAATAATTTATGACATAGTGATTAAAATATTAAAAAAGTAAATTATAGGTTAAGTTTTTCAGTTTTACTCTCTGTTGAATATATTTTCATAGTTTCACTCACCTTTTGAATTCAACTAAATAGTTTCATTCCCCTTTTGAATTCAACTACATAGTTTTATACCCCTTTTGCATCTAAGTTCATAGTATCATACAAATTTTGAGTCTTTGTTCAAAGCTTCACACCTTTTTTGAGTCAGAATTCATAGTTTCACACCCCTTTTGAATCTTAATTTGTCTTTCATACCCCTTTTGATTCCATATTCATAGTTTTATACCCCTTTTAAGTCCTGCTTCATAGTTTTATACTTCTTTTAAGTCTTGCTTTGCAGTTTTGTTCTCCTTTTGAGTCTTGCTTCATAGTTTTGTACCCCCTTTCCCTTTTAAAAGCCTTAACTTATAAATCAGCAAAAAGGCTATTTTTTAAAAAACATATTTGTACATACTTTATTGTTATTCTTCATCTAAATACAAAAATATTATTCAATATAAAAATATTATAAATTTTTTAACATTTTTTTCTTTTACAAAAATAAAATCATTTAACATTTTAAAATTTAAGGCAAAAGATTCACAAGGTTCAATCTTTGAGATTAATAACTTCAAAATAAAAACAATTTAAAATTTAAACCAGACTATCAATAATTAAACATAAACAGTACTCGAATGCTTGTCATTCCCTTCATAATTTTCAATATTTTCATCAGTAAAGTCCTCATCTCCTGGCTTTTCAATTCGATTGATAAAGAATCTAGCTAGAAATTTGAAATTTGGTCTCAATCTGTCTCGATATTGCCAGCAGTCTGTCATTAGTTTGTATATTCTGTCTGGACATTGATCGGGTTTGGGGAGTCTGTTTCCTTTCTCGATGAAATCGTTGACCTAGTTTTGGATTGAGAAGTAATATTTACTGAATGTTCTATATGGGGAATTTGTTTATTACAGCCTAATAATATCTTACCTGCGTTCCAGTCATGTCTCCATACGGTGTCTCACCTCTCGAGTATAATTCCCATAACGTTATACCAAAGCTCCAGACATCACTGGCATGTGAGAATTTACCACCAAAGCTCTCCGGTGCGTACCATTTTAAGGGCCTGGAATGATAATTTCAATTAAATTTTAGGATGACCAAATCTAACCACAATATGACCAAATTCAACCCCAAGATGATCAAATTGCACCTCAAAATGATCAAATTCAATACCAAGATGACCAAATTGCACCTCAAAATGATCAAATTCAATACCAAGATGACCAAATTCAACCCCAAGATGACCAAATTCAACACCAAGATGGCCAAATTCATCCCCAAGATGACCAAATTAAACCCCAAGATGACATAATTTGACACAAAAATAACAAAATTGATTCAATTATCTTCAATATATGCCCAAATTATATACTCACCATCGTCCACCAGTCTGTGATTGATAAAAGTCCTCACCACCAAGTGCCCTAGACAATCCAAAATCACTGATCTTGCAGTGATCCTTCGCAGCTAGCAAAATGTTTCTCGATGCCAAATCTCGGTGCACAAATCTCTTTGATTCCAAATATTCCATACCTAAGGCAATCTGTGAAGCCCACTTGTCGATGTCTTTGTTATCGATCTCAGGTATGTGTTCGAGGATGTAATTAGCTAGTGAACCAAGAGGAAGCAATTCTTGTACGAGTCCGATTGGAGGACCTTTTGTGATTCCAATTAGCTTTACGATATATGGATTGTCTAATTTGATCATGACTGATGCTTCTCTTAGGAATTCGTGATAGTTTTCTTCGTAGTGCTCTTTATGGAGTGACTTGATTGCTACGAGGGTCTTCCGTCCGTCCGGCATCCTCATTATTCCTCTCAAGACATTCCCAAACTCACCAGATCCAATTTCTTTTTCAGCTTTTAAATCTTCTTTGGATACATAATAATTAGTTCCTGTCGTTTGTTGAACTTGAAGCATCAAATTCTTCTGGGTATCGTAAAGCTCCGGATCAAGTTGTTCCCATTCAGGTTTTTCAAACTCCTTTGGTGGATCGCGGAAGTAAATTTCTTCAATGCAGTTGTCGTTCACTTCTTGATTGTCTAAAACCTTTTTGTCACTTTCTGTAAAGTAATTCGTTTGGTCCTGTATTGATGAGGAGGAATGGGAAGTTGGCAGAGCTGGAACTGGTCCAGCTTTAACTTTTTGAGGAACATCATAGTTATCCTGCATTGACTGACTTGTTGTTGGAACACAATTATTATTCAGGAAATCTGTTGAGAAAGAAATTGTTTTGTTGAACTTGTCTATCTGTACGGCTGGTTCCTTTACGTCCTTATCTATTAATGGAAGTGAGTGCTTCTTCTTCCTAAACCACGTCGACAAGCCTTTATGCTTTGAGGAGTTTTCACTTTTTGTTGGACTTATTGAGTCTGGAATGCTTACTTCACTTGGTGACGTTGGGCTTTTAATTGATGATAAGGAGTCAAAGGAATGACCGGATTGTCTTAGCTTGTCTTTTCGCGGAACATTTGGTGGAATTGGAATTGGTGGCTTTGGAATTGGCTCAACAATTTTTGATAATTTTACTGGAAGACCGTCAGCGAATGTCATGTAGTAACTAATGAGGTGCTCCAGAGATGGAAGGAATGGACCGTCGTCGATGAAGACATGTTTCCCCTAAAATGAAAGGAAATGGTAAGATCATGATTCTAATCGATACGTTCAGTTTGTTCTTGCAAGGGATATGTTCAATTTAGATTTTTTTAATCATAAGTTCAGTTTAATTATTATTAAGGATAAGTCCAATTCAAGAAAAGGGATAAGTTTAGTTCAATAACTGTCAAAGGATAAGTTCAGTTAAATTTCTTAATGGATACTTTCAGCTAACGTTCAGTTAAGATGTCTCAAGGGATAGTTTCAAATTGAGTTTTCGAGTTCGAGATTGTCAGGGACAGGTTCAATTCAGGCTACTTAGGGATAAGTTTAGATCAAATCTATTAGAAGCACTCACTGTCTTCTGAATGACATAATTCCTTATATTCTTCAGTTCATCATCATGCAGCATCGTTATTACGTCTAATCCCTTATTCCTCTCAGAAGATCTGACCAAGAATAGTCCAGAAATCAGATCATTAATCTCCTTACTATCATTAACATAAACATTCTCTGTCTCTGGATATTCTTCTTTGAACTTCTCATACAACTCGTTCCGTTTCTTCAGTAACAACGTTCTAGCACCTTCTCTATCCAAAGTACCATGATGCCACTTGTGACTAAATGTGTTGATTTCCGGAAAATAATTCTCTAAATACTCAGCAACATCAATATGGCCATTATCTCTGGCAAAATCACTTGGAAATAATCCATTTGTTGTCCTTGGTAGATTTGCTGCGTTGTGGGATAGCAGAAATTTCACAATTTCTATATTTCCAACTTTAGCAGCCTCATGGAGTGGCACTAATCCGGTTACATTGTTCCGAGTGTGAATTAAATTAATGTTGGCATTGACAAGAAGTTCGACCATCTCTTTGCATTGGTGAAGGCAGGCGTACTAAAAAATAAGAATTGGATTAGTTGAATATTTTTGAACAAATTCGAGACTTGATTGAGTAAGATTTAACTTGAGTGACGCTCAGCTAGATAACCACTTAGCTTGACTAATGCTTGGCGAAAGCTAAGCTTGACTGACGCTCAGCATGGCTAAATCTCAGCTTGACTAAAGCTCAGCTTGACTAAAGCTCAAATTGACTAAAGCTCAAATTGACTAAAGCTCAGCTTGACTACAGATCAGCTTGACTAAAGTTTAGCTTGACTACAGATCAGCTGTACTAAAGCTCAGCTTGACTACAGATCAGCTTGACTAAAGCTCAGCTTGACTAAAGTTTAGCTTGACTAATGCTCCGCTTGACTACATAACAGCTTTATTACAGATCAGCTTGACAAAAGCTCAGATTGATTAAAGCTCAGCTTGACTACAGATCAGCTTGACTAAAGTTTAGCTTGACTACAGATCAGCTGTACCAAAGCTCAGCTTGACTACAGATCAGCTTGACTACAGATCAGCTTGACTAAAGCTCAGCTTGACTAAAGCTCAGCTTGACTAAAGCTCAGATTGACTAAACCTTTGCTTGACTAAACCTTAGCTTGACTAAAGCTCAGCTTGACTAGAGATCAGCTTGACTACAGATCAGCTTGACTAAAGCTCAGCTTGACTAAAGCTCAGCTTGACTACAGATCAGCTTAACTACAGATCAGCTTGACTACAGATCAGCTTGACTAAAGCTCAGCTTGACTAAAGCTCAGATTGACTAAACCTTAGCTTGACTAAACCTTAGCTTGACTAAAGCTCAGTTTGACTACAGATCAGGTTGACTAAAGCTCAGCTTGACTACAGATCAGCTTGACTAAAGCTCAGCTTGACTAAAGCTCAGCTTGACTAAAGCTCAGCTTGACTAAAGCTCAGATTGACTAAACCTTAGCTTGACTAAACCTTAGCTTGACTAAAGCTCAGCTTGACTAAAGCTCAGCTTGACTAAAGCTCAGCTTGACTACAGATCAGCTTGACTACAGATCAGCTTGACTAAAGCTCAGCTTGACTACAGATCAGCTTGACTACAGATCAGCTTGACTAAAGCTCAGCTTGACTAAAGCTCAGCTTGACTAAAGCTCAGCTTGACTACAGATCAGCTTGACTACAGATCAGCTTGACTAAAGCTCAGCTTGACTAAAGCTCAGCTTGACTACAGATCAGCTTGACTACAGATCAGCTTGACTAAAGCTCAGCTTGACTAAAGCTCAGATTGACTAAACCTTAGCTTGACTAAAGCTCAGATTGACTAAACCTTAGCTTGACTAAACCTTAGCTTGACTAAAGCTCAGCTCAGCTTGACTGACGCTCAGAATTGCTGAATCTCGATTGAAGCTCAGTCCTTATTTTAATCTTAATAAGCTTCAATTAATTCAATGATTGCTATGACATTGACTCTCACTAGTACAATCAGCCTCATGATGAATAAGACATCTTAAATTGAATAAACATGTCCATAAAAACGGAAAACGTTGCACTGATAGCCGAGCAATCTTCAATATTCATAATCAAGTTTCGTCATCAAAATATCGCAATTATTCAGATGACTCATCCAAAAGTTGTCAATTAATCACTTACATGCAGCGCCGTATTTCCAATAGAATCTCGACACATCACTACAGCGCCTTTATCAATCAGCATCTTTAATATATCAGGACTGACTTTACTGTAAGCAGCCAGATGGACAGCTGTCATTCCATTCTCATCCTTAGAATCGGGACTGTAAGTTGTTGTCAGAATCTCCTTGACAACTTCCAAATTATTGTGTTTTGTGGCTCGATGCAACAAGTTTGCCTTCCCAAGTCGACAAAACTGATTCGGCGGTGGACCTTTTTTGACAAACTTCTCAAGTTTTGTGCATAAATTTGAATGGTGACTTTTGTAGTATTCGATAAGCTCATCAAGTCCATGATGAATGTCTTTTGAGTCAATTGAGAAGAAGGCATCGCCGCCGTGTTGCTGGATTTGATAATGATAAAATTCATCTTGATATATGACGGACAGTACGTAATTGTTTACTAAGTTGGTGCTTTCGCGGACGAGAAAAATTGTTTCAACATTTTGAGATTCTAGAAAAATTAAAGACAATGACGTCATTTTTTGATGGGAAATTTAGCAAATTTACCTTCACTTAAAATTCGCTCAGCATCGAGTCTTGAAAGTCGACCGTGGAACCAATCAATGCTCTCGTCACGACTCATTTTGTGCTTTGTTAATACTTTTTTTTTTGTATAAAAATTTGACTTTTTTTGTGTTAATTTTTTTTTTTTTGTGAAAAATACTTAATGGCACTGGATTTACAATTTATTGACACTTTTTAGGACATAGTCGATGTCGATTTTGTGGAGATTTTTTGAGATTTTGATGTCAGTTGTGCAAACTGATGGATTGACTCATCAGAAATGTAGAAAAAATAAAAAATAAATGAGAAATAAATTTGAAGATCACTAAAATAAAATAATAAAAATTAATGTTTTGAAACAATCGGTTAAGCTTAATGTAAATAAAAATAATTTTGAAAAATTTTTGGCGGTTATTTTTTTTTGGAAGTTTTTAAGTTAATTTATTTACACAGCAGCGAATGTAACAAGTGGTTTTCACGGGTTATTTTGAATGGTTCAAACTTCCAAAATTGTGACAATTTTCCTCTCCAGACTAATCCAGACTAATGGATCTGACTAATCTTCTTCTTCTGACATTCATGAGCTGATAATGCTTAATGTCATATTAAAAAGTACATCAATAAGAGTCCTAATAAGTTGCTGATACTTTGAAGAGTAAGCTTTAGTCTTCCAAACGACTGAAATTGGTTGTTTTGAAGCCAGAGATCTTGAATGAACAGTAAAAAGTGTTAGACTTGAATTGAAAATTCGAAAAAAAAAAAATACAAAACATAAAGAAATTAACTGAATTGAATAGTTTAAACAGTTGATGGACGTCATTTCTAAAAATAACATTTGTAAACATTTCTTATAAATTTCCGGTCTGCCTTTTTGATAAATCTTTTTTTTATTATATTTCTGAACGAAATATTTAATTTTTTTAACACAAATCAAAACAAATATGATAATAACAATTGCATTTTTGGTGCTTTGTGTAAGTATTCTTAAAATAAGTTAAAAATAGATTTTTCAAAAATTCTGACTCTTTTATTAAATTCAGACTCTTGTTGGATCCGTTAAGGATGCTCCGATCGAGGAGACAAGAAAGGAATATTCATGGAAAGGTCCTGAAGTAATAAAATCTTTTTGTATTCCAATTCTATTAGCTTAAACTTAAATTACTATTTTTTAGATCATTACTTTCGTAGTATCATCCGCTGAAAATACTAGCGTAGAATTGGAAAATGGATATACTAATTCTGGTACTCATGAAAGTAATAGCTCGGTAAGTTGTAGTTTTAGATGATTTCGATGTAGCTTTTTAAAAACTCTTCTATTTTTTACTGTTTCAATTTTAGTGCTCGGATTTTAATGAAAAATTTGATGAAAAACATTGTGAACATATCAGAAACAACCAGGACGACTTAAAAAATAATTGTGGACAGAAAAACAACGTAAGTAACAATTAGCTTACGTGAATTTGGGGAAGGGGCTGAAAATCATGATTTTGATATATGACGTTTGGTGATCCTTAATTGAATAAAATGTTAATTTTTTTTTGTATTTTTAGAATACCGACCACACAGGTAATAATGTTTTAGTACGTAACAATCTAACTGATGGGAATGAAATAGTCACACAACTAAATGAAAGCCAAGAATTTGTTTGCCAAAAATCATGTCCGTCTGGTTTCATAGTTAAAGGATTTTGTCTTGACAAGCAAGAAGATGAGATATGTTTGATTAAACGATGTTTTAACGATGGTCAACCTCAAAACAACTTTAACGACGGTCCACCTCAAAACAACTTTAACGACGGTCCACCTCAAAACAATTTTAACGACGGTCCACCTCAAAACAACTTTAACGACGGTCCACCTCAAAACAACTTTAACGACGGTTCACCTCAAAACTACTTTAATGATGTTATAAACGTTGCTTTAAGCGTTGCTTTAATCGTTGCTGTAATCGATGCTGTAATCTTTCTCGTCAAAAAATGCTCTCAAAAATCAATGAAAACAGAGACTCAAATGTCTAGTAACCAAACGCCTAATCATCAAATCTCTGGAGTCAATGAAACATCCCAAAATGATCCTACGATCATAACAGATCCTGAAACTCAAGCTGCAGAAAATACAGCATTCCTGCCACGAAATCAACTGTACACTGATGCTGATGACCAAAAGAGAGAAAACGGCATTTCGGTTACTATTTCTGGCAATTCAGAAGGTCCTGAAACTCAAGCTGCAAACACTGATGCTGATGTTAGCTTTACTTATGACGAACAAAAAGCACATAGTCTAACGGTTATTCATAAAAACTATCCACATGATTTTATATTACGAGAAAGTTATAATGCTTTTCTTAAAAACATTTGGAAAAAATTACCTCCATATATTAAATGCATCATAAAAGTGGATTTCGGTTATGCAATTTTCAAACCAATTAATATGAAATCTTATAACTGGTTCAAAGATTCATTGGAAAAAAATTTAGGAGACATGCAATTAAATGTCGTTCCGACAGCAGATGTCAAACCGATTATATTCGTTATTACTATAAAAAAAAGTGGTTTTTCTATTGAAGATGATAAAATAGTACCAAGAATTTTGAAAAGTCATGAAAAATATTTTGATTGTCAAAAAAGCTTCATGCAACTGGTTTCTGACCAAAAAAGTGAAAATGAAGATAAGGAAATTGAAATTTGTCCTGTAAACTTTAAGATCTTGAAAGACGAGCTTAACTTCAAATTAGTTATTGAAGGAGTGGATTATATTACTAGAATGAAATAATCCTGTTTTAATTGTCAACGCAGAGGAGAGAAAAGTAAAAGATTTAATTTTTTATTTATTGACCGTTAAATAATAAAGCTTTTCCATTTAAGCATTCATTATAATTATTTGCCAATTACACTAAAATTAAAGATCTTCTAATGATCTGTAAATGAACGTAAAATAAATAGATAATCAAATACTGATCGCTAACACAAAAATGCGCTTAAGTCCCTCGATCAATAACACGAGGACTTCTGTAATTTTTTTTTAAATTTGTTCTGTGCCCTGTTTTGGCATAAATGTCCTGGTTTTTTTTAGAAAGTTCAAACCGATAACAAAATCATGATATTTTTGCCAAGGGTGGGGAACTGAAGAATTACATTTTGATAATTTTTGATGATTTTTGATAAATTTTAATCATTTTTGATGATTTTTCATGATTTTTGATCATTTTTCATGATTTTTGATCGTTTTTGATGCTTATGATCATTTTTGATGATTTTTGATGATTTTTCATGATTTTTGATGATTTTTGATCATTTTTGATCATTTTTGATCATTTTTGATCATTTTTGATCATTTTTGATCATTTTTGATGATTTTTGATGATTTTTGATCGGACGATTTGGAGTCGACTCGAAAAAAATGAAGTCGACTCCAGTCGACTTCGAGCTCTGCTTCATCCTATTTAGGGTTTTCAATCCCGGTCCAAATTTTCAATCCCGGGATTAAGAGATTATTAAAGAAGCCTTAAAATTTTCAATAAATAAAACATTAAATCTTCGTTTGAGAGAAAAATTCTTATTTTATATTTGTTCTATGTATGTTTATTGTTAATGATTAAGCAAAAAAAAGAAAATTAAGTACTAATAATCTTAAAATAAGGTTTTCATTTTGGAAAGTAGGCTTTAAGAAAGCAAAGGTGATCCAAAGAATCATCAAGTAGTCGAGTGCGAAACTTACTACAAAAATTAGTTGTTGATGAAAAAGTACGTTCAGATTCCACACTTGTAGGTTTGACAGTTAATAGATACTCATAAGTCAAGTTAAGCAATGACCCTTTGATGCCACTGTCGTCAAACATCACAATTTCTCTCTTCAGAGCCTTTTTTCTACTCTTATGTTTTAAGTGTAAAAATAAAATTAAGAAAAACAAATCGTCACTCACTTACATTTTTTTTGTGATTAGGCATATTAACAAAATTTCAGTGAGTATCAAAATTTCAATGATTTTGAATTATTTAATTTTTTAAAAAATTTTAACTACTTACTCAATCCCGTAATCCCGGGATTGAAGCTGGTTTCAATCCTGGGATTGCGGGACCAAAAAAAACGCGGGATCCCGGGATCCCGGATCCCGGGAAAACCCTAATCCTATTGTTAAGATGAAATTTTTGTATCAAAAGATGAAAAATGATGAAAAGATGAAATCGTGTCAACCCCTGGAAAAAAGACAAATTTTAATTGTAAAACATTATCATTGTATTTTATCTAATTAAAGAATCCAAAAATGTTTATGTTTAAAAAAAAAAACAATTTGATGGTCACCCTAGTGAAATTTTTTGTAAATATTTCATTATTTAAATTTATTCAACGCTATCTTAAAAATTTATTATACTTAATTTATTAATAAGTCTTCCTTAGTCGAAAGAAGTATTTTAATGTCTTTATTGATGCTTTATATTATAGCAATTACATAAAATATCAGACTGATCGATTGTGTAGTTAAAGATGTTTTTCAAATCTTAAAATAAAGAATTATAAAAATTATTGTTTAAATAAAGAATTTTGATACTTACTTTGCCGGTAATAATCATATACAGTTATTGTGGAAGGTGCCAAGTTACAAACATAATAAATTTTGGTAAGGAGAAGGCTGAATTCTACGTCATGTTCGCAGCATTTAATGTTTCTTCCATAAATTAATAACATTTGATTATTTTTTTGAAACTCTCCCTTGAACTTAAAAGACATTTTATCAGAGGTCGAAGCGAACTTGGTTCGCCAAGTTCGCTTCGCTAAAAATTCAACTTGCCAAAGTCGAACTGTAGCGAGAAAAAATTTTTTCTATTCGCCTTAGCGAACCATAGCGAACTCAATTTTATTTTTTTCGCTATAGCGAACTATTAGCGAACTTAATTTTTCAAAGTTCGCTATAGCGAACTATTGGCGAACTATAATTTTTTGCAATTTTGTATGAAATTACATACTTCACAAACGCAATCAGACATCTCTTTACATGAAGCCAAAAAATTTTTTCTAGTTCGCCAATAGTTCGCTATAGCGAACTTTGAAAAATTAAGTTCGCTAATAGTTCGCTAAAGCGAAAAAAATAAAATTGAGTTCGCTATAGGTCGCTAAGGCGAAAAGAAAAAAAAATTTCTCGCTACAGGTCGACTTTAGCAAGTTGAATTTTTAGCGAAGCGAACTCGCTAAAAACTCGCTTCGCTATGCTCGCTTCGACCTCTGCATTTTATTAGTGTTAAATTATTTTTTTTATTTATTTTATAAAGGATTCTTTTTAGGGTATGGGATAGGGTATGGGATAGGGTATGGGATAGGGCATGGGATAGGGTATGGGATAGGGCATGGGATAGGGTATGGGATAGGGTATGGGATAGGGTATGGGATAGGGTATGGGATAGGGTATGGGATAGGGTATGGGATAGGGTATGGGATAGGGCATGGGATAGGGTATGGGATAGGGTATGGGATAGGGTATGGGATAGGGTATGGGATAGGGTATGGGATAGGGTATGGGATAGGGTATGGGATAGGGCATGGGATAGGGTATGGGATAGGGTATGGGATAGGGTATGGGATAGGGTATGGGATAGGGTATGGGATAGGGTATGGGATAGGGTATGGGATAGGGTATGGGATAGGGTATGGGATAGGGTATGGGATAGGGCATGGGATAGGGTATGGGATAGGGTATGGGATAGGGCATGGGATAGGGTATGGGATAGGGTATGGGATAGGGTATGGGATAGGGTATGGGATAGGGTATGGGATAGGGTATGGGATAGGGTATGGGATAGGGTATGGGATAGGGTATGGGATAGGGCATGGGATAGGGTATGGGATAGGGTATGGGACAGGGTATGGGATAGGGTATGGGATAGGGTATGGGATAGGGTATGGGATAGGGTATGGGATAGGGTATGGGATAGGGTATGGGATAGGGTATGGGATAGGGTATGGGATAGGGTATGGGATAGGGTATGGGATAGGGTATGGGATAGGGTATGGGATAGGGTATGGGATAGGGTATGGGATAGGGTATGGGATAGGGTATGGAAATGCAAGAAAAGTCTTTTTTTTATACTTACCATACTGGTATGAAAAACTTTGTCAAGTTTATATCCATTTGGGATTTCCACCTCAATCATCATGAAATTCACAGTCTTAAAATAAATTTTAATCGTTCCAAGTATTCTTACTTTGATGTTAATTTTATATTTTCCATTTCCTTCATTTTTTACGTCATTTGTTACATTAAAAAACTGTCCATTTGATTTCTGAGGACTATTTTCTTTATGTTCCGATAAATATAACAAAACTTTATTTGTTGTTGAAAAAGAAAACTTTTTTGAATCTATTTCAATGTGTTTACTGTCAAGGCAGCTATCTAGTCGTCCTTTTAACGTATTATTGACATAAATATCGAGATTTGTTTGGGGAAAATTTCTAAACTTTGTATATTCATAAAGAGCTTGAAGTGCTAAAGCTGTACTGTATGGTGAATAAAAGCCACCATCTGTACTACGTTGTTCAATCAACCATTTAACTTCTTCCTTGGGATCTTCATACAAAAGAATTTTTGTCATAATAAGAGTCGAAATTGTTTCCACAAACATAGACTTATGTTTCTGTAATGTAGCATTTACATGCGAGGCTTTATATTTTTTTAAAAAAAATTGTGATGCTTCGTCATCATCATTAACTGAGAATACGTGTGCAATAAGGACAATTTCGTAATCATTATGGAGATCCTCAGGCTTTAAAGTATTGAAATAATTCAATGTTTTTGATATTTTTTCATGATGTATGTCCTTCAATTCCGGATCCTTAATGAATAGTAAAATTACGATAGATGTTTGAATTTGCACCTGAGCACTTCTACTTCCAATGTCTACTCGGTAACTCGACATCTCATCGTATGGAAAACTTCCGTCTGAATTCTGATGACTCATTATCAAGCTAGCAGCTGCTTTCACCAATTCTTCATCAATCTTCAGAAACTCTTTGCAGTCGATAAGTGCTTGTGCAGCATAAGCGACCACTCTTATATTTGATGGACTTTTCAGCTCTATTTCGGCTTCAAGAAGCTCTGTTGCAAAATCTCTGCCTTTTTCCAAGTCCTTAAAAATCTTTTTGCCTAATTCAATTTCGGACTTATTAATGGCTTTCAGAAATTTATAAAAAGTTATTGATGCTGATAACAAGTTGATCTTAGATTCCTTATATTTAAAAGAAGGACTATTGAAAAAAATAAATAATTAAAAATGTAAGCAGTTTACGTAAGTAGCCGTTCACTTATGACGTTCATCAAAAAACCAAATATTTAGACCCCCTCCCTCCTTAATCATAAAAATAACAATGCCCCCTCCCCCCACCCCCCTTGTGACGTCCGATCCAAGACCAGAAAAAAATTATAAATTCCTGATTAGGGGCCGTTCACTTATGACGTCCAGGGGGGGGGGAGGGTCAGCAAGAAAAGAACAATAGAATTTCCTGGAAATCCATTGTTCTTTTTTGAAAAATGACCGTTAATTGCGTACATCATAAATGAACGATCTCTTAAATAATTGGATGACACAAACATTTTAACCCCCCCTCCCCCGGAATATTTGACGTCATAAGTGAACGACCCCTAAGCAGTGAAGTAAGTAGTTTACGTGAGCAATTAAATTGAAATTATTTTAGCAAAAAACCTCTTAAAAGTAGCTTAAAGTGGAGGATGAGATGAAATGAGATGTAACAGACAGACGGACAGACAAAAACATTTTTTTTTGCTGATAGAAAAATGCACTAAAAAGTTAAAAAACTTACAAAAAACTTTCGAATCGTCCAATTAGCGGATCAAGAAGATTGCCATAAATGGTGACTTCATATCGAGAGTTGTGCATCGATTGATCGATTTTTAAAGATTTCATGGCTTTAAAACTCTCGACGAACTTAAAAGCAGAGCAAACAAGCTTTTGTTTGTCGTCAACTTTGATGATTCTTTCAACATCAACAAAGTACTTTGCATCAGTCATAACAGTAACCTTCATTGTATCTGCTTTATGAGATCTAAGAAAAATATTTTGAATCGAGTTTGTGCCTTGTAGAAGTGTTAAATCATATGATAATGTTGGTTGATGACTTATTGAGCAGCTGTTTTTATTCATCGATATCAAATCTCCGTTTTCAACTTTAACTTTAACAGACAATCTAGTTGACTCTTGGACTAGGTTTTTGATTTCATATTTGATTTCAAAAATTTCATTCTCGCGAGTCATTGGAGGTGAATTAATATTTATTAAATGTGATTTTGGAACGTCAACATTCAGTGAATATGATGCAACTGCAAGTCCTTTTGTTGGATGAATTGAAATTCCTTGAATTTGCCACGTGGTCTGACGTGATGGAATTTTCTTTAAAATTTTCTTAATGGTGTCATTTTCAAGAAAATATTCATCATCGAACCATTTATCTGGAATGTAATCATGCCGATAGGTTGGAGCATTTAACGACTCATGTTGATTTTCCTCAAACTCATCATCAATTCCTGAAGTTTTGTCATTGTTGATTTCTTTAAAAGGCTGCATAACGAACAGGCTTGAATCATCAAACTTAAATTCAGGTGTACTTTTAAATTTAAGATTCGTAAAGCTCATTATTTCTCTATTTATTGATTTCTCAGATAATCCATATTGTAAGGATGAATCTTGTTCAAATGCTGTAAGGAATACCGTAGATCCAATCTCAGATTCAATTAATAAGTCTATTAATTGCTTGCTATTTGCAGAGACATTTGTACTGATTTTAAGCTGAAAATTACAGTCATATATTCAGTAAACTATTTGAAGGCCAATCAAGTATTAAATAATGAAAAAGATCCTTACCGAGTTGTATTTATAGTGACCAACATCCAATTCAACCATGTCGTAGACTATTTCACCATTCGAAGTAAAATCGTAAGCAATTAATGTTGCCTTAGGCTTCATTTCATCCTTTAAGTTGAAGGAAAATCCATGATTATTGTGGCCTTTTGCTTCCGCGCAGTTTTTAGTATAGACTAATCCATTAGGTCCATAAATAATAACAGAGAGAGTCCTGAACTTTGCAGATGCTTCTACTAACACTTCTCGAGCAGTTGAGCTATTTTTTTTATGGAAAATTAGAGAAAAAAAAACTTGATTTACTAGATTAAAAGTTAAAAGCTTCACTAGAGCATTTATCGAAATTGTTTGAAAAAATTTATTTACCGGCTATTCATGTCCATCAAAAAATAAGTTCTGGTGACGAAACCAGAAATTTTTTAAGTGGGAGGGGGGAGTGGGGAGTGGGAGGGGGAGTGGGGAGTGGGAGGGGGAGTAGGGAGTGGGAGGGGGGAGTGGGGAGTGGGAGGGGGGAGTGGGAGGGGGGAGTGGGATGGGGGAGTGGGAGGGGGGAGTGGGAGGGGGGAGTGGGAGGGGGGAGTGGGTGGGGGGAGTGGGAGGGAGGACTTAAGCAAATTGAAGAAAGGTTTCGAAATAGGTAGAGGGGGGCAAAGATGGAGGAGGCCAAAATTAGCACAAATCGTAGAAATTGGGCGGGGGGGGGGGGGGGGGGGGGAATTAACCAAGTGTGCAAAACTGATAAAACGAATTTTGCATGCAAATTTTTAAAAAAGTTTTTCTCATTTTTTAACATAAAAATTTTCTAATTTTTTGTGCGTGCCGCGGCACATAGTTTGAGAACCACTGCCTTGTATGTTCATCATTTACAAACAACTCCTTACTTGGTTTTTGTCAGTTTCACAGTGATGTACTCGTCAGTTCCAGGATGTCGCTCAATATATTCCCTCAAATATGTTTCTGCTACTCTTAACTCAATTTCAATTTTAGTTGTGTCATTTCGAGGATTTATCTCAACTAAACTCTCACCATTTGTGATGTTTAAGGTTTGACTTTTATTATATGTTTGATTGTGACTTCTATAATAAGTAACAATGGCTTCCATGGAAGTTATTGTGTTGTCTCGTTTTCCATCAATTGATCTGACATCAGCAACAGCTTTAAACTTTAATCCTGGTCGAAAATATTTCTTCCTTTTCAATGAAATTTTTCTTATTTTATCTTTTCTCAAAATTACTTCAGATTCCAATGAAGAAGTTAAATTTGATTGGAAATCGTCAATGGTTATGTTAAACTTAACGAGACAGTCTGAATGATTTGATGAGATGCCCAAGTCTTCTACTAGTCTAAATTTTTTAAAATTTCTAAAACGCGAGTAAAATCTTATATTTTGGACTATTGTGCTGTTAGTTGCTAGTGAATAAATATCAACAGAGATGGTCAGATCTGCAGTAACATGAATTTTTGTTGGATGTTTCACAATGAGGCTCATGTTGATCTGCTTATCATAAAATGACAGTTCTTTTGACATCTTTACATCGAGTTGAATGGTTTTCTTGAGACTTTCTTGAACTTTAAATCTTTTTGATCGCTTTTTGTCGCCAACTTTTACTTCAAGCTTCCACAAACCAAAATTTAAGTTTCCAGATAATCTAAAAACATTTTCATATAGTCCATAATTTTTAGCAAGCAAACGAAAACTTTTAAAAGTTTTATTGTTCGCATCTGTCACAGTAACATCCAATTTCTTAGGCTCATTAAATGGAATTAGTTTATGATTTAGCACAAAAACTTTTAATTTAATTTCATCGAACGGTTCGTAAATTGGTTTGTTTATATTGATTAGAATTATTGGACGCTCGAGAAGGTTGATGAGCTGAATTGATTGTTCCACACAAATTGTACTGCTTGATCTTTTGTACAACAATTTCAACTCATAGTTTGGCATTGAACTGAGTGGAATCTTCAATAATAAATGTTGAATAAATCATAACTCGATTTTTTTGTTTATCAATTTAGTTCAAAACATACCTGAAAGCTCATTTCTTTATTTAAAGTCTCATCTAAATTACTTAATAAAATGGGCTCAATACGATTAATGCCTTCAAAGGAAACACTTAGAGATGAATTGGAAGCTAAGTTTATTCCATAAAGAATAAATGTGTAATTAGTACCAGGAGTTATAAAACGGGATCCAATCAGGACCAGTTGTTCTCTAAAATAAGTCAAAATTAAATTAATTGATAAATCAAGGGGCCGTTCATTTATTACGTAACGAGACTGTTTAGATCCCCCTCTCCACTCGTAACAAAATTAGTATGAAAAAAAATTATTATATTATTAAATCTAAGACCCCCTAAAAGCGTTACGTAATAAGTGAACGATTTCCAAGATAATATGCTAATTAAAAATCAGGAGTTGTTCATAAATGACGTCAATTAAAAATATTAAATTCAGGTGTTTTGTAATTTTTCTCCCAAAACCTTAGAAAATTAAGGAATTTTTCAACAAGGGGAGGGAGGGGGAAGGGGGTGTACACCATAAAATCCCCTTCACTTCTACAAGCCACGTCTTTGTTCCTTCTAATTACAAAAGAAAATGTATGAAAAAAACCTTTAATTCGAGAGCATAGTTACAGAGCGGACATTTGGGGGGTAGATGGGGAGTGGGGATGTTGGGGGGGGGGGATAAAAAACCCCCTCCCTTTTTTGAAGAACATTACCAATAATCACAGACGTTACTTATAAACGACCCCTTTATCCATTTTTTTTGTAAATTTTACCTTTTCTTAATTTTCTCTTGAATCCAATCGTAAAACTTATCAACATTTGTAAATATTGCAAACTCGAATGTGTCACAACTATATCCACTCTTAACCGATGATGACACAATTCCACGAAGATAATGAGTATCATCGTGAATCACAAAAAGTCCATTCCCACTATCGCCTTCACAAACGCCAGAGCCATTACGCGATCCAGCACATATTGTCCGCTTACTTGACATTTTGTAGAGAACATCGTATGATTTCATACAATCATGAACATCGGATATAATTGGAATGTTAATAAAGCGTAAAATATTTTCATAACTCCTTTTTTCACTCATTCCATAGCCAGCAGTATATCCATTATCGATCATAGTAATATTCGATTGTGGAGGTATAAGGCATATTGGAGTGATGTGTGAATTAAATTTTACAATGTGGTCTAATGTTAATATTGCGATATCCGCATCATAATCCTCAGATGTTATATTCCAATCTTTGTGAACTTCAATCTTTGAAACATTAACAAATATTTTTCCATTTTCGTAAGGATCACTAAGGTTATGTGCGCCCAATACAACTGTTAAATTGTTGGGGTGAAATAAGTACATATCATCTTTGCCACGTATACAATGAGCAGCTATGATTACATATTATAATTAATTATTTTGGTCTTATAATGCAGCAAAAGCATGGAGAGGGAAAGGAGAGGGACGGGGGGTTCCAGACCATCCTGACAATGCCCGTGTAATGCAGTGGTGGGGAACAGTTTTTGTGATACGCAGGAGCGTAGCCAGGAGGGTATTGTCCACCTCTTAAGCGTTTCAGGCTGTGCTTTCGTGCGGATCACAACGTTAAAGGGGGGGGGGGGGGGGGGGGGGGGGGGGGGTGGGGGGGGGGGGGGGGCAGGTACTAAGTCATTTGAATATAAAGCAGTGATGACCAATCCATAGCTTACTACTAAGGTGTGCCGTTGCACAAAAAAGGTTTTTATATAATAAAAAAGAAAATTTATTTGTAGGGCTCGTTCACTTATTACGTAACGCAAAAAAACGAGTTTTTAAACCCCCCCCCCCCTGTAACAAAGCGTAACGAAATCTTAGACCCCCTCCCCCCCCTGTAACAAAGCGTAACAAAATCTTAGACCCCCCTCCCCCCCTAGTGCGTTACGTAATAAGTGAACGAACCCTGTACAGATTTGAAATTTTTTTTAAAAGGTGCCATTGCGCCCTAATTCACACCTTTTATTATCTATGATGAAATCCAAAATGGATGATTTTTTAAGAAATAAAATTCAAAATGGCGGATATTTTTAAAATTGTTTTTGTTATGCAGCCATGCTTGACGGGTAATTATACTAGTAAAATAATTAATTACCTGTCAACACTAAATCATTTGTCAAAAGTGATCCTCCACAAAATGGAACATCACCACTCATTAGAACAGCGACCCTGAAAATGAAAAAGATTAAAATGCTTCAACTAATTCTCAATTATTTCTCTTATCAAACCATGGAAACAGTCCTCGTTCCGCAGTTAATCCATTTATGATTAATGCTTTCAATGCTGTACGTTTACCGCAAAATTCCTGAACTAAAAATACCAGAAAAATTAATTCTATGCTTTTCAGCAATGTTAAGTCAACTTACATTAAAAAGGAACAAAATATTTAGTTTATAATGATTTATAAGTGTCGACAATGGCTATAATAAGCAGCATACTTCTCTATGTCCAGAACAATTATAATTAGAATATTCAAAAAAAGCACAAGAAAAAATTAACAATTTGATAATTGAAGAACGTTTAATGAACATTATAAACAGCTTAATCACAAAAACATTGCTAAAGGAACTGATAATTGTGATATACTTGGACGTTCAAATTATGAATTTTTAAAATTTATTTTTTTATACTCTGAGAAAAAAAAAATGGGGATTTTAATAGTTCAGAGCACATTGCTGATCTGAGTCGAATTTCTCTTAGAAAATTACAAATGAAATACTCAGTGGTGTTCAACCTTGGTTCAACACGTGTGCCGTGGTTTTGATCATGGCTTAGCAGAAAGTGTGCCGTGGCCAAAAAAAGGGTTATTGCTATTTCGATATAAACCAAAATAATCTGAAAAGTAAAATTAATTTCAAAGTGTTTTTATAATGCTGCAAATAATTCATTATGGGTTGGTGCCAAACGCTCCCTCCACCCCCCCCCCCCCCTTCTCTTTGGCTAGAAATAATTTTAAAAATATATTATTAATTCACACAAAAAGAGGAAAAGGATGAAGCAGTAGATTCATCAAAGCAAAGAGCCAAAGCTTAGCCAGGCCTTAGCATTTTTTCCAGGGGTTTGGTATGGGGGGAAGAGTCGGGAGGGGAGGGTCTGAATTCACTTGAACCTCTTTGTCTACGTTCCTGCTTAAGCTCGTCTAGAAGCAAGCCAGAGGATTCTTAGGTCTATTCTCAAAACTTTCAAGCAAATTAATAAAATTCTCCAAAATTCCAGGGGTTTTGACCCCAAAAAAACCTTCTTCATATTCAGTCGGTTATTCCATCAGAAATAAATTTTAAATTTAAATTATTTGTAAATTTTGATTTTAGTTCGTTTAAAAAGTTCTAATAAAATTGTCTAGGAACGATCAAAAAGAGAGAATTACTCTTCTGAGAGACAAAAACATTACAAATGTTGGTGAGTCATGAGAATATTTATCATTTGTGTTTAAAAAGTTTGCATTTCGAGGCGGATAACCAATTGTTATATCAATTTTTTAAGTATTTAGTCGTCATTTATTGACAAAAATTTAATGTTAATTTAAAAAAATTAAGACAAGTTTAGTAAAAATTGCATCACATTTGTAAAAATATTACGAAAAACACCAAAACTTACATTAAAATATTTTCTAAGGACATAAAACATTAAAATGGTAAGTTTAAGGAGCTCAACATGAATTTCAAGATTCCATTAAATTCCTATAATTTTAAATCAAATTCAAACTTAATGTCCAAAAATATTAAAACCTTCAAAAAATAATCAAAACAAAAAATAAGATTGGGTACGTTCACTTATTACGTAACGCACTAGGGGGGGAGGGGGGGTCTAAGATTTTGTTACGGTTTGTTACAGGGGGGGGGTCTAAAAACTCGTTTTTTTGCGTTACGTAATAAGTGAACGAGCCCATTTGAGAATTTTGCAAAATACGCGTGACATTGAACAATTTATTACATTAGTGTTGGTGTAAATGCACACATAAAACCGGCATTGAGTCTACACATGGCTTCAAATTTAGATCAACAAGCTGACGTCATTAATTAAATGTAAATTGAACTGTTTGTAAAAAAAGATTATTTCCAACAAAGAATTAAAAAAAGATTTTTATTTGAAATGATTGGGATTAGTTGTTAGCTTTAAGCTTTATGATTCACAGTTGATTAATGGGAACTAATCATCACGTCTAACTAAGTTATTGTAATAGGATGATTGTCATTAGAGGGGTTTCTGGGTCTCATTCAACTAAAGTAACCCCACCCCTCCCCCCTCCCCCCTCCCCTCTACCCCCAAACAAGTCGGTTAATCAATCAGAAATCCGACGAAAAGCCAGCGTGAGTCTAATGTAAAGCCGGGCTCTGATCTATCCTTCTGGGATTGAGGGATTGGACATATTCTGATAGATTAACTGACTTGTGGTATCATGAATAGTTTCAATTAAGGAGTTGTTAACTTATGACGTCCGAGATTAAGAGAGTGTGGGGGAGGGGGTCTACAATTTTGTGCCAGCTCAAATAAAGGAAACTAATTTATATTTAAATTTTGTGACAGGTTAAGGGGGGGGGGATGTTCTGAAAATCATGTTTTTTGACGCAAGCTATACAAGCTATAAGTGAATAACCCCTCAAAGTTGGACTACTTTTGAGGCCCCCTTGAACCAATCCTTTCCATAAAACCAATCTCAGCTTAAAAACCTAGCCTTTGATAACCACCAACCTCTGACTTTCCCCAACCTTTCAAAATATCTGACCAGGCGTGTAGCCAGCGGGGGGAGGGGGGTTAGGGGACAAACCCCCCTTCGTCTTGAGAAATTTCTTCATTTCGCAAGAGTTTTTATGAAAAGCTTTTAAAAAAAATTCCCCCCCCCCCCTTCAAATTCCTGGCTACGCACCTGCATCTGACCAACTTAAATAATTAATAAAAAAACAACTTATTTAACAGGAAGTCTACATAAAATCATCAAGTGCTTTATTACTCATAAATGTAAGTATTTTATTAAATAATCTTATTTTTTTAAAGCGAATCGAAGATGCTGTTGATGTGGATGTGTTAATAAAGTTCATTTTGTGATCAGAAGCTGAAGTGGCTCGGTGGTGGAATGGTTTAGTACTTGGGTACTTAATTATTGAAAAGGCGACATCATGGGTTCGAGACTCGACATGTGAAATCTTTCACTTTTCCTGTTTCAAACCATTTTTACTGGAAATGACGTTCACAGCTTTTCTTTGTATGCTGCATGCAGCAATGTCATCAAATTAGTTTTTTGGATCTGACTTTAAACTGTAGGTTTAGGTTTTAGTGCACATCCTCACTCGTTAAACTCCCATTTGCTTACCATAGCAAACCTATGGACCAGAATTAATCTGCAAAGTAAAATGTTTTTTTTTTTTTGTGAACATGGGAATAGCCATAGAAGTTGGCGGAAGTTGCTTGTGTATGCAAAAATGTAGATTTTAAATTTTTGTCACAGATTTTCGTCACTTTTGCATTCATCGCAGCATCAGAGTACGAGTGTGACATCTTAACAAACCCAAAAGATGATTGTGGATATGTGTGCGGCAAAATAAACGACGAAACCAAGGACAGCAACTGTGGAGTAAGAAAATTTTCACAATTTTTGTTTAAACTTTAATTTTAAAAAAATCTCAAATTTTAGAACGCCGACAAGCGTAAAGAGTCGCTACTTCTAGTTCACGATCCAAAAGATAAAAAAGAAGAAAACGATGAATATTATGAAGTCAAATATTTCGAATGTGTTGAGGCATGTCCACAAAATTATCAAAAATATGAGCCATTAAAATTTTGCGTTAAGAACAGTGTCGAGTTTGAAGAGTTTAAGAAAGGATGTGATTCTGAATCAAGCAATTTATGGGTGATTATATTGAGTGTATTAGGAGTTGCCATTGCTGGTATTGGAGCTGGCTTTGCTTATTGTAGGAAAAAGGTAGTTGGAAATTATGACCAAAACAGTCCTGAAATTCGAGCGTCTGAAGTTGGACTGACTAAAAATAACTCTGTTTAAATAAATTTACGCTGTGTAGGCTAAAGTATCAATTGTTTCAAAAACCTTATTAATATGATTTTTATTCATACAAACAAATTCAAAATCGAATCTCAAAAATTTTCTTCTTTTTGAAATTAATGATAATTTTTAAATTATTGTTGTGGGGCCGTTCACTTATGACGTCCATAAAAAATGAGATTTTTAGACCCCCCTCCCCCCTCCCCCCTGCCTCCCTCCCCCTCACCCTCCCCCCCTCCCCATCTTCCACTCCCCCTCCCCTCTGCCTCCCCCCCTGTCTCCCCCTGCCTCCCCTGCCTCCCTTCCTGCCTCCCTCCCCTTCCCCCTCCCCCCCTGCATCCTTCCCTTTCCCCCCTCCCCCCCTCTGTCACAAAATTTTCATACAAAAAAAATCGTTTGTATTGAGGTGTCACACAGCTTCTGACCCACCTCCCCCCCCCCCTACGAAGTGAACGACCCTTCTCAAGATTAATTATAACCAAAATAAAAACCTTATCCGGAGGAACGAAGACTGCCATAATTCCGTAAGGGGCCGTTCACTAATGACGTCCAGGGGGGGGGGGGGTTCAGGCAGAAAAGAACAATAGAAATTCCTGGAAATCCATTGTTTGTTTTTGAAAAATGACCGTTAATTTCGGACGTCATAATTAAACGGCCCCTAAAAAAATGTTTTGTTTTTTTTAAAAAAAAAACAACTGGATTATTAAAAATACTGATCAATAAAATTTCAAATTTTTATAAAACCACACAAATTATTTAATTTATGAATTTTTTGCTTAAGTTTGAGATTTTTTTTATGATTTTTTATGGTTTAAATTTAATTAAAATTCCTTAAATTATTTAAATAATTCAGACATTCTCGAGTCAAGCTATAAATATGAAAAAAAAAGTTTTTTTGAATTTTGCAGGAACATAAAAAGAATTTCAACATGAACATAAGTTATAACTTGAAATTGAGACTAAAAGAGAGTAAAAGTAACGTCAATGATACCAAAAAGTATTATGGCATGCATACATGCAAAGCTACATGACATAAACTAATCAAAACACATCTTTACATTCTGAATAGCAACTTCAAGTGTGAATTGAGAGAGTCAAGAGCGGATTTTGAGCATGTATAGGTAAAATTACTCAGAAATCCACAAATATTTGCTTCATCAAGACGTCAATTTTACATTTTTCATAAAATTAAGCATTAAGTTCATCATTAAAAGTATTAAAACATTGAATTTCATCATAATAAGACCCAAAAGTGAAAAATTAACATCGAAATTTTAAGAAAATTTGCTTAAAAAGTGAGAAAATATTGAAAATTTTAGTAAGTTGAAGATGACAAATCCTCGAAAGTAGCAAAATTTGTTAAACAATTCTTTCAAATTTCCGTATCATTACCTTAATTTGAATCACAATTCCTGCTTAATTAAATAATAATCGACATTGCAGAGGTTCCAAGAATTTTTTTTCTTCCTTCAATCAATATTGCTTCTTCTTCTTACTTAATTGCACAACCACAAAGTTATAACATTTTTCTAGTCTTGGTGACTATTTGCTGTCTAAATCAGTGTTGTACAAACTGTGTGCCACGGCACATCGGTGTGCCGTAGAATTTTTTTAAAAAACGCGAGCTGCATGCTGTGTGCGACTTTGGTAATGGCTCACCAATAAGCTGTGCTCTGGCTCAAAAAAGTTTGGAGAACACTGGTCTAAATCAAATAGCAACAAAGTTGCTGAATAAGTTTGCCTTTCATATCTTTGAGCTGTTAAGCGCTGTGACGAATATTAAATAGTTTTCTGTGGTTTGGTGTTGGTGGTAAAAAATGAGTGATTATTAGACTAACATGGAATGTGCAAATGGAATGAGTGCATCGAGTAATACTTCATTATTGATTGTGCAACCTCTCGCCCGGTCCCCCTGACCCCCTGACCCCCCCAAATCCCCTCCCCATCCCCAAATCTAAAAGAATGATGAAGAGACCAAATATATATAAAACTCTCAAATATCAAACATCACTTACGAATGAATCCTACCAGGATTTTCCCAACAATTGAATGATTCATCACAAATAGCCTCATTAATAATCAATCAGTCACATGATAATGAATCCAGACTCAGTGCGAATATAAATTGATTACACATTAAAGCCAGTGTTGGCCAACCAATGTGCCGCGGAAAAACTCGGGAAATCCCACGAATCGTATGTTGTGTACAGTTTCTGTCATGACTTATCATCAAGGTGCCGTAACACAAAAAAGGTTGACCATCACTGAAGTAAATAATTCGTCTGAAATGTGATAATTTTTAAAATCATTTGGAATTGAGCATTCTGTTTTTTTTATTGAGATTGAATTTCTAATTTCACCATCGGAATTGTGAATGCTGTGAAGTTAGAGATTGTAAGTCAGTTGAACGACTAAGTTGAATTGGAAAGCACTGAATTCAATATTCGATCTGGATTGCAGTGTCTTTGGCTCATCTGATTCTGAACTATCCTAGAGTAAGATACATGTTAGGCTCTTCAATAGGTACGGGCTGGTTTCAAGACACCTAACCTTAATCAGAGATTGATTTTATTTGCATTTTTATCAGTGGTGGACAACCTTTTTTGTGCTACGGCACACCTCAGTAGGCGAGTAGCAAGGAGGTTCTTGCTCCATTCTTAAGCGTTTTAGGCCGTGCTCTCGCTGCGATTCAAAACGTTTAAGAGGGGGGGGGGGATAAGACCCTCTTAGGGGGGAAGAAAAGACCCTCTTGGCTACGCGCCTGCACCTTGGTGGTAACTAATGACTAAAATTGCACGCGGCTAACGGTTCTTGGGATTTGTTCGCGGCACACCGGTTGACCATCTTAATTACCTATTTACGTCGGGGGATTTGTAACCCCCCCCCCCTGGTTACGCACCTGATTTACGCATTTACACACCACACAAGTGTCAACACAAGCTAATCTTATTTTTGTCTTTTAATTTAATTAACAGAAAATCAACATGAATTCAATAAATGTATTTTTACTCCTAACGGTAAGTACAACTCAATATATCCAAGAAAAATTAAAATTTCTCCAAACTTTAAATAAAGTTTCCCATCATGTTGAGTTCCCCCTTTTTAAAAATTTCATTAATTTATCTAGGTTGCTTATCTATCCTTCCTTGGAGTTGCATCAGCCAACCGACAATACCCAAGTGACATCTTAACAAACCCAAAAGATGATTGTGGATATGTGTGTGGCAAAATAAACACCGAAACCAAGGACAGCAACTGTGGAGTAAGAAAATTTTCACAATTTTTGTTTAAAAATTTATTTTAAAAAAAATCTCAAATTTTAGAATGCTGACAAGCGTAAAGAGTCATTCCTTCAAGTCCACGATCCAAATGATAATAAAGAAGAAAAGGATGAATATTTTGAAGCCAAGTATTTTGAATGTGTTGAAAAATGTCCACAAGATTATCAAGAATATGAATCAAAAAAGATTTGTGTTAAAGATGTTGAAGAATTTAAGAAAGACATTGCAAGAACAGTCGATCCAATCGATGAAAAGCTTGACTACACGTGGTGGATTGTTGGAGGTGTCGCTGGACTTCTCATTGTTGCCCTTATCATTGCTTTTGTGTTTATTAAAAGTAGATCTGGATAATTTGAGGAATTGAACGAGAATTTGTAAAAGAAAAAAAAACAGTTTTTTTTAAAGCAGTCGTGCACATCTGTGTGTGGCTGACATCCGATCTTATTATTAAAATTGTGTTGAACCAAAAAAAAAGAGAATCGTAATTTATTAAAAATATTCAATTTGTTCTAGAAACAGGCGCGTATTCAGGAGGTTATTGTTCCCCTCTTAAGCGTTTTAGGCCGTGTTCTCGCTGCGATTCAAAACGTTTAAGGGGAGACAAGACCCTCCTGGCTACTCGCCTGCCATAAATTAATTTTTTCCCATCCGTAAAAAATATTTCCTTTAGTAAGGATCAAGTTTTGAATGAAATGTAGGATGGAATTTTTATCATAAAGGGATAGGGAGGGGGGGGGGGGGTGTTTAAAGAGTTTCTTTAAGGAAAGTTGATACAGTTTGACTTATGAGTTTTTTCTTAAGTTCTCCTAATGTATTTACTAGATTTAAGACTATTTCCTAGAGCCAGTTTGGATATACCATACTGAAGGCCTAGATTAAGGGCTCACTATGATATAGCTTGTCTTCATCAACAGTCAGGGATAACAGAAACTGCGCACTTTTTTCAAAATAATATATATTTTTATAAATACTAATCATTTCGTAATGCCAATAAATCTACAATCATAAAGCTTTTAAAGTCACAAACTCTAGGGGGGGGGGGGGAACAACTTGTTGAATAAAAATTTGGATTTCTTAACTGAACTTTTTACGGAAAATTGATATAAAAATTTATTTTTCCATCCGTTGTTGTCCCCTTTAGCTTTTCAAGGAAAATTGTAAACAATTGATAAAAAAATATATTTTTCCATCACGTTGTTTTCCCCTTTAAATGCATAGCATATTCAACGTGTTCAGGATTAGACTGGATGCGCCTCAATCAATAAATGTTGATTAATAGGATCTTAAAAATGCTTCGTAAATTTTGTGGTACTTATTGAAGTCCATTTTGAATTACCAAAAAGAAAACAGTTTTTTTAAAAAATTGCCTTTTTAATTGTAGCAATCGAATAATTGAAAATAATTTGACAAATATAAATTAATGTTTATTTTTTGAAATGTAAACTCAGAAATTTTAACGTAAATAAAGTAAAATATTTAACAGAATTAAGTTTTAAATGTTTTTTATCGCATTTTTGAAACTTGTTTCGAAAAGGTAGCTTAATAATTCACTTTGTTCGTTCGTTCGTTCGGGCGAATAAAAACTTTTTAACTAGACATCATAGCGAGTTCAATGCGCTGAAGTCCCTCGATCAATAACACGAGGATTTTTGTAATTTTGTAGATTTTTGTAGGTTCCGGGAAGTGGCATCAATGGCCTACATGGTAGAGCGTTGGCCTTACTTGCCAAAAGTCCTTAGTTCAATCCCAGTCCAAGTCAAGTTGATGAAGCTCTTTTTCCATTTCACCGTTCAAGTTACGAAACTCGGTTCGTGTGTTGGGTTCAGTTTAGTGGTTTCGGTCATGGCCTAAGACTAAGGTGTGTCGTGGGATATAAAAGGTTGTTCAACACTGGTCTATGCTAAGTTCATACATTGTCGATTGCATATTCAGAAACTAAGTATGAAATTACATTTCCATTTAGCTAATCTGTTGCTTATGATTCCATCTTTTATTTTAAAAACTAATTTGTTTATAAATTTAATGTCAAGTGATTCATCATATGGGAATTCCGAACACATTTAATTGCATAAATTGTATGCCATGCCCCTTTGATCTCACACAATTGACTGAGTCGGTTTAAAAATATTCAAATAAAAACAAAAGCCAAAGAAGTGAATAAGTTGAAGCTGTATTAGTGCAAACAGAGAGAAAATGATGCCACAATAAAGAGCAAAAATTGAGAATAAAATTCCAAAAATATGTTTCACAAAAAATATATTGAGCAGTTCTTATTGGAACCGCATTGAAGTCAAATCATGGATTAGATTTGACATTCTTTGTGGGCAGCTTAAAAGATTTGAAATTTTTTAAAATAAAACATTCAAAATTGTTTTGACGATTTTTAAAAATTACAAAAAAATTAAAAAGATTTTTGAAATTTAAAAAAGTTTAAAAGTTAAAAAGGTTTAAAAGTTAAAAAGGTTTAAAAGTTCAAAAGTTGAAAATTAAAAGATTAAAAAATTGAAATTAAAAAAATATTTTAATTTTTCGTGAAATATTATCAAATCAAAAATGTCAAAAATCTGGAAATTTCAAAAATTTCAAAACTATAAAATTTAAAAATAAAAATATAAAAATAATTTAAAAAATAATAAAAACATATACAAAATTCAAACAGAGTTTAAAACAAATTAAAAAGCTTTTTGAAAATAAAATTATAAAAAAAATATTTAAAATCAAAAAACATTTTTATTCAAAATCCATATCAAAAATGGTAAGATTCACAATTTAAATTTAAATAATAATTTTGAAAAAAGTAAAAAAAAAATCTATTTGATGATCTTCGATCCATAAATTCCGCTTATATACTCGTCAACTGCCATGTAACCTTGAGCATATTTTTAGATCGATGTAAATAAAAACTGTAAATGAAGAAAATATTCGCTACGACTCAACACGCAGTTGTCTGAGAACCAAAAATAATGTTTATATTTCATTTACATGAGCCACACACAATCTTTATTGCAAATCTAATTTATTAAATAGAAAAATGCGGAGCAGTAAATAAGGAAAAGCTAGTAGGTGTGGAGGTTTATGTCCTTTCAGATTTTTTTGTTTGGTGAAAAAATCAATGGGAAAATAGTTTATATTTTTTGATAAACATGTCATAGTCTAGTTGGTTCTGAAGTCTATTGCAGAGGGGGGGGGGGGTGAATTCGCAAATTTTGAACTTAGTCCCCTAGTCGTTAGGGTTCAAACTTCAAACTTCTTTTGACGGTCTTCCAAAATTTGAAAATTAAGACAACCTACAAAGGAGATCTCTTCAGTCTCACCAGACCACCAAAATGCCAACTCAAACTTACTTGCTTCATAACTGTTACCATGTTCCTATGTGGAGCTTAGGTTACAACAAAAGACTTTTCATCTGACTCTGTTGGTGACTCTGTCACCTAGTTTCTCTGTCCACACATTCAGCTGACATTTTTTCATCACTGTTCTGCACCAAGTAGCTTTTGGAGCTCCTGGGCATCTTTTCCCTTGCAGATTCCAACCATGGGCGTTGTAACAAACTTGTGTTTCTGTCTCAGCAACAACTCAAACTTACTTAACAATAATTCTCAATATTCTCTCCACAGTCTACCGAAATCAAGCCGTCATCCGAAAGGAAGTGCACAAATATTCCAGCTTTGGTCTTTGCCATCGTCTTCATTGTCATCACAGTCGTTTTAGTCACATATTGTGGAATTGTTGCAGCAACTAAGCTTAAATCAACTGGACTTCAAGATGGATGTGGAAACATTTGTGGTCAATTGAATGTTAAAAGTGCTTCTAGTGACTGCGGGGTAAGTTTAGTTGATTTTTTGGAGATAAAAGCTAGCAGAGAAGGTAACTTGGTGGATAATTAAGGCTAGTCATGGTTTTCTGATGGCAATTTCAGGCTTGGATCTTTCAAATTTCAAGGAGAAGTCAAGATGATGAGATTTCGCTATCAAAACTTTTTCCCATCATATTGTTTTTCCCTTGAATTTTGGACGCTAGACTCAAATTTCTGAGAACTCTACATCTGATTTCTTTGAAAATACCCAAGCTTTTGTCTCTAAGTTGCCAAATCAACCACAATTTAACCCACTCTTTTCAAATTTCCAGGATCCAGACAAGCGCTTATTCCCAAAACTCCTAATTGAAGAATCCCATCACGAGGACGACACCGAATACTTTGAAAAGACTCACAACCAATGTGTTGAGAAATGCCCACTTGGATATGAAGAACTAGAAGATAATTGCTTCAAAATTGGATCATCTGAAGCTGATCAGAAGTTTAAGGACGATATTGGACAAGCTGTAGCTGCTCTTAAGGCTACTTGGTATTACATCCTCGTCATCTGCTTTGTGGCTTTTGTCTTCTCCTATGTGTTCCTGATTCTCTTCAGACATGCTGCAAAATATGTCATTTGGATTATTAACATTGGTTTTGTTGTTCTTGTTGTCGGACTTGCTATTTTGTGTGCATTCGCTGGAATTATTGAAGGTGCTCTTATGTTTGGCATTATGGGACTGGTGCTGATTGGATTTTTGATCTTCTTCCGTAAAAGAATCGCTTTGGTTGCCAAGCTGTTTAAGGAAGCATCTAAGGCATTGACAGATGTTCCGTCTATCATGTTTGAACCTATTTTGGTGAGGATTTATGCTTTTTTATTGAAAAAAACGCGCTAATTTTGAACACTTTTTCAGACCTTCATCTCGCTTCTCGTCTCTTTCCTGATTTTTGCAACATTTGCAGTCATTGTAACACTAGCCGGTGAAGATGAGCCTCTAGCTGTGGCTGCTCATTATTGCAACCTAATCTCTTTCATCTTCATCACTCAATTCATCATCGGATGTCAAAACTTTATCATTGCCGGCACCATTGTCAGATGGTACTTCACCAGAGACAAGACCAAGCTCCACAAACCAATCAAAAAGTCATTTTCTCATCTGTTCAAGTTCCATTTGGGAAGTGTCTGCTTTGGTGCTATTTTAATTACACTTGTGAAGCTGATTAAGATGCTTTTTACTGCCATTAAGAATTCAGCCAGAGAAAACAAAAATGGAGTCATTGTCCTCATTGCCAGCCTTTTGTTGTGCCTTGTTGAACTACTTGAGGATCTTTTGTCCTTCTTGGTCCGCAATGCCTATGTCATCATTGCTAAGGAAGGCGCACCATTCTGTGACTCTGGAAAGAAAGCTATCAAGCTTCTTGCTGACAATATTACAGACGTGATTGCATTGAATCATTTTGGGGATCTTGTGCTGTTTGTCTGTAGATTGATTGTTGTGCTGATTGCTGGTTTTGTTGGATATGCTGTCCTTAAACAGGTTTGTTAAAATTGAAAATAAATTTTTAACGTCTTTTGTCACTTTTTGATACTTTTCTTAGAATGCTGGTCCATATGAAGACTATATAGCAGTTCCATTGATAATCGGTTGCATCCTTGCCTTCCTCATCGCTCACTGCTTCGTGGAGGTCTTCGAGATGACAGTTGACACAATTTTCATCTCATTCTGTATTGATCTTGAGGAAAATGATGGACAGACTAAGCCTTACTACATGTCTGAGAGCCTTAAGAGAATAATCATGGAAATGAAGGAACATTCAGGCGGAACTTTAGTTCTGGGACCTAAAGGCGATGAAGGAATTGAAGGAGGATTGACTGACGGAAGTGGAATTCCAATGTTGCCACCACAACAGCCTTATCCACAGCCAATGTACCCAAGTTTGGGATATGATGATCCAGTTCAATATCCACAGCAACCTTACCCACAGCAGCCATATCCTCAGTTCCCAACACAACCAGGAATGCCTTATCAACCTCAGCCAGGGGTGCCTTACCCAGATCAACCAATGCCTTCACATGGATATCCTTCGCCATATCCAGATCAACCATATCCACAGAAATATTAAATTTATTTTTTAAACTTTTTTTTATATATTTAATTCAGGAGCTGCTTCTTAATAGTTTTAAACAACTGGTGTTTGCAGCCTCATTTAATAGCAAAACATGAAATTTGTCATAATAGGACACCATTAAGCATTCATGTAGATGTCAAAAGACCTTCTTAACCCTCTATTTCCATTTATTATGTCCAAATCCTCAATAACAATATCAACGTCTTTAAATAATATTTTTTACTCAGGAATACTTTTTTGATATTATCCAAAAAACTAGTCAATTTTAATAGATTTTTATGTTGTTAATGTTTTTAAATAATAAAATTTAAATAATAAATTTTGAATTTGAATCTCAGACAGTATGAAAGAGTTGATTTCTAAAATCAATGATGGGCAGTTGTTGTTGTCAAAGGATGCTATTGAAGAGGATGGATTAACTGCTCAGCAGACGATTGTTTAGTACACAAATACAAAAAAATAAAATTATTTTAAAAAAAAAAACTATTAAAAACACGTCTTTAATGATGCCATACTTCCGAGCAGCACTACTCTGGTTTCAGATAAATACTATTAATTTCCAGGGTGCCCCAGGTAGACCATGCTCGACATTACATTGCCTATCAACCGGCAAAAATAATAATATCAACAAACAGATCATCAAATACTCTCATCTGTGTTGTCCTATCCAAATTTGTGTGAGTATCAGCACTGATGCTCTGTTTACACTTTTATACATGCAATAGCTTCATAAACAGAGCGAATTTCAAGAGTAAATGAGAGAATGCAATTTAATCTTGTGTTAGTTGTGTCATTAACATTCAAAAGTTTGTGTCGGAAGCACATAGAAGTCGCAGTAGGAATGGCAAATATTTAATCTTTTTGCTGGCTAATTTGAGATTAAATTGTGAAGTGAAATTACTTAAAAAAATTAAAAGTTGAGATAAAATTCAGAAAAGAGTCTCAAAAATAGTTAAAAAGATCGCAAAATGGTAAGTTCTTCGCCAAGCTCTAATTTCTTTAACAATTCAAATGAAATTTTTTTTGGAAAGATATTTTCACTGATCGAACAACGCCAAATAACACAATATTGTCTTGATAGCCTTCAGGTTATTTATAGATCGATTCTTATTCATATCTTGCACAAAACTGAAGAGAAATCATCGAAAATTGGGAAGGAAAAAAAACTTAATTAACCTGAGAAGTATGGCGTTGTTTGAAATTTTTAATTATTGATCGGGAAGGGGGAGGAAATGGGGGGGGGGGGGGGCGAATACTGGGGGTTCCAGTTAAAATGGATGGTCACCTGGTTCTTTATAAGAGGTGCACTAGAAAGCCAGTCCAATTAAACAAAGGTGTTTGGTCTCCACAGTAGGCGCGTAGCCAGGGGGGGGGGGGGGGGATTTGGGGGACTAATCCCCCTTCGTCTAAAGAAAATTCTTCATTTTGCTAGAGATTTTATGAAAAATTCGAAAAAATCCCCCCCAACCCCCCTTGAAAGTTTTCCATACGAAAAAATTTTTTTCCCCCCCTCTTCAAATTCCTGGCTACGCCCGTGCTCCACAGCTATTGAACAGATAATGAAGCATAATGAGTAATTATGCAATATTGCAGTGATGGTCAACCTATGTGCCACGAAAATTTTTGATCAATCAAACGAACCATTTTAACTATAAGCATAGCTTACCACAAAGGTGTCATGACACAAAAAAGGTTGAGCACCACTGATATAAAGCATTGTCATCTCTGATTAATATAATTAATCATTTTCTATAGAATTTGAGTCATGATTCGCAGTTACTGTGCTTATTAATTACTCATAATGACAATTTCTTCTTTTGTCAATTGCTTTTCTTATCAGGAACAGGTCAATTGTCACTCATCACCTCTCATTTTATTTACAGTCGATCGAAGTTAAGCCGTCATCAGAGCGCAAATGCACAAATATTCCAGCATTGGTCTTTGCCATCGTCTTTATTGTCATCACAGTGATTTTAGTCATATATTGTGGAATTGTTGCGTCAACCAAGATAAAAAGGCCTGATGAGTTGTCTCTTAATGACTCTAATGAAGTTAAGGACTTAAAAGACAGTTGTGGAAACATTTGCGGTGAAAGGAATCACATTCAGGATGATAAATGCGGGGTTGGAATTTAAAAAATGATTAAAGATTTTATTTGAACCTAATTTATTATTTTTTAAGGACTCTGACAAGACAGACTATCCAAAATTGCTTCTCAGATATGTTGATGATGACGATGAGGATGCAAATCATTACAGAAGTCATTTTGAGCTCAATGAATGTGTCAAGGAGTGTCCAGAAGACTACATTGACATGTCAAATTCATGCATCAATGCTGGCGACATGAATGAAATGGTCAATTCTCTTAAAGCTACTTGGTACTACATCCTCATCATCTGCTTTGTGGCTTTTGTCTTCTCCTATGTGTTCCTGATTCTCTTCAGACATGCTGCAAAATATGTCATTTGGATCATTAACATTGGATTTGTTGTTCTTGTTGTCGGACTTGCTATTTTGTGTGCAGTTGCTGGAACTATTGAAGGTGCATTCACATTTGGCATCATGGGACTAGTGCTCATTGGATTTTTGATCTTCTTCCGTAAAAGAATCGCATTGGTTGCCAAGCTGTTTAAGGAAGCATCAAAGGCATTGATTGATGTACCGGCTGTCATGTTTGAACCTATTTTGGTGAGAATTTATGGATTTATTGAGAAAAACGCGCTAATTTTGATGATTTTTCAGACCTTCATCTCGCTCCTCGTCTCCTTCCTGATCTTTGCAACATTTTTCGTAATAATTTCATTCGCTGGTGAAGACGAACCTGTAACTGGACCAGCTCATGCTTGCAACTTGATCTCCTTCATCTTCATCACTCAATTCATCATCGGATGTCAAAACTTCATCATTGCTGGAACCATTGTCAGGTGGTACTTCACCAGAGACAAGACCAAGCTCCACAAACCAATCAAGAAGTCATTTTCACATTTATTCAAGTTCCATCTTGGAAGTGTCTGCTTTGGTGCTATTTTGATCACAATTGTCAAGATTATTAAGGGTATCATATCCAGTCTTAAGGTAAATCAATGTAATCATGACCAAATTTGCATTATAATCCTTTTGTCCACAGAACTCAGCAAAAGACTCCAGAAACATCGCAGCCATGATCATCGCAACATGCTGCATGTGCATATTTAACCTGATCGAACAACTTTTGGCATTCTTAATCCGCAATGCTTATGTTGTGGTTGCAAAAGAAGGAACAGGATTTTGTGACTCTGGTAGACGTGCTTACAGACTTCTTATGGACAATATCACAGATGTTATTGCTTTAAATCATTTTGGTGATCTTGTGTTGATGGTTTGTAGATTGTTGATTGTGCTGATCGCTGGATTAGTTGGATATACTTTGCTAAGTTCTAGAAATAGTGTGGTAAGTACTTAACATGATGATTTCTTACATAAATCTAATTCTCTCAATTTAGAGCATAGGAAATGAAGATCATATCATCTTACCAATGATTTTTGGATGCATCCTTGCCTTCCTCATCGCTCACTGCTTCGTCGAGGTCTTCGAGATGACAATCGATACAATTTTCATCTCATTCTGTATTGATCTTGAGGAGAATGATGGACAGACTAAGCCTTACTACATGTCAGAGAGCCTTAAGAGAATTATCATGGAAATGAAGGAACATTCAGGTGGAACTTTAGTTCTTGGACCCAAATGTGATCCTGGACTTCAAGGTGGTGCCATTGACGGCAGTGGATATCCAATGTTGCAACAACCACAGCCAATGTACCCAAATATGGGATATAATCAGCAATTTTATCCACAGCAAGCACATCCACAACAGCCAATGATGCCACAGCCTGGATATCCAGCAATTTATAATGCTAATCAAACATATCCACTGAAATAATTGAAAATCAAGCATGTGCAGATTAGAATCATTCAGATGATGGTGAAATAAATTTATCGAAACCTGTCAATCGACTCTTATAACATTGTTCTGTATACAAAGCTTCTCCATAAAATCTCTCAGAGAATAAAAATTTAAAAAAAATCTCACAAATTAAATTTCTCGCTCAAATAAAATAACTTTAATATTGCAGTTTGTGCTGAATCGCAGTCATTGTTGAGAGTTTGTTGTGTTAAGAAGCAGAATTTTCGACATTTTTTGTTCATTCAGCAATTTGCGGTCAGTTTTGGGTTTTTTCCAGCAAAATACTCGGAATTATTTTGTATTACACAACTTAGAAATAGTTTTTTTTAAATTAAGCACATTTGAATTCCTCACAATTCAGGGAAGATGGTAAGTTTTAATACTCGAATTATTTTTGCAATATAAACCAATCTGCATTTGGACATCCTATCCCAGACAGCACAAGTCTGTTGATCGTTTAGCAATCCGTCTCTAAGCTTGCATGACATTGACATGAATGAGAGCCAGAATAATGCCGGCTTGACATTGGATTTCTGATCGATTAACTTACTTGAGCTGTTATCTCTTGAGGATTAACCAACAAGACCCCGCCTGGCTATGTCCCATCCTAGTTTCTTCTTTTAACATTTTTTTTGTACTAGACTTTGCTCATTGATGTTCAATTGTGAACCTTCTTAAAGTTGGATCCAAGAAATAAGTCTTATTTATTTTGTATTAATGCAAGGGTCATTTATAGGATGACTCAAATGCAAATAAATAATAAAAACATTCATCATTTAGTCATAAACTACAAAACAGGAACAGAGATTAAATTGCTTATTTGATAAACATTTGAAACTACTTTGCATAAAGTATTGCTCGTATTCATGCCTTAGCAATTTGCAATGTATTACTTTTTAAGTTCGTTTATAAATGATGTCGATTAGAAAACTTTATCTTAAGCCTTTCCCCCATATCAGGCGCGTGGCCAGGAAGGTCTTGTCTCCCCTTAAACGTTTTGAACTGCAGCGAGAGGACGGCTTAAAACGCTTAAGAGGGGGACAAGACCCTCTTGGCTACGCGCCTGCCCCATATCGTTTAAACTTTTTAATCTCAAATCGTCTTAAGACAATAGTCCGAGGGGGAAACAAGTTATTGAGAAAATGTAATAATTGAATGATCCACAAACTTTAGTGGGATATAGATTAGAGGTCATACGTTCGTAAAAAATATCTTCGTTTAATACTCCACCCCCCCCCCTCACAAAATTTATATGGAAATATTATTTCCTTTGTAAGAGCTTCCACAAAAACCTAGACCCTCCGTAATAAATGAATAACCCCTTAGTAGTCCCCATTCTTTGTCTAGAACTTACAATCAAATAATTTTTCCATTATGTTGTATTCCCCCTCGTGACCTTTAATAACAATAATGTCTTTTTTTTATTGTTTTATGTAAACTAATTATTGATACTTTACTACCCGTGAGGGTGAATAAATCTATTATTATTATTATTATTATTATTATAGTCGATCGAAGTCAAGCCGTCTTCAGAGCGGAGATGCACAAACATTCCAGCATTAATCTTTGCAATTGTATTCATATCCTTTACTGTAAGTATTTAAATTTAATATTTAATTATTAACATCATTTTCCTTAGAAAACAATAGGCTTATGGGTCCATAATGGCTGTCTGGCTGTCTGGCTAGCTGACTTCCAAAGTGTCCTAGGGGTCGTTCACTTATGACGTCCGAAATTAACGGTCATTTTTCAAAAAAGAACAATGGATTTCCAGGAATTCCCCCCCCCCCCCCCCCCCCTGGACGTCATAAGTGATCGGCCCCCTACCCTAGTCTGCGATTTATTTAACATAAACTCCACTTTGTGGTACATTTAATATCAATCCAAAAGTAGAATTCTCCAAGTAGCTCTAGTAATCAGCCCCTGATCATCAAACAATTCTTCTTTTAGGTAATTTTGGTGTCATACTGCGGAGTGGTTGCATATAAATCTGGCCGTTTTGGACTCATTGGTTTTGATGACCTTCAGGACAGTTGCGGAAACATTTGTGGTCAAGACAATAACAACAAAGACTCAAGATGCGGAGTAAGGAAATTTATTTAACATTTGTTCATGCACAAAACCTTAATTTTATCAATTTTCAGGACTCGGACAAGACAAAATTTCCAAAACTCCTTATCGGAAGTACTAATAATTTAGTTGTTGATGATTATGATGAAGGTTACCAAAGTCTTCAAAAAAAGATGAGCTCAAAGCTGAATGAATGCGTTAAGGAATGTCCAGCAGGATATCTTGATATTGATAATTTATGCGTTAAGGATGGTTTGACGCAATTGTTTGCTACTCTTAAAGCTACCTGGTTCTATATTGTAATCATCAGCTTCATTGCCTTCATCTTCTCCTACGTCTTCTTGATTCTCTTTAGACATGCTGCCATATACGTCATTTGGGTCATCAATATTGCATTTGTTGCTCTGCTGATTGGATTGACTTTCATTTGTGTTATTTATGAGGCAATTCCTGCTGCAATTACTTTTTGGGTTCTTGGGGCGGTTATGGCCATCTTTTTCTGTTGTTTCCACGAGAGAATTGCTCTGGTTGCCAAGCTGTTTAAGGAAGCATCTAAGGCATTGATTGATATACCGGCTGTCATGTTTGAACCTATTTTGGTGAGAATTTATTGAATTTTTTATGAGAAAAACGCGCTAATTTTTTCTTAATTTCTAGACATTCATCTCATTGCTCATCTCCTTCCTGATCTTTGCATCATTTGCTCAAATAATATCATACGCTGGTGACGAAGAACCATTAACAGCACCAGCCCATATCTGTAACTTGATCTTCTTCATCTTTATCATTCAATTCATCATCGGATGTCAAAACTTCATCATTGCCGGAACCATTGTCAGGTGGTACTTCACCAGAGACAAGACCAAGCTCCACAAACCAATCAAAAAGTCATTTTCACATTTATTCAAGTTCCATCTTGGAAGTGTCTGTCTTGGTGCTATTTTAATCACAATTGTCAAGATTATCAAGGCTATCATCCTGTATCTTAAGGTAAATTTGGCGCTTTGTTATGGTTTTCAGTTGATTGATCATGAAAAGGTTCAGGACTTCCTAAGACTAATGTCAATTCCCTTTAATTCCAGAACTCAGCAAGAAACTCAAGAAATCCAATTCTTTACCTAATTGCATCATGCTGCATGTGCTTGTTTGACATGCTTGAGCAATTTTTATCATTCCTGGTCCGCAACGCTTATGTCGTAATTGCAAAAGACGGAACTGAATTCTGTGACTCTGGTAAACGTGCTTATAAGCTGATTATGGAAAATGTCACGGATGTCATTGCTTTGAATCATTTCGGTGATCTTGTGTTGATGATTTGTAGATTTTTGGTTGTGCTGATCGCTGGATTAGTTGGATATACTCTGCTAAGTTCTAGATATAGTGAGGTAAGTAAACTAATATGATGAATTTATTACAAAAGTTTAATTCTTTTAATGCAGACAGGATATGAAGACCATATCATCGTACCAATGATTGTTGGATGCATCTTTGCCTTTTTCATCGCTCATGGCTTCATCATGGTCTTTGAGATGACAATCGACACAATTTTCATCTCATTTTGCATTGATCTTGAGGAAAATGATGGACAGACTAAGCCTTACTACATGTCTGAGAGTTTAAAGAACATCATTACAGAAATGAAGGAAAAATCAGGTGGAACTTTAGTTCTTGGACCTAAAGGTGATCCTGGATTTGAGAATAGACTGTACGAAGCTAACGCAGTTCCAATGACGTCACCACCACCATATTCTCAAATGAATAATAGTCAACCTCAGTATCCACATTCTCAACAGCCTATGATGCAGCCATATGTTTATCCATCTGCTCCGTATCCGGTTTAAAGGAACTTCATATGTATTTTGATTTTTAAGAATAAGAGATCAATAAAGGAACTTATCAATGAATAAGATAAATTAACTGTTGTATTCAGCCTTAGTTTAGGTACGGAACAGTAAAAAAGACATTTCATCGACTTTTGAACAGTTCTGCACTTTTGGTCCTGGTTTCGAGGCTACGTGAGGGATTTTTGGATGTTTCTATAGAGTTGTGGTCAAGACAAGGATTAGGAACTGGTCAAAAATGATCAAAAGTCGGCTCTCCAGTTCCTCACGCTGAAGTCCAACCCAACACAACCTTACTAAGCCTTTAATAAGACTGATCTTATTTCAAACATTCTCATAAATCACAAAAGCCAGTCCTACAACTCATAACTTACAGTCAGACATAAAATAACCAATACACGTGACTAACACACACTCCCAAGCATCATCAAACTGTAAAGATCCGACCGGCATGTGCGTCTTTACTCATACGAATGTAAACAAAAGCAACAGATAAAGAATTTTGAGAGAAAATTCTCTCGCGAGTTGTCAAAAATGCTCTCAACATTCGTGTTTGTTGAGAGCTTAAGACTTAATGTTGTTTTATAGTTTGTGTCGGCGGCACGTAGAAGCCGAAATGCTGTAATTATTTATGACTTTTATTTGACATTTGCAGACTTTATAGCTGGAAATTTTTATTTGTTGTGAATTTTTTATGATATTATTTGGAAAGTTGGGTGTTGGATTGGATCTTATAGATACACAGCAGCAAGTTGCTTTAAGAATTTGGAATTTAAAAATTAATCCACAAAATGGTAAGTTTTGGGAGAATTTTGAAAAAAAAATTATTAAATTTGAATCCGAAAGAATGAAAAAAAAATTGTTTTTATTATTTAATAACTTATAAAAGTGCGTGCCGACCTTGAATTTTTTTTTATTTCTTGTTCTGTAAACATGCATCATATGCTTATTAAGAACAACGGCACCAAGAAAATATTAATGTTGGCTTATTTTCTTCTTTGTTAAGTGTAATATTTTTAAATGGGTACGAACACATGTTTATAAAAAAAAACACAATTTTTGGACATCTTTTAAGTGGATTGCAGAATTATGGAAGATTCAAGGTCTTTTTTTGTGCTAATTTAAAAATAATTTTTGTAAAATTTAATTAACAGTCGACAGAAATCAAACCATCGTCTGAGAGAAGATGTACGAATGTACCTGCTTTGGTCGTTGCGATTGTCTTTATTGGTATTACGGTAAGTAATTATTTTTTATTTATTTCAAAACAATCCAAATTTTCAAGTTTTAGAACAATTTTTAAAAAAATCAAGAATTTAAAAATTTTAAAAAAGTTCAAAAATTATATAAGGATTCATAAAATATAAAAAAAAATCAAAAATTATAAAAAAAAGAAAAACTTTATAAAAATTCAAATTGTAAAAAAACACAAAAAGTTTTATAAAAGTTCAAATTTTAAAAAACAAAAAAAATTTATAAAAATTCAAATTTTAAAAAAACACAAAAATTTTTAAAAATTCAAATTTTAAAAAACCACAAAAAACTTTATAAAAATTCAAATTTTAAAAAAATTCAAAAAGTTTAAAAAAGTTCAAAAAATTTAAGAAAACATTCAAAAACTATAGAAAAAATTTCAAAAATTATAAAAAAATTTAAAAATTATAAAGAAATTCAAAAGTTTTAAAGAAACTTAAAAAGTTTTAAAGAAACTTAGAAAATTAAAAAAAAATCAAACGTTTTTAAGAAAATCAAAAATTCAAAAACAAAAACAAAAACAAAAAAATCAAAAAAAAACAAAATGTTAAAAAATTCAAAAAAAATATATTCAAAAAATCAATAAAATATTTTTTACACCTATCCAGCTCATTTTAGTAACATACTGCGGAGTAGCTGCATTACTTCGAACTAAATCAATCAAAGATTATGATATTGGCAACTCCACCGATCCAAAAGTACTTAAAGATGGCTGTGGAAATATTTGCGGTGAAAACAATCCAACTTCTAATTACTCAATATGCGGCGACAATGACAAACGGGGTGAAACGAAGCTACTTATGAACACATTCGATGAAGATGACAATTACTTAAAAGACAAAAACTACACAAAAAGCTACGAAGAGCTTAATCAATGTGTGTCAGTATGTCCAGAAAGTTATGAGGAAATCTCCAACAGATGTTTTATTTCAATCAGTATAAATGCGCAGGAAATGTTACAAACCCTTCAGAATACTTGGTACTATGTCCTCGCAATCTGCTTTGTTGCTTTCATCTTTTCGTATGTGTTCCTTATTCTCTTCCGTTATGCTGCAAAATATGTCATTTGGGTCATTAATATTGGATTTGTAGTCTTGGTGCTCTTAATTGTCCTGTTAGCTGCATTAGCTGGAAGTATTGAAGGTGTTGTCATATTTGGAATAATTGCAGCTCTTATGATATTTTTCTTGGTCTACTTCAGAAAGAGAATTGCTTTGGTTGCTAAACTGTTTAAGGAAGCTTCAAAAGCTTTGATTGATGTGACTGCTCTCATGTTTGAACCTATTTTGGTGAGTATTTTAGTAGAAAATTAGCAAATTTTTGAAATTTCCTCCATTTTAGTTGGAGTAAAACGCGCTCTATTTTCTCCATTTTGCTAGAGAAAAATGGGCTAATGTTTGGTATTTATTCTGTTTACTCAGAATAATATTTGTTAAGTCAGCAAAAAACGCGCTCATTTTATAAATTTCCTCCATTTTGTCTGCAAAAATCGCGCTAATTCAGAAAAAATTTAAAAAAAACATAACAAATTTTTAAAAATTCTCTCCATTTTAGACATTCATCGCGCTAATCATCTCCTTCTTGATCTTCGCAACATTTTTTGTAATAATTTCATTTGCTGGTGATGACGACCCCATGCAGACCCCAGCTCATTTCTTCAACTTCGTCTCCTTCATCTTCATCACTCAATTCATCATCGGATGTCAGAACTTTATCATTGCCGGAACTATTGTCAGGTGGTACTTCACCAGAGACAAGACGAAGCTCCGTAAACCAATCAGGAAGTCATTTTCACATTTATTCAAGTTCCATCTTGGAAGTGTCTGTCTTGGTGCCATTTTGATTACACTAGTGAAGCTTGCTAGGTATTTGACCAATTATATTAAGGTAAGATTTAGGTTTGCTCATGAATGGCTTGACTATGGCTAGGGTTCGTTACCTTTAGCTTATGCTCTTGATATTCAAGTCCTTGATTAAACCCTGCCCAACTCTCATTTAAAATCATTCACAAAATTCCAGAACACAGCAAACAATAACAAAAACGCAGTGGTTGCGTTGATTGCTGTATGCTTCATGTGCCTTATTGATCTACTTGAACAATTCTTGGCATATCTCGTTCGTAATGCATACATTATAATTGCTAAAGAAGGAACACCATTAATTGATTCTGGAAAACGGTCATGCAGACTGCTCATGGACAATATCAATGACGTCATTGCATTGAATCACTTTGGGGATCTTGTGCTGTTTGTTTGCAGATTATTGATTGTTTTAATCGCTGGATGTGTTGGATATACTGTGCTTAGTGAGGTAATTATAGCTAAAACTAGAAAAGGAACACTTTATACATGATAAATTATTCCTTCTCCTGCAGAACATGCCCAATTCGGATTACATCGCACTTCCGTTGATCCTTGGATGCATCCTAGCCTTCCTTATTGCTCACTGCTTCGTCATGGTCTTTGAAATGACAGTTGATACAATTTTTGTCTCATTCTGCATTGACATTGAGGAGAACGATGGAGACACAAAGCCATTCTACATGTCAGAGAGCCTTAAAAGAGTTATTATGGATATGAAGGATTATTCAGGCAATGTTTTGGTATTTGGACCGAAACCAATTCCAGGATTTGAAGGTGGTGCTGCTGATGGAAGTGGAATTCCAATGATGCCACCACAACAACCAATGTATCCAAATATTGGATATGATGATCCAAAAGGTCCACCACAATATCCTCCACAGCAATACCCTTCCTTTCCTCAGCAGCCTTATTCTCAACAGCCCCCTTACCCACAACAACCATTGATGCCTCCTCAAGGATATCCTGCAAATCCATATCAACCCACGACATATCCTCAAAAGAGTTGAATGTTTTAACTAAAGTATTAATAAATATTGTTTTGTAAACTTAGCACCATCATTGCCTTGATTGATATCTAATCAAATATTTGTAGATCTTTTGCTAGTTTTATAAAAATGTTTTAAATAAATATGTTCCCTAACCTCAAAATCTTGATTTTCTTGGTTTCTAACCTCAAAATTTTAACTAGGTTTGCATTCTAACCTCAAAATTTTGACTAAGTTTGCATTTTAAAATAATTTTGACTAAGATTGCATTCTAACCTCAAAAATTTAACTAAGTTTGCATTACAACTTCAAAATTTTGACTAAGTTTGCATTATAACCTCGAAAGTTTGACTAAGTTTGCATTATAAACTCGAAATTTTGACTAAGTTTGCATTATAACCTCAAACTTTTGACTAAGTTTGCATCATAACCTCAAAATTTTGACTACGTTTGCATTCTAACCTCAAAATTTTGACTAAGTTTGCATTATAACCTCGAAACTTTGACTAAGTTTGCATTATAACCTCGAAACTTTGACTAAGTTTGCATTATAACCTCAAATTTTTGACTAAGTTTGCATTCTAATCTCAAAATTTTGACTAAGTTTGCATTCCAACCTCAAATTTTTGACTAAGTTTGCATTCTAACCTCAAAAATTTAACTAAGTTTGCATTATAATCTCGAAACTTTGACTAAGTATGCATTCTAACCTCAAAATTTTGACTAAGTTTGCATTCTAACCTCAAAAATTTAATTAAGTTTGCATTCTAACCTCAAAATTCCAAATTTTCATAAGACATCCAACACCCCTGATAGAAAAGCACGTCCAAAACCGCATATAAAAGAAAACAACAAACTTATTTATCCATTTGAGTCCTTTAAAAGTGACACAATAGAGATAATAATAATCTATTCAAAAAGTCACGAGAGGGGTGAGGCCAGCATGATAAGTTGGGTTGCACGCTATCTTCAAAACAGAAACAGAAAAGAAATGAAAAACTAAATAAGAAAAATCGAATAAAAACCGAATCATTGTTGATATTTCTTCTTCTTTCCGACTTTTTCTTTAGTTTTTTTTTTTGGCAAACAGAACATTTCGTGTTATTTGGCGATTGAAATGCCGCACGATAGAGACAATACGAAAGGACTAAAAAGGAATATTTTGTGTGTTAGTGTCAATAATGAAGTCATCGAGTGCTGTAGTCCTTTGAGACAGACTTGAGGTAAAGTCAATACACGTGGATAATTTGAATAAAATTTGAATTTTGTGTTAAATTTTTTTATTTTGCATTTTCAGTAAAAAGTGAAAAAAGAATTGGAAAGAATCAAGTGACAGGATTTTCGGCGCCAATTTGTCTCTGGAAATAATCAATAATGCTAAGTTATGTGAAGAATGGGGAAAATGTATGCAAAATGTTACAATTTTTAAAGACAATTTTTTGTGATTTATTTTCTTTTTTTAGGAATATGCGAGCAGATATCCAGTTAAGGTGCGGGATTGCACGAACTTGCCGTTTTTATTGCTTTGTATGCTCCTTGTTTTAGTTTCGGTGAGTTAATTGGCTTGTTTTGAGGTTCAAATGAGGCTAAGTTTACTGAAATATTTTCCTTTATAGCTCATTCTTGTTGGATATTGCATTATTTTCGGGAATCTTGGAAGATTTGATAAGGTCCTTGATGATTGTAAGAATTTTTGTGGTCAACTTAATGATGATAATCTTTACGACTGTGGGGTGAGGAATAAAATTGAGATATACTATTTTAGTAGACTGATATACTATTTAAGTAAACTGATATACTATTTTAGTAAACTGATATACTATTTTAGTAAACTGATGTACTATTTTAGTAGTCTGATATACTATTTTAGTAAAAATATATACTTTTTTAGTATACCTGCGTACTATTTTAGTAAACCTCAAAGATACTCATAAATCTCCCATTTTCAGCCAAAAGATCTCAGACATTATCCTTATCTCCACATAGAATACGAACTCTATGACATTGAAACATTGACAATAAAGCCAATCAGAAAATGTGTCGATAATTGCCCCAAAAATTTCTCAATTGTCCTCAATAAATGTAGAGAAACAAACAAGACAGATGATGATGAAGAAGCACAAGATACAAAATTATTTGATGTGCAATTGAAAACAGAATTTAGTAGAAATGTAGGAATATTTTTGGAAAATGTGACGACCTACAGAGATGCAATAGCAACTGTGTGCCTTTTTGCTGTCTTTTTTTCTTACGTCTTGCTGATTTTCTTCAGATTCATCGCGAAATATTTAATTTGGATTATTTGTGTTGCGGTTATTTTGTTTGTTTTTATTTTGGCGGGAATTTCAGTGCTTATGTGGAACTCACAAGCTGCTGTGATTTTGATGACAATTGGGATTATTTTGGGTGGCATTTTGGCTTGGTTAAGGACAAAAATTGGATTGGTTGCAAAGATTTTTAAGGAGTCTTCAAAAATTATGGTTGACATCCCGGCTGTCATTTTTGGACCTCTTCTGGTGAGACCTTTTCTTTGAAAGCAAGCAGAATTGACTCTTACAACCCATTGCAGACCTTCACAACCTTCATTGCTGCCTTCAAAATCTTTATTACATTCGCTGCAATTATTCACAATTCAGCTGATGTTCATCGAACTTTGAATGATAACGGGACAATAAGCATTTATTTCGAGGAGCTTCCGATAGCTGTGGTCGCTCAGACATTCAACATCATCACTTTCATTTGGTTTACTCAGTTTATCCTCAGCTGTCAACATTTTGTGGTCGCTGCGATAATCTGTAAATGGTTCTTTATACGCGATAAGGAGAAGTTGGAGAGGCCTATTAAGTCATCATTTAAGGATCTAAAAAGGGGACATTTAGGAAGTGTCTGTTTAGGTTCTCTGTTAATTGCGATTATGAAGGTTTTGAGAGTCGGATTTCGACCGTTTAGGGTGAGTTGAACATAACTTAACCTCAAAATTTGTCACCTAACCTCAAAATTTGTCACCTAACCTCAAAATTTAATTCCAATTCCTCCAGAAATCCAACAAAAAGCCATCAACATCCTGCAATATTTTACGTCCGCTAGCATTGCTGGATGAGTTCCTACACTATCCATCCAGGACTGCTTTCATAATAACTGCCAAGAACGCGACTCCATTTTTTCAAGCTGGGAAGCGAGCTTACCTGCTGCAACTCAGAAATCTCAGAAAATTGATGATTTTGATTGACTTTGGTGAGCTAGTGTTCCTTGTTTGCAGAGTTTTGATTGTTTTGGCAGCAGGGACTTTTGGATATGAGATTTTGGTGCTGGTAAGTTGAATTGTTTTGAACAATCTAGGAAAGAGGCTAAGTTCCTAATACCTAATTTATATGCTAGTTTCCTATTTTAGTATCTATGTCTACTATTTTAGTATCCATGTATACTATTTTAGTATCCGTGTATACTATTTAAGTATTTTTAAGGTTAGAGGTAGGAATAGTGCAGGTGCGGGTTTGTTTGGACAAACTAAACCTTTGATGTGGCAGAAGTTGACCCTTAACCACATTATTCATTCCCTGTACTTATCAATGTAACCCTAAAAAGTCTCTTAAATCTTCCAGAGCTCCCCAGGTGCATGCCAAACAATCCCATTAACCATCGGTGCAACGTTTGCCTTCTTTATCGCTCACAGCTTCATGACATTTTATGAAATGACAATTGAGGCAATTCTCGTCTGTTTCTGTATCGATTGTGAGGAAAATGATGGAGCTGCTAATCCTTACTTCATGGCAGACAGTCTGAAAAGAATTATGGTTGAAATTAATGATGAAATGGGTGGAAGTTTGGCATTTGGTGAGAAGGTAGATGGAGGATTGGCAGATGGAAGTAACATTCCGATGCTGTCAAAGTTCACAAGACCGAATTAAGCTCTAATGTTGTTAAAAATAGTCAATAAAGTAGTTTTTGTCAATTAATTGAAATTTTTTTATTTGAAATATTTTAAATTCAAAGTTAAATGTTAGAAAAATTATTAATAAAAGTTGTTGATTTACAAAATTTGAAATTCTTTTATTTAATATTTTAATATTTAATTATTTTAATATTTAGTCCGTTGTTTTTGTCTATGATCTGTGCCTTGCCAATGTCTTTGAATTTCATTCTAATTATCAATTTTAAGACTTTTCATAATTTTTGCAAGTTTGTCCTCAATTTTCTGATTTTGTTCCTTAATTTCCTTAATCTGCTTCTCAATCTTGTCCGTCCTCAATCTGATTGCAGCTAAAAGTCCAGCATGATCAGTTTTGACCTCGTCTCTAAAGTTTTGCATCTGCCTGAGTGACAAAGTTCTTGTATTTTCAACATTTTCTTTGAGAATTTCCAGTTTTGTGTCCATAGCTTCAGTAAATGCTTCAGTTCTGCTGTCAATTCTTCCAATGGCTTCACTTTGGTTCCTCAAAGCGTCAGTAAAGGCGTCGCATTGGTTGTTGTTGTTGCTGAATGCTGCATTCGGTGTCTGGCCAATTAAATCCTTTAAACTTGATGCAATGTTGTCGATTTTTGATTCCAGTTCTAAGCATGACTCGAAATTGATGCTTTTTGGTGTTGTTGAAGTTGTTGTTGGAGATTGTGTTGAAGTTGTTGGAGGTTGTGTTGTGGATGTTGTCATTGTGTTTTTATTACATTGAGATTTTACAGCTTGAATGACATTTTTGACTTCTGATATTGAATTTTCAGCTATTGCGTCAATGCAATTTTTTTCTTGTAAGTAAAGATATCTTAATTTACTTAAATGATCAAAGACATTCGGTTCAATGTGGACAATTTTGTTGTTCCAAATATAAATGAATTCTAAATCAGGATTAAAATCAAAAAGACCCTCTTCGAGAACTTCCAGGGGATTATAATGCAAATAAATCTCAACTAATTTAGGAAATAGCTTCAAATCTTCTTGATGAACTTCCATTAAATTACAATGAGAAATATCAATAATTTTAATATTCTTAAAGAAAGTTTCTAAACCACGCGGGAAATAATTTATAGTTTTAGAATAAACATAAAAGCCACCAACATCAGAATTTGTCTTTCCACTTTCATGAGGTCCAGAAATTGAAGTTATTGTCGCTGATTCTCGAGTTGTTATGCTTGGATTATTATTGATTGTGCAAAAATATGCATTTTTAACGATGCTCCAATCATGAGTCTTGTAGCTACATTCAATGCTTGTCGATGCTGACAATTCCAAATAAACTCCGACAGTAAAAAACAGCAACCTGAAAATAGCAAGATAAAATTTTAAAGGAACAAAAAAATCTCAGCTAACGTCCATAAAAGACAAATCAAGCTGCTGATTATAAATTTACTGAGAATCACAATCTTAATTAATTCCAATGAACTTCGGAAAATCCACAATTTCTTTTATTTTTCATACTTACAGAGCAATTTTAGCCATTTTTGATGCTGAATTCCACTAATTTTGAACTTTAGATTAATTTGAAATTATTTTTCACAATTTTAAGCACTTTTCTGAGTTAATTAAGCAATATTTTGATAAGAAAGTCCAGCTGAGATGCAAACTTAAGTCCACTCAAGTCAACAGTCGATCACAGAATGAATCATACAAAATGAGACAATTTGATAAGTTGCGGACTGAGCATCGATGTTTAAGTTCAAGGAGAGTGCAAAAATTAAAATTTGAGAATAGCTGAATCAGACGAAGTAGTAGCTAATTTGGGAAAAACATCGATGCTATTGAACTTTTGACATTGGCAAAATAAGAATTAAGATTTTTTGGAATATGCGATTCCAGTCAATGATAAATCATGCAGTGCAAGGGAACAGTATGGAGAGCATAACTTATATATGGGATTTAGCCATATAGTCGTCCAACCTCCGATAGATCAGTGGTAGGAGTATGCGACTGGAAATCGTTGGACGTGGGTTCGAGTCTCGCTCGGGTTTTTTTCTGTGGTTTTGTCATCTAGAAGTTTGCTTCTTCTGCATTACAGGAAGTTCTGATTAATGAACATCAATAATAATTTTGAAATCTTAGTCGCTTTATCGAGCTCAACTCATTGGATTTACTCCATCCTAAGAATAAGAGCCATGGAGCACAGTTTGTCAGCTCCACGATCAACTTTGTGTTTATTAAAAAAAATTGTTTTAAAAAAAGCCACAGATGTGTGCGTGAGTGCCAAATCTATTTTTTGAGAGAGCGACAAAGTCAACACTCAGTTCTTCATATCGTTTCATTCTCCGCTTTGCTTTAAAAAGCGATCGGAATTTTTAATTTAATTTTTATAGGTTTTGAACTTAAATTTAAGTTTGTTCTTTGAAGTTTAAGATTTAATTGGTAGTTTTATAAGAGCGGAAAGTGATCTTTTGGATTTAAAAGTAAGTAAAGATTAATTCAGCATGAATCATGAAAATAAAAACAATTAGTCAGGAAGCTAAAAATAAAACAAAAATTTCAACACAGTCAAAATTATTGCAAATGTATTCGCACATCTTTTGATTGTTTGTTTTATCTTTTTGAGTGCAATTTGGTTTGATTTTGCTTTTTTAAAGTTTAGCCGTTGCGATTAGCAATCCGTTGGTCGCTGACTGCTGATTGTAGTGAGGAATCGGTGGGCTTTTGCTGATTGCAACCACCGAAGTGCCAACTCTTTTTGAAACTTACACAGAAGCGAGCCTTTATGTTTCTAAAATTTATTTTAATTATTCACACAATTTAGAAAATCAGTCAAAACATCATGCAAGATGAAACATCAGCTCAATCCATCAGTAATGACAATTTAATAGCAATTCAGCGGCCTTTCACTTTAGATGACCCAAATATTAGTCAAGAAGTAGTCAAGGAGCTATCTTCTGATAATAAATCTTACAATTTATTGGGCAACTTTCTTCATAACTTCAAAATTGACGAACAATTCATCCTAAAATTATCAAAAAACAACAAAAATGCCAGCAACGAAATCAAAAATTCCTGTAAAGTTCTTCATTTCCCTTCCGAATGGAATTTTGCTGAAGTTTCAGCTACAATTGATGGTTTGAAGCCCCAAGAGCACCCAAATCTCTTCATATTCATCATACAGGCAATAAACTTTGAATTTACTGCAAAACAGCAGCAAGATTTTTCCATAAATTTAACAAATCTACAAGCATTGCTGTTCAAATTTGGACATACTCGTCCGATAATTTTCCAACTGACATCAATCGATGGAAATGCATCAAAAATTTACTACAAAAATGAAAATTCATTCCAATTTAATGTTATCGAACCACAGCACCTAGAATCTAATGAATTAGACTCATTTCCATCATTTTTATTGTCTTTTGTCACGTCCAACTTTTATGACTCTGAGATTGAAGTTCTTGACGCAGTTCAACAATTTAAAAATCGTTCATTAATATTGAGATTCTTGCGAACTTTGAAACTTAGTGCTGGATTTTTTGGAAGTTTAGCTTTGGACGTGGCAACAAATGGATCAAAGTCCGAATTTATAGCAGCTTTGGATGCATTATTTATTAGCGATGGAAGGATTCTTAACGACAGAGCACAAAAGTACATCGCTGATGTTTTTGGAGATGACGACGATCCACAAAATGACTATTCGGTGTTCCTTAGAGCTGTAGAAAATGAGAATGTGGAAGTTATTGAATATCTGTTGACTTATTGGACTCGTTTGATCCAAGAACTTCCATTTGAGCAACAAGTAAAGATTTCTACAGCTGCACTTGAATCAAATCAACTTGATGTCCTCTGTGACTTGCTAAACATTGCTGACTATCCATATCCTAAAGAATTTAAGTTTGATTCTGTTGAACATGCTCGATTAAGCTTAATTATGGCAGAGAGAACTGCTTTCAAAGCTGCCATGATGTCTGAAGATTTTGAAAAACTTGACGAGTTCCTAATCAACAATCCTAACCTTAAATTCATTTACAGTCCTTCCAATAGTTCAGCACTAACCGAAGCAGTTAATTTAAAGCAATTTAGAGTCTTTTACTATCTAAAGTCACTCGACCTTAAAGGAGAAAAGTGCGATGACATTTTAAATAAACTCAGCAAAGAAGAGAAGCGACATGCCATTGAATTTGCAGCAAATCAACGAAAGCTGAATGTTAGCAAGTCACAATTTGTCGCACCACAACCAGTTATGTTGTTATCTATGAGATCATCGACTCACAACAGTCGGACTAAAAAGCCACAAAGTGACAAATATCGTGAAAAAATCATAAAATGGCTCGAAGACATCCACAAAATTGCACCAGATTTGATTAACGTTGCAGCTACTTGTGGCGAATTAAAGATGATTTTTGATTTTGAAAGTGACACGGTAAGTTTTGACTTAATTTTTGAAATATTTATTAAAGTTTGATTGATTTCAGGTTGAAAATGTGAGCTTAGCAGGATCGAAAGCAGCTGGTTCAACATATCCGACTAGGAAGTGGATCTTTATGGGTGCTAAAATGTCAGATGATGAGGAAAAGGACCAGGAAATCAAAGGAGTTTTGGCTCATGAATTATGTCATTATGTCATGCGATTGGTTTACGAGAATCATGAGAATCCATACTTTAAGAACAGAGAGGATGTTAAGGAGCGCTTTGAGGAAATTGTCAAAGTAATCAATAAATGGACATCCAATGAAGCTGATAGCCTAGATGATGAATGTAATGGAATCATATCAACAGTTTTTACACTTTATAAACCTGAATTATTTCATCTTGAATTAATTGTAAGAGTTGTGCATATTTTGGTCCAATATGACAATAATGAAGCTAAATCAAAGCAGCTCCAAGACAAGTATAAGATTCTCTTCGATTTCTGGGAACAACAAGTCATTCCGGACCTAGCAGCATTCAAAATTAAGGGTCGGGAGGTTGTCAGGAAAATGAATCGAATTCTTGAGCTTTTAGAGGACATACAAGATGAACTTTACAACTTTAAAGAACCAAAAGACATCAAAATGTTGTTTGACAGTCAATTGACAATCGTAACTACCAATGTGCCAATGCTTCTGTTCAATGACATCCATAACCACCTGCAAGATACAACTGGTGACTTATTTGACACTGAAAACATCTTTGTTAATCCAGAAGTGCTGGAAAATAAGGAAATTCTCGAAGATTTTACAAAATTGCTACAGGAAGACCTTAAATTGACTATTATTGTCGATTGTTCATTAGAAATTCCAGGAAATATTAACAATCTTAAAGGCTCAAAGACTGTTTTTGTTGTGTCAACTGACGTCCAGCATGGCGAACTAATGAAAATCATCAATAAACCTGAAGCACTTCCAACAAAAATCGAAATTAATTACAATTGGAGCGACTTGACAATAGACAGCCAAGAATTGCTACTAGACCATGAAGTAGACTTTCAAAATTGGACTGGCGTGTCCTTGCTAGAGCTCTTGATGTCTGAAACGTGCTTTAAGGAACCAAAATCCAGTGAATTATACAAAACAGCAAAAGCTCAAGTTTTACAAGATTTTCCCGAAATTATCGACGATGAGCTGTTAAATTTATTAGCTGATGGCTCGGATGTATGCATCGACGTGCAACCAGAGAACATTAAGGAACAAAATATGAGCATTGCCGACCTCTTCATCGAAAGGGATTTCATAAAAAAGACACAAAAGGAGATAAAGATTCAAGGAACACAGGAACTTAAGTATGGATTAGCTCTCAGCACAGATGGACAAATGATGGCGATTCCAAATCTATCACAAGAGCAACTGCTGTTTGATGTCAATGACAAGACAGTCGTTCTCATTTCGGACATTGCAGGAAATGGCAAAAGTTGTATCATGAAGAATTTTGAGGACGTTTTCAGACAGGATGAGTCAATCAAATGGGTGACTTATGTGGACCTGAAGCAGTTCATTGACGCGTTTAAGTCACAAAACGGTGAGCCTGAATTTTCAATGTTTATTGCTGAGCACATTTTAAAATCGAAGCAGCAATTTGAAGCTAAAATCTTCCAAAAAATGTACAAAGACGGCCGAGTTTTGATTCTTTTTGATGGATTCGATGAAATTGCTCCTGACTGTGCTGAATTTGTGTCAAAATTAGCTCAAAACTTCCAACAAAATGGCGGGAATCAGCTATGGATTGCAACGCGTGACTATTTTGAGATTGACTTGCAACAGAAGCTCAATACTGATGCTGTTTATGGTCTTTCTGCTTTGTCTTTCAATGATGCATTTCAATTGATAGCTGAAAGTTGGCTGCTGATGGAAATGAAGTTTGAGTCATTTGATGAATTTCACAAATATGTGACAGAACCAAACGATAAATATGAAGGTTATCTCCAAAAAGCTCAAAAGATTGTTGAAAAATTATTTACTGATTGGTTGAGTCCAATTGGGATGCCACACATGTTGACTGTAGTTGCTGAATGCTGTAAAAAAGATAACGATGCAGTTGACTTTAAACTTTCGATAATCTTTGATAAATTCATGCAGAGACAATACGAAAAGTCGACTTTTGAGAAAGGTCCGATCAGAAAAGCTGCAAACATTCAAAGTCAAAAGTTCAGCATGAGTTTTTGGAGGTTGCATCAATATTTTGCAATTGCTTTGATATTTCCTAAATTCTTGGAGCTCTTGTTTCCCGGATGTAATGCATCAGAATGGCCTGTTGAAGAAATCATCGCGTTCGGCTTGATGACAAAGTTTGGTGATAAATTTTATTTCGTCCATGCGACTTACGGAGAATTTTTTGTGGCTGATTTAGTCGCGAATGGCTTAAAAAGACCGAAAATTGATGAGACAATTATTGAAATTTTTATTAAAATTTTAACAAATCAGCAGCATGTGATCATCAGGAGATTCTTGAATGACATGATTGACATGTCAATATTGATGAAAATTCAACCAAATATGAAGAATATTGTCGATATTTTTGACGACAATTCAAACTTTAAATTTGTTAATTTTTTCATCGAAACTTTTATTCAGAATTTTGAGAATTTTCAAAATTTCATCATTAAAGCCATCAATTGTGAAAATTATGACAGAAAAAAGGAAATTCTTTACGAATCGTCACTAGCAATTGCTGTAACATCCTCCGACGCTAAATCCTTTACAAATTTTCAAGATTATGTTTTTGATACCTTAACGGCCGATGATGTAGCTGACTTAATCCATAAAAAAGGCACACTTCATTGCATTATTTTATCCAATCTTAGTTTTGAGGTTTTTGAAAGTTTTCTAAAAAAATGCGAGTCAAAAATGAGTCGAACGATGATTCGAAATGAATTGGCCATGCACGGCACATTTAGCTATGGCAGGGGAAACATGTTACATCACTTGTCAATATCCCCAAAGTTTGATGTCTCAGCAGTGCTGGGAATGTTGAAAATTTATAAGAATTATTTTAATTTTGATGAGATTTGTATAATTTTAAGGAATTGCAATGAATATAAGCACAGCATATTGATGCTTTATGTCCTTAGTCGACAGGGATTATTTGCTAAATTTTGGCGGGAAATTGAGAATTTTTACTCAACCAACGGCTCATTAGAACAGTTTAAGGAACTGATAAAAGTTGAGGATATTAAAGAATGTTCTTTATTGCACTATGCAGCTATCAACAATGACATTAAATTTCATAAAGAGTTGTGGGACTTATTGCTGAAAACTTTTACTAATCGTGAGGAACTAATGGACATGATTCTCAAAATAGATCAAAACGATCATTTTAATTTTATCCATAATTTTATTTCCAATAAATTAAATGCAATCGCTGTCGAGTTCAATTTTAAAATGCTCAAGGAAACCTTCACAGAAGCTCAATATACAGCAATAATAAGTTCCAAAGGACCTAAAACATCAAATGTCCTTCAAACTGCCGCCATTAATTCAAATTCTATCGAAATTCACCAAATTTTATGGAAAATAATTCGAGAATCGTGCAAAACTGATCAAGAATTTTTAACAATTCTGATGGATGTTGATGCTGCTGGCCGGAACATCCTTCGACTTTGTGCCGAGTCAAATTCGAGTGAAATTTTTGAATTTTTTATTAACGAATTGGAAAAAATTGCATCAAATGAAGATATTAAGAAAATGCTGAGTCATTTGGACAATAATCAAGTTTGTCTGCTGCAAGGTCTGTCGATGAAGAACAAAGATCCTAAACTTCTTGATACTGTTTGGCTTGTGGCTCGGAAATATTTTGAGACATCTGAAATTATAAGGATTATTGAGGATGACTGTCCATTTGGTGAAAATCTCTTATTGTTAACATTTTTGTTGAATGATTTGAAGTTGCTGAATCAACATGGAATCAAATTAAGAAGATTTTCAGCTACAATGAGCAAGTCAAGTACTTAAAAGTTAAGAACAAGAAAGGAAAAAATATTTTGGAAAGAGCTGCTGACAAGAAAATTGGCAATGACAAGATTGAATGGGTAACCAACTTATTTAAAGAATATAAAATTGTTGTTCATGAACAGCTGTTGGCTGAATAAGGCTTGTTAAAATATTAAAATCAAAAATATTGAAAATAAATAAAAAAATATTTTTTTTGCTGTTAATCAACTTGATTTTTATTTTTTTCCAACTTTTGCATTTGATTTTGATCTTATCCAGTGTTTCTAGAACTACGGTTCACGTCACGCGGCTAAGTTCCAACAAAAACCTTCAGAAATGGTGCCAAACTTGACAATCTATTGACCCGTAGCAGGGGGGGAGGGGGGGGACAAATCCTCCTCCGTCTTGAGAAAGTTCTTCATTTTGCTTTGCTAGAGTTTTTATAAAAAAAACTCGGAAAAATCCCCCCCCCCCAAACGTTTTCCATACAAAAAATCCCCCCCCCCTCTTCAAATTCCTGGCTACGCCCCTGCTTTGCATGATGTCTGGTAAATTACTTGACTTAGGAACATTCCCAAAAAAATTATCATTAGTTGTCTCTACGTCTAGTAACATTAGGGACGACCAGGCGCGTAGCCAGGGGGTGGGGGGGGGGGGGGGGATTCATGGGACAAATTCCGCTTCGTCTTGAGAAATTTCTTCATTTTGTTAGAGTTTTTATGAAAAACTCGAAAAAATCCTCCCCCCCGCTAAAAGCTGTCCATACAAAAAAAAAATTCGACCCCCCCCTCTTCAAACTCCTTGCTACGCCCCTGCTTTGCATGATGTAAATTTCTTGACTTAGAAACATTCCCAAAAAATTGTCATTAGTCGTCTCTACTTCTAGTACCATTGGGAACGACTAATGACACTTTATTAGGAATGTTCCTACGTCCAGAAACATTAGGGACGACTAATGACACATGACACTTTATCTTACGTCTAGTAGCATTAGAGACGACCAGGTGCGTAGTCAGAGGGGATTTATGGAGCAAATTCCCCTTCGTCTTGAGAAAGTTCTTCATTTTGCTGGAGTTTTATCGAAAACTCGAAATATCCCCCCCCCCCCCCCGTGCGCCACTCTTCAAATTCCTGGGGACGACTAATGACACATTTTCCTCACTACAAACTAGTAAATCGCTTCCAAAACTAGTTTGAGATGCTCTTGAACATTTTACTCTCTTAGATTCTCTTGCATCAAATAATCGAGGATGAGAATCATCCACACAATCAAAAGACAAGAACTGAGCATGTGTTGGTGATGAAAATTCCTCAAAAGCTCTCAATGCCTTAACATTTAAGGACACGCAATTTTTGGTGTTAAGTTAAAAAAATAGTGAAAAAATTAATTTTTTTGTGCTTTCAAATTGAAAATTTATTTAAAAGTTTGAGGAAAAAAATATGAAAAATCTTTAAATATTTGTGTAAAAAAAATCTGCGAAAAATAGTTGACAGGATTTGTGGCGCCAGTGAGTCCTTGAAAATCAATAATGGTAGGAATTGTCACAAATTGCATTTTAGAAGATGAAATTAGAATTTTTTAAATTTTTAAACAATAAAATTAAATTTAATAAATTTTCATTACAAAAATTTACGATTATGGTGAAATTTGCATAAAGAGCGGAATTGAAACAGAACGGAAATGTACGAATGTTTATTCGTTGGTATTCTGCATCATCCTTGTATCAGCTACGGTAAGTAAATTCTCATGATTGAGTAAAACATGAGGATGGGGACAGGATAAGAATAATCACAGCTCGAAGTCGATAGCCTTCAAATCATCTCTAGATGACTCAAAACCTAGTCAGCTCGACTTTTCTCGAGTCGCCTTCATTTCTTCCAAGACGACTCAAATCAACTTGAGTCGAGCCAATTTTTTTCAAGTCAACACGCTTCGACTTTAAGCTCTGTAATGAGATTATTAATTGAAAATCAACAAACTTAAGCTTCATTCTTTATTAGAGTTGAAGATTCTAGAATTGAGAGTTGTTGGTGAACCCTCAGTGGCACCGCAAGATGAGTCATAGTAGGCAAGTGCCTTATGTTTCGTTGGGTGTTGCTGCGGCACATGGGTTGACCATCACTGTTCTAACCCATTACTTAAAAAAAATCCTTAAAAAATATTCAAAAACAATTTTAATTTCAGCTCCTCCTCGTCGGTTTCTGTGCCATCACCGGCAACTTATCTCGCGTGACTCGAGTTCATAATGATTGTGGCAACTTCTGTGGTGAAAAAAATACTGACAATCCGTATGAAACCTGTGGTGTAAGTACACAATTGCCTTACTTTTTGTTCCCTTAACCTCTTTAAACCTTCTTTGCAGCTTCGAGATCTTCGCAATTTCCCAAAGCTCCAAACTTTTCAATACCCAAATGCAACAAGACGAGAATGTGTTGATAAATGTTTAGATGGACACGTTGAGGACTTAAATCGTTGTGTTAGACCATTTGAAAGAAACCATTTTGATGACAATGCTGGAAGCCTCGCCGATGGAACTCTGAAAATATTCCTGAAAACTTGGCATTCAATTGCTGTGATTTGCTTCGTGGCTTTCTGCTTCTCGTACGTCTGCCTGGTTCTCTTTAGATATGCAGCAATTTATGTCATTTGGATCATCAACATTGCTTGTGTGGTTTTTGTAGTATTTTTGGCTTTAATGTTCCTGTATGTCAAGAATGTATTTGGTGCTGCTGTTATGGCTATTCTGGCAATTGTGTTGATGCTTCTTCTCTTTTGGTTCCGTAAAAGAATTCAATTGGTTGCGAAATTGTTTAAGGAAGCTTCGAAAGCTTTGATGGACGTACCAGCTGTCATGTTTGAGCCAATATTGGTGAGTTCTTTTGACCTGAGATGACAGAACTTGAACCAAGATGAAAAGATTTGATCCAAGATAACAGAACTTTGACCCTAGATGACCGAACTTGAACCAAGATGACTGAATTTGAACCCTAGATAATCAAATTTTAATCTTAGATGACCGAATTTTTAACCCAGGATGACCGAATTTTGAACCCAAGATGACCGATTTTTTAACCCTAGATGACAAAATTTTGACCCAAGATGACCAAATTTTAATCAATAAACAAGCTTAAATTCTTTGAATATTAAATCAACCTTAACTCTTTCCAGACTCTCCTATCCCTCCTTGTATCCTTCGTAATCTTCATAGCTTTAGCAATAGTTGCAGGATCCTCGAAAAAGTTTGAGCGATATCAACTAGCTGAACATCATGTTGTCATTATCTACAAAGAAACTCCAATTAATGATATTGCATTCTACCTTAACTTATTCACTTTCATTTGGTTCACTCAATTCATCATTGGATGTCAACATTTTGTTATTGCTGGAACAATTAGTCGATGGTATTTCACAAGAGACAAGACAAAGATTGAAGCTCCAATTAAGCAGAGCTTCTGGCATCTTATGAGATATCATTTGGGAAGTATTTGCTTGGGATCGATGCTAATTACGATTGTGAAAGTGATGAGAGCGTTAATGGCAATTGCTAAGGTGAGGTTTAAGCTGTTTGTGATAAGAAAATTAGAAATAATTTGAATTTTGTTACAGCAACAATCTAGAGAGTCAAAGAATCCAGTTGGATACTTCATCGCTTGCTGTTTACAGTGTCTTTTAGACTTACTTGAAGAACTCCTTGGATATCTAGTTAGGAATGCTTACATCATCGTGGCAAAAGAAGGAACTGGATTCATGGAGTCTGGGAAAAGAGCTTATCATCTGCTGATTAGGAATATTGTGGATGTGATTGCATTGAATAACTTTGGAGACATTGTTCTGGCTGTTTGTCGACTGCTGATTGTTTTGATTGCTGGATTTGTTGGATATGAGATTTTGGTATGTAAACTTTCTTATGATTTTGAACTTTAGTTCTAAAAGCTTAGTTTTAAAAGCTTAGTTCTAAACCTTAGTTCTAAAACTTTAGTTCTAAAACCTTAGTTCAAAAACATTAGTTCTAAAACTTTAGTTCTAAAACCTTAGTTCTAAAACTTTAGTTTTAAAACCTTAGTTCTAAAATCTTAGTTCTAAAACCTTAGTACTAAAACTTTAGTTCTAAAACCTTAGTTCTAAAACTTTAGTTCTAAAACCTTAGTTCTAAAACTTTAGTTCTAAAACCTTAGTTCTAAAACCTTAGTTCTGAGTTTGTATGATTTCTTAACTAACGAATTGCTTAACATTTTCAGGACACAAATGAAACCAGGAAGATTATGTTCATCCCATTGCTAGTTGGAGTTATTTTCGCATTTCTTATTGCTCATTGCTTCGTCACAGTCTTTGAGATGACAGTTGACACAATCTTCATCTGCTACTGTATTGACGTTGAGGAAAATGATGGAGCTCAGAATCCTTACTACATGTCAGACAGTTTAAAGAAGATCATGACAGAAATGACGATATTTGCTGGTGAGCATATGAGTGTTGAGAGGAAAGATGACATTCAGGTTGGACCAGGTATGGCCGATGGAAGTTGCATACCTATGTTGCCACAGCATCAAGTACCACCAGTAGATTCTCAATTTGGAGGGCAGAAAGGACAAAATTTGAATTATTATAGTCCACCACCGTATCCAGGTCAGCAAGTTTATCAACAGCAGCCTTATCCTCAAGAAGGGTATCCAGGAGCTTCTATGGAGTATCCTGGTCAAGCTGTGAATGTTACAGGGCAACCAATGCCATACCCAGGGCAACCGATTCCATACCCAGGACAACAGATGCAATATCAAGGTCAACAACAACCTTATCCTGGTCAAAACATTCCATATGCAGATCAACATGCACTATACCCACAAGATACTTGGGAAACTGAGCAGTCTGAAAAGCAGCAGCATCAACGCTATCAACAACAACCTTATCCTTCTAGTGCTTATCCTCCTATTAATTATAATCAGCAATAAGTGTGAGCAACTTTAACTATTCATCGAAATTCAATTAAATTTACAAATAAAATAATAATTAAGCTAGTCATTGGGAAGGGTTCTTGAGTATGTCCTTTGTCTAGGATGACAAGGATATACCAGCTCTAGTAGTACAAAATTATGAACGTCAAATTATTCAAAGCTCAATAATCAAGTTAGAACTACCAGTATTAGCATTTATATCCATAATCTTAACAAATGTTATGCCAATTATATTCAATAATAAAGTCAAATTAAATAAAAATATTTTTCTCTATTTTTTCATCATTTTGAGAGTTTAAGTTACTCACAAAACAAATCAACTGAGAGAATTTAAGAAGAAAATAAACAAAAATTCGGTTTATTTTCTGTTCGACCGCTCTCATTAGTACTCAGCGTAGTCATAGCTTAACTAGTATTTTGAGATTATTAAGCAAAAATAGTGAATATTTAAAGCTAATTATTAAGTTTTGATGTGTTGAACTTATTTTGTTATGATTAAGAATGTCTTTAATATTGAAGTAAACTATTTTGAATTTAATTAAATAAATTTGTGCATTTTAAAACAAAATAAACCTGAAAAACTATGGTAAGTTGAGGAAACTACCGAAAATTCACCAAATTGAACATTAATAAATTGAAAATTATTCTCCAAATACTCAAAATTGCCTCAATAAATTGAATTAGCAAACATATTTCTTCTTAAAAAGTTGTGCGAATCGAAAATCTATTAATAGAATTTTTCAGAAATAAAAAAAACATTATCATTTTTGACACACAGCCGGCATAACAAACAAAAATTGTATCACATGTTCAAGAATATTATGAATGTGTAAAGTCAATATGACTCAAATTTTACGTTTAACTGTGTTGTGGTATTTCAGTTGATGGTGAAATTCTCTTTTTATATTTCTCATTTAGTATTCTCAGCAGTATGAACCGCCAAAACAATACTTTCGGAGCAGCAAATCAAGAAGTTGCACGAATGTTCCAGCTCTGGTGATTTTTGTGCTTTTTATTGGAGTTACTGTAAGTATTGTTTGATTTTTTTGAAGCAGTTATAAAGTTTTTTCCATAACCTAAAATATTTTGCAACATAACCTTAAAAAAAATCGAACATAACCTAAAAAATCGACATCAAAATTATCAATATTACCTGAAAGTTTGCTACTAAACCTCTTAATTGTGCACATTTTTCTCAATATTAGGCAACTTTACCTCCAAATTAGGGAATTTAACCTCCAAATTAGGGAACTTAATCTCCAAATTAGGGAACTTAACCTCAAAACAAGACAATTTAATCTCCAAATTAGGCAACTTAACCTCCACATTGGAGAACTTAACCTCAAAATAAGACAACTTAATCTCCAAATTGAGCAACTTAACCTCCAAATTAGGGAACTTAACCTCAAAATAAGACAACTCAATCTCCAAATTGAGCAATTTAACCTCCAAATTTGGAATCTAAACCTACAAATTAGACAAATTAACCTATAAGTTAAGCAACTTAAGCTCCAAAGCAAGCACCATAACCTCAAATTAATAATCCAAACCTGAAAAATAGCAATCTAACCTCAACCTTTGGATACATTACTTAAAAATTGACAACATAACCTCAAACTTCAGAAGATTAACCTCAAATTCAAGATTATAATCTCAATATTAGCAATTATAACCTCCAAACCTGACTCTAACCTCAAAATTTATAACTCACCCTCCTATTTCCAGCTCTCATTTGTAATTTACTATGGCAAAAGTGCAAAATTCAATCAACTACGACTGCCTAAAGATGATTGTGGCAACTTTTGTGGAGAACTCAATGATGAAAGCTCATTAAGTGGATTACCTGGATGTTCTGTGAGTTTACATCCCTATTTAATGCATCTTAATATTTTATCAACTAATTTTTGTGAAATTTACAGCCACAAGACATGCAAAACCTACCAAAACTACTTAAAACATCAAATGAGAAAGAGATGTGTGTCCATCAATGTCCCTCAAATTACACAGAAATCCTCGACAGATGCATTGAACCTGGACAGCAAATCTCAGACATCAATGACAGAATCGACGCTTTTATCAAGTCATGGCACTGGATCTTAATTACATGCTTTGTAGCTTTTGTATTTTCATATATTTGCTTACTTCTTTACCGCTACTTTGCTAAATATGTCATCTGGGTCATCAACATTGGATTCATCATATTCTCATTGGCACTAGCAACATTCTTCACATTCTTCATGGTGAATTTTAAAATGGGAATCCCACTGTACATTACTGGATTTGGTTCCATTGTTGTTTTGATCATTTTCAGAAAGGAAGTTGCTTTGGTTGCTAGAATCTTTCAGGAAGCATCAATGGCACTAATGGATGTGCCAGCTATCATGTTCGAACCTATTTTGGTGAGTTTCATAAAAATTTTGCAACCTAACCTCAAAATCAGAAATAACTTCAAAATTTGGCAACTTAACCTTAAATTTGCTAGACTTAACCTTAAAATTAGACAACAAAACCTCAAAAATTGTAACAAAACCTAAAAAATTGTAACGTAACCCCAAATAATTTAGCATAACCTCAAAATTTTTAATTTAACCTCAAAAATAATTTTCAGACATTCGTGTCCCTTCTCATCTCATTCACAATCTTCATCTTCTTCATAATCCTCATCGGAGTCGCCAGCAAAACTGGACTTGACTACGGTCAGCACGGATCTTCAATATTCTTCGCTCACTTGTTCAACATCATCGCTTTTATCTGGTTCACACAATTCATCTTCGGATGTCAGCATTTCATTATTGCTGGGTGTGTCAGCAAGTGGTTCTTCAGTCGAGACAAAACTTTTCTTGGATCGCCGATTTCGAGGACTTTTGGGGAGCTGTTGAGCTATCATTTGGGGAGTATATGCTTGGGATCGTTGCTGATTACGATTGTGAAGATTATTCATATGATTGTGAAGGGAATTAAGGTGAGAATTTTGGAAATTCTTGGTTCAAATTGAGCCAAGGGGACAACAACATGGTGGGAAATATTTCAATGAGAAATTTTCATCAACACTTTAGTAATTTTGATGAAAATTTTGGTAAAATATTGCGAAAGAGTTCCCATAACGTTGTTTTCCCCTTGAAAATCAAAATTTTCTCATTAAATTGTTTCCCCCCTTGATTCTAACCTCAAAAAAAATTTCAGAAAGCAATCGAAAAAGAGTCTGACAACTGTTGTGTCACGTGCATGACTGGCTGCTGTGTCCATATTGTTGGAATGCTTGAAAAGCTGATTCAGTACCTTATCCGCAATGCCTACATCATCGTAGCACTTGATGGAACTCCATTCTTTGAATCAGGACAGAGAGCATTCAAATTGATTAAAAACAACTTGTCTCATTGCTATTCGGTCAATCAGTTTGGGGATATTGTGCTGGTTGTTTGTAGGTTCTTGGTTACTTTGATTGCTGGATTCGTAGGGTACGAGATTATGGTGTGTATGACTTTATTGAGCCTTGAATAATTTTTATTATAAATTTTAACATTTTTAGGGTCGGCCAGGTCTGCATGAACCAATGTTCGCTCCATTCATAGTTGCTGTCTTATTCTCTCTACTCATCGCTCACTGCTTTGTCACAGTCTTTGAGATGACAGTTGATACTGTCTTTATCTGCTGTTGCATTGATGTTCAGGAAAATGATGGAAGAACTAAGCCTTACTTTATGTCTGACAAGTTAAAGAGGATTATGGATAAGTTCAATGACAAAGATGATACAATTGTTGGTGATGCTCAGGAGAGTGTTCCGATGCAATCTCAAGCTAACTATGAACAAGGTCCACAGCAATCACTTTATGTCCCACCTGCTGGTTATCCAGATCCAACAATAACTCAGCAACCAGGTTATGGACAACAACCATTAGATCAAATTCCTCAGCAACTTCCAGTAAGTCAACAACAAGGATACATTGATCCTTCAGTTCCTCAGCAGCCAATAAGAAAAACCCCAGAACCACAAGGTCCATATGTACAACCACAGACTTATGGATATCCACAAACCAATGAATTTCATCAAAGTACAAAATATCCACAAATTTATGACAATCAGCAGCCGTACGTCCAGCCACAGCAACCATTTCAACAAGCTCCGTATCAGGCACAGCAAGTGTATCCAACACAAAGTCAATTTGATTATTCTCAACAGAGCTACCCACAAGGTCAGGTGCCGTATCCTGCTCAAAGTCAAGCACCATATCCTCAACAAGGTCAAGCTCCATATCCTCAACAGCAAGGTTATGGTCAGCAAGCTGTATATGGAGCTGGTTATCCACAACAAGGTTACCAAAACTATTAGAATTGATTAAGTGTTTAAATGTTAACCTAGTCTGACTAGCTAGGAACTCCTTAATAAATGTTGAGCTTAATTTGAAAATTGCAAACGATATTTTGAATGTTTTCCCGCCAAAACTAAGGAATGAGATTCGTGAAAACTGCTCTCAAAGTTGTGCAAACGAAATTTTCATTCTCTTCGTGTAAAGACACAAGAAGCATATGTTCAAAAAGTATTAATGTGTGAGTGCTGGGAAATGTTCACAGTTAGTACGGATGTCGAGTCAATAAAATGTTTTTCTGGTCAAAATGTTCAGAATTAAATTTTTTAACATGAAATCTACTAAAATTAAGTAGAAATCTTCATTCAACAATCATTAGTGTCAAAATAGCCTGATAAGCTCAACAAAGCATTTAAAAGTTCAAATAAAATCATTCACAGGACTCTTGGCGCCAGTAGTACTGACGAAACTAATCAATAATGGTAGGATGTCGTAAAGTGTAATATTTCATATGTAGTAATTCCTATGGTCACCAATTTTTTCTTTCAGTCAAATAAAAGCTACATTGAAAGTGATAGGAAATGCACCAATGTTTGGTTTTTGGTGATTAGTATCGTGTTTATATGTGTAACGGTAAGTAGTGCAATGGACTGACGAGTTTTTTATAACTGATAACGAAAACAGGACATTGGTTTTGTGATATACTAAAATTGTAGACTGATATACTAAAATAGTAGACTGATGTACTAAAATAGTAGACTTATATACTAAAATAGTAGACTCATGTACTAAAATAGTAGACTGATGTACTAAAATAGTAGACTTATATACTAAAATAGTAGACTGATGTACTAAAATAGTATACTTATATACTAAAATAGTAGACTTATGTACTAAAATAGTAGACTGATGTACTAAAATAGTAGACTTATATACTAAAATAGTAGACTCATGTACTAAAATAGTAGACTGATGTAATAAAATTGTAAAATTATATACTAAAATAGTAAACTGATATACTAAAATAGTAGACTGCTTTAGTAAAATAGTAGACTCATATACTAAAGAATTCCTACTTCCCAAAGCTTCTCCTTGTTGGCTTCTGCTGGATTACAAGCACTCCATCTCGATTTGGTAAGCCATATGACGACTGTGGCTACTTCTGTGGGGAAACAAACGTTGACATTCAAGAATATGACTATAAGTGCAGCGTAAGTGACCGCAAAATTATAGATAAGACAAATAATTAAAAAAAAACTCATTTTAGTTCCAGCAAAAGGACCATCGAGACAAACCAAAACTTCAAATCAAACTCGACCCAAAAACCAATAAAATCAGACATGATTGTGTCAAGAAATGCTACAAAGGATATAAAGAAAAGTTTAATTATTGTATCAAAAGGAATCAAATCAAAGAATTCGGAAAAGATACATTAATCATAGCTGATGGATCATTAGAAGCTATTTTCTACACTTGGGACTCAATTCTAATGATCTGCTTTGTTGCATTTTGTTTCTCTTACATTTCATTATTTCTGTTCCGTTATGTGGCATTTTATGTCATTTGGATCATCAATGTTGGATGCATCTTGTTCCTGATATTCTTGACCTTTGCTGCAATTTATATGAAAGAGAATCTAGTGGCTGTGGTAATGGCTATAATGGCTATAATATTGATAGTTCTGTTGATCGTGTTTAGAAGGAGAATTGGACTTGTTGCTACGTTATTTAGGGTTGCGTCTAAGGCACTGATGGATATACCTGCGATTATGTTTGAGCCATTTTTGGTAAGCATTAGGACTCGTTTATCAATTTTCTATATTAGTTTATAGATTTACTATTTTAGTATATCAATATACTATTTTAGTATGTCAATGTACTATTTTAGTATCTAATATTTTATTCAACTGTTGCCTTTCAGACATTCATCTTTCTGCTTATGACCTTCATAATTTTCATCAAATTTTCCATAATAATCGAAACCTCAGCCGAAGTTCGTCGATACAAAGAAGACAACAGAGTCAAACTAAACTACGAAGATCGATTCATAAATGACCTAGCTCACGTCTTCAATGTCGTCACATTCGCTTGGTTCACACAATTTATCTTCGGATGTCAACATTTTGTTATTGCTGACACGATTGTTCAGTGGTATTTTACACCTGACAAAGAAAAACTTGGAAATCCAATTTTGACGTCATTTAAGAATTTACTAAGGTATCATCTTGGAAGTATTTGTTTGGGAGCTAGTTTGATAACGATTGTAAAGGTTGTAAAGACGATTGTGGAGCTGATTAGGGTAGGATGTGTGGACAGAAACTTTAATACCAAACTTATCATCTTGTATATTATCTAGAATCAACTGAAAAACACCCAAAGCTCAATCGGCATTGCCATAGCTTACTGTCTAAGAGTAGTCATTGGTGCATTTGATGAATTCTTGGAATACCTTGTTAGAAACGCCTACATTATCGTTGCCAAAGAAGGAACCGAATTCATTGAATCAGGAAAGAGAGCTTCACACTTGTTGACCAGGAATATTGTTGATGTTATAGCATTGAACAACTTTGGGGACTTGGTTTTGTTTATTTGTAGATTGCTGATTGTTCTGATTGCTGGATTTGTGGGGTATGGGATGTTGGTAAGTACCAGAGACTTAATTCTAAAAACTTAGTTCTAAAATCTTAGTTCTAAAACATTAGTTCTAAAACCTTAGTTCTAAAAGCTTAATTCTAAAATCTTAGTTCCAAAACCTTAGTTCTAAAACATTAGTTCTAAAACATTAGTTCTAAAACCTTTGTTCTAAAACCTTAGTTCTAAAAGCTTAATTTTAAAATCTTAGTTCCAAAACCATAGTTCTAAAACCTTAATTCTAAAATCTTAGTTCTAAAATCTTAGTTCTAAAACCTTAGTTCTAAAACCTTAGTTTCAAAACTTAGTTCTAAAACTTTAGTTCTAAAACATTAGTTCTAAAACAAAAATATTCATTGAATTTTAGGACTCACCAGACACTCGAGACAACATGTACCCACCCCTCATCCTCGGCATAGTTTTTGCTTTCCTCATCGCTCACTGCTTCGTCACAGTATTTGAAATGACAATAGATACAATTTTCATCTGCTACTGCATTGATTGTGAGGAGAATGATGGAGACCTGAACCCATACCACATGTCGGACTGCTTAAAGAAAATTCTTATGGACATGAAGGAACATTCTAGCATGTTTCTGTTGACTAATGAAGGCGGGAAAGATGCAGAATTTAGAAGTGGAATCGCAGATGGAAGTAGTTTACCAATGTTGGTTCAGAAGAATGATTCTCATTTAATTCACACAACCAATCCATTTATGGTGGATAATGAGGATGGACATCAGGTTTATCAGCAAGATGTGGATGAGCATGAGTCATATTTAGATCAAGTTTACCAAAATTAATAGTCAATATTAATGTAAAGGATATGCAATTATACAATATACATAACCTAGTCAATCTACCTCGTAATAAGGAGGTCCAAAAATAATAAATGTTCAATTTGAAGACTTAATAAATAGGAAAATGAGTTGAAAAAGTAAAAAATTTGAGTAAAAATGCTCAATTTAGAAAAAAACTCAATTTTTGAAAAAATCCTCTCTGTTTACATTTTTTCGCATGCGAATTCCAACAACAAAATACAAACCGGCTATGTTTATTTTCTCAATTTACTTTAAAAAAATAACAAAGAGTGCAAATTTCTCGTATTTTTCTCACAAGTGCAGCAGTTTTCGTTGCCGCAACACACATTTTCGATAAATTGACCGAATTAAATTGAAAAAGAACTCATTTTAAATTAGTTGAGTGATTCAAGCTTAACTGATTCGATTCTGCTTTAATACTTGAGAGGGTCTCAAAAAGAGGGCCAAATTTAAAGTTTTTATAAATTTAAAAAGTTAAACATTAATTTAAAATTTAAAGTTTTGATTGATTAAGTGCGATTTTATTAGTTTATGGATATTAGACAGGCTTTTAAGGCACTGAACATCAAATGACCTCTAAAGATTCGAGAAAAAGTTGAAAAACATCATCAAGCACTTTATTGACACTCCTTTGACAGTTAGATTCATTAATTATGGTAAGTAGCGCACACATTCTACTTAAAACATCACAAATAAGTTCCAAAAGTTATCAAAATCGCCTTAAAAATTTAATTTCGTGACTTTTTTTCTCCTCAACAAATAAAATTCACGAATTTATTTTTAAATTTCATTTGGTGCGCATAATAAGAAGAAGAACCATGAATGAAGACTTTGTAGTAATCTACATAGTAAATTTTACAGTCACTGCATGATTCAAGCATTTCATTTGTTTGTTAAGTGAAAATAACAATTTATTGATATTGTTGGATTGTTATTTGATATTTTGAGACATCAAAAGTAAACAATTATGTTCTTTGGCTTTTGTATTTTAAAGATGTGGTTAGTAATTTCTTGTTTACAACTTTTCTGCATTTCCACTTATTTGGTAAACTCGTTTACTTGTTAAAATACTAAAAGAGTAAGAACTAGGCTATCCGGAGGCGCCCGTGGCGCCTCTTATCAGGGTTAAAATTTGATTACTATTATGTAAATAACTGTAAGACGCAAATAACCATAATGTTTTTAAGGTCAATCCTACCACAAAACTTCACATGGCCTCACAAACCCCCTCGAACTCGAATCCCCTTAATCCCTCTAAAACTTTATAAATGACTTCACAAACTCCCTCAAACTCGAACTTCCTTAATCCCACTAAAACTTTATAAATGGCTTCACAAAACTTCACATGGCTTCACAAACCTCCTCAAACTCGGACCCCCTTAATCCCACTAAATTTTTAATTCCCCCGAAACCCACAATGTCTTTTCACAAAGCTTCGCATGGCTTCACAAAACTTCACATGGCTTCACAAAATTTTATATGGCTTCACAAAATATTCCTGACACCAAACTTTTCCCACAAACCCCCTCACCTTACCCCCCCCCCCCACTCACCTTGTCAGCACCCCTCAAATCATTGGCTTCACAAAATATATCGACACCCACCTTGTCCCCATCCCCCACCTGACACCCACCCCACACCTGACACCCACACCCACCTGACAACCACCTTGTCAACACTCCTTAAATTTTTGTCTTCACACGGCTTCACAAATGTCTTCACATTGCTTCCGTTCCAGAGTCAGTGAATCAGTGAGTTGGGCTTTTATATATTAGATAGTAGTCAGATTTACTAAAATAGTTTACAGGTTTACTAAAATAGTAAACAGGTCTACTAAAATAGTATATAGGTTTACTAAAATAGTAGTCAGATTTACTAAAATAGTAGACAGGTTTACTAAAATAGTAGACAGGTTTACTAAAATAGTAGACAGGTTTGCTAAAATAGGAGACAGGTTTACTTAAATAGTGTAAAGGTTTACTAAAATAGTATAAAGGTTCACTATAATGGAAGCTCTGTGTCCTAAAGCTACCTTTTCTACATCCTCCTTACCTTCTGCCTTAGACAGTACCAAGCAAACATATCCTAAAACCCCAGATCCCAAATTTTACAAGATATTACTGACATTATTTTTAATTTTAGTACGCTGAAGAGCAAGGTCAGCCAAAACAAGATGACCAAAATTATCAAGATGTCAACGATGAAGAAAGTGAAGATGAGAAGGATGCTGAGTGTACAAATGTTCCAGCCTTAGTTATTTGTGTTATTTTTGTGGCTGTTATGGTGAGTTGATGGAGATTGTCCCACAGATGACTAAGAATCGACTGATAAGATATTTATTGTTATCTTTCCCAGCTCGGTTTTGTCATTTACTGTGGAAAAAATGCTGACTTTGAACTTCTTAAACTGCCAACGGATGATTGTGGCAATGTTTGCGGTGAAATGAATGTTGGAAGCTTTGTGCCGGTTTCTCAAAATTGTACAGTGAGTATTTTTACTAATTTCAATTCAAATTAACTTCAAATCTTACTTTTCAGGCACAAGACATGCGAAAATATCCAAAACTAGTAAAAACAATCAGCAAAACATCAAAAATCAAAAGGAATAAATGTGTCGAAAAGTGCCCAGACAACTACACAGAGACACTTAATCGATGTGTCAAACCTGGCCAAACATTTACAGACATTCAACAAACTCGGCAATCATTTGCTGATTCTTGGTACCTGATTATGATTGTCTGCTTTGTTGCCTTCGTATTTTCCTATATTTGTCTGCTGTTATATCGATATTATGCCAAATATGTCATTTGGATCATCAACATTGGATTTATTATATTCACAATTGCACTTGGGTCATTTTTCCTGTTTATTATGAAAGACATGAAGACTGGATTGCTAATTTATCTCCTCGGCTTGATATCAATTATTGTTTTGATCATATTTAGGAAGGAAATAGCTTTGGTAGCAGCAATTTTTAAGGAATCGTCGAAAGCTTTGATGGATGTACCTGCAATCATGTTTGAGCCGATTTTGGTAAGGTTTAAATGATTATAACCTCAAAATTTGGTTACTTAACCTCAATATTTGGGTTCCTAACCTCAAAATTTTGGTTCCTAACCTCAAAATTATGGCTCCTAACCTCAAAAATTCATTACTTAACCTCAAAATTCGATTACTTAACCTCAAAATTCGGTTATTTAACCTCAAAATTTTCAATCTTACCTCAAAACTTTCATTAATTCTTTCAGACTTTCATCGCACTTCTAGTCTCATTCGTAGCTTTCATCTTTTTCATAATCCTAATCCAAGCAGCAGCAATGACCAACTTTAAAGATGAAAAATACTCTTCAGTACTGCTTGCTACTCACATTCTCAACACAATTGGCTTCATCTGGTTCACACAATTCATCTTTGGATGTCAGCACTTTATCATCGCTGGGACGGTCAGCAAGTGGTATTTCAGTCGTGACAAGAGCAAGCTAGACTCGCCAATTTGTTCAAGTTTCAAGCAACTTACTAGATTTCATCTGGGTAGTATTTGCTTGGGATCGATGTTGATAACGCTGGTAAAGATCTTGAAGATGATTGTCAATGCTATCAAAGTAAGGCTCAACTTTATTCATAGCTTTAAACATTTTCAAACCCATTTTGACTTTCAATTCCAGAAATCCATCGAAAAAGACTCAGAAAGCTCGGTCGCCGTGTTCCTAGCTTGTTTATGCTCTTGCATAGTTGACATGCTAGACAAAGCACTTCAGTATCTCGTCCGTAATGCATACATCATCATAGCACTTGATGGAACTCCATTCTTTGAGTCTGGCAAGCGAGCATTTCATTTGCTGAAGGATAATCTGGATCATTGCTACTCAGTCAATCAGTTTGGTGATATTGTTCTGGCTGTTTGTAGATTCTTAGTTACTTTGATTGCTGGATTTGTTGCTTATGAGATTTTGGTAAGGAAACCTTTTGATATCATGCAGTTGTGTGCTGCTCGGGTGATTTGATTAGCCAACTTAACCTAATTTACAATCTTTTACCACTTTTTGCAGAAACGACCCGGCTTAGAAGATCTAATGTTCTTCCCACTACTTGTAGCTATCATCTTTGCCTTCTTTATCGCTCACTGCTTCGTTACTGTCTTTGAAATGACAGTTGATACTGTCTTTATTTGCTACTGCATCGATATTGAAGAAAATGATGGCGAGGAGAATCCTTACTACATGTCAGACAAGTTGAGGAGTGTTATGATGGGGATGGAAAATCCTAACGATGGAAATTCGGAAGATGATGATGGAAACAACATGGCTATGCAGCCACAACCTTATCCAGGACAACCAATGCCTGATCAACAGCCATATTATCCAGATCAACCTAGTTACCCTGGACAGCAACCTGGATATCAAGATCCAGGATATTCTGCACCTCAGCAACCTTATCCTGGTCCACAGCAACCTTATCCTGATCCGAATCAGCAACCATTTTATCCTCAACATCCAGGATATCCTGGTCAACAACCAGCCTATTCTGGTCAACAACCTCAATATCCTGTCCAACAACCTCAATATCCAGGGCAAGGTCCAATGTATCCTAATATTTCAGACCAAAATCCATCATATCCACCAATGAGTGGTCCAGATTCAACAGATCCTCCTCAACCTTATCCTGCTCAATACCCTGGACAACAGCCACCTTATCAAGGTCAACAACCACCTTATCCCGGTCAACAACCACCTTATCCAGGTCAACAACCACAATTTCCAGCACAACAGCCACAGTACCCTGGTCAAGCTCCATATCCAGATCAACCACCATATTCAGTTCCATCAATGCCTCAACAACAACCTTTTGGTCAAGTAAATTATCCTCAAGCTCAAGCTGGATATCCACCACAACAAGGATATGGACCTGGTCCAACTTACCCACAGCAGCCGCCCTACTAAAATATTTAAATAGGGGTCAATGGCTTCATAGCTTATGCATTAATTTACGTTTGTACAGCTGCCAAAAATGAGTATACTGAATTGATAAGACATTAAGGACTAGCTCAAAACTGCTGACAATATTGATAATGTTTTTTTTGAATCTATTTTGAATCTCGAAGAAATAAAGTTTAGCTTTTATAAAAATTGAGTGAAAATGTGATTATTTTTTTGGGTTTAGATACGGAGTTGGGGTTAAGTTTTGTCTGACTGGGCGAGCGAGTTAACTGGTTTTTACGAGCCCTGGATTTGGTCTCAATTCAGCATAAGCATAGAATTGTGTTGCTATTGATGTACAATTGCCAGTGAACATGAGCCAGATGTTTGAGCCATTTTAAGAGAGTTTTGATTAATTCTCTTGGAATTAAGTATGTATTCACTCTCCTGAGAGCTTTACAGTTCTCTCAAGAGACAAAAATAGCAAGAAAATGAAATTTTAAAAATAAATCACATTTTGTGTTTTGATTCTGAAGCAGGAACAATATTAAGTTTTTAAAGTTTTTTATAATTTAGCTTAGTTCTTATTTTTTTTGGCGAAGATGGTAAGTTTTAGAATTTGTAATTTAGGAATTGTCCAAGTCAACCCCACTCCAAACCCGTCTTACCTCGTTAAATGAGTTAATTTAATTTAAATAAAAAAAATTGGACTTATCCAGTGTTTCTCAAACTTTTTTGATCGACGGCACAGTTTTTTTTAAAATAAAATTTTTAATGGCACACCTGAATAGTCTTGCGGTACGCAATATGATTGCCATGAACTTGTGCCGCGGCACATAGGTTGAGAACCACTGGACTAATCATATTGATTAACATTCAAAAACTTTTAATTCACAATTTATTGTTGCAAAATTTCATAAATTGAGTCAACTTTAGAGCTTTAATCCTCTCCCAAAATTAAAGATCGCTTCAACCAAGTCAATTTTTTGTAAAAATCCATCAAAAATTGCATTCAACTCAATTATTTAAAGTATGAGTCATGTCAACAAGTTGATGATTAATCCAAAATGGAAAGCATATGTTCAACAACAATCAAATGCAGTGTTTCTCAAACTATGTTCCACGAATAAATTCTAGATGTGTCGATAGTGGTGACCAGCGTGGCGCGAAAGTATGATTTAATGCTCTGTAGCTAGTCGAGTTAGAATAACAATGATGCAGCTGGTCTGACCTTTATGTTTAGTTTGTTTCATTGTTACTCCGTACACGCTCTTGAACCACGAGAAACTAAAGACATAAACAATCTTGAAATATTCTCTCTTTGAGGAGCTTAAATATTGCCTCTTTGAGTATTTGTTCCTCAATTTCAAGAGAGCTAATGTTGAATCTCTCACAAAACAAGCTGAATTTTAATTTAATCTCTCTCATATTTGCAGGATATGGAGCAGCAACCCGATAACAACTCAAACAAGAACAGGAAATGCACAGACATCTACGCTCCGATCGCTTGGTTCATACTTCTTGTAAGTTTATCGAAATAAGCTTTAAAATTCTCAATTAATGCGTTAATTTCTCTAGTTCTCAGTCATTGCTTACTGCTTGATATTCTCAAACTCAAGTATTTTGACAAAAGGACGTGATGAATGTGGAAATGTCTGTGGTGAATTAAATGATGGAAATTTGAATGATCAATGTGGTGTAAGTACAAGAATTAAGGTTAGGGAATGGTTTTAAGGGCTTCATGGGGTTAAGTAGCCTAATAGATCAGTGTTGTCTAAACTGTGTGCCTCGGCACACTGGTGTGCTGTAGAAATTTTTGGTAAATAACCCGAGCCGCATGCTGTGTACGACTTTGGTAATGGCTTACCCTTAAAATGTGCTGTGGCTCAAAAAAAGTTTGGCCAACACTGCAATAGATGAAAACCAGTCAAATGGGTGTAGAATGAAAGGTTTGCACCAAACTAGAGCAAACAAGGTTGTGAGCTGGATCCCGGGTATGGCTACTATCTTAGGCTGGTGTCTAAGGTGCCATTAAAGGGTTCTTATAGAAACCAGAACTGCCACTTCGTTCGCTTCCATACCAAAGAAATCACCACCTATTTGTTCTCCCCAATTAATCATTCTTGTTCTAGTTTGTAGCTCCCGACCATAATTTAAGCTATTATAGCAAAAAAAATAATTTCACCACTTTTTCAGCCACACGACATGCGAAACTACCCAAAACTTCTCAATCAACGTCACGTAAACAAGTCATGGATCATCGAGTACAAATGTGTAACAGACTGTCCTCAAAACATCCCAGACAACTTCATTCAGTGCTGGGAAAAAGGAGATTTCCTAAAAGTTCCAAATTTTCTAACCGATTATGGAATGAAAGTTAATGCCTTTTTAAGATACATGATGACATCCTGGATTGGACTTGGAATTTATTGTGCATTTTCGTTTTTATTTTCTATTATCATCTTGATTCTGCTTAGATTTATACCTCAAGCTACCATTTGGGCGATTCCGATTTTGCTGACTGGTCTGCTTTTTCTCCTCGCTGTTCTCTCCTTTGCTTTCTCATTTGACTCATCAAGTGATGGAATTGAATCGTATTTGTACATTTATGTTGGATTTTTTGTCATTATGATGTTCGTGTTTGTGAAAAAGATAATTTTGGCGGGAAAAATATTTGGTGAAATGACAAAATCGATGATTAAGGTTCCATGGATTCTAATTTTGCCGATTTTGGTGAGTATTTTGGGTAAAGATGCTTAAAATCAAGAGTTTTAACGTTCAGGTGTATTCACAATTGAGTATCCAAGTTTGGATACCTTCACATTAGAGTTGCTATGTTCAGGTGCCTCTAAAATAGATAATCAAAATTCAGGTGCCTTTAAAATAGAGTTGCAAGTTTCAGGTGCCTTCACGATGGAATTTTGAGTTTATGGCATCTTCGCACTAGAGTTTTGGAGGTTTTGGGTGCCTTCACACTTGAGTTTAAAAGCTCAGTTGACATCACACTTAAGTTTCAAAGTTCAATTGCCATCACACTGAAGTTTCAAAGTTCAGGTGCATTCACACTTAAGTTTTAAAGTTTAGGTGCTTTTACACTTAAATTACAAAGTTCAGGTGCCTTCACACTTAAGTTTCAAAGTTCAGTTGCCATCATACTGAATTTTCAAAGTACAGGTGCCTTCACATTTAAGTTTCCAACTTCAGATGCCTTCACACTTGAGTTTTAAAGTTCAGGTGCCTTCAACCTTAAGTTTCAAAGTTCAGGTGCCTTCACACTTAAGTTTCAAAGTTCAGTTGCCTTCACACTTAAGTTGCAAAGTTCAGGTGCCTTCACACTTAAGTTTCAAAGTTCAGTTGCCTTCACACTTAAGTTTCAAAGTTCAGGTGTCTTCACACTTAAGTTTCAAAGTTCAGGTGTCTTCACACTTAAGTTTCAAAGTTCAGTTGCCATCACACTGAAGTTTCAAAGTTCAGGTGCCTTCACACTTAAGTTTCAAAGTTCAGGTGCCTTCACACTTAAGTTTTAAAGTTCAGTTGCCTTCACACTTAAGTTGCAAAGTTCAGGTGCCTTCACACTTAAGTTTCAAAGTTCAGTTGCCTTCACACTTAAGTTTCAAAGTTCAGGTGTCTTCACACTTAAGTTTCAAAGTTCAGGTGCCTTAACACTTAAGTTTCAAAGTTCAGGTGCATTCACACTTAAGTTTCAAAGTTCAGGTGCCTTCACACTTAAGTTTCAAAGTTCAGTTGCCTTCACACTTAAGTTTCAAAGTTCAGGTGTCTTCACACTTAAGTTTCAAAGTTCAGGTGTCTTCACACTTAAGTTTCAAAGTTCAGTTGCCATCACACTGAAGTTTCAAAGTTCAGGTGCCTTCACACTTAAGTTTCAAAGTTCAGGTGCCTTCACACTAAAATTTCAAAGTTCAGGAGCCTTTACATTAGTATCACTAACTCTCAAAAGTCAAATTCTCATTCCAGACCTTCTTAACCCTCACAATTTTGATCGCAGCCTTCCTATTTACCTCATTGTGGATCGAAACTTCCGGAACCTTCTCGCCAGGCACATCTGAAGATGGAAAATTCGAACTAAAATACGAAGGTACAAAAATCATGAAAGTCATTCGAATTCTCAACATTTTGACATTCGCTTGGCTTGGAAATTTCATCATCAATTGTCAGCACTTCATCATTGCTGGATCAGTCACAAAATGGTATTTTACACGTGACAAGAGTGGACTTGGTGGGATAAACAAGTCATCAGTGACGAATCTTGTGAGATTTCATCTAGGAAGTGTCTGTTTTGGATCTGTTGTGGTTCCTGTTGTGAGACTCATTCATTTTGGATTCAGGATTGTTAAGGTATAAAAGGGATGGATAGTGACTTGATATTATTAGTACTTTATCGAAATAATTAAATTGCAGTGCATAAAAGCTTCAGTAAACTTTTGCTTCAAAGGAATGCAGCCACAAAGATGTAATCAGGAATTCGATTCAATTGACAAAATATTTGGAATCTACACTAAAAGTTCCTACGTTTTAATAGACAGTCATGGAACTTCATTTTGGGAATCTGGAAAGAAAAGCTACGATTTGGTTCTAGAAAATCTTGGAGACATCTATTGGCTTAATCTATTTAAAGATATTTTGCTGCTACTTAATCAAATGTTTGTTCCTTTTGTGGGAATATTTGCTGGACTCTTTATTGTTGTAATTTTTGAGAAGCTGCCAATTAAAGATCAAATTTTAAATCTAATTTCTTTCTCAGGACTCTAAAGCATCTCAATTCACTGCCATATCACCAGCATCTGTTGATCTAATTTTCACCTTCCTAATAGCTCACTGCTTCTTTATGGCTTTTGGAGTGACAATTGACACGATCTTACTATGCTGTTGCATCGATTTTAAAGAGAATAGTTTAGAATCTAAGTCGTATTTTATGAGACAAGAAATGAGGAAGCTTGTAATGAAAATAAGGAAACATCATGGACTGGAAGTGAGTTTAAGTCAAGATGAAGTGACGGGCAACATGATGCCAATGTTGGACCGATAATTTTTTAGAACATTTTGTACTTAATTAATGATTTTGTAAGATTAAAGACTAAGCGTGATTTGTTGAATTGTTGTATTTGTTTTTGTCTTCTCTTTTTTTTGATGTTGCTTTGACTGTTTAGTAGAACTCCTTGTAGAACCTTATTAGAACCCTAGTACAAACCTAAGTGAACCCTAGTAAAACCCTTGTAGAACTTTAGAACAGCTCTAGTCGAACTCCTATTATGACCATAGTAGAACTCTAAAAGAAACCTAGTAGAACCTTAGTAGAACCCTAGTAGAACTCTTTTAGAACCTCTGTAGAACAATAAGAGAACCCTAGTAGAACTCTAGTAGAACTCTAGTAGAAACCTAGTAAAACACTTAGAGAACCCTAAAAGAACTCTAGTACAGCCCTAGTAGAGCTTCTATTACAACCCCAGTACAACTCTAATAGAACCTTATTAGAACCCTAGTAGAACTCCTATTATAACCATAGTAGAACTCTATTAGAACCATTGTAGAAACATAAGAGAACTATAATAGAAATCTAGTACAATCCTAGTAGAAGTCTTGTAGAACCCTAGTAGAATCCAAGTATAACCCTAGTAGAACTCTAGTAGAAATCTAGTACAACCCTAGTAGAACTCTAGTAGAACCCTAGTAGAATTCTAGTAGAACCCTAGTAGAATCCTAGTAGAACTTTAGTACCACTCTAGTAGAACTCCTATTATAACTATAGTAGAAACCTAGTAGAACTCTAGTAGAACCTTAGTAGAATCCTAATAAAATCCTAGTAGAAACCTAGTAGAACTCTAGTAAAAATCTAGTACAACCCTAGTAGAACTTTAGTAGAACTCTAGTAGAACTATTTTTTAAAAATCTTGGTATAACCTTAGTAGAACTCAAGTAAAACCCTAGTAGAACTCTAGTAAAAACCTAATTAAACCCTAGTAGAATCCCAGTAGAATCCCAGTAGAACTAAAATAGAACCCTAGTAGGTGACTATCATTTAGATGAACCAATCGGCTATTAATCATTTATCTGATTAATTTTGAAGTCCTCAAATAAAATAAACGTAAAAATTGACACTCAATGCTCAACGAATTCCCAGAATATCCCACTCAAATGACCACTTTAAAGTATTAAAACAAAATAAACAGATCAATCAAATTTATCATCAACATTTTAATCTAAACTTTTTTTTTGTTGTAAAGCTTAATCACGTCCACAATTAAGTTAGATTTTTTACATTGCAGATAACTCGACACAGCTCTTTTTCAAGTACAAATGTGTGCATTATCTTCGTCTAGGCTGATATAAATTCATAGACAGTTTATTTTTTTGATGTTGTTGTTGGATTTTGGGTATTATTTAAACTCACATTTGACAAGTGTTTTCTATTAATTTTTAGTCAGTCATATGAGAAGTTTTGGTTGAGTCGTGTGAGAAGAAAAAAATAAGTTTTATTCTTAGCTGAGAAATTACAAAGTTTGTGAAATAAAACAAATTAAGTGAAAAGTTTAAGCTGAAATTTAATTTTTGAAAATTAATTTGAACGTAAATTTGCAATTTTTTAATGAAATTAAATTTCAAGATCATCGCAATGGTCGATTAGACTGCGAAATCTGCATTTTTATAGGTCAATAATCTTAAAGAGACCGAAAACTTGGACAAAAATTGTTTAAATTAGATTTAAAAAAATTGCAAATTAGACAATTTATATGCAAAACTGCAAAAAAGATTCAAAAAATTTAAAAAAAAAACTTACCAAAGAAAAATATAATAAAATGAACGGAAACGCATCTCGCCCTGAAAATGAAAATTCAACAGGTAAGTCGATTTTATTAAACCTTAGGGATGTCTACCATAAACCCATCAATACAAAATTCTTCAATTCTCTTCATTTTTTGGAGGGAAAATTCAAATGTTGAACCCCCTTTCCCCTCAGCCCTGTTCTCTGAGAACTGATTCCTCAATCAATAATAGATTTTTTGAATAATCCAAGCTTATTAGAGGACTCCAGCCAGTTCAACCGCTTCTCACAACTTCATTAATATTGCTGTCCATGTTATTGACTGTTCTGAATGGCTGACGAGTAACTAGAGCTGGCATAAGTCTGGCTTCAAACTGGATTTATTCAAAATTGGTGAACTTAGCAGACGTGTAGCTGTGAAGAGCTATAACTTGCTTCAGGTAAGATATCATCAAATTTGATACATTAAGCTCTCTTATTTAAAACAAGGCTAGTTTGGAACGGAGTTTCATCAAATTTTGATACACCAAGACTACTTGAACCTGACTCCGGTTCTAAGCCACTATTCTGGCGTCTTAGTGTATCAAATTTGATGAAATTCGGTTCCAAACCAGCCTTGTTTTAAGCAAATGAGCCTAATGCATCAAATTTGATGAAATCTTCCCTGAAGCAAGCCTCATACTAGTTTTGTGCATGATTAATTGCTTTCTGATCCATTTATACCAGATATCCTGGTTTATCCTTCACTATCAACGTCCCAAGGGTAGTATGCCTTCATATTTGGTTCTTAAATTCTAAAATTACCTTTAAAACACGCCAGAAATTCAATTTTGACTGAAAACGCTGAAAACCAATAAAACCTTCTGTTGCCAACTGACATTTGGTCAAAAAAATCTGAAATAAATCCTAAATAAATCCCCACAAACCCCATTTCAACCCCCATTTTTTTTTTGTCACATCTATCTCAAAAATTCCCGCCCTTTGTACCAACCGGAGATATATGTCAACATCAATTACACCTTAATAAAAACAATTCAACTCGAGTTTCCCCATAAAAAACCAGTTTTCTATATCACTGAACTTCCCTTACTCAACGCCATGTCTTGTCAAACATCGTCAGCGACTTTATCATAAACACCTGAATTCACACAAGGCTTTATTATTCTCGCGAAAGAGCTTCAAATCTTCAAGTGGATTGTTATTTTTATCAGCAAAAAAAAAACACCTTTTTTAATTCCTCCTTATCGCTCATTAGCGTCCAATAAATTGCGAATTTATTTGACATTTTATGGCATTAACTTGTGAGTCAATAAATCTTTTGAGTCAAAGAAATCTGAAATTGGACGGGGGGAGTAATTAAAAAGCTCTTAAAGGCTTTGTCACGTTTTGTGGGCTGATAAGAAACACTTTGGGTAATTGAGACATGGTCAAATATGCTGAACGACTTGAGTGCTTTATTTTTAGGAACGAATTACGTGGAGCGGATGTGATGAGATTAGGATTGGGATTAGATAACCAGGAGCGATGGGTGTGGGCTATGCTGATCTTTGGGATTGGAATGTTTGAATTCTATGGCTGAGGCTATAGCTCGGTCAAACTCTGCTCACATCTTGGCTCCTTCAACTCTCCATTTGCTTCCCCACTGGATTATCTCACAAATTTCCCTCAATTCTGATCTCACACTGTGAATATCCCATTAGCTTCTGTAATAATATTTACACAATTGAGCGTCACACATAATTTTAAAGTTCAGTACAAAGTATAAACAACCGTCAATCAGTCATCAAAATGTGTTATTTAATATGTTAGAATTTTCATCATTTTAAAAACCGGTTCGTGTGGTTGCATTCATTGCGAATAGTTTAGATGCACTGGGGAATTCCCGGTCGTGCTAATTAGCTTAGTTGGGATTTTTTCGATGTTTATTAATTTTTTAATAGAATTATTTTAATTAATTGAATTATTTGGGAATGATCATCGTGATCAAACAAGAAGAATGCTCATGGAGTACTAGGAAGTGGTCTGATCGGGGTCAATTTTTATAGATACTTGTGGTAAAATATCTTAGAATAGTCCACTACATTAGTTTATCAGTCTACTATTTTAGTATATCAGTCTACTATTTTAGTATCCCAGTCTACTATTTTAGTATCTCAGTCTACTATTTTAGTATCCCAATCTACTATTTTAGTATCCCAGTCTACTATTTTAGTATCCCAGTCTACTATTTTAGTATCCCAGTCTACTATTTTAGTATCCCAGTCTACTATTTTAGTATCCCAGTCTACTATTTTAGTATCCCAGTCTACTTTTTTAGTATCCCAGTCTACTATTTTAGTATCCCAGTCTACTTTTTTAGTATCTCAGTTTACTATTTTAGTATCCCAGTCTACTATTTTAGTATCCCAGTCTACTATTTTAGTATCCCAGTCTACTTTTTTAGTATCCCAGTCTACTATTTTAGTATCTCAGTCTACTATTTTAGTATCCCAATCTACTATTTTAGTATCCCAGTCTACTATTTTAGTATCCCAGTCTACTATTTTAGTATCCCAGTCTACTATTTTAGTATCCCACTCTACTATTTTAGTATATCAGTCTACTATTTTAGTATCCCAGTTTACTATTTTAGTATCCCAGTCTACTATTTTAGTATCCCAGTCTACTATTTTAGTATCCCAGTCTACTATTTTAGTATCTCAGTTTACTATTTTAGTATCCCAGTCTGCTATTTTAGTATCCCAGTCTACTATTTTAGTATCCCAGTCTACTATTTTAGTATCTCAGTCTACTATTTTAGTATATCATTCTACTACTCTAGTAACCTAAAAACCTGCCTTTATCTCTTAGTAGTCATCAATTGAATTAACTAGTTTTCTTCAAAAATCTGTTACACTTCAATATATCATCTTACATTGTCGTCTAAATTACTCATATATAGCGGCATTTTATTACAACAATAAGGCAATTAAGTCTTGATAAGAATCTAGACGAAAAAAAAATTAATGAGTGTAATTGACGATAAAGAATGTAATGATTTTTCATTCTTTCACTATTTGTGAGCTTTATAAGCTTCTTGAGTATTTTACGTCAATAAAAGACCCTAATCATTTAATAGATAGGTGATTAGTCTATCTTGACAAAGATAACAAAGTAAAACTTAATGAATAAGGATGGGCAATTCAGGAAGAACATCCAATCTTATCTATACAAAGTGTTTATAGTAATTCAGGCTGTAAATTCGTTAGACATGAAAGCGCCGATGGTATAGATCTTTATTGCTTAGTTCCTCTGCAATTTTGTATTTTTATCATAATTACTGTCTGTTTGTCTGTCTGCCTGGCTCTTCATCTTTTAGTCCCTTAACATTCAGCCTATCTTTTTATCAGATTCTCAATTCTAACCAACCTTTGACCCACCTCCTTGCTCTTATTCTTTCAGAAGTCGAAGACTACAGCGAAGAGTTTCCAGACTTTAAAAAAGTTGTACAAAAGAAAGTTTCAAGACTTTGCAGCCAGGAAGGACTTTATAGACGATTTCCAGTGTTAAAATGGCTGCCATCATATAAAACTGGATATATCATTGCTGATTTTGTGGCTGGATTGACTGTAGCATTGACTGTGATTCCTCAAGGTATTGCTGATGCTGCACTTGCTGGGTTAGAGCCTCAATATGGACTTTATGCTGGTTTTATGGGCTGTTTTGTCTATTTCTTCTTTGGAAGCACAAAGGACCTCACAATAGGACCAACAGCCATTCTTTCAATCCTCACATTCACAATTGTCGCCAAACTTAATGCTGACCTTGCAGTCTTTTCAACATTCATCAGTGGCAGCATAATTTTAGGCCTCGGGATCCTAAACCTAGGATTTCTCATGCAGTTCCTGTCAGTTCCAACAATCACAGCTTTTATGAATGCAGCAACTGTAACGATTGCTAGTGGACAGATCAGGAGATTATTGGGAATCAGCAGTGGCAAGACAAACCAGTTTGTTGATGCTTGGGTGAATCTGTTCACTTACATTGAGGAAACGAGGTGGCAGGACACTTTGCTTGGTGTTGTGTCGCTGGTATTATTGATTGCAGCTAAGAAGTGGAGCATGAGAAACAAGAAGTCACTTGGAATAAGGTAAGACACAAGTCACAAGTCACAAGACACAAGAAACAAGACCACAAGACCACAAGACACAATACCCAAGACACAAGATTTGAACTTTTTCTTAAATTTCAAATTCAATTACAGGTACCTGTCCATATCCCGCAACGCAATCATAGTCTTTGGTGGAATCCTTATCGCCTACATCTGCCATAAATTCTACAGCTTCCAGCCATTCCTAATTACAGGAGAAATCGCATCAGGCTTTCCATCATTAAGCCTTCCACCGCTATCAACGACCAATAATGGCACATATTACAACTTCTCAGACATGCTCTCAACCTTGGGTCTGTCGACATTTTCACTTCCACTCATTTCCGTTATTGAAGCTGTTGCCATTGCTAAATCATTTAACAGAGGCAAGTCTTTAGATGTGACGCAAGAGATGATTGCTTTGGGATTGTGCAACATTTTCTCATCATTCGTTCGGTCAATTCCAATTACTGGTTCCTTTACAAGATCAGCAGTCAATAATGCCAGTGGTGTTAAGACACAATTTGGTGGAATCTACACAGGAGCTGTTGTTCTGCTGTCTTTGGGACTTTTGACAAGAACTTTCGAGTACATCCCAAAGACATCACTTGCTGCTGTTATTATAGCTGCAATGTTTACAATGATGAACTTTGGGGAAGTGATGACCATCTGGAGGACCAAAAAGATCGACTTGGTGCCATTTATGGGGACATTCATCATCAGTTTGTTATTTGGATTGGATATGGGTATCCTGGTTGGAGCTGGCATTGATATTCTCATGAGTGTTTACAGGACATCACGTCCACACATCACATACATTGTCGACGACATGTTCTTGATTATTAAGCCACGGCAAAATGTCATTTACTCATCCGCTGAATACGTCAAGGAAAAAATTATCAAAAAAATTAATGAAAATGATCACTTAAAGTATGTTGTAATTGACGGACATAACATGTGCTGGACTGACTTGACAACAATCAAGAATTTTGCGACAGTAGTTGATGACTGCAATTTGGTCGAGAGGACTGTCTACTTTTGGAATTGGGTTGATGAAATGAGAAATGGAATATTGAGGTACGATCCAAAGTACAAGAGTGTGTTTAAGTATTCTGAGAGTTTGAAGGAACTGACTGAGATGTTGAGGCAGGAAGATGAGAAATTTATTACTAATTTATAAGGAAAAATGCTGAAAAATTTGAAATAAAAATTATTTTTACTCGAAAAATTTTAAAATTGAGATTTTATGGTCAATAGTGGTGTGCAGCGTGCGACTTTGGTAGTTTTCAACAATTTGTCGTCAATAGTGGCGTGCAGCGTGCGACTATGGTAGTTTTAAACATTTTGTGGTCAATAGTGGTGTGCAGCGTGCGACTTTGGTAGTTTTAAACATTTTGGGGTCAATAGTGGTGTGCAGCATGCGACTTTGGTAGTTTTCAACATTTTGTGGTCAATAGTGGTGTGCAGCGTGCGACTTTGGTAGTTTTCAACATTATGTGGTCAATAGTGGTGTGCAGCGGGCGACTTTTGACCTTTTTTGATAGTATGTCATTTTGTGTCCTAAAGTCGTGTCCTGCTTGCGACTTTGGGCAGTATAGCTATTTCATTTGAAAAGTAGTGTAGAGCGTACGACTATTGACACTATGTGTTCAAAGTGGTGATTAACTGACATAATGTATTCAATAGTGGTGTGCAGCTTGCGACTTTTAGCCACCATTTGTTTTAAGTATGACTTTTGGACTCTTGATGTCAAAAGTGGTGTTCAGCGTGCGACTTTTGACACAGAATGTTTCATTTTCCATTTTATTCCACTAGCTTTGATCCAATAATTTAACATTTGTACAGTTTAATTTTCATCATATACTTCACAAGAGCGTCATTCCATCCACAAGGACATATTAATCTTCAAAATAAAAAAATTAAACTAATAACTTACGCGCTACGCATATATTATATTATTAATAATTATGTAGTAAGCCACGAACTAAACGTTAGATAACAAAAAAGTTTAGGAATTTTTCGAATGGCATTAAGCTTCCTCGAATGACTGAAAACCAAAATTACCAAAAAAAAATCACATTTTATTCCAAAAAATTTCACTCAAAACTTCACAAAACTTCAAAGCTACACCAACAATCCCTTCCCATTAAGTCTATAATGATTTCTCTTATAATTATCTCTCGGCACATCCATCGGCTGTATGTAAACTTCCCTAATCGTTGATGCTGAACTCGTTGCCGGTGCCATCGTGATGAAGTCTTCATGATAAATGTTCTCGTTCATGTTCCTCCTTAAAATATTCGATTGCATCTCATTGAGGAAGTTGACAGGTGATGGCGAGATTTGATGGCGAAGCTTCTTTTGTTTGATGATTGAGCAGACCAGGATGATGGATAAGAGGATGAAGAACTCGATCGTTGATAGAAGAAGACCTGCGTAGAGGAGGATGATGTAATGTTCGCGATACCAATTCTCGATTCTGTCAAGGCAGCCCTAAAATTAAGATTTTTGAAAAATGTTACATAACCTCAAAAAAATTCAAAATTTAAAAAACCGTTGAAATTTTTACAATTTGAAAATTTGTTATTTTTTGAAAATTCAAAAAAAAATCCGTTAAAATTTTTGAAAATTTTGAAAAATTCGTTAAAATTTTGAAAATCCAAAAAAAAAATCCGTTAAAATTTTGAAAATTCAAAAAAATCCGTTAAAATTTTTAAAATTCAAAAAATAATCCGTTAAATTTTTAAAATTCCAAAAATTAAAAAAATACGTTACATTTTCGAAATTCAAATGTTTTTAAAGAAACGTCAAAATTCACAAAATTCGTTATATTTTTTAAAATAATCATCAAAGTCCATCATACCTCAAGATGCCGTGCCTTCTGAAAATCCTGTGGCTGTATCGACTGACACAATGTCATATTAACCGGCACTGGATCCAAATAAGAATTTTCCTCAAACTTATTCATCAATTTACAGCAAGTCAATGGAACTGACAAATCATCCCTTCCCAACTTCTGCAGCCTCCACAGCGATGTATCATAATTAATACTGTCATTTATAGCACAACAATCCAAAAATGTCTGTGCGTAATCCATCGCTATTGTCCACTGCTCATGATTCGGAACTCCATATGTCCCTTGAAGTATCCGAACCATCTGCGTTGTATTGACATTCAACCCTAAAAATTGCGGTTTCGTTATAACCACAACGCCGCCAAGGAACTGAATAATCAGTAGCATGACAATCAATAGAAAGTAAAATACGAGCAGCGGGTAACTCGACATGCACGACGTGCAAAATCCAATGAAGGAAATGAAAGCGATGACCATGCCAAAAACTGTTAAAATGAATGCAACATAATAAATGATTGGATATGAGAGGTCAAATGCATGGAGTGGATGATCGTCAATGATGATTAGAGATGTAAGGAGGAGTCGCTTGTTGTCTGTGAAGAGATGGAAGCCGGCGAAGAGGACTGCGATGCTACAAAGCTGAAATGGGGGATAAGATTTAGGTTTAGTTGATTTTTGAAAGATGATTGATGATAAAGGGCAATGTCAACTGACTCTTGAGCTATTCAAGTAAAGATTGAGTCTATTCAAGAAGGTAGGGCTAAGTGCGACTAAGGCTGTGGGTATGAGACCTTTCAAAAGGCATCCAACTTCTCAAGAAGCAATGAGAGGTCAAACCATGCCCAATTTGGGGGTTCTATACTGAACCCAGCCTTAAAATGTCCCTCATCTAGGCTGTAATCTAGTACAAAAGCATGTACAACGCTGCATTTCTAGTCGCTCTCTTAGTTTACAACAGTGATGGCCAACCTATGTGCCGCGGTACACTAGTGCGCTGGAAAAACCGTATACAATGTGCGGTTTCAATCATGGCTAACCATCAAAGTGTGCCGTGGCACAAAAAAGGTTGTCCACCACTGGTCCACAAGACTTACTCACCATAAACACCAAATTAAAGAATCCAAGCAGCAACTTTGCATTAAAAACTTTACAGCAACATCCCATTTTGATAACTTTTTGTATTGTTTTATAATTTATTATGTTTGAGGCTTAATAGCTTGACATGACACACAATAGTACTGTAACTGATAATTTTCTACACTTGGGCACTGTTGACATATGCATAGCTTTTGTAGGAGTTAGGCTTCTTTGCTTTATTGTGAATTAATGTTTTTATTTCATTTGTTGTTGTAGTAAATCCAGATTAAAGTAAGTTATAGCTGGTCACGTTTCACTTTGTGAGTTTCAGATGAAATCTTGAGATTGGTTTTGGGAAATTGAAATTTTTTAAATGGAATGTTGGATTTATTGTTTTAAGTTGATTGGAATTAATGATGGAAATTGATGTTACTTTTTAATCTTTTAACACACTTAGTAGCTTCAAACTAGCTTCGTTAGGGTTGAAAATTACAAAAGCTTCACAAAATTCTATCAAAAATTAAGTTTTTGTGTTTAAATTCCACAAGCTAGTCTCAAAATCACTCCTAAAGTCACCTTATTCTAGTCATTAGAGTCACCCTTTATAGCAACTTAGTCTCAAAATTATCACATTTCACACCAACTTAGTAAATTTACTTCTTTTTTAATTCTTCACACTTTGTTGACTTTTTTACTATAAAAATATTCTTTCACATTTGTTATTTGCTGACTCACTAGAACAACTTTTGATCATTTGCTTTCTTCTTTTTTATATTATTTAAATAATTTATTTTTTTTAATTCAATCTTCTCATTTATAGCCGCACTGTTGAGCTACTCACATGAGTGTGTGTTCATGTTTGTTTTCTGCGTATTTTTTTATTTTTCATTATTATGAAAAAGTAAATTTCATTATTGTGGAAATGATCTGATATGCATCGGTAGTTTGTGCCTTACTTTTTTTTGTAGCTTTGTGGATGAAATGTTCTGAATTGTGTAGAACTGGAGTGGATTTGAACAATTGGAATTGCAGTTATGGAGAAAGTTTTGAGGTTAGAATTGTGGATTTGTGAACTTTCACTTTGGATTGGTTTTTGGATTTTAATATTTTTAACAATTTTTTCACAGCTTTCCAAATGTTTTTTATTTGCTTATTCACTTTTTTCAATCTTTTAACTTTTTCAACTTTTTTCAACTTTTTTCAATTTTTTCCATTTTTTTCAACATTTTCACATTTTTTAACTTTTTTCCATTTTTTTAACTTTTTTCAACGTTTTCAACTTTTTTCAACTTTTTTCAACTTTTTTCAACTTTTTTCAACGTTTTCAACTTTTTTCAACTTTTTCAACTTTTTCCAATTTTTCCAACTTTTTCAACGTTTTCAACTTTTTTCAACTTTTTCAACTTTTTCCAATTTTTCCAACTTTTTCAACGTTTTCAACTTTTTTTTAACATTTTTCGACTTTTTTCAACGTTTTCAACTTTTTCCAACTTTTCCAACTTTTTCAACGTTTTCAACATTTTTAAATTTTTTTTAACTTTTTTCAACGTTTCAACTTTTTTCAACTTTTTCAACTTTTTTCAACATTTTCACCTTATTTAACTTTTTTCCATTTTTTTTAACTTTTTTCAACTTTTTTCAACGTTTTCAACTTTTTTCAACTTTTTCAACTTTTTCAATTTTGTTCAACGTTTTCAACTATTTTGAAATTATTCAATTCATTTCAATTTTTCAATTAATTTCAATTTTTTTCAATTTTTAATACTTTTTTTCTCTTACACAATTTTTTCCGGTCTCACCGCTTTGCTCTCTTGACCCCAACTGACTCAACACACTGCTACGCTAGTCTGCCTTCCTTTTCCATCATCAATTTTCGTTCATTTTCATTTTTGTTAACAATGTGAAGCATTTTTTTGAGCAATATAAATAAAAATAATAAAATTTAAATGCAAAAAAATTCTCTTTTCAAAAAATGTTCGTTCAAATGCGAGAGTTGAGGTCTTTTGAGTGTGTGGCTGGTTAGGGGGAGATTTTTATGCAAGGGGAGGTCACTCGGGATGCCAATAGTTGCATAATCTACACGATCTTAAGTTGGAATGATTTAAGGTCACACAATCTATCACATTTGATGTTAAATGTCCAGAAGTCACCCAATCTTCACCACTTTGGTACCAAATAAATCCAAAAGTGACCACCCCTTGCAATTATTATTTTTCATATTCACAGCCAAAAAGTGAGCAGGTGTGTAATTTACATCAGCCATAATAAACACAATATTCCACATTTTACTTCCACTCTCTTCCTCTTTCGATAACTCCGGTCAGTGCCGTGATGTGTGCTGTTATGGTATTTGTAGCATGTATGCATAAATTAATGAGGGTTCAATGAGAGCTAGTCATGGTTGGTGAGGCACAGCCAAAACTCCAAATAGCTGAGCTTTAAAACATTTGTAAGGTTCTTTTAAGAATTACATACTTCACAAGAAGGAGAATCTGAGTGGATATAAAAAGGATGTTGAGAGTAAAGACATTTTAACGACGATGGGTACCTCCATCGTCAGACCGTTATAAAGACCGTTATAAAAACCGTTATAAAAACCGTTATAACCAATTTTTACCTGTGACATCTTCCAAAAGGAATTTAATTTCCTCGGGGATGTCTAATTTGTTACACAAATGTCTATAGTCGTACGATATACACCACTTTTGGTACTCGATGTCAATAGTCGTACGATATACACCACTTTTGGTACTCGATGTCAATAGTTGTATATTTCACACCCCTTTTGAAGCTATTTGTCAATAGTCGTACGTTTTCCACCACTTTTGGTACTCAAGTGTCAATAGTCGTACGTTCTACACCACTATTGGTACCCGATGTCAATAGTCGTATGTTCTACACTACTTTTGGTACTCGATGTCAATAGTTGTATATTTCACACCCCTTTTGAAACTATTTGTCAATAGTCGTACGTTTTCCACCACTTTTGGTACTCAAGTGTCAATAGTCGTACGTTCTACACCACTATTGGTACCCGATGTCAATAGTCGTATGTTCTACACTACTTTTGGTACTCGATGTCAATAGTTGTATATTTCACACCCCTTTTGAAACTATTTGTCAATAGTCGTACGTTTTCCACCACTTTTGGTACTCAAGTGTCAATAGTCGTACGTTCTACACCACTATTGGTACCCGATGTCAATAGTCGTATGTTCTACACTACTTTTGGTACTCGATGTCAATAGTTGTATATTTCACACCCCTTTTGAAACTATTTGTCAATAGTCGTACGTTTTCCACCACTTTTGGTACTCAAGTGTCAATAGTCGTACGTTCTACACCACTATTGGTACCCGATGTCAATAGTCGTATGTTCTACACTACTTTTGGTACTCGATGTCAATAGTTGTATATTTCACACCCCTTTTGAAACTATTTGTCAATAGTCGTACGTTTTCCACCACTTTTGGTACTCAAGTGTCAATAGTCGTACGTTCTACACCACTATTGGTACCCGATGTCAATAGTCGTATGTTCTACACAACTTTTGGTACTCTATGTCAATAGTTGTATATTTCACACCCCTTTTGAAACTATTTGTCAATAGTCGTACGTTTTCCACCACTTTTGGGACTCAGGTGTCAATATTCGTATGTTCTACACCACTATTAGCCTTCTGCAGCGTACCACAGACTCTACATAACCTCAAAAAACCCTAAAATGTTGCCATTTATTTTTCATCAATAATCAATGTAGACATCCACGAGGAAATCTAATTCCTTTTGTAAAATGTCTAATAAAAAATTTTTATTCGCTTCCGAAGAAGCTAATGTAATCTAACATAAGTGCTTAAGAGCACGGTTAGGTGTTTCTTTATGTAAGTTCTGCTAGTCTTCTGTGCTAAGTTATGGATTGAAGATTTGATTAATCTTGTGAAGTATGTGAGGTTGAATTTTATGAACCTTGCAAATGTTTCGGAATGAACTATTATTTTTTGGGGTTTGTTGTCTGCTTTGGAGTATCCTTGCGATACTTTTGTGTCATTTAATCAGTCAATTTTAATGAATCTGGTATCTCAAAGCAACTTATTTCCAATATCAAGCTAAATTTTCTTATCAATTCAAGTCAATGAGACTTTCCACGAGGAAATTGAATTCCTTTTGCAGAAAATCTAGGAAAAATTAGGTTTTTTGCATTTGCTGTTTAAAAAAACAGCAATTAGCTGACTATGGCATTGCCATAGTTAGCTTGGATCTTACACTCCTTAATTTTTGATGTTCTTATGTAGTTTGCATTCGCTACTTGTTCTTGTGAATTATATGACGAGAACCTTACAAATGTTATTGAATTCGAGCCTGCTGAGGATAAAGAAGAAAGACTTTATAGCTTCGATTTAAAATTCTCCAGCTAAGCTTGAAAGCGACGACTTTTATTTTAAAGCAAAGTTTGAAAGCGTTGACTCAATTTTAAAGCAAAGCTTCAAATGGTTGACTTATTATTATTATTATTTATTTGTCGACGTTACCGTCCGGAAGAATTAGTATTTATACATGTTTTACTTTTTACATTGATTAGTGATGCATTTCATATCACTATGGGTGACATAGAATCAAGCTTCTAATCTTCAAATCTAGGTTTCAAATAAACCAAGGCTCTCGTTTCAATCTTCTGTGGGCGTGACGTGATACATTTCAGGTCCGTTCTGACAATATTCCATTATAAGGTAATCTTGTAGCTCTCGTTCCTATTTCTCCCGCTACACTTCAAGTTCCTGATGCGTTCCTTAATCCAACGTTGCCCAAAATGCCCAATTATGGCTGGATCTCGTACATTAAGCAGTCGAAGTATCTAAACTTCTGAAAAAGAACAAATTTGGAAATGGCTGGATTCGAACCGACGACCTTCGAGTTACCATACCAAATTTGAGCCAAGCGCCTTAAGTAAATTCAAAAGCAAAGCTTTACAGCATCGACTCAATTTTAAAGCAAAACTTCAAAGTGTTGACTTAAATTATAAAGCGTTGACTAAAATTCTAAAGCTAAACTTCAAAGTTTTGACTAAAATTATAAAGCGTTGACTCAAATTCTAAAGCTTATCTTCATAATGATAAACCAGCCATAATTCAGCTCATCTTCAAATATTCAACAACTAATTTTATTTTGTCATACTTAATGCGATTTTCCACGAGGAAATTGAATTCCTTTTGTAGAAAATCATGAAAAAAAATTGTATTCTGTTTTACAGGTAACAGAATATTACTTCTTCAGCAATGTCTATGCCATTGCTGTTCACTTCGTTATTTTTAACATCGCAAAGAAATTCTTAAATAAGATGCATTCGCTCGGTGCTCTTGTGAAGTATATACTTCAACATTACGGAAACCATGCAAATGTTGTTCATTCTTTTTTTACTGCTGAGGTTATAGAGTGAAAAATAACTTATTCTGAGTGAGATATTATATTGAAAAGCGGAAACTTAATGATGAAGCGTTGACTTATTAATCAGGAGTTGACTTATTTGTGATGCGTTGGATTATTTTTAAAGCAATGACTTGTTTATGAAGCGTTGACTTGTTTATGAAGCGCTGACTTATTTATGAAGCTTTGACTTGTTTATGAAGCGTTGACTTGTTTATGAAGCGTTGACTTGTTTATGAAGCGTTGACTTGTTTATGAAGCGTTGACTTGTTTATGAAGCGTTGACTTGTTTATGAAGCGTTGCCTTATTTATGAAGCTTTGACTTGTTTATGAAGCGTTGACTTGTTTATGAAGCGCTGACTTATTTATGAAGCTTTGACTTGTTTATGAAGCGTTGACTTGTTTATGAAGCGTTAACTTGTTTATGAAGCGTTGACTTATTTATGATCTATTAGCTTTTCATAAAGCATTGACTTATTTGTTATGCCACTGACTTATTTATGAAGCATTGACTTGTTTAAGAAGTGAAGCCAAGCTTCACGCCGACGACTTAATTCCCTTTTTAACTTATTTATTAACATCAACGAGAAAATCAAATTCCTTTTGTTGATGTTGCAAAAAATTGCCAAATTTCAGCTGGGATGTACGAATGCACATCCCAAATTTAAAAAAGTTGCATTTTCAGTCAAACAAGTCCAGATTATTAGTATCAAGTTTCTGCATTCACTTGCAAATTATAGTTGGATAAATGCATGAATTCAGTCCGAAAGTGGAACGAAATGAGATAAGCGAGTGACTCAGGCTGAGTAAGTCGGAATTTTGAGTCAGAAATGGAGTTGGTATTGGTAGTTTTGAAGGTGGTGGAGTGATTTCAAGGGGATAACAACGTGATGGGGATTTGTTGGTTTTTGGAACATAGTTGCAATGGAGAAGAAGCTGGTTATGTGCTGATAATGAGACGGGGAAAAGTTACGCGACTACTTGGTAGGCTTGACTACCCCTGACACCTGTTCCTCATTTGCTCCTGATTGCAACGGCTGAATGTGAAATATTGCACGAACCATATCATCAAGGTTGAGTCATTAAAAAACATCAGTTATCCGAGTTATAAGTTTTCACTTTATTGAGCTTAATTTAAATAAAATTGATTTTTTTTAATAATCATTTAGAAAATAGTGAGCCTTAAAATTAATTAATTTGCCATATTTTGGTGCTAAAGTGATAAGTTTCGATACAAATGACTAGAATTTAGTAACTGCAGGCTGTTTGCAGGCACTGGAGCATTTAAAATTCAATGTTGAGATTTAATTTATAGTAATAACTTAAAAAGAGATCAAAAAGTGAGAATTTTTGCGAGATTTTTGGTGTTTTTGAAGTAATCTTTTAGAAAGAGCTTGCCTGGCTCAGTGAGGAACACTATTGAGTAAACAATCTAGGGATTCAAACTCATCCAGGGATTTCAACTTTAGACAAACTCAACTTAGAAATCGTATTTTGACGAAACCAGAGGTTCTGACCTGAAACTTACCGGGAATTCCATCATGAGACTCTCTTTGAGATCCTGACTTAAGTCGAACCAATTGTTATGATTTTAAAGATTCTGACTTGAACCAAGACAGTTACTCAGACTCAAAGTCCACTTAGAGAAGTCAAAAAAGCCCAATTCACCATCAAAACCTCAAAAAATCCCCCAAAATCTCACAATAAACCCACCATACTCAAAATTAACAACATACTAATGACTAGATTACACAATTTTCATATTTTTTTAGGCAGTTTTTATCATAAACTTAATAAATAATCCACAAATCCACATCCAGTTCCTCTTTAAAATGAGTCAATCAGATCAAATGCCGATGGAATTTCATTAAAAATCATCCCGCGCTTATATTTATACTTTAACTTCCGCTCAGTGAATGGATCATCTGTCTGTAGATCAATATTCTCCATAGTTGTGGGCAGCACGAGTCTAAAAGCATGTAAGAACAGCCTCGGTGATGATAAGCACTTTCCATATGTATAATCACCAACAATAGCATGTCCAATTTCAAGGCAATGAATTCTCAGCTGATGACGTCGATTGGCAGTCAGTGGAAGTAACAGGACCTTTGTGACTGGACGGTCATTAAAGAATCCTTTTTCAAGCACCAAAATCTTCGTTACTGAGCGTCTAGCATTTTTGCAATACATTTTCTCCCTAAAGCTGCACATTTTCTTACTCGTGTCCTTGTATCGAGTGTCATCTCCAATATCTATGTCTATTATTTCCATTTCCGAGTCTACATGTCCGCTGACAATCGCGATAAAGTAAAATTTTGAATATTTTGTCTCAAAATTCTCCCAAACTTCCTGACACGCCTTCCTATTCAGTGGTATACAAAGAATCCCAGATGTCGCAAAGTCCAGCCGATGTGCAAAGAAAAAGTCTGAAACTTCAGGTGATAGGACGTCTGGAAACATTTTCTTAAGCTGCGATGTGACAGTGATTTTAGACTTGTCGTTAGAGTTCAGCAGGACATCGTGCTTCTTGTTGACTATTAGGAAGTTGCTCGACTGATGCAGGACATTGAAGGTCTCCTGTTCCTTTTTCTTCTTGGAAAATCTCAAAATAAAATTTAATAAAAAATCAAGGAATCGAGTGAAGATGATTGAAAGGAAATTGATGACTTTTTCGAATAGTTCGTGGAACAGGAACTGAAGGATCTTGTCCAGGAGCTCGTCAAAGTTCACAAGCATCATTTTTGAGGCCCTTAAAAAATATTTCTATTTGAAAAAAAATTGATTTTTCACTTTATTTTTATTTGGCAGGGGAGCGTCGACTGAATGTTGTGGAATTTTTGAATTTTTTTGTAACGGACAAAATTTGAAATTCGTTTTGGATGTAAACACAAGTCAGATGAGGAAGACACTTGTTGATTTTATTTTTAAATTTTATTTAATTTTTTTGGCTTTTTTAGAATTTAAAATTGACTGTCGAAATTTGAATTTACAACTTTTCCCTCACAGCACAGCCCAAAAGTCTCACAAGCTTCACCACATGCATATTTTCTTAAGAATGGAGTACCAAGGACACAATAGCAGCTGACATTGAGTGACACAAATGGTGGAGAGCTGCATGATGGACATGGCTTCATGAATACTTCAACTTCTCCATGCACTATCGACATTAAAGTTATAATTGAAACTGCAAGCTGGAATATTATTTTCATTGTGATTTCTGATGACTTATGGAACTTAACTGGATTTAAATTTAAGTAGGAATGAAGGAATGACAATGTTTTTAGTTGTCTAGTCACGATTGTTCGTGATTGAGCTGATGTCCTAACTATGCCTTATTTTTATCCTATTGTTCGAGAATTGTGCTATTAAGTTTTGAGTCGAATTAGAACTAAGCATGTCTCTTGAACTGAATTTATCCCAAGAACTGAATTTATCCCACGAACTGAAATTAAACTTATTCTTAGAACTGAGTTTATCTTTAATACTGAACTTGTTCTTAGAATTAATCGTATCCTTTGATCCGAACTTATCCTATGAGCTGAAGTTATCCTTAAAACTGAACTTTTCTTTAAAACTGAACTCGTTCTTAGAACTAATCGTAACGTTTGATCTGAACTTATTCTATGAGCTGAAGCTATCCTTAAAACTGAACTTTTTTAAAACTGAACTTATTCTTAGAACTAGTCGTATCCTTTGATCTGAACTTATCCTATGAACTAAAGTTGTCATTAAAACTGATCTTGTTCTTAAAATTAATCGTATCCTTTGATCTGAACTTATCCTATGAGCTGAAGTTATCCTTAAAACTGAACTTTTCTTTAAAACTGAACTCGTTCTTAGAACTAATCGTAACGTTTGATCTGAACTTATCCTATGAGCTGAAGCTATCCTTAAAACTGAACTTTTTTAAAACTGAACTTATTCTTAGAATTAGTCGTATCCTTTGATCTGAACTTATCCTATGAACTAAAGTTGTCATTAAAACTGATCTTGTTCTTAGAATTAATCGTATCCTTTGATCTTAACTTATCCTATGAGCTGAAGTTATCCTTAAAACCGAACTTTTCTTTAAAACTGAACTCGTTCTTAGAACTAATCGTATCCTTTGATCTGAAACTTTCCTTAATACTGAACTTGTCTTTAATACTGAACTTGTTCTTAGAATTAATCGTATCAGTTGATCTGAACTTATCCTATGAACTGAAACTTTCCTTAATACTGAACTTGTCTTTAATACTGAACTTTTTCTTAGAATTAATCGTATCCTTTGATCTGAACTTATCCTATGAACTAAAACTGTACTTAAAACTTAACTTGTCTTTAAAACCAAACTTATTCTTAGAACTAATCATATCCTTTGAGCTAGGCTTATCCTAAGAACTGAAATTTTCCTTAATACTGAACTTGTTCTTAGAATTAATCGTATCCTTTGATCTGAACTTATCATATGAACTGAAACTATCCTTAATACTGAAATTGTCTTTAATACTGAACTTTTTCTTAGAGTTAATCGTATCCTTTGATCTGAACTTATCCTATGAGCTGAAGCTATCCTTAAAACTGAACTTTTCGTTAAAACTGAACTTGTTCTTAGAACTAATCGTATCCTTTCATCTGAACTTATCCTACGAACTAAAGTTGTTCTTAAAACTGAACTTATCTTTAATACTGAACTTGTTCTTAGAATTAATCGTATCCTTTGATCCGAACTTATCCTATGAACTGAACTTTTCATTAAAACTGAACTTTTCTTTAAAACTGAACTTATTCTTAGAACTAATCGTATCCTTTGATCTGAACTTATCCTATGAACTAAAGTTGTCATTAAAACTGAACTTGTCTTTAAAACCAAACTTATTCTTAGAACTAATCATATCATTTGAACTGGACTTATCCTATGAACTGAAACTTTCCTTAATACTGAACTTGTCTTTAACACTGAACTCATCCTTAGAACTAAGTTTGTCCCTTGAACTAAACTGTTAGAACTAAACTTCTCCTCCGAGCAAAGACATCTGTGAGAATATAAAAAAAATTCAATTTTCTGCAGTTTATTTAACTTTATTGTCAATTTAAATTATAAAATTCAAAAACAATTTTTAATCTTTCAAAAAGTTTCAAGCTCTTGTTCTTGGATTTAAATCACTTGGATCCACAATCTTCTTCTCACAGCAAAGCCCAATGGCATCACAAGCAGGTCCACATGCATATCTTCTCAAAATTGGTGATCCAAATACACAATGACAGTCACTATCGGGTGGTGCAAATGTTGAAGAGCTACAAGATGGACAGAGCTTGATGACTGGCCTCTTATCTGCTAAAGCAAAAGGTCCAAAAATGCAAAATGCAGCTACGATTAGGAGTAAAACTTTCATGGCTAATCACTTGGAATGACTGAAATTGACTGAATATTAGCAAAATTCAGTGAAATTAAAATAATAAATTAGCATTTTCGTGATTTTAAAAATTTTATGGCTGATCGTGAGTTTAGCGAGGCGGCAGGAGCGAAACTTTGGACTAGATTTATTAGCAACGAGTCAAAGGCAACAGAATTTGCGAATAAGATACCTGAAATTTAAGAACAGACCAGTCTAGTCTAGGTCTAGTCTAGGTCTAGTCTAGGTCTAGTCTAGGTCTAGTCTAGGTCTAGTCTAGGTCTAGTCTAGGTCTAGTCTAGGTCTACTCTAGATGCAGCTACAAAAATTACAAACTTTCCAAGAATTTAATTTCCTTTTATTCATCAAAATTGAAAAATTTTTAAAAATTTTCATCAATCCAGTTATAGACAGCACTTTCCAAGTGCATCACAAGCAAGTCCACAGGAATATTTACGAAGCTCGGGTGTTGATCCATCGCGGCAACCACAAGTGCTGTCAAAATCAGCTAATCGGCTTCTTGTACATGGTGGACAGTACTTCCTATCAGCATCCACAGAGTTGGCTAGAATTGCCAAAACTAAGGCAAAGAAAATGTAAAAAAATTTCATTGTGAACAGTTTTGAGGACCAAGGTTTACTGAGGTTGTTTTGCTGTAGCTTGTTATTCAGGTTGTTAAAAAAACACTTGAAGTAATATTTATTTTGGAGATATTTTGCTGATGAGCTTCAATGACGGCTTGATACTGAGTCTGTCTCGGGTATCAAATCATCTGAGTAAATTGAAGTTTTGTTCATATTTGATATTGTTGGATGTATGGAAGCTTGTACAGGAAAGAGCAATAAAAGTAAGTTTCTAGCCAACCTTTGTGCTGCGAAACAACTCATTAAAAGCTTATGAACCGCATACTATGTGCATGATTAACCTTAAAGATGTGCTTTTTTACGAAAAAGGTTGCCCACCACTGATCTTGAGCAAGACAAACGAATAGCTGGAACGGAGGGGTCGATTAGAAAGTTTGGTTCTGATCTGATAGAAGGTTTTGATAGACTAATCCAGTAGTTCTTAACCTAAGTGCCGCGGCACACCAGTAGTTCTTAACTTATGTGTGCTGCGAAAAAAATGATTGTTAAAGTCGGTCAAGTGAAATTTTTATGTAAAAAAATGTGCCGTGGACCAAAAAAGTTTGAGAAACACTGGACTAAACTTTTTTATTCGTCGTAATGAACTCAAATGCGCCCCAACCAAGCAAGTAAATAAAGATTAATTGACAAAAACTTTTCTTTTATTTTAATTAAGCTTGTTTAACAATTTTTTTTTTAAAATCATCAACGTTTCTTTAATTTATGCACAGCAGTAGCCAATAGCATCACATGCTGGACCGCATGCATATTTACGAAGCACAGGAACTACTCCATTGCTGCATGTACAGCTGCTGTCTGCTGAAAATGGTGTCGTAGTGCAAGATGGACAATTCACAGTAACTGGAACTACATGGCACTTCTTAGCTTGAGAAAACGTTATGGAAGTTCCAATAAAAAAGAATGTGAGAAGGATATACAAAAACTTCATTGTGGACGGTTTGGATGATGAAATGTTACTGAATTTGAGGGAATAATAATTCAGATGAGTTTCGTGCAGCTGAGGAAATTGGAGACTTAAATTGGTTGGATACAATAAGTTTTGTAGCTAGATTGGCTTATTTTGGATTATCCCGTAGAACAGTAAAGTTCCGCTGAACCTAGCTTGAGAAACACTGTCTTATAATTGAATCAATCCACTTTAAACCATAAAAAAATCCAATTCAAATCAGTGAAAAACACGAAAACCTATTTTGTGTGACGTCATCACAAGGAATTGAATTTCCTCGATGATGTCGATATGGAATTGATTGATAAGTTGCTATGAATGGTTGTGGCCACTTTCTTAATGTGTAGATCTTATAAATTGAGAGATTAACATCCTTTGCTATGTTATAATTGAGTTACTTATCATTTCTCTTATGAACTTTAATATTTGCTCTCAGCTATGCTTATTCCATAGCTTATCAAATTGTCTCCTTTTCTCTGATTCATTCTGTGATTGACTGTTGACTTGAGTAGACTTAAGTTTGCATCTCAGCTGGACTTTGTTATCAAATTATTGCTTAATAAATTCCAAAAAGTGCTGAAAATTGTGAAAAATAATTTCAAATTTATCTAAAGTTAAAAATTAGTGGAAGTAAGGAACTGAGCAGCAACAAAAATGGCTAAAATTGCTCTGTAAGTATGAAAAATAAATTAAAATTGATAAGAAATTGTGGATTTTCCGAAGTTCATTGGAATTAATTAAGATTGTGATTCTCAGTAAATTTTTAATCAGCAGCTTGATTTGTGTTTTATGGACGTTAAATGAGATTTTTTTGTTCTTTTAATATTTTTTCTTGTTATTTGCAGGTTGCTGTTTTGTATTGTTGGAGTTTATTTGGAATTGTCAGCATCGACAAGCATTGAGTGTGAATATGGAACTGAAAATTGGAAAATTCTTAAAAATGTATATTTTTGCTATGTCAATAATAATCCAAGCATAACAACTCGAGAATCAGCGGCAATAACTTCAATTTCTGGAACTCATCAAAGTGGAAAGACAAATTCTGATGTTGGTGGCTTTGCTGTTTATTCTAAAACTATTAATTATTTCCCGCGTGGTTTAGAAACTTTCTTTAAGAATATTAAAGCTATTCAAATTGATAATTGTAATTTAAAGGAAGTCCATCAAGAAGATTTAAAGCCATTTCCTAAATTAATTGAGCTTCATTTGACTTCTAATAAACTGGAAGTTCTCGAAGAGGATCTTTTTGATTTTAATCCTGATTTAGAATTTATTCATTTTTGGGACAACAAAATTGTCCACATTGAACCGAATGTCTTTGATCATTTAAGTAAATTAAGCTATCTTTACTTACTTTATAACTCCTGCATTGACAAAAAAGCTAAAAATTCAACTTCAGAAGTCAAAAATGTCATCCAAGCTGCAAAATCCCAATGCATTAATTCCGAATTTTCCTCACTCAAAACCCAACTTGAAAGCCTCGAAAAAGACTCAAAAACTTTAAATTCCCAAAAATTCTCTGAAAAATTGGCAGCCTTTGAAAAATCTTTCAATTCCTCAAAATTCGCCAATTTTCGTCCATTAAACTACAAATTTGAAGCTCTTAAGAATCCCACAATTAATTCCATAAACTCAAGCTTAACATGCCCAAAACTTGAAGATTCTCCCGACTCAAAAGATCCGCAAAATTGCTGCCAATTTGACCAAATTTCAATTTTAGACAATAAACTAGAAAATTTGACTCAAAACTTGCATAGCCTTGCTGAGACTTATTCAAACATGACTAGTGAGTTGTGGACAGTCCAAAAAGTCCAAAATGGACATAGTGACTTAAAAGTTGAGCTGAGCTCCTTAAAAAGTGGACAAGTTGACATCAAAAATACACAAAAGAATCTCAACAATGACATTAAGACTATCCAAAATGACCTAAAAGTATCCATGACTACTCAAAAGACATCCAATGACAATCTCGTACCTAAAATTACTGATGTCCAGAACATCCTTAAATCCACAATCACCGAAGTTGACACAAAATTGACCAAAAATTTAAATGACATAAAAACATCCCAAAGGACCCTAATAAGTGAGGTTATGTCCACCCATGAAGGTTCTGTTGCTAAAATATCCTCAAAAATTGACAAAATCTTGACAGCACAGGATGAGGCTATGCAGTCTCAAGCTAGTTGCAATATGACATTAAGTGACTTTAAGGATGGACAGAATGACATCAAAGTGACTCAAGTAGCTATAAGGACAGCTTTAACTGACCTTGGATCCAAATTTACAACCTTAAAGGACTTTACATTGACATCACAAGACGACATGAAAGGCTCGATCAGTGACATTGAAGCTACTCTTAGTGGCATAAAATCAGCTCAAGCTGAAATGAGTGCAACCTTAAGAAAGGTAAAGACAACTCAAAATGAGATCAAAATTCAGTTAGATGACTTAAAGATCACTAAAGTTAGTAATTCTGAGGAACAATCCTTGACTTCTCATGGGTCACAATGTGATGCATTTGAGGAACGCTTAACAGAATTTGAAGGGAGAAATTCAAGAAAATTGGCTAAAATTGAGAAGGATCTTGAAGTCACTCGGTCCAAAATATTGCTAGCTATTGACTCAAAGGTTAAGGCTAGCGAGGATCGACTTATGAACAAGATTGAGGAATTGTTGAATGAAAAATTGGGAAAATTAATTCAAGAAAAAGTTGAATTGGTTTTTGCTAATAATTTCTAAAGTTTAAAAATTAAAAGTTCAAAAATTTTAAACTTTAAAATTAAAAAAAATTAAAAGTTGAAAAATTATGAAGTAAAAAATTCAAAAAATTCAAACCAAAAAATTTAAAAAAATTAAAAGTTCAAAAATTATAAAGTAAAAAATTTAAAAAGTAAAAAATTCAAAAAATTCAAACTTTAAAATAAAAAAAAATTAAAAATTGAAAAATTATAAAGTAAAAAATTCAAAAAAATTTAAAAAAGTTCAAAGTTAAAAATTTAAAAAGTTAAAAATTCAAAAAAATCAAACTATAAAAGTAAAAAAAAAATTAAAATTTTAAAATTTAAAAAGGTAAAAATTCAAAAAAATTCGAACTTTAAAATTTAAAAAATTTAAAAGGTAAAAACTTTTCAACGTTAACAATTAAAACATTGAAAAATTTAAACTCTGAAAATTTAAAATAATAAAAGTAAAAAGTTCAAAATTGAAAAATTCTAAAATTTCAATTATTTGAAAAACAAAAGTTGAAACGTTGAACATTTAATAATTTAAAAACTGAAATAACACAAAAATACAGAAATTAAAAATTGTAAAAGAAATTAACAACTTCCTGAATAAAATATAATAAAAAGCTTAAATTTTGAGGTTTTTAAAAGTTTTTTTTATCATTTATTTATTTAAATTTTTCGCATATTTCTTTGTTGCATAATTCACAATTTTCTGTTTCCATTTTTGCATCTTTTCGTCAGAAAAAAAATCTCATTCTAATACTTGCAAGACAAACAAAATTTTAATTTTTCACAATTTAAAATAAAAATTGTCAAAATGTTGAAAAATTTGCAGTTTTTTTTTCATATTTTTGGCCACAAATTTAAGTTATTTTTTATAAATATAAAAAAATTTGTAAATGATTAGATTTTTTACGTTGATTCTATTAACTTTTTTTTTGATCTTTGAAAAATATTTTTTAAAAAATAATAAAATTAAAAAAATGGACGTCCAGCTAGAGAGCAGTCCGTCAATCGGATGACAATTGTTTTTATGACTTTAATTATGATAGACAAATTTTAGTGGTTTTTTTTTTGTAGCAAATACGCAAATTTTTAATGTATTTTTTGGATCTATTGACGATCAGTTGCACGCAATTTCTCCTCGACAGCTTCGCGCGATGCCTCTGAGAGATCAGTTGCTTGAATATACTTTTGCACTCCTACGAGGGACTTTTTAAGTGCATCGAATGATGATGAGTACAACATCTTCTTCTTGACCTACAAAATCACAAAAATAAAGGTTAGAAAAAAAAATTCAAAAAAAGTTTTAACGATCAAAAAATATCAAAATGAATTTTAATGGTAGAAAAAAATAAAAAAAAAATTCAAAAAGTTTAAAAAAAATTAAAAATAAATTTTACCGGTCAGAAAAAAATTTTAATAATCGACAAAAATTCAAAATAATTTTTAACAGCCAAAAAAAAAATAAAAAAAAATATAAACTGTCAAAAAAAATTTCAAAAAAATTTAAACGATTCAAAAAAAGCTAAATCCACAACACAAACCTTAGCAGTATCTGGGCACCATGACATTAAGAACAACTTTTGCTTTTTGGAACTTTCCGATGTGCCTTGACATTGATGCATATATTCGAAATCAAATAATCCATATCGGCACTCGCCTGGTCCGCCCACCTGAAGCTCCTCAAGGAACGAGTCATATTCTGCATTTCGTTCGCCGACTGCCTCAACATCAATTTGCTTCTCGTCGCGAATGTAGAAAATTACGTAGCGGTGCTTTTTGTCCTTCTTGATTTCCTCGTACGTTGTTTTGCACACATCTGAGACAGTTACTCCGGAAGCCTGGAAGTAGATTCAAAAAATGAATGGAATTTTTGTTGGATATTTTGAATGAAAATAAGAAAATTTATTTATTATTTTGTGTGTTTGCTATCTTTAGAGAATCCCATTAAAGAGTTTAAGCATCTCTGACTCTGTCACATTTTGTCTAAACAACCTCTTTATCATGTCACATGCAGTGATATTATTTTTAGATAATTTTACATTTTTTTTGTATTTTTAAGTACATTGTAAACAAAAAATTAATTTCAAAATGTTTAAAGTTGAGTTAAGAGTGCATAAGGCGCATTTTTTGGGAGTTTTTAACTTGTTCAAATTGAAATTTACAGTAAATTTGAGCAAAAGTGATTAATAGACTCCCATAAACTCCAATAACACCTTTTAACTGTCTTAAAAGCAAAATATCAACTAGCTAACGAAAATCCCCATCCAGCACCCATAACCAGTGACACAGCAGTTCATTATTTCCATTTTCACTCAACCATATTTTTTTTCACATCATAAAATTTATAAAACTTTTTTCTCGTTTTACAACTTCATCGTTGCAGTTAATAATAAATAATTTTATATTATCAAGCTACTTGGATCACACAAGTGTTTCAGTTTTGCTGTTGCTGAACTCACACTACCCACATATCATAATTATTTAGGCATACAATTTTAATTGATGGTGCACACGTGCAATTTCTTACTTGGATTGCTTCAAGATGGGAATTTAAAAGAGTTTTAATGATATTTAAATAGAATGACACTCAAGCTATGTCCAAAAACCATTCTGGCTCACTTCAGCTAGTCTAGTTCACAACTATTTCATTGAAACCATTGATCATCCAACAAATCGACCTCGATCGAAATCAATTCACATAAAATTCAGCCACATTGAGTCAAAAAATCTTCTTTATCATCCAAATCACATGGCAGAGATCAAGTTAGTGTAGCGTGTGCTTGGTGATAGACATTCAGCACAGCCACAGCACACATTCATTAATGTTATGTGTCTTGAGAGTGATTGAGAAAGGAATTAGAAGTAGAGAGAAGAGGTAAGTAAGATTTAAGAGCATTAAGCGCATTTTGATTCTGAGTGACAGCACCTTAACTTTATTAGTCCAGTGTGGATGCACCTGAACCCCAATAACTCCTGGTAAGAACACATGAGCTTTAAAATTCTAGTGTGAAGACACCCGAACCTCAACAATCTAGTGTGAAGGCACCTAAACCTCAATAACTCCTGGTGTAGGATCTGAGCTTAAATGATCCAGTGTGAATGCACCTGAACTCTAAAAACTCCTGGTAAAGACACCCGAACCTCAACAATCTAGTGTGAAGACACCCGAACCTCAACAATCTAGTGTGAAGGCACCTAAACCTCAATAACTCCTGGTGTAGGATCAGAGCTTAAATGATCCAGTGTGAATGCACCTGAACTCTAAAAACTCCTGGTAAAGACACCCGAACCTCAACAATCTAGTGTGAAGACACCCGAACCTCAACAATCTAGTGTAAAGGCACCTAAACCTCAATAACTCCAGTTGAAGGCACTTGAGCCTCAATAATCTTCTGTGAAAGCACCTGAACCCTAATAACGCTTCGTAAAGGCACCTAATAACGCCTCGTAAAGGCACCTGAGCTCCAAAACTCTAGTGTGAAGACACCCGAACCTCAACAATCTAGTGTGAAGCCACCTAAATCTTGATGAGAAGTCACTTAAATCTAACAGATGAAATGTAAAGCCACCTGAACATGCCAAACCTCCCTCAAAATCCCATCTACTGCACAAATAATCGCTACAAAATCTCATTTTTTAAAAATAAAACCGACCAACACGAAGAAGAAGTAAGAAAATTTATTTATAGCAAAATAATTAAAGAAAAAAGAATCGACGCACACACATCGTTCAGCATTAGATCACATCGAAAAGACTATTTTTTATCTTTCACGAAAAAAATGATTCTTAAAATCACAAAAACTAAGAGAAGTGAAAAAAGTTATCAAAAAAATATTATTTTCGAGGCCGCACACGCCTCCAAATGATGTGACAGATAATCCAGTTGTCGGTGTCGTGTGACGTCTCTTTACTGTCATCGACATTGTCACTCATTTTGTCGGTGACTTTGTTTTTTTTTTCTTGACTTTATCAATTTGTGTCGCTGCAGTTTTGCGCTTTGATGTGGTTCATTGAGTTGATTCTTTTTTATGCGACTGAAAATTTTTCTTTTTTTGAGAGTTTAAAATTCACCTTTCTTCCTCCTTTTTAATGTTGTTGTTGTTGTTGTTGTTTTGTGAGAAATTCTTCTTGATCGCTTTAATTTATTTTTAAATTGCGGCTTTATGTTGTTGTAAATTGTTTTTTGTGAGAAACTTAAGAAGATTGAAACTATTTTATTTATTTAAATTTGAGATTTGTATGCTATTGTGAAGGCATCTGAACTTAGCTACTCTAATGTGAATGCACCTGAACCTAGTCATTCAATTGTGAATACACCTGAACCTAGCTACTCTATTGTGAAGGCATCTGAACTTAGCTATTATATTGTGAAGGCATCTGAACTTAGCTACTCTAATGTGAATGCACCTGAACCTAGTCACTCAATTGTGAATACACCTGAACCTAGCAACTCTATTGTGAAGGCTTCCGAACTTAGCTACTCTATTGTGAATACACCTGAACCTAGCTACTATATTGTGAAGGCGCCAGAACTAAGCTACTCAAGTGGGAAGGTTGAGGTTATGTAATTGGTATTTTCGGGGTTTGCTGGAATTTTTGCAGAAATTATGGTTGCAAGTGACTTAGAGACCAGAAAAATTAATCAATAAAGTCAGTTCATTAAGTCATAAACCCCCAAAGCCCCCTCAAAATCATTATCACAACCCAACAAATCAATTCAAACAATTCCGCGTATTAAAAACTTTTCCATCAATAATAAATAGTAACAGAATCTCTCTCCGAGTCGCAATGACAATCAATCAATAAACTCAGTCGGTGCTATTATTAACCCACTATTGTATTTGATACAGTTGTCGTCGTTGCTATTTTATTTTACTCTTTTTTTTATTTCCTTTTGTCATATCAAATGACTCAACAATGTGATTCATGATTTATTCTTTATTTTTGCCGTGACTACTAAGCTTTCTGTTTTGACTAAACTTGCCCCCCCCCCCCCCCCTCCTGAAGGTCCCATCCTTTTGAGCTGGAGACACAAACTTGATCAGAATCTTTTGTACCACAACCTTTAGACCTACTGTTTGTAGTGGAATCCAAGTCACTTGCCAGCTCTGCACATTGCAAAGACTCGAGTACGTCTAAAGACCTGATGTACCCACCCTCCAACTCTACACGTGTCATATTATCTTTATTAATAAACATTGACTAATAAAAAAAAAATCGAAAAAAAAACAATTTTTCTTATCGACGGAAACTGATAAGAAAATCAAAGAAGATTTCTTGGCGTGCTTACCTGAAGTGGTTTTAGGGGAATTAAAAACATTTTTCGAACCATATATAGAAATTAGCTTTTCTTGTTCGATGACTAATCAATGTGAGGTAGTTGTTAATTACCAGAAGCTTAAGGTTAAGCTTAAGGTTTGGTCAAGGGTGTGGTAATGATGAAATGATCAAAAATGATCAAAATGTAATTCTTAAGATCCGCATCCTTGGGTTTGGCACATTTTTTGGTTGTTCTTATCAAAAATTTGTGATTTTAGCCTTTTGTGGCTTGATTTATGAAGAATCTCAACTTCTTGGTTAAGATGCCAGCATTTCTAGAATGTAAGAAAATTAGGTGATTGGCAAGCGGGAGCCAGCTTCAAGCGCCATCTAAGGGAGGCTATAGATCACAATTTATCTGTACGGCCAGCAAAGTAAGTAAGGAAGAAAAGAGAAATAACCTCAAGGTACCCATGGTCGACCCTCATAACTCCCTTGATCCACTTTAGCACTCAATTTCACTTCATAATCCTCAAAAATTTCTAATTCTCATGAAATTTTTCCAAAAATCTATTTCACAATTTTCACCAACTGAACTTCTTCCCTATTGACGCAAAAAATCCAAACTGACTCATAAATATTTCGTCATACTTTTGCTCGTTTTTCAAGCCTCTACATCAGTGATGGCCAACCCATGTCTGGTCTAGAACAGTCGTGTTTAAACTCTGCCCCACGAAAAATACTTGAAATCCCACGAACCGTATGCTGAACTTTAGAATGGTTTCGGTCATTGCTTAACATCAAAATCATGAAAAACGTTGGGCAACACTGCTCTACATTAATTTTTATTGTGTATGCGGCGAGTTATGACGTCAAGACACCTCATTTGGTGACTAATATTCAAAGCTATCTTCACAGCTAATTTTGTAGCATTTTGAAGTTTTATTTAAAATTAATATAATTGTGGTTTAGTGACAGTGGTGTCTGGATGCACATGAATGTCACATGTTGTGGTTATTTTTAATAAATTGATGAAATTTAATTATTTAGAGGCTTAGCTTACGAGATTAAGGCTATCTTTGAATGAGTTGTGATTAAATTTAATAAAAAAATCCTTAATTTTGGCTAAGATGGTCCGCAGAGGGTCATCATTGACACATCCTTAAGATGTTCTAGTAATAAATGCGATCAAACATAGCCTCAAGCTCAAGGCACCAATGACATAACCCTTAAATTCTCAAAATTCCCATCCAAGTCACCAAACCTTCAAATAACTTCAATAATCAGGTGTACAACAGCCAAACATCAACCAGCATCAATTTCACAATAACAAGAAGTCGTGACTCTTTTCTTCTTAATTCGTTGATGATTTGCTGACTGTTAAACTATTAGATCATCGGCTATTGAGTCACTTTTATCGATTCATTTGAGGTTATTTTTAGGATTTATTCAGAATGTTTTTTTTTTTGTGATTTTTCAAAGGAGATTAGTGAGGAATTGAAGGTGATGTGTCATGAATTTGGTGTATTTTGAGGTCATTTTTGTAGTCTTAGCGATTAAACTTTACGGATTTGATGCTTACTTTACTCTAAATGTCACAAATCAGTCACAAAGCTCAATCCAAACAGCACAAAATCAACAATAAAAAAAATAATTAAAATTAATATCATCAATAAAGCCTCAAGCAAGCTCATCACCGCCTTTTTTTTAATTACAGCAGATGATATTGACTGAAGATCGTTGCAACTTAATTAAAAATTCATTAAATTGCATTTTTGCGGCAACTTTTTCTTGATGTCAATTTTATTTTATTTTTGCAGGGAATTCTTGATAGATAAATTGTGAGTCTGTTGAAGCTTGTAGCAGTTAATTGAGAGATAAGGAACTAGATTGTTGTGAGGTTGTAAAGCGGTTTGTGAGGTGGATTGGAATGGGTTTGGATAAGAGCGACCGCTAAAGGTCTAAAATAGCCTTTGAAGCTTAATAAGAGTCCTAATAAGATCTAAACTGCAACCTAGTAGAAAAGTAAGGCCAAAGATAACCAAAATGGAGTTCAAAAAGGTAAAATCTGATCTAGGAGCCCCTAAGTGACCTGAGAGGGTCCCACAAAGCTCAATCCAACTTTCCAGCTCAACATTTCATTCAAAAAATTTCCATAAGCTCAAAAATCTCAAATCCACATCAACACTGCCATGCCCCTCAACATTTTCGATACATTTTACCGGTTTCACACACAACTACACCAGCTCACTCACACAATCTCAATTATATTTTCGAAATTACCAACACAATCACACAATTCACCAATACAGTCACATCACACACATTCTATTCCGCACACAGTCTTTTTGACCATATATGGCAATGAGTTTTGGAGTTTCAGTTGCGCTTTCCTATGACCAGATTGCCGACACATGAAATATTATAACAAAAAAAAAATGCACAACACAGAAAAAAAACTCTCTTTTTATGGAATTGTAAAATGTTTTTTTTTTTTGTTATCGCAGAAAATAAAAAATTATTTTTTTTTGGAGGTTATTTGAGGTTATGTGACGAATTTGTGTGGATGTCTAGTGGAAACAGATGATCGTTGGTGAATTTATGAATGAAATTTTGATGTGGTTTGGGATGGATCAATAAGATTGAAGGGTTATGGATAGCAATTAGGATAAAGTTGACAATTTTTCGGGAATTTTGGACAATTTTTTAATATTTATTAAATATTAAATTATTGAAAAAAAAACATACAAAATATTGAAATAAATCATAATCATAAGAAGTTTCCACACAGACAGCATTTGTAGAAGAAAAAAAGAGTCGATGACTCATTAATGTGCTTCTTGCTAATGAATTGAAATTTACAGAGAATTGATATGAACAGCAAGACAAGAGTAAGAGGAAGTTTGAATTACTCACTGATTTTTGAGCAGTTATCGTGAATTTTTTTGGTCTTGACTGTCAAGAGTATTGCATGAATCTAAGTCATAACGTACCTTGGATCAAGGAGGAGTCCCATGTGCTGCCTAAACCTTAACTTAAAGAAAATATCCATTCATTTCCCAATTTTTCACTTGAGTTCTTCGTTGGTTACTTCTTTTTGGGGTCAATCATAAGTAATGTCTGTCAAAATGGTAAATTTTTGGCACTCCCCACTTCCCACCTCCCCCCCCCCCCCCCCCTGTTGCACTTTGCTTGATCTTAGTGATTCTCCTGAGGATGGTTTGATAGGCTACCTCATGTCCCTTCATAAATCACAGTTAAATTCAATATCCCCCCAAAATATGGTCTATTACCCGAAAATCACGAGTCGGTTAACCAAATAGAAATCCGGCACCAAGCTGACGTAACTCTGGCATGGTGCTGGATTCGATTTCGAGTTCAGCACCACGCTAGAGTCACGCCAGCTTGGTACCGGATTTCTATTCGAGAAACCGACTTGTGCTATTCGGGTTAATGCCTCAAATAGCAAATAAAATCAGCGTCTGGAGTCAAATTACCCCTCTTCTCCCCCCCCCCCCCCCCCCCAAAGTTGAACCCAATTCACAAATGACTCCCCTTTTACACACAGTATTTTTTATTTTATTTCTTTGTTGCGTGATTGAGTCAGAAACAGACACGAGTAGAAGAAGAACAAGAAAAAAAAAGAATCCATAAGGGCAATGGCTTCTGTCAAAGACACACCACACACTTATTTATTATTATTATCATAAATGGCAAAAAATGTTGACGTTATTGTCTTGTGTCGTTGAAATTAAGCTTAAAAGAGAGTCGATGGTGCTTGGAAGGGAGTCTAGGAGGTTTAATTGGAGGGTCCATGGCTTGAAATTAAAACATTTGAGAGGATTATTGACTAAGTCTTGTCGTTGATGGTTTTTAAGGTACTCAGTTTAAGGTTTGAAATTCCTAAAGGTACTCAGCTGTTCAGTTGTACTTTATTGACTTAAACCCAGTGATTTACAATCCAAACTCATTCATAAACCTCATCATCAACTCAAACACTCATCCAGACACCAAACAACACCACCAAAATTTCCTCTCAATTCTCACATCTTTCTCCACAACCAATTGACACAAAAGTCTCACAAAGTTTTATTTTTTTATCTCATTTCATTGAGAAAGATTCAGAAACGCATAAATAGTAACGGAAGTAGACCATAAAAGTTATCCATAATTGCTCATAATTTCTCATTAATTAAATTTTATTTCAATAATAACAGCTCATTGCATTAGTCATTCACAAATGAGGTATTATGTTATGTCTGGAGATGTGGGAATTCGATTGTGGATGGACTGGGAGATGCTGGAAGGGATTGATGGTAAGGAGGTGAGGTTTGGGGTGATGTTGGCTGGTTGATAGGAGTCTTCATAGAAATTTACTTAATATTTTGATTTTAAATGTTCAAGACAGAAGAATTGAAGGGTTTTAAGGCACAACTTTGGTGCAAAACTGATCAGGACTTGATTGATCAATTCTTCATAATAATCGACACTATTGAAAGAGTTCCAGCAGCCATACTGATTCTTGCAAGACCTTTTAAAGTAGTTTTCTAGATTTGCATTCGCATTTCGTCCCGTACCAGCTTAATGCCGGCTTAATAACCTCTGTCCTACTATTGGATGTGTGTCAACTTGCTTAACAACTTCCACGAGCTCTTATCAATGCAACAAAGGGCATTTTTAAGGGTCGCAAGAGTACAATCTCGTCAATAATTCACAAAAATCTTTAATTAGAGTCCAAACCCATTCTTAAAGCATCTCAAAATCCATGAAAAATGCATCACGCATGATTCACAAATTTATCAACAAAAATTTATCTTTTTAACAATTTGTCCCCTACAATTTTATTTTCTCAATGTTTTTCTTTTCTTTCTCCTTCCCGAAAAAAAAAAAATCATCTCGAGTCGCTTTCCAAAAAGAAAATTTTCTTCCCGAGTCACTCCAACCTAAAAATATTTTGTTTTCTTCTTGAATTTGTTTTTTTTTCTCCCCCACATAAAAAAAAAAATACTTTTTTTTGTACGGCTGATGAGGAAAGGAAAAGAAATTTTGAGTTTTTTTTTTTTTGTGAATGGTTGAAAGGAGGTCTGTTGAGCACATTTTTTTGGGGGGTTTAAAGATTGAATTATGAAAATTTGGGGGGTTTTGAGAAGAATTTGAGTAATTTTAGGGGCTGCTGGTCGGGTAAGAGGGCGTTTGAGGGGTCTTATGGAGAATTTTGAAGAGATTTTAGATAAAAATGTCGAAATTATTGGAACTTGAAGAAGAATTTTATCAAATTTAGTTAAAATGTTCATAAAAATGGAAGACACGCTCAAAATTTGATGATTTTTTGATCACAATTTGGTTAAATTCTGCAAAAATCTACTTTAAATTGCCCACTTTTGAGAAAAATTGAACAAAACTTAATTAAATATCCTCGAAATTGTCAACATTTTTGGTCAATTTTCACAATTTTTGGCCCACTTTTGAGAAAAATTGAACAAAACTTAATTAAATATCCTCGAAATTGTCAACATTTTTGGTCAATTTTCACAATTTTTGGCCCAATTTTGAGAAAAATTGAACAAAACTTAATTAAATATCCTCGAAATTGTCAACATTTTTGGTCAATTTTCACAATTTTTGGGCAACTTTAAATCAAAATTTCACAAAAATCAGCAAACTTTTAAAAAATAACTCAAAATTTCAACCTAAAATTCACAATTTATTAGATTTTTTTCTTCAATTTTCTTGATTTAACCTTCATAAACCCCTTTTAGACCCCTCTAGAACCCCTTATGATGCCCCTAATGAGCTAAAAAGATTCTTTAGACTTGTCAAAGCCACAATTAGGTTCCTTTAAGCTCTATTAAGACTCTACAAGTCCAATTAAGGCTCCCATAGCCTCTCTTAACCTCATTGAACCCCTTTCAGCCTCAGTGAACCTCATTATGACTCTAAAATCCTCATTACGTCGCCTCTCCCCCTCTTCATATCCTCAAAACCCTAATAAACCCTTAAAACCTTAATTTTATTTTAAATCCACAATTATTTTTTTAAAATTTTTCTTTCACAATTTTGATCATTTTGGCTACACCCCAATCGCCCCTTAAAACCTCAGCAAGACACACCAATAAAAAATAAAATAAAATAAAATTCCACATACCATTTTTGATAATTTTTATTCTACTTTGTTTGAGCTCTGCTTTAATGTACAAAAAAAATGGAGAACCTCTTTTTTTGCGGTATAAAAATTGCTTTAATTTCAACTTTTTTTTAATATAAATTTATTTTCTTATTTTTTTTTTCACACAAAATTTCGCGTGCTTTCTTTTATTCCTGAATTTTATTTTTTTTAAATTTCTTTTTTTTCTACACTTTTTTTTTAAAAAGAAAAAAATGAGCGGATTTTTTTTTCGTAAGTTTATTGAGGCAAATGAGATGATATTCACGGCGCGGTTGTGCGGTGACTGAATAACGGCAAGAGACGATAAATGGGAAATTATTTTTATGTGTCTGATGATGAAGTTGCACCAATACACTTGGGATGGGGAGTGTATGGATATGCTGTAAGTTATTGTGGCTGTGTTGGCTTGTTGGATTCAATTTTTTTGGCTGTGTTGGAGTTCGAAAATTCGAAATTAGTTGTTCGAATTTTCGATGAGTTTTTGCGATGACTTTTTTCGATGAAATTCGAAAGATTTTAAATTGTGAAATTTCGTTGGATTTTTTTGACTCATTTTAGATGCAGCCTCTGTTTTATGCTGGCTCCTGGAATGTCATAGGCATTGAACTCTCTCTCTATTGGGAATCGAACCTACATCCTCCCATAATATATCCGATCAGTTGCCAAACCACTCTTGTACTGTTAGATCCGCCTATAAATAGCTCGATACCCAAGATTCTAACTTGCTTAGACACCACAGCTGCATATCCATTGGTTAAAACTCACAAATACTATCAAAATTTGTACCTAACTGTGATCATACGATGCAGTCTAATTAGGAATCTTTACTTATTTATTCCACTGCTTAATGAGAATCTTCGATACCTGAGAGAATATCCTCAAATTATTAACTTTCTCACTTTACCATTATTTACTAGACAGTCGACAATTGTACATATTGCTTCCAGTTGAGTGGACAGAAAGAGAACTTATCATTAAGTTTAGGCTTTATTTGGATTTTTAGATTGCATTTGAGGCAAAAACCTTTCAGGAACAATATTTAAAAAAATGACGATCCAACAAGTTCCTCAAGAATTAAACAAAATATCCAACATCAGCCTGTCATTTGCTGGCTGTGGGTTCCTAGGAATTTATCATGGTAATTAAGTTCAGTGGTTTGGATGTCTGCAACATCTGTGACATCAAATCTCTTATTTTAACTTCTATTGCATCTAAAAAACATCACATTTAATTCCAGTCGGTGTCGGAACGTGCTTCAAAAAGTTTGCATCACATTTGCTGCTTCAAAACATCGTCGGAGCCTCAGCTGGAGCTCTTGTAGCTACACTATTGCTGCTTGATCTGCCGATGGGTAAGTTTATTTACAATTATTCATTCAAAGCCTTATTAAACCTCAATTTACAGACTTTGTGGCATCAGAATTCTTCAAGATCGTCGCAGCAGCTCGCAATCACTCTCTCGGTCCATTCTCGCCAGCATTTGACATCCAAAAAGTCTTAATTAACCGACTGCATACATATTTACCAGAAAATGCACATAAAACAGTCACTGGACGCATCCACATCTCACTTACTAGAATATTTGATGGCAAGAACATTGTTGTGTCGCAGTTCAACAGTCGTGAAGACCTGATTGATGCGCTAGCTTGTTCCTTCTTTATTCCTGGATTTTCTGGAATTTTACCGCCAAAGTTTCATGGAGTTCGGTACATGGATGGAGCATTTTCTGATAATTTGGTGGCTTTGGATGATCACACAGTGACTGTAAGTCCATTTTGTGGTGAGACTGACATTTGTCCGAGGGATGAAACTGAGTTTAAGTTCCATGTGAGTTTTTTGAATCTATAAAAATTAAATTAAGCTCTAATATTTGAATTATTATAGATCAGCCTCTCAAACACCAGCATGGAGCTCACAACAAGCAATGTATCCCGTCTTCTTCACGCCCTCATCCCGCCATCTCCAAAAGAACTTTCAGATCTCTGCCAGAAAGGCTACAACGATGCCCTCAACTACCTACAAAGCAACAATCTCATCGCCTGCAATTCATGCTCAGTAATTCAACATAACTTCATCATATCAAAGGAACCGCCAACACATTATGACCCAGAATGTGGACGATGCACAGAATCAAGGGAAGAGTCAATGCACGAGTCGATGCCTGAGCAAGTTTTGAATATTTTATCGACACATTTGGAAGGACCGAATTGTGCGATGATTAAGTTTTTCAATACAATGGCAATTCCGCTGTTGATTCCTTGCAGCTTGGCTAACTTGTGAGTTTTTTTTTTGTTGATTTTTTCGAGGATTTTGAGTTCAATTTTGGATTATTTTGGCAGTTTTTTGGTGAAAATCTCGAAAGCAACGAACTCAATTTATGAGTTTAGGAGGTCAGTGACTGAAAATCTACATCAAAAGTTCATCAGCGCACTAAGGGAGTTGAAAGCGAGTGATCAGCATGAAGACAATGATTCTGAGGATCCAATCAGCTCACATAGCTCAAGTGACGATGGATTTTCGGAAGACTGTGACCATGGCTGCATGTAGAGGATGTGAAAATGTGAAATAAAAAGTTTTGACAGTAAAGTTTGAGTTTTTTTTTGGAAGTTTTAGGGTTTGGTAGCTGTAGAGCTCCCCTCGAACATCTTAAGCATCCTTTCTGTCCACAAACCCTTCCACAAACCACAAATAGACCATTTCAAGTCATTCCCATCATTATAATCACCAACAACAGCTCATCAATCCACAAAAATTACATAAAAAATCAACAAATTCTCCAGAACATATCCACAACTTCACGTGTACACCCAAATTAAAATTCAGGTCATTTCTTATTGTATCCAATTCCATGTCATATGAAAGTGAAATCTTTGAAACATCAGAAGTTCCAAATTATCATTCAAACTGGTTTTTCGGTGCATAATTGCACAAATTTTCAAGTTCATGGACGTGAATCCCTGCAGAATGACAAGAGAATCCGTTAAGTAAATCAGATCATTGTTTCACTTTTTTTTTTCGGCAAGTATAAATTGGAGAGGCTGATGAGACTTTGGAGTCATTTGTTGGTGAAATTTTAAGCAATGAAGTGTCTTGAGCTGATTTTTGGTGCTGTGATTTGTGGTTAGTGGAATTGTGAATTTTTGCGAGAAGTGCTGTTAGTGATTGTTAACCTCAACTTGACATAATTGACCCAAATTCTCATATTTTCTGTAAATTAATATAAAAAAAAATATTTTTAAATTTATTAAAATTTGCAGTTTTGCTGATTAAAGCACAAACACTTGATGATCCATTTGATGAGAATGAAGTTGATTTTTTGGATAATTATGACGATTATCAAGCTGGTGAAACTAGAGCCGCAGCTATTCCTTTAAATAATGCTGGAAGTGAAGCAAGTAAGTTAAATCTGGTTGATCAACTAGTATTACCTCAAATTTGGCCATATAGCATCAATAAGCTAATGAATTAACCTCAAAATTAACAACATAGCCTCAAAATTGACAACATAGCCTCAAAATTGAGGAAATTACTTAAAAAATTGACAACATAACCTCAAAGTTGACAACAAAGCATAAAATTTGGCAACATACTCCAAAATTAACAACATAACCTAAAAATCAGCAACTTACCCTTAAAATTTTAGATTATAGCCTCAAAATTTGACAACTTAACCTCAAAATTTGAGAACATAGCCTCAAATTCGATTACATTGCCTTAAATTTGGTTACATAGCCTCAAAATTGACATCATAACCTCAAAATTGGTGAGATAGCCTCAAAATTGACATCTTAACCTCCAAATATAGCGACATGACATCAAATTTGGCTACATAGCCTCAAAATTTCGCAACATAGCATCAAGAAGTTAATAAATTAACCTCAAAATTGACAACAAAGTCTCATATTTGGTTACATAGCCTCAAGATTGACATCATAACCTCATAATTGACAACAAAGCCTTAAAATTTGACAACATCACCTCCCAATAGAATGACTTGACTCCAAAATTAACAACATAACCTCAAAATTTGGATACATAGCCTCAAAATTGACATCATAACCTCAAAATTGGTGAGATAGCCTCAAAATTGACATCTTAACCTCCAAATATAGCGACATGACATCAAATTTGGCTACAAAGCCTCAAAATTTCGCAACATAGCATCAAGAAGTTAATAAATTAACCTCAAAATTGACAACAAAGTCTCATATTTGGTTACATAGCCTCAAGATTGACATCATAACCTCATAATTGACAACAAAGCCTTAAAAGTTGACAACATCACCTCCCAATAAAATGACTTGACTCCGAAATTAACAACATAACCTCAAAATTTGATAACATAGCCTCAAAGTTTTGGAACATAGCCTTTAAAAATTTAATAACTTCAATCTCAAATATTTGCAAACTTAACCTCAAAAAACAAATTTCTTACCTTTCAGACTTCCCAAAACTCACCCTTACCCTAATCAACCCCGCCGATAAAGCGCAAATTTTTGCTTTCACATACGCTGATACTCCGAAAATTCTTACTCATCCATGGTTCAATTGGCGACTTCAAACCTTGATCTATGCTTTTGGATTTACTGAAAACATGGCAAGTGTTACAACACAGGCTATTATTGATGCTTACTTTAAACGAGGTGGATTTAATATCCTAATTATTGACTGGTCAGCATACAGTGGAACAGTTCCAAATGATTATAATGTTGCTGTTGGAAATATGAAGGCAGTTGGTGGACTGATTGGTGGGAGATTGTCATCAATATTTACTAGAGCTATGCTGAGAAGGATGCATTTGGTTGGGTGAGCATCTTTTGAGATATTTTAATCAATTTTTGGCAGTTAATTCATTTCCTAATTTCCACAGACACTCCCTAGGAGCTCATCTCTGTGCCTATGTCAATCGAGGAATTCCAAACAATCTTTTCACTGAAAGAATCCACAAAATTATTGGTTTAGATCCAGCTGGTCCTCTGATGTATGATGTGGCATTAGGAAACAAGCCGTTGAGTTCTAGTGATGCTGAAGTCGTTCAAGTGATTCACACTGACATGCTGCAAGCTGGAGCTCCATTTAAATCAGGAACTATTGACTTCTATCCAAATGGTGGTGGAATCAATGGCATTCAGCCGGGATGTCCGATTTTTGACAAAGCTAATTTGTTTATTCCTGGAAGTAAGTTGACAAAAAGCTGTTTGGTTATCTAGCTGGTTGTATAGCTAGATGAATAATCATCTGTATGACTTACTGGATGTTTAGCTCGGTAGCTGGTTGCTTGACTGACTGTCTCGCTGGTCTACTGCTATTTGATCTAAATTCATCATTTTAATCAGTCAATTAATTTTATTCATTTTTAATTCAAATCTAGACTTTTGCTCACACACCCGATCTGTGCTTTACTACGCCGAGTCAGTCAACAACAAGGAAAACTCATTTGCAGCTACTCGATGTGGAAACTATTCAGATTATTTATTTGCACGATGTCAAAGACAAAATCAACAAATGGGATTTAATGCGAAGGATCACGAAATTGGAGATTTTTATTTACAAACCAACTCATTTGCACCTTTCGATCGTGGACTCGCTGGTGCTACTTATTTATTTACAGCTCCTTAATGTGTTACAACTTTTATTTATTTTTGAATAATTTTTTCATTTTTATTGAATAAAGTTGGTCGATTTTAATTGAATTTAGTTTTTTTAAGGTGTTTAATGACCAATGTTAGGTGCTTGGCAGGGGTGTGGAACGTGAAACTTGATTTTTGATCATTTCTCATCAGTTCCACGATTTTGGTGTTAGACATTGGGATTTATTTTTATAAACAGCATAAGTCAATAACTCAAGTGTTATCAATCAATAAATTCACATTTAAACCTTAATTAATAATTAAAAACCATGAACCTAAATTCAAATTTTGTCAACGGAAGCCATTAAGATAGGGAATAACAATATATGTGACTATAAAGCTGAATATTTTGGAAGCTAGTTGTTGATTATTGAAGCTCTTTTGTGAAATGAAGTTGCTTTTTCATTGTGGATTGATTTTTTGTGCTGTAAGTTCAGTTGCAGAAGCTTTTTTTGACAATAATGAAGTTTTTGGTAAAAATAGGCAATTTATTGGTGTAAGAGTCAATGAAATACTCGAGGCAAGTAAGTTAGACAGCTATAGCCTCAGTTTTTTATAAAAAAATGGTATTATAACCTCAAAAATTTGAACATAACCTCAAAATGTTCAACATAACCTCAAATTTTTGAACATAACCTCAAAATGTTCAACATAGCCTCAAAATTTTGAACATAACCATAAAATTTTGAACATAACCTTAAAATTTTGAACATAACCTCAAAATGATCAATATAACCTCAAAATTTTGAACATAACCTCAAAATTTTGAACATAACCTCAATTTGTTTAACATAACCTCAAAATGTTCAACATAACCTCAAAAATTTGAACATAAACTTGAAATTTTGAACATAACCTCAAAGTTTTGAACATAACCTCAAAATGATCAACATAACCTCAAAATTTTAAACATAACGTCAAAATGTTCAACATAACCTCAAAATGATCAACATAACCTCAAAATTTTAAACATAAAGTCAAAATGTTCAACATAACCTCAAAATTTTGAACATAAACTTGAAATTTTGAACATAACCTCAAAATTTTGAACTTAACCTCAAAATTTTGAACATAACCTCAAAATGATCAACATAACCTCAAAATCCTGAACATAACCTCAAAAATTATAAATCCTAATCAAACAGAATATCCAAATCTGCATCTGATCCTCGTCAATCCCTACAACAAATCACAAACAGCAGCATTCACTCTCCAAAACCTAACAACTATCTACTCGAATTCCTGGTTCAATCCAACTAGAAACACCGTCATTTATGCCTTTGGATTTACTAAAAATATTGACGATTCGCTAAGTCAGACTATTTTGGATGCTTATGTCAAAAGAGGTGGTCACAACATAATTGTTATCGATTGGTCTGCCTACAATGGAGTTACTGTAGCTGATTATCCAGCTGCTATTGAGAATATGAAAGTTATTGGTGAACTTGTTGGTGCTAGAATTGCAATGACTTTTAGGAATTTTGCGACACTGAGGTTTCATTTGGTTGGGTGAGTTGCGACACTTTTGGGGATTGTTTGTAAGCCAAAGGCTCATTAGCTTCCTTGGGATATGATCCTAAAATTTAACCCGAAAAACCAGCTTTAAAGCTTAAATTTCTTGAATTTTGAATTCCAGCCACTCCTTAGGAGCACATCTAGTTGCCTACATCAACCGCGGAATTCCAAAATCATTCCTGACTCCACAAATTCCAAAAATCATTGGATTAGACCCAGCTGGTCCGTACATGTATAACTCGTCCTACAATCATCATCCACTAAATGCTTCAGATGCTTCAACAGTTCTTGTAATTCACACTGATATGATTGCATTTGGTGCACCTGTAAAATGTGGAACTATTGACTTCTATCCCAATGGAGGTGGGAAAACTGAAGTACAACCTGGATGTCCACCTTTAGATTTCGTTGATCAATTTGTCGCGACTAGTAAGTTTGCCTTTTTTCAAGGAAATTTTAATGAACATAAAAACTTTGCTTTATTTTGTAGATTTCTGCTCACATCAAATGGCAGTTTATTATTATGCAGAATCTGTGGCAAACAAAGGAACGAATGCATTTGCAGCAACTAAATGTTCAAGTTATGATGACTTTGTAGCTGGAAAGTGTCGATCGAGAAGTCAACAGATGGGCTACAGTGCAAGGGAATATATGACAGGAGATTTTTATTTGCAGACTAATAAAATTGCACCATTTGATCGTGGATCCTTAGGTGTGACATATTCTAGCAGTACTGCCTGAATATTTTGTAATGTTAACAGTTGTTGTTGTTGAATAACTTTGACCTTTGACTAAAAAAGTGCCCAAACCTTGGAAACCTTTAAAATCTTCATTTGATCATAACAACTCAATTTATAGTTTTTTATCAAGTTTGAACTTCTTATCTGTCACACAAGAGAGAGAAAAAACATTCATTTCCAGTTCCATTATCACATTGAATTGAAATAATTTCATTCAGTCTAGTTTGAGCGTTTGTGTCAATCACATCTAATTTAGTAAACGTTGAATAGAAATTGTTAATATTATTGAAAATGAGACGACCAACTTTGTTCTACATTCCATTGAGTCCACCAGCAAGAACTGCATTGATTACTGCTAAGGAAATTGGACTTGATTTAGAGGTTAAGTAAGTTAATTTAATAGAAATTCCGGCAAACCCAAAAAACACGTCTTAAATACCTTAAAAATTGAAGGAAGTGCTTGACTCCTGACATTTAACCTCCTAAATGTGGGTACAGCTCTGCAAGAACTCAGGGATCCGTTCACTTATGACGTCCGATATTAACGGTCATTTTTCAAAAAAGAACAAAGGAATTCCAGAAATTTCTATTGTTCTTTTCTTGCTGACCCCCCCCCTCTGGACGTCATAAGAGAACAACCCCTCAACAGCTTTTCATAATAACATGACAATTCTCAAGTGCCAAACTTTTGAACTTTTGTCTCTCGTGAGTTAATAAACAATCATATCACATACTTCAAGATGAAAACAAGGCACGTGTGCTGATTAAAGAGTTTTTTTCGTGTTCAAACAAAATAAAAACAAAGTTTATCAAATTTTTCAATCAAAGGGTCGTTCATAAATGACGTCTAGGGGGAGGGGTTCTAAAATTTTGCGACACCTCAAACAAAAGAATTTTTTTTCCATATAAATTTTCTAGCAGGGGGTCCAAAAAGTCATTTTTTTTACGGGCGTCATAAGTGAATGACCCCAAAAGTGACTCATGTTAAACTAGATTTTAAGAGATGCAGCAAGGCTATGAGCTCAAATAGTGGCATTAGATTGAATTAGTTTTGATTTTGAAAAGGTCAATAAATTTTGAAAAAAATGCGCTTCTGACATCCTGAGTCAGTGACTTTCTTACTTGTAACAAACTATTGTCAAAATCTAGCACCTTAAAATTCAAGGCAGCTTAACATTTAGGAGACATTAAGGTAGTTTTTGAAGAGCCACACCCAAACAGCACAAGTCGGTTAATCGATCAGAAATCCGGCACCAAGCCGGTGTGACTATGTGACTGTGCTGGATTTAAATCAAAGCATTTCAGCTATTACCAAAAATTCATCTCATAGTTCACTTAACCCTTAATTTTCAGAATCGTTGACATGTTCTCCGGCGAGCATAAAAGTGAAAAATATCGAAAAATTAATCCACTTGCTAAAGTTCCAGCCTTAAGTGATGATGACGTTTATGTCTGGGACAGTCATGCAATTGCAATTTATTTAGTAGAACGGTACGCGACTGATGACATTTTATATCCGAAGGATATCCTAATGCGCACAAAAGTCAATCAAATGCTGTTCTTTGAAGCTACCATCTTGTTTCAAAGACTTTATGACACAGTTGTGCCAATTTATCAGCAAAAAAGAAAGGAACTGACTCAAGAGAACATCAACAGTGTTCATGACGCTTACGAACTGCTTGATGGATTTTTCCAAGAAGATCAGAAATATTTTTGCGGCAGTCACATGACAATTGCTGACATTAGCATTTGGTGCACTTTACTGTCGCTGAGATTCTTAGTTCCAATTGATGAGCACAAATATGGAAAACTTGAAAAATGGCTTAAATTAATGAAGACTCGACCGACTTATGAGCTCAATCAGAACGGCGCTAATCAACATTATGGATTTATTAAGGCATGCATGGAAGGTAAAGCATTCGTTCCGGCACCGAGAACGTCAAATTGAAGTTTATTGCTGGATAATTTATTGTGAGTTTTATTGGCGGTGTAAAGCAAATCTCAATTAATAAAATAAAATGTTGTTTTTTTTTTAAATTGCAAAATTAAATTTTTGGGGTTTGGTGTATTGTCCTCAATCACTTTGACCCTAGAACAGTGATGGGCAACTTAGAACAGTGGTGCACAACCTTTTTCTGTGTCACGGTACACATTTGTGGAGGAGACCACGATCAATATTGCACACCGAAGAGTTTTTCAAACAATTGTGTATCACGGCACATAGGTTAAACATCACTGTCTAGAGCAGGGTTGTCCATACTGTTAGCCGCGCCACACTGGTGTGCAGTAGAATTTTTTGTAAAAGACACGAGTCGCATGCTGTGTGCAATTTTGGTATTGGTTTACCCCTAAATTGTGCCGTGGCTCAAAAAAGTATGGAGAACACTGGCTTAGAGTATCGCAATTTTAAAGACTTTTTAATGATATTGGATCATTAGCTATCTCCAGTGCGTCCCTTGACCGCCCCTCTGCTTCAATCTTATCAACAGACATTCCACACATTTTGATTATCTCAAATGAAAGCTAATACCTTAAAAAAATAATTTCACAATTTTTACATCCATTAAAATAGTTTTATTATGATTACATCAAAAAGATAAGAATAAAAAATGTTTAATCAACAAGACAATAAAGTGTTAAAAAATGTGAGATAATGAAGAACTTGTTGGCATTAGCTGTAGCCAGAGTTGTAGTGAGGACTGAAACACAAAAGCTGATTCTTAAGGATTTTCCTTACTTCCTGTTATACAAAACTTAGCTACACTTAGGGATCGTTCACTTACCCGAATGACACACGTCGGATCATTAATCTGGCACCAAGCTGGTGTGATTCTGACATGGTGCTTAGGAGCGTAGTCCGGAGGGGATTTGGGGGACAAATCCTCCAACGTAAACAGAAATTTCTTTATTTTGCTAGGGTTTTTATGAAAAAAATCCTCCCAATTAAATTTTTCCAAACAAAAAAAATTCCCCCCCCCCCCCCCTTCTTCAAATTCCTGGCTACGCCCGAATGCTGCTAGATTTAAATCGAAGCTAAAACCATGCCAGAGTCATGCCGGCTTGATGTTGGATTTCTATCAAGGGTGTGGAACTGAAGAATTACATTTTTGATCATTTTTGATCATTTTTTGATCATTTTTGATCATTTTTGATCATTTCATCAGTGCCACACCCTTGATTTCTATTCGATTAACCAGATTAATGGCAATTTTTCCAAACAGAACAACGGATTTCTAGTGTTCTTTTATTACTGACCCCCCCTCCGGACGTCACAAGAGAACTGCCATTTATTATGCAATGCCAAAAAAACGACTTTATAGATCCTTGTCATAAAATTTGAACAAAGAAAAATTTGTCTTGTTTGAACGGTCACAAAATCTCAAATCTGCCCTCCTAACCTAAAAAACCTTTAAGTAAACAGCCCTTTAAGCTAGAAGAAATTGAGTCACTGAAAGTTCAAAAAAAATTAAATTTTTGTTTTTTAACATTTTTTTATTTTTTCAATTATAAAATTTTCTACTTTTCATAAATTTAAGATAATTTTTCTTACAAAATAATATGGAAGATCTTATTTAAACATAAGGACGGAAGATTTTACATTTATTGGCTTGTTGATCTTTAAAGTCAGATCTGGAGATTTATAAGATTAGTTCTTATTCATACTAGTAACTTTCTTTTTGGACGGCATTAATTTTTCTCATTTTGGTGACATTTTTTTAAATTTTAGACTAATTATATTTTAAGTTCCGTTCACTTATGACGTCAACATTTGGAATGGGGTCTTAAAAAACGTTTTGCCGGACGTCAAGTAAACTCTTAAATTCCTTTAAATTTTCAATTTTTTTACATCTTTGCTATTTTTCAACATCAGACTTCATTTGTTATTTTAAACCTACAAAATCTTATTATTTTTTTACATTTTTTTTATACATTTGTGGCATTATATTTCCTTGTGTATGACTTCTCACGCTTAATTGCTCGATGAATTCCAATAACACCGATAATAAAAAGCACATTCAGAACCGAATATCCAATATAAGTCAATGAGACGTTCTTGATGCCTAATGCGAATGTTACGGCTGATAATAAAATGGCAATGATGTAGTATGGAGGGAAAAAGAAGAAGGAGTTCTGAAATTTGTAAAAAAATGTATTAGTTCGGATTTGATAAAATATGTCTGTGAAGGACGCGGAAGCAGGTTGTCAGGGAGTGATGAAACTTGTCTTGAATTTCGTCCATGTTACGTCCATTTATGTCCCGAATTTAAATATTTTCGTCCTCCTTCCTATAACTGGATATACCCCTTACAAGATTTTGGGTATCTTTCCGCGTACTTCACTTTTTCAGCGAGAGTAATTATAGGAACTTTATTGCCGAATTGTATATGAAAATGGATCTACTAATTACGTGCAATTTTGTCCGGCAAAAATTTTTGTAAACGGATATAACCTGCAAGAGTTATGGCCTGTCAAAGTTTTGGACAGTAATTGACTTTATTGTACGACAGCTTATGTTTAAGTCAGAATCTACATAATCAAAAAATGGCTCGTCCTGAGCGGGATTGAACCTGGCACCTCACAATCAGAAAAATCATTCTTTTGGGTTTTGAAGCTCGAAAAGCTCGAAGTTGACATGCATTTATTATGAACTTTACAAAATCTGAGTCAACTCCGAGCTCTGAAAGTTATGTATGAGGATTTTGGCCAGTGATGGCCAACCTATGTGCCGCGACAAACTAGAATACCGCGAAAAATTCAGGAAAATCCCACCAACCGTGTGCCTTGTGCAGTTTCGGTCATGGTTTACCATCATGGTGTGCCGTAGCAAATAAAAGGTTGACCACCACTGGTCTATGACCATTAAAGTATATTTTTAAGTCCAATAACCATCAACCACACACAATACCTTAGCAAAATCAACAAATTTGCAATCATTTCTCACCTTTTCTCTTGCTGTATTAACACCTAAAGGCAGAAGAGCGTTAAACAAGATTCCCAAGAAATAGGCGCTCATCTCAACTATCAGACCATGTTCAGCATCTTAAAGTAAAAACTCAATTAACAAGTTAGCTTATCAAAGTCAATACAACATCAACTCACCCATATAACTCGTCACATTTGGATTAAATTCCCTCCTCGACACGACTGTAAATCTATTAATCTCATTTGTCTGTGTTAGTTCCACAATTTCGTAGAATATTAAGAATCTGTACAGGAAGAATGCTGTGCAACTGACGACATTAAATACTGAAATAATGAATGCTGTCTTTGTTATTGTCATGATTGCTGAATTTGTTGCTGTCTCTGATGAATGTGGAAATGCTAATTAGTTTGCTGTCTAATGAAGCCTCAGGGTTGGGTTTGTTGATGCTGCTTTTGTACTTCTGGAATTGGATAAATAAGAAAGATTGTTGTTTATTGATGGTTGCGGGGTATTAAGGGATGTAGGACGTGGTAGGGCATTGCTATTGACTAAACTGTTGATATTTGGGTAAGACACTGGAACAGCCAAAAAAAGCAAAATTATAAAAAACCACAAAAAACAAAATCTACAACCAGCAACATCCGTCAACAAAAGAATGCATTGCTATTCATTCACAATTCACTGCATGACCGATCGTCATCATCATTGTCTCTCTCGTACACGCGCTCACCAACACAACTACAACCTCCAAAAAAGTTGAGAGAACCTTCGAGAACAAATAAAAAATGCAATTCACTTGTCCGTTTGGTGCCGCATGACTCTCTCGATTGGATAAACTTTCAAATGCTCACTAATACAATGACAAAAAGCTGATGACGAGCAACACCTTAAACTTGAATTTTGTGATCGGTTTTCGGAACTTTTATTGAATTTTTAGACAAATTTTGGATTGACTTGAATTTTTGGTAATTTATAAGGCACCAAAAACTATCAACAAACCTTATTAAAATCCTTAAATAACCTCAAAAACCTCCTTAACGTCCAAATCACGTCCGAATATCTCACACGATAAAGTAAAACTGAATGAAATTTTTTATATGCTCACATATGTGGATGAGTCATTAGAGCGAGCAGCGCTGTCGGAATTTTGTTTTAAGCTCTTTTTTATGGAATTTCTTTGTGAGACTTTTTTTGTTGTTGTCGTTGACTTTAATGGGCATTTTTACTACTTGTTGCATCTTCGACAAGTGCATGGTTTGTGACGTGCGGTGAATGTTGATGGATTATTGAACTACTGAGGGGAAATTTTGATGTTTTTTGTATTCTTGGAAGAAATTTTCGGTTATCAACATTGATCAATAAACCAAATGTTTGGGGCATGTTGACATCTTACTTGCCCTCATCCTTAAAATACCCTTTTCAAAGCAGTCTTTAGAACCCAGCTTCCTTAAAACATTGAAAATTACAGAACAAGAACCAATTTCTTTAGAAATCGAACACGTTTTACCAGAAAATCTTCAAATGATTCAACGGATTTCTTGAAAAAAAAATAACGTCAAAATCTACAACAACAATATCCAAATCTCTCTCTCAATTTTACGTCATTAAAACTGGTTCTTAAGCTTTGCCGGAATTCTGAGAAGATCTACTAATATTTTTGTTTACAAATCGACTAAGTTGTGCAACAAAAATGAGAATATGTATGAAAATGCAGCAGAAAAGTCGTGATGTGTTCAGAATGCATCGTTGATTTTGACAGCTGATTGAAGGCTTAATTTATATGAGAACAAAAAAAGAGCGTCGAGATGAATTACATAAATGGGTTGGTATTTAAATTAACACATTTTCTTTATTTAAAGGTGTCGTTTATGTTTGTAAAAATATTTTAAATTTACGGGAAACTGAGGAATTGAATTTAAAAGTTGGAAAAAATTTTTCATAAATAATTTGAGACAAGTTGCTAAAGTTTAGTCAAGTAGAATTGTATCAAGTAGGTTTTGAGTCAAGTAAGCTCGAGTCAAGTATATTCGAATCAAAATAAGTTGATTTAAGTGAAGTTGATGCTTATCAAGTAGGAACAAGTCAAGTAAATTAAATTCAAGTAGATTCAAACGAAGAAGATTTGAGTAGTTAAGTAAAGTAGATTCATTTCAAGTAATTTTGAGTCAAGTAGATTCAAACCAAGTAGATTCGAGTAATTGATCCAAGTTGATTCGATTTAAGTTAAGAAGAGTTAAGTGAAGTAGATTTGTATCAAGTAAATTCAAGTTTAGTAGAATCAATTAAAGTACTTTTTGTGTCAAGTAGGTTCAAGGAAATCAGACTCAATTCAAGTAGGTTTTGTGTCAAGTAGGTTCAAGTCAAGTAGATTTAATTCATGGAAGTTTTGTGTCAAGCAGGTTAAAGTAAAGTAGATTTTGTGTCAAGTAGGTTCAAGTCAAGTAGATTCGATTTAAGCTAAGGAGAGTCAATTGAAGTAGCTTTGTATCAATTAGATTAAAGTCAATTAGATTCAAATTAAGAAGTATTGAGTCAAGTTGATTCAAATCAAGTAGTATTGAGTCAAGTAGATTTAATTCAAATAGGGACGAGTCAAATTGATTCGATTTAAGTAGATTCGAGCAAAATATATTTGTCTAGAGTAAGTTGGAGTCAAGTAGGTTCAAGTAAAGTAGACTCAATTCAAGTAGGTTTTGCGTCAAGTAGGTTCAACGAAAGCAGATTCAATTCAAGTAGGTTTTGTGTCAAGTAGGTTCAAGTAAAGTAGACTCAATTCAAGTAGGTTTTGCATCAAGTAGGTTCAACGAAAGCAGATTCAATTCAAGTAGGTTTTGTGTCAAGTGGGTTTAAGTAAAGTATACTCAATTCAAGTAGGTTTTGTGTCAAGCAGATTCGACTTAAGTTAAGGAGAGTCAATTGAAGTAGCTTCGTATCAATTTGATTAAAGTCACGTAGATTCAAATCAAGTAGTGTTGAGTCAAGTAGATTCAAATCAAGTAGTATTGAGTAGAGTAGCTTCAATTCAGAAAGGTAAGAGTCCAGTTGATACGATTAGGGGAGATTCGAGCAAAATATATACGTGTCGAGTAAGTTTGAGTCAAGTAGAATCAAGTAAAGAAGTCGAGTCAAGTAGATTTTTCACGTGGAATCGAGTCAAGTTAAATAGCTTCACTTAATTTGTAGCAAAGTGACAATTACTCACACAATCAAAAAACAAGCATAATTTTTTTAACCATCTCAATCTGCTACCTTTGCCCTTTCTAGCTCTCTAATAAGCCCACATAATTCATTCACATTGCAGTCACTTAACCCAAATTATTAATTGAAATTCACCAGCTTGACTTACATACGGTCTAGAAAAATTAAATGCACAAGTTTGACGAAATGGTAAGAATTGTAAGAGATGAAAGACTGTAAGTTGTACACATGATAAATGTCGATTGACTTTTGACACTTTGCTGTGCGATGATCAGAGATGAGAATCAAGAAGAAATGAATAAATGCGGAAGTTTGAGAATTTGAGTCATATACAGAAGACAACAACATAGCCCCTCGTCCATCACCGTCCTAAAAACAGCGTGCTTTCATCCCACATTTGATAAACAACTGCAAAAAATTGAAAACAAATAAATAAGAAATATTAAACTGCACGCGATCGCAACCTCAAAAAGTCGTTATTTTTTAAGATCTTTTCCTCGCCATGCAAGCCACAGATTTATTGTTTTTGGAAGCTCATACACAAAAAAGTACGGTAATGTCTGACTCATTCTAGATTGAATAAACTAAGGCTTGAGTCATGGTTCTTAGAGATATTTCACATTTGAATATTTATTGAAATAATTTAATTAATGACGAGTGAGGTTCATGCGAAAAATAAAATCTCGTCAATTTATGGAAGTGACTGAATCAGCTTGGGGATGTTGATTGATAATTGATTGAGACATTTTGTAAGCTTAATTGGATAGATTGGAGGAAGTTGGAGGTCAAGTGTTGGGAAATTATTGATTAATGGATTGATGAGTAGCTTCAGGGGTCCAAAGGCATTCCTAACCTCAAAATTCAAGCACCTTACATCCACAAATCCACAAATCACCCAAAAATAACTCAATAAACACCTCAAAAACTTCCCATCGAACGTGATTTATGACCCCAATAAATATCTAAAATGATTAGACTAAACATAACATGATCAGACATGCTGCAATGTGAAGAACTGAAATAAAAAATAAAAAAAAATTGTTATGAAGGTGTGAAAAAAAGTTTTGTTTACTTTTAAGAAAATATTTTAGCTTTTCATGAGCGATAATTTGTGATAAAAATGCACTTTTATTTACACTTTTAATTTTCTTGTCAATGATGTAACAGCTTTTGGATATGAAACATGAATTTATTAGTTGTGAAGGTCAGTCGGTTATGAAATTTTTTTATGTTAGTTTAATGTTGTTCATGTAATTGATGTGGGGTGCTGATGTATGTTGAGAGATTTTGGTTGTTTGGATTAATTTTTGAAGTTTTATGACTTTTGAACTTTTGAACAAAATCAGCTAAAAGTCGGTCGAATTTTGAACAAATCCGCTAAAATTCTGACAATTTTTTTAACAAAATTAGCCAAAAGTCGGATAATTTTTAAAAAAGTCAGCTGAAATTTTGACAAATTTTGAACAAATTCGCTAAAAGTCTGACGACTTTTGAACAAAATCAGCCAAAAGTCGGACAAATTTTAACAAATTCAGCTGAATTTCTGACAAGTTTTGAACAAATTCGCTAAAAGTCTGACGACTTTTGAACAAAATCAGCCAAAAGTCGGACAAATTTTAACAAATTCAGCTAAAATTCTGACAAATTTTAACAAATCCGCAAAAATTCTGACAACTTTTGAACAAAATCAGCCAAAAGTCGGACAAATTTTAAAAAAGTCAGCTGAAATTTTGACAAATTTTGAACAAATTCGCTAAAAGTCTGACGACTTTTGAACAAAATCAGCCAAAAGTCGGACAAATTTTAACAAATTCAGCTAAAATTCTGACAAATTTTAACAAATCCGCAAAAATTCTGACAACTTTTGAACAAAATCAGCCAAAAGTCGGACAAATTTTAAAAAAGTCAGCTGAAATTTTGACAAATTTTGACAAATTTTGAACAAATCCGCAAAAATTCTGACAACTTTTCAACAAAATCAGTTAAAAGTCGGACAAATTTTAAAAAAGTCAGCTAAAATTATGACAAATTTTGAACAAATCAGCTGAAATTCTGACAAATTATGAACAAGTCAGCTGAAATTCTGACAACTTTTGAACAAAATCAGCTAATAGTGTGACAAATTTAACACAAAACTCTGCCAACCTCCTCTAAATCCATTTACAACGCTAGTTCTCACAAAACTTAAGCCAGCCTTCTCTTCAAAACCCTTTCATCCGATCCCTATCAAACTCCTGTTCCCTCGCCTTCTTCATCTCCTTCCTTTCCATCAAATTCATCTCCAATGAGTAGACACAGACCACAAAATAAATATTTGCTATTGAAAATCCAATATAATGAGGTAAAATGTGATATAATCCACTAGCAAGAGTCATAACAGCTACAATAATTGACATGACGTAGAATGTTAACGAGCAGCACTGAAAATATTTCGAGATTTAATCAAATAATTCAGATGGTAGGTTATGGTAGCTGTGCATCAATCATTCAATAAGGTCATTTAATTTAAGCTTCAATGTTCGATACTTACAATATCTTTAATGATAAAATTCCCACAGCAAAGCAGAATATTTGCAGTGATTGTGAAGATGTAGATTACTATTTTTGAAACTTGAAGTAATGTGAACCCTGTGGAGAGGCATGGACACCAGGTGAGATTATTTTTCATGGCAGAAGAGCGAAAAAAATTTGGAAAAAATTGTTTTTGAGATTTTTTGAATATTTGGCAGTGATGGAGGTGTGGGGATTGGAATTGGGGGAGATTTTACCCCAGGCGGCTAGGTTTAACTCGTCTAGGCTCTCAAAATTATTCCTCTCGTCCTTGGCGCACAGCAATGACCAACTTACTCAGCACCTTCTCATTTTCACTTCTCAAAACTCAATTAATTCCAAAAATGAATTCTCTCAACCTTTAAACTTACAATCACTATCATCCTTATCACCACCCAAATCCAATGACTTTTTATACTCCTCGACTCGATGTATAAGTTCATTGGCATCGACATAAATCAGAAAGCAACAAAACACGATATTAAATATTGAAATAAAATAAATTGAATTTTGAAGATCAAAAATGCACAAAAACTTTTTCACGACCGGAAACTTTGCCATTTTGCAAAGAAATGAGTGGAAAAACTTGAGAAAAATTTTCATCGTGATTTTTTCTTTTTTGTTTGATTTTGAGAAATTGGATGAGAAAAAATTTGTGGGGATTATGAAGCTGATGTGTAGTCACACCGTGGAGTTCTATGATTAATCCCAAGACACAAACTTTATATTATTTAGGTCATGCTTATTTTGCCCTCCTCAAAATAAAACACAAATTCCCGATAACAACAATCTTATCGAATCTGTTATTTATAGCTGTAATCTTACGAGCATTCCTATATATGATTGAATAATTGAATAATTTATTTGATTTGACTTGCAAGAAATGAAGAAGTTGGTTTTACTTGCTGTTTTGATTACTTCGTTAGAATTAATCAATGGAGCTCTAAGAGGTCCAACAAGATTAGGTCAACGTATACCAAAGTATGTGATTAATATAAACAGAAATGAAAGGATTGTTGGCGGTAATGTTGAGACATTTAAAAGAATGTAAAAAATCTTTATAAAATAAAAACATTTTTTAAAAAACAGGAGAGCCAGCCAACATCGAACAATTCCCATACATGCTAGTCTTAATTGATTTGTCTAGAGGTGGATTCATTTGCGGTGCATCAGTTATCCACAGACAATGGTCACTCACAGCTGGTAAAGTCTACATGCAGAAGTTTAATAAAATCTGAAATTACTATTTTTTTTCATCAACTAGCTCAATGCCTTGATAAAAATACACCAGCAGGCTCCATCAATCTTCGTGGCGGTTCCAGGTACAGAACATTTGGTGGATTCCTCTTCTTTGTTGACTTTTATGTCCTACATCCACAATATGATTCATATTTGCTTGAATTTGATGTTGCACTGATACGAGTTGCAGACGATTCACCAATGAATGGATTAAATGTTGCAATTGTGCCTATTTCACCGATTTGTAATACTTCTTGCTGTCATACTTGCGAATATCGGTTGGTCACTATTACTGGTTGGTATTTTGGTAGATTTTAAGATCCTGGATATCCCCTTGCAAGCTTTCAGTTCATATTTTAGTATTTTTTCAAACTTATATTTTCAGGTTGGGGTGTAAGTCTGTCATCAACTATTTTAACTTCTCAAGATTGAATATTGTCTCATGATCCAATTTTTTAGTACAACGAAAACGGAGTCCTGTCGTCAGGTCTCAATCAAATCACACTTCCAATCTACAATCATTCTGCATGTGATGCTGCATGGCAAGGAATTCCAGATGTTTTCTTTTGTAACTGGGCTGGTGATGGCAAAGATTCATGTAATGGTGATGGTGGATCACCAATTTTGAGAGATATTGCTGGTCAGAGATATCAAGTTGGTATTGTGGGCTTTGGAAGCACGGTAAGGATTTTTCGCATACTTTTTTTTAAAACATATTTTGTGGACGACAAAAATTTAAAAGTTGTTGTATCTTTAAGGTGTGTGGAGATGGAAGCTATCCAAGTGTAAATACAAGAATTGAATTTTCTGGTGTCAGGAACTGGATCACAGAAGTATCTGGAGTGTGAAAAATAAATTTTTATAAAAATTAAGCAATTTTTTTCTAAATTTTTAAAAAATAAATTTAAAGAATGCAGCTTAATATGAGTTATATAGATGAATCCAAATCCTCATCAAAATTTTCTAAAAGTTGAACTTTAAATCAATTCCAATTGCATCATACTATTCATATCAACTTGAAAAATTTCCCAATCACTTCACTTTTCCAATTCATTTTCATTTTAATTGCACTTTATTGCATTTATTGACGACATACTGTCCGGTAATAATTCACATTTTACACTTTTGTATACATATGAATTAGTATTATGCAGAATCAAACTTCTAATCTAGGTTTCAAATAAACTAAGGCTCTCGTTTCGATCTTCTGTAGGCGTGACGTGATACTTTTCAGGTCCGTTCTGACAATATTCCATTATAAGGTAATCTTGTAGCTCTCGTTCTTTTTTTCTCCCGCAACACTTCAAGTTCTTGACCCGTTCCTTAATCCAACGTTGCCCAAAATGCCCAATTATGGCTTGATCTCGTACATTAAGCAGTCGAAGTATCTAAACTTCCGAAAAAGAACAAATTTGGAAATGGCTGGATTCGAACCGACAACCTTCGAGTTACCATCCCAAATTTGAGCAAAGCGCCTTACCTATTCGACCAGCAAAGCACTTAACTGCTTCTGGATTAATCAAGTAAAACGAATTAAAAAGTTGCTTTTAATAATTTAGCATTCGAGGAAATCGGTTAAGTTAATTGTAAATTGGTAAGTTGACATATTTTTCTGATCGTAGCTCCTTAAATAAAATTTTAACCTGCAGACTTTTCACACATGCTTGCCTTAATTAACTTGACTTGGTGCCGATTTATCTGTGATGCATCAGTCATCACCACGCAATGGTCACTATCAGCTGGTAAGTTTTTGTCGAAAATTCTAGAAAATAAACTTATCCAAGCGAACAACAGCGTGATGAGAAAACGTTTTGATTTAAATTGCTTACTAATCAGTTCCCATAATTTCCCCACAACTTCACTTCCCAAAAGCATAAATCAATTGTTCATTTTCTAATCTTATCATATCCGCTACGCACAGCTATGATAACTACCACTTCTGGATTAATCAAGCAACAGTTGCTATTAATAATTCAGCAATCAAGTAGCTCGGTTCAGTATAAAAATGAAAAAAATATTTTTAATTTTTGTGATATTGGGATTGACTTATGGATTTCCAAAGGGAGCTCAGCCTAGGTTCGGTGGCAGAACACCACAATACTTAAGAGAAAGAACCCGAAATGGAAGAATTCTCGGTGGTGAGCCTGCTGAAATTGAGCAATTTCCACACATGTTGGCACTGCTCGATCTTAGAATGGGTGGATTTATCTGTGGAGCTTCTGTTATTCACACACAATGGTCACTAACAGCTGGTAAGGTTCAACCTTAACCTTCAATTTTAAACGTGATATTTATTACCTTTCATTCTAGCTCACTGCCTCGAATTCGGTACCCCAGCAATGCTCATCAATCTTCTTGGTGGAACCACAAACCGCATTTCCAATGGAATTCTGTTCTTCACTGATTTTTATACTTTACATCCACAATATGATCCATTCTGGCTTGACTTTGATATTGCAATAATTCGAGTTGCTAATGAATCACCAATGACTGGATTGAATGTTGCTGTTGTGCCTATTTCACCGGTTTGTAATGAAAGATGCTGTCAGGTTTGTGATCCTGAGCCGGTTACTGTTACAGGATGGGGTGTAAGTAATACAAAGGGTGCAGAACTGATTGAAAATGTTAAAAAATTCAGGGCTTTATCATGTTCAGAGATGCTAGCATTTTTTTGAGATTAATTCCGAGTGTCCATGCCTTGTCAAAAAGGATCAAAAGTCAGTTAATCTGTCTCAAATCCTTTCTAGTTGGCTTCACGGAATTATCAGAGGCAAATTTCTGCGGTTTGGTACATTGTGGCTCAAACATGCTAATTGATGATTCCTAAAACCCAATTCAAGACTAAGATCATTAATTACAATTAATATATTCCAGTACAACGAAGAAGGAGTCCTTCCACGAAATCTTCTACAACTCACACTTCCGATTGTCAACATTGACGAATGTGACAGCATTTGGAGTGACATTTTCGATCATTTCTTCTGTCTGAACGCTGAAATTGGCAGAGATTCATGCGGTGGTGACAGTGGAAGTCCACTTGTGAGAGATGTTGATGGACAGGCAACACAGCTTGGAGTTGTAAGCTTTGGAAGCACGGTGAGTTTGGGATTTTGGTTGTTTTTATAGCAAGTTTGTTTTTACAATTTCCCTCCTCTTTTTGGAAGAAGACGTTCTCTTATGACCTCCATCAAAAATCCTGGTTTTCGGCCCCTTCTCCACTTTTTTCAGAAATCTTTCACAGGTGTTAATTCACTCGCCTGACGCTTATTTAACGTCCTTCTACCCTTGACTCTAAGCTTTAAATTCTTTTTTTTAAAAAAATTTTTTTTTGAATTTTAGATCTGCGGTGATGGACGGTTCCCGAATGTCAACACAAGAATTGAATTTCCGGGCATTAGAAACTGGATTACACAAGTGTCTGGATTGTAAAAATAATTGGGATGATAATAAATTAATTTTGTTGAATCATGAAAAATTATTATTTTTATTTATTTTATTTTCGAGGGGGGGGGGAAGGGGGGTTGAAGCAAACACCCCTGACTTCACACTCTTTGGTTTGCATAAAATTTAACCGTGACTAAGATCAAGACCAAATAATCTAGATTTTCGAAGGTTTTACTTTTATGCAATCACAACTTACCACTTGACAGGGGCGTAGCCAGGGATTTGAAGAGGGGGGGGGGGGTAAAAAATTTAATCAGGGGGGGGGGGGGGGGGATTTTATGATTTTTTCATAAAAACCCTAGCAAAACAAAGAAATTTCTGTTTATGTTGGAGGACTTGTCCCCCCCCCCCCGCCCCTGGCTACGCGCCTGCCACTTGAACAAAATAAATAAATATCAATTCCAGATTTTCCAGTGCTTCAATTTTATCAACCTTGATTTTTCCAGAAATCAAATCAAACTTTAAAATTGATATGAACCTTTACTTAATCTTATCATATCCGTTATGTACAATAGCATGACGATAACTACTACTCCTGGATTTTCCCAACTAGATAACTGAACAGTAGCTATATATGATCGAGCAATTGAGTAATTTAATTCAGTCAATTGTGTCAAGATGAGGAAATTGGTATTATTCGTTGTTTTAGCGTTAATTTTGGAACTGACTTATGGAGCACCGAGGTTAGGTCCTAGTAGATTAGGTGGCAGGACACCTCAATACTTGAGAGATAGAACCAGAAGTGGAAGAATCCTTGGAGGTGAACCAGCACCAATTGAACAATTTCCACACATGTTGGCACTCTTTGATCTAAGTATGGGCGGATTTATATGCGGCGCCTCAGTCATCCATGCTCAATGGTCACTATCAGCTGGTAAGACATGATCTGCAGATATAAAAAAATCAATTTTCAAACTTATAATCCATAAAATTCAGCTCACTGCCTCGAATTCGGCACCCCAGCAATGCTCATCAATCTTCTTGGTGCAACCACAGACAGAACATACGGTGGAACTCTCTTTTTCACTGATTTTTATACTTTACATCCACAATATGATCCAGTTTGGCTTGATTTTGATATTGCATTAATAAGAGTTGCTAATGAATCACCAATGATTGGACTAAATGTTGCTGTTGTTCCAATTTCACCAGTTTGCAATCAGAGATGTTGTCAGGCTTGCGATCCAGATCCAGCTACTGTTACTGGATGGGGTGTAAGTTGTTGGTCGGGAAGTTAACTGGATCTTGCTTATCCAGACATTCTGGATGTTTAGTAACCCAAACTCATTCCAGGTAAATGAAAACGGAATTGTGCCAACTCATCTGCAACAACTAACGCTTCCAATCATGAACATTGACGAATGTGACAGCATTTGGAGTGACATCTTTGATCACTTCTTCTGTGTCAAATCTGAAGCTGGTCGAGATTCGTGCAGTGGCGACAGTGGATCACCACTTGTGAGAGATGTTAATGGACAAAGGACTCAACTTGGCGTTGTTAGCTTTGGAAGCACGGTAAGCATTTTTTGTAGGGGGTTTTTGTGAGGTTTACTTGCTAATAACCGCTTGCTAATGTATTTTAGACCTGCGGAGATGGAATATTCCCGAGTGTCAATACAAGAATTGAATTTCCTGGAATCAGAAACTGGATCACACAAGTGTCTGGATTGTAGAGTGTGAAAAATACATTAAAAGCTATAAATAAATTGTGGATATTAATAGATTAACAAATGTTTTAAATTTGAGCGCTGATAAACGCAATCTAATCAAATATTATATAAAAGCTACAAACAATACTTGAAGAAGACAATAAGCGTTGATCCAACACCAAATTCTCATATTCAGGTGCATTCATACGATTTTCTTATATTCAGTGCCTTCACACTAGGTTTATAAGTTTAGGTGCCTTTACACTAGGTTCACATGTTCAGGTGCTATCACACTAGGTTCACTAGTTCAGATGCCTTTACACTAGGTTCACAAGTTCAGGTGCCTTCACACTAGGTTCATAAGTTCAAGTGCCTTCACACTAAGTTCACTAGTTCAGATGCCTTCACACTAGGTTCATAAGTTCAAGTGCCTTCACACTAAGTTCACTAGTTCAGATGCCTTCACACTAGGTTCACAAGTTCAGGTGCCTTTACACTAGGTTCACATGTTCAGGTGCCTTCACACTATTTTCAGCTATTCAGGTGCTTTAACACTTTGTTTAAAAGTTCAGGTGCCTTCACACACTTTTTTGCAGACTTGCTTTGCACCGCTAGATGCTCTACCAAAAAATAGTATCAAAAAGTCTTCATCACAAAATTCACAGAAATCAGTTAAATTTTCACAGAAAATCTCACAATTCAGAGAACAATCTTGACTATTTCCTCATATTGCTAACCAAATTAACACCCAGACCTATCAAAAAATCTTACTCATCACCCGTCAATTCCAATATTTGCCTAATCAATTATTCTCAAATTTATGACTAAACTTAGTTTTTCATCATCAAAAAAGCTCAATTTTCGCTCATTTTACTCGCAGTTGAGCTTCTCTCAATTTTCAATTGAACGGCTTTTCCATAAAAAGTTTCTCGCATGTCACGTCAGACGAACAATAACAATACAGTCGACAACTAATCATCGCAGTTAAATTTTATCGCTTCGTGCAAGCAGACGAGTTTTTATGAGAAAAATTGTGAAAAATTATTAAAAATTTTAAAAATTTTATAAAAGTTGAAAATATTTTTAAAAAATTAAAAATTATAGAAAAGTTGAAATTTAAAAAAAAAACTTAAAAAATCAACGAAAAAAAGTGAAAAAAATGAAAGTCGCAAATTTTTTCAAATTTGATTCGAATTTTTCAATTTCGATGGATTCGGACAAGTTTTACTTGCGATACCAAAATATAATTTTTGGATGGCTTCATTTGGTGCTGGGAATACTTGGCTCTTTTTATGCTGGATACAGAGCCTTTGTTGATCTCATTAAAGCCAAATCTGCGAGTGATCTTGACAGCACTTACCTTAGATATGTCATGTTACGTAAGTTTGAATAATGTTAATAATGTTAAAAGTGAAAAAAGTGGAAAATTTGAGAAATTACGAAAAAATTTAATTTTGGAATTTTGTAATGTTTTATAAAAATTCGCCAAATTTAATTGTTTTTTAATTTTTTGGAAACTCAATTTTTAAAAAATTTAAAAACTCAATTTTTAAATTGTTTAAAAACTCAAATTTTAAATTATTTAAAAACTCAATTTTTGAATTATTTAAAAACTCAATTTTTTAATTATTTAAAAACTCAATTTTTAAATTATTTTAAAATTTCACTTTCGAAAAATTTCAAAAAATCTATTTTCTTTAAAATTAAAAAGTTTAACAAAAAAGAAAATTAATTAAAAATGTGTGAATAAAAACATTAATTTGCGAAAGATTTGTGGGCTGTGCTGATGTGACATGTGTGCTGTGACTAGATTGAGATGGGAATTGTGATTGGATTTGTGTTTTTTCGCATGATGATGTCAGATTCTGAGATGTTAATTATTATCATAAGAACTTTATGTGTCATTAAGTGTGGAAATTTTATTGCGATTTGAGAGATTTAATATGAAAAATTATGAATTTTAATTTGTTTAGTTGGTTTAATGTTGCAACGTTCAAAAATTTGAGGTCCTAACCAGGGCTCGTGAGGAGTAAAAAAAATTTTGATTTTCTAAAATCAGTTATTTATGTGATTGAAAAAAATCATGATTTTTCAAATCTACGTAAATCTTTAAGGAGGATTTTATTACGTAGACGAAATCCCTACGTAATGATTTTGATTACGTAAAAACCGTTAGGATTTTAGTGACGTGAATTTGAAATTGTTTACATTTTTTTGGTGATTGTTTTTTATTGAAATTTAACAAATTTAAGCATTTAAGGACAGCGAATATGCTAATATGCCAAACAAGTATCCAACATAAGGCTGTTGCTGCTACTCCTATTAACCAGTCTTCTGTAGAGCGATCATTCAGCGCATTACGAGTTCTTTTGAGTCACTTACGATCCAATCTATTGTCTAATTCCGTAGAAGACATAATGTTGTGCCATTTAAATTCTTCGTTATTTTCTAAAATTAATTTTGACTTGATATAAACCGTAATATTCTTATTAACACATACTTATCTTTGCTTTACGACTTGAAAGGTCAATCTCCGCTGCATATTAGCATATTCGCTGTCCTCAAATGCTTAAATTTGTTAAATTTCAATAAAAAACAATCACCAAAAAAATGTAAACAATTTCAAATTCACGTCACTAAAATCCTAACGGTTTTTACGTAATCAAAATCATTACGTAGGGATTTTGTCTACGTAATAAAATCCTCCTTTAAGATTTACGTAGATTTGAAAAATCATGATTTTTTTCAATCACATAAATAACTGATTTTAGAAAATCAAAATTTTTTTTACTCCTCACGAGCCCTGGTCCTAACCTCAAATTTGAAAAAAATTCTAACCTGTTTTTTTTTTATAATTTCAACCACAAAATCTTAAAATATTTTATATTTTAACAAGAAAAATTGGGAACCTAACCTCAATATATCAAATTTAAAAATTCTAACCTCAAAAAACAAAAATTTGGATTCAAAACCTCAATATCTAGGAAAATAACCTCAAAACTGGCAATACTAGTTTAAAGTTATTAGCATAACCTAAAACTAAAGAACATAACCTTAAAATTAAGAAATCTTAACCTTTAATTCAAATTTTAACCCTAAAATCTCAAAAAGTTGACTTGCTAGCTTCGAACCTTAAGAATTCTAACCTAAAAGTAGCAAATTCTAACCTAAAAGTAACAAATTCTAACCTAAAAGTATCAAATTCTAACCTCAAAACACCCAATTCAATCCCCACAGCAACCAATTCAATCCCCACAGCAACCAAAAGTTCCCAAGTTCACCCACTCAATTACCCGAAACGAAAACAACAGAAAAATTCCTCAATTCATTTAAGTGTGAAAAAAATTGCGATATCAACTCGTTCACAAACCATTTACATTCTATTAAGAGGCCATTCCAGATAGATCTTAGGTCACAATCAGCATGTGTACGACTTGGATGATTCACTTATTGACTATCCAACAAGAAATAATACGACAAACAAATTTTTTTTTGTCTAATTCGAGAACTTTTGCGTAATGTTTTTTGGGTTCTCTGGTCTGTGTTGTAAGTGGAAATGTAATTTAATTATGGATGCAAAGATCATCAAATTATGTGTTTTGTAATGATTAATGGAAATGTGGAACAAGTACAAGAGAGGGTCAAGTGCAGAAAAACGAGGAATTTTGGGATAAGTTTGTGAATTTTGAGGTTATGGTTGTCAACTTTTTGAGGTAAGGATCTTCCTTTTTGAGGTTAGGATCTTCCTTTTTGAGGTTAGGATCTTTTAATTTGAGGTTAGGAACTCCTTTTTGAGGTTAGGATCTTTCTTTTTGAGGTTAAAATCTTTTAATTTGAGGTTAGGATCTTCTTTTTGAGGTTAAAATTATGAAATTACAATGAATAAATTTTTAAGGGTTATGTTAACAATTTCGAATTTAAAAATTCCCAGTTTAATGATTTTTGAGGTTTGAATTTCCTCATTTAAAGTTCAAATCCATAAGTTGTCACTCATATCCTCAAAAAACAAATAAATAAAGCAAAAATCACAGCAAATTCAATTTAAAACTGTCAATAAAGTCTCCATTCATTATCACATTTAAAAGCTCAACTCTCAAAACCATTAATTTCAATGATATATCAGAAAATAATCACAAAAAATGTTCGATGTCGCAATATCTGTCAATTGTCATGTGAATTATTAAATATAAATTTGGGTCAAAGTGAATTTTTTTTTTATTTCTTGATATTTTGACTGTGAAAAAATTTACATAATAGAATCTAGAATCGAGTTGTTTTTCTCATAAATTATGGTTTGCATGGAGATGTCATTTGTATGCATGTGTTGGTGTAGATGAGACTGAGTGCAATAATATGCATTTTTTGAGGTTAAGTCCTCGAAAAGGGGTTATTTTGATTTATAAATGGTTATGGCAAGGAGGTTAGGATACTTCGAACAACCCACAAGCTACAAGACTAGCTATTTTAACCAGTCATCACAATTTACAACTTAAGGGGCCGTTCATTTATGACGTCCGACATTTAGGGGGGAGGGGGTCTATGATTTTGTGACAGTTCAAACAATGGAATTTTTTTTCTACAGAATTTTTGTGACAGTGAGGGGGGGGTCTAAAAATCAGGTTTTTTGATGGACGTCATAAGTGAACGACCCCTAATCTACACCTCAGTAAATCAACAATTCAGAAAATGTGCTAACTTATCGCCAATACTATTAAATTGTTACTTTAAACAACAACATTAGTCATCAGACAACACAAATTGAACTTCAAAACTGCAGTTTAATGGGAAAAAATTGCCTGAAAAATCTTTTTGCGCTTTGTATGATTGCGATGCTTTGAAGTTGGAATTAGGGAAACTGAGTGAAACAAGCTAAGTTTAGAATAACAGCTTAGATGATGTCTAATCACAAAAAGTCTGGATTGATAATCAGAAGCGAGATAAGTCAGAATCTGTAAGGCTTTGCAAGTATAAACTAAGTTCACACTAGTTAAGACGGAGGAAAAACCTAAGATTTTAAAAATATTTAATCCCAAAAATTTTATTGCAAAATATCAAACTCAAACCATCCCAACTGACACTTCATTACTCAGAATTTTACGAGCACTTACAATATTTACAGTCGTGGTTTTTGCAAATTTCCGCCGGCGAAATAATTTTTTGTTTATATTTGCGGTTTTGCTTATCGAGTTCTACTCAATTTTATTACTGTTTTCTGAAAAAAAATAGAATAAGTGATGAGTCACGCTGCTTTCTTTCCCATTTCATGAATAATATTATGACTTGTACTTAATGTGTGATTTCGTAGGTTTATGAGTCGATTTCTCATGGAATATTAAGTTTTACGACTTGGGATTGCAATTTTTCATAAGTTTGATTGCTTATCATGCTCTATAACAGTCGTGGATTCACAATAACCTCACTTAAACCTTTTAACTTGCACAACTGAGCAGACTTTACTGTTCCACAGCATAACTTGCCATAGATGTTGCTCACCACTGCTCTATATAATCGATAATTCTACCTGCTCCTCGATTGTGGCTTCAAAACTCATTCTAACCTAAAAATTCCATCAATTTCCCAGAATTTTAACCTCAAACTATCAAATAAGCCTCAAAACCTCCAATTTAACCACATTTTTCAATCAAAATATTCCCAATTAATTTTAATTCACCACAAAAAACCACTCAACCATCCCCAAAAACCCCAAAACAAGTACAAAACTTATCATCACAATATCATCGGCATCATGTCAATGTCGTCACTCAAAAATTGTCCATTGTGTACTGAAAAAAAAAAGATTCCATACATCTCCATTGTATTTACTGAGACGTATACGAGATATTAAGTGACTATTTTTCCACCACAGCAATCGCTTACTTACATCGTAATGACATTTGTCACATTAATTAACGTCTCTGACTCACTTCATTCATGAATTTTTTGCTGCTTTTATGCTGTACAATGTATGTAAATTAATTGATTAAATTAGCGTACGAACGAATGTTAATGCATTGGGGCTACAGATGGTGTCATGACTACTCGTGATGAAGATACTATTTTCTTCCGCTTCTGTTGCTCTAAAGAGCTCGAGCATGGACGATAATTGGCATATGGAGTTCATAATTGAGAAGTTGTAAACAAGTTGGGTGGCGAAAATAAACAATTTGCGATGCTTTTTGAGTTATTTTGGTTTGGAGTTGTTGGTGGAAGAATTTTATAGTTCCACTTAACCTCAAAATAGCAAACTTAACCTCAAAATTATGAACTAGATCATAATTCGAAACTTAAACTCAATATAAACACACAAAGCTTTATAACTTGCAAATTAATCTCAAAATGAGCAACAAATTTAAAGAAATGCAACCTAACCTCAAAATATGGACATAAAACCTCAAAGCTCATATCTAAGCCTCAAAATTAAAACTTAACCTTAAAACTAGAAACATAACCTCAAAATTGAGCGACTTAACCTCAAAAGTAGGCACCTAAGATTCAAAATTAGAAACTCAACCTAAAAATTCATCAAATTAAACCCAAAATTCAGCAACTTAACCTCAGAATTTAACATAAAACTTCAAAGTTTAGCAATATAACCTCAAAGATTTCGATTATATCCTCAAAAAATCCTAAAAATACCGGACCCATCCAATCCTAATCATAACAAACTCACCTAATTATAGCAAAAAAAAATAATTTCTCAATTTTCCAATTCATTTTCATCACCATCGAGAGTTGATTCATCTTCCACTTAATTTCTAATAAATAATTCTTTTTTTTCTGCTATTTTGTTTCTCACTTAAACAGATCTCGAGACTATAATGGCCATATTTTGCTTCTTACTCATATGGGTGTCAATGATATTCATCGCTGGAGTTCAAAAGGTGATTAATAATTAATTAATTTGTTTATTTGGATAGATATTGAGACGTAGTTGTTGATAGATTGGATCTAAAAATTATTTTGTGGAGATTCTAACCTTAAAAATAAGTTTTTCTTTAATTATAACCTCAAAATTATGTTTTTTTGAGTACTAAGCTCAAAATTGTTGCTTTCTTGAATTATAACCTAAAATTCATGAATTGCTTGAATTTTAACCTCAAACAAGCATTTTCTTAAATTTTAACCTATAAATTAGAATTTTCTAAAATTCTAACCTAAAAGCTAACATTTTCTTAAATTCTTACATCAAAATTGTAATTCTTTTTGAATTTTAACCTCAAAATGTTTTTTTGGTCCTTTTTCAAAATGTTGATTTTGTTGAATTCTAACCTCAAAGTTAAGATCTTCTTTCAAAATTAGTGTTTTAAGGACTATATCCTCAAAATTAAAATTTTATAAAATTATAACCTCAAAATTAAGATTTTATTAAATTCTAAACTAAATTAAGATTTTATCAAATTCTAACCTCAAAATTAAGATTTTATTAAATTTCTAACCTCAAAATTAAGATTTTATCAAATTCTAACCTCAAAATTATGATTTTGTGAAATTCTAACCTCAAAAATCTCTTCAAATCCACAGCGCAACACCTTCATGATGGCCCCATTCATAACCTACTGCATCCTCGCAGTCATCGCATCATTAGGTCTCATCTTCAATCACCTCCTCTTCATAATTTCCTTAATTTTTTACCTGTACCTCTGTGTCATCAGCTGCAGACTCTACAAATTGATTAAAGACGTCGAAAATGAAAATTCCAATTCAAACAATGTCAGACGCTACGAAGAGAGACCCGTTGATCCACCTACAATCACTCGACCGAGAACGCCGAGAAACAGTCGACCTGCTCCAACTAATAACACAACAACAACAACGACAACAAGCACCAATGGCAATGGAAGAACGTTAGACTCTGAAGTATAAAAAGAATAGATCTGGATGAGTCAGTTACTGTTATTTAATTTAAGTCAATCTTTTTATCATCATAATTTTCTCGTCTATGATGTCATTTAACATAATTTTGTTTGCTGAAAATGTTACGAAAAAAAAATTTGTGTTTTTGTCGCTATTTTTTGTGTTTGAAAGACGATAAAACAATGAAAGGTCGTTGACAAGTTTTTGTTTGTCTAAATAATTTTTTATTATTTTTTTTACAAAATGCTGTCAGGAAAATTATTGAAAAAAATATGTTCAAGTTGCCATAAAGCGACCTTTCAAGAAATAACATTTTTTAAGTATTGCATCTAGAAAAGCTAGTATTGAATATCAGTTCTTAAATTAATATAAAATAATTCGTTCATTATAAATGTAAATTTAACAAATAAAAGCCTATAAATTTGCTAAAGAAAATTAGAATTAAGATTGAGGTTATGTGGATTATTATGTGCTTTTTTGGAGGATTTAGGGTTAAACTAGTTTTATGTGATTCAGTGGTGAACTAGGAAAGTCTTTTTTAATAGAATACTAGTTTATTATAAACTAGTATACAAGAAAAACGTCAAACTCAATATACTTTTTATTTTACTAGTGTTACAGTATATAGTATAATAGTATCTAGTATCCTTGGATCTACTAAATATTAAACTAGTGCTAGTATAACTAGACACTAGATACTAGGTACTAGATACTATATACTAGATACTAGATACTAGATGCTAGATACTAGATACTAGATACTACATACTAGATACTAGATACTAGATACTAGATACTAGATACTAGATACTAGATACTACATACTAGATACTAGATACTAGATACTAGATGCTAGATACTAGATACTAGATACTAGATACTAGATACTAGACACTAGATACTATATACTAGATACTAGATACTAGATACTAGATACTAGATACTAGATACTACATACTAGATACTAGATACTAGATACTAGATACTAGATACTAGATACTAGATACTAGATACTAGATACGAGATACTAGATACTAGATCCTATATACTAGATACTAGATACTAGATACTACTTTCTCAGATTATACTAGTATACGAACATACATAATTGTAAAAACTAGTTGTTTAATCTACTATCTATTAGTATCTTAATTATAGTAAGCTAATATAGTAGTAATATAGTAAAACAGAACTCTAGAATAGAAAATCTAGTATACTTGTTAACTTGTACTTTATCACTTTACATTTATACTATTAGTAAGCTAAGAGCTTAGTATTTCTAAGCTAGTAGTAATCTATTAACCAGCCAGGAGTATACTTTAAATAAGATAGTAGTATTCCGTTCAGAAACTAGTAGTATCTGAGATCTAGTACATGATTGTAGTATCGAGTTTCTTGCCTAAAGACAAGTTCACTAGAATCTTTTAGCTACTCTAGTATTTTAGTATCCCAGTAGTCTAGTAAACTGTTTATAACATTAACTGAGTTGCAGGTGACTAGTTCAAGTGTTTAAATCAAGTAGCAATAATCACTTGCAAATATAACTCCTGAACTCTAAGTGCCACAAAGACAATCCTAAATCTTCAAATTTATCATCAATCTAGACTCAGAATTCAAATCTCACCGCAGTTCCCCTAACCTCAATAAAAGCATAATAAAACTCTCCACATACGCATAATTTTACTAAGAATAAATAATTAAATTAATTAAATCTAATTGATTCTAGTGAGTACATTGACCATAAGTCGCCCATAAATTCCAATTAAGACATAAGTCACAAAACAACAACATTTTAAAGCCGTCCAACGATAATTTCACAACAATTTTTTTTATCTTTTATTTAAATAATAAGAAAAAAAGCTAATATATTTAAATAAATATTTTGTAAGTCACACCATAAAAGAGGAGAAACTCTTATCTCACATGTAATCATTAAATTTTGCATTGTTTTGTTAAAAAATGTGTTTTTTTTGTAAGCATAACTAGAAGAAATGAAAAAAAGTAACAAAATTGTGTAAATAAAATAAAAATGTTCAATTTTATAAAAAAAATAATTGTTGATTTTTTCTAACGAAATTTTCAGGATGACAGGTGTAAAGTGATGTGGATTGGATTGTAGCAAGCAGATCCACAACCTACAAAAGCTCCAATCCCATCCCAGCAATAAATCTCACAAATCCACACATTTGTTGATAAAATCAAAGCAAATTTCCTTGAGTCAAAATTAACACCTTTTTGATTTGTCAAGCAAATAAATGTGAAACGTCTTCAAATTAACGGAATGACAATAAGACAAGACAACTTAGTCATGTTTGCTTTATTTACACGTTTTGAATAATTTTTCAATATTCATTTAATAGACACATAGTTCTGGTTAATAGGAAATGGAATGCTGAGTTTAGAATTTAATTAAGATGGACAGGGAATAAATAAGTGGAAAATTTGAATATCTTTTGAAGTTTTGGAGTTCGGGAATGACCTAGTAAGTTCTATAGTACGCTTGAACTTAGGGGGAAACAACTAGGTAGGGAATATGAAAAAGTTACAAAAAGTTGAAAAAGTTGAAAAAGTTGAAAAAGTTGAACACGTTGAACACGTTGAACACGTGAAAAAGTTGAAAAAGTTGAAAAAGTTGAAAAAGTTGAAAAAGTTGAAAAAGTTGAAAAAGTTGAAAAAGTTGAAAAAGTTGAAAAAGTTGAAAAAGTTGAAAAAGTTGAAAAAGTTGAAAAAGTTGAAAATGTTGAAAAAGTTGAAAAAGTTGAAAAAGTTGAAAAAGTTGAAAAAGTTGAAAAAGTTGAAAAAGTTGGAAAAGTTGAAAAAGTTGAACACGTTGAAAAAGTTGAAAAAGTTGAAAAAGTTGAAAAAGTTGAAAAAGTTGAAAAAGTTGAAAAAGTTGAAAAAGTTGAAAAAGTTGAACACGTTGAAAAAGTTGAAAAAGTTGAAAAAGTTGAAAAAGTTGAAAAAGTTGAAAAAGTTGAAAAAGTTGAAAAAGTTGAAAAAGTTGAAAAAGTTGAAAGAGTTGAACACGTTGAAAAAGTTGAAAAAGTTGAAAATGTTGAAAAAGTTGAAAAAGTTGAAAAAGTTGAAAAAGTTGAAAAAGTTGAAAAAGTTGAAAAAGTTGAAAAAGTTGGAAAAGTTGAAAAAGTTGAAAATGTTGAAAAAGTTGAAAAAGTTGAAAATGTTGAAAAAGTTGAAAAAGTTGAAAAAGTTGAAAAAGTTGAAAAAGTTGAAAAAGTTGAAAAAGTTGGAAAAGTTGAAAAAGTTGAACACGTTGAAAAAGTTGAAAAAGTTGAAAAAGTTGAAAAAGTTGAAAAAGTTGAAAAAGTTGAAAAAGTTGAAAAAGTTGAACACGTTGAAAAAGTTGAAAAAGTTGAAAAAGTTGAAAAAGTTGAAAAAGTTGAAAAAGTTGAAAAAGTTGAAAAAGTTGAAAAAGTTGAAAAAGTTGAAAAAGTTGAAAGAGTTGAACACGTTGAAAAAGTTGAAAAAGTTGAGAAAAATTGAGAAAAGTTGAGAAAAGTTGAGAAAAATTGAGAAAAGTTGAGAAAAGTTGAGAAAAGTTGAAAAAGTTGAAAAAGTTGGAAAAATTTTAAAAAGTTGAAAATGTTGAAAAATTTTAAAAAGTTGAAAAAGTTGAAAATGTTGAAAAAGTTGAAAAAGTTGAAAAAGTTGAAAAAGTTGAAAAAGTTGAAAAAGTTGAAAAAGTTGAAAAAGTTGAAAAAGTTGAAAAAGTTGAAAAAGTTGAAAAAGTTGAAAAAGTTGAAAAAGTTGAAAAAGTTGAAAAAGTTGAAAAAGTTGAAAAAGTTGAAAAAGTTGAAAAAGTTGAAAAAGTTGAAAAAGTTGAAAAAGTTGAAAAAGTTGAACACGTTGAAAAAGTTGAAAAAGTTGAACACGTTGAAAAAGTTGAAAAAGTTGAAAATGTTGAAAAAGTTGAAAAAGTTGAAAAAGTTGAAAAAGTTGAAAAAGTTGAAAAAGTTGAAAAAGTTGAAAAAGTTGAAAAAGTTGAAAAAGTTGAAAAAGTTGAAAAAGTTGAAAAAGTTGAAAAAGTTGAAAAAGTTGAAAAAGTTGAACACGTTGAACACGTGAAAGTTGAAAAAGTTGAAAAAGTTGAAAAAGTTGAAAAAGTTGAAAAAGTTGAAAAAGTTGAAAAAGTTAAAAAAGTTGAAAAAGTTGAAAAAGTTGAAAAAGTTGGAAAAGTTGAAAAAGTTGAAAAAGTTGAAAAAGTTGAAAAAGTTGAAAAAGTTGAAAAAGTTGAAAAAGTTGAAAAAGTTGAAAAAGTTGAAAAAGTTGAAAAAGTTGAAAAAGTTGAAAAAGTTGAAAAAGTTGAAAAAGTTGAAAAAGTTGAAAAAGTTGAAAAAGTTGAAAAAGTTGAAAAAGTTGAAAAAGTTGAAAAAGTTGAAAAAGTTGAAAAAGATGAAAAATGTTGAAAAAAGTTGAAAAGGTTGAAAAAGTTGAAAAAGTTGAAAAAGTTGAAAAAGTTGAAAAAGTTGAAAAAGTTGAAAAAGTTGAAAAAGTTGAAAAAGTTGAAAAATGTAAAAAAATTAAAATTTTAATTTCTTTCTAAACAAGTTGTTTCCCCCCTCGGCCATAAAAATCTTCTTTTTATCCTATGTTGAATTTGTAGCAACAGGAGCATTAGGATCTGTCATCGAGGTCTCAAACTGACATGTTATAATGATGAAAGTCGTTGCTGTTGATAAAATCTGTAAATAATATTAATTTTTAAAAATTAATTAATTAACCTTAGTTTTGAATCCCGATCAATAAATTCAACTTTTGAAAGTAAGTTTAGCTTCAGCTTCATTGGTGTATCGATGGGAACTAAAAATTCAAAATCTACTCACAGTAAACAGCAGCGCCCAATCAATATTAAAGAACAAAGTTCGTAGTTTAAAGTTTGATGACTTTATGTGGCGCAAGAAGCCTTTAAACATCTTCCTAGCTTCGTAATTCATTATTTTTAGATGCCTCGAAGTTTCATATCCAATAATTTGAAGATTTTCAACAGCTTCTTGAGTTGTTGCAGCAGAATTTATGAAGAAAATTGTTATTGCTGTGGATAAAATAAGTATGAATCATCATTGTAGTGGCACTAGGGTATCTTTTGGGATTTATATACTCTTAACCTGACAAATGTTCCCTCATAGAACCTTAAACTCAAGTTATAAAGCAAACCTTAAGCTTAAAATGCATAAATATTGATAAATGTCCTATTATAAGCAAACCCAGAGTAAACCATCGCATATAACAAGGAACAGACTTGACAATGGTTCTTGACTAATCTTAAAGACACGCTGTTAAGCTCAAAAGCATCAAAGTGGTTGTGGTTGTTGGTTGTGGTTCCTCTGTAGAACCAGATTTACCACAAACAATTACCTCAGAGGACCCACAAGCACACTAAGACCCCCAAAAATCATAATCCTTGCTTATTAATCTTTATTTCAAGTTACCTGCATGTTCAATAAGCCACAATGAAATGTTAAGCAGCACAACAGCAATCGAATAAATTCCATATCCACTAAAAACAATCGTCCCAACTGCATACATTGAAAATGTCAAATTCATTAATAAATTCAAAGTTATCAGAATAAGTTGAGTTGTGCAGTTCTTATTAATCATGTCCAAGCCTTTGAATAGCTTCTCATAAAGCTAAATAACTAGAGCAACCTCAAAATTACTCAAAGTCCTTAATGCTGTTACTTTCCGATGCAGCTGGTTCATCCTGTCTCTGATACAGATTGCAAATCCAGAAAACTGAAGAATTGCAGCATTTGAGTAGAAATAGCAAAGATAATAGAAAGTTGCAGTAAAAAAATCATTGTCGATTCTTTTATCGTCCACGACAAAGATCATAACGATGGAACCGATGACACCAACAATGACAAATGAGATGATGATGTAGATGAGTGACTGATGTCTGTATGAGTTGTAGTTGACGTGCATTTTGAGTGCTGAAGCCTAAAAGATGTGAGAGGAAAATGAAATTTAAATTATTATTGACAAGAGTTGAGGAGCCGACAGTATTGGCTTTGCAGTGGTGGACAACCTTTTTTGAACCACTCTTGAGTAAGTCATAATCAAAACCGCACACAGCATACGATTCGTGAGATTTCAGACACTTCGTCTTGGCTCACTAGTGTACCGCGGCACACGGATTAGCCATCACTGGGCTATGCACAAATAAGATCATAATAAATCTAAAGTTAAGGTCAATTCATTCTAACATTATATGGACTCTTTATGACTCTATATTACTTAATGCTTGATTATAAACTCTTGGATGTGACCTGACATTCTATTAAGCACTTTTGAAGGCTCTGGAGCTTGATTATTAAGTATCTTTGCAATATAAGGTTATATGACTAGGAACAACCTAAGGAATCGGTCTAGCCAGAATAAGGATGTAGCAGCTAACCTTAAAAATCACTTTCAACCACTTTAATCTATCAAAAATCTTAATCCTCAGTTCCTTACCTTCTCATCAAACTCATTAATCCTTCCAAAAATGTCCATAATCTCCTGTCTTTTCCAATATTGATAAAAAATCAAAAAAATTATCATTAAAAATCCCAAATAAGCATTAAGTTCCCAAACTTTAACTATAAAAAGTGATGAAAGTCGTCTTGCTGGTCTTGAGTGACTGAAAAGCAGGATGTGCAAGCCAAAAACTATTAAAATGTAGATCTTATCTATGAATTTAATTGATGGGACATCTTTTGATGTATTTTTGGTGAGTTTTGAAGGAAAAAGACCAAGGAACTTCAGCAGATAGTAAGGATAGACAGCTGTGCTGTAGATATTTGAAGTATTTTGTACTTTTTGAAATGATTTGTCAAATTTTTGAAATGACATTATTAAATGTGCAGCACAATCGTTATCAAATGAACCTTAAAATGTATAAGCAGCATAAGCAGCACATCCATTAGTGATTATTAATAATTTTAATGTTTGCTGACATAATAAATGTTTGCATTTAATTAATTTGATTAAAGTGTGAGTCGTGTTGCGTCTTTCACTTCCTATTTGTCTAACCCTGAACTGCCAGGCGTACATTTTGATGTCAAGGATGCATTGTAGTCAGCCATTGAGGTCTCAAATTGAAATGTTATTGTTATAAATGTGACTGCTGTTGACAAAAGCTAGGAATTAAAATTTATTATTAAATGCCAAAGATTGAACCGCAAGTTCTGCTTAAAATTCATCAAGGACATCCAACTCACCGTAAACAGCAACTTCCAATCAATATTGAAGATTAAAGTTTGCAGTTTAAAGTTTGATGACTTAACAAATGCCAAAAATTCTTTAAATTCCTTTCTAGCTTGATAGTTTAAGATTTTCCTATGTTTAAGTGTCTCATAGCCAAGTGGCTGAAGACTCTCAATAGCTTCCATTGTGATAACAGCTGAGCGGATGGTAAGGATTATTAGAGCTGGAATAAATCATTTAAAAGCAGACCCTTAGCAAAAGTAAAAGCTCTCACCAGAATGCTGAATAAGCCACGAAACCACAAAGATTGTATTAAAATAATTAACATTGAAGTCACTAAGAAGAATGCCAACCAATCCGTACAGCGAAAAAGTCACACTAAGGAATATATATCCAATCACTGGAACCAACTGAGTTGTGCAGTTCCTGTTAACTAAATCAAGAGTGTTAAACATCTTTTCATAAAATTCAATCACCAATTCAACTTCAAAGCTTGTCAGAGTCCTTTTGGCTTTTATTGTGTCATTTACAAGTTCCAATCTGTCCCTAATGTTGATTGTCAAGTATGAAAATTGAAAAGCAATCGCGCTGCAATAAAAGAATGATGTATAATATGATATTGTACACAGCAGATCAGGGTCGTGTCCATTGCTGACTTTAATGAGAATTGTGATGAAAGTTCCAAAAATTAAGACACCAACGACTGAGATGAGGTTGTAGACAAGCGACTTTTGTTTCTTTGAGGTGTGGTTGATGGAAATGTTAAAGAATTTTGCCTGAAATTAAGAAAAATAAGAGATTTGTGATATGCTGTGTAATCTGTATATGGATCCAAAGGGGTCATTCACTTATGACGTCTGCCATTTAACCATCTTTTTAGACCCCACCCTGTGTCAACAAAATTGTATGGAAATTTAACTTTAACAAATTACAGTACCCACCCCCCCCCCCCCTCCCCTTCCCCACCATCCCCCCTCTAATTTTCGGACGTCATAATCAAACGACCCCGAATATTTACAGCGATTCTTGTAATCAGATTGATCAATATTTCAATCTTTAATCTTGGAGTTTGGTCATAACAAAGTTAAATTGGAAGGAGTAGTAGAGAGAGGGGGGGGGGGAAGTCAACCATCCCCCCCTTGCATAATTTTTTTTATTTTCTGTAATTTTTTAGAGAAAATTTCTCCCCACCCTCAAAATTTCCCCACTCATCTCAAAAAAATACCCGCCCCCCAAAAAATTTTTTGACCCCCCCCCCTTAATTTTCCAAATGTAAAGATTATTTTTCAATCCTCTAATAGCTACTTTAAAAGAAGTACCAATGATGTATTATAATTTTTTTTAGGTTAGGTCTGACTCAAACCATATCAGTGACATGAAGCTAGTGGCAGTTTAGTGCTTCACAATGAATCTTCTAACTTACCTTCTCATCAAACGCATTCAAGCCTCTTAAAATATCCAAAACTTTATCACTTTTCCAGTATTGATAGCAAACCAGGAACAAAGTCGTCCATCTACCAGTGTGTGAATTCATATTCCAAATATTGGACAGTACAACAGACATGATGTGATCCTGTCTTTTAACAACCATTGACAAGACAACTATGATTGTAAGGACGAAAATTGTAAAGACTTTATCACGAATTTTAATTGAGAAGCTTCCTTTCGACAGTTGTCCATTGATAGAATGTGGCAACAGTGCCAGAAGCTTGAGATGATAATAGAAATAAATTGATGAGCTGTAAATGTTAAGGTGATTCTTTAGGAACATCGTTGTCTTTAACTGTTTAAGCATTAAGCTAGAATGCTATTCACGAGCTGGCAGCTACTCACAGTGCATTACTATTATAAATATCAAATAATCATTAGTCATGACTTCCTCAAAAGAATTAAGCAAATTCAACAAGATTAAACACGTAAAAGTGCAATTTATTTTCATATTAAGTTGATTATTCAGGAACTGATGTCTCAAATTGGAATGTTATGATGATGAATGTTGTTGCTGTCGATAAAAGCTGGAAATGAAAAAGGAATGAAGCAGCGAAAAAGCAATGAATAAGAAGCGGTTTACAAAACGCAAAAACCTGGATTTCTTGACCCACGTCCACAGTTTGACACAAATTTTCTATGTCACAAAATATCAGAACCCCTAAAAAGCGTTACGTAATATGTGAACGGGCCCTAAGAGTTTTTTTCGTCCACCCCTTGAAGGAAATTTTTATATTTTATAAGTTGTTGCATGTCATTAGCGGCTCCTGTCGAAGTTTTAGGCACTATTAAGCCTGCTACCCAGGCGCGTAGCCAGGGGGGGGGGGGGTATCGGGTGCCAAATCCCCCAACGTTAACAGAAATTTATTTATTTTTCTAGGGTTTTTATGAAAAAATTCCCCCACCCCCTTAAATTTACCATACAAAAAAAAATTTTGTCCCCCTCTCTTCAAATTCCTGGCTACGCCCCTGCTGTTACCTAAGCATTTCAACTCTTCAGTCAACTAGCTTGCCACCTAAGCCATTTGCATTTAAAAAACTACTCACAATCAATTTAAACTTACAGTAAACAGCAAAGTCCAATCAATCACAAAGAATAAAGTTCTCAATTTAAAGTTCCAAGACTTGACAAAGTTCAAAAACTCACAAAATGCTTCCTTAACTTCATGATTCATAATTTTTCGATTCTTAAATGTCTCGTATCCAATAATTTGGAGTCTATCGAATGATTTCATTGTGATGACTGCTGCATAGATTGGGACAATTATCAGAGCTGTAAAAATTTGGAATTTAATTGAAATTTTTACATTCAGTGTTGCCCAAATTGTGGGGAGATGCTATGATCGTTGACTACCACTTAGGCAGTGTTTCTCAAACTTTTTTAAGCCGCGAAGCAGTGAAAGAAGAGCGAATTCTCCATTGCTGTTTCTGCACCATGATGACAACCACTTTTGACACATCTAGAATTTTTGCAGTGCTTCTCAACCTTTTTTGACCGCGGAGCAGTAAAAGAGCAGCAAATCATTCGTTACTGTTTCTGCGTCATGATGACAACCTTTTTTGACATATCTAGAATTATTTCGCGGAACATAGTTTAAGAAACACTGCACTACGGTGTGCCGTGTCACAAATAGTCACGAGTCAACAAAGGTGCAATGAAGTTAAGGTTAAGTTAAACCTCAATTAATTCCTTAAACTTACCAGCATGCTCAACAAACCAAGCAAAAACAAAAATCGTATTTGTAAAACTAAAATCATTAATGTTGCTGAGATTCGCAACGATTCCATAAAGTGAGAATGTCACATTCATCAGCAAGTATCCAAAAACTGGAACCAATTGAGTCGTGCAATTTTCATTAATGAAATCCAAAGTTTTGAATAATTTTTCATAAAGTTCAATGATTAGCTCGACTTCAACATTTGTTAAGACTCTTTTCGATGTGATTTTGACATGTAGGAGGTTCAGCCTGTCCTTTAAGATGATTGTGAAGTAAGAAAACTGAAAAATCACAGCATTGCAGTAGAAAGTGTTGACATAGTAAGCTACTGTGGTTAATAAGTCTGAATGCATTGTATTGTTAAGCCAAATCAGATAAACAACGATAAAAGTCACAACAGAGACTCCAAAAACTGAGATTAGGATGTAGATGAGTGACTGACGACGGTGGTTCTTATAGTTGATGAAAATTTTGAAGAATTTAGCCTGAAAATGAAGTTTAAGGAGCTGCAGAAAGTTTCTGGATGTTGACAAGCTATCCACATTTAAGGAGACCGAGTCTCAATCCAAATCAATGTCCAAAGACTCCAACCAAGTCCAATCTAAGCTCTGCCAGTAACTTACCTTCTCATCAAACTCATAAATCATCCTAAAGACTTCCAAAATACTTTCACGCTTCCTATATTGATAAATAACCAGGAACACAATTGTCCACTTTCCCATATAAGCACTCAAGTCCCAAACTCTCCTACGCACCGCTGACATCATTCGCTCCTCTCTTTTCATGTTAAGGAATAGAAATTGAGCGGAAATTATAATCAAAATTGCAAGGATTTTGTCACGAATTTTAGTTTTAAAGTTTCCTTTAGCCAAAGGTCCAGTTAGGGATTGTGGGAACAGTGACAGGAACTTAAGATAGCAAAACAAATAAGTCGATGAAGTGTAGATGTTTTGTGGATTTTTGAGGAACATTGCTGCAGCTGTTTGACTTAAAGGCAAAGACTGTTACACTTAACTGATGAAAACGCAGCTAGTTGAGCTGGTTTTATCAAATAATGGCATCTAAATTAAATTATGCAATTATAGAAATTGCAAATGACTTTAGTAAAATTATTCGACATCACTGGCAAGTTGGGGAGCTTTATGCAGCAACAAAGATTCAGGAACAGTTCTTGACTAAGAGTGCAGCTTCAGAAGCCTGGTTTCTAGTACTCCGTAAAGTTCCTATCATTGTCATGGTCTAAAGCAGTGTTGTCCAAACTGTGTGCCGCGGTTTGTTTTTTGGAAACTTACACGAGCCACATGCAGTGTGCGACTTCGATCATGGCTTACCCCTCAGGTATGCCGTGGCTCAAAAACTTTGGACAACACTGAGTCTAAAGTCCTGTTCTGGTTTCTAGAGTTAAGATGAATGGAATTTAGGTTGCTAGAATTAGGCAGAGTGACCATGAGCGACTTAAACATTTGCTATGCTTCTTGGCAGGCGTGTAGCCAGAAGTGGGCTCCCCACCCCCATACCATTTTGAACCGTCACCAGACCATTGTGGCTACGACCCCAGGTGCGTCACCAGGGGAGGGGGGTTGGGAGGACAAATCCCCCTTCGCCTTTAGAAATTTCTTCATTTTGCAAGAGTTTTTATGAAAAACTCGGAAAAATCCCCCCCGCCCCTTTAAAAGTTTTCCATACGAAATGTCCCCCCTCTTCAAATTCCTTGCTACACCCCTGCTTCTTGGTATGAAAAGTTCCATTCAGACTCAGACACCAACTTCCCCAATTAGTCACCACTCAAAGCTATGTGTCATCCACCTCACCAACATCCATACACATCCATACATCCATGCAAAACTTTTTTATTATCCTTTGTATCCACACACAAGCCAGCCGGCAAGCACACAAGCACAAAAGCACCTTTTGTTATTATTTTTTTATTGATTTTTTTTTATTCCTCGTTTAAAACTCGGACGTGATAAATTGAACTAGAAAATAATATTTAAACAATATGGCAATAATCAGGACTGCTGTGTCTATTTCTGTGTTTAACATTCTCTGCTGCATTGCTTTCATCATTTTTAAGATTCTTTTGTTTTATGACTTTGTGGAGTTGAATAAGAAGCAGTATGAAGTATTTTGGATATTTTCGTATCGACCGAGAGCTTTTTATGGTGAGTTGATGGCTTGATCTTCCTGGATGTTGGATGAAGCTTAATAGTTGTGACTGCAAAGGCAAGAAGAATTGATGGAAAAATTATTTATTTGTAGAATTTGGGTACATGATGGTCTTTGAGACGACTGGATACTTTTTTGCTATTTTAGCTAATTCAATGCTGATATTGTGCATTAATACTGCTAAATATAAGGTTAGTATGGTGGTCATAGGGTTGGATTTAAAGCTTGAAGTCGACTTCAATACCAAAAAGCACAAGTCGGTTAATTAAATAGAAATCTGGCACCAAACTGGTGTAACTATGGATTCGATTTGAGTCCAGCTCCATGCTAGAGTCACTCAGGCTCGTTGTCAGATTTTGTAATCGATTAATCGACTTGTATTATTTGGGATTGACTTATTGGTCTTGAAATAGAGTTGATTCATTGATTCAGTAATGAGATTATGATCTTCGTGACCTTAGTTGGGCTTTTTGAGGCTCTTTAGGCGTTGACTGGGACAACCAACCTTAGTGATAGATGAATTTAATTTAAATCTCATGCTAAATGTCGTTAAATTCCGTTTAAAACTGGATAGACCTTAAAAAATGACCCGAGAGTTAACCCTCATCAATTTTGCCATACAGCATCCAAAGGTTTAACTCTAGGACATTGTATGTTGCTGTGATTTCAGCTAGCCATCTAATGTTATAGTAGAGGAACCCCGAATAGTCCCAGAAATCATCCCAATCCCTAAATCAAGAGTTCCAACCCCATCCCATCCACCAAAAGCTCCTTAACCTCAAACTCTCAAATTATCTCATTTCAGAACAGCTTTTTCTTCTTCCGGATTTACTACATAGCTACAATATGGCTCATAGTTGCCACAATGATCCAAGCTGTCCAACTGGAACTGTTTGTCTATGGCCTGTTCTCTGGATTGAACATTTTCTTCCTTTACGTCGTGGCTACAATTGAGGTTCGGATTAGGAAGCAGAAATTTGAAAATTGTCAATTTGATGTGGTTTATTGAGCTAGGATTGAGGTGCTTTAGAGGTGCTTTAGAGGTGCTTCTTATTAAATTTTTGGAGTTTTTTTTAGATAAAACTGAATTTTTGAAAACGGTCTGTGAAAAATTGAAACTTGACTGCCTTAAAACTTTTATTACAAATTTAAATAAAAATTCTTTAAAAAAATTCCATAACGTCTTTTTAAAATTCAAACCTCACCTACACACGTACACAACACCAACACATCCAAAACTCCTCGTATTTACCATCACAACCACAACCCCACCCAGCTGTTAATCTCGTCAAAACAAAAAAAAAAGATGTAAACAAGAAAATTCACATCAAAAAAAATTATTTTTTTACCGAATTATTTAAAAATATTTCACTTTCCGTACCTGATAAACCTGCACAAATAGTCAACAACAATGTTAACAGTCAATAAGTTTATGTGTCACATTGAACTGTTTATCGGTTGTATTATCATTGGCATGATCGATGCCGTACTGAGTTTGATATTTTTTGTCTACACAATTTTGGATATTATTAATCATAATAGTGATCGGGATGAGTTTGCGAAGGTGAGGACGAAGCGGGCGCCTTACTATAGTGGATATACGAGGCCGCATAATGGATCTTTTGATCGTGAGTAGAGTTTTTTTGGTTTGATGTAGTTTTGTGGAGTTTTTGAGTGATTATTGACACTTTTAAGGACTAGCTTGAGCTGTAAAAGGCAAATAAGTAGAGTCTTAGTCTTTAAGCTTTCACAAAGCCCTTCAAAGCTACCAAAAAGCTTCAAAAATTATGAAAAATATGTAAAAAATAACTTTTTGATCTTTTTCAATTTTAGCTTTCGTGTTCTTCAAAGCAGTGCTGTTTATCATTTATTTCCTGCATTTTATCTACTGTATTTACCTTATAGCGGCAGCATTGAAGGTTTGTAGTCCAAGAAAAAATAGGAAATTTATAAAGTTTTGGTTTTACTTAAAGAAAAGTAAGATCCAGTGAAAAATTATGAAAATTGGTCTTTCCTGAGCGACATTGGGGTTCAATTGGAGGAAGTTTGGCTATGTTACTGAATTAATCCACCCAATATATCTCAATTGAGTAGCAAGGATTGAGAAACTTGAGCCTCGGCCAACCTTAGACAATCCTTTTGCTACATCACTAATGGTTCTCACAGAGTTGTTACTTTAGTAAATTAAAGCATAAAGAGCTCAGCCTTTTGAGCTCGAGGCACTGCGATTCAAATTCGTTACTATAGTAAGGAGAACTATCTTTGATCATCTTTGATGACACAATGGTCATTAAAACTGTCTTGTCTTGAACCATTTTGTCGCTTGAGATTGTATCTGTGATTATGAGCCTACAACATAAAAAACTGTAAATTAAGAGGTTGATCCTCAAAGAAGTGTCTGAATTTGGCAAGATTAATAAGTCACATACCTAAATTGATTAGTTATAAGACAGTTGATAAGTTGAACAAGTCTAATAAGAATCAAACTTACTTATTCAGCAGTATTTTCCACTTGATGACTTCTTAAAGTTGCTGTCACGACTGAAACTTTTTCTATTTATTGTGAAATAATTCAATAGTTTTTTATTTGTTGTGGTTGTGGATCCCGAGCTGCACATGATAATTATAACAGTCATATGGCTTTCATATCAAAGCTTAGATTGTATTGGACTAAGATTGGACTTAAGCCCGAATAGCACAAGTCGGTTCATCTGACATGAAGCTGGTGCTTCTCTAGCATGGTGCTGGATTTAATTTGATTTGAATTGAGTCCAGCACCATGCCAAATATTCGATTAACCGACTTGTGCTATTGGAGAAGTTCATTCATTTTGAAGAACTTGTCATGAAATCGACCTCAAGAACCTATTTGGGAAGCCATTGTAGAACCAACTCATTGATCTTATGCACATTACGAGTTTTCTCTTGAGTTACAATTTTAATTATCAGCTCGGCCACATAAGCAATAAAAAAATTATTTAAATTTTCATGCAAATTTTTTATTTTCTCCAACATTTTAAAAAATTCAAATTTTCAATTCCAGAAATCAACAAAACACGTAAAACGATATTTACTAGTCAGCGCATTGACAACAATCGCAACATTTTGTGAAGGCTCATTATTAGTGTTCAGCATAGGACTGACAGAAATGGCACTGAATTATTTCGCATTTACTGTATGGAATATTTATTTCATCATTTGTGTCTATTCGTATTTTAAAAGATATGATGAGAGTTCGATGGACGACTCTATTGATGGAATTGAGACGCAGGTCATGAGGGTGTGAAGGATAATACTCAAATTTATGAGGATAATACTCAAAGTTGTCATTAATTTAAATGATTGAAAATAAAACATATCTGTCATTTTTTCCTATAAAAATTTGAAAATACACAGAGAATTGACATTTGATTACTTTGGTACTTACAGTGCTGTCCTATACCCAACCCTAACCTATAATCATGCTCACTTATTATGTTAAATTAAAAGATTAAAACACAACTTCAATGTTTTATTAGACTTTAATGTCAGGCACACTGTCAGTTCCAAAATAAAACAATTGATAAATCTTAAATTCAAGAACAAGTAAAAAAGTCTCGATACAAACAGCAAAAAGTGTCCAATTCGTTAGGAATTGATCTTCAAAGGTAAAAAACATGAAGCATAAAAATTCTAAAACTACAAATTTCACAAACAGATATGGAGTCATGTACTCTTGTCTTTTCTGGAGGAATAAAAAAAATTAGAGTTGATTATTAGCATTATTTTGAGTACAGAAAATAATAATCTTACATATTTAATTCCGATAGTGAACCCTATAATTACTAGAATAAAGCTGACAAATATGAAGTTTCGCATAACATAGTTTACTGAAAAAAAAAATGACAATACAGATGGTAAAGATTACGGCAAGTTCAGATCGAGGGCAAAATTATTTACAAATAGTGGATCCCAACCATTGGCTTCACATCAGGGGCATAGCCAGGGGGGGGGGGGGGGGGGGGGGTTGGCATAGGGGGCCCGGGCCCTTCCTCCGAAAATCTGATAATTGTTTTATTAAGTATTTATAGAGAAGAACCAGTTAATGTAGAGGAAGTGATGAAAAAAATGTCAAAATCAGCACGAAAATTTAATTTAATGTATGAATAATGAATTAAATATTTAAACTTATGAAGAATGAATATAGATTTAAGGATACAAAATAACGGTTTTTTTAATTTTCGAAAATGGCCCCCCTTAAAAATTCTCTGGCTACGCCCCTGCTTCACATAGCTCCCTAACCTATAAATTTTATTTTCATCCAAAAGTGCAACGGTTAGCCTTAGAACCAGAGCTCAAAGTCGATTTGAGATTTTCATTCATTTTGTATTGCAGAGTCGACTTAGAATCGACTTGACTCCATACAAAATTTCGTCGACTTCGAGCTCTGCATAAAACTCAGATTATCTGAGTTGTTACCTCAAGTACCACTGGATGAGAATTCAAACCCTCAAAAGAGTTTTTTTTAAATTTTCTCTAACAACCAAATTCTGGTTGCACCCAAAAATTACAAAACAATCCAAATTCACTTACATTTTCCTTCACCTAAGGCACCAATGCAGCTATCATCCAGCATTTTAGTTTGAAAGCATTTAAATTCAGCAAGGTTCTTCATAGTCCAATTAAAGAAGATGAAAATAAGAACAGCTATTATCTGGCATGCAGCATGAAAGTACCATAAGAGTTCCAACGTCGAAAGCAAATCAAAATGATTTAAAATTTTATTTTTTCTTTCGTTGAATTTTGAAATTGTTTTGTTGACTTTTGGAAGCTGAAATTATTTTTTTTAGAAATTCAGGATTTAAATTTTAAAATATTTCAATTTACCTTTTTAAAATCCATTATCAACATCTTTGCTTTTTATCGATAGTATTTTGAACAGCTTCTATCATCAACTGAATTTTTGGAATTATCTTGAATATAATACATTTGACTGAATTCATTTAAAATCAAAACTTGTGTATGATATTTCAGCGATGACATCAAAAAAATTTTTTTTATATTTTTCAGGGGGAAAACAACATGATGGGCAAAAGTTTTCATGGAAAATTCTTACAGAGTTTCAAAAATTTCTAAGCTTTTTCAATCAATTTGGATACAATTTCAGTAAACAATGGTGAAGATTGACAAAAAAATCAAATTTACCATTAAATTTTAAACCCTTCATGTTGTTTTCCCCTTAAGTTTTTTTTGAAATATTGCTAATTTGAATTTAAGATGGTTTTAATTTTCATTATTGTCTATAAAAATTTAAAAATTGAAGAATTGTGTTTCTTACACCACCCCTGGATCTGTGGCTGCACGCAAACCCAGTATAAGTCACAAACACACTCAATAAGTGAATGAATACTAAAAAAATAAATAATTTCATTTCTTACATTATTGCGTAATTTTTTTTATTAAATCTAATACATTTTAGTACAGAAATTCAGACCAAGATATGCAAATTACTAGCTTCTTCTTAGGTTACATAAGTTTGATGATGCATAGTTTTCGCCAAGAAATTTTCTAAGTCCATTCTTCTGTCTGTTGAACGCTGTCTTTATTTTGTATGCATAAATACAGTGAATATGCACAAACCAGAAGGTAAACATCAACAGCCACTAAGAAAATAATAAATCCAATCCAAAATCCATTGCTGAGTGTCAACAGATAAATTAGCACATAAAATATAAATATTGTTTTGACAAAGATGTATGGAACTAAGGATGCAGCGCTGTTCTAAAATATATTTCAAAAAATTTATCATTTAGTAGCAAAAAGCGTCAAGGTTCTTACAGAATACGTTCCATTCACAAACAACGAATTTACCACAATGATTGTAAGGCACACAATGACTATCAGGAGAACTGAAATGAAATAATAAAAGTAAGTTGGTAATTTATGGTTAAGTTCAGGTGCCTTCACGTTAGGGGTTTAAAGTTTAGGTGCCATCAAAACTAGATTTTTATAGTTCAGGTGCATTCACACTAGGGGACATTTACTCAGGTGTCTTCACAATAAGATAGCTTGGTTCAGGTGTTATCACACTGTAGGAGCAAGGTTCAGGTATCTTCAAATTATAGTATCTAGGTTCAGGTGCGTTCACACTATAGTTGCTTGGTTCAGGTGCGTTCACTCTAAAGTTGCTTGGTTCAGGTGCTTTTACAATAGTTTTTATGACTTTTAGTGCATTTACACTTGATACACTAGGTGCATGTGCCTTCACACTTGAGTAGCTAGGCGCAGGTGCCTACACAACTAGGGTTTTAAAGTTCAGGTGCCTTCACTACTAGGGTTTTAAAGATCATGTACATTCACACTAGGGTTCACAAATTCAGGTATATTCACAATAAAGCAGCTGGGTTTAGGTGCCTTCACACTTGACATACTAGGTTAATGTGCCTTAACACTTAAGTTGCTGGGTTCAGATGCCTTCACATTTAAGTTTTGTGGTTCAGGTACTCTCACACTTTGGTTTTCAAGTTAAGGTGGCTTTAAACTCAAGTTGCTAGAGTAAGACGCCCTTAAACTAGTTTGTTGAGGTTCAGGTGCCTTTACATAATGTTTTCATAGATCAGACAATTTTGAACTACAGTTTTTAAGTTCAATTGACCCAAAAAACGCTTAAATGAGAACAAAAAACTTACAAAATCCATTTGATTTGTTTTGGTCAACTGACTCCTGTGTTGAATTGCTGAAGGTCCCCTCAAATGACACCAAAATCTTCCCGCTAAATGTTCCTTGCAGTGTAGCATTGAGTGCTCCTTGGATTATATTTTCAGGTACTTCTTTTGGTAAGCTCAAATTTGAATTTTTTGGTTGTGAACTTTGCTGTGATCCAAGCTTAATAAATGCAACTATAAGTCCAAGTGAGTATAAAACTATTTGCACGACTGAGTAGACACAGCATCCAACTTTAAGGTCAAAACAGAAGAAGCAATTGTTAACAACTGGACGTCGCATCTTTTTGGACATATTTTTACTTTCTGGGAATGATTCCAGCATTTAAAGTCTTTTTGATTGACGAAATTTACTCAAAATTCAGCCAAAAATGTAGCAATCTACAAATAAAAAATCAAATTAGAGTTAAAAAGTAAGCAACAAGTCGGGAAACTGACTGACAACAAAGATGAAAAAAATTGATAATTTTTTTTGTATTTCTAGAAACTCAAAAACAGATGAAAAAGAAAAAAAAATCGTCTGAACGGTGACAATTTTCACAAAAAACTGAAAACGAAAAAAGAGTTTTCCATAAGAAAAGAAAAATTTATTTTTTGGCAAATGTGAGAGAATAGGCAACGCATTAAGTCAGAGGTGCTCAACCTTTTTTGTAACATTGAATGAGAACGTAATTCCTCTGAAAAATATCAGATACGATCCATTCTTGAGTTGAAGAGATTGCCCACTGATGGCTAACCTGTTTGCAGCTAGGGTTCATGACAGTAATGCACAACCTTTTTCTAAACCTAATGCACAACTTGATGATAATCCACGAACAAGCACACACCATGCAGTTCGTGGGATTTCTCGACACTAGAGTACCGTGGCTCATGGGTTGACCATCACTGGTCCATGCTTTTCATGGCTTAAGAAAGTTTACAGTCCCTGTTTCATTAAAAATGTAAAGTCACAGAAATGGTATCACAACATTAATTTAGGTCGTGACACACCAGTTGACCACAACTGCATCAGTCAAGTTGCTAATGAATTTCATATGTGTTGCTTTCTGTTTTTTGTCAGATGAGAGAATGTAAAGCTATTGTAGCTATGGGAACAATTAATGATAATTAGGACGATTATATATGCTAATCACTATCTATAGCTGTGCTGCAAAGCTGGCAAACGAATTCAAAACTTTTTTAAAAATTGAATAGGATGGAGTTGAACCCAACCAGAATGTTTCGAGACACACCTAGTACTTGTGACTAGCGCACAGTATCATATTTTAGATTGATCAAGCAAGAAGGCAGGGGGAACATGACTTGGTGAAAAAAAGTGATCGATGAAAAATTTCAATCGCGGTGGAAAATTGACGAAATTTTTTTCCATCGACCACTTTTTCCTCCAAGTTGTTATCCCCCTGCATGAAGCTGTGTTAAGCAGGACACTCTTTCATGAACTGCAAACCAACACAACAGCTTAACTTCCTCTGCGTACACTGCTCCCCTCCTACAAGCAACTTATAATCCCCAATATTTGAACTTGAAGTCTTTATTCTTCCTACTAAATCTCAAGCAACTTACTCCACTTGAGAAATTTTAAAATTCTCTGCTTTTCAAGGTCAAACGACAAAAAAAAAATATTTTCTAAAAATAAACACAAACACAATTTGCAAAATGATTTGAGTTCTAAAGATACATTTTTATGAAGATTCTGAAGACAAAGTTGGAAAAAATTAAGGGGGAGGGGTCAAGGGGGGGGGGGGGGGGGTCAAGTGGGGAGGGGGAATGCGGTTGTATGAACTAATTCAAAAAGGTTTTATGATTTATTTTCAACATTATCTTAATTTTTTTTTATTAATTCTTGAAATACATTTTAATAGCTTTATTGTCAAGAAACTGATCAGTGATTAAGTTTATTGCTGTCCATTATAATATGGCTGCTGTGGCTGCTGCTGTTCATGTCGATCATCTTCATAATACCCTTCCTGATTATAATATCCATCAGTCTGTTGTGGTTGTTGCTGATGAGTTTGATAATTGACAGCTCCATTGACATGTCCATCAGATTCAAGTGCTTGGGTATATCCATATGCACCTGGATTGTTGTAGACCACGTCTTGCTGGATGCTTGGGTCACTTAATAAATTAAAATACAGCGAATAAGCACAAATGAAGAAGTAAAGCTCAACAACACCAATCATGAGTGTTATGAAGTTTAAAGTCACGATTGCTGCGCACAAACAAAGGATGACGAAAGTTCCAGTGAAGAATAAGTAAGGCTTCATTTTTGATGGATCGTACTGGAAAAATAAGTGAGAATTATTGTTGAAAATTGAAAGGAACTAATGTTGAAATGACTTACAGATTGGATGCCTTTAATGAACCAGAATGTGATGAAAGCTACAAAGACGACGACGACGAGGATTATCAGGCGAGAGACTGGAATTTAATATTTGAAAAAAATTATTTCAATTTTTTATGATTTTTTCAAAATTTTCAGCTTTTTCAAATTTTTTCTTATTTTTTCAATTTTTTTCCTATTTTTTAATTTTTTTCAATTTTCAATTTTTCCTAATTTTCAATTTTTTCAATTTTTCAATTTTTTCAATTTTTCAAAATTTTCAATTTTTTCAATTTTTTAATCATTTTTGTTTTTTTTTCAATGTTTCTCCTTTTTTGTTTTTTAAAACTAATTTCAATTTTTTTTTAAATTTTTTCAATTTGTCAAAAAAATTTAAAATTGTTCAAAAATTTCATCTTTTTTAAAATTGTACAATTTTTTTCAAAATTTTTAACTTTTTCAAAAATAATTCAATTCTTAAAATTTTTTAAATTTGTTTATAAAACTTACTAATATCAAATGTATCCGTAAACTCGTCATGTTCCTCAGGATCAACTTTAATGTCAATATTTTCAACTTTTAACTCTTTCGACGTGTTAAAAACCAGAAAATATAAGAATTCCAAAATTATTAAGATACAAACTGCAAAGTGAATCCAAGCTATGACGACATTTGCAGTGATTAAGTTGAAGTAAAATAGGAAACTTTTTAAAGTTGGTGGCTTAAATTCTGGCATTTTTAGAGCCATGATGAATTATTTTTTGGAAGTTTTGAAGTTTCTTTGGCTTTAATTGAATTTATTGAAGGTTTTTTAATTTACTTTAAAATTTCTATACTTTGTTTTTTTAATTTTTTCAAATTTTTAAACTTTGTTTTTTATTTTTTCAATTTTTTAAACTTTGTTTTTTAATTTTTTCAATTTTTTAAACTTTTTTTAAATTTTCTCAATTTTTCATATATATTTTCAAAACTTTTCAATTTATAAAATCTATAAAATATTTTTTGAAATAACTTTAATTTTTTATATTTTATTTAAATAATTTTTTTCACTTTTTTACAATTTTATATTTTTATCTAATTTAAATTCCTATAATTGACTTAATTAATTCCACTATCTAATATGTTTTAAAATTCTTAAATTTTCATTTTAATAATCCACAACTTAATAATTTCCACTCTACTAGATATGACGATTCAAACCTCACAACGTCCGTGATCAGACTGACTCATCGTCATCATCTTCGCTGTCGTCATTCTTGCTTCATAAAAGGAATTTCCGCAAAACGAGCGAAATTGTTGATTTTTTTTTTCACTCTTAGCGCATGCTGGAAAGTCTTTCCAATGAGGATGAAGTAAAATGGAACTCAAGGTCGTTGGGTGTTTAAAGAACTGACTGGTGGATGCTTAGAATAGATATTACTTATATTGTGATGAGATTATCCTCAATTCGAGGTCAGACATGATGCAGACACATTAAAATATTCGTGATTTTTGATAGTTTGAGGCGAGGAAAGGATGTGGATGGTGATTTGAGGGGTCCACTGGATGCTTTGCTTTACTATTGTGCCTCTATATGATGCTCTGTAATCAAAACTTGAAGTAAAATCAGATTTTCTTGAATAAAATTGAATAAAATAAAAGAAAAGCTCCAATCAATGCTAAACCAGACATTCAGGCATCCAAAGCTGTATAAAAAATGAGGAATAATAAGTCAAATGTTAACAGAATTTTTATTGATTTTATTTCTTCATTTTTAATGTTTTTATTCATTATTCTTGGATATTTAAGTGATTTTGTGGCTGATTTCTTTTGTACTGGCTGCAAGGGCGTAGCCAGGAAGGTCTGAACCCTCGTTAAACGTTTTGAGCCTGTTTAAACCGCAGCAAGAGCACGGTTCAAAACGTTTAAAGGGGTCCAGACGCTCCTTACTACCTTTCTGAGGAACTGAAGTGTTGTCTCCGATGTAATTTCAAATCACAGCTGTACCTTAGTACCATTCCAAGCAGTATCAAACCGTCTCAATCAAGTCCAAACAGTCCCATTCCTTATAAAAGCATATCAAACCAACAAACAGTATCAAAATTCCAAACAGCGGCTCTAAACATAACTCTAGACACCCTAATCGGCTCCTACAACACTTTTTGGTCAACAGCGACTCAAGTGTAGCCACAATAGCTTCATTAAATTCCTTCATGCCACACAAATTGCAGCCAACTTAGTTTCAGTCAACATTCGACAGTACAAGGATCTAACACAAATGATTGTGTAGGTAAGAAAAACTGTATCAAGTATGGTGGATGAGTTTCTGTTGCTACTTGAAAGTATCAGAAACACAACATTGTAGGCGATGTCAAATGCTGAGAAAATCATGAATGGGAATATTTTGAGTGGCTGGTTCTGTGGAATAATGAAAATAAAATTCAAATTTTATGATATTTAAGCCTTCACGTTTTAAACTTACTTTTTGGACTCCTTTGATGACCAAAATGCACACACTGATGGCAATCACATGCTTAAGCAGCTCAGCTAAGTTAAAAATGACAAAAAAGTCATAAATTTCAGAAAAAGCTTCAAGATTGTTGGTTGGAGGTATTAACAGAGGGGGGGGGGGTAATGAAGGGAGGGGGGTATATAAGGAGAGGGGTCATGTGCGTAGTCTTAATAGTTTTTAACGGTGATTTTGCATTTCTTTCTCCATTTGTTTGGTTCGGAGGAGGGGTAAGGGAGGGGGGGGTGGGTTTTGATTCCAAATACCTCCCTTGCCTCCACCACTGAAACATTCACATCTCCTTTGAATTTTCTTATTTAAATTCAAATCCCCCTGGATAGAAGCCTGCTCCACACTCAACAGAATTTTTAAACCTCCACCCCTTCCCACCACTACCTTCAAAATCCTCACCATTTGTTGTGTCAAGCTCAAATTTCCTATATTTTGTGTACTTCCTCTCCATCACAAAAGTTTCAAAATAAAATTTCTCAAAATCAAAGTTTTTTATTTCAACTTCCTCGATCGCTTCTTCTTCCTCCTCATTTTGTGGATGTTCTGAGTTTGTATTGGCAATGAATGAAGTCAGGAGATACAGGACGAAGAGTAACTTGAGGAAGTACAAGAGCATTTGAAGGTAGACGAGGATGATGACTCCTTTGCGGAGATCGTAGCAAAAGCAGCATTTTCTGAGGGTCATTGCTGGATGGGAAGAAAAATTATGAAAGTTTTTGATAGGGGAAGTTCATAAATGATGTCAATTTTGAAGGGTTTTCTAGTTTTTGATGAGTAACTCAAAATCAAGACAGCTTCAAAAGCCCAAGCTTTATTTATTAAAAATTGGACATCATTTAAGTACGGGTGGTCAGATTAACATGATTTTCTGTCCCAAACTTACCTGAATTTTAGGCTAATTGACACTAAATCATGACTAAGTTTTAAATATGAAGAAATTCCACAAGCACAATGCGACTGTCCCAATATCCATTACATTACTGACATTCCACATTGTCTAAATTGGATTCAAGATGCCAAGTTGTCTGCCTACAACAGTAATATTGGCTATTACTGCATGCTAAGCGCATGTCTGATTCTAAAAAGCTAACATCAAGGAAGTCAAAAAATTTGTGTAATTCAAATACTTTGTGTCATAATCTGCTTGATCTGGTTCTTATTGCCAAAATCTTTGCATCTTCATTCCCCAAATCCACATGTGAGGAACAAAAAAAAAACAGAATTTGACACAATTTTCGTTCCATCCATTTGGAGATGAGTCAACAGAAATAATCGATGACGTTTCGAGACTCAATGGCGGCACAGTCTTGAAAGAAATGCGGAAGCAAAAGAGTCATTGGCATTTTAATGGTTTAAATCAGTGATTCTCGAACTGTGTGACACGAAGAATATGGATTGCTTAAATTGACTCTTTATATTCATGTTTATTTGACGTAAAATTTTATGAAAAAGGTGCCGTGGACCAAAAAAGTTTGAGAAACACTGGATTAAATACATCATGTTAGGTTGTTGTGGTGGTTATCACTGCTTTATGGACACAACAAACCTTTAAATGAAAAAAAAGAATCAAATATGTTTGAAATCCAAAAAGGGAGAGAATGACTGCCAGACGGACAGACAAAGTGTAAAGAATGACCCTTTTTGGTGCTTACAAGATCGGAGCTTCTAAAAAAAACATAAAATTTTTATAATCTTCGTTCTTATTTTGCCAATGTCAAAGGTTTAATAGAATCAGGTTTCTCACAACGGGTCGTCTGATCCAGCTATTCTCAAATTTTAATTTTTGCACTCTCTTTGAGCTCAAATATTGATGCTCAGTCCATAGCTTATTAAATTTCTCATTTTGTCTAATTCATTCTGCGATCGACTTTTGACCTAAGTGGACTTAAGTTTGAATCACAGCTGGACTTTCTTATCAAAATATTGTTTAATAAAATCCAAAAAGTGCTGAAAATTGTAAAAAAAAAAGTTGAAAAGGAACCGAGAAGCAATAAACATGACTAAAATTGTTCTGTAAGTATTTTATTAAATTTTAAGTCCTGAGATGAATTTTACGATTTTTTTGTTACTGCCCAGCTTGCTGTTTTGTGTCATTGGAGTTAATTTAGATTTATCAGCATCGACAAGCATTGAGTGCAGCTACAAGACTCGTGATTGGAACATTGTTCAAAATGTATATCACTGCCCAGTCAATAAAAATCCAAGGATAACAACTCGAGAATCAGCGGCAATAACTTCCATTTCTGGAACTCATCAAAATGGAATGACAAATTCTGATGTCGGTGGCTTTTATGCCTATTCAAGAACCATAAATTATTTCCCGCGTGGTTTAGAAACTTTCTTTAAAACTATTAAAATCATTCAAATTTATGACTGTAATTTAAAGGAAGTCCATCAAGAAGATTTGAAGCCATTTCCTAATTTAGTTGAGCTTTATTTGCGTTTTAATGATCTGGAAGTTCTCGAAGAGGGTCTTTTTGACTTTAATCCTGATTTACATTACATTGGCTTAAATTACAACAAAATTGTCTACATCGGACCGAATGTCTTTGATCATTTAACTAAATTAAGAGACCTTTCCTTACATTCTAATCTGTGCATTTCCAAAGAAGCTAAAAATTCAATATCAGAAGTCAAAAATGTCATTCAAGCTATAAAATCTCAATGTAATATAAACACCACAACAACAACAACAACACAACCTCCAACAACTACTCAAGCTCCAACAACAACAACACAAGCTCCAACAACAACTTCAACAACACCAAAAAGCATCAATTTCGAATCATGCTTAGAACTGGAATCAAAAATCGACAACATTGCATCAAGTTTAAAGGATTTAATAGGCCAGCCATCGAATGAAGCATTCAGCAACAACAACAACCAATGTGAAGCCTTTACTGAAGCTTTGAGGAACCAAAGTGAAGCCATTGGAAGAATTGACAACAGAACTGAAGCACTTACTGAAGCCATGGACACAAAATTGGAAATTCTCAAAGAAAATGTTGAAAATACAAGAACTTTGTCACTCAGACAGATGCAAAACTTTAAAGACGAGGTCAAGGCTGATCATGCTGAACTTTTGGATGCAATCAGATTGAGGACTGACAAGATTGAGAAGAACATTGAGGAACTGAACCAGAAATTGACAAATATCATGAAAGCTCTGAAGATTGACAGCTAAAATGGGATCATTAAGGCACAGACCACGGACATTGACTTATTCTTTACAATTTTATAAATCTTTTAATCATTAAATAAAGAAAATTCAAAAAAAAATCCTTAAAAATATTCTAAAATTTAATTTCCATCCAGCTTTGATCTTAAAAGTCCACTTCACTGTCACTTCCATCATCTGGCTTCACAAACTGCAAATATATCGAGTAAGCACAAAAGAAGAGATAAACTTCAATTAACAGGATTGTGGTGGCTATGAGCATCATATAAGATAACGAAGCTAAGTGCAGCATGTAGATAAAGTAGAAGAACAGATTGATTGTCTTGAAGAACAGATATGCGACCATTTTTGATGCTTCTTCCTGAAAGATTGAGTTATAATCATTAGAGGCTGTTTATAAATTGACGTCAAATATTTAATTTTTTATACGAGGGGGGTCTAAAATGGAACGAGGGGGGGAAGGTGGGAAGTCGAGGATTGGTCCAAATTTGGGATGGGCAGGGTCTAACATTGAATTGGGGTCAAAAATGTAATGTAGGAGGATCATTAGTGGAAGGGGGAGTTGTGGGAGGGGAGGGGGAGTTGTGAGAAGGGAGGGGGGAGTTGTGGGAGAGGAGTGGGGAGTTGTGGGAGGGGAGGGGAGATTTGTGGGGGAATGTGACATTTCAAACAAAACATTCTTCAAACAAAATTGGTGAAAACGCTGAGAGAGGGTCAAAAAGTCATACTTCTTCATGAACGTCATTTATGGACAGCCCTCTTGTGACCAAAGGCAGAGATGTTATCTGAGACATACCTTCTTGATTCCTTCAATGAATATTAGGAATATAGCTGCAGATATGAATCCAATTAAGATTCTCGACAAGTTGAATACTGCAAAAATTGAAAAAATACATTTTAAGGATTTTACAGCGGCGTAGCTAGAACTTTTTTGAGGCAGGGCTTAAAGACTTTTTTTTTCGAAGAATTAAAGAAAAAGTTTGGATTTTTTTCCTCAAGAACCCTAGCGAATTAAATAAAATCACAAAATTGTATCAGTTTTGACCCCAACAGTCCCTCGCTAGCTACAACCCTAGAGACCAAGCAGCCTTAAGCCATACTCACATGGTCCACTAGCAAACAATGGCTTCAACTCATCAGGAACATCAAAAAAGTATCCATCGCTTTTCTGCTCAGCTTTCGTTGTCATGAACTTCATAATTCCGATTCCAATTGAAATTAAAGACACAAAGAATTGAAAGTAGGCATAAATTGTGTTTCCAGTTGATAAGTCGCAGCAGCAACAGAACTTTTTGAATATTGGCTGTGGCATTTTCTGGGGATTTAAGTTTTTTTCTCCAGATTTTAACTTTTTATGAGTTTTTTAAATGTTTTTTCTCTCAAATTTGAGGCAAATTTAAAATTTTTTAAATTTTTTTTTAAAAAGTCAAAACTTGATCAAAACAGCTCAAAATGCACTCAACTAATGAATTAATATTTTCTATACATTGACACTATTTAAGATTTTATTCATCTGAAAATTCTTAATTGAGATTGATTAATTAATTTAATTAATTTGTTGTGTTTTGAATCGAAATGTGTCGATTGTGTGACACAATGAAGAATAAGAAATCTAAATTCAAAATGTTTTGGGGTCAATCATAAACGAGGTCTAATGATTCAAGTGGATAAGGGCGAGGGAATGTTTAACATGTTTGATAACTTTTAGTCTAAATTCATGAAAATTTGTCAAAATTCAACTTTTTTTCGAATTCGTAACTTATGAACAAACCCCAAAATAAATTGAAAAAAAATATGAAAATTCAAAATTTTATTGAAATTTATCAAAAATGGACGGAATAGTTCACACATGTCAATAATTCCCTCATTCCTGATAAACCAGCAAATTAGCCTTATGATGTCCAGCATTTCCCATTCCAACTGCCACTCTCGGAGCATCCAAAGTCTCCTTCAACTGCTGAAAGTTCGTATTAATCTGAAAATTGTCTAATTGTCCATCAATTTCAATCCTTTTGTAGACAGAATAGCTGCATAAGGATGTGTAAAAAAATATGATTGACATTAGGATGGCCTTCCATGAGAGGTCCAAGATGCCATGGATGAGAAGAACTGATCCGAAGATGATTGTTTTAAGGATGTAGGGGAGCAGCTTGTGGATGTGATTCTAAAATTATTGATAGTAAAATAGTTATTTTGTCATGACTTTTAGGATGAAGAGGCATGGAAAGCACAAGTAGGTTGATTAATGAGAAATCCAATGTCAAGCTGGTGCGACTCTCTGAATGTAGATCCACGGCAGCTTGGCGTCAGATTCCTAATCGATTAACAGACTTGAGTAATCCGGGAGAGAGGTTCTTAGGTCAAAGCTATTTTATTTATAATTCAGGCAAGGACATTTGGTAAAAAATAGGAATTTTGGTATTTAAGACAGGAACTGCTGTAAAAAATGATAAAATTGAGCTTACATGCTTCATTCCGCTCAAAAAAATCCCACAAATAGCTATGAATGTTGACAATACGGCAACAATGATCAAAGTGATTGCTGGAATTAAAAGGAAGATGAATTTTAAAGATTTTGTGTCTTTATCTTCTAGATTCTTAAGTTTTCTGTAGCTTTCTGTACTATCGTGCCTGGTTCCTAATGATAATCAATGACAAAGACACCAAATAAGGGGGCGGGGTGTCCTTATAGCACTCCTAAACTAAGATATATCTAAGAAACTGGCTTTCTTGAGTTCCAAGCCTTCACTTACCCAAGTTCAGTGGCCTATACTTAAATGCATAGTACTCAAACAGCTCATACAATCCAAATGATATCACAAAAACATACAGAGCGATGTATGCTGAGCAGAAGATCTGATTTCCTAACTTTAGGTTCAGAAAGTAAAAGACTCGATTGACTTTTGGAATTTTCATTGCTTAAAAAGTTCAAAAAATCAAGTTTTTAAGTTGAATTCCTGCAAATTTCCAGCAATTTGTCCTCAAAACTTTATCACAACAAACAAGCTTCAATTCTCAAATTCAGTCCATCCACTTTTCACCTCTCAACCTTTATTTAAATTAAATCGTTATTAAATGATGTCTAATAAGCTGTCTCAAGGCTAATTAAATGAACAAATATTCTCGCTGGCTATTGATCGACTTGAGACTTTGAAGACTGCGACGAGACTGAATTGACAAATCTGTTGCAAAAGTGATATTTGAGATGTGATTGATCGGAATTGAAAAAGAAGATAATTTTGGAGGTTTTGTGGAACTTTTTGGGATTTGGAACATGTCAGAGTGTTTATTGCATACGATTACTTGGTCTGACTGTCCTGGTTCTTAGCTTGCCGCCTACCTTAAGCTCCTAAATCAACAAAACTTAAAATTCATTTTTTAAACTTTTATTTCAATATTTATAATGTTTTAAATAATGACAATCCAACTCCAAACTACTTCAAATCATCAAGCGTTGGCAGCAAGCCAACCCCATTAATACTAGCTTCAAGCTTCTGAAAATCATCAGGATGACTCGTACTTAAATGTCTTCGAATGTTTGATGTTCCACCGTTGCTGATATTTTGTGACCAAATTTTTGACTTGCCAGTGTCTTTCATGCAAATCAGGCATTGATATTTGAAGCAGTTGTCGTTCTCAAGTGAAGTTATGGTAATGTATTCCATATATTTCTGTTTCTTTGGTGTCGCAAAGACTTGTTTGGTTAGGTCTGATGAGTTTTTGACGATGTCTTTGAGATGTTCGGATTTGTGTTTGGAAGAAGCTTGTTGGTTGTATTCTGTTGAGAAGAAAGTGAAAAAAACGGTTGAATTTTTTGTAGAATGCTGAATTTTGATCGAGCTTTAGTAAAGCTGAGCTTCAGTCAAGCTGAGCTTCAGTCAAGCTGAGCTTCAGTCAATCTGAGCTTCAGTTAAGCTGAGCGTCAGTCAAGCTGAACTTCAATAAAGCTGAGCATCAGTCAAGCTAAGCGTCAGTCACGCTGAACTTCAACAAAGCTGAGCGTCATTCAATCAGAACTTTAATCAATTTTAGAATTACTCAAGCTTAGCTTTAATCAAGCTGAGCGTCAGTCACGCTGAGTTTTAGTAAAGCTGAGCGTCAGTCAAGCTGAACTTCAATAAAGCTGAGCGTCATTCAATCAGAACTTTAATCAATTTGAGAATTATTCAAGCTGAGCTTTAATCAAGCTGAGCGTCAGTCACGCTGAGTTTCAATAAAGCTGAGTATCAGTAGAGCTAAAGTCAATTATGCTGATCTTAATTCAAGCTGAGCGTCATTCAAGCAGAACTTTAATCAAGCTGAGCGTCAGTCACACTGAATTTCAATAAAGCTGAGCATCAGTCAAGCTAAGCTTCAGTCAAACTGAGCTTCACCAAGCTGAGCATAAATAAAGCTGAGCGTCGGTCAAGCTTGGCGTCAGTCAAGCTAAGTATAAGTAAAGCTGATCTTCAATCAAGCTGAGCTTCATATAAGCTGAGCTTCAATCAATACCAAAACAAATCTACTAACCTGGATGATGCATCTTAATATGACGTTTCAAGTTAGTCTTATGTGATATGTAAGCGCCACAAAGATGACAAGATATTGAGTTATCCTTCTTATTCTCATGATCAGTTATCATGTGCCTCTTTACATTTTGTGTATTTGAGAAGATCTTGTCACAATAATGACACTTGACTCTCGTGACTTCACCGATTTTGATTCGTTCATATTTTAATCTTTTGGCTACATTTGGTTCAACTGGAATTATTTCTTGGTAGTCATCATCATCATCATCATCATAGTCATTTCCATTCTCATTTGACTCATATTCCTCATCGTCAGGTGGAAAGCTTTCATCCACAAACTCAATCGCACTATTAAATGGATCTTTTTCAACTTTTATGTTCGCTACTTCTGGAAGCTTTGCTGGTTCTGTAGATTTTCTAATGTTTGAGGATCTAGTCGTCTTTGGAAGTTCCAATTGATTTAAATTTTGAACCATTCCAGTTTTTAATTTGACATCACTTTGAACACTTTTTTCTCTCAGCTCATAAGCTTCTGTGACAATCCGCAGACATGACAGGCAGACACTCTTTGGGTAGCTGTCACATGGATCAATTTTAACTGGACATATAAGTGCAATCATGTCGGCTATGAGACGGTCATTTTTGAATGAAAATACTGAGGTGAGAGCTGGTGTTTTGGTGATGCAGAGGCGGCAGATTGTGTTCATGATGTTGAGGGTTTTGGGGAAGTTTAGGTGGATTTGGAGTTACTTTGTTGTAGTATCGAGTGTCTTAAAGTCTGTTCAACCTTACTTAATTGAGTTGTTCAGATTTTTCTGCAACTTTTTGATTTGTTTTGATTGACTTTTCACTTTTTTAATTCACAGTAATAAGTCTTAATTGAGGCAATCGCCAATTTTTGTTATATTTTATACTTTTAGGTTAGGAATTCATTTCAATCTTGGAATAAAGAGTGGAATTTTTATTAAAATTGACAATTTGTGAAATAAAAAATTATTTTTTGTTGATGTAAACAGAAAAGTTTATAACATAAGACCAATAATCTCAATTAGTTTACAAAAAGGGGTACTCAAGTATGAATTTTTCAAAATTTTCTGTAACGGCTTTTAGCTGTAGCTTGAAAATCCATTAAATTGTCGATTTTTTTCACTATCCAATTAAAATTGGATTTTAAAAATGCAGTAAAAATCGAAAATCAAAAGATTGATCAAAATTAGTTTTTAAAAAATTATTAAAATAAAAAGAGCTCTTGCACACCCCTTACTCCATCGACATAGCCAACCTCCCCTGTCGAAAACTCTATCTCTTTCTTTTTCCTTACCCATCGTGCGTCGACAGGACGTAAGTTTCACAAAATAATTATTAAAAATTAAAGAATTGATGGAAAATGTGAAGGAAAATTTGTGGAAATTGTCGCGAGCATCTCACAGCTCAGGATGTCACCCAAATTCAGTGAAAGATTCTCAAAAATTCTCGCAGAAATGTTAAATAAATTAATTTAAAAAAATTCTTTCGTGTGTTTTGTGAAGTCGAAAAAATTTTTTGCACAATTTTCAATTTAAATCAATTTTATGAGCTAAAGTTTCACAAATTTTCCATCCACACCAAAATTTCCCATCAAATCTACTCAAAAAACCTCAAAAACCTTTAAATTTTAAATTCACTCCGACTTTTTATTTTCATAACAAAAAACCTAACCACAAAAAAAATTATTCTTTACAAATTTCAGTAAACAAAAACAAAAATGGGCAAGATTATGAAATCTGGCAAGGTTGTGCTCGTGCTGAGCGGGCGATATGCTGGTCGCAAAGCGATCATCATGAAGACATTGGATGATGGAACATCAGAGAAAATGTTTGGACAAGCACTTGTTGCTGGCATCGATCGTTATCCACGTCGTGTAACGAGGCGTATGAATAAATCTAAAGTTCATAAGAATTGTAGAATAAAGCCATTCATTAAGGTGAGTTGACTGTTTGTATGGGCGGGTGTCTGGCTAGTATTTGATATTAATGCTGCTTGTTCGGGTTGGGATTAGATTAGATTGGAGCTTATTGTTGTTATGAGGATAATTAGTCAATTATGAAGATCATATGTTGATCCAGGGATTACCTAGGCAATTTTAGGCAGCAAATTATAGTTCTCATGACTCTTGAAAGGATGGGAGGCATAGTATTGATGCAGCATGTTCCTATCAATAAGTTTGAAGAATTTGACTCTTAACTGCTGTTCTTAGTTCATATGAAAGCACTGTCTATAAGTTTTTGTAGCTATGTCGAGAACAGTTGGTCTAGTCCTGCAATAATGAACTCAAATATGTCAAATTTGACTCGGGGAGAACTCATGCGAGTGACTTGATGCAAATGAAATGGAGTTTGTCTCCAAACTGAGTCTGGCTTCTATGTAAATACTCCTCCTTAGTTACTATAAAGTCTATTGACTTACAAAGCGGTCTATTGACCTTCAAGATGATCTGTTTAGGCTCACTCATAAAGCTAATGGCTCATAGTGCTGTATATAAGCTCACATAACAGAAAATAAGTAGATTAGGAGCTAGACTAGGCATAGATAATGGCATAGATAATCCAGAGGTCAATTTTTATGAGTCTTCAGCCTATTCTTCTTTGAAATCAACAATCTATTGACCAGAGTCCTCCAGCTAGCTTAAGAATTAAGTCTTGGTTGTACTCAATTTGACGCTTTATCATGTTGATCAATGCTGATTGATTAGCTCCTCATAACATCCAGCATTGAATTCTTGCATTATATTCACAAAAAATCCACAAAACTAATCACACTTTTCTCGCCCATTCCAGCTCGTAAACTACAATCATCTCATGCCAACACGTTACAGTGTACCAGAAGTGACACTTGATAGTAAATACAGCGTAAAGGACTTGAAAGATCCAATTAAGCGTAAGAAGGCACGTTTCCAAATCCGCATGCGTTTCGAGGATCGCTACAAGAGCGGCAAGAACAAGTGGTTCTTCACAAAATTGCGCTTCTAAACGACCAATAAAAGTGTAATTGTGTTTAAAAAGAAATAAATTTGTGCAAAAAAAGGAAATTTCATTTTTTGTTCGTTTCATTTTGAAAAAAAGAAATGTGAAAATAAAAACAAGTCGCATTTAAAAAAAAAGAATGATTTTATTGATTTTTGGGGGGAGCAGGATGAACTGTGGCTATGTTTAGGTGCACCTCAGTTAAACTGAGTCTTCTTAATAAGTAAAACAACATAGCTTAGTACTTAATAGTCTTTATTTTCCTGGTGAGTAAACATAAACATCAACTTGAATGTCATCATTTTGGAAGACGTTCCTCAATCTCTTCTCGACTTCGTCCCACTGTAGCTTGTCCAGTCCACAGCCTAAAATATTCAATAAACATCAGAAAATTGTAATTTCTAGTAACATTCTGTAGCACATCCCAAGACAACCATCTCTGTAGACCCAGAAGGCATTAACCTGAAGATTGTCTACAGTGCAATTGCTAGCGAAGGCTTAAAAGGTCTTTATAGGCATGAAACATAGTCAATAAAAATTTTGAGATAAATCATGGAGTATCCTTCACGAATTGTCTGCTCAAAAAGACACTAGAGACCGTCTGGTTTACCCCAGCGACTTAATCCAATGCCTTGACAAGATTCAATCCCAAATATCCACTTACCTATCTGTGGCATCGCAACCTGCTTGACATCATTAGCTACCATATGATCCCTCATTGATTTTAGTGAACTTTCTAGTGAATCATAGCTTGGAAGTACACCTGGTGCTGTCATTGGCTTCGTCACTAAGTAGTAAATGTATCTGTCTGGATTTTGGACTTTTAGGACTGCACAGCCACCGGATTTGACCTGGAATGTGAGATTTTGATGGTTTTATGAGTTAAGGGATGATTTTTGATGGGGTTGGGCTAAAAGTTTTGGAATAATTTTGGATAATCTTAGCAAAAAATCTAAAATAGCAAGCAACACCCAACAAGGAGCTCAACTAAGCATTAGACATTACATTCTGACTCTTTAGATAATCAACTTTTCCAAACAGATCACGAAACTTGACAGCTATTCCCATTCCCATCTTGAAATCAGCTCCGACACAATGTGCAAGTGACACTGTGGCTGAGAATAAGTCGCCATTTATAGTTTTCAATACGAATCCCATCGTAATTTCTGGAATATTTTGAGTTAAGTTTAAATTGTCCGATTGAGATTTTGTGTATGGCCGGCTGAGGAGAATAATGTAGTAGAATTTTTGATTTGCAGCCAACTTCAGGTTGTACAATATTTTATGAAAGATTCACAAAGTTTCATGTGAAGACGGCTTTACCAATTTCTATTTTGTTTTGGAAACTTTAGAAAAAAATCCAAAATTATTGAAATTTAAATTTTGCATTTATAGGGTCGCATTTAGAGTCCATAGCATTATAAAATAAGGAACTGACGTCAAAATAACCTAAAAATCCAACAAAGACTTCAAAAACCAGCAAGAACTCGCAATAACCAGCACAAAATCCACCTCAAAAAAAATCACAAAATGCAAATAAAAATAAAAGAAATCAACGGCGACGAGTTCCTCATCCAAATCGAGCCAACCGAGACAGTTGCAGCACTAAAGTCAAAAATTGAGATTGAGAAGAAAATTTCCACGATGGAGATGAAGTTGCTGTTTAGTGGGAAAGTCCTTCAAGATGACAAGACATTGGATGACTATAAAGTCAGTGAGACGAGTAAAATTATGCTGACTAGAGTGAAGGTGGATTTAAAGAGTTTAGTGCAGAAGGTGCTGACTAAGTACTACGATTCTGAAAAAGGTTTGCAACTTTTATTTGAATTCCTCGAAACTTGAATTAATTGAATTTTAATTATAGCTGCATCAATCGCAACCTTAGTCGTGGCTAACATGAAGAAAAGAGTTCAGGAATATTCATTAGATGATGTTGAAAGACTTGCAGAGTCCTGGAACCAAACTAGATAAAATCATTGAATATATTTTTAAATAAAGTTTAATTTTTTTTGTTTAAAACTGTTTTTATTTTGTTGAAGATTAACAAAAATTTATTAAAAAGTTTAACATTAAATTTAGTTGTAAAAAAAAGGTTTGGCACCCCTGGGTAGGGTTTCTCAAAATGTAAGTTCAACTTTTTCTATATTTCTATCTAGGGCGTAGCCATGAGCGTCTGCATCTCAAAAAGTCTTGGACCGCAGCTAGAGCGCACAATTTTTAAGGGAGGGGTGGGGGGAGGGGGGATCAAGACCCTCCTGGCTACGCCCCTCCTCCTACCTTTCAGTAAAAGTCAACACTTGCAGTCGAAGAAACCCAATCTCTGCCTTCATCAAGTTTAGATGCTCCTAACCTCAAATTTCTCCATTTTGTAAAATAAAGCTTAATCATCAATCACAAAAAGTTTCAAAATTTCCAATTTTTTCTCGAAATAAATGCAAAATTTAGATTTTTTGACCTCGTCTTCAAGATTTTTAATTTTATCCTCTAAAATTGTTGACGTTAAGGAATCAGCTTCAAGCTTTAAATCTGCAATTTTTTGTTTAATAATTAAATAACCTGAATTTGTGCATTTTTCTTTGACTTTTGCGATGACATTTTGAACTTCTGATAAACTGTTGTGTACCGAAATGTGGATGCATGCTTTACGGTCAATATAGAAGTAGCTCAATTTTGACAAATTATTAAAAACATTTGCGTCAATGTGAGAAATTTTGTTCTCTTTTAAATCAATGTACTGCAGCTCTAAATTATTGTCAAATAATCCTTCTTCCAGAACTTCTATTGTTCCTTGTAGCACGAGCGTCCGCAACTTATTAAATGGTTTCATGTTAACTTGACGAATATCTTTGAGATGATCTCCTACATTGATGTAGAATAGATTTTTAAATATGTCCAGCCCACTTGGAAAGTAATAAACATTTGACTGGACCATGAATCCATTGACATTATCATTATCATATCCATGCTCATAATCTCCTGAAAATGTAGCCAATTCATTTCTTGAGTTGATTTTGACTATACCTCCTATATGGCAATAATAAATTCTGTCAACAAATGGATATGAATTATGAATGTAGCTGCATGGTAAGTCTACCGTCTCAGTTGCACCAAATAATGACAGTGCTAGGATTGAGAAGATGCTACATAGGAAGATAATTAAATTGCAGAACTAAGTTTATCTAAAGTATATTTTTAGGGATGGTTGGGGGGGGGGGGGGGGGGGGGTTGAGTGGAGGGGCGTTATTAACTTCTTACTTAAGAATTAAATTGCAGAATTTAGTCTATCTAATGTATATTGTAAGGGAACGTTTGGAGGAGGGGAGGGGGGGGGATTAATAAGTTCTCACCCCCCCCCTCCACCTCAATATTGAAATTTTTAAAAATAAATATTCAGACTTTTAAAATCCAAAAAATAATGTGACAAGAATAATATAAGACCCCCTCAAAGACCCTCATTCCTGGCTATGCTACTGTACGTTCCTGATCTAAGCGTCCCATGCAGCACCGGTTGGGCATTACTGCTTTAGAGTTAAAAAAATATTATTTTTTGCTTTTAATATTTTTTATTTTTTTTTCTTTCATAAATTTACAAAATAAGCCAAATCCTCAATTAAGAACCAATCCAAGGTAGTCGTCCATCAAAGTTCCAATTGCAAAAATTCCAGTCGCATCAACCCTCGTACCGACAATTTTCAATCGAATCTTATCCTCAGCAGCTATCACAATGTCTTCATCCTTTGACTTATAACATGCTGGATTACTATTGGGACAGAACTGCATGTCAGCTGGAATTGAGTGATGTGAAATGAAGCACGAAAGTGGACCAATTTCTGCAAACATTCCGACTTTGTTGACTTGCTTAACGACAGCGTCGAGGACTTCACCTTTGAATGGTCGGAAGACGATGGCTTTGTACTTGACTGGATAGACGACAAAGCCTTGACCAGCTTGAATAATTCCAGATCCAATGTCGATGATTGTTGTGACTGCAATGACAAATCCGTACTTTCCTGTACAGGTTCCTTCAACTTCTGTGTAGAGTTTTTGACGGACTGTGTCGAGAAGTTGTGGACCAAAGTAGCGCGGATGGAGGAGGATCTCATGCTCGAGGGCGATCTAAAATTGACAAAATTATGGATTTTTGTTAATAAAAATTAAAAATTATTTTTCCCACTTTTTTTCACACTTTTTTGATAAACAATTCAATGAATTTTTGAGATTTTTTTAAATTTTGTGTGAAATTAGTTCACTTTTAACATTAATTCGTACTTACATGGTAGAACATTTTATGAATTTTAGTTTATTTCTATTTAAATTCTAAATATTTGGTTTTTAAATTTATAAAATTATTATTTTTTTATATTTCCAAGCTGGTTTGTTTACCGGTGTTGATTAAATGCTGATGTTGTGATGAATTAGAAGCAAATTTATATGAAAAAGTTTGGGAATCTTTGGATAATTTGGAAACATTCTGGTACTTTGAGTTTGTTGATTGACTAGATTGGTATTTGAATTATGGCGGGAATAATATTTGTGAAACTATAAACAATGTGGAAACTTTTATAATTTATTTCAATTTTTTTTTGCTTTTATAACTATTTAAAATAATTAAAATTTCAATTATTTTTCTTTTTTCAATTCTTAAAATTTTTTTGTTGCATATTTTTGAATTTTTTGAAATTTTTGACTTTTTAAATTAGTTGAATTTTTTAAACTATTTGGATTATTTGAATTATTTGAATTATTTGAATTATTTGAATTATTTGAATTATTTGAATTATTTGAATTATTTGAATTATTTGAATTATTTGAATTATTTGAATTATTTGAATTATTTGAATTATTTGAATTATTTGGATTATTTGAATTATTTGAATTATTTGAATTATTTGAATTATTTGAATTATTTGAATTATTTGAATTATTTGAATTATTTGAATTATTTGAATTATTTGAATTATTTGAATTATTTGAATTATTTGAATTATTTGAATTATTTGAATTATTTGAATTATTTGAATTATTTGAATTATTTGAATTATTTGAATTATTTGAATTATTTGAATTATTTGAATTATTTGAATTATTTGAATTATTTGAATTATTTGAATTATTTGAATTATTTGAATTATTTGGATTATTTGAATTATTTGAATTATTTGAATTATTTGAATTATTTGAATTATTTGAATTATTTGAATTATTTGAATTATTTGAATTATTTGAATTATTTGAATTATTTGAATTATTTGAATTATTTGAATTATTTGAATTATTTGAATTATTTGAATTATTTGAATTATTTGGATTATTTGAATTATTTGAATTATTTGAATTATTTGAATTATTTGAATTATTTGAATTATTTGAATTATTTGAATTATTTGAATTATTTGAATTATTTGAATTATTTGAATTATTTGAATTATTTGAATTATTTGAATTATTTGAATTATTTGAATTATTTGAATTATTTGAATTATTTGAATTATTTGAATTATTTGAATTATTTGAATTATTTGAATTATTTGGATTATTTGAATTATTTGAATTATTTGAATTATTTGAATTATTTGAATTATTTGAATTATTTGAATTATTTGAATTATTTGAATTATTTGAATTATTTGAATTATTTGAATTATTTGAATTATTTGAATTATTTGAATTATTTGAATTATTTGAATTATTTGAATTATTTGAATTATTTGAATCATTTGAATTATTTGAATTATTTGAATTATTTGAATTATTTGAATTATTTGAATTATTTGAATTATTTGAATTATGCGAATTATTTGAATTATTTGAATTATTTGAATTATTTGGATTATTTGAATTATTTGAATTATTTGAATTATTTGAATTATTTGAATTATTTGAATTTTTTGAATTATTTGAATTATTTGAATTATTTGAATTATTTGAATTATTTGAATTATTTGAATTATTTGAATTATTTGAATTATTTGAATTATTTGAATTATTTGAATTATTTGAAAATTATTTGAATTATTTGAATTATTTGAATTATTTGAATTATTTGAATTATTTGAATTATTTGAATTATTTGAATTATTTGAATTATTTGAATTATTTGAATTATTTGAATTATTTGAAAATTATTTGAATTATTTGAATTATTTGAATTATTTGAATTATTTGAATTATTTGAATTATTTGAATTATTTGAATTATTTGAATTATTTGAATTATTTGAATTATTTGAATTATTTGAACTATTTGAATTATTTGAACCAAGTAAGAACCAAGTCGGAACCAAGTCGGAACCAAATCAGAACCAAGTCAGAACCAAGTCAACTTCCGACCCAAATTCTATAAAGTAAAGTTCTTATACAATTGTAAAATCATTTGAATTATTTGAATTATTTAAATTATTTGATTTTTTGAAAAAATTTGTTATTTTTTAATTATTTGTTTTTTTGAGTTTATAATTTTTTTTTTGAATTTTTAAACTTTTTTATTTATTCGAATTTTTTACTTTTTTGAAATTTTAATCTTTTTTTTTAATTTTTTTTATTTTCACTTATTTATCAATAGTAAGTAATGTAAAATAAAGCTAAAACTCTTATCTTACTTATTAAAATCCAGCAGATTAAGATAAAACTAATAAAATTCCATCAACCATTTATTTTAATAAAAATCCTTTATTTTTTTAAAAATTAAATTAAATTAAATAAAACAACATTAAATCATCAAATTCACATCTTAGGCTATAAATCTCATCAACAAAGCCCCCAAAATAACCCCAAAAATTGATGACTGTGTTGAAATCTTTGCTCCACTTGTGTGTGTATTGATCCATTCTGTTTGATCACTAAGCCTGAACAGAGTAGCACTTGCAGTAGTCAATGCACAAAAGTGATCCTCAGTGACAATAGCAGCTACAGAAACTCCATCACAAGTCACTGGTGAGCCAATAAATCCATCACAATGTGAAAATTGTCCAACAGTTCCAATTGCACAGAATCCAGTGTTACAGCTTGCATCAGTCGAGTTCCTTATCATAGCTGATGTAGCTACAAGTTGTTGTGCTGTTGGATTCACTTGGCCAATATCAAATCCATAAATTGTACAGAATCGATTCCATGTCAAATCCACACGATTTCTTGGTGCAAAACGGAACTGCTGATCAACTCGATGTGTCATCCTCAAAATTGCCAAATCAGCTGTCTGATGTCTGGTAATCAAATTTGGGCTAGCTCTAAATCCATGACCAAGTTGGTTCCCACGGAATCTGATGACAATTTGGTTTGGGTTGCTGGCATTGACGAATGGAAAGTCAAAAATATGACCAGGCGACAAAACATGCGATAAAGTCAACAATGTTCCGACACTGAGGAAAATATTTTGTTGATTTGCCTGCAAAGCAGCTCGTTCAATTTGAACTGTGAACTCTAAGACTTCACTGTCATCTGGAATGACAATTGGTCCTTGTGACTTTACGCACCCGATAAGAAAAATTATCGAGAAAATTTGTACAATTTTCATTATTATAACTGTGAGTTTGACTTGCTGTGGTAAATTCACTATCTAGACTGAATTTGCGTTGATATTTTTGTCATTATAAAACACAAAATCAATGCTGGAAAACAGTTTTAGGGACGTAAGTCTTTAGATTAATTGCAAAATGATGAGATAAGATAAATAAAAACCTGAAATGGCTGGTGAGTCAGTCGATTGAGTTAAAAATTATGAAATTTCGTTGTGAATTGATGAAGCTTTTGCGCATTTTTTAGGGATATGATATTGACAAGTGAGGGAGTAATTGATGTTTGGTGGATAAAGCGCATTTTTTGTATTTTATGAGTAAAAAATTGTAGTTAATTAAAATAAATCAGAACCAAGTCAGAACCAAATCAGAACCAAGTCAGAATCAAGTCAGAACCAAGTCGGAACCAAGTCGGAACCAAATCAGAACCAAGTCAGAATCAAGTCAGAACCAAGTCGGAACCAAGTCGGAACCAAATCAGAACCAAGTCAGAATCAAGTCAAAACCAAGTCAGAACCAAATCAGAACCAAGTCGGAACCAAATCGGAACCAAGTAAGAACCAAATCATAACCAAGTCAGAGTCCACAATCTACTCGCGACCCAAATTCTATAAAGTAAAGTTCTACTCCATATCTTATACAATTTTGAAATCACAATATTCCCACATTGCTTTTTATAAAAAATAACCTAGAATTTTACCACGTTTTAAGTTAAAAGCTGCAGTAAACAGACGCAAGTGAAATTAGCCAGATAAGAAACATTAAACCAAAATAATCTCTGGGAGGTAAAAGTAGGGAATTAAGAAGTTAAGTGCAAATGATTATAAAAAGTTCAACAAGATTAGCAAAGAAAAGTCAAGAATGTAAACAGGAAGGAATAATGCAATACAAGCTAATTAGAACTAAGGGTAGCTTATGACTCAATGTAGAAGAGGTTGACCTAGGTTAAAATTGATTCTAGCTAGAACTGCTTTTGGGGGCTTCAAGTTTTGAGCAGAAAGCTTAAAAAGTTAAAAATAGTTGATATGTGCTCAATGTATAACTTTTGGCTGAGACATATCAAGAGGTTTAGTTCTAATCTTGAAGGTTAAGCCGTATTGTGGTATGTCCTGGTCAAACAAGACCTTTTAAGTAGATTTGAAGTTTCTAACGACTGAGTGACATGCAGTAAGCTTCCAAACCTATAAACAACTTCCAAGACAACCTTCATCAAAGTATGTAACTCCAAACCAAGCCTTAATCCCCCAAAAAACTCATTCAATTCCAAATTCTTATATCCCAAGCCATAAAAAATCAAATTTTGTTGTTTATCAAATTCTCAACTTTATTTATCTCATAAATAATCTTAATCCTATATCCGATAAAATATTTCTCATGGATTCAATCACAATCAGCACTGCCATCTGATAGCACTAATCCACATAATCCACATTCAACCTCGCGTTAAAAAAAAATTAAAGAATTTTCGATGTTAAAAAGACAACAAAAATCATGAAAATTGATGCCAAGACTTTTTCGGCTCCGGACTGTCGATGAATCCATTCAGCATGTCTCTCAAGGTCCATGATGTAAGACACTGGCCTTAGTCCACAAAAATTATCAACAACGACCATTCCACTGACTCGCTCGCCATCACAAATGATTGGAGATCCAACAAATCCACCACAAAATCCAAATTCACCGGCACGTCCAAATGAGCATGTAAAATCACCACGGAAAAGGAAGTTACACATTGTTGAATTGGACTCGACGATTGATGGAATCATCCTCATTGGTTCACGTCCTTGCCATTGGTCTGATAATAGCTCACCGTACCCAAGTTTTGAACAGAAGTGATTTCCACGAATGAGTCTTCCGATTTCTCGGTATGTCATGACATTAGGTCCTGTTCTGTTTGAGTCAGCCGCACTTAACCTCACAATTGCCAAATTATTTTCAAGTAAATTATTTGCATTGAAATCTGGGTGAAAGATGACAGTTTCTGGTCTTGCTGATTGAAGTCCAATAAGATTTGTGTTGCCGAATTCGACTCGAAGTTGTGCCATTGTTAAGCCAAAGACAGCAGATCCAGTTGTGACGATTGTTCTAGCATTAAAGAAGAATCCATTACTAAGAAGTGATCCTCGAATTCTATCCTCGTGATGAATCCTTGCCATGAATCTGCTCGCAAAATCATCAACATCTGGAAGGACCGTGAGTTGACTGTTGACTTGAGCGACGTACAAAAGTGCCAAAAATAGGAAAATTTTAAATGCCATGATGCGTCTGTAATGTCTCGAAACACACTGACGGTTTGGCAAATGTTGTAGAAAAAATTTATCTGTGCAGTTTTGCTATCACGCTTGTGGATTTGCTTATCAATCGCGGCTGTGATTCATGATTTAATGTATTTTTTTTAGAGAATTGATAAATAATCTTATGTGATGTCATGTAGACGGTTATCTTAGAAAATTTAAATTAAATTATTTTTGAGGTTATGTCGAAGTTTTGTTTGCGCTTTGTCTGGCTGGCTGTTGTTTGAAAGTCTTTTGATGTGCCAGGTGCTAAGCTCAAAGTGTCAAGAGGAGGATGAATCTGAATCCTGACCAGCCTAAACCTAACCTAACCTAATCTCAACCTAAACCTAACCTATACCTAACCTAAACCTAACCTAAACCTAACCTAAACCTAACCTAAACCTAACCTAAACCTAACCTAAACCTAACCTAAACCTAACCTAAACCTAACCTAAACCTAACCTATACCTAACCTATACCTAACCTATACCTAACCTATACCTAACCTATACCTAACCTATACCTAACCTATACCTAACCTATACCTAACCTATACCTTACCTATACCTAACCTATACCTAACCTATACCTAACCTATACCTAACCTATACCTAACCTATACCTAACCTATACCTAACCTATACCTAACCTATACCTAACCTATACCTAACCTATACCTAACCTATACCTAACCTATACCTTACCTATACCTAACCTATACCTAACCTATACCTAACCTATTCCTAACCTATACCTAACCTATACCTAACCTATACCTAACCTATACCTAACCTATACCTAACCTATACCTAACCTATACCTAACCTATACCTAACCTATACCTAATCTAAACCTAACCTATACCTAACCTATACCTAACCTATACCTAACCTATACCTAACCTATACCTAACCTATACCTAACCTATACCTAACCTATTCCTAACCTATACCTAACCTATACCTAACCTATACCTAACCTATACCTAACCTATACCTAACCTATACCTAACCTATACCTAACCTAAACCTAACCTAAACCTAACCTAAACCTAACCTAAACCTAACCTAAACCTAACCTAAACCTAACCTAAACCTAACCTAAACCTAACCTAAACCTAACCTATACCTAACCTATACCTAACCTAAACCTAACCTAAACCTAACCTAAACCTAACCTTAACCTAACCTAAACCTAACCTAAATCTATCTCATTACTTTAAGCTCAAAAGACAAACAATTTTCTTATTTATGGTTAATTTTATTGAGCTTAACATAAACAGCATATTTGGATATTCCACAGTGATTGTTTCGGTTCCTAGCCAGTCTAAAGTAGCTAAAAGAACAAATAAAGATTAGCTTTAGAATTCAACAAACCATTCAACTTACCCATTTTCACCCCAAAGTGAACTCCAAGAATTTTTTATGATCCTGTAATTATTAATGTCAATTAGTCAATAATTTTCGGATATTAGGAAGTTTGCCTCACCAGTAATCACCACCAACTTTATCTGTTCCATATCCTACGACTAAAACTGTAATAAAGTTTAGAGTTGTGTTAGATGTCTGATCCTAGCTTATAAGATAATTCATAAGAACCATCTTAGTGTTCAAATCATATCTCCTGCATAACTAAGTTCCATGAGTCGCATAGTCTAAAACTTACTAACCTGCATGATTCAACCACTGTGTGCACTGTGGCTCATAATAAACTCCAGTGGAATATCCAAACAATGACTCCTGATTAGCATCAATAGCTGTTGTGATCGGTCCATAAAGAGCTACAGCAATCTTTAAAGCTTCCTCATCACCAGACGGGATCATGATTGGCTGTGAGAAATTGAATCTAGTCTGTGATACATTGTAGAAGCAGATGCTGTCAGCACCAAGGTATGGATATAATTTCTCGGTTGTGATGTCATTAAATCGAGAATATGCTAAGCTTGTGGCCATAAAGCCACCCTAAAATGAGTTGAGATTGGTTATTTTGAAGGATTTAATTGAGTTTGACTCACATCGCATCCATAATTGCCAATCTTAAGGTTCCTGTTGCAATCTATAAACTGTTGTTCTGATAGCTTCACAACTGAAGAATTTGTGGCAATCGCAATAATGCTTTCAAGATGTCCAGTCGTTGCAAAAGCCCAGCATGCGCCACAAATAAATCCTTGATCCTGAACAGGTGACACAACACCAAACTTACGCCAGTCAAAGTTGTCTGGAATGTGTTGATCCATATTTCTTGCCATTATTGGGGATGATTTAGTCAGGAAAGTGTTGGCAAAGACTGAAAATTGAAATCCATTCAGACCCTTTCGTTGTGTTTCTGTCAAGTCTGTAAGATGATTTACTTCCATTTTAAAGGTTCGGTCACGACGCTTGTTGAACTTGTTAATTCTATCGATTCGCTTTTCAAAGATTTTTCGGCTTTGTTCTTCCTGCATTTTGGATCGGTAGCGTTTGTAGAATCTTGCCTGGAATAGACATTAAGAAATTGTTTGTTGCCACTTAAGCCATCATTGTAAAGATCCACTTACCTTGAACTCATCAAAGCTCCTAGCCGCTTCAGTTAAGCAGCAAAGTAATCCAAAAGTAAATAAAATCACAAAAATTTTCATCGCCTATCGTCCACTTCAACGGTCAAAAGTTAAGTAAAATATTTTCTAGACTGAATAAACTTCATTCTCGTGTCCCGCTCGAGCTATTTGAAGTAATATAATGACTCTCTTTTAAAATATCTTTTTTAATAGCTTTCTTGAAATTCGTGACTTAATTAAGTCAAACAATAACTTGACTTTTTGTAAGCTTTTGAGGCATAAAAATTAAACTAAAATTAGTTGAGTGTTTTATGTTGTGTGGAAATGAATGGCTTGTGATTAATCAGAACCGAACATAATCGAAAAGAATAGAATAGAACCGAACAGAATCAAAAAGAACCGAACAGAACCGAACAGAACCGAACAGAACCGAACAGAACCGAACAGAACCGAACAGAACCGAGCAGAACCGAACAGAACCGAACAGAACCGAACAGAACCGAACAGAGCCGAATAGAACCGAACAGAACCGAACAGAACCGAACAGAACCGAATAGAACCGAACAGAACCGAACAGAACCCAATAGAACCGAAGAGAACCGAACAGAACCCAATAGAACCGAAGAGCACCGAACAAAACTTAACAGAACACCGAACAGAACCGAACAGAACCGAACAGAAACGAACGTAAACAAACAGAACCGAACGGAACCGAACAGGACCGAACGTAAGCGAACAGAACCGAAAGGAGCCGAACAGAACCGAACAGAAGTGAATTGAACTGAACCAAATAGAATCAATTAAAATTTAATAGCTTTTATTAAAGTTGCAAATGTGCCAAAAAGGTGAACTAAAAAATAAATTTAACAATTCGAAATAATATTATAATAAAAAACCATAAAAGTTGGTGGATTAGGCTGTGTTTTGTCTAAAGAATAATCACATCCAGTTCCACTCAAATCAATCTTTTGAGCCTTTTGCAATCTCCAAATAAAGGTCTTGTCGAAAGGTACGATTGCATTATTGTTCATAAGGTAAGCTTCAGCAATTGTATTGTTTGCATTGATGACGTCATAGCGGATTTTCATGTCATTGTCACTAAGATTGATGATGCTCAATTTTAGGAGGGCATCAAAGACCTTTGATGGCAATTCTGTAAGCTTATTAGCAGACAAGTCGATTTTTGTCAAAGCTGTAAGTCCTGAAAAGGCTGTAGCATCGATTGATGCAATGTTGTTGCCTGTAATCTCCAAAGTTTCCAGCTTCGTCAATGTCTTGAAGTCACCAGCTTTAATTTTAGTCAATCCAGAATTTCTGATAATGAGAGTTTTAAGATTTTTAAAGACAGTTCCAATGTTAAGTGGCAAAATCTCAATTGTCTGTGAATTAATGGTCATAGACAGCACTGCATCGTTGTTCTTTCCAGTTGCATGTGTTCCTGTCCAATTTACAGTCTGTTCTGCTGCTGTTTTGATGGAAAGTTTGCCAGCAATGCATGAATAGACATTTGATACGAGTTTAAAGTTACAAGTGCCATTTCCAGATTCACAGGATTGACTTTCGAGATCATCAATTGTATTTTGTAATTCCTTGTTCTCATCATCTAGCTTCTTGATGTCACTGTTGCAGGTTTCGAGTAATTTTGTTTGATTATTGTATTTTTCCTGACATTCTGCAAGTTGAGTCTCACATTCATCTGGACATTCTTCTTCTGGATTATCAATGCCACAATTTTGAGATGCTTCAATGGCATCAAGATAGTTTTTCATTACAGCTGTAAGTGCCATGTCTACTTGGGATGCTCCACATTTATCTGGTAGTAAAGCTTTTAATGCTGTAATTTTAGCATCTGTATCAGCAACACCATCTTCGTCTAATAGACATAAAGTTTGATTAAAATTCAAATATGTCAATACTGTTAGATCATCAAATGCAGCAGCACCAATGTAGAAAATAGAATTGCCAGAAAAATCAATCAGCTCTAATTTTGTACTTTCAGAAAATGTGTCACCCAGAATGACGGACAGCTTTGAGTTTGATATCTCCAAAAACTGCAACAAAGCGTACTCAGTCAGGTCATCTTTACTTAAATAGTTGAATTCTGTATTGTGGATCTTGATTCCAATTAAATTTGCGAAAACTGTTTTTAATCCTTTTGGGATTCGTTGGATCAGCACTTCCGTGACTTCAAAAATTTTAACATCAGTCGGTAATGTTGTTCCTGGCTCACCAATAGCTTCTGTGACAGTTGCAGTCGCTGTTAAGTTACTTTTTAAATTACATGTTAAGAACTTGTCCGTTTTTGAGACATAGACTTGCTTATCGGGCACATAAAGGCAATTGATTGTCAAATCTTCAGCAAATGTGAATGAAGTTGCGAATAGAATCGCGAATGTGATTAGAATGAGTCTGAAAATTTATAAAATTTTGTTAAATTTTCAACTAAGTGAGCTATTAAGCTTCCTGCTTACCTCAAAGCCATTATTAGACCTCTGAATATCCTTTCTTAGTTTTGATAATTCACTTCCCTTCAACTCCACTTAACTGACTGTTCCCAAAACCCAAAACTCCGCTGAATTTAAACAAATCACTTACCAAATAATCTTATTTGACTTTTGATAACCAGCTGTTTACTATTCAAACAATAATTTTAATTATGACACACCAAATATGACTTTTGGGAAGCAATAATAGTAAAAAATTCAAGTTTAATGTGAATTTATTCAAGGTATTTTTTTTTATTCTGATATCTTTGTCAAATATTTGTGTGCTTTCGGCACTTACTAAGTTGTTATCAAACATGTCAAGAACTTAATACACACGAATTTGTGCTGATTTTTCCTGAGAACTGCATCAAGGTTAATTTGTTTTTTTTATTTATTGTCGTGAGGAATCTTTGGGTGCTTCCTATACCTAACCTATACCTAACCTATACCTAGCCTATACCTAACCTATACCTAACCTATACCTAACCTATACCTAACCTATACCTAACCTATACCTAACCTATACCTAACCTATACCTAACCTATACCTAACCTATACCTAACCTATACCTAACCTATACCTAACCTATACCTAACCTATACCTAACCTAAACCTAACCTATACCTAACCTAAACCAGTAAAACAGCCAATGATTCAAAAAAATAATTACAACCTTTTATTATCCAGTCCATTTACATTGAGATTCCATTCATTAAGTTTCAATCACATAAATTCACACTTCTAATCAGTTCTATTGATAATTAACAGACAAAACCTGAACGTCATTATCCTTCAAGTACATCACTTCATTTGGTTTATTCTCATCTCCCTTTGTCATTTCCTTGTACAGTGAATAAACACAGATGAACATGTAAAAGCTGAATGCTGATTCTATGAAGTAAACAGTCGTGTAAAAGCACATCAGATCTCCAACTCTGTGGCCGATGATGAGAAGGAAGCTGAAGAGGTACAAAAGTGAGATGAAAAGGAAGATAAATCCACTGAGGAGCTGGAGGGTCATGTATGGTTTGATCCAAATTGGTTTGTTCTGGAAGGAGAATTAGACGGTCAATGACGTAGTATATCAAGCATTATTAAGTATAAGACCAAAGAAATTGGTCACACGAAGCTTGTGCTTTAAGCATTGACACTTCTTGACTGCACGAGTATGTCAGTTAAGTTATGAGCGCTTAGATAATCTCAAAAGTTGCTTCTAGTCGATCTTTGTCGCCTGTGCCTTATATTTAAACGTATCTTCGGATCAGGCGCGTAGCCAGAAGGGTCTTGTACCCCTTTTAAGCGTTTTAGGCCGTGATCTCACTGCGGTTCAATACGTTTAAGGGGGGACAAGGCCCTCCTGTCTACGCGCCTGCTTAGGATATCCTAGAGCTTACCTCATTGATCGCATAGAACAGCCAAATAATAAACAAAAGATAGAACAGCCTCAAAGTCACAAAATAATCCTCATCTAAAATTATATAAAATTGTCACTAAGTCTACAAAAAACTATTTTTAAGTCACTTACATTCAGACAAAGCTGGAATTAGAGCAAGCGCTTTTGCCTTTGTTGGTTCTGACGTCCTCAGTCGTGTGATTATCAAACTTACTTCAAAAAGAACAACAAAGTAGCTCCAAAACAGATTTCCATTCTTTAAGTCGAAACAGCCAGACACGATTTTGATCTTTGGTGCCATTTTGTGGATACCTGAGTGATTAATTGATTAAAATTTGACTTTATATGGCTATTTGTGATTTAATTGTGTGATTTTGTCACATAAAGTTGATTGAATGGAGCTGAAAAGAGTGAGAAAAATGAGAAGATTTGAGGGGGAGTGTACGTAAATGATGTCAATGAGTAATTCATAATTTTTAATAATTTTTTGGAATCGACTTCCTTAAAAGCTGATTAAATAGAACTTTATGACTAAAAAAGCCACAAACCAGTCGTAACTTATGAATCAGCCCCAAATATTATGTACTTTCATCAAAATCTCCACAGAGAATTATAAAATCTCAATTACTTAATCCGCTCATTGCTCTCGACTGTCTTATCACTCTGATTCTGCTTCAAGGCTTGATCTTCATTTTTTACAAAAACAAAAAAAAAGTCAACATGATCTTGGGAAAGTTCATGATTCAAGGAAAATGCGTCACTTATTGGTAAATGTAGATTTGTGTCATAATGCAGGATTGAACCCCTCCTATGCTCTATATGTTGGAAGTCATTTATGAACGACCCCATAATCCACAATTTAACTGAGCACATTTAAAATAGACCAACCTTAGGAACTGGACGCAAAAGAAAAAACACTTAACTTACCTTCAAAAATAATTATAAATACACGACGATCTGTCTGAATTCTAGCTACAAAATGAAAGGGGAATTCCAAATTATCAGCATTATCAGTTGGACTTGTCGTAAGCTGTAGTATTGAGGTTGCTTTAATTTTGATGCCTGTATTTAATATTAATTATGAGAATATTTTGATGAAATTAGCGCGAATAGAAAATTGCCTTGATGTGAAACAGGCGCGTAGCCAGAAGGGACTTGCCCCCTTTAGACGTTTTGAACTATAGCGAGAGCACGGCCTTAAACGCTTAAAAGGGGGACAAGACCCTCCTGGCTACGCGCCTAGTAAACAAACTTGCATGTATTATCAAAACAAGGAGCTTAATAGGCTTAATAGTTTAATTTGTAATTTCATTTTAAAACATTTCAATTTTATTTCACAATCTACAACTTAATTTAAATACAGCCAGCAAATGAATAATCTTGGGGTTATTCCTGATCATTTGACGATATTTCAATCGCTGGAGTTATTTTACCATTCTGTGTCCTTTGCTGACTTGTCAATGATTTTAAAAGTTTTTCTTCATTTTCAAGTGAAATTGCATCAAAAAGTGAATAATTGAATGTTGCTAAGAGAATAAAATAGACACCAAGGAAGAATAAAGGACTCAAAAAGCATAATCCGTAAGCAGTCAGGATGATACCAAAAAATACATTCTTGAATGTGTAGGGCAGCAGGTTCCGAGGCTCATTCTAAAAATAATATAAAATTAGCAAGAATATTGTGTCTCTCAAAATCAGAAGGTTCACTTATGACGTCCAGGAGGGGGGGGGGGGGGGGGGTAATTCCTGGAAATCCATTGTTCTTTTTTGAAAAACGACCGTTAATTTCGGACGTCATAAGTGAACATTGCCTTACCATTTTGACTCCATCCAGAAAATAATATGAAAAGACAGCCATCAGCGTCAGAAGAGTAACACTGAATAGTCCATAAGCTGTAAATAATATTTTAGAAAATTAATCAACTTAACCTGTAAACTTGAGCAAAGTGGACGGTAATAATAATGTGTGATGGGCCTAGCTTTTCAGCTGGAGGCACTGCGACTCAAATTAGAACAGAATCTATTGTACCACACCCTCTAGACCTACAGTTTATAGTGGGATCCGAACCACTTGCAAGCTCTGCACATTGCAAAGACACGAGGATGTCATAAGACCTGATGTACCCTGCAATGTACCTAGTCACAATTCGTGTGCGCAAGATGCCGTAAGGAAGTCATCCAGATGCTAGTATATCCTTGTATACCTAGCAAAGGAGGCACAGGTATACAAGGATAAAGTGGACGGAACTGATCAATGACAATTTGGGTTATTTTTGATCTTAATTGTCAGTTCCACAATCTTGTCTTCAGCCATATCATATGACAATTTAAGTAAAAAAATTGACAACGTTCAGAACTGATTCTGAGAAGCTGCTGAAGATTACTGGCAATTTTAAAATCACATGACGCTATTGGCTTAGTGTGAGCGTGAGAATTTTTTTAAAACAAAAATAAACTTCAAGGACAAATTTTCTTCTTAATACGGAAGACGTATGTTGATTGTTCTGCTCTAGTTCCAATTTTATTTATTAATATTTCTTGAAAATTTGTGACGTAAAGCGTAATATAATTGAAAGGTTCCCAGAGGCATAGCCATAAACCCTGGAAAATTGAATAATTTTTTCAAAAAAAGCTCCAATCATCCACAACTCAAGCCCCTGACTACGCTCCTGCAGCAGGTCCTGCAGTTAATTATGAAAACACAATTTTAAATCCTTCTCAAAGTCGCTTCTGGTTTAGCTGTTTCAGAGGCTTGCACTGCTATTTAAACATAGTCCATGATCAGCATAGAGACAGTCTTGCATTTGGAATCGGCAATTGGCAGACGTTAACCAGCGATAGAGCTAGTTTTAGGGTACGATTAAGGAAGGTCATGGAACACAATTGATCTGTACGATCAGCGAAGGAAGTAAGTACATGATCAGCATGAAGATCCTTAATTTTCAAATAATCACCAAACATTAGCCAAATACTCACAAATGACATTAAATTCATAGAAAATAGTCCGAATAAATCCATCCTCATTGTCACTAAATCGAACGTCATTTATTGCAGCATAGAAGAATCCAACACCACCAAATGACACAAAAACAATTCCCAAAATAGTCAACAAAAATTCTAACCGACAGATAAAAATATTCCCAGATTTCAAGTCACAACAAAGGCACGATTTAAATCGAGGAATTTTTGAGAATTCCAATTTTTCTTGCATTGCCAATTTTTTCTAACCCAATCCGAAACAAAATTGCACTAAACACAACTTATTGAGCAGAATGCTTTATCAATAACTGACTGCGACTTAGGCGGCTAGCAATAGAGAATAATAAGATTTGTTTTGAAAATTTCAATGTCACGAAAGATGAGAAATTTTTTAAAATTGTGTGAGAACAGAGGCTGTGTGTGCCACAGACGGATGGTGATAAGGGACTGAATATGACTCAAGGGTTGATTTTTGACGTACAAAGAGATTCTTGAACTTAGGACTAATGTTTTGAATCCAGACGCGTAGCCAGGGGGGGGGGGATTTGGGGACCCCCAACGTAAACAGAAATTTCTTTATTTTGCTAGGGTTTTTATAAAAAAATCACAAAATACCCCCCCCCCCCCCCCCCCCACCCCCCCCCCCCCCCCCTTACATTTTTCCATACAAAATTTTTTTTGCCCCCCTCTTCAAATTTCTGGCTGCGCCCCTGTTGGGATCCATACCGATAACTTTGGAATTATCTTTTAGGTTTAGGAAACCTCATTGGACTGGTTTATTGTCAAGCAACTGCATTCAAATCTGTCACAACTTAACTAGGCTCTTAGGGACCGTATGTATAGTAAGTTACACCAGCCAGAGGCGAGGCAACGTTCTATTGCAGTCACAGTCAGGATGCTTCACTAGATCCTAGGTTGTTGAGCTTCTAACTTCAATAAGTGTATATTCTAGGTGTCCTACAGAGTTTACTGTCTCTAGGGTTTTCCTAAGCAATATACAGACCCAAATTACACAAGTCGGCTCAGTAATCCGGCACCAAGCTGGTGTGACTTTAGCATAATTCTGGATTTAAATCGAAGTCAGCAGCAAGTTAAAGTGGCTTGTTGCCAGATTTCTTTTCGATAAACCGACTTGTGCTTTTTGGGAGACTCATAGTGATGAACGATGGAATTACATGGACATACATTGTCCTGTATGGACATTCATCGACCCACATGGACACCCCTAAATATCCCTATGACTATAAGTATTGTTAATCTTTAAATGTGATTACAACTTCCGACGGTAAAATCAACTTTGAATTGTTTAAATGCTCTAATGTTCTGAACTAGTCATACAATTCACATCACTTGTCTGTTCAGACTAAGCAACTCTCTTCATGCTTGACGGAGAAGTTGCTAGTTTTAATAATTCTCCTTACAAGCCAGATGTTTCAAGTTTATCACAAAGTCACTCAAATGTATTACTTCCTAGAAACTTAATACTTACATATGACATCACTATTAACTGTCAAATATTGTGAAATATAGTCAGCAATCAAGTGCTTTTGCTGCTCATCATTTACTATAATTATTCCGACAAATCCAAAAGCCGCTGCAGCAACAACGCCGAGAATACTAGCGATAAAGTCAATCCAACATAAAATTATACTAATTTTCTTAATATCAAAGCAATTAATGCTTGGAATGGCTGCAAACTTCATCATTTTAAGAACTGCAACTACTTCACATTGAAGTCTAATCAGGACTGAGACAAATTGCAAGTTAATTTGTAAAAAGTCATAAAAGCATCAAGTAAATAAACAATAGAAAAATAATAAAAAATCCTGCAAGAATCATCAAGGTTCAATTTTACGAGCATTTATTGCTAACTTCCTTAAACATTTTCACACAATATGATTATTTTTAGAGTATGGAGGTGGCACCTGTGGATACATTGAGATTTGATTTGTATTCTTTGTCTGTTGACTGGCTTCTTGGAATCTCTTTTCTATTTTTTCCATATTCTGTACCAGCATGTCGTCATACAGTGAGTAGCTACAGATGGCTGCAAAGCAGTAGATTGCACCGAGGCAGAAATATTCATCCATATTGCTGATTTTATATACAATTATGGCTACACCGGCTAATGCGTTGAGGAATGTGAAGGGGAGGAGGTTCTGTGGGATGTTCTGTTGAGTTTGAGATGCAATTAGGAGTTGAAATGTCAATAAAATGAATTAATTTTTACCTTTTTGATGCCATTGAGGTGGTAATGGCAAATCATTATGAGGACCATCAGAATTGTGAAGAGAGCAACCCAATTTTGAGCTGTAAAGATATTCGTTAAGTGAGCGTCGTAAGGACTTAATTGGCAGATGACATAGCTTTGGGTTTAGGTTTAAGATTCCTTGTTGGGTTTGGTAGGATTCTCTGAGGTAGCACTTCTCTTAAAAATACCTAAAGAAGCCAATTTTCTTTTACTCCCATAAGATAACTTATCCGAAAGGCATACGACGTAATAATGACTATCAATCTGGCGTTCAGGAAAGCATAAACGCGGCATTATGCCAGATTAGGTGAAATACAGTGTAGTGCCGTGTTTATGCCGTCCTAAACGCTAGATTGAAAATCACTTTTACGCCGTGTGCCTTTCGGGTTAACTCATCTACCGCATCTCCCTTCCTCTGAGGCCCTCTACTGATCTAAAGACATCGTTGCTTTACAATCCACTTAAGAGCAGCATTACCAAACAGGAGAAGATGAGCATTATTCAAAAAGATTCAAAAACTGAACACACGGACTGATTTCTTAGCTATGTACTAGCTTTAAGACAGAGCCATAGTGTAGGGTTGCATAGAGGCTTAAAAAACTATTAATTAGCTATATTACTTTATGACCTATTCCAAGATTAAAGCTTTTTCAGGACAAGACCTATCCCTTGACAAGATATACTCCAGAACAAGACCTCCTAACGAGACTAATACTAATCCAGAACGTTACCTACGCAAAGACTTAACCTAACCTAGGACGAGACCTGCTATAAGATGACACAAGCTTTGAAATAAACTCTATTATATATTTCAATCCTAGTGTAAATTCTAATACACACCAAACTGACACAAAAAGCTGCCTGAATCTCATAAAATATCAAAAATTTCCACATTCTCAAACAATCTCACTCACCATTAATTTCAACTTTAATCTCCTTCTCAATAATTCGTAATATTTCATCTTTTGCTGTTGTATAATCATCATAATTAAGTTTAAGAAGGCGAATAGCTCCAATCGATATTGTCGTTAAATATGCAAAAACCAGTAATACAAAATGAACCCAAACCCAAACTTGGTTCACGAATTTTAATGATAGACAGCAAAATTGAGATGCTCTTGGAACTGTCATGGCGGCTTTTTTGAAGATTTATAGTAACTCTGTGCTATTTGTAGGCTTAAACTTGACTGAAATTAAATTGCTGAGATGTACAATTTTTTATTCTTAATTCTCATTTTTTTATTGCTTATTTTGTCTTACAGTTATAAGATTTGCTCATAATCAGTTTCTCTCAATTGTTTTTGGCAGTTTCAACTTGCGTCTTGATTTATGACGTCAAAAGAAATCTAATACATAACATTAATTGCAATACCTAGCCCTGTTTGGAAACATATGACCATAAGTAACAATATCACATGAACTAGGAACCCACTGCTCATTAACAGCCGGACAATAATCACATTGGTATACAGGCACAGCAACTGGATGAATAGATTGCATCTCCATCTGAGCTATTGTCAATTTTCTGTGATTTTCATCAAGAATTTCATCATATAAAGAATAATTTGAGATGGCGACGAGCATGTAAAAGACTCCGATGATGCCTAGCAAGTTAAGGAAGCAAGCACCGTACAAGATGAATATTAGAGAGATTCCAGCATTTTTGAAAGTGAATGGAAGAAGGTATTCGGGTTTCTTCTGAAAAATTTTAAAACTTCATACTTTATACTTTCATAAATGACGTCATGAACTTACTTTTCTGATGCCATGAATAAAGAATAAACAAATCACAGCGCAAACTGTCTCCGCACCGATAAGAAAAAATCCAACAGCTGTAAATAAAATTTGTGCATTTATTTTTAACCATATTTCTAAGTATTGTGGGTAGAAAAGATGTAGCTTAAGGTAAGTGACGTCAAATTGCTTCAAAAAAGATATTCAGGAGCACAGCAATCAGTCAATTTGGGCCGCAAGTAAGATAACAAAAGTCAAGTAGGCTTAAAAAGTCAAGTAGGTTTAAAAGGTCAAGTAGGGTTACAAAAGTCAAGTAGAGTTACTAAAAGTCAAGTAGGGTTATTAGAAGTCAAGTAAGGTTACTAAAAGTCATGTAGGGTTACTAAAAGTCAAGGAGGCTTATTAAAAGTCAAGTAGGGTTACTAAAAGTCATATATGGTTACTAAAAGTCAAGTAGGGTTCCTAAAAGTCAAGTAGGGTTACTAAAAATCAGGCAGGGTTACTAAAAGTCAAGTAGGGTTACTAACACGCAATTAGGGTTATCAAAAGTCAAGTAGAGTTACTAAAAGTCAAGTTGGTAACTAAAAGTCAATTAGCGTTACTAAAAGTCAAGTAGAGTTACTAAAAGTCAAGTAGGGTTACTAAACGTCAAGTAAGGTTTCTAAAAGTCATGGAGGGTTGCAAGAAGTCAAGTAGGGTTGCCTAAGGTCAAGTTGGTTAAGTTGGTCAAGTTAAGTTGGTCAAGTATCGTGAAGAAAACTCAAACAAGGTCGCAAAATCTTAAAGTATGGTCAAATAAAGTCAAGTAGGGTAACAAAAAGTCAAGTATGACTCAAGTAAATATCAAAATAACTCACAATATTTATACGGATGAAAATAATCATCAATCGAAAGAATCACTGGCATTCCGTTCAATCCATGTATAAAGAAAACATATGTACTGATTACTAGCCCCGAAAGTATTGTAAAAAATTCAATCCAACACCAAAAAATGTTTCCTGTTTTCAATCCACAGCAACAACATTGTGTTATTCTAGGAATTTTCATAATTTGACTTTACTTAACATTTAATAAAATTAAAAAAAATTGCACAACAAATAACTCAGCGATCGTACACAAAATCTTCCCGTTGGCTTACTGACATCTTCGTACATATGTAAAAAATAATAATAAGTGAGCAAAATTGTGAGAGCGAAATTCTCGCCCGGTGTTCGAGCAATTAAATTGATAAGAACATTCATTCAGCTTTTATTTTGCTCATATTTTTAGATCGAATGAGTGATTTTCTTGTTGTTGTTGTGTGTGTTTTGTAGCCGGCAACGTGTGTCAGTTTAATCAGCTGACCGTAGAGAGAAGTTTTGTTGACATGTGGTTAGGGTGACCATAATAGGGAAAAGAACTGCGAAAATCATTAAATGTTGTATGTTCTTGAGTGTTAAAAATCAAATTTATTTTCAAAAAATACAAAAAATGCAATTTATACAAGATTAACTTCATTTTTTTCGATGCCAAAGAATTGTCCTATAAAAAGTATGGTCGGTCCACTTCTTATGACAAACAAAAATGGTCGATTAGCCAGGAAAATTGGAGGTGTTGATGGCCGACCTGATCCCATCATTATAACTGAAAAAGAATAAAAGATATTATTTTATGGTCAAGTTGATTGATTTTAATCGAGTTGATTGCTTTTAAGAAGTTGATTGATTTCAATCAAGTTTACTGCTTTTAATCAAGTTGATTGATTTCAACTAAGCTGATTGATTTTTAAGAAGTTGATTGTTTTCAATCAAGTTGATTGTTTTTAACCAAGTTGATTGTTTTTAATCAAGTTGATTGTTTTCAATCAAGTTGATTGATTTTAATAGAGTTGATTGATTTTAATCAAGTTGATTGCTTTTAATCAAGTTGATTGTTTTTAACCTAGTTGGTTGCTTTTGATTAAGTTGATTGATTTTAATGAAGTTTATTGTTTTTAATCAAGTTGAATGTTTTTAATCAAGTTGATTGTTTTTAATCAAGTTGATTGTTTTTAATCAAGTTGATTAATTTTAATCAAGTTGATTGATTTCAACTAAGCTGATTGATTTTTAAGAAGTTGATTGCTTTCAATCAAGTTCATTGTTTTTAATCAAGTTGATTGTTTTCAATCAAGTTGATTGATTTTAATAGAGTTGATTGATTTTTAAGAAGTTGATTGCTTTCAATCAAGTTCGATGTTTTTAATCAAGTTGATTGTTTTCAATCAAGTTGATTGATTTTAATAGAGTTGATTGATTTTAATCAAGTTGATTGTTTTTAATAAAGTTGATTATTTTTAATCAAGTTGATTAATTTTAATCAAGTTGATTGTTTTTAATCAAGTTGATTGATATTAACCAAGTTGCTTGTTTTTAATCAAGCTGATTGTTTTTATTCAAGTTGATTGTTTTTAATCAAGTTGATTGTTTTTAATCAAGTTGATTGTTTTTAATCAAGTTGATTGTTTTTAATCAAATTGATTATTTTTTAATCAAGCTGATTGTTTTTAATCAAGTTGACTGTTTTTTAATTAAGTTAATTGTTTTTAATCAAGTTGATTATCTTGAATTAAGTTGATTTTCAGAGAAGTTATTAGTTCTAAGTCAAGTTGCTTGTTTCTAGTCAAGATGCTCCGGTTTTGATCAAGTTCCTCAGTTTTTGGCAAATTTTCTCAGTTTTTAGTCAAGCTGCTCAGTTTTTAGTCAAGTTGCTCAGTTTTTAAACAAGTTGCGCAAATTGTTAAAAAATCTAAAACTTGTTATTTAATCAAATATTTTTAAAATACAATTAAAAAATCATTCAAAATGTGTTTTAAGTTAAACTAGATTTGTATCAGCCTTTTCTATGCCAAAATACTGCCCAACAAACATTAAAGATGGTCCACTTCGGATTACGAATAGGAATGATCGATTTGCATGGAATACAGGAGGAGTTGATGCACGAGAAGATCCCTTTAATATAACTAAAATATATGGCAAAATTTTTTTTATAACTGAATGTCAATTTTTGCTTCTGTTTTGGTCAAAGTCTAGCCAAATTTGTCATTTTTTGGAGCTTTTGCTCCTTAGAACCATGCTCAATTTTAAGTCAGAATTTCGTTATTTCCTGTTAAGTCTTTTCAGTTTTCTTACCCGACACAGCAGCAGCAATGGTTCCTTCCTCATCCACAGAAATAACAGCCTTTTGCAGAATATTGCAAACATTTGAACCTGCTCTATGTTTTTTTGTAAACATTTTATCAAAGGTTGCATTTTCATGAAATATAGGATCCATGCTCATCTAAAGAAATTAATCCACAAGTAAGGAACACTCTCAAGTGTCAATAGCGCATTTTTAATACTTACTGCTTTTACTGCATCTGTCATATCACGTAAATAAGTTATATTAAATTTAGGGATTGTGACATTTAAATTAGAATTGTTAAGTGAACTTCCAACGACATCCCAATCAACTTTTGAGATACTTCCAATCCAGGACTCTACGTCAGTGTCTGCAGGTGGCAAAATGAACAGCATCGATGCATTTGAGTCTTTGTACTCAATTGACACAGCCGCAGCACCATTTAGCTCAGCAACACTTGGACTATAATCAAAGAATCCAGTTCTAGTCATGTATTCAACAGGAATTGTTTTTCCATCAATAGATTTAAATCCTCCAGAAAATGTTGACGACTTTTTGAAAGGAACTTGCCAATTGGCTTTAAAATAAATGCAGTTGACGATCAGCATCTTGGTCGCTTTGTTTATCATTCGTGAAGGAATCAAATTTTGAATCAAATTGTGGGTCGCATATGCTATCCAGTCATTGATCTTCTTAGCTGATTGTATATTATTAGCAAAGGCAATTGACTCAGTTGTGGCATTTAAAGCTTTCTGGATACGTGATGTGTAGTTCTTCATTGTTTGGACAGTCTTGTTGACGTAGAGCTTTGTTACTGGGGATTAGGAGGAATTTGAAAATTAGTCAAGTCTGTCTAGTCTGTCAAGTCTTTAAAGTCAAGACTGTCAAGTCTGTCAAGTTTTTCAAGTCTGTCAAAATCTGAACTTACCCATTTCAACTCCACCAGTGTCACCCACAGTTTGTGTCCAAGCCTGCAACTTGCTCTCAATTATTCGAAGACTAAACTTTTTTGGATATTCAAGTCCAGTTTTTAGACTCGTTAATGTTTCCTTTGTGGCACCGAGGAATAAAACATTTAAGGCGTAATCCATCGATATTGGGGACATGACAACATTCACTGGCTCTCTTGAGTTCTGTGCAGAGTTTTTGGATTAGAATTCGTGCTTAAAACTACTCATTTTTTACCTACCTTATATAAATTCAATGCAAAGCTCTGACGCGACTTCATAAAAAGATCGCTTTGTGCCACGGCGAGTGACGCGAATCCAAAAATCCATAAGAAATCTGTGAAAATGTTAATAAAATTAGAGTTTAGACAAGCTTGTTTTTATTTTAGTTTCTTAGTTTTTTACTTTTCAGTTCCATTTCCGTTTTTGTACTGGATGCGATAATCATTAAAGCCAAGCATTTTATAGTCATTGACTGAATTTTAACAGAAAATGATTACATTTAACTTCCTTTCATTAATCATCGACAAGCACGAGTTTTTTTTGGACACGTAATTGTAGCTAGTTTATTATGGATAGATTTCTTGTTGGTCATTTGGACAAAGAAATTCGGGTTTTTACGGTGGATTTCAAGGTTATTTTAGCAAAAATGTAGTTGAAGGATAAAGGATGAACTTTTGGATGAGTAATGCTTAGCAAAAGAAAATCAAGTCCAACTGACAGCATTTGACCTAAACTGACAGCATTTAACTTTAACTGACAGCATTGGAACGAAAAGTGTCTGTTTGTTACCTAAACTGACAGCATTGCAACATTTAACCGACAGCATTACAACATAAACTGACAGCATTTGACCTAAACTAACAGCATGAGAACAAAAAAGTGTCTGTTTGTTACCTAAACTGACAGCATTTTAACATTTGACAGACAGCATTACAACATTAACTGACAGCATTTGACCTAAACTGACAGCATTTGACCAAAAGGAAGTGAAAATTCACAGAAAATTTACTAAATACTTGAAACATTTATTTATTAAAATTTATTGATCATTCCTCAAAGTCAATCATTCAACATATTGTCCAACAAACATAATAGTCGGTCCACTTCTTATAAAGAATATAAATGGTCGATTTGCTGTAAACTCAGGAGGATTAAATGGCATAGAATAGCTGACAATCTTCATGACAGCAACTCCAACTGCGACAGTTCCAACCTCATCGACTTGTATGATTGTTTTATGAAACAAATTCTCAACTTTTGCCTTTTGTCCTGCAAATATTTTATCCAAATGTGCTTCATTTTCAAAAATTGAATTAATTTGCATCTGAAAAAAATAAGCACAAGTAAGAAAGTCACAGATTGTCTAAAGCGCATTTTCTCACCTTTTTTAAAAATTTTTTCATGTCATCATCGAATGTGATGTTAAATTTCGGGATTCTGAGCCTTACTTCAACAGGCTTCATTGACTTGTCAACTGCCGACCAGTTGATTTTATTAATACTCGACATCCACGACTTAAAATCGACATCAGCTGGTGGCAGCACAAACAACATCGAAACAGTTGTATTGTCGTAATTAAGTGACACTGCTGATGCTCCTTTCAGCTCTGGTACGTCTTTGCTAAAATTCAGAACTGAGCTTTGATACATAAACTCGATTGTCTTGACACTTTCATCAATAGCTGTAAAGTTTTCAAAAAGATTGGCATTTGGTATGAACGGATCTGCCCATTTTCCACCAAAATAGATGCAATTGATTAAAATCATCAGCGTATCCTTGTCAATGACACCCGGAGCAATCATATTCTTAATCAAGTTATGTGTTGAGTCTGAAATCCACTTGTTGATCTTTTTTGTTGCTGGTTTAGACTTAATAAAAGCAATTTTCTCAAGATCTGAGCTTAAAGTCTTCCTGATTGACAGTTTGTAGCTGTTTTTGATGGCGAGTGTGTTGTTGACGTAGATTTTGGTTGCTGGAATGATTAAGAGAGGAGTTAGGATAGTTTTGGACTACCTAGAAAGGTTTGTTCCTTTCCATGGATTATTTTCAATACAACAAAGGTCTTTAAAGCTTTTTTCAATGGCATTGACTCAAATTGATGCTTTTGTGTCTTAATTAATGTCCAATGGCTTGAAAAATTGACTTAATGCTCGTGACAAACCTTCTGAGCTTCTAAAAATACCTTTATAATCTTGAATAAACTCTTAAGCTTCTGTTACTACATTCTGGCACCTCCCACCACCCCATAAGCTTCATAAACCACCCACCGACCATAAAACCCTTAAAAACTCACCAACTTCGACTCCATTAATCATTTTTATATCTGCTGACCACTTTTGTAAATTTAATTCAATCGCTTTTGCATTAAAACTCTTCGGATATCCAAGTCCATTTTTCATTTCAGTTGTTGTACTTTTTGTTGATCCAAGGAACATGAGATGGAGTACAAAGTCAATAGATAATGGCGAAATGAGCATGTTTGATGTCGATTGGGTGTTCTGGAAAGGACATGAATGATGAATTATTACGAAGATTGATTGGGATGAGTTTAAGTGGAAGCAATGGCTGATTTGTGTCTTCTTGGGTCTTCTTTTAAGTAAGGAGTGGTATTTTAAGACGAGGAGTGGTTGAAAGTTAAAGAAACCCTTAAAAGTGAAATTATCTTTCATGTTAAATGTGCCATTCAAGCTAGAACCTTAAAAATATAACATCAGCCTTCCGTCTACCCAAAGAACCTCTTCCATTGCAACCTCAAGTCCACCCAATAAAATCAACGAACCTTGAACAACTCCAATGCAAATTGCTGACGTGACGCCATAAATCGATCATTTTGAGCAACAGAAAGTGTCAAAACTGTCACAAATATCCACAAAGTAGCTAAAAGTATTTCCAAAAGAGTCAGTAATTTTATTTGCAGAATTTTCATTAAAATTTTTCTTACATTTCAGCTTCATTTTAAGTGCTAAAATAGTTAAAACTGTTTTTAAATTGGCAAATTTATAGCCACAACTAGAAATTGAAAAAAAACAATTATTTCCTCTAGTTTATTACAGGAACTTACAACTTCCTAATTTGATTATTCGCAAAAAAAAATTCTTGACCTTCTCAATGATTTTATGTAGATTCAATTTATTTATTTTCAAATTATGGTCTATAGTCAGTAAAGGTTTCATATCATTCAACTAGCAAGTCAAACATGGACCTTTAGGTAAAATATTCAATAAAGACAAGTCATCGGACCATTTCATAAAATACTCATCATGAAAATGAGGTTTTTATTTAAACTGACAGCATTTATTCAAAAAACTGACAGCATTTGATCAAAAAACTGACAGCATTTGATCAAAAAATGACAGCATTTGGCTTATCATTTACGAACAGAATATTAAAAACAACTGACGACGTTTGATTAAAAACTGACGAGTTTTATCACAACTGGCAACATTTGTTCTGAACTGACAGCATTTGTTAAGAACTGTCAGCATTTGTTAAGAACTGACAGCATTTGATCAGAACTGACAGCATATGATCAGAACTGACAGCATTTATTCAGAACTGACAGCATTTGTGCAAAAAATGACCGCATTTATTTAGAATTGATAGCATTTGATCAGAACCGACAGCATTTGCTCAGAACTGACAGCATTTGATCAGAACTGACAGCATTTGATCAGACATGACAAAATTTGATCAGAACTGATAGCGTTTGTTCAGAACCGACAGCATTTGTTCAGAACCGACAGCATTTGTTCAGAACTGACAGCATTTGATCAGAACTGATAGCATTTGATCAGAACTAACATCATTTGATCAGAACTGACAGAATTTGTTCGGAACTGACAGCATTTCATCAGAACTGACAACATTTGTTCAGAACTGACAACGTTTGATCAGAACTGACAGCACTTGTTCAGAACTGACAGCATTTGATCAGATGGACCAGATTTAAACAAAACTGACAACATTTGACCAAACAGCCAAAAAATAATTAAAAATCCAAAAAACCAGATTTTCATAATAATTTTTTATTTTTCCACAAACTTCATCCAATATATTGTCCAATAAAAATCAAAGTCGGTCCACTTCTAATAAAGAAGACAAAAGGACGATTTGCGGTGAATTCTTGTTGATAAATTGGCAATAAGAAGCTCGATGTCTTAGCCACTATAAATTAAATAAAAACAAAAATGATCTTTAATCAAAAAATATCAACTTGCCTAATGCTGTAGCTCCAACGGCAACTGTCCCAATCTCGTCAACCCTCAAAAGTGTTTTGTGTAATAAATTTGTCATTTTGGCATTCTGTCCAGTAAAAATTTTAGCAAGATGAACATTGTTATCAAAAATTGATTCAAGTCCCATCTAGAAAATAACAAGTAAGAAAGTCACATAATGTCAAAGACGCATTTTAAGTATTTCTTTACATTTTCTAAAGGAGTTCTCATGTCAGTCTCGAATGTGATGTTGAATTTTGGAATTGAAAGCTTGACATTTGTTGGTTCCAATGATTTATCAACTGCTGCCCAGTTAATGGACTTAATGCTTGACAACCAAGACTTTAAATTGGATCCTTTTGGTGGTAAGACGAAAAGCATGGACACTGTTGTGTCTTCGTAATTAAGTGACACTGCTGATGCTCCTTTAAGCTCATCCACGCTGCTGCTGAAATTCAGTTTTACTTCTTGATTCATAAATTCTGTTGACTTAGTGCTTCCATCTTCAGTCGTGAAATTTCCTTCACAGTTTAAACTTTTAAGGAACGGATCTTTCCATTTTCCACCAAAATAGATGCAGTTGACTAAGATCATCAGCGTGCTCTTGTCAATGACACCCGGTCCAATCATGTTTTGAATCATGTCACGTGTTGCGTCTGAAATCCACTTGTTGATCTTTGTTGTGGCTGGTTTTGACTTAATAAAGGCAATTTTCTCAAGATCTGAGCTTAAAATCTTCTTAATTGACATTTTATAAGCTTTTTTGATTGTGAGCGAGTTGTTGACGTAGATTTTAGTTGCTGAGAATTAAAAACATTATTACTTTAATTAAATGTAGCCAAGATGATCAAGTAAGTTCCAAGAAAGTATGAAAATGAAGAAAAAGGGTCCGGAAGGTCAAAAACTTACCAACTTCCACGTCATTAATCATCTTAACTGATTTTGACCATTTTAGTAAATTATCTTCAATAGCTTTGATTGTGAAATCTTTTGGATATTTTAATCCAGTCTTAACAGCAGTAAAAGTAGTTTTAGTGGTTCCAAGGAATAAAAGGTTCATGACATAATCCAGTGAAAGAGGTGAAATGAGGAAACTTGTTGTCACTGGAGTGTTCTTAAATGATGTTGTAGCTATTGATTAGAAAAGGATAAGTTGGATATAAAATGAAAGCTAACCTTAAATAAATCCAATGCAAATTGCTGTCGAGACATCATAAATCGATCATCTTGAGCAAAAGATAGTGAGAAAATCACAAAAATCCACAAGAATGCTGAAAAAAATATATAAAAAATTTCCCACCATGTTGTTATCCCCCCGAAAAAAAATTAAATCTTTCTTACAATTTGATTTCATTGCGAAATTTGGACTTTTTTTAAAAAAATATTTTTAAGTATCGAAATATATAGCTGAAATCGACAACTTAAAAAAATTTAACATGCTGCAAAAAATTCGTAAGGTGTAAGTTAGCAGGAAATGAAATTTTGTGCTTTTTTATTGAAAAATTATTTTCAGCTATAAATGGCAAATTTAAGTCTGATTTAAAAACCAGTGTTAATTTAGCAATGGAATCAAATTGTGAGAGAAAAAATTATTTAATTTTATTATTTTTTTTCAGGGGGATAACAACATCGTGGAAATTTTTTTATGTATTTTTTTTCAGCATTCTTGTGGATTTTTGTGATTTTCTCGCTGTCTGCTGCTCAAGATGATCGATTTATGATGTCTCGACAGCAATTTGCATTGGATTTATTTAAGGTTAGCTTCCATTTTATATCCAACTTATTCTATTTTAATCAATAGCTACAACATCATTTAAGAACACTCCAGTGACAACAAATTTCCTCATCTCACCGCTATCACTGGATTATGTCATGAACCTTTTATTCCTTGGAACCACCAAAACTACTTTTACTGCTGTAAAGGCTGGATTGAAATATCCAAAAGATTTTACAATCAAAGCTATTGAAGATAATTTACTAAAATGGTCAAAATCAGTTAAGATGATTAATGACGTGGAAGTTGGTAAGTTTTTGACCTCCCGGACACTCTTTTTCCTCATTTTCACACTTCCTTGGAACCTACTTGATCATCTTGGCTACATTTCATTAAAGTAATAATGTTTTTAATTCTCAGCAACTAAAATTTACGTCAACAACTCGCTCACAATCAAAAAAGCTTATAAAATGTCAATCAAGAAGATTTTAAACTCAGATCTTGAGAAAATTGCATTTATTAAGTCAAAACCAGCCACAACAAAGATCAACAAGTGGATTTCAGACTCAACACGTGACATGATTCAAAACATGATTGGACCGGGTGTCATTGACAAGAGTACGCTGATGATCTTAGTCAACTGCATCTATTTTGGTGGAAAATGGACAGATCCGTTCCTAAGCGAGTTCAATTATGAAGGAAATTTTACGACTGAAGATGGAAGCACTAAGTCAACAGAATTTATGTATCAAGAAGCAAGATTTAATTTCAGCAGCAGCGTGGATGAGCTTAAAGGAGCATCAGCAGTGTCACTTAATTACGAAGACACATCAGTGTCCATGCTGTTCGTCTTACCACCAAAAGGATCCAATTTAAAGTCTTGGCTGTCAAGCATTAAGTCCATCAATTGGGCAGCAGTTGATAAATCATTGGAACCAACGAATGTCAAGCTTTCAATTCCAAAATTCAACATCACATATGATACTGACATGAAGGATACGCTGAAAAGTGTAAATTAAGTTTAAAAATGCGCCTTTAACATCATATGACTTTCTTACTTGTCATTTTTAGATGGGCTTAAGTTCCATTTTTGATGATCAAGCTCATCTTGATAAAATCTTTTCTAAACGATTTGCGAAGGTTTCAAATTTGTTTCATAAAAATGTCTTAACAGTTAATGAGATTGGGACTGTTGCAGTGGCGGCTGCAGGTATGTGAATTATTTGATCCTTTTTTTTCATAAATTATTTATAATTTTTTACTTTTCAGTTTTAAAAATTTCGGATGACTCATTGCCAATTAATCCACAAAAATTCACAGCAAATCGTCCTTTTGTCTTCTTTATCAGAAGTGGACCGACTTTGATTTTTATTGGACAATATGTTGGATGAGGTTTGTGAAATAATAAAATAAAAAATTGTGGTGAAAACCTAGTTTTTTAGGGGTCTTACCGGTTTTACTTATTTTGCTTTTTGGCCAGAACATATGCTGTCAGTTTAGAACAAATGCTGTCAGTTCAGAACAAATGCTGTCAGTTCAGAACAAATGCTGTCAGTTCAGAACAAATGCTGTCAGTTCCGAAAAATCTCGTCAGTTTTTAATTAAATGCTGTCAGTCGATAGTAATATTCTGTCCGTTTATGATCAAAAATTGTCAGTTTACAGCCAAATGCTGTCATTTTTTGATCAATTGCTGTCAGATCGTTGATATTAAGTCATTCTATTATTTTCGCTAAAATGATTAACATAACCTCCAATATCCGTGAAATTCTTATTTACATTGAATCACAATGTTCAATTTTAAATTTAACTTTCTGCTAAACAACATAAAATTTACCAATTTGTTCGTAAAACAAATTTTTTGGCAGAAAATATTAAATAAATTGAAAATCAAACAAGATCTTATTGAACATAAGCTTGTCTACAATCGTTCATAGTCTCCAAGGAAAAAAATGTCATCGTAAAGATCAGAATTTTCATATTTAAATGAAATGTAAAGAAAATGACAACAATATAATAAATAAATTGAGAAGATTCCGTCAATTGTGAAGTTCAAGCAGATGATTGTCAGGACTGTGTGATGAATTGTGGCTATAAGGAAGTAAATGAAGAACCCTGGTGTGACAGGGATGTATATTAAGCCGTACATGTTGAGGATGATGAAGAATGAATGGAGTTTAAGGACGCTGAGCAGAAAAATTTAACAATAGTCTATGATTTTAACAAATTCCTTTCAGTCATGAAATGACAGCAGAGTGGAAGTGATGCAAAAAATGTGCACAGAAAGTTATAAAACTGAAAGGCAAGATCAAATTAACTCTTTTTTTGTGATATTGTCAAGCATCAAGCGATTGATATAATTTAGTGATATTTTATTTAAAACATTTTTCAATTCCAAATTTTTAAGAATATTTTTTGATAAAAGTTGAAATTTAATGAATATTTAACAGTTAATATGTTTAAAATGGACGTTTTTAAGGAAATTAAACGAATGATTCTACTGGAAGGAAACACTTAGAACTAGTTAAAATGTAAAATTAGCTTATGTTTAGATTTTTAGAACTAAAGTCACACTTTTAGAACTAAAGTCACATTTTTTAGAACTAAGGTCGAGTTTTTAAACTAAGGTCACACTTTTAGAATTAAGGTCACATTTTTAGAACTAAAGTCCATATTTTAGAACTGAAGTCAATATTTTAGAACTAAGGTCACACTTTTAGAACTAAGGTCACACTTTTAGAACTAAGGTCACATTTTTAGAACTAAAGTCACAATTTTAGAACTAAAGTCACATTTTTAGAACTAAAGTCACAAGTTTAGAACTAAAGTCACAAAATTTTCAAGTAAAGTCTCCATTTAAAAAAAAAAGACTACAGACAATATTTTTAAACAAATTTCAAACACAAACCCCCAAAGCAATCCCACTCTAAACAAGATACATCTTAACCTCATCTTATGGTCCATGAAATTCTCCACCATTACCCTCGTATCCACCGCCTTGCCCTCCATTAACAGCACCATGCTGTCCACTATAACTCTCAGCCTCATAAGTATGTCCATATTCATTAAAATTCTCATTCATTTGAACATTTTCCTGCTTCTGAGCTTCCTCAAATGCAAATACTTCATAAAGTGAATATGATGCGATAGAGATGTAAGTAAATACAATGGTCTTGACGAGGAAGATGATACTGATGAAATAGATTGCGGCGCCAATGAAAAGCACCCCGAAGACGCCGTTTTGGATTATATATGGCATCATTTTTCCTATATCGTGCTGGAATTATATGAGAAAAAGATTTAGTTGAAGGACATGCGATGGGTTGTAACTGTTGTTCTTACGAGTTTTATGCCATGAATGAAGAGGAAGCAGACGACTGCAAGAATGGCTGAGATTATGATCGTTCCGATGGAGTCGGCTGGAATTAAATTGGTTGCATTTAAAGGTTAGAATCAAAATTTTTGAGGTTAGGACTTGAAAATTTGAGGTTAGAATTTAGAACTTTGAGGTTAGAATATAAAGTTTAAGGTTAGAATTACAATTTTTGAGGTTAAAATCCAAATTATTGAGGTTAGAATTTAGAATTTTGAGGCTAGAACTTAAAATTTTTGAGGTTAGAATTCAAATTATTGAGGTTAGAACTTAGAATTTTGAGGCTTGAACTTAAAATTTTTGAGGTTAGAATCCAAATTATTGAGGTAAGAATTTAGAATTTTGAAGCTAGAATTTAAAATTTCGAGTTTAGAATATAAAGTTTAAGGTTAGGATTACAATTTTTGAGGTTAGAATCCAAATTATTGAGGTTAAAATTTAGAATTTTGAGGCTAGAACTTAAAATTTTTGAGGTTAGAATCCAAATTATTGAGGTTAGAATTTAGAATTTTGAATCTAGAATTTAAAATTTCGAGGTTAGAATATAAAGTTTAAGGTTAGGATTACAATTTTTGAGGTTAGAATCCAAATTCTTTAGGTAAGAAACCATATGTTTGAGGTTATGCCTACCAACTCCAATCCTCGTCTCCTTTACTTCCTGCACCTCCTCCTGAACGAGTGTTACATTCTGAAGTGTTTCTGTGACCCTAAACTGATCAATGTGAATAATGTCAATCCCAAAGACAAGCGAGAACAAAGCAATAAGGAAAATTGCAATATATGCCAATAAAAACATCCAAGCACAAATCGTATTTCCAGTTTGTAGGTTGAGGCAAAAGCAAAATCTAGAAAATGTTGGAACTCTCATGACGAACTCTTATCTTGATTGAATAACTGATTGATAAAATTTGTTAAATTTTTTTTAAAACTATTTGGCAACTTTCGGTTACTTTTGGACCTTCTAACTACAACCTAGCTACTTTTGCCTACCACTACACACAAAATCTATCCTACAACACACAAAACAAAACTGAAAAATATTTTATTAAATTCTAGCTAAAACGATGTGACTCGTTTTAATTCCAAATGGAAACTGAATTAAGCACGCAAAAACAAGTTTTGATAGTGAATAAAAAATGAAGAACAGAAAAAAAATTGGAACGAAATAAAAAACGGAAAATGCAAAGTTCTGCAAGAAATTGTGAGTGTGAAAAGAAGAAAATTTTCAATGAAGACTCAATGGAGACAATGTAATGAGGAAGTTGTGATGGAATTTGGCTTGAATAGTTGAGGATTAATATAAAAAGGGGTGTGAAATTACGCAATGTGTAGGAAAAAGGATAGGAAAACTTACTATGAAGAGTAAAATTAAGTAAAATGTTGATTCAAGGGGTGTAAAACTTAGTAGAGGTTAGTTTAAAAGGGTGTGAAAATAAGTAGAAAATTGGCTCCAGGGGTATGAAACTAAGCAAAAAATAGGCTCCAAGGGTGTGAAAATAAGTAGAAAATAGGCTCCAGGAGAGGTGTGAGACTAAGGATCAAGTGGTTTTCAAGGGAATGAAACTACGTAAGCGGTAGGTTTCAGGGGAGTGAAACTAATTAAAGTTTAGGTTTTGAGGGGTGTAAAACTAAGGATAAAGAGGACTTTCGAGGTGTGGAACTAAGCAAAAAGGAACTAAAAATCTTAATCCGTTAGTAAATTAAATTTTAAACACACAAATTCATTTTATTTTATTTTCCAAAAATAATCAATTTTTCCAATCACAAAAAAACTTTAAATTCAACAATATTTTTAAAAAATTACGGCTCATTGAACGCAGTGGTCTGATAGCCTTCACCATTTACGCTCTCTTCATCATGATGCGTCTCTGGTTCATCATAACATTGAGAATAACCTTGATTATAGGCAGTGGCGTGTGTTTTCACTTGTTCTACATCTTCATATTGAAGGATTTGATAAAGTGAGTAGACACAGATGATGAAGTAGACGTTGAGCATTCCGAAAAGGATCCACCAGAAGGACAGTGATAGCATGCCTTTGAAGAAGGATGAGACGGTTCCGATGATCATGATTATTAGGAAGTAACGGACTTTTTGTGGGTCTCTCTGGAATGTAAATGAATTTTTCAGTCAAATTTGGTATGCTTTATCGCAAATTAGCTACAAACTCACATTATTGACACCTTGAACGAACCAAACTGAGAACACTGAGCACATAACAAGCAATCCAATCCATAATCCAGCAATAAATAGAATAGCTGCAAGAACATCCAAATATATCCATACTTTAGACAACACAGCACATTATACCTACCCCAAAACGGCAAATCCCTTCGACTATTAGCCTTATGTCCAATTATTCCCTCAACAAAAGCATCAACTGGCTCCACTTCCTCTGCAAACTCAAAGACTTCCTCCTCAAACTCATCAGTATCAGCCACAAGCTCATACAACAATGCTAACGCACATCCAGCATTTGTCACAGCACCAACATAACCCAGGAACAATCCACCTGTCGTAAGATCAAAACACCACAAAAATTTACTTACTGTCGGGACTTTCATGCCTAAAATCAGCGAGCGACAATGAAAAACTGAAAAATAAATTCAGCATCTGAAGAGTAACACAAAAAAAGTTTAAGGACAAAATAACAGAAACGTAAAAAAACTACGCATGATTGTGAAGAACATGAAAGATAAAAGCAGCCAGAAAGTCTAATGCTGCATGATCGAGACATTATGGCAGCTGTGGAGCAAGTAATGCGAATATGAATGTCATTAAATTATTTTTAGAGGAAGATTTTTTGAAAGACGTTTTATCGTTGATTTTGTGGATGATGATTCTTGGCAAATTTTTGGTCTTTCGAGTTCGAATTGTTTGAGGATAGTGAAGAAGAGATGACTTCGACTTTGTTGGTTAAGAAAAGACGAAAAAAAAACCAGTTGATCAAGAAGAGACAACCCAAACCTAGTTGATCGAGAAGAGACAACCCTAACCTAGCTGGTCAAGAAGAGACAACCCTAACCTAGCTGGTCAAGAAACGACAACCCAAACCTAGTTGATCAAGAAGAGACAACTTTAACCTAGTTGGTCAACAAGAGACAACCCAAACCTAGTTGGTCAAGAAGAGACAACCCTAACCTAGTTGATCAAGAAAAGACAACCCAAACCTAGTTGATCGAGAAGAGACAACCCTAACCTAGCTGGTCAAGAAGAGACAACCCTAACCTAGCTGGTCAAGAAAAGACAACCCAAACCTAGTTGATCAAGAAGAGACAACTTTAACCTAGTTGGTCAACAAGAGACAACCCAAACCTAGTTGGTCAAGAAGAGACAACCCTAACCTAGTTGATCAAGAAGAGACAACTTAAACCTAGTTGATCAAGAAGAGACAACCCAAACCTAGTTGGTCAAGAAGAGACAACCCTAACCTAGTTGATCAAGAAGAGACAACCCAAACCTAGTTGATCAAGAGGAGATAGCCCCAACCTAGTTGATCAAGAAGAAACAACCCTAACCTAGTTGATCAAGAAGAGACAACCCAAACCTAGTTGATCGAGAAGAGACAACCCTAACCTAGCTGGTCAAGAAGAGACAACCCTAACCTAGCTGGTCAAGAAACGACAACCCAAACCTAGTTGATCAAGAAGAGACAACTTTAACCTAGTTGGTCAACAAGAGACAACCCAAACCTAGTTGGTCAAGAAGAGACAACCCTAACCTAGTTGATCAAGAAGAGACAACCCAAACCTAGTTGATCGAGAAGAGACAACCCTAACCTAGCTGGTCAAGAAGAGACAACCCTAACCTAGCTGGTCAAGAAAAGACAACCCAAACCTAGTTGATCAAGAAGAGACAACTTTAACCTAGTTGGTCAACAAGAGACAACCCAAACCTAGTTGGTCAAGAAGAGACAACCCTAACCTAGTTGATCAAGAAGAGACAACTTAAACCTAGTTGATCAAGAAGAGACAACCCAAACCTAGTTGGTCAAGAAGAGACAACCCTAACCTAGTTGATCAAGAAGAGACAACTTAAACCTAGTTGATCAAGAAGAGACAACCCAAACCTAGTTGGTCAAGAAGAGACAACCCTAACCTAGTTGATCAAGAAGAGACAACCCAAACCTAGTTGATCAAGAGGAGATAGCCCCAACCTAGTTGATCAAGAAGAGACAACCATAACCAAGCTAGTCAAGAAGAGATAACCTAAACCTAGTTGGTCAAGAAGAGACAACCCCAACCTAGTTGATCAAGAAGAGACAACCCTAACCTAGTTGATCAAGAAGAAACAACTTTAACCTAGTTGATCAAGAAGAGACAACCCAAACCTTGTTGGTCAAGAAGAGATAACCCTGAGCGCTCAGAAAATGCATCTTCCACATCAATCAAATCAAATTAAGAAAAATCATTAATACAATCACCATTAGCACCCCAAATCAATCCAAAAATAGCTCAAATCAAATCAAATCACATAAAAAATGCACAAATCCATCACATCAATCTGACCACATAAATACAATGCTACAAATAAGCTCATGAACAGCGTCATTAATAAAAATCCATACTAATTATTTCATAATTCATAAAATCGACACACTTAAACGGTTTATTTTCCATGCTTACAGTCTTTTTGGCGCCAATAAAATTGCGAGTGTTGTTCATGCGCATTTTAAGCCTCTCCAACGACGAAAATTTTCTCTCAAAAATTTATTATTTTTTCCTCATTTTCACTTCAACTCTTTTCGTTCGTTGCACCATAAAAAAATTATACTTTTTATTTTGGTTTTTGTAAATTTTTACTTAATGTCTTTAAAGAAATGTTATCGAAATTATCGAAAAGTGAGAAAGTTGCTGCAAATTGAAAATTTCTTGTGCTGTTTTGAGATTGAAAGTAGCTTGCCAGTCGCTGGATTATTCATTGCAGTTCCGTGTTGCATTCTGACATATCACGATGCGGTATTTTTATGGGAATATATGAAAGAGAGGAATGAAGAGGAAGTGAGGAGTGGAACGAGATCACCGGAAGGTTTGTGTTGTGTTGATTTTTGGGGTGGTGTGGATGGATAGTAACATGTGGATGTGGAACATGTGATGGAAATTATTGTTTTTTTTTTGTATTGTTCGGAAAGTTTTGAAAATGTTGATAAAAAAAATTTAACAAGTAAGAAAATCATGAATTAGTTGTGCATAAAGCGCATTTTTTACAACCAGTAATCATTTGTCTCAAATTTGAAATCTATGTTTAGATTACAAAAAAAGATTTCAATGAGATCTAGAAATTAAAGCTCACAAGACTAATTTTGTTAAGTAATCAAGTAAGAAAGTCTCAATATAGGAGAACATAAAGCGCATTTTCCAAAATAATTTGTATTTCAAACTTCTAATTAGTTTTGAGAATCAATCTAGAACAACAAGGCTCAGAAGTTTAAGTGCAAAACCTTAAAATGGTCTTAAACCAAAAAGTAAAAAAATGTCCATTTAATTAAGTACAAGGCGCATTTCTCTTTCAAAATTTTTAAATTTCAAATTTCAAAAATAAGAACATTTGAGCCAACAATAGCAACTAGACATCTTAAAAACAAAACAAGTAAAAAATTCCTTACAATAATTTATATAAAGCGCATTTAAATTTTCTTTCCAGTTTTCGAATTTATAAAATGCTGTGAAATTTTTGTCTTCATCTTTTCGTCACTCTTTTCATTCTTGATGCAGTACATGATGGCCAATGTAAGTATAAAACATATAATCTCAAATAACCACGTGACATAACCTTAAAATTCCCTCTCATCTCTCAATTCCTCTCACTTTCTTATATTTCAGAGAGCAACGAAAATTCTTCGCCTTTGCATCGTTTGCAGCATGACATTGACATTGAGTGTCTTCATTGAGGGAGTTTCGAGAAAATCGCTCAATCTCATCGCCTTTTTTGCCTTCAATTTTTACTACACGCTGTGCATTTATTCAACTTTTAAGAGATTTTGTAGGGAAATTTACGAGGAGAAAGTTAAAATGTTGCAAATTGAGCTTTATTAAATTAATTTTTTTTTAGAAAATGTTAAAGATTTTTGTGTGGACCGGGGGGGGGGGGGGATTTTTTAATAAATCTAAGCTTTTTGCCTCAGAATTTTTTGGAATAATTAGACAATAGATATGTATTAGATTGAAGTGGGATTATGAGCCGTCCTGATAAGATATAGTGAAAAAGAGTGGGGGGGGGAATAAAAGAAGGGGGGGTGAAAAAAATTATTTCTTCTAAATGTTAAATGCCAAGAAATAAATCACATTTGCCACAAAATTAAGAGTGGTATTTTCTCGAACCCCCCCCCCCCCCCCCTCTTTTAACCCCACTCTAAATAAGTTTTATAAATTACATACCAGCTATCTTGACTTACTAGAGGTGCTAAAAAAATTCAAATAATGCTACAAAATTAATTTTAACTACAATTTTTATTCATTTAATAATTTTTAACAGTCCAAATTCAACTAATTTTGAAAATTTCAATAATAAAAAAAAGTCTTTTTTAACAATTCTTTAAGACTCGCTGCTTTCACTTTTCTTTACAGCTCCGTACACAATATTCCCGAGAATTGGCAAGCTTTTGTGCTCCTTTGGATACTCCTTTAACTTGTCATACAAAGCACAAACGCATGACAAGATGTAAACACAAAGCAGACAAATTATTGTGACTACAACTATCAATAAAATGTGATCCTTTTTATCCATTTTGAGGTTAAAAACTGAATTCTGTTTAAATTCTTTCATTTTTCGCTTCATTTCTAATGTTGAGATGTTTTGTTGGGTGTTGACCTTCTTGTGCTCGGATCTTGGATTGGTTGCGATGATTTCGAGGACACAAAAGGCTGCGAATGTTGCGACTATGGTGAATATGATGGTGTAGAGGACGATGAAGGGGATTAAGAAAGATGATTTGCGCTAAAATTGGAGATGAGTTGGATTATTTTGGGGGTTGGCCGGAAAAAATGGGAATTTTGTTAAAATATATTAAAATTTTTTCAATATAATTCCTCGAAATATCTGAGCAAATAGAAAAAAATGGAGTTTTTTTATAAAGGGTTGGCTGGAAATTTCAGGAATTTGGCTCAATATTTTACTAATTTTTTTAAAAATTTTGGAACCTAAGAATTGAATTTTTGGGTAAATTGTGCAAATTTTTAATTGTTTCGAAGGGGTTGATCGAAAAAAACGGGATATAACTCAAAATTCTGAATAGTTTTATTACAAGTTCAATTTAATTTTATAAACATCTCTTACCTTCGCAGTCCCAATCAGCAACATCACTGACGCCACAAAATGAAAAACCCAAAATACCCCCAAAACAAGCACCCACCACACGGGTATATGTGAGAACCTCTGTAAGTGATTCAAATAAAGCACCAAGACAGCAACACTAGCCCCAGAATGCAGTAATCCAAGTGCATATCCGCCAGTTTCAAGCCGCAAAGTGAATAAAAACTTTTTATCACAATTCATGGCAACAAAAAAATGAGACTTTACTGCTCGAGAAGTAAAATTGTGACTGCGAGAAGCTTTTTATTGTGTGCCATTGGTTGACTGTGAGATTAAAATGACTGTGGCTATGAAAAACATGCGCTGTGGATGTGAGATGAAGAATTATTCACGCACTGGTGGTCCTATTTGGGGGAGGGGGTTGAAAGATTTTTATAAAAAACACTTAAATTATTTTAAAACTTTTATTTAACATTTTTAAATTCTCACAAAAATTCAGTCAATTCCGTTCATGTAAAGGTCAAATCCGAGTGAATCTCGCTTGTATCTCAAGTCATTTTCACTGTACATGGACATCCTGTGTGACTCCTCCTGACTAGAATTGGCATTTAATAAGTTATTCTCAAGCTCTTCAGTTCTGAAGATGGTGCTCAAAGCAAGCACAATAAAGAAGAAATAAGTGCGAATTAAGGCGTCAGCAATCATGATGATAAGAAGTTCAAGGCTCTCGAAGATGTACGAAAATAAAAGTCCGCAAAGGAAGTTGAACACTGTCATCGCACCGTGGACCATGTTGAAGTAGTTGAGGGTTAAGTAGTTGCGCTGGAAATAAATTTGAAATTTGGGGTTTTTTTTTTTATTTTTTTTAAATTTTTTGAATTTTTTGAATTATTTGAACTTTTTTTGATTTTTTTTTAATTTTTTATAACTTTTTGATTTTTTTAAAATTTATTTTTTAATATTTTTGAATATAAAACAGCATCACAGAAAGAAATTAAGCCAAGTGCTGATAACAACTGACATTGAAGTTATTTTTAAAAATAATTTATGAGTAATTCATACAAATTTTAATATCAGTTAATGATGTCAAGTAAAATACCACTAATGGGACTGAAATAAAGCGCATTAAAGTCACAAAAAGACACATTATGTGTTTGAATTTTATTTAAAATTTATTTACTGTTTTGAAAAATTATTAAAAAAATTATTACATGATCGATTATAATTCTCATTTGGCCCCCCTCAAAATTTTTATACCCCCTCCCTTCTTTATACCTTCAATTTTATGCTGAGCGAAGCTTAGTTTACCTGTCAAGCCTTATGCCTTCAAACACAACTTGACAGAGTGAGATCCAGAACAGGCAGGACAAAAGAATACTTCAAGCCAACAACATCCAGAACGTCATATGGAAAAAAAAGAATAACAGCAATTAGTCCTAGGATCTTTAATGACCTTCCTCAAGAAATCCAGAATAGTAAGCACATCTATGAGTTCATGCGTTCAGTAAAAACACATTGTCAGCAAAAGAGCATAATTGAGACATGTTTCAGTGGTAGTTTCCTTGCTAAATATACCTAAAAAGAGATAAAAAAATTATCTAATGAGACTTAATATGCAAAAGATATGGAACTACAATTAATAAGGATACTTATCAGACGGCAGCAGAAATGACAGTCAAGGAGATGAATAGTAACAGTAGAAGGAAGCTCAATGATTCGCTTAGTCTTTTTATTTCACTCATTTTTATTTTTATTGAATTTGATCTAATTTAATTCACTCACTTTTAAAGTAAATATTTGTAATCATACTGAGATGACACAATTTGTGTTTGAAAAGTTTTTTTTTTGCCGTTATTTTTGTAGACTTATTTTTACTGTTTAAATTTAAATTCATGAGAGCCGCTATAATGTTTGTAGTAATTTTAACATAATTAATTAAGAAGAGATTTCTTTAAGGTATTTATACACTGAAACTCTTCTAAACACCACCAGTTTGTATATGTTAAAGGATCCTAAGGTTTTTTATGCCTTTTTAATCAGTTTAAGTACTGATTCAGAAGGCTTTTTCCTTAGGAGCAATGCAAAAGAGATTAATAAATTAAATTAAATTAAAAAAAAAAAAAAAAACATATGGTAAGCGTTCTAGTTTACAAACTTAAGCTGTGCGATAGCTCAGCTGATCGATGAAGACTTTCTATGGTAAGAGTCCAAAGTCGCTTATGCTGTGACTCGTCAAACTTTATACCTCCAAACATAAGCTGAGCGGAGCTCAGCTGGTTCGTCAAGATTTATACTTTCAAATTAATGTTGAGCTTAGCTTGGTCTTTGCACAAGACTTCTGATGGTACGGTGTGAATATATCCGCATTGGGTTTCTACCCGAAACACTAGTTTTCATTTTGTGATATATATATAAGAACTGTAATCTAACATAAGTCAAACGCGGAAGCTAGTGACTTTCTACGTAAGTCGTGTTTTTTGTAGTTTAATGGACGAAAATTGGCAAACTTTGAGGAGTTGAAAGTTTTTTCAAAAGCTGCAAATTTTTCAGAGAATTCTAAGGAATTAAAAGTTTTTGAGTCAGTTTCGAGGCTTTCAAGTTGGCTTTTGAGTAAGGAAAATTCAGAATTATTGCATTGGGATTTTACAGCTTGGATGAAATTTTTGACTTCTGAAGTTGAATTTCTAACTTTTTTGTCAATGCAGGAATTAGAAAGTAAGTAAAGATAGCTTAATTTACTTAAATGATCAAAGACATTTGGTTCAATGTGAACAATTTTGTTGTCACCAAAATGAATAAATTCTAAATCAAGATTAAAATCGAAAAGACCCTCTTCGAGAACTTCTAGTTCATTATATTCCAAATAAATCTCAATTAATTTAGAAAATGGCTTCAAATCTTCTTGATGGACTTCCGTTAAATTACAATTATGAATTTGAATAATTTTAATATTCTTAAAGAAAGTTTCTAAACCACGCGGGAAATAAATAAAAGTTTTGGTATTGGCATAAAAGCCAACAACATCAGAATTTGTCTTTCCACTTTGATGAGGTCCAGAAATTGAAGTTATTGTCGCTGATTCTCGAGTTGTTATGCTTAGATTATTATTGACATAGCAGTAATATGCATTTTCAACAATATTCCAATCATCAGTTCCATAGTCACACTCAATACTTGTCGATGCTGACAATTCCAAATAAACTCCGACAACACAAAACAGCAACCTGAAAATAGCAAGATAAAATATTAAAGGAACAAAAAAATCTCAAGGAACAAATCAAGCTGCTGATTATAAATTTACTGAGAATCACAATCTTAATTAATTCCAATGAACTTCGGAAAATCCACAATTTTTTATCAATTTTAATTTTTTTTCATACTTACAAAGCAATTTTAGCCATTTTTGATGCTGCTCAGTTCCTTACTTCCACTAATTTTTAACTTTCGATAAATTTGAAATTATTTTTCACAATTTTCAGCACTTTTTGGAATTTATTAAACAATATTTTGATAAGAAAGTCCAGCTGAGATGCAAACTTAAGTCCACTCAAGTCAACAGTCAATCACAGAATGAGCAGAGAAAATAAGACAGTTTGATAAGCTATGGTATGAGCATTGCTGAGAGAAAATGCTCCGTGCAGCAGAACAGACAAAAAAATTTACTATCACATTTCAGTCGATATTCACCTTGACATCATTTCCTGACTTTTGAGGTTAGTTTTTCAGAATTTTCCAATCAAATTTAACATTTTTCACAACAAACTCACCAGCACAGCCCGAAAACCTTGTCATTTACTCACCTCATTAACTCCAAGCACCAACAGCAACGATCCAAAAAGATAATAAACCAAAAAGTTGACACAAGACGCGACCATCAACATCTGAAACTTTTCCGATCCACTCATATGATCACTAAGGACATTAAAGCTATTCAAAATCATCATTAAAATTGCAATGTAACAAGAATTAACGAGTGTGATGTAAGTCGCGATTATGTAGCACCCATTTTCCATAGAAATGCAAAATAAAAATTTCTTTAAAAAAGCCATTCGATGCGATGCCTTAAAAGCCACAAAATAAACTAAATAAAAAATTATTTTTTTTACAAAATTTATCGACTTTGACTCGAAAATGTCAAAAAAAATTGTTTTTTTTTTAGTTCAATAGAAAATTTATTGCAAATCGATTAGAATTGATTTTTTGATGTGCAAATTAGGAGCTTGTTGCATGCCTTTTTTTTGTTGCTTCTTTGCATTGAGATGCAATTTTGATGGACTGAATGTTAAAGGCTCTTGAATCAATGCCAAACTTTATTGATTGTTTTAAGGGTTTTTTTTGGATATTTTATTAGATATTTGTGGTTTAATGCTTGATTTTATCTTAGGTGGAAGGAGCTGGTGTTGAAGGAGGGATTGGCTAGGTCCCCGAAAGGCACTTGATATAAAAATGGCTGTAAATCTTGCATTCAGGTCGGCTTGAACCTAATGAGAAATCACAGCCATTTTTAAGGCTGTGTGCCTTTCGGGATAAGGCTCAATTCAAGAATTTATATTCATGCTTCATTAGATATTAACATCGACGAACACAAAAGCTCACTTAATTTAAATCCACAGAAGATTGGGACTGTTATTGTACATAAATCTATTCCCACACATTCAAAACAATTTAAACATGCTCAAAAACCTGTTAAGCAAGCATTTGTTGTCTTTACTATGACAGCAGAGAGTCTTAGACAGTTATGAATCTCATTTTATTCAACTTAGTTCATTGAGTGATTTTTTGGTTAGAATTATTTTGAACAACTTGATGAATTTTGCTGCTTTTGCTGCTTTTAAGGTTTAAAAATTGCAACAAGATTGAATTTCGGTGGTTTAGTGACACATTAATTAAGAATTTTTAATAATATTAATCTTAAAAGACTAAAACGATGGTGAAATTCCACAAAAGAGTTGAAGACCACACATCAAAAAAAAGATACTCTTGTAGATGTCGAATTGTTAAAATTGATACATAGACACTCATCAACAGCGTGACAAAAATGCAAAAGACAAGTTAAAAAAAATAAAAAATTAAAGAAGTTAAATATTGAAACAAAAATATTGAAAAACTCAAATAAAATTTTAAAAATCAAAAAAAAAAACTTTCAAAAAATATTAAAAAGTTCCAAAAAAACTTCAAAAATTTCAAAAAAACTTTCAAAAAATATTGAAAATATCAAAATAAATTTAAAAATAATTTAAAAAAGCTTCAAATAACTTTCAGAAAGTTCAAAAGAACTAAAAATAATTTTAAAAAATTTTAAAAAATCCAAGAAAACGCTAAAAATTTTGAATACGCCAAAAATTTCAAAAATCAAAAAATTTCAACTTCAAAAAATTTCAAAAATCAAAAAATTTCAAAAATCAAAAAATTTCAAAAATCAAAAAATTTCAAAAATCAAAAAATTTCAAAAATCAAAAAATCAAAAAATTTCAAAAATAAAAAAATTTCAAAAATCAAAAAATCAAAAAATTTCAAAAATTTCAAAAATAATTTCCAAATAAAATCAAAATAAACAAAAAAACGTTAAAAAAATTTTAAAAGAAATATATAAAAATTCCAAAAAGATAAAAAAAATCAAAAATATTTTCAAAAAGTCCAAATTACAAAATAATTTAAAAAAATTCAAAAAATTACAGAAAGTTCAAAAATAGTTTTAAAAAAGTTCAAAACAGTTCAAAAAAATTAAATTTCAAACAAACAATTTCAAAAACAATTAAAAAGATTTAAAAGTTTTAAAAATATTTCAGAAATATCCTTAAAAATTTCAAACAACTTAAAAAAGGTCACAAAAAAGTAAAAAAAGTTGTCAAAAATGGACCAACCAATTCCCGACCTGCCCCAAAGCAAACCAAAAACCCCTCGCATGAAACTTAACTTTGACAACCTATCCGATGAAAACATAAATGAAATCAAGCCACACGACAATGAAGATACAAAAATTGACGAAGATGAAGCTGAAGAATCCCAAGAAATGTCAGAAAATAAGAAGGCTGGCTGCTTTGCTGGGCTCTTTTCATGGTGTGGTAAAAAAAGAGAAATCGTGAGAGCAAAGACTATGAAATATGGAGCGAGACTTACGAAAAATGGAAGAGAAGAGCCAGCAGATAAGTCGACAATCAGTTTAGCTGCAGCTATGGCAATGTGTAAGAAAGATGAGAGGATTAAAGTTAATGAAAATATGTAAAGAGAGATTTTTGGTGTTTGTAAATATTTGTTGATGTATTTTTTTTTGTCGAATTTAATTTGAGAATTTTTTGAGGAAATAAATTTGAATTTGTGAATTTTTTTTCGAATTGATTGACTTGTGTGGGCTTATTTGGGTTGAAGGTGCCTTCACATTAAGTTTTTTAAAATTAATGCTCCTTTACACTGGATCATTAAGGTTCAGGTGCCTCCGCATTGCATAAAAAAGGTTCAAGTGTCTTCAGCTTAGACTTTTTAAGGAATCAGATGTCTTTACACTAGTTTTTTTAAGTTCAGTTGCCTTCACACTTGAGGATTGATGATCAAGTGCCTTCACAATTGAGTTTTGAGCTACAAGTGTCTTCATATTTTAGGTTTTTAGATTAAAGTGCCTTTACAATAGAGTTTTTAAGTTCAGCCTTCACACAATAGCTTCTTAAGTTCAGGTGCCTTCACATTAGAATTTCAAAATTCTGGAATTGACTTTTAAAAATGGAAAATATAGCATTTTTAAATATTTATTCATTTAAGTTTGCAAAAACTTAAAAATTTATTAACAATTTTTATTATTTATTGGCACTGCATGCTTAATTTCAAATTCTTAAGTTTATTCTAGCTTTCAAAGCTTACTAAGTTTGATTTTTTCCAGTTGGCAGACAATATTGTTTTCAATATTGTTTAAATAACTGTCAATTTTTAAAATTTCAGCTTGATTTAATAGTTTTTCAGCATTTTAACCTTAAAGTTGTCAAAATCTAACCTCAAAAATGTATGAATTTAATTTAAATTCACAATTCACCTCTATAATTCACATTCTATCAAGTCTACAAGCTCGACGATCCCTTAACATCACTCACAGATCCATAAGTGATGCTCTCTTTTGCCACCAACAACCTCCTCTCTTTCTCCTCACACTTAATCACATCATACAATGAACAAATACATAAATAAAAATAAATCCAGATTCCAATGCCAGCTGTTTCGGGAATATTTATTTTCTCAATGAATCTCTTCATTCTCACTTCGTAATCTTCACCTTGAATTATGACGATCATTGATGAGACGAGAAGATAGGTTGCGGTAAAGATTTCGATGAATGTAAAAATGAGAATTGGGATGAATATTGATGATTTGCGCTGGAATTAGAGAATGAAAATTGAAACATAGACTTTTTTATTAGCTGCGTACCCCCGTGGTATAAGCATCTTTTCAGTAGGAGAAAATACTCTAAAGTAATGGTTATTTAAGTAAAAGCTGATTTTTCCTTTAAATATGATTCAGTTTATTCAAAGCTGCGTACCTCTTCGAGTATGATTCGGTCTAGTCAAGGCTGCATACCCCTTTTAATATGAGTCAGTTTATTCAAAGCTACGTACCCCTTCGGGTATGATTCAGTCTAGTCGAGGCTGCATACCCCTTTTAATATGAGTCAGTTTATTCAAAGCTACGTACCCCTTCGGGTATGATTCAGTCTAGTCAAGGCTGCATACCCCTTTAAATATGATTCAGTTTATTCAAAGCTGCGTACCCCTTCGAGTATGATTCGGTCTAGTCAAGGCTGCATACCCCATTGAGTATGATTTAGTTTATTCAAAGCTGCGTACCCCTTCAAGTTTGATTTGGTCTAGTCAAGCCTGTATACCCCTCTGAATATGATTCAGTTTATTCAAAGCTGCGTATCCCTTCGAGTATGTTTCGTTCTAGTCAAGGCTGCATACCCCTCGATTTATGATTCTGACAAAAACCACTTACCATCTTAATTCCAGCAATAAGTGCTAAAAGCATCACAGCATTGATCGTAAAAATTATAGCGTAAATTACGACTTTTTCCTCACTCAGCTTTCCAAAAATCAGCAATAAAACAATCACAACTACGCTGAATACAAAATTAAATCCACAATAAATGAATCCGCTCATCTCTAAAGGGAAGAATCCACAAAAGTTATCAAATATTTTCATCAGACCCTCAGCAGCCGTCGATGATGATGATCGTGTCGCTGACGAAGATGTTGATGACGATTTTGTCGCAGTGAGTGTAGACGCCGACTTGTCTATCACTGTTGATTGTTGTTGTTTCTCATTGCTGCAGTTATTTTTATATTTTACTAGGAGAGAAAACATACAAAAGTCTGAATACAGGCGAATTAGGGTATCGACTATGAAGAAGGGCAACCAGTTTGGGTAAAATTCGTAAAATTTTATGTTTCCTGAGATGACGGTGCATGTTGCAATGATGTCGATGACTAGAAAATGCTTGACGATGCTGTGCGTTTTCTGGTAAAGAAATTTAAAAAAATTTTAAAATTGTGCGCTACATTTTGGAGAGACAGTAAACTATTTCCAAGAATATGGCGCACGAGAATATTTTTTTTTGTATTTCCAATACTCACATCACAAAAAATCTCCTTTACAAGCATAAAAGACGCAAACATGTAGTAAGCCACAATAGTTGCACAGGTATAAAGCTTAAAAAGTCCTAAACAGTCAGTTTGGTACAGCAGCATGACAATGAATAGTTCGAGCAGGAAGCTTGTTGTAAATCCAAACATTCCAATTGCAAAGGCGCCGACCTCAAGCTCGAAGAAAAAAAGGAATTTTTTTACTACAAACATAATTTTGTATTGAGTTTTTTTCAGGTTTCTGGATGGTTTATTTGCTCACAATTTGTATAATTAACAAGTTTTTCGGATTTTAAGAGTCATTTTGAGGAACAAGATCCATAAATTTTATATCTTGTCGTACAAGATTGGCAACTTAGATTATTATACATCATGATTTATTTGTGTCTTTATTAATTAGCTGTTTATTGTTTTATTGATTTTATTTGAATTATTTAGTCACACTTTGTGTAAATAGAACTAGGTTAATTTGGATTTTAGGATGTAGATGGAGCTGAGCATTTGTTTGTATTGAATATAAAGTTTATTTGGTCTTACTTTGACAGTTTGCAGTGTACTCGAAGTAGTATACTTGAAGTAGTATACTAAAAGTAGTAATCTAAGCTCGAGTCGAGTCTCTTACTTGAAAAAAGAACAGATTAATAAAAAATCAGCCCCACCTTTTCCCAAAAGTCTAAACAAACTATCACAAAACTTTTATTTTCCTGTCACAGGCTCTGTTTTTTCACTTCATAAAATATTGTTTTTCATAAATTATCAAACTATGTAAACTCTCAAAACAACCACATCAAAATATTATGTAAAGCTTTCACACTTGTGCTCATTTTAACATCCTGAAAAGCAACAACAACAACAAAAGACTGAACTCAAAACAGTCACTGCTTGGTGACTGTCTTGGAGGAAAAGTAAATATCTACTGAGAAAGGAAGATGAAAAAAATAAAATGTAAAGTTGGTGGTTGATGGTTGTTTTGAGGAAAAAGAGGACAAGGCTGGAAGGGAAGGAAGAAAAGAAAATGTTTTAAAACTGAAAAAGTAAGGAAGAAGAGATGCAGTGGAAGTTATGAGTGGGTTTGGTGACATTTTGAAGGTGTAAATGTGAGAATTTTTGAGGTTAGGGTTCGGATTTTTGGAGATTTTGAGGTTAGGTTTTGGATTTTTTGATGATTTTGAGGTTAGAAAATGTAAAATTTTATCTAAAATGTCAAAGAGGACTTCATTGTCACTTCATAACCCCAATAAAGGATTCAACATCTCATTCAATCACATACATACCCTACGCTATCCTTAATCAACCCTCTCCTCACCAACCCCCCCCCCCCCCCAAAGTCTTCTTCTTTTCTAAAAATATTCTTGTTGATGCAGTCACCAGACTTTTTGGCGCCTTTTTCTTTTTTCATGCTTCAAGGATTTTATTTTTCTTGTTTATTATGCCATAAGTTGTCGACATTTAGGGCCATATCATGCGTATTACATGTGATAATTGTCATGCGCTGACTTATTCTTGACTGTTTATTTTTCGCTGTATTGATTGGAATTGATTTGGGATTTTTTGTTGGTTTGGGATTGATGGGGTTAAGGTTTGGGAATAGGAAGGGATTTTGAGGTTAAGATGTTAAAATCTACTCAATTTTGAGGTTAGGATGCAAAAAAAAATTAAAGAACTTTGAGGTTAGGATGAAAAATTTACGACATTTTGAGGTTATGTTACAAAAAAATAAAAAAAAAATTGAGGTTAGGATGTTAAAATTTACACAATTTTGAGGTTAAGATGCAAAAACAATCAAAAAACTTTGAGGTTAGGATGGAAAATTTACGACATTTGAGGTTATTTTACAAAAAAAAATCAAAAAAATTTGAGGTTAGGATGGAAAATTGCAAAAAATTTGAGGTTAAGATGCAAAATTCCAGAAACAACAACAACATTTTGAGTTTAGGATGGAAAATTGCAAAAAATTGAGGTTAAGATGCAAAATTTCAGAAACAACAACAACATTTTGAGTTTAGGATGGAAAATTGCAAAAAATTGAGGTTAAGATGCAAAATTCCAGAAACAACAACAACATTTTGAGTTTAGGATGGAAAATTGCAAAAAATTGAGGTTAAGATGCAAAATTCCAGAAACTACAGCAATATTTTGAGGTTAGGTTAAAACAATTTGATATTTATTGATTTATATTCTGTAAAGGCACACAAATTGTATTCTAAAGCCACACATTTAGTTTACACTGATAAGACATTGATATTTCAAGATTAACCATTCCAAAAGCAACCAGAACTGATTGCTTCTCTCAAAACCCCTCAATATATGCTTCTTAGCTCATCCCTACTTTCTTCCATATCAGATGAATCCAATGAATCCTTCGACGAACTAAGTGTGAATGTTACATGATGTGATGGGGTGCTTTTGGCATCATCTACTGCGCCATATGTTAATTTTGTATCTTCTCGCATTTTAATAAGCTCGTTTTCTTTTGTTTCAGCTTTGAACAGTTTGTAAATAGTTTCAAGGATGCACAGACTATAGATTCGTATGGTAATGTCGATGAAGAACAAGACAAGGAAGAAAAATGCTGGTTTTATGGAGTAAAAGTAACCAAAGCCAAAGACGGTGATGAAAATTGTGATAAATAAGTGGAAATTGAAGAAATAAAGGATGTGGTTGGGCTTACGCTGGAATAAAAATTCAAATTAAATAAATTTTGGGGTTATGTCACTCATGCTTACCTTTCTAATGCCAATACCAAGCAGAACAGTCCCAATCGTATGATAAATAATCAAATTCTCACAAGCACCAATGCCCAATGCCTTCAATTTATCCACAAACATCATGTCCTTATCATGCTTTGTAATTCTCACAAAATTATACAACAACAAAAGTGCAACAGCATAAGCAACATTTGTCACAGCACAATAAATGGCAACAAAAAGTCCGCCCGATTCAATTTTCATACAAAATAAGAATTTCCTCATTTAAAAAAAGAAACTTAAAAATAAAATTTTTGATGTGAATGAATGAAAATGCAACGATAAACTGGATTGACTTGTGAGACATAAAAAAAGGACTTGACAATTATTGTCAACATAAAGACGGAGATGTGAAAGGAAAACAATGTGGCGCCACATAAATTGCGGCTTGGGAGGAAAATTGCGTTGCAGAGATAAAGCAATAAGAAGATTGAAGATGAAATGAAATTACTTTTTTTATATTCTTTTGATGCTGTTCAATGATTTTGATTTGTTTCTTTAAAATCTGTCGGTATTGAAGCTTGTCAAGTCATAGTCAAAGAAGAGTGAGTCTTCGATCCAAAATGGTGGGTCCTTGATCCAAAATGGTGGATCATGAATTCAAAATGGTGGGTTCTTGGTCCAAAATAGTGGGTTCTGAACTCAAAATGGTGGATAATGAATTCAAAATGGTGGGTCTATAATCAAAAATGGTGGATAGTAAATCCAAAATGGTTCAAAGTAAATCCAAAAGGGTGAATCATGAATTCAAAATGGTGGGTCCATAAATTTGTGGGTCAGTTCTTAATCTAAAATGGTGGGTCCTTAATCCAAAATGGTGGATTCTGAACTCAAAATGGTGGATTCTAACTTCAAAATGGTGCAACCATATTAAAAATTTGGAAGGAAGGGAGTCTCGGTCAAAGAAGGTAAGTCAAACCTAGTCAAAACAGTTCAATACCAATACAACCACACAAATAATCATCACTACAACCCTAACCACACCCATCCGACCAGCTCCATTGCAAGAATCTTCTTCGCAGACGATGCATGATTGAATTTTAATTCCATTGTCGACAGAAATTGCATTTGACTTTGCTATGCTGCACAGATCAATTTTTCCGCCATGCATTTGACATCCTCGATATGTGAGAGGGTCCATTTTCTCTGAAAATCAATTTAATTTTCAGGGGGGTAACAACATAATGGGAAATTTTCAGCACATTTTTCAAAAAAAAAATTGAATAAAAATTTATGTTTAAGCTTTGAATAAAAATTGATCGAAATTTCATATTATATTTTTCCCATCACGTTGTTGTCCCCTTGTCACACAGTTAAAAGCTATACTAACCATTAATAGCTGTAATTTTCTGGCAGACCATCGGAACCGTTACTGATAAAAATTAGACAAAATTTATATGCACATTAACTTAATTGGTCGCAATTATTAAGTATTACTTTCTAGTTCCGTTCCGAAATTGCTGATACTTATGATCTCAGCTAGCCATTCTGGTGTGCTTTGCTTTACAACGTTTGGACGACATTCCTGTAATTGGGGTTGAAATAGAATAGAAAAAGGATATAAAATGGGTTTAAACATGTCTAGTGACGCTTACCACAGCCTTTACAGGAGAAACACTTTTGATATCGTGACATTCTTTCTCCCTATTTGAGTCACAACTAAAGCATTGAAGAGCACTAGCTGAAATTAACAATTTTTTGAACATCACAGCTAGTTCACTACTCAAAATGCAATAGCTTTACCAAACCGCCCGTGTGTACAGACAACTATTAGTAAAAATCCTATAAATTTGGATATTCTTGACATGCTGTGAAGCTTGCGACTTTATAGAGTGAATTTTACTGAAGAACTGACACTCAAAATGAATAAATCGGATGTCAAATTAAAGATCTGAATAATTAATTAAGTTGATTATCCTAAATGAACTTAGAATTAACACTAATTACCATCAGTGCTGGTCAACAGATGTGACATGGCACTTGATTATCGGTAGAAGATGGTGAGATCAGCAAAAACACTGCTTCAGACACAATTAGCTGTTATGATTGATATTTTATGACTAGAATCGTAGATAGAGCAGTGATGGCCAACCTATGATTTGCGGCACTCTAGAGTCACGAGACAAAATTCGGAAAATCCCACGAATAGTATACTGTGTGCGGTTTTGGTCATGGCTTATGCTAGGTGTGCCGTGGCACAAAAGGTTGGCCACCACTGAGCTAGAGGTTGAAATTTTGGGACGTTTGGTCTTTTATTCTCAATCAAATCCTAGAAAGTTTCCGGAAAGGAAGGTTTATGCTTCAAAAGGATCATCAAACTAAGCCCCCCCCCCCCCCCCCCCCCCCCTCGAAACTATCCAAAACAAATAATAATTCAAACTTATATTTTATTCAACAACAGAAAAAAAGTTGTGCTTGTCATTTTATTATTGTCTATTAATTTGTGGATGAACATTTTACATTTATTGCAGTTTATTGCGGAATATTAAGATATTTTTTCTTGAATAATAGGAACCAAAATAATCGAGAAAAATTGACATTTTAATTACGATAAATTCTTTTTTACTTATGCATAACTTTTCTAAGGAAGTGGAGCTCATGAGTGGCAAGCATGTAGCTCCTCATCCATGAGCCCAACTTCCTCACATTCATAAACATCATGAATTTAATAAATCAATTTAATAAAAGCTAACAGGACGAAGACGAGACGAATATCGGAGATAATTTGCGATGAAAAGTTGCATTTATCCTCATTGGAGCACAAGTCGCAGGATGTAATTTTAATTTCACTATTTCCAGATTGTTCCAGTTGACTTTGAGCGACTGCACACGCGTCTGACTTCTCGATATCTAGTTGACATCCACGGTATGTGATTAACTCGTCACCTGAAATGAAAATTTGGTTAAATTGCTTATTTATTAGATGGAAAATTCATTCTAGAGAAGGTGTGGGCAACCTTTTTTGTTTCACGGCCCACCTTGGTGGTAAACCATGACCGACAATCTACATGGTTATCCATAACTGTATCTAGAACAGTGGTGCTCAAATTGTTCACAAGAGTATCGTGTTACATAGCTTGAGAACCACTGGATCAAGGATAATAACCTCAAAAATCATAAAATAAATATAAATCAACGAACCTTTAGTAAGAACAACCTTCTGACACACCATGGGCACGTCACCTTCTAGAATGAATGAAAAGTTATTTGATGTCCTTAATTCATCATGAATTAAATTATATTTGGGTCATACCATCAGCTGTATTTTGAAAAAAATCGATGCCTACTATCCCGTCTAGATAATCTGGCATATTCTCTTTGATTATGTTTGGTGCGCAATCCTAAATACAAGAACAAAATAGAGCATCTTTAATATTAAGGCACACAACTGAAAAAAGCTGCAAAATAATGTAATCAAGTCGATGTGAAGCTATCACAGGAAGTTAACAGATTTCATTGAATTTAGTTCTTCACTTGCTTCTCGCCATTTTAATGCTTCTATTTTACGATTTTTGTAATCGGATTTATTGCAGTAAGAGAATCAACGGACATATTTTGTTACTTTCTCAAAATCTACAAATCAAGTTTTTTTTCAAGGGGATAACAACATGATGAGGAAAAATAAAAATGCTAAATTCTCATCAACATCTTTTTTTATTACTTATTATTTCCCCCGACCCTAATTAGAAATTTTTTAACAATTTCCCAACAATTTTACATCAACAGCTTTTCCCCATCATGTTGTTTTCCCCTTATATGCAGTGTTTCTAAAACTTTGTTCCGCGAATAAATTTTAACTGTGTCAATAGTGGTTGTTAGTGTGGCGCGGAAACGTATACGATTGACTGTTTCGGAGGGGTGTTGACAGGGGGGGTGAGAGGGTGGTTTGGGATAATTCCCCCCCCCCCCCCCCCCCTCCCCCCCATTTTCTGAGAGCTCACACTAGATATTATTGAACATTTTTAGATCAAAACACAAAAAAACCTCGGTAAAACGGAAAATAATACCTGATGTTCCAAGGGTTTAAAAAGTTTGAGAAACACTGCCCAATAGGGCCTTTTATTTCACAAAAGTCTTTTGAACTCACCAGCAATTTAATTTCCGTTTTCTTTCCAATTTTATGGCAATCTTTCTCTTTTGTTGAATCACATGAGTAACACTGTAGTGCACTTGCTGCAAATAAGGATTTGAATTGATTATAATATTAGCAGTAGCTAAGGGAAGCTATTGATCACAATTGATCTGTATTGTCATCGAAGGAAGTAAGTAAGGATGCGAAAAATTGACAGATTCCCAAAAAAGGAGACATCCAATTAATATTAAATTTTTTAATCGCGGCTAAGCATTTAAATATTCACATAAGTCAGTGATGGTCAACCTATGTGTCGCGGCACACAAGTTTGCGTCAAAAAATCCATGCAAATCGTGTGTTGACTGCCAAGCTGTGCCGTGGCACAAAAAAGGTTGGACACCACTGACATAAGATCACAACTTAAGGTTATCAGTGAAATTCTTTCAAGTCAACAATTTGACTTGACTTTTGCACAAATAAAGACACAAGAGCGCTAATCAATGATTAGCTAATTATGGAATTTTTTGGAACTTATCACATTTGATTTTTATTTCTTTTTTAAAATTTGAACTTGATAGATTTAAATTATTTTATTATTACTCGACAACTTATTTCACCAAAGTCCGACATCACTCACAAAAACTATCCAACATCCTCGATCACATCACTCAAACTGCCCCCCAAAAAAAGAATATCCATTACCTAATTGCCCGAACAAGACGCTAAACACAAAAAATTGCACAAAATATTTAATTAACTTTGACATTATTGAGCTACTTTTAATCCACTTTTTGGACTTTTTTAAAAAAATTATTGCTTCTTGTCTCAAATCCTTATTGCTGACTGTCGCATCTAAAAATCCGTAATCGACTGAACATTTTTCTTATTCTGATGTCGCGTACGCATGGCTTCAATGTTCTCAATGTTTTATGTGATGCTGAGAGCTTGCGAATCGTCTTATTGGCGCCAAAATTCTTTGACATCCTGACCTCATAAAAATATTCTTTACTATCGATTTTTTTTATTTCTGTAGCTTTTTTTTTGAGGGGAAAAAATAATTATTTTGAGAGATTTATATTCGGAGGCGCCCGTGGCGCCTGTTATCAGGGTTTAAATTTGATTACTATTATGTAAATAACTACAAGACGCAAATAACAATAATGTTTCTAAGGTCAATCCTACCACAAAACTTCACATTTCTTCAGTAAATATTCCTAACACCCACCTCCCCCCCCCACCCCATCTGACACCCACCTTACCCCCACCTCTCAATTTAACACCCTCTATCACATGGCTTCACAGACCCCCTTAAACTCGGACCCACCTTACTCTACACCTGGCACTCACCCCCACTTGACACCCACCCTTATCTGACACCCACCCCCCACCTGACCCCCACCCTCATCTGACACCCCTCGCAACCATTTTGTCAACACCCTTTAAATTTTTGACTTCACACGACTTCACAAATGGCTTCACATGGCTTCCTTTCTAGAGTCAGTGAATTGGGCTTTTTAATTTTAGATTTAAAAAAAAATGCAAAATTAAATTCAAATTTTCACAAAATATTTCAATTTATTTTTATTTTTACATTAAACTTTACAAAATTTTGATAAATCCTGTTAAAAATAACGAAATATTTAAATTTAAACAAAAAATTATCGATAAAGCAGATGATGATGTAGTTTCAATCGCATTTCTGGTCTGCTTTGCCTTTTCTTTGATAGCAGTTCAGTTTAATAATCAGATATGGTCGACCGATGCTCCAAATGATCATCAAATCTCTAAAACAAATATTGAAATAAAGATTAAGTAAGAAAGAGTAAAATTAGGTTAGTTTTTTATTACTCGAGTTTCGAGTATTAAGTACAGGAATGTAGCCATAGAGGGGTTAGTTCTTCTTTTCCAGGAACTCCTTGGCACAGAACAGTGATGAAAGAATGTCAGCTTAATGTGCGGACAGAGAATTTGTACAAACTAGGTTACAAGACCAGCAACAGCGTCAGATGGAGAATCTTTTGTTGTAACCTAAGATCCACATAGGAACATGATTTCAAAACTATTGTGCCACACCCTTTAGGACGACTTTTATTGTTTCTAGTGGAATCCGAACCACTTGTAAGCTCTGCACATTGCATAAACAAGAGGACGTCCTAAGACCTTATAAATATCCTCTGCGATGTATCTAGTCACCATTGTAAGCGTGCGTGCGTAAGTTGCCATAGTCTGATTATAGAACTTATTTCTCATGAGTGTCAATTCTTGCCGAAATTAAGAACAGAAACCTTATTTTCATGCATTTGAAAACTTAAAATTAAAAATGGATTCTTTGGCTTACTTCGTTCTGGTTGGGGTCATAAGGACAAACTTTAACAATTGAAGTTTTCCTACTTATTTTAATAATTTTTGTAAAATTATGAATCATTCTAAATTAATAAAAATCCACGGAAAGTAAGAAAAAAAAAATCAGAATTTAATTAAACTTACTTGATTCCAGATCCACACAATTTTTTCACAAATAACTTCTTTTTTCACATATTTATGGCTTAAAAGATCACGACAGAATGAAACCGACTCAATTTTCTTTTAAACCTTTTCATGCTTGATCTATGCTCGGTTCTAACACCAACACGAATGAACCTCAAACTGCACAAAGGAGCATTGTTTTATCTCCAATGCAGCATGTTGCTTAGTTCAGCATTTAAACCTCAAAAAGCTCTCAACATTCAATGTTTGCCAAAACTTTAAAATATTTTTTTTGTCTTCTTTTCTTTTCGATTTTATTGCACTCAAAAATATTTATTCACTTCTTCTTTCAGTTAGCTTTCAACTGTTGACGGTAAAAGACGAAGAAAATCGAAGAGAAACGAGAAAGAAGAACGGCAAATTTTGAACGGAATTGAACATTTTTTTTTATTGAATTTTTGCTGTGTCTTGTGTGACTTATTTAAAAGAAAAAGTAATAAGAAATTGAGATTCTATTAAGTGGAATTGTTAAATTTGGATTTTTGTGACAAGAATTGTGGAATTTGAAAGATTTTTAAAAATCATTTGAAATTGGATTGTGACTGAAAAGTGAAATTTTTTGTGAAATATTGAATTTTATGCAAAAAAATTATTTTAAATTTGTGTAAGTTTGTCGAATTTGTTGTTAAATTATTTTTTTAAGTTTCAAATAAATTTAAGAAAATTGAAGATTTTGATTCAAAATTAAAATTTTGTAAAGCTCAGACTTTTAAAAAAATCTTCAAAAACAATTTTATTGTTCTTTTAAAATTCAATATTTTTTGAAATTATTAATTTTAATATTAATTTTATCTTTTTTATATTTTTTATAATTTTACTTTTTTAATACTTTTGGAAACATTATTTTACATTTTTGAACATTTATAATATTTTACAGTTTTAAATAATTTTTGTTTTATGGAATTTTTTTTTTAAAGTTTTGAATTTTTTGATTTTTTTTTTTGATGTTTTGAAATTTTTTGATTTTTTTAATTAAACTTGAATTTTTGAAGTTTTGAATTTTTTTATTTTTTATTGCATTTTTTTCAATTTTAACATTTTTACATTTTTGTTTTTTTTTGAAGTTTCTGATTTTTTGAGGTTTTTGAGCTTTTAAAATATTAATTTTAGTTCAAATTTTTAACTTTTCTGAAACAAACTTGAATCTTGTAAAACATCTTTATTTTAAATTCTAATTTGAAAGTGAATTTGTGAGCTGAGATTTGCTGAATTTATTTAATATGGCAAAATTATTAAAACCTTTTGAAACTGTCAAACTTTAGTGCAAATTTGTGGTGAATTTTAATTCAAACTCAACCGGATTTTGTGACTTTTTGAGTCCACTTTCAAACAATTTTAGTCTAAAATCTTCGAAGGAGTTTCAAAATCTTCTTCAAAAATTAATTAAACCTACAATTTTGACATTAAATAGTCAATTACATAAGGGGCCATTCACTTATTACGTAACGCTTTTAGGGGGAGGGGGGGTCTAAGATTTTGTTACGGTTCAAACAAGGAAATTTTTTTTTCATACAAATTTTGTTACGAGGGGGGGGGGGGGGGGTCTAAGAAGTCATTTTTTCGCGTTACGTAATAAGTGAACAGCCCCTAACCAAACAATACCCAACATCCCGTTAAATCAACAACCTGTCACCACATTAGCCTCAAATCACACAAAAAAGCAGTAAGTATGCGTACATTTACATCACCTTTACTTGCATTTAATTAATAATTTTTTTTTGTACCGTAACAAATCGCGTGCAACTTGAAATTGTCTCAATACTTTGCAATAATAATCAACCAATACAGTTACTTCAGGATATAGAGTCAAGTCGAGTCTTGAGTAAGAAAGTTATCGGAAAGAAATTTCTTTCATTTTTTTTGAGCTGCTTTTTGAGACGACAACGAACGGATGGAAATAAATGTAAAGAAGAAGGCAGACACAGAGCACCAAAATCGCTTTCACTTTCAATGATTTCTCTCTCATTTCGGTCTGATGTGTCTCGGGTGACTCTGGTGCGGTGTTTTTTGTGGATTTATAGAATTTTTGGGATTTGTTTGTCATGTTTTAAGTGAATTTTAAAGTTCAAGTTCGACAAATTTTGAGGTTAGATTGGGGAATTTTTGAGGTTAGAATGAGGTTAGAATCACAAATTTGAGGAACGATTGCACAGTTTTGAGGTTACACTAGAAATGTTGAGGTTGGAATGAACATTTTTGAGGTTAAATCTATAAATTTTGAGGTTATGATAAACAAATTTGAGGTTAGAATCGAAATTTTCGAGTTATTAAAGATATTTTAACAAAAAATTAAGAAATTCTGAGGTTAAGTTTTCAAATTTTGAGGTTATATTCAATGGCTACCACTTATCATGTTTAACGAGCCCATATGCTATTATTTACAAATCATTTTAAATTTTATCTTATCGCACACCGACAATGCCACTCAAAATCTCTTTTTCTCTGACACAATCTCCAATAAAGCAAGAAAAAAATTGTCAAAAATCTCATTTTCGGATCTCAAAAAACATTAAATTTTGGTGTGAAAAATTGGCTTTTTTTGTCGGTTCGAGGAAGTTCGTTGGTCTCGTTATGTCTATTAGATGATAAGTCACAGTAAAAGAGTGTTGTCAATGATTACAAAAATTGTGTTGATTTCACCTTTTGATGTGAGAAAGGTGCAGATTAGATTGTAATTTACTGGATAATTTGGGTGGGTTTGAGCTGTGATTTAGGGAATTTTGAGGTTATTAGGTTGGATTTGAGGATAGAAATGACTAAGGTTTGAGGTTAAGTTATCAGATTTTTGAGGATATATCGCTAAATTTCGAGGTTATTTTCATGAACTTTACAATTAGGAATCCAAATTTTGAGATTATGTTGCCAAATTTTGAGGCTAAGTTTCTGAATTTTGAGGTTAAGTTGCCGAATTTTGAGGTTAAGTTGCTGAATTTTTAAGGTTAAATTGCTGAATTTTGAGGTTAAATTGCCGAATTTGAGGATAAGTTGCTGGAATTTAAGTTTAACTTACTAAAGTTTGAGGTTATGTGCACATTTTACGGTTATGTTGCCAAACTTTGAGGTTATGCTATCAAATTTTGAGATTATGATTCCAATATTTTTGAAGCACATTTAAAAACCTTTCAGTCAAAATTACTTAACTACGCAGAATCTACGTAACAATACCTCGAATGACCAATCCAATTTATTACTTTAATATTACTGACTCTCTATTACATCAAGACCTTTTAAAACGCATTAATATTATTTTTATTATGCACAAATCAATTCCTTCTCATTAAATGACGACGACCTTTCTTTCTCTTCACCTTTTTCCTTCCTAGTTTACGTAAATTGATTGATATTCATGCATAAAAAAATGTTTAAAATGTAGAAAATATAGTACAGGAAGTGTCTTTGTATGCAAGTACTAATAGACTCGCGTTGAACTTTATTCAGATTTGTGGTGTAGTCAGAAGCCTCAGGGCATTGTTGTTGGAGATGAATCTGTTAGAAAAATGATGATTTAAGGTTGTTTCGACAAAATTTTAGGTTATGTTGCTGAATTTTTAGGTTATGTTAATAAACTTAAAGGTTATGTTGCCGAAATTAAGGTTCATATTTACTATTATAATGGTTATTCTAAAAGATTTGAGGTTATATTGCAGGTTTTTGAGGTTATTTTTCCAATTTTTGAGGGGAAATTTTCAAATTTTGAGGTTACATTGCCAAAGTTTTAGGTTAAGTTTCCAATTTTTGAGGTTATGTTCATAAATTTTGAGGTTATGTTCCTAAACTTTGAGGTTAGGTTCCTAAATGTTGAGGTTAAAAAATAATTTTTCACACCAATACTACCAAACCTACCAAACCTCAACAGCAGCAACTCCCCAAATGATTGATTATGTCTTCAAAAACTCAGTTCCATTAGTCAGCATAACTTCAACATTTCAAATTCTTTAATACATTTTATTTCTCATTTTTTCAACATTGAAATTTAAATTCCTTTCTAAAATGACTGAAACAAGAAAGAAAAATATTTTTATTGATTTGCGAAATTCGCGCAACACAAAAAAAATTGAATTTTTCTTTCATTCTCTCCCACCCAGTAGAAATTGCTTTAGTTTAGGTTTTTCAATTAAAATGGTTGAGAAATTGTTGAGTTTCGGATTGAATAATATTTTTGGTGACTATTTGTTGTCTTTTGAAGCTTAAAGCTTCAACAACGCCATCAACATAACCTCAAACATTCCATCCAGATCTCAGATATAGATCACAGCAGTTCCAATACATCACCTTGCATGACAAAAACTCATTTTTTTCATTCTCATTCTAATCCTTTTTGATGTAAATTAAATCGAATTCTAAGGCTTGGCTCGACCGATCTTTTTTAACATTGAATGGGACAATACAGCAAATTGTTGTGCTAAATAGATTAGAACCCTGGATTTATTGAACATGTTGACTCTTATGTAATGTAAATTGAAGTTTAATAAATTATTAATTTGAATTTATTGGAATATAATAATTTAATAAAGAATAAAGAATTCTAGTGTGAATGCACCTGAACCTTAAAATTCTATTGTAAAGACACCGAAAACCTTAAAACTATAGTGTTTAGGCACCCGGATTTCAAGAATTATAATGTGAAGGCAACTGAACCTCCAAATATATAATGTGGAGACACCTGAACCTCAAATTTGTAGTGAGAAGGCACGTGAATACTAAAACCCTAGTGTGATGAAACCTGAACCTTAAAAATCTAATGTAAAAGAACCTAATATATGACAAAATATATATTCCCATATTACCATTCATTTTCGACACTTGACACGTCTTAATGCTAAAATAAATTAATTTTTCTGCGTAACTATAAACATTCCAAAATCTGAACCCCCCCCCCCCCCCCCCCAAATTCAGTAACGTACAATTATTAAGGAATTTAGAGCAATAATAAAAGAAGAAAACTTTAATAATAGCGCCATAAATGCACAACTTATGACTCATACCCCACTTAACTAAGACAACACTAAGTCTCAAATCTGCTCACAAGTTTCTTACATGATTATCATAATAATAGCAAATTATACCGAATAAGATCAGCAACAACAACAATTGCTCATAATTTAATTTACAACAACGACCTTTCACAAAATTACTGTAAGAATTTCCTTAGTAAGTTGATGCTGAGATTAATTGATCGAGTAACAAGTGTCTGATACTTGATTTGTGACTTGTTCTATATTGTAAGAATTGAATTTACAAGCTGTAATTTATTTTCGATCAGTTTAGGGTGCTTTCTTTTGTATAAGGTGAATTTCTTATGATCAGTTGAATTTAAACATGAATTTAAGGTTTACTTGCCTTCAAATTAGAGGACTTTAAGGCTTAGGTGTCTTCACATTAAAATATTAAGATTGATGTGCCTTCACAAAAGATTTAAGCGATTCAGGCATCTTCACAATAGAGTTTTAGTTTAAGGTTTCTTCAAAATAATTTTTTAAGGTTCAGGTGTCTTCAAAATAATTTTTTAAGGTTCAGGTGTCTTCACAAAAGATTAAAGAGATTCAGGCATCTTCACACTAGAGTTTTAGTTTTAGGTGTCTTCAAAATAATTTTTTAAGGTTCAGGTGTCTTCACAAAAGATTAAAGAGATTCAGGTGTCTTCACACTAGAGTTTTAGTTTAAGGTGTATTTAAAAAAATTCTTGAGGTTTAGATGCCTTCACATTAGAATTTTGTGATTTAAGTGCCTTCACACTACAATTTTCTATGTTCAGGTGACTTCACACTATATTTCTTGAGGTTAAGGTGTCTTCGCACTAGAAATTTTTTAAGGTCAAGCTGCCTTCACATTAGAATTTCGAGGTTAATCAGTCTTTACATTTGATTCTTAATGTTCAGATGCCTTCACATTTCATACGAAAATTCTCAAACTTTAGTCAGCTTCAACAATTTGCATCAAAACCAATTTAAATCATCTGAAAACAAAAACATTTTTGATTTATGTTTTAATTGACTTCAATCATAACAACTTAATTATCCACAATAGCAATAATTTCTAGATCTAATGACCAATGTTCTGTTTTAAGAATATTAGCTGAAATTCTTATTAAAATCGGCAGTTCTTTAAAGTCTCAAGAGTGCTAATCGAGTTATTTTCAATTACTTTATATGGGCAATTCTTTGGATGACTTTCGGAAAATTTTCAGCAAAAAATCGAAATTTTATTGATTTTTCCCATCAGAGGCACTGATTTTATGATTCTTATCGATGTAAAAATATAAAATGTACACTCCTTTTGATATCATATACTTCTAATCGCTGTATTAATTAAGTTATTTGGATTCTTTTGTCAATAACTCGATGACAGAAATCGGAATTTTCAATTTTCATCATCCAAAGAATCGAAAATTAGAGAAAACTATTGAAATTAACATTTAATAACTTTTACTGAGTTATAGAACAGACAAAAATCTTTAATTAGGTTGCTTTTTTGTATGCATTAAGTCAGTAATTAATGAAATATTTCAATTCGTTGAAAAATTTCCTTGTGTCATCGAGTTATAAAGAAGCTTTTTTTTGTCTTAATCCGTGAAAAAATACAAAATTTTCAAAAATATTTTTTCAATTTTTCACTTAATTTGGGTGAGTTGTAACATTTCAATAGATCACTTGTAAAGAATTAATTATGCTTAATGATCTACGAAAGTTCTGGCTTATTATTCCTTCACAGTAATATGAAATTAAAGAAAACATTTTATTGACACAAAACTCATTGACATTGGATTATGAAAGCTCATTTTTTTCAAATTCCACTCATCCAAAGAATTGCCCATATTCAACAGAATGAATTGCGAGGAGGAATTCAATTAGAATTGTGCTAGTTTGGTTAGAATATCCTAATGAAGAATGAGGTTGCTCATTTTATACCGTAAGAATGCTACGGTATTAATTGAGCTAGATCATTATTAATGAGGAATATGAGCAAGTTTTTATGCTGCTTTTGTTGATGTCTTTTGGATTCGATGCAAAATCATAAAGATTTGTATAGGTTAGGTTTTGGGTAGAGCCATTAGAGCTTCAATTAACCCCCAAAAACTCACCTAATCTCATTCATCAATCTCAAAAACTTCAATATTAAATCAAAAAGAACCTCGAAAAGCTCACAAAAAAATATTTTACATAAAAAACTTTTCAATTACATACGAAAAAATAAAAAAACTCTAAAAAAATTAATCAACGCACGTCGATTGACCAAACCCACGAAAAAAAAAATGGAAAATTTTTGCCTCACATTCTGAACTCGCCAAGCTTTGCTAGCTTTTTTTTTTGCAGCATAAAATGATTTTTAATTACATTCAATTTACTCACACCGTCCTTCAAGACCTCAAAGCAGCACACAAGCAACATTTATTATTATTTTTTTTTGTGTAGTTCCATTTTGCGCAAGCCAGGCTAGCTGAATATTGTAAAACTTATTTTTATGTTTGAGAATTTAAGGCAAATAGGAAAAATAATGCAGATATATTGAATAAAATATAAAAAACTGGGTGCGGAGTGAACGAGTTACAGCCTGTAATTGAGTCTGTGGACGGTGAGGGGAACTGAAAATGGAAGTTGATGTGGAAATATTTTTTTTTTATTTCTCCGATCAGGAAAAAAAATGTGAAATTCTTTGAAGTTTATCTGAACTAAAATCGATTGTGGAATTTTTTTTTTCATATACTTGACAAATAACTTAATGCTGAGGTTTTGTGCTGAATTGATGGAATTTTTGGAATTTGTGTCTATGTTGAGCTAATTGAATTGGAATCTTGTGAGATCAGTTACAATGTTTCTTAATTTTCATGAATTTAGAAGCTTATTCAGGCTAGGATAAGGGAATCTTTGTTTATTATTTTAAGTGGACTTCAGGAAATGTAGAAAGACTTGCTACGGTAGGAACTCTTGCTTTGTGACAATTACCTCGGTTGAATTTAATACTTGGCAATATTTGAGAGTCACAGGATACAAAGTATGCATCTCATAAGTCTAAACAACCTCATCCGAATGCTACAAGTCGCTTAATCGAATGTAAATCCAGCTCCAAGCCGACATGACTCTGGCATGGTGCTAGCTTCGACTTAAATTCAGTTCCATGCCAGATTCACACCGGCTTGGTCCCGAATTAACCAGAACCATGACAGAGTCATGCCAGCTTGGTGCTGGATTTCTATTCGATTAACCGACTTGTGCCACTCGGGTGAGGTTGTTTGGATGTTGAAAAAGCTATTCGGGTCAATTCTGATGCCTTTTTTTAAATAAAATAAAATAAATTATTTTGACACCTTCCGATTACTTCCAAATATTTTCCTTATTATATCCATCGCATGTCTCGCAACTACTTTATAATATTCAATTAATCTGAGACATTTTAAACCGTAACTGTTGATTATTTTTGGCTAGCTACACCTTAAGGCTATATGTCTGTGTGGTTAATGCTGGTCATATAAATAAAATCTTCCGGTTAATCAAAGTAAGAAAAATCAAATTAAAATTAATAGTTTGATGTAAGAATTAGATATGGATGTCCTGTCACAAAATGAGACTCGTTAGATTTGGATGCAGAAAATTTCAAAGCTCGAAGTCGATAAAATTTTGTATGGAGTCCGCTGTACAAAACTGATGAAAATCTCGATGTGACTTCGAGCTCTAGAAAATTGATTATTTATTACAAAAGGGGCTGTTCATAAATGGCGACTATCAAAAATCGTTTTAGGGCCATTCCAGCTGTCTTGTCATAAAATTTGTGTGAAAAATTCATGTTGTTTAGACCGTCAAAAAACTCAAGGCCCCTTTTGACCCCCTAGACTTCCCTCGACCCTCACGACCAATTCGATCTTTTGACTTCCTCGACCCCCTTCGATCCTACGACCCCTCTCGACCTTCCTCGAACCCCTCAACCCCCTCAACCCATTTCGACCCCCTCAACCCTTCTCAACCCCCCTCGACTCGCCTTGACTCCCCTCGACACACTCGACCCCTGACCCCTATTGACACACCTCGATCCCACTCGACTCCCCTCAACCCCCTTGGCACCCGTTGACCCCCTCGACCTCCCTTGAATCCACTCGACCACTCTTAAAATCACTCAACCCTTCTCGACCCCCCTCAACTCGCCTTGACTCTCCTCGACACACTCGACCCCTGACCCCTATTGACACACCTCGATCCCACTCGACTCCCCTCAACCCCCTTGGCACCCGTTGACCCCCTCGACCTCCCTTGAATCCACTCGACCACTATTGATATCACTCAACCCTTCTCGACCTCCCTCAACTCGCCTTGACTCCCCTCAACCCCTTTGACACCCATTTCCCCACCCCTCTTCAAAGTATTGAACGTCATTGTAAGCTCTCAGTGTGTATGAAATTTGGCCACAGAACACCATTAGAGTGTCGAGTATCCAACTGAACATAGTAGTTTGCCATCAAAACCACATCAATCGCTCTTATCCTACACATACCTTTCAGAACTCTATCAATGAACCCAAAATCTACAAAATTACATGCTTAATAAAACTGCAGATTTAATCTTGACTTCAAAAACGAAACTTATTGGCCATCAACAACATAATTTAATTTAACATAAAATAAAAAATATTTTTCAAGCCTGTCCTTTCATTTTTTTTTTTCAATCAAATCGCATAAATTTCCATCGCAAGTGTCCCCGGCGTGCAGAATAAAATCACAATTTATGAATTATCCATTCAGCTCATGTGCAGTACAGCCTTATGAGGTGTGCTGGCATTAAAAAAAAGAGACCAAAAATGTTTATTTTTTTTTATCAGACGATAATAATCGGTTAACATAATTATGTTGTTCTTGTAGGCCAGTAATTGCAGTGCTAGATTTATATATTTTTTGTGTGGAATGCATGTGAACGTTCTGCAGATTTTTTGTGGTTTGGAAATTTGATATTTTGAGCGCATTTTTGAAACTTGTTTCTACACTTTGTTCGGCTGTTCGGCTGCTCGGGCGAAGAAAAGCTTTTTAATCAGACTTCGTAGAGAGCTCGCGTTTGTTTTATTATCTCCGTTACTATCGATTTATCGGCCCATCGAATGCTTAAAAGTCTTGAAACAGTGTATTTATGCTATAATTAATGAATTTTTGCTTTGTTTTCAGTGTAACCTGCCCAAATTTTATTTTACCTCTATAATTTCAACATTACCTCTATAATTTCAAATTTTTTTCCAGCCGTTGTAAAATTTGAATTTCAAAAAACCGTTAAATGATAAACCTTTTCTGTATGGAAATTTATTGCAACAAATTAATAATTAGATAATCAAATACTGATCGCTAACACAAAAATGCGCTTAAGTTCCTCGATCAATAACACGAGGACTTCTGTAATTTTTTTGTATAATTTTTTAAATTATTGGAATTGTAAATTATGAATTTAATTGAATGTGGATAATTATGTGTGAGATTTTTATGAATTTTATTGATCTATAAAGTTTTTTTATAATGAAATCAGCTGTGAAGTGGTTGAGGCGATCTAAATGCATTAACGGCTTTAATTTAATTTTTGTGACAATTTCTTGAATTTTTAAGATCAACTGATTCAAGAGTGACCAGGGGTGGGGGGGGGGGGGAGGGGGGTGGGTCTTTGCTCAAAATGCTTCAATTCTTGATCAATCTTTATCCAGTCATCAATGTTTTGAGACAAAATCATAATAAAAGTCTTTATCACATTTTCCTGACTATTGTTGTCTATTAAACTAGTCCTGATCCTCTTTTGAGTAGCTACTAGCAAACCATTTGGTTCCATTGAACCAAAAGATACCAAAAGTCAGGATCAAAACTGATCAACCTCAATTTTTCAGTACTAAAACCCTGCAGCCAGATTCTCGAGGATATCCTCATTGTACACTAAGAATCCAGCCCCAGACTGATCCAGTATACACAATCTCAATCATTTACACAATCTTGTGTACATGCTTAACATTTTCTGACATAATATTCACCAAATATTGAGACCATTGCTCCATAATAATTATGCAAATTACCTCTTGCAAAGTAGTCACAATATGATCTCAAAATGTAGCAAAATCATCACGAATAATTCACCCAAAATAATAAATCTCTTTTGAAACTCTAATTGTTTGGCTAATTACAGTAGAAATTTGAATTTAAATAAAATTAGGCTAAATAGAGTAAGACAAAGCGATTACTAATGTTGATTGGTGTTTTGGAGAGTTCAAAATTTGTTTTAGAAATCTTTTATTTTTGAATCATATGAAAATCAGCAAATGAGGTTTTATAAAGCTGTCTGGATGTCTGGAATATAAATTGAATCGCAGTGCATCAAGCTAAAAAGGCTAGGCCCTTTACATGATATATTTAACTTATCTGGTTGTGAGGCTGAAAAGCTCTCAGGTTATTTGTCTGTTTGTCTGTCTGGTCTGCTTATTCATCTGCCTGTCAACTCTACTGCCTGTATAAATTGCAAGTTTATTAAAATCCACAGTCCTTATCTCACCAATTCTTCTCATTCACACCAAGACAATCCCAAGAATTGCCAGTTAATTTATGACCACACATTCACATGATGCACATGCACAACATCCAACAATAAAATTGTCAACTGAATAAATTTTGTTTTGCTGCATAATAAATGACCATATTGCATGCAACAAAGGTCAAAATCTGTAAATTTTGTGATGTAATTTATTGATTTTTTTTTATGCCAGCATGAGAAGCTTTGCTTGCTTGGAAAGAAAATTGTTGAGAGACATTGAACTTGAGATGAAGCAAGATTAAAATCTTGTCATTGTGATGTAAAATAAAAGTCGTTAGATTGTAAAATGTCTGATGAGAATTGAGCATTACTGTTATTGATGTTGATGGGGGTCTAATGTTGATTTGATTGTTGTTAATTGTGATTGAAATTGAGGAAGATATTGCAGCTGTGTAGGGTGTGGTCAGACTTAACTCGGTTGTGGTCAGAGAATTATTGAGTTGGGTTCGGAATTTTTTTAAATGAAAGAACCTTTAATTAAGCATTTTCAAGCACTTTTGACCATCTTTGATCAGCTTGACTTTTTAAGTTGACTTAGTGGTTGACATACCTAATTCATTTCTCAGCTAATATTAGGTTCTGAACCAATTTGAAGATCAGAAATGCCTTAAAACAGTAAAACTCCCTGACTTGCTATCTCAACTTCCAGGAAAATGTTAACATCATTTCACTTACATATGATCACATCTCAAACATCATTTCCCTCATTTTTAGTGCGGCACTTTCACTATTTCTTTCACATTCATACTTTATATCATTTAACTCATATAACAAAGACAATATCATGAAAATTTTACTTTTTGTCGATGCAATTTCTTCTTTTAATAATTCCGTGTGACTTTTTTGCTGTCTTTGCGTCTTTACAAATGATCTTTTCATGCTAATTGTGCTCTTTTTGTCTATTTTGGTACAGTTTTTGATTTTTTAAGCTTATTTGAAGAAATGTCTGGGTTAGCTTATCCGGTTTTATGATTTATTCAATTGTATCGTATGGCGAGTTTTGATGGAAAGAGGATGTAAGTCAAAAGATTTGACTGGCATTTGCTATTTTCAAACACTTTGCATTTGGATACACTTAATATTTTAGAACTAAGGTTTTAGAACTGGAATTTTAGAACTAAGTTTTTAGAACTAGAATTTTAGAATTAAGTTTTTAGAGCTAAGGTTTTTGATCTAAGGTTTTAGAACTAAGGTTTTAGAACTAAGGTTTTAAAACTAAGGTTTTAGAACTAAGGTTTTAGAACTAAGTTTTCAGATCTAAGTTTTTAGAACTAAGGTTTTTGATCTAAGATTTTAGAACTAAGGTTTTAGAAGTAAGGTTTTAGAACTAAGGTTTTAGAACTAAACGTTTAGAACTAAGGTTTTAGAACTAAGTTCGCTCGAACATATGTAATTTTTACAAATCTTAGCAACTTCCAATCAGTTCACATTATTCTAACCCAACAACATTCTCTTATTTCATCGCAACCTCAACAATCCATAAATTTTCCTTTTCATTCCTCGATAATCTCTAAATTTTCTAAACAATGCAATTGAATTTCATTCGAAACAATCGCCAACCTCGCGAACTATTTCTAGCATTTTTATTGTTATATCCACAATGTGCACTCACGATCATCAACCCAGGATGTGTAGAACATTCCCTTACATCATCTAATCCTCCATTGTCTGTGCTCATTAAAATGAGAATAAATAAGAAACTCAAGCGAATAATTGACAGTAAATAAGTAAGCGATATGGACGAGAAGAACAAAAAAGAATCTGCTAATAAATTTATGCAATCTATACTTCCTCATTCCTTTAACTTTTCTTTTCTTCCTCGTCATCTTCTTCTGCGATGGTCGGTGCATGCTCATTTATGGTATATGAGCAATTTACGATGCATTTGTTCAGTAAAATTGTGGTTTTTATGTTGGTTTGTTATGCTCGAGATGTGAGAAAAAATAACAATAATGGAAAGTTCGTTCACATGTGTGATAGCAGTGAGTATGCAATTAGCATGAAAGTGATATGTTTGGTGAGAGCTTTTTCGACTTTAGTTCTAAAACCTTAGTTCTAAAACATTAGTTCTAAAAGTTTAGTACTTAAACATTAGTTCTAAAACCATAAATCTTTAACCTTAGTTCTAAAGACTTAGTTCTAAAACCTTAGTACTAAAAACTTAGTTCTAAAACCTTAGTTCTAAAAATTTGTTTCCAACACTTTATATTTAATTTATAGATTAAAAACCGTTGTAAAGCTCAGAATCTAAGTATGTCAAAAATGTATGAAAGCAAAAGTGTTCAGAACAGCTTTCACCATCTAAACATTTTACGAATAACTCCATGTATCTCCCACAATCCACACTAGCCACACATGCACTTAACACAAATAAAAACAGCACTCAAAATTGCCATTCAACATGCAACTCCAATAATTTTTGCATATTTATTTATTTTCCTAAAAAAACTATCGCAATTCATTTTACTTTTTCCTCAACCATTCTGCAATCGACTTAAAAAAACTTAAATTTCTTTGTAGCTTAACAGCGAACAGAACAGATTTTGCAATGAAAATGTTTCAAAACTGACACCAAAAAAAATGCAAGCGCCAATAAATTTTGATCGGATTTTTCTTTATATTAATTGGAAACAATTGAGTTGAGCTGAAAAATTATATTGAGACATGTCGGTGATTATGTGATCATTATTTCATATATGTTGAGCATAATCACACATTTTTTGGGGTCTTTTGTTTCATAAAATTGGCTTCGATCAATTGGTTCGTAATAACTGTAATGATGTTAAACATCGTTTGTGGAGTTTTGGGAGATTATTTAAGATTTGTGAGGCGATTATGGAAGATTTATTGATGGCAAATTGTGGATTTGATGGATGTATTTAGCCATTTGTGGTTGACTGAGACTTTTTTAGGAATTATTGATGATTTTTTATATAGTTCAATGATTTAAACGCCATTTTGAATGTTTTTGCTCCATTTTTTAAGGTTATGTAACTATTTTGAAGATTCTAAAACTATTTTGAAGTTTTTGGTACCATTTTGAAGGTTTTGTAGCCATTTAAAAGGTTCTGAAACCATTTAGAAAATTCTAAAACCATTTAGAAGGTTTCGGTACCATTTTGGAGGTTTTGGAACCATTTTCAAGATTCTGTAACCATTTTGAAGGTTTTGGAACGATTTTGAAGGTTTTGAAACCATTTTGAAGGTTTTGGTACCACTTTTAAGATTCTGAAACCATTTTTAAGACTTTGAAACGATTTTGAAGGTTTTGGCGCCATTTTGAAGATTCCATTAAATATAACCATTAAAAAGAGTTTTTCGCTATATTGACCAAACAAGCTCTTCCTACATTACCCAAACACCAATCAGCCACCGCTCAAATCTCTTTGAACTTTCACTTTCATCAACTCAGTTCCAATCTTCCATTTACTGCATCTATCTACATAATCTTATGATTTGTTACCACAATCATCATTACAACCACAACACCATGTAAACCTTTAGTCACCGAATAGCATTAAAGATGATGTTACACAGGCTGTAAATGAGACAAAAGAGCATAAAGAGCCGCGATGCAGAATTGAAGATGAAAATGCCAAAGTGATTAAAAGAAGGCAAGTCGAGTGTGTCTGCGATGCAATAAATCTGGGTGAGAAATAAAGTTCAAAGAAAATAAGACTGACGGTTGTGAAACTAAAATGATGTGAATTTAGGTCAATGTGGTGCTGGGACTTGAGTTTTGAGAGTTTTGGCGGGAAAATGTGAAGAGTTTGATTTTGAGGTTATTTTGCTTTTTTTGAGGTTATGTTCTGAATTTTTTTGGGGCTATGTTCCTGAGTTTTGAGGTTATGTCACATCAAAATTGGTTTTCAACTCAATCAATCCCAAAGAACCAACAAATAAGATCGCAATCATCGATTAGTCACCAAACACAGAGGACAATCAGAGGTTGAAGCTTATTTGACCTACCCGCGTGGACAAACACGACGTAAAAATATATTTTTGTTTGCTCATTAATATTCTCAATCTTCATTTCCACGTGAAAGCCGTTTTGCTGTTTTTTGAGATAATTTTATGACAAATAAAAAATTCTGTTCAGATTCGTTGAGTGAGAAGAGAAAAGTTTGAGGAAGGTTATTTTTATAGCTTTGAGATTATTCGAGTGAGAGATTGTTGGAAGTGGGACTCGATGTTGATTTCGATCTTGTTTTCGAATATTCTGATTTAATTCAGAGTTTTGACTCCTGGAGTTCTTTTGCTTCGAGAATTTCTCTGGTTGGATTGCTTTCTTATGCAAATGTGGATCATTGACTTGTGTTTTTTGGGATTTATGGACAATCCCGTAGTTTTTTATGGGCTTTGAGGTGTGAAATCGAATACTGTTTTGTGTAACTGTTAGCAAATTTTGAGAGATTGTGTCTTAAGTTCGGCATGATTGAGCCAACATTCTCCAATTACTCAAGTTTTGTCATTTTATCCAATCTTCAAGCAATTAATAATCTAATAAAAATTATGAATAAATTCATTAATGAAAAATGCACCTTTAAAATGCAAACTGATCTTCTTCTTGATCCTCAGATCTCTCACATTCTCTGAATATTATCAAATTCTCTTTTGCAGTCTTATTTGTCACATTTTTAACTTCTTATTGAATTTAAAGGCTTCAAGAGTATTGAACAAAACTCCAAAATGTTCTGCACAAATTCGCGAAATGCTGAATGAAATTCACAAAATGGCGTAGAAAATTCACAAAATGGTCGAAAAAATTTACAAAATGGTGGGCAAAATTCACAAATCGGTGAACAAAAAATACAAAATGGTGAACAAAATTCACAAAATGGTGGAAAAAATTTATAAAATGGAGGACAAAATTCACAAAATGGTGGTCAAAATTCACAAAATGGTGAAAAAAAATTCACAAAATGGTGGAAAAAATTTATAAAATGGAGGGCAAAATTCACAAAATGGTGAACAAAAAATACAAAATGGTGGACAAAATTTTTGAAAAATCTTTCTCATTGACGTAATTTATAAACAGCTCCTAACTCAAAACATCTTTTTATTCCCAATATTTCATTTCATTATGTGCGAATCGACAAGTCTTTACTTTTTAAAAACTAAATCTGGTCAATGAACTTGATTAGATTTTTGTTTATCTTTGAACAACGAACGTTTTAAGAAACTTGTCCAGACAGCTTTGTACAATTTTTTTGTTTATTGTTGATGCTGCAATATTTGTGGAATTTTTGATGACAAAATTAGAGATTTATTATTTGAGTGTGAAATGCGATATGTTTGTGGTTGTTAATTTTTAAGGTTTGTTTTGGTTAATTATTCGATAAGATGTGGGTGGAGATGATGATGTTGATCATGACTGCTGTAAATTAGCTGCGTAAAGGTTCATTTTACTTACTCAAAGTTGAACTCATGCGCCATATTCCAAAAAACAGTTTAAAGTCTCTCCTTAATATAGCGCACATTAAGTATTTTCCTAATTATATTTTATAGCTCAGAATTGTCAACCAGCTCATCATTTAAGCCTCCTGATGACACATTAACGACATTCCGATTCCAATAAATGATCCTTATATCAACAAAAACAAAAACTAAGTCCATAAAATAATACTCGTAAAAAATAAGAAAATCTTTTCAGACACTAATTGAAGATTAAATTAAACACTGCTCTGGTCTTAAAATAAATAATACGAAAAAAAATGAAATTATCTTTGGCACTAAATTGAATCATCAAAATATGGCTCGAAAAAATAATAAACAGCAATTAATCAACCATTTAGCTTCAAGATCATCAATTTAAAATTAAATGGTTATGAATTTTTTAGGAAGCTGTTCATGGTGCATATTTTTGAGATTGTTGGGGGTCTTGGACTAGTTATGATGCATTTTATGAATAACATGTCATGCTTGACGGGACAATGAGCTAATTTTTATTAATAGTTCATTCAAAATCCTCAAAATAATTGAAAAGTTGACAACAATTACCAAAAAACATGTTGTGCGCCAAATTGGGAGAGACTTTAAACTATTTTCCAGAATATAGCGCACGAAAAAAATTATTTTTGTGATTTCGAGTATCAACAGAATGACAAACGATAGAATGTCTAAAATTGATGCAGTTATCTTTATGCACAGTCCGAACAACCCCTTCAATCAACCTAATCTGCTCCTTAACTCATCGAAACCTAGCTGCACCTCCTCGCATCCATATAATTTATAACCCCATCCGATTCCTTTAGTCATAAACTTTTTAAATACAAACTTATTACATTTAATCTCAGCAATTATTTCACACGCACACGACGTGTTTACCTCATTCAATTTTTTTATCGCATTCCTGACTTTTTAAAGATGACAAAAAAAAATTCATTCATATTTTCTCTGATATTTTTATGACTCTATCCATTTATGGACCTTTGGTGATGCGCTCATCATTTTTTGTGCTTTATGGATAACTTCTTTTTTATTCGATTCTTGTATATTGAACTCACGATCAATGATGAGTAAAGTTACTCCTTGAACTTGACTTCGAGTGGATCAAAATTGATGATTTTTAAGCACGTATGGTGTTGATGAGTGAAGTTGAAGGTGATAAATTAATTTTTTGTGGAGATTGTTTTGATTGATTTTTTTGTTACTAATGACTTGATCAATCAGATTTGGGGTTTTGGATGAGACCTTGTTATATTTTCATTAATCATGGTGTTGATTGGGAACTGCTAGGGTTGTGAACTTGATTTCTTTTGGGTTATGTTCACTAATTTTGAGGTTATGATGACAAATTTTGAGGTTATGATGACAAATTTTGAGGTTATGTTGACCAATTTTGAGGTTATGTTGCTAAATTTGAGGTTATGTTGCCAAATTTTGAGGTTTTTGCTGTTAAGTTTTGAGGTTACGTTGAAAAATTTTTTAGGTTATGTTGAGGTTACGTTGCTAAATTTGAGGATAAGTTTCTGAGTTTTAAGGTTAGGTTGCTGAATTTGAGGTGATATTGACCAATTTTGTGGTTTAGTCACCAAATTTTGAGATTTTATGGCTAAATTTTGAGGTTATGTTGCTAAATTTGAGGTTATATTGACCAATTTTGAGGTTATGTTGCTAAATTTGAGGTAATGCTGCCAAATTTTGAGGTAATTGTTGTTAAGTCTGGAGGTTATGTTGAATAATTTTTTAGGTTAAGTTGAGGTTATGTTGCTAAGTTTTGAGGATATGTTTCTGGGTTTTGAGGTTAGGTTGCTGAATTTGAGGTTAAGTCATCAAATTTTGAGGTAAGTCACCGAATTTTGAGGTTTTATGGCCAAATTTTGAGGTTATGTTGCTGAATCATTACAAACTAAACCTTAAAATTTCTTAACTGCAAACTTCATGCCAGAAAACCCATGACTCAACCCCACATAAAATTCTAATTCACCACAAATTCCCTCCAATTACATCACAATATAATTCACACTAAATGATCAAACCATGCATCCTGTCATCAGTATAAATGCACAAATTACAAATTGCTTAAGTATTTCCTCGTAGTTAAATTGCGATTCATTTCCAAACACTTAGATTCATTTCAGTGATGACTTTGTGCGTTTAAAATTGAATAATGAGAATCAATTGTGATTGAAGATCAAAATTAATGGCCAATAATGTTCAATTATGGTTTTTGAGATGCGTCAATGGATCATTAAAGTGATGTAGAATGGGATTTGAGTGCAAGATGGGGTATTGTTGGTTAAGTTGTGGCTTTGTTAGGATGGTGGGTCATGTGGAGCTGTTTGTTGTTGACAAATTGACTCAAGTTGATTGATTTTTGGACTACTTGAGTTCAAGTAGACCTTATAGACTCTTTTAGATCCATTCTGTCTCGATTAAAACCTTTTGATCTTCATCAAACCCTTGAGACTCAACTTAGATCAGTTAACCCTAAAAAAATCCCCCAAACCCCCAATTTAACATCTAAACCCCTCAAATCACAAAGCCAAATAAGCAAAAACTTATAAAATCGTGAAAGAATTCCATACACTAACACCAAATGACTCACACAATAAACTGAGCAACGACAGCCAAGACAGAAACAATGACTGCAACAAATTCTTATTTTTATTGTTGTTCCTTAATGCTTCTCACTTTTGCTGACTGTTTAATTTTGTATGCATGAGAAAGAAATAAAGTTGCAGGAATGAAAAAAACATAGCAGAAAAGAAAGAGAAATGAAACATCTGAGTATGTTAACTGATGTTATGTAACTGCATGTAAGTGAATGCTTATGCTAATGTTACTGGTTTTGTTGTTGTTTACTTCTTGACTGTTCGGATGAGTTGTTATTGGTTTTGGGAAGTTTTTTTTCGATTTTCTTTGAATTTCCGGATGAATTTTTGAATTTGAAGCAATGCGTCAAATATGAGCCGTAGCCTCAAATATGAAGTGTCGCCTTAAATTTGAGGCAATGCGTCAAATATGAGGTGTCGCCTTAAATTTGAGGCAATGCGTCAAATATGAAGTATCGCCTTAAATTTGAGGCAATGCGTCAAATATGAAGCAAAACCTCAAATCTGAAGTATCGCCTTAAATTTGAGGCATTGCGTCAGATATAAAGCGTAGCCTCAAATATGAAGCATCGCCTTAAATTTGAAGCAACGTTTAATTTTTTAAATCTAGCTACCAAAATGCATTCAGATAAAGCCCATCGGTCAGGACCACATCATTGAAAACACCAATAAAAGGTCACGGAACTGATCTCGATCAATTGAAATCAATTCATCCATTAATTACAGCACAAAAGGCTAACGAATTGTCAGTTCTGAGTTGGTCAGATACATGAATGACACCTTTGAGATGAAGAATTAGGCCACAATTCCATAAAAAATTCACAACAGCATACTCCGCAAAATTACAATTAAGTACAGCATAAAAGCTCGCTGATCTTCTAAGTAGGAAAAAAAATTGTGAATTAAATTATATTTTTTTTTGTGAGTCGGTGCTGTGTTGTTGTTCAGATGTCAAGCTGTGTGACATGTGAAGGCCTTAATATTCTCATATTATATATTTTCAATAATGTGCACAAAGACATGTGTAGCAATTTAGCAATTGTAGCAGACTAGAAAATAATAGCAACAAAGCATCCTTCTATGTAGGCATGAATTAATGCTAAATTTGAGTTATAATTTTTTTTTGAAAAATTGCTCTTTTGTGATGCATGAGTAATGAAGTGAGGTCTGTGGATCAAGTTTGATTGGAATGAGATCGAAGCTATGCTTTGTCTTTGAGGCGACACTTTAAGAGTTACTTACAGACTTAAAGCTTTGCTTCAAATAAAAGTCGACACTTTTAATCTTTGTTTTAAACTCAAAGAGCTGCTTCAAAACTGAAGCTGCACTTAAAAGTTAAAGCGTTGCTTCAAAACTAAAGCTCTGCTTAAAAGTTAAAGTGTTGCTTTAAAACTGAAGGTTCGCTTAAATGTTAAAGCACTTCTTCAAATTTGAATCGTCTTTACAAATTTTAAGCGCCACTTTAAAGTTAAAGCGCCGATTCAAAATTAAAGCGCCGCTTCAAAATTAAAGCTTTGCCTCAATTCCCAACCCCTGACAACCACCAAGCTCTCCATTAATTCATCCAGCCTGACACATAAACTATTTTAATTTATTTTTTCATGGATTGCTGTATTGAATTTCTGGGTGCCGCTACCTCATACAGCTCTAAATGTGTCTAAATTACATTAAACAATTCACACATGTGTGTGACTTATGGGCGCGGAATCAGATCAATTGCTGATTACTTTGTGTCGTGTCATTAAAAATTGTGATATTTTTATTTTTGCAAGGTCGAATCTAATTTTTTTGGGAACATTTTTTGATGAATTCGCAAAGATAAGATCACAAATTTTCCAGATCACAATGAAACCCTTTCGAAAAAAAAAAATCAAATTAAATGTCTTTTTATGTTCAAAGCTAGCCTTCGTGTCATATGTCCAATTAAATGCTCGTTACTTGCCACAGAAATTAAAGATTCGTGTGCTGCTAATGCTTTAAGGCATGGAAATGAATAAAGATCATTTATTTGGTTGGCGATTCTGGCACAGTTTTCGTAGATTGAAGATTAATTTGTAGAGCAGTGAGATTGTGGTTTGAGTTCTGAAGTAGAATGAGCGCTATTTTTGCAGTGAGGAAATTTTGTGAGCGCGATTTCATTTGAAGGAAATTTTTGAGTGCGTTTTTCAGATGAACAAAAGTTTGATTGCGTTTACCTAAAATTTCAAAAAATTAGAGCGTAATTTACTGAGAAAGGAAAAAAAACGCGTGCTTCTTATTCGGAAATTTTTTTAAGCGCGTTTATCATTTAATGGAAATAAATTTAGTGCGTTTTTAAGTTTAATTACCATTGAAACTTGAAATTATCCTCCTTTATTTTCCCACGATCCTACAAATCGCTTACTACCTGCTTCACAAACGTTTTTAAATTAAAAGACCTCATTTGAATCCATCTAATTGTACAAAATTTACCTAAAGTAACATGATGAGTCGAGATGTTTAAAAAAATTTTTTTAAGTCTAATGAAGATTTAATGCCAAATTCGTGAGAATCGTTTTATATTCTTTAAGCAAAATAAAAAAAAAATTACACAAAGACGAGGTAAAAATTGAATTTTCATGTAACGAACATTTGTCATTTATTGCATGAATGCCTCATCAACTTGATGATGGTGTATGTGGGGATATTGAGTTGGGTTCTTTTGGTTGTTCTTCCCCAAATAAAGCCGTTTAGTTCAAAAACTGCTTCATCTGTTTATTATTTCAAAATACGACAAAATAAGGTGAAGAGTGGGATGTAGGACAGTACGGAGTACTCAATGAACCACGTATCAGTTGATTCAGTGGCATAAGTTGGCAATCACTGGTTATGAAGTCGTTGTGTTCTCTAATCTTTACTGAACGGCACAATAAGGCTGCAGAAATGATCTACTGACTTTTTATCATTTTTAATCAGTTTCCCAATCTTTAGCATACACTCGAGACTCATCCTTCACCTTCCAATCACCACCATCTTACCCAATTCTCAACAAACTCTTTTAATTACATCAGTTTATTTAAGTTTTAACTTCCATTATTCCAATTCCACCTTCAATTCCATTCAGGTAATTAATCCATGAACATCTTGTTATTCAAGTCTCGAGTCTCAATTCCCCTCCGTCCGTTATTCAATTCCTCACAATCAAGCCATGCCACCATAATCATCCTACAGATCTAATGAATTATAATTAAAGAAAAAAAAATATTCAGCATAAAAAATAATTACTTGCACCTAACAATACGGAAATCAAGCAATGAGATTGGACTCGCGTAAAATGACTATTATTTAAAGTACGTAGAAAATGACATTAATCAAGTGTTGGTGGAATTGTTGGAGTTGTTGGAGTTGTTGGGGATTTTTTTTTTTGTTTTTGTAGAGGTTTAAAGTGATTTTTGTGATTTTTTTGGAAGTCTTTGGGAGATTTAAGGGGTGTAGGTGGCAATTTGGGATCATAAAGTGCAGCGTCAAATTATCATAATCTGAAAAACGCACAAAAAATCTTTCCATTCACACTAAAACGCGCTAAAAACCTTTCCTTTTTTAGAAAAATGCGCTTCAAATTTTTAAGATTTCAACAAAAAAATTACTCAAAATTTTGAATTATGTTCAAAAAAGCGCTAATAATTTTCCTTCGTCGGAAAAACGCGCTCAAATCTCTAAAAAATTAAATGATTTTTTCCAAACAAATTTTTCAAAATTTTCAAACAGTTCTCAACAGAATAACAGTTTAAATTTAAATCTAATAATTTTCCTTCATCGGAAAAACGCGCTCAAATCTCGAAAAAATTTAATGATTTTTTTCGAAATTTTTTTTTTCAAAATTTTCAAACAGTTCTCAACAGAACAAAAGTTTAAAAACCATCTAAGAAATTCATTTTTTTTGAGTCTTCAAAAATCATCAAATAATAATAATAAAATATATTTTTATTGAACCTCTCGTTGAGTCTCTTTTTGTGGCTGTTTTTTGTCTATAAACAACAAAAAAAATCTCGGCAAACACGTGAAGCTTAATAATGGATTTTGAGGAAAACCGGTAGACAATTTTTGTTAATTTAATGATTTCATTTTATGGTATAAAGATGAAGTCAGACTGTCTAATTGTTATTTTTTTGTTGCTGGAGGTTTTGGATAGAACAGAAGGATTTATAGAATTAGGGATTAAAATAATTGAACAATGATTTGGATGACTGAATTAAATAAGGTGATTTAGCTTCAAGCTACAACTTAATAGTCATAGCTAGGCTAGGCAAGTAGCAGTGGCGTGTAAATGGTTGAGATTTTGATACAAACTTGCAATACATTAGCTTTTGACCCAAAATCATCAAAAGTTTGATATTTTACCCTCAAATTCCTTTAAAATGACAACAAGGGGACCTTACAGCTACCCGATCTATTCCTATATACCCCCCAGTACCCCTCTTATGCCTAGCCTCATCAATCCAATCACCTCATTGCAACAAAATTAACAAACAATTCCCAATCTAGGTCACCAGCTACTGTAAATCAATCAATTAAAATCAGCTGACTCATCTTCAATTCCAAGCACGTTCCTCCATCCATCAATACATTCACTTAACATTTCCCAACCAGCCATCTTTTGCCTCACTTAACATCAATAAAAAGAAGACACAAAAAACATCTCCAGCAGATTGCACGATAAGCGATCATGAGACGGAACGTGACAAAGATCTTCAATTACATTTAATTTAACGGTGCATTTATGCTCATTATGTAGATTCTTTCGTCATCAATATTTCAATTGATATTATATCATCGATGTGTGTATGCATGTTGATTACTATGAGGAGATGCTGTGAGGTTGGAAAAAAATGGTTTTGCAAGATTTTGTGATTTGGATGGAAAAAGTGATCAGTTTTGATGGATTTTGAGACTTTTGAGTTGCTTTTGTTTCAGATTTTTGAGAGTTTTTTGAAGTTTTGAAGCTGATTGATGCTTGAAAAATATTAATTTAAATTATTCAAGCTTTGAAGGCGGTTATCAAGTGATTTTAAGCGTACTCTATAGAAGTTTGTGTTTAATAGTAATCAGTCTTACCAACAAGGAGCTTCTAAGGTTTAATAATGTCTTATTAAAATGAAAAAAGTCCTACGCAAAGCTAATTAGTCAGCCAGTCACTAAAATCATCAAGAAAAGATCATATAAAAAATTTCTTCAATGTCAGTGAAGGGTCATGGACGGGATCAATATTAATTATTGATATTAAGTTTTAATTGCTTATGTTGAATGACATATTGATGGCGATTGTGATGATTAATGTGACATTAGTCATCAATGTGCATCTTGAGATGAAGCTACGAATGGTGCCATTGCTACAGTGACTCAAGTTGGGTCAAACTAGCTCCAGGAAGTTAGGTAAAGGAGGCACAAGATCTTGACTTGAACCCAGTTGTTAAAAAAGCCTCTGCATTATTGTATTGGACACAGTTACTGATTTTTAAAGGGCTTCCATGTGATTTGTTCTAAGAAAACCTCAATTTTGACTTAAAATCTGTAACTAGCTTGCTTGAATGATCACAAACTGACTAAATCTCCAATAAATCCATCAAAGTAAACCTCAATCAATCGCAATTCTACTCAATAAGCCAATCAGCTACCTCAATCATCAATTAATTAAATCATCAATGAAGAAGAATGCAAAAAAAGTAAAAATTTCTTTAAACAATTTCAATTGCACATCAGCGAACTTAATTAATTCCATTAATTCCAATATCATCGACTTTATTTAACAAATTTTATTTATTTTCACTCTCAATATTTTAATTAATTTTCATTTCTCTTTTTTTTTCTTTTTTCGTTGAATTGCAGGCTTGGGATTTTAAGTATTTTAAAAAATACTTTCACAATTGAAGTCTCAAATTTTAGCAAAAATTCCTAAAGATCCAACAAAAATTCACCCAAACAGACCACAAATCAGCATCTAAAACCCATTAAAAGGTCATTTCTTCATCACCAGACCGTGTTGCCTCAGAAAATCTTTGCAATTTCTTTACATCTTCACTTTCGATTGCGGCACTAAACGTTGCTTTTAAGAAAATGAAAATTTAATTCTTCAATTCAATTTTTGCAGTTGAGCTAGAAAGAGAAGAAGAGGAGAAGAAAGAAGATTGAAATCAGCACAAACGACAACAGCAGCAGCGTAAACGGCAGCTGAAAAGAAGATTTTGAACTTACGACATTGTGGACGTAATTGGTTGCCTTTTTGGATTCACTAGATGTTCACGTAGTGTAAGTGAGTTTAATTTTTGAATTTTTTTTATATTTTTCGAAATGCTTTAGATTTTAATTTTTAAATCTAGTACTTCATTTTTAAATCTGGTACTTCAACTTTTAATCTAGTACTTAAGCCTTTATTCTAATACTTAAGCTTTTTATCTAGTATTTTTTTCTTTTTATTCTAAATTTTTTTTAATATAATCTAGTACTTCAGCTTTCAATCTAGAACTTCAGCTAATAATCTAGTACTTAAGAATTAATTCTAATACTTAAGCATTTCATTTAGTATTTTTTCTTTAATCGTAGAATTTATTCATTTAATTTAGTACTTTAGCTTTTAATCTAGTACTTTAGTTTTTATTCTACTACTTTGGCTATTAATCTTGTACTTTATCTCTTAATCTTGTACTTTATCTCTTAATCTAGTACTTTAGCTATTAATCTAGTCTCTTAGCATTTAATCTAGGATATTATCAAATTTTTAATTATCAATGGTATCTGATTCTAAAACTTTTATTAAAAATCTTCCAAATAATCTCAAAATATAGTTCTTCATTCAAAAATCTAGTACCTTAAAATAAATTCCATCCACATTCCTGCACAAAACTCAACTTAATGCCTCATAAAACCGTTTAAATCTCATTTTGTGCCTCTAATGAACAGCACGTTCAATGTAGCCCGTTCCAATATGCAGCAATAAAAAAAAACCTTTTTTGCAAATTGCCTTATTTCATTATATTTTCCTAAAGCACGCCAAGCATTGAGACATGCACAAGTTCTCTTTATATTCAGTTTAATAAAAAAGTAGTCGAACAATTTAAAAAAATATATATTTTCTTTTCAATACTTTTGTGCAATGCTGTTTGTGCTGGTGCTGGCATTGAAGTTTTTCATTTCGCTATTATTTTGCATAGTTTAGCTTTTACTAGTTTTCTATCCCTACCAAATGGCTTTTAATGTATTGACATTCTTTCGAGAGATTTTCGAGGTATTTGAGGAGTGAATTTAGATCAAATTAGGTTAGGTTCAGTAGTGTAAAGTGAAGTAGGAGAGTTTATAGTTTAGTACTAGTTGAATGAGCTACCAGGTTTTAAAAATAGATACAAGATAATGGATCCAAGGTTGAGGTTAAGTACTAGAATTTAAGATTGTTTACTAGATTTTTGAATAAAGTACTAGATTTTTTAAGAAATTATTAGATTTCTAAACATGTACTAGATTATGTACTAGAAGTAAAAGCTAAGATCTAGATTTTGAAAGTAATTACTTGATTTGGACACGAAGTACTAGATTTCAGAATTTAGTACTAGAATTCAAGCTGAAGTACTAGATTTCAATATCAGTATTATTTGCAAAACTAATAATGCAAAATCTCAACTACAATCTACTTATTTACAATCCAAACTGTCAAAAACTTCAATTATTTATCAGGAAGCTTCAACTTTAATTTGTCAAAAACTCCTCAAAACAATCTTCAATAGTCTTCAATGTCCTCAAGCCAGCAGTATGTTTAAAATACTTATCAATTCAATTTTAAACACTGCAAATAAACTTTTAAAAACGTCAATAATTTGTTTTTTCATCTTTACACAAGTGACGAATTTTTTTTTGAGCTGTATTAAAATTGTGAATAATTGTTGATTATTTGCTGATTTTTTTGGTACTTTTTAGAAGCCTTTTGTCCAAAAATGGGTCAGTCGCTGATGATGTCAATCATCAAATGGTTCAATTTTTAGTCTCAGAGTGTCTTTGGTATCTCAATGGGGGACTGGAGGTTATGTGGCCCCCTTCTTGTACCTTTTAGCTCCATCTATATAGACATTACATCCAATTGACCCCCAAAAACTTAAGAACATGTTGTAGATGACACCTCAACTGTCGTGCACAGCAGTGCTTAATAATAATATTTTTTATTCACAAATTTGATGAATAGACTTCGCGGGATGGCAATTTAATTGTTGTTATTATTATGAGATTTTATTTCTTTAAATGTGAAGCTGTACTGTCAGTTTTGTGTAAGATACACCACGCAGAATAAAGGTGGAGTTCCCTTGTGAGAATTTTGTGAGAATCTTAATTTTTTGAAGCAAAGCCAGTGGTTTTGAAGTGAACTTTGGATTTTTACAAACAATTTCAATATTTTGTTGGGTTTGACTTCTTTGGACCAGTTTGAACTCCTTAGATTGCTCCCAAGACAACCCTAGCTACCTTGGTTTCTCGCACTAGATTTACCAAATATGAACCTAGAAAACTCTTTCCAAATCTGACAAAACTAACCCAAAGGAACTCACCAAACCCACAAAATAAATCCCCTCAAACCATTTCATGCAAATTCATCTCCGAAAAGTCCCTCAAATGTTTCAACATCATCGCTGTCATTGACATGAATATCAAAATTTTTGTTTCAAGAAGTTCATTGCCATGTCGATTGAATTCTAATTTTAGAAGATGTGAATATGCATGATCAATTAATAATAGCAATAATAAAACAACAAGATGATGATCGTGGGGCGAATTATGCAATAATAACTAATTGGTGCTAATCATCGACATGCAACTCCCTTGAACAATGAGGAGATTGAGTTAAGATGAGATGAATGTGAAGGGTGAGGTATGGTGGACATTTTGGCGGGAAAGTTGAAGTTATGTTGAATACTTTCAAGATTTTCCAATGAATTTTTGATAATTAGTCAACAAGATGTGGTCTGAAAGTCAAAAAAAGTTCAAATCAAAATTTTCCTTCGTTGGAAAACGCGCTAATTTTTCCTACATTGATAAACGCGCTAACGAATTTCAACCGTATGATTTTCTTTAAAATCTATTAAAATGTTGATCAATTCAAAAATTCTAACCTTAAAAAACTTTCATTCTTGAGAAAAACGCGCTCTATTCTCAAAAAATCATCTCAAAATACCTCAATCCACACCATAAACGTTCTTTCACAACTTCTCGAAAATCTCTTCATCACCATCTCATTTTAGCACGACAATAAAATTGACAAATTGATGAATGGCTGAAGACTATTCCAGCACAAAACAATAACAAACCTCTCAAGTCTGTTTCGCAAATAATCGTGAGCTCTCGTTACAATTGTTTAAAGTCGTCATTTTGTGATTGGAATTTAAGATGTAACTGATGACATGTCGATGATGTTGTAACATCGTTTTGGGATGAGCATTATTACATTGGAGGGATTTTTGAGGTTATGTAGTAATTTGGAGGAAAAATTCATAAAAAAATTTAAAATTTGGCACGAAAAAATTGAAAAATTATTTTTTCGCGCCAAAACTTCACAACTCCACCCAACCTCACACACTCACAACCCACTTAATTCACCATCTAATCTCCAACATTTATCAATTACACCTCAAGTGCCAGCATGAGAATCGTGTCACAGAGTCAATAGCATGAGCCACGTCCAACTCAAAAACTTCCATTGTTTATCCAAGTCGGCACTTTAATTTTCGCACCATCCGACTACATAATTTGTTGTGTACTTTTTTGCATCATCGCGTATTTTATGGCTACGCATTGCCGCATCGGCTGCTTATGCAAGCCTTTTCGGAACACAAACAAAAAAAAAGAGAGATTTACGAGTGTGCGGGTCAGTGTGGCGAAGTTTCGATACATTTTGTGTAAGAAATTAATGTGAAATATGGACAGTCTGGTGGGTGATGTAAGTTGGAAATGGTTTATTGATCGGTGAAGTTTTTTTTTTCAATTTTCAAAGTGTTTTGATGGAGTTGGGCTAATATTTGGTTTGATGTGGGATTGTTGGGGGGTTTTTAGGGGTTAAGCATTGATAATAGAGATGATGCAGTGTTGGGGTACTGGGGCAGTACTAGGGCAGTACTAGCGCAGTACTAGGGCAGTACTAGGGCAGTAATAGCGCAATACAAGGGCAGTACTAGGGTAGGACTATGGTACTAAGGCAAAACTAGGGCAGTGTTTCTCAAACTATGCTCCACGAAGCCGAAAAAGTTCGAGATACACTGTTTTAGAGTGTCATGCAATTATCGTAGCAAAATCCTCAGATCTTCCACTTTTTGTCTCATGCCTCGATGTGTTATTTGTATAATTCTCACAATATCCATACATATTGCCATTAAATTCTTAATTTTTGTTCACATAAAGTGCTTCAATTCTAATTAAAACATCGTCTTGTGAATCTAATTTCATGGAACCATGACTTTGTCTTTGTCAGTTCGTATGATGGACACAATTCGGATGTTTAGTTTGAGTGACAGGATGGGATATATGAAATAAGCTGTTGATATTGTTGCTGATTTAATTTAATAAATTCATTGGTGGATGGTCAATTGATGGTTTTAAAGAGTCTGCTGCCTAAAACAGTGATAGCTAACCCGTTTGCTCCGGCACACTAGTGAACCGTGAGAATTTTTGGGAAATCCCACAAACCATATTAAGTGTTCGGTTTTGGTCATGGCTTAACACATAGTGTGACGTGGCACAAAAAAGGTTGGACACCACTGGTCTGTTTTGTATCAGATATTAAAAGATGTATCATAAATGGTATCCCAATGGCTTGTTACCATGGATATTGAGGTTCTGAATACTAGAGACATAGCAAGGACTTAATTGGATATAGAGTTGACTCAAGGACCTCCTAGATCACTTCTTTCTATATCAATTCCCTAAGATTGCCTCCAAATCACATCTTCTGCATTATGACGCCACGTCTATCCACTCAAGTACCTCTCACACTTCAATCTCTCATACATTTTACATTTATTTACCTTTTTACTTAATTCTGACAACAATAATAATCTACTCATAAAAGCGAATCTTAATCCCATGCATAAATTCCCACGTATCTTAATTTACATGAACACGCTGACTTGTATGATTCATAAAAAAAATGTGAAACAATTTTAAATTAAAAAATTCAGGCAATGTAAGACAAAAGACACATGAAAGGTGGTGCAGTTGATGGTTTTTGTTGGACTTAGTAGCTTTGTTGGGCTAATTTTCATTAAATTTGTGGAATATAAGAAAGAATGACTGCAATTCAGTTGCTCAACATGCTTAAATACCCAGAAATGACATATATTCAAGTAAAAGCTACAATTCTACATTCCAAATATCAATTCAAGGTTCCACTCTAATTCCCTTAAATTCTAATTAACTTGCTCCAAAATCCCTTCAAACTTGATTCATAACAGTTGTCTGCTGATTGCTACCAAGCTTAATAACTAAGTTAAATGAATATTCAACTTCAAAGATGATTAAAATTACCTCATAAAAAAAATTTCTTGCTAATGAAAACACATTAATTCCTCGTTTATTGCTGCCATTTGTCAAAAAAAAGTATAAATATGTGATGGGATGTGATGATAGATACAGTCATAATGCAAGAATATAAGAATTGTCATTAATATTGAAGTTGGGAAGCACTGTGGCACTGCCTGCGGTTTTAACTTGGTTCTGTTCTGACTCTGGTTGACTTACCGACTCTGGTAAGTCGATGAGTTCTATTTCAATCTATGCTTGGCAACGCTGTTGGATTTCTGATCGATTTGTGCTATTCGGGATACTTTAAGCTCTTTTGGATTATCAAGTTGTTCATATTTTGTAATTTCAATGTTCTGGCAATTCAGCCCCAAGTGGAAGACTTGACATGATTTCTAGTAATTTACTGGACAAAACAAAGCGACAATAAAAATGCTCCACGACCTTTAAAGTCCATCGATCATAATTCCATTCAAATTCTTAATATTTTATTATTATTCAACTTTTTTTGCTGCACGTTCCTTACATTTACCGACATTTTTGTTTTATTTCCTTCTTTTCATTTCTTTCTCTTTTTTTTCATATTTTTATTATTTTTTACATACATCAAAAGCTAATCTTCTTCATTCACCGTGTCTATTATTTCACAATCAGCTGATTCGGTGCTGAATATTGAGGAATAAGAAAGTAAAAGTTTGATTTTTTTTTATCCTCTCAATTTCTCTCACTGACACTCGTTACGACAACTTCTGCTTTTTTGTATTTTTTTTTGAATTTTATTTTATTTTTGACACACTCTCGTCGTTAACAAATCTGTGTGAATTTCGATGTAATTTTTTAATTATTGGATTTATTATTTTATTAGCGGAAGACAAAGAAATTGCATAAAAAAATAATTTTTACAGTCTCGTGTTTGGCTGGTGCTGTTGATTTGGCTTATTGAACTAAATTGAGAAATTATTGTTTATTAAATTATATAAAAAAAATTATGAAAAATTAATGGATTTGTAATTGGTGTAAATCAGTGGTGGTCAACCTTTTTTTGAGCCTCGGCACATATTGATGATAAGTCATGACCAAAACCGCATATAGCATACGGCTCGTGGGATTTCCCATGTGCCTCGGCACAAAGGTTAGCCATAACTGGTGAAAATTATTTAAGAGGATGCCTCAGATGGATTATTGAGGTTGGATTTTGGGTAACAGACCAGAAAATTTTCAAGCATTTACCAAGAAATTTGGGTTCAAAAAAAGCAGAGTTGCTCGCTCTAAAGTGCGCAGCTGGATATCCAAACTAAAGCGATTGTCCAAGAAACTAAACCAAGAACAGCAGCCAACAATAACTCAAACTCCTTTCTTCTTCTTCTTATCCCTCAAATTTGACTCATTTCATTTGGAATTCAGCTTTGCTTAACTTGTCACAAAAGAAGCTATTGTTGATGAACTCTGTTGAGTCGTAAAAGACATTGAAAATTGTTTGCGGGCGGAATGGAAAGAATTGAATTAAAAAATCAATTTGCCGGTTAATCGTTTTTGAGTTGGAAGTGATTTTGTGCTGCATTTTTCGACAATTTTGTCAGGTTTGGCTAAATTTGCTGAGCTAAAATGGAATAAATTTGCAAAACTCCGTGACACATTTTCAGAACTTAGTCATTTCATCAATTGTTAATTTTCAAAAGGTTCCAGCATCTGGCACCATCTTACTTATTTCGCTGACCGTACACCACAATTGAGATCTTTTTATAACGCCTGAAGCTGGCTTTCCCACCGATTCCCTTGTCAATCACCAATCTCAAGTGCAATACTGTCTCTGTCAACAGTTTAACATGTCAACATCCGTGGAATCTAAAAACAGCAACTCTGCTTACAAAATTCATAAAATAATGCAAAACAGCTAATAACTGACTCGTCTATTTCTCTTAAGACACAACATTTATTACTGTTGGACTTATTGTATTTAAAATACATTGAAAAATTGCTTATTTCTCTTTGCTCAGCATACAGTCTAATAAGTAGCAGCGTGATTAATGTTTCTAATGCTACTTGTGCCTGCATTGAATGCTTTTGTATTGTTGAGAGCTTTTGAAGCTCTTGCTGATGTTTTTGGAGAGCGTTCGATGTTGCTTGTTGCTCAGTTTTAGATTTTTGTGTTTTATTTTGAATGTTTGATGTTTTTCAATCAGATTACTAAAGTACAGTCTGTCTCAAGGCTCCCTCCTAGAGTACAGCCTGTCTCTAGGCTCTTTCCTAGAGTCCAGCTTGTCTCTAGGCTCCTTCCTAGAGTCCAGCTTGTCTCAAGGCTCCCTCCTAGAGTACAGCCTGTCTCTAGGCTCCTTTCTAGAGGACAGTCTGCCTCTAGGCTCCTTCCTAAAGTACAGCCTGTCTCTAGGCACCTTCCTAGAGTACAGCTTGTCTCTAGGCTTCTTCCTAGAGTACAGCCTGTCTCTAGGCTCCTTCCTAAAGTACAGCCTGTCTCTAGGCACCTTTCTAGAGCACAGTCATCCTTCCCGTGGAGGTTCTCTTACTCAAAATCATCAAATAAGTGTCAAGCTAGTCATTCAATACAAAGCACAAAAGCCACAAAGCCAATTCTCGTTACTTTCAACCATTCAATTTCTAAAAATTTTCCCAACCAGCTCTTATTTCTAAATTGTTCAATTATCGAGCAATTTACACAAAGCATCGATGTAATCTACAGCAAAACTACAAAACCAAATCCCATGTTGATCTCATATTACCAATAAAATAGTAAAAACTTATTAAACCATGTCTATATTAAGCATTAAAATGCACAAGACAACGAGAAGAGATTATGAGACTGTTTAATGTTAGAAGCGGTCGCTTAATCAATGAAGCAGATCAATTGTGTCAGTTTTTATTTTCTGTGTTTTGACTTTCGCGTGCCAATTTTTTTTACTTGTTGTTTTTCACAAGTCGTTGAGTTTTTGGATTGAAAAATGAAATTGTTGAGTTTTAGTTTTCATTTTCGTGTCAATTTTGGAGATGTAAAGTAGAAGATTGAAAGTTTATGTTTAAGCTCTTTGATCCCGAGAAACACAAAATTTAAGGTCTGTCGTCAGGCTTCCTGTTGATAGGCGCCTTTAGATGGACTTATTTCGAATGTGCTACTCGGGATGAGCTACCATGACATAGCCATTGATTTTTTTTTATTAAATGTTTAACCAATTTTTCCTTTCAGATCCAGCAACATCAAAGCCATCAACCACTAAGCCATCCCTTTAACAAACAAGAATCAATCATCATTGCATCGCACTTAAGCCGCCGCACAATCATGAACCTTCTGCCCATAAAATTCATCTTTCTATTCACACGTAAGTTCCTTAATGCGCATCATTAATCATTATTAAAATCCAATCGTCACTTATTTTCGCAGTATTTGTACTCAGCGCACGAGCCAATGACTCGCTCGTGGAACCGACAGCGAGTGTCAAGCTTATAACACAAAATGTGTACGGATTTGCTGACTTTACGACAACAATTGGTAACACTGTAATGATCTTTTCGCCTTCATCAATTGCTGTAGCTGTTCCAGGTGAGGAAATAATATTTTTTTGAACATTAGTCTTGACCTCTGTGCTGCACATTATGTTGATTGATGAGAATTCAGATTTCGGAAATGAGCTTGATGATTTTCACCTTTCGTGAACTTCTTTTTGTGTGGACTTAATTTGATTTGACGGGTTTCGAGTTGATTATTTGGAGAATGCAAGGTAAATGAGTGAAGCGATGATGAATGGAACTTGAGTGGATTAAAGTTGCGCAGATGATTGATTGGTAATGAAGATTAAAGGGCTTAGAGTCGGTATGGAAGGTTTTAAGGAAGTAGATCTGCTTTAGCGATAAGTTTGATTGTATAATAAACGTTAAGATCTTTGTATTGTGTACATATGAAGAAAGTTGATCACTTATTTAACTAAATCACATGTTCATTAACTCTTCTAGACTACTACTTCTTCAAAAACAGGTAGTCTTTAGCTTCTCTGCACCAGAATTACTAGATTTTCTTTGAAAAATGTGTTTATTTGATCCATAAAACCTAGTAATCACTAATTCTTCTAAACTACGTTGTATCCAGGTCTTCTAAACCTTCTTCTAATTTTTCCTCTTCTGGATCAAGTCCTCTTCTAGACCACGTGTTTCTCTTAACCTAGAATACTAGCTTAGAATACCTTAGACCTATCTTAACCAATACAATCTGTTTCTCATTGAACATTAAATCACAATTAAACCTTTCTAACATTCCAGAACCACCAAAAGAAGATCCAACAACACCAGAATCACCATCATCAACGATTGAAACCAAACCAATCGCCGACACACCACCAAAAGCTGAAATCACACCATCGAAAACAATAGCTGAGCCAGCATCAAAGCAACAAGTTGTTTCAGTTGTCAGCAGTGTTGTACAAGTTGTTGAGGAACCACCGACAGGAGCTACAAAGAAACCAAAAAAGAAGAAGCCAAAAACAACAACAACGACTGTCAATCCAGTGCCATTTGAGGTTAAAGCTATTACAGCTGTGACACCTGAGCCACCGAAGATTGTTATGCCATCCAAGCCTATTGAAGCTGTAACTGAGAAAAAGAAGGATGATGGAAGATTCATTGTGGAGTCAGTTAAAGCTGTTGAAGCTGTGACAGAACCTTTGGAGTCAGGTGAACCTGAAGATGACGATGAAATTATTTTGCAAGACGGAAATGCAATCTCAGATCCTGAATATGACTTTTTGAGTCGTCAACCAACAGAGTTTGTTGAAGAAACTTATCGTGTTGTGAATCTTAAGCCATCAGTCATCAAGAAGCCAAAAATATCTGCAAAATCAACATCAAAGAATGCTGACGTCATCCATCCAACAGGATTAGTCACAAAATCAGGAGGAACTGTCGTCAACAATGGATTAACAACTGTCCATGAAACCAGTGTCATTGGAACTTACATCAACGGTAAATACGCTCAAGTTCTCCAAAGCACATCCTCAATCATCACAGGCGTCAAACCTAAAATTCAGCCATCATCAACACTTCGCATCCTAAAAACAGCAGCTCCATCATTCAAACAAACTCCAAAATATGTCTCAAATGAGGAAGAGAATGACAATCCAACAGTACGAACAGTCAGGAAGCCAGGACAAGCACCAAACAGCTTTAAGAACCGAATTCAAAATAGAAAGGATAGCTTTGTGTCTGAAGAGATTGTAACTCCATCACCAGTCACTCCAGCAGGCAAGAAAGTAAGCTCAAGACGGAATGGATTTGGAAAGGCAAAGAGGTAAGAATGTGGGTTGGGTATGGGACTAGCTGGGGTTTGGTTGTAAGTTTATAGTGAAGTTAAGCCTCAGTTGGGTTTGAGGTTGAGATTGGATCATCCACACCAAACCTAATACTATTTAAGGGTTAGCTTCTGGCGGGAAAATCTAAAATTTGCTAAAATTACGTCCATTTGTAGCCCAACTCGTCCAACAACCAAATCAGCCGAAGTAGCAACGATCGCAGCTGAGGCAGTAACCGGCACATATGTTAGCCGTCGCAACAAGACAACCAGAAAAGCTTTCCAACCAACATCAGTTCAACAAGTCGTTGCACAAACTCAAGACACTTTAATTAAGAAGTTTAAGCCGAAAATATCTCCATCAAATGTTGATGGCAATGACCAAGGTGCTACATCCCTTTACAAGTTCAAATTGAATAGAGCACCAGGAAGATGGCAATACAAGACAACACCTAAACCACGTGTCACAATCCGTAAACATGGATCAGCTGCAGGTGAGAAGGATGCTTATGAAGTTCTTGCAGTAACTCCATCAATTGACACCGTTGGAAATGATATTGACAAGTCAAAGACTGATCTTGATGTTGACTTAGATGGAAGTGGATCTGTTAATGGTGATGTCCTTGATGATGTTGAGACAGGCGCTGGTGACAATAGAATTGAAAAGAAACTTCCAATTGAGACAATTCGTGTTGAAATTTCAACTCCAGCTGACTTTAGTGACACTTACTATGAAATTGCTACAATTAAGAGTCCATATACCTTCCAAGTCGGTCAGAACAAGAACACCAGATACATCACAGTCACATCAACATTTGAGAAGACAATCGATCCAGAGCCAACAGCAACATCAATCCTTACTGAACCGTTGACTGAGAATATCTTAGCACCAACATCACATCTTGATAAGGAACACAATTTACTAGATTCATCAATAGCCACACTTCCACCACTTCATTTGAATGACGATCAAGCCACACCACCACTTGAGACTGTCACAGAGACATTCAGCACAACACAGCAACTGTTGAAGACACACATCCTTCCAGTCGTTAGAGAAGGAACTAATACGACAAGCTATACATTAATCCAGACTTATCATGTCACTAGACTTGTCACAGCTACAAAGACACTTCCACCAACTGAATTGTATCAATTTGTACCTAGCAGGACCCTCAATGAGTTCAATTCTAAGTTGGATGAAGCAGGATCGGAACTCCATTTGGAACTTGAGTTTGGTGATGATAATGAACATGATGATGAAGACGGTCCAAAACGAGTAGCACTTCCAGATGACTTAGATTTGGCTAACATTGGTGTAGACTTTGATGTCTCTGAAGTTGACAAGATGAAGATTCCAAGACCACAAAGACCCAAGAAGACAACACAAAAGCCTAAAATTGAACCAAAACCTGAAGATAAGAATCTTTTAGGCTTGACACCAGAGCAATTAGCTATTTTGAGACTTCTAAACCCAGCAGCAGTTCCAAACATCATCACAACATCAAAACCAATCTTCACAGTCGAGACAGTCTATGAATCACATGTCTTGCCAATCCAGAATGGACAGTCGACAATCTTTTCAACAATTTCCCGTCCAGTCGCAACAGTCACAAAGACAAACTACGAATATGGAACCTCAATCTTGCCAGCCGTGACACAACAACAAATTAATCCACTTCAACTCCTTCAAACACAACATCAAATTCCACAATACCAAATTCAATCAACACCAGTCGTAGCTCAACAGATTGTCACACAGACAGACTCAAAGATATTGAAGCTCACATTTGGTGCCCGAACAGCATACACGACACTTTATAATACGAGAGTAGTGCCAACAATGGTGACGAGTTATGTGACGCAAAGCATAGCCGTGCAACCAAATGCCTTCCCTGGATACTATCCAGCACCTTATCCTCCATTCCCATATGTTGGGTAAATAATAATAAAAATTTGAGGTTAGATTCGACTAGATTTTAAATATCGCTCAAATGCACAACAACGAAATACTCATAGAGATTGAAAAAGTGAAATTTTAGAGAATTTATTTGGATAATAATGAGTGAGAGATGATGGGTTAAGGTAGGGGTGGGGAGTGGGTCAAGATCAGTGGTTCTCAAACTATTTTACACGACACTTTATACTATTTTGTCGTAATATTAGACAAGTAGTTTACTGAATATTGTTCAAAAAAGGGTGAGAACCACTGCATTAGATTCTTGAGCAGTGATGGTCAACCTATGTGCCACGGCACACTAGAGTGAAAATCCAAGAATCGTATGGCGTGTGCGGATTCGGTTTGACTTACCACTAAGGTTTGTCATGACACAAAAAAGGTTGACCAGCACTGCATTCTAGAGTAAAGAGTCCCCACCCTAATCTAATATAAATTTCCAGTGAAAAAAATCACATTGTACATTTTATTTAAAATTAGTTCATTTTTAAAATGGTGCAAAATAATTTTTTAAATATTTTAATAACAAAATTTGAACTTCTTTATGGAAAAAACTTAGTAAATGCTTTAAAAATTCTTAATTATTTTTGTAATTTTCAACTTAAATTGCTTTAAATTCCTTTATAAGTTTATTAAACTTAGTTGTAGGCCGGAATAAATGCAAACTTTTTTTTACATAAAATACTTTTAAAATATAAAAATCAAAATAAAAACTTTCTGCTTATAAAAAATAATTAATTTAAGTTTCTCAAATGCTTAATATTGCCCCGAAAAAAATAATCAAAATCCAGCACCTAAAAATAAATATTCTTTTATAGTTAAAATTTAAGATTAAGTTTCTCTTTTCTGTACACCGTCCAGCCATTTTGGATCATTTTTTGGGATGATTTCTCAATTCATGCACATTTTATATTGTCATCTATTCTTTTATTATTTTGTACATTATTTTCTTCACATTTTAGATTTTTAAGGAAATATTTTTTTGTATACAAAAATTTTAAATAAATAAAATAATAAAAAATTTATATTTTAATAAAGAAATATTTTTTTGATTTATTTACAGGCATTTTTAAAATTTTCAATTTTTTATTAGATTTTAATAGTTTTAAAATTTAAAAACTTATTGAAAACTTTGAAAGTTTTTAGGGGTTTTTAAATATTTCCAAATTGTCAATTTTCTTTTAAATTTAATAATGTTTAAAATTTTAAATATTTTAAATTTGATAGTTTTTTGGAATAATTTTAATTTTCTTTTGAAATTTTATATTTTTAATATTTTTTTGGAATTTTGTATTGTTTTGGAATTTTATTATTTTTTGCAATTTTTTATTTTTTTGCAATTTTTTATTTTTTTTTTGATATTATGAATGTTTTTGAATGTTTAAAATTTTTTTGAAATTTTGAAATTTTTTTTGAAATTTTGAAACTTTTTTTGAAATTTTGAAATTTTTTTAAATTTTGACATTTTTTTAAATTTTGAAATTTTTTTTAAATTTTGAAATTTTTTTTAAATTTTGAAATTTTTTGAAATTTTGAAATTTTTTTGAAATTTTGAAATTTTGAAATTTTTTTGAAAATTTGAAATTTTTTTGAAATTTTGAAATTTTTTATATATTTTGAAATGTTTTATATATTTTGAAATTTTTTATATATTTTGAAATTTTTTATATATTTTACATTTTTAAAAAAATGCGAATTTTTATAAATTTTGTTAACATTTTTAAAACGTTTGTTAAAAATTTCAGAATTTGTTAAAACTCAGCCTTTCATGTCCAACACCAATATCATCCCAAGCTACACTAATCTTAATATATTAAATTTAAAGTACTTCAACAGCTTACAAGTAGCAAATTTCAATAATTTAATGACAAAGGCCAGTCGTGACTCTGTTTTTAGTTCATTTATTCGAACATAAGTTTTGATTTCTAATTTACTTAATAATATTAAAAGCTATAAAAGCCACCAAAGAACCTCAAAACGTGATAAAATTCCCAATCAAAGTGAAAATTGTTATCAAAAATCAGCAATAAAATAAATTTCAATTCCCGTGTTCAGGAAAATAATAGAAGGTTAATGGATATCAAGCATGCCTACAGGTCCCGACTGCAATTAATATAAATTGCAATCACATCCAATTTGAAATGAATAGTTATAAAAAAACATTGATTTGAGTTGGAACTGGAATTTAATAAGCTTAAAAAATGAAATTTGTTTTGACTTTTGGACTTGTTGTTGGTGTTTTCGCTGCGTTTGTGTCTGGTGGTGGACAGAGTGTTTCTAGTCAAGTTGGTGAGTAATTGTGGATGTTAGATTCACTTTCAGATTAGAAAAAGATTAAAATGATGTAAATTGAATGCCTGGATCTTCGAGCTAGCCTAAATTGCTTTGGTAAACTGATGATTTGATTTCTAAATTAAGACTGGCCATCTAGCTTGTGTTCATAGAGCTTTGTCCTCGGATTTTGACAATTTTTTCAATACATGATTAAAGCTAGTCTAGCTACAAATAGCTTGTTTGTTGGTATTTGGTCGGAAAATGGCACTTTTCATCAGAGTTGGCATGCCTTGGTTTGGAAGTGGCCTAAAATAGAGGTCGACTCTTTGGAGCTCCATGAGGCTTGCTAACCCTGCTTTTCATGTTTTCAATTCGAAAAAAAAATAAAAAAAAGGTTAAAAAACGGGTCTTCAAAAGAGTCTTGGCAGGATATTGTCCAAAAAAGCGAAGCTGGACCGCTGTTAAGTGCACAGTTCGACATCTTAACTCCAGCTCGCTCCTAAGAAAATTAATAATTTAATTTAAAACTTCCACAGATAAATGCTTGGCACCATTCACACCAGGATCATACAGCGTGTCACTTCCACGTTTCTACTTCAATGTTGAGACAAGAACTTGTGATCCATTCACATATAAAGGAGGTTACATCACAAATATTTTCAAATTCTATGACAATTGTGTTGCAGCTTGTTCTAAGCACTTTTATCAGTAAATTAAATAAATTGTTGCTACTTTTTAAAGACGTTTGATCGAAATAAAGATTTTGAATTTGAAAAAATGTTAAAAATTTAATAAAATGTTCTTTTTTTTGCAAAACGCACCCCAAAAAGCAGTTTCGCAAAAAGTCAGTTAATATTAAATTTGAATAAAAAAAAATCACAAAAAATAAATAATTTGAAAACTTTATTTCTGGTTCTTGTTTACTTTTGTACCTGACACAGCCAAATTTTACTCATTGCCAATTGAGAATCGCTCTCAAAAACAACATCTTAATTCTAATTTGAACTTTTTTTGGTATAAATTTGAGAATAATTTGTGAAATTTTATTAGTCGTGTGCTGCATTCGATGAAATAAATCTCAAAGTGAAGCTGTGAATAATTATTGATGCAATTTTGAAGATAAATTGATGAATTCTAATTGAATTTCAAAGAATTTAAATTAAAAATTGATGAATTCAATAAAAATTTGCTTAAATAGTGTGAATTTTAAACAGTTTAGCTTGAAAAAGTGAGCAAAAAACGCAAATATTGATCAAAATTTGCAGAAAATTCAACAAATTGGTTAACAAAAATTGAAAAATAACATAGCAAAGTTAAAAATTAACTCAAAACGAATCAAAAACATCGAAGAAAATGTCAACAAAAAGCCAAGCTCAAAAGTTGGATCAAATTGGCAATAAAATGCCTCAAGACAGTCAAATCTTCGACATTTTCGATGAATTCAACAACTTACAAAAAGAAATCTTTAAAACTATTTTTTCAAGTTCCTTAAAACGTCCGGAAGCAAAGTCAGAACTTATTAATCCAAAATCACCAAAAACACCCAAGCTTGTGCATCAAGAAGCTCAAGTTGTCAAGAAATCAGCTAAAAAGGCTGTCAATCAGGATTCTAAAGCTGTTAAGTCTCCAAAAGTACCTCAAAATAAATCTAATCAGTTACAAAATGTAGCTATTCAAGCACAAAATGAAACATTACCTCAAAGTGCAGCCAAGCAGCCGCAAAAAATTGCTAATCAACTTCAAAATGTCGCAAAACCAAAAACTGCCAAAAACCAACCCAAAACTGCTTCAAATCAACAACAAAATCAAAACATCAGTCAGGAAAAATTTGAATTCAAGAAAATTCAGCCTCAAGAACTCATCCAACCGGATGTTGGAACTAAAATCCTCAATAAAGTTCTTCAAGTTCAACAAACAATCCCAATTCAAAACTTGATCATCCAAAATCAATTTTTGTATCCAGAAATCTCCATCATAACTGCTGGAAGCTCTAAGAATACTCAGCCATTGGGCAATCCAATTCCAGCTACTATAAGTGTCAACAATAAGGCTGTTCAGGTACCAAAAGATACCAAAAAGTCACCACAAATACCAAAAAGAGCATTTAAGTCAAAAAATGTTGCTCAACAGTCACCAAAAGTTGTCCAAGCACCACAAGCCCAACTAATCGTTCCAAACAACCTTTTGTCCATGGCTGAGTTCCACAATGGACCTTTCATGACTTTATACAACTCAAAAACCACCCAAAGTACTAAAATGGAATCTCCAGTCATCCAAAAAGTTGATCAAGAAGTCTTTAAGATTCCAGAAGCTCTAAAGCCAGCTAAAAGAGTCATTAAGCTTCCAGCAAAGCTAAAAGAACGCCGCAAATCTGATCCAGAACCACCAAAGCACCAAAAAGCAGCAACAGCACCCAAGCGATCCTCCCTAGGACAAAAGAAAAGTCCAATTGCTACTGATAAGGATGCGCGGCATCAACAATTAATGAAGAAATTGATTGCTGATGCTAAAGTTAATGTTTATGAGACACCAAGGAGGTCATTTTTGGTTCCACAGGGTAAGAATGACTCAAAGAATGGATTGCGTCGTGGACGATCAAAGTTTAGGAATGAATTGCCAGGATCGAGACCACAAGAACCTGAAAAGAATTTTGAGGAAATGAGTCAGGAAGAGTTTTTTGGTGTTTTGGGATTGATGAGGAATTGAGGAATTTTTTTGTAGGTTAGGGTGGTGTAGTTTTAAGGATTTTTGAGGTTATTGGAGATTTTTTGAGGTTATGGGTGAATTTTGGGATAATGGGTGGTTTTTGAGGTTATGGGTGAACTTTTGAGGTTATGGGTGAATTTTTGAGGTTAAGTTGATTTGGTTTTTGGAGGTTAAGCTAAGTCAGGGGATCAAATAGGCCCCAATTAGAGGAAATAATTTCAGAATGACAGACAAATTTGACGAGAAATTCAAGAAGTTTCGATTAAAAAGTCTGCGATTCGTGATGAATTTTCTCATTTTCAATATTTTTTCATTATTCAAAAAAAATATAAATTTTTGCTTTAATTTGTAAATATTTTTTTAAAAAAGTTTATTAATAAAAAAAATTTGAAGATCTAAAACAAGTTTTGTCGATTATTTTGTGATTCTAAGGTTAATGATACTCCAAGGGTACCTAATTGTATCACAGTAACATGTTGGTCAGTCACTGGGGTGCAGCTAAGGTAGAAACTTTAGGTTGATGGACTGATTTGACTGAATATTAAATTAAATATTCCCCTGTACCCTTCCCGTTGCACTATCTGTATATCATGTCATGAACTATAATTTTCTCGCGGAACAGTAAAGCACCTTAAGCCTGACTCTTAAGTACGGACCATTTTTTAACGCTATCCGGCCAGTCTTAAAAACAAGATCCAAGAATACTCCATTAAAATCTAAGTTGTGTGCCTATATTGTGCCTTACTAAGTCCTGCCAATAGAAACAGCACCTGAGCAGTCAATTAGGAATGATAAATGATGTACAAATTAACAGTAAGACAAACCAACAGACTAGCAGCCATAGAGGCAATATCAAATCACTGTCCATCATCCTAAGTAGTCAGCAAGTGCCATTGAAGTTCAAAATAGAGACACAAATAAGTCAACAAGCTAGCTTAAACTGATAGTTAAATATTACCACGAAGGGCACAAGTCGGTTAATCGATCAGAAATCCAGCACTAAGCTGGTGTGAGTCTGCCATGGTGCTGGCTTAATTTTAAATCCGAAGCCAGCTAAATCCGAAGATTTAACGAAGCCAACACCATGCCAGAGTAATGCTGTTCTGGAGTCAGATTTCTATTCGAGTAGGCGACTTGTGCTATTCGGGTACATCCTTGAATATAATTAAGAATTGAATTCGGGTAAAGTCGGATAGACTCTGAATAGCTCTTAAATCCAGCCAATAAGTGTTAACTAAAGTAGCTCAAGTCACCCTTGGAGTATCATCATTAATATCTCTTAATCATATCCGAATCATTTGGATCTTTACAAAAATGCGGCACTTTATCTGCTTTACTCTTCGTCTTCTTCTGCTCAGCCATCGCTATCACAGTTTGTGCATTTCTTTCAGCTTTTGCTCGCTCATTAAGATTATTTGGCTTAGATTTATTGCCATATGTGTGCAATCTTGAGTGATTTGTGTTTGACATTGCTGCAAATTGTTGTTGTTGTGTGTTTGCACTTGATGACCGAGCTGTTGACTGTGTGTCTGCTTGTGAACCTTAAAAAAGTTAAAGATAAAGATTAGATTTGATGGAAAAAAATTCAAAATATTTCAAATTTTACTTTTTTCGAGTTTTGAGAAGAAGTTTTTGTCCCTTAAAATGTAGTAAAGCCACATGACAATGACCACAGATAGCGCTGATATTCCAGCAATCAGCCTAATATCCATTTTATGAGAATTTTTAAAGTTTTTTTTTGAATCACAGCAAATAAATAAAACCGACGTGTCTGGCTTAATAATGCAATAAAACTGATAATTTAGTGTAAATTCAGATGTATTTTTAGCATTATCAGCTGATAAGATTGTAGGTTGGCTGATATGATGGGAATTAGTTATTGTTTTGAGATTTAGAGCACGAAGGTAGATGGAGATATGTGAATAGTGGGATTCCTGATCAAAGTTCGATGAATATGGTCGAAGTAGAGCTGGGCGTGGTATGAATTTTGACTAGAGCTGGGCAAAAAAGTTTGATGAATATGATCGAAGTAGAGCTGGGCGTGGTATGAATTTTGACTAGAGCTGGGCAAAAAAGTTTGATGAATATGGTCGAAGTAGAGCTGGGCGTGGTATGAATTTTGACTAGAGCTGGGCAAAAAAAGTTTGATGAATATGGTCGAAGTAGAGCTGGGTGTGGTATGAATTTTGACTAGATCTGGGCAAAAAAAATCGATGAATATGATCGAAGTAGAGCTGGGCGTGGTATGAATTTTGACTAGAGCTGGACAAAATAGTTCAATGAATATGGTCGAAGTAGAGCTGGGCGTGATATGAATTTTGACTGGAGCTGGGCAAAATTTAATTTTTTAAAACAAATCTTGACAAAATTGGAAAGTTTTAATAGAGTTGGGCTGAATTAAAATATTTTAAGGTCTGGGCAAAATGTAAGCTTTCTATTAAAGCTCGGCAAAAGATAAAAATGAAGTAAAGCGGGGCAAAATAATCTGCTGATAAAAGTGCACTCAAATATAATTTTTAAAGATCTGGGCAAGCTATGTTTTTGGACAAGCTGGGCAAAATTAAAATTCTTACTAAAGAGCTGGGCATAATGAGTTCATTTAATTTCAACAAAATTAGCTTTAATCTTACCCAACCTTCTATTATCCCATTGCATCAGTATCTCTTAATCATATCACCATCATTTGGGTCTTTACTAAAACTCGACGTTCCTTCTTCAGCATTTTCAGCATCTTCTGCTTCTCTGTCAGCTTTATCCTTCTTAATAACTTTCTTTGGATTGACCGAATTACCAAGCATGCCACCAACACCGTCATAAAATGCCATTGATAGTGCTGAAAATTGAGGTTGCTCGGTTCCATCTTCTCCTTTTACGGTTGGCTGGAAATCGGCTGGATTATCTGAGGATGATTAGAGATTAAGACTTGGAGTTGGTTACTTGATACAATGGAAGCACAGTTGTAGATTGACAATAAACCAGAGTTTAAGTTCAACTTATGGAAGTAAAAAACCCGTTTTGACAGCGTACAGAAAAGTTTAAGCAGCACTGCACTAAGTAATGAGTTTTAGGTAGTCCAAAGTTATCTTATTTCTGACTAGATAGCCATATGAAGTTCAAAGGACCATAGCTAATTCCATCTGCGCTCTCATTTGATCCCAAAACATCTCATCTACTCGCAAGGTGCTGCATCCACTCGTAACTTCCTTTAAATCAAACTTTTTGAGCCATGGCACATCTAAAGAGTAAAAGATGACTGAAGTCGCACACAGCATGCGGCTCAGGTCATTTCCAAATAAAACAACTGCACACTAGTGTGCCGCGGCACATAGTTTTAACAACACTGCTCTAAATCATTGGTACATAATACAAATAATGCAAAAAAGGTCTATACTTACTACAACATATGCAAAATCTCTTCTTTTTGTAAGCCAAAAGACCCCATGCACTAACCACAAGAAGGACAAGTGCTGCTAAAACTAAGATTGCGAAGTTGAATGCCATTTTAAGATTAGAAATGAAAAGATTAGTAGTTTGAGATGTTTTTTGCTTAACTTTGATGTTTACGGAACTCTATAGGAATAATTTGACATAAATTTTAATTTCCGATTTCAGACATCTTTTGTCTAATAACAAAGCAACACTGAGTGATTTAAACCTAATTGCGTATTACTCTTGTGATAGTGCCTCAAATTGATAAGTTTACATTGAAAAGAATTATTTTGGGGCTTAAATATTTTTTTATTTACTTCACTTGAATGTCGGTAATCAAGTGGACAATAATTGATAAGAAATGGAAAGCTTGTTTGTTTGTGAGCTGAATGAGGACAGCTAGTGGCTTATATTAGGACTTAAACACCTTGTTGATATGCAATGGATCGCTGGTGTCAGTTTATAAGACTACCTAGTGTACCTTGTTTAAGAGCTGGTTCTCGATGTACTTTAAGTGCCCTTCAGGTAGCCTTAGAAGCTAGCTGAAGAATAAAACACTGCGTTCGTTTATTAACACAATAAATATATATTATCCTTTATTAATCCACACTAATATCTCTCTTTAACATCACAATTTCCATTAATATTCTCCAATTTGACAGCTTCATCATAAGTTGGTAGCTTAAATTCATCAATATTTTGGTACTCAGGTGGCTTCTCAATTACTACTGGCACTTGTCGTTGGTTTTGGTGATATTCAGTTCGTGCTGGAGCTAAAATAAATTAATTTATTATTTCCTGACATTAAAATGGAGCTTCTGTTGCACATTTAAGTCTATAACATTGTTAGGGAGCTTAATTAACTAGCTTTTTCCTACTTCTTTGACTTTACCCGACAAAAATTTTTTCTAAAATTTAAGAAACAACCCAAAAATAGTAGCCATGGATTCAACCTCCACTCTAGACACAAATACTCACTACTTTGTGTTGGATTCCTTATACAATAACGAATATAACTGAGACAGCAGTTAAAGCAAATTGCAACGCATGGAAATAAAACTAAAATCACTAATACAAATAAACCTGGACCTAAGAATAACTCGAGAAGCATTTTTGGTAAAATTTTCAAAAAAAAAATCAGGCTGTCATGTTTAGTAAATAGTTGAAGACTGAAGGGATTTGGAGAAATTGTGAATGTTTGGCTCGTTATCGGAATTGATAGCAATGTGAATTAAAGGATTAGATAAAAGTGGTAATAAAGATTCGAAGGGGGAAACATATGGTGAGTAAAATATTAGCACTTTATCAAAGGTTGTAGAAGAGCCACCAGGCAGTTTGAAGGGGGAAGGGGGGGGGGGGGGGTGATTTGTGTATGGAAAAGTTAAAAGGGGAGGGGTGTTTTACTTATCAAACCCTTAGCGGTGCATCCAATGTTTTTTTGTGTCCAAACCCCCCCCTCTTTCTAATTTTGAAAAACTTTATTAATTTATTGTTGAACCGTTCAACTATGAAGTGCAGGAGGGGGCAGTATGAAAAGAACAATAGGAATTCCAGGAAACCCATTGTTCTTTTTTGAAAATGACTATTAATTTCGGACGTCATAACTGAACGTTCCTTGAGATTTTTAAAGAGTAAACTAAACCCCCCTCCCCCAATTTACAAATTCATCGACCTTTTTTTTCTCATAATGTAGGTTCCCCCCTAAATTTTTATGAGATTAAATAGCGAATTGACATTACATTTAAACAAAATATCTCATGTCGAAAGAAAGAAGCTTGATTTTATCAATATAGCACCCCCCTTACTAATTTAGCAACCCCTCAATATAACACCCCCCTTAAAAACATTTATGAACCCTCTTACCAGTTTGTTGACGAGCACCTCTCATCAAAAGACGAATTTGACAGCGAACGACTGTCATAACACAAATGACAAATGGCACAAAGATGGCACCTAACATGAACAGAAAAACAAACAAGCTAGTAAACATGATGAATTTTTTTCAAATTTTTAAATCAAAGCCTGCTTTGTTTAACAATAGTCGATGACTAACAACGAAATTGATATAAAAATACTTTAATTGCATTATCAATGTTGATAATGTGCTGATAACTTTCAGGAAGGTCGTCAGATTATGACCATCATAAAGATGGGAGGAGGAAAGAGGGGAGCACAAAAGAGTCTAGAGTAAAATAAATAAGATTGGATATAAAATTTTCTTAAAAAACTTTTCCCATCATGTTGTTTTCCCCTTAATGGAGACCTATTTGACTATAATTATGTATTTTGAAAAGGCGCATAGCCAGGGAGAAGGATCTGTTCGAAAAAATTCCGAATTTAAGAAGTTATAGGAACCCCTTCCGGCTACATCACACTCCCCTGGAAACGCCACTGACACGATATAATCATTAATTTTCATCAAAATTTATTAAGCTTCAACCTTGAGTCTGACAAATTAACAACTAAATCTTATCAATATCTCTTGATCATGTCTCCATCATTTGGTGCCTTGCAAAAATGTGGCAATTTCTCTTTTGGATTAAAGTGGTGAGCTTTTTCTGGTTTTGGCATTTTTGACTGTTTTGGAATTTTTGGTTCCTTTGGCATCATTATTATTGTTTGCATCTGAGTTTCTTGTGGTTTAGTTGCATAATTAAAAGTCATTGAGTCATTAGCGTTGGTTTTCTGTAGTCTTTCACGATTGGTCGAGGATATTTCAGCAAAATTAGATTGAGGAACTTCATTTTGGGGAAGTTGTTCATCAGTTGACTCGATTGCTGTTGAAAAACATAGGAATGTTAAAGTAATACAATCAGAAACGAAGCTAGGGATAGGTTTAAAGCAGTGTTGACCAACATTTTTTGTGTCACAGCTCACCTTTGTGGTAAGCCATGACAAAAATCGACCACGGCATACGAATCATGTGATTTTTTGAATGATTTTACGGCACCTAGTGTGCCGTAGCACATGGGTTGGCCATCACTGGTTTTGAAGAGATCCTAAGGGGATAACAACTTGCTGGGAAAAATTTTAATAATAATTTTCAGTCAAAACTTTTTGACCCATCATGTTGTTATCCCCTTCGGATGAATCACTTAAACTTACCATTCTGTTGACTCTGATTTTTATTATATTTAATAAAATTACGTCGACTCCAAGTGCCTAGTCCAGCAGATGCTATCAGAATAGTTGGACCAATAAAATAAGGCCAATAATCCATATTAAACTTTTATTTTTGAAACATAATCCGTGTGACTATTTTTACTTGAAAGCGTAACAAAATTGACTTCAACATTTTTTTGGTAATTCGTGTGAATTGCTTTTGTTATCAATAGATAATGGATGTGATAGCTAATGAACAATACAATCAAATAGAAACTAGACAATAAATGAGTATTTGAGGTATTTACGAAGTTTTATTGAGTCTTTTTTATTTGTTTTGATGTTTTAGGTTTGCTTAATTGTAAATTTAACATTGGAATCACATAAAATCACCAAGACTATCCTCCAGTTCCACCTTCATCTCCTCTTATCTCATTATTCGTAGCTTCATCATAAGTCGGTTAAATTGACTCAGCAGCTTCATTGTAGGTTGGAAGACTCATTAATCTTGTCATTCTTGATCGTTAAGCTGAGGTTCTTTCAGTTTGTTCCTTTGAGTGCCTTCTCAGGCTTCTGATGCCAGCAAACTCAAAGATGCTTAGTCTTGGTTGTAAGAAATTTTATTTAAAAAGCTAGAATTTAGGATTTAATTTTTTAAAATACTAGGTTATGCCTAGTACCGCTCTTTCTCAATATGACAACTTGTTGATCTTGAGCATCGCGTTACTTCTTCGTAAGTTGGTAGATTGGCATCACTGACTTCTTGGTATGAAGGTAGGTCGACATCTGAAAATTAATGAATAAATTATTGTTCGTCTGTCTGGCTGTTTATCTGTCAAACTTACTTGCATGGTGTCTTTCGCTTCTACTGGCTAGGCTTCTCATTAATATTTTATAAAACAGCACACCCATTATCAAGACTCCTGTGAAAATAATGACTGGTAGTGGTCCATAGTAAAATGTTGGAACCATATCAAAGTAATGTCTTATTTTACTACACTAAGCTAAGAGCGAGAAAGTATTTTTTACTTATTTTGTTTACCAACAAAGTGTGACTGACTCATTGAAAAGCAATACAGCATTGTTGACAAAATTCATGGACAACAAAGAATTCGGACGTCATCGAAAGATTATGAATCAATTATAGCACAAACAAAAGATTCCACAAATACACAGAAAGACGTTAACAATTCAGCTTATCAGTAATTTGGCAATGTTTATTGAGTATTTTATTCATAACGTGTAATAGGAGATTGCGTTCCATCCACAAAGGGTTTACAACACTAAACCTCACCTTCAACCTGCCTAAGCCCATTCATTAAATTCTCAAATTCATTTAAAAGTAGTCAGGCACCAACAAAAAACTCAACATAACCTTAAAATCTTAATATCTCTCATTTTCAACCTTATAAACACTGATAGCTTCATGGTAAGATGGTGGATTTGAGTCAGCAACTTCATGATATTCAGGTAGGACATCAGTCGATCGCACTCGAATTGTTTCAATTTGTCTGTGCACTGCTGGATCTGGTTGATATCCATTGATTCCAAATTCTTCGAAAAATCTCACCGTAATATCTGAATATTGTGATCTTTGTGGTCTGACGACTTCTTCAACAACTGGAGATGGAGGCTCTGTAGACTCATTTGATGTATCCGAACCTGAAATTATGAGAATTTTGATGATTAATTACCAATTCAATAGACTATACGACTAGCTCTTCTTACCATGTCTATCATGAAACTTTACACCAATCTTATAGCTAACATAAGACAACAAAAAAACTACAGAAGTAATTCCAATGGAAAGTGATATTCCGAGAATTATTCCGTCAGTATCAGACATAAACTTTCAATTCCAAATATTCCGAAAATTCCCGATACAAAAATATTTTCAACACGCGACAATTTAATCAGCTTGTTTTGTTTAGAACCAAAATGTGACTAATGAAATTAAGCATCGAAAATTTTCTTTTTGTTGTTGTTGATAAAATTTTTGATAAGACTCGAAATTGCGTCAGAGATCACGTCGGGAATGGATTATTAATAGGCTTCATTATCAGCTTTGTTTTGCGTTATGTTGAGGAGAAAATGTTGTAAGTGACAAAAATAGATTTCTTGATGTTTACGGGTTGATAATGGGAATTCCTGAGATTTTTGTTGTTGTTTTGGAGAGTATGAGTCAGAAGCTGAATTTTATATTTTTTTTGGAACCGTAATTGTGAATACAATACTTAGCACAAAATTCAGCTCGAACCGAGAAGACCGAATCTAGCTCGACCCGAGAAGACTTAATCTAGCTCAAACCCAGAAGACCGAATCTTACTCGACCCGAGACGACTTAATCCAGCTTGACGAGAAGATAAAATCTAGCTCGATCTGAGGAGACCGAATCTAGCTCTACCCAAGAAGACCGAATCTAGCTCCACCCAAGAAGACCGAATCTAGCTCGATCCGAGAAGACTTAATCTAGCTCAACCCCAGAAGACTGAATTTTACTCGACCCGAGACGACTTAATCCAGCTTGACGAGAAGATAAAATCTAGCTCGATCTGAGGAGACCGAATCTAGCTTTACCCAAGAAGACCGAAACTAGCTCCACCCAAGAAGACCGAATCTAGCTCGACCCGAGAAGATCAAATCTAGCTAGAACTAAGATGAACAAACTTAGCTCAACCCGAGATAACCATATCTAGCTCGAACCAAGAAAAATGAAACTAGGTCGACCGAGAAGATCAAATCTAGCTCGGTCCAAGGAAACCAAATCAAGCTTAATCTAAGATGACCAAATCTTGCTCTGCCCGAAAATATCAAATCTAGCTCGATCTGAGGAGACCAAATTAACCTCAATCCAAGAAGACACAATTTAGCTTAACCCAAGATGACCAAATCTAGTCCAACTTCAAAAATAAATGACAAAGAATTACCAAAAAATAACAATTTATTTAAACACATAAAAAATATCATCAACAGTCACAAAATATTTGAGATCTTGACCTATGGCCTCGTGAGATGAAGCTCTTCTTATCAGCATTGAAGTTTCTGTGTCACATTTAAATAATTTTACATGGAGCTCTGGACCTGATTACTGATTATGAGCAGGCATTCAATTTTCATCGTTGTAGTTTTTAATATCCAGGATATCCTCCGTATACTAATGCCTTCCATTCTCTCCTTGATATGTATTCAGGTTCTCAACACTTGTTGCTTCATGATAAGTCGGTAAGTTAGTATCAGCTACTTCATGGTACTCTGGAAGGCTTGTAGGTCGATTGTCTTGTCGTCTCTGATTTTGTAGTCCTGTTGTTCCTATTTGCTGGCTATTAACTCCAGATTCATCACTAAATGCTACCGTAGTTTGTGGATATTCGCCACGTCTATAATTGCTATCATTTTGTGTTGTGTTGGTGGAATCTGCGTCTAAAAAGGAGTAATTTGATTGATAGGTTTAGGTTTTGAGAAGTTATGGTCAGTGCTGCATGCTTTTGGCATTGAATTCTCACCAAATTTCCCAGTGCAAAATAGAAATAACTTATAAAATAGAATGTACGACAGAATAATAAACAAAATACTGATAAATGGAATGGTTAAGGCAAGTAGACCCAAATTGTCAGACATAAAGGATTGAAGCTTTATTTTATGAACTTCTTGATTATCCTCTGAATTAAAATTGTCACAACTTGACTTGATTAATGCTTTATATTGACTATTTAAGTTAAATTGTTGGTTCTGCTTATATCAAGCTGATAAAGTGCAATATGACGTCAGAGATTTGAGGAATTGTTGTTATCAAAATGTGCTTACATAATATTTTGTGTTCGGAAAACTGTTCAAGTACCAATTGTGATTCATATTGATACATAAAGGTTGAATCAAGCTTAACGTAAAAGAACCGAGACTAAGTTTACTTGTGAGAGCCAAGTTGAGCTTGATCTGATTTGATTTTATTGAGTTCAACCCGGAAATACTGGATTGAGCTTGACTTTAGAAAATTTTCTAAAGTTTGTAGAAAAGACACTCCAAAATCTACCATTAGAAACTCAATCGCTGTTCCTGGCTCCCTCCTGACTCGACTCTAGACGACCAACTTCATTTCCATCCAAAAAGACCGAATCAGCAATGAAAAATGAAGATTAAAGCACTTACTGTCACTTTGAGTCACCTTATACCTCTTGTACAACTTATCAACAAGCCAAATCAGTCCGAAAATCCCAACAAAAATTAGGATCGGTATGTAAACTCCGTGGACAGACATTCAAGTTACTTTCTAAACAAAAAATGACCAAGAAGCAACCAAAACCTTCAATTTTTGATTTTTTCTTATCAGCTTGACAAGCTTAAACCCGAGCGACACTGTTTTGACTTACTTTGCTCATCCAGCAATCGATTGACACACTTTTTAGCAATTATGTAAAGCACAAGACATAGCAAGACTAATCCAAATGAAATGGCTAATGCAATAAATGTACTCAAATTGTCAGGCATAAAATTAAGTTTAAAATAAAGTTCAACTGGTCTAGTTCAGATATCGATAATTACTGACAATTGATAACAAGAAATGCTATTTTTTTGATAAAAAGTCAGCGATAACAAAAAATAAAGTTATAACTCACCATCTCGTTCCAATAAACAATTTACAGTTTTGTAGACGAAAAAGTAAAATAAAAAGGCAATCACGAGAATTCCAAAGACAATAGCCAAGCCAACAATTGTGCCAATCTCGTCAGACATAAAATTTTAATTTTATATTTCTCAAAATATCAATAAAACGTGTCTGATGTGAAAACAGGAATAAACTGGTGAATGTAATAAAAATCTCAGGGGTCGATTCATAAATGACGTTTTCATTGGGTTAGAAAAACTAGGTTTTCCACTTAAATTCAGTCACTAATCTACTTGAACTTTGAACAAAGCTGTTTTTAAATATTTTTAATAATCATGACATCATTTCTGAATGAACCCCAAAGTGAAGCTCACATTGATAACATGTCGGATAAGATTACAACTCATCTAAGATTGTGGAAGTTATTGATATAAAAATAAATCAAATTTTCAGCCCGATCAGCACATGCACTTACTTCGATTACCTTACAGATTAATTGTGATCCATGACCTTCTCAGATTTTGCCTAAAACTGACTTTAGGTTGTGGTTCTCCAGTGAATCTTTGAAGTCAGTGTTTTCCACATTGTGTTCCACGACACAATAGGAAATCTTTGAAAATGGCAAGAGCTGGATGTTGTGTATGACTTCGCTCATCACTTACGCCTAAGGCGTGTCGTGGTTCAAGAATTTTCGAAAACAATGCTTTAAGTGGACCCAGGTGCAAAGGTTGTGCAGTACTGAATTTTATAACCACCAAAATGGTCAAAAGTCAGTGATGAGAGCACTCAATTTTATTTTGTCTATTTGCTATCAAATTAGTGACTCAGTGGTGCCGTAGCAACTATGTTGTGCAGCTTATGATTAAAATACAGTGATGGTCAACCCATGTTCCGCGAAAAAAAATTAAGAAATTTAATGAGTTCTATGTTGTGTGTGGTTTCAGCAAATGCTAAATATCAAGTTTTGTAGTGGCACAAAAAAGGTTGTCCACCACTGTCCTAAACTGATATCACAAATGTTAACATCAATTATAGTGAAATAGTTTTGGAAGTTTCCAAAAAAGGAAACGTTTAAGGAATTTTCAATAAAAAATAAAATTAAATAGAAAAAAAAAGTAAAATGAGGTTGACTAAGGTTTTTATAGCATTTTATTTTATTTGTGCAGCACAAAGTCAAATGTCTAAATTTAGTGCCTTAAAAAATCAAGAAACGGAAGTGATTTCAGCCTTTATTGCAACAATTTGTGAAGACTTTTTCATCCAAAAATCAATAAATTTTGACATAATCGTTTTTGGAAGTCCAACTGAAAGAATTAATGACATCACTAGTGGATTTGTTAAGCATTTAGCTGACCAATTTCCAATAAAATATTCTTCAAGTCGGAATTTTGAGGCAAACATTGAAAAGTCAACAATAATTTTGATGCACAATCGGCGAGCATTTCAGAAATATCAAAAAAATCTCAATTTAGATCCTGAAATAATTTATAACCTCAAAATTTTTATTTACATCGATGAATTTTATCTGCCAGAAGCTGGACTTGATAAAGACTTAAAGAAACTTCATCCATTTGAGCATTTTATCCTCAATACCAATCAAGTTCTCTATTTATCAACATTAGTCATAAATTGTGATGAAAATTATCTCGGAATCATTTACAGCTATGACAAAAAAATGAAAACTTTTATTAAAAAAGTCAAAAATTACAGTAATTACAATTTGCAAGGATGTCCTTTACTAATTTTTAGCAATATTGGACCATTGATTTATTTTGAAGATTATAATAAAAGAATCACAAATACTGGAGAGCCTGAGGGATACATGATTGATATTTTTAACATTCTTGCTAAAATTTATGACTTTAAGCCAATTTATCAAGTCAAGACTGCATTGGTCAACGTAGAATTTGACTTATTCAAACATGATTTTATTGATTTTGAAGTCTGTGAACTTACGGAACAAACTAGCTACATGACATCATCAATACATCAACGGACTGCTGTCCTTGTTACCAAAAAAGCAACCACTTACAAATCTTTGCTGCTCGATTGTCCTTTCAACTTCCACACTTGGGTTGCTGTCATAACCTCACTTTTTGTAGCTTTTATTGTGATTTTCTACATGAATTTGAGGTTAGGAGTTGTCAGGATTCGTCCACGTAAGGAACTCACAAGATCAGCACTGAATGTCTTTCAAATTGTCTTTGGATGTCCTCAAAAGAAACTTCCACGCGCGAATTTCGGACGACTTTTTATTATTTTATTTATTGGACTTTGTCTTGTGCTGAGGATTTGCTATTGGAGTCAATTGGTTGGATTTATGACTATTCGGGTAGATAAAATGGAACCGAGAACTGTTGAGGACCTGATTGTTAAAAACTACACGATTTATGGATGTGGCGAAGACCAAAAGCCGAAAAGTGAAGAATGGTAAGAGCCTAGACAAGGTTTCTAAGGCTGCCCCGAGTACCACATCCAGAGGACCTCGGACAGATTAGAAACCTGGCCCTTGAGGATCGTTTGATATCAGAAGTTGACTAATTTTAAAAAAATATTTCAGGAATGACATTAGGTTCATCAAAGACTGTGAATATACAACCACATTTGTATGCAATACTTTGAAGTATTCGGACGAAAATGTTTTGTTTCTGGTGAAAAAGGATGAAGTTCCAATAATTCAAAGACTTTGCTCCGTTCAAATAACTAAAATTGAAGGTTTAGATCTGCCAATGATCACATATACATTGTCAATGACAAAATTTAATTTTATTTATGAACATTTTCGAAATATTATTGATAAATTGTTTCCAGCCGGAATAACTCAATATTTATTGGAACAGCACATAATGAACCATTCTGGAAGATATGAAGAAGTCGATAAAGATTTGTATAAAGGATTAAAGCTTAGGGATTTTAAATGTGTGATTTTTATGTGGCTAGTTTTATGTTCAGTATCGATTATTTTTTTTATCTTTGAGTACTCAATTTCAGAATTGAGGAACATTTTGATTGATATTTTAAGACATTGCTATGCAAATTGCTCTTGAAATGGCACCTGAACTTATGAAGTATATTGTAAAGTAGTCCGAACGTTTAAACACTCGTGTAAAGACACTTAAACCTATGAACTGCATTGAGAAGACACCTGAACCTGAAAACTCTAGTGTGAAGACACCTGAACCTGAAAACTCTAGTGTGAAGACACCTGAACATTAAAACACTAGTGTGAAGACACCTGAACCTTAAAAACTCTAGTGTGAAGACGCTTGAAAATGAAAACTTTAGTGTGAAGACACCTGAACCTTAAAACTCTAGTGTGAAGACACCCGAACCTAAAAACTCTAGGGTGATGGCACCTAAACCTATGAACTGCATTGAGAAGACACCTGAACCTGAAAACTCTAGTGTGAAGACACCTGAACCTGAAAACTCTAGTGTGAAGACACATGAACCTTAAAAACTCTAGTGTGAAGACACCTGAGCCTGAAAACTCTAGTGTGAAGACGCTTGAACCTAAAAACTCTAGTGTGAAGACACCTGAACCTTAAACAACTCTATGGTGATGGCACCTTAAACTCAAAAAACTTTTGTAAAGGGACCTGAACCTACGAATGAAATTGTGCATTAAAAGCCGTAACAACTTTTGTGTAAAGGCACCTAAAAGTCAAGTTTTATGGTTTAAAACCACTTAGGTCTTAGAAGTCTGATAAGGTGTTAAGGCATCTTATCATCAATGATTTCATGATTCAGTTGGCAGATAGGCTGAGCTTCAACGACCCCGATTAAAGACTAAATGAGCATCTTTAATTGCCTAAATGACTTAATGAAATGCGCCTGTGCCTATAATCTAGAACTATACGTGCTTTTCCAATTTAATTAGAAGAAAATTTTGTGAAATTCCAAAAAAGTGATATTTTTAATTTAACTTAGTAACATGAACATTAATTATATTGTAATAGTTGCTGCGCTATGCATTCTTTCAAATGGTGTAATTTTAAAGAATAAAACTGTCATTGAGGCGATTTCAACCGCAATTTTATCATTTTGTGAGGAATTTTACATCAAAAAATCGATAAATTTTGACATTTTTCTGTACGGCCATGTGAATCGTGACTTGTGAGTCACAGAAAGTTTGATTAATAAAATTGTCAGGAAATATCCAATAAATGTGTACAGCATAGCTGACATTCACACATGGAATCATTTAACTACAAAATCAACAGTATTTTTGATACAAAGTCACGCTGATCTTGATTTTTTCAGCAAAAGCATTCAAATTTCAAAAAATCAAAAATCCGATTTGACAATTTTGATTTATTTTAATCAAGCTATAGACAAAATGTTTGGATTGCCTGACGTAACTTTTCTCCTAAAATGCAACTTTTATTATCTATTGAATAACAAGGAAGAACTAGAACTTGAGACAATTTTTGTCTTCAGTCCACAAAAGTGTGACCGTCAACAGACCAAACTTTTTAATTTATTTACAAAATCAAGCTTGACTTGGGGCACAACTTTGAAATCTATACAAAAATTTGGCAATCTTTTTGGATGTCCAATCATGTTTCAAAATTTATTTCACAGCAAATTTTTGTATTTTAATGACAATGACAGGTTCAGGTGTTCAGGATTTATGATTGATATGGCTGAGATATTGACAAAAATTGTGAATTTTGTGCTGATTTGTGATCAGCAAATGATTGAGGATATTCAAAATGACTTCATCTCTCAAGGTGATTTAAACGATAATGATGATAAAAGAAGCTTGACAAGTCATCTTGTGGACAATTCAGTTATTTTGGCCATTAAAAAACCTGACATTCTTAATTCTGTCTTACTTCTATCCACATTCAACTTCCACACCTGGATTGCTGTCATAACCTCACTTTTTGTAGCTTTTGTTGTGATTTTCTACATGAATTTGAGGTTAGGAATTGTCAGGATTCGTCCACGTAAGGAACTCACAAGACCAGCACTAAATGTCCTTCAAATTGTCTTTGGATGTCCAGAAAAGAAACTTCCGCGCGCGAATTTTGGAAGATTTTTGATTATTTTATTTCTTGGACTTTGCCTTGTACTAAGGATTTTTTATTGGAGTCAACTTGTTAAGCTTAAAGCTATTAGAGGAGACAAACTAGGACCAGAGACTGTTAAGGATCTAGTCGAAGGGAACTACACGATTTATTCATGTTATCCGCCATTTTCGAAGGATAAAATTCAATTGTAAGTTTATAAAATTGGCAAAAATCCAAAGAAAAATAAGTTAAATTCTCAATATTTTCAGAGATTCTGTCCAAATCGTCGATCAATGTGAGGAATCAACAAAGTTCTTTTGTGACACATTAAAAAATTCAGACAAAAATGTTGGATTTTTGATTCTTGTTGAGAAATTTCCTCTTTATCAAGCAGCATGTGATGATTTTATTATTTTAAAAAAATTTGAGATAAATCGACCAATGATATCGATGCATACAAGCTCATATAGTGTTATTTATGAAACATTGAATGAAATTTTATGGAAATTGACACCAGCTGGAATTCCTCAATACTTGCTGGCTCATCACTCATCGATTTTGTACGGAACGAAGAAAAATATTGAAAAAAGAATTGTAAAAAAATTTTCTTTTGATGATCTTAAGTTCGAATTTGTTTTTTGGATGCTTGGTTGTGGAATTTCAGCTGTCACGCTTGTACTGGAAATTTTTAGGGTCACGAAACTTAGAAAAACGGCAAAGAAAATTCGAAAATGTTGGAAATTTTTAAAAGCTTTTGTCAGTAACTTTAAGTGTGAAGGCACCTGACACTTAAATATCTAATGTGAATGCACCTGAGTATAAAAAATCGAATGTAAAAGCATCTGAATCTTAAAACTATAGTGTGAATACACCTTAACCACAAGTATCTAATGTGAATGCTCCTGAATATCCAGAATCCGAATGTGTAGGCACCTGATTCTTAAACAAATCAAATGTGAAGCCACCTGAATCTTAAAAATCAAATGTAAAGCCACCTGAATCTTAAAAAATCAAATGTGAAAACATCTGAATCTTAAAAAATCAAGTGTAAAGCCACCTGAATCTTTAAAAATCAAATGTGAAAACATCTGAATCTTAAAACTAGTGTGAATAAAATTGAACCCCAAAAATCTAATGTGAATGCACCTGAATATCCAGAATCTGAATGTGAAGCCACCTGAATCTTAAAAAAATCAAATGTAAAGCCACCTGAATCTTAAAAAATCAAATGTGAAAACATCTGAATCTTAAACAAATCAAATGTGAAGCCACCTGAATCTTAAAAATCAAATGTGAAAACATCTGAATCTTAAAACTATAGTGTGAAAAAAATTGAACCTCAAAAATCTAAAGTGAATGCACCTGAATATCCAGAATCTGAATGTAAAGCCACCTGAATCTTAAAAAATTAAATTTGAAACCACCTGAACCTAAAATTTTTATGGTTTTCAGAAAATTGTGTCTTAATTAAGTTTTTATGAAAATATTAAATTTATTAAAAATTAAAGTGCAAGACTTGAGTAACTTTTTCTCAAAAAATAAATTAAAATTTCCTTCACAGCAGCTATAGAATATTCCAAAATAAAGAGAACAATTGAAATTCCAGCAAGAATAATCCATAAAATTACCAAAAACTTAAAATCTTCTAAATTCAGAATTTTTACATTATTTTTCTTGGTTTCATCATCGACAATGTAATAATCTCTAGTATGTTGGTCCATTAAATACAGAGCGAGTCCAGTTGGAACCAATTTATCTATAATATCATTAATTTGACTATTAAAAAAACTAAAATATTCTGTTGTAAAAGTAAACATTATTTTGCTTTCGTCAATAATCATTACGGACAAATTTAATTCATTACAAATTTTTGTAAATGTCGCCAACATTCGCTTTTCTGTTACAAATCCAACATTTTGTTTAGAGTTTTGCAATATTTCACAGTAATTAATTGAAGACATTTCACAATCTGTGTTGACTCTGATGTTATTCCTGTAAGTTTAGTATAAATGTTGTATTTGACGTTTTTTAAGTTTAAATCTATCGAAATACTAACCAAGTCTCACTTTCTATTAAGAAATTGTCTTCAGAACAGGTGTAAACCGTATAACTCCCATCAATCAGGTCCTCAACAGTTCTCGATTCCATTTTATCTACCCGACTAGTCATAAATCCAACCAATTGACTCCAATAACAAATTCTCAGAACAAGACAAAGTCCAATAAATAAAATAATCAAAAATCGTCCAAAATTCGCGCGCGGAAGTTTCTTTTGAGGACATCCAAAGACAATTTGAAGTACATTCAGTGCTGGTCTTGTGAGTTCCTTACGTGGATGAATCCTGACAATTCCTAACCTCAATTTCATGTAGAAAATCACAATAAAAGCTACAAAAAGCGAGGTTAAGACAGCAATCCAGGTGTGGAAGTTGAAAGAATGAGTCAATAGCTCAAATGTATCTAAAGTCGTTGTTTTAGTGATGAAAATGTAGCTAAACTCTTGAAATAATGATGACATTACAGAGTCAGAACTAATTGAGCTCATCATCACATCAACAGTTGGACCTTTTCTGGCCGCCGTATGAGATTTTTTGATAATTTGAAAATCGGGCTTGAAATTGTGAATTTTTGCTAAAATTTTAAAAAAGTCAACAGAAAAACCTTGAGGCTTTTCATATTGATCGACTGAAAGTTGATTGCATCGAGTTTTTCGTGATTTTTTACAGTTTTTGACTTTTTGGTTGTAGACTTTGAGGAATAATAACGGTCCGTAACTTGGTGTGATTATTAGTGGACATCCATTAAAATTGTAAAACTTTTTGTGGTTTTTGACATTTTTAGTTGAAGTTTTCTTGATTTTGTCGAATTTTTGGAGAATTTTGAGTTCTTGCTGGGTACAATTTGTCCTTGAAAATGAGTCATAAGTTGCTAGAGTCAGTGTGTCATTGGAATTAAGGATGTAGTACTCAACAGATCTAAGATAAGGATGGTCATGGAAGTCAACCATGTCAGGAATTGAGAATTGAGTGTCATCGACATAAACTATGATTTTTATTATTGTTGGATCAAAGGACACAAAAATTGTTGTCTCTAAGTACCTCAAATAGCTTGCCATGTCTTTTATCAGGATCAATGCGGAGTTTTCAAAGTAATGTCTTTTAAAATAAGAAGCCATACATGTTCTTATTGGATATTTTTGACCAAATTCTTTTATAATTCCAGTTCTGATGTCATTGATCCTTTCTGATGAACTTTCAAACACGATGACGTCAAATTTCATCGATTTTCTGATGAAAAAATCTTCACAAACTGACAAAATGTAGTTTGAAACTAATTTTGTGTCATTTTCATGTTTTATTGCCAAAATATCACATTCAGTCATTGCTGTGAATTGAATGAGCACAAAAATATGTTGAAAATTCATTTTTGTCAATTTAAATCGAAACAAAAATGCGGAACTAAAATTTTGCTTCTTGAAAAAAAGAATTTTATTTTGAATTTCCAGTTTTCCAAAAAAAAATATTGAGCTATAAAAGGAGCTAGCTATCTTCGCGCTGTAATATTCTAGAACGAAGTGCATTCACACGACACTTTTTGAGTTTTACATTTTATGTTCTTAGAGCTTTTGGGGTTCAGGAGACTCTACATTCAATATTTGAGGTCCAGCTGCCTCTACATTAAAATTTTTGAGATTCAGGTGTCTTCACATTCGACCTTTTAGGTTCAGGCAACTTCTTACTAGAGTTTTAACGTTAAGGTGTCTTCACATTCGAGCTTTGAGGTTCAGGTGCTTTCACATTCGAGTTTTGGAGATAAAGTGCCTTTACATTCGAGCTTTGAGGATCAGGAGCATTTATATAGACCTTTTGAGGTTAAGGAACCTATACACAAAAGTTTTGATGTTCAGATGCATTAGCGTTCGAGATTTGAGAATCAGATGCCTTCACACTCAATTCTTGAATTTCAGGACCCTTCACGCTCGATTCTTGAATTTTAGGTTCCTTCACACTCGATTCTTAAATTTCAGGTGCCTTCACAACCCGTTTTTTAAATTTCAGGTGCCTTCACACTCGATTCTTGAATTTTAGGTCTCTTCACACTCGATTCTTGAGTTTTAGGTCCCTTCACACTCGATTCTTGAATTTCAGGTGCCTTAACACTCGATTCTTGAATTTTAGGTTCCTTCACACTCGATTCTTCAAGTTCAGGTGCCTTTACAATTTAAATTATTAAAACATTCTTTTCAAATATTTCAAACATTTTTGATATATTTTTAAAATTTTTCCTAGTTTGGTGACCCTAAAAATTTCCAGAGCAAGCGTGACTATTGAAATTCCACAACCAAACATCCATAAAGCAAACACGAACTTCAAGTCATTAATTGACGATTTTCTGAGTTCCTTTTCTTCAATTTTTCTCTCCGTTCCATACAAAGACGATGTGTGATAAGCCAATAAATATTGAGGAATTCCAACTGGTGTCAGTTTCCATAAAATGTCGTTAAAAGTATCAAAAGAGATGCTTGTTTGGCTCATCAGTAAAACAGTCATTTGAGGATCAATTTTAAAATGGTCCTGTGAAGTGAAATGTTCAGCACAGGCATCAATGTATGGCTGAATTGATTCCTTAATGATGAAAAATCCAATATTTGAATCCGCATTTTCTAGTACCTGACATGTAAATTTTATGGAATTCTCACAGGACTCAATGATGTTAACATTTTGCCTGGCATTAATGAACAGAAATAAAATTATTTGCAACTACTAAATGTGGAATTTTATGTAACTTACAAGCTTATTCGTTTACTTAGCTTCTCATGACATGAATAAATGGTGTAATTCCCATCAATCAGGTCCTCAACACTCTTCACTTCCACTATATCCACCCGACAAGCGATAAATCCAACAAGTTTACTCCAGTAACAAATCCTCAGCAAAAGGCAAAGTCCAAGAAATAAAATAATCAAAATTCGTCCGAAATTCGCGCGCGGAAGTTTCTTTTGAGGACATCCAAAGACAATTTGAAGGACATTCAGTGCTGATCATGTGAGTTCCTTACGTGGACGAATCCTGACAATTCCTAACCTCAAATTCATGTAGAAAATCACAATACAAGCTACAAAAAGTGAGGTTAAGACAGCCATCCAGGTGTGGAAGTTGAATGGGTCCAGCAAGAAGCCAGAATAGTCAAAATTCAATTTGTTGGTGATGAGGACTGCAGAAAAGCCAGTCTGATAGTTTGTGAACCAATTTTGATAAACTTCTCCCAAAAAGTCATCAGAAATTGTGTCAATATGGAAATCATGATCACCAAACTCAAATCGATGATAAAATGGAGTAAAGTTCATGACTTTTGACATAATTTCAGCCATGTCAACTAAAAATCCATAATATTTTTCAGATTTTGACAGGAACTTGCGTAACAAAAGCTTATCATTTGCATGCAAAGTCTGCTTGTACTCATCCTTAAAATAAAGATATTTGCTGAAGACATGACCAAAACCCAAAGGACATTTGTGTAAATTTTTAAATTTATGATAAGCTTGAAGTTTATGTGCCCATTGAGCTATGGACTTATTGAAGCTATTGTCAAATCGAGCTTGCGTTTTGCCACACAGAGCAGGACTGAAAAAGGTAAAGGAACTAAGAGTCAATGTTAATTCACGGTTCAAGAGGAAGAAAAAGTTGGCCATGAAGAAGATTCGATTAGGTTCAAATATTATCTTAGGTTCTTGTTGAGCTTGGTCCACATAGATCACAATTGTTGATTCCTTGTTGTTGTGTTTTGGTGACTTAACTCGATTTAAGAAGTTTCCGAAATCAATCGAGTCTTTTAGTAGAACCACAGATGATTTGAGGACCAAATGATCCCAAAAAGTCACATTTTCTATTTTACGCAGGTTTGTTGAATTATTTTGAACTAATTTATTGACTAAACCATCAAGAATGTCACTTAAATGACTATCTACATGACCATACAGTATGATGTCAAAATTTATCGATTTTTTGATGAAAAATTCCACACAAACTTCAGCAATTGCTGTCGAAACTACATCAATGTCTTCAACTTCTGACTCAATTTCTATTTTTTCACAAAATAATGAAGTTATGCACAAAAATACCAACAAAAATTTACTAAAATGCATTTTAAATGAGGAAAAAAAATGATCAATTATTTATTTTTTATGAAAAACAATTTTCCATTGGAATTTTAAATTATTTTTAAAGATTTTCAATTTAAAACGTGTCTGTTAATAAAGGTTTGCAGGAGTTTATGATTCAGTTGCCTCCACTCAAGAGTTTAAAGGTTTAGATGTCTTCACACTTTATTTGTTGATGTTCAGTAGCCTCCACTCAAGAGTTTAAAGGTTCAGGTGTCTTCAAACTTTATTTGTTGATGTTCAGTCGCCTCTAATCAAGATTTTAAAGGTTAAGGCGTCTTCACACTTTGTTTGTTGATGTTCAGTCGCCTCTACTCAAGAATTTTAAGGTTCAGGTGTCTTCACACTTTATTTGTTGAGGTTCAGTCGCCTCCACCCAAAAATTTTAAGGTTCAGGTGTCTTCACACTTTAGATTATTAAAACGTTTTTTCAAATATTTCAAACATTTTCGAAAAATTTTCACAATTTTTCAAAGTTTGGTGACCCTAAAAATTTCCAGAGCAAGCGTGACTATTGAAATTCCACAACCAAACATCCATAAAACGAACACGAACTTCATGTCATCGAATGATGATTTTCCAGATTCTTTTTCTTCAATTTTTCTGTCCGTTCCATACAAAGCCGATGTGTGATAAGCCAATAAATATTGAGGAATTCCAGCTGGTGTCAATTTCCTCAAAACTTCATTGAATGTATCATAAGAAATACTTTTTGAGCTCATCAGAAATACAGTCATGTCAAGATTAATTTCAAAATGTTCCTGTAAAGTAAAAAGCTCTTCGCATGTATCGATGTATGTCTGAATAGTTTCCTTAATGATAATAAATCCAATATTGGTATCTGCATTTTCAAGTGTCTCGCATGCAAACTCAACTGAGTTTTGACAGAGTTGGTTGATTTTAAAATTAGGTCTGGTTTAAAAAAAATAATAAATATTCACAAATATGGGAAATTTTAAGAACTTACAATCTTATTTTTTTACGTAAAGACTTCCTGTGACAGGAATAAATCGTGTAATTTTTATCAATTAGGTCCTCAACAGTCTTGAGTTCTTGTTTATTGACTCCAAGTGCCATAAATCTAACAAGTTGACTCCAATAACAAATCCTCAGCAAAAGGCATAGTCCAATAAATGAAATAACGAAAAACCGTCCGAAATTTGCGCTTGGAAGTTTCTTTTGAGGACACCCAAAGACAATTTGAAGGACATTCAGTACTGGTCTTGTGAGATCCTTGCGTGGTCGAATCCTGACAATTCCTAACCTCAAATTCATGTAGAAAATCACAATACAAGCTACAAAAAGTGAGGTTAAGACAGCAATCCAGGTGTGGAAGTTGAATGGGTTCAGAAAGAATCCAGACTTGTTGAAATCAAGTTTGTTTGTAATAAGGACTAAAGAAAAGTCAGCTGGATAGTTTGTGAACCGAGTTTCATAATCTTCATTGTAAAAGTCATCAGAAATTGTGTCAATCGTCCTCAAATCCAAATCTTCATAACTAACTTCGTACCGATGATAAAATGGAGTAAAGTTCATGATTTTTGACATAATTTCAGCCATGTCAACTGAAAATCCATAAAAATTTTCCGTGCTTGAAAGAAACTTGATTATTTCAACCTTTTCAGCTCGATTTGAGGCGTGTTGAAGCATAAATTTGTGTTCGTCCTTAAAATAAAGATACTTGCTGAAGAAATGAGCAAAACCTAAAGGACATTTGTATAAATTTTCAAATTTATGATGAAACTTAAGAACATATGTCCACTGAGCTGTGGATTTATTGAAGCTATTGCCAAGTTGAGTTTGTGTTGAACCACACAAAGTAGGACTAAAAAAGATAATCGACTCAAGATTCAAAGTTAATTCTTGGTTTAAGAGAAAAAAGAAGTTGGTCATGTAAAATGATTGGTTAGATTCGAATGATATTTCAGGTTCTTGTTGAGTTTGGTCCACATAGATCACAATTGTTGATTCTTGGTTGTTGTGTCTCGGCGATTTGACTCGATTTTGGAAAATTTCGAAGTCAATCGAGTCTTTAAGTAGAACAACAGTTGATTTCAGGACCAAATGATCCCACAAAGTCACATTTTTTATTTTAAGTAAATTTATTGAATAATTTCGAGTTATTTTCTTGACTAAACTATCAATGATGTCACTTAGATGACGATCTACGTCACTATACAGAACTATGTCAAAATTTATTGATTTTTTGATGAAAAATTCTACACAAACTTCTGCAATTGCTGTCGAAACTACTTCAATGTCGTCATTTTCTGGCTTAATTGCAGATTTTTCACAAAAAGTTGAAGTTATGCTCACAAATACCAGCAAACATTTAATAGAATGCATTTTAATTAGGTATTAATTAAGAAATTATTTATTTTAATTTTAAAACAATTTTCTATTGGAATTTTCCAAAATCCAGTCGAGTAAAAATTTGACTGTTATTGAAAATTCCGTCACACTTGATTTGAAAAAGTTAAGATGCATTCACACTAGTTTTGTATGTATAAAGCTGCATTCACATTAGAGTTCGAAGATTCAGGTGCTTTCTTACTAGATTTGCGATGGTTAAGGTGCCTTCACACTTTTGAGGTTAAGGATTTTTTGCACAAGAGTTTTGTGGTTCAGGTGCCTTTACATTGCATTTTTGAGGTTAAGGTGTCTTCACACTTTTTCGGGATTAAAGTCCATTCACAAAAGTATAGAGGTTTAGGTGTCTTCACACTAGATATTTTGAGATTCAGGCGCCTTCACACTTTCAAACATTTCCAGGTTTTTTGAAATTTTTTCACAATTTTTCAAAGTTTGGTGACCCTAAAAATTTCCAGAGCAAGCGTGACTATTGAAATTCCACAACCAAACATCCATAAAACGAACACGAACTTCATGTCATCGAATGATGATTTTCCAGATTCTTTTTCTTTAATTATTCTGTCCGTTCCATACAAAGCCGATGTGTGATGAGCCAATAAATATTGAGGAATTCCAGCTGGTGTCAGTTTTCTTAAAATGTAATTGAATGCTTCCTGTATAACACTAACCTTCGTTAATTGCAAAACAGTTGTAGCTAAGTTAATTTTTAAAACCTTTGAGGTTATGAAAAGATTGCTGCATGCTTTATTAAAAAGATGAATTTTATCCTTTAAGATAAGAAATCCAACATTTGTGTCCGAATTTTTCATTGTTCCACAAAAGAACTCGGTCGTGTCTTCACAGTGATCGACGATTTGGAAAAGATGCCTGGAAAATATTGAGCATTAATTGATATTTTTTTGGATTTCTTCACTTTGTTAACTTACATTTGAATCTTATCCTTGGAAAATGGCTGGTAACACGAATAAATCGTGTAGTTCCCTTCGACTAGATCTTCAACAGTCTCTGGTCCTATTTTGTCTACTCCAGTAGCTTTAAGTTTAACCAGTTGACTCCAATAGCAAATCCTCAGCACAAGACAAAGTCCAATAAATAAAATAATCAAAAATCGTCCGAAATTCGCGCGTGGAAGTTTATTTTGAGGACATCCAAAGACAATTTCAAGGACATTCAGTGCTGATCTTGTGAGTTCCTTACGTGGACGAATCCTGACAATTCCTAACCTCAAATTAATGTAGAAAATCACAACAAAAGCTACAAAAAGTGAGGTTAAGACAGCAATCCAGGTGTGGAAGTTGAATGGGTCCAGGAAATAAGCGTCCACATTTGAGCTTATAATGTTTGTGGCAAAAACAACAAAATTATCTGTCAGATAGTTTGTGTCGTGAAAAATAGCATATGAAGCCATAAATCCCTCAGAAATTTTTTCAACTGGATCTTTATTAGTTTTGAAATCAAATGCTTCCAAAAATCTATATTGTGGCTTAAAATCTATAATTTTTGACAGAATCTCAGCCATGTCGACCATAAAACCTTGATAATTGCCAGTCAGTGACAATTTATTTATCATTTTGAACTTGTCTTCTGTAGCAAATGCACCATAATTAATTGATAGCTTATCATGACTCTTTAGGTATAGGAACTTGCCATAACTATTCATAAATGTTAATGGACATCCGAATAAATTGCTAAATTTCGGATATTTCAACTCTGTCAGCCATTTTGTCTCGTTTTTACTGAAAATATTCAATGTCTTGATGCGAATTTGGTTGCATCTGATTGAACTAAATGCAATTGGTGCCATAAAATTAAGTTGAATTTTCATATTTACAAGATAATAAAAATTTACTGTCGCATATTCAAAATTATCTGGCAAAGTTATGCTGACATGTGGATCAAGTCGATGCAAATACAAAATAATTGTAAGTTTATTTTTTAAATTATTTAAAAATTCGATTTTTTTGTATAAATTCTTTTGATCTCTTGAATGACTCATCAAAATTATCGATGATTTGGTGATCAAATGGTTTATTGAGGTTCTATAAGCAATGTTCGTAACATTTAATGAAGCATTTCGAGCAATTGTTCTCATGAAACTATTTGTGATGTCATTAAGCTGAGGATCAACGTCACCGTACAGAATTATGTCAAGATTTATTGATTTTGTGATGAAAAATTCCTCACAAACAGACAAAATTGCTTTAACTTCAATTTTATCACTGTAATTTACAGCGATTTCGCACATTGTTAAGGAAAAACACAAAAATAGCCACAAAAATTTCATTTTTCTTAATTTTTAATTTAATTTCCGTATTTTAACTTCCAAATGTGATGCACACAGTCAGTAAAGTATGTCAATGTAGCTTTGACTCTTCTTCATAAAAAAATACAAAAAAAAAGAAAAGAAAAGAAAAAAAATGTGTCGATGTATAAATTGTACATTTGCCGAATGTGCGCTACAGAGTGGAGCAACGGCAATGGCTTAGTGGTCTAGGGGTATGATTTTCGCTTAGGGTGCGAGAGGTCCCGGGTTCAAATCCCGGCTAAGCCCAATTCCTTTTTTTGAAAATTTTGATTTTTTTTTTGGAAAATTTTTGTTTTGTGCGTTACCCAGATGGACAGACGGACAGGATTTCTTATTACATTAAAATTATGCGTTTTTGAGTCGATTTAAATTTTTTTCTGAAATAAAAAATTTGATGCAGGGCCGTATCTAGGAATTTTTTTGAAGGGGGAGGGGGGTATTGTACGGAATTTTGGGGGGGAATAATTTTTTTTCCAAAACTTGCACATCTGAAAATTCTACGCAGGTGCACATCTAGAAAGTTTTTGAGGGGAGGGGGGAAGGGGGGGTATATGAAAAAATAAGGGGGGAAAACTTGGATTTTTTTTTGGAACATAAAAAAAAATTCCAAATTGGAGTTGACATCAAAAAATCTTCTCATAATTCCCATTGATGCTCCCCTGAGTTGAAGTTTCTTGAAATTATTTCAATGTTTCTCAATCTTTATAGGGAGCTGTAACTTTAATTTTAATTTTATAGTTCTGTTGACTTATCTGGGATATTTTCGGAGAACAATAATGCTCCGCGGAGCATTAGAAGGTCTATAAAAAATTTATTCGAGAGGAAATATACAATTGTTATGTACGATGTAGACAACTTTATTGACAAAATAGATAAAATCTATGAAATTCGAGTTTATTTTTTCAGGGGGACAACAACATGATGGGAAACTATGGCGAAGGAAAAATTAAAATTATAATGAAAAATCAGTGCAGAATGGGAAAAAATTATTAAATATTAAATCAATTTTTCCCATCATGTTGAGTCCCCCTTTTGATTTTTGTGTTTGTTCCCCCATAGCTCCGTACCTGTAGTTAATGAAAATAAAAACATGAAATATCAATTTGTGAAGTTTTTATTAATTATTGTGGTAATATCAAGCCTTATAACTTCAACAACCAGCTATACAGCATACGAACTAAATGTTGCAGCTATAGCAACTGCAATGGTTGAAGTTTCAGAAGAGTTTTACATCAAAAAGTCATCAAATTTTGATGTTATTGTTTATGGACAATTGACATAGCATCTTTATGATGTTGCCAGTGCTTTTATGGAAATTTTGGGAAACAAGTCAGCTACAACAATTCAATTTATTGGAAGCACTGACAATTTTATACCTAAACTTGATAAATCAGCTGTGCTTTTCTTCCCGAATGCATTTTATTTGTATAAACTCTCTGAAAGTCCTGTTTTGATCAACAAAAGTCCAGTCGACTTCAAGTTCTTGGTCTATACTGAAAAGGAGCCGAACTTACATCCAACCTTAGCTAAATATGTCTTTGACATCACATTTGCTCGTTCTTATTTCTACTTTATACTGAATGATTTTGATTATGTTCATTTATGGACTTACGAGCATTTTACAAAAGATAGCTGCAATCAGCCTAAAGTCAAGTTCCTTAATAAGTTTGATAAATTCACAATGTTTTGGGATAAAAAGCTGGAAAGTCATGAAAAATTCAAAAACTTTCACAACTGTCCATTATTTTTACATGAAAAGTTTGGACAATATTTTCATTTTGAGTATCAAAATCACAAACTTAAGGACTGCTTGAGATCAGCCAGGAACATAGACTGCACGGAAATGTCAAAACAGCTCATCAACGTCGAAAAAGCTGACGGAATTTTTGTGGAAATTTTTAAAATTATGTCAAAAAAAGCAAATTTTCAGCCCATTTATTCAATCATTTCTGGCTTTGAAGGAGATGCTGAAGAGGCTCGGATTCCAACTGTCAATATTTTCGTCGGTACACTCAATAACAACCTCAATGGTGACTTCTTTCCAACTGCCATATCCTTAAACAGTCATTACATGTTTGCAGTCACTCCAACTGAGTTTTATAATAATTATGAAAAGCTGTGGCTACCATTCGATGACTTCACGTGGTTCCTGTTGCTGCTCACATTTCTTATTGCTTTTGTTGCCATTTTTGTATTGAATTTCATACCTGAAAGGTTCAAACTGTTGTTCTATGGAGGACCAGTTCATTCACCAGCACTAAATGTCATTCACATTTTCTTTGGAATTTCCCAAATGAAGCTTCCAGACGCGTCAGTTCCTCGCTTTATTCTCATGCTGTTCATCACATTTTGTCTGATTTTTCGGACTTGTTATCAAAGCGAATTGTTTGAGTTTATGACATCGGACATGAGAAAGCCACCACCAAATGATGTTGAGGACCTGATTATGAGGAACTACACAATTGTGGCTTGTGATGATGTTCAACGTAAAATACTGAAGGATATTGTGATAAGGAATGACAGGTAATGATGGGTAATAATTTAAAGATGGCAAGCAGTAATTCCTGGCTTTAAACTTAAGATGTTGGCTATTGGGTATGACAGAGAAGAAAGTGTCTTCTATAGGTACCATATGAACCTGAAGGTTGATTCTGATCATCAATTACTGCTTATTTCTAGTCAATCCTGCTCCTTGCCAAAAATATTGAAAGAAAACCACCTCCTTGAACTCTTATCTCCAGCAAGCCAGCCATCAATACTCAAATTAAAAACTAATAATTGCTTCCTCTATTTCCAGCAAAAACATCTGGATTCTTGATTCCTGTCTCTTAATATGGAATTTATACTGCGACAACTACGACAACGAAGCATCAAAACTTGCATTTTTCTTTGAGGATATCCAATACTCAGCATTTAATTCATTTTGTCAAGGATCAGCTGCAAAACTTAAGAATTTTCAAAAAGATGTCATGCTGTCGTCGTTCCTTACACATAAAAATAGCTTCATCCATGAAGTGTTAAATGAAGTCTTGGAAAAGACAATTCCAGCTGGAATTCCACAACATTTGATTGAGTATCACACATCCTTAATTTATAAGAAGTATGAGCCATTTGTGGACAGTGAACCAAAAGTGCTGACAGTCAATGACTTGGCATTTGGATTTGTTTTGTGGCTCGGATCTTGTGGAATTGCCATTTTTGGATTCGTTTATGAGATTTTAAGATTTAAATTAAATAAACTTATGAAAGCATTGGCTGGACTTTGGATGCTGTCAAAGTTTATGGACTTGGAGCTAAGAGATGTTGGTTGAAAAAGAAGGATAACCTCAAAATTCTGGGAAAAAAACCTGAAAATTTCAGGAACATAACCTCAAAATCATGTGGGTTTTAGAAAAATCCTGTGGTAGTCTTAAAGTTCAGAAAGTTTGAAAATGGTTCCAAAACTTAAGAACATAACCTCAAAAATTTAATAATAAATAAAACTGGAAATCCATTGGAAATGGACTACGTGAAAACAATCATGAACTTGAACTTCATGACTGTGAACTTGAAAATATTTTCAATAATATCATTTTGCCTGATTCCATCAGTTCCAAGTGAAGACATCCCATATGAAGTCGACTATACAGGCATATCAACAGCAATCGCTCAAGTTTGCAACGAATTTTTCATCAAAAAGTCAACAATTTTTGATATTTTAATTTATGGTGAAATGACTCAGCACATTCGTGATGTGACAAGTAAATTTATAGAAATTTTAAGCATTCAAGTTCCAATTAACATTCAATTCATCCACAACATGACCGCATTTGATCATAAGCTTACTAGATCAGCTGTAATATTCTTCAGAACTGACTAGCATATGGGAAAGTTCTGTGACAAGGCAGAACTAGCTAACAATCATCCAAGTGACATTAAATTTTTATTATACTCAGAGATGCTTCCTGACACTTATCCAGCAGTGACTAGATACAAAAGTGATGTCACAGAGTTCAAATCGCATCTTTACTACTTGATAAGTTTATACGAGAATGTTTGTTTGCACACGTACGAGAACTTTGAAGGCAGGAGCTGTAATCAGGCACAACAAGTTTTACTCAATTCTTTTAATAAACGTACAAAAACTTGGTTTAAGGAACTGAAGTATCACAAAAAATTCAGTAATTTTCATCAATGTCCGCTGGTTCTAATAGAAAGTTTCGGAATGTTTCTACATTTTGAGAAAGGACGTGCTGAAGTCAAAGAATGCATCAAGAAGCGACGAGACTTGGACTGTAGCATTGTTATTGACTCGTTAACTAATTTTGGCGAGCCAGCTGGTGTTTATGTTGAGATCTTTAATACAATGGCTAAAGTTGCAAATTTCGAGTCACGTTATAGATTCCAAACAACACAAGACGATCTGGTACCAAGTAAACATCCAGTCATGTCGATATTTGTAGGAACCAACTTGAATTTTTTGCATGGAGAATTTTTCACAACTGTTATGCCTCTCAACAGCCACTACATGTTTGCAGTCACTCCAACTGAATTTTATAATAATTATGAGAAGCTTTGGCTGCCGTTTGATGATGTCACTTGGTTCCTGTTGCTGCTCACATTTCTTATTGCTTTTGTTGCTATTTTCGTACTTAATTTCATACCTGAAAGGTTCAAATTGCTCTTTTATGGAGGACCAGTTCACTCACCAGCACTAAATGTCATTCACATCTTCTTTGGAATTTCCCAAATGAAGCTTCCAGACGCGTCAGTTCCTCGCTTTATTCTCATGCTGTTCATCACTTTTTGTCTCATTTTCCGGACTTGCTATCAAAGCGAATTGTTTGAGTTTATGACATCGGACATGAGGAAGCCACCACCAAATGATGTTGAGGACCTGATTGAAAGGAACTACACGATTGTAGCTTGCATAGGTCATGAAAAATCTCTAAAGGAGGTTATTCGTGTCGATGATAACAGGTAATTAATTGCAAATTTCAAAAAGGGGTGGATGATAATGATAAATTTTGGATAGGTTCAGTGATATTATGGACAAGTCCAGCTAGATCAGGCATAAGTTCAGTTAATACGGCTGCATAAGTTCAATAAGAAAAAGAAGGAATTCAGTTCAGGAATACGTTTAGTTCGGGGATACGTTCAGTTCAGGATACGTTCAGTTCGGGGATAAATTCAGTTAAGAGAAAATTTTCAGTAAATAGATATGTTCAGTTCAGGGATGAGTTCAGATAATAAATGCATAAGTTCAGTTAAATTAGGGATAAGTTCAGTTAATAAATTATCCTAATTTTTTTTTGTAGCAAGAATGTTTTGCTTCTTAATGATTGCTTCATGATATGGCACATGTATTGTGATAATTTTGATAAAGTCAGTGCAAAACTAGCCTTCTTCACTGAAGACATTCAATACAAATCATACAATTCATTTTGCGATGGAGCTGCTGTAAAGCTTAGAAACTTTAATAAAGGAGTTGGACTTTCATCATTTTTAACAAAACGAAACAGTTTCATCAACGATGTTTTGAATGAAGTCTTGGATAAGATGATACCGGCTGGAATTCCTCAATATTTACTAGATTTCCACTTAAATTTGATATTTAAAAAGTATCAACCAATGACAGACAATGATCCAAAAGTTTTGACAATCGATGATTTAGCATTTGGATTTGTGTTGTGGGCTGCTGCTTGTGGAGTTGCAATTCTTGGATTTATTTTAGAGCTTATCAAATTTAGTGTTTGTAAAACTATTTCAGTTTCTTTTGGATTGTGGATTTTTGTGAGGATTTGGGGCTGGGGAATGAAGATTTTGGTCTAGTTTTGGTGGGAATTGATTCAAACCCATGTAATTTATTCATTTAAAAACATAACCTTAATATTCAGGAATTTAGCTTTAAAATCCGGGAACCTTAAAGTTCAGGAACTTAACCTCAAAATTCACTAAATTTACACATCAAAATTCATCAACTTAACCTCAAAATTCAGGAGCTCAACTTCATAAATCAGGAATATAACCTCAAAATCCTGGAACTTAAGCTCAAAATTCAGGAATCTAACCTTAAAATTCAGTAACATAACCTCAAAATTTTGGAACTTAACATTTAAATCCTGGAACTTAACCTCAGAATTCAGGAATATGATTTAAAAAAATCAAAAATAATACAAAACTTAACCTCAATTTTTAAATAAAAAAAAATGTATTAACTTTAATATTAATCATTTTTTTAATAATTATTAGTCAGTCATGTTCTTATTTTTCAGGCAAAATCAATTTAATTTGATGACATTTGTAGACATGCAGTTCAGTTTAAAAGAAGCTCCAGTTCGGTCGTCAAAAATGTGAATAATCATGAGTTTTCAGTTTCTTTTAGTGCTTGCTTTAGGCATGATCTCAAATATTTGTGGCAATGGTTTCTACTTCAATGACATTTCGTCCATTTCAATAGCAATCGCCAAAGTTTGCGACGAATTTTACATAAAAAAATCGATAGAATTTGACGTGATTCTTTATGGAAATGAGACAGATTATCTAAAAGATATAATTAGCATGTTATTAAGTCAAATTGGAAATAGAACAGCGACGACTTTCAGACACATCAAGGACATCGACTTGTGGGATCATAAAATCTATAAATCAGCAATTGTGTTCTTGACTGACCAATCGTTGGCATATACGTTTCATAAAAATGTGCTGCTTGACAACAAGTTTCCAACTGATTTTATATTCTTTATGTTTTCTGAGCATAAGATTGTGGCAGAACCTTTAATTAATTTATATTCTGACGATCGAACATCATTTCTATCTCATTTATTTTTATTCACAAACTACCAATTTCATGTTGAGCTATCGACGTACGATCACTTCCAACTAGATCATTGTAACAAGCCAAACAGGATTCAACTTAATATTTTTCATAAGCCTTCAAATGAATGGAAAAGCAAGCTAAGAATTTATAAAAGATTTCAAAATTTTAACAATTGCACTTTAGTCATCGACGAGCCGTACGGACATTTCTTGTATGTGAATGGAGACAATTCTAAAATATTCGATTGCATCAGATTGACACCACTTAAGTGTGGTGAGATCATCAGAAAAGCTGCCTTTATGTTTGGCACACAAGGATTTATTGTTGACATTTTTCATATTTTATCAAAAAAACAAAATTTTAATCCCATTTATCGATTTTATACATTAAATGATTCAATTTTTGAGCTTTTGCCATTTCCTAAGATTGTTATGGCCACCGGATCACTCATTGCTGATCAAAACGACTTGGGATTTATTACTTTGCTTATGTTCAAAACTAATTTTGTTTTAATTTCAACACCAAGTGAGTTTTATACAAACTATGAGAAACTTTGGCTACCGTTTGATGATGTCACGTGGGCTATCCAACTTTTAATATTTTTAGTAGCTTTTTCTGTCATTGTTGTTGTCAAATTTATGTCAAGAGTCGTAAGGAACGCACTGTTTGGAAAAGAAGTAATGACACCAGCACTTAATGTTCTTCACATTTTCTTTGGAATTTCTCAAATGAAGCTACCAAGTGCATGCATACCTCGATTTCTTCTGATGATTTTCATCGTCTTTTGTCTCATTTTTCGGACCTGTTATCAAAGCAAAATATTTGAATTTATGACGTCCGATATGAGGAAGCCACCGCCAAACACAATTCAGGATTTAATCGATAGAAACTATACGATTTTGACCTGCGATAAAGGTCATATTGATATGCTGGAACAAATTGTTTCTGAATTTACCGGGTAAATTTGTAAAGTTGAACTAAACTTATCCTTAAACTAAACTTATCCCAAAACTTAACTCATCCTTAAACTAAACTTATCCTAAAACTAAACCTATCCTTAAACTAAACTTTTCCTGACATTTTACTTATCCTTAAACTAAACTTACCTTCAAACTAAACTTATCCTCAAACTAAACTTATCCTTAAACTTAATGTATCCTCAAACTCAACTTATTCTTTCCCGTTTCACAGAGTAAACATTAGGATTGTCGATTGCGTTTTGTTCATAAAGCTCTACTGTGACAATTTCAACAACCACAACTCAAAGTTTGCCTTTTTTACCGAAGAACTACAATATTTTGTCATTAATTCACTGTGCCATGGATCTGCAGTACAGCTCAAAAGTTTTCACCACGATTTACCTTTAGTAGCTATGTTGGCGAGCTACAATAGCTTTATGTTTCAACATTTAAATAAATTATTGGAAAGAATCTTACCTGCTGGAATTCCGAAGTATTTGCTCGACTATCACATGTGGATGCTATTTAAGAAATATGAAGGATTCATTGATAATAGTCCAAAAGTATTGACAATCAATGATTTATGTTTTGGATTGTGGCTTGGTGCCTGCGGACTTTCAATTGTTGCATTTATGTTGGAGATTGTGAGGTTTAAGTTAAGGAAAATATTTCGGATTTTAATTGGATTGACGATGTTTTTAAGAATTTTGATTGTGCGATTAAAAGTTGTTGTCGTTTAGGTTTGGTTTTATGAGAATCAAGAAACTGAACTTATCCTCAAACTGAACTTTTCCTTAAACTCATCTTATCCTCAAACTGTTTTTATCTACGAACAGAACTAATCCTAATAGTGAACTCATCCTAAAACTGAATTTATTCTGGAATTGAACGTATCCTAAAACTAATCTCATCCTCAAACTGAATTTATAGTAAAACTAATCTCATCCTTAAACTGATCTTATTCTCAAACTGATCTCATCCTCAAACTGATTTTTTAGTAAAACTAATCTCATCCTCAAACTGATCTTATTCTCAAACTGATTTTATCTTCAAACTGAATTTTTCGTGAAACTGGGCTTATCTTCAAACTGAACTTATTCTCAAACTATTCTTATCCTCAAACTGAATTTTTCGTGAAACTGGGCTTATCTTCAAACTTAACATTCAAAAGGTGTAAATTTTATGAAACAAAATGGCTCGAACAAATTATTTGAATATGTACATTTAGGAAGGTTGATCTAGGAACTCCTTAGATATAAGATAAACATGTGGAACTGTAAATCAATAAAATATTTTCAAAAATAATTTCAAGTAAAGAGCGATGAAAATAAGTCCAGTTTTTTTGATTATATCCCATTTGGCTGTCATTATTTGTAATTTTAATGAAGATTTCAAGCATATAGAACTAACAGCATCAGCAATTGCAGAAGTATGTGAAAAATTCCTCATCAATCAATCGATAGAGTTCGACATCATTATTTATGGAAGGCGCAGTAGTCAAATTAATGGAATAGTTGATGGATTGCTGAGTAGAATTGGAAGTAAGACAGCCATAAACCTTAAATATATTGAGAATCGCGATTCGTGGCACCATGAAATGAGAAAGTCAGCAATTTTATTCTTCAGTGACGAGCTGGACGTCTGGAAGTTCACAAAACTTTCGAAATTGTCAAACATTTTTCCAACGCAATTTAAATTTTTTATTTATTCCAAAAATTTTCTAAGTTCCTACTCAGTTTTGAGGAAGTACAACAAAGACATCACAACAGTGCAGTCTCATCAATACTTTTTGATGGACATTCCAGAATATCTTATGCTGCTCACTATTGAACATTTTAATGATGGAATCTGTAACGAGCCAGTCATGACCACCATCAATAGCTTCAATATAGCCACAGAAAGTTGGAACAAAAATTTGGAAAATTATGAAAAATTCAAAAACTTTTATGGCTGTCAATTTGAAGTTTTTGATGTATTTGGGCAGTTTTTGTACCGCAAAGAGAAAATTTCTGAAACTTCAGACTGTGTTAAGTCTGGATTTAGCAACTGTAGCTCGCTAATACTTAAAGAATCCGGTGATCCGAACTTACAAGGCATTGCTGTCGACCTTTTTAAAATGATGTCTAAAATTGGCAATTTCACTTTGAATTTTCAATTTTTAACTGGCGATTTTGATAGTTTTGGAAGTGACGTCAACCCAGCATTGAGAATCCATTTCGGACCTCTCAGTTTGGCTTCTAATTCTGAAGTATTTCCGACAAGTTTGATTGATAATGGATACTTTCTGTTAGCATCGACGCCGAGTGAGTTTTATACAAATTATGAGAAGATGTGGCTTCCATTTGATGACGTCACTTGGATCCTCCTGCTTTTCACATTCGTAGCTGCCTTCACCGTCATTTTTATTGTGAAATTAATGGACATAGATGTCCGGAATGCAGTTCTTGGAAGAGAAATTACAACGCCAAGTTGGAATATTATTCACATTTTCTTTGGAATTTCACATTTAAAGCTTCCAATGGCTTCAATTCCTCGATTCATTCTCATGCTGTTGATTCTGTTTTGTCTTATTTTTCGGACTTGTTATCAAAGCAAGTTTTTTGAGTTTATGACATCGGATATGAGAAAGCCACCTCCGAAAACTATTGACGATTTGATTTTTAGAAATTACACTTTTGTGACTTGCTCGGAGGGTCATAAGGTAGCTCTGGAAGACATTGTAAAGGATCAGAGGTGGGTTTTGTGATTTTGAATATATTCTTTAACTAAACTAATTCGTGGACTATTCTTACTTGTTAACTTATCTATTTACTGAATCTTTCACTTAACTGAATTTATTCATCAACTAAACTTATCAGTCAACTGGACTTATCAATCTACTGAACTTAACCATTATCATGACTTGTGTCCAAACTGAGCTTTTCAACAAACTGAGCTTGTCCTCAAACTGAGCTTGTTCTCAAACTGAGTCTGTCCTCATACTGAGCTTGTCCTCAAACTGAGCTTGTCATAAAACTGAGCTTGTCCTCAACTCGAGCGTGTCCTTAATTTGAGATTGTCCTCAAACTGAGCTTGTCCTCAAACTGAGCTTTTCCTCAATTTAAGCTTGTCCTCAAACTGAGCTTGTTCTCAAACTGAGCTTGTCCTCAACTCGAGCGTGTCCTTAATTTGAGATTGTCCTCAAACTGAGCTTGTCCTCAAACTGAGCTTTTCCTCAATTTAAGCTTGTCCTCAAACTGAGCTTGTCCTCAAACTGTGCTTGTTCTAAAACTGAGCTTGTCCTCGAACTGAGTTTGTCCTCCAACTAAGCTTGTCCTCAAACTTAAATTATCCTCAAACTGCGCTTGTCCTCAAACTGAGCTTGTTCTCCAACTGAGCTTGTCCTCAAACTAAGCGTGTCCTCGAACTGAGTTTGTCCTTAAACTGAGCTTGTCCTCAAACCGAACTTAATACAAAGTTTCTCATTAATTTTAGAATAACTACAAAAGATGAGCCAAACTGTGTCCACTTATATTGCGACAACTTCAACAAAGTCAGCATGAAGCTAGCATTTTTCATCGAAGGCATTCAGTTCACAACATTCAATTCCTTCTGTCAACGTTCAGCACACAAATTAGACAACTTTCATAAAAGCTTGGACATTTTGGCACTTTTTACCCATCGAAATAGTTTCATTTATGAATTATTAAATGAAGTTTTGGACAAAACAATTTCAACCGGAATTCCTCAATACATAATGAAGTTCCATGACTCAGCAATTTATAAAAAGTATGAGCCTATTGTTGATAACAGACCGAAGGTGTTGACACTCGATGATTTAAGTTTTGGTTTTATTTTGTGGCTTGGTGCTTGTGGAGTTTCGATTGTTGGATTTTTGATGGAACTTTGTCGGATTCAGTTGACTGAGCATTTGATGAGTTTGATAGGTTTATGGATGTTGTTAAGGAATTTAAGTCAGCGATTGAATAAAATAATTTTGTAAAATTGTCTTTTCGTGTTTCTTTGTGCCTGTTACTGTCTTTTTGGTGTCGTCAGTCGTTTCCATGAAGCCTTCCCGAGCGGCACAGAGGTGTCATATAACTGTCATATGACTGCCATATGTCAGCTGCCACGTGTCAATTGCCATCGTTTGATGGCAATAAAAACTGCTTTATGGCAGTCATATGACAGATAATTGCTATCGATGTTGACGATATGTCAACCAAATAGTATGATAAAGTAATCCATATGACTGCCATATGACTGCCATCAATAAAAATTGACACAAAACGGAAACTGTTATATGACAGTTTCTAGGCAGTTTTATGACAGGCACAGATGGCAGTTCTTTAATCAAATTTCAGTCAAATGGCAATTATATGGCAATGAGATGGCAATTTTAAATCAATAATATGGCAATTTAAGGCTGAAATATGAATATAAAAAATTACAAAAATATTAAGGGGTTTAAAGTTTGTGTTTATTAAAGAACTTGTTTAGGAGAAATGTAGAAAAACAAATCAATATGATGAAAAAAAAATTCAATAAACTTTTTCAGCTTTTCCCATCGTGCGTTGCGGATTCCTGTTTGCAAAGCATTTGATACTGCTATTAATTCATCAAAAGTTACTGGAACACTTCAATTGATATATCTTGAAAAAGATTCGTTCCTGTATAATATTTTTGAATGCTGAAAAATAATATATAAACAAATTTTAAATATCTTGCTCACCTTCTACTAAAGTCCATCCTACTTATTAAGTCCTAACCGATATGAATTTCAAAGGTCAAAACAAAATGAACTTTTCACTTCAAAGTCACGATTTAAAATGAATTTTTTCATAATTTTTCAAAAAACATTGATAACTGTGATCAATTTTTTTCTCATGGCAGTCACATGGCAGTCATATAACAGTTTTATAAAATTGTCATACAACTGCTACCAAATAACCGTCATATAACTGTTATCTGCCATTTCAAAACGATCATATAACAGTCATATGACTGACACCTGCCACCTTGTGCCGCTCGGGCTTTTTGCCATGGAATGATCTTTTTCGTTCTGGAACTGATCACAAAAAAATAGAAGCAACACAAAAGCCATAAAAGAAAGACGAAAAAGTATGAAATTAATTAAAATTGTGATTATGTTCTGCCTAATAACAGCGACTTGATGCTTGCCTATGTTCACAATCGAGGACATTAAAGCAACATCCACAGCATTATTTGAAGTTTGTGACGTGCTTTTCATCAAAAAATCGATAGAATTTGATGTAATTCTTTATGGCGATGAGACAGATAACCTTCGTGACATTATTGGACTATTTTTAAGCTACGTCAGCAATAAAGGTCTCACAAACGTTCAACATGTTAAAGACACGGACCAGTGGCATCACAAATTAATAAAGTCGGCCATTTTGTTTTTCAAAAATGAACATTTTGTATTAAAATTCAACACTTATGCACAGCTGGACAATGAATTTTACATCACATTAAAGTTCCTGATTTTTTCAGAAGAAGTGCTGCAAAATGAGCCAGCCCAACGGACGTACTTTGATGACTCAGCATTAATCGCGTCACATGCGTTCATTTTTGCTAATCTAAAATATGCAATTGAACTTTTTATGTATGAGAACTTTGAGGAAGGCAATTGCAACATTGCCAAGCGAGTTCATCTGAATACATACTTTAAATATCCAGGAAGATGGGAAAGAAAGCTCAACAATTATGCAAAATTCAGAAATTTTAACAAATGCACAATAAGAATCACTGAGCCATTTGGCATCTTTTTGTACTTAAAAGACAAAAACGTGGAAGTTCTAAAATGCTTTGCGACAACAGCTGAAAACTGCTCATTTTACATGACTTATTATGGCACTAAGTATGGACTGCAAGGCTTCATTATTGACTTATTTGACATTGTCTCAAAATATGCAAATTTTACTCCGTTTTATCAACTTTATGTCTATAACATTACTGGACCTGATTATAATCGAGTCTATCCAAGAATAATGATGAACTTAAATACTTTTGGGAACGCAACTAATCCAAGACTTTTTGACACGCCACTGCTGCTAAGTGGTGAGTACATGTTTGCAGTCAGTCCATCAGACTTTTATACAAACTTTGAGAAGCTGTGGCTGCCATTTGATGACATCACATGGACATTGTTACTGCTTACATTTGTTGTTGCTTTTACTATCATTGCTGTGGTTAAATGTACACCGAAATTCTTTAGAAATGCAGTTTTTGGACATGAAATTCAAACTCCAGCACTTAATGTCTTTCACATTTTCTTTGGAATTTCACAAATGAAGCTTCCAGTTGGATCAAATCCACGCTTCATTCTCATCTTGTTTATTGCATTCTGTCTTATTTTTCGGACCTGCTATCAAAGTAAATCATTTGAGTTTTTAACGACTGATATGAGAAAGCCACCGCCAAATACAGTCGAGGACTTGATTGTTGATGATTATACAGTTTATGTCTGTGACAGTGGACATGATGTGGTTTTGGAGCATGTCTTAGGAGAGGTTCAGTACAGGTGAATATTCGATGATTTCAGTGGATGGGTTTTTTATTATTTATTTGTCGACGTTACCGTCCAGAAGAATTAGTATTTATACATGTTTTTACTTTTTACATTGATTAGTGATACATTTCATATCACTATGGGTGACGTAGAATCAAGCTTCTAATCTTCAAATCTAGGTTTTTAAATAAACTAAGGCTCTCGTTTCAATCTTCTGTGGGCGTGACGTGATACATTTCAGGTCCGTTCAGACAATATTCCATTATAAGGTAATCTTGTAGCTCTCGTTCCTATTTCTCCCGCTACACTTCAAGTTCCTGATCCGTTCCTTAATCCAACGTTGCCCAAATGCCCAATTATGGCTTGATCTCGTTCATTAAGCAGTCGAAGTATCTAAACTTCCGAAAAAGAACAAATTTGGAAATGGCTGGATTCGAACCGACGACCTTCGAGTTACCATACCAAATTTGAGCCAAGCGCCTTACCTATTCGACCAGCAAGGCACTTAACTGCTTATTATGGGAGCCTAGCAGGGACGTAGTCAAGTGGAGGATCTCCACACCCCATTCCTGGCTACGTCCTGCAACCTAGCCTGACATATAATTAACTAAGGTCAACTCAGAATAGACTGTTAAACTGCACACTTTTTGACGGGACCAAAAGTTTTATTGACCAAAATCCCAAGTCCTGCTTTTGCCATAGAATGTCGTGCTTAGGTTTGAACTTTATGAGCTTTTTCGTAGCTTCTACCTTATTAGGAACTTAGTAGTCATAACATTCTTGAATAAAGTGAGACAGTCCCGCCTAAAGGTCCTCAGTTGGACAGCCTATCAGATTAATATGTCGAATTTTCAGGAAACAAGTGGAAGTGCTTGAAAACTGCATCCATATTGTCAAGAAGTATTGCGAAAGTTTAGGAAATTCAAAGGACAAGGCTGCATTTTTCATCGAAGACATTCAATATTCAGTTTTTAATTACATTTGCGGTGGAGCTGCTATAAGGATGAGAGACTTTCGGCTAGAAATTCCAATGACAGCAATGTTCATTATGTACAATAGCTTTTTGTATGAGTTCATTAATGACATTTTATGGAAATTAATTCCAGCTGGAATTCCACAACATTTGATTGATTATCATGCATTAAACCTACACAAGAAGTATGAACCGTTCAGTGATCTAAGTCCAAAAGTTTTGAAACTTGCTGATTTGAGTTTTGGATTTGTTTTGTGGGCAGTTGCTTGCGGATTTTCAGTTGTTGGATTTATATTCGAATATTTTCAAATTCAATTTCAAAAGTACTCGACAAATTTGATCGGATTATGGATTTTTATCAGAGTTTTGCTGTTGAGGCTACGAGTTGTTGTCATGTAGATTTTTGTTGCTCAATAAAACCTTTTTTGAAATTTGAAAAAAATTTAATGTGTTTTGTTTGACTGAACTTATCCTTTTACTGGACTTATCCTTTTACTAGACTTTTCCTTTTACTGAACTTATCCATGAACTGAATTTTGCGTTTAAATGAGCTTATCCTCATAAATGATTTATCCTTACACAGAAAAAATAGTTTTAATGAACTTATCATTAATTTAACTAAACTCAACTTTTAACTGATTTTATCCTTTTACGGAACTTATTCTTTTAATGAACTTATCTTTTACCAAATTTTTCTTTAAACTGAACTTATGATTACACACAATTTATCGTTTTAATGAACTTATACATAAACTGAACCTATCCCCATACTGAACTTATCCACATACTGAACTTATCCCCATACTTAACACACAATTTATCGTTTTAATAAACTTATCCCAATACTGAACTTATCCTCGTACTGAACTCATCCTCATACTGAACTCATCCCCATACTGAACTTATCCCCTACTGAACTTATCCTCATACTGAACGTATCCTTATACTGAACTTATCGTCGCACTGAACTTATCGCCATACTGAACTTATCCATATACTGAACTCATCCTCATACTGAACTTATCCCCATACTGGACTTATCCATATACTGAACTTATCCATATACTGAACTTATCCTCATACTGAACTTATCCACATGCTGAACTTATCCTCATATTGAACTTATCCTCATATTGAACTTATCCCCGTACTGAAATTATCCTCATGCTGAACTTATCTTTATTCTGAACTTATCCCCATACTGAACACACCCCCGTACTGAACTTATCCCCATACTGAACTCATCTTCATACTGAACTTATCCTCATGCTGAGCTTATTCTCATTCTGAACTTATCCATATACTGAACTTATCACCCTACTGAACTTATCCTCATACTGGAATTATCCATATACTGAACTTATCCCTACACTTAACTTATCTTCATACTGAACGTATCCCCATACTGGACTTATCCCCATACTGATTTTATCCATATACTGAACTTATCCCCATACTGAACTTATCCCCTTATGAACTTATCCTCATACTGGACTTATCCATGTACTGAACTTATCCTTATACTGAACGTATCCCTACACTTAATTTATCCCATACTGAACTTATCCCATACTGGACTTATCCTCATACTGAACTCATCCTTCAACTGAACTTATCCCCATACTGAACACACACCCATACTGAACTTATCCCCATACTGAACTTATCCCCATACTGGACTTATCTATATACTGAACTTATCCCCATACTGGACTTATCCATATACTGAACTTATCCCCATACTGGACTTATCCATATACTGAACTTATCCCCATACTGAACTTATCCCCATACTGAACTCATCTTCATACTGAACTTATCCTCATGCTGAGCTTATTCTCATTCTGAACTTATCCATATACTGAACTTATCACCCTACTGAACTTATCCTCATACTGGAATTATCCATATACTGAACTTATCCCTACACTTAACTTATCTTCATACTGAACTTATCCCCATACTGGACTTATCCCCATACTGAACTTAGCCATATACTGAACTTATCCCCATACTGAACTTATCCCCATACTGAACTTATCCTCATACTAAACTTATCATCATACTGAACTTATCTTCATACTGGACTTATCCATATACTGAACTTAGCCCCATACTGAACTCATCCTCATACTGAACTTATCCTCATACTGAACACACCCCCATACTGAACTTATCCCCATACTGAACTCATCCTCATACTGCACTTATCCTCATGCTGAACTTATTCTCATTCTGAACTTATCCATATACTGAACTTATCCCCATTCTGAACTTATCCACATACTGAACTTATCCTTATACTGAAATGTCAAAAAATACAAAAAATGTCAAACATCACTAGTAACCATTCCCATAGGCCATTTTCCAATTTCCAATTCCCAATGTTCATTTAGTTCTCAAAAATAAGTTAAAAGCAAGATTTTATTTTGTAAGAAATGAAATTGAAGCAAATTTTTGTGATTTTTTTCCACTTTCTTCAAATAAACGGCAATAAAAACGTCGAAATCCACGAAATTGGTGCAATTTCAACAGCAATTGCCGACGTTTGTGAAGAATTTTTCATCAAAAAATCAATAAAATTTGATGTCATTCTTTATGGTGAGCCTACAAGCCGCCTATTTGACATTATTGATGGACTTCTTGATAAAATTGTAAGTCATTCTCCGATAGTTGTTGAACATGTTAAAACCATTTCTAGATGGCATCACTCAATGGAACGATCAGCTGTGATTTTTGTCAGCAACGAATATTTTTTGAATGAATTTTCAAATTTTGCAAAGCTTGGGAACAATTTTGGAAGTGAATTGACATTTTTAACATTTTATGAAGAAGTTTTTTACTATTTTTTCAACCAAAAAAAGCCGCAGGGTGAATTCCTGACTGACCAGACGTCGGTTAGGGATCATCAAATATTTATTGGCAACTTTCGACATGCTGACACAATTGAATTAATCACGATTAATATTATTAGTGAAGATTATTGCAATAAAGCAAAATTTAACTCGGTTAATCGATTTATTAAGTCAAGCAGAACATGGATGAGCAACTTGACAGCATACAACAGGTTTAATACCTTCTATGGATGTCATATGACTGTCCTTGATGATTGGGGTCCATATCTGTATCCAAACGTTGGCAATGATCGAGTCATCGAATGCTTCAGAAAGGAACGAGAAGATTGCGTGACTTTACTAACTTATGTAGCAGCAACCAACGATCTGCAAGGGTTTACACTTGACATTTTCAAAATGGCGGGAAAAATTGCAAATTTTACACAAAGCTTTAACATTCATGCTTTACGTCATGAGACGATTGGACTAATAAATCCAATTGTTCGAACATATGTTGGAAGTTATGATTCAGTCTTTTCTGGATATTCACCAACGTCATTGACTTTTGATGGAAGTTACATCTTGGCTGCAACTCCACCTGAATTCTATAATAATTATGAGAAACTTTGGCTGCCATTCGATCGTGCTACGTGGACCATCTTGTTCTTAATGTTTGTAGCTATATTTACTGTCATTTTCTGGTTACACTTCATGCCTAAATCTTTAAGGAACTCTATTTTTGGTCGTGAAATTAAAAGTCCAGCACTGAATTTCGTTCAAATATTTTTTGGAATTCCACAAGAAAAACTACCGACTGCTTCAATTCCTTGCTTCATTCTTATACTCTTTATTGGATTTTGTCACATTTTTCGAACTTGCTATCAAAGTATGTCATTTGAGTTGATGACTAGTGACGTTAGGAAGCCACCGCCAAAAAAAATTCAGGATTTGATAGATAGAAACTATACGATATTGTCTTGTGCTGATGGACATGAGGATATTTTAAATGAAATTCTTGCTGAAGAGAAAAGGAGGTAAGTTCTGATGATGTCAAAAATGGGGTTCAAAGGTCATCAAAATAGGTACGAAAGGTATGAAAATGAGGTAGGAATGTCTTTTAAAAGGGGTAGGAATGTCACTAAGAAAGGGTACGAATGTCATCAAAATGGATACGAAGGTCTTCAAGAAGGGGTAGGAAAGACAAAGGACAAGGTCATCAAGAAAGGGTACGAAGCGCATCAAAAAGGGGTAGGAAAATCTATTAAAACGGATAAGAAGGTCATCAAAAACGGAACAAACGTCATCAAAATGGGTCCAAAGATTTTCCACAAGGGGTAGGAAAGACATCAACAAGGGGTGTGAAAGTTATCTAAAAGGGTTAGGAAGTTCATCAAAAAAGGGTACGAACGTAATCAAAATGGGTACGAAGGTTTTCATGAAGAGGTAGGAAAGACATCAACAAGGGTGTGAAAGTTATCTAAAAGGAGTAGGAAGTTCATCAATAAAGGGTACAAAGGTCATCAAGAAAGGTTACGAACGTAATCAAAATGGGTACGAAGGTTTTCATGAAGGGGTAGGATAGACATCAACAAGGGGTGTGAAAGTTATCAAAAAGGGTACGAAGGTCATCAAGAAAGAGTACGAAGGTCATCAAAATGGGCACGAAGGTCTTCAAGAAGGGGTAGGAAAGACATCAACAAGGGGTGTGAACGTTATCATAAATGGGTTGGAAGGACTTCAACATGGGTACCAAGGTCATCAAAAAAGGGTACGAAGGTCATCAAAAAAAAAGTACGAAGGTCATCTTAAAGGGGTTCAAACGTCATCAAAACGGGTACAAAGGTCTTCAACAAGGGGGAAGGAAAGACATCAACAAGGGGTGTGAAAGTTATCTAAAAGGGGTAGGAAGTTCATCAAAAAAGGGTACAAAGGTCATCAAGAAAGGTTACGAACGTAATCAAAATGGGAACGAATGTCTTCATGAAGGGGTAGGAAAGAAATCATCAAGGGGTGTGAAAGTTATCAAAAAGGGTACGACGGTCATCAAGAAAGAGTACGAAGGTCATCAAAATGGGCACGAAGGTCTTCAAGAAGGGGTAGGAAAGACATCAACTAGGGGTGTGAACGTTATCATAAAGGGGTTGGAAAGACTTCAAAATGGGTACCAAGTTCATCAAAAAAGGGTACGAAGGTCATCAAAAAAAAGTACGAAGGTCATCTTAAAGGGGTTCAAACGTCATCAAAATGGGCACAAAGGTCTTCAAGAAGGGGTAGAAAAGACATCAACAAGGGGGATGAAAGTTATCAAAAATGGGTTGAAGGTTATCAAAAAAGGGTACGACGCTTTATCATTCCTTTTTTTAATTGCAGGCCCACAACAATAATAGAAACGGATTGTAGTCAAATCATCAAATCATATTGTGACAATTTTAATAAAATAGACGCGAAGCTAGCATTCTTCATGGAAGAAATTCAGTACACGACTAGAAATTCATTTTGTAAGGGAGCTGGAGTGAAGCTGAAAAACTTTAAAAAAGAAGCAATGGTTTCAGCTTTATTTACGCTCAAAAATAGCTTTCTGTTTGACACATTCAATCAGCTTATGGATAAAATAGTTCCAGCTGGAATTCCACAATATTTGATCAAGTATCATGAATTCAACATGTTTAAAGTCTTTGTGCCAGCTGAAGTTAGCGCAATTAGAGTTTTGACAGTTCAGGACCTTGAATATGGATTTGTGTTGTGGCTTGGTGCTTGTGGAATTTCTTTGGCTGGATTTTTATTGGAATTAATGTGGTTCTATGTTGTAGTATGTTTTAAGAATTTAACTGGATTGTGGATTGTGCTTACAATTGTTAAGTTTAAGTTGAGGATTTGAAAATAAAATAAAGTTACTTTTGTCACTTCATTCACATTGTGGAAATCAAAGGGAATCACAGAGAAGTAAACGTGTTGGGGGGCGAGGGGGAGGGGAAGGGGGTTCCTTGTGTCAATTCATTTACATTGTAGAAATCTGAAGGAAATCACAGAGAAGTAAGGGAGTTTGGGGGGGGGGGGGGGGGGGGGTACTTGTGTCACCCCCCTTTCCCCCCCCCCCTCCCTCCACTTTTGGTTTTTTTTATGTTTTAGGCGTTTTTAAGAAATTCGTTAATAAAAACTTTTTAAGTTATTTTTTTCATAAAGCTGTTGTCCCCCTTTTGTCAAAAATTGCAAAAAAAGAAGATTTTTTTTTTATTTATTTCTTAAACCATGTAGTCAATAATTAGATGAAATTCTACAACATATGGATATTATCCTGCTGCCTAGCACTATCAAATTGTAATTTAAGCATCGACAACACAGACACTGATGCAACTTCAACAGCAATTGCAGAAATTTGTCAAGAATTTTTCATCAAAAGATCGATAGAGTTTGACATCATTTTTTATGGAAAGTCTCAAAGTCGTTTGAATGACATTGTCAATGGTCTGGTGGATAAAATTGAACATAAGCTTCCTATTACTGTTAAGTATATCTGGGATGTTTTTCGTTGGGACTACAGATTGAGTCGATCAGCTGTAATTTTCATCAACTTTAAGATATGTTTTGTAGAATTTTTAAAATGGACGTCATTTGGGAATTTATTTCCGAAAGAACTGACAATTTTGATTTATAATGAAGATGGACTTTACAACTTGATTGAGTTATTAAGGAATTATGGGAGTTCTTATAAGTCAGACGTTGTATCCGTCCTGCATCAAGCATTTTTCATTGCTGATTTTAAGTTCAGCAATAGTGTTGATTTATTCACAATTACACATTTTCAAAGTTCCAGCTGTGCTCAATATAGTATTTATCCTATCAATAGATTCTTTAAACCTAGTCGAAAATGGCTTGGAAAGTTGAAATTTCTTAATAAATTTGCCAACCTTTATGGATGTCCAATGACAATTCTCGGGAATTTCAGTCATTACTTGTATCCAAAAGTTGGAATTCATGAAATTAACGAACATTTCATCACTGATCAAGAAAAGAGTCATTACATGCTTACATACGGTGCTGTAACTTTTGGACTGCAAGGATTCATAGTTGATATTATTGACATGCTGGCCACAGCTATGAACTTCACACCAATCTATAAAATTCTATATGAAGATCGTGAACTGGAAATTCTTATTGAGCCAGTCGCTAGAATATTTATTGAACCAATTGGATATTTTTTTGATGGCATTGCATCGACGTCTTTTACACTTGACAGTGGTTTTATTATAGTTGCCACACCGAATGAATTTTATACAGCTTATGAGAAGCTTTGGCTTCCTTTTGATCGTCCAACTTGGTTGCTCTTGTTAACGACCTTTGTTGTTGCTTTTCTTATAATTTTTGGTCTTAACTTTGTGCCAATAACTGTAAAAAACTTAGTATTAGGACAAGAAGACACTAGTCCAGCATTAAATATCATTCAAATATTTTTCGGAATTTCACAAATAAAGTTGCCAAGAGCATCAATTCCTCGCTTTATTCTCATGCTGTTTATTGGATTTTGTTTGATATTTCGAACTTGTTATCAAAGCATATCATTTGAGCTGATGACGAGTGACGTCAGGAAGCCACCACCAAAAATTTTCAAAGATTTGGTTGAGAGGAATTACACGATACTATCATGTGCACATGGGCATGATAGAATACTAAATGAAGTTATTAGTGACGAAAACAGCAGGTTGGTTTGCTAAGAGCGATGTTAGGTGCGGATTTGGCAGGAATTAAAAGAGGGAGAGGGGGCAAAAAATTTTAGGGGGGGGGGGGATAATTTAGGGGGGTGGGGGATTTTTGTGAATTGAGGATCAAATTCCATGAAAATGGATGCACATTTCAGGTCATGTCACCCAAGCCAGGGGCGTTGTCAGGAATTAAAAGTGGGGGGGGGGCAAACATTTTTAGGGGGGTGGGAGATTTGTGAATTGAGGATCGAATTCCATGCAAATGGATGCAAATTTCATGTCATGTCACCCAAGCCAGGGGCGTTGTCAGGAATTAAAAGTGGGGGGGGGCAAACATTTTTAGGGGGGTGGGAGATTTGTGAATTGAGGATCGAATTCCATGAAAATGGATGCACAATTCATGTCATGTCACCCAAGCCAGGGGCGTTGTCAGGAATTAAAAGTGGGGGGGGGCAAACATTTTTAGGGGGGTGGGAGATTTGTGAATTGAGGATCAAATTCCATGCAAATGGATGCAAATTTCATGTCATGTCACCCAAGCCAGGGGCGTAGTCAGGAATTTGAAGAGGGGGGGGGGGGGGGCAAAAATTTTGTGGTGGGAAGCAAAATAATTTAGGGAGTTGGGGGATTTTTGTGCATCGAGGATCGAATTTCATGCAAATGGACGCACATTTCATGTCATTCATGCCCCCCCTTCCCTTGCTCCTCAAATAATATATAAATTAATTTAATTCCAATCATGTAGCTTTTTCCACGCTCTTGTGTTTTGTGAGAAGAGGGGGGGGGGGGGGGGGGGGGTAGGGGGTTGCAGAAAATGATGGGGTCATAAAGCATCATTACTTTTATAACAAATTAATTTTTTTTTTAGAATAAACGTTGAAGTTGAAAGTTTTTGCAGCAACATTTCAAAGAGATATTGCGACAGTTTTGATAAAGTTGAAGCGAAATTAGCATTCTTTTTTGAAGACTTACCATACGCAATAACTCAGTTTGTGTGTAAAGGATCTGCAGTCAAATTGAAACATTTTAGAAAAGAATATCAAATTGTAGCTTTAAGTACATTCATAAATAGCATCTTGTATGTTAATCTGAATAAGCTGATGAACAAAATAGTTCCAACTGGAATTCCACAACATTTGTTCAAATATCACGAAACTAATTTAATTAAATTATATGAGCCTTTTGTTGACCGGAGTCCGAAAGTCTTAACAGTCGAGGATTTAGCTCATGGATTTGTGTTATGGATTGGTACTTGTGGAGTCGCTTTTATTGGATTTTTATTGGAATTCTTGTGGTTTTATGGTGTAAAATATTTAAAAGATTTGATAGGTTTGTGGATGTTAATAATGACTATTAAGCACAGATTAAAGACTTTAACTATGTAAGCCTTATTCTGTTGATTTCTTTGTTCCATGGCTGCTGGAACTTCCAAAAGGAAATCTTCATTTCCAAAATCTAAAGAAAGTGGACCAGGGATGTTGCAGGGCTGAAGTTTTGATTATTTTTGGACAACCTATGAAATTTCCTGAGTCAAAAATAAAGGACATGGAAGGAGCAGCCTTCAAAGGATCCAAAATCAGAAGGTCAGTCAATTTGACCACTGACTGCACCCCTGCTTTTCTCAATCCTCCGTCGAACTAAAAATGTCAGTGAAAAGTTTAAAAGAAAAATGAATTTTTACAAAATTTTAATTATTTTTTGCTGCACAGTTCAAGTAAGTTCCAAACTAATCATGAACAGCTCCGACATTGAGTCAGTTTCAGCAGCAATTGCCGAAGTTTGTCAAGAATTTTTCATCAAAAAATCAATCGAGTTTGACGTCATTCTGTATGGAAAGTCTACAGGTCGACTCAATGACATTGCTGGTCATCTAATTGCGAAGTTAACAAGTCAATCGAAAATAACTGTAAAGTATGTCCGGAAAATTAACAATTGGCACCACAAGCTTAAACGATCAGCAGTGATTTTTGTCAGCAGTGAATTTTTTTTGAATGAATTTTCAAACTTTGCAAAATTTGGCAACATTTTTCCGATAGATTTGACATTTTTAACTTATTATGAGCATATTATTGATGTCATGCTGAAGCATGCAATGTCACTAAATATCAAATACAAAAATGACCGGATTCCATTCAAGTCCTCACAATTTTTTCTTGGAACTACAAACTCTGGTGAATTTGTAAGTTTATTGACTATTGACAATTTTAGTGACAAGTCATGCAACAATCCACTGATCTTTATCATCAATAAATTCAATAAAACTAGCAGGAATTGGATTGAACCTCTTAAATGCTACAAGAAGTTCGTCAACTTCTATGGATGTCCACTGATTGTCTCAGACATGTTTGGACCTTATTTGTATCCAAAAAGAAGATTTGCAGAAATTTCGGAATGCTTTACAAGAGACCCGAAAAATTGCTTGGCTTTATTGACTTATCTAGCTGCAACTACTGGTCTTCAAGGTGTCGCTGTCGATTTATTCAACATGGCAGCTAAAATTACAAATTTTAAGCCTAGCTATGAACTACGAGTTAATGAAGTTAGACCAATGATACCAAAAAGACCACCGGAAGTTGCTGTTTATGTCAGTAATTACGATCAACTTCTAAAAGGCTATGCACCGACCTCCTTAAACTTTGCAAGTAGATTCATTCTAGCTGCAACTCCGAGCGAGTATTACAATAATTATGAGAAGCTGTGGCTTCCATTTGACTTTACTATCTGGATACTTTTGCTACTTACACTTGTCCTTGCATTTGCTGTCATTTTTGGTCTTCATTTTGCTCCTAAATTTATAAGGAAGACTGTCATTGGTGTAAATATCGCAAGTCCAGGATTAAATTTCATCCAAATCTTTCTCGACAGCTCATTGACAAAATTACCTAAATCTACACTTGCTCGCTTCATTCTCATAATGTTCATTTGGTTCTGTTTAATATTTCGTACTCTATATCAAAGTAAGTCATATGATTTAATGACAAGTGATGTGAGGAAGGCACCACCAGTCACTGTAGAGGATTTGATTGAAAGGAATTACACAATTGTGACATTTAAATCACATGACAGATATTTGAATGAAATGATTCCTGATGTAACAAGCAGGTAAGTAATAAAGGGGTATTCAACTATGACTCATGGGGTACTCAACTATGATTCAGGAGGGGGCTCTACAATGACTCGAGGGGTATCAAACAAGGACTTAAAGTGTATTCAACTATGACTACGGCACTTTTGTCTTCAAGGGGTACGCAACTTTTATTTAAAAACTACGAAACTATTGCTGAAAAAGTACACAATCATGAATCAAGAAGTATCCAACTATGATTCAAGGGGGTTTCAAACTATAATTTTAGCCCTGTGGATGCCCATCCATCCATCTATGACTCAAAAGATATGCAAATGTGACGCAAAGGGTACAAATTGTGTGCTAATGGGTAAGAAACTAAGATTAAGGGTACACAAATATGACTCAAGGATGGGTTTAAACTTTAAATCAAGGGCTATGCAAGCATGACTCAACATTTATCAAACTATGTCTCGAGGGGTATCAAACAAGGCCTTAAAGGGGACTTAACTATGACTAAGCACTTTAATTCAAGGATTATGCATTTTTTATTCAAAGGGTACGATTCTATTACTTAATGGGTACAAACCTTTTGCTCTAGAAGTACACAACCATTAATTAAGGGGTATCCAACTATGACTCAAGGGGTTTTTAAAAATGACACAAGATTATCCAATTGTCACTCAAGGAGGACTCAACTCAAGGGCATCCAATTATGTTTCAAGGGGTACGAAACTGTTACTCAAAGGGTATGCAAATATGACCAGGATACACAGCTATGACTTAAACAGTATTTAACTAAGACTTATTAGTTATCCAGCTATGACATAGTGGATATTAAACTATGACTTAAGAGGTTTGCAACTATGAACTAAGGGGTATCCAACTATGGACTAAAGGGTATCCAACTATGACTTTTTGGGTAAGCTTCTATGACCCTAAGAGTACATAGCTCAAGGGCATCCAATTGCGCTACAAAGGGTAAACAACTACGACGCAAAAAATATCCAACTTTTCAAAAATATCAAATTTCAATTTTTCAGCATAAATCTAAAGATTCATGAGAATAGCATGGACTACATTCAAACATATTGCAACAACTTTGACAGATCAGATGCAAAGCTAGCTTTTTTCTTAGAATATGTCCAATATGTCATGTTAAATTCAGTCTGTAAAGGAGCGGCAGTCCAACTTAAGAACTTCAGAGCAAACTCACAACTATCAGTTCTATTCACAGTCAAGAATAGCTTCATTCACAGGACATTGAATGAAATTTTGGAAAAAATCGTTCCAGCTGGAATTCCTCAATATCTTGTTAATTATCATGAGATTAATTTGTATGGAAAATATGATTCTTTTGTTATGTACGGTCCAACAGTGTTGACAGTTGAGGATTTAGCTCATGGATTTGTGTTGTGGCTTGGCGCTTGCGGAGTGTCTTTTATTGGATTTTTATTGGAACTTTTGTGGTTTTATGTTGTAGATTATTTAAGAGATTTGTTGGGTTTGTGGATATTTGTGACATTTTTGGTGCAGAAGTTGTGAATTTTTTAAAATTAGGTAATAAAAGATTGTTGGAAGTTTTGATCTAGAATCTGAAAGGCGCGAGAAAGAAAGTTTGCAAAGACTTTTGAATTCCAGTGTGAATTGTAATTACAAGTATGAAAATAATTGTTTTGATTGACTAAAGCGCATTTTTTTCAGAACATTGTTTAATTGGAAAGCTAGCAATATTAGTTCAGAATAAGGTTTTTTTGGATGCCAGACAAACAAACAGACATCTGACAGGTTTTCAGAAATATCTGCTACCAAAAGTGCTCAGTACATGGAAAATGAGTGGTAAAATTCAAAAAAATAAAAAGATGGTGTTTAAAATATTTTTAATAACTTCCTGCTGCCTAGTCGTGACTCAATGTGGCATAAAAATTGATTTTACTGAAATTGAAGCCATATCAACAGCAATTGCAGACGTTTGTCAAGAATACTTCATCAAAAAATCGATAGAATTTGACGTCATTGTCTATGGCGAGTCTCAAGATCATCTGAATGACATTATCGATTGTCTGCTTGATAAGATTGTGTATCAGCTTCCTATTGCTGTCCAGCATGTTAAAGATGATCATGCATGGGATCAAAGATTAACTAAATCAGCTCTGATTTTCTGCAGCAGTGAATATTTCCTAAATAAATTCTCGGATATCACAAAACTCGGAAACATTTTTCCAAAAGAATTTATTTTTTTGACATATTATAAGAATCTTGTTCATGTCATGATGAGACATGCAAGGACGACTAGCAAGAGATACTTAAATGACCGGACATCAGTCATGTCCCATCAATATTATATTGGAAATTCACATTATGGTGAATCTGTGATTTTAATGACAATTGATCACTTTAGTTCCAAATTATGCAACAGTCCTCAACTTTATGTGATTAATAAGTTTAATAAATTCACAAAAGTATGGAACAATCCACTTGAGTACTATAAAAAGTTTGACAACTTCTTTGGATGTCCACTGATTGTCTCAGATAATTTTGGACCTTATTTGTACCCTAAAGAGAAGTCCAAGGAAGTTTTGGAATGTTTTACAAAAGAATTTGAAAGATGCTTAACTTTACTGACTTATTTGGCCACAAAAGTTGGATTTCAAGGATTTGCAGTTGACATTTTCAGCATATTGTCGAAATCTTTGAATTTTACACCAAATTATGATCTTCGTATGAATACAAAAATGTCACAACTGCCAATTGAATCACCAGAAGTTGGAATCTTTGTTAGCACATACAGAGAAGTCAGCTCCGGCTATGCACCGACTGCACTTCACTTTGTCAATAGTTATCTTCTAGCAGCTACTCCGAGTGAATTTTATAACAATTATGAGAAGCTTTGGCTTCCATTTGATGGAGTTACGTGGCTTCTTTTGTTAATCACATTCCTTTGTGGATATTTAATCATTCTTGGACTTCACTTTGCACCTAAATCTATTAAAAACTCAATAATTGGTGTTAACATTACAACTCCAGCATTGAACCTAGTTCAAGTATTTCTTGATAATTCATTGACCAAACTTCCAAAGACTTCACTTGCTCGCTTCATTTTGATGCTGTTCATTGTTTTTTGTTTGATATTTCGGACTCTTTATCAGAGCAAATCCTTTGACTTAATGACTAGTGACATTAGGAAGCCACCACCATGTGATGTTCAAGATTTGATTATCAGGAACTACACAATAGTGTCAAATGCACATGGACATGATGAAATTTTGAAGGAACTAATTCCAGATTTAGACAGGTGGATACAACTGCAATTTTTAATATATAGTTTAAACGGAATGCAACTTTTAATCAAGGGGTGTGAAACTTTTATTCGAGTTACACGTAACTTTTGATAAAGGGGCACAAAACATTTAAGCAAAGGGGTGTGAAATTTTTTTTGAGTTGCACGTTTCTTTTGATCAAGGAGCACAAAATATTTAAGTAAAGGGGTGTGAAATTTATTTTTGAATTGCACGTAACTTTTTATTAAGGAGTACAAAACTTTTAAGCGGAGGGGTTTAAAACTTTCAATTAAAAAGTATAAAACTATCAAAAAAGGGGTGCAAAACTATGAAAAAAGTTGAACGAAACTTATTACAAAGGGGTATGAACTATTAATAAAGGGGTGTGGAACTTTTCATCAAGGGGTATGGAAATTTTGATCAAGGGGTATGACAGCTTTAATCAAGAGGTTTAAAAATTCTGTGCACGGGGTATCAAAAACATGATGATCAAGGGGCATGCAAGTGTCAATAAAAAATATTTAACATTTCACCAGAGGGGTTAGCAACATTTTTAAAGAAAAATCCTTTATTTTCAGAATACACCTTATAGTTCACGATAATAACATTGAAAGTCAGCAAGTATATTGCAATAATTTCGACAAACCAGAAGCAAAGCTAGCTTTTTTCCTAGAGAATGTCCAATACATCATGCAAAACTCAATCTGCAAAGGAGCTGCAGTCAAGGTTAAGAACTTTAAAGGAGATGGTGAAGTTCCAGTGCTGTATACACTCAGTAACAGCTTTTTATACAAAACATTGAATGAAATTTTGGAACAAATGATTCCAGCTGGAATTCCACAATATTTGGTCAAGTATCACGAAGAAAATTTGTTTGGAACTTTCGTTCCTTTAGTTGCTAGTGGTCCGAGTGTACTCACAATTGAGGATTTAACTCATGGATTTGTGTTGTGGTTTGGTGCTTGTGGAGTGTCTTTTGTCTCATTTTTATTGGAACTGATGTTCTTGCGTGCCACAGTTTGGTTGAAAAAATTAATTAAATTGTGGACTTTATTGAAATTTATAAAATCTAAAATAATAAATTAAAAAATGATTTTTCGGCAATTTATTTTATTTTTGTACTTAATTGCTCAAAAATCTTGTGAATTATTGATTGATGTTGCCAGGAATAATAAAGAAGTTGAGGCAGTCTTGACAGCAATTGCAGAAGTTTGTGAAGAATTTTTCATCAAAAAATCGATAGAATTTGACGTCATTTTATATGGAACGATAACAGATCAAGTTGGTGACATAGCAGACCTTTTAATTCATAAGGTTGCACCAATCAGCATAGTTCATGTCGAGTACATTGATATTTGGCATCATAAACTTGAATGATCAGCTGTGATTTTGTGCAGCACTAACATATTTTTCATGAAATTTTCGTATCGTGCAAGCCTTGGAAATGATTCTCAGAAAAAATTAAAGTTTTTGACTTATTATAGATATGCTGCTGATTTAATAATGATGGAATATGAGCCATCCAACCACAGCTATATCTTTGATAAAACAGATTTTATGTCTTACCAATATTTCATTGGAAGTTCCTTAAATGAAAAATCTATTGACTTGATGACTTTTGAGAACTTTGATGCGACATCATGCAATAAGCCAGTGCTGCATATTGTCAGCATGTTCAATATATCATCTCGGTCTTGGTCTACAAAGTTTGATAGCTATGAAAAATTCATCAACTTTAATGGATGTCCATTAGAAGTTACAGAACATTTCGGATCATCGCTATACATTAAAGGAACCAGCAAAGTCCATGAATGCTTTTCAATGGGCCGAGAAAATTGCTTAAATTTACTTATTGAGCTTTCTAAACGAGACCAATTTCAAGGATTTACAGTCGATATTTTCAAAATGGCTGCAAATATTGGAAATTTTAAGCCAAGCTTTATGCTGCGACAGGATTACTATACATCTGGTGACATTAAACTGCTTTCATTTGCTCCAAAAGTTGGCATTTTTGTTGGTGTTTATGGGGATATGCTGAATGGCTATGCACCAACTTCACTGACTTTTGACAGTCGATTCCTTTTGGCAGTCACTCCAAGTGGATTTTACACAAGTTATGAGAAGCTTTGGCTACCATTCGATAATGCAATATGGACTTTACTATTCCTTATATTCCTTACAGCTTTTACCATCATTTTTATTTCAAGATTTTGGCCTAAAACTCTCAGGAACTTAATTTTTGGTAACGAAATTACGAATCCAGCTTTAAATGTTGTTCAAGCATTTTTCGGAATCTCACAAATGAAGTTGCCGACTACATCAGTGTCACGCTTTATTCTCATGCTTTTTATTGGATTCTGTTTGGTGTTTCGGACCTGCTATCAAAGTAAGTCTTTTGATTTTTTGACAACTGATGTGAGGAAGCCACCACCAAAGACAATTAAGGACTTGATTGATAAAAAATACACAATTGTGACTTGTGCACGTGGACATGATCGAATTTTAAAAGATATTGTCCTTGAAGGATATGGCAGGTATGTAGAAGCCTCTTTTTCCAACATTACCTTAGCTCAACCTATAAATTCTTTATTTTAGTGAAAACGTAAAAGTTCATAAATATTGCGTGGAAAATGTCGCACTTTATTGCTCGAATTATGACAAAGTGGATGCAAAACTAGCTTTTTTCTTAGAGGAAATTGGATACGTTTCAATAAACTCGATATGCAAGGGATCTGCAATAAAAATGAAGAACTTTGAAAGAGAAGCTCAAACATCAGTTTTGTATACAAACAGGAACAGCTTCATCTTCGAAATTTTGAACAAATTAATGGAAAGAATTGTTCCAGCTGGAATTCCTCAATATTTGAACAAGTATCATGAATCTAATGTTTATAGAACTTATTATCCTATAATTGATATTGACCCAAAAGTTCTTACACTACAAAACCTAGAATATGGATTTGTTCTTTGGATTGGATCGTGTGGAATCTCAGCTGTTGGATTTTTAATGGAACATTTATGGCTGAAAGGCAGAAGAGTTTGTCGATCTATCATTGGTCTGTGGATGCTGATGAGTATATTGAGAATAAGATTAAGGAATTGATTTATGTAGAATTGTAATTAGAAAATAGAATAAAACTGATATTAGTTTATGAACATAACCTCAATTTAATGTGCTTAACTTCCAGTGTGCTAAAGGGGGAAACAACGAGATGAGAAAATGTTATAATAGGAAATTTTAAAATGCTTTCTGATCTACTACCCAACCCCCTCTCCCCCTCTCCCCCTCCCCACCTCTCCCTCGTTGAAGACAAAGCTTTTTCAATAAAGGTAAAAAGCTTGGAATTTGAAAAGGAGGCAATAGAAGTTTTGAAAGGAAGGAAAGTAAAGAAGAGACCCCCCCCCCCCTTCTACAACCTGGCTGCATAATATTTCGATTATATCTAAAACGTTTTACTGAAAACTCTAAAACTAGCAACTAATTATATTTCCCATTACGTTGTTATCTCCCTGGGAAAAAGTAGAAAATAAGGAATAATTCTATAGTTAAACTCTTAAATCAAACCAAAGGCAAATGAATTTTAAAATATATTTCACATTTTTCTCAACGCAGCTCGAACATTTATCCAAAATCTTCCAAAAGACAAATGAATCATTCGAAAGTAATCATAAGTTTAAACCCAAATTCACAAAGCATCTTTAATGAACCTGAGACCACAAAAATTCGGAACTAATATGAATCTAATAAATATCAAAATCAGCAATGTTCTTTTTGTTGTTGAGAGCAATCAAATGAAATTGTAAACAAAACTTTCTTCCTTGTCAGTGAGCTCTAGTTTCATTTCATGATCCACAAAAAAAAAGTTTGTTCGTTTTTTTGGTGCATTTTTGAAAACTTGTTTAAAAAAAAAGGGGAGCTTAACAATACACTTTGTTTGTTCGTTCGGCTAGTGGATCTGAGATCTCATTTACCTATCTGGCTGGCTTAGTAGCGAAAACTCGGAACTGGAAGAGCTGTCCGAGAAAAACAACAAGCTTCACATGTTGCGGAGGGGAAAAGGTGGTCAAAGAGGGGAGAGGGGGGTCAAGGAAGGGAGAGGAGAGACAGAGGGCAAACCCATATTTTTGATTCAGGACATGAATTGTACCTGACTGGATCGATCTACATGACTTCAACATGAATTTACTGATCTCCAAAAGCAAAATGCGCTTAGTTCGTTTTTTACAAATTAAACTTTTATACTAGTTTTTTAAAACAATGGAAGTGAGATAATTGATCAGTTTGTTAAGCCATGTGTTGAATTTTAAATATTGTTTTTTAAGTTTTTTAAGTGATTAATTAAAAGATTTATGAATAAATTTTAGTTCTAGATGATTTAACATCAATTAATGTTGGTAAGGAAAACTTTTTATGATTATTTACACCTTTTTTAAATTTTAAATTTTAATTTTTATATTTTGTATCCAGAAATGACTGAACAAAACCGTAAACGAACTGCCTCACAATGTAATGAACCTGAAGCTTTTGAGCAAGTAAATGATAAACTTCCTGAGTCTATCCAATGTTATAAAGATAATGCATTAATATTGACAACTAAAGATCCAAAAGAAAAAGTATCAAAATTATTTCGAAAACTTCAAAACGATTATAATTTAAAAAGGAAAATTAATTTTCATCATTTTTACTTTAATGTTGATGAAAACTTAATTCTTAATTATATAAATCCTTTAAAAAACGAAAAGTTTAATGAATCTCCAATTAAAGTCAATTATTTTCAATTAATAAATGATTATGCTGATAAAATAAATCTTCAAGGAATTGATGAATCCAAAAAGTTGGAGCATTTTGAATCTTTAAGACTAAAATCACAACAAAGAATCAAAGAATATGAAGAAATTAAGCTTAATCATCGTTCAATTCTTGAAAATACAACAAATCCAGACGAGAAACTCAAACAAATAAATATTTTAAAAGATTTACAAACAAAAATTGACGAATGTGATGTTTTTACAATTGTTAATTATTTCAATCCAAGCTCAATTAAATTTTACAACAATAATGAAGATGACGAACTGTATTTAGAAGTTGAAAGTAAAATTAATGTTAAAATTCAAGAATTACTGACAATATTTCCGACTGAATTGTGTTATTTAACTGAAGATGACAAGAAAAATGACATGAATCGATCAAAACAATCTTTTGAGACTTTAATGACTGAACAAAAACAATTAAAAGATTCAATTTCTGAACTAGAAGAGAATGAACAAAATGAAGAATTGTTGGACGAGTTAAAAAAGAAATTAAAAATAAACATTGAGGATATTGAGAATTGCAAACTTTGGGATATTTTTAACAAGCCTTATTGTGGCGTAATAAAATCAATAAAAAATTCATTTAATGGATATTCGAAATTAAAGCCAACAATTTTTTTATTATCTGTAAAAGATCATACAACTTATGAATCAAGTTTAATTAAAAAATATTATCATGATGTCTTAAATAGTGACAATTGGTCAAAAATTCGAAAAATATTAAACACATCAGAAAGAAGAAAACGAGAAATTGTTCAGAAAAAATTAGAAATTCAACAAAAAGCAGATTTTTATAAAGCAAAGCCATCGCATTTACTTTGTGTTATTACATACAGAGATTCAATATTTATTGTTGATGGATTATTTGATGGATTTTTAATAAATCTTGCCGATAAAAATATGCAACATGCTATAAGTGCCATTCCTTGTAGTGCTTCCATATATAAATTATTAGAACAGTTTGGATATAAAAATAAAAGAGGATTTAGTAATTCTGCAAAAAATTCATCAATTCCATATTCAAGTGGAACTAAAATCACATCGGTACTCATTCCAAACTTTATTCAATTTAATGAACAATTGAGAGATGAAGCAATAAAATTAAATGTCAATCCAATAAAATATATTAAAGATGAGAAAGAAAAAATGAGAAATGAAAGAAAATTAAATAAAAATTTAAGAGGATTGCCATTTTTAAAAGAGAGAATTAGATTTTGTGTAAAAGCCAATCCATTGACAAACTTTTGTGAATGTAAAAAAAATTCTTGTTTTATTGAGTACAGGTGTCGAATGTGCTTTATTAATTATCAGAAAGAATTTAAAAATGATCAAAATGTTGAGTACAAATGTTCTTGTAGATTTGTTGAAAATAAAAATTTTAAAGAAGTTCAAAAACTTTTTGATTTTTGTAAAGTTAGCCAAACGGTTGACTGCAAACAGCAAAATCAAGACTCAACTCATGTTTGTGAAATTGTACAAAAAATATTTGTGGAAAAAACTATAAAAAAATTATGTTATGATCAAAGCATTTATTATTGCAGAAATCCTCTTTTACCTGAACACAAAACAACTTTAAAGAGACAAAAAGTTGTAAATGATGCAGGATTTTTACAACGTCCTGAAAAAATTATTTTAGACATAGAAAATTGTAGAAATGTTGCAATTAACTTTGTTAGCGTTTTTGCGAATATGTTTGCTGAACATCAATTTCATGCATTTGAAATTCTTTTTGGTGAAATTGGTGTTAACAAAACAAGTACAAAGATAATTCCAATTAGTCATTAAGCTTTCATAAACAAATCATGGTAGGAGGGTCTGGAACCAACCCCCCCCCCTCCCTCCGCTTCCCCGAAAGCGTAGCCAGGAAGCTAATTTTATGGTTTTTGTTTTAAAACCTGATTTAAAGTTTTTATAAAAATTCAAATTAATTTGTATGAAATTTCAATCTCAAGGGGGGAGCGACTAAGGACTCCCTTTAGGCTACGCCCCTGCCCCTCTCCTCCCATTTGGAGACATGCTATCGTGTCTGTTCAAAACTTTAAGCAACGCGTACACTTAGCAAATTTCTTTAAACTTCTCACACTTCTGGGATTCTCATACAAAGGGGGTGAAGGGTTCTAGACCCTCCTGGCAACTGGTAACTCAGTTTATTAATAGGCTGTCCAACTGTGCACTTTTGAGCAGACCTTTTTTTTCATTAAATTGCACTTTATTGCATTTATTGACGACATACTGTCCGGTAATAATTCACATTTTACACTTTTGTATACATATGAATTAGTATTATGCAGAATCAAACTTCTAATCTAGGTTTCAAATAAACTAAGGCTCTCGTTTCGATCTTCTGTAGGCGTGACGTGATACTTTTCAGGTCCGTTCTGACAATATTCCATTATAATGTAATCTTGTAGCTCTCGTCCCTATTTCTCCCGCTACACTTCAAGTTCCTGACCCGTTCCTTAATCCAACGTTGCCCAAATGCCCAATAATGGCTTGATTTCCTACATTAAGCAGTCGAAGTATCCAAACTTCCGAAAAAGAACAAATTTGGAAATGGCTGGATTCGAACCGACGACCTTCGAGTTACCATACCAAATTTGAGCCAAGCGCCTTACCTATTCGACCAGCAAAGCACTTAACTGCTTAAACCACTTTTTTGAACAAATTCCGTCCAAAGTTCTTAATGTCTTCCTTTTTGAACCTATTTTTATTGGTAAATGAATAAAAATTTGGTCTGTCCTGCTTTTTCGGAGCTAAAATTGGGACAAAAAACACTTTTTGGCAAAACAAAAATGTTATAAACCGATGTACAACTTACTTATTAAGCTAAAATTCCGAAACAATGTTTCAAAAAAATTATAATATTAAGAAAAAAATGATAAAATTTTATTAGATTTATTAAAAATTGGTAATTTTAAGCTTTTTTATTTTTATGGTTTTGTATTTTTTATGGTTTTGTATTTTTATGGTTAATAAAAGGTGGTGGGACAAAAAAATAGAATGTTTTTGTTATTCTTCTAATTATTTCAGGATTTTGAATAATATCGAATGGCACATCGCCAGTGTTATCAATCAGAAAACTGTTACTAAGTTGTTGTGACTCTAGCGTGCTGGATTCAAATCGAAAAACTATTCCTAAGTCTCAGGTGATCTTAGTTAACCTCCTTTAAAAAAAACCTTTACCTATTCAGATCAATAGTGATCCAGAGATGAGCTAGGGCGATTTGCAGCTAATGAGAGTTTAACGAGTGAGGATGCGCCAAACCACTGCACTCAAACCTAGACCTACAATTTATAGTGGGATCCGAACCACTCCTTTGCTGACATTTCTGCCTGTAGCCTACAAAGGAAGGCTAAGAGCATCATTTCCAGTACATATGATTCGAAAAAGGACAAGTAAAAAATTTCCCATACCCAGTCTCGAACCCATGATCGCTGTGTCGGTATTGCAATAATTAGGTACCGAAGTACTAAACCATTCCGCCACCGAGCCACTTCAGCTTACATCCTTTCAAACTCTATCAAAATGTAACATAACCTCAAAAATTTTGAATTTGTTTTTAATTATCAGAACAGCTTTAATTGATGTCAATTAGATTTCTTATTAGCTTCTATAACTCCTAATCGGATCATAACATTGAGAATCAGCAAGTTTATTGCAACAATTTCGACAAACCAGAAGCAAAGCTAGCTTTTTTCCTAGAGAATGTCCAATACGTCATGCAAAACTCAATCTGCGAAGGAGCTGCAGTCAAGGTTAAGAACTTTAAAGGAGATGGTGAAGTTCCAGTGCTGTATACACTCAGCAACAGCTTTTTATACAAAACATTGAATGAAATTTTGGAACAAATGATTCCAGCTGGAATTCCACAATATTTGGTCAAGTATCACGAAGAAAATTTGTTTGGAACTTTCGTTCCTTTAGTTGCTAGTGGTCCGAGTGTACTCACAATTGAGGATTTAACTCATGGATTTGTCTTGTGGCTTGGTGCATGTGGAGTGTCTTTTGTTGCATTTTTATTGGAATTGATGTGCTTGCGTGCTACAGTTTGGTTGAAAAAAATTAATTAAATTGTGGACTTTATTGAAATTTATAAAATCTAAAATAATAAATTAAAAAATGATTTTTCGGCAATTTATTTTATTTTTGTACTTAATTGCTCAAAAATCTTGTGAATTAATGATTGATGTTACCAAGAATAATATCGAAGTTGAGGCAGTCTCGACAGCAATCGCAGAAGTTTGTGAAGAATTTTTCATCAAAAAATCGATAGAATTTGACGTCATTTTATATGGAACGATTACAGATCGTGTAAATGGCATTGTTGATCATCTGCTTGACAAAATTTCTAGACAATCACCAATCACCATAATACATATCAAGAATATCACCAATTGGAACCACAAGCTTCAACGTTCGGCTGTGATTCTATGCAGCAGTAACCTTAATTTACTTAAATTTTCATACCGTGCGCAACTTACCAATGAATATCAAAAAGAATTGAAATTTTTAACATATTATAGACATGCTAGTGACATCCTAATGACTAGTCACGAGCCATGCATTGTTAAGTATACATCCGACATAACAACTGTCTTGTCGCATCAATTTTTCATTGGAAATTCTTTAGATGATCAATTTATGGATCTCATGACTTTTGAGAATTTTGATAATAAATCATGCAACAGGCCACAGCTGCATATCGTCAGCAGATTCAATTTATTAACACGAAAATGGTCGGCAAAGTTTGTTAATTACAATAAATTTGATAACTTTAATGGATGTTTCTTAGAAGTCACGGAAAGATTTGGACCATCTTTGTATATCAAGAATGGAACTAATGAAGTCAATGAGTGTTTAGGAAAGATCAATACAGTTGCGTAGATTTGCTCATAAAGTTGTCAAAAAACTACAATTTTGAAGGATTTACTGTCGACATTTTCAAAATGGCGGGAAATATTGGAAATTTTCAGCCTGATTTCAGGATTCGCCAAGATTATTATACAGAAGCTGATATAAAAATGCTGTCTTTTGCACCAAAAGTTGGTACTTTTGTTGGTGTTTATGGCGATATGCTGAATGGCTTTGCTCCGACTTCACTGACTTTTGACAGTCGATTCCTTTTTGCAGTCACTCCGAGTGAATTTTACACAAATTATGAGAAACTTTTTCTTCCATTCGATTGTCAGACATGGCTGCTCTTGTTCCTTACCTTCCTAATTGCTTTCATTATCATTTTCATTTCAAGATTCTGGCCAGAAATATTATGGAAGTTGGTCTTTGGTCAAGAAGTCACCAATCCAGCACTAAATGTCGTTCAAGCATTTTTTGGAATCTCTCAAATGAAGCTGCCAAATGCATCAGTTCCTCGCTTTATTCTCATGCTGTTTATTGGATTTTGCCTGATTTTTCGGACCTGCTATCAAAGTATGTCATTTGAGTTGCTGACGAGTGATGTGAGAAAGCCACCGCCAAGCACAATTGAGGATTTGATTGACAGGAAGTTCACGATTGTATCTTGTAAGCTTGGACATGAGATAATTTTGAAAGAAATAGTACTTGAGGGATATAAGCGGTAAGTATTGGACTTAGAACCTTCCAAACTTGCCAGAAGTATATAAACCTATCCAGACCAGCTCATAACTATCCACAAAACACAATTTCTACTCCAAATTATGATAATTAGTTCCAACTGATCCACTTTAAGTCATAAGGACGTTAGTAAAGTGGTAGAACAGGTTTTTGTCTTAAGCTATAGAAGCTACTCCTGCTAGTTCCTTTCAGATATACCCCAAGTGCTGATATTTATTAAACTTGTCCGTTTAAAGTAATTTTATTCTAGTGTAAACATAAAGCTACAAGATCATTGTGTGGACAATATCGCATTATACTGCAACAATTGAATGATTCTTCGCGATATTGTCGTAAGTCCATTCGCAACTTTGAAAATCCGTAGTAAATCAATACTGCTTAATAAGTACTATAATATATATATCGTTGGAAAGGTCTTTCAATATACTATTTAACGTCGCCATTTTTGGAATTTTTGAAACGGTTTTATCGGTTCTATATCGGTTCAAAGTCACTCAAAAATGAATGTCTAATAACTTTTGAACGAAATTAGCTTTATTAAAAATTCTTTTTGATTTCAATAGCCTACATAAAAGCTCATAGCTTTTTGATAGTTTCAATTTTTTTCCATGTAGGTTACATCATTTTAAACGCCCCCAAAGTTGAAACTTTAAACAATCATAACTCTTAATCTGTAAGAGATTAAAATATGAAACCTTTACCAAAATATTTCTAATTTTATCTAGATTAATCTGCATAATCAAAAAATGGGGTCCATTTATAAATTACGTCACATTTTCGAAAAAACATAATTCTTTAAAACTAGTTTATTATTTTTTATGTTAATAAATTCAAAATCAATAAAAATTATTTGAACATTTAAAATCTACGTGAAAATACCTTTAAAATGATGTATAACATGAGTGGGGTTTGTTCATAAATAAGGTCACTTTTTTTTTTTAAATTTTTCATACTTTTTCAACAGATTTTATTTTAAAAAGCTTCCTCACTGCACTTTTTGACTTGTTATTCACTTTGTTTCTTTGTTTGCCAGACATTTTTTATAAATTTATTGAAAAAAAAATTCTTATTTTTTCACCTTTTCTCAAAAACTTGCTTCTCATTTTTTTTAAAAAAATAAAGTTCGTTAAAATTTAAAAAAAACGTTATGAAAAAACCACAAAATATACTGTTTCTGTTTAAAAAGAACATTTTTAAAATAAAATCTGTTGAAAAAGTATGAAAAATTAAAAAAAAAAAAAGTGACCTTATTTATGAACAAACCCCACTCATGTTATACATCATTTTAAAGGTATTTTCACGTAGATTTTAAATATTCAAATAATTTTTATTGATTTTGAATTTATTAACATAAAAAATAATAAACTAGTTTTAAAGAATTATGTTTTTTCGAAAATGTGACGTAATTTATAAATGAACCCCATTTTTTGATTATGCAGATTAATCTAGATAAAATTAGAAATATTTTGGTAAAGGTTTCATATTTTAATCTCTTACAGATTAAGAGTTATGATTGTTTAAAGTTTCAACTTTGGGGGCGTTTAAAATGATGTAACCTACATGGAAAAAAATTGAAACTATCAAAAAGCTATGAGCTTTTATGTAGGCTATTGAAATCAAAAAGAATTTTTAATAAAGCTAATTTCGTTCAAAAGTTATTAGACATTCATTTTTGAGTGACTTTGAACCGATATAGAACCGATAAAACCGTTTCAAAAATTCCAAAAATGGCGACGTTAAATAGTATATTGAAAGACCTTTCCAACGATATATATATTATAGTACTTATTAAGCAGTATTGATTTACTACGGATTTTCAAAGTTGCGAATGGACTTACGACAATATCGCGAAGAATCATTCAATTGTTCCAGCTGGAATTCCTCAATATTTGAACAAGTATCATGAGTCTAATGTTTATAGAACTTATTATCCTATAATTGATAGTGATCCCAAAGTTCTTACACTACAAAACCTAGAATATGGATTTGTTCTTTGGATTGGATCGTGTGGAATCTCAGCTGTTGGATTTTTGATGGAACATTTATGGCTGAAAGGCAGAAGAGTTTGTCGATCTATCATTGGTCTGTGGATGCTGATGAGTATATTGAGAATAAGATTAAGGAATGGACTAATTTAGAATTGTAATTAGAATATAGAATAAAGCTGTATTAATTTATGAACATAACCTCAATTTAATGTGCTTAACTTCCAGTGTACTAAAGGGGGGAAACAACGAGATGAGAAAATTTTATGATGGGAAATTTTCAAATACTTACTTTCTGATCTACTACCCAACCCCCTCTCCCCCTTTCCCCCTCTCCCCCTCTCCCTCGTTGAAGACAAAGCTTTTTCAATAAAGGTAAAAAGCTTGGAATTTGAAAAGGAGGCAATAGAAGTTTTGAAAGTAAGGGGTTCGGGGAGTTTTTTCAATCCCCCCCACCCACCTGGCTCCATAATATCCCAACTACCTTCTCCAAAGTCCAAAGTTCTTCGAAGAGATCAAAAATTATCCACTAACACTATGTTCCCCATTATGTTGTTATCCCCTTGGAAATAGTGGAAAATAAGGAAAAATTCTAAAGTTAAACTCTTGAACCAAAACCAAAAACAAATGAATTTAAAAATATATTTTGCAGTTTTCTATTGCTTAGTGCTTGTAACTTGCTATTTAATTCCTTACAACACTGAAATTGAAGCAACTTCATCAGCAATCGCAGAAGTTTGTGAAGAATTTTTCATCAAAAAATCAATAGAATTTGACGTCATTTTGTATGGAAAGTCTACAGGTCATGTGAATGACATAGCTAATCATCTGATTCGCAAACTATCAAGTCAATCTCCAGTTACCATCCAGCATGTCACAAATATCTTCAATTGGGTTCATAAACTTAATCAATCAGCTGTGATTCTGTGCAGCAGTCCTTTTCATCTTCTAAAGTTCACAAGCGACGCAAAACTTGGCAATAATTTTCAAAAAGAATTGAAATTTTTGACTTATTATAGATTTGCTAGTGAATTACTAATGACAAAATATGAGATATTTAATCATAGCTACATCTTTGACATTACTTCTGTTGTGTCTCACCAATTTTTCATTGGAAACTCATTTGATGGACCAACTATCGACTTGATGACTTATGAGCACTTCCATAATCAATCTTGCAACGATCCAGTGCTTCAATTTGTCAATTTATTCGATAGATCAAGTCTCACTTGGTCAACTAAGTTCAATAACTACTGGAAATTCGATAACTTTAATGAATGTCCATTGAGTGTTAATGAAAAGTGGGGACCGTACCTGTACACAAAGAAAGGAATATCTGAAGTCAACGAATGCTTTGCCAATGAGCAGTATAGATGCATAAACTTAATAATCAAGTTAGTTTTGAGTGAACAACTTCAAGGATTTATTGTCGACATTTTTGAAATGGCGGGAATTATTGCAAATTTCACGCCACAATTTGAGCTTCGTCAGGATTATTATGATCCATCTGACTTGATACTGTTTACTAAAATCCCAAAAGTTGCAACTTATGTTGGTATTTATGGGGATATGCTGAATGGCTATGCACCGACTTCACTGACTTTTGAAAACAGCTTCCTTTTTGCTGCAACTCCAGCTGATTTTTATACGGCTTATGAAAAGCTGTGGCTCCCATTTGATCGCATGACATGGCTTCTCTTGCTTTTGACATTTGTTGCTGCTTTTGTTGTAATTTTTGGACTTAACTTTGCACCTAAAATCGTCAAATACTTAGTATTTGGACAGGAAGTCATCAGTCCAGCATTAAATGTTATTCAAATATTTTTCGGAATCTCACAAATGAAGCTACCAGCAGCATCAGCTCCTCGCTTTATTTTAATGCTGTTTATTGGATTTTGTATTGTTATCAGGACTTGCTATCAAAGTATGTCATTTGAATTGCTTACGAGCAATGTGAGGAAGCCACCACCAAGCAAAGTTGAGGATTTAATTGACAGGAACTACACAATTGTGACTTGTGCACTTGGACATGAGAAAATATTGAAAGATGTCGTTCTTGAAGGGTACAAAAGGTATGGATTGGGTTTGTTACATTATTTAAGTTTTCAAATTGGATTACAGGAATATTTTTAAAAAAAAGGTGCAGTTCTGGATGACCTGTACACCCTCTTTTTGAATACCATCTTACCCCTTTTGAAAACCTTCGTATCCCTTATTATATACTTAAGTCCCCCTTCTTGCTGATCTTTGTCCCCCTTTTTGATGATCTTCGTACCCCTTTTTAAAAATTTTGTGCCCCATTTTGAAGACCTTCTTACCCCTTCTTGATGACGTTTGTACTCCTTTTTGGTGACCTTTTTACCTCTTTAGAGACCTTCGTCCCCAATTTTGATAATCTTCGTACCCACTTTGAGGTCATTAGTACCCCTTTTGAAAAATTTTGTACCCCATTTTCAAGACCTTTTTACCCCTTATTGATAGAATTCGTACTTTTTTCGGTTATCGATCCAAAGGTCATCAAAACAAGGTACAAAAAATCATCAAAAGGGGGTACGAAGGTCATAATACCGTGGTACGAAGGTGTTTCACTATCAGTATAATTTAAAATATTTTTTTGCAGTGTTAATTTAAAAGTTCACAAAGTTTGCATCGAAAATGTTAAATTGTACTGCAACAATTACAACAAACCAAATGCTAAGCTCGCTTTTTTCTTGGAAAGATACAGCTACAGTATGTTAAGTTCAATGTGCAAAGGTGCTGCAGTCAAGCTGAAACATTTCAAGAGAGAAGCTCAAACACCAGTTTTTTATACACACCGGAACAGCTTCATCTTTAGGACAATCGATAAGTTAATGGAAAAAATAGTTCCTGCTGGAATTCCACAACATTTAATCAAGCATCACGAGTCAATTGTTTATAGAACATATTATCCTAAAATTGATAATTTACCAAAAGTCCTTAAGGTCCGTGACTTAGAACATGGTTTTGTGATATGGTTTGGTGCTTGTTTAGTGTCTGTGACTGGATTTATAGCTGAAATAATGTATTTCAATTTAAAAAGACTTTTTTTGATTGTGGTAGGACTGTGGATAATTTTGTTGACATTAGGAACAAGAATGAAGAAAGGATTTTTTTAAAAAGTCAGTTTTAAGGGCTTCCCTACCCAAATCTCTAAAGAACTTACTTTCAAACTCTATCAAAATGTAACATAACCTCAAAAATTCTGAAATAATTTTTTTATTGCTAGAACAGCTTTAATTGATGTCAATTAAATTTCTTATTACTTATTTAAGCTTGAAATAAAATTTATTAGCTTCGAGAACTTCTAAAAGACCAAAAGTTTCTGTGAAAAATTCAATAAAAAAACATGCAATTCAAAAGCATTTTTATCATCTTTTGCATCTTTTGCGGATATTTTTGCGACTGTCTGATCAATTAACAAGACATCCTCGCCATATCAACAGCAATTGCCGAAGTTTGTGACGAATTTTTCATCAAAAAATCAATAAATTTTGATGTCATCATTTATGGACAGACAACAAGTCACCTTGACGGAATTATTAATGAGTTTCTGATCCAAATTGTCAATAAAACTTTGATAAAAATCGAGCACGTCAGCAAAACAGACACTTGGAACCACAGGATTGTCAGCTCAGCTGTTTTATTTTTCGACAATCCAAAACTAGTCGACAAGTTCCACAAAAATGTAAAATTAGACAATTTTTCTCCACAGGAACTGAAATTTTTGACATATTGTGACGAAACTTTGGAATTTTTTCCATCTTACAATTTTGCCAGCACTGAGGCTGGTGACTTTGCATCCTTTGAATATTTTTTTGTTAACTTTCGTCACAGAATTAATTTTGTTACTGTCGAGAACTTTGATTATCCAGAATGCAATCAGCCACAAGTTGTGATCCTTAATACTTTCCAAAAACCTGTCCAAAAATGGGTAAAAAAGCTTAAAAATCATCAAAAATTCAGGACTTTCAACAGCTGCACTTTTGTGGTCATGGATGCATTTGGTCCGTATTTATACCCGAAAAACCAAGGCGGCAAAGTCTTGAAATGCTTTAAGGAACATCACGAATCCTGCGAATATTATTTAATGGAACTAGAAATCCACAATGAGCTGCAAGGATTTACAGTCGATTTATTTAAAATAATTCGAAAAATTGCAAATTTCACAACAATTTTCAAAATTAACATTCGAGGCATCATCAGCCATGCTTTAAAAAGATTCCCAATAATTAAGCCACAGTTCCTGATCTTCAATCAAACCCTTAATGTTGGTTATTTCCCAACAGCACTAACTTTAGACACGAGTCACTTATTTGCAGTAACTCCATCAAAATTCTACTCAAATTATGAGAAACTTTGGCTGCCATTTGACGTCGTCACGTGGATCGTCCTGACTATCATTTTCATGGTTGCCTTCGCCGTCGTCTTAATGTTCAAATTTGTGGATAGACGTTTTAGACATGCAATTGCTGGAAAGAATATTTCAAATCCCGGCCTGAATATAATGCATATTTTCTTTGGAATCGCTCAAATGAGGCTGCCCATGGCTTTAGTTCCTCGATTCCTTCTCATAATATTCATCATCTTCTGTCTTATTTTCAGGACATGCTATCAGAGTAAATTGTTTGATTTTATGACATCGAATATGAGGAAGCCACAGCCAATTACTGTTGAGGATTTGATTGTCAAGAACTACACAATTGTGACATGCGGCGGTAACCATGCGTGGTACCTGTTGTCACAAATCATTCCAAATAATACAAATTCGTAAGTTTGACCCCAATTCCTTAAAATATGTCCTTTATGTCACCTTAAATCAGTGATGTCCAACCCGTGTGCCGCGGCACATTAGTGGGCTAAAACTTTGCTGTGAGCGGTTTCGATCATGGCTAGCCTTTAAGTGTGCCGTGGCATAAAAAAGGTTGGACACCACTACCTTCAATCATTCAATTTCAGGCGAAGAAGCAGAATTCAAATTCTTGGCGACTGCTCACAACTAGCACGACTTTATTGTACCTTATTCTCAGATGACAGTGCTAATACTGCATTTTTTATGGAAGACATTCAGTTTGTGTCGATGAATTCACTTTGTCAAGGTTCAGCACATGCACTTAAAGGTTTTTGGATGAATCCAACATTGACAACTTTAGCAACGCCTCGAAACAGCCTTATTTATCATGTCTTAAATGACGTTTTAGAGAAACTAGTACCAGCTGGAATTCCAAAATATCTGGAAGACTTTCATACTCAGCATTTGTTTAAAACCTACAAGCCAGTCGTTGATAGCTCACCAAGGCCACTGAAAGTCACGGATTTGTGTTTTGGATTTGTTTTGTGGTTATGTGCATGTGGGGCATCAGCTGGTGTTTTCTTAGTGGAAGTGCTGGTATATAGGTCTTGGAAGACTTTGAGAAACTTTGTTGGACTATGGATTGTGTGGACGATTTTTAGTTCGAGAGTTACTAAATTGAACTTGTAGGTGAATTGCTGGAAAGCCTCAAAATATGGAACATTGGTAACATAACCTCAAAAGTGTACAACTTAGAAACATAAGCTCAAAACTCTTAAATGTAGCAACATAACCTCAAAGTTTTTAAATGTAGGCACATAACCCTGAAACTTCTAAATATAGTAACATAACCTCAAATTTCTAATATTAAGTTCCATAACCTCAAACTTCTAAATACAGCAATATAACCTCAAAATTCTAAAATTTAGTTCCATAACCTCAAAAGTAACCATATGTCCATATGTCCATAACCTCGAAAAATCAAGTTTCAAAAACAAAACCTCAAAATAACGAATTTTACATCAAGTTTCAACATTATAACCTCAAAAACTTTATTTTCCCGCCAAATTCAACAACATAACCGAGAAAAAAAATTATTTTGTCTTCTTGGTTGTTGCTGTTGTGGCTCCAGCAGCTCCAAATTTGTCTTCGTATTTCTTCATCATTCCCAACAAAAATTCCTTCATTTCACTTCCTTTAATCACTTCATTTTCTCCAATATGCTTCGCCAGTGCATCAATATCCTTGAGGACTTCGTCACGCTTGAGCTCACCAGGCTTGACAGACTTCATATGACTTTCAACAGCTGTCTGGACTTCCTTCAAAATGTCTTCTTTCTTGCAACTTTTTGCTTTGCAAACTTTAATCATTTCTTCAACAACGTCGGAAATTTCATCGCTGTCATCTGCTGATGATGTTGATGGTTTGGAGTTGGCAATTTGGAAGACAATTGCTGCGAGCAGGAAGATTACAAGTTGGAACTTCATACTAAATCACGACTAAGTCACTCAAATAAAACAAAAGTTTCAATAATAAATAAATTTCATCATCGCTCATCTTTTATATTATCGCACAATAAACATCAAAAAACAACTTAAAATTATAGTCATTAAAAATAATTTCCAGCACTGCCAACAAAAAAAAACAGACGCACGACTTCAATATTGAAATGTATAAAAACATTAAATTAGCCAAATGTGAAAACAAGTGTGACGACGAGGTGCTAGAGTGGTTAATAGGTTGGACTGCTAATCCAATGGGCTCTGCCCGCGTGAGTTCGAATCTCATCCTCGTCGAATAATTTTTTTGTTCCTTTTTTTGGTAATTTTTTGTTTCTTTTTTAAAGGGAATCCGATTTTGAGGATGCACAACTCAGGTAGACGTTTTGAACTGCAATATTTTACTTCCATAATGTTCAGGTATATTTTAGTAAGAAAAGCTAGTTGGGTTTGGATGGAATGAGGTTAGATATGGGATAGGGATAGGTATTGGAAAGGGTTAGGCATGGGATAGTGTTAGGTATGAGATAGGGTTAGGTATGGGATAGGGTTAGGTATGGGATAGGGTTAGGTATGGGATAGGGTTAGGTATGGGATAGGGTTAGGTATGGGATAGTATTAGGTATGGGATAGGGTTAGGTATGGAATAGGGTTAGGTATGGGATAGGGTTAGGTATGGGATAGGGTTAGATATGGGATAGGGTTAGATATGGGATAGGGTTAGGTATGGGATATGATTAGGTATGGGATAGGGTTAGGTATAGGATAGGGTTAGGTATGGGATAGGATTAGGTATGGGATAGGGTTAGGTATGGCATAGGGTTAGGTATGGGATAGGGTTAGGTATGGGATAGGGTTAGGTAGGGAAAAGAGTTTGATGTGGGATGCCAATAAACCAACTATAGTGACCAAACTTTTAAATTGAGTTAATACTGTTATACATTGACATTGAAAGCTCAAATTGATTCTTATTTAAAGTCACTTTTTTGCTTGTTTTACACAAACTTTTTATTTATATTTTGTAAATTAATTTTAAATCAACAATCTTTTTTTTGTCATCTTTGCAATTTTCTATAATTTTATTTGCAAACAAAAACAATTTATTTAATGTTCTCAGCTCGTTTGTAGTCTTCCCTGTCTGTCACATGAATCATCATATCCAAAACTTGTCTAGCTAGAATCAAGACATCCCTTGGATTCACAATTCCATTCGTAGTTTTTTGTAAGGCATCTAAACTTCGTTGTTTGGTGACATCTTGATAGTTTGTGAGTTGTCGTCTAGTCAGGCTGTTTGGGATGATGAAGTGTGATGAAGATTGATGGAATACCTGTAAATTTAGGAATGGCTTTAAGAGTTTTTTTTATTTTAAAATCAATTCATAGTTGAGTCATTGAAAGAGAACCGGCTACGCTCTTGCTAATCTTCTTGAGTTCCCATTCGTACCACAATGTTCTTTTCATTCTTTCACATCTTTATGACTTCATCTTCTTACTTACCACACAAATCATTGCCAAACACATAACCCACTTTCTCATCTTCTTTTATTAATTCCAAAAAATTACTCTTACTCTTATTTTCTGAACAACTTATTTGTACAATTGTAAAACTGAAACAGAAAAAATACGAACATTGATCGCTCTTATATGAAACATCCAAAAACTAATGAAAAAAGTAATTAAAAATATTTGCCTGATTTTTATCTGAATTTTGTTTTAAATAAATTTATTTAACCTTTAAAATATTTTAATTATAATTATTTCCTGAAATTTAACCTCTTCGACCTCTCATTAATCTTCCCAAAACATTGTTGTCAACTTGTGTGTTCGTTCCATCGCCACCTGGAAGTCCAGGCATACCACCAGCACCACCAGAACCACCAGCATTAGCTCCATCAAGCATACTCAGAACTGTTCTGGCGATTGAAATCATTTGGTTAAGATCTGGTCCACCTCCTGCACCTCCAGGAAATCCTCCACCACCGGAAAATGGACATTGACGAACGACTCTTTTTAGATTTTGAAGCTCGTTGTATGTTTTTTCAATATCCGAGTTAGATTCCTCTTCAATCTGCGTTTCCATTGGAGCAGTATTAACGAGCTGAGAGGGAAATGTTAAGTTTAGTATTTTCTAACCACAAAATTCTGGGGTTCTAGCCTAGAAATTTTGATTCTAACCTTAAAACTTCAATTTTAATCTCAAATTTAGGGAATTTAACCTCAAAAATTGGTATTCTAACCTTATAAAGGATTATGCTTCTAACCTCAAAATCATGAAATCTTAACCTCAAAATTGTGAAATTTTAACCTCTAAACTAGTAATCGCCAACCCATGTGCCACGAACCGTGTGTGGTTCCGTCATGGAATCACCAATGTGTGACGTGACAAAAAAGTTTAAGCACTACTGCCCTAAACAATGGTCTACTTACAGCACAAGAGCAAAATGTCAGCACCAACATCAGAAATAACCTTGAATTCATTTTGATTAACTTTTTTCTTCTAAAATATGAAAAACTGTCGATCTTCAAATTTATTTCCTCTCAACCTTGTTTGACTCAATGGAACTTAGTGAACTTGACTGATTCAATGACAGCTCAGCTTCTGCTTTTTATAAGCCTTCATGCCTATCTGATTACAATTTAATTGTTTGACAATAATTATTTTTTGACAAATTTTTTTAAATTCTTATCTACTTTAGTTTTTGACAATTTTAAATAATGGATTGACGTCATGATGAGCGTCATGGAGAGAATTGACCTCAGAGGTGATGGCTTAATTCATATCAAGTCTATTGCATTTATAAGCTTTAATAATTTATCTTCATTTTATTTCAATTGATCATATTCAAAACTACAAATCAATAACTTCTTAATTCGAGTAAAGTATGCCCAATATCCAATCTAAGTAGCTTGATATACGCACAAAAACAACTGGATAGTCACTTCCTGTCGCACATTTTCTGTTGCCAAAGCTTACAACTCCGATTTGAACTTTTCTCCCTTTAATCTCGGCAACTAAAGCTGATCCTGAATCTCCCATGCTGCAAAAAAAATTATTTTAATTAACATAGTCTGCCGCTCAGCTTCAAAACTTGTTATTTGACGCTTAGCCTTAAAACTTATACTTTGACGATCAGCTTTAAAACTTGCATTTTACATTTGACGCTTAGCTTTAAAACTTGAACTATGACGCTTAGCTTTAAAACTTGAACTATGACGCCCAGCTTTAAAACTTGAATTGTGACGCTCAGCTTTAAAGTTTATAAAAAAATCAACTCACCAACTGCTCATCCCACTCATAGTACTCGTACAAATCATTGAATCAAAAATTGGAAACGGAAACATCTTCTTACACTTGCAAGTTTCCATTATTTCAACCTCAATGAATCTCATATTTAAAGACACATCAGCAACGGTTCCATTTGTTTGTCCGAATCCCATCGTCGTCACTTCAAGTCCATCAACAAAATCAAGTTCATCACAGCTGCATGGAAGGTCAATGACTCCAATGTGCTTATTACATGGAATTCTCGATGGTATTTTAATTAGTGCAATGTCATTGTTGACATACTGATCGAATAGGTATTCTGGATGAATAAACATCTGTGACTGATTAAACTTTCCTCTCCATGCAATCGTTCCATTCTTCATGTCAACAGCACCAGCAAATATGAAGCCTTCTGTTTTTCCAGCTAGACAATGTGCAGCCGTAAGAATCCAATTCATTTTTATAAGACTTCCGCCACAAACCAGAGTGTCATTGTCTCCATTTTTGGTCAGCAACATGACTGCGAATGGGAATTGATCGAGATCTGCTGACAATCCATTGATGATTCGTCCAAGTTGAGGAGGACGTCGAGCATCAAGGATATCAGGATATGAGTCGAATAGTTGAGATAGTGATGGATCATCCCAAGCTGGTTTTATGTTTTTGAATTCACTTGGATGTGGAATTTTTGAGGTTAGGGTTAAGTGAAGTGTGATTGAGGTTAGGATGACTTTAGTCCACATTTTAAAACGATTGGTGCTGGAAAGTTTTTTTAGGTTAGAAATTTTCTAGAAAGTTTGAGGTTGGGTTTTTTGAATTTTGAGGTTAGAATTTTTTTTTTGAATTTTGACGTTAGAATTTTTTTTGAATTTTGAGGTTAAGATTTTTAAAATTTTAAATTCTAACCTCAAAATTTTTCAAATTTGGAAATTTAACCTCAAAGTTGATCATATTTTAAATTCTAACCTTAAAATTGACTCACTTTTCATAAAAAAATCCAGCAAATCTCGTCAAACTTGACTGCTCAGAGCCAATAAAGCTGCACAATACTCAGCAAATTAAACTACAAAAGTGCCTTTAAATACCGACTCTTTATCAGTCTAGAAATTCTTTATTACCTGTTTAATCATCAAACACAATAAAAATTTAAGTACTTTTTTGAAAATTTATTTGACACTTTTTTTGATACAAAAGTATGTTAAGTATGTTCATACTGAACTTATTCAAATATTGTTATTAGCTCAGCAATAAAAGAAGCGTTATTAAATAATGCAGCAAACCTTTTATAAGTTTTCATTGACATTGATGAAGTGTTCTTGAAACATTATGCTGAATTACTGTCGAATGTCTCATGAATCCAATCAAGATAGCTTGATACTTTAGATGATACACTAGGAAAGCTACTTCCGGCTGAACAATAAACATTTCCGAAGCTTACGACGCCAACTAGAACCTTATGATTTTGGATGTTTGCAATCAGGCCTGATCCGGAGTCACCAAGGCTGAAACGATTTTTAAAATTAAGATAGGTTAGGATCAGAATTGGGTTAGGAACAGAACAAGGTTAGGAGCAGGACTAGGTTAGCAGCAGGATTAGGTTAGGAACAGAACAAGGTTAGGAGCAGGACTAGGTTAGGAGCAAGACTAGGTTAGGAGTAGGACAAGGTTATTAGTAGGACTAGGTATAGATCAAAACTAGACCAAGCCTAGATCACCACAAAGGCTTGTGTAGGAGGAGTACCAGGACCAGGACTAGCATAGAAAAAACAAACTCACCAAGTAGTCATTCCTAGACTAGTATTTGAGCACAACATGCTGTCTTGAATTTGAATTTCAAAGTATTTTTGACACACTGTTTGTTCCATGACGGTCATGCTTATATACTTTAATGGACTTACTCCCGGTGTTTTTACATCAGTTGATCCAAATCCCGTAGCCGTTATCTCAACACCATTTATATTGTAATGTTCTGGACAGTTACAAGGAAGGTCAATAGTTCCAATGTTTAGAGTCTCAGGAAATTTTTCTAGAAGTTTAATTAACCCAATGTCATATTGAAAGTTTGGATTGCTTGTCATAAATTTTGGATGTGGATACATTTGATCAAGCTCAATCTTCTCAGCAGACCCGTAAGGTCCCCTAAATATGTCAACAACACCTGCATACGCGAATCCATACATTTTATTCTTCAAACAATGCGCGGCTGTAAGAATCCAATTCAATTTGACTAAACTTCCACCACATCCATAATTTTTATTCGTGTCTGACTTCATAAGGAGAAAAATGGCGTGAGGGAACTGACCAAGAGTTGCGGGAAATCCATTGATGACTCTTAAGTTGGTCCTGAGTAAGTTTTCTTGAGATTTGATTCCTTTTGGATCATCAGATGCAAATGTAATGTCGTTAAATTCACTTGGACGTGGTATTTCAGAGCAGAATGTAAGATGAAGAATTATCAGCAACAGTATCGAGTGGATCAACATGGTTTTAAGCTTCAAACTAAGAAACAACAGCTACACAAACAAAAAAGAGACTGATTACTGCTTTAATTTTAGTTTATTTCCAAAACAAGGCATTTAAGCTTTATCATTTGAATGTAAATTTTTATTGTTTCACACGTTTTATGGCTGTGGTGTTGAGTATGTTAGTAAGTCAGTACCATTGCACTTTAAAATCGACAATTAATCTTAATTGTGTTAATAATCCAATCCAAAAATTTAGAAACACGAGTAAAAACTTGAGGATGCTTGTTACCGACAGCGCACTTATGGTTGCCAAAGCTAACTACACCGACTAGAATATCCTTTCCTAACAGCTTGACAATCAATCCAGAACCAGAATCTCCAAAACTTAAAATTGAAAAAAATTATAACAATTCAATATAAATTCAGTTCCTTACCATGTAGTTCCACCAGAGCTAGAATTCGTGCACAACATCTCATCAGTTATTGGATCAGGCCAGAACCGGACACAATCGTAATTGCTAATAATGTCCATATTGACGTACTTCATTGTGATTGAGACTCGTCCATCGCTTGCGTTTACAGCTCCAAATCCCATGACGGTTCCATCCAATCCATCAAGTTCACAATTGCCACATGTCATGTCCACAATTTGAATAAAATTACTTTTTGGAATTTCCGTTAGCAATTTGATCAATGCAATATCATTTCCCATTTTGACATCTACAAAGCCAGGATGAAGAAACATTTGGGTCTTTTGAAACTTAGCTTTGTATGCTGTTGGACCGTTGATTAAATCCACTGTTCCAGCATAAACAAATCCAGACGATGCGTTGACAAGGCAATGTGCAGCTGTAAGAATCCAATTACTTTTGATTAAACTTCCACCACAGCCGTAATACCTATTTTTAGGACTTAATAGCATTAGCATGACATTGAATGGAAATTGATCGCGATTTGCTGAATGTCCATTGATGATTTTGAGGTTTTGGATTATTTGTGGTTTTTGGAAGGCTTTGAAGAGCTGCTCGTCGGATGGATCTTGAGATTGTGTACAAAAAATGATGCAAATCAGCAAGAAAATATGTGCAATCATGGTTTTGAGTATTTTTGAGGTTATAAAGTCACAATTTTTTATTTTGGAATAATTCTCAACTTCCAATAAGCAAGCACGAGCTCTCTGAATATACTAAAATTGATTTGCTTTAAATTAACATCAAAATCCAATTTTATTAGCTTTACATTCTTTAAATGCTGAGTCAGGGGGAAAACAGCTTTGTGTAAATAATAATTAAAAAGGGGGAAACAACATGACTTGTAAAAATTTTGATGAAAATTTGGTATCAATTTATACGATCAAGGGGGAAACAACTCATCATGTCGTTATCCCCTTGAAATTTTTCACAGAATGCTGTTTTCCCCTTGCATTTAAAAAAAGGTGAGAATTCAGGATTCAAAAATTTTTTTTTCAAATCATGCTGTTATCCTCGTGCATTTTTTTCAAATCCTCACAAAGCTGTTATCCCCTTGGCTTTAAAGTCTTTAAAAACTTCTGCATTTTTGCAAAATTTACTTTTTTTAATCGTCAACAATTTGACGATCGAAGAATGCAATTTAATCATGGTCCAAAAACAAGTTTTTACAGCACCAACGGTCAATAACATCTCATGACTCTTGGACGCAGCCTTTCAGTAATGTCATTATCAAGAACTTGCTTTATTCTAGTCTTAATTCATGATAATCAGGGGTTTGTTTGCTGTGTCCAGCATCAGATGTGTCATAAATCTACTAAGTTCACTGCTTTATCAGCAGTTTCTGTTTCAGTTTCAATTCAGACTCATTAAAATGAAGTTCATAATTTTTATTGCTGTTTTAATTATCGATTCAGCATGTGCTTTAGAAATAACAGGCAGTTATCGTATAACGACATGGGCGTACCTCCCTGATCACTATCAGTGCTTCCCAATAACTGACATTAAAGTTTTGGAACCAAAACAATTTGTCGACAAGATCAATGGACAGCACATGGCTGGATATTCAGGATCTGATATAAAATCATTTGCGATAGAAGGACAGGCTGTCCATTACATGCCCATGGGGATGACTAAGTTCTTTCCAAACCTTGAAGCTCTTCAGATCTACGAATGTGGACTTAAAGCTATCGACCGACTTGACCTGATTGAGTATAAGAATCTTCATTCTTTGTACCTTAATAAAAATAAAATAACAACTTTAAATGCTGGATTGTTTGACTTTACACCAAAATTATGGCGCATTGACTTCAGCTACAATCGACTTCGTCACGTTGATCCAACAATTTTTGACAACATTGAGAAGCTTCAACATGCAGACTTTAATTATAACATATGTACAGGCGCATTCGATGCTCAAATTGGAGTAGATAACGTTGTTTATGTGATGGAAAAATATTTACTCGAAAAATGCCAAAATAGACCGGATGCAATGCTTGATTGTGGATGCTATAAGCAACAGCTGTGCAGCATGACTGAGAGAATGAATCACATCAGTGAATTTGACTTGAAGAAGAAGTTGGGGATACGAGATTAGAGTCCGTGCTTGCATTTTATTCCATTTTGTTTATAATTATTGTGAAATTGAATTTATAAGATTCAAAAAATTACAAAAAATAAATAAAAAAAATTATTCAAAATTAATCGAATTTTCAATCAATAAAGATTTCTGTCTGTCTGTATGACTGGCTGGCTGTTGGATGATTATATTATGAGCTTCTAGCTCAGGTACTAGTCTAGCTTAGGATAGAGCCAAAAAACTTCAACAAAAATTAAAAATCCTCAACTCAAACTTAAAAATTGTAAGCACAATCCTGAATCCAATAATATTCCTAAAACAAACTACCACACAAAACCTCATCAATTCTAATAAAAATCCAGTCAATGGAATTCCACAACACACAAAAATCACAATATGAATTGATGATTTGACTGCAATCGTTGCTTATTATTGAGTTTTGCCAAGAATTAGAAAAATTTGTTTATTAATTTGAATATTGCTGAATAATTTTGATGAGATTCAGACCCCTTTTTGAAGACATTCATACCTCGTTGAAAACTTTTGTACTCCTTTTTGACCTCCGTACCCCTTTTATTACCTTCGTGCCCTCTCCAATGACCTTCGTACCCCTTTCTAATGCCCTTCGTACCATTGATTTGATGAGTTCGTTTCCCTTCTTGACGAATTCGTACCCCTTCTGATGACCTTTGTACCCTTTTTTTAAGACCTTTGTACCCCCTTTTTGATGACCTTCGTACCTCTTTTCGATGAACTGTAAATCCAAAAAAAGTTCGGTTAGAGTCTAAAACTGAAGTTAAACCCTTCAAATAGTCAACTTCTTCATAACACAGCAGTTCTCAATCTCATAAATAGGATCCTCAGCACCATCCATACTCCAATAACAGTTCTTATCCGCTTCCTAACTTTGAACATAATTATTTCGATCAAAAATCCACAAAAAGAGATTCCACAGGCGCCAAGCCAAAGCACAAATCCAAAACCCAAATCATCGACTTTTAGGACCTTTGGAACTTTAACAATTACTTTCTCGTAGTGCTTGAATAGCATCAAGTGATGAAAGTCCATCAAATATTGCGGAATTCCAAAAGGAATTGTCTTTTCTAAAATATCATTAATAATTTCAGTAAGAAAGCTATTCCTTAGCATTAATAAAGCTATTAAGGTTGTATCTTTTTTAAAATGTTTCAGCTTAACAGCAGATCCATGACAAAGAGCATTGAATGTTGAAAATTGAGTATCTTCCATGAAAAATGCAAATTTTGCTCGAACCTTGTCCAAGTAGTTGCAATAAGTATGCGCATAATCCTGGCAGTTGTCAAATATTTTGATGAACTTTCTAAAAAATAAAATTTAAAATTAAATTTTTTTCGGGGGGAAACAACATGATGGGAAACTTAAATCAGCTTTACCTTTCATCTGAGGTTAAAAGGATGTCATTCAAGACCATTTCATGTCCCTCATTGCATGACTTAATGGTAAAGTTATTCTTAATAAGATCCTTAACATCTTTTGGCGGTGGCTTCCTCATGTCCGATGTCATAAACTCAAAAATTTTACTTTGATAGCAAGTCCGAAAAATTAGACAGAATCCAATAAACAGCATGAGAATGAATCGTGGAACTGAGTCTTTAGGCAGCCTGAATTGAGCAACACCAAAGAATATTTGCAGGATATTCAATGCTGGATGTAGAGCCTGGTGTCCAAAAAGTAAAGTTTTCACAACTTTTGGCATTAATTTGACCACAAAAATGACAGAAAAAGCCAGAACAAATGTGAGCAGCAAGAGGATCCACGTGACATCATCAAATGGCAGCAATAGCTTCTCATAATTGGTATAAAATTCACCAGGAGTGACTGCAAACACAAAATATCCACTAAGTGAGTAGACTGTCGGACTTACTTCATAATTATACATTTTGATGACAGATCCCATGAATATTTTGACTACTGGGAAGTCATCGACTTGCTGAATTCTATGCTTTTCAGACTCAAATCTAAAAATTGTTGAAAAATTGGCAATTTTTTGTGCAATTTCAAAAATATCGTAAGTAAATCCTTGAACTTTTCTAGTTCTAGTAAAGTGAGTTAATAGTGCAAAGCAGTTCCGAGTACGTCGTCGAATGCAGTTCAGCAGGTCTTCATTATTTTTATTAAAATACAAAAATGGTCCGTAATTTTCAGCAACAATCAGCGGACATTTATTAAAATTTGTGAATTTTTTGTGATTTTCAAGTTTTTGGTTCCAATTTTGAGTGATTTTGTCGTAGACATTGAGGATGACTTTAGTCGGCATATTGCAGGCGTCAACTTCAAAATACTCAAATGTATAAAATTGAATGACTTCGTTGTTATTGACAATATAATATTGATGTGAGAGGACGTTGGTGACGTCATCTTGATTTTTTGTCATAATTGGATCAAATCGATGAAATTTATCAAAATACATCAAAAATTTGAATCTTTTCCGGAACAAATTTGACATTCTTGAGTTTCTTGAGAACATCCAGATGTCGTTGGATTGACTGAAGAAGATTAGAGCTGAATTTTTGAGTCTATAGTGCCATGTGTCTAGATTTTGGACATACTCAATGTTTAACAAAGCTTTGCCTTCAATTTGTCCTAAAAATTGATCAATAATTTTACTCACACGTGCTGTCGAATTGCCGAATACAATTATGTCAAAGTTTATTGATTTTTTCATGAAATATTCTTCACAAATTTCTGTAATTGCTGATGATATAAGGTTTATTTCCAAGTAAATATCTGATGAACTGCAAACTGACAATGCTGCACAGGATATAAAAATTATTATTTTAATTAAACTCATTAGTTTTGGTTGTGATAGGTCAAAAGCTATTTTATGAATGTCCTTCGAGCAGTTCTTTTGCGTTGTGCTGTACTGGAAATTCCAGAAAGAAGAAGTCAACTTGGAAGGAAGCATGTCTTTAGTTTGAAGTTAAGTTTGACACTTTTTGAGGTTAGGTTTGACAACTTTGAGGTAAGGTTTGACTATTTTTGAGGTTAAGTTTGAAAATTTTTGAGGTCAAGTTCAACAATTTTTGAGGTTAGGTTTGACAACTTTGAGGTAAGGTTTGACTATTTTTGAGGTTAAGTTTGAAAATTTTTGAGGTCAAGTTCAACAATTTTTGAGGTTAGGTTTGACAACTTTGAGGTAAGGTTTGACTATTTTTGAGGTTAAGTTTGAAAATTTTTGAGGTTAAGTTTGACAACTTTGAGGTCAAGTTTGACAATTTTTGAGGTTAAGTTTGAAAATGTTTGAGGTTAAGTTTGACAATTTTTGAGGTTAAGTTTGACAATTTTTGAGGCTAAGTTTAGCAACTTTTGAGGTTAGGTTTGACAACTTTCGAGGTTTTATTTGACAATTTTATGGTTAAATTTGACCATTTATGAGGTTAAGTTTCACAATTTTTGAGGTTAGGTTTGACAACTTTGAGGTTGGGTTTGACTATTTTTGAGGTTAAGTTTGACAATTTTTGAGGAAAAGTTTGACAACTTTGAGGTCAAGTTTGACAATTTTTGAGGTTAAGTTTCACAATTTTTGAGGTTAAGTTTGACAACTTTGAGGTTAGGTTTGACTATTTTTGAGGTCAAGTTTGACAATTTTGAGGCTAATTTCAACAATTTTGAGGTCAAGTTCAACAATTTTTGAGGTTAGGTTTGACAACTTTGAGGTAAGGTTTGACTATTTTTGAGGTTAAGTTTGAAAATTTTTGAGGTCAAGTTTGACAACTTTGAGGTCAAGTTTGACAATTTTTGAGGTTAAGTTTGAAAATGTTTGAGGTTAAGTTTGACAATTTTTGAGGTTAAGATTGACAATTTTTAAGGTTAATTTTGTCAATTTATGAGGTTGGGTTCAACCATTTTGAGATTAAGTTTGGCAATTTTAAGGTTAATTTTGACAATTTTTAAGGTTAAGTTTGACAATGTTTGAGGTTAAGTTTGACAATTTTTGAGGTCAAGTTTGACAATTTTTGAGGTTAAGTTTGACAACTTTGAGGTTAAGTTTGAAAATGTTTGAGGTTAAGTTTGACAATTTTTGAGGTTAAGTTTAGCAACTTTTGAGGTTAGGTTTGAAAACTTTCGAGGTTTTGTTTTGACAATTTTAAGGTTAAATTTGACCATTTATGAGGTTAAGTTTCACAATTTTTAAGGTTAGGTTTGACAACTTTGAGGTTAGGTTTGACTATTTTTGAGGTTAAGTTTCACAATTTTTGAGGTCAAGTTCAACTAATTTTTGAGTTCAAGTTCAACAATTTTTGAGGTTAGGTTTGACAACTTTGAGGTTAGGTTTGACTATTTTTGAGGTTAAGTTTGAAAATTTTTGAGGAAAAGTTTGACATTTTTGAGGTCAAGTTTGACAATTTTTTAGGTTAAGTTTGAAAATGTTTGAGGTTAAGTTTGAGAATTTTTGAGGTTAAGTTTAGCAACTTTTGAGGTTAGGTTTGACAACTTTCAAGGTTTTATTTGACAATTTTGAGGTTAAATTTGACCATTTATGAGGTTAAGTTTCACAATTTTTGAGGTTAGGCTCAACAACTTTTGAGGTTAAGTTTGACAATTTTTGAGGTTAAGTTCAACAAACTTTTGAGGTCAAGTTCAATAATTTTTGAGGTTAATATCAAAAATTTTGAGGTTAGGTATGACAATTTTTGAGGTCAAGTTCAACAATTTTTGAGATTAAGTGATCTTAAAAGCACAATCAATTCAAAACAAACACCACAATAAAGAATTAAATTTCACCACATTCCTATCATCTGCCAAACACCCCTCAAGTATCACATAGCAATAAATTTATCATCAACGATCACAGTAATAGCCATATAATAACTTTGATAAGACAGCTGCATACAGCTTGATTGTTCAACTACAATTTCAATTGTTAATCTTATCAAGGGAATTTCCCGAAGATTAAAGGTTCTCTTTACAATACTTTTCTTCAATAAGCAGTCATTTGTCGATGAATTATTCACGCGAATCAACGCAAAATGAAATTTTTAATTATAATTTTATTTATTGTTAAAATCTCTGAGATTATCTGTGAGTCTGTGGATCCAATTGACACAGAATATTATCAAAATGTTGTGTTAAATAAAACATTGAAGCAAGACATAGAAGCAACTAGAAATGGACGAATTGTTGGTGGTTCACCAGCTGTGCTAGGTCAATTTGACTATTTTGTGATTGTTTATGGAGAAAATAGAAGATATTTGTGTGGAGGGACGTTGATTAAAGCTGATTGGGTGTTGACGGTGAGGAATTTTGTGTTTTTAATGGTTTTATGAAAATTTGAAATTTTAACGGTTTTTAAAATTTTGAATTTTTAACGGCTTTGTAAAATTTCAATTTTTAACGTTTTTTTTTAAATTTAAACCGCTAAAAATTCAAATTTTTAACGGATTTTTAAGTTTTAAAAGTTTACTATGCAACTTTATTCAATTTTAGGCTGGCCACTGTCTCTATGGGTTTAATAATGTGGAAGTTCATTTCGGAATTGTCAACAGACTAGCAAGTCCAGAAAGATCTCTAAAAATTGAAGACAACAGTCACTTAATAGTCCACGAGAACTTTGATTCTAAAGAGCTATGGAATGACATTGCATTAATTTATTTAGAAAAGATGTCAATATCGTGGCTTGAATCATCGTCAATAGGATTTATTGAGCCTACGCCATTAGTTGGTGACTTAACGAATCAAATTGCAACAATTTGTGGATTTGGAAAGACAAGTGATGCCAGCGGAGCCAGTTATAACTTAAATTACATAAAAATTCCAGTCATGGAGTACGAAAAGTGCGAGGTTTATTATTATCTAGATGAAAATAATATCTGTGTAAGCACAAAGACTGGGGAATCCCCGTGGTAAGTTAAAAAATCGAGTTTGAAGTGGTTTCGCTTTAAATTTAGCAACTACTTGAATTCAGCATATCCAGTCTAGACTTAAGATAACTTAAATTAATTTTTTTTAGCAATGGAGACTCTGGTGGAGGCGTTGTAATCACCACTGAGGATGACCAAAGATTTTTAATCGGAATCGTCTCATTTGGAACAAGTCTTTGCGAAATAAAGTATCCAGTTGTGCTCACAAAACTCAGCAATTACATTGACTGGATGGATGAAAAATTTGAGTACTTTAAGAACCCAACAACAACAACAGCAACAACAGCAACAACAACGACAACAACTAAAGCTTCATCAACAACTCCAACAACAGGAACATTTGAAGATGACACAACAACTGCAGCAACAACAACAATATCAACAAAATCAATCTCTTCAACAACGCCTAACTCAGGAGTGGCTATGTTTAGTAGTAGACAAGTAGCTTTTGTGATAGTGACAATATTGATATCAATAGGAATGTAATTTTGAAAATATAGAATAAAAGATTGGAGGTTATAAAGTATAAATTGGGTTATTTTCAGTAAAGTAGCAAAAATCTAGTTGAATTGACAACATTTTGATCGATTTTTGATAAGTTTGCCAGATTTTAACCGATTTTTGTTGAGTTAACCAAATTTTAGTCGATTCTTGATTGACCAAATTCTGACCGAATTCTAGATAAGTTAACCAAATTCTGACCGAATTCTAGCCTAGTTGAACAAATTCTGACCGAATTCTAGTTAAGTTGACCAAACTATGGTCGATTTTTGACTGACCAAATTCTGACCGAATTATAGCCAAGTTAACCAAATTCTGACCGAATTATAGCCAAGTTAACCAAATTCTGACCGAATTCTAGTTAAGTTGACTAAATTATGGTCGATTCTTGATTGACCAAATTCTGACCGAATTCTAGCTAAGTCAACCAAATTCTGACCGAATTCTAGTTAAGTTGACCAAATTATGGTCGATTCTTGACTGACCAAATTCTGACCGAATTATAGCCAAGTTAACCAAATTCTGACCGAATTATAGCCAAGTTAACCAAATTCTGACCGAATTCTAGCTAAGTTAACCAAATTCTGACCGAATTCTAGTTAAGTTGACTAAATTATGGTCGATTCTTGATTGAACAAATTCTGACCGAATTCTAGCTAAGTCAACCAAATTCTGACCGAATTCGAGCTAAGTTAACCAAATTCTGACCGAATTCTAATTAAGTTGACCAAGTTTTGACAGAATTTCAGTTATATTGATCGAAATCATTCTCAACGTCACCAAAACAATTCGAAAACCACGCTCAAAATATAACATTATCAATGATTCATTAATATAACATCCACAATCATTTCATAGTCACCAATCATCAGTTCATACCACCACAAACTCAACATTTCTATACAACCTTAATACCTTATCAATAGAGAATTGATTAGATATGAAATACAACCACGATCGCAATAATTTCAAATATATTCAGCCAGTCTTTCTTTAAATTTCAATCCAAAAATGTCGATAAAAATTTGCCTGGCACTTTTGTGCTCACTCGTGCTGAATAAATGTGAAGAATTGGAGATTCCGCAAGAATATATTGACGCAAAATCACCAATGGAGTCACAATTTTACCTGCGAATCATCGATTCCAATTTTCCAGGCCTGTACGATAATGTCTTAGCCAGCATAGAGGCACGAATTGCTGGCGGTGAGTCAACGAATGCCGAAAAATTTCCTTATCAAGTTCTCATGTACATGATTGATAAAAATGGCTCAAATTTTATTTGTGGTGGAAGTTTGATAACTTATGAGTGGGTGCTGACTGCTGCTCACTGTCTTCATGGTTTTGTTAGCATTGCTGTCTTTTTGGGCGTGTCTGATCGTATCAATGGACCAACTGTATGGTCTGGAAATGTCACAAGTCGGAATCAACTATTTGTTCATCCACAATACATCCCAACGAGTCATGCTAATGACATTGCACTTATTAGATTGGAAGGAATTGATGCTGGAATTTTAGACAATAGTAATGTTGCGACTGTCGCTATTCCAACACATGCTGAAGCTAATATCAGTTTAATTGGCATGAGAGGCACAGTCAGTGGATTTGGATCAACATCTGATACAAATAAAGCCTCAATTGACCTTAGATTTGTAACAATGCCAATAATTTCTAATCAGCAGTGCCAAATGACTTTTGGAAATTTCATTCGACCGACAAATCTTTGTATGAGCGGGAATGGTGGAAGGAGTGTTTGCTCGGGTGAGTAATCGACAACTGATTAGAGTTATGACATACTGTGGAATGTGATATCAGTTTGACGCAACTGTGAGTCAATTTAGATCAGAATCAAGTCAAGTTAAGGAATTATTTGAATTATTTGGCTATAATTAAACTTTTGAGAGTGATAAGATACGAAATGATTGTTGCAAAATTGTTGTAAATTCTTTATTGGAGGTTTTTTTTTGGTGGTTTTGGTAATTTTTGAAACATTTCAAGGTTATTTTGTTATTTTTTGAGATTAGAGTGGGGCTGGTTGCATGATAAATTCATATAGTCAGAGTTTGGTTTTTAAGTCTACCCGGGGCATGCAACCCAAGTCTCAGATTAACTTTATTTATATCCAATGTTGCAGTGCATCCAAATTAATTTCTATGTCCAAAGGTGCCCCGGGAAGACCTAGAAATCAACCCTAAGAGCGTATCAAGGGGGTGGAGCGCAGTGTTTTGGGTTCCAACCCCACCCCCTTTTTGAACTGAGTCTAAAGGACTGTATAGAATGCATTATAACTGGAGTAGAGCCTGGGGTTATGTCTTTATGCCTTTAGGGTCCTTCGGATGTTTAGATTAGGTTGATCTTAGGCGGATAAAGGTCTTTTGAGGTTATCCAAGGTAATTTCTTGGAGAACTCTACTCTAAGTTCTTACCTATGCTAGACCTCTTGAGTAATCTATATAAGTAGACTATCCTCACGATACCCAATCCTAAACAATTGATATAATCTAATCCTAAAGCTAAGAGCGAGGAAATTTCATCCTAAATGAAAATCACAGCAAAGTGTGATCTACATTTCAAAGACAAACCATTAATAAAAAATTTTCTATTAAATTTTTCAGGTGACTCCGGAGGTCCATTAGTAGCTGAAATCTCACCAGGAGAGATTGTTCAAGTGGGAGTCGTTAGCTTTGGTCACAAGTAAGCATCCACGGCACTAAAACATTATTTTATCTCAATTAAGAACAAAAAAATAATAAATATGCTTTAATTTTAGACACGGCTGCACTTTAGGCCACCCAGGAGTCTTCACAAGAATTAGCAATTATTTAAAATGGATCGAAAGTCATACTGGAAAGATTCAAAGAACTCCATCAAGTAGCACAATTGGTCCTGTTGGTGGGTCTCATTTAGATGGAAATTCAGCAGTTCATATTGTGATAGGAAAAATATTTTTATTACTCACTATTGTGACTCATTTTATGCTGTAGATTATTTTATTAATTTGCTAGGTTTAAATAATTCAAGATAAATTTTCAAAATAGAGTAAAAGTGTAGACAAATTTGATAGATTTAAGAGAAATTTATTTTAAAAATAACAATTTTGTGGATCAAAATGAAATTTGATAAGATTTTTAACAAAAAAAAATTTATTTTGACTATAATTTTATATCTTACAGGAATATCATCGTTACTACTTCATCGTGGGTATGTATTGGACCCCCAACTCTGAAATTTAGCATGATTTGACATTAAAAGCTGATTTGTTTGATACATTTATGGTTATAGTATAGCTTCCCCGAATAGTACAAGTCGGTTAATCGAATCGAAATCCTGCGCGAAGCTAGCATGACTTTGGCATGATGCTGGATTCGAAATGAACCCAGCAACATGCAAGAGTCACTCTGACTTGATGCCGAATTTCTGATCGATTTATTGACTTGTGCCATTCGGGTTAGTAACGATAATATAGCTTAATCAAGTCAACCATGCCAAGTGAACTATAAAATGTCAAACCTTAGTGTAATCTAACGAATCAGGGACCAGTTTCTAGAGCTCCATGAGACATCCTGCCTGAGTCTTCGATAAATTTTATTTAAACTATATATTGAAGCACATATTGAAGCTAGGATGCCCTGTGTAGACCTTAAAATTGACCCCTAGAAAGAAAAGCCATCCAAATCAACTCCAAATTAGCTCAAGGACACCCTAAAAACTAATCATTGACCCCATCATGCTCTAAATTCACCAAATAAACAATTCAAAAACTCAGTTTGTTCACCTTCAAGTCCTCGCAATTTATCATTCCCAATAAGTCAATATTTCGCATCATTACAAAATTTCAATTCAAGTTATTTTGATATCAAAATGCCTATCGGGTAAGTTCAATTGTTGCTGATAATGATTGATAACACTCGCGTCTTTAATAAAACGACTGCGAAATATCGAAAAGTGAAACATTTATAGTGAGTTTGTCGGTGCATTAAGGTTGGATTTTTGTTGATAAAAGTGAACAATTAGATTTTAAAAAATTCAAAAACTGTTCAAAAAATTCAAAAAATTCAAAAACTGTTCAAAAAATTCAAAAATTGTTCAAAAAATTCAAAAAATATTTAAAAAATTAAAAAATTGTTCAAAAAGTTCAAAATTGTTCAAAAAATTCAAAAAAAAATTCAAAAATATTCAAAAAATTTAAAAACTGTTCAAAAAATATTCAAAAACCATTCAAAAATGTCAAAAATGCTAAAATTAATCACAATATTCCTCACAATCACAACAATTTCTGCTCAAGTTCCAGTCAAAGATGGCTGGCGGACAGTCTCATCTCCATGGGATGCAGCTAGATTCCGTGAAGTCATGACTCGAGTCCTTCCAAAAGCCTACACAAATCCAGCAATTAGATCAGGAAGAATTGCAGGCGGTGAGCTTGCATACCTCGGTCAATTTCCTTACTACGCATTTTTATACAACGTTGATAGCTACGGCGACACTTATGTCTGTGGAGCGTCAATAATATCACACAATTGGCTACTTACGGCTGGACATTGTTTGGATGAAATTGTCAGGACATCAGTTTATGTTGGAATGATTGATAGAGTCAATGGACCTGCTATATGGACACTTGATGTCACACCAGCCAATTTTATCATTCATGAAGATTATTTTGGAATTATTAATGACATTGCATTAGTTCGACTTGTAAGAGCAATTCCACTAAGTCCGTACGTCACTAATGTTGCATTGCCAAGAAGAAGTGACTCATCAGTTGTTTTGGAAGGAAAAATCGGAACCGTTTGTGGATTTGGAAAGATTGATGATGTCAAATCACAGCCATCACAGTTTTTAAGGTTCATCAATCAAGACATTGTTGCAAATTCAGTTTGTGCAAAGCTTTATGGAAGTGTGAATGTGAAAAGTACGAACTTGTGCATGAATGGAACTGGAGGAAGGTCAACATGCTCTGGAGATTCAGGTGGTCCACTAGTCACTGAAATCACAGCTGGTCAAAAGACACTGGTTGGTGTTGTGTCATTTGGAGCTGAGCTGGGCTGCACATTGGGATATCCACTAGTATTTACAAGAGTGACAAGCTATCTTGATTGGATTGAAGCTAATACTGGAATTGTTATTTATAGTTAAAGATATTTTGCAATAATTATTATTAAGTTTAAACAATAAATGATGACTAATTGGAAATTTTAATCTCTATGTTCTGTTTGATGTTTTATTACGCTACATGTTGTAAAGGAAAAATCACGTAGATGACGAATTCGAATGATAGACAACTTAAGTCAAGTGGATTGTTTTCTTTGAACTGACTGTTTTTTAAAATCTCTACCAAAAAGATAAGAAATCTTTTGGGCAAATTTAAGGTTTAAGTTGCAGTTTAGATTGATTTTATATTGTAATCTGCTACCTAACCTATACCTAACCTATACCTAACCTATACCTAACCTATACCTAACCTATACCTAACCTATACCTAACCTATAACTAACCTATACATAACCTATACCTAACCTATACCTAACCTATACCTAACCTATACCTAACCTATACCTAACCTATACCTAACCTATACCTAACCTATACCTAACCTATACATAGCCTATACCTAACCTATACCTAACCTATACCTAACCTATACCTAACCTATACCTAACCTATACCTAACCTATACCTAACCTATACCTAACCTATACCTAACCTATACCTAACCTATACCTAACCTATACCTAACCTATACCTAACCTATACCTAACCTATACCTAACCTATACCTAACCTATACCTAACCTATACCTAACCTATACCTAACCTATACCTAACCTATACCTAACCTATACCTAACCTATACCTAACCTATACCTAACCTATACCTAACCTATACCTAACCTATACCTAACCTATACCTAACCTATACCTAACCTATACCTAACCTATACCTAACCTATACCTAACCTATACCTAACCTATACCTAACCTATACCTAACCTATACCTATCCTATACCTAACCTATACCTATCCTATACCTAACCTATACCTAACCTATACCTAACCTATACCTAACCTATACCTAACCTATACCTAATCTATACCTAACCTATACCTAACCTATACCTAACCTATACCTAACCTATACCTAACCTAAACCTAACCTATACCTAATCTATACCTAACCTATACCTAACCTATACCTAACCTATACCTAACCTATACCTAACCTATACCTAACCTATACCTAACCTATACCTGACCTATACCTAACCTATACCTAACCTATACCTAACCTATACCTAATCTATACCTAACCTATACCTAACCTATACCTAACCTATACCTAACCTATACCTAACCTATACCTGACCTATACCTAACCTATACCTAAACAAACATTTACCTAACCTCAAATATCCAAAAAGTTTAATAATTTCTATAATTTTATTATCCAAAAATAAGTTTCCTTAATTACAATAAAATTTCATTTAAATTTCTTAAAAATCTAAAATTTCTTAAACTTAGTAATTCAATAAGACTAGAATATGAGGTCTGTTCATGATTCAATTCTCAGTAAGAGTTCCAACTTCCACCAATTCATCTCGTCACAACAACTTCTAAAATTTCCTGCTTTTTACCCTCAAACTTCTCTTTTGGCTTCAGCACTTGAAGTTCATGAACATTTTCAGTCTCTCTTTTCTCTTTCATTTTACTGATTCTCCTCCTTTCCGCATATTGACTTCGTCTCTCGAATGTCTTCGGAGAGTTTCTCAAAAATTGTGGAATGTCTCTGGAAAATGTAAATTTCCCGCCAACATCTCGAAAGTACGAATAATTACAAATTGCTGGATAAAATTTGATGGATGCAAAGATTGAGCAATTCCTAACCATCACGAAATTCATATTAAACAATGCTGCAAAGATTGAGATGAGGGACATCCAGATGATGAATGAGTCGAAGATGATGTATGGGATTGCGAAATTCATTGACCTCTGGAATTGAAGATTAAGTTAGATTGAGATGGGGTTGGGATAGGAGGGACTTAAATAGGTACTTAGAAGACCCTAGCTTACCTTGACAATCGCCAGGATGAAGAACACAGTCAATATGAAGTAAGCGATGAAAACAAACATCAAGATTCCATTGATAGCCATAGTTTGAACTGAAATAGGCATAAAAAGCAAAGAAATTAGATCAAATTCAATGCAAGGGAAGAGCATAGTCAAGGAGGAGTCCACGATGGTCCATTGGGTACTTTCAAGCTATATTTCTCACTCAAGCCTCCAAATCATCATCCATAACGTCACACATGCTTCAACATTTTGTTCATTTACAATTAATTGACGACATTTTTAATGCCACAGCCGAGCACGTTTCTGTGACGTCAAAAACTTTGAGTAATCGACCATAAATACTCTCATTACTAAACACAAAGTTTGAATGTATTTCCGAAGTCAATTAACGATCTGATAAGTTTGTGTTCATACTTACAGCGATATCCCTCATCGATGCCGTCAGTATCATCAATGACTGACTCATCTGCGAAAAAGAAGATAAAAATTCAGCATTTTTTTTTGTTTGGACAATTTTTCATTATCTTTTGTTGGTGAAAAGAAAATTATTTGCGGTTAATTCAGTGGTGGTCAACCTTTTTTGAGCCATGGCACACCTTGATTTTTAACCATGACTGAAACTGGACACTACTTACGGTTTGTGGGTTTTTTTCGCTACACACTATCGTGCCGCGGTATATGGGTTGACCATCACTGGGTTAATAAATGAGACATAGTAATTAAAGTGAGATAGTTTGAGATAATATGTATTTTAGTGACATAATAGGAGCAGTCAATTGTTGTCTTAGATCACGGCTCAAGGTTATTGGCTGTTTGGTATGATGGTATGAGGGAGGGGTGGGGGGGGAGGATTCTAAAGTTCTGATCTACTCTGTGATGTTCTCATGATCCCTAATCAAGGTTCTAGAGGGACCATTAGGAGTTAATCTACCTATGATCAGTGCTCTTGTAGCTCTCGATGAGCAAAGCTAGGAGAGGGGGGGGGGGGGGGGGGAGAGGGGAAGGGGTAAAAAAGCTTCATCTCTCAATTACTCACTCTCAACTCACATTCAAAAAATTCATTTTTTTCACAATTTTTCCACAAATTTCTACTCACACCCCATCTCGTAGTCATAATCATCCTCCTCAGGTTGTCCAAAAATCATTTGGAAGTACCAATTATCCTCAATATGCTCCTCATACTTGTACAAATCATAATTACTAAAGAATGCACTTTCATTATCAACAGCTGCATACGATAAAAATGCCCAAATTCCCAACTCAAAGCACGTCCAAATTAAAACACCAATTTTAAGATCAATGCACAGCAGCCACTTTTCAACACGTGGGAGGCCCGATGCTTTAGGATGCATTTTTTGTCTTAAATCTTTATTCCGTCAGCTTCGATGTGAATTCATGCGATTTTCAATAAGAACTGAGTGTCTTGAGTCATGGCTCTATTTGGGTTTGGTAATGCAAGCTTCTGTGGCTCGTCGCTTATCGCCGAAAATTTTTCATTCGTCTTTATCTTTTACCCGAAATTGAATAATGTTGATGATGATAAGAGAAATAATTTTTTATGGTGGTTGTGGTAATTGCGATTAAATTGTTGTGGATTTTAGCTTGCAAAAAAAAATAAGAGTTGAGATAGTGTTTAGTCATGGCCGTTCATTTATGACGTCCATCGAAAAACCTAATTTTTAATCCCCCACCCCCCCTCCCCTCTGTCACAAAACTGTCACAGTTATCCCTTGTGACGTACAGTCCAAGACACAAAATAATTATGATGTCCTGTTTTAAAAAATTGGATGTTATTGGATGTTATTGAAATTTCCGACCACATACCCTCCTCTGTCACAATGTGACCCCCCCCCTCCTACAACACAATGCGTCTCCCCCTTCTCTGTCACAATGTGTCCCCCTCCTTTGTCACAATGTGTCCCCCTCCTTTGTCACAATGTGTCCCCCCTCCTCTGTCACAATGTGACCCCCCCCTCTCCTATGACCACAATGTGACCCCCCTCCTAGAACACAATGTCACAATGTGTCCCCCCTTTCTCTGTCACAATGCGTTCCCCCGCCTATGACACAATGTCATGTTGGACGTCATAAGTGAACGACCCCATAGGTGATGAAATTAGCTTGGAATGATTGTACATGCCATATAAGTGTTTAATAGTAAATTGTGTAAGGAACATCTTCCTCAATCTCATAACGTATTTTTAAAATTCAAATCTTGTCGCTTCTTCTCGATCGCGCCAAAAGGGATTTTAAAAGATTCTGAGTATCAAAATGTAAACAAAAACAATCGAATTTTTGTGTACAAAATAAAACTAAAATTGTGAATTTTTTTGAGATTTTTTGGAATTATTGCAGCATTTCCAATTAAAAATGGATCATTATTGAAGAATTAAGGATTTCAGTCACCAATACAATCAAATTTCATCACAAATCACAATATTATTGGATAAATCAATCAAATGGAAGTGTCGTACATAGAAATCAACGAATGTTGCCGATGCTGCATGAACTACACTGAAGAACTTGACAATATCTTCGAATGCTTCTACAAAGAGCTGCAACTGCATGAGATTCTGAGTTTAATAACTGGATTGAACATAGCACTTGATGATGGTGAGTCTGGTTTGGAATTGTTGGGAGTTTTGTGAGCTTACAAAGGGGAAGAAGAGCTCAGGAAGGAGATTGTCAGCTGATCGAGGGTATTGTAAGGGTTTCAAGGGTTTTGTGGATCTACAGAAGGGGATGGAGAACTAATTGAAGCTAGTGTGAGCCTATTGTCGGGGCTGAGAGCTTTTTGATCCTATTGTGAGCTTGTAGAACTTCCTGTGTACTTATAGAACCTTCTGTGAGCTTAAAAACCAACTGAAGCTTGTAGAATCCACTGTGAGCTCCTTTAAAGAACTAAGTGTCCACAAAAGGATCTTCTCTACCTCTAAAGAGCTCTAAAGAAAGACAAAGCTTCCAAAAACTGCAGAAACCCCCCAAAACATTCTCAATTCCTCCAAACCCTTTCAAAATAACTGATAAAAATCCAAAACCTTCCAATTTTAGGCTTCCCACAGTCAATCTGTGACACATGCAAAGACAACGCAATGCGAGCTTTCGACTTCCGAGAAACTTGCATCAAGTCAGACACAGAAATCCAGGAACTCAAAGAAAATGAAGCCAAAATTGATGAAATCACAGAAACACAGTCAATAATTGAGGAAACACAGCAGGAAATAATCATCGAGGCAGTCAAAGACGATGAGTTCCTAGACATTCAGAAAAGTTACTTCCAATGTCCACTTTGTCAACAAGCATTTGAGTCATCTGAGATGCTTGCCATACACGTAGCAAGCAGTCACCGTGCAGATGTTGAGAAAGTCGATGTTAAGACAGCAGCAGCAACAACAATAGGAAGGAAGTATGACTGTAAAATTTGTGAAAAGAAATTTGAATCTCCGTGGAAACTAAGAAGGCACTTCTTGGTCCACAAAGATATTTTAGATCCATCAGTCTTACCAAAATTCCCACCACGCGAATACAAGCATGAATGTCCAGAATGTGGCAAAAAAGTCGAGACTCCATCAAAACTTCAACGTCACATGTCGGTTCATGACAAAAAAAGTCGACTAAATGGGGTCAACCAGCATCGACCCTTTGGATGTTCAGACTGTCCACAAAGATTCTGGGATAAAGTTAAATTGGACAGGCACAGTTACATCCACAGCGATGACTGTGAGAATTCAAAGATTAAACATCCAGCTGGTCACATGTTTACGTGCGTGATCTGCTTGACACAGCTGCCTGATTATGAGGAATGTAATGAGCATATGAAGGCACATCGTGAAGAGCTTGGTGAAAATTCGGAAGTAAATTGTCGGCTCTGCAATCGGAACTACCCAAAATTAGCAAATGTCATTAGACATTCCAAGCTACATGCTGAAAATGCCACAAATCAGTGCACATTTTGTGGTAAAAAGTTTGGATTTGGTGATGACTTTATTGATCATGTTTTGAGACACAAAGGCTTCAAACCGCACAGCTGCACACATCCAGGATGTAAAAAGTCATTTATGAAGGCACACAAGCTGCGACTGCATGAAGCCACTCACAACCAAAACTCTTCGAAATGCTTCGAATGCGATAAATGTGATAAAAAGTTCTCAGAAATTGAGTATCTTAAGAAGCACCTGTTCAGGCACTTAGGGATCAAGTCATTCGAATGTAATTTATGTCCAGCAAGGTTTGCTGTTAAGGCTGGACTAGATTCACATACGACGACACACACGAATGAGAGGAAGTTTGCATGCAGCGAATGTCCTGCGAAATTTACTAAAGTTCAGACATTAAAGCTGCATATGAAGATTCATAGGAATGAGAAAAGTTATGCATGTGAATTTTGCAACATGAAGTTTGTAGCTTCAGGTCCATTAAAGAGGCACTTGAGGATTCATACACAGGAGAAGCCTTACAAGGTGAGATTTTTTTTAAATTTTTGAATTTTTTTCTATTTTTTTTACATCCATTCAGTGTGAGTACTGCATTAAGGCCTACGCACAGTCCAACGACCTCATCAAGCATTTGAAGGTTCACTTAGGTCCAAATGTCTATTCATGTCCAATGTGCTCGCAAAGCTTTGCTAAATTCAAGCAACTCAAGGACCACAAAATGGAACATTACAAAAGTGACTCAAATTTATTGAAGGAAATCCGAAGGAAGGAGGAAAGTGTTGAGGATGACATTGAGGACGAAGACGATGTGGACAATTTTGATGGTGAAAATATCGAATATTTGTGAATTAATTATTTATAAAAATAAAAATTGATAATTTGATGGGAATTTTTGCATTTTAATTTTTGGATTGGGTTAGACAGGGGTTCTAGGGTGATCCAGGGGTTCCAAAGGGTTCAAGGAAGTCTCTTGACTCCAAAATGACCTTAAGCTAATGCCATCTCCCTAAATTGACTCAATAAACCTTGAACAGTCACACTCAACGCCCCTGTCCTTAAGGCTTTTAGTAAGTAAAGTAAAGTTTATACTTTTTCACAGCAAACCATCTGTGTCTATATTACCTACGTACGAACATTGACCTTGCAGCTAGAACGCTATTGAAAAAAAAACATGTAAGATGATCAGCAAGTCAGTCTTTTGCCTAAACTCATTAAAAATTGTCATAAAAAAGTTCAGCAGCAAAAAAATGGAAAATTTGTCAGATTTTTTTATTCAAAAGGCCAAAACTGAGCTTAATGAGACGGAGTCAAGGAAGGAGCAGTCGATTAAGCAGTTTTACGAATGGCTTAGTAAGCATCCGTTCATTAACAAGTTGGATATTGGTGAGTTATGTTAACCCGAAGGGGCCTGTGACCCTCAAATCCTTCCTGGATGCTCCTTAATTTTTAAAAGGTGTCAAATAAAGTGGAATCCCGATATTAAGTCAAACTTGTATGACAATCCTAACCTTAATTGATTATTTAAGGCTTAGACAACATGGTTTTTGTTCTGCTTAGTTTCGTACCCCTAAAAAGGGGCGTGGTCAAAAAAAAATTTTTTGGCGGGATTCAAAAATTTCTCAAAAAACCCTAGCAAATTGAAGAAATTTTCAAAATGGAGGGGAGGGGGAGGTAGGGGGACCCTCAACAACCCCTCATTTTCGACGCATAAATTTAATTTTTTTCATTTATTGTAGAACCATTCCAAGTCATCACATTTCTTCGTGCCAGGAAGTACAATATGGACAAAGTTTTTGAGTGTTTCAACAATTTTGTCAACTTTAAAAGATGTGTTCCACAACTTTACGATTTCCATAGCTTTAAGGAACTCCTCGACATTTATAATAAAGGACCAATTTTAGTAATGAACGATCGTGACTCTGATGGTCGTCGAATTGTGCTCCTGAGGCATAAAGTTCTTGAAGACTCTAAAGCTAGTTTTATAAATATTTTAAAATTGAGTCATTTAATTGGAGCGAGCTTAATAGACGAGCCAGAAACTCAAATTTGTGGACTTGTTATGATTCATGATTTTCGGAATGTGACATTTAATTATACTAAAATTATAGACACGAATTTACTGTGTAAAATATTGACAATGGCTGATTCCAATACAATAAGAATCAAGCAGATCAATTTTATTGGTTTTCCGTCATTTGCGAATTCTCTATTTGAGCTGGCCAAGTCATTCCTGAATAATAAAATGAAGAGCAGATTAAATTTATTGAAAAATATTGAAGATTTGACTAAAGTCATGGATGTAAAGAACTTGCCGGTTGAGTACGGAGGAACTGATAATCTTAATGATTGCTTGAAGCAGCGCAGAAAAGATGTTGAAAATCAAGCTCACATTGCAATCAAATTTTTCGACAGTTTTGTGATTGACGAGAAAAAGATAAAAATTTATGAAAATGAGAAAAGTTTTGAGGCTGTTGGGAGCTTCAGGAAGTTGGAAATTGATTAGGTTTAGCAGCTCATTGTTATTCATCTTATAGTAAGTTCGCTATATTCAAGTGTGACCGAATTAAGCAAAGTCTAAGACAGATCTCAAACCATCTGTATTGACATTAAAGACAAACTAGTAATAAAAATTTAAAAAAAAAATATTTCAATATTCAGCAAGTCAGTCTTTCATTACATCTTTTAAAGCTAGCTCACATAAAGTGAAATTTTTTTAAAGAAAATGGAAAAATTGTCAGATTTTTATATCGAAAAAGCTAAGAATGACCTTAATGAGACGGAGTCTAGGAAGGAGCAGTCAATCAAGCAGTTTTACGAGTGGCTCAGCAAGCATCCGTTCATTACTAAATGTGAAATTGGTAAGAAATTGAAAATTTGATTTTGGTTCTTGGTTCTTGGATCTAGATTCTTGGATCTAGATTTTTGGTTCTTGGTTCATCGTTCTTGGTTCTTGGTCCTTGGTTCTTGGTTCTTGGTTCTTGGTTCTTGGTTCTTGGTTCATTGGTTCTTGATTTTTGGTTCTTGGTTCTTGGTTCTTGGTTCTTGGTTCTTGGTTTTTGGTTCTTGGTTCTTGGTTCTAGATTCTTGGATCTAGATTTTTGGTTCTTGGTTCTTGGTCCTTGGTTCTTGGTTCTTGGTTCTTGGTTCTTGGCTGTTGGTACTTGGTTCTTGGTTCTTGGTTTTTGGTTCTTGGTTTTTGGTTCTTAATTCTTAGTTCTTGATTCTTGGTTTTCGGTTCTTGGTTCTTAAAATTTATTGTTAAAATTTTCTAAATTCTTTTTTTTAGATCCATCGCAAATAGTTCAATTTCTTCGTGCCCGGAAGTACCAAATGAGTAAAGTCTACGAAAGCTTTAATAAAATAATTAAAATACATCAAAATTTCTCGTACATTTTAAATTATTCAAATTTGTATGAACTTAATGAAATTTATGAAAAAGGACCATTTTTAATTATGAAAAATTACGACAAAAATGGACGACGAATTTGCATTTTTAGGCACAAACTTCTCGAAAATTTAAATGTTACTTTTCATAATATTCTAAAATTAAATCAAATGATTTCAGCATTCTTATTAGCTGAGTCAGAAGTCCAAATTTGTGGAATTGTTACAATTCATGACGTTCGGGATATTTCCATGAAATATATGAAAATTATGGACGTAAATATTTTGGGAAAGGTTGCATCAATAAGCGAATTTGGAGCACTGCGACTTAAACAAATTATCATTCTTGGACTTCCAGCAATTGCAAATTCACTCTTTGAGATCGTCAAGACATTTTTGAATGATAAAATTAAGAACCGAATTGACATTTGTAAAAATGTTGAAGATTTGACTAAAGTTTTGGATGTAAAAGACTTGACAGTCGAGTACGGTGGAACTGACAATTCTAATGATTGTATTAAGTACCATAAGAAGGCTTTTGACATTGCAACTATTAAATTAATTAATTTTCTTAATAATCTTGAAGTTGATGAAGAAAAAATGAGAAATTATGAAAATAAAACTAATTTTGAGGATTTTACTAGCTTAAGGAAGTTGGAAATTGATTAAATTATTCAGCTCATACCAATTAAGTACAGACTAAGACTCATTTAAAAACATCTGTATTGACATTAAAGACATAAAGTTAAAAAAAAAATATTTTAAAACTCAGCAATTCAGTCTTTTATTACAACTCATTAAAGTTCGCTCACAAAAATTGAGAATCTTGAACAGAAAATGGAAAATTTGTCAGATTTTTGTACCGAAAAGGCTAAAACTGAGCTTAATGAAACGGAATCACGAAAGAAACAGTCAATCAAGCAGTTTTACGAGTGGCTCAATAAGCATCCGTTCAGCACTAAATGTGAAATTGGTAATAATTTGAAAATTTGATTTTTGCGTCCATTTTGCTCATTTTATTTGGTTCTTGGTTCTTGGTTTTCGGTTCTTGGTTCTTGGTTCTTGGTTCTTGGTTCTTGGTTCTTGGTTCTTTGTTCTTGGTTCTTGGTTCCTGGTTCTTGGTTCTTGGTTCTTGGTTCTCGGTTCTTGATTTTTGGTTCGGAAATTGAACGCTGATTATTTTTGTGGCTAAGAAATCAAGTTTCAGGCTTTTCGGACATTGAACGTCGATTATTTTTGTGACATTTTTGGTTCTTGGTTGAAAAAAAAACTGATCTTATTTTATGAATTTTAGATCGACCTCAAATAGTTAAGCTTCTCCGAAGTAGAAAGTACAAAATGGACAAAGTCTATGAAAATTTCAACAATGTTGTTATGTACCAACAAAATAAACCTGAACTATTTGATTATAACATTCCCAAACTCCTCGAAATGTATGACAAGAAAGCAATTGTACCAACAATTAACCACAGCGCGGATAGACAACGAATTCTAGTTTTTCGTCATGAAATCTTTGACAAATGGAAATTTGACATCAATGAGATATTGAAATTATATTTTTCTGGTAGCAAATGCTTTAATGGACGAGCCAAAACTCAAATATCTGGTTTAATTGAAATAATGGATTATCGTGATATATCCATGCGATATGTGTAGGGTGACCATCTAATTTTTATGAAAATACAGGACATTTGATAAATTTCCCAAAAAATACAGGACACAAAGGAAAATTTGAAAATTAACGGAAATTTTCGTGAAAAAAATACAGGACCTGGAACAAAATTTTCAAATTTATACAGGACAGGGTTTTGAAATACAGGACCGTCCGTTGTAAAACTACGCAGATGGTCACCCTAGATATGTGACAATTCTTGATTTAAGTTCTTTTGGAAATTTTATTCAATTTGCTGAATCAACTGGAGGAAGGCTTAAAAATGTTTATATTCTTGGACTTCCAGCCATAGCTAAGTCATTTTTTGAACTCTTAAAATCATTGATGAGTGACAAAATTAAGAAAAGATTAAAATTGCTGAATAATGTTGAAGACATGCCAAAAGTCGTTGATGCTAAAAACCTGTTAATTGAGTACGGTGGAACTGAAAATCTTGACGACTGCTTGCTGCACTTTAGACATAAAATTGAAGAATCTTCATTAAAATGGATTAAATTTGTCAAAAGTATTGAAGTTGATGTGAAAAAAAATGAAAAACTATGAAAACGAGAAAATTTTTGACGGCGTTGGAAGCTTCAGGAAGCTGGAAGTTGATTTAGTTGAGGAAGAAAAAAGACGAATTTGAAATAATTTGAAAAACTATGAAATAAAAAAATTGAAAAAATTGAAAAAAATTGAAAAAATTGAAAAAATTGAAAAAATTGAAAAAATTGAAAAAATTGAAAAAATTGAAAAAATTGAAAAAATTGAAAAAATTGAAAAAATTGAAAAAATTGAAAAGATTGAAAAAATTGAAGGAATTGAAAAAATTGAAAAAATTGAAAAAATTGAAAAAATTGAAAAAATTGAAAAAATTGAAAAAATTGAAAAAATTGAAAAAATTGAAAAAATTGAAAAAATTGAAAAAATTGAAAAAATTGAAAAAATTGAAAAAATTGAAAAAATTGAAAAAATTGAAAAAATTGAAAAAAATTGAAAAAATTGAAAAAATTGAAAAAATTGAAAAAATTGAAAAAATTGAAAAAATTGAAAAAATTAAAAAAATTGAAAAAATTGAAAAAATTGAAAAAATTGAAAAAATTGAAAAAATTGAAAAAATTGAAAAAATTGAAAAAATTGAAAAAATTGAAAAAATTGAAAAAATTGAAAAAATTGAAAAAATTGAAAAAATTGAAAAAATTGAAAAAATTGAAAAAATTGAAAAAATTGAAAAAATTGAAAAAATTGAAAAAATTGAAAAAATTGAAAAAATTGAAAAAATTGAAAAAATTGAAAAAATGAAAATAAAGTAATAAAGTTTCCTAATTTTCCTAACGGCCATAAGAAATTCAAACCCTAAAATCTTCAACAATCCCCGCTAGTGCCGAATACAACAACAGGTACCAAAATCTTGATCACAAAACTTTTATTTTTATTGTTTTGATTCACAATTTTAATAAATTTCACAAGAATTTACACAACATTCAGTCACAAAGATGATTGACTTCGACATCCCCGACTACCTTAAGTCAATTAAAGGCCAAGGACCTCCATTTAAATGTCCAGCATGTGAAAAACAATACAAAAGTGTAAGTAGCATCATCTTGTCTTCTTCTTATTCCCGAATTTTCCTATTTTTCATCATTTTTAGATAATCGGCTTGCAATATCATTTAAAAAATCATGACCGTGACCCAACAGTCTCAGCTACACCAGCAACGCCGACTCCAAAAAAGCGCAAAAAAGGCAAAAATACGCCAAAAATTAAATCCAACAACAAAAATAAATCGCCATCGACGCCAATCGAGAATCAAATAATTTTTGATGATTCACAAAATTTGGTCCTTAAAGTCAAAGGAAAGACAATTCCACTTCCAATTGATGAGGACATTCCATTGATTGACATGCAAGTTTATGAAAAAATGACAGCACATTCGAATTATGAGATTGAGGACATAGAACCGCCAAAAGAGCCAATCATAAGCTTACCTCAAGCTGTATACAGACCAGTTGATGATTATGCCATACTTGATGCTCCACCAAAGCCAACTGGATATATAAGATTCATTGAAAAGACACCAGAGGAACTAGATGGTGAAATTGAGTATGATGTTGATGAGGAAGACACGACATGGCTGGACATGATTAATGATAAAAGATCTGAGACAAGTTTACATGCGATTCCAGTTGAGACACTTGAGCTGCTCATCGATAGACTTGAAAAGGAATCTTACTTTCAAGCAGCATCAAATGGTCAAGCAGTCTCGATTATCGATGAGGATGCAATCTGCTGCATCTGTATGGACGGCGAGTGTCAAAACACAAATGTCATTTTATTCTGTGACATGTGCAATTTGGCAGTTCATCAAGATTGCTACGGTGTGCCTTACATCCCAGAGAATCAATGGCTATGCAGGCAATGTCTTCAGTCACCAAGCAAGCCAGTTCAGTGCAAATTATGTCCAAACTCTGGTGGTGCCTTTAAACAAACAGACACAAGTGAATGGGCACATGTTGTCTGTGCTTTATGGATTCCAGAAGTTCGATTCGCAAATACTGTCTTTTTGGAACCGATAGACTCAATTGACTGCATCCCACCAGCTCGATGGAGGTTGGTCTGTTATATCTGCAAGCAAAAGACTGGAGCTTGCATTCAATGCAACAAGAATTACTGCTATTCAGCCTTTCATGTCACATGTGCACAATATGCTGGACTGTGCATGAGAATGGAGACTGTCAAGTCAAACGATGGACAAATGATGGTCCAGAAGATGGCATTTTGTGATCAGCACACGCCATCAAATTATGGAAGTGAAAAGTCACCGATTGAGAATGAAAAAGCGCGGGAAGAATGCAGGAACAAGATGAAGTTGGCGAGAAAAATGTTGGCAAAAAAGAGATCGAGTGCGCCGATAATTTTGATTCCGACAATTCCAACTGAGCGAGTCCAGGAGATCTCAAATTTGGTGAATTTTAAGAAAAAGGATCATTTTATGCAGCGACTGATTGCTTATTGGACATTAAAAAGACAATTCAGGAATGGAGTTCCATTGCTGCGACGATTGCAGACATCAACGACAAGTTCACATTCTAGAGGAGGACTTGAAGGATCACCGGATGCTAAGGAACTCTACAAGCAGCTAAAATACTGGCAGCATTTAAGGCAAGACCTAGAACGAGCCAGGCTCCTCTGCGAGTTGGTCAGAAAACGCGAAAAACTCAAGATGCTGCTTATTAAAGTCAATGAGGAATGTGTAATGACTGAAGTTGATCCACTTGGAACTGCCATGCATAAGATCATCGACCAGCTAGTCCAAAGAGATACTATGGAGATATTCTTGGAACCAGTCGATGTCAATGAGGTTCCAGACTATGCGAATGTCATCAAAAGTCCTATGGACTTAGGAACAATGAGGGAGAAACTCAAGTCTGGTGGATATGACAGCTTAGATGATATGGAAACTGATTTTTCATTGATGATAAGAAACTGCTTGCTTTACAACAACAAAGAGACAATATTCTATAAAGTGGGAGTCAAGATGAAGGAACAAGGAGGAGCAGTCTTCAAACAAGCTAGAAAGGAACTTGAGAAGTCTGGATTAATTGAAGCTCCAATCGCTGATGGTGAATTAGTCAAAATAATTGATAAAGAAATGAAAGAAATTGTCACAAAGCCAGCATCAGTCGAAGGAATAAAGAGACTTGAACAGCTTCAAAGCAGAGCTAATTCCATCAAGCACCATCTTGCTAAAGCCAAGAAGATGAAAATCATCAAAATGGAAATAATAAAGATGAAGAAATTACTAAACCGAGGCAGAAAGAGTGCAGCTAGTACTGAAAGTGAAGAATCTCAATCTGATGGAGAATCCAGTGGATCTGATGAAAAAGATAAGGACGAATTGAAGACACCGACGATGAGTCCATTGAAATCTTCGGCATTGAGTACGACTACGTCTCCATTAAGCAGTGGTGTTAATAGGAGGTAAGAAGATTTAGGATTGATATGGATTGGGGTGGTATTTTGGGTTCTGAGATACTCCTTAGTATTCTGAGATACTCTTTAGTGTTCTGAGATACTCTTTAGTGCTCTGAGATACTCCTTAGTATTCTGAGATACTCTTTAGTGTTCTGAGACACTCCTTAGTGTTCTGAGATATTCCTTATTGTTCCGAGATATTCCTTAGTGTTCTGAGATACCCTTTAGTGTTCTGAGACACTCCTTAGTGTTTTGAGATATTCCTTAGTGTTTTGAGATATTCCTTATTGTTCCGAGATACTCTTTAGTGTTCTGAGATACTCTTTAGTGTTCTGAGACACTCCTTAGTGTTTTGAGATATTCCTTAGTGTTCTAAGATATTCCTTATTGTTCCGAGATACTCCTTAGTGTTCTGAGATACTCTTTAGTGCTCTGAGATACTCCTTAGTATTCTGAGATACTCTTTAGTGTTCTGAGACACTCCTTAGTGTTCTGAGATATTCCTTATTGTTCCGAGATACTCTTTAGTGTTCTGAGATACTCTTTAGTGTTCTGAGACACTCCTTAGTGTTTTGAGATATTCCTTAGTGTTCTAAGATATTCCTTATTTATCCGAGATACTCCTTAGTGTTCTGAGATACTCTTTAGTGCTCTGAGATACTCCTTAGTATTCTGAGATACTCTTTAGTGTTCTGAGACACTCCTTAGTGTTTTGAGATATTCCTTAGTGTTTTGAGATATTCCTTATTGTTCTGAGATATTCCTTATTGTTCCGAGATACTCTTTAGTGCTCTGAGATACTCCTTAGTATTCTGAGATACTCTTTAGTGTTCTGAGACACTCCTTAGTGTTCTGAGATATTCCTTATTGTTCCGAGATACTCCTTAGTGTTCTGAGATACTCTTTAGTGTTCTGAGACACTCCTTAGTGTTTTGAGATATTCCTTAGTGTTCTGAGATATTCCTTATTGTTCCGAGATACTCCTTAGTGTTCTGAGATACTCTTTAGTGTTCTGAGATACTCCTTAGTGTTCTGAGATACTCCTTAGCGTTATAAGATACTCGTTAGGGTTTGGTGATACTACTAAGAATTTACAGATCTTCTTTAATTTCAAATGAGCTTCTTATGCTACTGACATCATCAAAATCCATTCCTAATAAACTTTCTCTGCAATTTTAGAAACGCCGTCTTATTCACAAGAAAGCAACAAGTCCTCAAGCGACCAGAACTCCCAGACCTCTCATCCATGATGAAGTCAGACTCACTCCTTGGCTCACTCAGCTCGAGATTAGATGAACTAAAGCCTAAACAAGAGGAAAAAAAGCGAGGACGAGGAAGAAAGCTTGGATGGAGAAAGCATCCAGTTGTAGGAACAAACAACTTGGAGTGCACACCGTCTACATCCAGAAATGCTATTGAAAGCACCCCAAAATCGATGCTGCTGTGAGTGTTAGCGAGTTTTTAAGTTTGTTGACAAATTGATTTTTTTAAAATTTGATTCTAAAATTTTTTGCGTAGATTTGTGAACCTTAATAAGCCTTTATCACAATTATTCTAACCTCAAAAATATTATTTTTTTCATTTTAGAACACCAACGATCCTTCCAAACACAAGCATCACCCTCGAGACTCCAAAATTTGACGCCCGTATCCCAGACAGCTTCCGTCTGTACCGCGGTCAAGGATCAAATTCTGAAAATTCAGAACAATCTGAATTCTCTGATTCATGCACGAGCTGTGAGTTCAGTGAATCGTACACAAACTCAGAATATGGATCAAGTGGGTCAGAAAATGCGAGTGATTCAGAAATTGGAAGTGACAATAACAGCGATTCTGGTTCCTTTAATCAACCAATAAATGCAGATGAAGATTCACAAGGAACAGCTACAACAACAACAAGAGCCAGTGGAGATAAGAAGGATGAAGAGTCAAGACTTAGTGAAAGTGATGATGACACTGGCCCAATTGCATCCACATCAGCTGGTGCCATGAGAGCATTTGCAAATGCACAAAGTGGAAAATTGAAGCCATTACAGCTCGTCTGGGCTAAATCTCGAGGATATCCATGGTATCCAGCCTTAATAATTGATCCAAGCATTCCAAAAGGCTTCGTTCACAATTCAGTTCCATTGCCATGTCCACCAGACAATGTCCTGACACTGAGAAAGAATCAAACCAGCGATGACTTCTTAGTTCTGTTTTTCGACACAAAAAGAACATGGCAGTGGTTGCCGTCTTCGAAATTGGAGTTGCTTGGCATACAAAAATCAATTGATGAGTCAAAATTGAGTGAGTCAAAGAAGCCAACATTAAGAAAGGCTGTTAAGAAGGCGTATGAGGAGGCTCTGCATTATCAGAGTCAAGTGACGAAGAAGAAGCCTGAAGGGAAGTTGTAAATGGATTTTGTAGGGTTAAGACTACAATTGGGACTGCTTTATTGTGGAAAGATATTCTGAGACTTGGTAATTTAACACATAAGAAGGACATAATCAATCAGATTTGAATATTAGCTATAGGATACACTTCAAGATGTACCCTAGCCCTCTATTAACCCGAGAAGTGTCTATTCTGCCTACTTTGAGCTTATATAATAATCATAAAAAAATTAAATCTCACTAAGAACTATTAAAAATTGTTAACTCAACTCAAATATCAAGATTTTTGTAATTTAAGGTTAAGTTTTGTTTGGAGACTTTTACTGAAAATTGGTTGAATTATTAAATTATTGGAAAGTTTGTTTTCAATTTGTAAGATTTCGTTAATAAAATTCTAACACTTTTTCATATTAAAGTCGTGTTTTAGCTTCTTCCACTTAGCTTTAGACCAGTTGTGGACAACCTTTTTTGTGCTACGGCACAGCTTGGTAGCAAACCATAAATGAAACCACACACAGCATCCAGTTGAAGAATTTGGCTAATTTTTACGTGTCACACTGGTGTGCCGCGTCACATTGGTTGTGCATCACTGTTTTCCACATTCACAATTTTCAATACTTAATATTTTGACAGGGATAAACTGGAGACTTAAAGCCTGCCATAAGAATATTAAAGAGAGAAGTAACATAAGCAACAACGCACAGCTACTAAGCTTGTCACAGAAACCTGAGTAAGTGTCTTTTAAGTCAATAAGAACCAAATGTTATCAAACGATATTCTTCAATCTCATAGAACCATAGATAATCTTCTATAAGCAGGAAGTATCGCAAATTATTTTTATCCAAAAGATTCAAATTCAAACAAGATTTGCCATTTAAATAAATTATCATCTGAATCTCTTTCGCTACATTTTCAGCATGTCCAATATAAAAATCAACAAACAGCTGATATTAAGCCTCAGACTCTGACCAATTGATTGTTTCACGTCTGACACGCAATTAACAGCAAGAATAATTTAATTAAATTTTCCTTTCATAATCTACTTCACAGTGGGCTTTAGTTTTGAGTACATAAAGATGATCTTGATTGAGTTGAAAGAGTTCAGAGTCTAGTGTTTGAAATAGCACGTGTGAATTTTATTGATCTTTTTGTTAAGACGCTCATTGTTGTGGAGTACACTTGTTTTCAGAATTATTTAAGATTTATTCGCCTTTTGTTATATTTTAAAGAAATTTTAAAAAACTAGGTTTTTAAAGTACAGGTGCCTTCACAATAGGTTTTTAAAATTCAGGTGTCTTTACACTAGAGCTTGAATTTTAAGGTGTATTCATACTAAGTTTTGGAGGTTCAGGTATCTTCACACTAGGTTTTGGATGTTTAAGTTACTCCAAACTAGAGGTTTATAGGTTCAGGTGTCTTCACACTAAGCTTTTTAGGTTATGGTGTCTTAAAACACTATGTTTTGGAGGTTCAAGTGCCTTCAAAAAGTTGTCTTGAGGTTCAGATGCCTTCACACTAAGTTTTGGTTATCCAGGTGCCTTCACACTAGGTTTTTGAGGTTATGGTGTCTTTGCACTAGGTTTTGGAGGTTCAAATGCCTTCAAACTAGGAGTCTTGAGGTTCAGATGCCTTCACACTAAGTTTTGGTTATTCAAGTGCCTTCACATTAGGTTTTTGAGGTTATGGTGTCTTTATACTAAGTTTTGGAGGTTCAAATGCCTTCAAACTAAGAGTCTTGAGGTTCAGGTGCCTACACACTAGGTTCTGGTTATTCAGGTGCCTTCACACTAGGTTTTTGAGGCTATGGTGTCTTTATACTAAGTTTTGGAGGTTCAAGTGCCTTCAACCTAAGAGTCTTGAGGGTCAGGTGCTTACAAACAAGGTTTTGGAGGTTCAAGTGCCTTCAAACTAGTAGTCTTGAGGTTCAGATGCCTTCACACTAGGTTTTGGATATTCAAGTGCCTTTAAACTAGAGCTTTTGAGATTCAGGAGCTTTTGCAATAGATTTTCTATGTTCAGGTGCCTTCACAATAATTATTCTAGATTCTTAATGTCAAAAAATTCATTCATTTCCTCAAAAAAATATCTTGTTTGTCTGCCAATGCAAAAAATTCATAAATATTAAAAACCAATAAAAATTCTACAACCAATTCCGCAATTCTTTGTTGATCATACCGGTTATTGCAGACTCGTCATCAACATTCAGCTTCTCTTTTATTCACAACCGCATCGGAAAAAACCACACAAAAAACAAAACAAGATCGAAATCACCGCGATCATTTACAACCATGACCATGACAATTTCTTGATTTTTGGATGCTTTCTTATTTTTTTTGTGTTTTCTTCTTTGTTGTTGTTCCTGGCTGCTGCTGTGTAGGAAATAAAAATAATAATGTGGGACATTCCTAAGTATCGGGAAATGTGTCAATCAAAAGTTTATTTGTGATTTCTAATTTTTGTAGCTTGATACTTATTTAAAGTGCGACTCAGCACTCAACTAGCTTCATCATTGCAATCAAGCAGGTCTACAGCCTGCAAACTTTCGTCATTCAGCATTAAAAAGTGCAACTGAAATGCAACAAAAATTTCGCAAAGAGAGCAAATTGGCTTGTTTGTACTATTGGTCAATTCTGTAGCTTATTATGGACATGAAATGTGTACGGATCAGTTACAATGTATTAAGAATTGAAGCATGTAATTGGAGGTGTGTGAATTTTTGTAATTTTTGTTAAACCTCCCCAGAATCATGTAATTACCCCAAGTTGACCCCCTTTCGCATTCCAAAATGACAAATCATTTAAAACACAGTCGAGATTCATAGTTCAAGCATCTGGCTTCTTTTCATTTTTTATTAATAAATGTTACATCATGTAGAGGATTACAGAGGTATTTTCAAGTGCTACAAAGAGGTATTATGTGAACTGTATGAATGATGACGATGCTACGACTTGTTTTGTTATTGTTTGTGGATATTTTTTGGATTGAATGGATGAAGATTGGTTGAATTTCGAAGTTTAGTGACCAGTGTTTTGGTTTAGGGATTGATTAAGGTGGATCGAGGAGAACCGAATAGATCTGCAATGGAATGGAACCGATTGGAACCGAATTGAACCAAATGGAACCGAATGAAAGTGAATGCAACCGAATGGAACTGAATTAAACCGAATGCAACCGAACGAAACCGAATGAAACCGAAAAAAACCCGAATATAACCGAACAAAACCGAATGAAACCGAATGGAACTGAATAAAACCGAATGCAAATGAATGGAACCGTATGAAACCGAATAGAACCAAATAGGCCCGAATAAAACCGAATGAAACCGAACAAAACCGACTGAAACCGAACAAAACCGAATGAAACCGAACAAAACTGAATGAAACTGAACAAAACCGAATTAAACCGAACAAAACCGAATGAAACCGAACAAAACCGAATGAAACCGAACAAAACTGAATGAAACTGAACAAAACCGAATGAAACCGAACAAAACCGAATGAAACCAAACAAAACCGAATGAAACCAAACAAAACCGAATGAAACCGAACAAAACCGAATGAAACCGAACAAAACCGAATGAAACCGAACAAAACCGAACAAAACCGAATGAAACCGAACAAAACCGAATGAAACTAGACAAAAACGAATAAAACCGAATAAGATCGAATAAAACCGAACAAAACCGAATAAAACCGAACAAAACCGAATGAAACCGAATATAACCAAACATAACCGAATAAGATCGAATGAAAGCGAAAAAAAACGAATAAAACCGAATGCAACTGAATGTAACCGAATGTAACCGAGTGGAACCGAATAAGATTGAATAAACTCAAATAGGACTAAATATGTCCACCTACGTTGGAATCTGAGTCCACCCCCATCTTAATATTGAACAACTGATTACACAAATTATAAGTTGTACACCAATATAGCCACAACAACGAGTCACTCACCATCCCCTGAACTCAAAGATGTCATTCCAAAAATCTCATTAATCACAAAATTTGAGAGTCAACTGACATCCAAGAGAGTCCACAACGTCCAAAAAGTTACATTTATTTACCATTTTCTCCAATTAAATTCCACGACTCACAAAAGAAAAACGAGTTTACAACAACAAAAAAAAAAGTGAATTCAGCGAGAGCCCGAAAAAAAAGAAAATGTTTTTAAAAAAATTCAGCTGAGCAGCGCTGCAAAGTCGACAGCCTCAGTTTCAGTCAGTCACTCATCATGAACGGTAGTGTTTCGGGTAATTTTATTAGTAACGTAAGCGTGAATAAAAATCTCACGTCACTCGATGGCGGTATCGAGTCGTTGTCACAGCTTTACAATCTATTTTACGAGAATGCAGACCCGCGAATGCGTGATCGATTCCTGATGGGCAAGCCACATTGGATTATTTTATTTTACATCATCTACGTTGTGATTATAACGAGAATTTTACCAAATTTTATGAAAAATCGAAAGCCTTACGACTTCCAAAAACTCTCACTTTACATCGATGCCCTTTTGTTGTTCATCGCTTGCTATTTTTTCGTCATTACGACATACTCGTGGCTGTTCCTGTTCAATTGGCGTTGTGAAGTTATTGATCGATCAAATTCATGGACTAGTCGAATGGCAGTCGAGTTTTGTTGGCAATATTTAATGACGAGGTTCATCTACACCCTCCATAGTGTCCCATTTGTCCTTAGCAAGAGGAAAAGTTCACTTGCAAATTATTTAATTATTCATCATGCAGTCTTTCCCGTCATGGTTTGGTCATTTATTAATGTCTATCCTGGCGGGCATATTACATTTGGTGGATGGATCAACTCGATGACACATGTTGGATTATTTGGAATTAAATTTGTCATTTTGTATAATCCATCAGTGAAGAAGTATCGAAGACAATTTCATGTCTTTATTCATGTGAGTAGGCTTTGTGGACTTCTTATTTTGACATATGAGTGCGAAATTGTATGACGAATATTTGTTGACATTGTTGGATATAAGTGATGAGTTGATATGAGAAATTAAGTGTAGAGAGATTTTATTTGGACAGGAAATGTCAGCTGGACAGTTTTAATGGATACTTTGTGAATAGTGCGTGAATCTGATGGAAGTTTGGTGATGTAATGATGTTGAATTGATGGAAAAAGTGACTTTTAGTTGAATAATTGAGGATGGCTTGATGGAACTATGGGTTTAATACTTAGTTTGGGTCAGAGTGATACCTTTGTTGAAATTTCGGAGTTATATCTAGAGTGCCCCCTTCGGTTTCTTACTTACTTTACTTCTCTGGCTGTACAGATCATTTGTGATCCATGGCTGAACTTAGATGGCGCCTGAAGCTGGCTCTATTGCTAGCTCCCGCTTGACAAATACCAATACTAAGTGTATTATTGTCTCTGCCAAAGAAGGTGGCTTCTATAGTACTAAGGACACCTCAAGTAGCCTTAAAAATCTGGCCCAGCGTTTTTTTTCAAAGCTTCAAACTCAAATTCAACCTAAAAACTCTTAAAATCAAACCCAAATAATCAATTTCGTCACACAAATCAAATTTCCGTAATTAAGAAATCCTCAATTTTAAATTCTTTTTTATTTCTCATCCAATTACTTCCTTGTTACTTTACAATTAACACAATTTTTAACAAACAATCTCTAATTAAATCCCACTTAGCTGAAAATCTAACGCAAAAGACTTAAACGACCGAACAAGTCACGAAAAAAATTTAATTTAAATAGGGCTCGTTCACTTATTACGTAACGAAAAAAAACGAGTTTTTAGACCCCCCCCCCCCCCCCCCCCCCCCTGTAACAAACCGTAACAAAATCTTAGACCCCCCCCCCTCCCCCCTAGTGCGTTACGTAATAAGTGAACGAACCCTTAGATAAAATCAGAAAAAAAAATCAAGGCGTAGAAACTATCCCAAATATTCCATTTATCCCAAATATCCCAAAAATATCTAAAATAATCCCTGAGCCTGTATGCATTAAAATTGAGATATCCCATCGAATCCCAAGATTTAATGTCCAATACACGAAGGATTCGTTAGGATATCTTTATTATCATGCATACAGGCTCAGGGATTATTTTGGATATTTTTGGGATATTTTTGGGATCAAAATGGAATATGTGGGATAGTTTCCAAGCCTTGCAAAAAATCGACACGAGACAAAAAAGGGAGCAAAAATTTGCACATTGTTCTTAATACTTGCACGATTAGTAACAGAGATTTGGCTTAGTTCTGCTAATTTTCAATTGCCTTGCATTCTAACTTGATAATTTGTTTTTATTGGATTGGATTGAAAGTTTTAATTGAAGGTTCATGAACGTTGTTTTAGAGCTTTTGAAGCTTTATTGACCATTATAAAATTTTATTTGATTTATTGGAGCTATGCATAGCTATGCTGGGTTAGTTTTAAGCACTAAACCCTTAAAAATTTGCGGATTTCAGTGAAATATAATCACAAATCTCAAAAAAATTCCTAAGGTCATTTAATCCATTCCAAAATAGTTTTAAAAAAGTTCAATTGAAAAGTAAAAAAAAAAACCCAAAAAAAGAGTTACGCAAAATAGGTCATTGCCAAGTTATTAGACATCACGCGCAATTTTGAAGAAAGAAAGAAGAAAATTAGTCATAAAAAACATGTGTACAAGTGTTACGGCATCTTGTAGCTTTATTTCTCCGTCCTTGAGGCTGCAAAACTTTGTTTTTTGCTGCTGTTGACACTGTTAGGAATTTTTTGTGAGCTGTTAAGGCTGTGAGTAGTCAAAATGAATCAGATATTGACGATAAAGTGGTAAAAATTGATGACTGTCAAGGATATATTCAGTCTGTATCATCAATCCCAAATCACAACTCTAATGATAAGTCAACAGCCACTCAAATCCTCTAGAACACTCAAAAACTCACAAACAGCAAAATTCTCATTAAAAAAGTGCAAAATCACATTAAAAAATCTCAATAAATCAACTTAATTTTGACTTTTTAACCTCACAGTCAAGTAAACTTCAACAGCAAAATTAGAAAATTCTACTCAACGTCGAGCCTGAAGCATCATAAGCTTCAATTACATTCTACTTGCTTATTTACTCAACATTTTGCAACTACATTTCGTTGCTTTTTTGCCAAATTATGAATATTATCGACGATTATTCGATAAATCTCAAATAATGACGTAAAAGCACCAAAAAAAAAAACTACGGAAATATTTTCATAATATTCAGCATGTCTACCCAAAATGCAGTCTATTGTAACACTTTCACTATTTATGCTCTCAAAAATCGTACAAAACTTCCCAAAAAAAAAATATTATGTTTGCAAATACCAAACACTATAATTAAAAATTTTATAATGCCATTATTTGGTATTTCAATGGCGATTAAACAGCTGCTCTTAAATCACATACACAAATCCAAAGTCCATTATGTGCAAAAAAAAAAAAATAAAATTTCACTTTCTGTGCAAATTGAGAAATAAATTACGAAATGGATAAATAAATGAATTATTTGCGATATCTCATAAGAGGTAGTCATGTGTGAGATAGAGATATGGATGGGGGATCCTAGGTATTGTTTGGGGGAGGAGGGAGGGTGAGTCAGGATTTTTAAAAACAATTCTTTAATTGAGGTTGGATCCGAATGCATAACAATCCAGGTCTATAACCTTAACATTCAGGAACTTAACCTCAAAATTCAGGAATGTAGCCTCAAATTTTTGGAACCTAACCTCAAAATTTAGGAACATAACCTCAAAACTCAGGAACATAACCTTAAAATTTTGGAGCTTTACCACAAAACTCAGGAACATAACCTAAAAACTCAGGCACATAACCTCAAAATATAGGCACATAACCTCAAAATTCAGGAACATAACATCAAAACTCAGGAACGTAAGCCTAAAATTCAGGAACATAACCCCAAAACTCAAGCACATGACCTCTGAATTCAGGAACTTAACCTTAAAATGTTGGAGCTTTACCACAAAACTCAGGAACATAACTTCAAAACTCAGGAACGTAACCCTAAAATTCAGGAACATAACCTCAAAATTTTGGAGTATTAACATCAAAACTCAGGAACATAACCTCAAAACTCAGGAACATAACCTTAAAACTAAGGAATGTAACCTTAAAATTCAGGAAAATAACCTCAAAATTTTGGAATTTAACCTCAAAACTTAGGAACATAACCTCAAAACTGAAGAACATAACCTCAAAACTCAGGAAAATAACCTCAAAATTATACAACCCCCTTAATCCCCTCCATCCCACACCCAGCCACTCCAATTTCCAATAAATCATAGCTTTAATCAACAAATAGCTCGAATTAATGGATTTATTGAAAGATGTGGAAATGCTGAAAGCCTTAATGTCTGTAATAACTGGTTCAATTTATTCGATTTATTGTATTTTCAGTTTCTTTTTGTGCTACAATTACTTCTTAAAGGTCTTTTGATTACTGATAAACTACTCCGCATGTACATTGAACTGTAAAAAAAATTGAAGCAAAATCAAAAGAAGTTCAAGTTGGGGTCGGTCAGGGACTTATTTCACTTTTATTTTTGTTTTTGGATTGTTTATTGACATGGTTATCCAGTAGGTTAGATGAATGTGCATGTGTATGAAGACTTGTCCTTCTGACTGTTCATCCATGGCTTGATTTGTACTTATTTGAACAGTATTTTGTGCGTGGATTGAGTTTTGAGCTTTGTTTTGGCTGATTGAATTTGTAGTTGATGGTCATGCGTGTTTTTGGAACTTTCTTGAGCTCAGCTGGCTACACGTTGCTGATTCAGCTCTATTATATAGCTCAAATCTATTATATTCGAAAAAAAAGAATAATAAAATCCACATGCGTAGCAAAACGAAACCATCTTCAAATATTGACCCAGTCATACAACTTAAGTCAGTAGCCACATGAAGATAGTAGCTTTTGATGTCACAACGACTTTAAGATTCTGTTTAATTCAATGAAAATGTGATGTTTGTCGTTGCGGCTACTTGATAGCTTTAGTCAATAAGTTGACTGTGATCATGGAAAAAGGCATACAGCAACACTCATGCGGAACTTTGATAAAACATCTGAGCTATCTGGTGTCTTATAGTCTGGGGAAAACAGCTTTGAGGGGAAAACAACTTTGTGGGGAAAACAACTTGGAGGGGAAAACAACTTTGGAGGGAAATCTACTTTGAGGGGATAAAAACTTTAAGGGGCAAATAACTTTAACGGGAACCATCTTTGAACGGAAGACTTATTTCAGGGGGTAACAACTTTGAGTAGAAAACAACGTTTAGGAGATAACAACATAAGGCGCAAAATTATTTCTCAAAAAAATTCTCACCATATTGTTCTCCCCTCAACGATGTTTGGGCTACAAAAAAGTAGAAATCGTGAATAAAAAAATAAAATTAAATAGTAATTTATTTTACAAGCAGTTGTTATCCCCCTGCCAACAAATTAAAGAACATTAAAAAACTATTCGAATCAATAAATTTTTAAAAATCAGTAAAATATTCATCTTAATCTAATGTAAATTGACCTTAACCATATCAAGGACATTACAGCATGGTAAATAACTTCCGAATTAACATTTCATATCTGATTTTTCTGATGTCATGTTTACTTTCCGATTTCTTCACACTTACTTGCTGTCCCTGCTTTGTCTCCCTCAAACACTCATTGTCATGTATCAACAGTTGAACTTGTTGCGTGGCTGTAAATGAATTTTGTGCTTCATACGAATATTAATCATTATTTTACAGTTTACATATTGACTTGAGACGTTTGGTTAGCCATTGAAAGGGCACCGGCTTTTAATGACTTTTTTTTTCGAAGTTGCTGTTGTTGTTGTTGTTAAGATTGGCGACCTTCGTGAGAATAACACAATTTATTTACAAAGATAAATGAGAAACTAATGATTGAAGGCTTTTTGGATGAGCTGCGAAAATTATTAATTATTTGTATGAATTTTTTTTTTAAAAAGTGAGGTTAGGTTTTGAAGTTCTTGCTTATTTTGAATTAGTTTAAAATTCTAATTTTTTTAAAACCTTAAAATCTCAGGTTTTGTCATTTTTGGCGCCAAATTTATCATTTTTTCACATTTAACCTCCAAAACTGATTTTATAAACACATTAAAAAGTCCAGTAAGTTCACACAAATCTGCGAAAAAAACAAATGAGCTACCAAACATCCTCATTTGATGACAATTTGCCAATTTTCGCAATAACAATCAATAAAAGCCGTATTTGATGACACAAAAGAAGCAACTTCCTAAGTCGATTGTGCGAAAATTTTTTGAAGGATTTTTGGCAATCAGCTGTTGTTGATTTTTGCAGATTGAGTAACGGTAGACAAAATTTGCCATAAAAAGAAGCTAGACTGACTTCCGTAGCAAATTCCGAAATGATTTGATTCCACAAGTTTTAGAAACCTTATTTGGAGTTGTAAATGTTCCGGATTTTGAGTCTAGCCAAAAGCTGAGGCTGACTAGCATTTGTCATGGATTAGTCGACTAGAGTCTAGTGGTGTCCAACCTTTTTTGTGCCACTGCACACTTAGTTGTGAGCCAAGACCAAAACCGTACACAGTATATGATTTGTGAGACGACACAAAAGCGTGCCGCCTCACACGGGTTGGACATCACTGGACTAGATCACTATTGTCCAACCTTTTTCACCCAAGCCACACCTTAAAACCGTGACTAGTATCATCCTATTGCCAAAAAAAAAAAACTCTATGACTCACAGTTTGAGAAGCACTGTACTAGACTATTTGCAAATCTTAGTCAGCTTCGCTTTCTGCTCCAGACTTTAACAGACTTGTACAATTAAGAAAACGCTTTCCACAAGATAGAAGAAGCAATCAAGTTTTCAATCCTATCTTTTATCAAATCAGCTGTTCTGTTGCTTTAGCAACATATTTAATGAAGCTACCACAAACAGACTTGAAGATGCTTTATGGATTCAGTCTAATACAGTGGTGGGCAACCTTTTTGTGCCTCAGTACACCTCAGTGGTAAGTCATGACTGAAACCACACAAAGCGTAGGGCTCGTGGGATTTCAAGTCTCAATCTTTAGTGTGCCGTGGCAAATAGGTTGACCATCACTGATCTATCAAATCGTTTTAAATGGAAAATTTGCATAATTTACAAATTCATGTGGATCTTTAGTTATTGCAAAATTTATGAGGTTTTGTTGAAAATTCGAAATTATTTCAGTTTAGAGAAAGTTCGACTTTGTGAACAGGATTAAGATTACGGGTTAATGTGCCGGATATTTATTGGATCAATATTTAAAAAATAGTTATAACTGAGAAGGTGATAAGAAGATGGGATCAGGCTTCTGCCAAGTTCTATAGAAGATTCTTTTTACTTGCTTGCTTACTTTCTTGGCTGGGGTGTCGGGCTTAGAGATCGTCTAAAGACTACTCTATCCTGCGGAAGCTTCTGCCAGTTCAGGATATGAGGGACTCTAGCATCTTTATCAACACATCCAATTCAGGTATTCATTGGCCATCTCTTACCGTCCACAAAGTCTTCAACTGCTACTCAAAGTAACTTGAATGGCTTGTGGGCGTCTCGAGTTTTTTTTGGTTTCAACATTGTAATGCTAAAAACCAGCAATTCTTTTTAAAAATATTACAAAGTTAGGATCAATATAAGCTATAACATTGATAAGACACAAATTGACACAAGATTGATTGCAGTCTTTAATAAAATAATTATTATTTGTGATACAATATTGCAAAAAAAATGTTTATTTACATAAATTGCTGATTAATTGCTGTATTTAGTGTAAATGTCTAGCATGATTGCTATCAGAAAGCTCAATTATTGATTTTAATTGCATACATCAGTCAGTTTATGTTGATTGTATGTTATTAAGTCTTGTAAGGCGCGTAGCCAGGGGGGGGATTTGGGGGACAAATCCCCCAACGTAAACAGAAATTTCTTTGTTTTGCTAGGGTTTTTATGGAAAAATCACCAAAATCCCCCACCCCTTTACATTTTTCCATTCAAAAAAAATCCCCCCCCCCTCTTCAAATTCCTGGCTACGCCCCTAAGTCTTGTAGATTTGTATTATAAATGATAGATCGTGGAACTATTGCTCAAAAAATTGTAATGATTTTATGGAATTTCTAAGATTTTTGAAAATGGACTTTGAGGTTTAAATCGACTGATCTTTAAGGTAGTTGGTTCAAGTCCACAAAGCTCCCCCCACCTTCCTCCCTTACCCATCAGCTCTTCTGAAATATTAAACATTATATTTAAGAAAATTTTCCATCACATTGTTTCCCCCTTGATTTTTTTTAAAATTTAAAATTTTATTTCTAAAACTAGATTTCCATAATTTTTAAGCATCTCAATGCCTTCTTTAACTGCATGCTGTTTTCTTCTTAATTATTTTATTTAATCGAAACTTCCTGCAGCTTCAATTCTATCATTTTAAGTGCCTAATTGCTTCTTTTCAAAGATTTTCTAAGAAAAACATTGCAACTGAATTGAAATGTCAAGTTGAATATTTCATAATTCAGTAAATAAGCAGCCCCTGCCTTAGTGTGTATGTCAAATGACTTTTTTTTATGTTTGCAATCTCGAATGACACGGTTGCAAAGTTCAAATGGACAATAAAGAAGATAAAAAAGTTGCTAATTGCATTTATTCGTTCATTAATTTTAATGCATTTTGTAGCTAAGGTTCAATTATTTTTATATTGAAGTTTAGTTGTCAACTTTATTGATTTTTAAATGAAATAGTGTTTACAAGTGTTAAATTAATTGCAATTTGGTACTTTAGATAGCAACTGACACAGATTTTTAAGGTTGCTGTGACTAGATCCGACTTGATTTCTAACCTTTGACTTTGAAAAAATCCATATTCGGTCAATTACGCTTTTTTGAACCAAATTTTCTTGAATAAAGCTTGAAGATTTGAGCTGTCCTAATTTTTCAGAGCTAATATCAAGACATGTCCAGTCTTTTGACCAAAAATCGACTTAAGCCAATGGACAGCCTAATCATAATTGACATTTCTCAGTTCCTAGCAACAATAACAATTCAATTTAAGTCACATCTGATTAATTTCCATCATAAACATCAACACTTTCACAGTCCATTTATGATCATGCTCAGAATTACTTGAGTAAACTGCCTTACTGGCCAATATCGAAAGCAGAATTAAACTGTGTTATGTAAATAATTAATCTGTGCTGAAATTCTTTTAACAACAGATTTGATGTACATAGATGGAAGTCGATTAGTCTATTGCACTTCTTGTTTATCTTCCTGACCCACATTAAAGATGACCAAAAATATTAAAAATAGAAAAAGTCAACAAACCAGTTAAGCCATTTAACTTATCAAACGATGTTTTGGCTCTTCCTCATCGTTGATACAGCTTCGATTTAATGAATAAAACATGAACATTTTTTTGATTGTATTGATGTCTGTACGGCTGTTCATTTCCTATTTATGAGCTAGTAATTTTGGGTGTGATTGAATGAATTTTATTAATTTAAACTATTTTGAGTGCTTTTGAAGGTTTTCAGCTTGACTCTTGACTACTTTAAAGTTTTATAACCTTAAATTTCAATTTTTATAGCGAAAATTTCAACAATTTTACTGAAAAATAACCTCAAAATAATTTTTTCCTAATTCCAGGTTTTCCAATTCACATCAATCATCATCCATTCACTTCAAATGTTCATATGGAATGACTGCGGTGTGCCGATGTATTTAGTCTGGATGGAAGTCATTTACGCCTTAATTATTGCATCATTTTACTACATTTTTGTGATTCACAAGTCAGACCCGATCTTGTCACAGTAAAAATAATTATTATTTTTTTGAGGTTATGTTATGATTAAGTGATATTGCTAAAGGGGAAAGGCAAAGTGATTTTAAAAATATTTTTAATTTTGAGGTTAGGATTTTTTAAATTGCCTCAAAATTTTGGTAAAAAAAATCACTTAAAATCAAAGTGAACGCCCAGAACTCTTTCAAGCATGGACGGAGAAATGAGATCCAATTTTGATCGGTTTTTGTCATTAAAATCTTTGTACAATTTGCAAGACATTTATTTTAAGTCAACAAATCGAACTCCATCAAAAAAACTTGCCCAAAATTTAATGTAAAATAATAATAATTATTTTTGTGTGGTGAATTATTTTAATGTAAAAAAGAAGTCATTTGAAGATTTTTGTGAAAAAAAAAATAATTTGTGTATTATAATTAATCTTAGTTGTGTAAGAAATTGTGTTTAAATAAAGAAAAATTATGAATTTTTTTGTGTTTTTAAAAATGAAAACAAAATAATTTTTTTTATATTATAAACTGATTTTTGGTTTGTGTAAGGAAAGTTGAAAATATGATGTGGGCTAGCTTGACACTAGTTTTGAGCTAGCTTGACACTAGCTTTGAACTAGCTCGACACTAGCTTTGAACTAGCTTGACACTAGTATTGAACTAGTTTGACACTAGCTTTGAACTAGCTCGACACTAGCTTTGAACTAGCTTGACACTAGTTTAACACCAGCTTTGAGCTAGCTTGGCACTAGCTTTGAACTAGCTCGACACTAGTATTGAGCTAGCTTGGCACTAGTTTTGAGCTAGCTTGACACTAGCTTTGAACTAGCTTGACACTAGTATTGAGCTAGCTTGGCACTAGTTTTGAGCTAGCTTGACACTAGCTTTGAACTAGCTCGACACTAGCTTTGAACTAGCTTGACACTAGTTTAACACCAGCTTTGAGCTAGCTTGGCACTAGTTTTGAGCTAGCTTGACACTAGCTTTGAACTAGCTCGACACTAGCTTTGAACTAGCTCGACACTAGTATTGAGCTAGCTTTGCACTAGTTTTGAGCTAGCTTGACACTAGCTTTGAACTAGCTCGACACTAGCTTTGAACTAGCTTGACACTAGTATTGAACTAGTTTGACACCAGCTTTGAGCTAGCTTGACACTAGCTTTGAACTAGCTCGACACTAGCTTTGAACTAGCTTGACACTAGTATTGAACTAGTTTGGCACTAGCTTTGAACTAGCTTGACACTAGCTTTGAACTAGCTCGACACTAGTTTTGAACTAGCTTGACACTAGTTTGACACCAGCTTTGAGCTAGCTTGACACTAGTTTTGAGCTAGCTTGACACTAGTATTAAGCTTGCTTGACACTAAACCAAACTAAGTTTATATTTGGCCCAATAGAAATCTCAGTACTGCATTAATAACACCAACAAAGGTTAAAAACACCCAAAACTTCAACTTTCACATCCAAAATCATTTATTTCAGTGCTCTTATTTTTATTCAAAGGTTTTTTACTTTTCAGTCAGTGCACCGCACCGCAGCAGCTTTACTTAATTGACGTCATAAAATTTACTTCCATATTCACTCAAATGATTTAATTTCCTTCGCTTTTGTTGTAGCTGCTTCAAAAATTTCTTTTTCATTGTATTTTGTTGCAATTTAGGTCATTGTTAGGTTCGTTGTAGCTTTTAAAAATTATAAAAATGATGTTCATGTACTGGATTAACTCTAATGTGTCTAAAATAATTAAAATAATAATTTTGCAAAATAATTAAAACCAAACATGCATCTATAGACCAAACCAACTCATTCGTGATGAATATTCATCAAAACTAAATTCAAACGAAAGTGAATTATTCGCATAACATATCCACCTGTTGTTATATCACTCAGTAGACCATTAAGACATGCTTGCAATTTCTTTAAAAAAAAATGAAGAATTTTATTGCCAGCCATAATTATCGATTGACACATTTTTTTCTAATTTTGTAATCTTTTCTGCGCATTTTTCCTCATTTGAGATTTTAATTGGGACTGCGTGTGAGGCAGCTAGACTTGGTGCGTAGTGCATTATGTGTGGTGCAAATTCTTGGTCTAAATGGAAAAATTGTAGTGCGTAATGTGGTAATTTTGTGGATGTTTCTAAACTTGATATTGGGTTTTAAAATTAATTTTGCTCGTTCTTTGAGAACTTCAGAATTTTTGGATCAATTAAATAATTATAGCAGGTTATGGCAGAATTATAGCAAAATATGGCAGAATTATAGCAAAATATGGCAGAATTATAGCAAAATATGGCAGAATTATAGCAAGGCAGGGCAGAATTATAGCAAAATATGGTAGAATTATAGCAAAATATGGCAGAATTATAGCAAGTCATGGAAGAACCATAGCTAAAATTTAAAAAAATAAACCTCCCAAAAATAATGCATTGTGTCACATGATCAGTTCCAAATTGTAATAGTTATGTCTCTTTTTCATGTTTTATGTAATTATTAATACACTCTGCGTTTGGCGCTTAAATTGAGAGAAGAAGAAAATTATTTTTGAGAAAGTTGATCAAGTTGGGCATGTTTGTATGGAAACGATCGAGTGTCTATTAGAGATGCTCATTAAGGAAATTAAAAACATGGAATGGGCATGTTGTTGGATAATTGATGTGAAGAATTGAGCATGTTTGGAGGTGGTCTAGGGTTTGGTGATTAATTCACAAATTTTGGATGCAAGTCTTTTTGTTCCTGTAGCTTATTACCTAAACTTGCTTTTCATAACCTCAAAATTAGTTTACTTATCCACCTAATAGATCCATATGAAATTGAAAAAATTAAAAATAATTATAAAAATTACTTCCATTAACTTCCACATCCCATAATGCAGGTCAGCATCAACATAAACTTTAACATCTAAACATGCAAAGAAACGTGAATTTAATCTCAATTGAATCTTTCATGATTTACTTTCACTTTTTTACCATATTTTTTTTTCATTCACATCTCTCACGTGTTTCTAATTTCACTTTCAATTGTGACTTCATAGCACTTACCGTTGTGCCTGTGTTACTTAATATATTTTTTTTCCAGTTCTCTTTTGGGGTCTTCTTCTTTTTGCTGCTTGTTTGGTCAACAACTGATGTGTTTTACAGCATGAATGAATGTATTTTGAGTGCAAATATGTGTCAGTTGCTTTTTGTTGGACATTTTGTGGATGTGTCGAGTTTGTTGGAAGTAAAGGAGAATATGTAATGATTATGATGGGATTTTTGGAGATTTAACTGAGTTTTGATGGTTTTTGAGCAGTATTGAGCTACTTTGAGAGTATATAAGGGCTATGGCTGACTACGGCTCAATGACTTCTATAGCTGATTATGTTAACGAGCTCTTAGCTCATCATATTCAGTACTAATGCATATTAATAGTAGATACATGCCAAAATTGATGAGTTTATGGTGATAAGAGGTCAGATTAGGTTAGATTCTCTTCTAAGAAGTAAAACTCACTCATTAGAAGCACCAAACCCACTGCATGGCTTGATAACGGCCCCATTGCCTCGATTTAGCCCATTCCAGATGACACAATGTCCACACAATCATTCATAACACTCTGAGCAGTCAGAAACTCATCATGTATCATGTATAAACTGTTGTACCTGCCATGCTACCTGTCATGCCTCCTAAAACTATAAAATTAAATCATTTTCATCAAAATCTGACAGGTAGTCATCCAATCTTATCAAAACTTCCCCTCAAAATGTTCCAAATTCTCCTCAATTCCAACAATCCACTTTCCATTCCATTCCAAAATGAATCCAAAGATATACTTCACAAGAACAATGTCCAACATGCGCTTAGCTTATATTGCACTTTAGCCAAATATGACACTTGGTAGTCTAAATTCTAAATACTGCTCATTAATGCATTCTTCTTCCAGAAGGATGCATAGTCTAACGAGTCAGATTATTTCCATAGCTTGTTACTTTCATTGCACTACCTGCGAAACACAAGCGGTGTAAGCGCAGTTGAGAGCTTAATAAAAGTAGCAGGCAGGCTGGTGTTCTTCACCGGTTTTTCCTTACATTTCGTCGTTCGAAATTTATTAGAATTAAGAATAAAAAGAGACTGCCAAAGTTCTGGCAATTCCGATTTATGAATTCAGCCAATTTTTTTTGGTGAAATTTTTTTAAAAAGATTTTTCAAACTTTTTTCAAAATATTTTTTAATGTCAAAATTTTCCAACTTAAAGGTCACGACTTCAATCCTAGTCCGGGTCTCAAAAAGTATTTCATTTTCAGTGTTCCAACATTTTTCTTGTATTTTGAAAGTTATTACGAATTAATTCCAATTTAACCTCAGTTCATCCAGCTCCATTTAATCAATACAAATGCTACTTCCACGGTTGCTAATTTGCATAATTTAAATTCTAAATATAGCTTCTAAATTTCTCTTTAAATGCTCCATAAACATCTTATTAGAAGACTATTCATTCAGTAAATGCATATTAATTAAATCTAATCAAACTTACACTTACGACTGCTTATTAGCATTATTTCTCGATGGGTTAGAGCTCTTTGGAAGCTGGAATTAGTTCTGTACATAAGAAATAAAGAGGACTTGAAGCTACAGAAAGGTTAATGTCCTTATGCTGATGCAAACTTCATGATTCTTGAACTTCAAACTTTTGAATCTTTTTCAGGCTCCCGAATTATAATAAAGTCGGTTTATAATAATGTGTGAAGTGCCCAGCCTTTCAGCGGGAGGCACTGCTATTCAATTTCACACAATTAATCTATCAGAAATCCAGCACCAAGCCGGTGTGACTCTGGATTTAACTTGAAGCTAGTATTATGCCAGAGTCATGATAGCTTTGCGCCGGATTTATATTAGATTAACCCACTTGTGCTATTCTGGGTTGTTCTTAAGAATTTTTTATTGGTACAAACTGAGAACTCCAACAAGAAGAGACAATGATGAAGTCAATACAGCAACTTGATAGCTAATGCCGATCTCTAGCATCAAATGTGAACAGGTTTGAGATAATAAGTATGAAACAGTTCCGTACTAGTGGTAAAACTTAACTATTATCTATCGTACCTAAATTAACAATTCATACGACATGATATCCACCATACGCCTCTGGATCTGGATCTTCTGGACCTTCTGGATCTCTACATTACCTAGAACAGTGTTGTCCAAAGTTTTTGAACCACGGCACACCTTCTCGGCTCATGGCTTACGCAAATGTGGCTCAAGTCATTACCAAACATTTTCAACGACACACCAGTGTGCCGCAGCACACAGTTTGGACAACACTGACCTAGCACATGATCATCAAAGTCCTCCCACAATTGCACACAACAGGCTTTACATAGCAAAATTGCATAATAATCCGGTCTATCCATCAACACTTTTAAATATTCTTGATTAATGTGAACAAAATGAAGCAATTAAACACCTCAAGTGTTATAATTAAAAGTATTTCACATGTTATTATCAACATCGGCAGTTCAACTTTCAATTAATTTATGAATAAATTTAAATTCGATTACAATTTTACAGCTTTTGACGTCATTAAGGCAATTGCAGATGTGAAAATCTATTTTTTGTGGGATTCTCGGAAACTTTTGTGAGAAAAATTGTTGAAATTCTTTAATTTTTATGTCAGAATTGATGGGAATTTTTTATGGTTGATTGAATTTGGAGATTTGATGCTGCTAGGCGAGGATTATAAGGAACTGAGAGAATGAAACGACTAAAAGAGTTCAGTAAGTGAGTAAGATGTGAATCAGGTTCATTTTGAGAGGTTTGGATGCATCCTTTGGACAAGAGTTGACATCTGCTAGCTTTATAATTGATTAGGGTCAAAAATGCATTCCCAAATCGATGGGACATGACTTCATCCTAGCACTACACAGTTATCTTATCCATAAGTTAAAATATATGTCCTCATGTCCAACTTTACTTACTTACTTCGGTGGTCTTACTGATCAATTATGAATAATAGCTTCCTCTAGATAAAGCCTGAAGCTGGATGCATCTAGCCAATTACTAAAACCAGGGGAAACACTGTCTCATTTAACAGGATCACATTCTATAAATTCATCAAAAATCTTCCGAATTTCCTCACGTGAACCTCAAAATCAAATCAATTTCTTAATAAAATTCAAATCCAGATTAATAAATGCGCATTTTTAATGAGCACGTATCGTAAGCTGCTCCGATTCATTCTAATTTCATGTAATTTGTGGGAAAACATTCTCTTCTTAATCGATTAGATTTCAATAATTATAGGAAAAGCACAAATTGATTGAGTTTAAGTCTGATGAATTTTGATTGATTTGAGTCAGTTGTTTGCGGTGATTGGAAGGGTTAACATCTCAAAATAGAAAAGGGAAGAACAGTGAAAAAAGTAAAAAAAAAGAGATAAAAGTGAAAAAAGCGAAAATATAAAAAAATTATAAAAAGTAAAAAAATTAAAAAAGAAAAAGAAGTGGTCGAAAAATCGATTACAAAAGTACGAAATTTTGCGGACAATCAAACAGATAAGAAAGCAAGTTAAGAAAAACGTAGTAAAAAATTAAAAAAGAGAAAAAAAAATAATAAAGAGAAAAAATTAAAAAAAAAGTAAAAAAGTGAAAAATTAAAAAAAAATAAAAAAATAAAAAAGAAAAAAAGTAAAAAAGAAAAAAAGAAAAAAAGTAAAAAAAACTATCTTAATAAGTTTGTGAATTTAAAATTAAAGATTTTAATAAAATAATAAAATTGAAAAATATTCAAAGTTATTCTAATTCTGAAGATCAATATTAAATTGAGAATCAAACAAGTGAAAAACATTAATTTAAAAAGTCAATAAATTAAAAAAAATAATCCAAAAAAATCACAATTCGAAGCAAGTTGAAAAGTGTAAAAAATATTGAAAAAAATGAGAATTTAAAAGTAGAAAAAATTAAAATATTTAAAAAAAAAGTCAAAATAATCAAAATAAGTCAAAAAATATAAAACGTTGAAAAACTTGTAAAATTGAAAAATTGAAAAAAATAAGAAAACTTGAAACTAGTTTGAAAAATTGAAACAAAATTTGAATTGTTTTTAAATTTGAAAGCTAGAAAAATTATAAAAAAAATTGTAAAAAACAAAAATAAGTGAAAAAGTTACAAACTAGCCGAAAACAAGCTGAAAAATTGTTAAAAAATCTCAAGAACTGTTAAAAAATTGAAGATTCCAGAGAAAAATCCACAAATCAACATGAAAGAAATGAATAACTTGGCATTCATCTGTGACAGTGTTTATTGTGTCAAAAATATAGATGCTGAAGAGAAACTGTTGCTGGTAAGGTCTATTGCCTGGTTTCTAGGTCTACCAGCGTCCACGTGTCTCTAGAATCCGGATATCCCTTTCAGACATCTTCATCCTCATCATTAAACCACTAATCCGAAATTTTTCTCCCACCAGAAAAAGCTCAGCGAAGCTTTCTCATGCCGCAACCTCGAAAAATTCAAAATGCTCCTCCAGCGTCCAATCCGCAAGTCCTTAGCACTCATTCCATCACAATCCTCAATCTACGATCCAAAAAGTTACGACAGCCTCCGAGCGAAACGCTTCAACTTCTTCCGGAACAGCACAAGTACAAACACAAGCACCAGCACATGCACGAGCATCAGCACAACAGCAAGCATCGATGAATTAAGTATGGAGGAAAAAAACAACAAAAACAAGACGAGAACAATTAATTTAAATAATCAAATTTCCCAGCGAATTCTTTGTTATCGTAAAAATAATGAGGAACTAAGTTTGATTGAGAGAATCATGAAGGAACCAGACAGTCATGAATTTATTTCATTTATTTGGACTGAATGTGATTTTTGGCGAGATCCAGTCGCACTTTATGCTGTCAATGATAAAGGCATGTGCTTTATGGACTTTGTGATTGAAAGTGGCGACGACATGAATTTATTTACATTTTTAATCCACGATCTTAGTGACGAAATGAGAAGCGACAAAAATTATTTTTTAAAAATTAAAAATGAAATTTATGCCAAAAAATCGGGAATTTCAATTTTTAGTAAAATTTATTCAAAAATGCAGGCAGACGAGGCACTGGTTGACATTTGCTTGATAATTTTGAATGAGATTTTGAAGGAAATGAAAGAAATTTGTGATATCCGGAGGGAAGTGAGGATTGATGCTGTCCTAAGCATGCCTGAAGGTCCAACACAAAATAATTTATTGAGAATTTTGATCAAATTTTGGAAAGTCAATTCCAAGGACTATCATTACTACCGCAATGCCTTTTGTGAAATTTCACCATTTTTTAAACTTTTCTTGTCCTTAAAGGAACATGATGAGGATGACTTTGAGGATGCATTTCCTGAATATCTTGATTATTTAAGGCAGAACTCAATTAATAATGAGAATTTCACATTGACAATCCGTGAGGATACAAACATCCTCTTGACATTGGCACTAGACACAGGAATGAGGAAAGCCATGCACATCCTGATCAGCTGTCAATCCATCGACCCACAACGTCCACAAACAACTCTTGACTTTTCAATATCTAATGAAATATCAATGCTGAAGCTCCTTGAAAGCGGCTACTACCTTGGGTATGAGGATGAATCAGCAAAGGATGGACATTGGTTTAATGCTAAAGTTTTCGAGCAATTTCTAGACTCTTGTGTCACAATGGCACCAGCCAATGGCGTAAATCGAGATGAACTTAATGTTGGGATCCAGCTTGACTACACGTTCCTTATATCGCCAGACATTCGACCAATTGTCATGAAAAATTATCAATCTGAGAATGGAAGTTTAATCTTTTCAGCTGGAATGAGGCCACTCGAGTGGATTCTTGAGAGTGACAGGCTACGACACTTGATTACACATCCACTGCTGTCTACTTTTATCAACCTTAAATCACACAAATTTTCACAGATTTACAATTTGAATCTTTACATGTTCTGCATATTTTATGTCTTTCCATTTATGCTCCTTTTCGTCCATTACGATCTTTCGGATGACACTGACATGTTGAGGATCTTAAGTCCTGCTGCTGTTGCCACATTCTATCTGACTATCCGTGAATCGATTCAGTTCTTTTGGATTATTGACAGCAAACTTGAATATTTTAAGAAGAAAAGCAACAAGCTGGAAATGCTGATGATCTTCTCGTCCTGGTGGCTGCTTATGGCTCTTGTGACTCATAACTTTCATTCGTATCAAGTCTCGTCAGCTTTTATTATTCTTTTTGGTGCTATTGAGCTGCTTAGCATCCTTCCGTACTCATCGTTGTCTATTTATATGTTCATGCTGAAGGAAGTCACGATCACGTTCCTGAAGTTCTTTACAATCTTCATTCTGATCATTTTGGCTTTTACATTCTCATTTTATGCTATCTTGAAGCCTATTAAGCACTCGAGTAATCAATCATACAATGACACAGCAACAATGCAGGCAAATGAAGCTGTCTTTAAGAACTTTGAGAATCCATTTACGTCCTTTATTAAGACAATTTTGATGTTTGCTGGGGACTTTTCAGTCGAACCTTTTAAGCTTGACTCAATTTGGAAGCAGATCTTGTTCTTGTGCTTTGTGCTGACTGCTTTTATACTTTATAACTTGATCAATGGTTTGGCTATTAGTGACATTCAGAAGCTGAAGGATGATGCTGAGTTTTTGAATTTGAAGCAGAGGATAAGGACGACTGCTGATTGTGAGAAGATTTTATGTAATTTGTACTGGAAGATTTGGTGAGTTTGCCAACTGAACTTATCCTTTTAGAACTGAACTTATCCGATTGTGAAAAAACTCATTTTTTGGATACTGAATTTCTGAATTAAAAACTGAACTTATTCCTGTTAAAACTGAACTTATCGTTTTGAAACTGAACTCATCCATTTGAAACTAATTTTATCCTTATGACACTAAGTTAATTTTTATAAAACTTAATTAGGGATTTGAATCTGAACTTATCCCTTGAAACTGAACTAATTCTTTTGAAACTGAACTCATCCTTTGAAACTAATTTTATCCTTATGAGACTGAGTTTATCGTTATAAAACTGAATTAAGAATTTGAAACTGAACGTATCCCTTAAAACTGAACTTATTCTTTTGAAACTGAGCTCATCATTTAAAACTGAATTTATCATCAAACAGAATTAGAAATTTGAAACTGAACGAATCGTTTTAAAACTGAACTCATCCCTTTGAAACTTTGTTCTTATAAAACTGAATTAGGAATTAGAAACTGAACATATTCTTTTTGAAACTGAATTTGCCCTTCTGAAACTTATGAAACTGAATTGATCCTTTTAAAACAGAATTAGGAATTAAAAACTGAACTTATCCTTTTAAAACTGAACTCATCCCATTGAAACTAATTTTATCCTTATGATGCTAAGTTTATCCTTATAAAACCAAATTGGGAATTCGAAACTGAACTTATCCCTTGAAACGGAACTCATCCTTTTAAACTAATTTTATCCTTATAGATCTGAGTTTATCCTTATAAAAATGAATTAGGAATTTGAATCTGAACTTATCCCTTGAAACTGAACTAATTCTTTTGAAACTGAACTCATCATTTGAAACTGATTTCAGCCTTCTGACACGTATGAAACTGAATTTATCCTTTTAAAAAGAATTAGGAATAAGAAACAGAACTAATCGTTTTGAAACTGAACTCATCCCTTTAAAACTAATGTTATCCCTATGCATCTGAGATTATCCTTATAAAACAGAATTAATAATTTGAAACTGAACTTATTCCTCTAAACTGAACGTATTCTTTCGAAACTGAACATATCCATTTTTTAAACTTAACCTTTATTTGATTTCAGTGGAACCAAAAACACAAACCAGCACAGATCTCCACGAGACATTGAAAAGAACAACCTCGACGACAACGATCAGCACTTAAACTTTATCAAAAGAACAGCAAAAAAGATCCTAACTTTTATCGTGAATCGCTACCCGTTCCTACATAAAATGGACAGCTTGTGGATCGATTTAAAATACAAAGCAATTTTCTATAAATTAAATAAAAACCAAGAACCAATTTTAAGGAAGAAGAACGGAGCTGTAAAGTCCTACTCACTTGATGACGAGAACTATGAACAATTAATTGCAATAATTAAGAAAAAGGACAAAAATTATGAAGACATTGGCGAGAAAATTGAGTCAATTGAGAAAGATGTGAAGAGATTGATGATGCAAATGGACGAGATGCTGAGGACGATGAGGGATGAAAGGGATGTTGGCAACCTGTGATGTGTGAAAATATTTTGAAAATTTATTGTCAGTTAATTTTTTGGAATTTTAAATAAAATTTTTGGAATTTTTTATTTCATTTTTGAGGTTTTAGTTGAAGGATAGAGTCGCAAGTTGTCAGTTTATTGTGTACACAGTTAATTTCCGAAATAGTTAGTGCTATTCCTGCCTACATTTATTTTTCCCGCCAAAATCACCAACACCTTCCCAACCACATCAAAAAAAAACCTCAAAAATTTCCCGATCAACTCCCAAAAAATTCCACAAGCCACCACCAAGCAACAAGCACCATCCGATGGACGATCCACATCCAAAGCCTTCTAACTCGCTGGCATTCACAGTTGGAGTTCTTATAGCTGCAACCTTCATTGGAATATTCACTTTGTTCCACTTGCTCCGAATACTTTTAAAGTATTTGAAAAAATATTTAGCAAGTTCCGATGAGATTCATCTTGAGCCACAGACATTGACTGTTAAGTCACGAGAGGATGCCAGGAAGCTTTCATCATCTTGTGTTGAAAAGCTGCATACTGAAATGCTTAAGGAGCTGAAAGTTGACGATGTCAATTGCGTCCAATTTGACTTAGATAAGTGCGATAAATTGTTGACAAGATTTGATGAGAAGCGGTTAAGGACACAGTCAACAAGAGTCAAGGGTGGTCAAGTCAACAATCAGAGAGTCAGGAAGTTTGGACAGACGATGAAGCCGATGAGAAATAAAACTGAGGAAGTGACTTTTTTTGCTGGAAGGAGTCATCGGTTTATGCAGGATGTGTGAATTGTTTGAGGGTATTTTGGGGATCTGGTGGGGTAAATTGTGGTCTGTGGGGATGTGTGGGGTCTGGGATAAGAGGAGTGTGGGGCTGGATGTGGCCACATGTGGAAACTTAACTAACAGGATATGATAATCAATTTTTAAGGTACCTTAAGGAATATTCTTACCTTACGAAGACATTAAGCTTCATTTGGAAGCTGTACGCAACATGCTAAGTCTATACAATGGCATGTCTTGTGCAGGATGTTGGAATTAACTTGATATTGATGTAGTTCATCGCATTTAGGTCCTTTTAAGTTCATTTCTGTAATAAAAAGCCTTAAAATTCAATAAAATCATTCAAAATTCCCTTAAATTTAATTCCTCATGTTCCAGTTGATCATCGCTTAGCTCATAATAGAGTTGAAAAACACATAATTTCAGTTTTATAGCTCTCGTTAAGGAACGCCCCACTCAGGAAATGCAAAAGAAAAATGAACATTTTTCGCAATGATTTAATTAAAATGCTGTAAAAAGTCTGACACATTTGGAAAGATTTTGCAATGTCAAGTTTAAGTTTGAGTGCTTTTTTTCAGTTCAGTTCATTTGGAGGCATCAAAGTGAGTTGTTTTGGTGGGTATTGAAGTCAAAATTGTTAAAAATTGTCAAATTTTGGTTAGAATAGCTCATATTGATTAAAAAACAAGCTTCAGCAGTTACAAAACATCCAGAACATTTACAAAACTCAAAGCACCAACTCAAACCTAAAAGACCACAATGTGCTGGATGTTCCTATGCATCCTCAACCGTCGAAAATCATGGAACATCGCGAAAGTGGAACAACAACCTGAACGAAAAAAAGTAAAATTCTGCTTCAACCCTGAAAACGAAGAGGAAGTGAAACTGAAAGGATACCGGAAAATTGACCACAACTTGAGCTTGCATCACAACGACAAATCAGCTACAATGGAGTGTCAACAAGCTGCAAGGCTGGCTAATCACAATATTTTGGTTTATTGAAAAATTGATAAGAATAAAAAAGTGTTTTTAAAAATTTAAAATTTTGACTTTTAAGTGAAGTCATGTGATCATGGAGTTCCAGGGGTTTCAAGGGTTCCAGAGGTTCCAGAGGTTCCAGAGGTTCTATGGGTTCCAGGGGTTTCAGAGTTTCAATAGATTCTATGGGTTCCAGAGGTTCCAGGGGTTCCATAGGTTCCGTAGGTTCCATGGTGCCCAGGTGTTTTGGAGGTTCCAGGGGTTCCAAATTCTGTTTTGACGAAACTAGCTATGGACAAATTGACTTTAGCAATGCTGTTACAATATAGCGAACTAAAACACAGAGTTTGAATGCATGATAAAGGTTCTTTAGAAGCAAGCTTGTCTCAATACAATTCCAAAGTATGAACAGGACCAACAGTCAACCTTGTGTCTTTAACTTAATTCTTTTCCAACTCAAACCAGCACAACTTCAAATCGCATCCAACATATTATTTTGTTTTTAAAGTCTCAATTAGGTCCCCGCAGTTAGCTAAAGAACCACACAAAAATTGATGTTTTATTAACATACGGTGTGAATATTCCCACAAAGGTGTTCAACCTTCAGGGTTTTTTAAATATTAAAATATATAAAAAATTTTCACGTATGAATATATTGTTTTTGTTAAAGAGAAATTCCTTTATTGAATTTATATGTAATGCTGATTGCTGGTTTGTCTTGTGAAGTATGTAGGTTGAGTGGAATGTGGCGACATCTTGTGGATCTTTGGAGATTTTAATTTGAATTTTTGAGGGCAGTTACGAAGATTTTTTGTTGAAAAATAATGAATTTAATTTTTTCTATCATTTTTATTGATTCTAAAGTTAAGTTGCTTGTCATTTTTTTAATATAAGCATCTAAGATCTACAAACTAGTCAACTAATCTATTTTCAACGCACAATTTCAATCTAAAACTTAATAAAAATATTCCCCATTTTTACGGCCAACCCTTCATTTTTCTTTCATAATCTACTCAACCCTATTAAGTTAAAATCCTAATTTTCAATCTATAAACCAGAGTTGCGATACAGGTCACCTGTTACAGGCACAGGATTGCTGAACTTTTAAATATTTATGGCCGTTCCCCTCCAAATCACAGCTGCCCACCCAAATCCCAACTTAAATTCTCCAAGCTGTATTCGCAGACATTTGAGGAATCGTCTCATGAATCGCCTTTCCACTAGACAAAATATTCGTTGGCTTCTGTTGCCTCCAAAATTCCTGTCGATTGTTTAAAAATGCAATTGCATCTTTCGCATATCCAGAAACATTTTCAGTTTTTGTGTCTGCACGTTTCAAGTCTGGATGTTTAAGTAAGTTTTCCAAATATTGTTTATCCACAAACAGCTCACCGAGAAGCTTCCTGGATTGTCTGCGTTCATAAACTTCTCGGCTGATTGGTGCTTTTGGAGTTTTTCTTGTGTTTGTGCTGGAAGCTGGCGATAATGAGCGTGGAATTGTTGGATGTTTGTCAGATTTTTGGAGAGCTGCAAGCTGTCGTGGTTCAAGTTTGTGTTGACAACCGCCGATGGTGTTCTCAATGGCTTCTTGGGTCTTTTGAACGCCTGGAAATGGAATGAAAGTTTGAGTACAATCACAGACTTCTCCAAGTCACTCCAACTCACCTAATCTAAAGTTATTCAACTCAGGTCTCAATCTCAGACCACGATGGAAGAACATCAAGCTGTGCTCAAACTTCCCAAGATAGTAAAGTGCTTCAGCTTTCTGATAGATTGCTCGAATGCTGTTCTTGTCAATCTCAAGTGCTGTTTCTGCATCCAGCAGTGCCTTCTCTGGCTCGCCTAGTTGTAGATAGCATTTTGATCTTGCGATGAGTGCGCCTTGGTCGTTCGGTGACATCTCGATAGCCTGAAAGTAAACAATCATAAAATTCGTTGAACCTGCTTGTAGAATCTCTTCTGGAACCCATTGCCTAACCTTACTAAGGAACCTAACACCATTATCCAAATTATTATACTTAATCTCCCTCATTCCAAGCATCAAAAATGCCATCGCATCTGTATCGTCAGGCATAATTCTTGTCTTTTGCTTCTCAGACGTTTGCTTGAGCTTCAAATCATACTTGATGTCCATATACCCAAAACTTACAGCAGCTGCTCGATCCTTGTCACAATAACATTCATCAATAGCCAATGCAACAGACTTGAACTTCCTCTGTTCAATTACAATGATGTTCTTACGTCGCATCCAAGTTGGTGTGAAGGATTCTCGACGTTCTTTTGGTTGCTTTTCTTTTTTGGGTTCCTTGACTTCTGGTTCTTCCTTTTTTGGTTGTGGTTGTTGATAGAGTCGAGATGGTTCTTCTTCGTCTAGGTTTGGTCCTCGGACATAGGACTGAAGCATCTCTTCGTTAAAGTAGTTCATTTTTTGGGTTTGAGTTTTGGTATATTTGTTATATTTGAGTTCTTGGGGAGTTTTTGATGTTTGCTGAGGGTTAAGTGGATGGAAGCTAGCTTGACTGATTTAAGAATTGTCGAAATAAGCTCAATATTGGAACTTGTGGTTGTAAAATTCAACAATAATTAACAAGACACACAGAAACAACCATCAACAGTTGGTTGAAAAATAAACAAATTAATGTAACGAGAATGCATGTCAATTGCTATGACGATCGTTGTCTTGAACTTGATGCTTGAGATACAGATGGCGCTGGTTGATGATTGGATGGTTTGAAGGAAATTCGATGGAATGTTGGTGTTTGGTTGTTGGTTTTTGATGGTTTCTAGGGTAATCAAGGTAATGCTCAAGCAAAAATGTTTTCTAAGCATCTGACAAAAAGCGAATTAAAAATCTGGCGCTAAGGAAGCCCAAAAAACAACTTGCACAAAGTCAACTATGAATCTGGCACAAAGTCAACTATGAATCTGGCACAAAGTATGCCAGAAATCTAGAAAAAATCCAGGAAAAAATCTGGCACAAATCTAGCCAGAAATCTAGCACAAAATCGTCTTACAAAATTCTGGCACAAATTTAGCCAAAATTCTGGCACAAAGTCAGCCAAAATCTGGCACAAAGTCAGTCAAAATATCCGGAATAGTAAAACAAAATTAAAGCATAAGAATTAAGCAACTTACCTGATTATACCCAATCACAGCCTTCGCGAAGTTCCTCATTTTCATCTGATTTGACGCCTCATCGCAGAAAATTTTCCTCATTGCCTCAATTTCATCGTTGGGATTTTTCTTATTTCGTCCTTTTCGCGACATTTTTTTCTTCTTTGACTTTTTCTTTGACTCGTTTTGGTTTCTTTCATTGTTAATCTTGGTGGGGATTTAGTGGGGTTGTGGGGACACTGGGGGTTAGAAAAAAAGATTTGAACTTTAAATGTGGATTGGTTTTTGTGGTTAAATTTGGATGTTTTATTAAGTTTAGGGCGTATAAAGTAATTGAATTTTAGTTTAATTTTTAAACTTAAGAATAACATATTTTCTTACAAAATTGACTATTTTCCGTTGATTAAATTCCTTCAAGATATTTTTTAAATTTGAGTTTCACAGTTTATTAATATTTTTCAACTTTTAAAATTTTATAGATTTTTGATTTTTAAATTTTTTATTTTTTAAAAAAAGATTTATTTTTGAATTTTTATTTTCTTAATTTTTTTTCTATTTTTTCAAATTTTCAAATTTTTTCAGCTTTTTTGTTTCAACCAATTATCTATTTTTAATTGAATTAAGCTATCTTGAACTTCTATTCGCTTCAAAATCCCAACACAAACTGATTAAATTAGACGACTGAAAAAAGAAGTCAGCGAAAAATAATAAAAAGACGCAGAAAAGACAGCAATTTTTCTTTTATTATTAGAAGGAAAATGAAATAAAATAAAAAAAAATTATGAAAAGTTGTCGAAAGGAACAAAAAAAAAAGGCGAAGAAAACATGAAAAAAGTTTTTATTATAAAAAAAGAAGAAATATTATTTTTATTGTTTAATCGCTTTAATCATGTTATTTTTGGGGTTGCCAGATTGAATATTTTATGAACTTTTTTGTTGCTTTTTTGGAAAAATTTTAAATAAATATTTTATAGTTTTTGACTTTTTTCGGAACTTTTGATTTCTTTAATTTTTCTGAATAAGTTTTTTAATTTTTTTGATTTTGACAAAAAAAAGTTAATCTGGCAACTCTAAAAAGTCAAAACAACAAGCTTTAATTTTCTTCTTCCTTTGTCATGCTCAAATAATTTCATGCTTAAAGTTTTCCTTTTTATTTTCTGATTTGTATGACTTTTCGTAGCTAAAGTTAACAAATTGTGAAAATATTTTCTTTACCCTAATTCATTTATCAAGAATCAGATAGATTCCAGGTATGCTTAACCTGACATTTTTAGATTTCAAGCTTTAAATAAATAGAATTTTTCAAAATACAATTGAAAATTTATGATCTCACCAGTCAAAGGTTTATCAGCCCTGCATTAAATATACAAAGTAGGAAAGAAATGCAAAAAAAATCTCTCGAGTTTAACTTTTAATCCCTCCCGTTTTTATGCTCAATTCCTTCTTATTATTCATTATTTACTACTAAATAACATGCAACATCATGTCATGATAATTAAGGAACAAACAAAGTTGTGGTATATGTAGCCTGTCCGTTTGTCTTTGCCGATTTTTGGGTAAAAATTCGGTATATAGACTAATCTCAGCTTTGAATAAGCGTGACAGATTTTCAAGCATTTTCCAAGAAAAAATAGGTTCAAAAAGCGGGAGTGTCCTGCTCAGTGCACAAGTGGACAGCTTAGGTATGCGTGCTTAGTGAGGTCAATCTGGGCTTTGCCTGCATTCAAATTAATTTCCAAAAAAAAAAAAACATTTCCCATAAAAATGAACAAAATCAACAAACCTTAGCTGCTCAATTTTAATCAATTATCAGTCATAAATCCCTTTCCCTTCCCCCTCCTGACAACCAAATCTCATAAATCCACCCCCCCTCCCACCCCCACCAAAAAACCACAAATAAATGACAAAGCCTCGTTAAAATCAAATCAAATCCAATTTGCATGACTGCCTTTATACAGCACACACATCAGCCCATAATTTGTACCTTACAAATGTTCTCATTTCATGCTTTATGCCATTCATGCATGCGATCTTGTTAAACAATGTAAATAAATGGGCCTGTACACATAATCATGACATTTATTTGAGTCGCGTACGTGAAAAGGTGAAAAAAATAGTTCTGAAGGAATTGATTGAATAATTGCCGCAAATTGACGGCTTTGGTGAAGTTTTTTTGTGGCTTTTTTTATTTTCTTTCTTGGCATGCGATGTGTGTAGGATGTGAGCTGGATTGTTGAAGGTAACTTTTTGATGTTGTTAAGGTTGACTTAAAATGGGGCTGTTAAGGGATCAATGGAGCTAGAAAAAAATTATTTCGAATTATTTTTACTTACTTAGCTGCGTGGGAACTAATGTATCCATTTTTAGTTCAAATTCACAATTATTTTTCATATTTTGACACTAATTTGCAATTTTTCATTCCTCAAAATTACATAATTTCATATTTATGCTCAATATATTCAACTTCTTCAAATTAAGCCGTTCTTAGCACTTAATAAATTTCAAATTTATCTCCCAAATGCTTCCTGCATTCAAAACTACAGAATTTCACTTCTTAATCCACATATCCACATCCTAGCACCACAAAATCATCTCAACAAAAAGTCCACAAACAAAATCCACATTTAAATTTCAAAACTTTTCATTCAGTCTTGACTGGTAAAATTCGCGATTCAAACTGAAACAGGAGAAAAATAGCAAAAAAAAGTGAGAAAAAAATTGCATAAAAATATTTTTTATGTTGCTTTGAGTGAAAAAAAAAATAAAACAAATGAATCGCTTTTCCCACATCACACAGTTGTCGATTGAAATGAGGCATTGGGGTGGGCATTTCAGAAAAATTTAAAATTGAAAAAAAAACTGAGCAAAACTGAGCAAATGTGAACAAAATTGAGCAATTGTAGACAAAAACTGAGCTAGAGCTGAGCTAGAGATGAGCTAGAGCTGAGCTAGAGCTGAGCTAGAGCTGAGCTAGAGCTAACCTAGAGCTGAGCTAGAGCTGAGCTAAAGCTGAGCTAGAAATGAGCTAGAGATGAGCTAGAGATGAGCTAGAGCTGAGCTAGAGCTGCGCTAGAGCTAAGCTAGAGCTGAGCTAGAGCTGATCTAGAGCTAAGCTAGAGCTAAGCTAGAGCTGAGCTAGAGCTGAGCTAGAGCTGAGCTAGCACTGAGCTAGAGCTGAGCTAGAGCTGAGCTAGAGCTGAGCTTGAGCTGAGCTAAAGCTGAGCTAAAAATGAGCTAGAGCTGAGCTAGAGCTGAGCTAGAGCTGAGCTAGAGCTGAGCTAGAGCTGAGCTAGAGCTGAGCTAGAGCTGATCTAGAGCTAAGCTAGAAATGAGCTAGAGATGAGCTAGAGATGAGCTAGAGCTGAGCTAGAGCTGCGCTAGAGCTAAGCTAGAGCTGAGCTAGAGCTGATCTAGAGCTAAGCTAGAGCTGAGCTAGAGCTGAGCTAGAGCTAAGCTAGAGCTAAACTAGAGCTAAGCTTGAGCTGAGCTAAAGCTGAGCTAAAGCTGAGCTAAAAATGAGCTAGAGATGAGCTAGAGCTAAGCTAGAGCTGAGCTTGAGCTGAGCTAGAGCTAAGCTAGAGCTGAGCTAGAGCTGAGCTAGAGCTGAGCTAAAGCTGAGCTACAAATGAGCTAGAGCTGAGCTAGAGCTGAGCCAGAGCTGAGCAAGAGCTGAGCTGCCTGTTGCCATCCCTTGCCCAGCTCATTCATATATCCACTCCCACTCCGATTTGCAGCACGTTCAACAATAAACAAATACAGCCACGGCTCATGGCTCCACTTATCAAAATTGAAATCGATCAGACAATTCTTTCTTTTTTTTGCTGCTTTCTGTTCCATTTATGAATTTTTTTGATTTATTTTCTGCACAGTTTTTTTATGTTATTTATAAATTTTCTATAGAATTTGATGAGTCACAAGCAATCGGAATCAATAAAGATTGATTCGGGTAGGTGTGAGGATTAAGGTAGACACAGGAGGGGTTCAGGAGGTGCATTTAAAGTTTTTAATCAACAATTTAGAAATTTTGAACCCCCAATCAGCCATCAATCATTAACTTTAAAATTGTCTTCAACTTTTTTTGTTGCCTTCAAATCCGCACAAAAAGTTGAAGGTAAAGAACTTTGAAACTTTCAGAATATGGAAGAAAAGAAATTGATAGTGAAGGTAAAAAGAAGAAAACTTTATTTTGCATACAAAAAAGTTGCAAAAAGTTGAAAAAGTGCATTTTGTGAGGTAAAATAATGAACTCAAATGTGCCAGAATGTGACATCGCAAAAATTATTATTTTTATTACTGATACTTTTTTTGTTTGGTTATGAAAATGATGAAATATTGAGCGGATTTGTCGGTGACATTTGGTTACATTTTCTCTAAAATTATCAAACTTAATGAAGATTAACAAGTGGATTTGAGTCGAACATCCAAGCAGAACCCCTTAAAACTATGCAATAACATTTGCATGGATTTACGAATCAAATTGGATTTTGAAATATTAATATTGACAAAATTGGGAAGCTTTACATTTTAGGCCGTGCTCTCGCTGCGGTTCAAACTGGCTACGCGCCTGTTTACAGGCAAGCAAGAATATAATTTGATCTATAAACTCGAATATCACTAGTCGGTTAATCAATCAGCTTCACTGTGGTATGTAGCCAGTTTTAAATCAAATCCAGTGCCATGCTAGAGTCGCAACGACTATGTGCTATTTGTGATAGCCAGCCTGAGTTGAACGAGAACTCATTTGGAGGAGGTTCAACCTCTTGGGGAGGTTAAAAACATACAATTCAGATAATTGGCCGTTCACTTGTGACGTGCTTAAATGGAACTGGATTTGCCATACATTAAGGAAAAACCATACGAACATCGCGAGGTAAGTGATCTTCTGGAATGTCCAAGGAGATAGGACTAAGGGCCGACGGAGAATTACTTGGCGTACAACTGTTGAACGGGAGGCGGAACAACAGAACAAGAAGCTGCAGGAAAAACCAGCTTTTGCCCTGAATCGAGTGCGATTCAAATGCTTTGTGGACGCCGTACGTTTCATAGTGGAGCAATAAAACCCATCGTCATCTTCATCTTTTGTCTGTGGCAAAGTCCACATCCTTCTCCTCGCTATGTAAAGGTCGCAAATCTAATCACTAACATCAAAAACGATCAAAATGTGATTCAATCAGTTCCAAATGCTAATAATAGCTAGCCACAAACAATCACTGCTTGTCATAAACCATCAGCTCTTCTTCATTCTTTCCTCATTTCTTCATTCTTCTTTCTTTGCCTTGCAACACACAAACCAGTCCAAAATGTCATTAAATATTTTTTTTTTATTTCAGAACTGGTTCAATTTAAGCTTCGAGCGAATTCCTGAGTGAAAGTGAAACTTTTTCTTCTTCTTCCTCTTCAACTTGAACTTGTTTTTATACTCAGCTGATTTGTTAATCAGCAAAACATGGTTGTCGTCACCTTTGAGCTGGTTCTTGTTGTTTTTTTGGTGTTTGAAGGTTTAAATTGATTGATTTGCTATTGTTTTGACATTTTTGAGGGGAGTAGGAGAAGATTAGGGGGTGTGATGGGTACAATTGGGGTTTGATAAGATAGAATTGAAATAATTTAAATTGTTGAAGTCAAGTTGGTGTCTTTAAGGGTCAAAAATGCAACGTTGAAGCTCGTTTAATTGATAAAAGCTAAGTTTAACCTCAAAACTCCACAATCCCTCATAAATCATCTTCTGCAGCCTTAAAACTGCATTTATGTTGTCTACAAAATTATAATAATTTCCATCAAACCCCCTCATACCCAGCAATCCCTCCCCACACCTCCAAAACCACTCACTTGTCTACCAAAAAAATATTGATTGCAACTGACTTCAAATTTTCAACACACCAGCCCTTCCAGAACGTCTTTATGCTGGAATAAAAACATGAAAAAATTCCCCTTTTTTTTTAAAAAAATTATTAAATCCCATTCCATCCAGACAATTGTCAATAAATAGACCCAATTTTAGTAATTTTATTTTCATTTCAGTTTTATTTTTTTAATAGAAAATATAAAAGTTTTTTTTAAGTTTTTGTTTGACATAAAAAATATTGAAAATATGAAAAAATTATTTTTCGTAACTATAACAATCTTGTTAACAATATCGATCGAAGTTTGTGTGTCGCAGTTTGCTGCCGTGAGTAATCGAAAAGTTTTAAAGGTTTAATTTTTTGATATAAAAACTAGGAATATTTAAAAAAAAATTGTAGTTTAAAGCACAAATCCAGAGGATTTTTAAGATTATTTATTATTTACAAAATTGAGATCTTTAAGATCTAACACACTTTGGCTTCTTTGATGATGGATCAGATCCACATTTTTCAAATGAATTGCACTTAATGTTGCCACAGTAAGCTCCAGTTGCTGTGTTTGAGCCGTCTGAGTTTGAAAAAAAATATTGTGTTTTAGTTTTTGAGTTTAAATTATTAAGTTTTTTCATATTTTTTATATTTTTTCTAGTTTTTCTTATTTTTTTTTATATTTTTGTAATTTCTTCAATTTTTTCATTTTTAAAAAAAATTCAAATTCTTTCAATTTTTTAACTTTTATCATTTTTCTCCAACTTTTTCATTTATTTTTTAATTTTTCCAATTTTCTGTTTTTTTAATTTTTTAAATTTTTCATTTTTTTAATTTTTCCAATTTTTCATTTTTTTAATTATTTCAATTTTTCATTTTTTTAAAAAATATTTCAATTTTTTTCATTTTTACTTTTTTTCGTTTTTCTATTATTTTTGAATTTTTTAAAAAAACCCTATTTTGTAAAATGTTTTTAATTTAATTTCTACTCACACTTATCACCACTGTTGGTTCCATATTTTGAGTTGTTCTGTCTTGAAACACAGCTGCGAGTGTTGCAGCTATTAGGGCAGCTGTGGATGAATAATAAGAATTAAAGCTTAAGTATTGACATTAAGATTGAAAGAGTTTAACCAAAAAAATAAGGAAGGACTTAAAACTCTTATTCCATCAAGATAAACGTCTCGGACACCCCTGGTCCCCCTCTTACTCTCCCCCTGATAACAAAAATCACCAAATTCCCTCAAATTTACCATTTCCCGCCAACCGATGCACATTCAATGTCGTCCTTACACTTCGGTGTGCAAGTATTAACTTGTGTGTACGACGGGCAGTCAGGCGACAGTGCAAATGATGCAGCAACAAGCACAAAAACTAAGAAAATTGTCAATCTCATGATGTCGATTAGTCGAGAGCTCAAATGTGACTGAAAACTTTTTCTCATTTACAACCGCAAAAATGACAAGTTTTTAAAGCCAACGTCGAGTGCGTTTTTTTGTTGTTGTTGTGGTTGTGAAGTTTTTTCAAAGACCGCATCGCTGTTTCGTGTCGGATTTGATTGATTTGAATTGCAAATTTATGCGAACTAAATGCAGTCAATTATTTTAGTCGGATTTTTTTGTTACAATTTAAATCTTAAAGTCTCAATCTGTGAACCGCAGTTCATCTTTAATTTAAATCAATTGTCAATTCTGAATAGATAAGAGTCGAGTCAATAAAATATTTAAAAATAAACAAATTTGTCGGTTGAATGACGCAAAGAAAAGGCTTCACGAATGAATGCAAATTTGAGGAATTTGTCTTCAGATTGTTTTGAATTTTTAATTTTTTTGAGGTTGGTTTGCTGGTTTTGAATTATTTGATGATCCCGAAAGGCACAATGAGTGAAAATGGCTGTCAATCTAGTGTCCAGGACGGCATTGACGTGGCACCACGCCAAATTACACGAAAATTGCCATATTGACACCGTGTGCCTTTCAGGGAGACTTACAGAAGGTCATTCTGCTTAGAAGCTCACCTTAATGTCCATCTAACTTAAGTCTCGAAGCAAATGGGGAATTTCATGTGAGGAAAGATTGAAGGGGCTAGATCAGTGTTGTCCAAATTTTTGAGCCACGACACACCTTAGCGGTAAGCCATAACCGAAGTCACAAACAAAATGTGGCTTGTGTTATTTCTACGAAACACATGTGTGTCGCGGCACACATTTTGGACAACACTGATCTAGCCCCTTCAATCCATCCCCACATGCCCTTTCCCATTTGCTTCTAGACTCATTCCTAATAAAATCATCAAAATAAATGAAAACATCACCAAAAAAGAAATAAATAAATTTGTAAAAACACAAGCAAGCACACAACAGTGAGATTTATTGCCTGCTGAATATAAGCATAAAATAAATATAAAGACAGAAAAGACTCACATGAAGGCAATAAGAATGTAAATCGAGTTATGGGCAATTCTTTGGATGAATTTTTGGAAATTTTTTACAAAAAATTGAAATTTCTTTAGTTTTTCCCATTAAAGGCTTTGAATTAATGGTTTTAGTTAATGCAAATATCCAAAATGTACCTTAATTTCACTATCATTCGCTTCTAATCACCATATTAATTAAGATATTTGGATTCTTTGATCAATAACTCGATGACAGAAATAGGAATTTTTCACTTTTATCATCCGAAGAATCGAAAATTAAAAAAAACTATTGATATTTGCATTAAATAACTACTACTGACATATAAAGCAGACAAAAATCTACAATTTAGTTGCTTTTCTGTATACTATAAGTCTTTAATTAATGAAATATTTCAATTCTTTGAAATTTTTTTTGTGTCATCGAATTATTGCAAAGCGCTTCACACATTTTGAAAATTAAAAAACCGTTAATATATGAATCAACAATAACCGTTGAATTAATGAGCAAAGACAAAAATTTATTTCTTTTTTACAAATTTGATTTCTTGCAAGCCATCAAGAAGTGATGAATTTGCTGCAAAAATATAGCCAGTTTTTTCTGAAGCTTTAAAAAAATGAAAGTTTTGAGTACCGGGAATCACCTTATAATTTTTCCAACGATTTTGCAGCATAGGAAGGTAATCAATTAGCTCATTTTGTTTGACTTCAAAAACATCAATTTTCTTGACAAATGAATTAGCACATGCTACAAAATCAGCTGCTGTATAAACTTCAAATAAACCACTCAAGACTCTATAATGTACTCCACGTTTGACGGTACCCCCAACTCCATCGGCTGCACTCTTTCCATGTGAAGTAGGAAAGAAATTCCAATTCATAGTGACTCCAAAATCACTGACTGCATACAACAAGTTAGACAAACTGAATCTATTTTTAAATTGACTTGCACAGCCATCAGAAAACATATTTACATGTTTAATGACATAGTTTTCCTTCAATTTTGCCAAAATTTTTTTTAAGTATAAAAAAACCTGATCCTTACTATGAACAGTATTATCATTTACCACCAGAAAGCTTTCGATGTGACTTTGGCCTAAGTAAGCCACACATGTGAAGAGACTGATTTGTTTTCGTGCAAAGTAAGCCGTTTGGATCTCATTTTGTACTTTAGCGGTATAATTCTCGGCATAGTCCACCACAATTGTGGCGTGGTCATCAGGCTGTGTACTTTTTAAATTTTGAAAAACTTGCAGTTGATGTTTTTTCAAGTAGTAATGCAATTTAAAATCGCTCATGTTTTCAATAATTTTGTCCATCACATTGCGTACTGTGGAATTCGATATTAAAACTTTCTGTGAGTATCCATCCACTTTTTCCCACTCCTTATAATTCAGTCTTTCATTTTGCAATTCTAGTGGAACCATATTGTTTAAAGTTGAATTAAAATCTGAACATTCATTACACACGCCAGATATACAATCAAAATTATCGTGATGACAATTGAATTTGTAGCTTAAATCCTTTAATTCTAAATTGAAATTATTGATATATCGATTTAGACTTTCAATTAATAGCCTCTTATTCTCACAGTATACACAGAGACATGAAAATTGAATATCCGAGGAAATCAAGCTTACATTTGATGGACGCAAAGAGCAAAATTTTGAAAATGAAATAGACTTGGATTCAAACATCTTTTTATATTCATGATGAGCTTCCGTTAATGACATGACAAGGACTCTTTTCTGAACTTTTTCTTTAAATCCATCCTTACTTTTGACTGTAACAAAATCCTTAATGCCAGGTAATTGACGACTAATCATATCCAAACTAAAAAATTCTACGACAAGTTCCTGAACATCCTTGAAGCCTTTTCTGGGTTTATTGACGTTTTTCTTAACAATTGGAATATCATTGGCAACGCGGTTCCTTTCAAGAACAGCGACGAGAACTTCTGCCTTTTTATTTGGATCTTTTGGAAGAGATTTTTCAACCTTTCTAATAGCTTTAGATTTAGAAGAGATTGAGGGAAAAGAAGTATCCTGTAAATTCATCAAAATATTTCTTTTCCGCTCTCGGCATTGTCTTTGATTGTCTCGTTGCTTCAATTTAAATTCAACAGCAAGTGATTCGGTTTTTTTCATTTTATTGCTATAGTTTTGATCATAAATTTTTTGTCTTACTCGATAGTCTTCAAGATTTTCTTCATTTCCCATTAATTTCAATTTTTTTCTGTAATTTTCCATCTTACGCTTGTTTCTAAAAAAATATCTACAATTTGCTATTGTTCTTGTAAATAGTGATTATTTTTTATTACCATTTAAGACTTAATTAATGTTAAAATTAGATTTAACAAAATATTTTATTTTTTTTTGACCAAAATTTGTAAATAAAGTTTAACGGTTTTTGGGAATTCAAATTTTCAAGTAAAAGAAGAATTGCAAGCGAATTTTTGAGAATTCCATTCATCCAAAGAATTGCCCTTATAATAATAATCAGTTTGCAATAACATACGCAGTTGTGAGTTCTCAATGAATTTACAGGGTTGGGGATTTGGGACATGATTTTGGTTGGAACTTAGAGCTGGACTATTGTGGGTTAGGACATTCATAGGTTCAAAGGGAGGAAGGGAACAAGCCGACAACATAAAAATCACCTGATAATCAGTTAAAGCTGTGCTGTCAAAGCTGCGAGAGATTTTTGCAAATGACGCGAGTCGCATGTTGTGTGCGACTTTGTTCATGGCTTGCCTCCAAGGTGTGTCGTAGCTCAAAAAGTTTGGACGACACTTAGTTAAAGTATTTCATATAAAACAGTGGTGAAAAACTTTTTCTGTGCAACTGCATGCCTTGATGGCAAGTTATGACCAAAACCGCATATGGCATACGATTTGAGAGATTTCTCAAATTCACATTATTGTACCGCGTCACATGGGTTGGCCACTACAGCCTTAATGGAATACTACGAAACAGAGTGTTCAGTAAGATCAAAGTGGTGAAGGTATAGAGCAGTGATGGCCAACTTAAGGTCCGCGGTACTAGTCATGAAAAAAACCGAGAAATCCTTCGAACCGTGTGCAATTTTTGTGAAGGCTTAAGCACAAGGTGTGCCGTGGCACAAAAAAGGTTGCCCACCACTGGTATAGAGGAGTTAAAGTCAGTAAGAGGTTACACACTGGTTAAGGAGGTTAAGCGATGTTAGGACTAGCAATTAGGTACGAGTAAGATAGAGAATCCCATGGTTCAGTGTCGTTTGCAGTTATGTAGCCCTCCAGTGGAACCATTTAACCAGAGTTCATAGTCATCGATTACCAACCCTTCCACAACTTCAATTTTACAGTTGCTCAGCTGCTGTTACTGCTTTTTTATTCATCACAAAATCAATTCCGACTTGTGAATAACATTTTCTCTCACCTCAAAATAAAGCCTTTGTCTTTTCCATTCACGTTGTTCAATCATGTGACTTACTAAGTCTCGAAACTTTCCAATTTCAGATTCATCAGCCAAAGTCAATCAGAAATGGAGCTGCATATCATCAAGAAGTCTTTTATGGTGGAAATGATCAGCCTCAACAGCAACAAACTTTGCAGCAAATCCATCAACAAACTTTCAAGTTTAATTTTCCACAAAACTTGATCCAACAAAAGCCAATTCCAGTTCCAACAATTGTACCGACAACAACAACAACAATAAGACGTGTTGAAGCTTTTGAGGATGAGGAGGAATTTGAGAACACGCCACGTCCAATTGTGCCTGGAATTCAACGTCAAGGTCCAATTTTGAGACAACAAGTAGAAGCACTTCCAGCAACGACTCAAGAAACAACTGAGCGTGTTCGAACAACAACAGCGGAACTGACATCCGAGGAACTTGAACATCAAGCAAAGTCAGCTCATTATGAGTTTGGCACTTCCGTTCGTGATACAATCAACGATCATGAGCATGTCAGGCAGGAAGTTCGTGAAGGACTTACATTGAAAGGAATGTATTCATATTCTGATGGATTCTTCCGAAGAACTGTCCATTATGAAGCTGATGAAGGTGGATATAGAGTCACAAAGGAGGAAATCCAACCAATTACTGGCGATGGACCAAAATTTAATCCAAAAGGTCAAGCTGATGTTAAAAGCACACTGTCTGGTGATTATTCAATCACTGTCGATGACTTCAGGTTGAATAAGCAGCAGGAAAAAATTTTGTCGGATGATGTGAACATTGATGTTAGGGTTGAGGGGCTTTAGATTTTGGAGGGGATTAGCTGAATTGATGCTCAAGTATTTAACATTTCTTTGAATAAGTTTTTATTTTTTTATGTGAACTGAACTCATCCATTTTTGAATAAAAAGCTGAATTTATTCTGTATTTAACTGAACTTAATACTGACTAATCTGACTGAACTTATCCCAAACCCGACTGAACCTATCCCATATCTGACTGATGCTATCCCACATCTGACTGAGCTTATCCCACATCTGACTGAATTTATACCACATATGACTGAACTTATCCCTCACATCAGACTGAGTTTATTTTAAATAAAACTGAACTTATCCCAAATCTGACCAAATTTATCACACATTTGCATTAACGTATCCTCAATTAAAATAAATGTACCCCAAAGTTAAATGTGCTTGATACTCAATTTGCAGCAACTCAACATTAATTATTTCAATATAATATTCATTCTTCTTATGAAACCTTCAACAGAAGTTCCAACATTTTATTTTACAAAATCAATAAATTCAAACTTTTTAATTGTTATAAAAAACTTTCCCGACTGACGTCAAATTGCAAAAAACTGGAAAATTAAAGTTGGCGAAGCATTTTTTTATGAAAATATGATGCTTGAATGAAGGTTTAGCTTGAAATAAAGCATTTATATATATCATCATAAAGTATCATCATATTAGTATCAAGCTAACTGTATTTAAAAAAAACTTTTAAAAGATGGCAGCACCTGTATCGACTACGAATATTTGTGGAAAGCTAGTTTAACAAGGAATGCAGTTTGTATAATTTTTTTATCAGTAAACTGAACTTATCCATCAGTGAACTGAACTTATCTGTCAGTAAACTGAACTTATCCGTCAGTGAACTGAACTTATCCCTCTATCAACTGAACTTATCCTTCAGTGAACTGAACTTATTCTTCAGTGAACTGAACTTATCCCTTAGTGAACTGAACTTATCTCTCAGTGAACTAAACTTATCCGTCAGTGAGCTTAACTTATCCCTTAAGGAACTGAATTTATCCGTCAGTGAACTGAACTAATTCTTCAAATACTGAACTAATCATCCAGCAAACCAAGCCCATGCTCCATTAAACTGAATTCATCCATCAACAAACGGAAGTTTTTCTTCAACAAACTGAACCTATCCTTAAGAAAACTGAACTTTCCTTCATCAGACTAAATAAAACAACCATTTTATAATTTTGACATCAAAAAAGCTTTATTTTTTCATTTTTATTTCCATTTTGTCAAATAGAATGTTTTCAATAAAATAAATAAATCGTTCATCTTCTCTAAAACTATTTTCAATTCCAACATATTTAAGTCATTTCTCGGTGAACATCACACTTGACACTTTTCCCACTGCTCGCTCTCATCATCAGTTCCTTCTCGCTGTCTGTCAAATTTGTTTTATTTTTGTCATTAAATTCATTTTCAATTTTAAAGTCAGTTGGTGCTGGTCCGACTCGCTTCTTGCCTTTTCTTGGTCCTCTAGTTAGAAGCTGTGCTGCTGCTGAATCTGATGGAAGTGCTTGAATTACAGCTTCAAGTAATTTTGGCTGTAAAGTGACGACTTTTGGATTGTTGATGACAACTTCCTCTTCAGACTTTACAGACAACATGCTTGGTCGACGAAGTTTAGCTTCACGTCGGTCACGGTTTGCATTTTCTTTAAGAAGTGCCTTTGCTCGACTTTCAAGAGCAGCACGAGCATCTTCATAATGAACAATAACTTCCTCAAGGTCTGCTTTTGACAGCACAAAGAGATTTGAGAATCCTTTGGACCTAACATCAGCAGTTCTTCTATTTCCATTCGGACTTCCACTGATATCAAGAAGTGAAATTTCACCAAAGCATGCACCGGTACACAAAGTAGCAAGCACAACATCATTGTTGCCTAAAACTTCAATTTTTCCTGTCTTAATGATGTACATTTCCTTACCGACTTCCCCTTTCTTGCAGACATAGTCATTAGGCAGGAAAATCACAGATCGAAGCTTCAGCACAAGTTCACGGAGGAAGGCTTCATCGCAGCCAGAAAACAGCTGTACTTTTGATAATGTCTGAATATGTACGGATATGGCAATGTCTGTCTTTAAATTCGCTGGTAAAGCATCTAAGATATGAGACTCGTCCAAGCTACGCTGTTGATCCCATGTGAATGTAAACCATTGTTTAACTCGACGCTGTAGCTCAGTCGGTAGGTTAAGACGTCGCATGTACTCGAGAGTTTCGTCGACAAGTTGCTTGTATTCGCTCTACAAATTAAAAACAAATTGAGGTTAGGAGTTTAAGGAAGCTAAAGTTCAAGCTATTTGAAGCTTTAGTCTCAGATTAAAGTCAATTCTAGGTTGAAACCCCAAACTTAAACTGCCATTACCCACCTGAGACCTCGTAGCAGTCGATATAATATCCCTAATCTGACCAATCAGCAAGGCAAACACAAAGACACCAGACAACCAAGCAAATGTCATGAACAGATACTCATCCACTTCTGACGGCTTCGGATTCTTTCCAATTGAGGTTGCTGTTTTAGTTGCGAACGCAAAACATCGAACGTATGGATGTCCTTTGCCACTGAAGACCCATCTGTTGGTTCCGAGGCCTGGAAAGAGATTATGTTGATTATAAGGATGTTAATCAACTTTATATATGAAGTTGACATCAAACTTGTATTGAATTCCCGATTTTTATGGCCATGACCATTGAATTTTTTCAAGCATAATTCCTCATTATTAAGGACTTGATCATCAAACATGATACAAGAATTAAGTATGTTTGTGATGTTCCCACTTTTTACAGCCAACCCCTAATTTCTTACCTTTGTAAACACTAACAGCATAGTAAGTACATGCAGTCAGATGAATCATATAAACCATATAGCTCAATGTCTTCGTGACTCTCAACAAATGTGGCGACGCAACGACTCGATCCAATAACTTGAAAAATTCCCAAAAGCTTTGAATCTTCAACAATCTCGGAACTCTTAAGTACACAGCACCACGTCCAACAGCCGGTATAAAGCACAGCAAATCAAGTGGCAACAGCGAAACTACATCCATTTTAAATTGCAACTTTCTCATGTAATTTTTCCGCGTCAATTGTCTGTCCTTGACCTGAAATCCTTCAAATAGATACATTTTCCGATGCTTGATGAACAGCAAGTCAATAACGTAGACAATGTCGACACACAGGTCAAGCGAAACCCACACATCAACATTGTTTGGTGTCTGAAATGGAAATGATGTCCTCAAAGGAATAACAAATGCATTGTAAAGGAACGACAGCGTGACAATGAAGAGCCACGAGATGTAAAACTTTCCTTGTGGATCGAGGACTCGACCATTGCAGCAACAGAAGATTGAGCACTTGTTGTGCAGATTTGGGTCTTCTTTTTCAAGTGCTGCTGGTGATTCAATTGCAATCTGTGCCAATGGACGCTTCTGTTTGCCTGCTAATTGTCCACTTAAGTCTGTTCCTTCTTCAACGACGATAACATCATTGTTGTCATCATTTTTGACACCAAATAGCAGTTTCATGTGAAGTGGTGTGGAAGTTGACAATCCACTTTCACTTGATGGAGTTAGTGGACGATTTAAGCGGTTCCTCATACGCTGAGAGCGTTCATTGAATTTGTGGATCAAGTTTCGGAAGGAATGTTGAATGAAGCGGTTGGTGATGGCTGGTTTGTCGCTGGTTCCTGATGATGGAGTTGAACGATGGGATAAGGATGTTAATTGGGTGATTTGGGATTTTCTGGAATTAAAAATTGATAATTTTGGTTAAGAATGTTTAAAAAATTTGAAAATTTGGAATTAGTTTCCCGATTTTTGTGGACATGACCATTAAACTTTGTGAGAAATTCCAAAAAAAAAGTAGTCCCTTAAAATTAGTGTAATTTTCCCGATTTTTACGGACAACCCTTAGAAAAAAATAAGCTCAGACTCTTCAGACTGATTCAACTAGCTCAAAACATTCCAAAACCACAAAAAATTGTATAAATCTAGCCCACAATACACTCAAATACTGACTCTAAGTGCGATTAGCATTAATTGTATGTGCGACACGACATCTAATCATCGTGACTCTAAACAAATTTTGGAAAAAGTCTAAGCCTTACGAAATGTTTTGTGAAAATTATTTGGTGATCTATCTGAAGTTACTACTAAGCAGGTCGATTGTGAGTCGAATTAAGCCATTTCTTCGAAATTCTTTTGCCAGAGTACAACTCTTCCCATATCCTTCCTCTCTCTTCCTTCAATCTGAAAGGATTTGTCAGAAAAATTGAATTTTTAAATATTTGTCAATTTTTAAAGGTTAGAGGAGCTGAGTTATGGGGCACTATATTGGATATTTTCCTGATTTTTGAGGACTTGACCTTAAAATGTTTATGAAAATTTTCCTTATTTTTTTGACATGAAAATTAATGACAATTAATTAAGTGAAGATTCTTGATAGAAAAATAGAATATAACTAAGGTTTTTTGTGAAAGTTCCCGATTTTTATGGACATGATCTTAAATTTTTGGTGAAAATTCCCGATTTTTATGGACATGACCTTCGATTTCAAAGTGAAAATCCTGTTTTTTATGGACTCGACCATATTTTTGAGTTAATATAGTTCACTAAGAAAAGCAGTTCTTGACTCAAGGGGGTAACAGCATGATGAGGAATTGAAGCAAAAAAAAAATCCTCATTAAAAATTGTCTCAGTATGCTGTTATCTTCCTTGACATGGCCACTAAGACAATTAAGACAAACTTACACCAAAAAAAAATAATCAACATAACCCCAAAAAAAGAAATCTACTCACTCAGGACTATCTGGCGGCAAGATCATGCACTCCATCGTCTCGCTCTTCTCATAATTCTCCCTCATTTCTCTCTCATATCCCTTAATCTCATCCTCAATCGACTGCATCACTGCTTCTTCCAACTTACTACTTATCGTCGAATTTGACTTCATTAAAAATTCATTCATCGACTTCAACTTTCCTTCGGTCTCATTCTCATGATGTGTAATGTAAATGTCTTGCTCGTCCGACAAATTTATTTCGGGTGATGACGACTGGTCTGGTTCGTCGCCGGTCATGTCTTGATTCTCATAGCACAAGAAGTTATTTTGATTATTTATGATATTCTTGACAATTTCAAAGTTCAACTGAACATTTGCGGGATTAAAAGTCGCTCCATCAACACCGGGACAGAATATTTTGCCATTTTTGAATGATAATGGCGGTGGACATGTCGGTGACTCTAATGATTTAGTGCCTGATGTCTTTCGTTCACGTTCTCGTCGATAAAGTTCCATGTCGTGGAATTTTTCACGTTTTAGGATGTCTTCGGTGATTGTGAGGAAGTTGTCGAGGTTGTCAAGATTCTTTTGGATGTCTTCGAGGGATTTGTAGAGGTTCGTGTTGGAACTGGAGCGAGAGTTTGTGCGGAATTTGGCTGAGTTGTCGGGTGAGGCTAAGAGGGATGCTTGGGATGTCATATTTGAGTTTGGTTGATTATTTGTGAGAGTTTGCTTGGACTAGGTTCTTGAACTTCCACGTGTAAATGGGATGGGATGTCTTTGAACTTCCACGTGTAAATGGGCTGTGATTTATATGAACTTCCACGCTGGATTAAGAATGTTGACTTATTTTGCTAAGGTTTTTCTGACTTTCTTTGATGTCTTTGGATAATTTTTATAACTAAGCTATGTCTGTGAGCTCCTTTATTGTAAAAGTTGATTAATAGCGATCTTAAATTGATGATTTTTCGTTCTTAAGTTTTAAGGATAAATGTTTAAGATTGAAAATTGTTCAAATTTTTGCGGTCCCAATTGCATATGATTTAATTTTTGTTGCTTAGCTGATTAAAATAAATTCAGCCATTATTTTACATTTAAATTTTTATAATATTGATTTTTTAAATTCACAATTATCGTATATTTTATAAGGTTTTTAAACCTTAATGTCCTGTAGTAGAGTAGGTTTTATATAAATTTTAATGTGTAGAATTTATTGTTTTTAAATAATTTTTAAAGTTTATTTCTTGAATTTTTCAACTGTTTTAAAAAAAAATTTTTTTAAATTATTTTTTAAACTTTTAAATATTTTTTTAAAATTTTTAAATATTGTTTATTTTCAAATTTTTGGGATTTTCATTTTATATTATAGTTTAATTTTTTTAAATTAATAATCGTTAAAATTTTTAAAATTCATTTTTAAGAATTAAAAGTTATTTCACAATTTTTTAAAAATGTCAAAATTGTTGATCCGTTCTGTAGTTTTTATGATTTCTTTTACTTTCAATTAAATTCGAATTTTTATAATTTTGATGATTTTTGAATCATTTCCGTCCAATTGTTTGATTTTTTGATATGATTTTCGAAGAGTTTTAGTTGCCAAATTTAAACTTTTTCCATCAATTTTAATTTTAAACAAAATTTTAAATCTTGCCACTTAAAATAGTATTTTTTTTTATTTTTAGACACCTTTTTGAATATTTTTTAAATTATTTCTGATTTTTTTAAAAACAGTTCAACTTTTTCATTCATTTTTTTTCAATTTTATTCGTTCACTTTAATTTTGATTCCACCAACAACAACAAAATCCAGTCCAACAATAAATTCATATCACATCACATGCACTCAGCAAATCCGAACACGTACAAAGTTGACAAAAATCCAATCTAGGAGCTTCCTTGCTCCTCTGACTCGACAAATTGACACAAAATCAATAAATTTTCTTAATAAAATTTCCTCTCTTCAGGATCTGTTCCTTCCTGTATCCATGTTTCTGTCTAATCCACTCGATTATTCAACACATACTGAAAATATACAAAAAAAAATAATTGAGAATTTGTCGAATAAAATCGATAAGCAATTGTAATTGTAATTATTATTCATAGTTGCGCAGCAGTCAATTTCTGTGAACATGCAACTTGCAATGACCGGACAATTAAGTGAGCTATTGACCATGATGTTAAACAAACAAGACAATTATCGGATGTGTATGGACATGGGTGGGAGTGCAAGCTACATTTTTACTCAAATTGTAAATTATGTAATTTTTGGCCTGTTTTGAATTAGAGTAATGGGATTGTGGAGATGAGTCGTTGCTCCAATTTGCGTCGCTGCTTTAATTTTGAATAATTACATCAAATTTGAGCCATTGCTTCAATTAAGAGTCATAGCTTCAAATTTAAGTCATTGCTTCTATTTTGAGTCTTAGTTTTAATTATAAGTCATTGCTTCAATTTTGAGTCATTGCCTCAAATTTGAGCCATTGCTTCAATTTTGAGAAATTGCTTTAGTTTTGAGTCATTGCTTCAATTTTGAGTCATTGTTTCAATTTTAAGTCATTGCTTCAAATTTGAGTCATTGCTTCAATGTTGGGTCATTACTTCAATTTTGAGCCATTGCTTCAGTTTTAAGTCATTGCTTAAATTGCGAGTCATTGCTTCATTTTTGAGTCATTGCTTCAATTTTGAGTCATTGTTTCAATTTTGAGTCATTGTTTCAATTTTGAGTGATTGCTTCAAATTTGAGTCATTGCTTAAAATTTGAGTAATTTCTTCAATTTTGAGTCATTGCTTGAAATTTGAGTCATTGCTTAAATTTTCAGTCGTTGCTCCAATTTTGAGTCATTGTTTCAATTTTAAGTCATTGCTTCAATTTTGAGTCATTGCTTCAATTTTGAGTCATTGCTTCAATTTTGAGTCATTGTTTCAATTTTGAGTCATCGCTTCAAATTTGAGTCATTGCTTCAATTTTAAGTCATTGCTTCAAATTTGAGTCATTACTTTAATTTTGAGTCATTTCTTCATTTTTGAGTCATTGCTTCAATTTTGAGTCATTGCTTCAATTTTGAGTCATTTCTTCAATTTTGAGTCATTGCTTCAATTTTGAGTCATTTCTTCAATTTTGAGTCATTGCTTCAGTTTTGAGTCATTGTTTCAATTTTAAGTCATTGCTTCAAATTTGAGTCATTGCTTGAATTTTGAGTCATTTCTTCAATTTTGAGTCATTGTTTCATTTTTAAATCATTACTTCAATTTCGTGTCAATGCTCCAATGACAAATCGTTGCTCACATTTTGACTCGTTGCTTCTATTTTGAGTCTTAGCTCTAATTTTAAGTCATTGCTTCAATATTGATTCATCGCTTCAATTTTGAGTCATTGCTTTAATTTTGAGTCATTTCTTCATTTTTGAGTCATTGCTTCAATTTTGAGTCATTGCTTCAATTTTGAGTCATTGTTTCAATTTTGAGTCATTGCTTCAATTTTGAGTCATTGCTTCAATTTTGAGTCATTGCTTCAATTTTGAGTCATTGTTTCAATTTTGAGTCATCGCTTCAAATTTGAGTCATTGCTTCAATTTTAAGTCATTGCTTCAAATTTGAGTCATTACTTTAATTTTGAGTCATTTCTTCATTTTTGAGTCATTGCTTCAATTTTGAGTCATTGCTTCAATTTTGAGTCATTTCTTCAATTTTGAGTCATTGCTTCAATTTTGAGTCATTGTTTCAATTTTGAGTCATTGCTTCAATTTTGAGTCATTGCTTCAATTTTGAGTCATTGCTTCAATTTTGAGTCATTGTTTCAATTTTGAGTCATCGCTTCAAATTTGAGTCATTGCTTCAATTTTAAGTCATTGCTTCAAATTTGAGTCATTACTTTAATTTTGAGTCATTTCTTCATTTTTGAGTCATTGCTTCAATTTTGAGTCATTGCTTCAATTTTGAGTCATTTCTTCAATTTTGAGTCATTGCTTCAATTTTGAGTCATTTCTTCAATTTTGAGTCATTGCTTCAGTTTTGAGTCATTGTTTCAATTTTAAGTCATTGCTTCAAATTTGAGTCATTGCTTGAATTTTGAGTCATTTCTTCAATTTTGAGTCATTGTTTCATTTTTAAATCATTACTTCAATTTCGTGTCAATGCTCCAATGACAAATCGTTGCTCACATTTTGACTCGTTGCTTCTATTTTGAGTCTTAGCTCTAATTTTAAGTCATTGCTTCAATATTGATTCATCGCTTCAATTTTGAGTCATTGCTTTAATTTTGAGTCATTTCTTCATTTTTGAGTCATTGCTTCAATTTTGAGTCATTGCTTCAATTTTGAGTCATTTCTTCAATTTTGAGTCATTGCTTCATTTTTGAGTCATTGTTTCAATTTTAAGTCATTGCTTCAAATTTGAGTCATTGCTTGAATTTTGAGTCATTGCTTCAAATTTGAGTCATTACTTCAATTATGACTCTTTGCTTTAATTTTAAGTCGTTGCTTCTATTTTGAGTCTTAGCTCTAATTTTAAGTCATTGCTTCATTCACGAATCATTACTTCAATTTTAATTAATTTTGCTCCATTAATCACCAGCCACGCTTGATTCTCTTCTTCCAATTTTACACCGCATTTGCCATTTCGATAAAAAGGCACAAAATAATATTTAAAAAAATCGCCCCAAACTGACAAGACCAGCAATTATTACCGACATTTGTCTTTTAGACACTTTCAACAAAACAATATTTTTTTTCACTGCTGTTGTTGTCTTATCAACTTCTTGAATGTAAATTAATGCCAACGCGTGCGGTAATAAATAAATGAACAAAATGAAAAAATAAACTAAAATAAAAGACACGATATGAATTTGTAATTAATGATTTCTTGACTCATTATTTCAGTTTCTTTTTCTTTTCTGGGAACTGAGGTTGCAAAGAGAAATGAGAGCACATGATATATTTTCTGAGGAGGTAATGAATGAATGGGAAGCCAAGTCATCGATTTTTTTGGGGTTACGATGAGAAATGTTAGCAATAAATTAAGGAAAATGGTGTCAAGTTGTTAAGGACATGAAAAATTATTTAAATTGGGTCAAAATAATGGAGCTTTGAGTTTGAAGCTGATGTAATGCTTTTAAAACTAAAGCGTTGCTGCTGAACTTGTAGGGTTGCTTCTGAACTTGAAGCTCTGCTTCTGAAAGTTGAAGCATTGCGTCTGAAACTATTGCGTAGCTTTTAAACTTGCAGCGTGTTTTCTAAAATTAAAGCGTTGCTTCTGATCTTGAAGCACTGCTCCTGAAACTAAAGCGTTGCTTCTGAAACTTTTAGCGGTGGATTTGAGACCAAAACGTTGCGTCTGAAACTGAAGCGTAGCATTTGACTTGAAGCGTGTCTTCTAAGCTTAAAGTGATGCTGCTGAATTAGTAGCATTGCTTCAAAATCAAATCGTTGCTTCTGAAATCAAAGCACTGCTTCTAGAACTTGAAGCGTTGCTTCTGTAACTTAAACTTTGTATCTGAGGCTAAAGTGTTGCTTCTGGAATTGATTTTTTTTTGTAAAATGAAGCGCCGCTTTTAAAATTCAAAGATTACGTTGGCATTCAAAAAATTCAAGAACCATCCTATCTTGCAAATGCTTTTTTTTTCATTTTCCCCTTATATTGCCACCTTCTTTACCTAATTTATGCCACAAAAACAACTCATTTCATCACATCGAAGTCTCATCAATTATTCCTTATACACAAGAATTAAACAAAATTTTTGTGAACTCCCAAAAAAACAATTTTTTTCATCGAAAAAATATTGCAGAATTAATTCAACCAACGCAAAAGCAAAAGTAAAAAATATCCAAAAATAAAATGTTTCCGATCAACAAAAGGCTCGTGTACATGTCAAGTGGATGAATGCAGCATCTGTGCCTCTATAAGAGCATTCTCAACAGAAATATCATGTTTTTAAGGCATAATTGATGTAAATGAGCACTTCCGGCAACAAGTTTCGGATTTATTTTTAACATTTTTCGAGGTAAATTGAGCCAAAGCTGAACTGAGTGAATTCTGAAAAATCAGGTTACATGCTCGAGATAAATTTCCATATAAATCATTAAAAATTATTCTTTTAGAGATGGAATTTGATATGGAAAATTTTTAATTAAATCGCTGATGGGAATCAACATGTTCTCATGTAAATTGAGGGAAATGACAGCAAGTTTAGGTGAGTTTGAGGTTGAATTTTGAGGTTAGATGAAGAATTAAAGCTAAAATTTCATGTGCAGACGTGCTATGAAGAAATATGGGTCAGTGGTACGTTGTAAGCTACCAGGTGTGGATCAGTGATGTGTCTTGACAGACCAGGGCCTGTTTCTAAAGCTACTAATGAGCAACAAACCCAAGAATTGAAAATTGATGCGACTTTAATTTGAGATGCAATTGAATTCAGGTTGAGACTAGGCAAGGGTAGCCCTCGAAGCTACAAAAGGCATGATCCAGCGCTAATAAGCTTCATCAACAACTAAACCATTTCCCACCCTTTCTGCTGTTCATATCATCACCATAATTAATAGTTCCGATAAGATTGCCAAATTAAATGCTCAATCAAGTCTAAAAATATCTTATCAACCACGTATCGATAAGCTGTTCATTATATCCAATTATAGCTAGTTTCTATCAATTATCTGACACAAAATTCAATAAGCCAAGATAAGAGCAACTCAAAAGCTATAAAAAGAAGACAAAAACAACTTCGACTAGTTTTATTTCTTCTTATTTTTTAATAGTTTGTGGACTAATGATGTTGTGCAAGATATTTTTGGTGTCGTTTGTGGTTATTCAGGTGGTATTTGGGGGAGCTTAGTTGGAATTGGTCTCAAATTTTTTTTTTTTTTTTTTTTTTTTTTATATTTCATTTTATTTGTAAATAACCTTACGGTTGTGTTACAGATATAATAATCAAAATTGGTGACAAAGTGCTGTATTCATATTAAACTTAATTTTAATTTACCTAATTGCATCACTGTAGCCTTCATAGAAGTATTCTTTTATTCGAGATTTAAATAGGCTAAACGAAAAAGTATTTCGGATTCTCTGATCAAGCGAATTATACAATGCCAGACCTCTTATATAAAAGTTTTGACTTCCTAGCTGTGTGCGAGACATTGGAACAATGAAATTTTTTCTTGCTCTTGTATGATGACCATGTCTTTGATCAGCAGTTTGAATTATTATATTATTCACTAGCATATTGCTGATTATTTTAAAGATCTGAATGCATATATTCACTTGATATAATGTCGACAATGGCAGTATTCGTATGCTGTATAGTTCTGATTTACTGCAGTACCAACTCTTGTTTAATAATATTCTAAGCGACTTTCTTTGGGCAACCTCGAGGGAATTTATATTGTAATTAGCAGCAGAAGACCATATCGAGCTCATATATATGAGGCGAGATTGTACATGCGCGTAATATAAGTCGATTGCCGTTTTATCCGAAATTAAATGTCTTATTCTTTTCGTAGCATACGAAAATGATATGACTTGATCTTTAATTGATTGAATGTGTGGTTTGAATGAAAGAGTTTCGTCGATAATAAGTCCTAGAACTTTAACATTCTCAACTCGTTCTATTGTTTTCCCAGAGAATCGAATATTTAATGATGCGCCTGTAAAGTTCTCGAATTTCTTTTTATTATGAAATAAAATGTACTTAGTTTTATCCGCGTTTGGTACTAATCTATTTAACATTAACCATTCTTCTATTTTCCGTAAGTCATGTTCTATGTTGCTTTTTAATTCCATTGGATCATTACCAACATTAACGAGTGTAATGTCATCACAATATAAAGAAAGCTTTCCAGATAGATCAAGATTAAAGATATCGTTAATATACAGATTAAAGAATGGGTTCGACAGTATCCCACCTTGAGGCGTTCCTGATTTGATGGTTTTGAATGAACTAATAATGTCGGAGATTTTGACCGCCTGTTTCCGATTTTCAAGATATGAAACCATCAAATTATGGAAAAAATTATCGAGCTGAAGTGTTTTAAGTTTACTAATAAGAATATCGTGTCGAATGGAATCAAATGCTTTCGATAGATCTATGCACGTTAATGATACGGCTTTTTGATTGTCAATGTTAATGTATATATCATTTAATATGTGAATTGTGGCAATTTCTGTGTTTGATTTTTTGACAAAGCCGAATTGATTACTGTGAATTACATTATTTGAGTCGAGATGATCTTGCAGACGGCGTTGAATTATGTATTCAAAGACTTTCCCTAATATTGGGTTTACAGTTATCGGTCTGTAATTATTTTTATTTTTCCTATCACCGCTTTTGAATATTGGGGTTACAATTCCGATTTTCAGAGCATCTGGAAAGTTACCAGCAAAGAGATTGACATTTATAAGTTTTGTAATAACGTTAACAAGCGCTTTCGAATGAATTTTAATGAAATTATTTGACATTCCATAGACATCAGTCGCATTGGATGATTTAAGATTTTGAATTACCATAATGACTTCATCTTCAGTAACGGATGGACATGTAAAATTTTGTTTAATTTGGTATGAAATGTTCAGATCAGCGAGCGTTGGAGATGTGTTATTATTGAACGTGTTGAGTAATGATATATTAATGAAGAAGTTATTAAGATAATCAGCAATTGAATTGGGATTAGAAACAGATATACCATTTTCTGACAACAATGTGCAAGTTGATTCACGTGAATTTACTTTATTAAACAAAATTTCATTAATGTTTTGCCATGTTTTTCTGGGATCATTAAGGCAACGGGTGAATTTTTTATCGTAAAAAGATTTCTTAGCTTTTTTAATCAACCGATTGACTAAATTTCTATAAAACCGAAATCGTTCTTTAATTTCCATACTATGTGGGTATTTCGCTTTTAATGTAACAAACTTATTTCTTAATTCGATAAAATTTCTGGTTGTCGTATCAACGAATGGTTTTCTGCATACTAAATGCGTTTTACATGTTGTTGTGTTATCTGAAATAATGTTAGCTAATTCTGAGGTCAATTCTTCGAATGTTTCACAGTTTAAGTTCTCAATTAATTTACTATTTAAGATTTTGAAGTTATTGACCCGTTTTATGTGATATGGGATTTTACTATCGTTTCTTTTAGAATTAATTGGAATATTCAAAATGATATTTTTGTGATCGCCTATGTTATCGAATAAGAACATTTCATGTTCTAAACTGTCTTCATAAAAATGAAGATCGGTAAAGATGTGATCTATGCAAGAGTTTGAGTTGAATCTATAGTTAATGCGAGTTGGATATTCATGTGAAAACGAGTTTAGAAATTCGAGACTATTAGACTTTACAATTTCTTTGTAGTCGCATACAAGAGGGGAGGTTTCATCAAATAAATTAATGTTAAAGTCACCGAAGAAATATATTTTGCTGTATGTATTTAGAAGGACGTCGAGTTTGCTTAAGAAGAGTTTTCCATTTTGATCAAGCGAATTATTTGGTTGCCGATAACAAAGGCCTAAGTGGATATTTGTTTTGAGCAATGAAATTATTAAGAAGTTATTATTATTAATGGACTCTTCATATACCATGTTTCCTGTATCGAATTCATTAAGAATAAAAATAGAGGCACCTCCACCTATCGAGTTAGGTCTGGTGGAATGTAGAGAATGATAGTTAAGAAGGTTGAAAAATTTCACTTCTACCGGTTTAATCCACGTTTCGACGACAAGTACGATATGTATTTTAAAATTTAAACTAGTTATAAAATATTGTAAGTCATTCAGTGAATTTCTCAGCGACTGAGCGTTTAGGTATAGACAATTAATATGGCCTTTTGATTGAATTACTCTAGGGAGGCTATTGTGATGCTTTACAGATGGTTTGATTTCATAATTATTATTTCTATGCATTTTTTGTGTATTAATTCAGCTATTATCCAAGAAAAAGAAAGTTATTTTGGCTTTGTTGCCTTATTGAGAAAATAAACTTCCTGAGACTAAAAGTTTTGTGTGTCCTGTCAAGGAATATGATAAAGACTTGCGTTTCAGTTATAGTGATTTACTCAAGTTAATTTTGTTGAGAATAACGTAGCATCAGCGATTCAGATGTTATTCTTGACTTGTTAGTATGCGATTGGAGACGAAGTTAACAGAGATATGTACATTTAACGCTTTCGCGTTATTGAAGCTGGAAAAAAGATTTGACATTGTCGACTGTTAATTCCGATCGTAACTTCAAGGCAGTTTTATCGGTTAATCAAACGATATATCACATCAATCGCCAACATACACTTCCCATTAAAAAACATGATTCCGTCTAATGACCTAGTGAAATCTAATGTCGTACATTACTCGTCGCGTATGAAAGTGGGCACCGACTATCGCAAAAACCGAACTTTGCACTAGTAATGCTTTCACATTACGATGAGCTCAACGTACCTCTCATAAAGAAGTCAGATTCAAATTGGTTAAGCGAGCATAGTTTCGAGCCAACTGTCTTGCTACCATTTGAAAACGTGTTAAGAACATTTAAATAAGACCGTTAAATTTCACGATTTCGTCAATGACCTAATGAAATCTAAGGGCGTGCTTTAAAAGACGCGATAATGTCATACTAATGATTAATGTGTACTATGTGGATGTAAATAAAAGGAATTTATGCGACTATATAAGCTATTAGCAAGTTTATGCTAATTCTTGACATTATTGACATCGAGAAACGTGACGCGAACTATTTATCTTTGTTTTTATAATCAAGAGACGTTGAAGGGCTGATATAACACGTCAAATACGGATAAATATGAACAATTAACTTGAGATTATTACGATCTACTATTATTATGCAAGATTTATTTAATTTAACTATAAAAAAGTATCTCGATATTATCATATAGAGACAGAAAACGTTAAACGTTTTGTAACGTCTCTTTAGAGTTTGAGTTTTATTGTTGGATACATTTTAGTACACGTACTAAAAAATTGTTTTGATTTTAAATTTAATGTGATTGAGAGGATTTGATAGCAAAATCAGGCAGAATTACGGACAAATCTCTATTAATCATGACAGGACAATTAGCAGAACTTTCAAGATCAGGTTTTTATCGGAAATTTAATGCGTATTGCTATTATTATTATTATTATTTTTTTTTTTTTTTTTAGCAGAAAGAAATGAATTTTTTTTTTTTTATTATTATTATTGTTACGAGGATGAAACTTACAGACTATTCCATTGGTAATTGGATGTTGTTGGAGCTAAATAGATCTTTCAGTTGCTCGATTTCATTTATTTGGACAGGCTTCTTGTTCTTTATTCGGATCTTTATGGTTCCATTGGATATCCAGACTCCTTCAATTGCTGCATTTTTCTTCTTTGCGTCCCGTGCCTTGTTGAATATTCCACGATTGATATAAGTCATTGGTGTACGGAATTCAATAGCCTTAGCTCTGTTGACATCGGAGTCTTTAAGCGTGAATATGTTTTCATTTAGGACGGGGATGTATTTATTGTTTGCATCTTTTTGCTTTGTTTTGAGGAAACTGAGGAACTTCTTTTTATCATTCGATGTATTGAAGTGTAAATGAGCAGATTTGGACTTGTATTTCTCATTAGATGAAAAATTGTGACTCATAAGGGTATCTTTCAGGATGTTATTGCTCCATTTATTCATGTCTTCTAGAAATTTGTCTTCATTTATAGTTGTTGCTATGTTGACCATGGTAATTTGTTTCTCAAGTAAAATTTGATTAATGGCATTTATTTGACTATCATGGCTTTGCATCTTTTTATGAATTTCGAGATTATCAACTTCGAGATTAATTACTTCACCTCTCACATCTTCAAGATCTTTCTTCACTAGATTTACATCAGCTATTAATGAATCAATTTTGCAGTCAAAGTTCCTGTTCCATTCATCCATACGCTGACTCATTGATGTCATTTGATTTCTCATTTCGTCCATGAAATTCTTAAGATCCTTATCACTTAGTGACATGTTGTGGCAAGGCTTTTTTGGACTAGTCTCTTCGTCTGTTGGTGTTAATTGATAATGCTTTCTGGCACTCGACTTTGGTGTTTGATTTGGTATTGGATTTGGAGAGTGTATGTTTTCTCTTGTTGGAGATTCAGGCATTCCAAGAGATGAATTTTTTGAGGTTTGTAGATTTTATGAGCACAAAAGTTTAAAGACACTTTTTGCGATGTACAGCACAAACTTCCACTTAGTTTCTACATATAAGCAACTCAATGATATTGATGATCTTCTTGGATAATAATTTGAAATTTATTAAGTTAAAATAGCATAGTTATAATAAAAAAAACTTTTAATTGACATGCACCACTTTGCACATTATTTTTTGAGGAAAAATCTTTAAAATTATGAAAAAATCTTGAATTTTTATGCAATTTTTTCAAATTTAAATTGAAGAAGTCAAAAAAAAATTTAAAAAAAAAATTAAAAATCATTTTCAATGTCTCAGCCCTTCCATCTGACAGAATCAGTAGAATAATAGGAGGAACCGATGCAGTTGAGGGTCAATTCCCATATGCAGTCTCACTTCAAGATTATCCAGCGAGATTTCATTACTGCGGTGGAACTATAATCAATGAACATTGGGTGCTGACAGCTACGGTAAGTTGGGATAGTGCTGTATTGGCTGTAATGGCATATGGCAAGAGTCTGTTGAAAACAAGAGACTATCGGTGGTTGGTGACAAAGCTGATGTTCGCATTGGCTCAGTCTTTAAGCTGCTAAAGTCAAGTTTTGGTAATTTTTCGACTCAAGATTGCAGTCAACAGATGAAAATTATCTGAATTCAGTTATTAAGCTTCTTGTTACGAACTGCCGGCTTCCTTATATGACAAGGATATCTCAAAGATAATGGCCCATTGGCTGCTCTTCATTGCAATAAGCACCATCAGCTGATTACAAAAAATTCTTGAAGTCTACATTTTTTTTAACTTAAAAACTATCTTAAAACATCCAATTCCAGCATTGTGTAGCCAGAGCAGTCCCATCTGGCACTCGAGTCGTGGCCGGTTCAATTTTCCAACGCAGCGATCCAAATGCAATTTTACATGCAGTCACAAGAATTATTCTTCATTCAGAGTATCAGTCGGATGTGTTCAGAAATGAGTAAGTAACAGCAAAACGTGAATCACATCTAATGGCATGAACCAGGAGCATAACCAGGAATTTGAAGAAGGGGACAAAAAAATTTATATTGAAAATTCCGAGAGATTTTTATGATTTTTTCATAAAACTCCTAGAAAAATGGAGAAATTTCTGTTAACGTCGGGGGATTTGTCCCTCAAATCCAAAATGCATTTATGATGCATTCGTGACTAAATTTGATTAAATATTCAACAATTTTTATTTATTTTTCTTACTCCGAAAGTGTTGCACTTGTGAGAGTTACTGATCCTTTTGTGTGGACAATATTAGTGCAGCCATTGAGATTAGGGAGTGAATTTATTGGAGGTGGCATTGCTGCTGTGGCTGTTGGTGAGTTTTCATGTGAAGCTGAGTTTAAAATGAAGCAGAATATGACAAACATCAAATTGGTTTGAAAAGCTTGCTAAATAAAATTTCTCAACTTTCAGGCTGGGGATACACAATTGATGGAAGCCAAAACACACCCGAGTAAGTTCACAAGTCATGGCAAAGTTTCTCAAAAATTAAAGATTCATCCATTTTTCCTCAACAGCAATCTACAATTCCTAAACACAAATACAATCACACATAGCGAATGTCAGAACAGAGTCGGCGGTTGGGTTCAACAGAGTCACATTTGCTCATTCGCTAGACATGGTCAAGGTAGGTTGTTCAGGGGGAATACTAGTTGGTGGGAAAAAAAGGAAATTTTGTCCATCACAAAAACCTTTTCGAAAATGGGTCGCATTCTTCTTGGCAACAATCTTGAGCAGTAAGCAGGTGCGTAGTCAGGAATTTGAAGAGGGGGAGGGGCAATTTTTTTTTTTTTGGAAAACTTTTAGGGGGGTTCGAGTTTTTCAAAAAAACTCTAGCAAAATGAAGAAATTTCTCAAGACGAAGGGGGATTTGTCCCCCAAATCCCCCTCCTCGGCTACGCGCCTTGCAGTTTATAGACGTAAACGGAAACTGGGCAAATAAAATCGGAAGGAATTGAAAGAAGAAGAACGCGAAAAAATACTGTAAGGGTATTTGGCGTCAAAAGCAAACCAAAAGGTTCGGGGCCATGCACACTGCTGTCTATTCATTAAGGACGTAAAATTGATCAACTGACTGTGTTAAGTCAGTCACTGATCTTAATTTTTGAGTAATATTTTTGATTTTTCATTTATTTATCAATTTTCAGGAGTTTGTTTCGGTGACAGGTAAGTGAATTTTAATATGCAGAAGGTTGCCATTTAGGCTATGAACTTTCTGCATTTTGAGTCTTTTACAACAAAAACCTAACCTTACAATCAATTCCAAACCATCAATAGTGGCGGTCCACTAGTCGTAGCAGACGCAATCGTTGGCATTTCTGCATTCGTCATTACTGGTCCATGTGCACGTGGCGTTCCAGACGGTTGGGAACGTGTTTCATCTTATTATAATTGGATTAACTCGAATGCTGTTAATTGAACGTGATTTAATGTGAATAAATTGTTTGCTGTTGCATTGTAGATTAAAAGTCAATAAAATGGGTTTTTTGAGTCACGTTTTTGGTGTTTGGTATGGTTGAATTGGAGATCAAGCAGTTGTTTGGTGCAAAAATCATTTAAATTCAGGGACTCAGGCATAAGTCAGTAGTTGAAAATGCCAAATTTTACATTCTTTTGCATTTCAACGACCTCAAATTCCATAAAAATTCCATCTAAAGTCACAATTATCTCAAAAAGAAACTCCAAACCTCCTGATAACCAACACAACATTCCTCAATTTATAAAAATAACTAAAACAAAGCATTTTTGTGATAAAAATCATCAATAATAAAATTGCCTAAAATATAAAAATAATCAATTAATGCTCATTTATTGTGACTCTTCAACCGCTCAAATCAGGGATTTTTTGATAACTCAAAATACACTCAAGATATGACTGTAAATAAATTTGACATTTTATGATTTTCCTTCAGTCTGAAACGTCCATTCAGTCAAAAATGTTGCATAAGATTTTAACTGTTTTATTTTTGGGAGCTGTGCTTGCCAATGGTGAGTATTAATTGGATATTTAAGAAGTTTTGAGGTTATTTATGAATTTTGAACACTAGCTCTTCCGGATAGACGTATTGTTGGTGGATATGAAGCCACAGAAGGTCAATATCCATGGATGATTTCACTTAGACGTGCATCAATGTCCCACAGATGTGGTGGATCTATTATTGGACCTCATTGGGTCTTGACAGCTGCTGTAAGTACTATCGTGACTTAATAAGGCTACTAAGCATCTATTTGAGTTGATTCTTGAGTTCAGTCTGTGGTTTAGTGTCTAAATGTTGCAATTGACTGGCTTGAGCAGGTTTAGACACTAGAACAAGTTGCTCATGTTGATCTGAGATGTTAAAAACATGAAACTAATCATTTCAGCACTGCACACAAGGACAAACACCAACAACAATGTTCATCGTAGTCGGATCAATTCTTCTTAATGGTGGAGCCAATCCAATCACACACACAGTCGATAGAATCACAAATCATGAGCAGTATCATGGTGATGTCTTTGCTTTTGAGTAAGTTGTGGATTTGACTTTGTAGCCTTGAGATTGTTACCTCAACCTTGAAGCACATCTAAGCTATATCTCCGCATTTTCTTGAATTTTAGTGTCGCAACAGTTCGAGTCAGAAATCCATTCGTCTACACATCACTCGTCCAGCCAATCAGAATGAATCCAAACTTCATTGGTTCTGGTGTGTCAGCACTTGCTATGGGTAAGTTTTGGTTAATCGTGGACCGGTTGCTTAGTGTGAATTCTAAGGCTTTTTGGTACTCAAATGCAAAAGCTCTTAACCAACCAATCTATCCTAGCATCTTAAATTGACATACTTACTAAAAATGCTCCTAAATTCTAGGTTGGGGATTGACAACACAAAACAGAACTGACAGTGGATCAAAGTAAGTTTTGAGTTTAATGGCTAATCAAGTTGTGTGGACCTGCTTAATGTGTCACTGATTGTCCAGATTCTAACAGAATTCAATAATTTTCAGCATCCTCTTATGGCATCCAACATCAACAATCAACAATGCAGACTGTGTTAGACAACTCGGATCTTGGATCTTGCCACAGCATCTCTGCACATTCTCGAGACTTGGACAAGGTATTTGCAATGGAGACAGCGGTGGTCCACTTGTGGTCAACAATGAAGTTGTTGGAATTGCTACAGCAGTCATTCCATGTGCTCGTGGATGGCCTGATGGCTGGGATCGTATTTCAACCTTCCACAGCTGGATTGTCGCTAATTCATCGGACTAAGAATTGTGTTTTTACCAGATTTTTTTTTAAATAAAATGCATTTTTGATGAGAAAACTTTGATTTTGTTCAGTCATTCTTTTGACATGTACCAAAACATGCAGCTACTGTTGGACCTTAGAAATCATTAATTTCCTTTCAATTAATCCGCAACGCTTATCATGAATTATTGCAAAAAATCCTTTTAAGCCTCGCTAATGTTCTGCTGAATTGCCAGTCACTGAAACTTAATTCAGTCTGCATTTGCTGATTGAACTGAAATGCTGCATCAAATTTTTGTGATTTTATTTTTTGGAGCTGTGCTGTCCAATGGTGCGTATTCTATAAGTTTTGAGGTTAAGAATGGAATATTCTTGAATTTTAAACCCTAGCCTTGCCAAATAGACGTATCGTCGGTGGATATGAGGCAGAAGAAGGTCAATATCCATGGATGGTGTCGCTAAGATTTGCAAACATGGCTCATTTGTGTGGTGGATCAATTTTGAGTGAACATTGGGCATTGTCGGCTGCGGTAAGTTTTTATGGAATGATTCGAAGCTTTATGGACCCTTGTGGAGCTCTACTGTCTTATCTGGATCTATGGGAGCTTCTTTGAGACTTGCGTGGACTAATTTAAACTCTTTAGACCCCCTTTTTGGATTTGATAAACTTCCTGGACTTTCCAAGACTTTAAAGGATTTTTTCAGACTCAAGTGAACTATTTAGAGGTTAAAAAATATTTGGGAACCTTAATGGAACCTCTAAGTCTCAATCAGATTCCATTAACCCTTTCCTGCCTAGACCTTCTTACTCCTTCCGCTCCCTCCCTTCCATTTTCACAATTTTTTGTAAGTTTCAACATTTTTATAATTCCAGCACTGCACAATCGATCAAGTTCCAGGTGTGATGACAGTCGTAGTTGGATCAATTCACATTCATGGAGGTGCGAATCCAATAACTCATGCTGTCGAAATTATTCACAATCATGAGCTTTATCATGACGATTATTTTGCGTACGAGTAAGTTCAATATCCTGATTAGGTATCCAGGATATTACTAGGAAGCACTTAATTGGGGTCATTCACACAAAAAATTCAGGCAAAATGTGAATTTCTTGTCTATTTATGGAATTATTTGGTATGGATGTCAATGACTTCCTGGTTGCCATAAGATCACATTTTGCAAAAACAAAATTAATTGTCTCAGGTCAATAACTTGTTCAATGATTATTCCTTAGTGTTTGCACAATTCGAGTCAGAGATCCATTCGTCTACTCACCATACGTCCAGCCAATCAGATTGAATCCTAATTTTATTGGTGCTGGTGTGTCGGCACTTGCTATGGGTAAGTCTTGGTTCATTAAAGGTTGCGGTATGTTCTAGGTTAAGTACAGCATGAATGTGCGGCTCAGGATACTCATGCTCAAAATAAACTTAATTCTTAGGTTGGGGATTGACAACACAAAACAGAACTGACAATGGATCAAAGTAAGTCTTTAACTATATTTAAATAATCATGAATTTGAGATAATTGATCCTTTTCAGCATCCTCTTATGGCATCCAACATCAACAATCACCAATGCAGACTGTGTCAGTCAACTTGGTTCATGGATCCTGCCACAACATCTTTGCTCATTTTCAAGACTTGGACAAGGTATCTGCAATGGAGACAGCGGTGGTCCACTTGTGGTCAACAATGAAGTTGTTGGAATTGCAACAGCAGTCATTCCATGTGCTCGTGGATGGCCTGATGGCTGGGATCGTATTTCAACCTTCCATAGCTGGATTGTTGCTCATTCTTCAGATTAGGCTCGGTTTTTGATGACATTTGTATTGATTTTTAAAAAAATAAAACTTTTTTCAGCATGAATTGTCATAAATTTTACATTTTAGTCTGTCTCAGCAACAGATAATCCAACCACCTTAGTCTCACCTCATGAATCTCAATAACAACCAACCCACACCCCCATCATTATCCATCCAGCACAAACTGCAACAAATCTTATTTTTTTCACTCTACTAGACTCATTCGCATCATTTGCAGAAGGTCGACATCAATTTCATCATTTTCTCACATAACTGTCCGGAGAAATGATTTGTTGTTCGGATGACGGAGATGGGAAAAAAAGCCTTGAAAATGTTTTGTTTTTGTGTCTACAACTTTTGTTTTTCGGTAGTTTTTTTAAGATTTTTGAGGGGAAGTGGGTGGGTTTGGGATAATCTTTTGGGATATTGGACTAGATTGAGGGGTTTAGTAGAAGATATGAAAAGCTTAGTAGGGCAAATGGACCAGAAACTATGGTTTTAAGTAAGCAGGAGGGGAAGGTGGGGTTCATGGACTAAATCTTCTCAAACCTAATATAATAAGTTGGTAATTGTCGTGTCAAAAGCACAGTTGCGAGAAAGTAAGACATTATTTGGCGTAAAGGAGGACTAAAGCATTCTCATGGGGACCAAACTCACCTATTGATGAAGATGATTTCAGTTTTATCACAATTGAAATTATTTTGTTCGACAAATTCACAAAAAATGCTCTCAAAAAGTGCACCAAACTGCGTAAATATTGAACAAGATGTTTGAATTTTCTTGATTTTTTCCACAATTTTTGATGTTTTTATTTAAATTTTCCGACTTTTCACTCAACTTTCTTTGATTTTTCTGTTTTTTAATCACTTTTTCTTGTTTAATGTTCTCAAATTGTGAAGAAAAGTTTAAAAGATTCAAGAATTTTAGCACTTTTTTATGAAAATGTTCACAAAAATGGAAGAAAAACTGAAATTTTCGAGCTTTTTTGATGATTTTCGTACAGATTTTCACAAGTTTTCCTCAAATTTCACAAAGTCTTTTTCACTTGTCACTAAACTTTGCTATAATTCTCTACAATTTATCAAAATTTCACCAAAAATCTTCTCAAATTCCTCAAAATTGACCACAAAGACCCAAACAACCAATAAAAAAATTAAATTTTCACAAAAATTTTCCTCGTCCGAGTCGCAACAAAGCAAAAATTTAAATGAAAAATTTACAAAAAACTTCAATTTCCAAAAAAAGTTCACATCCAGTGCCGCATGCGCAATAACATGTAAACAACTGGAACTACAACGTGCTCGCATGCAACATGAAGCTCTAATCAGTTCCACGCATGTCCAGTCGCTTAGCAACGTCCACAAATTCCCCTCAAAAAATGTCCATCAGACAAGCCAAAAATTGGAAAATCGAAGACATTTTTTTCCACAATTTTCCTCAGTTTTTCACTCACACAGCAACTTCAAGTCAAATTAGTCCAAAAAAATAGTGTGAAAAAAGTTTTTTTTGAATTTTTTAAGTTTTAAGACAATTTTTGGTGAAGTTTTGACAGAAAATTTGAGAATTTGTGAGAAAAATTGTGGAAAATTGTGTGAAAATGTGAAAATTTGGATGTGAAATTGAAGGTAAAAAGGCACAAAAGTCAATTGTTGCTGGATGAATTCGCACAAAAAAAGGATAAAATAAATTTAAAAAAATAGATGAAAATAAAAATCGAAAGGTCGACGCTCGAAAAAAAAATGAAAATGTTCAATTAGGAAAATTGAAAATGAAATTTGTGGAAAAAACTTGACATTTGTGAGTGAAAATTTGTAAAATTCGAGGATTTTCGTGTGAAAAATTCTTGAAAGTTTTGGGTTAAAAAAATATTTTTGGACATTTTTTATGAATGAAGGTTTTTTCTTGTAAATTTTTGTGTACAATTGAAGACATTTTCATAAAAAAGATTATTAAAGTGATTTTACAAATGATGAAAATATTTAGAATTTTGCTTTAAAAAAATTAATTCTTAAAAACTGAATTATAATTTCATTGCTAAAAAATCTGGCACAAAATTTGCCAAGTGCTAAAAAATCTGGCACAAAATTTTCCAAGTGCTAAAAAATCTGGCACAAAATTTGCCAAGTGCTAAAAAATCTGGCACAAAATTTTCCAAGTGCTAAAAAATCTGGCACAAAATTTGCCAAGTACCAAGAAATCTGGCACAGAACTTAAATGCTAAACAATTTTGGCTTGAAATGAACCATGTGTTAAAAATTCTGGCACAAATGTAACATTATCAAAATTCTAAATATAATTGAAATTTATCAAAGTTTAGATTATTAAATCATAAATCCAAGCTCTAGTTTTACACAATTCAAATTTCAATTAAACTTCAAACAACAAAATTATGGCACATTACTTAAAATTCTTTAAAATTTCCTCAAAAAATAAACTTTTTTAATTAAACCACCCTCGCCAGAAAAACTTCAAAAATTCTTCATCAACACACCAAGTCAAGGAACAATTCTCATCAAAATTCCATCACAACTAAAGACAAAGTCAGAACAAAAAAAAATCAATTAAAATGTAAATGGCTTTCGTGTGTGAGAGAGTGAGATGGAGAGATAAAAAAATATGTTGTAACATTTGGAGTGAATCGCTCAAAATTGAATGAAAAATTTTCTTAGCATAGTCATTAGTGTGCATGAATTATAGAAAGGAATTTTCCCATAAAAATTTTACTTTGCTGGGTGAAAAAAACTTGTTTTGAATGTGTTTGTGAGGAGACTTTTACGGTCAAGTTTGTAGTTGGAATTGGATTGTAATTATGAATTTATGAGGTGAATTTGATGAGTTGGTGTTGAACATTTGAAGTTGTGATGAAACTATAAGTCGGACCAGTACAAAAATATTGCATTGGATTTAGTACAAGATTCTGGCATTGACTTTAGTACAAAAATCTGGCATTGTTTTTGGTAAAAAATCTTGAATTGACTTTAGTACAAGAATCTGGCATTGACTTTAGTACAAGAATCTGGCATTGACTTTAGTACAATAATCTGGCATTGACTTTAGTACAAGAATCTGGCAGAGACTTTAGTACAAGAATCTAGCATTGTTTTTGGTATAAAAATTTGGAATTGACTTTAGTACAAGAATCTGCTATTGACTTTAGTACAAAAATCTGGCATTAATTTTAGTAGAAGAATCTGGCATTGATTTTAGTACAAAAATCTGGCATTAATTTTAGTAGAAGAATCTGGCATTGATTTTAGTACAAAAATCTGGCATTAATTTTAGTAGAAGAATCTGGCATTGATTTTAGTACAAAAATCTGGCATTAATTTTAGTAGAAGAATCTGGCATTGATTTTAGTACAAAAATCTGGCATTGATTTTAGTACAAGAATCTAGCATTGATTTTAGTACAAAAATCTGGCATTAATTTTAGTACAAAAATCTGGCATTAATTTTAGTAGAGGAATCTGGCATTGATTTTAATACAAAAATCTGGCATTGATTTTAGTACAAAGTGTCAAATCCCTTCGAAATCTAATAAAATCGCTTCAACTCAATAATGCAAAATGTTTGTCTGTAAATGAACTTATTGACTCTTCTACATCATTCTATTCACAATTCACAGAACTAATCCAAGCATTTCTACCAAATTTGCTCGAGTTTAATTTTATTAAGTCAAAGCTTCATGAAACTTTGATGCTCTTGATGAGTTCAAATGGGAATTAAAAAGGTTCTTAGAAAATGCTCATTTTGTGATTTTGCAATGAGCTTTGTTGTACATTGAATCACTGAGAAACGTATGAGACATGTGTAGGAACAGCTATTATGCAATATTTTTGTTCATTAGTAAAATTGGTTTTCATAAAAGGAAGCATAATGGGAATTGTGGGAATGAATATGTTGCTTGGTTTTGAATGTTAAATGTAACAAAAGGTTGTTATAATGATGGAAAGCAAGTTAGGTTGACTTTGAGATGATTGGAACTTTATTTTGTAACGTTATTGCAGATTTTAGCATTAAAGTTTGCTAAAGCCAGAATTATGGCACAAAATAGCCAGAATTTTAGCATAAATCTTGAGCCAATTTTTTAGCACAACATTTTTGAACTTTGTCCAGAAATTCAGACTCTGTCAACAGTCAATCTTCATTATAAATTTTAACATCATGTCTAAAAGCCAACCACAACTCCCATCCCACTTTCATCACAATCGTCCTTATCTTCATCATTGTAAGCATTAAATAATTCCATAAAAAAAGTCAGAAAAAAATTTAAATGTCGAGTGTCATTCGAGCAACAATTTCTATTTTCATCAGACAGACACGACAAGGCTTATAGCTAGCTGCTTGCTTGTAGGAGTTTGCACCCTTTTTCATATTTTTTTAACATTCATGTAACGACATCAATTTAATGTAAATTGCTCAACTTGACTCGGTTATGAAATGTTAAATAAACACATTTTTTTACATAATTAATGTTCCGTCCTCAAATGGACATCAAAAGTTGTTCCTTTTTAATTCAATTTTGTTCGCATCAATTAAAACAATTTCCACCTAAAGTGGTTGAGTGCAGTAAATGAAAGAAAGTTAATTTTCTAGGGCTTCATAATTATTATTGCAAAAAGCCTTTGTTAATACCGTAACTGCGGGGGCTCTTGTGATGGATATTTACGTCAGTGAATGAATTATGTTGAGTGAGGCTTGTATTGGAATTGTTGAACTTTAAGAAAGTTGTTGATTTATATGCAAATAACTTTTTTCATTTAAATTAATTCAGATATTGAAAATTTTGATTTCTATGCTAAAAAATCTGGCACATGTGCTAAAATTCTGGCTCTTAGTGCTAAAATGTGGCTGCTGGTGTGCCATAATTTTTGTATTGTGCCATATTTTAAGTTTTTGTGCCATAATTTTGGTTTTGTAGCCATTATTCTGAAATTCTTTAATAGTTCTGGCTTTGTGCTATATTTTTGGCACCAAAAGTCATCAAAAAACATAAAACCCATCTCAAAACTCAAACAACCAAAAAAACACAACATAATCATTATCGATTAAGCTTATTAAAGCTAATAATCATTTCTCACGAACTGATTCAGGTCGATTGAGCTCAATGAAGTGGAAAATTTCTTGAAAATTTCGCATGATTGATGGAAAAAATATTTTCTCGTTTTTTGCTTCAAGGCACACGTTCGACAAGGCGGAATTCTCATTTAAAAATCAAGCAAAAAAAAAATAAACCAAAAGAAAATAAATTAAAATTTTCTGTTAAATCTGCAAATAAAAAAGTTTCCTTTGTGGGATTTAGGAAAAATAAGCACAGATCAGCGAATGATTATAATTAGAATTTTTATTTAACGGATCTGCGTGGGTTGATTAGATTGAATAAATTTTCATTTGAATATTTTAAATGTTGAAGGGGTTGTGGGTGGGTGTCTTAATTCTTAGACTTTAATTTAATTTGTTTGATCTTGTTAAAGTTTGTTTTTTGATTGTTTTGCTTTGAGGATTCTTTGTTGAAACTATTTGATTTATTAATAGCAGATATTGTTGAAATTTCAGTCGATTAACTTGGATTTTTGACGAATTTTTACAAATCCAAATTAATCTAGTACTTTGAAAAAAACGGACTTAAATCTAGTGCTTTCTTTTTAAAAAAAATCTAGCACTTAAAAAATCTAGAACCTTAAAAATAATTATAAAAAATCTGGTCCTTCGATTTTTTGAGACAAAGAAATAATCTAGTACCTTAAAATATTCTAGTACTTCAAAATAATTTGACAATAAAAAATCTAGTTCCTCAAAATTATCAACATAAAGCTGGTACTCTAAACTAATCTATTGTTACCAAATTTAATCACGAAACCTTCAACAACAGTCCTCAATTTCAATTTCAATTTAAAGCCATTTTCTTATTCGACTTCCTCCTCAAAACGACCACGCAAACATTTCCGTTCTCATTTTTTTGCATGCGAAAATTAAGTCATTGAATTATTAATGATTTTTATTGAAGTGAATGAGAATTTGATGTCGATTTTCTTCTACTTTATTCATTCATTGAGTTGAATATTCGGTTTCCAAGTTGAAGTTTGTCTTAGTTGAGTTTGTTATTTTTGCAAAATTGATCGAGTTGGTTGTGTCGCTTGGGGGGCGTCTGGGAGTGGGGTGAGGTTAGGTTAGGTTGAATAAAATGTTCTAGATTTGTACTAGATTATTTTAGATTTGTACTAGATTATTCTAGATTTGTACTAGATTATTCTAAATTTGTACTAGATTATTCTAGATTTGCACTAGATTATTCTGGATTTGTACTAAATTATTCTAAATTTGTACTAGATTATTCTAGATTTGTACTAGATTATTACATGTTTTGTTTGATTATTCTGACTTTGTATTAGATTTTATCAATTATGTACTATATTTGGTAGTTTTGTACAAATTTTTTTAATTTTTGTACTAGATTATTTCAGTTTTGTACTAGATTTTTTCCATTTATTACTGAGTTGTCCCTTGTTCATCCCCAATTCGATCTATTTTTACGTCAACCCACTACAAACCCCTCAAAACGTCACGAAATCCACAAACCGCCCACCTCAACTCAGCAAGAAACTAAAAAACCTTCCAAAAGAAAATAAAATTACACAAAATAAATTAATTTCATTGATTGATTGATCCAATAATCGATAATAAATGCTGACAACTGTATGATTTTATGTATTGGGTGCAATGGAACCGAAAGCAAATTCAAATGAAAAAAGAAACTTTGATGTAAATATTCAAAATGGATGTAAAAATTAGGAAGAAGAGGGGCAAAGAAAATGTTATCGAAATGAATTATTCAAGGTGTAAATTGGTTTAAATTTGAATTGAAAATGAGATTGAAAAATTATATTTGTGGGAATTGATGAAATAATTTTTGAATTTTGATGATTTTTCGAAGGTTCAAGTGCTTTCACACTAGAATTTTGAGGTTAAGGTTTCTTCACACTCAACATCTGAAGCTTAGGTGCCTACACACTAGAGTTCTAAAGTGCAGGTGTCTTCACACCAAAAATTCTAAAGTTCGGGTGTCTTCACACTAGAGTTCTAAAGTTCAGGTGTCTTCACACTAAAATTATGAAGCTCAGGTGCCTTCACACTATTTTTTTGAGGTTCAGATGCTTTCACATTAGAGCTTTTGTAGCTCGGGTGTCTTCACATTTGAATTTTATGGTTAAGGTGCCTTCACATTAGTGTGAAAGAGCAGAATTTAAAGATTATCATTAAAGATTATAACAATGAGCCAAATTAAGATTAAAATAAAAATAATCTCAGTGATAATTATGAAAAAAAAGTTTAAAACCTCAGCAATTTGAATATTTTCATGATTTTAATTCAGATGATAAAAATTCAAAAAGAAGAAAAAATTTCAATTGAAGTTGAAAATGCAGCAAGAACGAAACAAAAACCACGTCGCAAGTGCAGCAAACTCAAAAAGGAAAAATCCATTCAGAATTATATTTTCTCGGTTTTATTCCCCTTTTTTATTTTTATTTAACGCTACTATCACTATTGCTCTCATTTCGTTCATTCACATAAATTCTCATCATTTTCAATCCTCATTCCCTCATTTTGGTGTACTTTGCTATTCATTTTATGCCCCCCGACCCTTTTCTATTCATGATGATAAGAGAGAAGGAAGCAAGATTTTTACTACAGAATAATTTTTTTACTTCTTCATGTCGGTTTTTCTTTTGTTTTTGAAGAACGCTATGGAGATTGAAATTATTGTGGGGTTTGTTTATGGGTTGGTGGGGTTAAAGCGCATTTATCAGTTATAATGGATTAACCTTAAACCCTCAAAGTAGCTGAATCTAACCTCAAAGTAGGTAAACATTACCTAAAAATAACTTCACTTCATCCTAAAGTAGCTCAACCTAACCTCAAAATAGCTCAACCTAACCTAAAAGTAGCTAAACTTAACCTCAAAATAACTTAACCTAACCTCAAAGTAGCTAACCTAACCTCAACGTACCACAACCTAACCTCTACGTAGCTCAACCTAATCTCAAAGGAGCTGAACTTATCCACAAAGTAGCTTTACTTCAATGTAGCTAAACCTAACCTGAAAGTAGCTTTACTTCAATGTAGCTAAACCTAACCTAAAAGTAGCTAAACTTAACCTCAAAATAACTTAACCTAACCTCAAAGTAGCTAACCTAACCTAAACGTAACACAACCTTACCTCTAAGTAGCTCAACCTAACCTCAAAGGAGCTGAACATAACCACAAAGTAGCTAAACCTAACCTCACAGTAGCTGAACCTAACCTAAAAGTAGCTAAACCTCAAAATTCACCTAAATCTGAATCATAACCTCAAAATACTAACAACCAGCCACCCAGACAATCCACAACAAAGCTTACCTCACCATAATTCTAACCCAATCCCATCACACTTCCATCACAAGACTAAATATTATACGATGCTCGTAGTAACTCATTGAAATGAATAAAAAAAAAATCTGAAAAGACATAAGAAGATGTACGAGCAGAAAAGTGCTAGAGACGTTCTCAACAACGAGCAAAAGAGCGATGAAAAGATAGCTTAATGTTATATAAAATTGCATTCAATTCATTTTGTTCAAGCATATGTGCGTGTATGTATGTATGTGTAGGTGAGGTGCAGCAGATGGGGTGGAAAAATATAATAAAAATAAATTCCATCCTAATGCTATAATGAAGAATTATTTTATTGAGTTATATATACATTTTTTGGGGTACTGCTGCTGCTGCTTTTCGAGGGGGTTTATTTTTGTTATTTTCGGAAAGATTTGCTGCAGATGTTGTAGACAGAAGCAATCAGACGAGAAAGTTTTGCTGTTGCTTGTTGGACGTAAACACAGAATTAAGTTTTTGAATGAAAATAAAATCAATTTTTCAGAGTGGGATAATGAAATACAGAATTTTGTTGGATAATTGACCTTTTTGAGGTGTCAATTTACGGTTGATTGGAATTGAATTGGGGCTGGTGAACTCAAATTGGAGTTGATTTGCTTGTTTATATGCTAAAAATAATATAATTTTTTGAATTTTGTACTAGATTATTTTAACTTTGTACTAGAATTTTAAAACTTGGTACTAGATTTTTAAAAACTTAGTACTAGATTTTTAACCTCTACTGGATTTTGTACCAGATTTTTTTGTACAAGATTACATTAACTTTGTGCGAGATTTTTGCCAAAATGTACTAGATTTTTATTATTGTACTAGAAATAGATTGATTCACATTTTATTTTTTTATGACAAGAATTTTGCATTTCATAGCTCAGACTAAGTTTTCGACAAGTCTTAACCTCTATTTGCCAAAAATAGCTTCTCAACTTTCAATTTATGCCTCAAAAATACCAAATCAATCAAAACAAAACCAAAACAACAATCTTCAATCTCAGCCCTCCCGACCAGATCCTCATCATAGAAAAGTTTGACTTTCTAAATTTCAATTTATTAACCCTCAAGTTCTCGAAACTTAAACAATATTTTTTTTGCATACATCCACAGAAACTTTTCAATTTAAAAACTTTTTTTTTGCTGCTTCTGCTCGTTGACTGAAAGCATCATAAATTATAAGAAGCTTAATGAAGGTGGAAATTCATGTGAAATTTTTCCATTAATCTTCTCTCCACATCAATTTTTCAATAAGTCGTTAAATTACGCTAATTGAGTTGGATATTTATACAGTCTATCATGTTATTATTGTCGATTATTATGGTAAGCTAGTGCTGATGTTGAGTTTATGAATAATTTTTGAGATGGAATTAAAATGTGGTTTAGAGTTCAGTGGATGGAAATTTAGGGAGAATTTGGATGATTTGGGAAAATAAAGAAACAATCTGGTACAAAATTTTAAAGAATCTAGGACAACATTAAAAAATCTAGTACTTAATTTCAACAATCTAAGACAAAAATAACAAAATCTAGTCTAAAATTAAAATTCTAGTAAAAAATCGAGAAAATCTATTACAACAATAAAAAATCTATTTCATCAATAAAAATTAAGTACTCAATTTGAAAAATCTAGTACTCAATTTGAAAAATCTAGTACTCAATTTGAAAAATCTAGTACTCAATTTGAAAAATCTAGTACTCAATTTGAAGAATCTAGTACTAAATTTGAAAAATCTTGTACAAAATTGAGAAAATCTATTAAAAAATAGTCAAAATCTAATAGTTTTTGGAAATCTGGTTCAAGTCTTAGAAATCTACTCTAAAATAACAAAAAATCTAGTGTAAAATTTCAAACATTGAACAAAAATCTCGAAAATTTCCACAAATAATTAAATTTTTTTATCAAACATCTCAAATTACCATTGTTAACATTCAGAAATACTCAATTTCCTTCCAACAAGATCTCATTTACCTTCCTCATTTTAATTACTTACACAAACTCCTCTGATAAATTAACTCTTAAAACTCATCAATCTGTAAAATAAGAAAATAAGAGAATAAAATCTGGAGAAGCTGAAAATTATAAACTAAAGTTTCTGGGCTGTTCTGTCAATTGCAATAAATTTGCAAACAGGCAAAAGTTTATTTTTTTCTCATCCTTTCCTTGCTTGTACTTCCACTTACTGATTTTATTATATTGCTTTGTTGATGATAATTTGAGAGTGTTGATGTGTTTGGACTGTCTGTATGTCTGGACGGATGTTGAGCTGGATATTAATTTAATAAACTTCTGTTTTGCTGAGTAATAATCTGGCTGAGCGTTATTCTGGTTAAGCGCTTTTCAGACTGAGCGTTATTCTGGCTGAGCGTTATTCTGGTTGAGTGTTATTCTAGCTGAGCGTTATTCTAGCTGAGCGCTATTCTGGCTGAGTGTTATTCTGGTTGAGCGTTATTCTGGCTGATCGTTATTCTGGCTGAGCGCTATTCAGGCTGAGCATTATTCTGGCTGAGTGTTATTCTGGTTTAGCGTTATTCTAGCTAAGCATTATTCTTGCTGAGCGTTATTCTAGCTAAGCATTATTCTTGCTGAGCGTTATTCTGGCAGAGCGTTGATATGGCTTCCATTAAATGCTCTTTAATCCAACTTACCTCTTTTTCGCCTTTCCTACTGACAATCCTTCTGTCTCAAGAAGGCAAAAAAACTTTCTCATTGCAATTTTCAATTTTCTCATGAAAAAAAAAGTCAAGAAAAAGAGGCAAGAAATATTTTTATTCTTCAATAAATCCTCGTTACTTTTCCTTATTTTCCTCAAAACAAAAATTTCCTCTTGCCTTTCGTGACAACCGAATGGCATGTTTCGTAATTTTTGTTGTATTTGGTTTGTCTTTTTGATATTTTTATCGCTAGCTTCTTCTTAATTGCTGGAAAATTTCCACTCTTTTTGCGTTGTAAAATGTTTATTTTTTTGAGGTAGAAGCCTTACTTCTGCATTTTTGTATTGAGTTATGAGTTTGATGATGTTCTTCTTGCTCTAGCCATGTGAGTTATGAGCTAGGTGAACTTTCAATATATTTTTTTTAGTTTCGTGCCATGAGTAATCTCTCGAAGAATTTATATATTAGATACTAGATACTTCTACTGACTAAACTTCTTATTTATGGAAAAAGTTGTGAAACTTTTAGTTTCGAACTGAATTAGTTTCATTTTGGAAAAGTTTTGGGTGCTTTTTGCTGGAGGATTTGTGGGTGGGGTTGGTGAATTTGAAGACTGAGTATTCTAATCTCAAGCTGAGCGTTCCATCTAAAAATGAGCGTTCCAGTTTAAAGCTGAGCGTTTTTTACTGAGGCTGAGCGTTTTGTTCTCAAGCTGAGCGATCCCATCTCAAGTTAAGCGATTAAATCTCAAACTGAGTGATCCAGTCTCACGCTGAACGTTCCAATCTCAGCTTGAGCGATCCAACCTGAAGCTGAGCGATCCTATCTCAAGTTAAGCTGAGCGATCCAATCCCAAACTGAGCGATCAAACCTCAAGCTTAGCATTTCAATTTCAAGCTGAGCGATGCAATCTCAAGCTGAGCGGTCCAGTCTAAAGCTGAGCGATCCATTCTAACGCTGAGCATTACAATCTTAATATAGCTGAACTCTTTGCAATCAACATCCCCAACCAATTCAAATTCATCAATTTTTCCCATCTACAGCACCTCAACTGAGACTTTAATACTTCAATGTCTTCAACTTTTTCTCTTTTTTCATGTTTTCTTCAATTCTGTCACGCTCGAAAAGTCCAAAAGCAAGCGAAGGAAAATATTCTTTTTGAAAAACTTTTATCGATTTTCTTGCTTAAAAAAAAGAAAAAAAAGTCTTAAATTACGATGAACAAAAGGCAAAAAAGCAAGGACAATAAATTCTGAGAAGTCTTCTCGATTTTCAAGTTTCTGTGCGTCTCAAATTGGATTTTTTTTTATCTTTTTTTTCTTATTTTGTTACCGAATTTAAGACTTTTTAATAATCATTGAAAGCTGAAATGGGTTCAGGAAGTTCATCGGCTGTGTGAGAAGCAAGAAGGCAAAAAGATTAAATTGACGACATTCATGATGGAGTTAATGGAGTGGCTTAAGTTGTAAAAATGTGTAATAAAATTAAATTATGGGATTTTTGAGGTTCATTTTTGGAGTGCGAGCAATATGGTTTTGGGTTGGCTGTAATTAAACATTTTTAAGGGGTCTTTACGCTAGCATTTCTTGGTTAATGTGTCTTCACACTAGAGTAGCTAGATTCAGGTGACTTTACAATAGAGTAGCTAGGTTAAGGTGCCTCCACAATAGAGTAACTAGGGTTCAGGTGCCTTTCCACTAGAATTCTAAGTTAAGGTGTCTTTACACTAGGGTTCATTAAAGGTTCATCTACATTTGTGCGAATTTTTTAAACTTTTATAAATTTTTTAGCACAAATCAATTCTAATCTCAATTTTTTTCTGATTTCTCATTCCAGATTATCACATTTGAGGATAAATCCATCAAAAAAAACACAATCTTCACAATAAAAACTCAATTTTTGATATCAAACAAACCAAAATTCAACAAAAGAAAACTAAACAATTAACACAAAAAAAAATCTTCTTTTTAAGACAAGTGAAAGACAGTTGAAGAAGTTCAAAGAGGATTAATCTCTTGAGCTGCAAAAAAAATAAATTTTTCAAAGAATTATCCTTAAAAAATAATGAAAATGTCCACAAAACACATTTTTGCAACACTAAATGTGATTCTAGCACTATTAGTAAGATTTTCTACGCAATATTTGCACAATCACAACAACACATATCAATCTCGGAGTTTATGGAACATCGAGACAAATCTCATCGATTTTGGTGACGATAGTGATGAGAATTTGTTGGCATTTAGTGAGTACTATTTATCATTATTAATAAATTTTTACTTCTTCTTATTCTTTGGTTGACTGAAAAATATTTTTGAGGGGTGTTTAGAAGATTCAAGTGTACGTGAAAGTTATTAATCAAAATGTTATTGACGACAGCGGTTTTAATCATTTTTGAATGATTTTTGGAGTGGGTGTCAATAGGCGCAAATTAGGGGTAGCTAGTGTGAAGACACCTGAACCTCTAAACCTAGCGTTAAGGCACCTGAATATCAAAAACCTAGTTCTCCTTCTCACTTAACAATACAAAACCTAGTGTGAAGACACCAGAACAATATAAAACCAAGTGTGAAGACACCAGAACACTATATAACCTAGTGTGAAGGCACCTTAACCTGAAAACCTAGTGTGAAGACACCTGAACCCCAAAAGCATAGTGTGAAGAAACCTGAACATCAAGAACCTAATGTTAAGAAACCTGAACTATAAAACTTAGTGTGAAGACACCTGAAACTGAAAGCCTAGTGTGAAGGCACCTGATTAATGCAAAACTTAGTGTGAAGACACCTAAACCTGAAAACCTAGTTTGAAGGCTCCCAAATAACACCAAACCTAGTATGAAAGCAACTTAACCTCAACATTTTTTATGTAAATGCACCTGAAAATTGTCCATCTACCAATAATTCCAGATTCTTTCAAACCTTCACAAAAATCCACCAAAACGAAAAACGTACAAAAGAGGAAATAGAAAATTCCAAAAACAATTCATGTCTGCCTTAATAATGGCCAATTTGTTTCCGAGAATTTTATAGCTCAAGTACGGATCTTTATTTCACCGGAGATGATTTTATTGAGTGATACTGACGTGTAGGCTGAATATAAAGTATCTCAGTACACCCACTAGTTTGCGTGCTGTATCGGTACGCGATACACGAGGAGTGCGGTGTGGAATTTTCTTTTATGTGAGATGAACTTTAATGATGTCAATGTAGAGGTGGATTGGTATTTGGTTCCGTAATTTATTGTTCTTTATGTTTTGTTGGAATAACAAAAACGCTTTTAATCTTTGACATTTTTTTTTTATTTTTAAGTGGTTGGTGTTGGTTGCTATGGAAATTGTTTGGTCCAGGTGCCTTCACATCAGAGTTTCTAGGTTAAGTGGCTTTACACTAGGATTTTGATGTTAAGGTGCCTTCACACAATAATTTTTTGGTTCAGATAACTTCACACTAGCGTTTCTAGGTAAATGTGTCTTCACATAATAGTTGCTAAGTGCAAGAATCTTCAGAATAGAGTTTTAAGTTTCAGTCGTCTTCACATTAAAATTTTAGGGGTTCACATATATTCATACTATTATTTTGAGGTTTAAGTGGCTTCACATTGGGTCTGTGAGGTTAAGATGCCTTTACATTTGATTATTTTATGATTCAGTTGCCTTCACATTAGGTTTTTGTGATTCAAGTGCCTTCACATTAGAGTTGGTGAGTCTCAAATATCTTTACATTAGACTTTTGAAGTTTAGGTGTCTTCACACTAAGTTTTTAAGGTTCAGGTGCCTTCACACTAGAGTTTTTGGGTTCAGATAACTTCACACAAAAGTGTTTTTGTTCAGATAACTTCACACTAGCGTTTCTAGGTAAATGTGTCTTCACATAATAGTTGCAAAGTGCAAGAATCTTCAGAATAGAGTTTTAAGTTTCAGTCGTCTTCACATTAAAATTTTAATGGTTCACATGTATTCATACTATTATTTTGAGGTTTAAGTGGCTTCACATTGGGTCTGTGAGGTTAAGATGCCTTTACATTTGATTATTTTATGATTCAGTTGCCTTCACATTAGGTTTTTGTGATTCAAGTGCCTTCACATTAGAGTTGGTGAGTCTCAAATATCTTTACATTAGACTTTTGAAGTTTAGGTGTCTTCACACTAAGTTTTTAAGGTTCAGGTGCCTTCACACTAGAGTTTTTGGGTTCAGATAACTTCACACAAAAGTGTTTTTGTTCAGATAACTTCACACTAGCGTTTCTAGGTAAATGTGTCTTCACATAATAGTTGCAAAGTGCAAGAATCTTCAGAATAGAGTTTTAAGTTTCAGTCGTCTTCACATTAAAATTTTAATGGTTCACATGTATTCATACTATTATTTTGAGGTTTAAGTGGCTTCACATTGGGTCTGTGAGGTTAAGGTGCCTTTACATTTGATTTTTTCATGATTCAGTTGCCTTCACATTAGATTTTTGACATTCAAGTGTCTTCACATTAGAGTTGGTGAGTCTCAAATATCTTTACATTAGACCTTTGAAGTTCAGGTGCCTGCACATTAAGTTTTTAATGTTCAGATGCCTTCACACTAAAGTTTTGTGATTCAGATGCCTTCACATGGGTACAATATATTGAATATTCCTATCTTAACTCGCACAACAAACAAAAAATGTTCATAATTAACATATTTTATGCTCTAAATGCCATAATATCACCCAATACATCCACAACAACCTTCCACACCCCCAGTTAACCACTCATATGATCATTAATTACTTCCCATCTCCTTCCTTAACCTCTCAACGTCATATCTTACTCTCCATTCGATTTATTTCACTTTTTGTTTATCTTTTTCGTTGAATTTATGATTTGTTTTTCTTTCACACCCGCAAGTTATGTCTTCTTCATCATCATTTTTGCGCTCTACTTCTCAAGTTCCACATAACCTTCACGGGTTCATATTGATTTGTGTTTACTTATTATTATCATTATTCTTTATTCTTTTGCTATTGTTGATCTTACTATTATTTTTGTTATCTTTTCGCTTGACACTGTTGACATTAACATATTGGATTGAGGGAATTGTTCTTATTGTAGTTATGTTTGCCTTTGGGGGGTTTTATGTAGTCGTCTTGGTGGGGAGGCAGCTGCTATAACATGGAATTAGATTGTTTAACTACACACGAATGTGAATTAATGTAAGAATTTGTTCAACAAGCTGTTATTATTGAATTAATTTATTGGATGCAGTTTTGTTGTTGGGTGAATGTTAAGGCAGCTGCACATTAGGTTGTAAAAGTTCAGGTGCCTTTACACTAAACTTTTTTGAAAAGAATGTCAATTTTGAATAGTTTTTGATAAACTGTGGCTCAAAACCGTGCGTTGCACACGATTATGGGTCAATGATTTACAAGATAGTATTTTGTTTACGAGTGTTGACTAAAACCGTACACTCCACACCACTTTTGTCGCAAATAGCACGTTCCACACCACTTTTGACCAAGATGACATATTCTTCATGATTTTTGACCATAGTCGCACGTTCCACACCACTATTGACCAAACTCGTACGTTTCACACCACTTTTGTCCAAAATCGCACGTTCCACACCTTTTTTGATCAAGATGACATATAATTCATGATTTTTGACCATAGTCGCACGTTCCACACCACTATTGACCAAACTCGTACGTTTCACACCACTTTTGTCCAAAATCGCACGTTCCACACCTTTTTTGATCAAGATGACATATAATTCATGATTTTTGACCATAGTCGCACGTTCCACACCACTATTGACCAAACTCGTACGTTTCACACCACTTTTGTCCAAAATCGCACGTTCCACACCTTTTTTGATCAAGATGACATATAATTCATGATTTTTGACCATAGTCGCACGTTCCACACCACTATTGACCAAACTCGTACGTTTCACACCACTTTTGTCCAAAATCGCACGTTCCACACCTTTTTTGATCAAGATGACATATAATTCATGATTTTTGACCATAGTCGCACGTTCCACACCACTATTGACCAAACTCGTACGTTTCACACCACTTTTGTCCAAAATCGCACGTTCCACACCTTTTTTGATCAAGATGACATATAATTCATGATTTTTGACCATAGTCGCACGTTCCACACCACTATTGACCAAACTCATACGTTTCACACCACTTTTGTCCAAAATCGCACGTTCCACACCTTTTTTGATCAAGATGACATATAATTCATGATTTTTGACCATAGTCGCACGTTCCACACCACTATTGACCAAACTCGTACGTTTCACACCACTTTTGTCCAAAATCGCACGTTCCACACCTTTTTTGATCAAGATGACATATAATTCATGATTTTTGACCATAGTCGCACGTTCCACACCACTATTGACCAAACTCGTACGTTTCACACCACTTTTGTCCAAAATCGCACGTTCCACACCTTTTTTGATCAAGATGACATATAATTCATGATTTTTGACCATAGTCGCACGTTCCACACCACTATTGACCAAACTCGTACGTTTCACACCACTTTTGTCCAAAATCGCACGTTCCACACCTTTTTTGATCAAGATGACATATAATTCATGATTTTTGACCATAGTCGCACGTTCCACACCACTATTGACCAAACTCATACGTTTCACACCACTTTTGTCCAAAATCGCACGTTCCACACCTTTTTTGATCAAGATGACATATAATTCATGATTTTTGACCATAGTCGCACGTTCCACACCACTATTGACCAAACTCGTACGTTTCACACCACTTTTGTCCAAAATCGCACGTTCCACACCTTTTTTGATCAAGATGACATATAATTCATGATTTTTGACCATAGTCGCACGTTCCACACCACTATTGACCAAAGTTGCACCTTATTCACGACTTTTTGATCAAAAATCTTCACATTCAAGCTCACATACCCCATTTAAATCCACAACTTAATCTTTAACATTAAATTCCACAACAAAAAGCTTCCCAAGTTAACCCATTTAACCTATCCAACCTCACCCATCCATCCATCCATCATAAAATAAATCAAAATCCACGATTTTTCTTCTTGATGCTCCAATTTGGCTCCTTTTGACAACGACTATCAACGATATAATCAAATTAATGAACTCATTAAATCCCTCTTAAGACCGCCCTTCTTGTTTTTTTGGTTCCTTCAACAAACTTTTCATTATCATTGAGTTTGAGTTTATGAGACTTTAAATCCATCTTCATTACTTTTTTTTGCACAAACATTTTCATTTTATCAACAAAAATCTCACTTTAATGACTTGATACTGTCTGTCATGTCATGAGTTAAGGCTCTTTTTTTTGAGGGGATTTATGGAATGACATGATGAGATTGTTGTGATTTTGGTGAGGCTTTGAGGATTGTTCTAGTTTGTATAAAGTCGTGTAGGGTGTGCGGTTATGGAAATTGGAGAGAAGCAGTCGTATTGAGCATTAGAATTTGGTCAATAGTCGTGTGAAGCATGCGGTTTTTGTCAATATTCATAAATAAGGTACGATCTTGAACATCTTAGATACATAGTCGTGTGGAACGTACGATTTTGGTCAACAACCATTTGTCAAGTACAATTGTGGTTAAAAGTCGTGTGATGTGTGCGGTTTTGGTCAAAAGTCTTGTGTGACAATAGTCCAATAGTACAATAGTCGCGAGGAGCGTACGGTTTAGGTAAATAATGACGAACAAGATACTATATTGTGCAATGTTGATCAAAAGTCGTGTAGAACGTACGGTTTTTGTCACGAATTATGAATCAACCACGTAAAATCAACCACATTGATTCATAGTCGTATGGAACGTACGGCTTTGGTCCAAATGTATACTAAATTCATCAATAATCGTACAATAGCAGCGACTATTAACATTTCACATTCCAGCAGTCATAAATCACACGTTTTCATCTAAATTAATCAATATATCTTTACTGTGAATCCCCCTCCCCACCATAACCCCCCAAAAATATTCCCTAAAGTCCAATAATTTAAAAAAAAACAAAAGCAATAAGCAACCCACAAAATGTGCATAACTTTAGTCATAAATCAGACATTTTGTAGTGCAACACACTCTGTTTCGATTCACAACACACAACTGCCCTAAATATTAAAACCGCCACTAATCTTTCAACTTTTTCTTTCCTCTCAGATTGTTCTCGATTTTATGCATGCGGTTCGTTCTACTTTATGGGTTTGTGAATGGAGTTAGTTTTATGTTTTTTGGAAAGTTTTGATCTTCTAATTTTGATTGTATGTCTGGTGGGCTGGTGCTATGTGCTTTGAAGTAGATACCAGACTTGCTTTTAATTGGTAATTTGAGATTTTTGCTATTTTCTGAATTCGTTGTGGTGTTGTTTTTGGTTTAGATTGTTTTGAAATTTCGACATTTTCAACATTTTCAACATTTTCAACATTTTCAACATTTTCAACATTTTCAACATTTTCAACATTTTCACCTTTTTCACCTTTTTTCAACATTTCCAACTTTTTCAACTTTGTCAACTTTTTCAACATTTTCAACTTTTTCAACATTTTCAACCTTTTTTAATATTTTCATCGTTCTCAACATTTTCACCTTTTTCAACATTTTCAACATTTTCAACATTTTCACCTTTTTCACCTTTTTTCAACATTTCCAACTTTTTCAACTTTGTCAACTTTTTCAACATTTTCAACATTTTCAACATTTTCAACCTTTTTTAATATTTTCATCGTTCTCAACATTTTCACCTTTTTCAACATTTTCAACATTTTCAACATTTTCAACATTTTCAACATTTTCAACATTTTCAACATTTTCAACATTTTCATTTTCAACATTTTCACCTTTTTCACCTTTTTTCAACATTTCCAACTTTTTCAACTTTGTCAACTTTTTCAACGTTTTCAACATTTTCAACATTTTCAACGTTTTCAACATTTTCAACATTTTCAACATTTTCAACATTTTCAACATTTTCAACATTTTCAACATTTTCAACATTTTCAACATTTTCAACATTTTCAACGTTTTCAACATTTTCAACATTTTCAACATTTTCACCTTTTTTCAACCTCACCAATCACAGTCCAAATCATCCCTCACTGCCCTGAATTGAAATTCGCTTTTCATTCAACAATTCTACAATAAATAAATCCTTTCTCTTAGTTCCAACAACAAGTCTACATCAAATTGGCTTTTGTGCTCTCCTTCGAGCTATTTTAAAGCTATTTTGATTGAATCATTTAAAGTTCATTCTACTTTTGTGTGTCTTGTTTGCTTAGGATCTTGTATTTATCACGGGTAATTAGCACTGATTTATGTGGAAATGTTCACCATTTTGTGTTGTTAATGATACGAGAGAGAATTTTAAAAAAATAAGGTTAAAAAATAAAGAAAGTTTTGTGCATTGCGTGCTGCGGGTTGAAAAGATTTGAGGGGAATTTAAAATCAGAGAAGTAAATTTAATGAGCTTTTCAAGCTAAATGTTAGTATTGGAAATGAAATGAAGTTGCTTTCATATCATCCCTTCCTTCACTCCGAACTGGTACAGCAGATAGTGCTGTCAATTGTAAGGATGCTTTAAGCTGCACATTAACACAAAGTCAAAGGCATAAATGAAAAAAGTTCCAAAGAATTCGATTTTAATTTTCAAAAACTTTATTAAAATAAATCCCGAGTGACACAAAATTTGATGCTTGTCAAGTGGTTTTCCTGCCTGGATCTAAATTTTCTGACTCAACTCATTTAAACTTTTTTTCAAAAATTCCAACTCTTTGTCATATTTGCCAATTTTGGATGTAAAATATTCATTATCGACCTTCCATTTTTCATTCTCTTTGATCAGTTCCTCAATTTTCATGGTCAGTTCCTCATTGTTCTTCGTCAATTCTTCATTCTTTTTTGTCAAATCTTCGACTTTTTTGGTCAAGTCGTCTACTTTTTCAGTCATTTCATCTTCAAAGCTCTGCGTGTCATTTTTAAGTTCCTCAATGCTTTTCCTAACCTCAATTTTGAAGTTGTTGTCTTCATCTGTTGGACATGCCCTCGACTCACAAGATTTTGGTCTTTTTTGGTTAGCTTTTCTGGTTTGATTGAGGATTGATTCAGATTGTGACTTGATGATTTTATTTTCTAGGTTTTGGGGTCTAACATCATAAGTTTTTGGGGTTGAGGGGTCAATTTGGGTTGTATCATAAGGAGAGGTTGGGGTTGGAGTGGAACCAATCCTATGTTCATAGACTTTTGGTGTTATAACCTCAAAATAATCAATTTTTGTGGAATTTACAAGAATTTCTAGGTTATGCTTGATAGCTTCAACCTCATCCTGCAATTCCTCAATCTTTTTGAGGTTATCTGTCATTTTTAGGTTATAATTGCCTATTTTCCCGCCAAAACTGCCAACCTTTTGACTTAAAGCTGAGAATGAGTTGAATGTAGACTTGAAAGTGTCCACAACATCCTCAGTGAATTTATTGACGTCAGCATAACAAACATTTTCACAATTTCCTTTAGATCCTTTGTGGTTAAACTTGACAGTTTCGATTTTATTCTTAAATTTAAGGTAGTCATTGGATTCTCTATAATTTGGGTCATTTGTGATTCCCTCAAATCTGTCCTTGAATGTCAAAAAGTACGAAAAATTGGAATTTTGGAAGTTTTTGCCAAAAACTTTGAATTTATCGGAAAAATCTTGATAATTTTCGTGGCTTAATGTCTTTAAGCTTTTCTCCAACTTCCTCAAACTTTCTGAAATTTGTGAATATTCGATGTCAGTGCAAGTTAAACCAAGTTCCTTAATCAACACTTTGACCTCATCTAAATCATCTGAAACCCACTTAGTAGAGCATTTGTTATAGTTAAGCCATAAATGAGATAATTTGACGGAATTCTTGAACGCCCCCTCGTCAATATGAACAATTTTAGACCCCCAAAATGAAGCAAATTCCAAATTCACATTAAAGTCAAAAAGTCCGTCCTCAAGAACTTCAATGTCATTGTTGCCAAGATAAAGTGCTGTTAAGTTTGTGTATGGCTTGAAATCTCCTTGATGGACCTCTTTAAGCCTGCCATGTTCAAGATAAATTGCCTGAAGATTTTTAAAATATTTCTCAAGTCCACGCGGGAAGTAAAACGTTGTCTTATTAATGGAACTAAAGGCAACTACATCATCATTGGTCATATCTACATGATGCTTTCCTTTTGGGACATCAACTGCTGTAGCATCGATAGATGTGATGTTGAGGATGTTCATTACTTGACATTCGTATGCATGCTTAATTGCGTGATATGTGTTGGACTTTTGGAAGTTACAATCGATGTTGATGAGCGGTTGTGAGAGGTTTGCGATCGGGAGAAGGCACGAGAGGAAGCTAGAAAGGGGAAACTTTGTAGAGATTTTAAAGTAAACAATGTGGCGTATTTTTGATGGATTTTATGAGTTTTGAGAATAATTGTGAAGAAAGATTCAGGTTTTTGTACACAAACATTGAATTTTGCTTACCTAATCAGCAGTGCTGTTCTCATTTTTACAATAAAATGGGATAAATTCTTGGAAGAATCAAATTTTTCACAAGTTTTTAGTTAAATTGTTTTAATTTCTACCGAAAACTCTCAAGTAAGGAAGCAGATTTTGTTATGATTGTCAAAAAAGTTTCAAGCATGTGTGTTCGTACAAGTCTAGTCATTAGTCTAATCAACAAATGTTTGAGTGTATTATTAGCGCATTTTGCGACACGTAGGAACATTAGAAGCAACATTAGCAACGTTAGTTTTCCAAGATGACCGGAACCAAAAGTCAATACATAATTAAAGCAGAGGGAGGGGGCAGCCCGGCTAGCACAAGTTGCTTATTCGAATAGAAGTCTTGTGCCAAGCTGGCATGACTCTGAGCTGGTACTGACTTTGATTTAAATCCAGCACCATGCCAGAATCACACCGGCTTTGTGCTGGATTTCTGATCGATTAACCGACATGTGCTGGCCGGGCTCCCCCTTTCACCCTGCTTCACAATGACCATAACCGGTCAATCAATTATGTATTGGCTTTGGGTTTCGTTCATCTTTGAGAATTAATGCTGCTAATGTAGCATAGACCCAAAGTTCTAGGAACTGATTTGCCTCATTCGGGCAAGGAGGTCTGAAGCAATAGACAAGCTTCGTGTAAAGCATTAGCCACAGCTTTTAAGCTCTAGGCTCGGATGGAACATGACTTAGGAAAGTCAGATAATAGTGTCGTAAAACCGGCATGAAGCTGCATTAAACCTGACTCAAAGACAACCTTATGCTTGCCTAGTTTGACTATCTTACGTCAGTTTAGTTCTTGATTGTTCTAGACCGACACCTGATTGCAATTAAGGATCTGATAAACTGACTAGAAATATCACCAAATGTCCAAATGTTCTTCCAAAATACAAAATGACTCAAAACTCTCAAATTCATCAATGATACAAAATTGTCATTAAACTAGGCTAATACGTTTTCAGACGAAGATGTCAAGGCTAATCAATGTCAAGGCCATGCACAAAATAATTCAGTATATATGCCCACGTACGTTGTCATAAAGAGAGCAAAGAGACAAGATTCTTTTGAGTTTATTGACAAATTATGAACAAATTCTCTTTAAATTGACTCAAATTTACTCAAACTCTTGATGATTCTTTACTTGAAGGACTTCCCCCACCCATAATAATCTCAACGAACATTTTTCATTTTAATTCATCAGCACTGCTTCATTAAAATTTCATTTAAAAAGCGATCTTCAAGATTTTTTTTTTCATCATTTTACTCTTAAAAATCCGCGCTAGTCTCGTGTCTTGAAAGTTTCATCTTTATGATTATGAAATATTTTATGTACTTTTTTTTACATCCGCACACTTAGTGGAGCAACGGCAGCAGAAAGCAGCACTTTTTGCATATAATTTAAGGGAAAATTTTTGTGCTCATATTCTTACGATAATCCATCTTGAGAGGAGAGAAGATGAGAATAAGAAAAGGGTAAAAAGAGACGAAGTATTATGATAAGAGAAGAAGGAAGTCAAGTTTGAAAGTAAATTGAGTTAAATGTATAAAGCGCATTTTTGAGATTCAGTCGCCTTTACACTAGATTTATATAGGTTCAGGTGTCTTCACACTAGGATAATTCTGTTTCAGGTGCCTCCACGCTAAGTTCATTTTGGATAAGGTGCCTGCACACTAGAATTTTGAGGTTAAAAGCACTTTATACTAGAGTTTTAAGGTTAAAAAGCCTTCACACTAGAGTTCGGCTGCATTCACACTAGGTTTGTCGAGATCAGGTGCCTTCACACTAGGTTTGTCGAGTTCAAGTGCCTTCATACTAGGTTAGTCGAGTTCAGGAGCATTCACACTAGGTTTGTCGAGTTCAAGTGCCTTCACACTAGGTTAGTCGATTTCAGGAGCATTTACACTAGGTTTGTCGAGATCAGGTGCCTTCACACCAGATTTTTCAAGTTTAGACGCCTTCACACTTGATTAATCGAGTTCAGGTGCCTTCACACTTGAGTATTGAGTATTAGACGGCTTCACACTTGAATTTTAGTATTCAGTTGCCTTCAATCCAGATGTGTAAAATTAAGGTGCCTTTACACTAGCTCACATTCCTCAAAAATCAGATCTAAATATGATTTCTCGACTTCCACATAAGATAAGCGCACCATGTGTGCATAAATATCTTTCTGTAGCCAAATCTCCATCTGTATGAGTAGAAATAATCACAAGTAAAAAAAAAAGGATTTCATTTCAATCTGGCATGAAAAATATCAAGAATTTTTCTTTTGTTTTATTTGAAGCTCGTCTCATAAGCACCCCTGGGGAATACATAAGAAGAGTAAAAGAACTTTTAGGTTCTCATATTTTTTTTTCGGCTGTGCTGTGCCTCAAGTCGCTCAAATAAATGATCATGATGATGATGATGTTGACGAGAAGAAGGAATCTTAAAGTGTTTAATGTGAAATTATTTTGTTACTTGAGAGGATTCTCCTCAATTTTTGAGTGGGATTATCTGATTGTCGTTGGTTGAGGACTTCTTTTTTGATTGTCTTAAGATGCAGACTTTAAGTGAGCTATCTAAGTTGTGTGTATGTCTGTGGGCGTAAAGGTTTTATGTGAGTAAGTTTTTGAGGGCTTTGATTGTAATTTGTATGTTTTGGGAGCAGATAAATTGAGTTGTGGAGATTGAAAAGTGGTTCTGACTCTAGGTTTTTTTATTGATCAGGAGCCTTCACACAAGAGTTCCTTTACACTAGGTTTTTTTAGTTTAAGTGTCTTCACATTAGGGGTTTTTTGTTCGGGTGCCTTCACACAATAATTCCTATGTTATGGTGCCTTCACGCTAGGTCCTTTGTTCAGGTGCCTTCGCACTAGGTTTCTTTTGTTCGGGTGCCCTCACACTAGGTTTCTTTTGATCAAGTGCATTCAATTAATGAATTGTTAGGTCGTAAATCCAAGGATAAAATTAATGCAGTCTTTAATGATCAGCATGAATTGATTGTAGATGACAGAGAAATAGCTGAGCGACTTAATAATCATTTCATAGAAAGTGTCTCGTCAATGAGAAATAACTTAAAACCGAGCTTGTTCAACATCGACACTCCCTCTGTAGATAAAACTATGGTATTGGATGAAACTTGTGAAGAAGAAGTCCGCTTGACAATCAATTCACTCAAAAAATCTTCACCCGGAATTGACGGCATCACAGTGGAGATGATAAATTATTTGGCTGACGATCTTTCGCCTCTGCTTTCTCATTTAATTAATCTTATGTTTGAAACGTGTGTCTATCCTGAATGTCTTAAAACAGCACTAGTCATCCCATTAAATAAAACTGGAGACAAAACAAATGTCAGCGATTACCGTCCCATTTCAATGCTTTCAATACTCAACAAAGTCATCGAAAAAATTCTGCTCAAACGCTTGCAAAATTTCACACATGACTTTATAAATTTAATATATAGTCGACAGTATGGGTTCCGCCCAAAATGCAACACCGAAATCGCAGCAATTGAGCTTGTTCAGTATATTCAAGACGCAATTGATCGGAAGCTTAAAGTCTCAATGATATCAATGGATTTGCAGAAAGCATTCGATGTAGTTGACGTTGAAAAACTCATTGAAGCTCTATCAAATGCTGGAATTAGAGGAAACGCACTTAAACTGATAAACAGCTACCTGATTCAACGTGAACAAGTCGTAAAAGTTGGCGACAAATTGAGTTCATCTATCAAATTCTCTCAAGGAGTTGTTCAAGGCTCTATACTCGGTCCATGGCTGTTCACCATATTTATCAACTCTATTGCAAACCTTCAACTTCACGGAAAGCTGTTCTTATACGCTGACGACTGCATTTTACTTAATATTCATGACCAGCACGAAGATATTTCTGCCAAGATCTGCAATGATATGAAATTAATTATTAATTTTTTCTGTCACCAAAATCTGATTATAAATCAATCGAAAACTAATTTTATAATCTTCCACTCTTCTTATTTAAAAATTAATGAACCGGATGAGATATTGGTTGAATCGAAATCTGAAGACTCAGTAAAGATTGCTGGATCATACATAATCAAAAGAGTCGAGACAGTCAGATATTTAGGGCTTATAATGGACTCACAGCTGAAATGGGATTATCATATAAAGCATATAGAATCAAAAATATCTAGTGCAGCGGGAATACTGTGGAAGCTTAAATCACAACTGCCTACATCGACTAAAAAGACTATTTACACTGCACTCATTGAATCTCATTTGAATTACCTCACACCTATTTGGGGTAGCGCCAGCGATTCAGCCTTAAAATCACTCCAAGTCATCCAAAACCGAGCATTGAGAAACGTTTATTGTCTGGACAGCAAACAGAATAGAGTCGAGATGTACCTTAATCAAGTGGATAATTTTCTTCCACTAAGAGCTATATTTTATACAAATACTGCAGCATTCATGTTCAATTGCCTAAAAAAAAGGTATCACAATAATTTAGATTTCTCATTTACCATTCCCAGAAGTTCCAGAGCAAGAAGCTATATAAAGCCGCAAAAATCAAACACTCAATATGGCTCTAGAAGAATTTCTGCAATTGGCCCGAAGATATTTAATGAGCTGCCTGAGAATATCCAAAAATGCCATCACATCTATTCTTTTAAGAGAGCAATTAAGAATCATATTAGGAATGAAGATTTCTTGAATTCCTGCTTTAACGGCAAATTTATCGGGAAATATGTGTAGCGACCTGAAATTTTAAAGTTTTTCACCCTTTTAATTTTTTTGCTCATTTCTGTCTGTATAGACACTTATCTAATGCTCCTTATCGTCCATAAACTGCTTCCTAAACGTTTTTATCTGTTTAATTTGATGTTCACTGTTTATTTACTATTTATTGCTATTTATTATGTTTTGTTTACTTTTTTTACCGAGATGATACAAATTTAAGCAATTCTCGAATTTTCGAAATTTGAACCAATTCAAACTAGTTTCAGACGTTACATCATGCTCGTATTTAACACAATTTTAAAGATATTTCAACGCTATTTAATTAAAGCTTAAAAATTTTTTTTTTGTAAGAAAGAGTCTTAAAGGAGACTAATGTCTCATTGATCTCTTTCATAGTTTTAGTTATTCAAATAATTCATGTTAACAGTAGATAGTTAAGAATATATGTAATCTCCATAAAGGTTTTTTATGCCTTCTCAAACAGTTTAAGTACTGTTTGAGGAGGCTTTTTCCTTTACGTGGAGAGTAAGTATAAAAAGTTAAGGTTTTAAATAAAAAAAAAAAAAAAAAAAAAAAAAAAAAATCTACATGCAAAAAAAAAAAAAAAAAAAAAAAAAAAAAAAAAAAAAAAAAAAAAAAAAAAAAAAATTCACACTAGGTTTCTTTTGTTCAGGTGCCCTCACACTAGGTTTCTTTTGTTCAAGTGCATTCACACTAGGTTTCTTTTGTTCAGGTGCCTCCACACTAAGTTTCTTTTGATCAGGTGTCTTCACACAAGAGTTTCGAAGTTCAGGTGCCTTCCAGTAGGTTTCTTTTCTTCAGATGCCTTCACATAATAGTTCCTATGTTCAGATGCCTTCACATAATAGTTCCTATGTTCAGATGCCTTCACATAATAGTTCCTATGTTCAGATGCCTTCACACTAGATGTCATTTATTAAGGTGCCTTCACACGAGAGTTCCTATGTTCAGATGCCTTCACACTAGGTTTATTTTGTTCAGGTGCCCTCACACAAGAGTTTAGAAGTTCAGGTGCCTTCACACTATTTTATTTTGATCGGGTGCCTTCACACAATAGTTCCTATGTTCAGATGCTTTCAAACTAGGCTTATTTTGTTGGTAGAGATTCAGTTGTCTTTATATTAAGTCTTCTTCACCGTTATCACAGTTTATGCTCAAGCCAGCTTCTCAGAACTCATAAAATCTCATATCAACATTATTTTTCATCAGAATCTTATCATTTAACCCAAGAAATGCTTCCGTTTCATACCCAAATCTTAAATGTCATCACATTCACATCCCACAAAATCCATACTGATCCTTCTTCCTACTTTTTTCATGATAAAAATAACTTAACTCCCCTCCATAACTTGCCATAAAAATAAAGAAAGATTGATCTCATTGTTGACAGTTGACTAAACTAAAACTTTCAATCAACCTCGATTTGTGCTCCGTTCCATTCCATTCCTTGACTTGAAGACTTATTTAATCCGTAAAAAGGTTCACAAAATGAGATCGATTGATATCTAAACTGATTGATGGACTGCCTATGTGTCGAATTGTATTTAAATAATACAAAAATCTCTTTTTTTCTGCCTCCGAGACAGATTTTTCTTTTAGATTGTTGTTTATTTGTGTGTGGATTTAATGAGGACACAAATAAGAAGTGAAAGTGGCCCTGCAGAAAGGTAAAAAAATTGGTTACAAATACTCTGTGGGATGTTGACGTAAAGTTCCTGTAAATGCGGATGGGTATTTGTAGGAGTTTATGGGAAAAATTTGTGTGGTTAAGGCTCAGTCGGGGTTGTTTTTGGTGTGATTGTGATGATGATGACATGCTAGAAAGTTTGATGAACTTGTGGATCGTGTGAAAATGCTGAGGGATATTAAACTGAATTGATAATGGCAATGTTTTATGATTTATTCATTATTTTAATGATATACTGTAATGTAAAGGCACCTGAATCGAAGAAACTTAGTGTCAATGCAAAAATCTAGTGCGAAAGCACATGATCCATAGAAATGTAGTGTGAAGACACCTGGTGTGAATGCACCTGAAACCACAGAAATCTAATGTGAAGCACGCGATCCATAGAAATCTAGTGTGAAGACACCTGAACCATAGAGATCTAGTGTGAAGACACCTGGTGTGAATACACCTGAAACCACAGAAATCTAGTGTGAAAGCACATGATCCATAGAAATCTAGTGTGAAGACATCTGGTGTGAATACACCTGAAACCACAGAAATCTAGTGTGAAAGCACATGATCCATAGAAATCTAGTGTGAAGACACCTGGTGTGAATGCACCTGAAACCACAGAAATCTAGTGTGAAAGCACATGATCCATAGAAATCTAGTGTGAAGACACCTGGTGTGAATACACCTGAAACCACAGAAATCTAGTGTGAAAGCACATGATCCATAGAAATCTAGTGTGAAGACATCTGGTGTGAATACACCTGAAACCACAGAAATCTAGTGTGAAGACACCTGGTGTGAATGCACCTGAAACCACAGAAATCTAGTGTGAAAGCACATGATCCATAGAAATCTAGTGTGAAGACACCTGGTGTGAATACACCTGAAACCACAGAAATCTAGTGTGAAAGCACATGATCCATAGAAATCTAGTGTGAAGACACCTGGTGTGAATACACCTGAAACCACAGAAATCTAGTGTGAAAGCACATGATCCATAGAAATCTAGTGTGAATACACCTGGTGTGAATGCACCTGAAACCACAGAAATCTAGTGTGAAAGCACATGATCCATAGAAATCTAGTGTGAAGACACCTGGTGTGAATACACCTGAAACCACAGAAATCTAGTGCGAAAGCACATGATCCATAGAAATCTAGTGTGAAGACACCTGGTGTGAATGCACCTGAAACCACAGAAATCTAGTGTGAAAGCACATGATCCATAGAAATCTAGTGTGAAGACACCTGGTGTGAATACACCTGAAACCACAGAAATCTAGTGTGAAAGCACATGATCCATAGAAATCTAGTGTGAAGACACCTGGTGTGAATACACCTGAATCCACAGAAATTCAGTGTGAATGCACCTAAATCTCAAAACTCTATTTTGAAGACATCTGAACCTCAAAACTCTAAATTATTTATTAATAATCTCCCCCTTCCAATAACCCCCATCAAATCCATCCTCCACAACAGACATCACACACACACTTCTAACAATATTGTCCTAAAACGTAAGCAGCGAGATAGTATCGTAATAAAATATTAATAAAAACGTTGACATTGATGATAATGATGATAATGATTACGGCCATAATAGCATTTTATGATCCATAATGACAATAACTTCCATTTCGTTATGAACTTAAAGAGCTTATGGGACTGGCAATTTAAGTACTAAAGTCAATTGATTGATTGTTTTTTAATGCTGTTGTTTAGGAATTTTTTTGCTGTTTTGTTTTTGGGTGGTGATGATTACGGGGTGGCTTGTGGTATCTTTAATGAGAATTGGCATTCTATAGAAAGAAAAGGGGAAAATATCCTGATTTTTATGGCCAGCCCCTACACAAAATGACTGCTTATCATTACGTAAGATGTAAAATATTTAATTTAATTCAAAAAATTAAATATTTTAAGATCAGTTCCGAGTTTTTTCGGCCAACCCCTGTTAAATTAGATGTCCTTTGAACTTGATTAACACTCTGTTAGCAAGATTACTCCCACTTCTTCAAAATTCTCCCATTGAAATGCCCCACCAACTTTAAAAAACTAATTAAAAGCCACCCACATCCAACATCAAGTCATCGTCAAGTCAAAAACAAGCCATTTACATAGTCTCATAAGTCTTAACGCCAACTTAATGAAAAATCATTTACACTACGTAGTCAGAAGCTCAACGCTTTTTTGTGTCACTTACAAAAAAAGTATTTTTGTGACTCTCAACCATAATAAGAACAATTTTAGCGAGATTAAGACACACAAACGCACAGACATGACATAATTTGACAGTAAACATTCACGTGGGGGCCTAAAATCATTAAAAATGAAATGTCTTAATGCTGATCGGAGGCAGCATCGTCGGTAACAGAATTGAGGTGAACGGAAATTTGCTTATTAACCCAAAAAAATTGGAAACTTGCCCTTCATCATTTCCATTTATTGTTGAAAAACCTTTTTGAGTGGTGCTGGGTGTGAGGCACATAATGGATATAAAAATGAGGAGGCGGTGGATGACTCGATGATGGTTTACTGAATAAATTGAAGAATCGTGAAGCTTTTAAGGCTATGTTGTACCTTTACAATATAAATTGTGATGCCTCAGTACTTACATTAAGCCTTCGTACCTTCACGCTGCTGCTGATGCTTGCTCAAAGTTATTTATAAATGTTTGACGAAATTTATTTGAACTTTCACCTTCGCATCGATGCCCTTTTTTGATGAGCAACTTTTTTTTCTTTTGACAAACATTTTTCACGCGAATTTTCATTTCGGTTAGTGCTGAAATTCAATTGAGCTTTGTGGGTTTTGATGTGCAACAACGTTTTGGGGTTTGTTTTGCTTTGTTGCCAGATTTTATATTAAACTTTAAGCTGTGTTGCCAGACTTTACTGAAACCTAATTTGCAAGCTGCGATTTAAAATTGCTAGCTACCTTTAAAGACTTAGATTCAAAAATTATAAGCTGTGTTGCCAGATTTTATATAAAGTTTTTGGCTATGTTGTCATATTATAATCAACGTCTAAAATTATATTGTCAGAAATAATTCAGAACACAAAGGTTTTTTTGCCAAACTTTCTTCAAAATTTAAGGCTATGTTGCCAAACTTAACTCAAAATTTAATGCTACGTTGCCAAACTTTCCTCAAAATCTCACAAATAAATACCAATGACTAACACAACCATCAATTTTTTCATCCAATTTCAGATCCCTGCCTAGTTCACTACTGTCCGAAAGGCATGGAATGCATAATCGCACCATCAAACGTCCCAAAGTGCATTTGTCAACGACGATGTGTAATTTACAATAAACGAAAGCGACGACATGTCTGCGGAAGCGATGGCATCATTTACGATAATTTCTGTGAACTTTATCGTGCAGCTTGCAATGCACAAGAGGAAATAATCATTTCAAGCATGGATAGCTGTGTACGGAGTCAACAACAAAAGCTCCAATGTAGTTCCGATGAATATGCCTTGATGAAGGACAACTTGTTGCTATTTCATCACCAAAATATGGTCTATTTACAGCATGGCGACGATGATCATCTCGTCCATCGAATGGAATATCTTGTGTCGATTATATTCTCACATTACGACCAAAATAATGATGGACTTGTTGAACGCGATGAGCTGCAATTTATGTGGAATACAATGGACATGCATCATGTATCGAATGACTCAAATTGTACACTGATGGATATGTTGATTTATGATGACAACAATGAGGATGGTGTACTGACTATTACTGAGTTTAATGATGCTTTTCATAGGATTTCAGAGACGGTGGTGAGGCAGACTACTCAGGTAAGGATTGTGCGGGTTTTGAATGCGCTTTATAGACCATTGACTAGGAACTGTCTTACTTGTTTGGATTTTTTTGATGGAATTGATTGAATTAGTAACCAAAAATAATAGTTTATTAATTTTTGGATGTCTGCTAACCTCAAAATTGTAAAAATGCGCTCTATGCACATATTTGAAGAGAGTTTCTAACTTTTTGGGTTTTCAAAAATAATTTTAATGATTTTTGACCAAAAGCACACCATTTTTGGAGAAAAATGCGCTCTATGTAGTATTTGGAAGAGAGTTTCTAACTTGTCCTAACCTAAAAATTTAAAAATATGCGCCATAACCTCATTTAAAATCTAAAAGTGTCCCAAAACTTCATCACAATCACTAATTCTCATCCCAATCTCTCTTTAATTTTAGCTGAATCACATTCACCTCGACTCATCCCTCCAGTTCAATCACCTCGTCGTTCGTATTGGCGACAATGTTGAAATCAAATGTGACATCAACGGTCCACAAACGAACATAATATGGAAGCGCTTCGGCTATGACCTTTCGCTCGTCAACAATAGTACGGACGATGACGATGACGAGATAAAATTGATGCAGGATGGCGGTCTCTATATCACAAATGTCCAAATGAGACATAGTGGAAATTATACATGTCAAGCTGCCATTGATCCTCAGGTTATACAAACACATATCGTGACGGTCCATATGCAACCGACAATTGTCATAACGCCAAGAGAACAAAGTCGAAGGCCTAACGAACGAGCCGAGATTTTATGTCATGCGATTGGTGGCATGCAGAGTCAAATTGAATGGCTGAAGAATGACAAGCCATTGGAACCGGAGTACGGAAGGAAGTATACAATAGCTGGAAATGGGACGTCTCTGATGATTAATCGATTGGACTATCCGGACACGGGAAGTTATACTTGTATTGCTGGCACTGTCAAGAGTCAAGTGTCGACAATTGTTGTTCAAAGTGATCCAATTCCGTTGGCCATGCACAGAGATGAGAAAATATTCATTTTTCATGACGACGGCATTTCAATTTATTCAACAAATTTATGTCAACTTGTGCATCGAATTAATCCACTTGATACAATACTGAGAACGAATGAGACAGTCTGTCATCGATATGCACAAAAGTGTTCGTGGGGTACGGCAGTTGGAATTGATGGAACTGATGGAAGTGATGGGTTGATTTACATAGCACAGCCAATGATGGATAGGATCTTAGTGCTGTCTATGCTACAACATATTGTACTTGAGACAATTAGGACAGACACGACACCAATGGAACTCTTTCATGTTCCAGCACATGATCAACTTTGGGTCGTCAATTATAATCTTCATCGGGAAGGAACAATCAAGGCAGATCCAGCAAAGACACTTCAAATGATTCCAGATGTAAGAATGGCTCATGTTAAGCACAGAGCAGTTCATCCGAGTGAGTCAAGTATGCAAGTCAATGGGGACATTATGCAGTTCTACTTACCACCAGTTAATGCTCTGCCGCACTTGTATGACTACAGATATGGATTTGTGACTCATCATCAACAGCGAGGGTTCTGGAAGTTGGATTTGGAACTGATGAGATATGAGAAGTATGTGGATCTGTCTATTTATGACTGCATACCTGAGTTTATTAAGATTGGTGGATTGTGTGAGTATTTTGGAATTTAGATTTGAATTTTCCGTTAAGAAAATATTTTCTAACCTCAAAAAATTATTTTTTCCTAGACGGCTTCATCGTTGTGTCTTGCATGGAGCCAGCACTTCACCACCCAACCGGTCAAATAGTCCTCGACACAATCACCTCAACAATAATCTCAATCAAGGCTGATCTAATTGGCATTCCTTACTTTTCGCCCGATTCAAGACATGTCATCACAGTCAGTCACCGACATGATACAGTTCTAATCTCCGTCCAACAAGTAACACTTGCCGGTCTAAATTTTGCATTCGATGTTGAAACAACTTTAAATATAAGTGACATAACGTTCGTCAAGAGCAGTGTATCGATGAATTTTGATGTATACGCAACGACAGATAAGAGTGAGATCCTTTATTTGAGCTTAGAGACGGGAAAGGTTGAGACGATAACGGGAGTTGGTGAGCCGGCTATTAATACGTGGTTTAATGGTGGACGGAAGATTAAGGAGTCAGGTATGATGGATGTAAGGGGGGAACAATGTGATGGGGAATGGTTTTATTTGAAATTTTCATAAGTTTCCCGCCTAAATTTTGGCGGGAAATTTGAAAATTCTAATTTTGGGAGAAAACTTTCGGTAATTTTTCATAAAAATATTCCCACCAAGTTGTTACCCCCCTGGATAATTATTTTAAATTTTTTTAAAAATTCTAACCTCAAAAATCTTTGCAGATCTCACAGCAAACCTCATTGCATCGCCATCGAAAGACGCTTTTTACATCATTAGTACACGCACTAGAAATATTACATGTCAGGTTGATAATTTAGAGAATCCTAATGAAATTGTGTGGTCTAGAGCTGATTAAGTAGAAAAATTAAGAAAAAAAAACAATTTAATCAAAAACAGAAGTCGAGAATAGAGTTGAAAAAAGAATCAAGCAAGGAATTTAACAAAGTATTAATGAATGATTTTTAAGAGTTGAGTTTGTTATGCTTTTTAAGTGGAATCAAATCAATCAGACGAAACCTTTTTGTGTAATTTTGTGTATCTTTTTGTGCTTTTGATATTTTTCTTTTAATTTAGGCTTTTTGGAGAGTTTTTGATGATTTATTTGGGGTGATTTATTTATCGAGAGGTGTTGACTACCCTAAGGAGGGGGAAGACCATTTTACTTAAATAGTGAGCCTGGATCAGACGTCCTAACCTTGAAATCAAGTCTAGGTCTAGTCTAGGTCTAGTCTAGGTCTCGTGTAGGTCTCGTCTAGGTCTAGTCTAGGTCTAGTCTAGGTCTAGTCTAGGTCTAGTCTAGGTCTAGTCTAGGTCTAGTCTAGGTCTAGTCTAGGTCTAGTCTAGGTCTAGTCTAGGTCTAGTCTAGGTCTAGTCTAGGTCTAGTCTAGGTCTAGTCTAGGTCTAGGTCTAGTCTTTTTATGATTTTCATGATTAAGTTTCAAAATTCAATCAATAAATTGGATGCTTATTAAGTTGTAATCATTTTTGAAAGTAGTGGACCAAAATTAGAATTTTAAAATTTTCAAAGTTTATTTAATTTTTATATCAAAATAAGAACACTCCAAAAAGCTAAAAATGACCTTATTATTAGATTTTTTGTGCGAATTAAGAAAAAAAAGTAATTTAATTTTTAAGAAAATAAAAAAAAAAAATGAGTTTTTTCAGTTTTGGAAGATTTGTGGCTTATTATTTTTAAAAAATTCGACATAAATCTTCCAAAACTATAAAACAAATAAATTAACAAGAAGAAAAAATCACAAAATTAAATAAAATCCATATCATATTTATTAAATGAAATTATATTTAAAATATTTAACTTTAAGTGTCCCACAAAAATTGTATTTTCGGCTTTAATTGAGAAAAAAAATGATTTATTTTAAAAATTATAAAAGTTCATAAATTTTGCAGATAAATTTGATTTTTTTGAGGATTTATTTGATTGTAAAATTCAGAATTTGTGACAAAAATCAGTAAAATTGAAGTTTGGTTATTTTAAAAAATCATAAATTTTAGAGACCAGAGATAAATTGAGAGAAAATCGAAATAAAAAATACCAGAAACATCCAATAAAATAATTAATTTACTTCCATCGAAAGCAAAAAATTTTGAATTTCAAATAAAAATGCATCCATAAATTTTAAAATTCAATCAATATTTTTCCTCAATCAATCAAATTTGTCTGCAAAATAAAAAAAAATAAAAAATCCACCATAAATAAAAAATAAAAACAGGTCAATTCAAGTCCATCAATTAAATCAACTCACAAATGTACACATATTTAAAGAATATAAATTGAATTATGATTAATTAGAGAGGTGCAAGATATATAAAAATATAAAAAATATATATTTGAAGATCAATAATAAAGAAATTTCAATTTATTTCAATTTTATTCAAAGTCTCGTTTTGAAAAATATGAAAATTTAAATTTCAAAAATTTTTGTTTTTTTTAAAATTTTAAGAAAATTAAAAGTTAAAATTTTGATACATAAATTTTTTATTTAGATTGAATATCTGATTTTATTTGAATTTTGAATTTTTAAATTTATTTGAAATTTTGAATTTTTAAATTTATTTGAAATTTTGAATTTTTAAATTTATTTAAAATTTTGAATTTTTAAATTTATTTGAAATTTTGAATTTTTAAATTTATTTGAAATTTTGAATTTTTAAATTTATTTGAAATTTTGAATTTTTAAATTTATTTAAAATTTTGATTTTTAAATTTATTTGAAATTTTGAATTTTAAAATTTATTTGAAATTTTGAATTTTTAAATTTATTATTTTATTACTTTTTAAATAATTTTAACAAAATCCTTACTTTTTCTAGTTTTGGATGCTACAGGAAGGCAAACTGAGAAAAAAATTTAAAAAATTATTTAAAAAAATTCCACCGTGAGTAAAATGCAAATGGACACGTTTGTGCTTAATAGGAAAAATTATAAAAAATGCAAGAAAAAGTAAATTAAATTAAAACTAAACTAAACCAAAAAAACATATTTAAGAGAGAAATTTTTCACATTCACTTTTTACACACACAAAAAATCATAAAAATAAATAAAATAAATTAAAATAATTCATGGAAAAATAGAAAATTTTAGAGCAAAAAAACTGTCCGCTATAAAAATAAATAAATTTTTCGGTACCTAACCTTAAAATAAATCTGCAATTCATGTATAAAAAATTCATTCTGAAATATTAATAAAAAATAGTCAAAATTTTCATAAATTCACAAAAAATAAAAATATAAAAAAATCATGAACGTATAAAAAATGTGAGAAAAAAGTGTAGAAAATGACGAAGAAAACCGAATGTAAAATAATAAATTAAAATTTAGATGGAAGTAATAAAATCGAAATGGAATTTAGTGGAACAAGAAATATAAAAAATTTAAAAATGCGAAAAGTAAAAAATAAGAAATAAAAAATTTATGATATAAAATGATATAGAAAACTGTAAAATTTAAGGTGAAAAATAAAAACAATATCAAAATAAAATATTTAATTTTATTTAAATTTATTTCCTCAAGTTTTCAAAAAAGCTATTTTTGGGCTATCAAAAGTTGTTGTTGAAGCTTTCATAAATCTCCTTGTGAGCTTTTAAAAAAGATTTTTTTGGGGGGTTTTGAAAAAAATAAATAAAAAATTTTAAAATGTTTTGATTAGAGCTTTCAAAAAGCTCTGGTTAAAGCTTTTAAATAGTTCTGGTTAAAATTTTTAAAAAGTTATTTTTAAAGCTTTCAAAAAACTCTAATTAAAGCTTTTAAAAATCTCTGGTTAAAGCTTTTAAAAAGCTCTGGTTAAAGCTTTTAAAAAGTTCTGGTTAGAGCTGTTAAAAAGCTCTAGTTAGAGCTTTTAAAAAGCTCTGGTTAAAGCTTTTAAAAAGCTCTGGTTAAAGCTTTTAAAAAGCTCCGGTTAAAGCTTTTAAAAAGTTCTGGTTACAGCTTTTAAAAAGTTCTGATTAAAGCTTTTTAAAAATTTTCGATTAAAGCTTTCAAGAACCCAAAACTTAACTTTTGAAAGCTTTGACTCGATTCTTGAAAAGTATCAATATAAACTTTTAGAAACTTTTGTAAGACTTTTTAGATATTTGAGCTTTTGAATGTTTCTTTAAAAGATTTTACAGTTTTATGGCTGAGCTTTTGAAAGCTCTTGACTCAGATCCTTCAAAAGCTCAAAACAGAAGCTTCAAAATGATAAAATTCAAAAGCTTTAACTTAAAAACATTTGAAAGGTTTTTTTTAACAAAAGCTCTTAAAAGCTCCTAAAAAGCTCAAAAAGCTTTTCAAAAAGCTCAAAAAGTTTTTCAAAAAAGCTCAAAAAAAGCTTTTCAAAAAAAGCTCAAAAACCATTTTTAAAAATTAAAAAAATATTTTAAGAGGACCAAAATTCATTGCTTTATTACTAATTGCGTCCACCCTTGTGTTTAAATATCATTAATCATTTTAATCAACTTTTTCTCCAAATTCTTAAAACTCTTGTCGATCTTCTTAACAAGTCTCTTTTCAAAAAGCTGAAATTTCTTGTCCCAATCTGAATTAGCTTTTGGCTTCTTCGTCGTATTTTTGCGTATTTCAATGTTGTATTCCATATTGGACACCCAAGTTGTGAACTGATTATTAAACTTGTCTAATTCATCATCAAATTCATCAATTTCCTGTTCCAATTCGGACCCAGCTGTCTCATCAAAATTGTCCAATTTAGAGTCAATCATGTTGGTCCGGAAGTAAATGTCGTCTGTCTCAAGTTCCTTGATTTTTGTCTCAATCGAATTAAAGTTCTCGAGTTGAGTGAACTTTTTGTCATTTTTGAGTCTCTCAAGTCGGTCGTTAAATGACTGAAAGTATGAAAATTTTGATCCTGTAAAGTTATTTTCAAGGCTGTAAAGTCGATCGGAAAAGCTTTTAAAGTTATCAAGTTTCAATGTCTTAAAATCTTTTTGTAATCCCTTGAGGGTGCTGTTAAGGCTGAGATACTCAGAATTAAGGCATCCAGCTTTAATTTTTACAATTAGTTCCTTTACAGATGCAAAATCGTATGCTGGATTTGAATTTTGACATTTGTTGGACATGAAGCTTAAAAATGTCAATGACGCGAGTTTGTCAAAGACATTTGAGTCAACATGCAGGATCTTGTTACGTGACAATGAGATCCACTGCAAAGCTGTGTTAAAATCAAAGATTCCTTCCTCAAGAATCCCCAAATCATTCCCTTCTAAGTCAAGGACTGTCAAACCTGCAAATGGCTTCAAATCCGTCTGATTCAGATGCTTTAGTTGACATTCATTGACTTGAATCACTTGCAGAGCAGTAAACAGCTTCTCAACACCTTTAAAGAAGTAATTCATTATTTTATTTCGGATATCAAGTGCGTAGACATGTCCATTGGTATAGCCGCCTGTCATATGCTGTCCAGTCACTGTGTCAACTATGAGCTCTTCTGTTGAAGTTATGTTGAGGTTAGACTTTACGTCACATCTGTAGACTCCACCAACAACATGGTACGACCACTTTGTATTGAATTCACATTCAAGGTTGATTGATGATGTGTATGAGATGAGCTGCAGGATGCATATGGCGAGGCTGTGGACACGAAATCAAATTTTAATAGTGACTGGATGTGCAAAAGGGTAAGACTGACTTGTTGCAGGTATCTCGAAGTAAATACAAGATGCAATATGCTCAATTTCTGATCAAACTAAGAGCACTGGACGGTATCAAACATAGACAGCACAAAAAAAGCATACAAGTCGTCTCAAATCAGCACAGATTACAATTCATGACGTCATTAATACTCACAATATTAACTTAATTTCCATCATACTCGATTATGTGTTCCTCGATCAGTTGCTTTAACCTAGCAAGGGTGATTCTGTCTACCTTGATTCCACTGATCTTCTTCCTCCAAAATCAAGTTCCAAACTGATTGACTTCCTCCAATTTCCTCATCCATTTTATACTCATTTGCTCAGTTCCTTCCAAAATTTCTCAATTCGATCCAATTCACGATCATCAATTTGAGTCATTCGGGTTTTATTATTTTGATAAGGCACAGACAAAAGTTGTGAGAGTATGAAAGTATATAGAACAGATGAATAAAAGTCACCGTGGATGATAAGATGAAAGTGTTTGTGACAATGACCTGACTTTGTGTGGATTGATAAAATACTTTTGGGGGTTTTCTGCTTTATATGGATCTTGGTTGTGTAAGAGGGGAGGGAATTGGGGAGTTGGGTGAGGACGAGGGGGGGGGGGGAGGGGGAGGGGCTTGGAGGGGAGTATGAGATATTGTAACAATAAAATTAAACAAGTTCTTCTTGATTGACAACTATGAACGTTTGGGAGAACAAAGGGGGGGGGGGGGGGGGGGGGGGTAGGGCTCGTGTTACGTCGGAAGTAAACGATCCTTTTTGAAATTATTTTTTTCTGTTTTTTGGGGAATTTTTGTGAGCAATTTTGAAATGATTAACAAAAAATCACAGGATGTGCTGCAATGAGAAGCTGATAATGGAAGGTCATTGATATGGGGGAATTTCAAAAATGTGAAAGTTCAATCTATTAGTATCGATCTTAATCTATCGAATCCAGTGGTGGACAACCTTTTTGTGAAATGGAACACTTTGTTGATAAGTCATGACTTAAACCGCAAGAAGCACACGTTTTGGATGATTTCTCGTTTTTTCACCAGTGCCGCGGCACATGGGTTTGCATCACTGATCTAATCTAATTTGAGCATTATTGTTGCCAAAAATTACTTAAAAATTCTTTATTCAATGTTAAAATTACAACATTTTATCCTTTAATCTCTTCTCCATTCCCCTAATTTTCCTGTCAAACTTCCTCAATACTTTCTTACCAAGGACATTGATAGTTCTGCCAAATTCAGTCACATTCTCATTGTCCACTTCCAAATCAACTCCATTCAACTTCTTATTGATTTTAGCCATAAACGCTGAGAATTTATCCTTAAATCTTTCCAATTTTTCGTCAAGCTCCTCAATTTTCTGATCAATTTCATTCGCAGCAGTTCCATTAAAGGCTGTCAATTCTGGCTCGATGTCCTTAACTCGCTGTGGCATGTCTTGAACCTCAACTTGAGCTATTCTTGATTTTATGACATACAAATTTTCAAGGTCGACGAATTTTTTATGATTTGTGAGGTTATGGACGTCCGCAATGAATCTTGGAAAAGTGACCCATTCGGACTTTTTGAAATCTTTTTCTAAGTTGTAAAGTTGATCGGAAAATTGTTTAAAATTTTTAAGTTTGACTGTCTGTAGATCCTTCCGGACTGCCTTAATTGTGTTGTTAAGTCTGAGATAATTTGGATCCTGGCATGAATCCTTAATTTCTATCAAAATTTGCTTAACAGCTGCTGAATCTTGTGCGATATTTGGACTTAGGCATTTATTACTTGTAAATATTAAAGTAGCCAAGGAACCTAATTTATCAAAGACATTAAGATCCATATGAAGGATCTGATTGTACAGGAACGAAACCCAAATCAAACTAGGATTAAATTCAAACAATCCGTCCTCTAAAACCTGAAGATCATTGCCTTCTAAATCAAGGACATAAAGATTTACGAATGGCTTTAAATCTTCCTTATTAATAACCTTCAAGTGACTGTCACGGACTAAAATCAGCTGAAGACTTGAAAATGTATTTTCAAATCCATGCGGGAAGAAATTGACGAGCTTGTGTCGAATGTCGAGAGCATAAACCACACTATTGGTATAGTAATGAGTTGTTGGATAATATCTGTTGTATGGACTTCCCCACCAAACCTGCTGTGTATAGCTCATGTGACTGCCAGTCATGGAATCAACTTTAGCTTCCTCATAAGTTGTGATGCTTAAGTTAGTCTGTACATCACATCTGTAGATAGCACCAGAGTAGTGATATGTGTACTTTTTGTCGAAATTACACTGGATGTCCATGGATAGGACATGATTGATGAGTTGAATGGTGGATATGGTGAAACTGTGGATGAGAATTCATGTTGTATTTATGAAATTCATGTCTGAGCGATTATGAGGTTCAAATTGAGGCTCAGTCTTCAAATTAAGCTACCGTACAACCCGGTTCTGGTGGCTGATCATCACAAACTTGACAATTCATCAACTTGAACCTCAAGCCACCAACAAAAGTAAACTTAAGTTCAACCATAAACTTACAAAATTGTTTTTAACCACATCTTCTAATTAATCCATATCTGGTTGACCTCAAATCACTCAAATCTTTTAAGCAACTGCAAATTATGCTTCCAGCTTCTTCCCTTCAATTTTATTCACAAACTGATTCATCTCATCCGTTATCGTCATCCATTTTATACTAAAATTCTCATTCTTACAAGCTTGTCTCTCTCTTGTCAGTCTCTTATATGCTTTGTTGTATTTTTGTTATGCAAAACGTCGTGTTTAATAAGAATCGTTCATAACAGTTCTAAATTTAAAGACTTGTAAGTTCTAGCTGTACTAACTGAGATGCCGGTTTAAGTTGAGAAAAGCAACCAATTGAGATATTGAACTTTCCCAGATAGCACAGGTTCTAGTAATTGATCAGAAATTTGATGCCAAACTGGCTACACGCTTGAGTCACGCCAGCTTGACACCAAATTTCTGATTGATTAATTGACTTGTTCTTTCTTCACGCTTTGATGAAACTGCCAACCAACAGTAAACACATAAATAAGTCCAATTTTACAGAATGGCACTTCTTTGCATCTACAATTCCCACACATCAATGACCTCACATTATCAGCTTCTTATTGCAGCACATTCTGTGATTTTTTGTTAATCATTTCAAAAATTGCTCACAAAAATTCCCCAAAAAATCAAAAAAAAAATAATTTCAAAAATGATCGTTCATTTCAGACGTAACACGACGTACCCCCCCCCCCCCCTTTGTTCTCCCAAACGTTCATAGTTGTCAATCAAGAAGAACTTGTTTAATTTTTATTGTTACAATATCTCATACTCCCCTCCAAGCCCCCTCCCTCCTCCTCGCTCAACTCCCCCCCCCCCCCCCCCCCCCCCCCCCCTCCTCTTACACAACCAAAAACCATATTAAGCAGAAAACCCCCAAAAGTATTTTATCAATCCACACAAAGTCAGGTCATTGTCACAAACACTTTCATCTTATCATCCACGGTGAGTTTTATTCATCGGTTCTATATACTTTCATACTCTCACAGCTTTCGTCTGTGCCTTATCAAAATAATAAACCCGAATGAGTCAAATTGATGATCGTGAATTGGATCGAATTGAGAAATTTTGGAAGGAACTGAGCAAATGAGTATAAAATGGATGAGAAAATTGGAGGAAGTCAATCAGTTTGGAATTTGATTTTGAAGGAAGAAGGTCAGTGGAATCAAAGTAGACAGAATCACACTTGCTAGGTAGAAGCAACTGATCGAGGAACACACAATCGTGTATGATGGAAATTAAGTTAATATTGTGAGTATTAATAACGTCATGAATTGTAATCTGTGCTGATTTGAGACGACTTGCTTGCTTTTTTTGTGCTGTCTATGTTTGATACCGTCCAGTGTTCTTAGTCTGGATCAGGAATTGAGCATATTGCATCTTGTATTTACTTCGAGATACCTGCAACAAGTCAGTCTTACCTTTTTGCACATCCAGTCACTAATAAAATTTCATTGCTTATCCACAGCCTCACCATATGCATCCTGCAGCTCTTTAATCTATCAACTCAGTCAATAACAATAGATTGTGACTACAACTCAAAATGGACATACCAAATTGTCGGAGCTGTCTACCGCTGTGAAGTTAAGAACAATATCAACATCACAGCTACAGATGAATCAACAATCAGCACTCAAACAGGCACACATGTCTCAGGTTATGCCAATGGAAATGTATATGGCTTTGATATCCGCAATAAGGTTGTGAAGTATTTCCCGCAAGGAATCGAGAAGATCTTTACAGCACTGACTTTAATTCTAATCAACGACGGGCACTTGAAGGAGATCCATCAGAAGGATATCAAGCCATTCACGAGCCTGAAGGTTCTCGACTTACAAGGCAATGACATTGGCATTATTGAGGAAGGAACTTTCGACATGAACACAGCTTTGCAGTACGTCTGGCTGCCGAGGAATAAAATCATGCATGTGGACTTGACTGTCTTTGATAAACTTGCTTCATTGTCCACATTGAGCTTCTATAAGAATAAATGTTTAGACACAGACGCAGCTTATGATGCAGCGACGGTTAAGCAGTTGATTGTTGATATTAAGGCATCGTGCAACAGTGCTGACTACCTCAGCCTTAACACAACATTAAAAGCTCTTCAAAAGGATCTAAAGACATTAAAACTTGACAACTTTGAAGCTTATTCGGAACGTGTTGAGGAACTGGAAACAAAATTCATGAATTCTAAATTTTCATACTTCACGACCTTCGAGGCACGACTTGAGGCACTCAAAAATGATCCAAAATTCACAGAGATTGAAAATTATCACAATTTAAAGAAGCGAATTGATGACTTGGAGACTGAAGACATCGCGGAGAAGCTTAAGGAAATTGAGGCTGAATTAAAGAAGTTCGAAGGCATGACCAGCACAAGACTTGGACAAAAGGTTGAGAATTTTGGGAAGAAGTTGGATAATTTCATTAAAGACACATCAGACAGGATGTCAAAGGTTGAGGAAGCAATGGGAATCACATCAACTGGCAGCTCCGTGGCTACACTAAGTGGAGCTAATGTTAATGCAATCTTGAGTGAATATGAAGGGAAACTGACCAAGAATATTGAGAAGAAGCTTACAGCTTTAGAGAATAAGATTAAAAAGATGATTGCTGATATGTAAATTGAATGTTGGCAGTGACTTTTTTGATGAAATAAAAGTTCTAGCAAGAAATAAGTTTAAAAGGACATTAGGGTGTTTGGTGGAGCTTTTGGGTTGAAAGCTTTACTGAGCTTTTTGGTTGAAAGCTTTACTGAGCTTTTTGGATGAGAGCTTTTCTGAGCTTTCGGATGAAAGCTTTGGTAAGCTTTATGGTTCGAAGCTTCATTAAGCTTAAATTCAAAAGCTTCATCAGATCCTACGTACATAAGCTCAACTTAATTTATCCTTATAAAGCATAAAGCTTTGAAATTTAAAAAAAACTCCAAGGGGAAAACAACATGATGGGCAAAAGTTTAAATGAAAATTCAAAACAATTTCCCACTCATTTTCAATCCAAATTTAAGTAAAAAATCAAAAATCAATAACAAATTCAGCACAACTGTTGCAAATCGATGCAAAGTTTCCATCAAAATTTTTTCCCACCATGTTGTTCTCCCCTTAGAAAAAATAATCAATATCAAAAATATCATTTTTATCCCAATTTATTATTCAAAATCTTTCACAAATCATTTAAATTTCTATTCAAGCAACAATGACTCATACGGAATCAAATCCAGCACCTTATTCATCTCTTCTTTAATAATTTTCGCATAACTTCTCTCAATGTAAGGATAAAGGATAGGAATGGCAATATCATGAACTTTATGTCCACTTTCTAAAGCAATAAACTTCTTATCAGAACTCAATGAGATATCCAAGATATTCAAGAACTCAATTCCATTCTTCCTAATCTTTTGAAATTCAAAATGTAGAAAAGCTTTCGTGTTCCTGTATCGTGACTTAAATGATCCATTAAAATTAACACCGAGAAGATTTATTGAGCCTGAATAGTCGCCTGTGTCTGAGATTTTTGGAAATAACATCGTAAGATCAGCTGTTAATGTCTGAGGATTGATGCTGTACTTCTCAACTTTGTAGTTCGAAAGGCCAAGCACTGTCATATTTCTGGTTATGATTTGGAATACTTGACCGGTTCCAAAAACGTGACTGAGGGATAAATGAAAGAGAAAATCAAAAATTTTAAATTTCACAGGAGTAATTTTTAAGGTTCAGGTGCATTCGCATGACCGTTTTGAGATTCAGAAGCCATCACACTAAATCTTTGTGATTCAGGTGTCTTCACATGCGAGTGTTGAGGTAAAGTCGACTTCACACTAAGGTTTTATGATTCAGGTGTCTTCACATGCGTGTGTTGCGGTTAGGCAGCCTTCACACTAAAGCTTTGTGATTCAGGTGACTTCACATGGAAGTTTTAAGGTTAAGTCGCCTTCACACTAAAGCTTTGTGATTCAGGTGTCTTCACATGCGAGTGTTGAGGTAAAGTCGCCTTTACACTAAGGTTTTATGATTCAGGTGTCTTCACATGCGAGTGTTGAGGTAAAGTCGACTTCACACTAAGGTTTTATGATTCAGGTGTCTTCACATGCGAGTGTTGAGGTAAAGTCGCCTTTACACTAAGGTTTTATGATTCAGGTGTCTTCACATGCGAGTGTTGACGTAAGGCAGCCTTCACACTAAAGCTTTGTGATTCAGGTGACTTCACATGGAACTTTACACTAGGATTTTTGTAATTCAGGTGCATATACTTCAGCTTTTTGAGGGTCAGGTGCCTTCACACTAGAGTCGACCATAATATTAACAATAAATACTTACTTCTGCAGAATAAATGGATCCAGTGGACGGATTTGTAGCTCAGGAAACCAGTTTCCAGTTGCAAATTCGTATTTGACATTTTCGAATGCATTGATTAAGCAGTTTTCAAGGTTAGGGTCAGACCGTCGACACGGTGCATTGTATTGAATGACTAAGGATTAATTGAAAAGTAATGAAATCGATTATAATTGACACGGGAATGGTTAAGTGCAATAATCGAAGCTGCGTGATGATATTTGGATTCTTTATTGCAATTAAATATTAATTAAGCTGTAAGCTTAATTTTTGTAGGAATAAGTGCAGCAATTAAACTTAATTAAATAAATTAACTCACGATTTTGAGATGACGCAAAGTCAAAGATTATTGATGAAATTATTAGAATTATTTTCATGATTTTAATTGAAATTTTTAAACAAAATCTTCAACTTTTCTCAATTTTTTAACCAAAAGTTTTCACAAAAAAGTCAATCAATTCTCCTCGCAGTTGTCAAAAGAACCCCAAAATTTCACTATTATTGGCTTAGTAGACCAAATTTTTAAGCACAACAGACTCCGACAAGCGGCAACTATAAACTAAAAGGCTGCATGCATGCAATTACATTTACCTTTATGTAATCTTGAAATTATTTTATGGGTCAATGCAACTTGAATGCTGTCTTCGGTTCCAGTGGCGTTGCTCAATTTATTTTTTGGATATTCGAGTGGTTTGATACTTTATTTTGTGGAAGCTACAGTCAACACCTCCTAGTTCTGCCACTGTACACATATCTTCTTATTCCTTTACATCCAATGCTCTGTGCGTGGTCTTAATGAATCAGAAAATGTAAGTGAAATTAAATAATATTTCGCATCTTCGTCACAGTCAAGTCTTATCGATCATCTGTGGATGTAAAATTTTTACAATTTATTAATTGCATGTTATCGAAACGAATTAATTCTAAAAACTAGGAACAAGTTATTAGTGAGTGGCCTTCAACATTTTCTGACATATTTATTACTCAATATTTCATTCCTTTTGTTATTAAGTCTGGCTTATGTCTTGTAATGCATTTATTGATGGCATTAAATTAAGATTTATTGACTTGAGATGAATTGTGGTTTTTGGTTCTTGGTTCTTGGTTCTTGGTTTTTGGTTTTTGGTTCTTGGTTCATGGTTCTTGGTTGTTGGTTGTTGGTTGTTGGTTCTTGGTTCTTGGTTCATGGTTCTTGGTTCTTGGTTCTTGGTTCTTGGTTCTTGTTTCTTTGTTTTTTGGCTGGTTCTTGGTTCTTGGTTCTTGGTTTTTGGTTTTTGGTTCTTGGTTCTTGGTTCATGGTTCTTGGTTCTTGGTTCTTGGTTCTTGGTTCTTTGTTTTTTGGCTGGTTCTTGGTTCTTGGTTCTTGGTTTTTGGTTCTGGGTTCTTGGTTCTTGGTTCTTGAGCTGGTTCTTGAATCTTGGTTCTTGGTTCATGTTTCTTGGTTCTTGGTTCATGGTTCATGGTTCTTAGTTGTTGGTTCTTGGTTTTTGGTTCTTGGTTCATGGTTCTTGGTTCTTGGTTCTTGGTTCTTGGTTCTTGGTTCTTGGTTCTTGGTTCTTTGTTCTTGAGCTGGTTCTTGAATCTTGGTTCTTGGTTCATGTTTCTTGGTTCTTGGTTCATGGTTCATGGTTCTTGGTTGTTGGTTCTTGGTTTTTGGTTCTTGGTTCATGGTTCTTGGTTCTTGGTTCTTGGTTCTTGGTTCTTGGTTCCTGGTTCCTGGTTTTTGGCTCTTGGTTCTGAAATCATGGTTTTTAATCCTCAAATCTAAGTTTATGGTTCTCAAACTTTTGTTGTAATTAAAATAAGTCGCACTTATGCATTTTCAAAGCTCCTGAAAGATAAAGCTGAAAACTTTAAACATAAAAAAGTAAAATAGCTAAATTAAAAACACAAAACCTAATGTTTTTTTTGAATAAATTTTTTGATGTTTTATTAAATTTTTTTAAAACTTTTTCAATATTTTTCATCAAGTTAATTAAAAATTTGTATTTGTTGTTGTTTCATAAATTTTTTTGTTGTTGTTTTTGTGAAAAAGACAAATTTTTTTTCTTCTCAATCGTATTTTTTTTTTCAAGAAATTATTATGTGTGTAGTTTTTTATTATTTTTTGTAAGAAATGAACAAAAAAAACGAATGAAAGAGAACACAAAAGAGACGCGGGAGGAGGCTAATAAAAATAATTATTAATTATTAAAAAAAGGAGGCTGATGAAGTTTTAAAGTGAAAAATCAAAAAAATTCAAAAATCTCTCTGAGAACTTTTCATAATTTTTTTTTCCATTCCGCGAAAAGTTTATTTTTGTTTTCGGCATTCTGTTTAGCTGAGTGACGGGAAGTCACGTTCATCGTCGACCTTTGGCGCATGTTGGCCTTCATTGGTGCCTCGTTGGAAGCGCTGTCTACGTTGTCGTCGTTGACCATCATCACGATCACGATCACGATCACCACGAATTGGTCCACCAGTCTGTGTTGGTGGTGGTCCAGCAACAGCAGCAGCAATACTTCCACCAGTTGGAGCTGGTCGATTTTCACCAATAGGACCGCCATTATTTTCAGCACCACCAACATTCTCACGTGGTGGACGACGACCACGATTTGGTTTTCCTGGTCCACCCCCAACACCTGCGCCTGGTCCACGTCTACCAAGTCCTCCACGTCGTCCATCATTGAAGTGGAATTCAATATCTAAAACTTGCTTCTTCTTGCCTTCATCCTTTTTGCCATCATCCTTCTTTAATGCAGTCGATTCTTCAGTTTTCTTGTCCAATTTCTTCATGTTATCCCATTTTGGATCGTCTTCACCTTCTCCAGCTTTTCGGATGTTATATTGTGGTTGAAGCAATTGAGCTCGTCTCTGTGCCTTGTATTCGTCCAATGTCATTTCCTTTGGCTCCTAAAATTAAAAACAATTTTTAGGTTAGCATATTTTTTTGTAGGTTATGTTTAATATTTTTGAGGTTAGAATCTGGATTTTGCTGTTATGCTTAAGAGTTTGAGGTTAGAATCAAGATTTTTAACCTAGGTAAGGGAATTTTGAGGTTATGTTTGGGATTTAGAGGTTATGTCAGTGAAATTTGAGGTTAAGTCAAATTTTAAAGCATGTTTGAATATTTTGAGGTTATTCTCACGATTTTGAGGTTAGGGAAAATTATTTCAAGGTTATTATCAACCATTACTCTGAATGCTTACCTCTGGTGCCGCTGGTTCCTCAACAACTTCCTCTCCCTCCTTTTCACCACTCGTATCCTCGCCATCTGTCACTGGTTTATTCATATCATCAATATCCGTCTTATGTGTTCCCCAATTATGAGCACCGCCACCATCACGCTTATCGACAGACTTAACACCCGTCTTGTCACTTCCCGATTGCCTATCGCGTCGTTTTCCATCAAAGTTTCGTCGTTGCCTATTGATATTATTATTATTGTTGCGTGATTTATCCGTTTGATTTTGTTGTTGTCCCTCAGTTCCATTTGCTACTTGTCCATTAAGTTCACGGTTTTTGCGATTATTGCGTTCTTCGCGATTCTCTCCGGCTGGTCTCTGAGCAAAATTTGGACGTGGTTGTCCGTTTTGGGTGATTTGTTTGTTATCTACAATTAGAAAATGGGTTTAAAATTTAAGTTAGAAATTATATTTTGAGGTTATGTTTTTTTTTGGGATTTTTTAAAATGGTTTTTCACAATTTAAAAGGTTAATTTCAGAGGGATTAACTTTTATCTTTGGTATGCAACCTTGCATATTGTTCAAAACCCAATCCATGATTTTAAACATTTCAATCTTTGTTGCTACAACTAATCCTAGTAAGAATCTCATTAGTAGAGTCAATTTGAAGTCATTCTTAAAAAATACCGATCAAATATGCCTCAAATTCAACTTTTCAAGCCCTAACATCTCAAATTGTATTGCACATCCTTGACCTGACCCCCAATAACACCAACCTTAACCTTTTACACCTTCAACCAAGGATTAGTTCCTCATCCCTCCCCAATATAGTTCTTTAAACATTTTATTTGCAAAACTAGACAAAAAAAAACCAAATTCAATTCACATTTTTCATCTCTTGCGTAAATAAAGAAGCAGAAGAAGAACTGAATGAAAAAAAGAGCTAAGCAGTGATAAAAATATTCAAAAATGATTCACACAAGCGGCTGTGTTTTCTCAAATAAAATAAAGTTTTATTTTCCAGTCGTCTTTTTTTATTGATTTTTTTTTCTAGTTTATTTGTTCGACTTTTTGATGAGTTTTTGAATGATGTGTGATATTTGGTGGACTAATGAGGATTGTAAAAGGGTTGGGCGTTGTGGCCTTTGAGCAGGGGGATAACTGCTTGATGGAAAAATGTTGTCAATAGAAATTTTTCATGGATTTCCATTTCAATACCAAAAATAATGATGGAAAATTTCCACTGCAAACAAATTTTTTCATCAAGTTGTTTACCCCCTGATTCTGAAATTTGTGAGCTATTTTGATAAAAATTTTAGATTAGAGGGGTTCTTGGCTTAGAAAGGTCACAAAACAGTAGCATCAGATTGAATAAGATTGGCGCTAAGCTTATCTATGGCTTTAAATTCGCAGATCTTCAAGACATTATGCCATTTAGAGCAGTTTCTTCCTAAAATGATGATCAACTGGCAAAAAGTGAAATGTTAAGAGTGTCAATAATGAACAGAAGCTTGGAAGCCACTGGGATGTCTGGTGGTTCGAGGAGCATCTCTATTAGAATGCGTTTATCAGACATTCTGATTCCATTTTGAAGATTCTCTTGATTTCAAGGTTAATAAGTAAACCTTCATTACGTTTGGACACTTCAGTGCCTTCAGCTTCTTATCCCCCCAAAAATTAAGATTCAAATAACCAAAAATAAATCCAATTAATTCAATGCCTACATTTTAAAGTCCCAATAACACAGCACGCACGAAAAAATCAAGAATTTTTTGAATTTTCATTTATTTTTTTGTAGGCGTAATCGCTAATTAGGAGCACTGATATGATAACAGAAAAGCAAACAATATTGAGTAACTGTTGGTCGAGTATGCTTTGGTCATTTAAGTTTAAATTTTTTGTGAGTGCATTTCCCTTACAAACGATGCGCTTATTGCTTTTACTTTGGTTGGTTTGTTGCTGCTTCAAAAACTCGGAATTGAAAGTGTTTAGAGACTTCTAGTTTAGAGTAAAACAGTTGTGAGGAGCAGTAAAGATGACATTCAAGTAAATTTTAATGATTTTGATCTTAATTATGATGATTAAGTAGGAGGAACTAAACCTTGATTTAATCTATTTAGCAATCAGCTTGAATATTAAGATTTTGAGCAATTAAAGACTTAATTGAATTTAAAGAAGCTTATGAAGCACAAAATAGTAACATTGAGATCATTCTTTGTTTCTTATTAATACAAATTCTTAATATTGAATTAACCAATAATTTTGAAGGTTAAGTCAGTATTCTAAGCATTAAGAAGGCAAGCTATCAATGAATTAGTTAATCAACCATTTGTATTCGTAATTGGTTTCCTTTTAATTGACAATTAACATCCTAGACACCTGACAGCATGTTCTGAACTGAATTCTATACAAATTTTAACACCGAATGGCTTTGCGACGTCTAAAACATCAAAGCTGTGCTTTATCAAGTAATTAGCAGGGTTGGCATTGAAACAAAACTCAAGAATTGCTTAAAAACCAGCCATAAAGCAAAACCATTCATCCAAATTCAAAATCTCTACCATTTTTAATAAATGTTTCAAACAACTATCCAAAAAAGTATGAATTTCACATTCTAGACAGTCTGACCCACAAATATTGATCAACTGATTAGCCCACTTAAGATTTTTTTTTCATACTTTTATTTATTCTTCGATTTGCTCAAATTTATTACATTTTATCATGCAACATTTTTGCTTTCCAAAACAAAAAATCCAATAAATTATTCGTTTTTCAATTTATTCCCTGCAAGTGGTTCAATTTTGATATGTGCAGTGATTGATTTGCCAATGAAATAGAGCAAAATATAGCAAATTTAACTTCAAAATTCAGGAACATAACCTAAAAAATCAGCAACATAACCTCAAAATTTAGAAATCTAACCTCAAAACTTAGCAACAAAGTCTCAAAACTCAGCAACATAATCTCAAAATTCAGAAACCTAACCTCAAAACTCAGCAACATAACCTCAAAATTCAAAAGCCAAGCCTTAAAATTAGAAAAAATATCTTCAACATTAGGCAACATAACCCCAAAATTTGACAACTTAACCTTAAAATTCAGCAAAGTAATTTTAAAACTCTGAAAAAAACCTCAAAATGTAGCAACATAACCTCAAAATTTAGAAACCTAGCCTCAAAACTTAGCAACCTAACCTCAAACCTAGTAAGCCTTTTCTCAAAATTCAGCAACTTAACCTTAAAAAAATCAGTTTTCCAAAAATTAACCTCAAATTTTTGAAATCTAACCTCAAAATTAATCAGCATAACCTCAAAAATTGACAAAATAAAGTCCCCTAACCTAGTAGCTCATATAAATTGACCAAAACACATCTTAAATCTAATCCAATCAAATCTACAATAATCCCCCCTATCAAAGTACCTCCAATCTCCAATACCCGCACGTGCTTATTACCCGACTTATTCACAACACATTCTCTACCTCCACATTCAATTTCATTCAACATAAATATTTCTTCTTTTATTCATCTCCTCCTCACTCGAACACATTTTTTCTGTATTTTTATTTTTATCATCAACTGAAATGGAAATGCGAAAGATGATCGTTGAGCAGAACAGAACGGAAGAAGAAGAAGTAACCAAGAAAGAAGGAAAAAAATTGAACTCTTAAGTCTGAATGTGTGCTGTCGAGATGTGCGTATGTGAGAACATACATAATACATAGATAGAAAAAAATTGTAATTGAATAAAGTAAAAATTATGTCACACAAGCCGTGTAGCTAAGTGGCTCAATGCATGAGATCGAAAAACGAAAGGAAAAGTTGCGGAATCGACACACAATGTAGGACTTTTTGGTTTATTCTTATTGTTCTTATGGCTGTAAATTGAGTTTATTATTGTTAAAATGGAGTTGAAGTGGGCATTGTTGGTGGTTGTGTGGATGTGTTTTGGGTATTTTTGAGGTTATGTTATTGTTATGTTGGTGATTTTAAGCCGGTTTATGCTATAATGTTTATTGTGTTGGATGTGTGCTTGATTTTAAGGTTATGTTGCTTCAGTTGACTATTTTGACAATTTCGAGGTTAAATTAGATCATTTTAGATTCTTTGAGGTTAGGTTGGTTCATATGGACTATATTAAGATTAGTTTCAATCATTTTAACAATTTTGAGGTTATGTTGAATCTTTTTGGCTAGTTTGGGTTAGATCATTTGACTATTTTATGGTTAGATTAGAATAACTTGACTGTTTTGAGGTTAGATTGGATTTTTTTAATAATTGTGAGGTTAGGTCGAATTTGCTTGAATGTTTTAAAGGTTATGTTGATCTATTTTGATTATTTTGAGGTTATGTTGAATCATCTGAACTATTTAGAGATTAGATTAAATTAGCTTAACTCTTTGTTGGTTAGGTTGGGTCATTTTAACAATTTTGAAGTAAGGTTGAATCAGTTTGTCTGTTTTGAGGTTATGTTGATCTATTTTGACTATTTTTAGGTTATGTTAAATCATTTGAACTATTTAGAGGTTAGGTTGGATTAGCTTGACTGTTTGTAGGTTAGGTTGAGTCATTTTAACAGTTTTGAGGTTATGTTTAATTAGCTTGACTGTTTTGAGGTTAAGCTGAATCAATCTAGGATATTTTTAGGTTAGATTAGATCATTTTGAAAGCTTTGAGGTTAGGTTGGATCATATTGATTAGTTTGAGGTTAGATTTGCAAACATAAACATAAGAATTCACCAAAAATCAGACCATAACCTCAAAAATAAAAATCCTCACAAAAAACCACGTGAAGTAAGTTTTTTCTCAATATTTATTTTTGTATTTCCTTAGAAAAAAAATCTCAATTATTCTTACATCTTTCGCCAAGTCTTTACTTTCTTCATCTTCAAAGACACAAAAATTAACGTATTTGTGAACTTCCTCACATTCTTACTGAAGAACAAAAAAACAATGAAATGAAAAGTACTTTTTTTTTCTCTTTCATTTTCTTTTGTTGTGGTTCGCATTTGAATCAATTCGTACGAAGTAGTTGGTGTGGCTTCATCTGAACTTTTGGTAATTTAATGGCATTGGGTCAGAATTGTCTTTGAAAATTGGCTTGTGTTTTGGAAAATTTGGATTATTTTGGGTGCTATCGTGGATTTTAATGGGTTTGGGTGTGGATGTAAGCACATGTGAGATGCGAAGTTTAGTTGCTGAGTGGAATTAAACTGTGAATTTTGATGCTGTGACTGAATTACTTGGAAAATTACTATGATAAGCAATGAATTGTGTCAAAATAATATCAATTCCAGCCTAACAACAGCACAAAAAGTTAGATTACTCATTTTCACATCAATTTTGACTCTTCTTGCTTAAATTTTTTTTTGTCATAATAAACATTAAATGTCAATGCTTGTGGATGCTACTCAGAAGAAGAAGAAGAATGATGATGAAGACATAAATGGAAATATTCATAACTAATTGGTTGGATGTAATCAGTTGGGTGGTTTTTGAGTTGATTAATTCATTGAGGATTAAGGAGAGGATTGTGGGTTGGTTAATAGAAGCTCGGAAATTGCTCGATAACACTCCAAATGCCTCATTTAAGGATATCCTAGCCCAGTGATGGTCAACTTATGTGCCACGGTACACCAGTGAAGCCCAAGAACCGTTTGCCGAGTCCAGTTTCGGTCATTGCTTACAACTAAGGTTTGACATGACACAAAAAAAAGGTTGTCCATCCCTGGACTAGCTTTAAAAGTCACACTTACTATGACTAAGAACAAGAGTGTTTAGAGCTTGTACGTGTTTAAAATTCAAATGAATCTTGGAGGTCTAAATTGGATGTTGCAATGGGTTACATCCAATTACTTCAAATCCTACAACAATCCTAATCATAAACTCACAAAATCATCATATTTATCGCCCCAACAATCATTCAACTTTTAAAATCCACTCACTCAAAACAAACAAAACGAGTTAATTTTGTTGATAAGGGGTCGTTCACTTATGATGTCCAAAACTAGCGGTCATTTTTCAAAAATTCCATTTTCCAATTTCCATTAATTTCTATTGTTCTTAACTTGTTGACCTCCCCTCTTCCTGGACGTCATAAGTGGATGCTCCCTAACAAGAAAATCGCATCAATGACTTCGTTGGAATGCAAAACAATAACACAAAATTTACCCCAATAAAAAAATAATAATATTAAAGACGTAATAAAAAATATATTTCAAGCTAATTAAAAGTCATTCACGATAGACGGACAACTTAAAATGAATGAAATGTCACGATTAAGATTTTTTTAATGGGAATTGTAAAAAAAATGTTGTTTTGTGGTTTTTTGATAAGGAGGCTTGGGGATGCTGAATGTGAATTGGTTGGAATTGAATGATTTTTCTAGAAAGATTGTGGAAATATGGAGGAAAAATTGAACCTTGACCTTCAAAACCTTGAAGAAATTTGAATGAATTTTTTTGATTTTTTTGAATTTTGGGGGGGAATTTGAGAATTTTGTCAAGATTTTTTTGAAAAGTTGTTAAAGATTTGGGAGGAATTTGACTAAAATTGAGCTTAAATTCACTCAATCTCACTCAAAACTATAGATTTTACCTCGAATTTTGGCAAATATCAATCAAATCTACTTCATTTTGTCAACATAACCTCCAAAATCTGGGGTATAGAATACAGGAACGCTTAGTAGACTGAAGGTTCATACTTAGTCCGTACAATTCACTTAATGGGCACCTAAGTTTACATTATGGCTCCCCAATCCCGTCATAGCTCTTGAATCTGGTTCATTACCCCCAAATCCACATCTTAGCCCCCAAAACCATATTATAGACCCTTAAATTTGGATCCTAAACCCCGAATCCCCATTATAGCCCCTAAATCTGGTTCATTGACACTAAATCTGCATCAAATCCCCCAAAACCACATTATAACCCCTTAAATTTGGATCCTAAAACTCGAATCCGCATTATAGCCCTCCAATCTATATCATAGCCTCAAAACCTGGTTCACAGCCCCCAAATCCACATCTTAGCCCTTCAATCCACAGCATAGCAACTAAATCTTCATCACAAAACCCGATTCTACATCAAATACTCCATCAAGTCCACATCATAGCCCTCATTAAGCCACTATAACCTCCAAAACTCCATCAATCCCATCAATTCCACCACTCATCAATCCATAACCCCCATCAAACTCAACCATAATCAACCACACAACATAAACAATTAATAAATGCTAAAATATTCAGCATAAAAAGAAGTTTCTTCTCAGAACCTCAAAAAAAAGTAAGATTCAGGCACAAGAAAAAGGTTGAAAGAATATTTTTTTAGGTAACAAAAAAAATTAAAAAATATAATTTAATGTACCAGAACCCATGGACATGTGTAAAAGTGGAGCATAGCTGTGTGCGTAAAATCGCACATTTTGTCATAAAAATACAAGCATGTGATCCAAGAATTGAGGGAAAAAAATTGATTTATTTGTAGATATGTAGGCACACGGCTCGTATGGTCGTGAATTGAGGAAGAAAAAGATGGAAAAATTTGTTTGTATTTGTGAAAGTTGCATTTGTGTTAGTGAAAAATTGAGGCTGTGTTGGTGTGCGGCGGCGCAAAATCCAACAAATTCGCACGCACACACCCGACAATTTTTATTTTAATTTCAATTTTCGTATAAAAGTTGAAAATTTTGAATTTTTGAACAGAAAATTTAAAATTCAAAAAATATTTTTAAAAACATCCCAAAAGTCAAACATCCAGCACAGCTCATGACAAAGAGATTGAAAAAAAATTTTAAACATGAGAAAAAAAAGAATCTCACAACCACAGCTGCAAAGACATCCACACAAAGATATTTTTTTCTGCGGCTCGAAAAGCACATTTTTTGTGAAAATTTTTCAAAAAAAATCCCAAATTAGGCGACAAAATCATCATCCATCGACTCACCATTATCCTTTTTGGCAATGCCGGTATTATTTTGTTCCTTAATTCCGCGTCTTTGATCCTTTCGTGCATCTTGTGGTTGTGCCTTCTGCGTCGTCAATTGCTGCTGCTGTTTTTCTTGTCCCTTTGGTTGTACCTTATTCTCCTTTGATTCCGATGATTTTCTTGGTGCTGCCGGTGCCGTCACGGGTACAGCTGGTGTCGTTGGTCCACCAACAACAGCGACTGCCTTATCCTTCTTCTTCTTCGTCACAACCGTCTCGAATTCAGTCACATCGTCCTGATCGTAGAATAATTCATAGCGATTTGCTATGCCAATGCCATATGAGTTCTCCATCGTCGTTCTGTGAATTAGCCGTACGATGGACTTCCTTTAATATTGAGCTATGCTTTTCGGTTAATTTTTTAACTGCAGGTTAAGTTCAACAAAAAAAAAAATTCACTAATTTTTTTTTTTAACTTTTAAAACACCCGAAAAATATTTCTTCTTCCAATCGTCGCGATTGAGAAGTCAGACTGATTTGATATTCTCTCTTTTTGCACTAACAAATGGCCGAACTCTCTCTCAATTCTTTTTTTTTTTACTCTCCCCCTTTTTGAGATTTTTTTTTTGTATTTATTTACAGACTTTATTTTTTTTTTGTTTCTTTGTGTTTGTCTCTCTTTAGACTTTATAAGCTTGACTGAGTGACTCGTGAATGTGTGTTGTATGTTCAAACGCGAATAACGAACTGAGAATTTTAATTTTATTTCACTTTTCTTTGCTCACGTTCTGAGTGTGAAGCTGTTCGGATTAAATGGAGATTTGGTATTGATAAAGCATGTGCTTGAGGTTCTTTGTTGATTGATGGGATCAACGGTAGGTGGCGTGGATATTTGAATTACTTAAGGCAGTTGATGATTAGTTTTTGAAGATTTGGGAAACTTTGCAGCATTATGTTGATTATGTTGTACTTAAACTTGTCAAAGGATTTGAAGAGGGGGGGGGGGGGGGGGTAGAAAAAAAATTAAATGGACAATTCAGAGGGAAAGGGGGGGGATTATTATGATTTTTTCATAAAACTCCTAGCAAAAAGAAGAAATTTCTGTTAACGTCGGGGGATGTGTCCCCTAAATCCCCCCTTTCCCCCCCCCCTTCTCTCCTGGTGTCGCGTCTAAATGCAGCTTAGGGGTCACTTATGACGTCCGAAATTAACGGTCATTTTTTAAAAAAACAATATATTTCCAGGAATTTCTATTATTCTTTTCTTCCTGAACCCCCAATTTGGACGTCATAAGTGAACGGCCCCTTAGATACTTATTGAGTATTGATTGTTGTTAGAACTGCAACAAGCCTTCGCTTCTGTAGCTGATTTCTAGTGCTGCATGGTTTTAGGTCTCCTATCCTGGTCACAGTCAAATGTTGTTTATATCCTAGAACAGTGATGGTCAACCCATGTGCCGCGGCACACTTGAAAATTCGAGAAATTCCACGAACCCTGTGCTACGTTCGCTTTTGGTTAAGGTTTTTCCATATTGTGTGCCGTGTCACAAAAAAGGTTGTCCACCACTGCCTTAGAGTAAACTAAAATAGTCTTTAGATTCAAGATTCCCTGGATAGCCAGTAAAGTACAATAAAGTGTTGAACTTAGTATGATTTATCCCACACATCTCTCTGGCTTTGTGACTGAGCGTAGCCAGCTGAAGATGCTTCGTAACGGAATAGTATAGTACTGGATATGAGACTTGCTTATTCTGTTCATTTTATTGAATTCCTTTAAACGCTACAGACTTTATTGTCACCAAAGGATAGGTTCAAATCCTACTGTTAATTCTTAATCTAGGTTGCGTGCATTGGTTGAGCGCATCCTTAGTCGTTAAACTCTCAGTAACCGCAAATTACCCTAGCGTAGCCCTGGATCACAATTAAACTGAATAGCTAAAGGTTTTTTTACTCACCTGAGCCTGATTAGGAAGACCAATCCCCTCATCTGAGCATACAAATGTCCTTTTTAATCGACCTCAAAAAAATCTTTTTTCGGTCCCACAAATCGTCTGAAAAACTCCTTAAAAAGTGAAATGAATTTAAGAAAATATTTGAGAGAGAGCGCGCAAAAAATTTTCTTTTTTTCAGTAGACAATTGAATTTTCATCCAGCCGCAGTTCCTCTGCATTAATTTGATAAAAACATTTTCTTTTATTGATTTGTAGACGCGTAAAATGTCAAAAATGACGAAAAACTATTTAATTTTTGCAATTTTTGTTGTATTTTTATGTCAATTTGGTGAGTTTTTGTGTTTTTGTTGTGAAAAGTTGAAATGAAAATTTTGCGCAGCGGTGGCAAAAAATTGAACCATTTTTTTATGTTTACAAATTTACCGCTTCAAGGTCAAGTCACATTTATGATAATTTTATCGAATCAATTTAATTTGCGTTGACTAAAGTCGATTTTATGTAAATTCATGAATACTAGAAGTTGTTGTCGTCAAGCATGACAAGTGAAATTAATTTTTTTCAATGGATTTTCCAGCTTATTCTCTCAGTTGTTATCATTGCAATTCAAATTTAGATGAAGGATGTGATGAAATGCAACCACCGATTCAAATTATGGTAAGCTAGTTTGTTTGTCTGTTCGTCCAGCTGTTTTCTTTTAGATTGTCTTTCTGGCTGTCCTTTAGATTTTCTTCTTCCTTCTAGAATTCATAATTGTCTAATTTATCCAGTTTTTATTCTCACTTAACTAGGAATGCAAATTCAACGAGACAACAAGAAGAAATCACCAAAAGTTGGCGAGAGCTTTAAAAGTTCCAATTGCTTGTTAGTATTTAGATGCAAATTTGATGTTTTTTAACGAAATTAATTTTAATTAAAACTTTTTCCAGCTGAATCCACAATGTACTGCTTGAGAGTCTTTCTAAATGATAGTAAGTATGACAAATTTAAAAAAAAATTTAGTGTAAATGCACCTGAACTTCCGCACTCTAGTGTGAAGACACTCGAACCTCAAAACTCTAGTTTTTTGACATCTGAACCTTGAAACCTTAGTGTGAAGGCACCTGAACCTCAAATCTCTAGTGTGAACGAACCTTAACCTCAAAACTCTAGTATGATGGCACCTGAACCTTGCAACTCTAGTCTGTAGGCACCTGAAACTCAAATCCCAAGTGTGAAGACATCTATCTGAACCTCAAAACTGTAATGTGAAGACACCTAAAGCTTGCAACTCTAGTGTGACGACACCTGAACCAAAAACTTCTAGTATGAACAAACCTTAACCTCAAAACTCTAGTATGATGGCACCTGAACCTTAAAACTCTAGTGTGAAGGCTCATGAACCTTAAATATCTAGTGTGAAGACACCAGAACCTTGCAATTCTAGTGTGAAGGCAACTGAATCTTAAAACTCTAGTGTAAAGACAAGGGCTCGTTCACTTATTACGTAACGCAAAAAAACGAGTTTTTAGACCCCCACCCTCCCCCTGTAACAAACCGTAACAAAATCTTAAGCCCCCCTTCCCCCCCTAGTGCGTTACGTAATAAGTGAACGAACCCCAACTGAACCGCAACACTGTAATGTGAAGACTCCTGAACCTAGCAACTTTTATGTTATGGCACTTGAACCCCAAAACTTTAATGTGAAGACGCTTAAATCTAGCAACCCTTGTGTGAAGAGACCTGAACCTCAAAAACTAATTTGTAAAGGCACCATAACCTTAAAATATCAATTTTCTTTCCAAATTTCAGAACATGGTGACAAACAGTCCTACCGAGAATGCTACGAAGACTATAAAGTATATCCACCATGTGATATGGTCACAAAGTCACTGACATCTGAAAATGATCACATCAGAGTTGATGATTGTGAAGTTTGTGAGCGAAATTTGTGCAATGGAGACAAGCTGTTGTCTGAATATGGAATCAGTGGAACTTTAAAGATGTTTTTTGATATTCGATTGGTTTTTATTTTGTTAAATGTAATTTTTTTGAATTTTTAAGACAATTTTGAATGTTTTTTCTAGTACAAAAATGAAATTTTGTGATTAAAAAAGCTTTTTTGGCTTGAATTTTGAAGCAATGACGATTTTTTCATAATTAAGATTTTTAATATTTAAATATTTAAGTAAAATAAACTTTTAATCAACAAATAAAAGCCGTTAAATTTTGAAATTTATAAAATTAAGCAATAAAAGCAATAAAATTATTTAACTTGAAATTATTTGAATTTATTTCTGAATTTTAAATTAAAAATTTATGTTCCAATGATTTTAAATGGAAGTGGACGTATGCCCTCGTCAGGTCAGGGAACGAGCTTAAACTGTGGAATTTCCAAACAATTGACTCAAAATTTTGAAAATTTCATCAACTTTTGCAACCGTTTCACTTAATTGCAAAATATTTTCGTTAAAATTTGTGATATTTTGGGTCAGATTTGTGAACTTTTCGTCTAAAATCGCAAAACTTCCTATCAAATTATTCAAATTGACATTAGTGTCGTCAACTTTTGATTCCAATGCTGTACATGTCACATATTTGATAGGTTCTGTCGTTGTTGTTGCCATTGTTGTTGTTGTTGTGGTTGCTGAGGCTTCCTCGATTGCCTTTTTGACTTGAAGAGCTCTCAAATCTTGAATTCGACGTGCAAAAGTATTTGAAAATTTAGAAACTTTGACTTCATTCTCCAAAATGTCAAGTTTATCCTTCAAAGCTACAGAAGTTAAATTTGCTGATTCAATTTCAAGGTTTTTAACTTTAAGCTCTAATGCTGAATATTCTGCAGAGGTGCATCGAGTTTTTGTTGCTTCAATGAGATTTTTGACTTCTACTTTATTATTCGATATGCCCGAGTCGATACAAAGATTAACATTAAGCAGCAAGGTATTCAGATTTGTCAGCTTAGCAAAAACATTTAAATCGACGTACGAAATTTTATTAAATTGTATATTAAGTTCTTCCAAGAGTGGATTGAAGTCAAATAAACCACTTTCCAATACTTCCAATGAATTTAATTGAATTGAAAGACTAAAAAGTCTGGGAAAGTCTCTCAAGTCACTCTGACAGGATTTCCTTAAGTCCTGTGCTGATAATTGCAATTGATCTGAGGTTCACAAAAGTTCTATTCATTCCACGTGGAAAATAAGGAAGTGGTTTAAATCGAATTGTAAAGTCTGCAACATTGTTATTAATATAGCCAGCAAGATGTGTTCCTACAAATGTATCATTGGTTCCTGTATCATTTGTGGTTGAGCTGACAACACTTTGGACTTCACATCGATAAACGTTGCCTACATTAGTCCACAGAGAGTTTACGAATTGACAGTTATAAGTATCAGCATGTGATGTAGCTATAAGACCTGTGGCGATGCTGATAAAGGCACTTGTGGAAGGTTATAAAGAAAGAAAAAATAGAAATTGAATGAAAATTTAATAAAAATTTGAGAAATCAACCAAGAACCAAGCGTCAAAAACCAAGAACCAAGAACCATGAACCAAGAACCATGAACCAAGAACCAAGAACCAAGAACCAAGAACCAAGAACCAAGAACCAAGAACCAAGAACCATGAACCAAGAAACAAGAACCAAGAACCAAAAACCAAAATCCAAAAACCAAGAACTAAGAACCAAGAATCAAGAACCAAGAACCAAGAACCAAGAATCAAGAACCAAGAACCAAGAACCAAAAACCAAGAACCAAAAACCAAGAACCAAGAACCATGAACCAAGAACCATGAACCAAGAACCAAGAACCAAGAACCAAGAACCAAGAACCAAGAACCATGAACCAAGAACCAAAAACCAAGAACCAAGAACCAAGAACCAAGAACCAAGAACCATGAACCAAGAAACAAGAACCAAGAACCAAAAACCAAAAACCAAAAACCAAGAACTAAGAACCAAGAATCAAGAACCAAGAACCAAGAACCAAGAACCAAGAATCAAGAACCAAGAACCAAGAACCAAGAACCAAGAACCATGAACCAAGAGCCAAAAACTACTTACATGATCGCTTTAAACATTTTATTACTAGTTTTTAAACTAAAAACCACACAATTCACTGAGTTAAAGCACAGTTCAAGCTTACGATTCAATAAAATTGTCCTAAAGTCAAGAGACTTAAAACTGAAGCAATGAAAATTTAGATTCAGCTTTTATATAAAAAATTTCCTATTACGGAGTTCACGATTTTCGACAATTTTTCACGACTCACACGATTGGTGTTTATTGCTCGATTTATTAACTTCCTGTAAAATTGACAAGGAATTGAGGACGTTGATAATTTATTTGAAATTCATCGTTTTCAATGGAAATTTCCATTTATGGTATTAAAAAAATAATAATTTTATTGTGATTTTAAAATCGCTCATCGCTAAGGGCCTAGATAGAAAGTTTTGGAGGAAGGGGGGGAAGGATTTGAAAAAAGCTATGGCAAATTGACCAAATTTTTCCAAAGAGTAAGGTAGATCCCCTTCATATGTCTTCACCCTCTATTCATCTCTTAATTTTAAGCCAAAATTTCAGGACTTTTGTCCAATTTGGAGCTACCCGGTTGGACCATGCACTAGTCAAAGTGTCCCAAGTAGCTGTAAAAATAATTGAACTTGTCAGAAGGAAGACTGAAGATTGGTCGGTTAGATCTTGAACAACTAGAGTGGATGTTAAGCAATAAAATCCAATTGTGGCTACAATTTTGACGAAAGCGAAACATGAGCGCATTGCTTACCGGCTGCAGTCAAGAAAGTTTCAAAAGAGGAAGGACCATTTTGGACTAATAACCCTCTCCTCCCCTTAAACTCTTACATTTTTAAAATACTTGTTTAATTTGCTAGAGTTTTTTGGAGAAAAACATACCAAACACTCCCCAACTCCCAAATCCGTCGGGCTGAAATCAAGAATAAGATTCAAAAAAGAGTATTTAAATGAAGTTTTGATTATCTTTATTTAAAATAAATTCAAAAATAGATTCAAGGAAGTTCCTTTAATATTTGAATTAATTCATTAACTTTAGTCACAGTTGCACTCAATTCCGATAACATTGCCTCAATTCTTGTGATATTTTGGCTTAAAATGTTGAAATTCGGTTCGAGTGCTAAGCATGCGTCGTATTTTATGCTTCTTGTCGTTGTTGTTGGTGCTTGCGTTGTTGTTGTAGTAGTTGTTGTAGTTGTTGTGGCTTCTTCGAGTGCTTTTTTGGCTTGAAGAGCTCTCAAATCTTGAATTCGACGTGCAAAAGTGTTCGAAAATTTCGAAACTTTGACTTCGTTCTCCAAAATGTCAAGTTTATCCTTCAAAGCTACGGAAGTTAAATTTGCTGACTCATTCTCAAGGTTATTAACTTTAAGCTCTAAAGCTGAATACTCTGCTGATGTACATTGAGCTTTTGCTGTTGCAACGACATTCCCAACATTTGATGGAGTATTTACAGCTGACAAATTAATGCAAAGATTCCCATTAAGGACCAAAGAACTAAGTTTAGTCAGCTTAGCAAAAGCATCGAAATCGATGTACGAAATTTTATTGTAACTTAAATAAAGTTCTTGAACAAGTGGATTAAAGTCAAATAAGCCTTTTTCCAGCACTTCCAATTGATTTCCATGCAAGAAAAGATTTAATAAATTTGGAAAGTCTATCAAGTCATGTTGATGGACTTCCTTTAGGCCAGTTTTATAAAGTTGAATTCCTTTGAGATTTGGAAAAACTTTACTTAATCCACGTGGAAAGTAAGGAGCTTGGATCATAATGGTTGAGAAAGACAAAACATCGTTGTTATTAAAGCCATCAAGATGCGTTCCTGAAATTGTGTCGTTGGTTCCTGCATCATTTGTAGTTGAATTGACTACACTTTGGACTTCACATCGATAAACGGTGCCTAAAGTACCCCATGCATTACGTATGAATTGACAGTTAAAATTGTAAGCTTGTGATGAAGCTATAAGTGCTGTGGCTATGCTGATGAAGGCATCAATGGAAAGATAAAAAGGAAAAAAATTAAATAAATTATGAAGAACCAAGAACCAAGAACCAAGAACCATGAACCAAGAACCAAGAACCAAGAACCAAGAACCAAGAACCAAAAACCAAGAACCAAGAACCAAGAACCAAGAACCAAGAACCAAAAATCAAGAACCAATGAACCAAGAATCAAGAACCAAGAACCAAGAACCAAGAACCAAAAACCAAGAACCAAAAACCACGAACCAGAAAGAACCAAGAACCAAGAACCTATAACCAAGAACCAAGAATCATGAACCAAGAACCAATGAACCAAGAATCGCTTACAAGATCGCTTTAAGCATTTTATTTCCAATTTTTCAGCTCAAAAACCAAAAAACCTAATAAAATGTTTTTAATAAAAATTTAAAAAAAGGTTTGCGAAGTCAATGAACAGCTAGCAAACTACTAAAGCTATGGATAATCTAAAACTGAAGCACAAACTGCTGATGTGCTTACTTTATGCAGCAAAAAATAAAAAAATCCAACACGACTCGCACGATAAATGACGAAAAGTTTAATTACTTGTGCTGTTTATGGCTATGTGATAAGGTTTAGGGGACAATGTTTGGACTTTTTTATGGATTTGGTTGTTGTTTATTTTTGACATAACCATCCCGGCCCTCACTCCACCCCTAAAACTTTTTTTCATAAAAGTTTTTTGATTTTGCTTTAAAAATTTGCAATTTATTCAATTTTTCTAAATTGACATTCTTATAATGTGAAGATGATTAGAGGAAACACCTGCCTGTCAATTTAAACCAATAAATTCATTCGCCACTTTTCACAATTTTTAAAATTTCCTCCAATTTTCTCTCGATTTTCTCAAATTTTCCATCAATTTCGTCGAACTTTTCCTCAAGTTTTGCTTCAATTTCTCCAAATTTCCTCTCAACTTCCTCAATTAACTTTTCCAATGTCTTTTTCGTGCTCGCTCGGAAAACTTTTTCGTCAATTTCCATCTTGTCGATTTTTTTGAAGGCAAAAGTTTTAAAATTAATCAAATTTTCCTCAAAAACTTCCAATTTTATGTCAAAATTTTCATCGTCGAGTTTTGAGATTTCAGTTCTTGATTTGGGGCTAGTTGATGCTGTATCTGTTGATGTTAAGCTCACTTCCTTTAAATTTGCAATGTTTCTGTCCATTTTTGAAACAGTTTTGGTCAATTTTTCGTCAAATTTTGAAACTTTTTCATCTAAAATAGTTTTAAGTCCTTGAAAATGCCCACAGTCAGTTCCATTTGTAGCTTGAGCCACCAAATCTTTTAAATTTGCAGCCAAACCATCGACTTTCGATTCAAGTGCTTCAAATTTTGTAAAATTTTGAAACCAAAAGATCATTTTTTGAAGTTCTTCTTGCTTTTCCATGTCAATTTGTACAGATTTTAAGCCTTGCAGCTTGTCTAGGACGAAATTTTGAATTCTTAACCTCATTATTCAAGTTTTCAAGTTTTTCCTTAAATTTTTCTAAATTTAAATTTTTCGACTCAATTTCAAGGTTTTTAACATTTTGCAATAAATTTGAAAAATCTGAATTTGTGCAGTGCGATTTGACAATTTTGATGATGTTCTGGACCTCTGTTGGATTGTCTTCAGCCTTCATGTTGACACAATTGTTTGATTCAAGGTACAACGTCTTTAACTTAGGTAAATTATCAAAAACATTCGAGTCAATATGCGAGATTTTGTTGGATTTTAAATAAATGTAATCTAAATTTGGATTAAATTTAAATAAATCTTTTTCTAAAACTTCCAAACTGCTGATGTACAAATAAAGATTAGCTAATTTTGGGTACGGTCTTAAGTCACTCTGATGAATTTCCTTCAAACCAGTGCCGCGAAAATAAATTCCTTTAAGATTCTTCAAAAATTTAGCTATGCCACGTGGAAAATAATGAATCTGTCCTTTGGCAACATTATAAAAAGCCCCAACATTGTCGTCATTATGGCCAGCCAGATGAGTTCCAGATATGTCATAAACTTGTGCTTCATCTGGTGAAGTTATAATGGCAGAGTTTGATACTAAGCAGTAGTAAGTTGTTCCTAACGTCCCCCATGCACCAGCTTTATAGTCACATTCAAAAGTAGCTGATTGTGAGGAGCCAAAGAGAGCTACAGCTATGCTGATGAAAGCACTAGAAGAATAAGAAAATAAAATTCAAATTTTGTAAGTGATAGTTGCAGTGTTGTCCAAACTGTGTGCTGCGACACACTATTGCCGCGACGCTGAGTTGTGGCTCACCGAGGCTCGTAGCCAGTTTGGGGAGGGGGGATTTTGGGGACAAATCCCCTAACGTAAACAGAAATTTCTTTATTTTGCTAGGGTTTTTATGAAAAAATCACAAAATCCCCCCCCCATTAAATTTTCCATACAAAAAACTTTTTATCCCCCCGCTTCAAATTCTTGGCTACGCCCCTCACCGCTAAGGTGTGCCGTGGCTCAAAAAGTTTGGATAACCCTGCAATTGGGGGGGGGGGGGAGGTCAAGGCCAATGTTATTGTACGCTGTAATAAGAATTTGACTTACATGACTAGCTTTACCATTTTGACGTCTACAATCACAAAAACACATAAAGTGCTTTCAAGAAAATATTCAATATTTTTTGGACAATTCAAGGAACGGATCACAGCTGCGTCTTAATTGTCTGAAACACAACTCGAATAACTTAAAATTAAAACTGAATCCAGAACCGCAAATTAATCATCTTTTATACAAAGAAAACTCTCAACTCATTTTTGAGAGAATTTAAGTTGCTGATAAGACAGTTCTGCATCTTTAATTCTGTGGATGAATGGGAATCACCGACGAAAACTTCATATTATAGATAAGAAGTATGAGTTGATTTTGATGCTGTGCTGATGACTTTTGTAGTCATTTAATTAATATTTTTGGAGTTGAAGCTTAATCAGCAGAGGCTTTCCGAGATTCCCTAACTCAGCTACAACCAAATTTGTAAATAAATGTCCAGGAAATCGACTGCTGATCCACAGCAATTCAATCCAATTTTTAAGAAACTTTAAAACCAAAAAGAAAAAAAAATTTTTGTTTGCAATTTTATTGAATTTCACTTTTAAAATCTGGAAAATTGACAACTTAACGATAATAAGACGATTAAGGCAGACCTCTTTAGGAATGAACACTTTTCGAAGCTTTCAAAATTTCCTCAAATTTCCTTTCAATTTTCTCAAATTTTTCATCAATTTTCCTCTCAACTTCCTCGATTGACCTTTCTAATGCCATTTTCATGCTAGCTTGGAAAATTTTATTCTCAATTTCCATCTTGTCGATTTTTTTGTAAGCAAAAGTTTTAAAATTGCTCAAATTTTCCTCAAAAACTTCCAATTTAAAGTCGAAAAGTTTAACTTTTTCATTGAATTTTGTTGTTCTGCTTCCGGGTGATGTGTCATGTGCATCTGTTGATGTTATGCTCATACTGTTTGGTCCTGTAAAGTGTCCACAGTCAGTTCCATTTGAAGATTGAGTCATTAAACTGTCGATTTTTGATTCAAGTGCTTCAAATTTTGTAGAATTTTGAAACCAAAAGATCATTTTTTGAAGTTCTTCTTGCTTTTCCATGTCAATTTGTACAGCTTTTAAGCCTTGCAGCTTGTGTTGGACGAAATTTTCAAATTTTGAATTCTTAACCTCAATTTCCAAGATTTCAAGTTTTTCCTTGAATTTTTCTAAATTTAAATTTTTCGACTCAATTTCAAGGTTTTTAACATTTTGCAATAAATTTGAAAAATCTGAATTTGTGCAGTGCGATTTGACAATTTTGATGATGTTCTGGACTTCTGTTGGATTGTCAGCAGTATCTTTGTTGACACAAATATTTGAACTAAGGTACAAACTCTTTAACTTTGTCAGCTTGTCAAAAACATTCGAGTCAATATGCGAAATTTTGTTGGATTTTAAATAAATGAAGTCCAAATTTGGATTAAATTCAAAAAGATTTTCTTCCAGTACTTCCAGCTGATTATTATCCAAATAAAGACTTGTCAACTTTGAAAATGGCTTTAAATCACTTTTGTGGATTTCTTTCAGTCCCGAGTTCACAATGTGCATTCCTCGAAGATTCTTAAAAACTTTGTTCAAGCCACGTGGAAAATAATGAATTTTTCCTTTACCAACATCATGAAAAGACACAACATTGTCGTCATTTTGACCAGCCAGATGAGCTCCTGATATGTCATCAACTTTAGCTGCATCAAGTGACGTTATGCCTGCATCATTTATGACTTCACAATAGTAGATTGTTCCTAAAATCCCCCAACTTCCGGTTGTATATTTACATTGAAAAGAAGCTGATTGTGAGGAGCCAAACAGAGCTACAGCTATGCTGATGAAGGCACTAGTTGGAAGAAAGGGGAGAAATTTGTAAGTGATAGTTGCAGTGCTGTACAAAATGTGTTCCGCGACACACTTTTGCCACGACGCCAAGGGTACGGAACTGATGAAATGATCAAATGGTTTCAATCAGTTCCGTACCCTTGCACGACATTAAGTTGTGGTTTATCGCTAAGGCGTGTTGAGGCTCAAAAAGTTTGGACAACCCTGCAATTGGGGTTCAGAGTCAAAGCTTCATTACGCGAGTGACTCAAATTTTGCAATATAAAGTTTAGACTTACATGATTAATTTCACCATTTTGATGGCAAACGCAGGCAATTATTGAAAAAGTATGAATTTAAGACACAGCTGCTAACTTGTTAAGAATTGACCAAAACTTCAGATGACTTAAAACTGATGCCAGAACAGCACATAAAATGCTTTTTATATCAAATTGCTCTCCCCTCTTAAGTTTTAGGAGCATTTATGTTGCTGATAAGTCTGGGGCCGTTCACTTATGACGTCCAGAGGGGGGGAGGGGGGGAGGATGGATTGAGGGGGGGAGGACGGATTGGGGGGGGGGAGATGGGGGGGGGGGGGGGGGGGAGAGGGGGGGGGGGGGGGGGTAGAGGGGGGGGGGGAGGTTGAAGAGTCAGGGTCAGATAGAAAAGAACAATAGAAATTCCTAGAAATTCATTATTATTTTTTGAAAACTAATCGTCAAATTTGGACGTCATAAGTGAACGACCCCTAATGTCCGCATGTTTAATTCTGTGGCTAAATGGGAATAACCGACGACATTGTTGATAAGAAATTTGAGCTGATTTTGATGCTGCTCGACAATATTTGAAGCTTTTCATATTTTACAGCATAGCAAGTTCCATCAACATGCCAAGAATCTCTACAAAACTTCGTCTACATCTGCGCGACTTTTCTTCATCATTTTTCGACATTCTTGGTGCTGTAAAGTTCTAAACTGTCACAGAAGATTCTCAACCATCGAACGAAAAGGATCAAAAAAAAGTCTTCAATTAACGCCTAGAAATGGACTTCCTACTCTCAAAAATTCCAAGAGTTTATAAAGTCTGCAAGTGCTGCGACCTCAAAACTGGAAATAAAATTTTTGCATCCGTTTTGTCGTCGTTTAAAGTTCTATTGTTGATTGTCATGTGGTACCGGCTGTACACTTTGGATGACACTGTTGATACCGTTTTGACAGCATTTGATGGACCGGCAGCGTCAAAAGTTGAGGAGAAAATTGGTATGTGTGAGGAGCTAGAAGGTGGATTATTGTTGTGAGGGAAGAAATTTTGTGATTTTTATTATGAAGAAAATTTGAGAAAAAAATTAAAAATTTTGAAAAAATTAACCGTGCGAATAGTTAAGAGGTAATTTTAGAATTGCGGGCTGATAGTTTTATGCAAACTGGAATGGATAGCAAGAACTAAATGCGAATTTATTAAGAGTTGGAAACTTTGCGATGTTTTAAAAGTTGGAAGGAATGTTTCGAAGATCGAGCTGAAAAAAACTTAAAATGGGTAAAAATTCCTAAATTGAAGAACATAGAAAATTGGAAGGAAAAATAATTTGTTCGTAAAGTTGAAAGGGACGATTACGAAAGTCAGGCTGATTTTTTTTTATTTTAAATATTTGATCAAAAAAAATCATTAAATCCTCAATTCATAATTTAACTTTTGACATTCCCACCAGATTACCTGATCTCTTTAGAAGCTATCATTGTTCTAGTCGTCATTCTAGTTCCAACATTAGTTTGCCTCCTTTTCATCAAAGGAATCAACGATGTAAGTTGCAAAACCCTCAAAAATTCATTAAATTCTCTAAAAATTCCCACATTCCAGCAAAACACATACTACATGCTGCCATACATCTACATGTACACCATCCCAGCTATCCAAATTTTGTTGCTCGCATTCTTCAGCATTTTCCTCATTTTCTTCTACATCAGCTTCATTCATCACATTGTGTTCTTCGTGATTGTTGCTGCTTTACTGGGAGGAGCCGTCGCTTACGTTCCCATCTGTGCTTATTCATTGTATCGTGAGATTGAGGAAGGTAAAATGCAGAATTTGGAAGGAGTTGGAACTGATGGATATGTCTCATAATTAAATACGTGTTAGTGCTACTTTACAACCTAAAATAACCTCAAAAATTCAGTATTGAAGGACAATAATCATAAGCGGTCAATGACTTTACTCTCAACTTAGTTTGACTTACTTCAACCATATAAAGCTATATTAATGTTAAAAATAATTAAAGTATTAAGCATAAAACCACCAAAGAAGCTACAAAATTAATAAAATATTAGTTAAAACAGTTTCTCAACTTTTGACTTATTTACGGATGCACCCCAACCACCATCTCGAATTCACTTCCGCACAACTGTCAATAAGAAGTAAACATCAATGTCAATCCTCGCTGTCGCCACACTGTCCACAATTTATAGATTTTTCTCGCCGTTCTTGTTCTTATCATCTTTACTGCGTAGTAACATGCATTCTTGGACTTGATGATAACCCAATAGCAAGCTGCTGACTATAAAAATTCACATTTTAGACTCGCAATAAAATTTCATAATTATCAATTCAAGTTTTATTTTTAGAATGGCAGTCAACAAGTCATTCCTGATCTATCCCAAAATTTAAGTTGTTTTTGACGCCACATTGTCTGTGTTCTAAAGTCGCAGACTTTCAGTCGCTGATTTTTTTTTTTGCTTCTTTTTCCTTTTGATTCTCAAATGTGCGTAGAGAATTTAATCAGAAGATTTGTTGTTTTTTTGTCGAATGTGAGGAATTGGAGATGATCCCGGGAAGCACAAGTCGCTGATGGATTTGATTTAAATCTGGCGTGGCTTTAGCTTGAAACTGGATTCGATTTAAATCTGGAGTGGCTCTGGCATGGAGCTGGATTACATTTAAATCTGGCGTGGCTCTGGCATGGAGCTGGCATTGAGCTGGATTTGATTAAAATATGGCGTGGCTCTGGAATGAAGCTGGATTTGATTAAAATATGGCGTGGCTCTTGCAAAGAGCTAGATTTGATTCAAATCCGGATTCACGCAAAAGCCACGCTAGCATGGCGTTGGATTTATGATCGATTAACCGACGCTTGCCGTCCGGGAAAGAGTCAGCTGAAGCACATCTCATTCTGCAATGTTTTTAAGTCCTGAAGTAGTCGATAAAAAGTGTTTAGAAGCAATAAAACAATCGAAAGCATCGAATTCTATGCTGCAAAACATTGAAAGTCCTTCAAAGTGTTGATGTTTTTCAATTTGAATTTTTTAAAGCCGTTATAGCAGATATGATCTTTACATTCTAAGCTGGTATTTTAAAGATTAGTTGCGATTTTAAATTATTTTGGGCAGCTTGAGATATGTCCCGAACCCAACGTCGCAAACCTTATCCTTGGGTAGGTTTTTAAGCAAATTTGGTAAATATCCTCAAGTTTTGCCTCAATAGCTCTAAAATTTGACTAATCTCAAATTCCTACAAATCCATTTCATTTTATCAAGCAAATTATTCAAATTGATCAGCAAATCAAATGCAATTTTCACCCCATAAACTAACATTCTATCAATAAATCAGCATAACTGCCCATAATATTGAGGTTAGAACTTCCAAACTGATCAAAACTTGCGATAACTTTAACTTCCAGCCAATCAAATTCATTCTTAAATGTGAAAATTTTGTATAAAACCGGAAGAAACTTTTCACAATTTTCTTTAACAAACTGTCGAGTGAACATGAAGGAAGTTCTCCTTCTAGTGGCTCTGCTGGTTCCTCAAATCCGTGGTGACATTTTCAATTTAACGACTGCAAAGTTTGAAGTTCTTGCCGTTCAGTGTCTAAAGTTTGGTAAATTTTTTGGTGACGTGATTGATAAAGGAAGTGGAGTTCGTGATGGAATTGTTAATGTGGCTGTTGCTGATTATTCTGATAACTTAGATGTGAATTGTTTGATTAGAAATGGATTGATGAAAATTAGTGAAAAAGTTGTGATTTTTGGTGTGACGAAGTTGACTTTTGAGTTTGCTGGAACTGAGCCGGATTATCTTGTGTATGTTCAGGACTATTCGGAAAATGTGAGTTTATTTTCAATTTTTTTAATTTTTTCAATTTTTTCAATTTTTTCAATTTTTTTCAATTTTTTCAATTTTTCAATTTTTCCAATTTTTTCAATTTTTTCAATTTTTTCAATTTTTTCAATTTTTTCAATTTTTTCAATTTTTTCAATTTTTTCAATTTTTTCAATTTTTTCAATTTTTTCAATTTTTTCAATTTTTTCTATTTTTTTTTTTTTCAAAACCAGAACAACCTCAGCGCAATCGGTCAAAAATACTACAACAGCATCAAGCCATCCACAAAGTCAATCATCCTCTCAAGCTTCTCCAACCAAGCTGACTTTGAATCCTCAAACAACATGCAGCATCAAGTCAACTCCTTCTACAAGTCCATAAACTACGCGAATCCATTAATCCTGAACATCTACGGTGCCTCACATTCAATCCACAAATACATCAAGACACACGACCATTACAGCTACAAAAAAGTCAACAGATTAACCAAACACGATGAATACCGTCCATTAATCGACAATTTGAAGATCTCGTACCAAGAAGCTCTGCCTTACTCGTACCTAGACGATGACAGCCACATCATTGGAGTCGATGGAAACTTGATCAATGAATTCTGTAAGCACACTGGACTTGACTATAAAATTGTCAATGAACATGATGGACAGCTGTTGGAAGTCCCACCATCAGTAAAATTTGACATCAACTTAAACAGACGAGCAGCAACTGACAATCTAAAGGCACACGACATCGCCCATCTCTATGACACTAGTCCAGATCAGTGCCTTTTGGCACCAAGGGACATCGCCGTCTACAAAGCATTTTCGAATCCATTTGACAACTTTGTGACAACCTTCTTGATCTCTACCGTCATTCTGATTGCTGTTCTATGGAAGTTTATGAAATGGCTGCAGGATGAGGAACTGTCATTAGCCGACCTAATCATCTCAATGCTCAAAGTCTTCATTGGACTAGCAATTGATGATAATCGATGGCGTTACTGGTCGATGAAGGAACGATGCTTGCTGATGCCATTCCTATTCATGTCCATCATCCTGATTGCACTTTATCAGTCATTCCTGATCTCAACATTGATTGTGGAACATCCAATGAAGTCTGTACGGTCAATTGAGCAGCTCAACAAGTCAGACACTCAAATTTACGAATATTCCGACGGAATTCACAATTTTGAGGATGGGAAAATTGTAAACTTAGTTCCAGTCAACAGCAGTAAGCATGCAATGTTGATGCTGCCTGAAAATTATGACAAGAACCTCGCGTATGCTGTCCGGTGTCGATTTGCTGAAGATTTTGTAAAATCTAGAAGGAACATGCAAGAAAAGCGGATTTTATTTGACGTCCTTGAGGATCCTCAGTACCCAAGAGCCTACTCAACCTACGCCATAGCTGATGACTTTCCATACAAAAATAAATTCAAGTTCTCAGTGATGGCACTTGAGGAATCTGGCGTGACTAATTTTTGGACTAAACAACTCATCCGTGACCGGTTCCCAAAGCATCCAAAGAAGGAGGACAATGGCTACAATTTCCTTGGAATTATGATTTTTCCGTTCCTTTTGATTTTCGGTGGAATTGGAATCAGCTTTGGGTCATTTGTTATGGAAGGGATACATAGTCGGTACTCCGAATGGGCGATCGAATGGATGATTAAGTTTAGGATTTTTGAGAATATTTTAGTCGGTGAGATCAGGAAGAAGAGGATGATTATGGTTGAACCAATGGGTGGGGTTGGTGGGGGATGGGATGGGAAGATGAGGACGATGAGCATTTAAGGGGGTTGCTGGGGGACTGCTAAAGGGTGGTAAGATATGCTTCGAGGTGCTAAGGAAGTGCTAAGTGATAACATTGAGGTTATGGACACTAAACTTGTGGATTTTTTGAGTAATTGTTGCTTTATTTACTGTAATTTGAATATTTTGAGTGAAAATAAATGTTTTTTGGTGTGAAACAGCAAAAAAATAAGTTTTAAACTGAATTTAAGATAGCCTTCAACCTTTGGTTGATTTCTAGCTTATTATCATGATTTTCAGACTCCATTTTGTGGATCTTGTTCATCAACTTTACCTGGACGCTGTCAATTCCTGCAAGTTTTGCCTCAATTGCTTCCATTTTCTTCCCAAACTCCTCAATTAAAGTCACAATTGCTGCAAAATTCTGATTATTTGATGACTCAATGTTGTTTAATGTTGTGGTCGTGTCTTGACTGAATGTTGAAGCTTTTTGGATTATGTCTTCAACTTTGTCTTCAAAGGACTTAGATCTGATCATCAATCCATTCATGGTAGCTGAAATGTGATCAACTTTGAAGCTTATCGCTGAGCATGTCTCAAAATTGATATTTTGCATTTTCTTTGGACCTTCTGTTGATGTAGCAATCTCCTTTCTATCCTTTAAAACCTGAACCTTGTCTTTGAAAAAGTTGGCAAATTTTGACTTTTTAACTTCACTGTCCAAACTGTCAAGCTTAACTAAGTTCAACTCAACCTCGAGACTTTTGACTTTTTGCTCTAAATCTGCAAACTCTGAATTTGTGCATTTATCTTTTGCTGCTTTGATGACATTTTGGACTTGTGTTGAGCCACTTACAGCTGCCATGTTAATGCACAAGTTAGATTGAAGAAACAAATACTTTAACTTTCTCAATTTGTCAAATACATTCGGATCAATGTGGCTGATTTTGTTGGAATTTAAGCTGATTAATTCCAAATTTGGATTGAACTCAAATAAATCCTTTTCTAAAACTTCCAAATTACTTGAATGTAGATGAAGATCCTTCAATTTTGGAAAGACTTTCAAGTCATTTTGATGGATTTCCTTTAGTCCAGTGCCGGTTATAAGAATTCCTTTAATATACTTAAAGAAGTTGTTAAGTCCACGTGGAAAATAATGAGTTTGTCCCAAATTTGAAATATAAAAACCCTCGACATTGTGGTAGATGTGGCCAATTGTATGAGTTCCAGTTATGTCATCAATGTCTGCTCCATCATTTGAAGTTATGCTGACCAAATTTTGGACATTGCACCAATAAATTGAGCCCAAAACTGTGTTCCAAATGCTCTTATTATATTTACAGTTGAACGACACAGATTGTGCAGCACTAAAGAATGCTAAAGGCATCAAAATGAGAAGTCTAAAGGAAGTAAGGAGATTAAAAAATCAGGAAAAAATTTAAAAATGTCAAACAGCTTTACTTACTTATCAATTTTAACCATTTTTCGTAAATGATTAGCTTAAAATAAAGCTTTTAAAATATATCAAGCAAGTCACAGCTCTCAGCGCCTCCAAAAATGTCTTCAAATCCGAACAAATGTTTTTAAACTGATCTAAACTCGACTCATTTTTTGAGAGTAATTCTGACTGATAAGGGGTCGTTCACTTATTACGTAACACTTTTGAAAAAAAACGATGTATTTTTGACAATTTGAAAAAAAGATTTTTAAAAGAACATTTGTGGGAACGAAGTGGAGGGGGGGGGGGGGGGGGGTTGGTGGGGGAGGGGGGGGATTGGTGGGGGAGGGGGGGATTGGTCGGGGAGTGGGGGATTGGTCGGGGAGGGGGGGATTGGTGGGGGTTGTTGGGGGCTGATGGGGGCTGGTTGGGATTCGTGGGGATTGGTGGGGGTTGTTGGGGGCTGGTTGGGGTTGCTGGGTACTGGTTGGGGTTGTTGGGGGCTGGTTGGGGGTTGTTGGGGGGCTGGTTGGGGTAATGAAGGAGGGTTAGAGTTGTTGGGGGTTGGGGGGAGTTCGTGAGACATCACATAAACCTGCGTCAATAAACTCAATAAACTGATCTTTGAGAGAATTTTTGCTACTGATAAGTCAGGTTCGTATTTGAGTTCTGTTGATGAGTGGGAAAAACCGAAGACACTCAAAAAAGCTGATTGTGATGCTGTTATAAAAGATTCTTATTATTATGACGTCCGGGATTTAGGTAAGGGGGGGCACTATGCAAAAAAATGGGACATCATTCATGTCGACAGGTTTTAATTAGTTTTATGGTCGAATTATGTTCTCTGTCCGTTGAAAACAAAAGCAGATGGTTAGATTAGAATGGGGAGCATTTTAAGCATAATTCAGGTTTTGAGGTTAAGAATGAGAAATTGATTGAAATGAGGTTATGAGCAGTTGATTAAGAACCAAATTTGCTGTTGTTTTAAACGGAACAGTTAATTTATTGTTTGCATTCTAAATTTTTACTTCAACTCAGCAGCGAAGCCAATGAATGGACAAATTTTATTGTATGAAAAATTATGAGAAGGATGGGGAAAGGGGGGGGGGGGCTTGGCTGGTTTTAAATCCAAATTTAGCTTCGTCACTGCTTTGTCTTAATTATCATGGTTTTCAGTCGAGTTTCAATCAAGTTTGCATTGACCTTTAACAGCTTTGATGATGTTTTGAACTTCAGTTGGATTGTCTTCAACTGCCATGTTGATGCAAATATTGGAATTAAGCTTCAAGGTTTTCAATTGAGGAAGTTCATCAAATACATTTGGATCAATTTGTGAAATTTTATTAGAATACAACTCAATCCATTGAATCTTTGGATTAAACTCGAACAAATTCTTTTCAATTACTTCCAATTGACAATTGCTCATGTGAATATGAACTAAATTTGGAAACTCTTTTAAATCATTTTGATGAATTTCCTTCAATCTACGTCTAGAAATTTGAATTCCTTTAATATTTTTAAAAAATTTACTAAAACCACGTGGAAAATAGTGAATGTGACCAAATGGAAAATAAAGTGCATCAACATTGTCATTGTTGTAGTCAGTCTGATGTGCACCAATTATTGATTGAGTGCTGTATCTGGTGAAGTTATTATCAAAGAATTTTGGACTTTACAGTAATATCTATTGCCAAAAACTCTGTTCCATAAGCCATACACATATTCACATTGAAATGATGATGATTTTGTAGAATCAGAAAAGATTAAGCATGAGAGAAGGCTTTTGGAACTAAAGATTAGAAAACAATCAGATTCGCGAAACAAATAAAAAATTACAGTATTATTTTAGACATCCTAAAGCCATAGTGAAGCTCCTGCTTACAGTTATTTAATGAATTGTCTACAAACTGAATTCAAAACAGCACATTTATTGACATTTGTGACTCAGGGGGAGGAAGGGAGTGGGGGGGGGGGGGGTTAAAAGTTTGGTTTTGGTCATTAAATCTATTTTCTTATTATTTATTTGTCGACGTTACCGTCCGGAAGAATTAGTATTTATACATGTTTTACTTTTTACATTGATTTTACAGGCTCTCGTTTCAATCTTCTGTGGACATGACGTGATACTTTTCAGGTCCGTTCTGACAATATTCCATTATAAGGTAATCTTGTAGCTCTCGTTCCTATTTCTCCCGCTACACTTCAAGTTCCTGATCCGTTCCTTAATCCAAAGTTGCCCAAAATGCCCAATTATGGCTTGATCTCGTACATTAAGCAGTCGAAGTATCTAAACTTCTGAAAAAGAACAAATTTGGAAATGGCTGGATTCGAACCGACGACCTTCGAGATACCATACCAAATTTGAGCCAAGCGCCTTACCTATTCGACCAGCAAAGCACTTAACTGCTTAACTGCTTTTGTATGATTCTATAAAACCTTTTACGAACTTGATGAGGGGTAGGCGTGTAGCCAGGAGGGTCTTGTCCCTTCCTTAAACGTTTTGAACAGCAGCGAGAGCACGACCTAAAACGCTTAAGAGGGGGACAAAACCCTCCTGGCTACACACCTGATGAGGGTTTTGGTTTTAAAATATCTCATTTTAAAATGATCTAGACTAGGCTGTCTATCAGTTTTTGACATCCGGAATAAAACTCTGAAAAATTTTAAAGCATTTTCTAAGAAAAATAGGTACAAAAAAGTAGGAAATTAAGGATTTTAGGCGGGACGTCTTTCAAAATTTGCACTTAAAAGAGAGCAGTTGGACAGTCTAATTCAAAAATATGATGGGGGTGTATATCTTCAACGGGTACTGATAATCTACTTCTTTACTCAAAAACGGAAGTCATGAGAAGTCAACCTTTCTGTCAATGTTGGAGGGTCCATAGTGTGATGGGGGAAAGGGATGGAGTTTGAAGTCATTTGAAGTTTTGCGGGAGGGTTGATTCTAAAGTTAAGTTCATGGACTGTTGAAAAGAAAATGTTGTGGATTAAATGTTGCTTTATTGGTCGTATTCTGAGGTTTTTTAGTTAAATTATAAGTTTTTTGGTTGTTAATTTACAAAAAATTGATTACACTTGTTCTGGCTCAATTTTGTTGATCTTGTTGATCAACTTTTCCTGAATAATGTCAATGCCAGCCAAGTTTTCATAAATCGCTTCCAATTTCTTCTCGAAGTTCACAATAAATCTCATGATTGTGACGAAATGTTGATCATTTGTGGCTTTAACATCCTTTAAAGTTGTGGTCATTTCTTTAATAAATTTTGAGTTTCTTTCGTCCATTGCTGCGATTTTCTGATCAGTGTTGCTGGTTCTTAAATTCATGTCCTTTAAAATTGTTTCAAAATGGTTGATTTTTGATTCTAAGGCTGAACAAACCTCTAATTGGGGACACTTTATGGCTTCAGTTGTAGAAATTTCTTCATAAGTTGTTGTTGTTGTTATAACTTCAGATCGTGTCTGGACAGCTTTTAAGTCTTGAAGACGTCGATGGAAAGTGTTGGAAAATTTAGAATTTTGAACCTCAATTTCCAGTTTTTCAAGTTTTTTAGCAACGTTTTGAAAAGTTGAATGGTTTGCCTCAATTTCGAGATTTTTGACTTTTTTCTCCATTTTTGGATAGTCTGAATTTTCACATTTATCCTTGACTATTTTGATAGCATTTTGAAGTTCTGTTGCATTATAGCCAGCTGTGGTTGTACACATATTAAACTCTAATGCCAAATGTCTTAATTTAGTCAGACTGTCAAATAGATTCGGGTCGATATGCGAGATTTTGTTTTTATTCAAATAAATCATTTCTAAATTATGATTAAATTTAAATAAATCCTTTTCAAGGACTTCCAGTTGACTTACTTGCAAGAAAATGGCTTTTAAGTTTAAAAAAACTTTCAAGTCACTTTGATGGATCTCCTTTAGTCCAGTATTGCGAATTTGAATGGCTTTAAGGTTCTTAAAAAATCTGATTAAGCCACGTGGAAAAAAATGAATTTTGCCTTTATTAACAATGTGAAAGGCATTGACTTTATCGTTGTTGTATCCAGTTTCATGATATCCGGAAATGTCATCGATTTCTACTGCATCAAGTGAAGTTATAGTGACAGAGTTCTGTACTTGGCAGTAATAAATTGTTCCTAATTCGGCGCCCCATGAACCAGATATGAATCGACATTCAAAAGAGATTGACTTTGTAGAGGCAAAAAGGCCCAAGAATATGGACACAAGAAGGCTGTTCAATGGATGAATATAATTAGTCGTTTAGTTGAAGTTTCGACCCTAAAACCAGGCTCTGACTACTCACATGGCTAATTTGATCATTATTTCAGCAGACCTTAAAGCTTCGACTCACCAAAAATAACACAAAATTCAACTGATTAGAACCAAATGGATGATTTAGAAATAAAGCTAGAACAGCACATAATTCGTCTTTTATACAAATTTTCAACTCATTTTTGAGAGAGTTTTGTTTTCCTGTTGCTGATAAGTCAACTATACATTTTTAATGTCCGTTACTGACTGGAATAAATTGATAAAAACTGCGTGATGATGTTTATTTTTTATTAAAGGAATTTAATCGGGCAAGTTATAACAGTTACTTTTACAGATATTTGAAGGATCTAGCAGAAGATTAAGATTTATCTGGATTGGATGTGTTAAAAAGGACGCTAGAGTCGTTAATATCATAATCTGGCAGAAGGCTTTAAATAATATTTGAATAGCACAAGTCAGTTATTCGAATAGAAATCTGTCGGCAGGCTGACATGATGCTGGCTTTTATTTAAGTCCAGCGCCATTCCAGAGTCACATCAGCTTGGTGTCGAATTTCTTATCGATTAACAGACTTGTGCTGGGTTTGGGATTGGGGTTGGTTTTAGCTGTAAGTTTACAAATTGTTGCTTAAAATTATTCTGGCTCGATTTTGTTGATCTTGTTCATCAATTTTACCAGTACAATGTCGATACCAGCTAGTTTTTCATCAATCGCTTCCAATTTCTTCGCGGTGTTCTCAATAAATCTCATTATTGTTACAAAATTTTGATCATTTGTGGCTTTAACATCCTTCAAAGTTGTTGTCGTGTCCTTGATGAATTTTGAAAGTTTTTGGTCATTTCCAGAAATTGCATTCTTGATAAAATCTGTGTCCTTAATAATTTCTTCCTTTAGGTTCAAATTGACGCCATTTTTTGCTGCAGCCGATTTTAAGACTTGAAGATTGGTTTGGAAAAAATTTGAGAATTTCGACATTTTTATTTCATTTTCTAAGTTTTGAAGCTTTTCTGAGAATAAATTTTTTGACTCAATTTCCAAGTTTTTGACTTTTTGGTACAAATTTGAATATTCTGAATTAACGCATTGAGTTCTTGTTTTTTTGATGACATTTTTTAAGCTAGATGGATCATTTATAGCATTAACACTAATGCAAGGGTTTCCTTCAAAGTATAAATACTTCAGATTGTTCAGCTTATCAAGCACATTCGCATGAATATGAGTTATTTTATTGTCACCCAAACTAATCATTTCTAAGTTTGGATTGAATTCGAATAAATTTTCCTCTAAAATCTCCAAATCACTGAACGACAAGAACAGATTTTTTAAATGTGTATGATCTTTTAAGTCACTTTGATGGACTTCCTTCAGTCCTGAGCTTGAAATTTGAAGTCCTTTAAGATTCTTAAAAAATCTGTTCAAACCACGTGGAAAATAATGAATTTGTCCTAATGTAGAAGTAAAAGCTTCAACATTGTCGTTATAATAGCCGGGAAGATGTGTTCCTGAAATGCCATCAACTTGTGCTGCATCGAGTGATGTTATGTTGACAGCATTTTGAACAGCGCACTGATAAGTTAATGGTAAATTCCCCAATCCACTTAAATGATATTTACAATTGAATGATGCTGATTGTGAGGACCCAAAAAGTGCCATAGACATGCACACAAGTAGATTAACTATTTTAACCATTTCTACACTGTTACTTGATGCTTTGTTTTTGTTATTAATTGATTTATTCAAGCCACAACTCAAAGTAACTTAAAAATAGACCTCAAATGCAAGCTGATGTCTTAAAACTGAAGTCAGAATAGCACAAGAAGCTTCTTTTATATAAAATTGACTCTCAATTCATTCAATTCACTATGAAAAGCATTTATAAGCTGATAACGCAATGTTTAAAGTTGCGGGAAAAACCCGATGTGAATTTCATCATTAAAAGAACGGCATACTGATTATGATGCTAAGCTGATGTGTTTTGTTGTCATTAGATGACTGCCGAACGTGAGATTCTATTGAGACTTCAAGTCAAAGTCACGCCAGATGATGCCCAATTTTTGATCGATCAACCGACTTGTGCTATCCAGAAATGACTTTTTCTGGACATCATCTTATAATGATCTAGACTCTAGAGCAGTGTTGTCCAAACTGTGTGCCGCGGCACACTGGTGTGTCGTAAAAAAGTTTGGTAATGACGCCAGCCGCAGCGACTTTTGTGATGGCTTTTCCCTAAAGTGTGCCATGGCTAAAAAAGTTTAGACAACACTGCTCTAGATTTTGAAAAGGATTAGTTTTATAATTGAACGGGATCGAACGCAATTGATCGTGGAGCAGTTGTACGACCCTATCGTAGTGCCAAATCATAAATAGTAAGACAAGGACAGTAAGTATTTAAAGAGAGAATGGTCGAGCCTAAGCCTTGACTCCAGCACATTTAAAACATAAATCATACAACAAGTATTCCATATAAAACTTCAAGACGCCGTCTTTAGATAATTTATAGAAATAGAGTCATGGATTTTTAGATTAATTGATGCAAACGGTAGCCAGCTTCAGACGCCATCTAAAGGAGGGAATCCCGAGTGGACAAAGTACTAGTTAAAAGCTTGCCATTGACTTGCCTGTTCACGGTGAGTAAGTATCCATTGACGTGCCTTTGCAACTAGACTTAGGGACGACTAATGACATATTTTGCGCTTTCCATTTAACTGGACATAGGAATTGCAAATATGTCTAGTTAATGTCCAGTTACAAAAAAATCGAAATAAAATAAATAACACGTGTCTATTTCTCCATATTTTTTCTTTTGTAAAATTTTATTATTGTATTAGTGTAATTAATTAATTAAAGTACACTATCACTTATGAAAAATCTCTAATAAACATTAAGTCTCGAACACTTGCGCGTGAAACAATTATATTTACTTAAAAGTTTCATACAAATTTTGGTGGACCTTATATAAGTGATTTCTGTAAGCGCTTGTGAAGTATATGGTCAAAAAAGTAAAGAAAATTATTTTTGAGTTTCGAGCACTTGATTGATTAGCATAAATGTCCAGTTAAAGTCTAGTTAACGTATAGTTCTCTATGTCGTATATATTTCGACAAGTTAAAAGACTGTTAAATGATTGTCCAATAATGGACTTTAACTGGCTGTGTCCACCCGGGAATGGATCACAATTGATTTGTATGGCCAGCGAAGTAATTAAGTAAGATGCTTTATTGATTCTATTTTGAATGATTTAATTAAACAAAAGTGGTTTTTGAATCCAAAAATAAAATTAATTTAACAAAAAAATTTTTCTGCATTCAAATTAATTATGATCGTTTCCTGACTCGATTTTATCGATCTTGTTCATCAACTTCACCTGAACACTGTCAATTTCTACTAAATATCCATGCATTGCTTCCATTTTCTTGTCAAGTTTTTCAATAAACTTCATAATTGCTCCAAAATTTTGATCATTTTTAGCGTCAATATCCTTCAAAGTTGTGGTTGTGTCCTTGATTAATTTTGAAAGCTTTTGGTCACTTTCAGATATCGCATTCTTGATAAAGTCCGCATCTTTCTTTAAAGTCGTAATTTTTGTCTTCAAATCAATAAAATGTTCATCTGTGCTTATAGTTCTGACAGTTGCTTTTAAGTCTTGAAGGTTGTTTTGGAATGAATTTGAAAATTTCGAACCTTTTATATCATTTTCTAGGTTTTGAAGATTTTCGTTCAATTTTGTTGAATTTAAAGTTTTTGACTCAATTTCAAGATTTTTAACTTTTTGAGTCAAATTTGAATTATTTGCATTTGTGCATTGCAATTTTACCTTTTTGATGATCATTTGTACTTGAGATTCACTATTTACAGCATTAAAGCTGATACAAGCGTTTGAGTCAAGGTATAAAGAACTTAATTTCGGTAAATTGTCAAATACATTTGGATCAATTTGCGAGATTTTGTTTGAATTTAAAAAAATTGAATCTAATTTTGGATTAAAAATAAATAAATCATTTTCAATGATTTCCAGTTGATTATCATAAAGTCGAAGGTCTACAAGTTCAGGAAAATCTTTTAAGTCACTTTGATGAATTTCTTGAAGTCCCATTTTGCCAATACAAATTCCTTTAAGGTTCTTAAAAAATTTATTTAATCCAATCGGAAAAAAGCTCATTTTTCCTTTGTTATAAACATTTAAATACTCAACATTGTCAGAATCATAACCAGCTGAATGCATTCCAGAAATTGAATTTACTTTTACTTCATCAAGCGATGTGACGTTTAAGGAATTTGCAGCATGACAGTAGTAAATGTTTGTTAAAGTTCCCCATCCACCAGTTACATATTGACAGTTAAATGAAACAGATTGTGAGGATGCAAACACAGCTAAGATGATGCCAACGAACAGCCTAAACATCAATTAAACAAGTTTTAGTGGGCTTGATCTTAATCATAACCAGCTTCCTCACGGACGTATGCGAGGTTTGCCTCATGGACGTCCAGCCAGGGCTTTTGACATTGAAGCTCAGAAAAAAAGACTAAACTCATGAAAGCATCTTTGATAACTGCTTGAGTTTAAATCAATTCTTCCACGCTAAGGCTTAAGTCAATAGCCCTGCAAATCGAACTTTATCTACTTACATGGTTATCCTTGCCATAAAAAGATTTTAAATTTAATTTTACAAAAGTTAAATCTTAGCAAAAATCAAGACTTTCAACCAGTTCCTCCAAAGTCTCCCAATTAAGCCAAACTTAACACTAAAGTTATACCAGCTCAAAAACTTCTTTTATACAAAAAGTTCTCTCATTTTTGGATGTTGATAAGACAATTCTGCTGCTGAGTGGGGAAAAAACGACGAGAACTTCACCACTGATAAGAAGCTGTGAGCAAGTTTTGATGCTGTTGCTATGAAGATCAAATGATTTGTTGTTTTTTTAAAAAGTTTATTGCCTTTGATTGAGAAGTAAGCATCAAAAATCACAATTTGTTTGAGCATTTCGGGGTGCATATTAACGAGGGGTACTGAAAATGTTCAGCGATGGGGAAAATTTTGAGGTTATATAACTTTTTCAGTCGTCAGGGGAGCAGTGAACATAGATCTGGTAAGTTTCTATTTAAAATAGGATAATTTATAGATTTTGAGGTTAAATTTTAAAATGTGAGGTTATGTAAACATTTTTTGAGGTTAGGTTCCAAATTTTTTGAGGTTATCTTTATAAATGAGTTCTAATTCTAGATTTTAGAAGTTTTTTTTTGAGGTTATGCTCAGAATTTTTGAGGTTATGCACAAAAATTTAGGTCAAATTTAAGACATTGCTATAAAAAACAACACCTGAAATCATGAAAAAATCGCAAAAAAAATCACAAATCAATTGTTTTTCTTAAATATATTTTTTTAAATATTTTCTTCATTTTATTCGATGATATACACCATAATCTGTGGTACAAAGGACACATCAACAATCAATCAATTTAAGAACATTTTTTTCTCTTCAGAAAATTAAACATTTTTTGAAATATTATTTTTTTTCAAGTCAGCATTCACCAACATAACTTTGAATAAAAAAATCAATCAACTGCTTTTTACTACTCAACATTTCCGTTTCCTTCATGCTCACGTTGCCATTTCAAATCGCTCAGTGCCGTGTGAATACGAAAATGAAGTCTCGATTCTAGTGAATATCCGGTGTAGTTCTTCTTTGCGTCTTCTAGACAAGCAATCGCAAGGTCAATTTTATTTTGTTCGATATGAAGGAGGGCGACCTCGACTATCGCGTATGGAATGATGAATGTGTCTTCTTTGATCGACTTTTGGTGGGAAATTGATTCTTCGAGGCATCTGGAGGGGGAAGAAAAAAATGGTTATTTTGGGGTTATGTTGCTGAATTTTAAGGTTATGTCACTAAATTTTGAGCTTAAATCAATGCATTTTGTGGTTAGAATCCCGATCACCGAATATTGAGGTTAAGTCACTGTATTTTGAAGTTAAGTCACCGAGTTTTGAAGTTAAGTCACTGAATTTTTGAGGTTTAGTCACTGAATTTTGAGGTTAAGTCTTAAATTTTGAGGTTAAGTCACTAAATTTTGAGGTTAAGTCACTGAATTTTGAGGTTAAGTCACCAAATTTTGAGGTTAAACCACATAAATTGAATTTAGATCAACAATACTTACTTCATAGCCTGTAATGGACTCTTCATATGCCTCAAGCAAGCACCTTTCATCAATAATAATAGAGCTCGATTATCAGTCTCATACTTCCTTATTGGATCATCAGTCGGACTCTCGTCAAGCGTCTTGATTCCCTTCTCAATTATCTTAAAAACTCCCTCAGCCAGCTGAAAACGCTTCCCAAGTATTTTAAATAAATTCCACAAGAACATCAACTCGATCGCAGGTAAAATTAAAATTCCGGTATTTAAAAATCTTTCAGCACGTCGACACGCAAACTTTTCCATTGGAAGTGATTTTCCTGCTATTCGTTGCTTATAAACTGGCACTTCCTGCATGAGATTTTTTATCGTTCGCTTCTCACTCGATGATAATTCTTGTGAGTCCAACATACACATCAGTGATGCCTTTTGGTATGTGTACATCGTTCTCGACCACTTGCTGTTCTCGACGAGATATGTTGAATAGAGGATAGCCTCACGCCAATCTAACTTGAGACTGTTGACCCAGAGCATCTCCCAGAAACAAATGTGATGGAATTGAGTCCAGACATTTTGGGATTTCCATGACTTTTTGTACCAGACTAGAGATTCGTCGAGGTTTCCCTTCATGAACTCGAGACGGCCTTTGAAGAAGAGGAACCAGACGCCACTGGGGTATAGCTATGAGAATTTAAGATAATTTTAAGGTTAAAATTTTTGAGGTTATGTTCAAATTTTTGAGGTTAGAATCCAAAACTTACCTTCAGCTGCTTCTCAAGTATCTCATTACAGAAGTCTAAGTCACCCTCTTGATGGCTAAGCACATAGCACACAATCAAATGATATGACAGCAGTGTCATGACACACAGCACCTGCCTCAACCCAGTCATCTTTGATCCCATCACTAAATCTTGCATGCCTGACTGTTTATTTCCAGAAAATCCAATAAATTCTAGCAATTTTATCACACGACCAGGAAGCAGAGAGATCATAAGGTTAAAAGTACCAACGCCCATCCGTACGCCTGACTCAAAGTGCTCTTTACTAGCTGCGTTGTCCCATTTTCGTTGCGCAAGGATCTGATTGCAGTCTTTATAGCTGTTGAAGCATGTTCGAATTTTCATGCCACCTTTTATCATGCTAGCCAGTGTCTCGTCCTCGACAAATGTGAGCAAAGCTTTCAGTAGAAGTGCCTCAGCAAAGCACAACTCAGCATGTGCCTCAACTTCTGTATAGTCTCCAAAATTTGTCCTTTTGAAAGTCTTTCCGATACTTTCAGAAATTGAAGATTTTTTTCGAAACTTTTGACAAACATGAAGACATGATTTTAGTGCTTCTGATGCTGCTTCAATGTGTCGCTGCTCGAATGTCAACATCGCTTCTAAGAACAGAAAGACACTGTGACCAACAGCATGATAAATTGAGCAATGTGCATATGGCTTCATCATCTCGTGAGCTGCATCAATTTGGTTATTGAAAAATAGGTTTATGGATACTTTGGCTTCTTCGATTGCTTGGTTGAGGTCCATCTGTTCGGTTGGGACGATTGTTTCGTTGGCATCTTCGAACTGGAATCAGAAAAAAGTGAAATTTGAGGTTAGATTTTGTTATGTTTAATAATAATGAGGTTATGAATAGGCTTTTGGTTGAAATTTTGAAAATTTTCTTATGTTTCTGACTTATCTCTTTGTAGTTTTTGTAAATTTCTTTTTTAGCAAACCCCTGCACCTAAATATCCTTCTTTTTTCGATAATCGCTTTAAAATTTCTTTAAATTTCCCGATTTTTATGACCGCACCTGAAAAGTTTCTGTAAATTTTCAATTTTTAAGATCAGAAAATTCTGAATGAGGCTAATTTTCTCATTTTTATGGGCAACCCTATCAAAATTTAGTAAAATTTTTCAATTTGCATAGCCCCCCCCCCCCCCCTACGCCCCTGGATAGGGGGCCCGCCACCCCCCCCTACGAAAATCTGATAATTGTTTTATTAAGTATTTATAGAGAAGAACCAGTTAATGTAGAGGAAGTGATGAAAGAAATGTCAAAATCAGCACGAAAATTTAATTTAATGTATGAATAATGAATTAAATATTTAAACTTATGAAGAATGAATATAGATTTAAGGATACAAAGTAACGGTTTTTTAATTTTCGAAAATGGGCCCCCTTAAAAAATTTTTGGCTACGCCCCTGATTAAGACTCAGTAAAATTCCTCATTATTATGGCCATACAAATTAAGTTTCAGTAAAATTCTTCGTTTTTATGGCCAATTCAGTTGAAATTCAGTAAAATTCCCCATTTTTATGGCCGACCTAGTAAAAATTCAGAAAAATTCCTCGTTTTTATGGCCAGCCTAGTTAGAATTCGGGAAAATTCCTCGTTTTTATGGCCAACCTAATCACGTTTTAGCACAATTCCTCATTTTTACGGCTAACCTGTTGCAATTTCCTTCAAAAATCGCCTAACCCCATCCAAATCATCAGTTTTAACTTCCAAAAGCTCAGTTGACTTTCCTATAAATCTTTCCATACCATTTACATCTTCTCGAGGACAGTCACTGAATGATTTATTGAAAAAATTGGAACTGAATGTTTAAAGGCTTGGATGAAAAGGCTCTTAAATGTCATCTCTTTTTATTTGTTGCTTAATTCAATTAAATCTTTAGTGACTCTTTTTTGTCAGTGGAATAAGGATGGGATAAAGACAATGAATATACTTAAAGGATGAGTAGAGGGTGGGGTCGGGTGGATGAGATGATAAAGAGATGTGATGGCGTCTGTATTATTAATGAATAAATGTTGTGCAATGAAAATGGGATGATTTGAGTAATTTTTTTCTGTTATTTCGCTAAAGTTTGAAACAGATGGCCTGAAAAGCTGATGCTTAGACAGTTAATAACCAGGCAACAGTTTAGCTTAAGAATTGAGTGAAGGATTAAAATAGAAACCTTATGAAAAATTATGATGCAATGTTTAAGGGGTTTGCCATCATTTTTGTCTAATTGGTTTAGTTCTTGTCACATTGCAGGCATTAAATCAATCAAAAGGGAGTCCACGGTTTCAATTTGACAAGAAATAGCCTAAAACTTTCCAAAAAGGGGTACACAACTACATCAAATCTTCACCAAAAATGTTAATTTTATTAATATTCAAAACAAGGAATCCTCAAAAACAGAATCAAACAGCTTCAAAACTCTGTCAGTCTTCCTGCACTTCTTTTCCACAAGCTCCTGAAACTCATCAATATTCTTCACAATGTTCTCAATCTTCTCCTTCTTAAACTTGTCAACGACGCTTGCCTTCATAAAAATTCCATCACAACTTCCAACATTCTCACGAACATCCACAACAGCTAGACTCGAAAATGACCTAAAATCGATCGGAATGTTCTCAATGCTGTTGGCTGTAAAGTTAACTGCCCAAAGATTTTCGTTGTTGGCAAATAAATTCTCAGGAACTTCCACAATTTTGTTGTTGCTGATGCTGACAATTTCCAAGTTTTTAGAAGATCCAAAGAAATTTTGATCGAGTTCCTGAATTTTGTTGAATTTTGCTGAGAATATTTTGAGCTTTACAGCATTCAGCAGCAACTTTGGCTCCAATGACTTTAATTTATTGTACCTCAAATTCAACAGGACCAGCCCGGCCAAGTCATGAAAAGTATCAAACGGAATTTCCTCAATTTCATTATTATCAAGTCCAAGTGCATTTAATCTTGGCGCCAGAGCTGTAAAATCTGACCTTTTGATGTACTTCAAAGGCGTGCTTCTATAAAATAGCCCAGTTGCACCTTGAATGACATTACTAAGCTCCTCTGGGAAATATTCAGGATAAAATTCATTTCCAATGAACAAAAAGTCAACTTCCTTCGTTGACTCACTTTGGGATATTGTGTCGATGGATGTGACTGTGACTTTTGATGTCTTTGATGTCAATTCAGGTATTGAGCAGTTGTAGTACTCGAAGATGTCTGAGACTAGTCCATCGCCGCAGATTATGTCGACTTCTAAAGGTGTTGTTGGATGTGCGGTGGTTAAAATGATTAAAATGATGATTGTTGAGGCTTTGTGCATCTTAAGAGGAACTGAATGAGACTGAGCATGCAGATGATTAAGTTTGTTGTTTTATATGCACGGACTTGGTCAATGCTAGCCTTCTTTTATTGCAGAAATGCTTATTTATTGACATGGAAGTGATTTATGCAGCAACTGGGCAAGAAGGGGCTTAAAACTAGGATTAAAGGCTGCTATTGCTGATTTTTTGGACATGATGTAACCAGGGAAGCCTATTTGACTGAAGATCACAAACCATTCTCAACATTGTTTCATAATAAACATAAAGCCAGCCAACCAAACGCACTACCCTGCAGCAAAAGTCGCAAACCATTGATGTATTTATTGACAAGTCTTTAAAAAATGCATAAATTATCAGCAATAAAAATCTGCATAAGTAAAGAAAGTAATTTTTGTGTTGAATCAGTGAAAGCAATGCAAAGAGGTGTGTCAGTAATGAACGGCATTGACCGTGGCATCATATCCAAAGGGGGAAATCAACATGATGAGAAATAAGAGCTTATAGAGTTGATTCCATACATTTAGTGCCCTCAGAACCGTTATAAAGCTTAACTCAACTCACAAAATAAATTTTATTAATAAAATCAAGCTTACAGCCATCAAGTCTGGGTTTTTACTGTCAAGAAATTCCCATAAAATTCTATTGAAAACTGGAATGAAGTTAACCTCAATTTTTACTATAAATTCAATCAGTTCCACACCTTTTAGAGTCAGTCTTACTTCAATCTTCACAAGATGAACAAATTCGTATCTATTCTTGCATTTTTAGCCATTTTAAGCATCAAAGTTGGTTCTGCAGCGGAACGTGAAGTGTCAATCCAATGTGAACAATCAATAAGTGCACTTTGCTTGCTAGTTGGCACCAAATCAAAGTCAGAGAAGCTTAAAATCTCATCTATCAATGTGAATTTTAAGCAGCTAGCAGCAACGAGTGGAACTGGATATCTAGCATTTTTCACTGGCGATGCCACTTATCCTGAACACTTCCCAGTTGGGCTGATAAAAAGCATTGATGGAGTTGAAGGTTTTTACTACAACTTTAGTCCACTGAAGTACATCAAAAGGTCAGATTTTAAGGATGGAAGCAGTCTTCGTGCTGTCAGCCTCGAAAGAAATGAAATTGAAGCAATTCCATTCGACACTTTTTACGACCTTAAAGACCTCAAATTCATCAAGCTAAGCAACAACAAATTGAGACAATTTCATCCAGCAACATTTGCAACTTTACCAAAATTAGATACTTTTCTGTTTGACTACAATCAAGTCACAGCACTTGACCGGAACTTATTCAAAAGCTCCCCAAATCTAGAAAAACTTCAAGGATATTCAAATAAAATTGAGGAACTGCCAAAGGACTTGTTCGTCAATAATCAAAAGTTACGAGATGTGTCGTTTGGCAGCAATCAGTTGAAGAACATTCTGATTGATTTTAGAAGCCTTAAAGGAATTGAGAATGTCAATATAGCTGACAATTATGGAAATTGCAATTTTGTGTACTTTGACGAGAAGCCATATGCAGTTAAGGAAGAGCCAGAGGGATGGGTTTACAGTTTGGCTGAGTTTCAAGCGAATGTTGAGAAAAAATGTAGAAAAATTTAATAAAATGAGAATTGGGGACTGGGTTGGGGGCATTTGGTGGATTGAGGGATCGGATCAGAAATTGGGACTGTCTATGAGCTCTGTTGATGAGACAAAGAAACCCACTTCTACCTAAATTAACATCCCTGCTATAATTAATTTAATAAAAAAAATATTAAAAACCCACAATCAACATGATTTCTGCTCTTATTAAGCTTAACATCCTTCATATCATTCCCTCAGGCATCCAATGACCTTTCAAGTCAACAAAGAACACCAAAAATTCATTAAAATAATGTTTTGTTGATAATGAAGGCTTAAAAGCCTTCAGCTCAGTTCTGTCTGATGCCTACACTGCCTGTACTTTGCCTAATCCCACACACATCACAGTCATAAACATGAAAAAGAAGTGGAAAATGTTCTTTTTTTGTGAAGTTGACAGGAGGAAAAACTGTCCTCAGGGTGATACATTTTGGTGGAAAGACAGGCAATATGAATTTAATTTACAAGCTACACATACCCAGCCTCAAATGGAAGATTGAAAAATGAATGTTCTGATTCAGTGGCTCTTAATCTGTTTGCTGCGGTACACAAAAAATGTGTATTGGACAGAATAGGTTCAGAAACGCTGTTCTAGGCTGGGATTCTAAGTCTGACTTAGACTTCAGTATGGGATATAAAAAAAAAAAATTAATAAAAAACTTAAGGAATGTGCTTATGACGTACTCGTGTCTTTGCAATGTGCAGAGCTTGTAAGTGGTTCGGATCCCACTATAAACTGTAGGTCTAAAGGGTGTAGTTCAATAGATTCTGTTCCGATTTGAATCGCAGTGCCTCCAGCTGAAAGGCTGGGCCCTTCACACATTATTATTATTATTAAGGAATGTGCCACGAGTAGCCCTTAAAAATCGGGCTCAGATCTGACAAACGTTTTCGCCTGAATCTAATTGTAGCTTTGCCAAGAAAGTGATGCGTGACCAACCTTGATCCCAACAGTACGCCAAGTTCAATATGCTCATCGAAGAATCAACTCAAAATTTAAAATCATCAAAATTATTCAATCAGTCACGGCTGATTTGTATACAACATTAATTCCTCTAAAACCTCATAAATCACATCACATGACTCTGTTGATCTGTCTTTCATTTGATGAGTGATTGGTTTGTGGAAATAAAGCATAAGAAATAATTTAGAGCACAAAATTTGATGGGCATGTTGATGGGTTAGAGCAGTGGTGTACAACCTTTTGGAAAATAAGGCACACTTAAAACTGCGCCAGGAGTTGAGACAGAAATTATTCAAGGATGGATGGCTAATCTGTTTTAACTACTTGCTTGACACCGGTTTATGGAGAGCCCAGTTTTAAGATAGCCCCGGAGAGCCCTTGAAACCAGCAAGGGAGTGGAACTGAAAAATTACATTTTGATCTTTTTTGATAATTTTTGATCATTTTTGATCATTTTTGATCATTTTTTATCATTTCATCAGTACCACCCCCTTGGAACCCAGCCGCTCAGCTGCTCGAAGAGCTTTTAATGCCCAGTTTGCAGCTCCACGCAGGTTGACAACCACTGAAAAATTGAAACTAGATTATGAAGATTAAAAGAAGCATTGAGGGATTTGGATAATGCAAATAAGATGTTCGAAGGGGCTCCTGAGGATCACAGATCATTCAATCAACGAATTGTAGGTCAATATAGAATAAATTCAATGATATTAGGCTTAATTGATAGACTTTGTAGCTCTATAATTTCGTATTCCATTTACTGATCAATTACACATTGATTATGATAGCAAACCTAAGCAAAGTCCATTAGCTGACACATCAAACAACTGTAATTTACAGTCAATCATCAGATTGTGCATCCAACGCCTATTTCTGATTCAATTTGGCTGATAAAAATGCAATAAATTGTAATTTTGTGTGATGAAATGCAATTTTATTAAAATAAAGCAACAATACCAAAAAGCAACGCGATTCCAACAATCCCAAAATAAGTCAACAAACTCTTTCGTCCAAAAAATTCGTCTTCTTTTACTTCCCATTCCAATTTCTTACTCGATTGCCATTCAAAGACTTTCTTATTCTTTCTAATATTGCCGATTTGAATAAATTTAACATTTATTTTCGTCATAAAATAATTTTTTGTCACTCACGCTATTTTAGTCAGCTGATAATCGAATCAAATTCGTCTTGTGGCAATAATTTCTGATTTAATTCGTGACTAAAGAGCTGATTGTGACTAAAAGGCTGATGTGAATTGATTTTAACGGTTTTGAAGTTGATTTTGACTTTAAATGGGAAACTAAGGGGATGTAAAGGCTAGCTTTGGAGATTGAGAAGATCATAAAAATGGGTTGGGATGCTAAGAACTCTCTCAAAGCTCTTGCACATGTTGTTTTGGACACCAAATGCCTTACATAGGAGATTCGACAATTTTCTAATAGTTTAGAGAAAAAATTGAGTAAATCCCAATACAAAATTGAAGGAGAGTCCATCACTCAACCACCCCTGCTCACATCTGACCTAAATCTTTAATATCATAAACAACTTGATGACTCTATCAATTCCACTTTATAAGCAATCCAGCAATAATAAAAACATTCGTTCATTGTTATTTAAATAAATTTGTGACATTTGTCATCGCTACGATTTGCTCTTTAATCAATTGCATTTGTTTCTGTCATGATGCAAATAAATAATAATAAAACTAATCTACTAGGTTAGGGGCTGTTCATAAATGACGTCCTACATCTAGAAGGGAGTGTGGATGTGGGGATTCTGGAGTTTTGTGACGATTCAAACAAAATGATTATCAACGAGGTGGGGGGAAGGGGGGAAGGGGGGGGGGGGGGAGGGGGAAGGGTGTGTAAAATTATTGTTTTCAAATGGACGTCATTTTTAAATCCTCACAGAACGAGTTCAATTTGAAAGCCGTTCGATAACCGGTGTTTAGTGGATGATGATTAAAGGGGGAGGGGGGGGGGGGAGGGTGAGGGTGGTGGAGTTGAGGAAGTAAAACTAAATTATCAACACAATATTCCAAACAATACGATTAAAATCATCCATTTAATCCATTAGCCTTTCAATTTAACCCAAAAAGCACTTGATTGTCCTCAGCTAAGCTCATTTTTCAATTCAATTCCTTATCATCTCGTCCAGTTTCTCGAACAAACCAAGCGAGAATTCAATTCAAACAATTCAATTAAAAAGCTACAACAACAATGGCAATAAAAAGTCTCAAAACGTTTTTCTAACACGACACGTTGTGTATGTGCAGTATAATTTGATAGATAAGATAAGCGAATAGTATACGTGAATGTAATGAATGAACTCAAGCTTATTAGTTCTGAGTAAATGCTTCTTATTCATTGAATTTAATTTTTTTATTTTGCTTCTCAGCTTAGCTTTAAGGAATTGACTTTGAATTAAATTGTTTTGAAAATTAACTTTAAAACCCGAGTTTTTGAAAGAATTGAAAAAATGAAGAAATTTAAGAAAAAGTAAAAAATTAAAAACATCAAAAAAACAAAACTTTGAAAATAAATTCAAAAATTTCAAAAAAAAATTAAAAAATTCAAAAATTTCAAAAAAATTCAAAAACATTCAAAAAATTCAAAAAAAAAAAATTCAAAAAATTCAGAAAAACTCAAAAAATTAAAAAAAATTCAAAAAATTAAAAAAAATTCAAAAAATTTAAAAAAATTCAAAAAATTCGAAAAAAATTCAAAAAATTCAACAACATTCAAAAAATTCAAAAAGTTCAAAAACATTCAAAAAATTCAAAAAATTCAAAAACATTCAAAAAATTCAAAAAAATTCAAAAACATTCAAAAAATTCAGAAAAACTCAAAAAAACTCAAAAAAATAAAAAAAAATTCAAAAAATTCAAAAATATTGAAAAAAAAAACAATTCAAAAAGAAATCAAAAATTTTAAAAGAAAATTGAAAAAATCAACATTTTTTTAAAACGAAGTTTTTCTTTTAAAGTTATTAAAAGAAAAAAATTTGTCATAATTCAACCAATATACAATAAAATAATGTTATCAAAACTCACCTCCTCGTCGTCATCGTCGAATGCATTTGATGCCATTCTATTTATTTACTAATTAAAGGTGAACTTGTCTGCAACTTGAAAACAATTCACGGACAACAAAGTCAATTTGCGATATTTGTTATTAATTTATTTGCGGGTTTTTTTCTCTACCACACAACAACAGCAATAGCACTGCGAGGTGAATCACTGAATTATGACGCAGCTGCTCTCTTTTTTCAGATTCTTTATTTACTGTCGATTAGCCGTGGCATTGAAGTTTTATACACAATTTAATTTACATGTATTGGAAGCATTAATTGAACATCAAATAACTTTTTAACTTTTTAATTTTGAATTTATTTATTAGTTCTGAAAGATTTTTTTTGTTATTTATTTTTATTTGAACATTTTACACATTTTTCGGTTTTTTTTTTGTGAGAGAAAAAAATTTTATTTTTGAGGAAATTTTTATAATTAATGGATTTTTAATTCGATTTGATTTTTTTTAAAACTGTTTCTTTTATCTTTTGGTAAAATGTGAATTTTTTAATTGGTATTTTGAAATAGTTTGTTGGTGAGAATGAATTATAAATGTTGTCTGGTTTTTGTAATCTAACTTGAGCGTCACTTTACTTTTGACTTGATTCTCAAGTTCCTACTGACTTGATGCTCAAGGCTCGTCAAGTTTCTCCTGATTTAATCCTTAAGTAACCTCAGACTTAATCCTCAAGTAACCCCTGACTTGATCCTCAAGCAAACCTTGAATTGATCCTCAAGTTGCCCCTGACTTGATCCTTAAGTTATCCCTGACTTTATCCTCAAGTTACCCCTGCCTTGATCCTCAAGTTACACCTGACTTGATCCTCAAGTTACCGATGACCTGATCCTCAAGTTACCCCTGACTTGATCCTCAAGTTACCCCTGACTTCATCCTCAAGTTATCCCTGACTTGATCCTCAAGTTATCCCTGACTTTATCCTCAAGTTACCCCTGAATTGTTTCTCAAGTTACCCCTGACTTGATCCTCAAGTTCCCCTTGACTTGATCCTCAAGTTCCCCTTGACTTGATCTTCAAGTTACCCTTGAATTGATCTCGAATTTACTTCTGACTTGATCCTCAAGTTACCCCTGACTTGATCTTTAAGTTACCCTGAATTGTTCCTCAAATTACCTCTGACTTGATTCTCAAGTTACCCATGACTTGATCCTCAAGTTCCCCTTGACTTGATCCTCAAGTTCCCCTTGACTTGATCTTCAAGTTACCCTTGAATTGATCTCGAATTTACTTCTGACTTGATCCTCAAGTTACCCCTGACTTGATCGTCAAGTTCCCCCTGACTTGATCCTCAAGTTACCCTTGACTTGATCCTCTTCAAGACTCCATGACTTGAATGACTCTTACCTCAAACTTTTCTCATAATCCAATCCTCAAATATCAACAAACCATTTGCACACAAAGAATCATCAAACATACCCAAAATAATCTCCAGACACTAAGCAATAAAATTTTATTTATTCCTTCACAAAGTTCCATTCAATCGAATTCAGTTCATAACATAATAAAGACGCAGAATAAAGTAAAAACCTTTATCCAAACAGAACAGAACCGCAAATGAGATTCCATTCATGAATTATTGCCACATTTGTAGCTCATTTTTGATCATTTTTATAGATTTTATTGGCAATTTTTGGCGAGCCAGTTTGAAGCAATTAGTGAAATTAATATTGGATAATAAAGGAAAATTGGATTCGATTTGAAGTAATGAGGAACAAGGAGGATGATGAGTTGGAAGATTTTTGATATTTTTTGGAGGGGATTTGTGCGGTCTTGAATGTTCCTTTGTAAGTTTAGGTTAATTTCACTGATTTTGGAAGCTATTAGAGAGGTTGATGTTTAGGACAGATCTGGGGGTCACAATAGAGCAGCTGAAACGTGCTAATGACCTGACCGGACAATGATGGCTGTTTTCTATCTTAAAAAATACACCAAGTGACTCAATTAAGAACAATATGAACACCAACAGTCATTTTACTCATCTAACACAGAAAGGCTTCCCAAATGAACCCCAATATGACCAAACCTAACCTCAATCTTCCTCTAAAAACCCCCATTCACTGAAAATTCACAAAATTACATCCACAATTCATAAAAAATTTGCATTAATGCGAAACCTTTTGTATTTCAGTTATATAAATTTTAATTAAGTGCTTGTGTGCTTCATTATGTCTGTGATTAATCCACTCATTTAAATACCTTTCATGCACTTCGTGTGTTACGTGATTTTGTATTCTGATGACTGAGCGGCTTGTGGGAGGTGATGTAAGTGGATTGTGGATTGAAAATAGAGATGAGAGGGGATGTAATTGGAAGCTTGGGGTACAAAGATGCTCAGGAGATCACTAGAAGTGCTGAATAATTGCCGTAATTGATATTTTATCTAGATGACCTTAACAGACATGATTAATCACTAAATGAAAAGGAAATGATCAATTTTTAAAAAATTCTGAATTTTAAATATGGGAAAATTATTGCTAAACTGTTCATCAATTCCAGCTCATCATTTCCTTCCAATGACCAACAGATTTACGAAATAATTTCCAAATATTGACCAAAATTATTGTCACCACCTTGGCTTTTAAGCCAAAAAAATCACACAAAAAACCACAACTTTTTGATGACGTCACTCATTTGATCTTGACTCATTCTTATCTCTCGAACTGACAATAAATCTTTATAAATAATCACAATTTTAAAGTTCCAGTGACCCAGATAATCTGCTTGACAGCCAGCTCTAAACATCACCATATGGTGAGAATGACAGACAGATGAACTGACATCTTTTTATTAAAATGAAGCATGTTATGAGATTATTTGGAATTTTTCATATTCAAAGCAGTGATGGTCAACCCATGTGCCGCGGCACACTAGTGTTCGAGTTAACTCACAAACCGTGTGTCACGTGTGGTTTTTGTCATGGCTCAACGCTAAGGTGTGTAGTGGCACAAAAAAAGGTTGTTCACCACTGTTTTAAAGGAATTGATGATGCAGAAAGTTAATGAATTGAGCAAGTCAATGCTCTTGTGAGGTTGTTGACACTAGATTTTGAGTCATTGACTTGAATGCATTGATAATGAATAATGTTCGAGATTAATCTTAAATTGAACCAAAAATGACTCTAGTTGTTGATGTTTTCTTTGTATGACATCCTGGAGGGGGCTCATTCTGAGGAATGGGGGGGGGGTCGTTCATATCAACCAACTCCCCAACCACCCCTCCCTATTTTTTGGCAAAACTTCTTTAATTCGAAAAGGATTTTCGAAAAACTCACCCCTTTCCCGAACCTTCCTCCGTAGACATTACCAGACCATGACAAGTCTGAATTTAAGTTAAAATCTCGCATAAAACCTCAATTGTTGACTAGTTCAACTCCAAAAGCAACAATATCCTCAGTGATTGATGTAAAATCAACAAAGTGATCAAAAACTAATCGAAGAAATGGTTCAAAACTTAACTGATCAGTTCCACACCCTTCCCAATGCTCATGTCTCATCATTAAATAACAAAAGTCATCACTTCACCTCAAAACGCCAACCTAGCAGTTAAATAAGAACAATTATATTCACAACAATATTCCACTTAGTATCAAGCAGCGATTGATTGCATCACAAAGTCCACAACTTAATCAATCGTTCTGATTTTTTTTTCTTTTTTTGTTTACAATGTCATTCAAGACTTGAGAGTGAAATTTCTTTAAATGTTTATATGAAAATAGTAAGTGGCGAGTGCGAGAAGATTTAAGGCTGATTTTGATGATTTCCAGGCTGTGCTTTTTGTATGGAATTTGAGATTAATTTGGGTTGATGGAAGAGTTATTGAGTTCAAGAAATTTGGAATTTCAATGAAATTGTTGGAATTTTGAATATTGGCACTGGTGGTGCTGCACAGACGCCTTGCAACCATTTTAACTGTAAAATGACATCAAAGAATAACGACAAGTACCGAAAACTGCCATTGTAAAGAGGGTAAAGTCGTCTAAAGGTTTGAATGTAGTCAAATCAACTCTAGTCGAGTTATCCATACAAATATTGGCCACATTGACTTCTGTCAGGTTGTGCTGCATTGAAAAACTCACAAAATGACGACTGCTTTGTAAGGTGCCCCAAGAAACCATGAACTTCCATATGCAACCAACAAATAAGAGAAAATAAAAAGTCCTAACCTCAAAATTCATTTAAATCCCAACACAAAACCAAAAACTCAACACTCCATAAAGCCACAATCCATCTTAAGTGATTATTATAAAAAAAAAATCTTATCAGCTCCCACAAGTCCAAGTCTTATCGTCTATTCTTCTTTAATTTGCTTCTTATCGAAATGAACTCAAAGTCATGATATCAGGCTGATATGTTGATAGCTAACTCAATTACCTTGGAGGAATTTGCTTTATTTTTTCAGCTGACTAGAGCAAGTTGTAGGTTGCAAGTTGATGATGATGGGTTCCTATTGCTCCACTATGAAGCGTAGGGCGTCCACAAAGCATTTGAATCGCACTCGATTCTGGGCCAAAGCTGCTATTTCCTGCAGCTTCTTGTTCTGTTGTTCCGCCTCCCGTTCAACAGTTGTACGCCAAGTAATTCTCCGTCGGCGCTTAGTCCTATTTTCTTGGACATTCCAGAAAATCGCTTGTCTCGCGATGTCTGTATGGTCTTTCCTTAATGTATGGCCAATCCAGTTCCGTTTCCTTTTCCCAACTTCGTCTGCAATAATTTGTTGTTTAGTCATTGCATACAGCTCTGTGTTCCTTATTGTTTGAGGATAGAAGATGCCACATATTGCTCTCAGAAATTTGTTGACGAAAACTTGGATGCGTTGCGTAAGAGCTTTTTTTGCAAGTTAGTAGACAAGAATTAGGAGCAAGTTGGAGGTGTTCTTGAAAGGGGATACAAAAGAGATTTTGTACTCAACAAAGTCTAAATATACAAAATTCCTCAAAATGAATGTCGATATTAAGCTCTGATGTAGTTTCTTGAACTATCTGAAGCAACCTGCGCTAAGGAAGACACTTTGTAGAGATCATCGTCTTTTAAGCTCCTTGAGAACATCAAAACCAAGCTTTTGGCGTTTAACTGACACCAAACTTGCAAGAAACAGGCTTTTTGGCTATATTTTAGTCAAATAGCCTTAGAAACCAGTCCATAGAGTCCTAAAATTAAGAGTACTCATCAACATTGACCTAAGAGCGTGGCTACGTGTTGACGATATAGAGAAAAGGAAGCTGGAAGCTAACGTTTGACTTATAAATGTAGTTCCTTATTGAAATTTCTATATTTTGGCAGTTGAGAGCACCAAGAGCCCCTTAGAATCCCCTTGATCTTAATATACTTGACTAAGTGAGTTTTTATCAGAATTGACCAAGTAATACAGTCAAAAATTGTATTAATCATAACAAAGACGTTTAATTTTATATCTCAATCTCCACTCAAGCATAAATCCAGTCTAATTCATTCGTTCAAAGTCTCATTCACAACCAGTAATTGCGATATTTCCTCCCGACATTCCTCAAACATTATCAAATCAACACAAACACTCTTGTTTACATTAAAATCTCACTCAATCATCTCAGAGCTGATTTTTCTTTTACCTTAGTCAAAAAAATATTTAAAGGGAGAGTCGACAACTTTTTTTCTTGTTTTTGTGAATTTTTCCATAAGAAAATATTTTTTTTTATTTATTTCTATTTTTTTCACCACCCGAAGCCAAACAATCTTAATCCAATTTTCACATTTATTTTTATTTTTCCTTTCTTTCTTCTTTATCGATTTATAAACAAAATGATATTTTTTTTTCGTACAAAATTAAAATTTTTTTCTCTCACAAAAATGTCACTTTTTGGTAGAATTTTAACAATTTTTTTCACAAATTTCCTTTAAAATTCTGTCAAATGAATTAAAAATCTTAAACTTAAGCCAACCTAAGTATCTTAAAAAATCACAGCAAACTTAGTCTGACCGAATGCAACGTTCGATAATGAATGACTGAAAAGTTCCACAACTCAGTTGTTCTCTCAGTCCTCTCAGAGAACATTTTTCTGATTCAGACAATGAAGGTCGCGTGTACTCAACAATTACGTACAATATTCACATGTTTTCAATGATAAGCTTGCAATTGCGCATGTGTTGCTCTCGCGGACTCAATGAGCTGATGTTTTTAGTCAATGTTCTATGCCAATGCTGCATGACTGCAAAAATTTTACTATAGATCAGCAAATAAATCAATGAAAATTCATTGTCAGACCTTTTTTTTTTTGCAACTTTATTATTTGTTTATCTGCTGACGCACGTGTATGGATTCGGGATGTTTGATTCAATTTATGATTTTTTTTGAATAATGTTGTTGATTAGTTTTGCAATTGATTTAGTGACAATTTAATTATTTTGTTTATAGATTTATTTATTTTCGGATGAGTGAGGGTTTTTGGGGACACGTGAGTTTGATTGGCTGGTGAAATTTGAGTGCAATTGGATCGCTTTTTTGTAACTTTTGACTGGATCATGACTTGATTGTCCATCGGTTTTTTGCTGATTCTTGGTCAAAAGGTGGGACATAACCAGGGCGATACATATTTTTTTAAAAATAATAGAGGACCTAAAAGTAAAATAAAGGACATTTCAAGTGTCTACCAATTTTACTCGATTTCTGGACGACAGACACGTAGCCGGGGAGGAATTTGGGGGACAAATCCCCCAACGTAAACAGAAAATTCTTTATTTTGCTAGGGTTTTTATTCCCCCTTAAATTTTCCCTTACAAAAAAATTTTTTGACCCCCCCCCCCTTCAAATTTTGCCCTTGCTGGACGAAATTTTGAGAATAGTTTTGGAAATGAAAAAAAAACTCTGAAAAATCAAGCAGATGGTCAGCCTAGACATGTCCCGATTTCAGCTCTGAAAAAGCGAGACAAACCAAACTTTCAAGCATTTTCCACGAAAAGTGGGTTTCAAAAGGCAAGAAATTAAGGATTTTAGACAGGATCTTGTTCAAAAAAGCGCGACTGACCAGCTCAAAATTGGGAACTGGACAGCCTAATTATGATTCCTTATATATGAACTTTCATTTGATTCAAGGGTGTGGAACTGAAGAATTCCATTTTGATCATTTTTGATCATTTTTGATCATTTTTTGATCATTTTTTGATCAATTTTGATCATTTTGTGATCATTTCATAAGTACCACACCCTTGATTTGATTCCTTATTTCGCTGACCCTTCAAATCATTTGTTATCCATGGTCTCTTTTAGATTACGACTGTAGCTGACCTAATCGATGGTTAACGCTTGTCTGTTTCCAAAACCAAATGCAATACTGTCTCTATTGACAACTTCCTCCTTTTGAGTTCTTTTGGGTCTTCCATTCAATCTCTTGACATCAATAAAGTCTAAATTTAAAGGCTTAAATCTTTATAGCTAATTCCACCGACACACCTAAAACTTGTCTCACTAAATTAAATTTAATCGTCACTTAAACATTTTCATTTTCTTCTTGCTTCATCACGGCAAGCACTTATTTCTTGTGTGACACGAGGAACAGAATTTTTTTTCAATTTCACACAAAATTATTTTTTGTTTTTACAACGACATTCAGTCACAACGTTGATATCGCAGTGAATTGATCAAGTTAAGAGTTTTTTCTTTTGGAATTGAAAAAATGTGTCGAGTGAGAAATTTCTTGTGTTGTTTGAGCCTCGAGAATGGTGGAACATTTCTTGGATATATGCATTTTTTGTTTGGATTGATGGGATTTATAACGACGTCGGTGATCGCAATGTGGATTTTGGCAAAACGTATGTTTAATATGATTTATTTAAGGTTATAGGTGATTTTGAAAAATCTTTGAGATACTAAACCTTAAATTGTTGGGCACTGTATCCATAAATTGTGCAGGATCAATTAAAAATCAAAGACCATTGACACCCCAAACTCACCTGTTGAAAGACATGAAAAATTCAACAAACTGTCCAAGGTCAAGTGAAGAAAATGTTGCAAATTTTCTCAAAAAAAATTGTTTTTTTTTTCAAATTTATTCACATACAAAAAAGAATTTTAATCTCTTCATTATTTTTTCCTGTTCAACACAGAAGAGAAATGTGCGTTGTAAAAGAGAAAAATATTTTATCTCACGTGTGACAATGAAATGTGATGTTATCACGTTGATATGTTATATGTTGGTGAATTTTACACAGTTGGATTTGGATTTAGTCATTCTCGGAAGGGCTAAGATAACCTAGATCAGGTCAAGATAACACAACTAACCTAACCTAGATCAGGTCAAGACAACACAACCTAACCTAACCTAGATGAGGTCAAGACAACATAACCTAACCTAACCTAGATCAAGTCAAGACAACATAACCTAACCTAACCTAGATCAGGTCAAGATAACACAACTAACCTAACCCAGATCAAGTCAAGACAACATAACATAACCTAACCTAACCTAGATCAGGTAAAGACAATTAAACCTAACCTAACTTAGATCAAGTCAAGACAACATAACCTAACCTAACCTAGATCAGGTCAAGACAACATAACCTAACCTAACCTAGATCAAGTCAAGACAACATAACCTAACCTAACCTAGATCAGGTCAAGACAACATAACCTAACCTAACCTAGATCAAGTCGAGACAACCTAACCTAGATCAGGTCAATATTAAATAACTTCGAGAATCCCAAGAAAACTTCATCTTCAAGATCATTCACCAGTCATAGACTCAATCTCAAATCTTCAGCACATCTCACAACTCTGTTTCAAATCATCCTCAATTTCTCACAAAACCTCTTTCTTCTCCTTTTCTTCCAGACCAAAGATTTGTTCTCTTCCTCGCATTCGTTGCATTTTTGTTGTTTTTTCTCGCATGGATTCTCTGCTCGTGGTGTTTAATCGAAGGCGTTAAAAATGTGAGTCGATAAAATATTTTCTTCTCATTCTCATTTCTTGTTTACAAATTTTCTTCTTTATTTGCCACTTTTTATTAGCGCGAATCGAGTAAAGTTTTTCGGTTTAAGCTATTTTCAATTGTCTGTTTGATCATGAAGTTCATTGGACTTGTTGCGGTGCTGAGTCTGTTCTTTGAGGTTGGAATTAAAAGAAAAATTGATATTCAGGAGATGGCAGTGTCGCTGTTTTCAGTGACTCATGGGGTAAGATGATGACTTGATGGTATTCTTGGGTATCCTTGGGACTGATTTATCCGAATTTATTTTGAATAACTTAAAGACGCCCACCTAAATCATCCATTTAACAAATTACCTCACTCCTAAATTATTTTTGCAAAATTCATTTAAATTTATAACAAAAGAAACAAAAAACTTTAATCATCTAGTTAAAATGTCACATAAATTATACGAAATTATTTCTGATGCATGTTAAAACATTTTGTCTAGATAATTCATCGTAAACTTGAAGCTGATAATAAATCTCCTGGTTATATTGGACCTCATCATTATGGTCATCCTAATCCTTCCTCTTCAACTGTGATTCCTTACTCACCCCACATTGAGGTATTATTTTCATTGATTAATGGTTTATGAATTAAAGGGTTTTGATCAGGTTATGAGTCAGATCAGATTGGGATCATATAATTAAGGTTCTTTTAACATAACCTAACCTAGATTAGATCAAGACAACCTAACCTAGATCAAATTAAGACAACATAACCTAGATCAGATTAAGACAACCTAACCTAGATCAGATCAAAACAACATAACCTAGATCAGATTAAGACAACATAACGTAGATAAGATCAAGACAACCTAACCTAGATCAAATTAAGACAACCTAACCTAGATTAGATTAAGACAACCTAACCTAGATCAGATTAAGACAACCTAACCTAGATTAGATCAAGACAACATAACCTAGAGCAGATCAAGACAACTTAACCTAGATCAGATCAAGACAACCTAACCTAGATTAGATTAAGACAACATAACCTAGATTAGATCAACACAACCTAACCTAGATCAGATCAACACAACCTAACCTAGATCAGATCAAGACAACCTAACCTAGATCCGATCAACACAACCTAACCTAGATCAGATTAAGACGACATAACCTAGATCAGATTAAGACGACATAACCTAGATCAGATTAAGACAACCTAACCTAGATTAGATCAAGACAACCTAACCTAGATCAGATCAACACAACCTAACCTAGATCAGATCAAGACAACCTAACCTAGATTAGATTAAGACAACATAACCTAGATTAGATCAACACAACCTAACCTAGATCAGATTAAGACAACCTAACCTAGATTAGATCAAGACAACATAACCTAGAGCAGATCAAGACAACTTAACCTAGATCAGATCAAGACAACCTAACCTAGATTAGATCAAGACAACCTAACCTAGATCAGATCAACACAACCTAACCTAGATCAGATCAAGACAACATAACCTAGATTAGATCAACACAACCTAACCTAGATCAGATCAACACAACCTAACCTAGATCAGATCAAGACAACATAACCTAGATCCGATCAACACAACCTAACCTAGATCAGATTAAGACGACATAACCTAGATCAGATCAAGACAACTTAACCTAGATCAGATTAAGACAACCTAGCCAAGATCAGATCAAAACATCCTAAATAAGGTCAATACCATTAATATCTTTATATTATCCATACTTTCCTAAGAAATCTCATCAAACTATGACTCAATTACACTCAATGACTCAGATCTTCATATAAATAAACGAAAACAATTCCAAAAATTGCGTCTTAATCCCCACAAAAATTCATTAAAATTCCAACCTCAATTCACTTTAATCACCATCAATTTTTCTCTTTCTAATTTCATTTCGCAGATAATCATATTAATTTTGTGGGAGATTTACATTCTCATTTTCGTGAGTTCTCTCGAGAAGAAATTCCAAAAAGAAGAACTTCATACAAAGATAATTCACAGACATGTTTAATTAACTGTGACGGGGAAAGGCTTATTTTATTTTTAATTCTTTTTTTATATTTGATAAATTTTGTTTAAAGAAAATCGAGTCTGAAATTTGATATAATATTTTTTTGTGATAAAAAGAAAAAAAATGATAAAATAAAATTTTGAATAAAAATTCGCAGTTTCGCAGCAATTTTTTTAATAAACAAAGAATCATGTCATAAAGTAGCTACAAGAAACTAGTCGAAGAGTGGATTAAGGTCTAACTTAGTGATTTTCTGAAGATTCATCATGTCCGTGCTGTTCTTCCTTTAGTTTAGCGAAGATTTCAAGATTGTTTGCCAAATTATTGTTGAAAAATGATAGCAGTTTAGAGTCTCTGGCCAGTTTATCCTTGTTCTTCAACAGTTCTTGCAGATTTTCTTCTAAAAATCATAAAAGTATTGTGAGACTAGCTTTAGTACAGAAGATGAATGTCTGAGAAACCCTTAAAAACCAACCCCAAGCCGTCATTAAATGCCCCAATCCCCAAAAATTAAATCCTTACCTTCTCCATTTTCATCAAACTTCTCAGCAATCGACACCAATTTATCAATTTTGTCCAAATTCATATTGTAAAGTTTCTTCTGTGTTTGAGGCTTAATTTCTTTATCTACTAGCTCTTCTGATGAACTGACATAAAATATCAATAAGACTAAAACAAAAGCAGCAACCACAAGTAAAGCACATCGTCGATTTTGGAATCTCAGCCTCAATTTTTGAATAGCTTTACGAACAGTTTGAATTTTAAAGCTTCTGGAGCCAACGTTTAATGAGGTTGGGAAGTTGTTTAGAATAATTGACATATTTTGGATCAAATGAGGTTTGGTGCCTTCAAATACTTTCAGAATACTGCACAGTTTTAGAGAATAGCTCACAAAATTTCTAAAACAGCTGCTAAGAGAGAAAATATTGACTCAAGTGAGATGGATGTTGACTGAGTTTTAGATTGAGAAAGTAAGAATGTCAAGGAATGAAACTCATAGCTTGGATTTCTAACCTCTAAACTTGGATTCCTAACTTCAAAATTTGGTATTCTAACCTCAACATTTGCCTTCTAATATTCAAATTTAGAAAACTAATCTCAAAAATTCAGAATTCTAATTTTGAAATTCAGAATTACTGTCCTTAATTCAGAATCCTAACCTAAAACTTCTGAACTCTAACCTCAAAAATTTGTATTCTAACGTCAAAAATCAGAACCCTAACCTCAAAATTTAGACTTCAAATCTCCAAATTTAGATATCTAACATCGAAATTCAGAATTCTTTCCTCTTAATTCAGAATCTTAACCTAAAATTTCAGAACTCTTACCTCAAAATTTTGTATTCTAACCTCAAAAATCTGAACCTTAACCTCAAAATTCAGAACCCTAACTTAAGAAATTCAGCATCCAAACCTCGAAATTCAGAATTCTAACCTAAAATTTTTGTATTATAACCTCAAAAAAATTTTATTATAACCTCAAAAATCTGAACCTTAACCTCAAAACTCAGAACCATAACTTAAGAAATTCAGCATCCAAACCTCGAAATTCAAAGTTCTAACCTCAAAAATTTACATTGAATTTTGAATAACCTCGAAAAAAAAAAAGAATTCTAACCTCAAACTTAACCTCAAAATCTACATTTTATTCAACATTTCTTTCTTTCCATCAGCAATCAAATAATTCATTATTCAAAACATACCAAAAGTCATAATGCTGATCTACAGTAACTCCATTAACACTAACAATATCCTTTAATTCACATTTTGTAATCAATTCTGGATCGGATTTTTTAAATTCTTCAGTATTTATCCGTTTAATTCCAACTAGATTCGCTATTATTCCAGTAATGAAGACATCTTCAAGTTTAAAATATTTAGCATCTAAAACTGCATCGTAAATAAGCCGAACACAATCAATTGTCATCATGTAAGCTGGACCAGTTATAAACTTAGGGTAAGACTGTCCGTAATATTCATCATGTGATACATAAAACTTAGACTTTTTGCTTCTGACTGGAACTAAAGACTCTGCCATTCTGCCATAAATTGATTTTGTGTCCAAAAGTTTCCCATCAATGATCTGCAAGAGCTTGTCGACATTCACAAAAGTCTGATCGTCAATTTTAAGGATGAATTTTGCATTTGGACAATTGGAACTGACCCATTCGAGCATTGAAATCGTTTTTAAGGCTGAATTTTCATCATTGTCGATGAATTTACCGCGAATTATGTCGTCGTACTTGAGACTCTCATCAATTATTTTGGATTCTGGAACAAATCTTGAATTGCCCATTATGAATGCAAATTGAACTTGATCATAACGTCCAAGGCCACCCCAAGAATATCGAATAGCTTTCCTAAGTTCAAAGTTTTCTGGAGCTGATGCAATAATGATTAAAAGTTTTGGACTTTCGTCATCTTCTTTGCATTTGAATGATGGCAAGTTTAAGAAGCCGTGAGAGTAGATCTCGGTGACACTTTGATTGCCATATTGATTGAATTGAACCGATTGATGGATCAAATCTAAAACTATAAACATTGCTTATTGAAATTTGCTTTGAATTAAGGAAAATTAAGTGACCAGACAGGCAAACAGACTTGGTACGCAAGTTAGAATTGAGCATATTTACCTTCTTCAATTACATCGACTCCCTCCTGATTTAGAATATTTGATGATCCGTCAAAGAAATCAAGACAAAGAATCAGTAAAACTACAAAAGCTAGAATTATTTTAGATAAATTTCTCTGAAATAATTTCGATTTAAATCTCATTTCAGCTTGTTTTACAATTTTTCACTAGAGATGTAAATTTTTAAACTATTTTGTTTTGAATTTCTAAGTTATAAAGCTAATTTATCGATAAATGAGTAAAGAAGAGAGAATGTTTACTCATATTGGTTGCTATTTGGGACTGTAATTCAAGTTAGTTTTAGAGCTTCAGACAACTCGTGAGAAAAGTGTATTAGGAGAAAGTATAAAAAGCGTTTTGTTGACTCAAGTGTTATCAAATATGTGTCATCTTCGAGATAATGAAAATTTATCCTTAAAAATCTTGAAATAACCTCAAATGTCAGTGACTTAACCTCAAAACTCTGTGACTTAACCACAAAATTCAGTGACTTAACCTTAAAATTCAGTGACTTAACCATAAAATTCAGTGCGTTAACCTCAAAATTCAGTGACCAAACCTCAAAATTCAGTGACTTAACCTCAAAACTCAGTGACTCAACCTCAAATTTCAGTGACTTAACTTCAAATTTTAGTGACCTCACCTTAAAATTCAGTGTCCTAACCTCATATTTCAATAAATTAACCTCAAAACTCTGTGACTTAACCTAAAAATTCAGTGACTTAACCACAAAATTCAGTGGCTTAACCTTAAAATTCAGTGACTTAACCTTAAAATTCAGTGACCTAACCTCAAATTTCAGTGACTTAACCTCAAATTTCAGTGATTTAACCTCAAATTTCAGTGACTTAACCTCAAATTTCAATGACTTAACCTCAAAATTCAGCAACATAACCTCAAATTTCAGCGACTTAACCTCAAATTCCATATTCAAACCATATTCCCTAGCAGAAATTTACTAGTAATTTCCTAGTAATTCACTTGATAACTTTCCATTTGCTACTCGCTATTTACTAGTCAAAATCCAAGTTCAAATCATCGCCAAAGACCCGCATTTTCACTTGCTAATTGACTAGTCAATTCGCTTACAATTTAACTAGTAATTTACTAGCAAATTTGTAAAAAATTTAAATGAATATAACCGTTGATTTCCACGTGTTTTTTTGATTTTTTTATTTGTGTAAATTATTGTAAAAGTATTAGTGTGTACTTAGTTTAATTAAGTAAAGTACACTAATACTACGAAAAAAATAAAAGACTTAATTTAATTAAGTCAAACACTGATGAACGCTTATGACTCGCACGCAAACCTGAGGAAGATAAATAATTAAATTGAATGTCTCATACAAATTTGGATCGACCTTATAAAGGTGATTTCTGCGCGCTCTTGTGAAGTATATGGCAAATGCCAAATTTAGAACAAAATTTTTTATGATGCAAAAAATTCTTTTTTTGATGATTTTTCGTAAGATTCGAACTTAAGCAGACTTAATCAAACATTTCTCATGGAAATTTGCTAGTAATTTGCTATTAAATAGTAAGTGTAATTTACTAATAGTAAGTTGTTTTAAAAATAACTAGTAAATTGCAAGTAGTAAAATAGAAAGACTAGCAATTTGCTAGTTAGTCTCGCTAGGGATTTCAACTCCAAAAAACAAAAAAAAATTGATTATATTCACAGTTTATATTTATTAACATTTTTTATTTCCATCAATAAAGATTTTCCACAGCCACAATTGCTCCCTAGGACTTATATAATGCACACTGACAGACTTTCTCAATAAACATTCATCAATTCGGCTCGGTTTCTTATTCAAAAATTCTTTTAAATGAAGCCTTTGAATATTAAGTCGACTTGCAATGATTCCTGTGATGAACACGTCCTCAAGTTTTAAATATTTTTGATCTAAAGCTTCATTGTAGATCAATTCAGCACAGTCCCTAGTCATCATATATGCAGGACCTGATGTTAAGTCAGGAAAAAGAGAATCACCGAATTCATCAAAAGAAATGTAATATTTTGACATTTTATCACGAAATGGAGTCCATCCAGTTCCAACACGCCCGTAAATTGTCTTTGTGTCACTCATCCTCGGTTTGAGTAGCTTTAGAAGCTTATTGACATTTATGAAGGTGTCATCATCAGCTTTAAGAATAAATTTAGCATTTTGACAATTGTTTATGACCCATTCGAGCATTGAAATCGTCTTTAAAGTCAAATTGAAGTAGCTGTCCACGAAATTTCCATGAATCAAGTCAGCATGCTTTGCATTTTCATCGTTAAGCTTCTTTTCATTTTTTGGAATCGAAGAACCAACGATAAAGACAATCTTGACTGCTTCTGTGCTGCTTAATTGTCCCCAAGTCTTTCGAATTGCATTTCGTGCTTTGAAATTTCCAGGAGCTGATGTAACAATTATGATTAGTTGAAGATTATCGTCATGGCTCTCACAAATTTTGGATGGTGAGTATAAGAATACAGGTTGATAAATTTCAGACACTTTCCCAAGATACGGAAGTTTTGGTTTGTTTTGGGTCGGCGTTGGATCTTTGTAGGAAAGATTTGGTAAAGTTGTGCTTGTTTCAGCATCATCAGGAATTAAATTTGATTCGATTGATTCTAATTTTGATGATTTTAAAATAGGATCGATGAGGTTTGGTAGCTGATCTACAGGATTGAGGGTCAAGTCTTAAATCAACAAGAGTAAGAGCTTTATATGACCTGATTATGAGTATGAGAGACGGATAGGGTTAGATATGAGATAGGGTTAGAAATGGAGTAAGGTTAAATATAGGATGAGGTTAGATATGCGATAAGGTCAATCATGGGATAGGGTTAGTTATGGGATAAGTTATGAAGTAGGGTTCAGCATGGGATAAGGTTAGATATGAGATAATGTTAGTTATTGGATTGGGTTAGATATGGGATAAGGTCAATCCTGGGATAGGGTTAGGTATGGGATAAGTTATAAAGTAGTGTTCAGCATGGGATAAGGTTAGGTATGGGATAAGGTTAGTTATTGGATAGGGTTAGATATGGGATAAGGTCAATCATGGGATAGGGTTAGATATGGGATAAGGTCAATCATGCGATAGGGTTAGGTATGGGATAATGTTAATAATGGGATAAGGTTAGCTGTTGAATAAGGTTACCCTAGCGAGACTAACTAGCAAATTGCTAGTCTTTCTATTTTACTACTTGCAATTTACTAGTAATTATTAAAACAACTTACTGTTAGAAAATTACACTTGCTATTTACTAGCAAATTACTAGCAAATTACCATGTAAAATGTTTGATTAAATCTTCTTAAGTTCGAATCCTACGAAAAATCATCAAAAAAAGAATTTTTTGCGTCATAAAGAATTTTGTTCTAAATTTGGCATTTGCCATATACTTCACAAGAGCGCGCAGAAATCACCTTTATAAGATCGATCCAAATTTGTATGTGACTTCAATTAATTATTTATCTTCCTCAGGTTTGCGTGCGAGTCATGGGCGTTCATCAGTGTTCGACTTAATTAAATTAAGTCTTTTGCTTTTTATCATAGTGTTAGTGTACTTTAATTAACTTCAACTAAGTACACACTAATACTTTTACAATAATTTACACAAATAAAAAAAATCAAAAGAACACGTGGAAATCAACGGTTATATTCATTTAATTTTTTCCAAATTTGCTAGTAAATTACTAGTTAAATTGCAAGCGAATTGACTAGTCAAATAGCAAGTGAAAATGCGGGTCTTTGGCGATGATTTGAACTTGGATTTTGACTAGTAAATAGCAAGTAGCAAATGGAAAGTTATCTAGTGAATTACTAGGAAATTACCAGTAAATTTCTGCTAGGGTTAAATATAAGATAAGGTAAGAAATTGTATAGGATTAGGCAAAGGATAAGGTTAGATAAAAGATAGGGTTCGGAATATGATAGAGTAATGTATGAGAAAGGGTTATATATAGAACAAATTGAAACAATGATCCTCACCTACTTCATCTAACTCTTTCGCCCCAGCTTCAGAAAAGCTTACATTTTTCATCCGCGTATCCTTAAGTTTGACAAAGAAATCAAAGTTTTCTCCAACAATATTCCTAAAGAATGAGACGACATCTGACTTTTGAATTATATTACTCGTTTCAGGATCTTCATTTTGTTGATCTTCAACTAAAAAATATGAAGATTAATAGCAAGCCTTTGCTAGTTCTCAAAAATCACTTTACCTTGCTTCGAGTCAGCAATTGCCTGTAGTTTCTTAAAATTCAAATGTTGCATCTGCTTTTGTACGTTAGGCTGAACAAGATTAGTGGAGAATTCATTTGAAAAGCTAAAGCAGAAGATTGTTAAAATTGTCAAAGATATACAGCACAAGAAGATGATACAGCGACGAAATTGTAATTGAGGAATCATTTTGATCTTAAATTAAATTAAAATTATTTTATGTTCGAATTGAATAGTAGGTATTCAGTTATCGAGCCTTTCTACACAACTGACAAGAGTTTTGCGAAATGTCTTTGGAAAATGAACATCCCGAGAAGCACATAATGTTGTCTTTTTGGATTATAAAACTCAAATATATTATATTTAAAGTCTCAATATTTTTTCTAAAATTTAATGTTTAACTTTGTAAAACTAGTTTATGTTATAATTTTTTTCGAGCTTATGTGTCACTCGGGTTCTAAATGTTGACTTTGTTGATTCAGATGCTGTCGTTTTGTATGTATTACCTAGATTTTGTAATATGTGGATGTATTGCTATTACGACAGGCATATACTTGTGCTTCTAGAACTTCTAGATCAGTGATGTAAAACCTTTTTTGTGCCCGGAAAAATTCGGTGGTAAGTTATGACTAAAACTGCACACGGCATACGGCATACGGTTCGAGGGATAACTCAATTTTTTTTAAGACACACGGGTTGGCCATCACTGCTCTAGATCATTATAGAGAGCAAAATTTATAGAATTCAACCGTAAAGTATGGAATGTCTAACCTAAAAAAATCAAAAAAACCATAATCTCAAAAGTTGGGAAATTCTAACCTTAAAAATATTGAAATTTTTCTCTCAAAATTAGAAAATTCTAACCTATAAATTTTAAAAATCTAACCTAGAAATTCCAAAAGTTCAATTTCAAAATTACGAAATCTAACCTCGAAATTACGAAAACTTACCCTTAAAAATACGAAAATTAACCTTAAAATTACAAAAACCTAATTTCGAAATTTCGAAAACCTAACCTCAAAAATACGAAAACCTAACCTCAAAATTTCGAAAACTTTACCTCAAAATTTCGAAAACTTTACCTCAAAATTTCGAAAACCTAATCTAAAAGTTTAAATTTTAAGTGTAAAGATTATCTGAAACTTATTAAAGTAAAGAAAATAAATAAAAAATTAAAACTTTCAATATTTTTTTATATATTTTTACAATTTTTATTTCAAAAACGTCTTCTGAATGATTCTTCATCATTTTTCATATATAAGATTTTTTATTCATTTTATATATAATTCATTACCATAATAATTATAATAATATTTTTTTATATTATTGTTATACGCTATATAATACATTATATAATAATATTACTCCTCTTACTTTTTTTATTACTTTTTTTATAATTATTGATTCATGAAATTTTTCTTGATTCTTTTTTAATTTTTTTTTGAAAGATTTCAACTTAGGAGGGGTCTTAAATTGGTTATTATGGAAAATTAAATTAAAAATCGATGAAAATTAAGTTTTTTGTTAAAAACTAAGCAAATTTTGATTTTACTTTTCTTTTTATAATTTTTTCAATTTGAAAAGATCAAATATTGCTGGAAATTTTAATTTTTAAAAAGTTTCTTAAAAATGTTTAAATTTTTAAGTTTCAAAAAATCCTTATCAACTTTCTTTTAAAATTTTAAGATTTTCAAAAAATGAAAACTTTTTTAAAAATTTAAGATTTTCAAAAAATGAAAACTTTTTAAAAAAATCAAAACTTTTTAAAAAATCAAAAATTTTGAAAAGACTCAATTTTTTTTAAAAAGATTTAATTAATTTCAGATTTTTTCAAATGATATTCCAATAGATAGTTTAGGGAAACAGAAAGTATAAAAAATGGTTTTGTTGCACATTTAAACTTCAAATACGGTTCATACTTTTTCTAGTCTTTCTATCTTACTTAACTAGTCAACTATCTTTCATTGTTTTCTTAATTATTTATTCATTATTTTTCATTCTGATGTTCTTGTTGATGGGATGGATATTTTGGAGGGCGAAGGGGGTTTTGAGTATGTTGAACCCCTCTTACTGCTCAAGATACTCGGTTGGCATAAAAACAGCTATAAATCTGTCTTTAGTTTGCTAATCCCTAAGACAAACTTTCAAATTCTCATCTCATTTCAAGAACATCATCCAAAAAATTTGATTAATTCTCGCATCATTTTTTTAATTATTTCATATCAAAATCTTGTTCCTTCAATTGTTGTCATTTCGTTTCAAATTGTGTGAATTTATGATTTTTTAATTTTACAAGTTTTACTATGAATGACAATGACTATTTCTTCATGCTATAAATTAATAGACAGCAAACATTTTCCAAGACACAAAAAGGTTGACAAATTATAAAATTATTTTTTTTGGGGGGATCGGAGAAGATTTTTTAAAATTAAAGATGTTTTTTGACTTGTTCGTCAAATTTTGACTGATTTTGTTTTTTTGTTAAAAATTTGAAGATTTTGAAATTGAAAAATTCAGTCAAAATTGACAATCAAGTCAAAAATGTTTTCATAAATTCGACCTCATTAATTAATTTTTCTTTTTTATAATTTTATTTAAAATTCAGCAGGATGAAAATTTTTTTAATAAAATTTGGGTAATTTTTTATTTGCTTTTTTACGACCTTTAATTGATTTTCGATTACGTTTTTTTTTTGTAATTTTTATAATTTTTTATTTGTTTATTTGTTTATTAAATTTGGAAATGGACTTTAATTTTTTTTTCAAACTTTATTAATTTTGTTGGAAGTGAATTTTGTTTAAAATTTTAAAAGTTTTATTTTTGAATTTATTTTATGGACTTAAATGATTTTTTTTTCAATTTTTTTCTAAACTTAAAAAAATATTCATTTTTAAATTTCGAAAAGAAATCAAAATGTAATAAAGTTTTGAAACAAATTTTTTTAAGTATTATTTATTTTTTTCATAATCTTCAAAAAATTTAAATTTTAAAAGATTTAAAAAAAAGGTTAAAAAATGAAGAAAAAGTTTTAAAAAATTGTTAAAATCCAAAAAGTTTAAAAGTTAATTTTTGTTTTAAATTTTTTGATAATTTATAAGTTTAAATACTTTGAATTTAAAAAATGAAGTCAAAACCAAAAAACTAAACAAGTTTTTATTTCCAGACAAAATTTTATCCCACAATATTAATTTTTTACATTTTACACTTTCGAAATCTAATCAAATTTGTTTACAAATATTCAAATATATTCATTACATTTAAATGATGGACATTTATCAGATATGATGGATTTTTTTAAGTACCAAATTTTTTACTTTGTTTTGTGTTTTCTTCTTGATTCTCCAACTTGGTACATTCAAAGGTACTAAAATTTACCACTAAGTTCTTCATCTACTTGCTTATTCTTAGCTTTTGTTTCGACTCTACATGATGATTATTATTTCTTAATTCTTGATCACTAGACATCCAAAATACTTTTGAGGAATTAAGTAAAATTAATCGGATTCGCTAACATTTTCTAGAGTTCACAATTAGTTTCTTTTTCAGACATTTTTCTGGTTATTTTATGATTTTTTTGAGGTTATTTTAATTAAATTAAATGCTTTTAATGTTGATTTCTGGTTTTAGAACTTATAATAGAGCATTTGCAAGTTTTTTGGACGCTAATTTTCTTAATTTGAAGTTGAATTAAAGCCATATTCAGGCTAGTGTCAAAATAAGACTCAAAGAAATGTAACTTAAACTACAATAATTCCAAATTTGAAATAAAGAAAGATTTGTTTGCTTAATTTGATTTTCAAAAACCTCAAAAGACACTCGAGAACCTCGAATGACACTCGAGAAACTCAAAAAGACACTTGAGAACCTCAAAAGACACTCGAGAACCTCAAAAGACACTCAAGAACCTCCAAAAGACACTCAAGAACCTCAAAAGACACTCGAGAACCTCAAAAGACACTCGAGAAACCTCGAAAGATACTCGAGAACCTCAAAAGACACTCGAGAACCTCAAAAGACACTCGAGAAACCTCAAAAGACACTCGAGAACCTCAATAGATTCTCGAGAACCTCAAAATTGTTTGACTTTGAATCACTTTTAGGTTACGAAGCCTTTGTTAGTTCAGGAAATGCTTCAATACAACTCAAGTTCAGCTTCTTTGAGGTTTCGATGTAGTTTGCCATTAAATTGCATACTCAGAGTTGCTAAGCTTATGTTATCAAGTCACATGCGCCTTAACCTAGCTCAAATCAATCCATTAACCGCCTCAAACTTCGAAATTGATTGAAATCCCCGCTAATATTGCTATGTTACCTCAAAATCTACCCAAACCTCTCAACTATCAAACCGTGATCATCGAACTACCCAAAAAAAATTAAAACCTATAAAAATGCGATTGGAATGAGTCTCATCTGATTGTTTTTTTTTCATTGAATCTTAATATTTTATTCATGTCTAGTAAACAAAAAAAAATATTCGGTCAAGTGTAAAATTCTTATAATTTTACTCATGATTACAAATGCTACTGTTTGTTGATTTGATTCCTTTTTTTACAAAATTATTTTCTATTTTCAATTTTCGTGTGGAATATGACAAAGTATTAATTGTTGTTTTGTGTCCTTCCACAACTCAGCGTGGAAGTTTTTTCTTCTCAAATATTTTTATTCTATTATTATTCTTATTATTAGTACATTTTTTTCCCATATTATCTCTTTAAGTCTCTCTATTGTGTTAAGTATAAACTAAACAATAATTATAAAATGATTTATTGAAGCATCCACGCCTAGTCAGCGTGGAAGTTTTTTCACTTTTTCTCAAATTACACTGGATTTCTAAGTTATCTTCGCTGTATAAAAATTATTCTATATTTTCTGGATATAATTGTCTTCTAAGATAAATAAAATAATGTACAAAAAAAATTAAAAAACAAGTGATTCTTGAACTTCCATGCGGGAATATAAAAAGTGAATGTTTTCATTTTTAACGGAATATTTTATAATTTATGGAACTTTCTTTTATTGTTGCAAGGATTGTATAGTTTAGATTTTGAAGATGGAATAATAGTTGAACTAAAGGTAAGTTTGAACTTCCGCGCGGGATTTTTTTTTCTGAGATTTGAGATTTTTCTGGGCTTTTTGACTACCACATATAAGGTTGAGTATAGAATTTAAATGTGGTCGTACATTGTGCCTAGTTAAGAGATATTTGGGTTCTTTATCATGTGCACTTTACTAGGTTTGTGCTTTATTATATATAATCTGGGGTACACAACTACATGACATTGATTTTTAGAGCTTTAGATAGGTTTAAAGACTTATAATGTGTCGCTATTGACTTGTAGAACCTTTAAGATGTTCAAATATCTTGAATATCAGTTACATTTTGATATATTCAGGATAGAGACCTAATAAAGTAGGGCACCTAGTCACATTCAGGCAATCTTAGTTGCAGATTTAATCTTAAACCTGAACAACAATTTAATTTAACCTTTATGACATTCCTGCCACCCAAACCCCATTTTTAAAGACTTTTCTCCAGCTATTTTAAATTCAGGTGTACTACAAGTTGTACCTCAGTTTGGACAGGGCATCCAGTCCTTGTCTATATCATCGAGTCTGCAAGGAGTTGCTTAGGTCCTGATAGGAGAACCTAAGAGAAGGAAAAACCTCAATCTCAGAAAAAATCATCAAAATTATTCAATTTTTAAGCTGCACTTTTGAACTTCCGTGCTTTGCAAATTACGGAGGTCGACTTTGAACTTCCGTGCTGTCGAAAAATTCAAATTTTTTAACGGAAACTTTAAATTTTGAACAGTAAATTTTTGACTAAATTTCATTTCTAATCCCAAAAAATAAAGTGCAATTTTGTCTCCTAAAACTTTTTAAATTTCAAATATTTTTTTTTAATAATTTTTTTCCCATCTTTTCTTAATTTTTATTTTTCATATTTTTTTGTCAGTCTTTTCTTAACATTCGTATGTGAAATCTTTCAAATTTTTGCTTGACATTTTTTCTCTCTTTGCAGTAACTTCCACGCGCAAGCATGGCATTCATATGTAGCTCAAGCAATTGTTTTGTTTTTTTTTGTCCTCATTTGTTTTCAGGCATTCAAAATGTACTTAAAAATATGTTCCTAGTCAATCTTAACATAAAAGCTACACGAAATTTTTCCAATTTTTTTCTTCTTTATTTTATTACTTTTTGAAAAATTCGGATTTGAATTATTAAAAAAAATTATTTTTTTTTGCCTTAAACTTTTAATGACTTTGTCCCAAATTTCCTTTCTTTTAAATTTATTCCTCAGCTGCACCGTTGTTACCCGCATTAGCTGCACCATGTTCAATCATAATGTCAATCTCACCATTTAATTTATTGAGCATAATATTAATGTCATTAAAGACAGTATCGGAGTCGTCTGGATCATCTAAATTCGTATCGCATTCGGTTGTTGCGGGTGAGGTGACTCTACCACCGGTACTGCATAATGGAATGGCTGTAGATGCGGATGAGTTGGATGATGATGTTGATGATGATGATGCTGATTGTGGCAAGTCATGGCGATTTAGTGCTCGTTGCTTAATTGTGCCCGCATTTTCGTTTGCGAATGGAATTTGATCGATTGAGTCGATCGAGGAATTTGACTAGAAATTTGAAAAAAATAACGGTTTTTTAAAATTTGTATTTTAACGGTTTTTTCAAATTTGAAATTTTAACATTTATTTTGTTTAAATTTTTAACAGTTTTCATAACTCCAAATTTAAACAGTTTCTCAAAATTCAAAATCAACTCACCATACAAACTTCAACCTGTGAATGCTCAACATGCACTTCTGCCTGCGTTTGATGCGTCTGTCCAGCATACAACTTTCCAAACATCGGCTGCTGTTGTTGCTGCATTATTTGATGCTGGTACATCATTTGCTGATAATTTGGTGTCACATACTGCGGTCTATAATGTACATTCGTACCATCAATATAACATTTCTCAACTTTTTGGCATAACTCCGCCTCTTGTCGCTGTTGATGTGCAATTGCTGCAGCTGGCGAACTATAGTACATTGACATTTGTTTGAGCGCTTCCGCTGTATAATTTGTATTGAAGAGCGGCTGTTGTGGTGGTAAGTCAATTTTAACGGGAGTTACTGAACGCTTTGTTTGACGTTGTTGACGTGGAAGGGTTCCTCCTCCCGTTGCTTCATTCTTTGCTTCCATTATTTCATTTGTTGGAGTTATGTCACCGTCGTCGTAGCTTCGTCGCCATGATTGCTAGAAATAAGAAGATTTTTCAGGTTAAGTCAAGTGTTTCTGAATTTAAGTCAAGTGGTTTTGAATTTAAGTCAAGTGGTTCTGAATTCAAGTCAGGTTGTTCAAAACTTAAGTCAAGTGATTCTGAATTTAAGTCGAGTTGTTCATAACCTTATGTCAAGTGGTTCTAAATTTGAGTCAAGTGGTTTTGAATTCGAGTCAAAGGGTTCTGCATTTAAGTCAAGTGATTCTGATTTCAAGTCAAGTTGTTCAAAACTTAAGTCAAGTTGTTAAAACTTAAGTCAAGTGATTATGAATTTAAGTCAAGTGGTTCTGATTTCAAGTCAAGTTGTTCAAAACTTAAGTCAAGTTATTCTGAATTTAATTCAAGTGGTTTTGATTTCAAGTCAGGTTGTTCAAAACTTAAGTCAAGTGATTCTGAATTTAAGTCGAGTTGTTCATAACCTTATGTCAAGTGGTTCTGAATTTGAGTCAAGTGGATTTGAATTCGAGTCAGAGGGTTCTGCATTTAAGTCAAGTGATTCTGATTTCAAGTCAAGTTGTTCAAAACTTAAGTCAAGTTGTTAAAACTTAAGTCAAGTGTTTCTGAATTTAAGTCAAGTGGTTTTGAATTTAAGTCAAGTGGTTCTGAATTCAAGTCAGGTTGTTCAAAACTTAAGTCAAGTGATTCTGAATTTAAGTCGAGTTGTTCATAACCTTATGTCAAGTGGTTCTGAATTTGAGTCAAGTGGTTTTGAATTTGAGTCAAAGGGTTCTGCATTTAAGTCAAGTGATTCTGATTTCAAGTCAAGTTGTTCAAAACTTAAGTCAAGTGATTATGAATTTAAGTCAAGTGGTTCTGATTTCAAGTCAAGTTGTTCAAAACTTAAGTCAAGTTTTCTGAATTTAAGTCAAGTGGTTCTGAATTCAAGTCAAGTTGCTCAAAACTTAAGTCAAGTGATTCTTAATTTAAGTCAAATGGTATTGAATTTAAGTCAAGTAGTACTGATTTCAAGTCAATTTGTTCAAAACTTAAATCAAGTGATTCTGAATATAAGTCATGTGGATCTGATTTCAAGTCTTGTTGTTCAAAACTTAAGTCAAGTGATTCTTAATTTAAGTCAAGTGGTTCTGAATTTAAGTCAAGGCTCAAAACGGTGAGTTTACTCAACAAATGTCAAAATTCTTACCATCGCATGCGACATCTGTGGATGATGTGGATAGGGCTGTGGATGCGGCAATTGATTGGCATATGGCGTTATTGGTTGAATATCAGGAACCATTCGAGGATCATAATACGTTGTTTTCGTGGGTATGTGTGTGAACTGATCCTCGTGAAGCTACAAAATAAAAAGAGAATTAAAATTTTACTCATAATTTGTCAGAAAGACTTTAAAAGAAGACCAACTCACTTGACTCTGCGAATAAACCGGTCCGATGGCAATTGCTGGTTGCATTTGTGGCTGACAGCAAAAGTTGACACAAGGCACTACAACTTTACCACTCAATATATCCTTAACACGCTTTATTGCCAATAAAATTTTCTTTTGATGCCCTAACTTAACAATGCCAATGTCCTCGAGATCTTCCTCGTTCAATTTTGTCATATCGCGTACTGATTGAAAGCCTTCATTTTGAAGCGGAATTATGTATTCTTCTAGACGCAGCAGGCGTAGCCATTCGTCAATTGAGCCCTAAAAGCATGGATTAAATTTAACGGTTTTTTTAGAATTCAAATAATCAGCACTTACCGGCACATAATGCGGCAACGAGTCATTGACTTGCAGCTCCTCAATGTGAGCCTTAATAACTTCCCTATGATGCGGATTGGTGATACCAATGGCAGTGAGATCCTCCGGTGTCATTCTTGTTATCGTCCCGAGATCATATCCAGCGGAACTAAAATTACCGGCATATGGCAAAAAGTCATCAGAATTAAGCATAAGTAGCCAATTGACAATCATATCGTGATCCGATTGTGTACTCATTCGATCAACAGATCCCGTAAGATAACTTGACGATCGTCCACTATCCAGTGACACGGTGGAATGTCTTGAGCCACTTCCAGCTGATCCTGACGATGATCCAGGCGAGTCACGTCCCGGTGATTGTGTCAAGTCGATTCCTTGATCTTCTTGAAGTCCATATTGCTGATGATAATAGATTGCTGCTTTGTGGGATATTGGATCAGCTGAACGACGTTGATAAGACACTGTGAGACATGATGGCGAGAGCGGTTCCATTAGATGACGTTTAAAACCACCATCGTCGTTGTCTTTAAGTTGTGATGGTGACTGTGGGCTGTTGTTGTAACGGTACATGTCAGGAACTGATGGTGGTGCCACTTTTTTGGGCTGCGGTATCGACTTTTGTGAGCGGGACATAATCGAATTTTTATTTACTGTAATGAGATGGAAATGGGAGATTTTGAGGTTAGAATTGTTTTGATTTTGGGTTTTTTGAGGTTAAAATTTTTATATTTTTGTGTACTTATAAAGCAATTTGGTATAGCAATTTGAAGTTATGATTCTGAGTTTTTAAGGTTAAGTTTTTGAATTTTTGAGGTTAGAATTCTGAGTTTTGAGGTTAGGAGTTTGAATTTTTTAGGTTAAGATTCTGAATTTTGAGGTCAGAATTTTGAATTTTTGAGGTTAGGATTCTGAACTTTATGGTTAAGATTCTAAATTTTGAGGTTAAGATTCTGAATTTTGAGGTTAGGATTCTCAATTTTGAGGTTAGGATTCAGAATTTTGAGGTTAGGATTCATAAAGTTGAGGTTATGACATTTAAAACTCAACGTTTTTTACCCAAAATGAGAACATCATTCACACAATCCATCAAAACCAGCAACATTTCTGCTCCATTTTTCAAAAAGCACACATTTCGACCCGAACAAAGTAAAAAGGCACACAGTCCATAACCAGACACATACACACATCACACAATGAAATGAAAACATCACACTTTTCCTCAATTTTCCTTTTCAATTTCACAAACAATAGTAAAAAAATTTACAAAAGGGCAAATTGTTTACATAAAAAACATGCACAGCACCCAACAATGCATCCATTAAAGTCAATATAATCATAACAAAGAGTTTATATGGGCAGTAGGAGCTGGCGTGCATTTGCCAGATGTTCCATATGATATCGAGGTATAATAAAAATGCATGTCTATAAATAAAGAAAATAATGTTGTTGATGCAATGGATTTTCTAGAGATGAACACATTTTTTAGGCAGCACGTGCGTGAATTTTGGGAGAAAAAAAAAATTGGAAACATTTTCATTTATCTTGTCAATCAACAGTCGATTTTTTATAGTTTTCGAAAGTTTTGTAAGCGAATGTCAAGTTGGGTTGGGAAATTGAGAGAAAAAATGTGGAAATATTTTTGAGAATTTTCATAATAAATCTTTTAAATAAAAATCCCGCAAAATTATTCACTTCAAATAAGATTTTTTTCGCTTTGATATTTTAATTTATTCTCTCAGATTTCATAACATTTTGAACGGATGAATGTGCTTTAAGAATGCGGCTAACATTTATTCACATTCATAATTTAGAATTTAAGAAGTGAAGAAAAAAAATATTAAATTTTATTGTTGATATTTTTTGTGTGAATTGTTGATGAAATTACAATGAATTGTGATTGTTATTGAGTTGGTGTACTAGATTTTGAGGTTGATTGCTTATTAAGGTATTTAAGATGAAAATTTTGTGACTTAACCTCAACATTTTGTATTCTAAGCTCAAAATTGAGAAGTCGTACCTCAAATTTTCAAATCTAACCTCAAAATTCTGGTTCTAACCTCAAAATTTTGTATTCTAACCTCAAAGTTGAGAAGTCTTACCTCAAATGTGGAATCTAAGCTCAAAATTTTGGTTTTAACTTCAAAATTTTGTATTCTAACCTCAAAGTTGAGAAGTCTTAAGTCAAATTTCAAAATCTAACCTTAATCTTTTGAATTTTAACCTTTAATTTTGGATCCAAACCTCAAAATTTTGGATTTGACCTCGAAATTTGAATCCTAACCTAAAATTTGGATTCTAGCCTCAAAATTTTAGCGTCTAATTTCAAAATTCTGGATTCTAACCTCCAAATTCTGATTTCAACCTCAAAACAAGGATCTTAACCTCAAAATTTAGAATTCAACCTGAAAATTTTGAATCCTAACCTCGAAATTTTGGTTTCAACCTCAAAATTTGGATCCTAACCTAAAATTTGGTATTCTAACCTAAAAATTCAAGGTTCTAACCTTAAAATTTAAGCTTCTAACCTTAAAATTCTCAACTCACTCTCATCAACATTTTCATACCAAGCCGTGATTTTTCATCACTTCCAATTTGTTAAACATAAACTCCCAATTTTTTAAACAAGCAATTTTCTTCATTTTCTTCAACATAATCTTACTACACATTTTGTTTAACATAAAAAACATTCAAAAAAACAACAAATCTCGAGAAATAAAACATAAAAAATTTATTACATAAACAAGAAGAATAAAAACACAAAAAGAAAACTTCCAAACTCAAGCAGAACAAAACATCAATCTTGTTTTGCTATAATCAATTTAAAAATAGACCTTAAAAGGGTTTAAAATTCAATAACTGTCGCATATAATTGATTGAGTGGACTCGCGATAATTTTCAATCTTCACAATTTTTCTATGTAAAAAAATATTTTTAATGGTGAAATTTTTATTGTCTTGGGATTTTTGGGGTTATGTTATTGTTTTTATTTGTTGTGGGCTATTAAATGAAGTAGATTAGGATGTATTGGAGGTCCTTGATGTTAGATTGATCTTTCGAACATAGAAAGCTTTCGAAAAACTCACAAAAAACTCTGGCGTGCGTTATATTTTGGAAAACAGTTTAAAGTCTCTCCCAAAATATGTCAGATTTGCAAATGGTTCAAAATTTAATTTTTAACTTTTGATGTTGACATTTTAACGCATCAAACCTTAAAAATTGAGAGAAAATTAAACGTCTCAACAAACTTAACCTCAAAATTGATTTATTTTCAGTCACTGACCCCTCCATGACCCCCCATCGATCTCTCAACCATCAACAACCCAAATAAACACATTAAATCCCAATTAATTCCACTAAGAATGTCTTCATTCCATTTAACACTAAATCAAAACACCAAAAAGTATCAAATTACAATAATAAATTCCAATCCACATCGGAGCCACTTCCAAAATCCACACATTGTTGTGTCTATAGTCATAAATAAATGTAACAATAAAAAAAATATGAAAAATTCGACGCCGAATGTACAAAAAATTTGTAACGCATTTTTCAACGCACAATTTTTCATCCGCCGCGTGCCTAAAATTAGAAGTCATTTGATCTCTCAAGTGGCAATGTATTATCTGAAAAAATTCCCTCTGAATTTAATTGATTCTGCTTTCAATGCTCAAATAATTCGAAAAAATATTTTAGATGAGAAAAAAAACATAGTTTTTTTGTGTGTCATTGCATCATTTATGAGCCCCGCTGCTTCTCTTTTGTTATTTATAGATTTATTAATAACTTTATGATTGCAGCAACGAGCGAAGATGTTTAAATGGCGAGAATGAATGGATTAGATCGGGGAGAAGCTCAAGAAAATGAGTTGGAAGAAGAAGAAGAATAGTTTAGAATGAGAGGACAAAGAAGACAAATGTGAGATTTAGATGAAGAAGATTTTAAGGTTAGAGTCGAGATTTTTGAGGTTAGAATCGAGAAATTTGAGGTTGGGTTCTGAATTCTGAAGTTATGTAGCCTAATTTCGAGGTTTTCTGCTAAATCGAAAATTTTGAAATTAAAATAAACAATTTTGAGGTTAGAATCAAGAATTTTGAGGTTAGAATCAAGAATTTTGAGGTTAGAGTCGAGAATTTTGAGGTTAGAATCGAGAAATTTGAGGTTGGGTTCTGAATTCTGAAGTTATGTAGCTTAATTTTGAGGTTTTATACTAAATCGAAAATTTTGAGTTTAGAATCGATAATTTTGAGGTTAAAATCGATAATTTTGAGGTTAGAATAAAGAATTATGAGGTTAGGAAGCGCATTTCGTTAATCTCACAACATTCAACGACAGTTTTAAAACTCTTGTGATAAAGCTTGTCAAAAATTACTAATTTTGAACAAAGTTTTGAAAAATGCGCTTTATTCACTTCATTTTTGAGTTTTTCTTACTTGTTTGACAATAATTTCCAAGACTTGTGCTCAGCAGAATGTTAATGTGTCTAGAATTTATTATTCAATTAAAAATGCTCTTTATGCACCATTGATCAATCCTTCTTTAACTTGTAATTTAGACCGTCGCAAACCCTGTAGCAAGTACTAAGTTCAGCAGGTTGTCGTCTGCAACCTATTGTAAAAATCAATGTGCTATAGTTTAACATGAAACCAAAATTAGATTGTGACTAGGTTTGGGTACCCCAAGCTTTACTAGTAACTAACCCCGAGTACTCAAGCTGAACTCAATCTTAACTCCACTCAACTAATCAAAAAATCCAAATCATTTATTAAAATTCTAATTCTTTTCGGCTTTATTTCAAAACAGACTTAATTTCATCATTTTTTTAATTTACGACAGGATAATTGCTTGTCAAAATAATTTCAGTTTGGATGTTGAAATGCTCAGCTACTGCTGCTGACGTTCAAATATTTTATTTTAAATATTAATTCAATAGAATATCGTTCTTCTCATTATTTATTTGATCTTTTCTGACTTCTTTGTTATTTACTTTGTGGATTACTTTATTGTTGGGGTTTTGTTGTGGATTCGAGGGTTGAATGGGGTTTGTGTGATCCTTAGGTGCTCTAATACTCAAAATCAACAAACATTACATCCACAAACTACATCAACACCTCACAATCCACTCAATCTCATCTCCAACCATCAACATTCTTCCACCATGACATCAATTTTCATAATTTTCCCATAAAAATCACTGCAAGACTTAAAAAAATCTCAAGAAAGCTGAAAAATCTCACAATTTTTTTTATTAAGCCATCACAAAGTTCTCAAAAAAACGAAGCTGAGAAGAGAAAAAAAAAATGAATAAAAATTCCACTTGATATTGCATCATCTTGATGAACATAAAAGTGATTCAATGATCACCACAAACAACAGCTACAAGTAACAGAAGCACTTCATCTTGATCTTCTTATTCAATTCTTTATCTTAATTTATGACAACAATTTAGATGAGTTTCAGTTGCTGTTTGCAATTATGAGTCTAACAATGGATAGAAGAAGGCACAAGTTTGAAAGTCATGGGATCAGGGTGGCTAAAGCGCATTTTTTGGAAAATTTGTTAAAATTTTTTTAAAAATTTTAGTTTTTTTTTGAAAATTTGATATATTTTTAAAATTTTAAAATTTCAAAATTCCTTAAAATTCAATTATTTCACAAGTTGTAAAGTCAAGTTCAAATTGTGACTAAAACGCATTTTTATGAAACTTCGTAGCTTCTAAACTTTTGAGAACTTTAAGCCAATTTGCAATCATCTGGTTAAAACTAATCAGATTGCTGACTAATCCTTAACCTCAAAGTGCAACATAACCTCAAACAAACCCATCATAACCTCAAAAAGAATGCAGCATAACCTCAAAATGCAATCTACACTAGATTCTCACATTGTTTTCTCCAACAATCTTCTTCTCAATCATCCATCCGTGTTGAGTAAGCGACCGCATCACTAACCCAAAAAAGTGAACACTAAAAAAACAAGACTCAACTTGTATAAGTCAGCAGCCTGTTGACTACGGATATGAGACTTTTGTGGTTCATATTTCAACATATTCATATTTGTCTTACTTATTACCTCGTCTTTTTCTGTTGTCTTGTGTAAATTATAACTCAACCATTCACACATTGGCTAAAATTTATTCACTTAAACTTTTTTTTTTGCACGGCATTGTCGCTTTATAATTGAGTCCATTAAGAAGTTGAATGGATAATTGAGAAGGAAATGGGAAGGTGAAAGAAGAAGAGATGAAATGTGAGAAGGCAAGAAATTGGATTTTGACCACAAAAAAAATATGGAAATTTGAAGAGGGTTAAGAAGAAGATTTGGCAGATGGTTGAGTTGCTTTTGGGGTTAAGTTGTGTTTTGCAATGGTTGCAGCAACAAGAATGATTGGATTAGAATGAAATTTGAGTGGATTTGAGGTTATTTTGGATGAATTTGAGGTTATTTTGGATGAATTTGAGGTTATTTTGGATGACTTTGAGGTTAGTTTGGATGAATTTGAGGTTATTTTGGATGACTTTGAGGCTAGTTTGGATAAATTCAAGGTAATAAAGATCAATTAATGTGCAATTATCCCAATTTTGAATGAAAAAAATCAATTTGACAAAAATCAAGCCACAAAAGAGACTTTTAGGTTAAACCACGTGGCTTAAAGCATTTTTTGCAATTTAACTGACAGATTAGCTGGAAAACTATCCTCGCGAATGGTATTTTATACTTGGTCCCCTTAAAAATGCGCCTTATGCACAATCTATCAGGGATTTTTTAACTTGTCATTTTTTTATTCACTCTTAAAACATGTTTTGTCAAAAAAAAATCATAAATCCACCCAAAAATCATACAAAACAGCAATTCAATCCCACATAAATCAGTCCAAACTCATCATCTTCATTCCTAACAAAATCAAAAATTTTAAAATCCAATCTCGTTCATCATAATTTAAATTTTTTCCCATCATTTTTAACTGAGTTTCCAAGAATAGTCGAGAAGAAATCAAAAAAAAAACTGAGAGTAAGTTATGGATATAATGTTAAAGTGTGGGAGTAAAAGCATATAAGCCGACTTATTACCAGCTGAAAAGCATAAGGTGTGTAAAAGAGGCAAAGTCAATCATTCTTATTGTAATAAAATCTGTCAAAAAATATTTTTGTTCGTCGATCTGGCAACAAAAATGGCGAAAAGTAATTAAGAATTATTCAGCTTAGGTGGATGTTTTGATCAGAAACTATAAAAAATTATTATTGTCATGTGTCAAAATATTTATGAGAATTTTTGTGGAATTGAAATTGGATATTCTGCAATCATTATTAAATGTTTATTAGCATTTGGATTTGGGATTAGCGGAATCGATTTAAATTGTAATGATTATTCTAATTTGTGAAGATTTTAATGGCAAGTGTACGCTTGATGAGGTTTAAAGAGCTCTTAAAGATTCTTAAACAGGCTCATAAAAGCTCACCGAGGCTTACAAAGACTCACAGACGCACACAGAGGCTCACCGAAGCTTGCAGAGGCTCACAAAGGCTCACAGAGGCTCAAAGAGGCTCACATAGGCTCACATAGGCTCACAGAGGCTCAAAGAGGCTCACAGAGGCTCAAAGAGGCTCACAGAGGCTCACAAAAATGCACATACGCTCACATAGGCTCACAGAGGCTTACAGATGCTCAAAGAGGCTCACAAAGGCTCACATAGGCTCACAGAGGCTCATGGAAGCTCATAGAATCTCACAAAGGCTCACAGAGGCTCACAGAAGCTCATAAAAGCTCACAGAGACTCACAGAGACTCACAGAGGCTCACCGAAGCTTGCAGAGGCTCACAAAGGCTCATTGAAGCTCATTGAATCTCACAGAGGCTCACAGAGGCTCACAGAAGCTCATAGAAGCTCATAGAATCTCACAGAGGCTCACAGAGGCTCACAGAAGCTCATAGAAGCTCACAGAGACTCACAGAGGCTCACCGAAGCTTGCAGAGGCTCAAAGAGGCTGACAGAGGCTCACAGAGGCTCACAGAGGCTTACAAAGTCTGATGAAATTCCAACGGGATTTTAAAATAGAATCAGAACTCTAGTAATTTTGACTCAAATCATCTCCAAAATCTACATTAAACCTTATCCCAACTTTACTTAACCTCAAAAAATCTCCATTATTTCTCAATAATTAACTTCAATCAACTGCACTTTTTATGTCTCTTCGAATTCAATCAAAATGTCTCAATTATATGACTTTTCTGTATTTAAATTTCATTATCTGACCTTTTCGGTTTGTTTTGATTTCATTTGAATGTTCAAAGGTTGTTCAGTCTGCAAGTGAGTTGTGATTTCGGTTTGTTTGTAGATTTATGTGATGTCATTTGTAGAATTTGAGGATATTTTGGATTGTTTTGTTATTAATTCAAGTAATTGAATCTTTGATGCTGATTAAATTCTCAATATAACCTCAAAAATCTCAATTCTAACCTCAAAAACCACCACAGCTCCAACCCTGCACCACAAAACTCTCAAATCCATCGAAAATTCAACACAATCAGCTCAATCGCACCTTAAACTTTACAACATTTCCAACGAAACTTATAATAATAACTTAATACCTCTCAGCAGCATTCATGCGTCACACACTGCATCGCCTGGGGACACAATTCAAATTTATTCAACCTCAATTGATCATTATATTCTCAAATTCTTATTTAACATTCTACATTTTTGCGCCTAATTATCGATTCAATCAAGATCATGACAAATTAGAGATCGAACAGATATTGTAATTTAGAAAAACATACAGAGACAGACGACTTTTGTCGCGTCAACTAACTGGGTTATGAATAAATTTTCAGTTTTATAAGATTGATGGCTAATTTTTATGCAATTTTAATGAGCTGAAATGTGGATTGAGTTAATGTGTTAATTGTGGCTTTGGATGGAGGTTAAAGAGGTGGTGTTTTAGAGTTGATTGGGTTAGTTTTTTATTGCGTAATGGGTGATATTCTGTAAAATTTTGAGGTTAGGATTGTAGAATGTGTTGCAGAGGCAATTTCATTGCATCCTTGCCACTTTTTTCTAGTAATTAGTAAAGAAATTGCTGAGATATTTCAATATCATGAAAAATTAGAGCAAAATCAGAACTTGAAGTGGAGAATTTTTCTAAATTTTGAGTGAAAAACATCACATTTTAGTTTACAGACCAAAAATTAGCATTGCAAAATCACAAAATAAAGTTCTTAAGTCAAAACGATCTATTTTTAGATATCCTACATTAACTCATGCCTTACCAGCACATATTTGCAACAGATTTAAGCGAAAACACGTGTTTTTCATAATTTTTCCTCTAAAACTTTTCACAATTTACAATTCATTCAACTCTAAGACCTTGAAGTCGGCAGAAGTTTTAAGAAATTCTACAAAATTATCCACGTTGTGGAAAGAAGAGATTTTTAAGTTAAGAAATCAGAATGTTTGGTGTTTAGAACGCATTTTTGTCAAATCAGCTTTTAAGATGGTTCTTTAGCTTTTTTGAACCAATCCAACTCAGCTAAAGCTCACTCTTAACATAGAAAGGTTAGTCAATTGTAATAAACAAGTATCCAGACATCGTGTAGCTCGAATTCAATTTAATTTTGTCTACACCGACACAAGTCGTCATCCGGCAGCCTTCAAGAACTTTTTTTCTTTCACAATTTCCCCATACATACTTTGTTCCGTTCATATTTTTATTACAAGAATATAATAGGAATCATCTGTTCTTATGTTCAACCAGAAGTGCTCATAGATACATCATCACGTTCATAAGTCGTAACAATTTTTTTATTGCTACTACTCATTTTTTTAATATTTTTCTTTTCAAATGTCTTCTGCGTCGTTGTTAACACATTGAAGATTTTGTAACACTCAATGAAAAGGAGATGTGAGTAAGTAAGGCATGGGTGGATGGGGTATAAGACGCAGTTTTGCTTCTAGAGTGCAAAATGATTGATAATTGTCATAATATTCTGTAAAATGATCTTTAAAGTTGGTGAAATCGGTAAGCAAGTAAGGAAGTCAACTTCAGTTATTGTCTAAGGCGCATTTTCTGCATTGACTTTTCTTTCAATTAGAATTCTTTAAGATGTTGACAAATCTAGCAAGCAAAAGCTCGTTATTGAGTGTCAAGTACAAAAGTAAAATCAAACCCATTCACAAAGCGCATTTAACCAAAATATCTGCCAAACTGCCCAAATCCCAAACTCAAACCTCCTATAATCCCTGCTAATTCCCATTAAAAATCTCTCTTTCAATCAGCTTCTTCACTTATTGACGCTGCTTGTTAATTGTTTCAACAACAACAACAACAACAACAACATCGCCGAACAAAAAGTAATGAAGAAAAATTTTCTTCTTTTTCAATCTAAATTGAATTTAATTGAGAAACCGGATTGACTTGGAGCTGTAAGTCGTCGTTGGATATACGCTATTCATTAAATTGTGATATAATAATATGTTTATAACGTGAGACTGGCGCTACTCTCGTTTCACTCACGATGGCTTCTTAAAAGAAAAATTAAAAAAAAAAAACTCTTTTTCACGTTCGATTATTAGCGAAGTTTTCTAGGAAATTGAAGTAGACTGAAGTGAGCGGCGTGATGATTTCATTATTTGCGGTTGAAGTAGATTGGATCGTGTTTATGGGAAGAAACTAAAGGAGGTCCTCGTTCACAATTTCACTTCCTGATTTCCTACATGGAAATTCAAGAACAACAAACAACAAATCTCAAATCATTAATCTACAAAACCTTTTAATTTCAATTGCTACAATGCTCATCATTTGCTGCCTAACCTTAAACACAATCAACAAGATGTTATAAATCAATTATGAGGTCATAAATACTGAAAATAAAAATTCGACAATCATCATTGACCTTGGATCATTCGCGAAGTGATTAGTGACTGTTTTATTGTTTTTTGACATTTAACATTTAGTTTCTATTTCTTTGAGATATATTATTGATAGTGTCTTATATGGAAAGTGGATGAGGTTGTTTGCTTGAGGTGAATTTGATTGAATTTTAATTGGCTTTTTGGAGATTTTTGAAGGATGGATTGATATATTTTGAAGGGTTTAGTTGGTATTTACAGGTGTTAGCTTATGAAACTTTATGAAATTGATAGTTTAATGTTGAGATATATAAGTGATAGGCTAACACAGGTTTCCGGTTAAAAACTCACCACCTCGAGTTTTAAATTTGCTTAAATTTCGACTAAAATCTGAATTATTGAAAAAATCCTTCAGATTAAGAGACAAAAAAGTGGCAAGCATAGAACAGAATAACTTTTTCCCAAAAAATGCGCCTTATGCACCAACAAGTAAAAAAATCTCTCCGCAAAATTCCATATCTCATTTCACTTTCATAAACAATTTTCTTCAATCCACAAAGCAATAAGCAAAACATATTCATATTGTTGTACACACAAAACGGTAGCAACACAAAAAGAGATCACATTTCCATGCGGCGTGCACTACTGTGAATTGAATAATTGTTGCATATGCTCAGCCACTATAATTATTCGTCTTATTCTTATTCCATTTTATGCTTTATTATGGATTAATGTTATGATTAATACTTAAAAGTCGTGGTTGGATAAATAGACATCATGAATATGTGTCGATTAATGCTTGTAGCCTTCTTTTATGTACACACATGAATATATATATTCTGTAAGTGTGGATTAACATTACGGATTATGTAGTCGAGCGTGAATGGTAAATGTATCAAATGTCGTGATTTTTATAATTTTTCATTTTTTTTAAAATAAATATGATTTATAATGTTGTTGTGATCGGTGATAATTTGCAGGGATTTTGAGGGGGTTACATGATGATTTATTGCATTTTAAGGATTTACATTGGAATGAGAAAAGTAGAATGGTATACTTTTGAATAATTGGTTGCATTTAAAAGCTTTTACGCAAAAAAAAAGTTTGCAGAAAATTAAATTTTGAAAATTTTCTCCACCTCGAATTTTAAATTTGCTCTAAATTTGGCGGTTTTCTTTGAAATTCAATAATTTTTTCACAGCTGAGTAGAAAAAAGTGGCAAGGATGAAGAGAAAATAAAATAAGAACACATAACCTAAAAATTTCAAAATTATTTAAAGTATTTTGTAATAGTGCGTTAACCTCAAACGACTACATATTCTCTTCATTCAATTTACACCACATCCAGTGCTCAATATTTCCAATAAAATAATTAATCATTACATCAATACCATCAACTTCATCAATATCCAGTTCAACCGCTCGATAATTCTCACTCTTTGACGCCACAACTTGACACACATTTTATCATCTCGTGCGCTTTAAAACCTCACATAAACAAAAACTAGATTTATAATTGTCATATTTTTCATATCCACAAACAAATCAGCTACTTTCTGTCAGATCAGTAAAAGTGCATTCACATCAATGTGTATGAATGGAAAAATGAAAATGCAATGGCACAGATGGGCAGATGAGGAAGAGAAAATAATGTAAATAAATTTTGTAGATTTTTTTTATTTTATGTAATCCGATGAGGATTTTGTACAATCCCACAGATTAGAGCTGCTGTAATTTAATTAGATTTACATACGATTTACGATGAGATTTGATGTTGTGATGATTTTTATGGGCATGTGGAATTTGAAATATGAATTTATGGCTGTTTAACATAACAAAGATATTATTTATCACCATATATCCAACATCTCATCACTCTAGATTTGGCATTGCGCTTGTTTTTATTTATTTATGATTCTATTAAGCTGCGATTTGAAAATCACACGAGAAAAAAAAATTGTTTTTGATGGCATATTTAGTGGGAGTTCAATGTCAATAAGAGTTTAGGAGTAGTGTTGCTCGATCTCAGAAAAGCTTATGATTCAGTTTGGCAAGACGCACTTATTTACAAGTTGATCAAGTATAAATATCCACTATACTTGATTAAACTTATCCAGTCATTTTTGAGAGATAGGACAGCTTTTGATTCGATCAATAATTCAGTCTCTGAATTGTTCAAGATCATTGCTGGTGTGCCTCAGGGATCAGTCATAGCTCCTCATTTATTCAACCTCTTTATCAACGACATTCCCATACCAAACGATGGCGAAGTAGCATTATTTGCTGATGATACTGCATATTTCATAGAAGCAGACAATTCAGAGTTTGATTTCATTAAAAGTTCTCTTCTGCAGACATTGAGTTCCTTTCAGTCATTTTTTAATGATTGGAAGATTAAACTTAATGACTCCAAAACTGAATTTATCATCCTCACTAAATCAACTAAGCTAATTCGGACGTGTCGGACTGATCAAATTGTCTTTAATGGCTCGATGCTTAGTTGGAAATCTCATGTAAGATACCTTGGTGTCCATTTAGATAATAAGCTACTATTTAAATATCACATACAGGCAGTTCTGAGCAAAGCCAAGTCAATTACATACTCTGCTCTGTATGGTCTGATGAAAAGGAACTCTGGAGTCACAATAGACTCTAAGCTTAGAATATACAAATCAATAATTCGTCCGATATTTACATATGCTTGCCCAATTTTCGCTAATTGTGCAAAAACACATTTAAACAAGCTCCAAACATTCCAAAATAAAATATTGAGACAAATATTTGATGTGAAATGGGATGACTTCATTAGTAATGACTCTCTTCACACAAGAGCTAAAATCCCAACAGTAAATGAATTTATATTGAAATTATCAAGACGACTCTACGCTACTAGCCATGCATTGGACAACAATCTAGTGTCTAACTTAGGGAGGTACGAATACGACTCACTGGATTTCAGAGTGAAGCACAGACTTCCAAAACCTATTTCCTTATGAACAAGGATCTCGTTTGTTTTTTTTCTATTAATGTATAATTTCTCTAGCAATAATTTATTTTTTTCTTTTTTTTTGCCACATGGGATGTTTTTTTTCACATTTTTCATCCAAATTTAATTAATTCATACATTCAAAATCTAATTAATAATCAAATGGTATTTAAATTAAAACCTTGAAGGTTGGTGTTAAATATATTTCCAAATGTAGCTAAACATAATTCACTAAATAAAAGCACTATTATTATCATTTAGTGGGAGTTAATAGAGATTATAATGTGATACATACAGCACATGTAAGCGTTATTGTATTTAGAGAAACGGAAATTTGAGTATGGATGAAAGAGGAATTTCAAGTAAAGGGAGGTAAAGAAAGATGTTGTGGTGTATTGAGCGCATTTTTGGGATTGACATAACCTCAATATTTGGAAACACCACCACAAAATACAGAATTCTAACCTCAAAATTGAGCAACCTAACCACACAATTCAGCAACACAACCTCAAAATTCAGCAACACAACCTCAAAATTTAGCAACATAACCTCAAAGATTCAGCAACTTAACCTCACAATTCAGCAACACAACCTCAAAATTCAGCAACTCAACCTCAAAATTTAGCAACTTAACCTCAACATTCAGCAACTCAACCTCAAAATTCAGCAACTTAACCTCAAAATTCTGCAACATAACCTCAAAATTCAGCAACATAACCTCAAAAATTCAGCAACATAACCTCAAAATTAAGCAACTTAACCTCAAAAATTCAGCAACTTAACCTCAAATTTCAGCAACCCAACGTTAAATTTCCGCAACATAACCTCAAAAAATCAGCAACTTAACCTCAAAATTCTGCATTATAACCTCAAAAAATCAGCAACTTAACCCCAAAATTCAGCAATTTAACCTCAAAATTCAGCAACTTAACCTCAAAATTTCAAAAAACATCCAAATTTTTACACATGTTACATCACTCGATCCAAATGTTCATCACAAAAATAGAACCAAGCGGATGTCTGACTCAGATGGTTACCACCACAAAAAAGTGAATTTATTTTCAGTCTTTGATATTTTATTTGTTAATTGACTCAGTGTTTGATCTGATTACATCAAGTATTTCATGAATGAGTAAGATGTTATGACATTTAAACATGTGTTTTGAGTGTTGCTGTGAGTTATTCACTAGCTGCTGTTTATAAATGATCTGGATGATGAGTTATGAGCATGGTTGATGACATTTGGGTTCCTTTAAGTCTAATGATCCCCTATAATCCCCATATTTCATCATCACAACCCCTTTTAAACACAAAAATTCATTCAAAGTCATTAAAATTCATTTAATATTCGCAATATACACTCTGCTCTGCTCTATCCCAGATGTACGCTCATTAACAGTCATTTAGCATCATTTAAATTTTCATTTATTAAATTGAGAATGAAGAGATTGAAGTCGTCAAGATGTGAAATCTGACGGAATTTAGACTGGATAAAGCAGTCGATTGTGGGCGGAATAAAAATAAAAGATTTAATTTTATGGATTTTGCACGATCAGTTCCTCGTTGTGATTTGATTGGCTTGTTATTGCTGTTTATGGAAAGATGCGGTACTGGATTGAAATGTTGTTGGGATGAGAAACTGTTTTTATTGTAAACTTTTTATTTGAGAAGCTTTTTTGGCGACAACAATTGAAGTTGGATGTGAATTTTTGAGCGCGTTTTGAAGAAAATGTGAGTACGGACAGCTGGGTGATCTCACTTTTAAAGAACTTTTAGTTGTGATGCACAAATTTCGAATATTTTGAGCTTAAAAGTCAAGAATTTGAGTTTCAATAAATTCCAATCCTGAGAAAACCGTGCTAATTCACAACAGTAACCCTCCTGGCTCATAAAAGAATATCTTTTCAAAAATCCCCACAAAAAAAATGATAAAATTTTCAGAACTTTTTAATTGAATCATTCTCAATAATTGAAATTAACTTTATTACTGTCAACTTTTTCCCATTTTTAAACTGCAAAATTTTCTAGTAAGTGAACATTTTTGTGTGAATTTCAACTGAACGTGGAACGTAAGTCGAGCTATGGTTTATTGGACATTACCATTAAGTACTTAAAATGCAGTAACGACCTGTTGTCGTGCATTATTTAAATTGGTTTTCGTCATTTATGTAAAATAAATAAAAAATAAGCTTGGGAATATGGACTTTACATTGTCATAAGTTTTGGGATTAAAGGAAGTTGATGAAATGTGGATTTGGTGAGGTCAGGTAGAGAGCAGGTGTTAACATTGAACAGAACTCGCTGAATTTTGAGGTTATGTTGCCAAATTTTGAAGCAAAAGTTTTCAAATTTTGAAGTAAAAGTTTTCAAATTTTGAGGTTAAGTTGTCAAATTTTGAGGTAAAGTTGTCAAATTTAAAGATTAAGTTGCCAAATTTTTAGGTTCCGTTGTCAATTTTAAAGGTTATGTTGCCAAATTTCAAGGTAAAGTTGTCAAATTTTGAGGTAATTTGTCAAACTTAAAGGTTATGTTGCCAAATTTCAAGATTCTGTTTTCAAATTTTGAGGTTAAGTTGCCAAAATTTGAGGTTAAGTTGCCAAATTTTTAAGGTTAAGTTGTCAAATTATGAGGTTAAGTTGTCAAATTTAAAGGTTATGTTGTCAAATTTCAAGGTACAGTTGTCAAATTTTGAGGTTAAGTTGCCAAATTTTTAGGTTAAGTTGTCAAATTTAAGGTTATGTTGCCAAAATTTGAAGCTATGTTGCCAAACTTCAACCAAATTCATTCTAAGAACTTCAAATCCTCTCAACAAAATGAACAATTACTTATAATACTCACAGCAAACTTTCCAAACTAAAATACCAATTACAAAGCACAGAAACAAGCAGTGAAATTGAATGTTTTCACTTAAATCCTCTTAACTCTAGACTCTCAACATTAAAAGATCGACAAATTGCCAATTATAAAATCATCACTACTCAAAGCAAAAGGAAGTAAAATGTGTGGTTTTAATGAGACGGTAAGCATCTTGTGGAGTCTCTTTTGCCATTTTTCATATTCATAAGAAGTTGGTTTTGATTTAATTACCAAGTTTTTGCCTCTTTGAAAAGAGAATTTTTAAGAATTTTGTAAAATATAAACTCGAATGTGAAATTTTAAATCAAAATATTTTGCGATGTAAGGCGAAATTATGAGCTTATAAGTCGTGTAATTGAGTTTTGGAGATGAAAAATTAATTAGATGGTTTGGTTAAAGTTCATTAAATGGAAGAGTAAGAAGCTGATGAGTAATTGATAGTGTGAGGTTAGTTTGGTGGGAATTATGCTATGTTGCCAGATTTTTCTATTTTTTTTTTTTTTGAAAATTTAAAAGTCAATTTTGTCAAACTTTTGTGCTATGTTGCCAAATGTTCAGTCGGGTTTGACCATTTTCTAGCTATGTTGCCACATTTTCAACTATTTTTACTAGTTTTGAAGCTTTGTTGCCAATTTTGCTCTCTTTTGATCTAATTTCTCGGTACTTTGCGACATTTTCATTCAATTTTGCCTTACTTTTGTGCTATGTTGCCAAATTTTCAGCCATTTTCGTTTATTGTTTTCGCTATGTTGCCAAATTTTATGCAATGTTGCCAAAATTTTGGACAATTTATCCCATTTTTCAACAAAATTCTGCAAGTTTCCAATACTAGTACCCAAAATCTAACTACACCGGCATGCAGCACCCCTCAATCTCACCTCTGATCAATTCTCAACACTATCATCCCCAAAAACCAAGCCATGACTGTCATGAATGTCGATAAAATGTGCCAAAATCAACTTCACAAATGATGACAAAATCGATAATGATTTTCCGTTAAAAAAAATTGACACAAAAATTTATTGCTGTTTTGTGTTCACGACAATTAACTTTTATTTACTATGAAAGTCAATTTCATTTCGCCAGACAGCTTGGTGTCGTGATGGGAAGGAAATTTTTATCTATTTTGTAAGTTTTTTGGTTGGCTTCAATTGCTCAGCTGATTTTTTTAGGTGAATGATTGCTATTTTTGTGTATTTTAAGTGACAGGTTTGACGGGCGATAAGGGAAGTTGTGAGTGGAAATTTTTTTGAAGTGATTAATTTGTGTTGTGCAATTTGATGGGATGGTGAGGTAACATAGGATGACTGTTGGGTGACTCTAAATTGAGCTATTAGATTTTCCTTGACTCCCCTTAACTAGATTTTAATGCGTTGTATCGCTCTGAAGTACAGCAAGATCTACTTGATCAGCTTTTCATGATTTTGAACCTCAAACCGTCCATTAACAGCACTTAAACCCCTTAAAATGACCCAAGCACCCCGAAATGACCCTTCATAACCTCAAAATCACGCCCAACCTACAAACTGAGCACACAACACCTGCAAGCTCCTCAATAATCACCATAAATTCATTACAATAATCAAAAATACCCCCAAAAATCTCACTCAATTGACCAATAATCCAAATTATCTGCTAATAATCAACAATTTCTGTCAAATAAATTAAATAAATTTGCTCCATTTATTGACTCGCATCATTATCATGCAAATATCAACCACATTGGATGGCCAATTGACGCCACACAATCAATAACTCGACCGCAAAATATGAAAATTGTTGAAATTCATTTATTTTTGGAGCCAAATATTGACTTTAAGTTATCTAATCTAGTTTAAAAATTGAGTCTTGAAAAAATTGATTTTTTTCACTTTTTTCACTTTCATTTGTGACTAAGAAATATTTTTAAATTGATTTTCCATTTTTGGAATTTGCTAATTAATCGACGACAAGATTTGAATAAAAAGCAGACGACAAAAGACAAATAGAGACACAAATGATCGACACTCATTGAGAGGTTGGAATTAATTTGAATTTTTAACTATGTTTTAATTTAAATTGACTATTTTAAAAATTTTAATTTGACAGAAACTTTCAAATGATTCAGTTTAAAAAGTTAAATAAAATTTGAATGTTTATGTTACAAAAATTAAAGTTTAAATTTAATTTAAAATTCAAAATTTGAATTTAACAAAAATAAAAATGAATTTGAATTTAAGAACATAAAAAAAGGAATTTAAAATAAATCAAATCCAAAAACATAGAATTTAAAAAAAAATAATTCAAAATTGAATAAGAAAAATTTAAAGAATTAAAACTTAAAAAATATAGAAAAAAAAAATAGTTTAAAAAATTTAAAAAAGGTAAAAAAGTAAGAATTGAAAAAAAAAAATAAAAAAGTTAAACTTTGAAATTAAAAAAAACATTCAAAATTTTAGATTCAATTGTTTTAAGATTTAAAATAATGATTTACAATTTTAATATTTTTTAAAAAATCAAAAAAATTCAAAACATTATAAAAATAAATAAAACCAAAACCCAATTTCGTTAAACCGTTTAAAATTGTCACTAAACTGTACAAAAACATACAAAAATCCAATAAAAAAATTTTATAACCTCCAAAAATAATAACTGAAGATCATCGACTAGCGGTGAATTTTAATTTTTTTTATTTTTTTCATTATTTCAACTCCGACGAGTGAAAATTGACATGCATGTGCGAAATGTTTGATTTTTATATCCACTCTTTTCGCTGTTTGAATAAATTTTTACATACAGAAAAAAAAAATAAATCGCTTTTAAATTTACTTAACAAAGTTTTTTTTCGTGTATTTAATTGAATGAGTTTTAGATTGGGCTATTGAGCCCCTTGTGATGAATGTTTGGATGAATTGTTGGTCGATTTTGTGGATTATAGAAGAAAATTTTAAAATTTTGAGGTTATGTTACGATAAGATGAAATTTGAGGTGGTGTTGTGATAAATGGACAGTTTGATATCTCATTTTAGTTCAAATTCAGCAGGAAAAATTGTAAAAAATTCAAATTTAATTTTCTAACCTCAAAAAAATTACAAATAACCTCAAAAAAGCCCTTAAACATCTTTCAAGGCTTCAAATGTTTCAAAACTAGTTTAAAGACCCCCAAACAACTCCGTGGAAGTTAGCCGCTTTTCGCCGATTTGGATTTTCGCTGATTTTTGTATCAAGTAAACTTGATAAATTTGAAATTCGCTGATTTTTAATTTTCGCTGATTTAAAATTCGCTGATTTTCAATTTTCGCTGATTTTAAATTTCGCTGATTTTTTTTAAATTTTCGCTGATTTTTGAATTTTCGCTGATTTTAAATTTTTTGCTGATTTTAAGAGTAAAGTTTAAAATGTGATCATAAAAATCACCGGAAACCCGGAAGCAAAGAACCATCTTTTCGAAATCACCCACTTAATGAAAATCACGTGGGCGTGTAGTACGGCCGAGACCTTTATCGACACAGTTCAAAAGTTGTACCTAATTTATGTTAGAATTATGTCAGTAACAAAAACACTTAGTTTGAATTTTGGGACTAGGGTCGCCCCTAGTCCAAAATTGGAAATTGAACTGACGTAAATCTGGCATATAATACATATCATTACATTTTTTCAATTTGCTCATACTCTTTACTGTGCAAACGAATAAATAATATTTCTTTATCCTGAAACACTTGACATAATAGTGACATAATTCAGAATTACTTTCTTTTTAGTAATCTAATATATAAAAGCCCAACTCACTGATTCACTGACTCTGGAACGGAAGTCATGTGAAGACATTTGTGAAGACGTGTGAAGACATTTGTGAAGACGTGTGAAGACAAAAATTTAAGGAGTGTTGACAAGGTGGTTGTCAGGTGGGTGTGGGTGTCAGGTGTGGGTGTCAGGTGTGGGGTGAGTGTCAGGTCGGGGTGGGGACAAGGTGGGTGTCGATAAATTTTTTGAAGCCAATGATTTGTGGGGTGCTGATAAGGTGGGTGTCAGTTTGGTGGGGGGGAGTTAATAAGGTGGGGGGGGGGGGCAAGTTGGGTGTCAGGTGGGTCCGAGTTTGAGGGGGTTGTGACGCCATGTGAAGTTTTGTGGTAGGATTGACCTTAGAAATATTATGGTTATTTGCGTCTTACAGTTATTTACATAATACTAATCAAATTTTAACCCTGATAAGAGGCGCCACGGGCGCCTCCGGAAAGCCTAGTATATAATAAAAACACCGAATTCACTGACTCACTGACTCTAGAACGGAAGCCTTGTCAAGCCATTTGTGAAGTCGTGGGAAATCAATAATTTGAGGAGTGTTGACAAGGTGGGTGTCAGGTGGCGGTTGAGTGTCAGGTGGGGTTGGGTGTCTGGTGTGGAGTAAGGTGGGTCCGAGTTAGAAGGGGCTTATGAAACAATGTGAAGCCATATATAAAGCATTTGTGGGATTGAGGGGGTCCAATTTTGAGGGGTTTGTGAAGTCATGTGAAGTTTTGTGGTAGAATTGACTTTAAAAACATTAAGGTTATTAGAGTGTTACCATTATTTACAAAATATTAATCAAATTTAAACACTGATAACGGGCGCGCCCGAATAGACTAGTAATTTAATATTTACGAGAAAATGTTGTTCAAACATGTGTTAAGTATGGCCAAGATTTGGACCAAAATCAACTATACTGGTTCATAATGTTCTCGATGGTGACAAAATTCAAACTAAGTGTTTTTGTTACTGACATAATTCTAACATAAATTAGGTACAACTTTTGAACTGTGTCGATAAAGGTCTCGGCCGTACTACACGCCCACGTGATTTTCATTAAGTGGGTGATTTCGAAAAGATGGTTCTTTGCTTCCGGGTTTCCGGTGATTTTTATGATAACATTTTAAACTTTACTCTTAAAATCAGCAAAAAATTTAAAATCCGCGAAAATTCAAAAATCAGCGAAAATTTAAAAAAAAAATCAGCAAAATTTAAAAATCAGCCAAATTCAAAAATCAGCGAAATTCAAAATCAGCGAAAATTGAAAATCAGCGAATTTCAAATTTATCAAGTTTACTTGATACAAAAATCAGCGAAAAGCCAAATCGGCGAAAAGCGGCTAAAATATACTGAGTCCCAAACACATGCAATACTAGCAATAAGGCTTTGATATTCTCCAATTCCCCCCTAAAAATCACCGAACCCTTGGCAAAAATCTAAAATCACCAACAATCCCTTCAAAATTCCTGACAAAATCACCACAAGCCCATCCAACTCCAAATCCATTTTCATAAAGCTAACATTTAATTTCACATTTGTTTCGAGCCACAATCTGTGTGTTTTTCTCTTTCACAGCTACAATTCATACTTTTCATTCCATTTCTAACGAAACTGTTCAATGAACTTCGCACACAACACGACCGGAGATGTTTTTCAATGTTGAAGACTAATGTGCGAAATTAGTAGTTGTGACTTAAGTGAAGCTGCATGGAAAAGTTGTTGTTGTGCATCTTTTGAGTCATTTTAATGAGTTTTAAGGTTATGGGAACTAATTTGTTGAGAAAAATTGAGATTTGAGGATGATTTTGTCATATTTGAGAGGAATTGAGTGACTAGGGAGTCAGATAGCAATTAGAGTCGACCAAACCTATAACAAAGCAACGCTCTAGCTTACAAAAATAGTGCAAATCCAGATCAAATCACGATTCTCCCTAACAATTCAGCATAAAAAATTTCTTGACCTTTCCAACATTTTTCACATTCGACCAACATAATTTCTTGCATATTTCGAATCCTTTTGTGTCTATTTGTGCCACAAATCAATTTGTATCTGACAAATGTTTATAGTGTTAAGGTCACTGGCAGCTAGTTGCTAGAAATATGACAAAAAGGAATTTTAAAGCTTGTAATTTTGAGTCTGATTAAGACGTCGAGATTATTTCAGTTGTGCTGACACAATACCGAGAATATATTGGAAGTGAAATAAAATTGAAATGTTTGGTAAATGACATAAGAAGTAGTTTTGAGAGCTGTGATTTACTTGTGCATGCTGGTGGGGCAATGGTATTGTTTGGTAAATGTTCAAATGAAAATGTTTGAAATTCTTGTGATTTACTGTTGAGTAAATATGGTTGAAGGACAGACTAGGTGTTACATGTAGACTAGATATTGGTGTGGATTATAAATAATTGATATTTCGAGATTAAATGTTGATTTTTTGGTTTGATCATCTCGGGTCGAGCTTGATTTGGTCATATCGGGTCGAGATAGATTTTTTCATCTCGGGTCTAGCTAGGTTTTGTCATCTTGGTTCGACCTAAAATTGGTCATCTTGGGTCGAACTAAATTTGGTCATCTTGGGTCGAGCTAGATTTGATCATCTCGGGTCGAGCTAAGTTAAGTCATCTCGGGTCGAGCTAGGTTTGCTCATCTCGGTTTGAGTAAACCTATCCTAGTTAAAATCATCATAGTCACAGCCACATAGTCTTCCTTAAAAAAACCACAGCTAAGCAAATTACATCCACACAACACGAAACTTACATACGTGAGTTTAATCATCAACACACGACCTTCCATAAATTCGCTCATTTTCTGCATTCATAAATCATTTTTTGAGCTGATAAAGCTTCAATTTCATTAATACTATCACATCAGATTATCGCAGCGATAAAAACTTATCAAATCTAATGTCAAAGTCGAGTCTGATTGTTTTTATTTTTGTGAAAGCATTAATCCTATCATTTTTTGGTGGATTATTGCATAGAATTGGTAAAAAAATTATTTTTGTGGAAGTTTTTTAGATACTTTTTCATTCTGAATTGCTGTTACTGTTTGATCAAATAAATTAATAAATAAAAATACGTAAGTAAGTGACGCAGAATCGAGGTTACTGATTAAAATGCTGATAAGGAGAATTGAAGGAGTATTGAAGTTGTGGGAAGGTTTTATAGTAGTGATGTAGATTGATGAATGCATTACAGACTGGATTAAGTTGATTTTGATATGAGATGATCAAATTTAGCTCGACTCGAGATATACGAACTAAGCTTGATCCGAGATGACCAAATCCTACTCAACCTGAGATGACCAAATCTAGCTTGACCCGAGATAATCGATTTTAGCTCGACCCGAGATGACCAAATCCTACTCAACCTGAGATGCCTAAATCTAGCTCGACCTGAGATAACAAAATGTTCTTATTACCAAAATTCACTCAATCATAATCCTTAGTTTCCCAAAATATCACATTAAGCATCTCTCAACCAAGCACTACCAACAACATCCAAAACATAATTGCATTTTTATTACCGATGCACCAATTGCCTCTCTACAATTATGACCAGAAATTGATTGCAAGTCTACAATGATGTATGCATGATTGCCGGTTAATTGGCTTACAAAATGACTCAATTAATTCCGCACAGCACAGTCAAGTGAGAAAGTTTTCATCGAATCGGAGGCTCACAAAAATTACGGGTTATAAATATATTTATGAATAAAAATCAATGAGACTTATCAGACACAGACCTCAATTCCTGACTTAATTATACTCATGTTTGCGGCTGATTCATTAAACTTTGCATTTCGCTTCTTTTTTCATTCTCATTATGGTGTATTTTAAGGCACTTTTATGAACTGATAGCAGAGCCAGTTATGTGTGAAATGACACACAAAAAAACAAAAATTTTCGAGTCGATTGATAATTTGTGGGTGCGCAAATTCGCACGTAATTTAATTTCTGCGTAAGAATTGATTTCGATGACGATTTGAATGGGTTTGGTGGTGACTAAGTCATAAGTTCTTATAAGTTTTGAGGTTTTTTTTGATATTCTAGAGAGATTCGGTCCTCTTGGATCATATCGACTTCATCAGTAAATCAGTGAGCCCAAACTAGATCCCTAAACACCAAAGACCCCCTCAAGCCCCTCAAAATATTTCCCCAAAAAGCCCGCGACTTAAAAACCAAACAAAAAAATTATTTTCCATCAAAAACTTTTCAAAACCCAAAGCCACAGCCATCGTGACTTTTTTCATAAAACTTCCTCTTATGATAAAAAAGCAAATTTCCATGTAAAAGGTCGTATACAACGAAAAGCTGATTAACTTTGTATTTGTTTTGTTTACAACTGAAAAAACATTTTTGCAACAAGTGCTGCGGATTATTTTGTTCATGAAAGCCGCGATATCAGCAACTTTTTCATTTGTTTCACGTTCATTTAATTTAATGAATCATTACCCGCTTGGTTAATGCGATCGCGGAGAAATGAGATGGAAGATCAAAGGAATGTAAAAATATGGAAAATTATCAGAGCAATTTTAATTATGAACTTTTTGAGATGAATTTGATGGATTGTTAAATTTTTTTTGGTGTATTTTGATTCTTTTTGAATAATTTTTCATGTTTGGTTGATTTCTTCCAAGATGACATAACCTAGCTTGACCCGAGATGAGCAAACGTAGCTTGACTAGAGATGAGTGAACTTAGTTTGACCCAAAATGACCAATTTATCTGGACCCGAGATGACTAAATTTAGATCAAGTTAAGATAGCCGAACTTAACTCGATCTGAGATGACCCAACTTAGATCGATCTAAGATGACCAATTTTAACTCGACCCGAGATGAACAAATCTTGCTTGACCCGAGATGACAAAACTTTTCTCGACCCGAGATGACTGAACTTAGCTCTGTCCGAGATGAACAAATCTAGCTTGACCCGAAATGACCAAATCTAGCTCGACCCACCTCGAAAATACAGAAAAACACACTCAATCCACCAAATTAATTTAAAAAAAACAAAACAATAAAACCTTTTTTCACTTTTTCTTATTCTATTCCATTAAATTGATAATCACTTCAGCCAGTATGGCTTCAACCTGGTCCAAAACATCCGCAAATCACCTTATCAAAAACACTTAAAAATAATTAAGCTCAAAAATATATTTTTTGATGAATAATTGAATTGAACTTTTGAGTTCATCAGCAAATAAATTTAATATTTCTAGACTTTATGTCTATATGACTTTGAAAAACTCATGCCTTGTTGATAAAAGCATAATAAAGATGCAATAAAAGCTGTTTTTGTGGTTCGTTTGAAGACTAAAACAACGAGGTCGAGTGAGTAATTTGTAAAAAATAATTATTACAATTTATTTAAATTCAAAAGATTCATAAAAATTCACTTAATCATCCTCAGTGAGATCCAAATTAAACAAATAATCCGCAAAATTAAACAATTAATCCACAACATAATCCAAATCAACAGATACAAAGAAAGAGAAAAATTTGCAGCTATAAATTACTCGCGATAATCGTGAACTGATGATCATGTTGAATACAAAAGCAGTTGAAATATTAAGTTTTAAATAAAATCAGATGATTTAAAGTACAATGGAGTGGGAATTGGATGAGAAAATTGAGGGTTAAGGGTGCATAGAGCGCATTTTAGGGAAATTTTGTAAAAATTATACTCAAAACCATACAAATCTTAACAAAACCATAAAAATTCCATCAAAAACCATAAAAATTCCATCAAAAACCATAAAAATTCCATCAAAAACCATACAAATTCCATCAAAAACCATAAAAATTCCATTAAAAACCATACAAATCCCAACAAAAGCCATAAAAATTCCATCAAAAACCATACAAATTCCATCAAAAACCATACAAATTCCAACAAAAGCCATACAAATTCCATCAAAAACCATACAAATTCCAGAATTTTCCCTCAATCAAATAACCTAACCTAAAAAATCCATATCAGCACTTAAACTCTCATTTCCAGCAAAATAATTTCACAAAACACACACTCAAACTCATCAGCACATAAATAAACATGCCTTTTGTTAAATTCAACTTTTTTTTTGCAACTATGATATCTCGTGACTCTGTTAATTAAAATCAATTGTGCTGCTGGCTGGCTGGGAGAAGGAAAAAGAAGAAAAAATTAAATCTTTTTGTTATGGAAAATAAAATGTTTCCTAATCTTTGATCGAACTTTGTTTTGTTTTGTAGAATTTGCAATGGAAAAAATAATAAAAAAATAGTAACGAGCTAGATAACCTCGAAAATGATTGTGAATATGTGAGTTGATGCACGTGGTGGGTTGGGTTGGATTCTATTGGATTTGTGAGGTTCATCTTGGAATTTGTGAGGTTTTTAATGGGATTTGTATGGTTTTTGATAGAATTTGTATGGTTTTTATTCGGAATTTGTATGGTTTCGGTCATAATTTGTAAGGTTTTAGTATGAATTTGCATGGTTTTCGAATATCGTATGGTTTTTATAATTTGCATGGTTTTCGTTCTAATCGGTGTGGTTTTCTTTAGAATTTGTAAGGCTTTAGTAAAAACTTGCCAGGTTTTCTTGATCTTTTCGACAATTTTCAACAAAAATCACAAAACCTCAACTCAACAATGAACAATTAATGCCTACACTACTAGATTTATCAAGATATCTCAAGTCTATTAAGTGCTTAATAGCAGCTAATCAATTGAAATGCAACAAAACACAAACATTAATTTTTTTTTCTAGTGAACTTTACAAAGCATGGCAAGAAGAAAAAAAAGAAACAAATCATCCGAATGGAATGAGCTGCTTGGCGAGTCTATTACTCATACATTGTTCATTCGAAATTTGTTAGCCTTTATTTTACGAATTCCGGATGCAGAAAAAATTGAAAATAATTTTAAAATGGCAAAGAAGTCGATGACGTAATATTAAGGAATTCTAACCTTTCACAGTGATAACCACTCCCACTTCTGTTATCCTAATTTGCTTACAAATTCACTATTAATATCAATTTGTCAAATCTTCAGCCTTTACACCCACATAACAGAACCCGACTCCCAATTTTACCCATTATCATCATCCGCCCCCTCAATTTTCATTCACAAAAATACCAAAAATTCACATAAATAAAGCCATCAAAATCCTACACACAAATCTGAAGCCAAATAGCTCAACTAAATCCAAATAGATCCGAAATGTGAACAACAATAACAACAAAATTCTTATTGACGTTCTATTACCTAACAACCGAAAGAGAGATTTTGCTTTCGTCGATGTTGAAGCACAAAGAGAATCGAAAAAAAGGAGGAAGAAGAACCGTTGCCAATGCTCAAGGTCGAGGCACACAAGCAAAATGCTTCTTTATTCGAATGTTAAAATTATTTTTAAGGGAGCTCGCAACTTATGTTAAGGGTTCAGCAGCTTTAGAAAGGGTTCCTCAACTTAAAAGGGTGACCCCCTTTAAGTAGGAGCAACTTTCACTGCAGCTTTAAAAGTGTTCAGTAGCTATCGAAGGGGGTAAGCAGCTTTAAAATGGAAGCATAAGCTTGCAAAGGGGGTCAGCAGCTTTCGAAAGGATCAGCAGCGTTGAAAAGGGGTTTATAAGCTTTGAATAAAGTGTTCGTATCTATGAAAGGGGTCAGTAGATTTTAAAAGGGGTCAGCAGCTTTAAAAAGGGTTAATCAACTGAAAAGGGGTCAGCAGCTTTAAAAGTGGTCAGCTGTTATCGAAGGGGGCAAGCAGCTTTAAACAGCTTGAATAAAGGGGAATAAAAATCAACATAGAGTAAGGATTTGCACTTTAAAATGGGGTCAGCAACTTTTATGAATGGGGTTAATCAACCTGAAGGACGGTTTAACAACATAAAGTGGAGGTTGACAATTTTAAGAAGGTACTTTAACTTTTAGAGGGGGTTGTAGCTTTTTAGAGGGGATTACATGGTTACAGGTTATCCCGCTAAATTTTAGTCAAAAAAGGTCATTTTCCCACCTATTTAATCAAGCCACAATCCCCCTAAGTCGATTTCTCTTTTTCATTCTCTGATAAAACTCTTTCTCTTTATTCTTATTGTTAGCAATTCAGAAATATTATTTAGTGTCTGCCTTCGCTTATGCCTTCCAATGTTCCAGTATATGTGTGTGTGTGCGTGTGTGCATTTGGCAAGAAAAGCCTCTTAGCGAAATGTTCGAAATGACTCTTGAAAAAGTAAATAAAAGAATAATTTTTTTTATCTCAAAATTTTCATCATTTTTCATGCAATTTTTTGATGATAAAAGTCGGCTGAGTTGTTTGTGTCTAAGGGTTACTATGAGAGATGTTTTTGAATAGCTTTTGAGATTTTTCTTCTTGAGATTAAAATGAACTTTTTGTGAAGATTTCTATAAAAGCGAGGGTTAAAAGGATAAAATTGATTAAATCTTGAGATGGTGAATTTAGGAGAATTAGATGAGAATTGATGGAATTTTTTTAGAGGTATGTTGGGAATGTTTGCAGGTGAGGCTTGTGATTTTAGAGGATTTTCATAATGATATGCAGTTTTTTCAAGAATTTGAGATATTTTGAGTTTGTAGAACATTTTGTGTGGTAATTAAGGCTATACATCCTTACCTAACCTATACCTAACCTATACCTAACCTATACCTAACCTATACCTAACCTATACCTAACCTATACCTAACCTATACCTAACCTATACCTAACCTATACCTAACCTATACCTAACCTATACCTAACCTATACCTAACCTATACCTAACCTATACCTAACCTATACCTAACCTAACCTAGCTATAGCCACATTCACTCCTTCTATAAATGCGCCACAAGCACTCCAAACCCATACTCAAGCTCTCAACGAATAATTACTTCAATTTCACAACCAACAACCATCTTCTTTTCATGTCTTCTTCATTACTTTATCATACAATTTTCTTCATTACTTCTCGATAATGATGTAAGTTGTCCAAAGCGGAGGAAGAGAAATTGGTGGAAGAAGGAAGCAGGACATTACGAGAAGGAAAAGAAAAAGTCACGAAATGATGCCAAAAACTTCTTTTTAAAGGCAATTGATAAAGAAAATTGGGTTTATTGAGATTTAAGATGATTAAAAATTATTGCATGATCTTACTGGATGTTGAAAATAGGTTAAAAAAAGCTCATGCAAGGTGCTTCAAACTTTTCTTACTGTTTTTTTGTCTTTGTTAAGAGGATTTTCTTCAAAAGGTCTTGCAAAAGTCTTTGAAGTCTTTCAAAACAGTCAAAAGAAGACAAATATAAAAGTTTTGATTCTGATTTCAAAGAATGACAAAGAAAAAGTTTACATTTAAGCTTGAAGACGAGAAAATTGTTGTTTTTGAGCTGTTTGTTGCCGCTGAAGTTGTGACGAAGTTTAAAGTTAACTTGAAGGATGTTTCTTAAGGTTATATTGAAATTTCATCAAGATTTAAAAAATTATGATGCCTTCACATAGGGTTTTTTGGCTTCAGGTGCCTTTACACTAATTCTTGAATTCAGGTGCCTTAACAATATGTTTTTGAATTCAGGTGCCTTTGCACTAAGTTTTAGAATTAAGGTGCCTTCACACTAAGTTTTTGGATTCAGGTGCCTTCACACCAGACTTTTGAACTTCAGGTGCATTTACACTAGCTTTTGGATTGAGGTGTCTTCACACTAAGTTTTTTGGATTCAGATGCCTTTACACTAGGTTTTTTGGATTCAAGTGCCTTTACACTAGGTTTTTTGGATTCAAGTGCCTTCAGACCAGACTTTTGAGCTTTAGCTGTCTTCACACTAGCCAAATTCTTATAATAATCTGCAATAACATTAAAAATCCAACAAATCTTCATCACAATTCCCCAAAACTGTCACCAATCGCACAATAACCATGAAAATTTCACAAAAATCACCTCCGAAAAGAAATTCCACACCAAAGCAAAAAAAAATTAATAAAAAATTCATCACAGCAGAAACCCAATCGACTATAAAAGATCCATGAAATGATGCATTTTTTAAGTAAATTCCCTCCGCTAACTCGCTTCATTTCCCTTTAACTGAAAACTTCTCTCATCATTTCATGTTAAATTTTATTGCTTCATCATTGCAGCACTTCAACAAGTTACTTTTTATTATTTTAAACTTTAAGCATTTATCGTGAAATGTACAACAACAAAAAGTGTTCAAGTTTATGCGCTTGTTTGAGATTCCAAAAAAAATGAAAGACTAAGTGTAGCAAATTGATTTGTTTTGGTGGATAACTTTCAATAAATGCGGTTATTTTGGAGTTGATTGAGATTGATATGCGAGATTATGATGAATTTGGGTTAAATGTTGTGTAATTTTGGATGTGGAGTTTGTGGAGCTCTAGTGTGAAGGCACCTGAACCTTAAATACAATTGTGAAGGCGCCTGAAGCTTAAAAATCTAGTGTAAAGGCACCTGCCACTCAAAATATATATATGTGAAGGCACCAGAATCCTAAAACTATAGTGTAAAAGCATCTGAATCTTAAAACTGTAGTGTGAAGGCACCTGAATCTTAAAAATATAATGTGAAGGCACTTAAATCTAAAATTTTTATGTAAAGGTACTTGCATTTGGGAAGGCACCTGACGCATAAAAAATAAATGTGAAGGTACTTGAACAGTAAAGGCACCTGAACTTCAAAACTTCAGTATAAAGGAACCTGAACTTATATAATTTCACAAAATATTCATAAAAATCTCAAACAAGCCTAACATAAGCTCTAGAATCCCATAACTCTTCAAACATCCATCCAATCTGTCGCCATGACATTAACAAATCTACTCAATTCAAACCCATTTTTTAATCCTCTCATATTGTTCTCTTCTTTGCCTTCTTTTTGATTCTTTCCTCATTTTATTCATCATATGCTTAAGTTCTTCGTACCTTTTATGTAGCACATTCATCAAGATTTGTGATTTTTCAGGGGATTCAGGGGTTTTGGATGAATTTTTCTTTCCAGATTTTATGCTTATGATTAAATTTTAGCAAAATTCTAACCTCAAATCCAGCATTATTAGTGATCGTACCACAAACACTCAAAAAGCCCCTCCCAAAAGCCTGCACACACGTGAAAAATGAGAGCAAATCAAAAAGAAAAAAATTTAATGGAAAAAGTTGTTCACTTATCGAAAAGAATTTCTTCATCGTCGTCGTGCAGCAAGTCACAGCAATTTTCTACTTTCATAATTTTGTTGTTGTTGTTGCTGCTTTGATAACACACGACCTTGACGGTGAGCAATGATATCGAGATTGAGGTTGAGGATTGATGAGAATTTCATGATAGACGAACGCAACAAAAAATGAACGATAATGAGTGAACAGAATAAAAGTTTTTTTTTGTTCATATAAGATAATGATGGAATTAAAAGACACGATAAGATAATGAGGAATGGCAAACAAAATTGCTGCCGATGTGGGTAAAATTGAGTTTGCTTTTTTCTGGGCTTTTGTGTACGTTTAATGAGAAAATTAAGTTTTTCAAGAATTTTCTGATGAAATTATTGATTCAGGTGTCTTCACAATAAAGTTCTTTAATTTAGATGCCTTAACATTCATGTTTCTTTATGTTCTCGTGCCTTCATACAAGCTATCAGTAGTTTTGAAGTCTTACAATTGGTTTTTGTAATTCAGGTGCCTTAACACTAGAGTTCTGAAGTTAAAGCCTTCACACTGTTTCTTTTGGTTCAGATGCCTTCACACTAGGTTTCTTTAGCTTTAGGTGTCTTCACATTAAGTTTCTTTAGGTTCAGATGCATTTACATTTATGCTTTCTCGAAATCCCGGTCCCGACAAATTTTCGGGATCGGGATCGGGATTGAAATTTTTCGGGATTTCCCGGGAAATCCCGGGAATCCCGAATATGTAAAAAAATTTAAAAAACAGCATTTTTCTGCTTTTTTCCCAAAAAAAAATTATATATTTTTTTGCTACTTATACGGTCATTTATTCCTTAATTAATTAGTTATACTTTATGTGTTACAAGGTAGAGTTTTAATCCATGTTTCCTTTGAAAAATGTGAGCATAAACAAAAATAGAAAATAAATGTTGATAAAGATGTAAGTTTAAAGGTTATAGAAAACGGTGTGAATATAATAATAAAAATTAAGCATTAATGAAAAAACTTTTAACAAATGCAATTGCATTTAGATTCTTGTCAAGTAAACGTTTTCTTTGTTTTGTAAGAATGTTGTTACTAATAGAGAAATTTCGTTCGCTTTGAGTTGAGGTCGGCTGCATTGTTATCAATGCATCGTAAAGTTGATCTAACAAAACGGTTCTCTTCTTATTTTTGTCATACCAATTAAACTCTCTTTTCAAGTTATTTGGTTCTGTTGCTGCTGCATCTGTTGTTAATGATGTATATTCAGATCTGCTTAGTTTCAGTCTATCTCGAATAGAAATGTTTGACGGTTGGATTTGATTTGCACTGGATGTTGAAGCTTCCATAGCTCCATTTGTAGAGTTTTTGACAAAATACTTCTTCAATAAGTCAATGCCAAGTTTATGTATTGCAGCTTTTGTTGACGATTTAAAATGCTTGTCTAAAGAAATATATTGAGGTAAAGTATTAAGTCAATTAATGTTCCATTTCTTCGTACACCTATGCGAGCGCAATTCATATCGTAAACCTTTTGAGTTAAACCTTAATGTTCCTTGTAGCAACAATTCGTCTAGCAAAAAGTTAATTGTTCCTTCATATTTAGCAGGTTCTAAAACATCAATAATTTCCTAAACTAAAAAACCGGGATTTTCAATCCCGATCCCGATAAATTTCGGGATCCCGGGATTGATCGGGATCGGTAAATCCCGGGAAATCCCGATCCCGATCCCGATAGCGAGAAAGCATATTTACATTAGGTTTCTTAGGTTCATATGCCTTAACACTAGCTTTTGGTAGTTCAGGTGCCTTCACACAAGGTGTTTTAAGGTTCAAGTGCCTTCACACTGCTTCTTTTTTTTTCAGATGCCTTCACACTAAGTTTCTTTAGGTTCAGATGCTTTCACATTAGGTTCCTTAGGTTCAGATGCCTTAACACTAGCTTTTGGTAGTTCAGGAGTCTTTACACTAGTTTGTTTTAATTCAGTAGCCTTCACACTAAAAGGTATGAATTTCAGATGCCTTTACTCTAGGAATTTTGGGGTTCAGTTGCCTTCACACTTGAGGTTCTAGTTCAGGTGCCTTTCCACTAGAGTCTATATACCCAGTAAAAAATCAATAAACCAAATCACATTTTAAACAAAAAAAAAACAAGGAACAAAATCTGTGCTCAATAAATCTTCAAAATTATTTTGACCATGAAATATTGAAGCTCAAGTTTTTTTAATGCCGCTAATTAAGACAAAATACCAGAAAAAAAGTAAACAATTAATTCTGCTTTGGTTTGTTGAGTGATCTGTCTCAAGAACTCTTTGGAAGTTTTTTTTTTTCAAAAAGTTGAGATTGTTATGAAAAAAGCAAATTAATTGAGTTACTTTTGGATGCTGAAATCTGTTATGAGTGCCGGATTATGATACTTGTTATAATTGGTGTGTTTATTAGGCATTTTTGGAGATGATATGAGGCATTTGCTAGGTGGAAAAGCATGATTGGGATCAAAGTTGTGTTTATTGAGAGTCGGACGGTTTGATCTGAACCAAAGGACGTGGTTCTTTGGGAATATCACATAACTATACCCAATATACCTACTCTTAGTAAGACAATCTAGTCCAACTTGGTTTATATTGCAATATAAATCCATTCCAGGCTAATCTTTTCAAACGACCACATTCAAAGTCAAGAATTTTTCAATCAAGATTCAATTATCCTGAATTTAAATCACCATCCCATAACTTAAGTCCATTAAAAATCAACAGCTTTACTTAATTTAATGAATAATCTCATTAAAATAATACATTTTTGCATCTCATTTTCTACTCATTGCTACAAAAAATACCGTTTAGATGACATAACTTAGTCATTTGACAGAAAAATACTGCAACAAAATTAAAAGTAAGAGCTTCTGTTATTAGTCCGCAAATTATTGATAATGATGCTGTCATTTAAATATATTTTCTCTGTGCTGTTTGCAATTATAAAAGATAGCTTAAAGTTGTGCAATTTTAGCTCAAGGGGAGGAGATGAGGGGTTGTTATGAGATAATTGCGATGTTTACTTGAAGGCAAGGAGTTGAAATGATGTTAGTATGTCACTTGATAGGGATATCATGCAGAAACAACAAGGGGTTCACAGCTAAAGGTTGAAGGGGTACTCAACTGATAGCTTGAAGGGGTATGCAACTGTAGCATAAAAGGATACTCAGTTAAAGCTTGAAGGGGTACTCAACAATAGCTGGAAGGAGTAATAAACTAAAGCTTGAGAGGGTACACAACTATGAATTTAAGGGGTACTCAATTATAGCTCGAAGGGGTACTTAACTGATAGTTTGAAGGGGTATGCAACTATATCTTGACAGGGTACTCAACTATAGCTTGAAGATTTACATAACTAAAGCTTGAAGGGGTCCTCAACAATAGCTGGAAGGGAGTCGTAAACTAAAGCTTGAAGGGGGTACACAACTATGATTTTTGGGTTCTCAACTATAATTAAAGGGTACTCAACTATGATTCTAGGGTACTCAACTATAGCTTGAAGTTGTACTTATCTAGTTCTCGAAGGGATCTTCAACTATAGCTCGAATAATTACTCAGCTGATAGCTTGAAGAGGTATGCAACTAAAGCTTATAGAGGGACCCAGCAATATCTTGAAAGGGAAACACAACTAAAGTTTGAAGGAGTACTCAACAATTGCTGGAAGGGGTAATAAACTATAGTTTAAAAGGTTTATAGTTTATAGCTTGAAGTTGTACTCAACTATAGCTCAAAGGGGGTAAAGTATAGTTCGAAGGGAATAATGTTTGTTTTAATAGCTCCGTTACTATTTTTTATTGTCCGATCGAACAATTAAAAGTCTTGAAACAGAGTATTTATGCTATAATTAATGAATTTTTGTTTTGTTTTCAGTGTAACCTGCTCAAATTTTATTTTACCTCTATAATTTCAACAATGCCTCTATAATTTCAATTTTTTTCTAGCCGTTGTTAAATTTCAAATTTTAAAAAACCGTTAAATGATAAACCCTTTCTGTATGGAAATTAATTGCAACAAATTATTAATCATATACCATAAATAATGTTTTTGTGGTGCAACTTTTAGCGATAAAATTTCAAATTATTTATTGACCGTTAGAAAATTTGAATTCCAAAAAACAATATTTGAAAATAGAATCAGAACCAAAATTTGAGAAAATAAAGTTTTTTGAACATTTGGGGACTGGATATGGTCAGTTCCGCAACTTTAAAATGATAAATAAAGTTCATTTTTAACCATCCTTTACGATGGCATAGCATTTGTATTAAAATTCAAACGAAAAGGGTCTCAACGGCTAGTTCCTCACACTCAGAAATGCTTAAAGAGATCAAAAAAGCATCCAGAGGCATTGGAGCTGTAAACTGATATACATTCAAAAACAGGAACACAGTCAATATCAGAAAAACTTCCATTAACCTTTTTGTTCAAAAATTTCATTCAAATTTTTTGAAAAATTTCCCTTGTGACGTCACAAATTGAGATTAAAAATCTCAATTGAGATTAAGAAGTGAGAAAAAAATCTCACGAGATTTGAAAACTCGCGAGTTTTCTCTGAGAAAAGTTTTCTCACGAGTTTTTTGGTGAGATTTCGAACACTAGATTTTACTTCTTTTGTTGCAAGCTATCCTTCTAATGGATTGAAAAAATGTATATGGGCTTGGTCGTTTGTTGAATAAGTGTCAGAAATCGAGAAGTTTTCACTTTTTTCTCCTTTCCTGGAAATTTATATTTGTAAATAATCAGTAAGTATCATAGAGTTTTCAAAAACGCGTTATTTGACATGAATTTCATAACATAAGAAACTTTAATTAAGTCAAAAAGCAGAAAAAACAACCGATTTCTGACACTGAAAAAAGTTCCATTATTTTGAATTTTCACAAAAAATACTAATAACTTTGCGAAAACTTCATTACAAGATACAAAAATCATAATCAATTGTTTGATTTTCAATTCTTTTTATCCCTTTGCTATTAAAATCTTCAAAAAGATTGTTTAAATTAGTTAAATTAATGATTTTTCTGAAAAACTTTTTTCATAACGGTCAAAATTTGAATTATTCCATTCGTTTGTTTACATCACAAAAAAATATGCGAATTAAAAAAATCAAAAGAGATAGGCAAAAGTAGGCAAAAGAGCCTATAACTCCAGAAAAATTAATTAAAGTTTTAATTGATATTCAAAGTAATTACGAATTAGTAGTGAACTTTCTATATATTCCAAAATAATTTCGAAGATATAAGAAACTATCTTGTCTTACATAAAATTAGAATAAAATCCGCAACAAACTTCAAAACATATTACTGAAGAACTTAATTAATTATATATCATAAAAAATCCTTAAAAAATAACATAAAAGTAATTACACAAAACAGGAATAACTTCACATAGAAATTATAAGTGAAGTTATTCCTGCATCAAGACGGAATAATGTCGATGAACAAAAATTTGTGAAATTATTACGACGTGGCGCAGGAATAATTTCACTTGGCACATATAAGTGAAGTTATTCCTACATCGTGCAAGAATAACTTCACCTACATTTTTTAGGTGAAGTTATTCCTGCGCCACGCCGGAATAAGTTCACTCAGGCTATATAGGTGAAGTTATTACCGCTCTATGCATTTTAGATTTTCGACATTATTCCAAACTCACGATTTTCTCTACAAGTGAAGTTATTCCGCGTCGGTGTTATTACCGGGCATCTTCGAAGGGGAACTCGACTGACAGTTGGAAGAAAGTGCACGACTACGGCTCCAAAGAGTACTCAACTATGATTGTAAGGATACTCAATTTCTTCTTAAAATACGAGTTACACAGTTAGTAAAAAAAAACCAAACAATCCTCAATCATTTTCCAAACAAATTTATTCAAAATTACACAAAATTTTTCCATCATTATCTCAAAATTGTCTTCATTTTCCCAAAAAATCTTCTACTTGAGCAATTTATTTGATTGATTTCTCGAAAATTCGTATTTTACTAATAAAATTTTCTGTTAACATTCTTGATAACCTTCAATATTCCCCCAACCATAATCAATTCATTTCCCTCGAACCTCTTACCTTCCAACATACTCAATCATGTCATTTACATTTGTCAATGTTTTTTCTACTTCTTATCAAGCACAATTTTCAATTCTTTCATAATTTTTGTATCGTTCTTCAACATTTTTTTTTATTTTTTTCATTTTTTGACTCAATTTTTTGTTCATCAACAACTTTTTTTTGTTATCATTAGAGAAATTTTTTATGAATATTGTGAAGATTGCAGACAAATTTAGAAAAATGGAATAATGTTGATTTTATATTGGCAAAATTGTTATTCTTGTTGTTTTGTTGGGAATAATTTTGATGATTTTAGATTGAATATTTTTTAACAATTTTTGTTGAAATTGATCAAGTTTTTCTATGAATATTAATTTTTGAGGGGGTTAGATTGAGTAAAAGTGATATAGGGACGGTGATACTGAAAAACTATTACCTAGTGTGAAGTCACCTGAACTTAAAAACCTAGTTTGAATGCACCTAAATTATAAAAACCTAGTGTGAATACACCTGAACTATAAAAATCTAGTGTGAAGGCACCTGAACTATAAAAACCTAGTGTGAATGCACTTGAACTTAAAAACCTAGTTAGAATGCACCTGAATTATAAAAATCTAGTGTGAAGGCACCTGAACTATAAAAATCTAGTGTGAATGCACCTGAACTATAAAACCTAGTGTGAATGCACCTGAACTTAAAAACCTAGTTAGAATGCACCTGAATTATAAAAATCTAGTGTGAAAGCACCTGAACTATAAAAATCGAGTGTGAAGGCACCTGAAATATAAAAATCTAGTGTGAAGGCACCTGAACTTAAAAACCTAGTTTGAATGCACCTGAATTTTAAAAAACCTACTGTGAAGGCACCTGAATCTCTAGATTCACCCATTATAAACCTAAATCATCTCAAAGTTTGCCATGAATCGTCATCAATTTTATTCACCTTCATCACCGGCCATAATCTCCTTCAAATGTTCACATTACCTAACAAACAACCTCTCAATATCAATGTATACACAATTTTCATCCAAAATTATGTATGACAGGTCAAAAGGGATAGAAGTTACCTAACAATTGCCCATATATGTACTAAATATTGTTCGTACTTCACTCATTCATTGTTGACTACTCAGTTGAACTTTCCGATCGTTATGGCCATTGAAAATAATTTTTTCTGTCTATCTAAAATCTATGGTGATGACATTTATGATACTTTAAGGCTTATTATTACTCTTTTGGTGAGTATTAAGGCTTGTTTTTGTGTAAGCTCAATTATTCGCATTATTGTGGTTTTAATTGTCATACAAAATTGTTTTGAATTTGGATTTCAGAAGAGGAATTTGTTGTGGTATTATGGAAAATTGTTCGGATATTATGACATGATATTAATGCAAGTTGGAAGGCATGTGAAAATGTTGGTGTAGCTTGAGTGGCTCAAGTCAAGCTAGTCTCAAGTAAAGCTAGGCACAAGTAAAGCTAGACTCAAATATGGCTAGGCTCAAGTAAAGCTAGGCACAAGTAAATCTAGGTTCAAATATGGCTAGGCACAAGTAAAACTAGGCTCAAGTAAAGCTAGGCTCAAGTCAAGCTTGGCTCAAGTAAAGCTAGGCACAAGTAAAGCTAGACTCAAATATGGCTAGGCTCAAGTAAAGCTAGGCACAAGTAAATCTAGGTTCAAATAAGGCTAGGCACAAGTAAAACTAGGCTCAAGTAAAGCTTGGCTCAAGTAAGGCTAGTCTCAAGTAAAGCTATGATCAAGTAAATCTATTCTCAAGTAAAGCTAGTCTCAAGTAAAGCTATGATCAAGTAGAGCTAAATTCAAGTATGCTAGTCTCAAGTTAGGTTGGATCAAGTAGAGCTGGGCTCAAGAAAGGCTAGGCTCAAGAAAAGCTAGGCTCATGTACAGCGTGGCTCAAGTAAAGCTAGGCTCAAGTAAGGCTAGGGTCAAGTAAGGCTAGGCTCAAGTAAAGTTAAATTCAAATGTGTTGATGAGCTCATGTCACTCCAACATTCCAAAAATTATAAACCTAACCTCAAAAAATTAACTCAATAAATCAATAACTTTCATCAAAATCTACTTCCAAAATTCCTCATAACTTTTCATCAAAAAAATACCCAAAAATTAATTGATATCATTGCCTGTCTCTGTCATATCTCTAAAATCTATTCACAAAACTTCATCTCTATTCATGCCTATCTCGATGTCTTTTGTCTTTGAAGATGAAAATAGAAAAAAAATATATGCAAACCAAAATTGATGATTTATTGTTATTGGTTTGGATTAAATTAGGTTGATTGTCAATAAATCGCCTCACTTGAATGTGCTTGTGTGTGTACAGCAACAATGATAGACGCATGAAGAGATGGAGATGGAGGAAGAAGAAGATTATTATTAAGTCATTGAAGTGCTATTAGTGTCGATTTCGCATAATCGTCACAGCTGGAAATTAAAAAAAATGATAAAAGAGTCGAGATAAAAATAAATGACTTTGAAGCTTGTAGTTTTTTTTTTTGGGTATGAAAAGATGAAATGGTTGTAGATTGAGATTGGCAAATTGATAGGTTGTGATATGACAAGTTTGTGACTCATTCGAGTATTTTTGGATTCATGGAATTTATAAAAAAAATAATGTTACTAATAAAGAACGGCCTTTAAAAAGCTTAGTCTTAAGGACCCTCAGCTTTAATGACGCTTAGCCTTAAGAACGCTAAGCCTTAACAAAACCCAGCCTCAAGAACGTTCAGCCTTAACGACACTCAGTCTTAAAAACGCTCAGCCTTAAGAACGCTTAGCTTTAAAGAAGCACGGATTTATTAAGTATCAGCCTATATGATGCTCAGCCATAATGCACTCAGCTTTATTGACGCTCTGCTTAGTGACGCTCAGCCATAAAAAAGCTCAGCTTTAGAGAATCTGCTACATTTACATATTTTCAATTCAATGCTCTCATCGCATTTGATTTACTGACCATAAATATGCTTTTAATTATTTCTCAATCATTGCAGTCATTAAAATGAATAAAAATTGAAAATAATTCTATCTTAATTAATTCTGAGCGAGCTTAGATCGTAACAAAACTTCAATACGAGATAAATTCATTAACCTTAACTTGTAAGTGTGACGATAATAATTCAGTCATAAATAATAATGAAAAATAATGAGTAATTTTTTGTTATTTTCTATTACGAGATAAGTTTCATTACGTACATAAAGTTTTATTGAAATTAATAATTAATTCATCGATAGCCACACTCTCAAGCTTTATACTCATGACCGTAAAGTGTCTTAATCTATTAAACGGAACTTTTTATACAGATAATGTTGTGCATGTGTGAAGTGTGAGTGAAGTTTGAGTGATTTTTTTTTTTGGTAATTTATTGTGTGATCGGAGCGTGAAATAGTCAAAAGGTTTTGAGTTTATAGATCTGAAGCTGAGCGTCAATATAAAGCTAATTGCAGTCTTAAGCTAAACGTCAGTCTGAAGCTGAGAGACAGTTTGAATCTGAACTTCAGTATGAAGCTGAGCGTCAGTATGAAGCTGTGCGTCAGTATGAAGCTGAGCATCAGTATAAAGCCAAGCGTCAGTATGAAGTTAAATGCCAATACGACGCTGCGCACCAATATAATGCTGAGCAACAGTCCAAAGCTGAGCGTTAGTATGAAGCTCAGCATCAGTCCAAAGCTGAGTGTCAGTATGATGCTGAGCGCCAATATTAAGCTGAGCATCAATAGGAAGCTAAGCGTTAGTGTGAAGCTCAGCATCAGTCCAAAGCTGAGCGTCAGTATGAAGCTGAGTGTCAGTCCAAAGCTGAACGTCAGTATAAAGCTGAACATAAATAAGCAGCTGAGCTTCAATTCAAAGATAAGCAGTAATCTAAAGTCAAGTGTCAGTCAAGTTAAGCTAAGTCATTATTCCAGTCATAAACAATACTCAAATCCATCTCAATCTCCATATCTCATTAACATGTGTCACATAGTAACTCTGATATTTACGACTCTAGTCCCCATCTCTTTAAACTCGAAACATCATTATTATCATGTCTTTTCTTTCATCACAAGCTCAGCTACTTAAAGAGATTTATAAGAGAAATGGAGAGTCAGCTGACGTCAACTGATAATTTCATTAACAACTTACAATATTTTTCCTCTCTAGATTTATTTCTATTTTCTCAAATGATTTATGAGAAATTGTCACAATCATGATTATAATCTGTGCCTTTAGATTCCCAAGCTATAAATTTTTAATGTCGGCATATATGACGGAGATCAAGCAAGTATGAGGATGTTGTCGTCAAAAAAAATTAATTTTCTCTTCGACTAGCCAGAAATAATTAGATAATTAACAAGCTGTACAGCAGCTTAAACAGTAGCCACGACTTAATTGCTTGCGACATGACGAAATTGAGGTCGTTTAAGGTTTTATCTTTTACTTACCATTAAGTTTTCTCATTTCCTGCAACTTTGAATATTTTTTTTTTTCCTTTAAAAAAATTTTCTGACTCAATTTAGTGAATTTATGGCCATAGAATTAACGAAGCTGAGCCACTCGACTCGTTGGCACGATGACTTGACTCGAATGTAATTTATAAGTGCGGGATTCTGGCTGTTTTGCAGCATTAAGTTTAGCAGTTGGCAAGGAAAATCATAATCAGGATATTAAATCATAAGTTTGCAGGCGGGGTTGTAATAAGGAACATGAAAATAAATAAAATAAATAAAAAAATAAAATTAAAATAAAGTTTGAAATTATAAATATTTAAAATAAGATTAAATGCTTTAAAAAAATTCTAATTTTAAATTATAAAAATATTAAAACATTGAAAAAATTAAAAAAATATGAAAAATTCGAAAATTGTTTAAAAAAATTAAATCAAATTTAAATAAGTCAAAAAAAAACAAAATTAGAAATCTTTTTAAATTGTTTAAAAATTTAAAATTTGAAAAAAATTTACAATTTGGAAAAATTTAAAATTTGAAAAAATTTGAAAAAATTTGAAAGAATTTGAAAGAATTTGAAAAAATTTGAAAGAATTTGAAAAAATTTGAAAGAATTTGAAAAGATTTGAAAAAAATTGAAAAATTAAAAAATTTGAAAAAATTAAAAAATTTGAAGAATTAAAAAATTTGAAGAATTAAAAAATTTAAAAATTTGAAAAGATTTTAAAAAATTTGAGAAAATTTTAAAAAATTCAAAAAAAAGAAAAAATGAAAAAATTTAAAAAATTTGACAACATTTAAAAAATTTGAAAAATTTAAAAAATTGAAAAATTTGAAAGGGTTTTAAAAAAATTTGAAAAAATTTGAAAAAATTTAAAGAATTTGAAAAAATGTTAAAAATTTGAAAAATTCAAAAAACTGAAAATATTTGAAAAACGGTAAAAAACTTAAAAAATTTGAAAAAATTATAAAAATTATAAAAATTTAAAAAAGTTGATAAAAATGTTTTAAAAAACTTTATAAAATAAAAAGATCAAAAAACGCTTTAAAATTTTAAAAAACTTCAACAATTTAAAAAATTAAATAAATCAGTCACCAAATTGAAACTAAGGCAATTAAACGCAAACCAAATACGCAAAAACAGAAGCGACAAAATTTTTTTTTTATCAGCGTTGATTAGCAGTTCACTGAAATAATTGATGAATCGATTGAGTTGTTCGCAAGCACTTAATGAAGTTGTGTCAAATTCGATATGCCAATATTTTTTCTATCAATTTTAAATAATATTTTTTTATGCTTCCGGTTGTATTTTGTACAGTTTTTAGTATCAAAATTGGCAAAAAGTTTAAAATAATTTTCTGCTTCAGAATTTCAAGTGATGCGAAAAATTGACCCAAATTCTCTCAACAACCTTCATTAATTCTGTATAACCTCTTAAAGTGTCTCGAATTTAAAGTGAAAAAAATGCAACATTTAACGCCTCTGTTAAACCTCCAAAAATGTTTTGAATCCCATGCACATCGGTTTTATCATCGACTACAATGAATTGAGATCCAATATCGTTCAATAAATTGGCAATAATATAACATTGTAAGACTTTGTCTTCGAGATTCCATTCTGTGGTTTTGGTGGTCAGGGTTGGTGATATTTTGGGTTAAGATAGCTAAAGATTGATGATGCAAAAAACTATGAAAAAGGTACAAGATGCAGAAAATGATGCAAAGTACCAAAGATGCAAAAAGGGATGCAGATGATCAAAGATGCAGAAAAAGATGAAAATGATTAAAGATGCAAAATATCAAAGATGCAAAAAATGACGCAAATAGATCGAAGATGCTGAAAAGTATGCAAAATATCAAAGATGCATAAAATTACGCGAAATAACAACGATGCAGAAAAAATTTCAAAAATGCAGAAAAGGATGCAAAATAGCAAAGACACAGAAAATGATGCAAATAGTTCGAAGATGCAGAAAAGGATGTAAAATATCAAAGATGCAGAAAATGACGCGAAATAAGAAGGATGCAGAAAAGGATGTAAATAGTTCGAAGAAGAAGCAAAGGATGCAAAATAGCAAAAACGCAGAAAATGATGCAAATAGTTTGAAGATTAAGAAAAGGATGCAAAAGATCAAAAATGCAGAAAAGGATGCAAAATATCAAAAATACAGAAAATGACGCGAAATTACAACGATGCAGAAAATGATGCAAAATATCAAAAATGATGAAAAAACCAAAAGAAGCAAAAATAGACACAAATTCAACTTGAGCCCAAACCACCACCCCTGCTTAAAACATTTTAAAAATTTTTGATATAAAAAAAATTATGACTATCGTAAAATAAGGAATGAAATACAACACAGAAGAGCATCAGTAAAAAGAAGAAGACTCACAAAAATCGAACAGAATAAGTAAAACTTCTGCAGCAGAACACAAAATAAAAGATCAGAACGAAATGTGAGACTGGAACAGACAAGAACTCGACGAGGAAGAAAGAAATAAAAATTTATGGATTCGATGATAAAAAATCAATTAAAAATTTTTTTTTCTTTCTTGTTAATTTTTTTATGCTTTTTGTGGATTTTTCTTCTTTTCGCTATTAAAATTATAGTTTTTTTTTATTTTTTATGAGCTAATTTATAATATATTTTATGGGAATTAATTTTTTTTGTACCGTTTTTTGGTGGGTCGTAAAATGATGAAAATGTAAATTGAAAATTTGTGCAAATTTAGTCTTTTTGTTGACAGTCTGGGTGGGTTTTGAGAGGGAATTGAGTTATTAAGAATGGATTTTACAGATTTTTGATTATCATTTGCTTTGTCTAGGTTTGTTTGAGGTGTCCAAATGGTTCAAGTGGGTCTAAGATTGATCAAAAAGGTTCAAGCGACTCTAAGAGGGTTCAAAAATGTGGTAAGGGTGTTCAAGTAAGTTGATATTATTCCAAATAGTCAAGAAGGGTGCCAAAGGAGGTTTGATAGGATTATTAAAGTCAATGGAAGTCTAAACTTCTTTTTGCTTGATCTTAAATTTCATTAAAACTTAATCTTCTTTTTTTAAGGATCAGAATGCCTTAAAATATGAATCCAGAAGCTCCACTTCCTTCCTTTTTTGAGATCTGAGCCTCAATCAACACGCACACATACCTTCTCACTCCCAACAACATAACATCTCACCCATAAAGTTCAATAATCAAAAACTAAACTCTCAGATTCCAAAAATAATAAATTAATCAAACTTTTTTTTGTTCAGACAAAAAATAAAGATAATAAAAAAGGGAAAAGAATCATAAAAAAAACTCAAAAAATGAAGAAGTTGAAAATTGTTTTTTAATGAATGAAAACTTTTACAGCTCACACAAAAAATAAGCCACAAAGATTATTGAAAAATGGATTAATTGAAATGAAAAGAAAAAGAGATAAGGAATAAAATGAAGTTTTTTTTTGTGGGAATATAAAGTTGGGATTAAAGGGTGCTGACTGCAATGTTTTGGTTTTTGGGAATTTAAGAGTAGGAGCAGAGTTTTGAGGGAGTCGCAAGGTTCAGCAAGCTGTCATTTTAACAATTCTTGTGTAGATGGTCTGAAAATTGTAGTTTAAGCCCCCTTATATATATATATATATATATATATATATATATATATATATATATATATATATATATATATATATATATATATATATATACATATATATAATAATGTGTGTGAAGGGCCCAGCCTTTCAGCTGGAGGCAGTGCGATTCAAATTAGAACAGAATCTATTGTACCACACCCTTTAGATCTACAGTTTATAGTGGGATACGAACCACTTGCAAGCTCTGTACATTGCAAAGACACGAGTACGTCATAAGACCTGATGTAGCCTGCAATGTACCTAGTCACAATCCGTGTGCGCAAGATGCCGTAAGGAAGTCATTCAGATGCTAGTATATCCTTGTATACCTAGCAAAGGAGGCATATTCTATGCCAAAGACATCAATACTACATCCAACACACGAACCGAGCTTCGTAACTAGAACGGTGAAATGGAAAAAGAGCTTCGAAAATTACCATTTAGGTCACTGATGCCATTTCACCGATAAAGCCCCCTTAGAAGCCCTGTCTTTCTTAAAACTCATCAACCAACACTAATCTAACCTCAAAAAATTCCCTAACTTGTCCATAAATCTCCAAACCAATCAAAAGCAATAAAAACTTAAAAATTAAATAAGTTAACGATTTTAACAAGACCTTGACACCGCACAGTCCTCGGAAATGATGAAAAAAAAGTAAACAAAAATGACATTGGCAAAATCGGCGCGCAAAAAAAGCTAATAAAAATAATTAAGTGGCATGATAATTGAATAAATGAAGACATTGATGAGTTAATAAGCCTGAATGTAGACTTGTGTTGAGTGTCTGGGCGATAAGTTATTTTGAAGGAGTCAATTTTTGGGGGCATTGAATTGATAAATTGAATTTTTGAGTGTTTTTGGATCTCGAGTCTGGTTTTTTTTTGGAGTTTTTGGATATTTTGCCAGAAATTTGACAATGATAATTGACCAGATGTTAGTGCTCGAGCAGCTGATAGGGATTAGAGTGGCACCAAGCCTTTCAGATGCCAAACAACCTCTGGATCTGAAGCTTAACGTAAAATCTTGTAAAATTCAACTTTTAAAGCCTCTAAAACTAATCAAAATCTATAAAGTTATGTCACATAACCTCAAAAAAAAAAACATCTTCAATTCCAAACAATAAAAACCATCAGAACTTCCTTCTTGACCATTCTTTAGATCACAAAACATTAAGTCCATAATTAAACAATCAATTCATCCATCCACCTTGAAATCCGAGATTCACAAATTACACAATAGATTCTTCCATAACAGCAATGCCCGATGACATCAAAACGTAACTCAACAATTAAATAATGCAAGTAATTAGCAGCAAATTCTATGACTTTTTAATAATTGATACAGGAAAAAACTTTGTCGCAACGGATTACGATGACTTTAATTGCTGTGTATTGAGAAGGCAAAAAAGTTGAGAATTAAAATTTTAAATGACTTAATGAATGAGCGACTTAATGAGCTAGGTTGAGATGATGTTGATGTTGTTTTCGGGGGTTTTGGGGGTATGAAGTGTTTTGAGGGGTTCAGGAGAACCATTATTGAAAAAAGTAGACTTATTTAAGTTTGAGGGGCTTAAACCAAAACTCAAACACTTCAACTGGATTTTAAAGCATGAAACTTTAGAAAACTGCATTTTTAGCGGGGTAACGACATGATGGGAAAAGTTTTGATATGAAAACTTTTATTTGCTCTCAACTTCTTTTGCACAATCTCTTTTCTACTTCTAAAGACAATTTAGGTTAGAAACGGTAGATAATTGATTAGAATCCCTCATCTAAATCAATGCCCATCATGTTGTTACCTCCCTCAAAATTAAATCCATGTTGTTAAAGCCTAATCAATCAAAATGATCCTCAAAATCGTCAAAAACTGTAAAATCTAACCTTAAAATTCCAATCAAACTTTTACATTCCTCCACTTACTACAACACCCCCCCCCCCCCCCCCCCCCCCCCTAATCCAAAAAGCCATAAAATCCCAATTTTAATATCAAAAAACCATTCCTTTTCTCACATCCAATACCAATAAAAATCAAGGCTCAATCTCCAAAAGCGATCAAACTCAATCAATTTCATTTCCAATTTCAAGCCTTAAAAAAACTTCCTTGTAAGAAGAAGGCAAGCTAGAAATCATAAAATTTAAAAAGTCATAAAAATAAACTATTTTGTTATTTTCAGCCTCGACAAATTCCTTTCTACGAAGTAAAAGTAAATAAAGTGAAAGACAGGCAAAGCAAAAGCAAAGAGAGAAAAGTAGAAAAAGGGCAAAAAAAATCAATAAATCAAAATCGATGAATGTCTTCTTATCACTAAACTGTCTCTCACTTCTCGTTCAAGCGTGGGTTTCTGTTATTTTTATGGCTATTGAGTAAATGTTTGTGTGTGTATCTGTGCTGCTCGATGGAATTGTCGATGTGTGGATGATGATATTCATAAGTTTATTTATGGAGATTGCTTTCGAGTGGATTTTTGAAGAATATGGAAAATTGTTCTTATAAGAAGAGTTCTAGATTGATGGATTTGATGGATATTTGCTCAATATGTTGCTTTATGCTAGCTTAGAGGACTGTGTAGAGCTGTGTAGAGTCTTAAAGTAACTTATGGTATTGTTTTGAGCTTTATTCTAGCTTAGGGTACTGAATAGTGACTTAATCTAGCTCAATGTACTGTATTAAGTCACAAATAAGCTCTTGGTACTGAATAGAGCCTCTTTGTAGCTTAGGGAACTAGATAAAGCATTCAACTAGCTTTTAAAAACTGTAAAGAGACTTAAACTAGAATAAAATAACTGTAAAGAGACTTAACTTAGCTCAAGGAACTTCGAAGAGACTCATAGTGACTCAGGAAACTGCATAGAACCCTCAACCTAGCTCAGAATACTGAAAAGAGTCTTAATCTAGATCAAGATACTGTTTAGAGCATCAAACAAGCTCAGCGATCTGAATAGAGCCTGTGCTTAGCTCAGAGATTATTATAAAGCCTTAAACCAGCTCTGAAAACCTTAAAAATACTAGAACTAGCTCAAGATAGCTTAATGGAGTCTCAACTTAGCTTAGGATACTCAATTTAACCTCAATTTAGTTCAGGTAACTAGAGAGAGACTTAATCTAGCTTAAGATACAGAATCGAACCTCAAACAAGCCTTATTTAACTGTAAAGAGCCTTAATCTAGCTAAAAATGGCGTTAAAAAGCTTCAATCTAGCTAAATAGATCATACTAAGCTTCAAAATATTTCAAAATACTCCAAAAATCAACAAACTAGCTCATAATATAGCCCAGCAGCCTCCTAGGCAACCCATCACATACCAAACCACTCAAATCAGCTACAGAACCTTCATATCACCCCAATACATTCCTCATACCACTCAGCAACCCCCAAACGATATATTTAGAAAAACTCGACATATTCTTCATTACTGATTTTTATGATTCTATCGATTTTTTTTACTAAATTATCTGCAGTTCATCACCCTCGACATTACGTTCAGTCACAATGATTGATTTTTTTTCTCTCTCTTTTTACAGCTTTTTCTGTACAAAAATTTACTGCCAAATGGTTTACTTAAAATTATTGAAGTCTTTAGTTTTTTTGTTCTGTTTATTGCAGTTGAGAATAAACAAAAAATTATATTGTGGATTTATGGATGTTTTATGGATGAGATTTGCTTTGGAGTGATGATTTGTAGTCGGAGGGGTGGATATGGGGGAGAAGTGGGGAATTAAGGGGTATGTAGGAGAGTAAGCAAAGTTTGGAATCCTTAAAAGATAACTGAAATGACAATTAATTTGGTTTTGACATCAAGGATCCTTCGGACATGCAGTTTTGATGGCATTCGGTCAAGATCTATCAAAAACAAGCTATTTAGATCTCTATTTCAGATAAAAACGTGTTCAGGGATGCACCCCTCTGTTCAACATCGAAAGAATTCTAGCAAATACTCGAAAACAGCAAAAAAAGTTCCACATAACCTCAAAATAATCAACAATTCTCATTCATTGCTCACCAATAACCCACCCTAACCTCCTCAATTTACCCATCTTTTCATCTTTTTTCTTACTCTATCAATTCTTGTCGTCAATTCAAATCAAATCAATTGTCCATTGAGTTTCTATTTTCTCATTCAGCACCCCTAACATGGAAAAAAATGTCAACAATCTACAAGCAATCAACAGGAAAATTTCTCGGTGTTCATCAACAATTGCAATCTTTTTTTTTTGCAATTTTCAAGCTCATTTTAGATGCAAAATTGAAGGAATTTTTTTTTTATGTTCAGTTGTTAGCAATGAATTGATGATGATTGTGGTATGTCAATTATGATAAAGTAGCTAGGGTTTGAGTTTTTGGCATCATACTTCTTTCCACTTCGAGAAAAGTTTGGATAGACTTGGGATGAGCTAAAGATGAGTTTTGGTTCAACAACGCTATAGCTGGGGTTAAGTTCGGGTCATGTTCGAGATTTTTTCGGCTTCAGCTCGGGTTAAGTTTGGCTTCAGCTAGGGTTATGTTCGGGTTCAGCTCGGTTCAGTTCGGGTCATGTTTGGATTATGTTCAGGTTCAACTCGGTTCAGTTCGGGTTATGTTCGGATTATGTTTGGGATTTCTTCGGCTTCAGCTCGGGTTAAATTCGGCTTCAGCTCGGGTTAAGTTTGGCTTCAGCTAGGGTTATGTTCGGGTTCAGCTCGGTTCAGTTCGGGTCATGTTTGGATTATGTTCAGGTTCAACTCGGTTCAGTTCGGGTTATGTTCGGATTATGTTTGGGATTTCTTCGGCTTCAGCTCGGGTTAAATTCGGCTTCAGCTCGGGTTAAGTTTGGCTTCAGCTAGGGTTATGTTCGGGTTCAGCTCGGTTCAGTTCGGGTCATGTTTGGATTATGTTCAGGTTCAACTCGGTTCAGTTCGGGTTATGTTCGGATTATGTTTGGGATTTCTTCGGCTTCAGCTCGGGTTAAATTCGGCTTCAGCTCGGGTTAAGTTTGGCTTCAGCTAGGGTTATGTTCGGGTTCAGCTCGGTTCAGTTCGGGTCATGTTTGGATTATGTTCAGGTTCAACTCGGTTCAGTTCGGGTTATGTTCGGATTATGTTTGGGATTTCTTCGGCTTCAGCTCGGGTTAAATTCGGCTTCAGCTCGGGTTAAGTTTGGCTTCAGCTAGGGTTATGTTCGGGTTCAGCTCGGTTCAGTTCGGGTCATGTTTGGATTATGTTCAGGTTCAACTCGGTTCAGTTCGGGTTATGTTCGGATTATGTTTGGGATTTCTTCGGCTTCAGCTCGGGTTAAATTCGGCTTCAGCTCGGGTTAAGTTTGGCTTCAGCTAGGGTTATGTTCGGGTTCAGCTCGGTTCAGTTCGGGTCATGTTTGGATTATATTCAGGTTCAACTCGGTTCAGTTCGGGTTATGTTCGGATTATGTTTGGGATTTCTTCGGCTTCAGCTCGGGTTAAATTCGGCTTCAGCTCGGGTTAAGTTTGGCTTCAGCTAGGGTTATGTTCGGGTTCAGCTCGGTTCAGTTCGGGTCATGTTTGGATTATGTTCAGGTTCAACTCGGTTCAGTTCGGGTTATGTTCGGATTATGTTTGGGATTTCTTCGGCTTCAGCTCTGGTTAAGTTTGGCTTCAGCTAAGGTTATGTTCGGGTTCAGCTCGGTTCAGTTCGTGTCATGTTCGGATCATATTCGTATCACGTTCGGGCTATGTTCGAGTCATGTCGGGTCATGTTCGGATAATGTTGGGATTATGATCGGATTAAGTTCGGGATTTTCTCGGCTTCAGATCGCGTTCATACTTATGCTATTCAGTTTTAGCTCAAAATAAACAACTTATTAGTAGAATTCAATCCTTGACTTCCTTAAAAATTGCATTAAATTCCACAATTCAACAAAATCAACATCAGTCTTGCTCCACATTCCCATCCATAAATCTCATTTTACGACCAAAGCTTAAATCTCATTAAAAACTTTATTTTTATTTTTTTGTGCAAAAATCTTTCCCATATGTTCACAAAAATATTTACATTTAGCCCTATTTACATTCTCATCGCCTTGCTCGCTCTTCTTTGTTAATATTTCCTTCACCTCAACCGTTCGTTCTGCCCATCACACCCTCATTGTCTATGTCCCACATGTCAGTCTGCGAATAAAAATTCATGTGCAAACATTCTCGTCGTTAAACAATAAAAACAGGCAACATTTTTTTTACGATTTGTGTATTTTTCTTCATGGTTGATTAACACCATAATCATATTGGCCGCATTTCGCGGTCGGTCAATATTGATGTGAAGTTGATGGACGTGATTTTTGATTTCTGAAGGAAATTCAACATCAAGGAAGATCAAGCACATTCTAAAGCATCCTACTAGCTCACAAAATCCATCAATTTAACTTCCCAGATGCCAATAGTCCAACAATAATTCATTCCATAGATGCCACACCGCGTGTAGGTAGACAAGCCGCCAGGCGACGCTTTAACAACATTTTTTTGCATAGTTTCGCCATTGAATAATTGTCGTTGCTTTAAAAGCTTTCGCGACATTCCGTGTTGTTGACCAAAAAAAATAAATATCAAGTTATGTTTGCTGATCAAGTGGCTGGGGCAAGGACGAAACAGAATACAAAGAAGAAATTGCGAGAGTTTTTTATTTTGTGAAATAGATCGCGAATGTTGATTTTTTTTTTATTTAATTTTTATTTTCTCACTCTTTTGTTTTGGTGATTCAGGTAGATTATAAATTATTTATTGGACAGTTTTTGTGGTCAAGTTTGGTTTGGGATTTTTTTTTATTTTTAGCTGTGGGAAAATTGAGATTTATTTTGAAGCTACTTTTGAGGTTATGATTCTGAATTTTGAGGTTAGGTTGCTGATATTTTGAGGTTAAGTTGCTGAATTTTTATGTTTAGTTCCTGAATGTTTAAGTAAAGTTGCTTTGTTTTGAGTTTAAGTTGCTGTATTTTAATGTTAAGTTGCTGAATTTTTAGGTTAAGTTGCTGAATTTTAAGGTTAAGTTGGTGAACTTTGAGGTTAAGTTGCTGAATTTTTAGGTTAAGTTGCTGAATTTTAAGGTTAAATTGCTGAATTTTGAGGTTAAGTTGTTGAATTTTGAGGTCAAGTTGCTGAATTTTAAGGTTAAGTTGCTGAATTTTGAGGTTAAGTTGCTGAATTTTTAGGTTAAGTTGCTGAATTTTAAGGTTAAGTTGCTGAATTTTGAGGTTATATCATCAATTTCATATCAGTTCTCACACCTGACTCACTAAACCATCTCGATGCACAAATAAAACTGACACCAGACACTCATTCCTCGACAGTCGGCGACTTTGTCATAAAATCGAACACAAAAAACCAATAAAATTTCATAAAATGTCATTATAAATAATCAAAAAATGTATAAAATATCTAATTTTTGCATATTTTAATCATCAAAATTATCTTTATGGGATGATCATATGCAAATTCTTAGTCTTTGTCACAGCTTGTAGACTTATGGAATAAATGTCGTCGATTTTGATCATATTTATGATAATTAATTGAATATGTCGTTAACTGTGATTGATTTAATTGATTGGAAGGAGTTAAGGGGTACAACCGGGCATGTGAAAAAATTATTTTCAGTCTCAAAAGGTCACAGCCGCTCATTTCCACTCCATAACTTCCACATCTCATCATCATTTTCATCATCACGCACACTTTTCCATCACAGAACCAGAAAAACTTTTCCTTAAAAAAATCCTTTTTTTATGTCTTGCAATAAATAATTCATAAAAAAAAGAATTTTTAGCTCCAAATGACCGCAAAGTTTTTTTTCTGCTCATTTCTTCACAAAATTGAAAAGTCGATGTGAACTTTTTTGTATTTGATTTTTTTTGTGTTGAAACTTTTTAGACAGAAAAATTCTGCTTTTATTACACGTGTGTCGAGTTTGGAGGGAGTGGGTGGAAGTTTAAGGCCTTTTTGGTATTTTTGGGATCTTCTGAGAAGGTTCGATGGAGAAGTATTTAAAGTTCATAGAGTTTTGGGAGATGTGAGGAAGTTTTGGATAAATTTTTGAGGTTAGAATTGAAAAATCAAAAATTTTCTGTAATTTTGAAAAGTTTTTTCAATTTATTCTGAACAATTCAACTAAAAACTTGAGAACTTCTTCCAAAATTGTCCTCCCTCTTATCACCTAAAACATTCCAATTATGCTCACACATTCCCAATCATTTTCACATCAACCTCGCCTCATTACATTCAATAAATTCATAAAATTGAGGCACAAAAACATGCGTGAGCTTCAAAAAATATAAGACAATTTTATTGATTGATGTTTACACATCGATTTCATATCAGTCGAGATACTTCAAAGGCATTTGTGTCGCTACTTAATTGTCTCTTTCTTTATTTTGACACTTGAATCAATAAACGCACAGAATATTGAGTCTTTTGGGGAGGAAAATGAGGTTGTGGCTTGAGCTTATTGATAAGTTTTTGTAATGGAATTATTATTTTTTTTCTAAATGAATCTCAGCTTAAGTACGAAGCTCAGCTTTAGAATGAAGTTCAGGTTAAGAATGAAGTTCAGCTTTAGAACGAATCTCAGCTTTAGAATGAAGCTCAGCTTTAGAATAAAGCTCAGATTTAAAACGAAACTCAACTTTATAATGAAGCTCAGCTTTAGAATAAAACTCAGATTTAAAATGAAGCTCAGCTTTAGAATGAAGCTCAGATTTAGAATGAAGTTCAGCTTTAGAATGAAGTTCAACTTTAGCATGAAGCTCAGTTTTAGAATGAAGGTCAGCTTTTGAATTAAGCTCAGCTTTAGAATGAAACTCAGCTTTAGAATGAAGCTTAGCTCTAGAATGAAGTTCAGCTTTAGAATGACGATTAGCTTCAGAATAAAGCTCAGCTTTAGAAATACGATCAGGTTTTGAATGAAGTTCAGCTTCAGAATAAAGCTCAGCTTTAGAAAGACTATCAGTTTCAGATGAAGCTCAGTTTTAAAAAGAAGTTCAGTTTTAGAAAGTTCAGTTCAGCTCTAGAATAAAGCTCAGCTGTAGAATGAAGCTCAGCTGTAGAAAGAAGCTCGGCTCTAGAATGACGCTCAGCTTTAGAATGACGCCCAGCTTTTAAATTAAGCTTAGCTTCAGAATGACGATCAGCTTTAGAATGAAATTTAACTTGAAAAATGACGATAAGCTTTAGAATGGCGCTCAGCTTTAAATCATTACTTTTTCCCAGAAAGATGCTGAGCCTTAAGTTTACTATTTTTTAACAAAACATGACCCAATAATTAACAATTTTTTTTAAAACTAGCCAAATTAATCATCCGTACATCCCTTCCGTTCCTCAACTCTCCCACACCGATAATTTTATTTTCTCAATTTTCATTAATTTTTCATAAACTTCCCTTCAATTTGTTCTCAAAATTATTCCCATTTACACTCATCACATTAACCTGATAAACTTTCTTTCCCTTTTCAAAAATCAACGAGATCCTCTCAATTACAAACAATACAGCATAAACCTCCTACACAAACACACACAAATCCAATCATCAAAACCAAATGTTTACTGATCCGTCCATTCATTTATTTATTCTTTTATTTCACAAGGGACAGTCCAGGATAATTTATAACAAAATATTGAAAAATTGAGGGCCAGGTGGCTTTAAAGCGTGCCAGACGGGCTGTGCTCGTGACATTCAAAAAATTGTAATTTTTTATTTTTGTTGGTCTTTGCTTGAAAATTTTGATCACGCAATTTTTTTTCGGAATTAAATGTTAAATTTTTCTTTCTTTCGTTTTTTGGTGATTGTTTGCTGGGGATGGAGAAATTGGCAGCAGAGTGTGGACTGCAGGTGGACGGAAATGAGTGCAGAATTAATTAGGATTGTTATAAGAATTTTATGCCATTTCATCTGGATAAAAAGGTTAATTTTAAGACTTATGAATATCTAGAAAAATGCCCAGCTTGAAACTGAAGCACAGTCAGAAAAACTTTCAGCTTAAGACTGAATCTCAGCTAGTAAAAACGCTCAGCTTGAGACTGAAGCAATGTCGAAAAAACGCTCAGTTTGAAACTGAAGCACAGCCAGAAAAAAAAGATCAACTTGAGGCTGAAGCACAGCAAGAAAAACGCTCAGCTTGAGACTGAAGCAAAGTCGGAAAAAGGATCAGCTTGACACTGAAGCACAACCAGAAAAACGCTCGGCTTGAGTCTGAAGCATAACCTTAAAAAAAGCTCAGCTTGAGACTGAAGCATGGCCAGAAAAACGCTTAGCTTGTGACTGTAGCACAGCCAAAAAACGCTCAGCTAGAGACTGAAGCATGGCCAGAAAAACGCTCAGCTTGAGACTGAAGCACAGCCAAAAAAACGCTCAGCTTGAGACTGAAGCACAACCAGAAAAACGCTCAGCTTGAGTCTGAAGCATAGCCACAAAAAACTCTCAGCTTGAGCCTGAAGCATAGCCAGAAAAGCGCTTGGTCGCAAAAACTCACTCCATACTCTTCAATTTTCAAGTTTCGACAAGCCAAGCTCATATTACGGAAGAATTATTTTCATTTGATAAAATATGAGTTATTGAATTGGACAGCATTGTTTATGCGATAAAGTTGTTTAGACTTTTTTTTGTTCATAATTGTTTGTTTGCTTTGTTGTTGGAATCGCAAGCGATTTTCTTCAAATTTGATTATATTAAGGCTGTGAAAACGTGAATGTGAAATGATAAGGGCACCATTAACACGGGTCAATGATAATGTTCAGCAAAAACGTGTTAATGAGGTTTCTGACGGGGTACAAGGGGAGCAAATATTTGAGAAAAATATTGAGAAATTCAAAAAAGACACAAAAAATCAAGAATAAGTCGTAAATAATCTTTAAAAATTCCCCTTAAAAGAACTGACGATTTCCATATGTTAAAACGTGTTTATGTCCTGTGAGAACGACGACTATACAGAAACGACGTAGTTTCAAATTGCATCACATTAACTACATCCATGTTGTATAGCACTGCATAAATGACACAGTAAAAGACGGTAAAACACGTCGCGTTTAACTTTTTTCCATTCTTTTCTTTTATGATTTCATTTAGTTGTGTAGAAAAATAAATTTAAATATTATGGTCCAGGTTTTTTTTATGGAAGGTAATTTAAATGTGTTAATATGAGTGCAGATTTGGTAAGAAGTAGAAATTTAGGTTGTATGAAGAGGTAGGTTAGGTAGGAATTGATGTGAACTTCAAATAGATATTTTATCAATTTTTGAAAATTTTTTTAAAATCTTTTTTAATATTTTTATTTTTTTTAAAAAATTATGATTTTCAAAAAATTCAATTTTATGTTTTTTTTAATATTCAAAACTTAACTTTTTAAAAAAGTTAAGTTTCATTTTTTTAATATTTCATTCATATTCAATATTTTTAAAATTTTAAAATATAATTCTTTAAATTCTTTAAAATTTAATGATTTAAAAACAATAAAAATTCAATTTTTCAAAAATGTTAAAATTCAATTTTTTAAAAACTTTAAAATTCAATTTTTTTAAAAACTTTAAAATTTAATGATTTAAAACAATAAAAATTCAGTATTTCAAAAATGTTAAAATTCAATTTTTTAAAAACTTTAAAATTCAATTTTTTTAAAAACTTTAAAATTTAATGATTTAAAACAATAAAAATTCAATTTTTCAAAAATGTAAAAAATTCAATTTTTTAAAAACTTTATTTAAATTTTTAAAAGTTTTAAAATTCAATTTTAAACAACAAAAAAAGATTTAAAAAAACATTCAATTTTTTAAAAACTTTAATTCAATTATTAGAAAATCTAAAATTCAATTTTAAAGAACAAAAAAAGATTTAAAAAAACATTCAATTTTTAAAAATAATTTTTGATCGCATCATCATCAAAAATGACTAACCACGTCCTTTAAACGCCCATTAAAAGTACCTTAGCCCCTCCCTCAATACCCCAACATAACCCCAACAATTCTTAACCTCCAAAATAAAAAAAAATTCCAAAATCCATAAAACTCTTCCTTAAACTCAATCTGACACACAAAAAAGAGACACTTCGAGGAAATAAAATACAAAAAAAAATTCAATTCTGCTTTATTTTTTTGTAAACATTGCATTCACGCACACAACCATATAAAGCCAGTCCACGCACACATTCACATTTAATTTTTTTTAATAAAGAATCTTAAAATTATCAAATTTCAATGCGATTTTTGCTAGTTTTTGGTGGAATTTTTGTGGATCAAAGTTGATTTTGTGATGAGTTGTTGTGTTTTTGGTTCGATAATGGGGAATTGGTGGGGTAGGTTGGAGGGTATCAAGGAGAATTTGAGGAAATATTGAGCAGGTGTCAATGATTTGAAGCAAATTTGAGAAGATTGGAGAGTTTTTGGGGGTTAAAGGTGGTTTTTGAGGAGTTTCAGTAGAGATTAAGGGGGTTAGTGGGTCAGAGGGGTCATTAAACAGTAAAATTTGGCCCAAGTCCAGCAAAGTAGAGTCAAACGAGCCAAAAACAACAACAACAATCACACAAAGTCTTTTAAAATCCCAACAACAAATTGCCTTAGTCGTACACAATATTTACACAATGGAACTACAAATACATACGCAAATCTTCTGGCCTCTGCGACAACCACACGATTTTCTCTTCTATCCGCAGATCTCTTTCTTCTTTTTCACTTCTTTTTTTCAATTTAAACTTTTTTTTTACTTAATTCAATTTTTTTAAATTCACAATTTTTGCTTTAAATTTTTTCACATTTTTTTTCCGACCCGCGAAAATGCCGGGGTTCATGAAATTTCTCCTCAATAAATTCACAACCTTTTTTTTGTGGTGCTCTTCGTTTTCTTTATTTTTCGTGTAACACTGAAAATTTCACATTTTTAATTAAAAATCGTCAATTTTAAACACTTTATTGAATTCTTGTCGACTTTATCCACAGTTTGGGGCGATTTTTTAACTCGAAAATCCACAAAATTGTTGTAAAAAATGCCAAAAAATCGAAAACCGCGGATGAGAAAAAAAAAGATTTTTTTTTCCTTTACTTTTTCCAGCGATTCGACAACAAAAACTAAACTCAATTGAAATAAATTCTTTTTTTTTCTCTTTACTCTGTGTTTTGTGATTGAGCAACGACTGAGCAACGACGGGGGATTTTAGAGAGATTGTGCAATTGAGCAACAGGATGTTCAACATTTGAACTGAGTTTGAATTTATTTTGACCGTTATGGAAATTTTATTTATTTTTTTAACTTTTGTTTCCAAAATCTAGTCAAATTTACATTTATCAATTCTTATTCTCTTTAGCTGGCGGTGGATCAGTGATATTGTCCTCATACCTCACATCCGGATAGACATTTTCGAGATACCATTTGAAGCTCTTACATCCAAGTGTCTCCTTGATCTTCTTCTGCTTACTTACATCCCCAAAATCACGATTATCGAAGTTGGTTGCACGATGGTAAAATCTTTTGTATTCATCAAGCCACACTTCTGCTAGACGATCTGTGTTCCGACGAATTTCAGTACCGCCACCGGGGAATGTGTATGGATGCTTCTTCCTGAACATGTGAGCTGCATGACTGCATGGAACTTGATAGATTTCACCGCCGCACATCCAAACCTAAAATATGAAAATTTTGAACCAAAAATTAAACTAAACTTAGGATTCAGTCTAATTTGTAACATTTGGCTACTAGGAACAGTGTTAAGAGAACCTTCAGACTCAATTCCACATACCTTAAAGCTTAATTCCAAGTTTTCAGCACCCCAAGTCTGAAATTCTTCATCATACATTCCAACTCTTAAGAAGCTGTCCTTCATAATGACAAAAAATGCTCCAAGCATCGTTGGTGTCCTGATTGGTGCACATGGGTGACTCATTCTTTCCTTTTCTTCTTTTCTGATCGGGATCCAATCGTAGATTAGGTTCCATTTGAAGCCACCGACCTGGGAAGAGGAATTTTTGGAGGTTATGAATTTTAATTCGAATACTTGTTGTCAATTTTCAAACTTTGTTGTCAATTTAAGAATGCTTCAAAGTTTTGAAAAATTTCCATAAAATGCGCTTTAGACACATTACTCAAAAAACTTTCTTACTTGACAATTTTATATCAAAAGCACTTCAGTTCCTTCCATAAAACTCACCATATAAGTCTCAGGATTATTATTGAATTTATACTCCAATGTATTTGCATCCAGCCCATCCACAACAGGCAAAGTTGATGACAATGGGTTTTTGACAAGTGGATCTAGTAAAGGTTCAAGCCATCCAGGAGTAACTTCAATATGCGCATCTAATAAAGCTAAAGCAGGTCCCTCAGCATTAACACATCCAAACATTCTAGCGCGAATCAAGCCAACTCTGAGCGGAATTCTGACAAGTTTAATCTTTTTGTAAGGTGCGATGAAGTCCTCAAGTGGTTGTTTGAGGTTAGCTGGAATTTATAAGTAAAATTAATAACATAACCTAAAAATTCTAGTAATCTCCAACTCACCATGAGTCGAACAGTCATCAACAAGCACAATTTCCTTCAACAATCTCGCAGAAGTTCTCTTAAAAACAGCAAAAACAGACCTCAAAATCATCGACAACGGCTCATTGTGAAAAACCATAATGACTGAAGTCATTGGCAAATCATCAACATAACTGACTGTTCGGCAATATTCCGGTCGAATATCAGGCAAGTCACGATCCAGCGGAATTAAAGTTGACACGAACTCATTAATTGAATAAATTTCCCAACTTTTGTTGATTTTTTGGGCGATGTCAGCTGGTAGGTTAGCTGGGAGGTTAACTGGTTGACCCATGTGACCAGGATTTGTGAGGTTAAGGATCCTGTGTAGTTCCTTGACTTCTTCTGACAGCACTGGCCACACAAATAAGTCTTGTGTTGTTCGTTTTCTGTCTTTTTTGGTGAGTTTTTTGGTTTTTGTAGAATTTTTACCAAGTTCGCCGATTAATTTGAGTCTTGGGTCTTCATACTCATCCCCAATCTGCAGTTTTGCTTGTTTTAATTGCAGAAAGTCTAAGTTTTCATCAGGTTCTGGTTTATCATCAGACATAGATGATGTGTAGAAATAGGCAAGTAAAATGAGCCAAAACAGACCCATAAAGATGAAAAAGTTCAAAAGTGAACATCGACGGAGCATTTTGCCCATGTTTGGGGGTTCTTTTTGGTGTATATTCTTTTAAGGTTAGGAAAAGTGATGCCTAAAATGGAATAAGTGGATGAAATGTCGATAATAATCCAGCAGTTAAAGCATTCGAATGAATGATACATTTCTATTATAATGACAGACATAATGGCTAGTAAATTCAATCAGGAAGCTACATATGGCTTCTTATCGATCTTGAAATGTTTAAATCAATTATTTCAGTTGACTCAAATGCAGCTTCAATTGCACATTGATTGCATTTTCTTTTAGTCTAAGATTTATCTTCAGTGAGTAGTCAAGAAATGATTTATTATTTTATTGATAAACTCATCCTAAGAACTGAACTTATCCTTAGAACTGAACTTATCCTTAGAACCGGAATAATCCTTAAAATTGACCCTATCCTCAGAAAAAAACGCATAACTTTAGTTGAACTTATCCTTAAAACTGAGCTAATCCTTATAACTGAACTTATTCCCTAGACTGAATTAATCCTGAAAACTGAGCTTATCGTTAAAACTAAACTAATCCTTTAAACTAAGCTTTTCCTTAGAACTGAGCTTAGCCTTTTAACTGAACTAATCCTTAAAACTGAGCTTATCCTTAAAACTGAACTTATTTTCAAAACATACTAATTCTCAGAATCAACCTTAATTCTAAAGTTGAAGTTTCCCTTGAATTCTCTTGCATAATATTCCTCCAGTTCATTGCCCAACCTCAAAGTAGTCATCAACTAGCCTTCAAATTCACTTACATATAATTTAAAGTTTCACGACTTCCTCGATTACAGAACTTTGATAATAGCCTTCGTGACTTAAAATATTACTGTCAAATTTCAAACTTCCTTGCAATTTTCCTCAATGTTGTCCGTTTCAAAGCTCATCGACGACTAAGCACCACGATTAATTTTCGAATTTTCGTTCAGTTCCAATTTTAAAAAATTAATATCCACGATTTCAGTCTTGTCGAAAGTTTATAGCTACTAAGTTTGTCGTCAGTCAAAGTATTCCATCAAAATGCCACGAAATCGACCTTCATGGGGTAGAAAATTCATCCGGTACTCATTTATCCGCTTCATTGTCTCTGTTGCATTCTTTTACATGATTTTCATGCTGTGGATGTCACAGTGGAACAAAGAATTGCTGACTGTTGTAGATGAACAAGAACTTGTCAACGTCGATGTGAGGGAAATGATTCGTGGGAAAATAGTTGATGTTGCTGGCAAGGAACAACTTGTTGTGGATGATTTTGGAGATTATGGACCAGGACAGAAGGATCAGTATGAGGATTACATCCTAGATTCTATGATTCCTGTGGAAATTAATGGTGACATTAAAGACAGAAATTTTGTGGATTTATCACCAAACTTAGTTGGACTGCACAGAATCCCAAAGCCAACCTTTTCGCCTGAAGTTGTTGCTATCCACAGAAGACTGAACCTAACAAATCCAGGACATATGGGTGCACCTCTACTGCTCCCACCAAACCTTCCACAAGACATCCAAAACATGTTCAACAAAAGCTGGGAAACTTATCAAATTAATGAATTTGGATCAACTTTGGTTGCATTGGACAGAGAACTTCCAGATATGAGGACACCATACTGTAAAAATAAGACATACAGTCCTAATATGCCAATGGCATCGGTCATTATGGTGTTTCATAATGAAGCTTTATCGATGATTATGAGGACTGTCTACTCAATATTGAACATGTCTCCGCCAAACTTGCTGAGAGAGATTGTGCTTGTTGATGACTGCTCGACTCATGGTGAGATTGTTGAGAACCTTAACCTCAAAATTCAGAGTCCTAACCTCAAAATTCAGAATCCTAACTTCAAAATTTAGAGTCCTAACCTCAAAATTCAGAGTCCTAACCTCGAAATTTGGTATCATAACCTCAAAGTTCATCATTCTAACCTTAAAATTCTCTCAACTTTTCAGAAAACCTCCACACAACCCTCGAACAATCAGTAGCTCAGCTTCCAAAAGTGAAAATAGTTCGAGCACCACTTCGAGTAGGTCTCATGAAAGCTAGAATGTTAGGTGCCGTCAACTCTAAAGGACCAGCTTTGATATTTATGGATAGCCATATGGAATGTACTCATGGATGGCTTGAGCCACTGCTTGACAGACTAGCAATTAACAAAAACATTACAGCAATCAGCAGTGTCGAGACTCTGAACTATCAAACACTTGAAGTTTACTTTCATAAAGATCCAGCAAATATTCCAGTTACTGGATTCGATTGGAACTTGATATTCAACTGGAAGCAGCCACCAGAGTCGGAAAAGAAAAGTCGTGGAAATCCAAACGATCCAATTGTGTCACCGACTATGCTTGGTGCATTCTTTGTGATTGATAAAGAGTATTTTGAGATGTTGGGCATGTATGATCCTGGATTTGAGATTTGGGGTGCTGAAAATTTGGAACTGGCTTTTAAAGGTGAGTATTTGGACTTTTGGTTCAGCCTTGATTAACAGCATGTTATGTAATTTCAAGTTTGGATGTGTGGAGGTAGAGTTGAGGTCATACCTTGCAGTCGAGTTGCTCATTTGTTCAGGAAGAAGTTTCCGTATGCGGTAAGGTTCCTTAAATTTGTTAATATTGAATCTGATTCTTTAATATTTACTTGAAGTTTCCTGTTGGCGGGGGTGAAGTGCGTAGAAACACTGATCGACTAGCTGAGGTGTGGCTCGATGAATACAAAAGGTTTTACTACAGAAAAGTTGGCAATCATAAAAGAAATTACGGAGATATAACTGAACAGAAAAAGTTGAGGGAAAAGCTGGGCTGCAAGAGCTTCAAATGGTACTTAGAGAATGTCTATCCAGACCATCAGATTCCTCAAGAGCTAAGAGATCCGGTTGTTGTTCAGAATCTGAATGTGCAGAACCAAAATCAAGTTAATGCTCAAAACCAGCAGCAAAATGGTGGAAATCAGCAACAAAATGGTGGAAATCAGCAACAAAATAGTGGAAATCAGCAACCAAATGGTGGAAATCAGCAACAAAATGGTGGCAATCAGCAACAAAATGGTGAAAATCGGCAACAAAATGGTGGAAATCAACAACAAAATGGTGGAAATCAACAACAAAATGGTGGAAATCAGCAACAAAATGGTGGAAATCAGCAACAAAATGGTGGCAATCAGCCACAAAATGGTGGTAATCAGCAACAAAAAGGTGGAAATCAACAACAAAATGGTGGAAATCAACAACAAAATGGTGGAAATCAACAACAAAATGGTGAAAATCAGCAACAAAATGCTGGAAATCAACAACAAAATGGTGGAAATCAGCAAAAAAATACGAGCAATCAAAAGGATTTGCAGAACCAACCGAACGCACAAAATCAGCAACAGAACCTGCAAAATACACCGCAACAACAGGTTCAGCAGCAGAATATCCAAAAAGTCGATCACAATCAAACTGAAAAGCAGCAAGCACCAAATGCAGCTCCAGTGGACAGCAATGACCAAAAAGCAGAAGCAAACGTAGCTGAACAGATGCCTGTGAATGTGAATAGCACAAAAACATAAGTTTCGGAACTAAATTGTATAACAAAATGTAAAATAAAGTAAAATTTCTATTTTATTAACAGATTTTTGTATTTAATTTTTAGATTTAATTTTTTGTAATTTATCTTCGACTTCCTTTTTAATTTTTTCCACTTCTTTTTTCAGTTCATCGTTGCTCTTGGTGTCTTTATCCTTAGCATCGTCTTCAGCTTCATTGTCTTCGTCCTCAACTTTTGTGTCTATTTCATCCTCTTCCTCATCATTTTCCTTCGTATCCACTATAGTGTCTGCCTTCTTGGTCGTCGAAGTTGTTGTGTCCCTAATCTCAATAGGAACTTCATACATTGGATAGACATTATCTAAATACCATTGGAAGCTTTGACACTTGTTCCTAATCTCCATTCTCTCAGAAATGTCACCAAACTTTCTATCTTTAGTGTCTCCAACTAGTCTATAGTAATACTTAATATAGTCCTGCAGCCAAACTTCAGCAATCCTGTCTGTATTCCATCTATATCCACCTTTGTCCTTTGAATGTGTTGTGTATGTATGAGCACGGAACATGTGACAGATCATCGAGCAAGGAATCATTTCAACACGTCCACCACACATCCAGGCACGGAATCCTAGCTCAACATCCTCACCACCCCAAATGTCCATGTCGACATCAAAATATCCAATTTCTTCAAAGAAGTCCTTCCATAGAGCATAAGTCGGTCCCATAAAAGTTGGTGATGCTTTAGGTGCGTATTTTTCAGTCGGATGGTCACCTTCGTACCATTTGACGTCTATCCACTTAAAGTTCATTGCCCAGTCGAAAGCTCCGATCCCACCAACTCCGTCATCAACTGATAATCTCAAATCTTTCTCACCAAGTCCTGAAATTTTAGACCAAATCACTAATTTTGGATTGTCTCTAAGTTGATCTAGAATTGGTTCAAGCCATCCAGGCGTACATTCCACGTGAGAATCGACAAATATTATAACAGGACCGACTGCATTTCTAGCACCAAGCACACGATTCGCAACAATTCCAAGTCTTCGTTCAGATCTGATGATCCTTACTTTTGGAAGTTTCTTGACATAATCATCAAGTTGCTGCTTTAAATGCTCTCTAGTTGAATAGTCATCAGATATAAGAATTTCCTCAATAAGGCTCATATTTGAGTACCGAATAATCGAGTGGATTGTCCTCAATAAAAGACTCCAATCGTCGTCGTGTATAGGAATGACAACGGAAGCTTTTGGCAAGTCAGTTCTGTAAACTTTCGTTTTACAATATTCACTTCGCTTATCAGGAATTTCTCGATTAAGGCTGACTAGTGAGGACACGAAGGCATTAAAGCCGTAAGTTTTGTAGCCGTCATCAATTTTTTGCTGAATTTCTTTCGACACGTTGAGTGGAAGGATGACTGGAGCACCAAGATGACCTGGATTTGTGAGGTTAAGTTCTGTTATGTAACGTTGAGCTTCGTCAGTAATTCCATCATCGAGGACGTATTCTGGCTCGTCAATTTGTGGCTGTTCATCTTGAACTTCCGCGTTGGCTTCAGCGATGCCATTTTCATTCATCATTTCGAAATCTTCAGGATCTGGCTGTGCATTTTCTGTCTCATTGTTGCCGTTAAAGTTATTCCACCCATCAGCGTTGTAGATTCCATCTTGGATGACTTTAAGCTTGTCAAATCCACCTTGAATGAAGTCTTGAAGTTTGTCTTTCAGGAAGAAGTTCTCTTGCTGAAGTTCTTGCTCCTTAAATGTGTTTTTGACAGCTAAGAACATGACGAAAATGAGTCCCATGACTACAGTAATTTTAGCGACACTTCTGAATCTAAAGCCAGACATTGGCGGGTGCTTTTTCGATGGGAACATTGCTTAAAATTCAACACGTCCTCAATCTTAATATTTACTGACTTTATTCTTTATTCTTTACTGTCTTAAAAGTTCCAACTAAAGCCTCAAACATCCAAAGCTTAACTGACCAATTTATGGAATCAGAAAAATATTAAAGGAACTAAGTCGTGACTTTCCCTTGAGAATTAAATTGCAATTTACATTTTTAAACTTCGAGTTAAATAACTTTTTGAAATTTAATGTCTGTTGTCGAGGACAGTTTTCAGGGAAAATCGTGATTTTGGGAAGGAAAGTATGAGTTGGTGCTTATTGATTAACACTTTTGGTGATTGGAATTTACTTGATAATTGCATTGAGGTTGACTATTTGATGATTTTTGTGGTAAGGTTAGTCGCAATTTTACAAATCAACTGCAGTGGAAGGCATGTAAAATGAAAGTGAATTTTCTTATGGATTTATGACAGTAGTTTAGCAAAGGGCGGCAATCTTAGGCCCTCGAAGTAGGTCTAAAGGGTGAAGCTCAACAGATTCTGTTCTGGTTGATTCGGAGTGCCTCCAGATCAGATGTGGGTCTATTCCAAAGATTTATCTTATTTATAGTCTTGAAACTTGTACAAACTGGTCATTGGTAGGCTGTCTGTTCGTCTGTTTTTCCAGATTCTTGATCAAAAAGCAGGGTATATCCCGTTCTCATAGATGAACTCGGGATAGACCGAATTTTCAAGCATTTTTCAAGAAAAATAACCTATAAAATCGAGAAATTAAGGATTTTAGTCGAGTCTCAGTTAAAAAAAAGCGGAACTATCCTCAAATCGCTCAAAAGTACGCAGTTGGACAACCTAGCCAAGCTTAGCAATTGGAGCACAAAGAGAAGCCAAAAAAGCAGATTAACATGAGATAGAAGGACAAATGGGTCGAAGAAAAAGGAATAGAGCTTCCATTGGGTAAGCTGAGCTTATGAACTCCAAGTGGAACACTTGACATGATGGCTAGTAAATTGGATTGTTCCTACATTATTGTCAATAGTCGTTCCTACGTCTGGTAATTTACTAGACATCATATCAAGTGTTCCATTCGAGAACGGGTCATTTCCACTCAAATTCAACAGTCTAAAAGTCTGTAAAATTCCAATAAAAATCATAAAAAGTGCTACATACTCCAGGTGTTCCTAAACTAGTATCAATCAGTACCGCATAATATCAAGCTAACCGTTAATGAAGAACTACAGCTAATCATCAAACAATCGATCATCATATCCACAACAGTACTCAACTAAAGTCCACAGTCGTGCGAAAAAAAATTCAATCAAAATATTTCCGTTATTTATAAGCACCCATCGAGCCATGTCATGTCTCAAGCACACCAAAATATTTTGACACAAACTTGAAATCTTAAAAACCAACACTTTTGCAAGTTTTGCAGACGAAAAAGAAGAAGAAATTAAAGAATTGTTCAATTCTAAGCTTTTACACTAATACAGATGCACACAAATACAATGATAAGTTGTGAATGTGTTAGTGTAAAATGTTTACATTCACCACACAAAGCTCAACATCCATCTCATTCGTTAAGATCGTCTCGAACAAGTCGACGTAATTTTTATTTTTTCTTCAAGTTTTTTTTTATTTTATTTTTTTCGTGGACGACAAGAAATTTGAAATTTTTTAATGTTGTGTCTAAAATGTGACTTTAAAAATTGTGAAAAAATTGTGAAATTGTCGAGTGAAAATATTGGAAAATTTTATCAATGAAAATGTGGAAAAGAAAAGTTGAATGGAAAGTTTAAAAGCTGAAAAAAAGAGAAATTTTTTAATACGTGAAGCAGAAAAAAAATTTTATTAAAAAGAAGAATTTTTTTGTGTTTAGAAAAATATAATAAAATTTTTGGTGAATTAAGTGCTAGATTTTGGAAGAATTGAACGGGAAAAAGTTGATGAAAATGTGGCAGAAAAATTAAAAAAAATTGAAAAGTTAAGAAAAAATCATTTCTGAAAAGTTGAAGAAAAAAAGTTAAATAACGGGGTTGTCCGTAAAAATCAAGAATTTTTCATAAATAAATTTAAAGATTTTTCAGCTTTTTTTGAAAATTGTGATAAAAATATTGTGAATTCAAACTAAAAACTAGACGAAAAGCTTCAAAATAGTGATAAAAGTTTCCAAAAATTGTGAGAAAAAATTTTTAAAAAATTGTCAAGTTAATTAATCATTTTGTGAACCACAATACATTAGATTTTTGTGACATCGCATACGATTCGTGTCACGCAATACAAAGAAACGTGTTACACAACATAAAGTTCAAGTCACACCACATAAGAGTTGTGTCACATTACAAAGAAGTAGTGTCACGCCAAATTAGCTTCGTGTCACGCCACACTAGCCTTTGTGCCACATCACATTATCTTCGTGTCACGCCACATTAGCTTAGTGTTATACTACATTAGATTTCGTGTCACACCACTTAAAGTTGTGTCAAACCACATAAACATTGTTTCACATCACATAAACGTTGTGTCACACCACATAAAAGTTGTGTCGCACCACATAAAAGTTGTGTCACACCACATAAAAGTTGTATCATACCACAAAAAATTTGTGTCACACCACATAAAAGTTGTGTCAAATACAAACGTTTCGTGTCACACCACATAAGTTGGGCGCCACATCACATCTCTACCACAAATTCATCCGTACCACAGCAATATCAATCCCAAATCCACGCACCAAAAAAAAGCTCAACATTCAAAAAACTTCCAAAATTTCCCAAAACCCTCAAAAAACCCAATTCAACTCCGTTCTCAGAACCACAACACAACAAAAACTTGTCTTCAAGGTGAAATCGCAGCATTCTTCAAGACTCAAGCGATTGGAAAAGAAAGTGAGACTCAGCAACAATTTGTGACTGTATTTCTCGACTGCACCAACATTTCCTCAACTTTTGTACCACAGCTGTCGACTGCTTTGTGTACTTATTAGCTGTTAACTGTGTTTGTGACTTGTCTGACGTCATTAAGTGCTTCAAGTCGTGTTTATTCTGTTATTTAACGATAGATTCACAACATCCGTGAACCGATCGGGTTGAAAATAATCAAAAATTGTGAAAAATCGTTGAAAATTGAAGAAAATTCAGTGAAAACTTCTCAAAAATCTTTAAAAATCCCCCCAAAAAAAGTGCAATAAAAATGCCGCGAATCTTAAAAAAACAATAAAAAGTCAACTCAAAGAAAAGAGAAAGTTTTTTGGACAGCAACAAGACAGTCCACAGCAAACAAAAGAAATTTCATAACTTGCGCAACACGTCTAGATGTGCTGAATAAAATGATGAAAAATTTGTATTTACAAATTTTTGTCGTCTTTTTGCTGTCAACGGCACATTCGCGTGGATTTGGTCCCGGAACGATTCAAGTTGACAGGAACTGGAATATTCAGGAAGCGACGAAAGTTGGAACTTTAGTGAAAACTGTTCAAGTGTCTGGAATTAACAGGAATGTGACATACTCGCTTGAGAATGACGAAATGCTTAGTCGAGATTTGGATAATCCATTTTGGATAGACCCGAGTACTGGATATGTTTACTTGAATAAGAGTTTGGAGGGATGGGTAAGTTGATCTGCTTTTAGGGGTGGTTCGGAAATGACGTCAAGAGAAGTTTGGGGTTTTTTTGGGTTTTTTCTCAGAGCGGTTCAAACTTAAAGTTCCAGATTTGCTGGAAGATTGATGGAAACTTCTTTGAACCTCCATAAAATGTCTGACGTCATTTATGAACCAACCCAAAAATAAACATTTTTTTTGTCAGTTTAAATGAACTCTTGAGCATGGTTGTCTGTGTGGTCGGTTACGTGTTCAACCTCGATCGATATGAGTCTGCAAAATTTGGGTATCTCGATTACACAACAGTTGTTATGTTGGAAGATAATATTTGAATAATCTAGAGCACTTTGAGGAGCTAGTATTGATGATTAGTGATTAATAATGGCTGTTGAAGCTTGTTTCTTAACAATCTTGTCAGTGGAGACTTGTATTCCTAGGAAATTTGCCATTTAAACGCAACAGAAGCTACAATCAATTCTTACTTCCTCAAACTTCAAGCACATTTAGTTCGAACTAATCGAAAATATTTTCACCGATGCACGTCATGCGTTTGAAAAATGAAAGCCAATTTATTAACGAAATTTGCATTAAAGTAATTGCTCGTGAAGCTCTGATTACTTTTGGCTCATATTTTAAGGTTATTTAGAGCAAGCTTGGGATTATCTGATGTAAATTATGTTACATTATCATGAATCCCACCCAACCCTCTCTATGAAGCCCTGATATTCAGAACTAGTCTGCAAAAAATTCCAAGCAAAACGAAAAAAATTCTACAATTCCATTTCCTACAACCCAAAAAGTTGACAAGTCATTGTTCCCAGAATATTCGTCATTAACTCAAAATCTTAGAGTCATTGAACGCTTCAAGTTTGCTGTCAATTTATTCTGTTAGACCCGAAAATGAAAAATAGACTTGCAAATTGCTTCCATACACACAAACAATTATTATAGGGAATTCGCGAGAATTGAAATAGGAAGTCTGTCCATAACAACAATGAAAAGAATGTATTTGAGGCTGTGTTGAGCAGTTACGCATGCTAATTGATGCTCTGTTTAAAGAATTTCGCATTAATTTTTGACTTAACCTACAAAATTCAAACCATAGACCCCCTACCCATGCCATGCCAATCACCAAACTTATAACTTTATCCATTAAGCATGCAGACCTCGTCCAAATCAAATAATAGACACACAACAGCCCAACAAAAGAATTCAATTAAGCTACAAATATGATCATCAATTGAGAATTGAAGAAGCTAAACTTAAAATTGAATAAAATTGAATTAATTTTCTAATAAATATTCTCGCACCTTGAATCTCTGCTACTTTTTTGCGCAATTAACTGGCAATTATTGATTTGGGATGTAAAAATATGAGATTCACGTGTAAATGGAAGTAAATTGTGGGAATTTTGAGGTTTGTTGTGGAATTTCAGCTAGAATTGGAGTTTTATAGATCAATTGATGCTTAAGATGGGTTTTGAGGGGTCAACATCTATGAAAACCCTAAACTCTCCTGTCCGTAATTAAAAACATATCTTTAATATCCAAAAAAACCCAAAACTTGAACTTTGTTTTCAGTTACATAAGCCATTATTCCATTAACTTATGCTGGATTACTTTACCGCTTACAACATGCAATATGAAAGAGCATGAAACAATAAATAAATTGAATCCGGTTCATATTATATTGAAGCTATGAAATAAAAGCAAAGCAAATGCGGATCAAAAATTGAAAAAATAATAAACAATCAATCGAGTTAAATTTTTTTTGATACTTTGTGGGGATATAAATAGATTTTACGGATGCATTTAATGAGTGGGAAGTTTGAGTTTTTGGAATGGATCTTGTTTTGTTGGTGAATTTGAAAAGGTTGCGGTAAAGATTAGGTTTGAAGCTTAAGAGCTATTGTTTAAGAACTAAATTCATAGAACTTAAGTTTTAGAATTAAGGTTTTAGAACTAAAGTTTTAGAACTAAGGTTTTAAAACTAATGTTTTAGAACTAAAGTTTTATAACTAAGGTTTTAGAACTAAGTCTTTAGAACTACGGTTTTAAAACTAAGGTTTTAGAACTAAGGTTTTATAACTAAGGTTTTAGAACTAAGGATTTAGAACTAAATCTTTAGAACTAAGGTTTTAAAACTAAGGCTTTAGATCTACGTCTTTAAAATTAAGGTTATAGAACTAATGTTTTAGAACTAAGGTTTTAGAACTAAGGTTTTAGAACTAAGATTGTAGAAATAAAGTTTTAGAACTAAAGCAATGCTAAAGTTTATTTTTTTCGAAGCTTCATCATCGTCAAATTAACATAAAATCAACACAAACCTCCAAAACTAAACAAATCTTAAAATCTTTATCCAAAAAATCCAAGTCATCCACCTTAATTCCCCTTTTCTCATTCATCAAGTCCATTCCAACACATTAACAATCATCACTTGGCTGATTTTTGACGCCTGACCGCTACTTTATAGTCTCTTTCTTGTGCAAACTTTCATATTTGCTATTGCAACAAAACAGCACACATTTTGTATCCTCAAGAGCACTTTTACGACTCTTAATTGCCGTGCAAATCTGCAAAAATTATTTGCCTTTTTGTTATGCAATAAATAATAAAAGTTTCAACTTCAGAGCATTCATGGAACTTTATTTGTGAGGAGATGCTGATGATTGATTAAGTGCAGTGTAAATGTGAATGACTTTGGGATGGATTTTGTAGTGGAATATTGATGAATGATGCTTGAGATTGGATAGATGGTGATGAACTTGAATTCAGAAGATGTTGACGGTGAATTATTTTGGACCATGTTTCACTAAAGCTGAGCGTTTTAATGGCTGTGCGTCACTCTGGCTGAGCGTTGTTCTGGCTATGCGTCAATGCAGCTGAGCGTTATTCTAGCTTTACGCTAATAAAGCTGAAAGTTGTTATGGCTATGCGTCACTAAAGCTGAGCGTTGCTCTGGCTATGCGTCATTAAAGCTTAGCGTTGTTCTGGCTATGCGTCAGTAAGGCTGAGCGCTGTTCTAGCTATGCGTTACTCAAGATAAGCGTTGATTAATCTATGTGTCACTCGTGTTTATCATTTTTCTGGCTGTGCTTCACTAAACTCACTTTGTATTCTTGCATGACTTAGTAATCAACCTGCAACACTTGATTAACTGATTAGCTCTAGTTTCTCTTCATGCCATTTGATTCACAGAATTATTTTTTTAAAATTTCCAATTATTTCTCATTTTAGAAGACACCGAATCCATTCATCCTCTCAGTAGCAGCCGATGATGGCAGCATTCCAGTCAAAAATCAAGTTCTAGTTCGAATCATTCCAACAAATGGCCCACAAATCATCAACAGCTTTGAGCCACCACACAAAGCATTTCCAGTTCTTCCAGATTTATCATCCCTTCCATACCCGCCAATTCCATTTCCAAATGGTCAACCAATCTCAAGACCACAACCATCAACAAGACGTCCACAACCTGATATAAATATAGTCATAAGACAAAATAATACATACGTTGAAGGATCAACAATAGAACCGACAACGGAACCAACTAAGAAGACAACTACAACAACACCGGTTCCAACAACTATAACAACATCAACAACAACAGAGGCTGCAAAGACAAAGATTGAAAAGGACAGCGACAACCTTACAGCATTAGTAACAATACTCATAGCAGTCCTGTCTATATTCCTAATTGCAGCACTCGTAGGTGTGATTATATTCCGTAAGCAAGTCATGCGACCATTCAGTCGTAAATTCAAGAAAAGTAAAGTCGATAAGGCCAAAAAGAGCAACCAAAGTATTAATGTCATAACGCTGTCTGATGAGAGCAGCAGGAACTCAATGGTCATGCAACATTGGCAAGGTCCATTAGCTTTTAATAATCGATACACACCGTGGTCACATGATGACATCCACGGACAGATATCAAATTCAAGCTTCACATATAGTGGTGGTGGTGACATCAAAGTGCCGGGATATGATCGATGGGAATTCCCGCGTCATCGACTTAAGGTCTTTAATATCCTTGGTGAAGGTGCATTTGGGCAAGTTTGGAGATGTGAAGCATCAGATATTGATGGTGTTGAGGGAATATCCACAGTTGCTGTAAAGACATTAAAAGAAAATGCAACAGAAGCTGAAAAGAAGGATCTTATGTCAGAATTGCAAGTCATGAAGACCCTCGAGACACATGTGAATGTTGTGAGGCTACTCGGATGTTGCACTGAAAAAGATCCAATATTTGTGATTATTGAGTATGTAGCTTTGGGTAAGCTGCAACAGTTCCTGAGGAACTCAAGAGTTGAGAAGAATTATCATAATGCCAATGGAAAGTCAAAGACACTTACGTCACGTGATCTCGTATCATTTATGTATCAGGTTGCTAGGGGAATGGAGTTCTTGTCGTCTAGGGCGGTGAGTAGCTACACATTAAACATTTTATGAACTGATCCGTACTCTTTGTACGACTTTTGACTAGGTTGATTATGATTGAACCAGAGTGGTGTTCTGAACACGACTTTTGACACTTTATTACTAGTTTGTATCAAAATCGTACGTTGCACACGACTTTTGACACTTTTTAACAAGTCTGTACCAAAATCGTACGTTACACACGACTTTTGACACGTTTTTACAAGTCTGTACCAAAATCGTACGTTACACACGACTTTTGACACGTTTTAACAAGTCTGTCCCAAAATTGTACGCTTCAAACGACTTTTGACACGTTTTATCAAGCCTGTACCGAAATCGTACGCTACACACGATTTTTGACATGTTTTTAACAATTCTGTACAAAAATCGTACGTTGCACACGACTTTTGACACTTTATAACTAGTTTGAACCAAAATCGTACGCTTCACATTACTTTTGACATTTACTATCCAAGATGTACCATATTTGACCTGGGATGTACAATAGTCGTACGAAGCTCACCACTTTGAACCATTTTCACAACTTTAGTCTTTAATCTAACATAACCTCAACAATCTTTATCCACAGATCATCCATCGTGACTTAGCAGCCAGAAATATCCTCATTACAGAAGACTTTACCTGCAAAATTGCAGATTTTGGATTTGCAAGAGACATCGAGACTTCAACAGTCTATGAGAGAAAGACTGGTGGTCGTCAGCCTATCAGGTATGAATCAATGACTCTTAATAACTCAACAGATTCTTAAATTCTGTGTCTATTTGTAGATGGATGGCCATAGAGTCACTCTATGACAACATATTCTCAGTCAAGTCTGACGTCTGGGCATTTGGAATTCTCATGTGGGAGATAGCGACCCTCGGTTCAACGCCTTATCCAGGCATGGGTGCCGCAGAAGTGATGAAAAAAGTACGAGACGGATTTCGACTGGAGAAACCAGAACATACGAGTAGGGAGATTTACAATTATATGTATTATTGCTGGGACGGTGACCCGAAGAACCGACCAGACTTTTCGGAAATTCGAAGCAATTTGGATAAATTGTTGTCGACATCGACCGACTATATTGAACTTGAGAGATTCCCTGAACATGATTATTATAATATTTTACATAATATTAGTGGCGAAAAGCTCTAGTGAATGACATTTTTTGAGGTTATGTTGTGTTTTATTTTGAATTTTTGAATAAATGATGAAATGTAATCCAAAAAATTATGAATCGAAGCTGGAGGACTGATGACATAATGTGCTGAGATATTAAGATAAAGTTTTGAATTTTTGAGGTTAAAATTTTGATTTTTTCAACTTTTTTATTTTTTTTTATTTTTTTTTTATTTTTTCAACTTTTTCAACTTTTTCAACTTTTTCAACTTTTTCAACTTTTTCAACTTTTTCAACTTTTTCAACTTTTTCAACTTTTTCAACTTTTTCAACTTTTTCAACTTTTTCAACTTTTTCAACCTTTTCAACTTTTTCAACTTTTTCAACTTTTTCAACTTTTTCAACTTTTTCAACTTTTTCAACTTTTTCAACTTTTTCAACTTTTTCAACTTTTTCAACTTTTTCAACTTTTTCAACTTTTTCAACTTTTTCAACTTTTTCAACTTTTTCAACTTTTTCAACTTTTTCAACTTTTTCAACTTTTTCAACTTTTTCAACTTTTTCAACTTTTTCAACTTTTTCAACTTTTTCAACTTTTTCAACTTTTTCAACTTTTTCAACCTTTTCAACCTTTTCAACTTTTTCAACTTTTTCAACTTTTTCAACTTTTTCAACTTTTAAACTTTTTCAACTTTTTCAACTTTTTCAACTTTTTCAACTTTTTCAACTTTTTCAACTTTTTCAACTTTTTCAACTTTTTCAACTTTTTCAACTTTTTCAACTTTTTCAACTTTTTCAACTTTTTCAACTTTTTCAACTTTTTCAACTTTTTCAACTTTTTCAACTTTTTCAACTTTTTCAACTTTTTCAACTTTTTCAACTTTTTCAACTTTTTCAACTTTTTCAACTTTTTCAACTTTTTCAACTTTTTCAACTTTTTCAACTTTTTCAACTTTTTCAACTTTTTCAACTTTTTCAACTTTTTCAACTTTTTCAACTTTTTCAACTTTTTCAACTTTTTCAACTTTTTCAACTTTTTCAACTTTTTCAACTTTTTCAACTTTTTCAACTTTTTCAACTTTTTCAACTTTTTCAACTTTTTCAACTTTTTCAACTTTTTCAACTTTTTCAACTTTTTCAACTTTTTCAACCTTTTCAACTTTTTCAACTTTTTCAACTTTTTCAACTTTTTCAACTTTTTCAACTTTTTCAACTTTTTCAACTTTTTCAACTTTTTCAACTTTTTCAACTTTTTCAACTTTTTCAACTTTTTCAACTTTTTCAACTTTTTCAACTTTTTCAACTTTTTCAACTTTTTCAACTTTTTCAACTTTTTCAACTTTTTCAACTTTTTCAACTTTTTCAACTTTTTCAACTTTTTCAACTTTTTCAACTTTTTCAACTTTTTCAACTTTTTCAACTTTTTCAACTTTTTCAACTTTTTCAACTTTTTCAACTTTTTCAACCTTTTCAACTTTTTCAACTTTTTCAACTTTTTCAACTTTTTCAACTTTTTCAACTTTTAAACTTTTTCAACTTTTTCAACTTTTTCAACTTTTTCAACTTTTTCAACTTTTTCAACTTTTTCAACCTTTTCAACTTTTTCAACTTTTTCAACTTTTTCAACTTTTTCAACTTTTTCAACTTTTTCAACCTTTTCAACTTTTTCAACTTTTTCAACTTTTTCAACTTTTTCAACTTTTTCAACTTTTTCAACCTTTTCAACTTTTTCAACTTTTTCAACTTTTTCAACTTTATCAAAAAAATTAAAAAAATTCAAAAAAAAAATAAAAAAATATAAAAGAACCAAAAAACAATTCAAAAAGGTTAAAAAATTTCAAAAAAGTTAAAAAAAATAAAAAACTTCAAAAAGTTTTAAAAAATTCAAAAAAATCAAAAAAACAATATTTCAAAAAATTCAATATCTCAGCAAAAAGTAAAATATTTATTAAATTATTCTATAAAATTATTAACTTTGTGTGTTTGTATTTTATCGCATATTTAAGCAATTAAGTCGTGAAAGCAATAAATTATGTAATTTAAAATCCTAAAATTCAATTGTTTTAAATAAGCTGTTAACCCAAATAATTCAAATATTGACAAATAAGTAAATTATTATTTCACTTCATTTTTCATTTTTTGATAATTTTTTCATTTTTTATAATTTTATAATTTTTTATAATTTTATAATTTTTTAAAATTTTTTGATAATTTTTTAAAATATCCAAATCAGCAACTCAGCTGTGCCAAATTCAATAAATGTTTATTTAAAATTCAAAATTATTCAATTTTTCAAACTTAATTGCAAAAATTATAAAAAAATAAATTTTTCCGTATAAATTAAAATGTTTTTGTTTTTTTTTCTACATTTTTCCGTCAACCCACAACTTTTCCAAGCCCTTTCGTCGTCCCATCATCAAAAATATCCCCATAAAGTCGACGACAATCGACCATTTTTTTACCATTGACCAAAAATTCTATAATTATAGTTCCACGCCATTTCCCACAATAATGATGAGGCACGCTGTCTAGCAGATTTTCTGGTAAAGTAAATTAACCATGTCAAGTGTCCATGTGACCTGAAAAATGTCAAAAATTGTCAAATCAGGCTTTGTTCCTGCATAAATCTCACCCCTTCACCAATAGGACATTCCGGAAAGTTATACAAATGTGGATAAAAAGGTTGTGTCTTATCATGAGCAGTAACGCACATGTCATCGTATTTTCTATCAAAAGCTTCCATAATCCAACGACCGCGATCATATCGTTCAGTAGTAATGTGAGTTGGCGCTGTTTTGAATCCGCTATTGAACCTTAATTTGCCATTGAAATATGCATGAGTGTCATTTTCAATATGAATTTCGAGGTCTGAAGTGTCGACCACATTTGCTTCTTTAGCTTTGTATTCAGCGCACCTCTCGATTTCTGGTTGATGGGGAATAAATTGGGGATTTTAGAGGTTTAGTGAATGATTTTTTGAGTGATATCAGAGACTTGGATTCTTCTTTGGGTATATTCTAGGGTTACCTGGTATAGAACCTAGCAAGACTGGCATAAAATTAGGAATCTGGCTGAATGTTTTATGATTCTAATAAATCTGACCTATGTTAGATCTAGTTGTGGATTAAGACATTGCCTGTGAGGCCAAAGAACATCTTTCACTTGAATCAATTAGACTTGAACACTAATCCGAATAGCACAAGTCGGTTAATCGAATAGAATTTCGATATTAAGCTGGCGTGACTCTGACATAGCGCTAGATTCGATTTATGTCTAGCACCATTCCAGAACCACACCAAGCTCCACACCGGATTAATATTTGATTAACTAATTTGTGCTAATCGGGTTGACCAGTATACCACAAAATAATTTTCGTCATGATTTATTGGGTACAGGAGGACCGTATGTGAACTTAATGCCAAAATATTAATTTTAGTAGGAATAAAAAAATATTTTTCAAAAAGTTTATTTTTATTTAAGTTATTTTCTTGTTCCTTGAGCTTTGCCGCCCCCCCCCCCCCCCACCCCTTTCTGGCTATTTTATTTATCTCCCAACCAACTTCTTCAATCCCATCGTCTTTCCATCATCATAAAAATCACCATAAGCTCTGCGACAATCAAATTTCTTCGCACCATCGACTATAAATTCAAAAATGACAGTTCCACGCCACTTTCCACAATGATGAGGAGGGATTGAGTCGAGTAAAAATTCAGGTAAAGTATATGGAATCATGTTGAGTTCCCATTTGTCCTGTAAACACAAAATTTTGCTGTCAAAATCAAAATGCTGGCATAATTACTTACCCCAGCTTTTACAGGACATTTTGGAAATGCATCCAATCTTGGATATGAAGGCTGCTGCTTATCATGAGCATTAATACACATGTCTTCATATTTCCTGTCTATAACTTGAACAATCCATTGACCACGTTCGTATCTTTCGGTGTAGAATTGAAATGGAAGAGCATCGAATGGACTGTTGAACTTTATGGAGCCAATGAAGTAAACGTGAGTGTCATTCTCAATGTGTGTGTCAACTTCTGTTGTGTCGACGATGTTTGCTTCTGGTCCTTTAAAGTCAGGGCATTTTTCTAGCTCTGGAAAGAGAAGTGGAAATGATGACGAATTGACTTAACTTCTTATCTAAAATAAGGGAGGATTTCTAGACCTAACCTAAGTCTAAGGCTGCCTTTGGTATCTCCCCTGCTTAGCTAAATATGTAAGTCTTAAACTTAGATTGTAAGAGAAGTCTGTTTGAGGATTAAGTCCAACTTCTTTGTTCCTTTTTTATTGCAAATTTACCAACTTACGATAGCTAGGAATGAATGCAACTCGTGCATCTACCAAAAAGACACAATTCACCATCCAGAGACCAAAAAGTTGAAGAAACATTTTTAAAAAATTCAAACACTTTCTGAAAAAATTATTCTGAACATAGAAAAGCTTGGAACTTAATTAAAGATGAGCAATAAAAATCTGTAATTCAAAAATGTAATTAAACCTTTTTATTGATCTGCTGATGATGTTCATCATGTTGTAACGTTGCAAGATAAATGCTAATAAATCGCAATTAAAAAACAAAATTATTTTTTTTCATTTTCATTTTATTGGCTTTTTAAAAAGATTTATAAATATTTTTTTTTTGAAATTTTTGGAATTTTGTTTGCAGCTAAAATAATTTATTATTTTTGAATACTAAATAAATACCTAAGGCATAGTTTTGGGGTCTAGTCAGGCAATTAGCCAAGGGAAAAAATGTTTCTACGAAGGGCAGGCGCGTAGCCAGAGGGGGGGGGGGGGGGGGGGGGGGGGGGGACAAATCCCCCAACATTTACAGAGATTTTTTTGTTTTGCTAGGGTTTTTATAGAAAAATCACAACCCCCCCCCCCCCCCCCCCCCCCCCCCCCCCCCCCCAATTTTTTGTCCCCCCTCTTCAAATTTCTGGCTACGCCTCTGACGCAGGGGTGGAGTCAGGAACAAGGGTGTGGTACTAGTGAAATGATCAAAAAATTATCAAAAAAGATCAAAAATGATCAAAAATGATCAAAAATTGTCAAAACGTAATAATTCAGTTCCACACCCTTGGTCAGGGGGACAAAAATATTTTTCTTGAAGGGGGGATGGAGGGGGGGGGTTGACAATTTGCATTAAAACCACCCCCTCAAATGCTTCTACCCAGGATATAGTGAAAGCTCATGTCCACCATTACCAATGAAACTAAGCAGTCAGAACCCCTGCAAATGATACTTTATAAGTTACTAATGTTCATGTCTTTGCTAATGCCACCAACTTATGTAGAATATTACTTAATTATTGCACTAAGTACCATCGAAATAAATATTTTTTTTTTTTAAAATTTTAAATAAAATGTTATGATGAATTTTAATATTGACAGTGATTTTAAAGGGGATAACAACATGATGAGGGAAAAATCATAAAAAATCAAACTATCAAAATTCACTAAAATGAGTCATTTGTAAAACGATTTTCCTCAATTGTCATTGAATTTCAATCAAAACTTATCACGGAAAATACAAAAAAATTCTTGAAAATTTCCCATCATGTTGTGTTTCCCTTAGATCTCTCACATCTCGTATAATAAATTAATCGGAATTATAATTTAATTTTCTATCTAAAATTTAACAAGAAAGCATTGCGCAATTTATCACCGGAAGCTTCTAACACTTTTTAGAAAATATTCTTAGCTATTTTAAGAGCTTTTTCACAGTCTTACAGTCTAGATACCTAATTAAGTTGTGATGTTATGATTAATAAGATTTTTGGTGAATTTTCAGAGATTTTTCTTGACAAATTTAAAAGACTTAAAGCTTTTAGCTTGACAGAAAATACTTAAAAATTCACCAAACTTTAAAAAATGTGTCTTTTGAAAAAAATCTTTTAAATTTTAAGTTGCTTTGGAATTTTGGTGAAAAATGTTAAAGCCAATTTCGAGAAAATTGAATTTTTTTGGGGGGATACCTTAGAGCCCAGTGGTGGTCGATCTTTGTGACAAGGTACAGTCGATTGTTACATTGTTAAGTGTAGGACACTAGGAATATGCATCTCCAACCTTTCGACAAGAATTGATCCTTCAAATTCCCCACTTTGGATCCTTCAATAACTCAAAAATAGAATGTATAGCCAGAAGTGGACTACCGGAATAATCGATGAGTATCCTCACAAAAAACAATCAATTTATGTGAATTTGGCTTTCATTAAGTTCTATTTTCGCACAATTATGGGCTGCTGAAGATCGCTGTCGTCAAAGAAGAATGCATCGGATGCTATCGTGTTGTATGGCTGCTCGTAGTCGCAGTGGAATTCTAGAAATGCACAAAAATATAAATTGATTAATCAAGTTAATATTAATTTTTTGAGAAAAATGATTTAAAAATGAAAATGTTTGAGATGCCAAGGGCGTAGCCAGGAATATTAAGAGAGGGGGGACAATTTTTTTTGTATGGATAACTTTTAGGGGGGGGGGGGGGGGAGTTTTAAATAAAAACTCTAGCAAAATGATGAAATTTCTCAAGACGAAAAGGGAATTGGCCCCAAAATCCCCCCCCCCCCCCTTGGCGACGCACCTGCACCTGGCTATATCTCTGTTAAATCAAGGGTTTTTTTTGAGAGGGCATTTTTGAGAGGGTATGGACCCCTTCGGCTACCCTTCTTCTATTAACTCATCTACGATTTTTTTTCCTTTAGAACTAAAGCTCCGAGGACCATAGTTCGAGAAACACTGATCTAAACTTTTGATATTTTTGGTGCAAAACCCTGACTGAAGCTTAATGATGTCTAGTCTTGATTCAAGTTATCTTATCAAATTTTTATTGCATCAAATTATTAACTCAAAAGTCGTCAAACGATAGCAAAAGTGTCTATAAGATAAAATTTATCTCTAAAGTGCCTCTTAAAAACTAATTAAGATAACGATAAGGTGCATTTAAAGTCATAATGCGGTTAACTCTTGTCGCGAATGGATGCAACAAGCTCTAGAGCTCAAACTTGACTGGAATTTTTGTTGATTTTTTTAATTCAAGTTGAGTCGATTTAGCTTAAATTCGATTGAAAAAGATCGACTTATGTTTAATCTTTGTTTAAATTTATAAAATCATTCTGTAAGCATTAAGCTAGTTACTAAGCAGATTTCAGCTCTAATTTACTAGTCCTGTCACTTGTCGGCTACCTGTTAAGTCATATGAGCTTAACAATCCTTCAGACTAGACTTCATTCAGCAAGAATAGTGAGTAGCACACTCATTAAGACCAACTCTCAATTTTAATCCAAATGTAGTGTGCTAATGTGCCAGAAACCAGTAATTAAAAGCTACTAAGCTACACAAAAACGTGCAAAATTAAAAGCAGCAACAAAAAAATTATTTAAATGTGCAAAATTATTTTATTTCAGTTAATTTTGAACCAATCAGTGTTAAATATGTGCGTAAACTAATTCATATAGATATTTTAAGGGGTCATTAATCAATTTTGTACCATTTAAAAAATTTCAAAAAATTAAATTCTTAACTTAAAATACGACAACCTTTTATGTTTGAGCAAATTATTAAAATTAGCTTTTGTTGACAATCTGAATAATTCAATTTCTCAGTCCTAACTTTTATTATCATCTCGATTTATATCAAAATTTTCATCTTTGTCGTCAGCTATGGCTTCAACTTCTGACTTTTTCTTACCGTGTGGTCCGTAAATTCTTTCGAGAATCCATTGAATAATTAAATGACATACAAAGAAGACTGCAAATGCCAAGGCATAGTATCGGAAAGTTATGGCACCTCCATATTTATCCATTAAGATGCCACCGATGAAACTGCCTGTGGATACTCCAACTCCTTCAAAGACTGCTCCGACGAGACCCTAAAAATGTGATTTTGTTGTTATTTTTTTGCTTTCCTGGGATTATGGGGATGGTCTGATCCCATACAACCCTAATGCAACTCAATCTTTAATTTTTTCTTACCTGTAGCGTAGCTTCTGTCCCTTGGGGAGCAACAGAACTTGCATAACTGGCCATAGTTGCATAGAAGATACCAAAAGTGACGCCATTAAGCAGCTCAATTGGAAGGACATACCTAAAAAATTTAAATTAATTTAAATTGAGTCAACTAGGGATCAAGTGTGGCTGGGTTACATAGCTCAAGGTCTATAGTATATTCTTAACTTATCTAAGCTTTAAGGTTCAGCTAAACTTTATCTAAACCTAAGCTATTCCTATTCTATACCTAACCTAACCTATACCTAACCTATACCTAACCAATACCTAACCTATACCTAACCTATACCTAACCTATACCTAACCTGTACCTAACCTGTACCTATTGTAACCTAAACTTAACCAAAAATGAACCTAACCTCAACATAACCTCAAATCAAGAATTCAAATATTTGCTTACCAAGGATTTGACAAAATCGAATACAAGAAAAATCTCAGCACGAATCCAACAAGCACCAAATTCATTGCATTTATATGTCCAATCTTCTTCAACAGCTTTCCAGACAGAAAGAAAAATGGAACTTCTCCACCAAAACATTGAATTCCCATAACTAATCCTTGTAATGTCTTCATACTTGAGTCATAGCTGCACGACTCTTGAGTTGCTGCTAAGTTCTCCAAATGCCAGAACAAGAAATTCCAGACCATTGCAGTTCCAATTCCAACACATATGCACCAGATGAAGAACACAACGACTCTGAAGGATTTAAAGATTTTTCCAACATCTTTGAGTATATTTGTGGATAATTTCGTTTGTGTATGCTTTAAACGTGATGAAACAATCATGTCGAATACTAAAGCACCAGCCATCAAGTAAAATCCAATACTGTAGTCTTTTGATGTCTTTCCTTCTGAGAATTTGTCGATGAGAAGTCCAGCGATGATTGAGAATGTTCCCCAGCCTACTGAACCCCAGAGGCGTTGATAGCTAAAATATAAGAACGATTAGGTAATGATTAGCTTGACTGTAGCTAGTCTCAAAGTGATCAGCTCGACCCAAGCAAGTCTCATAAAGAACGGCTCGACCCAATTAGTCTGAATGGAATCAAATGGACTCAAACTAGTCCTCAACTCGACTAAAGCTACATTAAAACGCAACCAAACACTCACCCAAATTTCTGTGGCTTATTTCCCAACATCTCAAAGCAAATAGCATCACCAATCGAGACAACAACAGCCATACCAGCCCATGAGATAACCAACATCATAAAGAACGTCCAAAATTGATATGTAGTCTTGACTTGATCGTCAGTAGCACCAGCAAAAAGCTCACTTACAGTCTCACTTTCAAAATCAACTTGACAACTCATTTCGACCTTGTCTTTGTCTTTTGGACAGTAAAGAGTCGTGGAATGGTCATTAATTGTGCCATTTGAAAATACTAAATGAAAGCAGTCGCCAAGCCTCTCGATTCTGTTGTGTGCGATAAACGAATTGATCGTGACTGACTTGTCGGATGACTCACAAAGTCCTGGAACATTCCAGTAGCTGCAAACACTCCGCCATGCTGAATTCTTTTCACATTTCATATGCGCTCCAAATGTATTTGCATTATTCTCGTCCACAACTTGCTCGATCATACATTTATCAATCTCATTAAGGTTTGGTGGACAGAATTTCATCAGAGTCGCACCATTGTGACAATGAAACTCTGAATTAGCTGGTATTGATGGGATGAAGTTGATGGCGAAGAATGAAACAATGATGACTAATTGAAAGATAATGAACAGTCTTTTTTGAATGTGAAATCTATCACCAATAGCACCAAATAGTGGTTTTGATATTAGACCGACGATCGGTAGAATTGTGTAGATTATGCCGACTATCACGGATGAGTAGCCAAGTTGCTTTGCTAGAGTCTAAAAATATAAGAAAAATGGGTTTGTTGTTGGTTAAGTATGGATTGATCAGCTCGACCCAAGCTGTAAAATTCTTCAGCTCGACCCAAGCTAGTAACTTAATCTGCTTGAACCAAGCTGGTCAATTGATCAGCTCGACCCAAGCTGGTCTCTTGATCAGCTTGACTCAAGCTAGTCTCTTTATCAGCTCGACCCAAGCTAGTCTCTTGATCAGCTCGACCCAAGCTAGTCTCTTTATCAGCTTGACCCAAGCTTGTCTCATGATCAGCTTAACCCAAGCTAGTCTCTTAATCAGCTCGACCTAAGCTAGAATCTTGATCAGCTCGACCCAAGCTAGTCAATTGATCAGCTTGAACTAGGCTAGTATCTTGATCAGCTCGACCCAAGCTAGTCAATTGATCAGCTCGACCCAAGCTAGTCAATTGATCAGCTCGACCCAAGCTAGTCTCTTGATCAGCTCGACCCAAGCTAGTCTCTTGATCAGCTCGACCCAAGCTAGTCTCTTGATCAGCTCGACCCAAGCTAGTATCTTGATCTACTTGAACCAAGCTGGTCAATTGATCAGCTCGACCAAAGATTTACGTACGACAATACAACACTTAGCTAGCCTTTAGAGCATTTAATAATTCACAATCAACAACAATGTTGCTCAGTAATCATTCATAACCCAAACACAGAATAAATCATCTTAAACAACACATCAAGTCTAGAACAATCCTATGAGGGTTCTTCACATTTGCTCTAATTTAATTTCATTTTATCAAATTTATTTCTATGTCTGAATAAACTTTATCATGAATAATTTGATTAGATTCTTTATTGCTTATTAAATAAAAGATGTTTAACTAGAAAATTTTTTAGGAGTAATTGAAGAAGTTGAGACGAGTTGTGGTTTTTTAAGTATTTTTTTGCGGATGTATGCAATTTAAAGTTTGAGAATTGACTGTAAAATATTCTGGTGGTCTAAGTGATTGCGACTGACCTCTAAAAATGCATCAATTCACCATTATGAGTCCCAATTACTCATTTCAAGTTTAAGTCAATCAATATTTACAACTTCAATCACCAACAAAGTTTCATAGACGAAAATCAATCAATTCAGTTTGGGTTCGTTCACTTATTACGTAACGCACTAGGGGGGGAGGGGGGGTCTAAGATTTTGTTACGGTTTGTTACAGGGGGAGGGGGGGGGGTCTAAATTTTGTTACGTAACTTTTCAAAAAATATATTTTTTTATAATTTTTTCTATATTAATTTTAAATTTTAAAGGAAGTATAATAAACATTTGATAAACAATTTAAATGAAAAAAATTATTGTTACGTTATGGGGGGGGGAGGGGGGGTCTAAGATTTTGTTACGCTTTGTTACAGGGGGGGGAGGGGGGGTCTAAAAATTCGTTTTTTTGCGTTACGTAATAAGTGAACGAGCCCTTTTGATTGTGGGGTAAAATCCCAAAAAGCACGTGCTTCATGCAAGTAATTCAGCGTCTAGATAAAGCTCCTTATTTAATTAAATCTTATCAGATTATTAACTTTCATTGTTGTCTTATCAGACACTTCAAATAAGCTCTAGAATGGGTTGAGAACCCGAAATGTTGACCTCGGTTTAATACATTGTAGGTAGCTTGGACATGATTGACAGCTTTTGCTTACCAGAAGTAAAGCCAGGAAGTCGTTGAGGAAGGAAGTTTAGAATCACAACATAGCCACTCGGTACATTTCGGCAAATTCATATAAATCTCAATTTTACCGTCCAATAACCGTTAAAGTATGTCTGATTAACCGCACTGTTCCTTTAAATATTCACAAACTGACCAGGAAAATCAATTAAGCAGCATGACTCACTAATCCAATCTTAGCTTTACATCTCCGATAATACCACAAACACTAAATTGATAAGACATGACACTGTCGAATGAACAGTCAATACCAATACTCAATCATTTACTAAGTCACACAGCTTTAGTTCCATAGTTCACATAATTATCACTCAATAACTATTTATTGCGTACAGGCATTATGCAAATGAAAATGAAAACACAGCAAATTATCATCGGCAAGTAAAGCTGAACTTGTAAACATTGTATTGTGGCTGTAGTTTTTATTTTTGGAGCATTGCCAGTTCCTCTGTATGGCTGGCTGTCTTGCTATTTTAATATCTGTATGTCTGTGTGTTTGTCTGGCTGGCTAAGTCTGTTGTTCTGACTCTCACTCAAAATCATTCAAAAATTTCTTCAAATCATTCACAAAAATTCACGAGAACCAAAAACGCAACCTCAACTTCCCACTTCATTCCCAATAAAATCCAAAATTTCAAACTTACAGGTATGAACGGCACAACCGGAGCAGTTCCTGCAATGAAAAAAAGTAAAAATTTTACAAAATATTTTTTCACCTTTGCACTTCCGAAATAAATCTTGCAAAAAAATGTTAATTTACCTGCATTAAACAAAAAGTAGTGACCCTTCATGGGCAGCAAGTGCTTATCGACCTCAACAACCATCTTGACTTAAAATGTCTTTCAAAAAATCTCTCAAAAAATCTTTTTTTTTATCACAATTTTTCCTTTAATTTGAAACTTTTAATTACATTTTCTTGGTTGTTTTTGCCACAAACGATGCACACAGACTGACTAGTCAATTTCCTTATTGTTTTTTTAGTCTACTTTAGTGATGTTTGTTGTTGCTGGTTGAGTTGTGATGTCTCGACGAATGCTTTTCGATGTGAATTGAGGAAGAAAAAATGTAAACATAATAAAAAATAAAGTTCTGAGGTGATGCAACGGAATGTTTCTTTTCATACGCACTGTTTGGGTTTGTGTCTTGGAAAGATTTGAATTTTGAAAAATCGTTATGAGAGGTTGGAAGTTTTGCAATGTTCTGGTGTCTTTAAAGTTCCAAAACAAAGCTTATTTGACTAATGGTTTCTTTAAAATGTGACTGATCAAAACTCACAAGTTTCAGACCCCCAATTAAAAAAATCAGGTCGCACCCCATCCCTTGCGACACCCCTGAAATAAGATTCAACCTAAAAACTCAAATAAAATCAATTTTTCTCAATTTTTTATTCAACTTAATAAAGAAAAATCAATTTTATTCAATTCAATTCATTCGTATAGTTGTCAATCCATCCAGTAAATGAGGATATTCTAGTGTAAATATCAGGAGCTGCATCAACTTGACCACAAAGACGAACTCCACTGACAACAACTCCAACGGCTTCACCATCTGCAATCAGCATTGATCCTGAGTCACCTAGAATTTTTTTTTCATAAATTAAAAGAAAAACTTAAAAAAATTCATAATTAAATTCCCCACCAAAGCAAAGTCCACTGGCTGGTTGAATTGTACAAATGTGGCTTGTTGGATGGATGATTGGCTTGATTAAGTAAAATGGATTTAAGGCATTGAAAAATGATGTTCGGATGTTGCATTCATTGTGGCTAATAATCGTTGCTGGCATGTATTGTAGGTGCCTTGACATCACCCATTCAGTTGCTGGTGAATCTATAGTTATATTTGGTGAATAAGCACCGAATCCAGCTGCAATTGCAGGTAAGCTTCCAGTTATTCTGCGTCTTCCGAGTGGAATTGGTCGAACAAACTCATTGAAAATTATTTTTGTTGTTGTTTTGAGCAGTCCGATACTGAAGATAAGGAATTGATTAGATTCTTGAAGCTACAATTCTGTATTTATAAAAACTCACTCAAACCAGTTGCTGGTATAGAATGGAGGAACATTAATCACATAAGATGGATGACGAACAATCTGCTCAACGCTGTAAACATCTCCATCTTCGTCCATTCGAATAGTTCCGACAATTAAGGCATACAGTTCAGTTCGGTCGTTCAGTAAGCAGTGAGCTGCACTAAGGATCCAGCGTTCGTTAATGATTCCAGCTCCACACCCATGACTATGTAAAGGATAATATTAAAAAAAAATTAGGTTTTTTTGTGTTTTGGTTCGTATCAGTCTGGTTTTAGTCTTGGTTCTTGGTTCTTTGTTCTTTGTTTTTGATTCTTGGTTCTTGGTTCTTTGTTCTTTGTTTTTGATTCTTGGTTCTTGGTTCTTGGTTCTTGGTTTTTGGTTCTTGGTTCTTGGTTTCTTGGTTCTTGGTTCTTGGTTCTTGGTTCTTGGTTCTTGGTTCTTGGTTCTTGATTCTTGGTTTTTGGTTCTTGGTTCTTGGTTCTTGGTTCTTGGTTTTTGGTTCTTGGTTCTTGGTTTCTTAATTCTTGGTTCTTGGTTCTTGGTTCTTGGTTCTTGGTTCTTGGTTCTTGGTCCTTGGTTCTTGGTTCTTGGTTTTTGGTTTTTGGTTCTTGGTTCTTGGTTCTTGGTTCTTGGTTCCTGGTTCCTGGTTCTTGGTTCTTGGTTTCTTGGTTCTTGGTCCTTGGTTCTTGGTTTTTGATTCTTGGTTCTTGGTTCTTGGTTTTTGGTTCTTGGTTTTTACTTTTGGGTTCTTGGTTGTTGGTTCTTGGTTCTTGGTTCTTGGTTCTTGGTTCTTGAGTATTGGTTCTTGGTTCTTGGTTCTTGTTTCTTGGTTCTTGGTTCTTGGTTTCTTGGTTCTTGGTTCTTGGTTCTTGGTTTTTGATTCTTGGTTCTTGGTTCTTGGTTCTTGGTTTTACTTTTTGGTTCTTGGTTCTTGGTTCTTGGTTCTTGGTTCTTGGTTCTTGGTTCTTGGTCCTTGGTTCTTGTTTCTTGGTTCTTGGTTCTTGGTTTTTGGTTCTTGGTTCTTGGTTCTTGGTTCTTGGTTCTTGGTTCTTGGTTCTCGGTTCTTGAACCAAGAGCCGTCTGTCTGTAAGTATAAACATGTAATTACCTTCCACGATATCCAGCCGTTTGTATTGACACCATGTAAGGAAACTGACCAGGCCGTGCGTCATTGCCGCCAACAATTTGAGGTGCAACTTCAACATCAGCTGAAGCTGTTCCTAAAAATGCTATCAATTGAATCAGAAGAACAAATTTAAACATCTTTGCAAGATTTTAGTTCAAATAAAACTGAAATGTGATTTGAAAAAATTGAGATTTTTATATTTACTAGAAATTGAGATAAGTTTTATCTTATCAAAGGAATTAGGAGCTGATTTGAGATTATTTAATCGAGATGATTCATTACTTGTTGATTTTTAATGTCGATAGTCTGAATCATACACGATGCACATCAACTTTGACGATAATAACTTAATTGCAGGAAAAGCATTCAAAATTTGAAAAATTTAAATCTGCTATAAAAAAATGCATTGTCTTTTGAGTTTTGAAGCTATTCAGACAATGAATCTGAAAGTTCTTGTTTATCTACAACTTTTTTCACAAATTACAGCAAAAAGGATAAAACAAACTGAATCATTCACAAATGGCACCAGATTTCGATCCATTGAATGCAAAGCTGACAATTTGACATCAATTTTCAATTTTTGCTACATCAAAGCGGTTTCAAGGAGAGTCACTACATTCAATGTTGGTTATAAGATGCTAAAACCTATCAGCAAACCATTTTATATCCAACTTATCCTCTATTATCGATACGGTTTGATTTACCGAGAAGTAATCGACACAAAGAAGCAAGATTGGTGTGAAATTATGAACGGAAAGTCAACGCATTTGTTTATTTCTCAAACAATTGCTCAAGTTAAGGAAGGTGCACCTTTTATGTTCCATAAATGTCCATACGAAGGTGAAATTGTGGTTAGAAATTTAACACTTAACGATGAAAAAGGTTTTGATGTTTTCCCAGAAGGAATTTATAAGTTTTCTTTATTAGTTTTTGATAAAAAATTTGTGAAATTCTCGGAAATACATGTGTCTGCTCGGATTAAATCGCATTTAAAGGAGTCGATGGGGTAGAAGCCACGTAATGGTTTTACATGGTTTTTTTACACCGTAAAACTTAGTATTGTGTACTACTAAGTTTATACATATTAAATATAATTTTTTGTAATAACTTATTATTAAACTATTTTGTTTAAAACAATTTATTAATTTGATTAAAATCAATAAAAACTAATTACAAAAAAAAATGTTTGTGCATCTTGAACAGACAACCAGACATTTATACAACCAAACAACCAGAGAACCAGACAAACAAACATTCAACCCATCGATTCCTTTAAAGGCGACTTAACCTGTGCCGTTACATTCATCGAAAAAACAGGTTCGACAACTTTTTCAAAAATTATCACGGACAATTTGTAAATTCCTTCTGGAAAGACATCAAACGACTTTGTATCATCAATTGTCAAGTTTTTAATTTCAATGTCAGCGTCGTATGGACATTTGTGGAACAATCCAGGTACTGATGCCTTAATTTGAGCCATTGTGTGCAAGAAAAATACATTTTTATTCTTTCCGTCCATTAAGTCACACCAATCTTGTTTATTAGTGTTGATTACTTCACGGTAGATGAGTCCGTAGCGATAATGAAGGATTAATTGGATGTAAATTGGCTTATCGAAGCTTTTAAGGAGCTTAAATCCAACGTTTAAAGTCACAATTCTCTTTGAGAATGCTTTAATGTAGCAGAAGTTGACAACAACTGTTGAATTGTTTGCTTTACAATTAATTGATTGGAATCGTGTGCCAAAGACATAAGAATTTGATGCTTTTGCACATTTTATGGCTAAAAATGTTAAAAATTGCAAAAAAATTTGAATTTTTAGATTCATTTCTTTTGGTTGTTGTACTGAAATGTCAAAAGTGCAAAAATTTGAGTGAAATTAAACTTTTTTAATTTTTTTAATGATTTCCGGTCAGTTTATTTATAGCATCAAAAACTTTTTTTGACATTCTAGCCCATTGACTCTTTAATTGGTGACTTAACCTGCGACGTAATGTTCAATGCAAAGACAGGCTCAGCAGTTTTGTCAAAAATCAGCACTGAACCTTTGTAAATGCCTTCTGGGAAGAAGAAGAATTGTCAGCTTTACACTCAATTGACTTGAATCGTGCGCCAGCAACGTAGGAATCGTCTAGTTTTGCAGATTCTGAGATCAAAAATGTCAGGAACTGGATGCAAATTAGGATTTTTGGATTCATTAATTTTTGTATTTTTATGGAAAAAGTGGTGAAAAATCAACAAACTCAAGCGACACTTGAGACTTAAATGGTTACAAAAATTAAATTTTTTATCGTTTTCTATTAGCTTCCTGTTGTTGACTTGATGGGATCAAACATTTTTAATGTCAACATGATTAATTTTAGGCGGTCCGAAACTGTTAGGGTCCAAAAATGTTAAGGGGATTCGAAATTTCTAAGGGGGTCCGAAATGCTGATTAGAAACTTAATGTTAAAGGAGTTGAAACGAATGGTTGTTGGGGTGATGGCAGGAGGAAATAGGAATGGTCCGAAGGCAATCCGATTTGAAAATCAATCCACATTATAAAAGCCCAAGTCACTGACTCACTGACTCAAGAACGGAAGCCACGTGAAGCCATTTGTGAAGTCGTGTGAAGCCAAGAATTTAAGAAGTGTTGACAAGGTGGGTGTCAGGTTGGGGAGGTTGACAAGGTGAGTGTCAGGTGGGTCCGAGTTTGAGGGGTTTGTGAAACCATGTGAAGTTTTGTGAAGCCGTTTATAAAATTTTTGTGAGATTAAGGAAATCCGAGTTTGAGGGGTTTGTGAAGCCATGCGAAGTTTTGTGGTAGGATTGACCTTAGAAACATTATTGTTATTTGCGTCTTACAGTTATATACATTTTAGTAATTAAATTTAAACCCTGATAACAGGCGCCACGGCCTAGTTTAGTAGATTTTTGGAAAAAAAATCTAAATTTGCTCAAAGAGGTTGGGGGGGGGGGGGGGGGAAGGGGTCCTCAAATATTGTGGAAAGCCTAAAACTTTTTATGAGTAGATGCAAAATCCTATTTTTAAATGGATTTCAGGGGTAAGCAACTCCCCAGCCAAAGTCCCCCTGACAGAGCTTCAGTTTCTGATTTAACCTCAAAATTTAAAATTTTATTTTTCAAAAAGTTATCATAGATTCTACAAAACAATTATTATTCAACAATTGACCATCAATATTTTTAAAATAATCAATATAAAATCAAGAAAAATATCATTTCGACAAAATCAAATTGGAACTAGCTTGCATAGCATTATCACTAAGAATTAACCCTTTTTTTAATAATTTTTGAATTTTTAATAATTTATTTTAAAATGCGTAAATCAAAAAAAAGCTTTGGCTCAAGATTCCGATCAGTTGAATGTCGTGCAAACAATTCCCCAGCAATTATCAACTACTGAAATGTCAGAGCCATCACCCCTTTCCTATCCCCCCCCCTCCCCCCTTATTTGCCCATAGTCTCCTTAAGCGAAGACTTGATCTGATGTGTCAAATTCATTGAAAAGAATGGATCTTCATTCTTATCAAAAGTCAGCACAGATGTTTTATAATGTCCAGCAGGAAAAACATCGAAAGACTTTGTATCGTCAATTGTCACATTATTGAGTTCCACTAAATCTTCGTATGGACATTTATGGAACAGTCCAGGTGCTGTTGCCTTAATTTGAGCTAGTGTCTGTAATATCATTGGATGTGCTGACTTTCCGTCCATAATTCCACACCATTCTTGCTTCTTTGTGTTGATTACTTCATGATATATGATTCCGTAGCGGTAATAGAAGATAAATTGGACATAAATTGGCTTATTGATGGGCTTTGTGAGCTTAACTCCAACATTTAAGGTCACGACTTTTCTTGAAACTGCTTTCATGTAACAATAAGCGATGGTTGCTGTTAAATTGTTGGATATGCATTCAATTGACTGGAACCGAGTGCCATCGTTGTATGAATTTTTTTGCTTTCCACATTTGACTGTTAATATTGTGAGAAATTGTAAGAAAATCAGGATTTTTAAGTTCATTAATGAAGGTTTTTGGATCTAACATGAGCCGCAAATGCCTGATTTATGATTGTGTGACTTGAATTTTAGCCATGAGCAACTGATTTATAATCAGAAATCTTTTCTATGATTGATGCTGAATTTAATAATTTTTAATTGTCTGTGTCAATTTTTGTAATTTAAATGATATTTTCGAAAATTATTTGATTTCTAATCTTTTTAACTTTCAAATTATTAATAAAAAAATTATATAAAAATATTAAAAATCAATTTTAATGCTTTTCAATAATTCAAAATTTAACGGTTTTTAAAATTTCAAATTTACCGGATTTGACAATTTAAAGTTAAACGGTTGTCGAAAATTAAAAATTAACAGTTTCAAAAATTCAAATTTTAACGGTTTTCGAAAATTCAAATTTTAACTGTTCTCAAAAATTTAAAATCTATCGGTTTTCACAAATTCAAATTATAACGGTTCTTAAAAATTCATATTTTGACGGTTTTCAAAAATTCAAAATTTATTGGTTTTCAAAAATTCAAATTTTAACGGTTCTGTAAAATTCAAATTTTAACGGTTTTCAAAAATTCAAATATAACGGTTTTCAAAAATTCAAATTTTAACAGTTTCCAAAAATTCAAAATTTATCGGTTTTTAAAAATTTAAATGTTAACGGTTTTCAAAAATTCAAATTTAACGGTTTTCAAAAATTCAAATTTTAACGGTTTTGAAAAATTCAAATTTATCGGTTTTCAAAAATTCAAATTTATCGATTTTCAAAAATTCAAATTTATCGGTTTTGAAAAATTCAAATTTTAACGGTTTTCAAAAATTCAAATTTTAACGGTTTTCAAAAATTCAAATTTATCGGTTTTCAAAAATTCAAATTTATCGGTTTTCAAAAATTCAAATTTTAACGGTTCTGAAAAATTCAAATTTTAACGGTTCTGAAAAATTTCAAATTTTACCGGTTTTAAAAAATTCAAATTTATCGGTTTTCAAAAATTCAAATTTTAACAGTTCTGAAAAATTTCAAATTTTAGCGGTTTTCAAAAATTCAAATTTTAACGGTTCTGAAAAATTCAAATTTTAACGGTTTTCAAAAATTTCAAATTTTAACGGTTTTCAAAAATTCAAATTTTAATTGTTTTCAAAAATTCAAATTTAACGGTTTTTTGTAAAAAAACAAGAAGTTTAGATTTATTAAAAGATAATCAAACAACTTTTAAAAAAATTCAAATAATTGTTCATTATTGCATCCTCTAATTTACCCCATAGACTCCTTAATTGCAGACTTGACCTGATTTGTCAAATTCATCGAGAATATCAAATCCTCATTCTTATCAAAAGTCAGCACAGATGTTTTATAATTTCCAGCAGGAAAGACATCGAAAGCCTTTTGATCGTCAATTGTCACATTTTTTAATTCCACATCACCTTCGTAAGGACATTTATGGAACAAACTTGGCGCTGATCCTTTAATTTGAGCTACAATTTGTAGAAGCAATGGATGTGCTGACTTTCCGTCCATAACACCGCACCATTCTTGCTTCTTTGTGTTGATTACTTCCCGATAAATCAGTCCATAACGATAATTGACGATAAATTGGACATAAAGTGGTTTATTGAAGCTTTTAAGCAGCTTAACTCCAACATTTAAAGTCACAACTTTCCTTGAAACTGCTTTGATGAAGCAAAATGTGACAAGTGCTGTTGAATTGTTGGCTTTACATTCAATTGACTGGAACCGAGTGCCATCTATGTATGCATCTGATGACTTTGCACATTTGACTGTCAAAAATGTTAGAATTTGAAGGAAAATTATGATTTTCAGGTTCATTTTTAATAGGATTTTGAGGATCTAAAATGATCCACAGACAACTGATTTATGATTGAATGACTTCGATGCTGCTTCCGTACTGACTGAATCATTTAATTGTTTGCTGCAAAATTTAATAACTTTTAATGCTTCCTGTAATTTAGTTGATAATTTCAAAAATTATTTAATTCTTTTAAATTGAAGTAAATATTGATGAATAAGTAAGTTTAAAAATTTCAAAATTTAACAGTTTTTGTAAATTTAAAATTTAACGGTTTTCAAAAATTCAAAATCAATCATTTTAAAGTTTAAAATTTTAAAATATTCAAACAATTCTAAATTTAACGTTTTAAAAAATTCAAAATCTTAACGGTTTTGAAAAGTTCAAAATCTTAACGGTTTTAAAAAATTCGAATTTTAACAGTTTTCAATAATTTAAAATCAACTGTTTTCAAAATTTAAAATTTAAAAATATTGAAAAAATTCAAAACCATCGGTTGTCAAAAGTCAAAATTTCAAAGTGTTCAAAAATTCAAAATTTAACGGTTTTAAAAAATTCCAAATCATTGGATAACAAAAATTCCGGTTTTTAAAAATTCAAAATCATCGGTTAACGGTTAAATTAGAATTTTAATGATTTTTAAAAATTCAAAATCAACCATTTTTAAAATTCAAAATTTATGAATTTTTAAAAATTTCAAAATTTTAACGTTTTTTAAAAATTCAAAATCAATCGTTTTTAAAATTCAAAATTCCTTATTTTTTAAAATTTCAAAATTTCAAAGTTTTTCAAAATTTCAAAATTTAACAGTTTTCAAAAATTCAAAATTTTAACGGTTTTAAAAATTCAAAATCTTAACAGTTTTCAAAAATATGAATTTCAACAGTTTTCAAAAATTCAAAATCAGCTGTTTTCAAAATTTTAAATTTTAAAATATTTAAAAAATTCAAAATCATCGGTTGTCAAAAGTCAAAATTTCAAAGAGTTCAAAAATTCAAAATTTAACGGTGAATAAAAATTCAAAATCATCGGTTAACGGTTAAATTCGAATTTTAATGATTTTTGAAAATTCAAAATTTACCTTTTTTGGAAATTCAAAATTTATGAATTTTTAATATTTCAATATTTTAACGTTTTTCAAAAATTCAAAATTAACTATTTTCAAAAATTCAAAATTAACCGTATTCATAATCCAAAAAATTTCAGATTTTTTTAATTTCAAAAGTTCAACAGCATAACCTAAAGTCCAAATAGAAACTTGAAGCTACAAAGCAACCGTAACGTTCACAAAAGATTCAAACATCCGATCAGCTGATCAGTATAACATGTAAGATAACGAATATCCAACACTAGTCTTCCCCTCGATTCATGCGATTTCATGTAATATTGTAGCAGGAATGTAATATTGTAGCAGTTCCTGAACGCCTGAAGATGAGAGAATCAAAATACCTGAAAAAAATGATCATAGACACTGATAAAACCTTCAAAACTAATGAGATGCGGTAAGTTGAATTTATTTATATTCAATTTTGATGAGTTTTGATCATGTTGGAGCATCTTGAGTTACTCTAGCCTAGATTTGATTAATATTTGTCAGATTTAAACAATTTTGATCAGTTTTAATCATTTTTGGCTAGTTTTGATCACTTTCGGCCAGTTTTGATAATTTTCGGCCGGCTTTAATTATTTTTGGTCAATTTTGATTACGTTCGGTCAGTTTTGATAACGTTTGTCAATTTAATCGCGTTCGGTGAGTTTCGATCATTTTCGGCCAGTTTGATCATTTTCGGCCAGTTTTAAACTTTCTATCAGCTTTGATTGTTTTCGGTCAGTTTTAATCATTTTCGGTCAGTTTCGATCATTTTTGATTAGTTTTGATCATTTTCGGCCAGTTTTAAACTTCGGTCAGTTTTAATCTATTTTGGCAAGTTATGATCAATTTGTGGTCAGTTTTGATCACTTTCGGCCAGTTTTGATCACTTTCGGTCAGTTAAGTTTTTAAATTCTTTTTCCACATTCTATTTTTCCAGGAAATTTGCTGACAAAGTCCTCAATATCCAAAATTACACAATGGATGACATCATCGCAGCATTCTACAAGATAGCAATCTCCAATGACAAAGATTTTGAAAAGTTCCTCAAGTCTTTCCATGACTTATGTCTTAAGTGTCCATATCCATCAGCCATTGCTTGCATCGCCAAGTTCCTGTGCTTAGAACTCAAGCCATTCGAGTTTCGTGAGAAAATATCAAAGCTGATTTGTGAGGACTCAAATAAGAAGATTGAAACTTACGATGAAAGATTGGATGACTTGAAAAATAATGTGGACATTATTATACTTGTAGCTGCTGAGTTCTATAACTATGATATCATTAGCTGTCAAGCCTTTGTGTCTGTTCTAGAGAAATTGGCATTGAATTTGAAAACAACAACGCGAATTTTCATTTTTCATCTTTTCTTATTCACAGCAGCACTAAAGTTAATCCACACAGGCGATGGATGTGATTTACAGACAGTCTATCACCATTTTAAGAATAAACCAACCAAAACCATGAAACGTGAGCTGTTCCGTAGATTTAAAGAATTCCAAGATCATTTCACGACTGTATTTGAGCTGTCAGTAGCGACTGTCAAGGAAAGTCAAAAGAAGTTTAACTTTTCGTACATTATGGACAGTTTAAATGAAAAGAATTTCGATAGTTCTATTTAGTTTGTTGAGCGACTCGAAGTCTTTAAATGTAAGACAAATGCAGGAATTTTGATCAAAAAAGTAATGTCGAACAAAAAGAATTTGGAACTGTATGTCAAGTTTGCCAATGAAATCGCAAAGTTTAGGTTCGATTTTCGTGATTTCATTCAAGGCTTACTTTTTGTTGAATTCGGAGTTTCCTTGGATGTTGGTAAGGACATACACGCACCAATTAAAATGAAGCCACTAAAAGAATGTGAGCTTCCGAGAGCCATGACCATTATAGACTTCCTTATAGCTTTATATACATCAAGGTTCTGCCATTCTGATTATTTAGATTTATTTTTACAATTTGTATCCCAAGAACCTTGCGAGAATCGACTAAAATGTGCTGGATATTTGCTAAAGATTATCGGAGCTAAACTCGAACGCGAAAGATCAAGCACGATCGAAGAAAGTTTTGCAAGAATCAAACAGAACCAAAAAAGTCAAAAATATAAAATTTTATTCGAAAAAATTGAAAAATTGTCAATTAATAAATGGATATTTGATTCCGAAGAGGATGAGAAGAGCTACATGCTGGCAATGGGTGCTGATTGGAAGAAAAATGAAGAGGAAGTGCAAGTTGATGAAAAGAACAGTAAATTTGAAACTAAAAGTAGTGTAAAAGCTAGGAAGAAAGTTAGGAATAAAAAAGAGAAGATATCTGAAAGAGCAAATCTTGAGGAATTGAGAATATGTGCTGTTGGAGATAACATGGACAACAAAGAAGTATCATCATTGTTAAAACTAGACCAGAAGAGATCTATAGCTTCAACTGAAGATCAAGAAAGACTTTCAGGTTCCAATTTAGATCAAGGAGAACCATCGACATCTAATTTGCACCAAAGAGGACCTTCGACTTCTAATATGAACTAAGGAGGACATAAATCTATGAATCTGGACCAAGGAGGACCTAAATCTACGAATCTGGACCAAATCGCTACCTCAACTTCAAATTTAAATCCAGGAGGAATTAAGATATCAAATCTGGACCAAAATCAACCATTAACCTCAAAATCAAATCCAGGAGGAGTAAAGTCATCAAATCTGGACCAAAATCAACCATCAACTTCAAAATCAAACATAATTAAACCTGAACCACCACAAATAGCATCAGAAACCAAACCCAAAGCCTCTGAAACCACCATCCCAGCAACTCCACAAGATATCGAACCCACAACACCTTCCCAAATCAAAAAACATTTCGAATTTTTCACAAAAACTGAAAGCGACTATGAAATTTTCCTGAAAACTCTTCAAACTTCACAAGTAAATTTCCTCACAACGTGTCGAGCAATGGCGAAAAAAGTCACAAAATCAGAAGACAGTCAAAATGATTTTTTCCAGAACATTTGGAAGTATTCCTTGATTGACGCAAGTTTGGCGACTGAAACTGCTGAAATGTGCAAAAATTTGACAAAAACAAGAAAATTTCAGCGAAGTTATTGAAAAATTCGTCAGTAATCGAATAAATTCACTTCTAGCCATAGCTAAGTCAGCGGATGTTAAGGAAAACGAAGGAGTCAGGAAGAGAATTGCAAATGCTTTGTTGTTTATTGCAGCACTTTATAGTCAAGACTTAATCACTGACAATATGTTTCAATTATGTTCTGTAAGTAAATTGACATCATTGTTGAATTGTAAGGAAGTTGTGGACATGCTGGTTATTTTGGCTAAGAAGATCAATGTGGATTGTGATGAGAACATTCAGTTGAAAGCAAAAGTTTTAGGATTGGAGTGCCTTCAAGAGATGAATTTTTCGGAGGTTTTTGGGATTATTAAGAAGGACTTGATGGAAATTAGAGGAAATTGAGTTGGACTTGATGCTTAATTTTATGAAATATCATTAAATATGGTCTCAAAAGACACAAAAACTTGCTGGAAAATTAAAAAACCCAATTATTTTTTAAATTAACTTTGTTCTTAATAGTTTTAGTTTATTTTATGTCTTTTCTACGGGGTCGTTAATAAATGACGTCAATCAAACTTTTTTTTGCAGATATTCATCAACAACTCTCCTCATTCCTTAATTCCTTCTAACCTATTTCGGACATTCTCCACTTTTTATTTCATTAAATTGTATTCCATCATTGTAGCAAAAATAAGTCTCAAGAACACAGCTGTTTTGGAATGTCAGCCCATCCTTAGGTTCATCGTAATATCCACAAAGTGGTTTGTATTCGTCTGTGCAGTTTGTGTTGCACTGGTTGGCTTCTTCATCTTTGAGAGAAAATTCATAAAATTAATACAACTCATTTAATTGGACCCTGACCCTAGAGCTACGTTCCCCGGGGAAGTTAGGTTACCCTAAGGTATTTATGATACCTAGGATGTCGGGTCCTTGGGCTTGGTTTCTAGAACAACCCAGAGCACCACGAGCGAGTCTAAGTTTAATTTTATTTAATTGAAGTAGACCAAGAAACGGGAGAACCACTGGAAATGTCATTTCATGTTGATCGTAGCTGACAGTGGCATAGCAAGATGCTGGAGCACTTGCAAAGCATGAAATATTCAGGGATCTCAAACCAAGTCAAGCTATAGTTCAGTGTTGTCCAAACTTTTTGAGCCACAGCACATATTAAAGGTAAGCCATGACCTAAATCGCACACAGCATGCAACTCGCGTCATTTCCAAAAATTTTCTATAGCATAGTAGTGTACCGCGGCAAATAGTTTGGACAACACTGCAGGGACGTAGCCAGGAATTTAAAGAAGGGGGGGGGGGAAATTAAAGGGGATTTTTATGATTTTTTCATAAAACTCCTAGCAAAATTAAGAAATTTATGTTAACGTTGGAAGATTTGTCCCTCAAATCCCCCCCCCCTGGTTACTTGCCTACAGTATTGCTATAAATCATCTTAAATCTCTACTATGCGACCTTTCATACCTTGTGAATGAATGCTGACAATTGACACTGTTAAAAATTAAATTATTATAAATGAAGTTTCAAAATATTAACTAGGCTGTCCATCTGCGCATTTTCAACAAGTAAGTCTTGCTGTTTTTAAGAATTTCAAGATAAAATTCTCAAAATCCCGCTTTGAGGCCGTTCACTTATGACGTCCGACATTTTGGGGGGAAGGGGTCTAGGATTTTGTCACAGTTCAAACAATGGAAATTTTTTTCTATAGAATTTTTTTGACAGAGGGGGGAAAGGGATTCTAAAAATCAGGTTTTTTGATGGACGTCATAAGTGAACGACCCCTTTTGCAATTTAAATTCTTTATTTTGACACGAAAAATGCTCTTAATTTTTTGTCAATTTCGCTTTCTGACCGTAAGTTGATGTCCAGCCTAGCTTTAATTGCATTTACATACCAGCAATAATGAAGAATATTAAAAATTTCATTTAAGTTTGTCACAAATTCACTTCAAATCTGTTTCCCAACCTTCTCAGTAAGGCGACTGACTTTATAATATGCAAGATATTCAATGATCCTTAAAACAGCAGATTTATTGGGAATTCCACAAAGAAATACTGAGAAATTCCAAAGAAATCTCACAAAATTGAGTAAATATTCTCTCTTAGCAGCATCTGAGCGTAACAGTAAGAACAAGAAGTTGTAGGCACAGATTTAACGACGTAAAGTTTGCTCTCTCAAACCACACACGTTTGAATTTTAAGTAGGAGAGTTTAAAACGCCCACAAAAGAAGTGATTTATGGCAAAGCAGAGGCCATATTCAACACTCTGAACCCCCTCCCCCCAAACCCCACCACCAATTCAAACAAGTGGTTTAAAATTTTTTTACAATTTTATTTAAATCGAATGACATTCTCTGAAGCTTAAAGGTTCAAGCAGCTAGTCCAAAAGTCATGTCATCTCATTCCTAATTAGGGCAATCACCAAGCAACTTGCCCTTAAACTTTTGTCCACTTCTCTTCTCACACGCAAACTTGTCCATTTCACATTCACTCTGGAAGGTCATTCCAAACTTAGGATCAGTGTCATAAGCACAGACATTCAATGGTTTCGGTTCACAGTCCTTCATGCAGGTGTTTGATTCCTCTGGAGTTTCTGATGGTCGGAAGTTGTCTGGATTCTTGGATGGCTCAAAGCTATTGGAGTTCTCGGATGGATTGAAGTTGGATGTAGTTTGTGGCATCATGTTGGGGAACATGTTGAAGTTGTTGGGCTGCATGTTGAAGTTGTTGGGTTGTGTGTTGAAATTTGGGAAGTTTAAGTTTCCAAAGCTAGGGAAGTTGAATTGTGGGAATTGGAAGTTGGGCAGCTGGGGTGCAGAATTGACTGAAATGGCTGGAAAATAATAAAAAAAATATATTTTTGACCTCATCAATTTCGAAATCATCCCAAACTTACCCAAAATACACAAAACAAAAGCAATTTTCATGATTTTAATTTTTTTTATTTTTTTTTTGTGAATTCCAAAGTTTGTTTTCATTAACACCGCGACTCAAACTGTCAAAACAATCTCAAGTTCTTATTGACAAGATTATTGAGTAAAAAAAATAACCAGCAGCAGATTTTGAGAAGATCAAGAGCGTAAAAATTGATGATTTTGAGAGAATTTCTTCTTTTTCTGTGCTCAATTTTGAGTAAGATTGATGAAATAACAAGAAATTCAGCTTGGCTGTGACGTCAAAAATCAAGTTATTGTCGAGAAAATCCTCCAGATGATGATCCACCCGGTGGAGTCAGCGGCGTGTGCTTGACTATTGGAAACTTGATTCCATTTTTACATTCATAGATCAGAAGTTCACATTGACTTGGGAAGCAATGACCTTCATCAGAGTTATTTAAGTATCCACAATAAGGATCATAAACCTGAGAACATGCACGTGAGCATTTATCTGGTGGTGGTCCGTATTGGGGAGCTGCTGTGGCTGAAAGTGCTGGAAAAATGACACAAAAAATATTAAAATTAATTTTTTAACAGATTTTAATATAAATTTATGAATTACCAATTAAGCACAAAACGAAGACGATTTTCATTATTTTGAGAATATATGCTGACCAAAACCTTGAGACGGCTACAAAGAACTGATCCTCAAGTCCCAACAAACCATCATTTAAATAGCAAAAACAAAGAAAACCCCACAACATAAAATTGAGAGCAAACATTGGGATGCATGTCGGTGCGAGAATGTAACAGTAAATCCCATAAGTCATCCTGTAACAGGTTTCACCGGCTCTAGAACGCCACTGCAGGACAATCAATTCACAAAATCTTCACAAAAAATCATCAAAATTCATAAAAAAATCTAAAAAAAATATTTATTCCAAAAAACCTCAACCAATAAAGCCATTAAATCCATTACATCCACCATTAGTGACATTTTTGAATTCACGACCATTTCTATTTTCACAAACATGATAACTTAATGAGCACTCATTTCTGAACTCTTGACCTAGCTCAAAATTGCTATTTTTTGCACAGATAAGCTTAAAACTTTGAGGACATGCGTTTGAGCATTTATTGTTGCTTGATTGTTGCTGAATTTCGAAAGCATTTGGATTAAAGTTGTATGAATTGATGAAGTTTGGCTGCAGGAAGTTGAATTGGGGAGCGGCTGAGATGGTGAGGGCTGAAAAGATAAGTTTAATTAAGAAATGACAAATTAAAAACTTGAAGATTGTGAGCTATATACCTAGGAAGCACAAGACTAAAGCTATTTTTATCATTTTTTTGATTTTTAATGTCGATAATAAAATTGTGAATATTAAAATTATTTACTTCCTCATTCCTTAAATAGCAAAAATCATGAAAATCCCTTTAATTTGTTTTGTCAACAGAGAATGCATCTCAATTGAGAGCTCCTGCATCATAGCTGTCCATGCAAGTGAGAGTGAGAGGAAGAGCAACTTGCTCTATAAAATTACGGCTAAAATGAAAGTTTCTTGCTCTCCAGTTGAGGATTTTGCCTAGAAGGTGTTGTTAAATTCAAATTCTAGCTGTCTGGAATTTTAGATCAACTAGTTCTGACTTTCATATGCTAAGAATAGAGAAATTGGGGTCCACTTGAGGCTCTGAAGTTAACTAAACATTTAGAAGCTTACTACGGAATTGATGATCATGCACTTGATCTACTTAAATGCCAGAAGCATTGTGCTAATCCTTGTCATACCGAAAACACTCTAAGTCAGTTGTGTGCAACCTTTTTTGTACCATGTAACAGCTTTTAGGTAAGCCATTACCGAAACCGAACACCCACTCGGTTTGTGAAATTTTCTGAATTTTTGGGAAACATTTTAGTGTGCCACAGCACATGGGTTTGCCATCACTGCTTTATGTTTTGGTTTGAAAGATCAGGCTCTGGTGGGAACCCAAAGTCCTCACAAGCGAGCGAGTCTCGGCCACAGATGCTTAAATCTCACGTTGGTAAACCCCAACAATACATCAATCGATACTTCAGCTACATCTCCTAATTAATCTCAAATCCAACCCCACAACCCACCCAAACCCAAAATCACAACATCATAAAACTCACCAATACATTTAAATTGGTTTAAAGCACTCCCCACGAAGAACATCCCTGAACGGCTGACCACCTCTATCCTCACAAACGTACATCTGAAGGAAGCACTCATTGGTGAATTGCTCTCCAAAACTTGGATTGTTGTCGTATCCGCAAACTGGAGCGTAGTTCTGTGTACATGACCTTGAGCATCTTATCATGCTGTATGATGGCTGAAATCTCCGATTGAATTGTGGAAATTTGAGTTGTGGTGCTGCTGTAGCTGCGATGGCTGGAATGATTGTGGTGAAAAGTAATTTTAGTGCTAAACTCCTGGAAAGCTTATTCTCTTTAGGAGGTCCATGACTCTATTCTTGCAATAAGAACTCAATAAAAAGGCTCGTACCCAGTAAAGTCAGCACAAAAATCGTCTTCATAATTATTTCAATAATTCTCAACTTCAATGCGTCGTGTCTCCTCAACAGAACAACTTATCTGAATACCACAAGCTGCAAATGGCTAACCCTTTAAGTACAAAATAAAAAATTGACAAAATGTGCAAAAACAGACAGCATAAGCAGCTAAAAAGAGCATAAACTGAGAGAATAAATGTCAATAAGTATGGGTGAAGATCAATGGATGTAACGGTAAGAATAAACATGTTCTGATAATGTTCCGGATCGAAAGTGATGTTTATGGAAAGTTTCAATGTCATTTGGATGGCTGTGCCTGGAAAGTTCTATTTTTATTATTGTCAATTTTATACAAAATTATTTTTTATGGTCAGAATTGGCTATACTTGGGTCTATCCTAAAACAAGGGTGCGGAACTGATGAATTAGATCTCGATTAACATGATCATTTTTGATCATGTTTGTCCTAGAAATCCCCACAAAGCTTGAGTCCCCTTTGTTTAAGGACATTCCCCAGATATAACATGTCGGAACTTTGTTCCAGTCTGGCACTCATTAATTCTTAATTGGCAGCTGTTTGAGAATGTAATTCCATTTGTTGGAGATGTGTTGTAGCCACAAACAGGATTGAAGTCAGCTGTACAAACAAAATCGCAACGTCTTCCGGATGCAGAGGCTGGAAAAATGTGAATTTGAGATTTTAAGATGTTGTCGATGAAGTTCAGCATTAGCGGGGATGTAAGTTGTGTTTAGAGTCAGTAATTAGACATGATTGGGGTGAATTGAGGTGTCTAGGATGACTTATCAGAAGATTATGAAGTTAGATCCTCAATAGACCTCCGGAATTAGATCCAAATTGTTAAACTTGCTCATTCTAATGAGGAAATAAGGACTTACCTGAGCAGGCTGCAGCAACAACTACGAAAATTTAAAATAGAAGATTAAAATTAAATTATTTTTTGAAAAAGTCAAGTTTATTCACCAAATAAGCACAAAATTAAAGTTCCTTTCATGATTTAGATCTCAATTGCACCTTCCGTTCAATTCAAGACCACAAATTTAACTGCAATATTTATTCTGATTTAAATATTATTTATATACTTTTGATTTGTTGCAAATCATCGTATTTATGATTAAATTGTTATGCAAAAAGCAGGGAAAATCCACAGACCTTAAAGGGCAATGATGATTATTATAATGACAGGTGTGTATCTAGTTTTGAATCTTAAAGAGAAATCAAGAGCTTGCTAAAGGTTCTCTGCCCTAGTCACAATTAATGCTAAAATGAGTTTGAATGACTGCTTTACTTTAGAGCTGCTTTAGCTTTCCAAGATTCCAGACTCCGTAGAGACATAACTTCAACTCCATTCCCGCATAACTCCTCTCATGCAAGAAGTGGAACCTCAGGATTAATCCCCAAAAATCTGAAAAAAATCCCTAAGCAAATAAACATGGAAATGTGAAATCCTTTTTGAATCCTTGATGCATTTGATGAATAATTTCAGGATTTAAAAAGGAATTCACATTTTCATGTTTATAGCCTCAGGAATGTTTTTAGGATTTTTGGGATTTTTCTGAATTAATCCTGAGTTTTCACGCCTTGCTTCCAATAAGGGGATGTGGACTTATGACGTCACACACTTACAGGGGTGAGGAGGGTCTAGTGTTAATCATATCAATTTCATGATGGGGAGGAGTCTAAAGATCATGCTTTTTGATAGACGTCAGGGGCATAGCCAGGAAGAGGGGGGAATTTTTTCGTATGGAAAAATTTAAGGGGGGGGGGGGAGGGTATTTTTGTGATTTTTTCATAAAAACACTAGCAAAATAAAAAAAATTCTGTTAACGTTGGGGGATTTTTCCCCAGAATCCCCCCCTGGTTACGCGCCTGATGGACGTCATAAGAGAATGACCCCTAAGTCACTGAATGTGTTTTTAAAAACAAGTTAAATTACACATTTAATTACAAATATTTTTTTATTAATTTCAACTAATTCCGTCAAACATTTAATTTATTTTAATTAATAAACTTTTTCAACTCATTTTGTAGCTTTTTCCAGTTATTATGGTTTTGGACATTTTCCTGGTTTCACGTTAGGGTATGTTTGTCCTCGTTTGCAGGCATAATATTGCATTACGCAGCTGTTTGAGAATGTTTCGCCATCCTTTGGCTCAGAAGTGTATCCACAGACGGGTGATAGAATGAAAGGACAAGCGTCACTACATGGGCCTGTGAATGAAATGATTCATTTGATTTTTGGGGTTCTTCATAAATGATGTCTTTTAATAATTGGGATTTCTTGAAGATGTCGATTAATAATTTGGACTTTCTGAGGATTGAGAATTTAAACTAAAATGTTCTGAAGGTTTTTTACAGCGGTAGACTCCCTACCGTACCCTCTCTAGATTATATGAATGCATGACACACAATTCAACAGCATTTCTTACCATCCGGTGCAGCAGCCACAGCAACAACTGAAAATATCAAATGCAATAAAATTCTCAGTATTTCTTTCATAAAATATGCCATACTTAATAAACACAAAATCAGCACAAACTTCATAATTTTTGTGAACCTTGACTGGAAACGTCTGATAACTTTGGCACTGAAATTTCAAATGTCTCAATAAAGAGATTTTTTGGGAGCATCTAATTCTCTCAATTATGAGCTAATCTTTAATTGCTTCAGATGCCTCTCAGAAGGTCTAAAAATCTCATTTTCTGATTGACGTAATTTATGAACATCCCCTCAGACTATTCTTATTCAAAATAATTTTTTTCACATTTTTATTGATTTTTTAAAGTATTTTTTTTAATTGCTAATTTCAATTTTGTTGCCTGGACAAAGGCCATGAATTATGTTCGTGAATGTTGTTCCTCGTTTGCATGCAAAATACTCCAAAACGCACATATTCGAGAATGTCTCACCATCCTCTGGCTCAGTATTATAGCCACAAACAGGCGCTTGAATGCGGGGACATCCATCATCACATGGATCTGTAAGTAAGGATTTAATTCCAATTAATCAGAAATTTTAAGGAAAAATTAATTTCACTAACCTTCTGGAGTGGCTGCAGCAGCTACAACTGAAATGTCAAATGCATTATTAATCACTGTAATTTATTAAACAATAATTCCATACTTAATAGACACAAAACAACAGCAACCTTCATAATTATATCAACCTTGAATGAGCAGCGACTGATAACTTTGAAAACAAAACTTAAAATGTGTCAAAATTAATCAAAATATTTGGTCAAATTGAGAATTCGGGAGTCATTAAGCCTCTCAATTGAGAAACATTTTTAGACAAAGAGCTGCAAATGAAGATAAGAACAATAATGAGTAATTTGTGACGCAAAAGACGTATTTTTAAGTAAGCGCTATCAAGTGAAAGTGAATGATGCATTTTGGTAAGGGGCTGTTCACTTATGACGTCCATCAAAAAATCTAACTTTTCGACCCCCTCCCCCCTCCTCCCAATTCTTTCACAAAACTGTCACAGATGTCAATACCCCCCCCCCCCCCTTTGTAACGTCCAATTCAAGACACAAAAGATAATAATTTCCTGATTAAAACATTGGATGTCACAAATTTCCTGAACCCCCCCCCCCCTCTAAATGTTGGACGTCATAAGCAGGGGCGTAGCCAGGAATTTAAAGAGGGGGGGGGGGGGGCAAATATATTTTTGGATGGAAAACTTTTAGGAGGGGGGTGTTGGATTCGAGTTTTTCATAAAAACTCTATCCCTAAACCCCCCCTCCTCCCTGGTTACGCGCCTAGTCATAAGTGAATGACCCCTGGCCCATATCTCAATAAAAATACACTCAAATCAATTTCAATTTTTGCCTTTATTATGATCCATTTAAGTACTGAATTTCAGTCAAAACAGCCAAACTTCGTCCATTCCTTATGACAACCTGACTCCCTTCGATCCAGGACACTCTCCGTTAGCCATTCCAGCAAACTTTTTTCCACCGTGTTCACAGACGTAAGATTCAAGAACGCATTTGTTTCCGAATGATTTTCCATCCTTGGGCTCCTTGTCGTAGCCACAAACTGGTGTATAGTCATCTGTACAGGCCTTTGCGCATTGATTTGCTTTTGGTGGGGCTGTGGAAAAATTAAAGGAATTATAATAAAATTGTGTGAAATAAAATGTCTAAGCTGGTCAATTTTACTAACCTTTTGGAGCTGCTTCAATCGCTAGAACTGAAAAATACACACAAAAATTAATCAACAAAACCACGAAAAATCGAATCGAAATTTCCATACCCAAAAGACACAAAACCACAACAGCCTTCATAATTTCTTTGAAATCACAACAATTTTAAAATTAAAACGTCCAGCAACTTTAACACCACAGCTTCAACTGCCGCTCTCAAGCTCACATTTATCGTGTTAAACAACAGCAAAAAAATTCCGAGTAAAAAAAATTTATGCAAATTTAAAAGCAAAACAAACTGTCAATTGAGAATTATTTATTTACACAAATGAGAATATCGCATCGTTGACTAAAGCAAGCAGTAAGCACAAAATGCCGTGACAAGATGAAATTTGACATTGAAGGTAGTTGTTTGATCTCATCTGAGTTAATCAAGCCGGTTGATCTGGTCATTAGTGAAATGTATTATTGATGATTGCGGTGTGAGTGTTGAGGTTTGTGGGGAATTCAATGGAGAGAAGGGAAGGGGCAGGGGGGAGGGGGTTATTTTTAAATAATGATATCAGAAGCTGGGCCCAGGAATTAAAAGAAAAACAGAAAAAAGTTCCAATGGAAAAATTGGGGGGGGTATTGTTGTGATTGCCCTCCCCTGGTTGTGATTTAAGGGGTGTGGGGAGGGTCAGTGTAGGTAAAGTGGTTGATCTAGCTTTACACCAGCTATAATATTCGCATTAAATGTTAAAATTTGCTTTGAAAAACAAGATCAAACCTTCTTTTTCCCCCAACTTAGGGGTGGGGGGGGGGGGGGGAAAGGGCTCTGCCAAATAATATTAATCAAATAAATACCAAAACTATTTAAACTGCATCATATAAATACCTATATACCCAACATTCGTTCCGACTGCCACAAAATATTCAAAAATCTCAAGTTAACTCATTATTACAAAACATATTTTCGCATCATTTCATCGCGTCAGTGACATTCTTTGATTGTGTGCAATTATCATTTTTCGTTGGAACGCTCTGATTGGTTGAATTTAGAATGTTGCTGTAGTAAACGTCTGTGATGATTTTTTTCGTGTCCGAATGTCACTGAGAAGGTCTTTCTTGAAGTTGAAGTTGTTTTTGTAAATGTTGAAGTTTAGAGGTTAAAGGGGTTTAGGGGGGTGGAGCCAGAAAACATTTATTAGTGGGGAGGTTGGAAGGGAGGGTTAACTGATTTGTAGTAGCTCGATGCTTTGTGTTGTTATTTTTAATTGATATCGAGAGTCGGGACCCCCTTTGCTCCCCCCCTTCAATAGAGGGGAACTATGCCACTACTTCGAGGGTTGATTTAAATTTGGTTCTTTTTGATGTTTTAAAGGCAAAACCTTGTTGTAGGTTGCAATGTGTATCATATTGAAGACTGTGATTGATGTGGCTCAAAAATCCTGTTCCTCCCCTTTTTATACTTCAATATTAAACAGAGTTGAGTTGCTACCCTCCAGCAAAAATACAAAAACGCCCCAAAAAGTTTCCAAAATTCCCAAAAACATCTTCATAACGGCCACAAAACTCAAAGTTTCCTTACAAACTACAATAAACATACAAACTTCACCAACACATATATAAAAAGCGCTTCTAAACTCAATCTTACCATCAATTCCACTCAAACTTCCACCACAATTCGGCAAGTCGTCAACACTTTTTTCCTCATCATTCAAACTTTTTTCACTCATTCTGAATTAAACTTTCAATAAACTAAGACGTAAATTTTATTAAATTAAGTATAAATTATAATTAAATTAAATTAAAAATGAAAACTGTGTCGAAAGTGTTGGTGCTGTTGGGTGCCGTGGCTCTTGTGAGCTGCGAGGTGTTCTATGAAGAAAAGTTTGTAGACGGTAAGTGTCTATTGTCTGGAATGTTCTGGAATCTGAATAGGTAGACGTGGTAAAAATTGGTCTTGGAGGTTTAACTGGTCATCCAGACAACCAACCAGTCAAAGATTCCAGATTTTTCTGTCAAAATTTACACACCCAAAAAATTTCTAAAATTATTTAATTAAAATTTAGATTCTTGGGAGAAGAACTGGGTCCAATCAAAGCATCCAGGCAAAGAATTCGGCGTTTTTAAGCGTACCGCTGGCAAATTCTTCAACGACGAGGAAGCAGATGCAGGTAAGCCGGAAATCTCTTACGTGTACTTTTTTGTGATGCATTTCACACTACAATGACACGTAGACACAGCGGCAAAAATTTGCAATGTCTGTGTGCATGACGTACATGTGCTTTCACTGGATCTTCTTGTTATTTATGGAAATTTTCATCTTATAGGTCTCCAGACATCACAAGATGCTAGATTTTATGGAGTTTCAACTAAATTCACACCATTCACAAATAAGGATAAGCTACTTGTGATACAGTTCTCAGTTAAGCATGAGCAGAATGTTGGTGAGTACAAAATTGGATTGTCTGGGGTGCGTGGGGGGATGAGGGGGTCGGCAAGGGTAATGAGAAGGGTTTTGTGGGTTGCGACAGCTTGATTTTGGGCTATAAATGATAGAAAATTGAGGAATTTTATGGAAAATTAGCTTCAATTTTAGCAAACTTTAGTCAGTTCTACCTGCAAATTGTCAGGTCATTAAGACTTAATACATAAAAATTCCATTAATTAGCAATTTTTCCCAAAAAATTCATTTAAAAAATTCCTATGAAAATTCTTATCAGACGCACAGCTTTGCATAGTACACATCATGCTTTAAAGTCCCAAATGAGATTACGTAGGCTAATTTTGTTGTCAATTTTTACTGAGTCATACCTTAATATAGTACAACTCATGTCAATTAAATGGCATAATACATTTGTAGATTTTTATAGGTCAGCTATGGCCTTTAGTTGCTTGTAAAGCACACGTTTTGGTAAATTTTCTAGAAAATTTATCTTTTTTGGAGTTACTTTAAATGAGAGTTTGCCGGATATTTAAGTTTCTTGAGCAACATAATATTATTTCATCCCGTAACCTTTGATAATGCTCAATGCTATCCAGGCGCGTAGCCAGGAGGGTCTTGTCCCTCTCTTAAGCGTTTTAGACCTTGGTTCAAAACGTTTAAGCGGAAGACAAGACCCTCCTGGCTACGAGCCTGATGCTATCGCCTCTCATAGATACTTTTTTACGAAAATAATTTACGGCTGTGCTTATCGCTTAAGAGACAATAATGATAAGATAAATAACTTGTCTATCTTCCTAAGGGGCCGTTCACTTATGACGTCCAGGGGGGGGGGGGGTCAACAAGAAAACAACAATAGAAATTCCTGGTTTCATTCATTGTTCTTTCCATTGATCTTTTCCATTTCCATTGTATTTTTTTGAGAAGTGACCGTTAATTACGGACGTCATAAGTGAACGATCCCTAAGGGGTTCTGGCATTGGCCAACGGCTCAATCAATTCCTAAATCACTCAAAATAAAAAAAAAAAAAACAAATCCAGCGATTAACAGGCTGTCCACCGGTTCTTGATCAAAAAAACCTGACCGTCCCAATATAAAGCTCGCAACTGGACAGCCTAGAGATCAATAAATTATCGATTCCAATTCATTTTCAAATATGTGCGAATAAACTTTACAGTTTCAAACCTGATCAATTCTCATGACTGGTTTCGTGACTTATTCAAATGTTAAAAATCTATTCTGACTTAAAAAAGAAGACAAAAATTCTTATCTGTGGAGAAGAATTCCAAAGATTTAACACAAATACCAGCATAGCATGTAGAAAGTGTGGATTATTCTAGTCAGCAGATAACAAAAAGCCTCATTTTTAATTTTTTATCTCCCATAAAATTGATAAAAAATGCAATATTTCATCACAAAACATATTTTGTAAATTTCAATCATGTTCTACACACACATAGACAGCGATAAGAAAGAACTACGACATAAACAGACATGGCAAAATCACATTTTATACCTGACAATTTTTCTTCTTGCTTCTTACTTCTTTGCTTGTGTTAGTTAAGTGAATGCCCTCATCAGTTGATTGATTCTGTTCACATTGACTTGTTAAATGATTTATAATAGCGTAAGTCTAGTCAAATTAGAGGCATAATGTTGATGAAGATGACTTTTTTCTAGCTTATAGTATGCAAGTTCCACTCTTTTTGATATCAGTGCTGCTTAAGCTTTGCTCTGTGGCACGTTAATTCATTTTATTCACATTAAAAGTTTAGAATTCATCAAAAATTGCTTAAATTTGATCAAAAGTCAGATAAACCAGTGGTGGACAACCTTTTTAAAGAGTCTGCACACTTTGGTAGTAAGCTGTGACCAAAACCTTAAATGCCAAAAGATTCGTGGGATTTTATGAATTTTTCCGAGTCACACTGAGTTCCAAACTCTGAAACTAGGTGTGCCAATCTCAAAACAGTTCAAGAACCCCTGCCCCATTGTATCAATATTAATTTTATAACTCACCTTATGTAACATATTTGATCAACTGCATCAATAGCTTCTATCTTATCTAAATCAACATCATTGTCTATTGACATGCATGCTTAGCTATTCAAAAAGTACACGTCAGTGTTCATTACAATTGAAAAACATGTACAAATGTTGACTTTGTAGTAAAATTGATCAATTTTGTAGCTGTTTTTTATCTTTGATATTTTACTTGTCACGTAAAATCAACACCACGTCAGGCTTTATGGGGTCATAAATTTAATTACTTTGGCAATAATCGATTTTCCAATTCACGATTTATTTTGCAACATTTTTGACTGAATCATTAAAATTGACAGAAAATAACCAATTTTTATTTTAATTCTACCATTTTTAGACTGCGCCGGAGCCTACCTTAAAGTCTTCGACTGCGCTCTCGACCAAAAGGATCTCCACGGTGAATCACCATACTTAATTATGTTCGGACCAGACATCTGTGGACCAGGAACCAAAAAAGTTCATGTCATCTTCAGCTACAAAGGAAAGAATCATTTGATCAAGAAAGAAGTCAGATGCAAGGATGATGTCTTTACACATTTCTATACACTCATCGTTCAACCAGACAATACTTATGAAGTTTTGATTGATAATGAGAAGGTTGAGTCAGGATCACTTGAGGAAGATTGGGACTTCTTGCCACCAAAGACAATTAAGGATCCAGAGGCTAAGAAACCAGAAGATTGGGATGAAAGACCAACAATTGCTGATCCAGATGACACAAAGCCAGAAGACTGGTAAGTTTATTGGGATTTTGGGATGAAATGAGCAAGTTTGGGGGCACTGAACTTGTCTGAACTGTCGACTATCCCGACCAACCTAGTTTCTCTTCGTATGAACCTTAAAACGATAAGGTTCACTTAATGATACTCCACGCCTCACTATGACCCCACAGATAGTACATCAACCCACTAAACTATCAGCAATCATCATAACCTTAGTAATTCTCACAACTTCCTCAATTTACCCACTCAAAAACACTTGTCGGATGCGTGACATAACAAACAAGCATTTTTAAAAATTTCATAATTCTACTAATTGTATCTAAAATTATCAGCGCAGAAACAAAACATCTGTAAATTTATTTGAAATTTTCTTGTTTATAAATACTCCGACAGAAAAATTATCTAATAGTTCCAAAAATAGATAACATGTGGATATAGTCTAGGAGAGATCTGTGGATGAGATTAAAATATTTTAGTAAATTTTCTACACGAACTTGCTCAATTTGTTAATAATTGTTATGATTTTAGAATGGAAAAATTAACGATTATTTTATTTGGTCAATTTTAGGGACAAACCAGAACACATTCCAGACCCAGATGCCACCAAACCAGAAGATTGGGATGATGAACTTGACGGAGAATGGGAGCCACCACAAGTAAGTTTTGATTTCAATACTATAGTACACTTACTTGATTATACTTACTTGATCAAACTTACTTGATTGAACTTACTTGATTGAACTCACTTGATTGAACTTACTTGATCAAATTTACTTGATCAAACCTACTTGATCAAACCTACTTCATTAAACTTCCTTGATCAAACTTTCTTGATTGAACTTACTTGATCAAATTTACTTCATTAAACTTACTTTATCAAACTTAATTGATCAAACTTACTTGATCAAACCTCCTTGATCAAACTTACTTAATCAAACCTACTTGATCAGACTTAATTGATCAAACCTACTTCATTAAACTTACTTTATCAATCTTACTTGATTGAACTTAATTGATCAAACATACTTGATCGAACTTACTTGATCAAATTTACTTAATTGAACTTACTCGATAAAAATTATTAAATTGAACTAATTTTATCTAAATACTTGATTAGGCATACTTGATAAACCTTACTTGATTGAACTTACTTGATCAAACTTACTTGATAAAAATTACTCGAACAAACCTAGTTGATCAAACTTACTTGATTCAACTTACTTGATTGAACTCACTTGATTGAACTTACTTGATCAAATTTACTTGATCAAACCTACTTGATCAAACCTACTTCATTAAACTTACTTGATAAAACTTTCTTGATTAAACTTACTTGATCAAATTTACTTCATTAAACTTACTTTATCAAACTTAATTGATCAAACTTACTTGATCAAACTTACTTGATCAAACCTACTTGATCAAACCTCCTTGATCAAACGTACTTAATCAGACTTAATTGATCAAACCTACTTCATTAAACTTACTTTATCAAACTTACTTGATTGAACTTAATTGATCAAACATACTTGATCGAACTTACTTGATCAAATTTACTTAATTGAACTTACTCGATAAAAATTATTAAATTGAACTAATTTTATCTAAATACTTGATTAGGCATACTTGATAAACCTCACTTGATTGAACTTACTTGATCAAACTTCCTTGATTGAACTTCCTTGATTGAACTTCCTTGATTGAACTTCCTTGATTGAATTTACTTGATCAAACTTACTCCATTAAACTTACTTTATCAAACTTACTTGAGTATAGAACTTAGTATCCTGGATACAACTTAGAACTTATAAAAACCTACAAAACTTTACTAAATTGAATATTTCCTAATCCTCTCTTCCAGATTGACAACCCAGAATACAAGGGCGAATGGAAAGCAAAGCAAATTGATAACCCAGCATACAAAGGAGCCTGGAAGCACCCAGAAATTGACAATCCAGAATATGCTGCCGATGAGAACCTTTACCTTCGCGAAGAAGTCTGCACAGTTGGTCTCGATCTCTGGCAAGTCAAGTCAGGTACAATCTTTGATAACTTCCTCTTCACTGATGATGCTGAGTACGCTAAAGAAGCTGCTGCTGGATTCAAAGCTACACAAGACGGTGAGAAGAAGATGAAGGATGCACAAGACGAAGAGGAGAGAAAGAAAGCTGAAGCTGAAGCAAAGACAGAAGAGAAGGACGAAGACAATGAAGATCTCGATGATGAAATTGAAGACAAGGCTGAAGGAGAAGCTGAAGCTGAAAACCACGACGAATTGTAAATCACGAATCATCTCCCAAAAAGAAATAATCGGCAAAATTTGCTGAAAAATTAAGTTTTTTTTTATTATTTTGTACTGAATTTAATTTAAACAAAGAGAAAAAAAAAAAACACATTTTGTCGTCGTGTCATTTTCGAGAGTCAAAAGTCTTTAAACAAAATGTTTTTCGTAACATTCTTAGCATAACTTTTTTTTAAATTAAATTAATTTAAAAAGTTTTTTGTTCTTAGTATAATGAAAGATCCATTGTTGATATAAGCAGTTAATAAACCTCGTCACAATTTTAGTTAAGCTGTTAAACATCTCTCAGTTCTCAGTAAGAGTTATCACAAAAAAAAAACCAAACTATTTTGTGTGTTTTGCGTGCAAATTAAATTAATGAAAGATTTTTAATTCAGAAAAATGAGAAAAAAATTGAAAAATAAAATTTGAAAAAAATTTTAAAACAATAATTTAAGTTTTTTTATAAATTTCCATTTCAGGTGCCTTTACAATAGAGTTGCTAGGTTCATATGACTTTAAACTAGAGTTGCTAGGTTCAGGTGGCTTTACACTAGAGTTACTAGGTTCAGGTGTCTTCACGTTAGAATTGCTATATTCACATAAGTGTTGCTAGGTTCAGGTGTCTTCACACTAGAGTCGCAAGGTTCAGGTGCCTTCACACAATTATGGCTAGGTTTAGGTGTCTTCACACTAGAGTTACAAGGTTCAGGTGTCTTCACAATAGAGTTACTAGGTTTAGGTGTCTTCACATTGGAGTTGCTAGGTTCAGGTGTCTTAACACTAGAGTTGCTACGTTAATGTGTCTTTACATTAGAGTTGCTAGGTTCAGGTGTATTCACACTAGAGTTACAAGGTTTAGGTGTCTTTACACTAGAGTTAAAAGGTTCAGGTGCCTTCACAATATAGTCTTATCGTCAGGTGCATTCACATTAGAGTAGCTATGTTCAGGTGGTTTCACATTAGTGTTGCTAAGTTCAGGTGACTTCACACTAGAGTCGCTAGGTTCAGGTTTCTTCACGTTAGAATTGCTATATTCGGGTGGCTTCACATAACTGTTGCTAGGTTCAGGTGTATTCACACTAGAGTCGCTAGGTTCAGGTGTCTTCACGTTAGAATTGCTACATTTGGGTGGCTTCACATAAGTGTTGTTAGGTTCAGGTGTCTTCACACTAGAGTCGCTAGGTTCAGGTGTCTTCACGTTAGAATTGTTATGTTCAGGTGGCTTCACATTAGTGTTGCTAGGTTCAGGTGTCTACACACTAGAGTCACTAGGTTCAGACTCCTTCAGAATAGAGTTTTAGTGATAATATTGTAAAGTTTTTGAGGTTAAGATGACAATAAATAGAGTTTTGTGTATAGTCTTCAATTCATCATCGAGCACCTGAGGCTATGCAATTTTGCATACTAAAATTGCATAATCTATAGGCAAAATGAAAACCAAAAACAATTTACAGCCTTAAAAATCCTCAATTTTATTTAAAAAAGTATAAAAAATGAATCCTCAATTTATTAAACTTAAAATTCAATTCCTCCTTAAATTAATAAAATAATTTTAAAATTCGACTGTCAAATTATGATCGAAAAAATTAAAAATTATTTAAGGACCACCATCAGCATCATCAGGATCACAACAGCATCTATTACCGCCATAATTCTCAATAGTCCATCCATCAGGACATATAAAAGTTCCACATGGTGCTGAAATTGTTGGATCGAGCCAAGTGTCATCAACACAAGTTGGTCCGTAGTTTGGATGGCCGGCATGTGAGAAGCTGATCATGGCTGATGGATATGATTTTTTAAAAATATGATGATCGAGGTTAAGGAGGTGATTAGTAGTACAGGAGTGCTTAACTTACCAGCCAATAAAATAAAAATAAGTTTTAACATTTTTTTTATAATTTTCCAATTTCGGGAGTTGCTTTAAAACCTTTTGACTCGGACTGATGAAATCCTCAGAACTTTCAGTCAATTTTATACTCGAAATATTTCAAAACTTCAATCATTAAAATCGGAAAAAGCTCTTAAAATTTTATTTTATTGTTTTTTGAGAGCCGACAATTTTTTGTTGTTTTCAAAGATTTTATTTCATTTCGTGGCTGACTACTAAAATTAGTTGCATTTATTGTCGTCAGCCTAAAGCATCCTATTTTCTTCAAAACCACAAAAACATAAATTTTAAAATTTATCAGAATAAAAATTTATTTAAATTTCAGATATTAAAAAAGTACAAAAATTTATATTTTAAAATTTCAGAATTTAAGTCTTCACTAAGCTCTGTTTTTATAGCAGCAATGGTTTAATCCAAAGTTTCTGACACAATAGCCTGATGGGCAGATAAATGTTCCACATGGAGCTGAGGAATCAGAAAAGTTTTAAAGATCTTAACTAAATCTTCAAATTTTTAAAAAATTTTTTAAATATCCTTTTTAAAAATGGTTAAATTATTATTAACAATCTTTCTTGCCCTCGCTGGTAAATTAAGTTTCCTTAAAAACATTTTTTCACTTAAATTTAAACTTTCAATTGCTTTAAATTTTTTTATCTTCGGAGTGTTTTTAATTTTTTTTTTCAAATTTAAATTTTTTTAACCTTTTTTGATCTGTTTTGAACGTTTGATGATTTTAGAAATTTTAAATTTTCATAATTTTTGATTTTCAACTTTATTTTAAATTTTATTTAAGTTTTCGGAAATTTTCAATTTTTTTTCAATCCTTTAAATTCACAATTTTCCTTTAAATTCACAATTTTTCCCTCCTTTATTCCTCTCAATCACAATTCTCTCTCAAAAGCATTTTAATTGTTTACTTTTTACATTCTTTTTACTCACAATATCAGCTGTGCAAGCCACAGAAGCAAAGTTCTATCAAATTGCTGTGCGAAAAAAAAAGTGAAAAAATTTATTAATTCAATTTTTCTTGTGATTCTAGTGTCAATTTTTATTATAAACTTTAAAATGAATTAATATTTTGTTAATGCAATTGCAGTTTAGCAAATTTAGTTAACTTAAATGTGAGTTTTAAGGATTAATTAAGAATTTCATTAAAATTTGATGATTTTTTGAGATTTTGGAGTCAATTTTGAATTTTTCGATGCGATTTTTATATAAAAATGTTAAAAACATTTTTCAAAATTTCATGAAAAATTTCAAAACCCAAAAAATCATAAATTTCGCTCTAAAACTAGCAAAACTTGCAATTTTCACATGAAAATTACGATGAAAATAATTCAACACGTCACAAACACAACCAAACCATGTCCTATATTCAAAATTAATTTTCCCAAAGCTGTGTGCGTCGCCACGTGAAAGAGAGTTTGTTTTGATTAAAATTTGAGAGCTTTTGGCTCTCATTCTCTCAATTAACAGCTGATTTTCTGATCAAAAACTAGTTTTTCTATTTAATAAGGTTGTTTATAATGAAGTTGAAAGTATTTTGTATGTCATTAAGGAAATTTGGAAATTCAGGTTTTTATTGCGTGGTGAACTTGAAGCTGTAAAGAAAATTTGATAATTTTGATGTTTAAATATTTGATTTTTGATATCATTTTTGAGATAAAGATTCAAGATAAAGGCTATGAGTTTGAGGCTTACGAGTTCAGTTGTTTTGTTTATTTTGCTTACTTAGTTGCTAACTGATTTACCGATTTAATATCTGACAAACTTTTCGATCGACAATCTGGCTATCCACCCTTATTCCAGTATTGTTTCTACTCTTTCCAATCTCTTTTTAGTCTCATTCTAGCCTTTCTAGTCCCCTTCAAGTTCCCTTCCAGCTCCCTTTAAGTCCCCTTCCAGCTCCCTTTAAGTCCCCTTCTAGTCCCCTTCCATTCTCATTCCAGTCTCTTTCCAGTCTCTTTTCAATCTCATTTCAATCTCATTCCAGTCTCTTTCCACTCTATTTTCAATCTCATTCCAGTCCCCTTTCAGTCTCTTTTCAATCTCATTCCAGTCTCCTTCCAGTCCCATTCCAGACTCTTTCCAGTCTCCTTTCAGTCCCCTTCCAGACTTCTTCTAGTTCCCTTCCAGTCTCTTTCTAGTCTTCTTCCAGTCTCTTTCCAGTCTCCTTCCAGTCCCATTCCAGACTCTTTCCAGTCTCCTTTCAGTCCCCTTCCAGACTTCTTCTAGTTCCCTTCCAGTCTCTTTCTAGTCTTCTTCCAGTCTCATTCCAGTTTCCTTCCCATCTCCTTCCAGTCTCTTTCAAGTCCCTTTCCAACTTAACCATCCGACTGATACGTGAACGGACCCTCAAAATTTCAACTTTTTTAACAAACATCTAAATTAATTCATTCGACTTTATTTTCTATATCCAGATACTCCAAAACCCTCCAGTTAACGAACCCCAACTATATTCAACATGCGTACCAACAATCCTCAATCTACCTCAGTTACCAGCATTTCGTCATCATACGAGAACAATGAAACCTTCAACTCCAGACTTATTAACGAATATCACAGAAATCCATTCCGATGTTCCTTCAATTGTAGAAAAATCAAACTTTACAGCATTACAGAATGCAACTTAGCTCGATTCTTTCCAATTTTGACAGCAAATGAGGACAGATCAGCGGAAATAAGCTTCGTCCTTAAGAAATTCAAGCTTTGGAGTGACGAGAACTTTTGGCATCGTACAGAGATCCAGCAGGCAATGAGATTTTATTCAAAAGCACATGAGAGGTTCCGGGAATGTAAATTGAAGAATTTTTTCAGCATTTTAATGCACGACTGGTTCGAAGCAAGTCAAAGTCGAGGACCACACTTCCTCAAACTCAAATTTGACATTTTTGCAAAGTCATCGAACATCAATCTGTTCCAAAAGCTGTATGAAATTATTAATGATGAGAGTCTATATCCATACCATCATGTGTGCCTTATGATCATCTATCACTACATGTATGAGGTGGAGAAGCTCGAGGGTGAATGGAGTGAAGAGTTTCAAATTAACAGACTTGGTTCCATCGATGACATTTTGAACTTTAAAGTCAGAAATTTTGACTATCAAATTGAGATTCTTAAGATTCTTGTGGTTCATTGGAATGTCGATTATTGGCGCATTACTTTTCATCTGACTAGTTCCAATGACAAGAAGAATTTGTATGAAAATTATAAAATTGCAATTTTGAACATTTTTGCGCATAAGTTTCATGAAAATTTGTCACAAATTAAGACAATCTACACGTGGCCGAGGAACTTTAAGCTTGAATGTGACAAATTCTTCTTCAGACTCGCGTTCAGCCTTAAAGAGATGCTGCCTAAGAAATTCGAGTCGGAATTTGAAAGATATGTGAAGTTCTATCAGGATGGGTACGGAGAATATTGGAAGGTTGCGATCAAAGCTGATGTTCATTTGTTGCTTAGAATTGCGGATGGTTTGGAGCTTTACAAAACTGTGGAATTCATGTTCAAGCAATGTCCATTTATTGCATTAAATTGGAATATTTTGATGAGTTATGAGGATGTTGGGGAGTTTTATGAAGTGATGAATGAGCCGACAAGGGAAGCTGACAGAAGGAAAATGGTGAGTATTGTTGACCTCCGGGTTTTCTTTACTCTTACCAGCCCCAAAAACCTGACTACCTCAGAACCCCTGATCAATACATAAACCCTTGATAAATTCAGACCCCTGACCAATTCAGAACTCCTGACCATTCAAAACTCCTGACTAATTTTGAACCCCAGGCTAATTCAGAACCCCTGACTAATTCAGAACCCCTGATTAATTCAAAACCCCTGACTAATTCAGAAACCCTGGCCAATTCAGGATCCTGAATAATTCAGAACCCCTGAATAATTCAGAACCCCTGATTAATTCAGAACCCCTGACCAATTCTGGACCCCTGAATAATTCAGAAACCCTGAATAATTCAGAACCCCTGATTAATTCAGAACCCCTGACTAATTCAGAACTACTGACCAATTCTGGACTCCTGAATAATTCAGAAACCCTGAATAATTCAGAACCCCTGATTAATTCAGAACCCCTGACTAATTCAGAACTACTGACCAATTCTGGACCCCTGAATAATTTAGAACCACTGACTGATTCAGAACCCCAGGCTAATTCAGAACCCCTGACTAATTCAGAACCCCTGATTAATTCAAAACCCCTGACTAATTCAGAAACCCTGGCCAATTCAGGATCCTGAATAATTCAGAACCCCTGATTAATTCAGAACCCCTGACTAATTCAGAACTACTGACCAATTCTGGACTCCTGAATAATTCAGAAACCCTGAATAATTCAGAACCCCTGATTAATTCAGAACCCCTGACTAATTCAGAACTACTGACCAATTCTGGACCCCTGAATAATTTAGAACCACTGACTGATTCAGAACCCCTGACTAATTTAGAACTACTGACCAATTCTGGACCCCTGATTAATACAGAACCCCTGACTGATTCAGAACCCCTGACTCTAATAAAATTGAGAGATTCCCCTAGCCACGTTAACCATCTGTTAATCTGTTTTGCCCAAATATCCATCACATCATCAACAATATCAATTTCACCATTAAGTTATTCAAAAAACTAGTTTTTCTTCTTTCATAGCTACCAAAAAATGTTGCAAAATATGTTAAAGTAATAAATTTTTTGGTGATTTTGATTCGATGATATTGACTTTGACCGAGATTTATAAAGCCGAGTCGTGTGAATTTTTTGAATGAATAGCAGAAAAAAAAATAATTTGTTAAAAATGAAGTCAATTGCACCTCTAAAAATGGAACCTTCATTAAACAATTGCTATTTCGTGACGTTTTCATTTATTAGAATTTGTTTCTAACCTTTTAGTGGCTGCAAACTGATTGTTTTAGTTTATTGACCTAAACTGGTCAAAAGTTTCATTAAATTAGCTTTTTTTTGACAAAGTTGCCTTTTACGGAACCGATATACTCGTTACCAAACCTATGTACCACTGAATGAAGCTATGAGCCCATTATTGAACCTCGAAACCTCATGTAAACTTCACTGAATCTATTTTCTCGTTCACTGAACTTGCAAACCCTTCACAAAACCTCATAATCCCTCATTTAACCTCTGCGTTACTCGCTGAACCTTTAAACAACAATTCTAAATCTAAAATTCTCCTTAAACCTTATTTCTAGCTCATAATCCGTCGAGAGTTCAAGAAAATTGACGAAGCTCTCAGCCAAAACATCAAAACAATCCAACAAGACAATGAAATATTCGCAAGTGCCGAAAGTCTCAGTAAGTCTCCATCCAGACGAAGCTTTTACTATGAAGACGAACGATTCTTATCCAACAGTCAATCATTTGATGAATATGAGACAGCAGACAGCACGGAAGTTGACATTGAGTTGAGAAATTTTGAAAGTTTAAACAGATGTGAATTGAAAATTCGAGAAAATTTGAACATTGCGTCGAAAATGAAGACAAAGATATTGAAGAAGTATTTTAGGAATATCAGAAATGATCGAAAGTTGATGTTTGGCAGACGAAGTGCATTTGAATTGAGCTTTTTTGAGGAACTGTTGCTGACTTCGCGTGGAAGTTCATTTGTGAATTTTGCGTGGAGTGAGTTTAAGTTGTGGAAGATACCGGAGCTGTTGACTTTGGTAAGATTGATATTTATCTGGTGGTAATCTGGCATAAGTTGACAGAATTCTGCCGGATTTTTAAATTCTGGTAGAAATCCGACATTTTGTGACAGAATCTTACCGGATTTTTTGAAATTTCCGGTAAAAATCCAACATTTTGTGACAGAATCTTACCGGATTTTTTGAAATTTCCGGTAAAAATCCGACATTTTGTGACAGAATCTTACCGGATTTTTTGAAATTTCCGGTAAAAATCCGACATATTGTGACAGAATTCCACCGGATTTTTTGAAATTTTCGTTAAAAATCCGAGATTTGGTGACAGAATTCTACCGGATTTTCAAAAATTCGTTCAAAATCGGACAGAAAAATGACAAATTTCAACCAGGCAGCAATAAAAATCTGACAATTATCATAATTTTCTCATTTTCCACAGAAAAATCCACTCGGTCGCCACCTCCTCGAATACGTGATCGACTCAAAAGACGACCTTAACCTCATGACATTCCTACTACCTCAAGTGAACCACAAAGCTGAATTCACAAGACACAAGAACTACATGAAGATCCAAAACAATCTTTATGATGAAGTCACAGGAAAGACCCTCCTTGAGTTCTACTTAGAAGTAGCTATGGACGACCGAAGCTCAGAATTTGATCAAGATGACTATCAGGTGCTCTTATGTCGTCATGTGATCCACTTACTTGAAGAAATTGGAACAATCAATAAAGTACAAAAGGATTCGCTTATTGACAGACTCATTGACTTAGCTGAAGATGACAATTTCTATGAGAAAATCGTTCGACCAGACAGTGACTTTAAGATTCCATCTAAAAATGACAGACGTAAGGAAAAGTTTCACATTGATGACCTTCTTGGTCGAATGATTGTCTACTGGAAGCCAAATCAAGACGAGAAAATAAAGAACAACTTCTATCCGATCTACAAACGCCGCCTCATCCGAATCAGTCCATTTTTCGAACTTTTATTCAACATAGTTGAGCATCGATCGAAGTCCTTCAAGAATAGTTTCCGATCAAAGATCCACAAACTCGAGCAGATGTACGATCGACGGTACGCAGATATTGCCAATTCCGAGTATCACACATCATCATTCACATTCGTCTTACTTTTGGCAGCTATCCAAACCAATCAAAGAAATGTCATTGACTTCATCTTCGATCAAGACATTTTCGAGACAATCAAATTTGATTTCCCAAGCAATATGAAAATTAGTGAGATTCACTATTATACAGCATTAATGTTGCTTAAACATGGCCATGAACTTGGTAAAGATGTAATTCCTGAGGAATGGATAACACCAGCTGTGCTGTATGAATACTTTGATTCTCAGATCAGATATTTTAATCAGGATTTGATTGAGATTAACTGCTGTGGAATGCTGCATTCGGAGACTAGGAAGACGGTGGTTAAATGTGCTAATGATTTGACTGAGAAGGTAAGATTGAGTTGAGTTTAGTTTGATATTGTCTAGGGTTTGTTAAAATCTGATCTTAACTCAGAGTTTATTCAGAGTTCAATCTTAGCTAGGTTAAGTCGGAATCTGATCTTTGCTAGGATTAGTCAGAGTTTGATCTTAGCTAGGTTAAATCGGAGTTTGATCTTAGATAGCTTAAGTCAGAATCTGATCTTAGCTAGGTTAAGTCAGAGTTTGATCTTATCTTGGTTAAATCTGTGTTTGATCTTAGCTAGGTTAAGTCAGAATCTGATCTTATCTTGGTTAAATCTGTGTTTGATCTTAGCTAGGTTAAGTCAGAATCTGATCTTATCTTGGTTAAATCTGTGTTTGATCTTAGCTAGGTTAAGTTAGAATCTGATCTTATCTTGGTTAAGTCTGTGTTTGATCTTAGCTAGGTTAAGTCAGAGTTTGATCTTATCTTGGTTAAGTCAGAATCTGATCTTATCTAGGTTAAATCTGTGTTTGATCTTAGCTAGGTTAAGTCAAAAGCTGATCTTATCTAGGTCAAGTCTGTGTTTAATCTTATCTAGGTTAAGTCAGAATCTGATCTCATCTAGGTTTACTAAGATCATCTTAACTTCATCCTTTCCTCATTCTCTTCCAGATGATGCTTTGGGACGATGACAGAACCCTCGAATACATACTCAACCATAAAGCAATAAGTGGTATCATTACCCATCCAGTCATCTCAACATTCATCGAACTTAAATATGCAAAACATAAAATGATATTCCGAATGAACTTTTGGTTCTTTGTGATACTTTTCGTCCTGCCATTTTCTCTTTTTATATTTTATGATCGTGATGAGATTTCATGGAAACTATATGGAGTCTGTATTGCAGCTATTGTCACATTTGTGGCAAAGGAAATTTTCCAGTTCCAAATTGCGAGAAGTCCACATGCTTACCTGAAAGATTTAACAAATAAAATTGACATTCCATTAGTGATTTTATCTGTTGTTTTGCTGACATCTTTTGCATTCAATTGGGATGCAGAGATTCAAGCATTGTTGGAAGTTCTCTTTATATTCTTCATGACATGGGATGCAATGACAATGCTACCAATCGAGGCTGTAGCAAGAACATTAAACATCATCAAAAAAGTCATCATGACATTCGTAAGGGTTTTCTGCAGTTTTGCATTGATCATCCTCGCATTTGCATTCTCATTCCGGATACTTTTTGGAAGTGATGAGCTTGAAAGATCAGTTAAAGCAAGAAACATGACACTTAACGAGGAAGATCCACCGATTGTGATTGAAAGAGAACCAAATATGAAGAACTTTGAGGGGTTTTACACGACGTTTATTAAAGTTCTTGTTATGATGGCTGGTGAGTAATTTGTTTCGAGGGGGATGACACTTTGAACCAGAAGTGAAAAAAGGGTGTGAAACTATGAACCAGAAGTGAAAAAAGGGTTTGAAATTATGAATCAGAATGAATGAAGGGGTGGGAATCTATGAATGAGAAAAAGTAAAGGGGTTGTAAAACTATGAATCATAACGATTAAAGGGGTGTGAAACTATGAATCACAACGACTAAAGGGATATAAATCTACGAATCCTAAGTCAAAAAAGTATTTAAGTATTAATTAAAAGAACAGAAAGGATGTGAAACTATGAACCAGAATGATTTAAGGGGCGTGAAACTATGAATCAGATTGATTTAAAGGGCGTGTAACTATGATTGAGAATAACTAAAGAATTGTGAACCTCCTAATCAGAAAGACTGAAAGGGTGTAAAACTATGAATCAGAAATCAAAGGGGTGTGAAACAATTAATCCAAATGATTGCAAGGTTGTAAAACTATGAATCAAAACCAAAAAAGGCATACGAAACTATGAATTTTAATTAATACTGTCTTGTATAATTTAGGTGAGTATGCAATCGAACCTAGCACTCTTCGGTGGTACCAACTTATTCTGTTCGGGATCTTCGTGGTGTTCTCATTCATCTTGTTCAACTTACTTCTTGGTATGTCCATCGAAGACATTCAGAATCTCAGAGAAGATGCCCTTCAACGAGATTTGGAGAGAAAAGCTAGAAAATTTATTGAAACGAATGACAAATTTGAAGAGATTTATGCTGAAAGGACGTAAGTTTAATAATAATTTCCAAGATTTTAACAAAAGATTTAAAAGTTTTCATCATCCAACAGATTCACAAAGTCCCCAAAAATCAGCCTCAGCAACAGATTCGTCTACAAACTCACAAAATTTTTCCTATCCGAATACATTTTCCTGCACAATTTCCACAAGCTTTACGTCAACATTCGCACGAGAGAAGTCACAGTCATTGTCAATGCAAAACATGAGAAAATCATGAAACGACGAATTATGTGCTTAAGTCGAAGGTTCTACTTAAATAATGAGATATATGATAAAATTGAGGATATTATAAGCCTGAGAGATCAGGAGAATTGCTTGAATATTATTAAAAGAAGTCAGCATTATTAGTGATAAGATGTGCAATATTAAATGATATTTTTTGGGGTTAGGGTGAAGATGTTGGGTGATATTGAAGCAATTATTGATAAATTGGCACCTGTTAGTAGATTAGAATAATTTTTCGCTAATAAATGAGACACATGAGAAGGGTCTGGATGGGGTTGGGTACCCTAGGAGGTCCAAACCTCTATCAGAGTAAATGGCCAACACGATCCTCATCCTTAAGACATTTCAATTGCCATAATTAAATGAGACCTGTAATAAAAAGTATTTAAAAAAAATCTATGAAATTTAGTCACAAATGCACTGAAAACAATTACAAAAAATTTGAAAAAATTGTAAAAAAATAAAGTTCGAATAAAATGCACAAAAATAAACCAAAATATCATTTTTTATTAACATTGACCATCAAAATCGCGAGAAGTAAGTTTTGCATAATCAAAATAAATTTCGTAATATTTTGCTCGATTCGAATCTTAAGTGGGTCAATAGTATCAAAGATGAATGAGAAAAAGTGACAAAAATTTAACATTTAATGACTCAAAGTTTTGAAACTTATTAATGACAATTTCGGAGAAGATAAAGGCTGAAGGTGCGGTAAGTTGGTGAATGAATGTGTGACTTTACAACAAAAGCCGGTTGATTGATTGTAAGTTGGTATTATTAATGATGCTAAGTGCTGGCTTTTGTTATTGAGTTTTTGAATTTGTATAGAAAGCGCGTGCTTCTTATTCAGGAGAGAAGCGGAAGGGGGGGGGAATACATTCATAATGACCCCCCCCCTCAAGTTAAAAAGTTTGTACTGATAAACTATTTCGATTTTTCGAGTCACGGCACATCTTGATGGTAAGCTATAAGGGGTCGTTCACTTATGACGTCCAAAATTAACTGTCATTCTTCAAAAAGAACAATTGATTTCCAGGAATTTCTATTGTTCTTTTTTTGCAGACCCCCCCCCCCCCCCCTCCTCCTGGACGTCATAATTGAACGGCTTTTAACCGAAATCGCACAAAACTATACGGTTTGTCGGATAATTCAAAATTTTTCACTGCACACTAGTGTGTTGCGGCACAAGGCGGGTTGGCCATTAGGATGTTACCAAATTTTGCCCCCCCCTCATTTGAAGCGAATGAAGTTCAACAAACACAACATAGCTAAATCTGACTCAATTTTGACCAGTTACAGTAAGTAAACGACACCAAAGAGTGAAACCAATAGACAGAAAGAACTTTAAAATACTTTAGATCAGTGTTAGGGTGACCATCTAATTTTTATAAAAATACAGGACACAAAGGAAAATTTGAAAATTAACGGAAATTTTCGTGAAAAAAATACAGGACCTGGAACAAAATTTTCAAATTTATACAGGACAGGGTTTTGAAATACAGAACTGTCCGCTGTAAAACTACGCAGATGGTCACCCTATTCAGTGTTGTCCAAACTTTTTTGAGCCATGGCACACCTTAAGGGTAAGCCATTACCAAAGTCGCACATAGCATGCGGCTGGCGTCATTCACTAAATATTTCTACGGCACACCTGTGTGCCGCGGCACACAGTTTAGACAACACTGCTTTAGATTGTAGCTAAGCACATTACAGAACATCTCTTTCCTCCCCTGGATTTTTTAAAAAAAATATTAACAAGGGGCCGTTCACTAATGACGTCCGACATTCAGGGGGGAGGGGGGTCTAGGATTTTGTGACAGTTCAAACAATGGAAATTTTTTTCTATAGAATTTTTGTGACAGAGGGTAGGAGGGGGGTCCAAAAATCAGGTTTTTTGATAGACGGCATAAGTGAACGACCCCCAATTTCTTCAATTTTTTATAAAATTTCTAAAACAAAAAAAAATTCAAAACATTTTTCTAATTAAATTTTATGCAAATTATCACAAATTTATTGATTAAAAAAAATTTCGAAATTCACAACTTAAACTAATTTCACTAATATTGATGCATCTTAACATTTAATTGGATAATACTTAAATCTTTGTATCAAATTATGATTTTTTGAATTAACTAGTTTGATTAATAATTTAATGTTCCACATAAATGAGAGATAATGAAGCTTATGACAAGATTTGAGCTATATTCCATGGTTTCTATCCTGAGCTCGAACATAGCCGATTATACATTATTGGTTGAGTCACTGGGATCGGTAAGCTGGACATCCTCTAGATTATACCCAAAAACATCAATTTACATCCAACATCGATCCACAGACACTAAATTCATATAAATTTCCATACACAACACTTTAAACTTTACACCGAATTTTCGTGAACTTTTAAGATCCTTTTCCTGACAAGAATATACAAAGATCCAACAAACACCACAACATAGACCGTCAGATGCATCGACCTCGACTCCCAAATACTCATACATCCAAAATCCTGTGCATAAATGAATCGATTCCTGACTGCATTCTCGATGTGCCAAATTGTCAAGTCTTTACTGCTGATTGGCTGATTGTAAGCTAGTGCTCGCATTTTTACAATATTTTCTGTGTATTTTTGCTTTGTCATCTCCTTAATCGCTGAACCTAACCTCAATCCATCAAAATCATTCAAGTCCATTTCCAATGCAATTCCATTTTTAGCCATCAGCCGTGCATTCATGAATTGATCGTAAGCCAGTGGAAAGACAATCATTGGAACTTCCCGGTCAATAGCTTCATAAGATGTCAACAAACCTCCATGAAAGATCAACAATTTGACATTTGGATGTGCTAGGACATCAGCAAGTGGCAGCCACGACACAATTTCAACATTATGTGGCACTTCCAGTCCTTCCTCAATCTCATGCAGCTTCCAAATGACATTCATGTTCGTCTGATTAAATGCAGCCATGAACTGCTTGACATTATCAACTCCTAAGCTTCTTGTGTCAGCTCTGGATCCAAGTGCCATGACTATAACTCCATTTTCTGAATTATCCAAGAATTTTTTCAGTTCCAGGTCTGCAATTTCCTTTGGTTTTTCAACATGCAGGTAGCCAATTTGAATTGTGTTTGGCATTAATGGACGGATGTGTCCAAAAGCTTGATTTGTGTTGGTCAGCAGAAGTGAAAGTCGATCCGTTGGTGACTTGACAATCTTCCATCCTAAATGTCCAAAATGTTCGATGTTCAGTGCCGCGTTGTTGTAAAAAAATGCAGAATTGAAAATTAATTCGTAAAATGCTTGGAAAATTAAGGAATTGATTTGCTCAAAAATTGACATTGTTCCATGAATGTAAGGCAGTGCTAGTGATTCTGAGTATTTTAGAGGATTTACGTCATTTCCAAACATCCCATGGATCATTGCTGGTGCGTCTGAAGATGCAACCATAGCAATTGGACAGTCAAAGACTTCAGCAAGCAGTAAGAATGGACACATGATGCACTCAGTGATGATTAAGTCAAAGTTATAGTCTTCGCTGTTCCTGATCATCCTCTGCATCTCTGGATGTTCCATTTCCTTCTTGCCAGACTCATAGAATGCCTTAATCTCATACTGCATCAATATTTGACTCCAATGAAGCTTCTTCTGCTTGTACATCAGCATGTCTGTATATTTAAGATGGATATCGACTGTCTCAGCAAATATGTGCTGCGTGACATTCGGACTGTCTCCATAATCCTGCGGATGTGTCGTAAAAATTGTCAAGTTGTGTCCACGTTCGATTAGAATTTTCATAATTGCGTGATGAATCTTTTGATGACTAAAGTATGGATATGGAAATATCCCAAGAATATTCGCGGTCTCGACTGCGACAAGAATCGGACAAAAAATCGCGATAATTTGCACAAACTTCATCTCTATTTTTTTCTGTGCCTTAATTTGATCTGTTCGGATTGACTGCTAAATTTGAACTGATTTGAAAGTTTGATTCGCGAAAAAATTTGTGTATCTGTGCCATTGTCAGTGAGTTTTTTGTTGTTGTTGTCTTACGCAGGAGATGTAAATGGAGACGAGTTGGAGTTATGCAATCTAGTCACATGTGTGTTTGTGTCTGATGACATAGGATCAAAATATGCGAATAATTGGAAGTGAATTTGCATAAAAATTTGAATTTATGTCTAAATGGCCTGAAAGATAAGGTAGGCATAGCTTAATGTTGAGGAAGGTTAGTGCTTAACATGCTCAAGGTCAGTAAAAATCACAATTTTCATTTTTTTGAATTTATTTTTATTTTTTTAATTTTTAATAATTCTTTCACAATTTTTTTAAATGCTGTTTAACTTCTTATCTTAGTCTTGTCTTGGTTCTGTCTTACTGATTCTCTAAGTGCTGCCCAGTGTTGTCTTAGCCCTATTCGTTTTCTTGTCTTATATTGTCCTGGTCCTTTACTTAGTCAAGTTCTAGTTCAACTCTTAGTCAAGTTCTAGTCCTTCACTTAGTCAAGTTCTAGTCCTTCACTTAGTCAAGTTCTAGTCTTTCACTTAGTCAAGTTCTAGTCCAACTCTTAGTGAGTTCCAGTTCTTCATTTAGTCAAGATCTATTGGAACTCTTAGTCAAGTTCTAGTCCAACTCTTAGTCAAGTTCCAGTTCTTCATTCAGTCAAGTTCTAGTCCCCAACTTAGTCAAGTTCTAGTTCTCCTCTTAATCAAGTTCTAGTCCCCAACTTAGTCAAGTTCTAGTCATTATCTTAATCAAGTTCTAGTCCTTCATTCAGTCAAGTTCTAGTCCAACTCTTAGTCAAGTAATAGCCATTATCTTAGTCAAGTTCTATCCATTATCTTAGTCAAGTTCTAGTCCCCAACTTGGTCAAGTTCTAGTCATTATCTTAGTCAAGTTCTAGTCCTCCTCTTAATCAAGTTCTAGTCCTTCACTTAGTCAAGTTCTAGTCATTATCTTAGTCAAGTTATAGTCCTCCTCTTAATCAAGTTCTAACCCTTCACTTAATCAAGTTCTAGTCCTTCTCTTAGTCAAGTTCTAGTCCTACACTTAGAAAAGTTCTAGTCCAACTTTAAGTCTTGTTTTTGTCCTTTACATCCTAGTAGCAACAGCTACATACCTAAAACTTACACTTATTTACTAATCTTATCCACAAAACAAGTTCCAGCTCCAGTTCCTCACTTCTCACATTCGCCATCCTCAACAGCCTCAACTTCCTTCTTCTTCCTCTTCTTTTTCTTCTCATCTGCAAAAAAATTTCAAATGTTTATGTCGAAAATATTTTTAATTGATTTTTAAAATTTAAATAATTTTGATTTGATTTTTTTTGTGTGTGCGTTTTTTTGTCAAAAAATGTGAAATTTATTAAATTCTTAAAGATTCTCAATTAATACCATTCTTTTCTTCTGGTTCTATAGTTGGAACAGCACTAGGAGGAACTGCTGATGCCGGTGGACCAGAAATTGGTGGTCCTGGATGTGCTGGATTTGGTGGAAGATTCGGAGGTGCTACAGAAATTGTTGGCTGTGCTGGTTGCATTGCATGCATTGGTGGACCTTGTGGTGGATATACTGGATGTCCTTGTTCACCAGCATATGGTGGATGGTGATAATTCTGCTGATATGGTGGAATGTGATGTCCATATGGATAATTTGGATATCCTTGTTGGTATGGCATGTGACCATAATATGGACGAGGTGGATGTCCTTGCATTGGATATCCGTAGCCATGCTGCATACTATGTGGCAATCCCATACTTGGATTAACAGTCACATTTGGTGCTGGAATTGGTGGTTCCTGTGAATGCATTGGACCAGTCGGTGGTGGGACATTTTGAGCAGCTGGTGGACCTGAAACTGGACCTGGTGACATTTGAGATGATGAAGCTTGAGTTGGTGGTTGTGCTGGTTGCATTATGTGATGCTGTGATGTTGGAACATCTGGTGGTTGTAGAGCAGTAGGTGGTTGTTGCTGTTCAGAAGCTTGTGAAACAATCGGCATTGGAGCTTGTGGCTGTGGAGATGTAATTGGTGGTTGTGGCTCAATTGGAGCAACTATAGCTTCCGGTTCCTTTGAAGCAATGATTGGAATTGGAGCTTGTGGTTCCGATAAATGATTGACTGTCGATGGAGTCATTGTTTCCAATTCTGTCGTCTTTGTCTCTTCAATTTCCATCGGCTGTTGCTTCATTGGTGGCTCAATGTCCATTGGCTGGAAAGTTTTTGGGTTCGAAAATTTTGAGGTTAAATTTTTTTTGTGGTCAAAATTGAAGAATTTTTGTGAATTTAAAAGTGAATAAAAAATCAACACAAACCAGCAAAGTTAAGATTTAAACTAAAAGTAATTGCAGATTGTAAGTTTAAATAATAAAAGAATTCACATCACCGACTACAAAATATTAAAATCGAAGAAAGTAGAGAAATGGCTGTAAAGTTTAAGATAAAGAAGATTTTGAGGGGAGCAGGGGTGAAGATTTTGGTGGGGTGTAAAATTCTTTGAAGGGACTTTGTGTTAATAATGGATCTGAAAATAAAATAGAGGGACAAATCTCAGATGCAGGGTTTTGTGAGGAAAAAATCTCAGATTTAGGGTTTTGGGAGGGGAAATCTCAAATTCAGGGTTTTGGGAGGGAAAATCTAAGGTTCAGGGTTTTGGGAGAAAATAATTTGAGATCCAGAGTTTTGGGAGGAAAAAATCTCAGATCCAGGGTTTTGGGAGAAAATAATTTCAGATGCAGGGTTTTGGGAGGAAAAAATCTTAGATTCAGGGTTTTGGGAGAAAAAAATTCTCAAATTTAGGGTTTTGGGAGAGAATATTTTCAGATTCAGGGTTTTGGGAGGACAAAATCTTAGATTCAGGGTTTTGGGAGGAAAAAATTCTCAGATTCAGGGTTTTGGGAGCGAATAATTTCAGATTCAGGGTTTTGGGAGGAAAAAATCTTAGATTCAGAGTTTTTGGAGAGAATAATTTCAGATTGAGGGTTTTGGGAGGAAAAAATCTTAGATTCAGGGTTTTGGGAGAAAAAAATTCTCAAATTTAGGGTTTTGGGAGAGAATATTTTCAGATTCAGGGTTTTGGGAGGACAAAATCTTAGATTCAGGGTTTTGGGAGGAAAAAATTCTCAGATTCAGGGTTTTGGGAGCGAATAATTTCAGATTCAGGGTTTTGGGAGGAAAAAATCTTAGATTCAGAGTTTTTGGAGAGAATAATTTCAGATTGAGGGTTTTGGGAGGAAAAAATCTCACATTCAGGGTTTCAATTAAGTGAAAAATTATGATTCAAGAGTAAAAGTAAATTTTTGGCGCAGAAATTCGAAGATTTTGAACTCAATACACCCACTCCGCACCACTAAACCCCCCTCAATTTCAAAAAATAGTAAAAACTTCAGCAAAACAACTTTTTAAAAAATTCTACAAAAAAATAAAAATAAGTAAAAAAAAGAATATTTTTCATGCAAATAATTTCAACATTTTTAATTTAAAAAATTGTTAATAAATAAAGTTCTATTCAAAAGTAAGATATGCATCATCATCATCAACAACAACTAACAACTGATTGATATTATTAATATTAAGTATCCATTACCTGTAAGTGTAATACGGTCATCTATGTAAGTACGATAAAATTAATTTTTAAAAAGTTTTGTTTCAAAAAAATTAATTTTTTGTCAAAAAATTGTTTTATTAAACAAAAAAAAAGGGGGAGAAAAAAAAGTGTGCAAAAAAAATTTGAGGTTAGGTTAAAAATATATTTTAAGGTTATGGTTAATATTTCATAGTGCTAATCTACCTAATATGCAAATAAGTTACTTTTTAACTACAGATTTTCTAGAATTTCTCACCTCAGATGTCGACTGAGACTCAGCTGACGGTGCTGGTTCCGTATTTGATGCTGGCTGTGCTGCATTTGCAGCGACTGGAACTTCCTCAGCTGGTTTATGTTGTGGTGCTTGTGGTTGTTGATTTTGTTGTTGTAGCTGTGTTTGTGGTTTGCTTTGGTCGTCTGGAACTCTTAGTCGTTCACGTTTCAATGCTTCATACTGCTTCTCAACCATTTTCTGGAACGTATCGTCATCCACAGCTGGTTTACAATGCTTCTTTAGTTCATCTTGAAAAATATCTGAAGATTCATTGAATTTCAGCTTTTTAGCATCAAACTTTTCCTCAATTTGCTGCAATTCAGCTTGCAATTTCATTTGATGCATTGCCAGTGACTGAACTTGTCGCTTCAGGACATGCATCCTTTGTGTTGTGACCACTGAACGGACATCAGGAACGACAGCGTCTGAGAATATTTCATTAATTAATCGATGATTCCTCATGTAACGTGAATAAGCGACTTGTTTGAATGACAGACCGTCATCTTGATCTTCTTCATCTTCTGCTGGTTGGATGTCGACTCGACGATCTTGTTGGCTTTTGGAGCTTGAACGGGGTGGATCGTGGATGTCTGGGACATCTAAGTTGAGTAGTTTGAAGGGGTATTTTAGTGAATTGATCATAATTTTGTGAATTTAAGGATGAAATGCAGATTTTATGGTAAATTTTGAGCTGGAATAGAGCAGAACCATGCTCTGCTCTACTCAATATCAATTTCAACTCAATATCCTGCCATTCAAGTGCTGAACTCCTTCAAAATGTTCAGAATTGAAACGATTGTGGATCATTAAAGTGACTTGTTTTAGATAACTAGCATCTGGTGAATTTGTAGCTTAATAATCAGCAGATATTAGTTCCAGCAAGTACATCCGAGCGACACAATTTGGCAAATCACTTTCTTTATTCTAATTGAGTTGAAATCAGCAATGAATGTGCCAATATAGCAACTACGTAGTGTAATAGTGATGCCCTACTGAACTATGTTGTGCTGCTCGGGATATAATGATCCACAAACCTAGTCTAAGTGTCACCTACCACTCTTCTTGCTCTTAGCTTGCATATAAGCCAAATACGCGGGTGTATTGTGATAAACTTTTAGTGCCTTTTCATACTCGATCTGTGAGAAAACAACAAAAATAAGAAAAAATGTGAGAAAAAAAATAATAATAATTTGTGGGTTGAATCAAAAAAGTTGGTCTGTGTGTGACTCGGGTTTGAGCCTGTTTTATTAAAATTGTGGTTTTTAAATCGACGTAGTTGAATTTTCGAATTCAGGAACATTGCAAGTTAACAATGAGTTGCTGTTTTGTCTTTTTAAGTTCAAATCCCAGTGAAGGTTTTATGGGCCGTTCACCAATGACGTCCGAAATTTGGGTGGGTTTAGAATTTTGTCATAACTTAAACAAAGGAATTTTGATCCATAGAAATTTTGTGACTGAGAGGGAGGAGGACTAAAAATCATTTGTTTTGACAGACGTCATTAATGAATGACCCCTCCCAAAAAACTACTAAAACGTGACATTTTAATCTAAATTCAACATAAATCAGTGTCTTGAAGATACAACAACTGATCAACAATACCTCTTCTTTTGTAACATTTCATCCAACTGATGAATTCTGGAGATGCTCGGAATGTTCGAATTTGTTCGAGGTACAAGTTCTTAATTTTTGGGGGTTCGTACAGAAATCATTGAACTTAAACATTTTAAAATAATAGAAAATCACCACAAACTCACCTTTTCAGCCTCATATTCATCAATGTAGACCTTCTTGTCCTCATCTGGAAGGTCTTTCCACAGCTAAAATTCAAATTTAGGCATTTAAGAACAAGAAATTCACAAAATATTGACGACTTACAGTTCCGATTTTCTTGCCAACCTCCCACAACTTCAAATCAGCATTGCTGCTCTTGACATTCTCCCATTGCTTCTTTGAGTATCTCATGTATGGCATGAGGGGCTTCTCTGGTGCCTTTGGGGGCTTTGGGTAGCGAGCTTCAATCTGGAATATGAAAAAAGAGCAAATGTGTCAAAAATTTTGAAAATTTTGTGGCTTTTGCTGGTTTTTTGAGGTTCTGTCAAGCAGCTTTAAGGAACATAACCTCAAAACAATCTCAATAATCCACCAAAAGCCATCAAAAATGCTTGAAAATCTCGATCAGACTTTTTTACTCACACTAGCTGCACTAGCTTTACCAGCCTTTTGAGGCACAAATGCTGGATTTCCATGAGATGAATGAATGAACGGTGACTGATCCCGACGATCACCAGAACTAGATCCAGATGGACGAAGACGCTCTGTTTTCGAATATTCAAATGCTTTTTCAGTTTATTATAAAGATAATTAAATTTGTTGTTGTGGGACCCCCGGTTTGGGGGGCTCCCATCTTGAAAATTCATTCATAAAAAATTGCAAAAAAAAGAAAGCACATAAAAAAGGTACAGAAAGAAGCATAAATAAGGATAAGAAGCAACAAAATAAAAATAGTGGTTAGTTAAATGCTCAAATAAGTCTGTAGATGTGCAAATGTAGCATAATTATTTCCATTTAGATTTTTTTGTGCAATGAAGAAAGGTGCGAAGGTTAAAATTAAGGAATTTAAGATTTGAGATGCCAAACAAGATTCCAACTGGATTTTTGACATCCCAAAAAAATAAATTCTTAATTTTTTTTTTGAATTTTCCACGATTAATTTTGATTTTGCAAAGATTGTCAATTTACCTTTCAAAATATTGAACGTAACTGGATGTCCGGCGGTCATAAGATCTGGAAAATAATTTTGCTCATTGTTTTTTTTTGTGTTTGACTAAATGTTTTTTGGATTGTCTTTCATGCAAAAGTTTGAATTTTGACCCCCCCCCCCCCACACCCCTAACCCCTATAACCCTCTTCGAACCTAATTAAGAATCTATGCCCGAACAGTACAAGTCGGTTAAATGATCATAAATCTGGAATCAAGTCGGTGTGGCTCTGGAATGGTGTTGGATTTAAATTGAAATCAGCAACATGCCAGAGTCATGCCGTATTCACGATTTGACCGACTTGTACCACTCTAGAGGCATAAAAATACTAATTTGGACTTTATTCCTGTCAGAGAAGCATCAAAACTCAAATGAAGAGAGTCCAACTGGCCTAAAACTGTTGAATTAACAACCAAAGGTGGTCCTAGACCCCCGTTAAGCTTAAAACTTGTCTGAAAAAAATCAGACCCCCTAAAGCCCCCTTAAAATCATTAAAGCAATTTTTCCAGTTGCTTTTGAACATATTAATTTAATTAAACTATAAAAAGTAGTTGAAGACATGCAAAAGTAAATTATTTAATTTAAGACTCAAAAATTTGAGTAATTTTTAAAAATAAAGAATCAAAATTTTGCATAAAAAAGCAGAGGAAGTAACAAATAAAGCGCAGTTAATAAGTTTTCAATAAAAAAATTAATATTCTTAATTTGGGTTACAAAAAAACATAAATTTTCTTAAATTTTTGACATTTTTAAGCGACATTCTACGAAGCGGATGAAAGAATAATTTTAAAGGATAACTTTTGAGGATTTTAAGACTTACGTGGATTCGGTGTGGCTTGTTTGTAGTTCGGCAGCGACATTTTAGTTCCTAAAATATTAAAATTTTCACTTTTAATTCTATTGCCGGCCATTTATAGACACAATTATGATGCCAAATATTTTACCTTCAAATTTTCAACTTAATTCAGCAATTTTTGAGATTCTTAAATGAAATTTTTGATCCTTTTGCTTTGTTCTGCAAGTTTAACTAGCTTTAGTCATGAAATTCTTCAACAATCCAGTCAAACTTTAATTTTTTGTGATTTTTGTTGACACTTTTTTCTAAGTTTCGTGAAAACAATTTTATTGTGTAGTTTTGCACCCTTCAGAAATCGTCTAAAAGTTTATCCATAGGCGTCAGTTGAGAAAGTTTTAGATTTAAATTTAAAAAAGTTGTTACGGATTGTTTTGAATTTACATTTATTATTTTAGAAATTTTCAACATTTATTTAAGTTTTAATCTTAATTTAAATTAAATTAGTTTCTTATTTTTGTTCTAATCAATTTTTCGGAGCAATTTTGAAAGAGTTGAAAATTAATTTTGAAGCTCAGCCTTAATGTTCGGCTTTGCAACTCAGCCTTGAAATTCAGCTTTGCAGCTCAGCCTTAATGTTCAGCGTTGTAGCTTAGCCTTAATATTCAACTTTACAGCTCAGCCTTAAAATTCAGCTTTATAACTCAGCCTGTGGTTCAGCTTTACAGCTCAGCCTTAAAGTTCAGCTTTGTAGTTCAGCCTTATAGTTCAGCTTTACAGCTCAGCCTTTAAGTTCTGCTTTGTAGCTCAGCTTTAAAGTTCAGCTTTACAGCTCAGCCTTAAAGTTCAGCTTTACAGTTCAGCTTTAAAGTTCAGCATTACAGCTCAGCCTTTAAGTTCAGCTTTGTAGCTTAGCCTTAATGTTCAACTTTACAGCTCAGCCTTTAAGTTCAGCTTTGTAGCTCAGCCTGAGTGTTCAGTTTTACAGCTCAGCCTTAAAGTTTAGCTTTACAGCTCAGCCTTAAAGTTAAGCTTTACAGTTGAGCCTTAAAGTTTAGCTTTACAGCTCAGCCTTTAAGTTCAGCTTTGTAGCTTAGCCTTAATGTTCAACTTTTACAGCTCAGCCTTTAAGTTCAGCTTTACAACTCAGCCTGAGTGTTTAGTTTTACAGCTCAGCCTTAAAGTTCAGCTTTGTAGCTCATCCTTAAAGTTCAGCTTTACAGCTCAGCCTTAAAGTTCAGCTTTACAGTTCAGCCTTAAAGTTCAGCTTTACAGCTCAGCCTTTAAGTTCAGCTTTGTAGCTCAGCCTTAAAGCTTTGTATCTCGGTCAAAGAGCTCAGCTGTAAAGCCAAGCCAAAAAGTTCAGCTCTACAGCCCAGCTTTAAATTTTAGCGTTTCAGCTCAGCTTCAGTTTCAAAATTCCCAACATTCCAACTCGTTCTGCTCCTCAAAAACTCCACCTCATTCATTAATCTGCTCATACTGCATATCACCAGGTCCCTTTGACTTCCTCTTCCTCGATATTCCATAATGTATATTCATATGAGCCTTTAAATTGTACCGTTGAGCAAATCTTGATCCACATTCATGACATTCATAGTTCTTAACTCCACTGTGAGTCTTCAAATGTCGATTCAAATGAGATGTTGACAGGAACGACCTTCCACATTCCTTACATGTATGCTGCTTAACACCTTTATGGGCAACCATGTGCATATGGAATGAACTTGAATGGAAGTATCGCTTTCCACACAATTCACAGACCAGTGGCTTGTCTTGTAAATGAAGCCCAAAATGTCGAGTCAACAGTGACTTGTTTGAGAATGTTTTCGGACATCCAGGACATTGAAGTGCTGAATTTTTATCTGTTGGATGTTTAATAACGTTGTGGAACTTCAGTTCTAGTTCCGTTGGAAAAATATTGTCGTTAATGTCATCACAAATTTCACAAGCAAAGACTTTAGCTCCATCTGGAAGATGCGCAAGTTTTATGTGCTGTGAATAGTCGCGCTTCTTTTCAAATGCTTTGTTGCATGTGCTGCATGTGTAGGACAAGATTTCCGTTCGCTTCCGTTTCTCTCTTTGCTCATTTTCCTCGCTAAACTTTCCATCATCTTCCTCATCCTCATCATCACCAATGTACTCAATATAACTGACAACTTCATCAACCTCATTCTCATCAATGATGCACTCGTGGTTGTCAATGTCTTCATTGGAATCAAATCGTGTAAAGCACTTGCCACAGGCTGTAAACACTTCCGTTTCTTTGAAGCTCTTTTGAGTTTGTTTGAAATTTTCTGAGATTAATTCTTGGATTTTTGCAGCACGTCGGCAGATCTTTTCGTATTCTTGGAGCTGGTTTAGACACTCGTCACAGAGAGCAGCTTTTGTTGTTGGTGGGAGGTCAAGTTTGAGTCCGACGAAGGATTCTGGAAGGAGAAAGAGATTAAGTATTGAGAAATTGAGATGGTTTAATGATCTACAGCAGTGGTAGTCAACCTTTTTGGTGCAAGTGCACACTTGGTGGGAAGCTTTGACTGAAACTTTACAAGGCGATAGGTTTTGTGTGCCGCAGTGGTTGACCTTCACTAATCTTCAGGAATGGATTTGCTTTTTGGACAATGGACACATTAAGTGTGGCTTAAAGACCCTCGATCAGTCCCCAGAACTTACCTATGAATTTATAAATTGGTTTTTGTGAGAAATTCGTTGAATCCATAATTGATCTAGAGTTTGGCTTTAAATCAGTTCCACAGACAAAACAGTTGTTTTGTTTCACAATCACTTCTGTTGTGGACATTTTTATGTTTTTTGGGGAGTCTTTTGCAATATTTTTAATGATTTTGGCTAAAATTGACTAAGTTTTGGTGATTAAATGATTAAATATTCCATTTTTACAGAGTTCAAGCACAAATTTTGATTTTTAAAACTTTATTTTTCACTTTTTTGAATTTTTTTCTTGATTTTTCGTCAATTTTCCGGTTTTTAAGTCAAATTTCCAAACTTTTTAAACAAATCCAGTCCAAATTACACAATTAAGTCCACAAAATCTCAACAAAATTCCACAAAATTCTTCTTCAATGCCACAAAAAACATTAAAAATTCCTCGAAAAACTTTCAATCCAAAAAAATTCAAACTCGTCTAAAAAACGTAAACAAAAAACTTTTCATCATCTTCAAAACTTCCCCTCCGTCCAATTCAACGACTTTCAATGATTTCACAAAGATTTAAAAAAATTGTCGTCGAAAAATATAATTTTTTTTTTGGTAAACAAAAAGTAAGAAAAAATTGTTTTAGTGAAAATTTTTAGTTGAAATGAATAAAGTTGTAATTTTAAATTGCGACAATTGCTTTATATGCAATGTGTATCTTGGACCGTTTCGGAATAGCTTGAATTCGAGCACGGAGGACAGTGATAAGCCGATTTATGAATTGTTGGGTAGGTGATGGAAATTATTTTTATTTTAAGGAGTTCTTTGTGGTTTTGTGGGTTTGCTGAGGTTTCTACTAAGTTGTGCACAAATAGTGAAGCTAGTGAAGAGTTATTCGTGATAATTGAAGCGATTTTGTGGATATTTGTGTCAAACTTGAACATCAACATAGTCTACACCTTTTAAGTTACACAAATTATTAAGATTTTGAGATTATTGTGGATTTCTGTGAGTTCCTTCATACTTTATCTGGGTCCTATAAAGTTATGTACATAAATAATTGTATTAATAAGCAAACTACAAGATCCAGCTCAACATTTCAATCAGAATACAAAAATTTTACATTGTAGTCTTCAATTCAAACAGCCTGCAAGACAAAAAACAAAGCAGATGTGCAACAGATACTATGTTATACCAGTTTTCCATGATCAAATGCCTTAAAAACAAAAATTCTGATATTAAGGAGTCTTCACATTAGAATTTCCATATTCAGGTGGGTTCACACTAGAATTTCTTGGTTCAGGTGCATTCACAAAAGGTTTAATTAGTTCAAGTGCCTTTGCATCATGTTTTATGATTTTAAGAGACCTTGGACTTGAGTTTTTTGAGATTCAGGTGCCTTCGCACTAGAATTTCCATATTAAGGTGGATTCACACTAGCGTTTTGATGTTCAGGTGACTCTTAAATAGTATTGTGTGGTCGAGGTGCCTTTACACATTCAAATACTTGTTGGCACTTTAAATCCCCATTACGTTTTTGTTGTTCAGGTAGATTCACACTTAATTTTCCAGGTTCAGGCTCATTTACAATAGGTTTATCAGTTCAGGTGCCTACGCAACATGTTTTATGATTTTAAGAGACTTTTCACTTTAGTTTTTTGAGATTAAGATCCCTTCACACTAGAATTTCCATATTCAGCAGGATTCAAACTAGCGGCTTGATGTTTAGGTGCCTCTACAATAGTGTTGTATGGTCGAGGTGCCTTCACATTAGGTATTTGGACGCACATTAGATGTGCATAAGGTTTTTGGTGTTCAGGTGGATTCACACTAAACTTCTCATGTTAAGTTACATCTACAATAGCTTTGATTACTTCATGTGCTTTTGCACTAGAGTTTCTGGGCTCAGCTGCTTTCACACTAGAGTTTCTTGGTTCAGCTGCTTTTACACTAGAGTTTCTAGCTTCAAGATCTTTCACACTTGAGTCATTTATGTTTGAGTATCTTCAAACTACAGTTTCTGGTATTTATGTGACTTCACACAAGAATTTTTGAAGTTAAGGCGCCTTCACAATAGACTTCTGATGTTCCAATACCTTCACACTAGAATTTTTTGATATTCAGGTTCCTTAACACTAGAGTTACTAAGGTTCAGGTGTCTTTACAATAGAATTTTGAGATTCAGATGCCTTCACATTAGAGCTTTTCATCTATGTTATACTAATGTTTCTCTTTTCTATTTTTAGAAACCCTCATCAACATCCGCATCACCAGAAAAATCCAACACGAGTCATCAGTCTGTCAAGAATGTTTCCTAAAAATCGAAAAATACAATAATCTACAAAGGGAATGTTACGACATCCAACAAACACTCTACGATCTCTACCACAACTTTCACTTAAACCAACGACAATCAGCAATGGATTGCAATGAGTTCTTAGCAGTTAAAATGGAAGAATCCACAGATCCAGTCGTCAAAATTCGCTGTCAAAAGTGCAACAAATCATTCAGCAATATCCACGAGATGGGCAACCACAAAGATTGCAAAAAGTCAAATACGACAAAAATTGACAATCAAAAAATCTCAAAAACTTTCATTAAACATGCTGGCAAGATGGGACTTAACTACGACTACGAATCATTCCAAAATGCATTCTTTACAGATGCTGAGAAGGAGGCATCTGGTCGACCAGTCAATAAGAAGCCATTGCCACCGTCCAAAAAGAAATTTGATGAAAAAATATCAGAAAAATTCAAAAGAATGGCAAAATCGAAAGGAATTAACTACAACATTGATGCCTTCCATCGTGCATTCTTTACCGAAGGCGAAATAAACTCAAAAAATAAGAAAAAGGAACCGACATCGCCAAAAGTTCAGTCAGGACAGAAGCAATCACCACAAGCATCAGCAAAAAAGAAGCAAGTCGCTAAAAATTTCGTCAAAATTCTCGAAAATGACGGCATCAACTACAACCTCGAGACATTCCAGCGTGCATTTGGATTCACTGAGGATGGTGAGTACAAAAGGAAGCTGAAGCGACTCCAAGACAGAGAAAGTGAATTTAATCAGCAGAAAGAGAATGGAAGTGTCAAATGTTCTTACTGCGACGAGCGATTCTCATCCCGAGCATTATTTGTTGAGCACACGAAGATCCACAAGCCAGCTAATGAGTTCCACTGCGTTGACTGTGACAAGGACTTTAAAACGAAGAATTGTCTCGCATTTCATGTCGCGTCAGATCATGAACGGAAGAAGACTGGACCATTTGAGTGTCCAATATGCTTTAAGACTTATCCTGATCGAAATGCCTTCCGTGCTCATTATTACATCCATATTATGGACAGGAAGTATCTTTGTGTTAGATGTGGTGCCAATTTTTATCATAAAAAGTCATTTGAAATGCATGTGTTGATGCACGACGATATTCGACCATTTGCTTGTGAGATCTGTAATAAGGCATTCCGTACGAAAGGAAAGCTGAAGATTCATTTGAGAGTCCATACTGGAGAGAAGCTCTATGAATGTCCACATTGTCCTGGAAAGAGATTTAGACAGAAATGGGGAATGGATTTACATATAAGGAAGACACACATGAGTGAAGTTCAGAACTTGGTTCAGTGTAGGATTTGTGGTATGCAGTTCCAGGCAAAGTCTAAATTGAGGCAGCATTTGGCTAATGCACATGAAGTTGCTGACACTAATGAGCCATTTAATATTGGTGATGATGATTAGGTATGGAAGGGGGATGTGGGGTTGGGTTAGATGGAGTGGGGTAGAATGTATTGAGTGATATTGAATGAAGAAGAGGTTTTGATGGAACCTAGACAAGGAAATGTAGACATTAAGACAATTCTGAGGCAAAGGGGGTCTGAAAATTGAAATGTTGAAATATAAATCTTTTTGAAAAAAAATGTATCCCACTTGAGGGGGTCCGAAATCTATTCATACCACCCCCCTCCCCTCCCCATCTACCGCTCATTTAATTTTATAAAATTCTAGGTCTAAAAAATGTATTAAAAAGTCAGTCACGCATGCCAAATTTTAAAGATTTTTGAGAATGAAGGGGGAGGGGGGAGGATGGGGAAGGGGTGGGGGGTAATATAAGTGGTAAACTGAAAGTTTGGAAAGCTGGAAAATAATCAATCACTTTTAAAACTCTAAAATGATTTTTTTCTGTCAATAAAGAAAAATTGTAAAAATAATTATTAAAAACTTCTTAATAAAATTAATTTGAAAATTATTAAAAAATTTATTACATTTTTTTATTGATTGAAATACCGAGGCTGTAAACCCAGCATTGATAAAATAATAGAAATGGCATAAAATCAGGAACGTTGAACATTTTTCTAGGAAGCGTCCACTTTGATGACTAGATTTTAAAATTGCCATTCTCAAGAGCTCATCTTGGAGGTACCACAGAACTAAGATTGTCCAACACTGGACTTGAAACCCATAAAATCACACATTATCAAGCAAAAAGCTACAACTAATTCAGGAAATGTCAAACAAATTCAACAACTTTTTACTTCCTGTCCAAAAATTTTCTTAATGCCCGCTCAAAGCTTCAGAATCAGTCTCAATCATGAAATTCACAAATCTACAGCAATTCATAATATTCATCCTAATTTTCAAACTCAGCCCATCAACATCCATCCAAATCACAGACATTGACTGTAACAGTCCATTCAAAAACTTTATTCATCCATACGAGTGCTGCTACTATCCAACACTGTTCATCAGTAATACAACAGCTCATTCGTGTGTCAAAAAATGTACGATAAATAAAAATAAATTTTGTTGTATTTTCGATTGTGCTGCAAAAAGCTTAGAAATTTACAAAAATAAGAAATTTATAATGAAAAATTTAGTAAAATTTTATGAAAACAATGTGAAAAGTGAGTGGGAGATGTCGACTGAGAGGTGGATGCCGGTGATAAGACATAATGTTGCTGTTTGTGATAAGATTAGTAAGTTTGTGCTATTTAAGTTGTCAAGTTTACTATTTTAGTGGTCAAGTTCACTATTTTAGTGGTCAAGTTCACTATTTTAGTAGTCAAGTCAACTATTTTTGTGGTCAAGTTTACTATATTAGCATTCAAGATGACTATACTAGTAGTAAAGTTTACTATTTTAGTGGTCAAGTTCACTATTTTAGTAGTCAAGTCAACTATTTTAGTGGTCAAGTTTACTATATTATCATTCAAGATGACTATACTAGTAGTAAAGTTTACTATTTTAGTGGTCAAGTTCACTATTTTAGTAGTCAAGTCAACTATTTTTGTGGTCAAGTTTCCTATATTAAAATTCAAGTTTACTATTTTAGCAGTCAAGTTTACTATTTTAGTGGTCAAGTTCACTATTTTAGTAGTCAAGTCAACTTTTTTTGTGGTCAAGTTTACTATATTAAAATTCAAGTTGACTATATTAGTAATCAAGTTTTTTGTATGGTCAAGTTGACTTTTTTGAGATTAAGTTTACAATCTTAGTAGCCAAGTTTACAATTTTAGTAGTCTAGTTGATTATTTTAATAGTCAAATTTACTATTTTAGTAGTTGAGTTTAGTTTTTGTGTTCAAGTTGACTATTTTAGCAATCAAGTTGACTATAGTAACATTCAAGTTGACTATTCAAGTAGTAATGATTACTATTTTAGAAGTCAATTTGACTATATTGGTAGTCAAGTTTACTATTTTAGTATTCAAGTTTACTTTTTTAGTAACCATTCAAAAATATCCAATTCCAGTTCCCCATTCAAAATGCACATACGATCCATGTGAGACACCATACTACATCATGAACATCATCAGCTGTGTCTCAAAATTAAACTTCATTTACTGTCCAACATTCATGCACAATCATCAATGTGAAGAAACTTTAAATTTTGTTAAGAACTTAAATAAATGTGGCGAGCGAATTAACGGAAATTATTTCATCCATGCTGACTATTATGCAACACCGGATGGAGATAAGGATATTGAAAAGGAGGCTGAGGTGTAAAAACGAGAGACTGAAAGTGAAAATTGATTAATTATTGATGATTTTTATTTTTTTTAACTTAATAAATAAATCCAGTTGAATTAGTTTGAAATATTTTTTATAACCTCAGAAAAAAATCCTAACCTCAAAATTTTTTAAAATCGTCAACCTTTTCAATCTTAAGCATTCCAACTTCATCTTTAGATTCCCTTTCATTGTCCATAGAAATTGTAAAAGATTCCCGATCAGTCTTCTTTGTAATTGAAACATCAAGCTGCTCAATCAGCTGCCTGTAAGTTAATTGATCAATATTTCTAGCCAACAACAGAAACAGGAACCAATCTCCAATGTCTCCATGATTAAATACCGACTCAAGTATATGAAAATCAACGATTCGGTTTCTCATCCGCAATGTTTGAAGTCGAAATTGTGGGCTGCTGCAAAGGATGCAACGGTAGATGATTGAGAAGCCGGTGACGACTGCAAGGAACATGTACCAGAACCAGAGGATGATGTAGATCTTCTCATTGATTATGTTGAGAGGAAGAATGCACAGTGCTGGAATATGAGAAGGCATTGATTATTAAATTCACACAATTTAAACCCAAAACTACTCACAATCAAACGTCTGAATCGACCCAGATGCGCCATACTTATGAAATATGCACTTAGTCACTTTTGGAAATATCCTAGTCATTGGATCCGTTCGATATTCCGAATCCATTTCAGTAAATGACAGCACCTCAGTTCCATAATTTGAAAATTCATAGTCTAAAAATCGATCAACAAGCCAAATTTGCACAACAACATTCACAAAGTTGAGCATCTCGCATATAAAGAATCGAGCTGCGTACCATTTGTGGAAACGGAAGTTATCTTTTAGGTACATTGTGAGACTCTTGAGCTGCTTTGTCTTTTTTTCATCTTCCAGGATTGGATTGTTAAGGTCACTGACGAGATTGCGGACGCGATTTGATTCCCAGATTTTCCAAAGGTAGTGAGGAACGTAGAAGCACATTGCTGGAAGTAAAAATGAGAAAGAGGAGTATTAGGGAATTGGGGTTAATTAAAAATGATGTTTGATATATTAGATGGAGCAGAGGTGCATCAAGGGTTTATTCACATATTCCGTTATAGACTATGGGGCAAAATAAAAAAAAATCGGACATTCACAAATATTTTGGAAAGTATAGCTATAGAAAAAATGATTTTTAAACCCCTTTTCCCCTCTGTCACAAAATTGTCACAGATGCCATTACCCCCCCCCCCCCTTTCCTTTTGACGTCCAATCAATTGTTACCAAAAATTATGATTTCCTTTTTGTGAAATTGGATGTAACCAATTTCCTGGCCCCCTTCACCCCCTCCTCTGTCACAAAGTATCACAAAATCTTAGACCCCCCCCCCATTATCTTAGACGTCATAAGTGAACGACTCGCAAAGAGCAGAAGCTAAAGCAAAATCATCGAATTTGAACATATTTAAAACTTGCTAGGGTTTTTGGAGAAAACCTTAGTTTACTAGCCCCCCCCCCCCCTTTCCCCCAACCTTCTTCCCTCACCTTCTAATGAGTGAATTAATAAAATTAAGCTACGACCAGAGTAAGTTGCCAAGTTTTGCGCTTGAAACTAGGATCAGAGCTGTCAAACGCTTCATATGAGATCCATCAGGCGCGTAGCCAAGTGGTAGATTTGGGGACAAATCCCCCTTTTTCTTGAGAAATTTCTCCATTTTGCTAGAGTTTTTATAAAAAAACTCGAAAAAATCTTCACCCTCCCCCTAAAACATTTCCATACAAAAAAAATATTGTCCCCCCTCTTCAAATTCCTGGCTACGCTCCTGAGTTCCATATATTCTTTCTTATGACAGACATCATTTATGAATAACCCCTTTGATTTTGCAGCAACTTTTAAGAGAACAAATACTTCTTTGAGTCGAATTAAGTATCGAATAACTGAAATATCAGCAATAAAGCGACAAAAGCAAGTTATTTATTGATATTTGACTAAATTATTATGAGTTTAAGTATTATTAATTTATTTTGATTCTTTAATTGATTTAATTAAGTGGATTTTTATAATAAAAGCTAGATTTGGGATTTACTGTTAAATTAAGAAGGTCTAAATGGGGTAGCTAAGCTATGTAGCTTGAAGAAATTATCACAGCTGTCAGTTTCTGGATTTAGACTTGCTCTTCTTCTTCACAAGACCTATCCTCAAATAAAGTATTAAAGAAACTAGTTTAGCTACCAAAAAACACACTTCAGAGGCTACATCCTTCATCACACTTTAAAATTCAAGCTCAATTCTATCATAAACATATCAACACAACAGCTAGTCACAATCTAAGTCACTTGACCATTTATTGTCTTTCTCTAAAAGTTCATGTTTAGTCTCTGAAATTTGACGAGAGTTTGACGACATGTAAATTATTGTAAACACGTGCTGAATGGATCAAGTTCAAAGATTCATTTTCTGGGAAATTTTACTATTGTTTGAGATTAGAGACTTTTATGTTGAATTATGATATTTATTAGGTGTGCTTAGTGATGATTATGATGATGAGAAGTGTAGATTAAGTTGGATTTTAAGGAGTTGAGGATACTAGTGTTGGGAAAGGTGAACAGCCAAACAAACAGACAGAACTGAATGAAGATTCAATGTTAAACTTTATTCACAGCTACTTCTTCCATTTATGCTACACATTTTGCATAGCTTTGCACATAAACACAAAATTATTCCTGGGAATTCATATTGACACCTGATCCATTTCTTCTCAGCAGTGATTACTCATCAGACCAAGTTTTATAAATAAATAATAAGAAATAAACTTGAAATTTCTAAATGGGAGTCGTTCATGAATGATGTTAATGACAAAATTAGATTTTTGAGGCTTCATTCAAGTGATTTTTATCAATTTTTGACAATTAAATCTTCACAAAACCTCGAATAAGTCTCTTAACCCACACCAAACCCCCACCAAGCCTCTAAACCCACACTAAACCCCCACCAAGCCTCTAAACCCACACCAAACCACCACTAAGTCTCTAAACCCACACAAAACCTTGAAAAAGTCTCTTAATCCACACCAAACCCCAACCAAGCCTCTAAACCCACACCAAACCGCCACCAAGCCTCTAAACCCACACCAAACCACCACTAAGTCTCTAAACCCACACCAAACCTTGAAAAAGTCTCTTAATCCACACCAAACCCCCACAAAACTCCAAACCCAACTTACCTTGAAAAAACAGCATAAACACAACCCATTGATAATATTTGTGATACTTTTTTTCATGTTGTCCATCAACGTAACTTCCAACACCATCATGAGCCACCTCCTCACCAGCAACTCGATCCAATTGATGTGGCAACGTAAAAGTCGACTGAATCCAACAATAAGTGTCCATAACTTTTTGCGGAATTTCATCTGTAATGCAAGTTATTGGATCGCCAAAAAATTGCTTCGCTGTCACCATTATTGAGCAAGCCATGAGTAGGCAGACGGTCGCTTTATAATGAAGTTGGAATATGTGATTATCGATGCAGACTTTGTTGAGTTTGATGAGAGATTTGACGGATTTGAAGAGGTCGAGCATTTTTTAATATTTTTTTTTTCTAGTTCACAATTTTTTTAATTTTTAATTCCACTAAAGTCGATTACACAACAGCTTCATAATAATATCCGCAAGTTCAAAAAATTCTTTTTTTTGCTGAATCCACAAGAATTATATTTTAAAATTTTAAAAAAAATTACAAGACTTAGTGTTGGCAGTGCAAATGAACCCGATCGACTAAAGTCATTACAGCAGTTCTAAGGAGTAAATAAAGAACTTTTTTTGCATGAAATTTGAAGCTTTCGCTCATTAGAATGAGTTGCTTATATATGTGAAGTGAGCATTAGTATGTTGAGTTTGAGGATCTGATGGATGTGCTGACTGAAAAGCACTTTGTAGATTATTTTTGTTTTAATGGTCAAAGCTTGATATTAAAATAATTAGATCTGAAGTTTCTCAATTTTTTCTTATGCCGCATTAAGGTGCAATTGTAGATTCTAAGACTTTTTGGCGGATGTTTTGACTTTCGATAAAAAAAAAACGGCTGTGGAATTTTTAAAAATAAAAAAAAGCTTTTTTGATTTGAAATTTTAAGCTTTATGCAAGTGGTTTGTCTTGTCTATTTGTTTTAAGGACCAGGAAGCTACGCAAAATTGAACAAACACATGAGGGGGGGGGGGGGATGGGGGGAGGGGGAAGGGGGGGGGGGGTTGACCTCCAAAACTAAAATCAACTTTTTTTTTGTAAATTTGACAAATAAAAGTTATTTAAAAGTAAAACCAGAGGGCAAAGTCGACTTGAAATTTGTATGAAGTCGAGTGAACTCAAGTCGACTTTTCCATACAAAATCCGAGTCGACTTCGCCAACTGAGTAAAACTAATAATCAATCATTAACAAGTATTGCATTTTTCTTATCAATTGTAATTTTACTTTTATTATAGACAGTTAAAGCTTGTGTGAAAGTAAAATCAAGATAATTTTTCATTTGTTGCAAAAAAAATATGGATGAAGATTTATTTAATAAAATTATAATTGAAAAAATGACGAATTTTGTGAACAGTTTTTCATCGGTGGATTACGAAAGGAATTTTTTAAGATGCACTTTGAATGATAAAATTGCTAAATTTTTAACTAATGAACAATTAAAAGGTAAAAAAACTAATAAATCGAATTTGATTACGATCAACAAATGCGCATTTAGCTTGCATAGAGTTGCACTTTATGTCTAATTTGAAATGTCGTAAGTACGGACGAGTACACTAACACACAGACATCAAAAAAAAATTAAAATAAATCATTTAAAAATAGGAAAAAATAATTACTTTTTATTATCACCTGTGAAAATTTAGTTGCAATGACTGAAAGTAAGGCAAGTGCATCTCAAAAACTGTATAGAATCTTTAATGAACTTAAACGTGATCATGCTGAATTAAGATCAAAATATGAGGCCATTGTGAAAAGACAAAAGAATTGAAGCAGATGATTGTACGCAACAAAATTCAAAGATTGACGGATGACGAGCAGATTTAAAATTGGCTCAAAATCTGCAAAAAAAAATTAATTTTATTAATTTTATAAACATTAGAAAAATAAATATTTAAATTTTCTTTAATAAAATAGGTGTTAAGCTTTGTCTTGGATTGAGAACAACAGTTCATGAAAATAAAATGACTGTTGATTCTTATATCTGATCTAGTCCTGGTCCATAGTATTTAAATCAGTAATCTATCCTCAATCCTAATCCAATTTCGTCTTCAAAAACCCACCGGCAAAACAACAAACTACCTCAATAAGATCATAAAATGCCAACATCAATCTCAATAAATTCCAAACATATTAATCACCTTGCAATTTTGCCGATGTTATCAAACTACCAAATCTCTGCAATCAAACACAAAAATATTTACAGCATTTATCGCAATTCTATTGAGTGACTCAGCTCCCAATCAGAAGAGTCCAAAAAAATTCATTAATTTACCATGTGAATCATGACTTTATTGATAAAAATCGATGACGATCTGATTAATATTTTTTTTGTCACTATCTTATCATTAATCTGCTTAAATTTTGTATTTTGAGGTGACTGCTGAGTTCGTTTGCTATTCAGTTTTAGTTCTGGTCTCGAAGTAGACAAAAGTGCAAATTACAGTGAGAAAAATTAAAGGGTTGGCCGTAAAAATCGGGAATATATTTAATTAAAAGTGAATAAAATTATGAAATTTATCGCAATTTTTTGCCTTATCGCGGCAGCATCTGCCCAAAATGTAGTTCCAACAGAGTTCCTTGCTCAGATCTTCCGTAATGAGACAACGCCAACTCCTCAACAAAACTTCCTCGCACTCGGTGTCATGATTAATCAACGTCACATTATCACAGTCGCTCACGTGCTCCATGCAGTTCCAACTGATCAGCTTCGCGTTCATTTACAATCAGCAACATTCAGAGAAGCAGTTGATGTCCGTGGTGTTGATGTCGCAATAGTTCATAGTCAATTCCTTATTGCCAATCCACGTGTCAATAACATTGCCATCCTTCGAATTCCATATTCAGCACTCACATCAGTCACAACAAGACCAAGAATGTTGGGAACATTGACACCACGTGCATGTCGTACCTTCATGTTCCCTGGATGGTTTGGTAATGTCGTCACAACTGACATTAATGTTACAGCAACAGACTGTCCACCAAATACACCATTCTGCACACCAAGATTCCCATTAGGTCAAACTATTTCATCATGTACAGGTGTAACTGGATCTCCAGTCATTTGTGAGGATGGAAACTTTGTTGATGGCATCAATATCGCTGAGATGGACTGCGGTGACATGGCATTCCCATTACAAGCACAAATGTCATTCTTGAGCATCCACGAGCATGTCAATTGGATCATTTATCATTCAGATGCCAACATTAATTCCAAAGTTTCAGTCATGTTAGTCCTTTTGGGGGTTGTCTTTGGAAAGATTCTAATGTAAAGGCATCCGGGGAGCTTAAAGGATTTATTTTTAATTTTACTGTATTCATGATAAGATTGAAAAAGATTTCTTGTGACTGATAAGATAAAAAGTTAATGAAAAAATCATGATTCTTGTAAATCTGGTAGAATAAATATCAAAAAAATGTTATTTTTTTCTATAAATGGTTTTTTGTTGTTTTATTGGAGCTTGATGAGGTTTATGTGGATTAGGAACGAATAAAGATTTATTTTGATAACGAAAATTTGGCGTTTGTGAATTTTTAATGAGTTTTTTCAGTAGTTTTGTCATCAAATTTGGCTCTGGTTTGTCATAGCCAACAGGAAATGCTTGGTTTGATGGTTCTAGGTTCAGCTGATACTCTAAAAGTCCTTATAGTTTCACTGGTTGTGTGTTATGCCGAGTGGCTGGTTTCTTCAATTCATTGTATTAAGATATCACTCCAATGGACAGTTTCTATGACTATTTATGTAATCCAAGCCATAGAATCCAAAATCTAGCAAAAAACATGTCTTTAAAGAGCTTCTTTAAGAGCTCAATACTGATGAATCACAAAAAATAATTGTTGACCTTAAACTTTTTCATCCAAAACCCCCCACAAATATGCGCATCATTTTTTATTGAAGATTAATGTCGAAAACCTTTAATCCCATAGGAATTCTAGCTGCATCGCCAAAGCGCAAATGATAAAAATTTTTATCTACAATTCCAGATCGACATTTGACAAGATAATGAGGATTAATTTGTGATTACTTAGAACATGATATTACTAATTCAATATTAAGGTATGGAGAAAAACAAAGAAATCCTGAAAAAACATTGAGTCTTTGAATTGATCATTGCTGACATCGTGTGTGTGAAGCTGGCGGGAACAGGTTCTCAGAACAAGTTGAAACTTTGTCAGAATTACGTCCATATTACGTCCATTTACGTCCCGTAATTACATATTTTCGTCCTACTTCCTACTTCCATAAGTGCCAGATAAAGATAGAAAGTAATTAAAAATCTCCATTTTTTTAAAAAAAAATAATTTTTGTGCGTCATATTCTGAAAAACAGTTTACTGTCTTCCTCAAAATGGCGCACGTCAATCTAAAATGACTCAAGTCAAGTCAAAAGTACTCTTTAGGCGCGTAAAAAGGGGGAGGGAGTGGGGGGTTGAGTGACAAATCCTCCTAGCTACGCCCCTAGTGCTCTTCAATGATACTCTAAAGCAGTGTGGTCAGGGGCCTAGCCAGGAATTTGAAGCGAGGAGAAGGGAAGGCATTTTAGGAGGTTAAGATTTTTTTATAAAAACCCTAGCAAAATGAAGAATTTAAATCCTCTACTTATCATAATCTGAAGCTGTTAAAAATATAAAAATGACTTTTACCTCACACAATAAACCATGTTCAACACAATGATCAAGTAATATCCAACAACTTCCTGTACAACCAATCTAATTTGACTTTTCAAAAATTGTTCTTTTACTTTTCATTTATTGAAATCATTTTAACTATTCAACATGACGTTAAAGTTGATTCTGCTGTTTTTAATAAGCTTGACTAGCTTTGCCACATCACAACCCAACTTCAACATTTCAGCATTTGACAGTCAGCTTCATGACATTTTTAATGGATTGGTTCAAACTGAGACGAAAGTTGGAAGCTTTTTGAGTAATTTAAGCAGCTTTGTAGGCGATGTAAATTTAAAGTTAAACAAGTCACGACTTTATATGGAACTTAGCCATCTTCAATTGGTTCTACAGCTTCAAAGCAGCATTTGGAACTATGAATCATATCAACAATTGACAGGCTGCAGCAATGTGGCATCAAAAATATCAGAAATTGAAGTCGATTTGATGAAATTCGCAGATTTTGTGGATCGATTGGAACTAAACATGACTGAGCTGTACCAAAGGAACTTACGTGTCACTTACGAATTAATGCTGAGGCCTAAGCAGATGGAAGGTTCACAACAAGATGTTATAGACATTATTATGAATGTAAATGAGGCAATGGTTCAATATTTGTTCTACATTTTGCAGCTTCAAGTCAACATCAAGTACGAGAAGTCAATAGCTTCAAATTTAAAGCTTTACCTGAAACATTATTGTAAATGCAGAGATAGTACAAATGACGTAGCTCAAATGACTGAGAATTCACCATCTATAGACAATATGGAAGCTCCTCTTATTGGCAAGCAAGCTAGACTTGTATCTGCAGCTAATAATACCTTAAGTGAAGCACAGAACCTGACAGAATCCAAAAATGTAACTGGAAAAGCAAAAGTTTTGACTAGAAAAGTGTCAGCTTTATGCCGAAAAATAGGAAAGTTTGAGGACTTAGGCAATTCCACTTCACTTGCCACAAATTCCTGCTCAATTTTGACAAAAAATCAAAACTTTCTAATCTATCGCAGGTTCCGGTACACACAGGCGTTGTCATTTGTGTCAACTAGCAGTTCTGTCCTTGGATTCTTCAGAGAATCTTTTAAGGATATATTGAATGGAACAGCTAAGCAGGAATTAAAGTCATTTAATTCATCCTTTAATGTCCTTGATAGTGAGCTCAAAAAATATGCAACGGAACTGAAATATCAATTGTCGTCGTCCGGAATACTAAAAATTATTCGACAAAATATACAAACTATTTTATTGTTCTGTGGATGTACAGCTGCTAGAACTGAAACAACACCAACTGGTATGACAACGACTAAGGCACTGGCAACTACAACAACCTCAACATCATTAGGAACCAAAACAACGACTAAATTGACGACTTTTGGAACAACTTCAACATCCAGTAAATCCATGACTACCTCAACATCCACTGGATCTCCGACATCTAATAATCCTTTATCGACTGCAATATCCAAGACACAACCAACATCCAGCAGCCTATCAACAACAACACCCAAAATCCAACCAAGTTTACCAAAAACCTCAACTTTAGCGCCCTACTCAAATCCAGCATGCAGCTTCACAAAAACTCTTTCTGACAGAAATGGAAATTACATCAAGACAGCCTGCTTAATCGAAACTGCATCTAATGGAAGCTATGCCAATTCAACATGTCAAGACAATTTCATGCAGTTGATGGCTGTTGATTCCAACATGACGCAAACAGCTTTGACTATTTTCGTCCAGGAAACTTTATCGGAAGGAACTTTTTGGATCAATGGTGGAAATGGAAGTGATATTTGTAATTTTATTGCTGTTAATGGAACTGGACCAACTATAAATCAAACTAAATGCAGTTGGTACCAATATTATAGCATCTGCGAGTATAAAGATCCGAAAGTTCCAGTAAAAGTCAATTTTGAACCAAATCTCGATGCTTGTGGACTTGTCCTTCCGATTATGGGCAATGACTCTTCTAGGTATGCATGTTTTATGTCCTACACAAGATCATATGATGACTCAAGCTACAACTGTATGCTTAATGGAATGGAAATGTTCAAAGTAGCACCAATGTCAGTTGTTGGAGATCTAAATGACTTTTTTGTTAGATTTTATGGCAAAAATTCGGGTGTTGTTATGTGGATCAATGGAACAGCTCAGGCTGGAAGCTGCTCATTCTTGGATGGAAGCAAAAATCCGTTTGAAGTTGCTCGAGGTGATTGTGATCAGCTTTATTGGAGTATTTGTGAAACTGCTTATGATGGAACTTACTAAGGATATGTTGTATAACGGTTTGGGGTCTGGCTTGGTTTATGTAGCATTTTTGAAGCATTAAAATAAAATCTGCTGAATTAAATATCTTTTAAGGCTTTTACATCCCTTAATCTGCAGTTCTGTCTTTTGTGGCTGGTTTCTATGGATCTTTGGATTGCCTTACCTTAGTCAAAGCAAAATTATATTCATATCCAAGAGTTAAGTACCAACATTTCGGTTCTAAGGTAAGAAAACCGGCGTAGCTTTAGGAACTATCCCAAAAAATCTATCAAAATCGTCAATCATGTTGACATATTATTTAACCTTCATGCCAGCAAACCCAACAGACTTAATCAAATTCCACAAACTTGTCAACAACGTCCGGTACCAAAAGTTGATCAAAGTTTTTAATACTTTTCTAATTTAGTTCTCATTTGATCGACAACTTTTGACCAAAATGCAGAAAATAATAATTTTATTAAGCTTGGCTGGCGTTGCCACATCAAAAAATCCTTTCAACATTTCAGCATTCGACAGTCAGCTTCGTGACATTTTTAATGGATTGGTCCAAACTGAGACCAAAATTGGAAGCTTTTTGACTGATTTAAGCACTTTTGTTGGCGAAGTTAATTTGAAATCAAATAAGTCGTGCCTTCGTATGGAACTAAGTCATCTTCAGTTGCTTCTACACAGGGGCGTAGCCAGGGGGGGGCCATAGGGGGCCCGGGCCCCCCCTACGAAAATCTGATAATTGTTTTATTCATTATTTATAGAGAAGAACCAGTTAATGTAGAGGAAGTGATGAAAGAAATGTCAAAATCAGCACGAAAAATCAAATTTAATGTATGAATAATGAATTAAATATTTAAACTTATGAAGAATGAATATAGATTTAGGGATACAAAATAACGGTTTTTTAATTTACGAAAATGGGCCCCCCCTTAAAAATTTTCTGGCTACGCCCCTGCTTCTACAGCTTCAAGGCAGCATTTGGAACTACGAAACTTATCAACAATTGACAGGCTGCAGCAATGTGGCATCAAAAATATCAGAAATTAAAGTTGATTTGAAGAAATTTGCAGATTTTGTGGATCGATTGGAACTGAACATGACTGAGCTGTACCAAAGGAATTTACGTGTCACTTATGACTTAATGCTGAAACCTAAAGAGCTTCAAGTTGCACAACAAGATGTTATGGATATTATATTGAGTGTCAATGAGGCAACGGTTCAGTATTTGTTCTACATTTTGCAGCTTCAAGTCAACATCCAGCACGAGAAGTCAATAGCTACAAATTTGAAGCTATTTCTGGTAAATTATTGTGAATGTGATGAAAATGTCTACGGAGTCTCTAAAAACACCAACCAACACTCATCATTAAATTCAATGGAAGCTGCATTACTTGCTTGTCAAACTAGAATCACTTCTGCAGTCAATGTGACCTTAATTGAGTCACAGAAGCTAGCCACATCGAAGAATGTCACTAAAAAGATGAAAATTCTAACCTCAAATTTAGAAATTTTCTGTCAAAAAATGAATAGAGTCGATGACTATAGCAATGCCTCAATTCCAATCACGAGTTCTTGTCCTGAGCTGATGAATGTGCAGAATTTTTTGACTTACAGGCACTTCCACTACACACAAGTTCTGTCTATGTCTATGACCAACACTTCTATTTTGATATTTTATAAAAATTTGATAAATTCAATCATTTCCGATGGCAGTTCCCAAAATACAAGCATTCTCAGTGCAGTTTCGAACCTGGAAACGGAACTAAAGAATTACACAGACGAACTAGCTGTTCAGCTTTCGTATTTGACAGAATATTCAAGTGTAATGAGAAGAAATGCCATGATTCTGCGTCTATTCTGTGGATGTAAAGTTCTTGAGCCTAAAACAACAACAAGCACAACCAGGAAGTTGACATTCACTTCTGCAACATTTATGACAACTCAATTAGGTCATACGACGAAAAGAACTCCAAAGACAACCAAAAAGAAGCTTGTAACATCCACGACATCAACAACATCAGCAACTACAACATCCAAGCTATCGACATCACCAAGAATCACTCGTCCAACCGTACCAAAAATAACAACATTGCCGCCATTTTCAAATCCAGCATGCAGCTTCACAAAACCTCTTACTGACAGAAATGGAAACTATATTAAGACAGCATGCTTAATTGAAACTGCATCTAATGGAAGCTATGCTACTTCCACATGTTTAGACAATTCCATGAAGTTGATGGCTGTTGATTCCAACATGACGCAGACAGCTTTGACTATTTTCGTCCAGGAAACTTTATCTGAAGGAACTTTTTGGATCAATGGTGGAAATGGAAGTGATATTTGTAATTTTGTAACTGTCAATGGAACTGGAGCAGCTATAAACAGAACTAAATGCAACATGAATCAATATTATAGCATCTGCGAGTATAAAGACTCTAAAGTTCCAGCTAAAGTCAGCTATCCAAGAAATCTTGATGCTTGCGGATTCATTTTTCCAGCTACGGACCTGATTAACGATGATAATCCAAGATATGCATGTGTAATGGCTTACTTAAGATCTTACATTGATTCTAGTTACAACTGCATGCTGAATGGAATGGAAATGTTCAAGATTGCACCAATTAAAGTAATGATGCCAATGAATGAGTTCCTTGTTAGCTTGTTTGGCAACAGCTCAGGTGTCATGATGTGGGTCGATGCTCCTGGTCGAGTTGGAAGCTGCTCATTATTGGATGGTGGCAAAGTTCCATTTGCAGTTGCTGATGATGACTGCGATAAGCTTCATTGGAGTATTTGTGAAACTGCTTATGATGAAAGCTATTAGAAGATCAAGTTTTAATGAATTTTTAAAATTCAAAATTTAACGACTTTCTAGAATTCAAATTTTAGCGAGTTTAAAAAATTCAAAATTTTAGCGAGGTTTCAAATTCAAATTTTAACGGGTTTAAAAATTCAAATTTTAACGGTTTTTTAAAAATTAAATTTTAACGGGTTTAGAAAATTCAAAATTTAATAATTTTTTTAATTTCAAAGTTCTTTAAATTGGATCTATTAAGGGACTGTTCACTTATTACGTAACGCGAAAAAATGACTTCTTAGACCCCCCCCCCCTCGTAACAAAATTTGTATGAAAAAAAAATTTCCTTGTTTGAACCGTAACAAAATCTTAGACCCCCCCTCCCCCTAAAAGCGTTACGTAACAAGTGAATGGCCCCTAACCTAAATTGAAAACTTAAAAAAAATAAAGTTCTGTTTCCGAAATCGCTTAAAAAGAAATAACCGTCAAAAAAATTCAAAAATTTGCTAATTATTTACTAATAAGTCACCAACCCCTCTCAGTTCCAAAACAAATAATGAAATGACACAAAAATAAAATATAACAATGGAAGTGAACGTGAAAGAAGAGCTACAGTTTGACACTTTAGAGTTCCTCGAAGAATCTGTCCAGTGCTGTTTACTATGTCCTGATATTAAGTCCATTCTCAATTCCCTTGCAGATCATGTTAAGAAATTTCATTACGATGGTAAGAATTGGAGTTGGTTTTGAGATATTTTGTGGGGTTTTGGATGTGATTGATATTGATTGGATGAATCAGCCTTAACTGAAGTGGGGTGCTTTTCAATAGGAGTGAGCTCAAGATTTCATGTTGGTGGTTTACGTTTAGAGCTGTATTGACAGCTTTCTGCCATACCTACTCTTAGCCCTATACTTAACCATAGCAAATACCTAACCCTAACCTATACCTAACCCTAACCTATACCTAACCCTAACCTATACCTAACCCTAACCTATACCTAACCCATACCTAACCCTAACCTATACCTAACCCTAACCCGAACATACTATATTTAACCTTTCCTCTCTACTTTCAGCCTACACATCAATCCAGAGCCTCACCACAAAACTATGTGATTGCAATGAAGTCCTACAGCTCCAAATCCACCTAGTCAACCACCTCATTTCCTCAGTAATCTCAAAAGACACGAAACTTGAAGCACTTACAAATCCCATCGAATATGACAGCCTAGACATCGAAAAGGCAAAAGACATTGAGGATGAACCTGAATCATCAACAGAATCAGATATTGAAGATCTACTTCCAAAAACAACGAAAAAACGAGGTCGAAAACCAAAACAATTAAAACTGCCTGAAAATGTGCCCAAAAGTACATCAGCATCGTACCTTCCGCCAATAAGGCACAGCCAGTTCATGACTGAGCCACAATTTCCGTGTGACTATTGTCCAAAAATTTTATACACAAAAAGTGGCTTGTCTAAGCATTACAACATGATGCACAATCCAGATAATAAGTTTAAATGCACAAGATGCTCGGCTGGACATTGCAATACTCTCAAGAATCTACATGCTCATATGAGGGCACACGAGGATGTTCGATTAGATACAAAAGTATGCAGGAAATGCGATAAAAAGTTCCAGACAGAAAAGCAACTTTATCATCACATGCTGCTGCATAGAGAGAAGCTACTCGAATGTGATCATTGTGGGATGAGATTTAATATGAAGCAGCCACTGCAGAAGCACATCTTCACCCATTTTGACATTAAAATTCACCGAGACAATGAAATAAAGAGTTTGTGTGAAATTTGCTCAAAATGGGTGACGTCATCGAGAATGAAAAGACATTTAGGTACGCATTTTACAGACTGCAAGTCAACCTACAAATGTGACCATCCAGGATGTGATAAAGCATTTACAGAAGTCAGGAATCTCCAAGATCATCAAAATATGCACAAAAATTTAAAGCCTTACGTCTGTGAATTTTGCAATATGGCATTCAGGCATAGAGCTGCTTTAAGACAGCATAGGATGAGACACACAGAACCTGAAAAGCACAAATGTGAAGTCTGCATGGAATGTTTTGTGACAAATCAAAGTTTAAGGAAGCACATGACGAGACAGCATCAGGATGTTGGGAAGGATGTGAGGTCATTTGCTTGTGACTATGAAGGATGCAATTCGATATTTAAGTACGAGGATTTTCTGTTCAGGCACAAGAAGGATGTTCATAATCGTGAGTATTGGGATTATTTGAAGGTTAGGGGAGGGTGGGGGAGGAATTAGTTGTACCTCCCAAGAGCATTTGTAGCCGGTGATTAATTAAAAATTTGAGTCACCTTGCAATTCTGTATGAATCTTGATGGTCATTTTCGTGTTGCCTGGGGTAATGTCTATGTCTATGTACCCCGGGGGGTCAAAAAGTTTTTTTTTTTATTTTACCCATAAATTATAATTTTCTTTGCAATGAATTTTTTCTGGAGGGGAGGGGAGGGGGGGGGGGGGGGGGGGGTCTGAAACCTATGAGGGGTCCGGAACACCCAAAATAAAGAAAAAATTAAGTTTTTTTATTTTTATTTTACAGCAAAACCTCAAATCGAGAGACAGTGTGAACATTGCAGCTATACAGCACACAACACAAAAAACTACTTCCAACACATGAGACGGTCACACAACATAAGGAAGCGAATAAACAATCGAGTCTTTCCAACATCAGCTGCTTTGGAAATTGAGGGTGGGGAATATTCATAAATTGTAGGAAAATAAAACAATTTTTGGACATAAAATAACTAAAAAAGTTAATTTGAAAGGAATCAAAAACTTGTTTCCAGCACAACGTTCGTAATTTAAGAATCCATGAAATGCTTAATAATGAAAATTAAAGAATATTTTCAATAATCCCCACAATCCAAAAAATGTCTGTACAAATCTCATCAATTTAATAGTCAGCAATTCCAACAGAAATCCAATAATTGAAATTCCACACGCACACAGCCACAAAACAAATCCAAAACTTAAATCATCGATTGTCAAAAATTTTGGATTTTTGTCCTCAATTGGCTCGTATTTCTTGAACAGCATCATGGTATAATAATCATTTAAATATTCAGGAATTCCTGTTGGTACTATTTTCTCTAAAATTATATTAAGATGTCTGTACATAAAGCTATTATGTTTTGTATATAAAGCTGCTGATGATGCACTTTCTTTAAAATTTCTAAGCCTTACAGCAGCTCCTTTACACAGAGAATTATACGTCACATACTGCATATCCTCAATAAAAAATGCAAGCTTTGCACTTGAGTTGTCGTAGGAACTGCAGTAAATATCAAGAATGTCCAAACAATAGTTAAAAATTTGGACCTTCTTCCTGCAACACAAATTGATGATGTAGATCAATGAAATAGCGTAGGTTAGGTATAGGTTAGGTATAGGTTAGGTATAGGTTAGGTATAGGTTAGGTATAGGTTAGGTATAGGTTAGGTATAGGTTAGGTATAGGTTAGGTATAGGTTAGGTATAGGTTAGGTATAGGTTAGGTATAGGTTAGGTATAGGTTAGGTATAGGTTAGGTATAGGTTAGGTATAGGTTAGGTATAGGTTAGGTATAGGTTAGGTATAGGTTAGGTATAGGTTAGGTATAGGTTAGGTATAGGTTAGGTATAGGTTAGGTATAGGTTAGGTATAGGTTAGGTATAGGTTAGGTATAGGTTAGGTATAGGTTAGGTATAGGTTAGGTATAGGTTAGGTATAGGTTAGGTATAGGTTAGGTATAGGTTAGGTATAGGTTAGGTATAGGTTAGGTATAGGTTAGGTATAGGTTAGGTATAGGTTAGGTATAGGTTAGGTATAGGTTAGGTATAGGTTAGGTATAGGTTAGGTATAGGTTAGGTATAGGTTAGGTATAGGTTAGGTATAGGTTAGGTATAGGTTAGGTATAGGTTAGGTATAGGTTAGGTATAGGTTAGGTATAGGTTAGGTATAGGTTAGGTATAGGTTAGGTATAGGTTAGGTATAGGTTAGGTATAGGTTAGGTATAGGTTAGGTATAGGTTAGGTATAGGTTAGGTATAGGTTAGGTATAGGTTAGGTATAGGTTAGGTATAGGTTAGGTATAGGTTAGGTATAGGTTAGGTATAGGTTAGGTATAGGTTAGGTATAGGTTAGGTATAGGTTAGGTATAGGTTAGGTATAGGTTAGGTATAGGTTAGGTATAGGTTAGGTATAGGTTAGGTATAGGTTAGGTATAGGTTAGGTATAGGTTAGGTATAGGTTAGGTATAGGTTAGGTATAGGTTAGGTATAGGTTAGGTATAGGTTAGGTATAGGTTAGGTATAGGTTAGGTATAGGTTAGGTATAGGTTAGGTATAGGTTAGGTATAGGTTAGGTATAGGTTAGGTATAGGTTAGGTATAGGTTAGGTATAGGTTAGGTATAGGTTAGGTATAGGTTAGGTATAGGTTAGGTATAGGTTAGGTATAGGTTAGGTATAGGTTAGGTATAGGTTAGGTATAGGTTAGGTATAGGTTAGGTATAGGTTAGGTATAGGTTAGGTATAGGTTAGGTATAGGTTAGGTATAGGTTAGGTATAGGTTAGGTATAGGTTAGGTATAGGTTAGGTATAGGTTAGGTATAGGTTAGGTATAGGTTAGGTATAGGTTAGGTATAGGTTAGGTATAGGTTAGGTATAGGTTAGGTATAGGTTAGGTATAGGTTAGGTATAGGTTAGGTATAGGTTAGGTATAGGTTAGGTATAGGTTAGGTATAGGTTAGGTATAGGTTAGGTATAGGTTAGGTATAGGTTAGGTATAGGTTAGGTATAGGTTAGGTATAGGTTAGGTATAGGTTAGGTATAGGTTAGGTATAGGTTAGGTATAGGTTAGGTATAGGTTAGGTATAGGTTAGGTATAGGTTAGGTATAGGTTAGGTATAGGTTAGGTATAGGTTAGGTATAGGTTAGGTATAGGTTAGGTATAGGTTAGGTATAGGTTAGGTATAGGTTAGGTATAGGTTAGGTATAGGTTAGGTATAGGTTAGGTATAGGTTAGGTATAGGTTAGGTATAGGTTAGGTATAGGTTAGGTATAGGTTAGGTAAAGGTTAGGTATAGATTAGGTATAGGTTAGGTATAGGTTAGGTATAGGTTAGGTATAGGTTAGGTATAGGTTAGGTATAGGTTAGGTATAGGTTAGGTATAGGTAAGGTCTAGATTCGGCATAGTATGTACTTACCAAGCCTCGTCTCCATGAATAATCTGCATCAGCTCAAGTAAATGACCCTGATCGCATGTCAAAATCTTGTAGTTTCTTTCAACCAGATCCTCAATTGTACTTGGCGGTGGCTTCCTCATATCCGACGTCATAAACTCAAACAATTCGCTTTGATAGCAAGTTCGGAAAATCAGACAAAATCCAATAAAAAGCATAAGAATGAAACGAGGAACTGACGAGTCTGGCAGCTTCATTTGTGAAATTCCGAAGAAAACTTGAAGAACATTGAGACCTGGGGTCATTACTTCTCGCCCAATGATTAAGCTTTTTATTGAGTTGGTCAAGAATTTTGCCAAAAAAATCACCAAGAAAGCAGACAGAAAAGTAATTAGCAAGAGCACCCATGTGACGTCATCAAAAGGAAGCCAAAGCTTCTCATAATTCGTGTAAAAATCACTCGGCGTTGCAGCTATTACGAAACTTGATTTAAATAACAATGAGGTTTGAAAGCCAAAAGACTTGTTAAATGGTCCAACTAGCAATTCAACGATTGGATTCTTTTCATTTTCGATGTATGGCTTTGTCATGTCTTCACTGACTTCAAGTTTGAATTTCGGTGTAAAATTTGCAATTTTCGATGTCATTTTGAAGAAATCAACAAAAAGACCTTGTGGCTGCTCTTCTTGAGATATTAAGGACATGACATGCTTACAATATGACCGATTTTTAAGGATGCAGTCAATAATTTTCTGATTTCTGTTGACAAAGTTAAAAAATGTTCCAAATTTTTCAACCAAAACTAGTTCGCAGCCATGAAAGTTATGAAATTTGTAGTAATTCCTCAACGGTGTCTTCCATCGCATTGTCTGCTTATTCATACTGTTTATAGTCACTGGATAAGGCTCATTGCAACGATTCTCATTGAAATATTCTTGAGTAAAAAATGTTATGTGATATTTTTCATTCCGTATGTAGTAAAAGTAAGCCACAAGATCCACGGTGTCAAATTTAAACTTTCGATGTGTTGGAATCAATTGGATGTCTTCGTCAACATAAATCAGAATTTTCATGTCTACTTTCAGCTCATCATGATGATAACGTGCTGCATCTCTGAATGATTCTAAAGTATCGAAATCCAGCATGAAGACAACTAATGGATGTCGAACAGAAATCGGTAGATTAATAAAGATTTCCTGGATATTCCTAAGATACACTCCAATACTTCTCAAATTCATTCTGTATAAAAACTGATAAATGACGTCACTGAGGTGATCTGATCTTTTTCCATAAATAAGAATTTCAAAATAAATCGATTGTTCGATGAAGAATTTTTCAACAAGTGACGTGACTGTAATTGCTATCAAGTCAATGTTTGTGGCGTGATCTGAACAAAATGTTAAGCTTAATGATGTCAATAATGTTAAAAATTTAATTAATTTCATTGTTTTCCCGTTTAAAATAAAAAATTATTAATTTATTTTTCTGAAAAGTTTAACAAAATTTTCCTCAAGATTTCCAGTTTGGTTTCCAGATCAAATTCCAAATTGGAAAAATTGTCCAAAACAGAGAAGGAAGAACCAAGAACCAAGAACCGAAAACCAAGAACCATGAAACAAGAACCATGAAGCATGAAGCATGAATCAAGAACCAAGAACCAAAAACCAAGAACCAAAAACCAAAAACCAAGAACCAAGAACCAAGAACCAAGAATCATGAAGCATGAAGCATGAAGCATGAATCAAGAACCAAGAACCAAGAACCGAAAACCAAGAACCGAAAACCAAGAACCAAAAACCAAGAACCAAGAACCAAAACCAAGAACTAAGAACCATGAACCAAATACCAAATACCAAATACCAAGAACCAAGAACCAAGAACAAAGAACCAAGAACCAAAATCTATGAACTAAGCTCTAATCCTTAAATACCACTTCAACACTTCCAAAATTCCAAAAACTCCAACAAAATTGTGAATCGACATTCTCATTCTCAATGTCATCAATTCCAACAAGAATCCAACCACTGAAATTCCACACGCACACAGCCACAAAACAAATCCAAATCCTAAATCATCAACTGCTAAAACTTTTGGGCTTTTGTCCTCAATTCTATCAAACTTCTTGAAAAGCAATGATTTATAGTAATCAAATAAATATTGAGGAATTCCGGCAGGTATGACTTTATCAAGTGTGGCACTTAAATGTTTATGAATGATGCTCCTATGTGTTGTAAATAAAGTAATTAGAGAAGTGTCACTTTTAAAGTTTCTGAGCTCAATAGCAGTTCCATGACACATTGAAGCATATGTTGAGTATTGACCGTTGTCTATGAAAAATGCAAGTTTAGCACTTGAATTGTCAAAGGTGCTGCAGTAGATTGTGAATATTTGAGAGCAATCGTTGAAGATTTGGACGTTCTTCCTGAAAAACATGAGGAATTAGATTTTACAGTTGATAAAACTAATGAAGCAAGAACCAAGATCTAAGAACCAAAGAACCAGAAATCAAGAACCAAGAACCAAAAACCAAAAACTAAGAACCAAGAACCAAATACCAAGAACCAAGAACCAGAAACCAAGAACCAAGAACCAGAAACCAAGAACCAAGAACCAAGAACCAAAAACCAAGAACCAAGAACCAAGAACCAAATACCAAGAACCAAGAACCAGAAACCAAGAACCAAGAACCAGAAACCAAGAACCAAGAACCAAAAACCAAAAACCAAAAACCAAAAACCAAGAACCAAGAACCAGAAACCAAGAACCAAGAACCAGAAACCAAGAACCAAGAACCAGAAACCAAGAACCAAGAACCAAACACCCTAGAAAAAAGTACCAAGAACCGATATGCATCCTACCAAACATCCTTTCCATGAAGTATCTCCACCAATTCATCCAAATCTCCCTGATCACATGTCAGAATCTTATAATTCCTCTCAATCAGATCCTCAATTGTACTTGGCGGTGGCTTCCTCATATCTGTCGTCATAAACTCAAATAATTCACTTTGATAGCAAGTTCGGAAAATCAAGCAAAATCCAATAAACAGCATGAGAATGAATCGAGGAACTGACGCGTCCGGCAGCTTCATTTGTGAAATGCCAAAAAAAAATGTGAATGACATTGAGTGCTGGTGAGTGAACAACTCCTCCATAGAAGAACAGCTTGAACCTTTCAGGTAGGAAATTAAGGATGAAAATGACAGCAAAAGCAATAAGAAATGTCAGATACACGAGACTCCAGGTCTGGTCATCAAAAGGCAGCCACAACTTCTCATAATTTGTGTAAAAATCACTCGGTGTTGCAGCTATGATGTAATTTGATTCCATAATGAATGGTGTTGGATATCCAATGTCTTTGTAGAGTGATCCAATAGTTAACTGAATGACTGGATATTGTTCCTTAATATTGTAGAATTTCTCAATGTCTGTTGGAAGTCTAAGCTTAAAAATTGGTGTCAAGTTTGCAGACTTTGATGTCATTTCGAAGAGATCAACAGCAAGTCCTTGTGGCTGTTCATCCTGTGATATGTAGTACATGATGTGGGCGCAGAATGGGTGATTGTTGACCAAGCAGTCAATTATGTCTTGATTTTTATTTTTATAATTAAAGTACGGTCCAAAATTTTCAACCAGAACCAATTCACAGCCGAAAAAGTTCTGATAAATGTCATAGTCAAGCAGTTGAGCCTCCCATCTCATGGATCTCTTATGATAAACATCGATGATGCCTGGTTCAGGTCGATTGCAGCTATGCTGATTAAAATATTCCATTGTGAGGAAGACGACATGATTCAACTCATTAAGGATATAATAGCAATGATCCAAGAGATTAGTGCTGTCAAGTATGAACTTCTGGTGACTCGGGAGTATTCGGATATCCTCGTCTAGATAAATGAGGATTTTCATGTCTGAATGAAGCTCGTTGTTAAGCTTTGCTGCATTTATGAATGATTCTAATGACATTTTGTTCCTCATAAAGACTATTAATGGACAGTCAATAGACAAATGTCGTCCCCAAGAATGTTTCAGGTACACTGGATATTTATTTTTATTCATTCTGTCCAAAAATCCACTAATGACGTCACTAAGGTGATATGTCGTGCCTCCATAGACAAGAATTCCAAATCTTATCGATTTTTCAATGAAGAATTTTTCAGTTATTTCTGTAATTGCTGTTGACATTGCCAAGTTGTCAGTAACTGATGGAACCAAAAGCTGATTTATACAGAATATTGAATTTATTGACAGAATAAGCACCAAGAATCTCATAATTCTTAATTTTTTAATTACTTCCTGTTCCAAAAATACGACGGCTAATTTAAAGTTCCACTCAAAGGTCATATTTATTATTGAAGTTCCTATTCAACCCACGTAAAGCTTCATTCCAAATTTTCCATCGTTCTAGGACAGTGATGGACAACCCATGTGATGCGGCACTCTAGTTTGGCACGAAAACAATGGGAAATCCCACGAAATGTATGCTGTGGTCATGTCTTACTACCAAGCTGAACCGTTGCATAAAAAGGGTTGAGCACCACTGCTGGAAGAGCCCCTCTCGTCCTCCATCACCAAAAAATTTACAATACACTCCTGATTTCAGTTCATTAAACTTCAACAAAGACTGTTCATGAAAGTTCTTAAATTTTATTTAATTTCAAGCTTAATAAGTTCAATATTTTGCAACATAGTTCCAATTGCTTACATCCAGGACACCACAGCACTAACAGAAGCAATCTCATCAATTTGTGAGACATTATTTATCGAAAATTCAATTCAATTCACAACATATGTTTATGGATATACAACAAGTCAAGAAAATGACGTCATTAATGGCTTTCTACGTCGAGTCACTCCAAAATTTCAAACTAGACTAAGGCACTTAAGGATCATCAATGTAAGGCACATGATATCAATTTTTGGATCGGCTGTGATTTTCATGCAAGACTTAGCAGCACTAGCAACATTCAGCATGAGCTCAAGGTTTGGCAGCAATTTTCCGTTGGATGTGAAAATTTTAATATTTTTATATGACGAAGTTCAGTCGGTTCCAGTGCCACAACCTTTCCAAAATGACTCTACAATGTTGCTTCATTATTTCTATTATTTAAGGAATGAGAAGGACATGATGACATTTTTTACAAGCGATGCCTTTACTTATGGACGATGTAATCACCCAACTTTGGTAGCTTTAAATGTGTTTGACAAAAATGCTCAAAAATGGCAATCAAAATTGGAAGGTCATGAAAAGTTTGACAACTTTAATGGATGTGAGTTGAAGTTGGTTGAACTTTGGAGTCAATTTTTGAGTTTTGAGTTCAATAGTCCAGAAATAATGGAGTGCATGACTGGAAACAGGAAATATGAAGAGTGTGTCGAGCTCTTGCGGTCTACAAATGAGAATATTGAAGGACTTTATGCTGAATTGTTTAAAATTTCATCAAAACGTAGAAATTTTACATCAAAACTTCAAATTGGCTTGAGAAGTGAGGATGAGTCATCAAAAATTCCAATTATTCAGCTACAGACAGTTTTAATGAATCAAGGGTCACTCTTTCCTATTGCTTACTTCCTCGAATCAAGCTACATGTTTGCTGTAACTCCAACTGATGTCTATTCAAATTATGAGAAGCTGTGGAAGCCTTTTGATGATGTCACGTGGATTCTACTGCTGATGACATTCATAGCTGCATTTATTGTCATTTTTGTGGCTAAGTTCCTGACAAATTCAGTCAGAAGATTCATTTTTGGACGAGAAGTTCTAACTCCAGCACTGAATGTCCTTCAAATTCTCTTTGGAATATCACAAATTAAACTCCCAGACTCGTCAGTTGCTCGCTTTATTCTATTGCTTTTTTTATTTTTTTGTTTGATATTTCGGACCTGTTATCAGAGCATGCTGTTTGACTTTATGACATCAGACATGAGGAAGCCAATGCCAAGGACAATTGAAGATCTAGTCACGATGGATTATACGATTATATCATGCAGACAAGGACATGAGAGAGAAGTCAGACACATCTTTGAGCATCTGAATGGGTATGAATGATATATTCAGGGGGGAAACAACTTGATGTGGAAATTTATTTTTCCAACTTTTTCGACCCTTTCAACTTTTTTCAATCGAGGATTAAAATTTGTAAAAAAAAAAAATTTCCCACCAAGTTGTTACCCCCCTAAAATATCTGATGAGTCTATCTCCTTTATATATTATTTTATAGCTCAAAAATCAAAATATATCAAGAATGCAACGAAATTGGACATTTGTATTGTCAGCATTACAACTCAGCAAGTCAGCGACTTGCATTCTTCATCGAAGACAATCAATTTCCAGTTTTCAATGCAATTTGTCACGGATCAGCACTTAAATTGAAGAACTTTCACTCATATCCATCATTGACGCCGCTGGTTACTGCTACAAATAGTTTCATGCATCGAACATTTAAAGATGTTATGGAAAGGCTTGTTCCTGCTGGAATTCCTCAACATTTATACGAGTATCAAGAGCTAAAGATGTTTAAGAAGTACGAACCTGAAAATCACAAAAATCCAAAAGTTTTGACTGTCAATGATTTATTGTTTGGATTTGTTTTATGGATTAGTGCTTGTGGGATGTCCATTTTTGGATTCTTGATAGAAATTATAAGTCTGAAACTGAGACTGATTTTTAGAAATTTTATAGGATTTATTGCCATTTTAAAGCTGTTGCGAAATGTTAGATTTGAAGCTTTTTAAAAAAAGGGTTTTTTTCCCATCATGTTGTTTTCCCCTTTGAACTAACTTTAACTTTGACACTAAAAGGAATAAGGAGGAGGGAAGAGGGGTAAAGGGGGAAAGGGGAAAGGGGAAAGGGGGAAAGGGGGAAAAGGGGAAAGGTGTAAAATGGGAAAGGGGGAAAGGGGGAAAGGAGGAAAGGGGGAAAAGGGGGCTCAAATCATTGGAAAGGGAGTTCAATCAAGAAAACTAATGCTCAATCAAGGATGTTGAATAGTTGAAAGTGAAAGAGGGGGTTTAACACTTAAAACCCCTCCAACCCCCCCCCCCCCCCCTATCTTCCCCTCCTCAGTACACACAATAAAAATCATCAAATTTAAATCACAAATTTCAATTTTATTTATTTTCAAAATATTTCTTCACAAAAGCTTCACATTCCTTCAATTTGTTCAATTTAGTGACTTTCGCATTGAATCTTCCATTCTTTCCATTTCCTTTGCCATCCAGAATCTTAGTTATTTCACCGCCCAGTGCATCAACATCCTCTGGACTTCCCTGCAGCACTAAACTTCCACTTTTTGAATCAATTCCATCAGAAATTGTGATGAAGAAGAAAATTTGACTTTTTGGCTTTGCGTTTCTCAAAAATGTGTTTGCAAAGTCAATTTCAACGCCGTCGCTGCGATGAAGGAAGTAATAAGGCTTTGGATTTGGTTGGTCGTTTACTTGTTGGGCTAGGATTGCTGCTAGCTCACGAGATAATTTCTGAATTGTCTTTTGAGAATTTTTGCCTGTTGTTTGGAGTTTTTTGATGAGATCTTTGTGGTAATCAGGTCCACCACTGGAATTAAAATGATTTTCATTAGAAACTAAATTGAATAAAAGTCGGACAAAATTCTGGGTTTGAAATAAAATCAGCCAAAAATCCATTTTAAGTTTTCCCGCTAAAATTTTATCACCAAACTTACTTCAGCAGCACATTCAAGTCCATCTCCCTCTGGTAAGCATCATCAAGCTTCTGAATAACTCGATTGCCAGCCAAAAAGTGCACCAAAACTTTTCCTTTTCCTTTCTCAATGCTCATCAGCTTGATAACTTGCAGCTGTGCTAAATTCTTGACATGAGTTCCACAGCACATGTTCGAATCAATTCCTTCAATCTTAATGACTCGAATGGGACCTGATAGGTCAACAGGAAGACCACGAGATGCACGAGTTACTTCATCACCAGCGTCTTCTGGTTTCTCAAAGATTGCAAGATTGACGGGAATTGCTTGTGATATGTAGTCATTGCAGAGTTTCTCAATCTTTTGCATTTCTGGTGTTTTGACGTCACCGTCGAGTTCAATGTAGCTTGAGTCAGTTCCTAGCCACCAAGCTGGAATTAAAGCAGCATTTGTTGGATATAGATCTTATAAGAAGCAGACCATTAACTCACCTTTAGTATTATAATTACATTCCCTTTCAAACAGTGCAGTTATCAAATGCTGAGCTGAATGTTGCTGCATGTGATCGTACCGACGTTCCCAGTTAATCTTCTGAGCAACTTCATCGTTCACTTTGAGATTAGCTAAAGGATCATTGTCATCACTTAGAATATGAATAGCTTTAGGTCCTCTTCGGATCACATTTTTCACTTTAAATTCTTGCTGATCAGTTGACTTTGTGAATAATCCTTCATCGTTTGGCTGTCCGCCACCTGAAAATATAGTTATGGACTAGATACGTTCTAGATAAAGACTATGACTAGGTGTAGATCAAGTCTAGGTACAGATTAGGTCTAGGTACATACCAGATCTAGGTAAAGATCAGGAATAGGTATAGATCAGTGCTAGATACAAACCAGTTCTAATAGAAACCAGTATTAGGTACAGACCAGGACTAGGTGTGGATCAAGTCTAAGTACAGACCAGTATAAGGTACAGACCAGGACTAAGTGTATATCAAGTCTAGGTCTAGATCAGATCTAGGTCTAGATCAGGTCTAGGTACAGACCAGTTCTAAGTACAGACTAGGACTAGGTGAAGATCAGATCTAGGCATAGATCCAGAAATCCAGATAATGCAGTCTCAGTTCAAATCTTTAATATCAAACACCACAAACCTTCAGGAAAGAAAACAGTATCAGCAAAAGTAACTTCAATTGATCCATTTTCAGTCTTTTCGATGCTTTCGACCTTCGTCGTGTATTCCTTTTGGAAACTATCTCTCTGACATTGAAACACCATTGCTGTGAGTTTCTGGAGTTTTGAATAAATAATGATAAAAAATGTAAATAAAGATTGAGAAGACTTTGAGATTTTTACAATTTTTTCAACTTCTCAGCTCAGTTTCAGATGATTTGTTGCTTGGTTTCGAAAAATTAGCTCCAATTGCTTCTAATTTCACCATTAAATTCACAAATCACCTCACAGCTCCTTCAAAAACTTGAAAATATCCCTCAAAAATATGTTTTTCACTCACCTCTCTCTCCACAATTTCGCCGACTGAAAAAAAATCTCTGCATCTATTTACATCTCATCCGCATCTCCTAACATGTCCTTTATTTACATCTAGTCACACGCCCCTCTCAATCATTAATATTTGCAAAAAAAAACTTTTTTTCATGTAAATTTCAAATTATTAAATGAAAATGGAAATTCCGATCAAAGTGGAGCCACTTTTTGACGACATTGGTGACATTCAGGATGCGATTCAGTGCTGCTTCATCTGCAAAGATGGTCAAAGTATTTTTAAGGAACTTTTAGAACATTTTAAGGGAAATCATTATGAAGGTAAGGATATTAGTGGTTTAGTGACATTTTTGTGGGGTTTGATGGGGGATCTTGAGTTTTGGAGGGATTTGGATAAGGTATTGGGGTAAATGTGGGTTCTGGACTGACATTGAAGCTTCTGTTGTCTAGAATTGGGAACAAAAATTGATTAAAATCATTTACATATCTTGTTAGACTTAATGTAAGGTACATTGGTGAATCTAATGTATAATTTTCCAACAAACTCACCCAAGGCTATGTCAATGGACCCACCTAACATACTTAAGTCTCAAAAACCACCAAACTTCACTCAAAAACAGCAATTTTGACTGAAAAGCTCACGAAATTCTCACTTTTTCAATATTCCAGACTACAACCAGCTCCCAAACGACTCAATCGTCCAACTCTGCAGCTGTCCAGACGCAATCCAACTCCAATTTAAGCTCCTCAACCACATCCTCTCAAAATCACTTCCAAAAGCTCCAACACAAGACAATTCAGATCTCAAAGAAGAAATTACAGCAATTTTCACATCCGAATCTGAGCCATCAGCCATAGATCATGTAAAAGTCGAACTTCAAGAGGATGACGACACAGACAGCAGAAGTTCAGCCAGCGAAAGCGACTACGAACCACAGCCAAAAAGAAAATCACCACAAAAAGTTGACAATTCAAAACGAAGAAGAAGAAAACGCGTGGAAGTTGAAGTTTCTGAGAGCTTTACAGTCAAATGTGACTATTGTCCGAGGCTGTTTACGAAAGTTCAGAGTCTGCAGAATCACTATGATCTCATGCATGATCCAATAAATCAATTTAAATGCTCAAAATGTGAACATGGACATTGCAAGACTTTAAGGAACTTAAACTCACATTTAAGGACACACGAAGAAGAAGAAGTCAGAGCAACAATGACTGGCGATTGCTCAAACAAGATCTGCCCAACATGTGGTAAGGAATGGAAGACAGATTTGCAGCTTTACCATCACATGTTGACACACAGGGAGAAGCTACTCGAATGTGATCATTGTGGGATGCGATTTAATATGAAAAATACTTTATGGCGACACATCCTGACTCATTTTAAGGAGAAAAGGATTAAAGACAAGTCAAAAGAGAAGCGAACGCTGTGTCAGTACTGCTCAATGTGGATATCCTTCTACAACCTCAAGAGACATATCCGAACAAGTCATTCAGAAAATAAGCACATTTACAACTGTGATTTTGAGGGATGTGGAAAGTCATTTACTGAATCACAGACACTTAAGGATCATAAGAATCTCCATTTTGGACTTAAACCTTATGTCTGTGAATTTTGTAATCAAGCATTTCCACATATCGCGACATTAAGGAGGCATAAGTACAGACACACAGATCCTGAGAAGTATAAATGTACAATTTGCAGTGAATGCTTTACGACCAGAAAGAGTCTGACTAATCATGTCCAGAGACAGCATCATGATGTCGGGAATGATGCTAAGCCGTTTGCTTGTACTGTAAGTAGATTTGGGGTTTGGATAGCTGTTGTAGAATTGTCATCGAACTATATCAGGGAGTTAGAAGATTTTGTTCTTTATAATCTAGCAACAAGAATAGCAACTAGATACTACTAGATGATACTAGACTAGCAACTTGATGCTAGACTAGCTACTAGATACTACTAGACACAACGTGACACTACTGAACACTACTTGACACTACTAGATACTTCTATACACTACTAGACTAGCAACTAGACACTTCTTGATACTACTAGATACTTTTTGATACTACGAGACTAGCTCCTAGATACTAGACTAGCTCCTAGATACTAGACTAGCTGCTAGATACTAGACTAGCTACCAGATACTAGACTACCTACTAGATACTAGACTAGCTACCAGATACTAGACTAGCTACTAGATACTAGACTAGTTACTTGATGCTAGACTAGCTACTAGATACTACTAGACACTACGTGACACTACTGAACACTACTTGACACTACTAGATACTTCTATACACTACTAGACTAGCAACTAGACACTTCTTGATACTACTAGATACTTTTTGATACTACGAGACTAGCTCCTAGATACTAGACTAGCTACTAGATACTAGACTAGCTAGTAGATACTAGGATAACTACTAGATACTACTAGACTAGCAACTATATACTACTAGACACTACATGATACTACTAAATACTACTAGATACTACTAGACACTACGTGATACTACTAGATACTACTAGACACTACGTGATACTACTAAATACTACTAGATACTACTAGACACTACATGATACTACTAAATACTACTAGATACTACTAGACGATACGTGATACTACTAAATACTACTAGATACTACTATACACTACGTGATACTACTAAATACTACTAGATACTACTAGATACTACGTGATACTACTAAATACTACTAGATACTACTAGATACTACTAGACACTACGTGATACTACGAAATACTACTATACACTACATGATACTACTAAATACTACAAGATACTACTAGTTTTTTTAAAAAAACCAACCGCTATTTCCAGATCGACGGATGCAACTCAACATTCAAGTATGAAAACTATCTACAAAATCACATGAGGGATGTCCATATAAAGAAGAGGAGTAGGATTAGGAATAAGGATAAACAGCATCAGCAGGAAGAGTCATCAGGTAGATTTTATGACTTTAGTGAGTCTTCAGTATAATAATTAGTAGGAAATATCTTTGAAATTAATAAAAATTAAATAAATAAATGCATTATTGAAATTTTTATGTCTTTATTGATATTAATCATCAATTTTAATTGACAAAATTATATTTTTATCATAGAAGACTCATCATATTATCCTGTGAATTTACGACGTTTTACTTCTGGAGCTTTAGTTGTCGTTATCATCTTCATTGAATCTTCAACGTTTAAAAGTTTTTCTAGCGGAACTGAACTGTTGGAACTAGAGCCTTTAAAATCACGATTCTCGATAATATTTGGCTTCTTTTGACATCCCTGCGTGTTAACATATTCAAATCCATCAATGCATGAACAGAATCGGATTTGATCTTTTGCTGCACAATTCTCATTAATCCCGCATGAGAAATAAATGCAAATTTTCAGACATTTCCCTGGAAACACATTGTTTGTTAAGTCACAATATTCATCATCAGAACAGTGATTGCTGTTGGTGCAGCCTTTAGTGCATTTGTTTGTTGTAAAGTCACAAAATTGATGATCTTCACAACTTTTATCGTTACTGCAGCCGTCCATACACTTTTTAGATAAATGATCACAAAATTCATCAGTTTTGCAGCTTCTGCTGTCTCTACATCCTTTAACACAGTCACCACTTCCATTAGCATCGCAGTATTCATCTTTCTTACAGTTACTGTGACTAGAGCATGGTTCTTTACAATTTGGAGGCATTCCAATAATTCCAGGTAAGCATTTACAGTATGGACCATTATGACGTTGGTACAGCAAATCATCTTTTTCGTCATGACACTCAGCATTCTTGCCACACACGTTTGACTCTGCTTGAGAGCATTTTGTTATTTCACCATATGCTGTAATTGATGAACAAAACAGGATCTGCAAAGGTTTTAGAGAAAAAAAAGTTTAATTCCTAAAATCAAATTATGGTCCGTAAGACTCCTTGACATCACTGGTCCTATATCAATAAGGACATGAGTTGTGTTCCTTTAAAGTCCTTAAAGATAAAGCTACTTACCAAAAATATCACTTTCATGTCTATTAATTCTCTAGTCCAATCAACTCAACGGTCTACGCTTGACTGAATTAACCAAGAGTCAAAGTCATTTAACAATGTGAATGATTAGAAATCTTTTATTGTTAACACCTGCGATGGTGCCAAACTAGATGTGTAAATTTTTGAATAGATATTTAGGCTGGAAAAGGAGCTTTGATCTCAAAAAAATAGCAAAAAATACCAAATTATTTGATAAAAAAATTAACAATCTAGTGCAGTGGTCGAAAACCTTTATGAACTTCGGCACATCTTGATGGTGAGCCACACACAAAGCAGTAGCCCTCTTTGTTGATTTGGAGGACCCCCTACGTAAGCAGAAATTTCTTCATTTTGCTAGGGTTTTTATTAAAAAATCTAATCAAACTAATGTGCTTCGGCACATAGGTTGGCTCTAAATGATCGAACGCAGTGATGGCTAACCTAAGTGCCGTCAAAAGAGATTGAAAATCCCAAGACCCCTATGACATGTTCGGTTTCGGTCATTGCTTACCACAAAAGGTGTACCGAAGAGCAAAAAAAGGTTGTGCACCACTGATCTACTAGTCCAAACAAGTTCCATTATCTTAAGCACATGCTTGCTATTTATTCTTTTGAGCCTATCCATTCCTAGAACTTGACGATACAATAATAACAGTTTGAAGTGAAAAAAGTTGATTTTCAGTTTTAGGTTTGAATGGTTTTGGCTTATCATAAAAAAGAGAGTCAGTTTGAGGACGTGACTCATAAGGATCAGTTGTATATGTCACTGGACAGTGACAACAGTTTATTCCATCAATTTCAGAGCATAGACTTGGGTAAGTGCAAGTATTTTCACAATTTGAATTAACTTTTCGATAATTTTCCTTTCTACATCCTTTACCTGCACTGTCGGGGATATATCCATCCATAAAGGTACAATACTTTTGATTAAATTGAGCCAAGCACTTCCCATGCGGTCCACAAGAATAAATTTCACAAATTTTCATACAAATTCTAGATTTTCGATCACAAAATTCATCTGAGCTGCACTGGAAGTCCACTTTGGATCCAAATTTTAAAAATCTCAGCAACAATTGAAAAAGTTCTCAAAAAAAGTTTCACAATAATTTCAAATCAGTTTGTTCCCGCACAATAATCAAAATACACTGTCAATAAAAAGTTTCAGTATCAAAACAGTCTGCATCTCACCACAAAAGTTTTCGCATCACCATTCCTTCCTCATTCCAACATACCTGAGAAACACAGAAGGAAAAAAAAACTTTCTCAATTGAATTTTAGTTCAAAAGTCACAGCAAATTGGATCAAATCATTCATTCAATCATCACACAGTCATCATGTCACATATGGAGATATTAAAGAAGGAACTAAGGAAGGAATTTCCATCAATTGATAAAGATTTACAGACTTATGTGGAAGGTTTGTGGAACAAGTTTTGTAATTTTTTTCAGTGATTTAATTAAAAATTATTTAATTTCTTTTTAGATGTTTTGGCATCAAGTGTTGAGGATTTTGAGAATAGTGAGGATGTGTATGAAGCTATTGGTGAAATCCTGCATGAAGTAGCCAACGATAAGTCAGAAAATGATATCCGCATGCTTTGTACGAAATTTCTCACAATTTTACGACCACACAGCAATGGAACTGAAAAGCCAGGCATGAGAAAGATTCTAGCAGCACCAGTGAATCTTGGTGATATGGCAGCAGAGCAAACAACAGACGTGTTTGATGTTCAGTCCATATGGATGCAGGGACGTAATGAGACATCAAAAGTTGATGCTAAAAAATTAGAGAAAGCTGAAGCGAAACTTCAACAGAAGTTGGAGAGACGTGAAGGTGCAAAGCCAACGACAGTGGCAGTTCCAGTGCTTCAAACAGCATCAGCATCGCAAGTTATGAGCAAAAAGGATACAAAAATGGATGCAAAAGGTCAATCGCGGTCAATGGACATCAGAATTGAGAATTTTGATGTTGCATTCGGTGACAAGGTGCTGCTCCAAAGTGCTGATTTGATTCTATCGACTGGACGACGTTATGGCTTTGTTGGACGTAATGGACTTGGCAAGACGACACTGTTGAGGATGATAAGTGGTAAACAACTTCAAATTCCATCACATATAAGCATCCTGCATGTTGAGCAGGAAGTTGTTGGTGATGATACAATAGCACTCGATTCCGTACTCGAATGTGATGAGAAGCTTAATGATTTATGGCGTAAGGAGAAGGAATACAGCAAAGATCCATCAAAGTCAAATGAATTGACGGAAGTTTATCATGAGCTTCAAGCCATTGAGGCTGATAAGGCTCCAGCACGTGCCTCAATTATTCTCGCTGGTCTTGGCTTCACAAAAGAGATGCAAGCTGCACAAACTAGAACATTCTCTGGTGGATGGCGTATGAGATTGGCTTTGGCTAGGGCACTGTTTTCCAGACCCGACTTGCTATTACTTGACGAACCGACAAATATGTTGGACATTAAGGCTATTATTTGGTTGGAAAAGTACTTGCAGAATTGGCCAACGACATTAATGGTTGTGTCTCACGACCGAAACTTTTTGGACACGGTACCGACTGATATTTTATATCTTCATACAATGAGGATTGATGCTTATAAAGGAAATTATGAGAATTTCGTCAAGACTAGAACGGAGAAGCTTAAGTCACAAAGGAGAGAATTTGAGGCTCAAATGGCTCATCGATCACATGTCCAGGAGTTCATTGATAGGTTTAGGTATAATGCCAACAGAGCTGCAAGTGTACAGAGCAAGATTAAGATGCTGGAGAAATTGTGAGTATTTTATATGATTGTGTGGGGATACTGAGAGGTTCTGAAGGGTTTTGTCAGCCATGATCTTATCCTGTAGAGCCCAATTGGCTTCCTGATTGGTTCTAAGTTGTCTAGATAATTCCCAGACATGTTCAGAACCTATCCTTAATATCCCAACTAGCCTCCATACCCAATTATATCAAACTTGCTAACAATTCCTTTCAATTCTTTCAGACCCGAACTCAAACCAGTCGAGAAGGACTTCGAGGTATCACTCAAATTCCCAGAAGTTGAGAACCTTAATCCACCAGTCCTAACAGTCGACGAGGTGACATTCAAGTATCCAACCGGTGATCGTACAATTCTTTGTAATGTGTCACTTGGTGCTAGCAGTGATTCACGAATCTGTATTGTTGGTGAGAATGGTCAGGGCAAAACGACCTTATTGAAGCTTATTATAGGAACTCTAACGCCAACTGGTGGATTCATAAGACATCATCGTGGACTCAAGTTTGGATATTTCTCACAACATCACGTTGATCAGTTAGAAATGAATGTTAGCTGTGTGGAATTGATGCAGAGAGAATTTCCAGGAAGGCCTGTTGAGGAATATCGACGACAATTGGGTAGTTTTGGAATTAGCGGTGATATGGCATTGCAGATTGTTGCTAGTCTTAGTGGAGGACAAAAGTCGAGAGTTGCTTTTGCTAAAATGTGTATGGCTAATCCAAATTTCCTGATTCTTGACGAACCTACTAATCAGTAAGTATTTTTATGAACAAAATCTTAAATTTGAGCAATATAACCTTAAAATTGAGCAACATAACCTCAAAATTGAGCAATTAAACCTCAAAATTGAGCAACATAACCTTAAATTTGAGCAACATAACCTCAAAACTGAGCAACTTAATCTCAAAGTTGAGCGACATAACCTCAAAAATCTTCAAATTTCCGAAAATTCTAACCTCAAATTTTACTTTTTCCTTCCAGTCTTGACATTGAAACCATCGAAGCCTTAGGAAAAGCAGTCAATAAATTCTTAGGCGGGGTGATCCTCGTCTCTCACGACGAACGACTCATCCGAATGATTTGCAAGGAGCTCTGGGTGTGCGGCAATGGAACAGTCAAAAGTATCGAAGGCGGATTTGACGAATATAGACGAATTATTGAAGCTGAAATTGAAGCTGCTGCAAGCAAATAAATCAACAAATTTAGCTTTTCAAATTATCTCAATGAATCCTTCTGTTTTTTTATTTAACTTTTGCAAGGAAAATCGCATAATTTATTTAAAAAATAAACTTTTTTTTCTGTTGTTGTTGAAATAAAATTTGTAATAATTTTTAATGAATAAATAATAAACAGCAATGGCATAAAAATTATTTTTGTAGAGTTAAATTTTAATTTAAAAAAAAATAGATTTCCCATCGAGGTTTTTGTCCTATAATGTTGTCTTCCCCTTGTATAGGACCGTGGTACACAGTTGAGACAACACTGCCTTAGTCTGACGTTATTACACCAAAGTAGACTGATTCAAAGATTCTAGACTAGACTCCACTCCCTAGGATAGGTTTTCGGACTTCCAGTCATACTCCAGTCATAGATTTCTCCTTTATAGTGTCTCAGATAACCTTAGAAATCGAAATCTGATCTATACTCCTTGATATCCATTGACTATCTTATAACCTCAGAATCATTTATGCCTCTTTAACTTCTTTAACTGCTTGATACCTATCCTTGCTCATGACATCATTCTTAAATTTATTGTTTTGGGACAGACAAGTCAAAGTTCAAGAGCTTGTATGAAAAAATTCAAAACAAATTACAATTATTTTTGAATGTTCTTAGTTTGCTCTTAGATTGAAAGCTTTGAAGACGTATTTTTGAGCATATTCATATAAGCTGATTTGTCAAATTTAGAGGATCAGCGCAATTTAAGGTTGAAATATTTGAAAAAATGAGATATTTTCATTTGTGAGTATGTTTCTCGAGCTTAGAGCCTATAGTGGTACTGTAGAGAGCACAGATTGAGATTTCCTACCTTATCAGCTTCCTCTCAGTCCTATAGTAACAATAGCTCACTTTATATAGTTCTCAGCAAGCTACAATTGACTACATCTATCATCCCACCATTCTAGATTCATCACATGCTTACTCATCATCAATTCATCCAACTTATCAACAACAACTGACATTAAATGTCATTATTCAGCTTCAAGCTACTTCATTTTAGGTAGTGTCTACGCCTGTCAAGTTGATCACAGTTCGCACATAAAAACTCGAGAATCAGCAAAAATTACTTCAGTCAATGGACAGCATTTGAGTGCAAAGACTGACATCGATGTGGTTGGTATTGAGGCTACTGGCATGGAAATTCATTATTTTCCCCAAAACTTACAAAATTTATACCCGAACTTAAAGTTGATTCATTTTGTGGCATGTCCAATTGAGGACATTTTTCAAGCAGATTTAAAATTTTATCCAAAATTAGTTTTTCTTTATATTGCAAGGTGCAATGTTGAGGTCCTTGAAGCTGGTTTATTTGATTTTAATACAGAATTGGAAGTGCTTGGGATTACTGGAAGTCGAATTCAGCATATAGACCCAAATGTATTTGATAATTTGAATAAATTGTCGAGTTTTTGGTTTGAGAATGTTCCATGCATTGAGACTAGCAATATTTATGGATCCATACCGAAAGTTAAAGCTGCAATCAAAGAGATTAAGACTAAATGTGAGGATATTGAGTTTTGGGCGTTTGGAGTTAAAATTGACAGCCTTAAAAAGCAGTCAGAAGTTTTAAGTTTCGAGGATTTTAAGCGAAAAGTTGAAAAATTTGAAATTGAATTTAAAAGCTCCAATTTCTCACAATTTCAACCACTAAAACGTAAGTTTGAGGATCTGAAACACATTAAAGTAATTCAATAAACTAATACCAAGAAGTTGGAACCTCCAAAGCTCCAAAAAAATGAAAAATTCAAAATAAAAAGAAATAAATTTAAAATTTATTGAAGAATTTTTTAATTTAATTTTAAGATATTCCTTTAATTATATCTATCGAGAGTTTCTTCGCTGACTCCACAGAAAGTTCCAACGGCGCACAGTTCAGATTCATGAAACTCATTTATGAGGACTAATGTGAACTCGACCCCGGCTAGCAATGTTATGAGCTAAAAATATTCAAAAATTGATTAGAATTTTCCTTTACAGTCCTGTCCTTACCCCCCCCCCCCAAACCCCCCTTCCCCCAGCCCCCCTTCTCCTAGCCCCTTTGCCCCAACCCCCCAACCCCCCCTTACCCCTAACCCCTTCATCCCATCCAACCCCCTAGACCTTTTCATCATCACATAACTCACCTGCAATCCAACAATAACCAACGAGCTCAACATAAAGTCCGCAACTCTCTCACGATACATCCTAACAACAAAGTCACCTTTACACTCCCTCATTGGCATCAAAAAGTACAGCAAAGCCACAACTAAAGCTCCAAGTGCCATCCACAAAAGAAAATGAAAGAATCTCATGACTTTCACAGACTTTAAAATCACACCGAGAGTTCCAATCAGATTAACTGCTGCCGTGGCTCCAAATATTGAAATTAGAGTGACTGGAAATACAAAGGATGCGTATGGACCATTGCGGACACTGTAGAGGTCGTACAGGCAGTAACCGAAGGCAGCAAATGCAACAATTGCACAAATTGTGTTGCAAACTTGAAAGAAAAACTTTTTGAATTGAAATTGTGAAATTTCTTTGACTTCTCTGGCTGAAATTTGGGATAAGTGAGATGCGTGGGATCCGTGGTGGGATGTGCGGGAAATTTGTGACATTTTTTTGAGGTTATGTTGATTTTGTGGAGCTTTTTGTTGCACAAATTTTAAAATTTTTTTACACAATTTTATTTGCAAGCTTCTGACTTCGTCAACTGATCGACTTAAAGTGATGCAAAAAAATCTAACCTAAGACACAGAAAGTCAATTTAATAAATTAATTGATCAAAAGAGAGAGAAAATGTCAGCAGAGTGGAATTTAAAGAAATACAAAAGCGAATTAGTAGAACATTTTTAATTTGTAGGCAAATAAAGCTTGGATGGCTTAAGGTTGAAATTGTATAGGTCCGGCTTAAAAGATTAAATTTGGTAATTAACATAAAATGGAGTTGGGGTGCATTCAGAGTTGATATAACCATTCAAGACATTTACGTGTTCTAGTTTAAGACTTGAAAATCAGGAGCTTATTGAACCATTATTAATAAATGACATCACAGGTAGCAGGGGGATGAGGGAAGGGTACACAGCTCCAGAACAGAGCTCCTGAATTAGAGTAGAGATTTTGACGCCAAACCCCAATCTTGCCTACTTCCCTGAACTCTCCTATCCTCAGTATTGATATCAAATCCACAGCAAACCTTGTCACAAAAAAACTATCAACCCGATCAAATTTCAACTCTAAATCACTCGTGTAAATTAATTGATGAGCACAAAAAAAGATGCAAAAAACGATCATTTAATGAATAAGAAAATTAGCGCATCAATTTACAAATTGAGTCATGCAAATTAGTGACCCCAACTGACACTTTATTTCACACCCACATTTTTCTGTTATTTCATTTTTGCATGTGTGCTGGGTGGTTGTTCACTTTTTGAGGTCTAATGTAATATCGACGGATGTATTAATTTAAACGATAGGGTAACAAAGAAGGGAGCACAATGGATATTTACTAATTCTAAACAGAAAAGAATCTTAAGTGTCGAGTCATATTTAAGCGAATCTGCCAGTGTGTGAGTTATGTATTTGTGACGCAAGTGGTTAAGCAAGAGATCGGATGTCTGTAACATTCTTTAGTGAGGACGTGGGTTCAATTCCTACGTCAATCATTTAATAGAATGTTGTCGTCATGACAACATAGGAGCAACAAAGCTGCATAGAATCGGGTTCTCTATTTTTTGAGGCCATTAATCAGTAAACCATCTGTTTACTAGGACAAAACTAGGGTTTTTTGGGGAGCAGGAATGCTCCACAACCATATATTGAGAGACAATGTGAAAAAGAGCAGAAAAGAAAGATGAATAGAGCTAAGTAGGATGTTACTAGATAGTCTAAGGAGCATAAATACTAAAGAGGACATAATAAGTCATCGATAAACCAAAGAGAATCCAAAATAGCACCAAAAATTCAATGTTGAGTATCAAGATCAAGAAACTCAAGAAATAAATTCCAATAACCTTGAACGAACCGGCATAAAATCATCAAAATACTCATCTTGAATTACTCATTTTTGCCTTACTGACCTCAATAAAAATAAAAAATTAATCAAATGATAACAATGAATCCATTCAATTCATCCAGAAATCCCACAATTGCTCTCAACTTTCCCCAGCCTCATGACTCATTACATTCAATTATTCCCATAAATGCTTACCCAACGTCACGCGCTGCATCTCATCATCGATCAATTTACATTTTTTTTATGCATAATGCTTAATTTTCGTTTATTTTGGGAGAATTTGACATTGAAAAAAAATATTCTTTTGTGAATGAAAGAGAGTCTGAGAGGAAATTGAGAGAATCTCGTAAGATTGCAAATCAGAGCGAGATCAGTCACATGAAATCATGTGCAATAAATTAATCAATTTTGACTTAAATGCTTCCTGATTTACTTGCCGTGAATATGTTGCATGTTTTTAATGTGGAATAAATCGTGTAAAATGCTTTATGGACATGCAGTTGATCTAATTGGGAAGATTTTGGGTAACTTGGGAACTTGTCGTTTTACTTTTGGAAACCTTTCAAATGTAATCTCTTTTTTCATCGAACTATGGGAACGGTTCTACTATCGATCAGAATCGCAGTGCCTCCAGATCATCGTGTAGTAACACATCGTTTAGCTGTAACCCTCTCAAATTCTTATTATTCACCAAACTATGATGCAAAAGCACAACAACTAATCCTATTGCTTCCTACATGCACAACTTAATATTCAAATTATTCCATCTAAGGTGTGATATTAATGATAATAAGTGTATTAATTTATGACCGACAAGTGATTGCAACCAGCAATTATGATACATTAATATCCAATAACTATCAATTTTAATCAATGTTGCTGTACTTATTGGCAGTTACTGAATGAATGTAATTAATTGAGATTGCATGCTGTAACTTAGCGTGAATAATTTCTAATTTATGGATTTTTAAGGGGGTCTGCTTAGGATTGAAAAATTATCTTTTAATATTTTTCTACATTTCTCGGCATTTTTAGCATTTTTAACATTTTTTCACAATTTTTCTCAGTTTTAACATTTTCAACATTTTTTTCACATTTTGTCACATTTTTCTCAATTTTAATATTTTTTCACATTTTTTACTTTTTTCATATTTTTAACATTTTTTCACAATTTTTCTCAATTTTAACATTTTTTTCACATTTTTAACATTTTGTCACATTTTCCACAATTTTAACATTTTTAACATTTTTTTCACATTTTTAACATTTTTTCACATTTCTATCACTTTGTCACATTTTTCTCAATTTTAACATTTTTTCACATTTTTTACTTTTTTCATATTTTTAACATTTTTTCACAATTTTTCTCAATTTTATCATTTTGTCACATTTTTCTCAATTTCAGCATTTTCAACATTTTTTCACATTTTCAACATTTTTTTTTCACATTTTTAACATTTTTTCACATTTTTATCATTTTGTCACATTTTTCTCAATTTTAACATTTTTTCACATTCTTTACTTTTTTCATATTTTTAACATTTTTTCACAATTTTTCTCAATTTTAACATTTTCAACATTTTTTCACATCTTTAACATTTTTCACATTTTTCACATTTTTCTCAATTTTAACATTTTTTCACATTTTTTACTTTTTTCATATTTTTAACATTTTTTCACAATTTTTCTCAATTTTAACATTTTCAACATTTTTTTCACATTTTTTACATTTTCCATAATTTTAACATTTTTAACGTTTTTTTCACATTTTTAACATTTTTTTCACATTTTTAACATTTTGTCACATTTTCCACAGTTTCAGCATTTTCAACATTTTTTCAAATCTTTAACATTTTTCACATTTTTAACGCTTTTAACATTTTTTCACATTTTTTCACATTTATCAAATTTTTAACATTTTTTCACATTTTTATCATTTTTTCACATTTTTAACATTTTTACACATTTCCAAAATTAGTTTTTAAGTCAGTCGTGGTCCCCTCGAGCAGCAACAACAATAAATATAATAATAATCACAAGATCTCCAATTAAACTGCATCTATATCAAACATGTTATTACACTTATCGACATCACTCACTGCCAAGACATCTAATTAATAATCACAACCGACACGACTTGCATATTTTGTTCAATAACCCAATTCGTTTGCATAACTCATTCACATTCTCGTGATTTTTTTTCCCTACATTTTGATGCAATAAATTGTTAATAGCTATAAAGTGTTGTGAACTTTACTGCGTTTTATTAGAAAAAGTAGGTTGTGAAAGAGATGAATGATTTGGACTTTGTTGTGGCTGAGGGGTTGATCTTTTAGTGGATCATATGAGCAAATGGTTCTGATTTCACTTTTGGCTTGAATTGTACATTTCGTTCTAATGCAATTGAGACGCAGCACCTCGTGTTCTAAGGCTGGGCCCTTTCCTCGTGATTCATCTTTTTGGATAAACCAGTCTCTAGTTGATTGATAAATTTTGAGAAAATTCCCAATTTTATGAAATAATTGAATGAATTTTTTATAAACAAATTGCATCCGTAGATGACTTTTAGACAGCACATCTGAAATCCCCAACTAATCTAATCAGTCTGAAAGATAAAAACAATTCAGTTAAGTATGAAACATTTTAATTTTCACAATGGTCTTTATTGGCACTTAAATTACAGCTTAAAAAAATCTTACATATCATAATACATTTCACACATTCGCCATCATCTCCAAAAACAATCTTAATCAATTCCTTATAAAAATATTTTTCAATTATTAACAGTTTTGTTTATTTTAATTTTATTGATGTCATTCATAGCACTTCCGACTGTTCCACAGGATACAATAATTGTGAATAAAAAAGTATTAAACTTTCTGATTGATCATAAATGTCTGTTTTGATGACTCAAAATCGTTTAAGATGTAACTGATGCTGATTTCTCGTTGTTCTTTTTGCATGTCGCTTAGGAACTTTGTGCCGATGAATTTGCAGAGGAGCTGTGGATTGAGATTCGTAATTTTGGATAAGTTGGTTGTTATGTGGATTTTAGGTTCAATTATAACCTCAAAACTGCTCGGATTTAAAAGTTTAACCTCAAAACTGCTCAGATTGAAAAGTTTAACCTTAAAAGTGCTCAGATTCAAAATTCTAATCTAAAAAATGCTCAAAATTGAAATTCTAATCTCAAAAATTCTCGAATTCGAAATTCTAACCTCAAAAGTGCTCAAATTTAAAATTCTAACCTCAAAAATGCTCAGATTCGAAATTCTAACCTCAAAAGTGCTCAGATTTGGAATTTTAACCTCAAAAGTGTTCAGATTCGGAATTATAAACTTAACAGTGCTCAATTTTGAGATTTTAACCTCAAAAGTGCTCAGATTTGAAACTGTAACCTTAAAAGTGCTCAGATTTGAAATTCTAACCTCAAATTCTTAACTAGGTTAAAAACAAAAGGGAAAACAGCTTGATGATATACTTCCTACTAATTTCTCATCAAATCTTTTCCCCATCATGCTGTTTTCCCCCTGACGAAACTCCTATCAATCCTCACCTGACATCCAACGATAATACAGCAAATCACGACCAATTGTTGAAGATAAGCATAAACAGTCATCATAACAGCATCTTTACACTCATCACCTTCACATCCAAGCCATCCCTCGACATCACGTCTCTCGAATTCCTTCATATTACCAAAATTCTCATTCACAACAGCTCCAATATGTTCCTTAAACATCAAAAAGTATGTGATGAACAGCAAATATCCAACAAATGTGATTGATGTGAGCACCAAATAAGCAGTTGTTGCTGCTGTCGATTGAATATCAGCACAGTGACATCCATAAATCGTCAAAATGACAGTCACAAAGGCAAGGATGATAGCGACTTGCAAATAATATTCATAATCTGTGGATATTGTCGGTTCCAATTGACTAAAATGTTTTTGGATTCCACCTGTGATGAAGAATGTTGTGGCTGCGATGAATCCAGTGATGACATTGAGAACGATGAATGCAATTTTTGACAAGCTTGAAGTTGACACTGTTGGAAGTGAATGTGGGATGTTGGATTTGATGACTTTTGAGATTGTTGGGAACATTTTTGGTGTGTTTTGATGATTTTTGAGGATTAAATTTGATGATTTTGATTGATTGTTGACTACAACAGATGATTTTGAAGGTTCCTTGATGATAATTTGGTGATTTGCTTTACCTTTGAGTTGAATTTTGAAACTTTCTGGAAAAATTCACGAGAAAAATTGATATTTTTAAAAATCGAAGGTTATTATGAAGATCATTGTTTAAGCTATTATTGGCTTATAATGAGCCAGAACCCCTGGTTAATGACTCTTTGGGTTTAGGAACTGCCAATGAACTCAATTTATCTTTTAATTAACTATACATTCAAAATGTCAGCTCATATGTCTCAAATATGTCTAATTTATAGCTTTTGCATAGTTTAACACCCCTGAAAAACAAAATGGCGTCAGTTTCATGTTTAAGTACATCAAAATTTAACTGGATGCATTCAAGTGATATGACTACTGTCTCCTTGGACCCTAACACTATTACTAAGCTGATCGCTTAGGGGCCGTTCACTTATGACGTCCAACATTTAGAAGGGGGGGGGGGGGTCTAGGATTTTTTGACAGCTCAAACAATGGAAATTTTTTTCTATAAAATTTTTGTGACAGAGGGGGGGGGGGGGTCAAAAAATCAGGTTTTTTGATGGACGTCATAAGTGAACGACCCCTTTATACAAAATTCTCAAAACCTCACCAAACTCCAATTACTCAACTTATGCAATCCCATAACTCACTTGCTTTATAATTTTTGACAATCATCAACTTCCTCAACAGAAACGAGACACTTTTGTCAACCTTACATTTTATTATTCCTCTACCATAAGCAGTTCTGTGCTGCGTCAAGACTAACAATGTTTGGCAATAAAGAATAGAATTGGGTAACAAAGAACGTTTATTTTACCGATGTCGAGTCTTTTTAATGTTGGTAAATTTGAATAGAATAGAAGAATCGCAAGGTCAACTGGGTAATAAATATTGTGTCTGATCAGATTCATCAACTGGTTTTCAGTTTCGTTATTTTTTGGAATTTTATTGATTTTGTTGGATTTTCTAACAGTCGCGGTAATGATCCTGTTCGTACCTATGCTGATTCAGTTGGTAAGTAAAGTAAATCCGAATGACACAAGCTGATTAATTGATTTAAAACCCAGAACTAAGCTAGCGAGACTCTAGCATGGTGGTGGACTTAAATTGAATACAGTGCCATGCTAGAGTCGAATTTCGGATTAGAGAACCGACTTTAGCTAGTCTGGAGATTTCATGGCCACAAAAAAGAAGGTTTGACAAAAATTTTTAGCTAAAATGCATGAAATGACAAAGTTCAATGACATTTAAATTAAGATAAGATATAAAAAAAAAAACAGTTTTACGATCAGTAAATGGATATAAATTCTCGAATGTTATGCACAGACATAATTGACTAATTTTATGACACAACGATTTAGTCAGCTGTTGAATAATATATGAAAATCACTCTGATTTAATATTGAATTAATTATTTAAGGGACCTTATTAAGTCCTTTTACCAAACAAGAGCATTGGATTTATTTTAAGCTTGCTGAGGTTGATTTAAACTTTGTGCAGTTAACAAGACATTATTTCAGAGAAATCAGGAGCTTAGAAATGATTTGCAGCTTTCAAAGGAACAGTTAAATGAATGAGAATGAGTAAGAGTTGAGATTGGGCTGGTGGATGGTTTTAGGGGAACATTAACTAGAAGAAAGCTAATGAGTATAGAATATGCCTCCTTTGCTAGGTATACAAGGATATACTAGCATCTGGATTACTTCTTTACGGCATCTTGCGCACACGAATTGTGACTAGTTATATTGCAGGGTACATCAGGTCTTATGACGTACTCGTGTGTGTGCAATGTGCAGAGCTTGCAAGTGGTTCGGATCCCACTATAAACGGTAGGTCTAAAGGGTATGGTACAATAGATTTTTTACAAATTTAATCGCAGTGCCTCCAGCTGAAAGGCTGGGCCCTCCACACATTATTATTATATTATATAGACTCGATGTCAAGTAAGAACCGCCTCAAATGCACCCCTTCAAGTCATCATTATCTTGATGAGATGTTGGCTTTCATTTTAAATTCGTTGAAGTAAGTTAAGGTTCGGAATAGGTCCAACCAGAGCTCGAAGTCAACTCGAGATTTTCTATGAATTTTGTATGGCGGAGTCTATTCCGAGTCGACTCGATTCCATACAAAATGTAATCGACATTGAGCTTTAAGTCTAACTATGGAGTTGATCTAGGTTAGAAGTAGGTTTAGTTTTAGATTAACTTAGGTAAAGAAGCAGATCTAGGTCAAAAAACCGACTTGAGTACCGTTTGCATTCCCAGTCCTAATCAATGTCACAACATTTAAAAGATTATTCACCCAAAAGCTTCAAGGCAATCCAAATAATCAAATCAAGTCAATAAAAAAGCCGCCCGAACTGATAAGTCAAGAATCTTTTTTTTTGCACATTGAACTTAACTCAAACACGGATCAACGCCGCACATTATTTATTCTGTTGTCAGGCAATTCCTGTTCTTGCTCAAATAAAATTATGTTGTGGCACATCCATAACAAAAAATCACGTGACTTTGGCATGCCTGACGAAAACGATTTCCTTATCATTACAAAAATTCTCAATTTTGTTTTTAATTTTTTTATTGACATTTAAAAAATTATTATTTTGTGACTTTATCGCACCTAACACAAATGAGAGACAAATTGCTTGTAAACACCTGAAAATATTGAGAATGAATTTTTGTTATGCCTCAGACGAAGTATGTGTTTGTTTACGGCTTTTTGTGTGCCGCATGCGGTCTATTTTAATTGTTTATTGATAAATTGTTTGGAATTTGTGTGAACTTGGTGATGAATTTTGAGAAATTTCTATTTTGAAGAAATTTTGCTTTTTTTCCTTTTTTAGCTTATTTTTTAATAGTTTAAAATTTTTGAAAAATTTGATATTTTATTTTTTTTTGGAGTTTTCATTATTCTTAAAAATTTGATTTTTTTTAAATTTTCAAACTTTTTTAAACTTTCAAATTTTTTAAAATTTTCAAACTTTTTAAAATTTTAATTTGTTTTACATTTTAAAATTTGTTGACCCTTTCAATTTTTTAAAAAAATTTAAATTTTTTTTAAAATTTACTTCTTTACTTCTTTACTGTAATAATACTTGAAATTAATGAGGAAGTCACGAGAATGATTTTTAGAAACTAAATGTTATATTTTATTATTGAGGAATTTCATTCGAAATTTATATCATTATAAAGAATATTTTGTGTTGAATTATTTTTATAGACCTTGAAAGTTCAAGTCCCAGAGTGAGCAAAAATAAATATTACAAGTGCAGTCATGGTTAGCACATAAAATTAGCAGTGTTATAACTTTTGCAACTATCGAATTGTGGATTTTTATTGATGAAATGCATTTGTGCATTCAATTGTTGGACATGATTTTTGTTAAGATATTAAAAAGTTGCAAAATTTTGAACAAAAAAAACATTTAAAATTTTAAAATATAGAATTTTAAAACTTTTGAAAGTAAAATAAAATAAAAATAAATTTAAAAAAAGACATTTTAAACATTTTTTTAAAGTTATTCTGTAAACTTTAAAAAATTGATTATTTTGAATTTTAAATTTGAACTGAACTTAAAAAATATTTGAAAATTTAAAAAATAATAAAATTGTTCAAATAAACATTTTTTTAAAGATTTTTGAAAAATAAATTTTCACAATTCAAAGAATTTCAATTTAATTTTTTCACATTTTTTTCTCACCTCTTTTGAATAATTTCACAAACTTTTGTAATTCAACTTCAATTCCTTCTCACAATCTGAACTATTCAAATGTTTTATCTTCAATCTACTGAGCTGCTTTTAATTTAAATTCATGTTTTATAGCACTTTATAACATAAACTCATCACTTTTTATAACTTTTGTTATAAAACAAACCACAGAAATCATCAATTCCGTCACATGTGACTCAATTGTCTACAAATTTGTCCATAAAACCTAATAAAATCACATAAAATGTCTTATTTTTCCAGAATTAAATGCTTATTCACACATAACAAATTTGCGACTGAATTCGATCAGTCTTGATTAACTGAATGACATCAAAGAGAGTCGCAACAGCTGACTTTTGTTGTCGATTCTCTCAGCAGCTATTGCATGAACATTTTGAGAGCTTTTCGCGATATCGAGAGAATAAATTGAGGTTGATTCGCATGTGAGCATGCTTCACATGATTGCTTGCCTCTCAAATCTGTGCAAGAGAGTCAATTAAATGATCTATGATGCAATTTGAGGTCGCATGAATGAATCAAGTGAATTGCATTCAATTTAAATTATTTAAAAATCTTGAATCTAGTTTTTTTCTGTTTATAATGTGAAACAATGTAATGAGAACTGATTTCGAGGTCTAGATGAAGTCCTCTCAGATTCAGCGACAATCTTAATTATTGTTCCAAAATGAGGACCTCCGGCTCAGATTCAGTTAAATTCAGGATTCCCGAACCTAAATGAGGACCTCCGGCTCAGATTCAGTTCATTTCAGGATTCTCGAGCCTAAATGAGGTCCTCCAGCTCAGATTTAGTAAAATTCAGGATTCCTGAGCCTAGATGAGGCCCTCCGGCTCAGATTCAGTTAAATTCAGGATTCCAGAGCCTAAATGAGGACCTCCGGCTCAGATTCAGTTCATTTCAGGATTCTCGAGCCTAAATGAGGTCCTCCAGCTCAGATTTAGTAAAATTCAGGATTCCCGAGCCTAAATGAGGTCCTCCGGCTCAGATTCAGTTAAATTCAGGATTCTCGAGCCTAGCTGAGGTCCTCCGGCTCAGATACAGTTAAATGCAGGATTCCCGAGCCTAAATGAGGTCCTCCAGCTCAGATTCAGTAAAATTCAGGAATCCCGAAATTTCATCCGCAGTGCCATTTTCTAGCTCCCGCAAAGTGGATTCTTGCTCTAAACAAAATTATTCAACACTCCAAAAATCAAATTTCAACTAAAATGTCTTCAAACCAGTCACAATCAGTCATAACATCCATCAAACCCCTTATCATAGCCACTCAGCTAACAGCCTTTACTTTATTCTCAATCAACACAAAAACTTGGAAATCCGAAGTCAAAAAATTCAACATTTTTGTCGGCTGCATGTCAACCTCATTCAGCTTGAGCCTTCACTACCTCTTCTGGACATCAGACTTAAGATTTGCAACTCAAGGAACTGAAGTAACAAAAAATATCATGCCAATGCTGGTTTATTTTAATCTTGTGATTTACACGATTGTTAAGCTTTGGAATTTTTTCAATACGCAAAAAATTGTGAACTTTTTGAGGCAAATTAATCAGATTGATGAGACATTTAAGGACCTTGGCATCTATTTTGACTACAAAAGGGACAGCAAAGTGATTGTTAAAATTTTAATTGGCATTTTTGCATTGATTATTGTGTCGACTGTAATCAGTGCGTGCCTACATATTGGATATTTGAATTCTGAGGGAATTTCGCTGTCACTTTTGAATTTTTATACATTTTCCTGTGGATCGATGCTGATTGTTCAGTTTGTTTCAGCTATGATTGGAATAAGAAGAAGATATGAGACTGTCAACAACTTCTTGATCCTCAAACCTAACCTCAAAATTCCAGAAATTAAAATATTATCAAAAATTCATTTAATGACAACGGAATCGATCGAAATGTTCAATATTGTCTATGGACCAGCTGTGATACTGTTCATATCGTTAGGTTTTGGGTGGTTCTGCATGTTCATATTCACTTTGGTTATGTTCCCGCCAATTATGTGGACAGACTTGCTGTTTGTTTCACTTTATAATGTTCTGGTTAATGTCATGTCATTCACAACTGTAGCAATTCTGTTTTATTATGGTGAGTGGACTAAGAAGGAAGCTAGAAGGACTGTTAAGCTGCTTTACAAGATAATTGATGATGTAAATTGTGAGAAAATTGAAAGAAAAATGCAGAAAATGATTTCACAAATTTGTGACATGAAAGTTGAGTTTTCATGTGGATTGGTTGACTTTAACTGGAAGTTCTTCTTTAAGGTAAGCTTGTTCACATCAGAGTGTAGACAGGAGCTGGTTTGTACCAAAGGTCATCTCAAAAAGTAGATTAAGGCCCCTTGGAACCTTTCCTAGATACGCCAATGATTCTACAGATTTGGTTCCATTTATTTTATGTTTTTGCCTGTTTCTTTTAGTTCGTGACAGCAGCCATCATGTACTTTGTGATTTTGGTGCAGTTTGAATCGTCTTTTGGCAAGAATAATAGTTTTAATGTAACAGGATCCAGCTACTCAACTTAAGGCATGTGTTTGACATCATTCAAGACAGCCATCAAGATATATGCCAAAGGATATGTATGTGCTGAATGTTTACTTAATGAATGTATTTACATTGCGTACGAAAAAATAAATAAATATTGAATGTCTTTTTATGTTTTCTGTCCAGTTTCGAGCATCTTTTGCCAAATTCACATTTTTTTGCAATCCGTCGAGTGTCATCAAGTGCTGAAGTCATAAAACTTGAGAATCTGAGATAAAATAATCCCAAAAAGTACCTTAAAAGTCAATCAACATGTCATCCCGTCCACAATCAGTCATTACATCTATCAAACCCCTCATCATAGCCACACAACTCACAGCCTTCACTTTATTCTCAATCAACACAAAAACCTGGAAAGCTGAAGTAAAGAAAGTCAACATTTTAATCGGATTTATCTCAATTTGCTTAAGTCTATTAATTCATTACATTTTTTGGCTGACAAATCTGCGATTTCATTCTCATGGAACCGAAATGACCAAGAATATTATGCCTTTGCTGGTTTACTGCAACATTGTGACTTACACGATTATTAAAATTTGGAATTTTTTTAATAGACAGAAAATTGTGGACTTTTTGAGGCAAATTTATGAGATTGATAGTAAGTTTAAGGTAAGGTTGAAGGGATTAAATGTCTTCATCAGTTTGGAACTGACAAAAATATGATTTTTCAGTTCTGCACCTTTGGTCGAAATTTAATTGAAATTGTTCATTTCTTCCAGGACTTAGGCATCAACTTCAACTACAAAAACGACCGCAAATTAATCACCAAAATCATACTTGGCATGTTTGCATTAATAATCATTGGATTAGCCATCAGCCTTAGCATAAGCATTGCATTTTTTAGATTCAGTGGAATTTCCGTGACATTTTTGAATTTATATTTGTTCGCATGCAAGTCAATGCTGATTTTTCAACTAATTTCAGCGATGATTGGAATAAGAAGAAGATTTGAGGCTGTAAACATCTTTTTGGTCCTGGTTCCTAACCTTAAAATTCAAGAAATCGAAATTTTATCAGAACTTCACTTAATGACAACGGAATCGATTGAAATGTTCAACATTGTCTACGGACCAGCTGTCTTATTGTTCATATCATTAGGTTTTGGATGGTTCTGCATGTTTATATTTGTTGCTGTAATGTTTCCGCCAATTATGTGGACGAAATTCATTTTTGTATCACTTTACAATATCATTGTTAACATAATCTCGTTCATAACTGTTGCGATTGTGTTTTATTATGGTGAGTCGACTAAGAAGGAAGCTAGAAGGACTGTTAAGCTGCTGTACAAGATGATTGAGGATGCAAATTGTGAGAAAGTTGAGAGGAAAATGCAGAAAATGATTTCACAAATTTGTGATACAAAAATTGAGTTTTCGTGCGGATTGGTTGACTTTAATTGGAAGTTTTTCTTTAAGGTGAGTTTGGGTTGGATTTTTATTGTTTTTAAATGGATTGGAACATCCAAATGAAATTTAAGAAGCTTCTTTGAAAGGTTTTAACCCTTTCTCCGGTCGAAAGTATCTTTGTCAGAGCTAGGGCCTGGTTTCTAGGTCAACTCAGGGCATGCTCAAGGCATGCCAAAAATTAAGTTCGATGGACTACAATATGAGGATAAAAATTAAATTAAACTTGGACTAGGGTCGTGTGCTCTAGGTAGCTCTAGGAACCAGCCCAGGAATTTTACTCGTTCCTTATTATAATAGCATAAATACATGGTTTGAAAACTTTTAACCACTCGATGGGCCAATAAATCGATAGTAATGGAGCTAATAAAACAAACCCGAGCTCTCTACGATGTCTGGTTAAAAAGTTTTTCTTCACCCGAGCAGCCGAACAGCCGAACAAAGTGTAATACTAAGCTACCTTTTAAAAACAATTTTCAAAAATGCGCTAAAAAGATGGCCAGCCTACCTAAAAACCGACTTTTGCCGTCAACTGAACTTATTAAGCTTAAAACTTCATTTTTATTTCTAGTTTGTGACTGCAGCGATCATGTATTTCATCATTTTAGTTCAATTTGAGTCGTCATTTGATAAGAATCACTAAGACAATGAGGAGGTGCTTCATAAATGTCATCTTTGACTTCCTTGGTCTTGCTTGACCCCATCATAGACGAAATGACAGTGGGTTGTAGCTCTTTGCATCACTAGAGCCTTGCAAAGGTCATTTTAGATACGTTCAGCAGCATTACATTACTTTACAGGAGACCTAACCTATTAAGAAGGACATCTAACCTCAATTTAAAAATTTTCTATTTGTCAAAATTCTAATTTCATATCCAAATTCAATAAAAACTACAAAAATCTAACACAAAACCTTAAAAAAATTATAATTTTCAATCAACTTTCCTTAACGTATTTTAAAAATTCAAACTCAAAATTTTCGAAAAATTCAAATTCAAGTCCGAAAATTCATCAACAAAAAATCGTTTCGGCAAAATAAAAAGTAAACAATAACAAATCAACAGCATAAAATGTCAAGTGCAGTCAATTTTATTTATTTTCTCATTTTAAACACATTAATAGTCATAAATGCTGAGGATTATGAGATAGACGAGAACGGATATGTGGCTTATTGTCCTTGTATGGGTGAGTTATTGTGGATTACATTGGAAAATTGGATTTTTGGGGGAGGTTTTGAGATGAAAAAGTTGAGAAATTTGGAGGGTTTTGTGAAAGTCTTGGAAGAAAATTGGAGCCGGAGGGTCAAACTTTGGTCCAAAATCTTAAGTTTGCAGTTTTTGACTTAAAATTCTTTAAATATGAGCCATTAAGTTTAAAATTCATGAAAAATTCCAATTAAAATGCCTAAAACTATAGAAATATTGACAAAACTATCAAATTCAGCATAAAGTACTGTGGCAGAGGGGCGACCCCCACCCAAAAAATATCAAACCATATGAGACACTCCAGTCAAGTCTCTCTATAGCTACAATAACAATAAATATGCAAATGAATCACATGAAAACCTTAAACAATATCAAATATCCAACAGCGACCCCGCCTCAACCCCCCCCCTCCACCCCCCACAAAATGACAAAAAATAATAACAAAACATTCCATTTCATTTGCAGGTCGTTTTGGTAACCAAGCCGATCACTTTTTGGGAGCATTGTCCTTTAGTCATGCCTTAAATCGAACCCTCATCCTCCCGCCATGGGTCGAGTACAGAAAAGGTGAATCTAAATCCATCCAAATTCCATTCACAAAATATTTCCGAGTCGATTCGCTTGAAGAATTCACAAAAGTGATTCCAATGGAGGACTTTATGGAGCACTTGAGTGACAAAGTTTGGCCTGCTGGACGTAGAGTTTCGTTTTGTTACAGCGAACGGAAGAAGCTGGATGGAACGTCAAGTGGAAGTTGTAATGCAAAAGATGGAAATCCATTTTTCTCATTTTGGGATGGATTTGGCATTGATTTTGATAAGTCTGAATTTTTTGGTCCACTGCTGACTTATGATGTGATTCATAGAGGAATGGATGCAATTTGGAATGAGAAATATAGTTCAAAAAAGTGGCCAGTCTTGGCATTTACTGGAGCACCAGCAGCTTTTCCTGTTCAAGCTGAAAATGTCCATCTGCATAAATACTTAAAATGGTCAAACGAGATTGAAGAAAAAGTTAAAAAATTCATCATTAATTTGCTGCCAAAAGGCGCATTTATTGGAATTCATCTTCGGAATGGAATCGATTGGATTCGTGCATGTGATCATATTAAGGATGTTAAGCAACTTTTTGCATCAGCTCAATGTCTTGGCTACAGCAACGAAAAAGGCTCACTGTCTATGGACATCTGCCTGCCATCTCAGGAACAAGTCATCAGAAAAATTAAAAGAATTGTCAAAAAATTCAAAGAAACTCACAAAAATAATGAAATAAAGTCAATTTTTGTGGCATCTGACAACAATCACATGATTGAGTACCTTAACGAGCATCTCAGAAGGATGAAAATTAAAGCTTTTAGGCTGCCTGAAAACAATCCACATGTGGATCTTGCGATTTTAGGACGTGCAAACTTTTTCATTGGAAATTGTGTGTCGTCATTTTCAGCTTTTGTTAAGCGGGAGCGGGACTCGAGGGGATTTCTGTCAGAGTTTTTTGGATATCCTAATGAGAAAGCACAGAAGAATGGGGCAAAGCACGAGGAGTTGTAGATTTGAAGGAATTTGAGCTGGAGCTGGTAGATGATGGTGTGGAGTTGGGAGTTATTTGACTCATATGGAGCATAGGGCTACCTTAAAGTATAGTCAAGAGTTAGATAATAGTAGCCTTAGGCAGTAGTGGATAACCTTTTTTGTGCCACGGCACATTTTGATGGTGATTTAACAGTACACGGAATACGGTTCGTGAGATTTCCTGAAATTTTTTGCGGCATGCAAGTGTACCGCGGCACATGGGTTGGCCATTGCTGTCCTAAGGTTATCCCAGAGCATAGCTTAGGATTCTCTATTGTGTAGCCTAGAGGAACCTACAAATATGTCTTAGGTTTATCCTAGAACTAAGCTAGAGTAAAGCTTAGGTTTAGCCCAGAGTATGACCTTGGATTACTACAGAGTAGCCAAGTAGTGTGGCTTTAAGTTACTCCAGATTGTAAAATAGATTCAGCTTAAGCTCTGACACTAGATAATTCCTAGACTATATCTTGGAGTAATCCTATCAACAAGCTCCTAAAGCTTCCAAACCCAGGCATACAGACTGTCAATTTGACACCACATTCTCAACTCTACTCGAGGCGAGTTAAGCCAGATTCACACAAACGCATGACACCAGACTTCTTTAGATTCCAACTTAGTATTCTAGATTTTAAATTATAATTCCAAAAAACAAACTCAATTCTCTCAGAAAACACTCAATTTAACGGGTAAATAAAGTTATAAAAATTCTCATAAAAGGCAATTATTTAGTGATATAAAATGTATGAATGCACAGGAAGTATCAAGTTTCTGAAAATAAATAAGTTAAGTTACACTTTGTCAATTAGAATGGAAATTTTTATGGCAATTATTTCAGTCTTCAGCACAATTTAGGTACAAATGGATCAAAAACTGTTTAAATCAGCCAATATCGATCCTAAATCGTCAGTTTTAACAGCAATCCGTCCACTAATTGTGGTCCTACAAGTCACAGGATTCGCCACTTACTCGATTAATCCAAAAACTTTCCAAGTTGAAGTCAACTTTTTTAACATTTTGTCAGGAATTTACACAATTTTATTCAACTTGCTGCTTCATTACATCTTTTGGCTCTCGTACTTTGACTTTGATGTCCAAGGAACTGAAATAGCCAAAACTGCAATTCCAAAGCTAGTCTATGCCAGCATCTTTGTCTACTCATTTGTGAAAGTTTTAAACTTTTTAAGTCGACGAAAAATCGCAAAATTTTTACAAAAAATCCACAAAATTGATGAATTGTTTGCGGACCTGGACATCCACTTTGATTACAGACCTCAAAAAATTAAAATTTGCCAAACTTTATTCTTAGTTTGTGCCTTAACAATATTCATGTCAATCCTTGGATTCTGTGTCCAAACGAGCTTATCAACAGACATCGACATGTCACTGTCATTGTTCCATTTTTATGGAAATGCTTGTGGATTTCTAATGACTTACCAAGTTGTCATCGCTATAATCGGAATTAAGTCAAAAATCGAAGCTGTAAACACCTTTCTAACCTCAAAAGTCTACTCAAACCTTCAAGAACTTAAAGTTTTGACAGAAATTCACTTCCAGGCAACGGAACTAATTGAAATGTTCAACTCAATCTATGGACCAGCAATCATGTTGTGCATGATGTTGGTCTTTTCATGGCACTGCATTATCTCATTCATGACAATCATGATGTCCTCGGTTATGTGGACTAAATACACTTTAGTAAGTCTGTTTCACATTTTGATGCATTTTGTGATGATGTTGACTGCTGTGATTGTGATTTATTATGGAGAACTGGCTAAGAATGAAAGCAGGAAGACTGTAAAGTTGCTGTATAAGAAGCTTAATCAGGCTGATTGTGAAAAGATGGAAGGAAAAATTCAAAATTGGATTAATCAAATTTGTGACACAAAGATTGAGTTTTCTTGTGGATTGGTTGACTTTAATTGGAAGTTCTTGTTCCAGGTAGGTTAAGTTGAGAGTTTTGAGTCAATGTTGTATTCCAAATGTTTGGTTGTTGTGGGATAAACTCCAATAATCGGAATTATAGTCACGGCCGTTTAATAGGTCTTTCCTGGGCACCCTAGGTCACAATGTGATTCGATATTTTTTTTTGTATGGAAAAAATGGGGAGGGGGGGAAGTTTTTTTTGGGGGGGGGGGGGGGGGAGATTTGGGGGACAAATCCCCCTTCGTCTTGAGAAATTTCTTCATTTTGCTAGAGTTTTTATGAAAAACTCGAAAAATCCCCCCTCCCAAATCCCCCCTCCCCCTTAATTTTTTGAGTAATTCTTTTGGATTAATTTTTTTGTATGAAAAATTTGGGGGGGGGGGGGATTTTGGGAGGGGGGGGGGGGGGGGGGGGTTCGAGTTATTCATAAAAACTCTAGCAAAATGAAGAAATTTCTCAAGACGAAGGGGGATTTGTCCCCCAAATCCACCCCCCCCCCCCCCCCTTTCCAAATTTTTCATACAAAAAAATTAATCCTCCCCCCCCTCCCTCTTCAAATTCCTAACTACGCCCCTGTATAGAACTGATCAACATTGGTCAAGAATCAGTTCCTTATCATTGTTTTCAAAGCAACTGATTGTCTGGCTGTAAAATATTCTAATAAGAAGCTATTCGCAGCTATCAATGCTATCTAAAATCAGTGATGGCCAACCCATGTGATGCGGCACGTAAAACTTCGGAAAATTTCACGAGCTGTATGCCATTTGTGCTATCAGTCATGATTTCCCATCAAGGTGTGCCTTGGCACAGAAAAGGTTGACCACCACTGATCTCAATATTATTTGTTTCTAGTTCCTAACAGCAGCAGTAATGTACTTCGTCATCCTCGTCCAGTTTGAATCTTCTTATGGCAACGAAAAGTGTCAGTCAATATAAAAGTTAATTTATTAAATGTCGAGTTCGATATCAAATTGCTTTATTTGATGAATAAATATTGGAGCATCCTTTCGTACTCAAATTGGTGTTTTTTTTCACAAGTTGATGCTCATTTGCTGCTTAATTCTGGCAAAGTAAACCTGAATTGTAATTAATAAACCGTCAAGTTCATCAACACCTCAACATGGACCCCGAAAATACAAAATTCAATCCAAATCTACAATATTCAATTCTATCAGCCATCCAGCCTCTAATCTACATCCTTCAAGTCACAGGATTCGCAATATTCACAGTCAATCCAACAACTTGGAAAGCTGACATTAAAATTTTCAACATTTTCTCAGGAATTGTCACAATTATCACAAATGTCTGCCTGCATTACCTTTTTTGGATATCCTTCTTCGACTTTGACATTCAAGGAACTGAAATTGTCCGTACAGCACTTCCGAAACTCGTCTACAGCTGCGTCTTTATTTATTTTTTGGGAAAAATTTTCAGTTTTTTTAATCGACAAAAAATTGTGAAATTTTTACAAAAATTCTGCGAAGTTGATGAGAAATTTAAGGAACTGAACATCCATTTTGATTACAAAAGTGACAGGGCGAGGATTACACATACTTTGATTCTGGTTTGTGGATCAATTCCGACAATATCCATCATTGCCTTTTGCATTCATTTGAGGCATCCCGTCAACATCGACTTGTCAATGTCAATTTTTATATTTTTCGGCAACACAAGTCAATTCCTCATAACTTATCAAATAATCATCGCAATGGTTGGAATCAGACGTCGGCATGCAGCAGTCAACAACTTCCTAACCTCAAAATTTGACCAAAAAATTTCAGAATTTCAAATTTTGTCAGAAATTCAATTTTTAATTGTTGAAATTTTAGAAATTTTCAACTCAATTTACGGACCAGTCAACATGATGTGTGTAGCTTTAGTTTTTGGATGGCACTGCTTTTCGACTTTCCTGATTGTCATGATGTCGTCAGTCATGTGGATGAACTTTACTTGGGTGTGCATTATTCATGTTTTAATGCATTTTGTGATGTTTTCGTCGACAGTTGTGGTTATTTATTATTGTGAGTCTGCAAAGGATGAAGGTAGGAAGACTGTGAAGGTTCTGTATAAGAATTTAAGTATGGCTGACTGTGGATTGATTAGGGAGAGGATTCGTAGCTTGATTTCGCAGATTTTGGATACAAAAGTTGAATTTTCTTGTGGATTCGTGGATTTTAATTGGAAGTTTCTGTTTCAGGTGAGGATTTTTGTGATGAGGGGGGGGGGTCTAGTATGGAAAATGATTTTCTAAATATGACTTTATTTGTTTCAGTTTTTGACAGCAGCTATCATGTACTTTGTGATTTTGATACAGTTTGAAGCATCTTTTGACAAAGCTAAGAACTAAAACAATGATGTTGGTGATCTGCCGTACTCCCCCTCCACCTCCCCCCCCCCCCCCCCCCCTCCTCAACTCTTTGTTTGAGTGGCAAGGATTAGAGAGTCATGTAACCTCCAAACTTACCTGTTTGATATCGTCATTGCCTTTTCTCATCTATAGTTTCATCTGGGTCGTGCCCCCCCCCCCTTCCCCCTCTTCCTTTAACTATGCCCTTGAGCATAGTCTTATGTCCCTAGTCACTTTCATCAGGGGCGTAGCCAGGAATTTGAAGAGGGGGGGACACATTCTTTTTTGTATGGAAACTTTTAGGGGGGCGGGGGGGGGGGGAGATTTTTTATCTGATTTTTCATAAAACTCCTAGCAAAATGAAGAAATTTCTGTTAACGTCTGGGGATTTATCCCCCAAATCCCCCCCCCCCCCCCCCTTTCCCCTGGTTACAAGCATGCCTTTCATTATTAATCACTGTGAATCCCATTAAAATAAAATTTCCATCAATTTACTCTCAAAATTAAACATTTCTCTTTAATCAGCATCTCAAATGAGCACAAATCTGTAAAAAATAATGAGAATTTTAAGTAAAATCGTCATTTCTTGTTTAGTTTTTGCAGTTGAAGGGTCAAAAAAATTAAAATTCTATAAAAAGCTATCAAAAATTGTTCAAATTTATTCAGAATAATTCAAAAAATGATGAAAATTGTTTTGTAAGTTTGAATAAAATTATAAAAATGTAATAAAATCCTTAAAAATTCATAAAATTGAGATAAATCACAAAAACTTATTTTTTTTTTCATAATCCTAGCTCTCTCGTATGCTTCATGCTCTCACTGAGCATCTCAACGTCATCAACCAACCTCGCATGCAAATATGAGACTACTAACTACTATAAATTCGGTAGCTTATACCATTGCAACATAGTTACAGCTTTATACATAACAACTCAAGAATCAGCACAAATTGGAGCAATCAGTGGAGTTCATACAGCCTTAAAAACCAACGATGACGTGGCTGGAATTTATTCTTATGGAAAAACTATTGAATTATTTCCGCGTGGGTTCGAGAAAGTCTTTAAAAATATTAAAGCTATAACTTTGGGTTCCAGTAAAATTAAGGAAATTTATCAAGAAGATTTGAAGCCATTTCCTAAGCTTGTTTACCTTTACATCCCATCAAGTGATATTGAAGTCCTTGAGGAAGGTTTATTCGATTTTAACCTAGAACTTCAAATCCTTGGCATCGAGGGAACCAAAGTCAACCACATTGATCCAAATATCTTCGATAAATTAACAAAATTGGATCATTTTTGGTTCCAACATGTCTCTTGTGCTGCTACTGACTACATTTATGGCTCTAGAACCAGAGTTGAAGAAGCTATCAAGAATGTCAAGACAAGGTGCATTAGTAATGAGTATTTGGAACATGATGCTAATATTAAGGGCCTGGAAAGTGAAATTACTATTTTAAGTTCCGAAGAATTTAAGATAAAATTGGAAAATTTTGAAAAAAGCTTCAAGAATTCAAAGTTTTCCAAGTTTCGGCCATTAAAGAGTAGATTTGAGGCTCTAAAGTCTTCAAAAATTGACAATTCAGAATCATCAGTCAGTTCCGACCCCAAACCAAACTCTGATCTTGAAAAATGTTCATCCAAACCTAATTCCTTGAGTTTTATGATCAGCGAGCTTAAGGACCTCACCCTTGACCTGAAATCATCCCAATGTGGACTCAAGGATCACTTAAAAGGTCAAATTAAGGAATCCACAACTTCATCATTAAATGACATAACCTTAAAAGTCAACGACATTAAATCCACAAGTTCACAGCTTCTTGAATCACAAATTTCTGCTTTTACTTACCTCAAATTGAGTCAGACTGACTTAAAAGAAGCTATCAGCATCTTGCCATCAAACATTATCGACTCCTTGATCAAAAATCTCAAATCATCTCATGATGACGCCAGAATTTTGCAATATGAGATCAAAGGATCAGTCAGTGACATGGAATCAAGCCTCAGTGGACTCAAGACATTCCAAAATGATGTCAAAGTTGCGCTGATTAAGCTCAAGACGACTCAAAATGAGATAAAAATTTCGATTGATGAGCTTAAAGTTGGAAACAGTGAAAATTCTGATGGAAGTTCAACAGTTTGTGGTGGAAAATCTGGAAATTTGGAGAGACTTGAAAGTCAATTTGGAGACATCAAAGCTGAAAATGCTGAAAATTTTAAAAATATTCAAAAGGAATTGACCAACAAGCTTCATAAAATGTCAATCAATTTTGATGAGAAAGTTAAAGGAATTGAAAGCAGAATTATGAAGAAGATTGAGGAAGTCTTGGATGAAAAATTGGGGAAACTATTAAATGCTAAGTTGTGAGTTATGCCTTAGCCGAGGCGCGTAGCCAGGGGGGGGGGGGGGAAATCCCCCAACGTAAACAGAAATTTCTTTATTTTGCTAGGGTTTTTATGAAAAAATCACAAAATTCCCCTCATTAATTTTTTCGTACAAAAAAAAATTGCCCCCCCCCCCTCTTCAAATTCCTGGCTACGCCCCTGTCTAATCCGGATAAAGCTAGAATTAATCCATTACGCATTGCTTAATGTAATGAATTCAAAAGTCTAAAAAAAAAATATATTTTTTAAGCATTATTGTCTTTATTGACTTTAGGGGGAGGGGGGGGGGGGGGGGGAGTTAACTGATTTAGTAAAAAGGTTCAAATGCTGATGGAGGATGGCTATATGGCTATCTGTAAATAACGTCCAACATTCAAGAGGGAGGGAGGGGGGGGGGGGCTACTTAGGGGCCGTTCACTTATGACGTCCGACATTTAAGGGGGGAGGGGGTCTAGGATTATGTGACAGTTCAAACAATGGAATTTTTTTCTATAGAATTTTTGTGACAGAGTGGGGGAGGGGGTCTAAAAATCAGGTTTTTTGATGGACGTCATAAGAGATCAACTCCTTAGGAATCAAACGTATAAGAAGTAAGCCACGCCCTCTCCCTCTATTAAATTATGGTGAAATTCAACATTGCGGATATTTTATTCTGTCATGCTTGATGGGGTGCAAAAAGACCGTTCATAAATGATGTCCAACCTTCTTGAGAAGGGGGGGGGGGGGGTTCTAGCATTTAATGAATTTGACTTGCATTCAAAGTGCAAGAGGGGTTTTAAAAACTCATTTTCGAAGGACGTCATTTAAGAACAGCCCCTAAGCTAATAAATTCTTTATTCATTCAAATTTCAATTTTAAGTACATTTGCTTTTTATCATTTCCACAAAGTTTCACATAAATCCTGACTTCTTTCTCAACTTTTTAATCTCCTGAACCCCTTCGACCCCCTTTTGAGCCACAATTTTACTCTCTAAATTTTCAACAATTGCTCTCAACCACTTCTCCTGCTTGCCCATCAAAAAATTGTCATCTTCATCATATTCAACTGAATATTGCAAAATGTGTTGCTGGAACTTCTTCCTCTGTCTGGATCGACGGCTTGCAATGTTGTTCTTTGTCCGTCCTTCAGCAATTGATGGATTTCCATAATTTGTGCGGATTCTTGACTTGTTTGGGTTGTAGTCGTAATTAATTGGAATTTCCTCATGAATATTGTTAATCACTTCCACTTTCATGATGTGATTGTCACGTAACATCCTGTCGTACTCAAGCATCGCTATGTCTGGCATGTTATGGTAAATTGTTGATCCACACCATTCCGTGATCTTTTCTGAAAACAGCAATTTCCTCAACTTTTCTGGATCATTTTCCAAATAATCTTCATTTGCATCCTCAATGTCATGAATTGTTGTCGTGTCCGGTGTCAAGTCGATTCTTTCAGGTTCCGGTGTTTTGCTTGGCGCGTAATTAAAAATGATTTTTGGTTCTGGGATTTGACTTTCGTTGATTTTCACATTTCCTGGTGTTGAAGTTGTCATCAAGTTGGATTTAAAGGAGTCAGCAATTGGTGATGCTAGTCGTGGTTCTGGTGGTGGTGTTAAGGCTGCATAATGTAGCTGGTTCCTCATTTGATGCTCGAAAATCATTTGCTGTAGGCTGACTGGATCAACTGACTGATGATTAAGCTCAAACATGAAGCGGAGCAGGTCCATCTCCCCGAATGATGACTGCTGGAATTGATTCATCTTGCTGGAAAATGGTTTGTGGAAGGTTCAGTAAAATTTGGAAAAAAAATGCTTAATAAATTCCTAACCTCAAATTTGAAGGTCCTGTTGAAGTATTCACAACTTTTGGTGGGATAACCCTCTTTGGTCCTGGAATGTCCAATCTGGATTAATCTTAAGTTCTTTTGTTTGGGATGTTTTATACAAGAAAGTTTTGGATTGTAAAAGGATTCAGGTAATAAGCTTTAAAATTTTCAAATTTTAGAGGAAAATTGTAAATAAAAAGTTTCAATGAATTTGGGAAACTTTGCGGTTATTGAACAAATAACACAAGAAGGGCAATTCATAAATGACGTCAATCTTGGAGTTATGAGTTCAGCAAGGATGTAAAACTGAAGAATTACATTTCTATCAATTTTGATCATTTTTTCAGTACCACACCCTTGAAGTTCAGTGCAGTGATGTCCAACCCATGTGCTGTGGCACACTAGTGCTGCAAAAAATTCCACGAACCGTATGTCGTTTCCGGTTTCGGTCATAGCCAGAGCTCGAAGTCGATAGGGTTCGAGTCAACTCGGGTTTTTTGAGTCGACTCAACTTTTCTCGAGTCAACTTCATTTTCTCGGAGTCAACTCTGAGTAGACTCGACTTGAGTCGACTCGAAGTCGACTTCTTCATACAAAAAAAATTACCGAGTTGACTCGAAGTCGACTCAAGTCGAGAAAATGAAGTTGACTCGAGAAAAGTTAAGTCGACTCAAAAAAACACGAGTTGACTCGAGTCGACTCCAGTCGACTTCGAGCTCTGGTCATAGCTAACCATCAAGGTGTGCCATGGTACAAAAAAGGTTGACCACCACTGGTCTAGTGCAACTTGCCCAAATCTCAAATGTTATTTATACCCAAATTGATCCACAAACAAAAAAAATCCCACAATTCAAAGTGACGTCATTTATGAACACCCCTCAATTTTTTTTTAATTTAAATATAATTTTATTCCTTTTCATCTTCCTTTCCATTTTCATTATTATTAGCATTTAAAGTCTGCAGCTCAGTTGCATTTGCTAGTTCCACTTCAATTTGATCTTTATGATGTTCACAGAACTTTTGATCGCCAATGGCTAGATCAGATATTAATCCAATCATGAGAATTCCTAATCCAATCCATTTGACATTGAGCATGTGATCATCTGCAGACAGGATTGATCCGTCGATGATTCGCTCAATAATTGTCACAAAGACATCTTTAGTTGCATAAAGAATTACAGATGTAAGGACTCCGTACTCAACAATGATCAAGAATGTGATGAAGTTCATGACAAATCCAAAAAGTCCCATGACTCCAATATCAAAGTAGACATCGAGATTCTCAACAGAAAGGACGAAGAACTTGAATGATTCATCATAAATTATTACAGGAATGAGGAACAGCGGAGCTGCAAAAAGATTAATCCACATGATGTAACTCAATGTTGATGGACTTTTGGACATTCTGACTCGTTCTGTAAGTCCTTGAGTGGCTCCAAAGATGATGACAAAGAGGATCATGTAGACGACACCAAGAACATCCCCAGAACTAGGTTTCGAGTCATTCAGGTGCCAAAATAAGCCAAAGATTATTGACATTACTATGAAGTACTTTTGGACCTCGTAGATCTTCTTTGACAGGATTAAACTGCTGATCTGGAAAATTTGCAAAACAAAATTTACCGACTTCCAAAAATTCAAAATTTAACGACTTTCAAAAATTAAAATTTTAACGACTTTCAAAAATTAAAAATTTAACGACTTTTAAAAATTAAAATTTTAACGACTTTCAAAAATTCAAAGTTTAACGACTTTCAAAAATTCAAATTTTAACGACTTCCAAAAATTTAAAATTTAACGATTTCCAAAAATTTAAACTTTTACGACTTTCAAAAATTCAAATTTTAACGACTTTCAATAATTCAAATTTACGACTTTCAAAAATTTAAATTTTAACGACATTCCAAAATTCAAATTTTAACGACTTTTAAAAATTCAAATTTTAACGACTTTCAAAAATTCAAATTTTAACGACTTTCAAAATTTAACGATTTCCAAGAATTCAAATTTTAACGGCTTCCAAAAATTCAAATTTTGATCTATTTCCTCACCAAAGCAATCAATGGCAACGACGATGCAAAGGCTGTATAAATTGAGTAAGTCGTATGCTCTTTTCCCAACTGTGAGAATGTCGATGAGAGCGCAATGCCGGCTCCGATAAACCAAAATAAAAGTTTTGGCGCCTTGCTCTCAATTTTACTCTCAATATTTGGCATCTGGTCCATTATAATCATTATTGCTGTAAATAGAGGAGTTATTTTGTGTGTTTTAAAGGAGGTCATTCACATATGACGTCAAAATTTGTCACTCACCTTTTGCCACAGCTGCATATAGAATCAATAAAATCATTTGCATCACATTATCTTGACTAAATTTGTGTCCACGGCATTCATTCTTTACAATATCGCCGTAGCAATGTGCGTGGATTGTTTTGTTGTAATAAGTTGAAAAATATGTGAAAACTACATAAACTAAAGCTAGGAGGAGTAGACGTGGTCGTGAAGATGGCTTGAGACTGTCAGTTATGATGTTCTTCATTGTGATACTCATCTTACTGAAATTGTAAGTTAAATGGTAAAATTTGAATAAAATTTCAAAATTGAACAAATTAAAAAAATTATTAAAAGTTCAAAATTTAACAAAAAAAATCAAAAATTTGACAATTTTAGAGCGAATTCACTGGAAAACACTTACAAAAGGCGAATTCATTGGAAAATGGGCATTTTAGGGCGAATTCAGAACCAAGAAATTGGCATTTTTTCAATTCAAAAACTCCAAAAATTCAAAATTTCAAATAACTTCGAAATTTCAAATAATTTCAAAAATTCAAATAATTTCAAAAATTCAAATAATTTCAAAAATTCAAATATTTTCAAAAATTCAAATAATTTCAAAAATTCAAATAATTTCAAAAATTTAAATAATTTAAAAAATTCAAATAATTTAAAAAATTCAAATAACTTCAAAAATTCAAATAATTTAAAAAATTCAAATAACTTCAAAAATTCAAATAATTTCAAAAATTTAAATAATTTCAAAAATTTAAATAATTTAAAAAATTCAAATAATTTAAAAAATTAAAATAACTTCAAAAATTCAAATAATTTTAAAAATGTCAAAAACTCAAAAAATTCAAAAATTTAAAATTTTTTCAAAAACTCAAAAAATATTAAATGAAGTTTTAAAAGATTACATTTAAATATTGTTTAAAAAAAGTCAAAATAACAATAGATTCAAAAAAAAAAGTTAAATTTCTCACATCTACAAATATTTCCGTATTCATCAACAAACCTGACCTTGAACTTATTTTATTTTATTTTATTTTGGAAAAAAAATGATACGCGAAAAAAAATTGTGTGATTTTCTTTATTCTTTATTGAATCTACCGATTTAAATTTGCATAGCGGAATTTCAACTTTATTTATATTTGTTATTTTTTTATATAATATTCTTGTGTGAATTTTTAAAGTTTTTTGCGGATTATCAAAGTCAGTTTTATTTAAATAATTAATTATAACAATTCTTAAGATAACGTTTTATGAAACTGAGGCAGATTGAGGATCTTAAAGCAGTTGAGTGCCTGAATTATTGCTGTATATTGGATAACAGGGTCAATTTAGATCCAAATATTGACTGTTATTGAACCTTGCCCTTCTTATAAGTTTATTAATTATTTATCAAATCTGATTTAATTCAACACTTTGCACTACGGCCTTAATAAGCCAATAAAAATATTTAATTTATTTTTTAAAAATTATAATTCTTTAACTCACATAAACTATTGCGTGTGTGTGTGCTTGATGAGCTGCGGCTGGCCAACGACTAATCAGAAGAATAACAAAATCACCTGTTGATTAAGAAAAACGACTCTCTGGATTTTTTTTATTCGCTCTGCATTTTGAAATTCTCTCAAAAATGTATTGTTGATGCTGAATCATGAGCGGTGCCATTTGGCTACTCTACATTGAGGCGGGCGAAGGCTGTAAAAAATCAAAATTCACACAAAAAAATTTATTTTCAAATCTCAAACTTCTTCTTTATTTTGATTTAATTTCTCAATTTCCTCCAACTTTACATTCGTAAATTCAAAATCATTTGTTGTCGACACAACCTGAACATCCTCGCCTTTACGTCCGAAAATTTTCTTTTTTCCAAACAATATGTCAGCCAGCAGTGCTGAAAAGACAATTCCAGTTGCGATCCATTGACGTGGAATCAACGAATTTCCAAATAGAAAGACTGAAATTAAAACATTGAAGAATTTTCTTGTTGTTGTTGCTATTGAGCATGGAAGTGACCCAAAGCCGGCAATCATGAGGAAAATGAAGATTTGTCCAAGGGAGCCAATTAAGGATGCAAATAAAATTTTCAATAATACTTCTGGGAACTCAACGACAAAATCGTAAAATTTGAAGACTTCGGTTGTTGCAACAACTGCGACAACGAGAATGACTGATGACCAGAAATTTAAGGCAAACATGATGCTTAATGCTGATGGATTTGTTCGATTTCTGATCCTGTCTTCAATTCCACCGAGGACACCATCAGCCAGAAGACTCATTCCAACCAATGTTAAGCCGAGCCATGAATTTTCCTCACCAGGCTTTGCTTTTCCTTCTTTGTAGACGAATAGGATGACTCCGATGACGATCAGGATGACGAAAAAGTATTTTTGGATTGTGTAGCGCTTTTGTGCTAGGAACACGCCGAGAATCTGGAAGATTTAGGATTTTAAGGTTATATATTTAGTTAAAGGATGTTTTTTATGGTTCAGAACCCCCAAAAGCCTTCAGAACACCTGCAAATCTAGAAAAAAACTCCTCAAAAAGCCTTCATAACCCCTGAAAATTCAGATTAGCTCCTCAAAAACCTTCAGAACTCCTGCAAATCCAGATTATCTCCGGTAAGAGACTTCGGAACCCCTGAAAATCTAGATTAACTTCCCAAAAGCCTTCAGAACCCCTGCAAATTCAGATGAACTCCTCCAAGAGCGTTCTGAACCCCTGAAAATCCAGATTAACACCACAAGAGCCTTCAGAAAACCTAAAAATCTACATTATCTCAACAAGAGCCTTCAGAACACCTGAAATTACAGATTAGCTCTTTAAAAGCCTTCGGAAACCCTGCAAATCCAGAAAAGTTTCATCAAGAGCGTTCGGAACCCCTGCAGATTCAGATGAACTCGCTCAAAACCCCCCAGAACAACTGCAAATCTAGATTAACTCCTTCAGAACCCCTGCAAATGAATATCAATTCCCTTACCATCACAGGAATTGGTTTCGATGACTTAGCAATAACTTGTGTCGGATATGTGATCCATCTTAAGGCCATTGTACTGCACACCATAGCAGAAAGGTAGCAAAAGGCAACTGCTATGTACCAGCCAACAAAAGTTTTATCTTCTCTCAAGTTCTCGACAAATGGAACACGGTTGTTGGCGTACATGAGGACTAAAATTGAAAATTTTGAGGTTAGAATTTATTTTGAGGTTATAAAATAATTTTTTTTGAGGTTATAAAATATTTTTTTGAGGTTAAAAAATAATTTTTTTTGAGGTTATAAAATAATTTTTTGAGGAAATTTAATAATTTTTTGAGGTTAAAATACTCACTTTTCGAAAATATCGAATACCAAGCACAATAAATCAGCACCAAAGTCAATTCAAATTCAAACTTCTTTCCACTGCAAACGCCGTCCACAAATTCACCGCCATAACAGACTCGCATGATCTTTTCTTGCAGCATTCCATACATGGAGAAACAGACAATGATTCCGATGGCAAAAGTCACCATTCTGAAGGTATCGTTGGCCCAGAAGCCTTTGACGGAGTCTAGACATTTTCCCATTTTGGTTAAGTTTTCTTTGAGGTTGTAAGGTTGTTTAATTTAGGAATGATCCTTGTTTTAGTGAAGCAATTGATGTTTTAGATTCTTGATGTTAAGCTTATATGTAGGATGAGGTAATTAGTGATGGTTTCTAGGTTGTAAACTGTTTAATTGATGATACACTGTAAAGTTGATGCGCTTGATGGGTTCTTCGACTTGTCTAATTCACAGCTTTGATTAAATTGGTCCAGTTTTTACTAAAATGAAGGAAAAAATTGTACATTTAATGTTTTATTGGTTTTCTGTTGATTTGGGGCAGTGTTTCTCAAACTATACTACGCGAAGCTTTACTGTTCTTCAGAATAATTTTAGATGTGTCAATAGTGGTTGTCAGTGTGGCTCGGAAACATTAATTTACGATTTACTGCTCGGCGACCTTAAAAAGTTTGAGAAACACTGATCTAGAGGAAGTTTAAAAGGTTTGGCTGGTGTTACTGGTACTTGGATGGCTAGGGAATGATCCACCTCGTTTAGTATACGACTTCCTGGATAAGTTCAAGGGGCCGTTCACTTATGACGTCCAGGGGGGGGGGGGGGTCAGAAAGAAAAGAACCATAGAAATTCCTGGAAATCCATTGCTCTTTTTTGAAAAATGGCCGTTAATTTCAGACGTCATAAGTGAACGATCCCTAACCATAAACCTTGAATTTATCCCTAAGCTTTCTTTTAAGACACAATTCATAACCACACCAAGGCATTCAATGCTCTATAAAACTCCAATTAACAATGACATCCAGTAGCTCAACAGTCTACAATACTGAGACAAACCAGATGTCAAGTGCAAAACCGTCCCATCTGTGGAATTCCATTGCTAGAATTTTAATATGTACAAAAATCATGGATTTCTTAAAATAACTCGAAACATTCCAGCCTTGAAAACAAAGATGTGACTGAGCTAATTCAATGAGAATTATTTTTACGCATTACTTTGTATGCTTTATGATCGCAAGTCGAAGGTCAGCGGTAGAAATTAATTTTGCTTAGTGTTTAATTTGGTGTTACATCCGAAACGATAATTATTTGGAGATTTAATCTCAAAAACACAAAGACAATTGATATGAAGCTGGGTTGGTTTGATGCTGGCGTGACTTTAGTTGTGTGCAAACTTGATGACAAGCAAGCAATGTGACAGTCCAACATCAAATCATTCAATAACTAAGCAAAGGATTGAAGCTGAATTCGAGCAATGCATGTAAAAAATTGGTGAAAATTCCAGTGGTGGACAACCTTTTTTAAGCAACGGCACACGTTTCTTAGTGGAAAGCAATGACCCGAACGGAACCGCACACGGAAAATGATTCTTGGGACTCTAGTGTTCGGCGCAGTGCGTAGCCAGGGGGAAAGGGCGGAGGTTGAGATCAAGCCACAATTTTTAGAAACATTTTCTTTAATTAGGGGGAGGGGAGGGTAATGGTGATTTTGAGGGAGGAGGGTAAGTTTAGATTTTTTGTCCAAAAACCTTAGCAAATTCAATAAGTTTTTTTAAACTTGTAGAAGGAGGAAGGATCCTCCTCGCTTGCGCAGCGGCAAATAAGTTGCTCACCACTGTCTTGAACAATCGATTTCCATAGTTCCAAAAATGATAAACAACAAAAAAGTTATTTTTTTTTGCGCATAAAAAATGATCTTCAAAAGAGCAGAATGCGAAGTTCTCTCAAAAAAGAGCAAAATTCTTGTTTATATACTCAGTCAACGCATCGAGATGAACGAATTTACTTCTTATTTATTCATTTGATCATCGGCTTAACATGACTCATGCCACTTAGTTACTCATTCTTTTCTAGGCATTTAAATTGAAATCTGATTCTTTTGTATTTAAATTTAAACAAATCTAATTTGAAATGGACATTTGTAGATCATTTATTGGATGTGATGCAGGCGCGTTGTCAGAAGGGTGTTGCCCTCCTCCCTCCTAGAACGTTTTGAACTGCAGCAAGAGCATGGCTCAAAACGTTGAGGGGGCAAGACCCTCAGGCCCCGTGCCTGATATGATGCTTAATGATGGTCGAGTGGATATAAAAAAAATTAGATTTTGGATTTGAGGTGATTGTTTGAGAGATTTTTGGATGTTGTCTGCCTTTGTTGATGTCTTGACTGAAAGGATTTCTAAAGCTATGCCTCAAAAATTGACTAAAATCTGACCGAGACTGTAAACATCGACATTCTTACTTCATCACTGCTTCATACCTTTTCTAATAAGACAACACGCAATGACAATATTTTAAGGCAGAGGGTGATCGATCCCTCTTAATAGCTTAGCTTATATCAACCAGTAACATCAATATATTAAATTGGGGGAACCAGTATCGACAGATGTGTGCAGTATTGGACATAATTGCTGAATAGTGTGTAAAAATTACACATTTTACCATCAAAACATTGAAAACTGAAGTTTTAAAAAACTATTATTTAATAATATATAGAATAAAATATTCATGCAGTGGTGGAAAACCTTTTTTTTGTGCCACGGCACACCTTTGGTGGAATTTGATTTTAAAAGCCGCACAAATCATAAGTTTGGAGGAATTTCTTGAATTTTCAGTGTGCCGTGGAACATTGGTTGACCATTACTGATTACTAGTGTCTCACCTTCATGCTAGCTACTTAATTGAATTTTTATTATCTACACTAAAATTAGGAAGTGTTTCAGTTGTGTGTGAATTTATTATTTTGGATTTGTTTTGATTTCTTGGTTCTTTGCGTTTTATTTTGTTGAAGTTTTGTTGAATTTTTCTTAAAAAATTAATTTTCGATTTCAAATTTTGGAGATTTTTGAAGATTTTTGAAGAGTTTTGTTTAAAATGTTTTGATTTTTACTGACTTTTTAACGTTTTTTGATGACTTTTTTTTTGGAAATAAAATGAGACTTTTTTAAAAAATTTATTTAAATTTTTAAACTAATTTTTAAAATTGATTTAAATTTTTAAATTAATTTTTAAAATTGATTTAAATTTTTTATTCATTTTGTAAGAAGTTTTTGTAAGTTTTTAAACTTATTTTACCTTTTTTGGATGTTTTTTTTTTTTTATTTTTTAAGCAATTTTTAAGGAGTTTTTTTTTATATTTTTTAACTTTTCTTGTTTTTTATATTTTTATTTTTTTTATCTTTCTTGAAATTGAATTAAATTTATTTTAAATTTTAAATTGTTTATTTCTGTAAATTTTCAATTATTTTATTGCAATTCTTTATTTTTTCTAATTTTTTCACAATATTGCGTTCAATTTAAACAATATTGCATTTTTTTCTCAATTTACAAAACAAAACTTCAAATTTGTACAGCAATAAAATTGTTCGAGAACCTTTTTCATCAGCTTTTCATCGTTTTCCTCAAATTTTCACCTCAATTTTTAATTTTAACAATTTAAAATAATTTTTTTCACAATTTTTCTTAACTTTTTCACTCCCTTTTTGCCTCCTCACTCCAAAATAAACTCCAAAACAATCGAAAATTCTTCCCAACTTTACTCAACCGAGTTGCAAGAAGAGAGAAACTGAACTAAAATCCACAAAAATCCTCAAACAATGCCGGCAAATTCTCTCAATTTTCTCTCAAATTTTATATTTATCGAATCGTGAAAATTCTCATTTTTTTGTAGTTTATGAAGTTGTTGAGCATCTGTTGATTCTTATAAGAAATGTGTTCATGCAGGTGAGCTGGTTATGCCACTGTGATCTCAAATAACGGATTTTCGACATTAAAATCTTTTTAAAATTCAGATAAAATCAGCAAAAGTCATGCACGTGTGGAGTTGGATGCAAATTATTTTGACTTTTATGGCCAAACTTGGTATGAGGAATGAAGTAAGATGACCAAAAATAAATCAAGAATGACTCAATTCTGAGTTTGAAACACGACAAATGAGTTTCTGATGACTGTTTTTTTTCTTCTAGCTGTCGCCTTATCGCATGCAGTTCTGGATGTCAAAACATTGTTATCTTTACTTATTGTTCGCAAACAATTGATTAAATTGTTCATGATTTTTTTGAGAAACTGCTCATTTTCGGTGAATGTCAACAAGATTTTATTTATATTAGGGATGTAGCTAGACAGCTGTTGAAGTGGGGTTGTTTTTTCTCAAAAAAATTCCAAAACGGGGGGAGGGGGGGGGTTCTTGATGGTTTCCCCTCATCCTCCTTTCCTTAAGTTTCTAATATCCGATTTTTGAGGGGTCCGCAACAGGAGCGTAGCCAGGAATTTGAAGGGGGGGGGGGGACAAAAAGTTTTTGTAAGGAAAAATTTAAGGGGGGTGATTTTTTCAAAAACCCTAGAAAAATAAAGAAATTTCTGTTTACGTTGAAGGATATGTACCCCAAATCCCCCCTCCCCCCCTGGCTACGCGCTTTGTGCTTCGGAGGAATCCGGAGTGTAACCAGAAAAATTTTGGTTGGAAGGAGGTGGGGGGTTATAAGAGTAAAGGGAGAGAAGGGCGATGTGAGGACTTTTTCGTCCAAAAACTAAAGTAAATTATAGACATTTTCGCTAGCTGGTCCCCTGGCCCTACGCCATTGGTTTTATTGAAATTCCATGCACTAGAAAATGAGATACTAGAACATGGGATATAACTTTAGGGTTGAGTGCCCCACGTACCCACTAGAAGCTAGCCATTCACATCTACCAACATTTTGAGCAAGTGTCAGTGTCATCTTTAGGTCAAAATTATTATTATTCTTGCAGCTAATGCCATCTTGATGATAAATAGCCAAACAACTAAGAGTTCAGTCAATCCACCTATTAGTCAATGACAGAAGCTTGATATACAATTAAGCACGACATCTTTTTGTCAAAATCACGCATCCAAGACACAATCAATAGCAGATACACAAAAGAAGCTAGAATAGAAACTGAGACTACCTCCTGAGACTTCCTCTGGGATATAAATAAGATTCAATTTGACTGTAACTTGGATAAAGCAATGCATGGTAGGAACGTAGCCAAGAGGGACTCGACCCCCTATAAAGTTTTGAACCTGAGCTACAGTAAGGCTCAAATAAGAGCCCCGAGCCATAATTGTATTGATTTATAGTTCCACAGGGGAGAGTGACGTCATTTATAAACAGCCCCACATTTACTATAAAAAAATAAATTTCAATTAAATTTTCTCACTTTTTATTAACTTTTTGAACTTTTTTAATTGAAAATTCCATACAAAAATAACAAAAGAATCGGCAAAATTGTTGCTAGTTTTGAGATTGATCCATTGTTCTTCAAGCTATTGTACTCATTTTTCAACGGACGGTATTTCGAAAATATAGAATTATTAAAAGTCATTTCAAAATTGTAAAAAAGCAGTTCCAAATCTTCAGAACTGATGTTTTGTCTAGTTTCAATTTTGAGGATTTCAAATTGATTTTTTAAGTCTATAAACTCATTTGCTGTGCATTGATTTTTAACAATTTCAATTGCATCTATAACTTGTCTTCGTGAATTACGGACTTCCTGCTCAATGCACGGAACATCCTCGAACAAAAAATATCGCAAATTTGTCAATTTATCAAATACATTTGGGTCAATGTGGATCATTTTTTTACTATTAATTCCCAAAACTTGCAGCTGTCGATTATAGTCAAATAAGCCTTGCTCAAGAACCTCAATCTTACTTCCATCAATTTTAAGGTAGACAAGATTATAAAATGACTTTAAATCTGTTCGATAAATTTCCTTAATTTCACTCGACTTGATTACAATCGCTTGAAGATTTGGAAAATATTGCAGCATGTATTTTGGAAAAACTTCCATTTTACTTCCGCCAGCTCGAAATCCAATCACATGTGTGTTATTTCTTGAATCCTCGTGCTTACCTTTTACATTAGTGATCATTGCTGTGCCTGGTGTATTCATCTTTGGATTGTTAATGACTTCACAGCGATAGATTTTGCCCAACACATCGTATTTGTGGTCGTCAAATTCACATTCAATTACGGATGATAATGATGAGCCGCAAATGATGATGATGATGCAAGCTATGAAGCTAAGGTTTGAACATTAATGAGAAAAAATTGTTTTTTTTTGGGGGGGGGGGGGGGGGCGTTCGTAAATGATGTCTTTTTTTGAACGGAGGAGGTGTTGGTTCGAATTTTTAACGCATTTTTCTTAAGAAACAATTCGTGTAAAGGTTCACTTTGGCTGGCTGACGGACTGATTGACTGTTTGGCTGGCTGGCTTGCTATTTTTCTCAAAACTAGAAGCAATTAGAAACCCCAGCAGATCAATATATATATATATTTATGGCTTTAATGATCTACGCAAAGACATTCGCATATTCATGGACATCATTTATGAACTCCTCCTTTGATATTTGATTTTCTTGGCAATTTTTACATATACTGAGCCTTCCAAACCTCATAATATCATAAAATCTCACTTAACTAAACCACTTTTACCTTAAATTGATCATTTTTGACATTTTTAAAACACTTTTAAACGCAATCTAATTTTGACGCTCCCAAAAATATCGAAAAACAAAAATAGATTTGAGTCTTACAGCTTCCACAGTCGACACAATTCTGCAAAACATATGCAAAAGTTATTGAAAATCTCAAAAACAAATAATTTTGCGATTAAGAAGAAAAAAGAAAAAAAAATTCTGTTTGGTGATTTGAGATTCTGTGGACTGTGGACATAGTCGAGATTCAAGAAAATTATTGTTTGCAGTTCATAAATTGACTTGTAGATGGCTGTAGAAGTTGAAACTTAAAATTGAGAAAAATATATTAAAATCATGAAAATTTTCACTTTTTGACGTCTTTAAAAAATTAAGATTTTAATAAATTGTTTAAAATAATTTATAAAATGCCAGTAAAATAACTAATGAAAGTTTTGGATGTTCTTTGACCGTTGCAATGTTTTTGAGGTTCTCAAATTTATTTTTCAGCGGACGAAACTTTGAAAATTTAGAATTATTAAAGCTGACTTCAAATTTTCCTAATTTTTCGTTAAAATCTTCAACATTTAATCTCAAAGATTGATTTTTTAACTCCTCAAGCTGATCATTAAGTTCCAAATACTCTAGATTTACACATTCAGCTCTAAACCTTTGAATTGCTATTTTAATCTCATAATCATATTCAGACCGCAATTGACCACTACAAGGAACAGCATAAAAATATAAAAGCTTCAATCTACTCAAATTATCAAAGACATTCGGATCGATGTGAATCAGCTTTGATCCGTCAAAAATTAAATACTCTAAATTTGGATTATAATTAAACAAGCCTTCCTCAATGACCTCAATGTCACTACGGCCAATTAAAAGATAAGTCAATTTACTCAACGACTTTAAATCCGACTGAAAAATTTCCTTCAATGGACAAAAGTTTAGAGAAATTGCTTCAAGATTATTAAAGATTTTTTCAGCATTTTTTGGAAAATATTCGATGGATTCACTTTCAGAAAAGAGTCCAAGGACATCACTGTTGGTCTTTGTGTCTTCATGGTCACCGTGAGCTGATGTTATTATTGCTGATTCATGGGAATTCATCTTTGGGTCATTGATTATGTTGCAGCGGTATTTATCACCAAAGAAGTAGAAACTTTTAACTTCGTATTTGCACTGGATTCTTGTTGATGATGAAATGGACATGATTGTGAGGATGAAGAAGGTTTGGAGCCTGAAAATACAATATTTTTATTAATTCGTCTACTACAGTGGTTCTTAATCTGTGTGTTTCGGCACGCGAATTGTTATTAGAGTTAAAATAGTGTGAGTTCCAAAGACCCCTCAAACAAAGCCTTTAAAGCTGTAATCTTAGGTTGCATCTTCTCCAAGACATGATAAATAATGCAGTGGTGCCTAAACTGTGTGTCGCGGCACACTGGTGGGCTGCATAAATTTTTTGGAGACAATGCGAAATGCATGCTGTGTTAAAGGCTCATTTTTAAGGTATGCCATGGCTCAAAATGTTTGGACAGCACTGATCTAGTGTATAGCCTAAGTTACAGACAGACTTTAACCCAAATCACATTAATTATTAAGAAACTTAAACAATCATTACCTCATACTGAATATTTTTGCCATTTTAAGACACTTTGCACTTTTAAAAATACACAAAATTATCAACAATTAAAGCCAAATTTGAGTCTTACAGCTTCTACGGCTGCCTCAAAAATGATCTCAATTTTAAGAATTTGCAAATGTATTGCTGACGTAACTGATAAGTTCATACTCTTGTTAATCAATCTGAGACACGCATCAGCTCTCCATATAGTCAAGATTCATATTGCTCTAATAATTTTTCTCTTGAAAATCTACAAAACATTAAAAATGAATCTTTACTAACAACTAGAGTCTTGATATAAATTTGTAGAATTCTAGCATTGATGATTGATATCAAGGATCAGCTGAAAGGAGAACAACAAAGTTCAGACACACAATTTTGCTAGCAGTTTTGATTTCTCTTTCATAAATTGACATGTAGATGGCTACACAGGTTCAACTGACAATTGAGAGAAAGAAACTAGACATCCTGTACCTTAGTTGAAAGGATCTTAGATCTATATAACTGCCAGTGATGAACAACCCATGTGCCGCGGCACACTAGAATGCCATTAAAAAAATTCTAGAAACCTACAAAGCATTGGCTGTTTGTGATTTCGGTCATGGTTTACTACTAAGTTGTCGTGACACAAAAAAGGTTGGGCACCACTGGTTTACTCTTAACAATTTATGATACAAGAGAACCAGACCTAAAAAAATCATTTTTTCGAATTGCTTGGAATCAGTGGCTTAGCCAGGAATTTGAAGAGGGGGGGGGGGCAAAAAAATTTTTTGTATTGAAAAATTTAAAGGGGAGTGGGAGGGATTTTTGTGATTTTTTCATAAAATCCCTAGGGCCTGTTCACTTATGACGTCCAGGGGGGAGGGGGGGGGGTCAGCAAGAAAAGAACAATAGAAATTCCTGGAAGTCTATTGTTCTTTTTTGAGAAATGACCGTTAATTTCGGACGTCATAAGTGAACGGCCCCCTAGCAAAATAAAGAAATTTCTGTTTACGTTGGGGGATTTGTCCTCCAAATCCCCCCACCCCCATGGCTACGCGAGGCCCTGCTTAGAATTAATTCTTAATATTTTAAAAAGTGTCTACTCAAATTGTAAAAAGTTTCAAAGACTTAGCAATTTATGAACGGCTTGTTTACAAAATCTTGAACCGAAATTAATTTCTATCAAAATTCTTATGATTAATGATCAAAAATCTCAAACAAAACTGCATCATGCCTTCAATAATTAATAACAAAAAATATCAAATTTTCTTCAAAAATTTTTAAATTCTCAGAAAAAGTTACAAAAGAAAGTTCAAAGTAAACTGCCAAAATATTTTTATGACAAATTATGAATCTTTAAGTGACTCAGCATTAAAACTCAAAAACTCAAAAAAAGTGTCAAAATCCTCATCATCATCCAGAAGCATCAAACAAAGCACAAATTCGCATTAAAAAGTCAAAAAAGGTAGCATCAGTGGTTGTGCTGAGTATTATTAAAAAAAAAGCAAGGATTTCATGACCAATTATTTTTTTGTTTGTCGAGCTATTTTGTGTGTGCGTATCATTGACAGTTATGACAATCGTGTAAGGATGGAACAAAGGAATGAGAAGGTAGAAGGGAAACAAGACAAACAATTGCTGGCAATTATTAGCCTCAGAACAATATTTACTCACATACGGTGTATTAAAAATAATCATGAAAGAAGGCACAGGTAAGAATGTTTTTAGGTTAGAGGTGGTTTAGGTGCATTTTTCGTAAGAACTTCAGTTTCAAACAATGGTTCAAAATTGAAGCACAGCTTTAGACTTAAAGCAGAGCTTTCAAGTTAAAGTACAGACTTGAAGCACAGCTTTAGAACTGAAGCAAAGCTTTTGAATTGAAGTGCAGCTTTAGAATTGAAGCACAGCTTTAGAATTGAAGCACAGCTTTAGAATGGAAGCAAAGCTTTAGAATGAAAGCACGGCATTAAAATTGAAGCTCAGCTTGAGAATCGTAGCTCAGCTTGTGAATTGAAGCTCAACTTGAGAATTGAAGCACAGCTTCAAAATTGCAGCACTGCTTCAGAATTGAAGCTTAGCTTGAGAATTGCAACACTGCTTGAGAATGAAAGCAAAACTTTAAAATTGAAGCACGGCATTTGAATTGAAGCTCAGTTTGAGAGTTGAAGCTTAGCTTGAGAATCGAAGCTCAGCTTGAGAATCAAAGCTCAGCTTGAGAATCGAAGCGCTGCTTACGAATCGAAGCTCAAATTGAGAATCCAAGCAAAGCTTTAAAACTGCAGCACTGCTTGAGAATCAGAGCTCAGCTTTAAAATCAAAGCTCAGCTTGAGAATCGAAGCACCGCTTTAAAATTGCAGCACAGCTTGAGAATTTAAGCACAGCTTTAGAATAGAAGCAAAGCATTAGAATTGTAGCTCAGCTTGAGAATTGAAGCACATTTTCAAATTTATCTTAAGGCGACGCTTCATAAATAAGCGCTGCCTTAAAAATCGCAACCAACTCAAGTCAAAATTACATCAAAAATTCCCTCAAAATTTCTAATAGTCCAGCTAATCACCAGGAATCTCCTTTTTGTTGATATGAAAAAAAAAATAATAACAATAAAAGTGAGTAAGCAAACATTAAGCAATGCCAACAAACAAGTAAACAGATGAGCATACAGTCAAAATTAAACAAAAGAATTTCCAGTATGTAAATAAAGACTAGTAAAAGTCGTAGGAAGAAGAAGTAAAAGAATAATCAATAAAGAGGTGAAACATGACGGAACAGTAAACAGCAAATGTCACATCAAATCAACATGAAGTTCTTCTTCTTCTTACTTTTCTGGTTCCTCATTCTTCTTCGGAATTTTCTGTTTTTGTGTTGTTTTGTTGACATTTTTATGAGGAAAGAACGGCAATTGTCAATGAAAAAAACCCTTCTGGGAATGACTCAGTGTGAGTTGTGCATTAGATTTTGATCGTTAAGGAGATGCTTTAACCGCAATGTGATGGTAATAACTCTTTATTTTCGGCTGGTGGTGTAAAGGGAATTGAGGGAGGAACTGAGATGAGTTTTTGTGGAAGTTTAGAGGAATTTAGGTTGAATTTTCGAATTTTACTGAAATTTACTGAAATTTTTGAATTTTACTCGTGGGCTAAAGAGAATTTTGAGGTTAGGAGAGTGCTTCTTAAGCTATGTGTCATGGTTTAGGGTACGGAACTGCTCAAAATGATTAAAAATAGTAATACAATCTAGTTCTAACGCTTCTTCTAGTCTATGGTGTGTCTAGGTTAATTTATTGATGTTCAAGGAGAGGAGGAAGTGTAGATCTTTGGAAAGTGGCAGAAGTAGGAGTGTGAATAAGGACAGGTTTAGTTACAAGACTAAGTACGAACCGTAGTAACAACTTTAGGGCATTCAAATCGATGTTATGTCTCTAACTTAGATTACAAGAGCTTAGTTCTATTCTAATTAACACAATCAATGTCTATTTAACTCTATTCAACACTAATTAACAATATACATCCCAGCTTAGCCCTATTCCGAGTCAATTCAAATCTATTCAACATTATGCAATTTTAAGCTACCTGACTCAACTGTAGCCAACCATATTCAGCCTTGTTTAACCCCATTCAACCTTGTTCAACCCTTTTCAGCCTTGTTCAACCCTTTTCAGCCTTGTTTAACCCCATTCGACCTTGTTCAACCTTAATCAACACTCTCAAACTCTATTCAATCCTTTTTCAACCTAAACATTTCCTAATCAACCTTATCCCTCCCTTTACAACTTGATAAAACTCAATTCAACCTAATTTCACACTGTGCCATTCTATTTAATATTATTTAATCCTTCTTAACTCTCCTTGGACCCAATACAGATCAGGTCAATCTTTAACAACTTTATCCAAACCTTAACCGACATAAATCCTTCTCTAATGAACCCTAATCAGCACGACTTAACAATATTCAACCTGATTTAACCCTTTTCAGCCCGATCTAGCTCTAGTCAACCATATTCAGTCTTATCCAACCCAATCTCACTCATCCAACTCATCTCAATCCACATAAATCCCAAAAACTAACACAAATTCCCATAAAAATCAAACCAAAAATAACCAAAACTCGTGTAAAAATGCATCAAAAGAAATTCTTTACGAGCTGCTTATTATCATCAATCCACATATTCACATTCTTAAACTCACAATATTCCCAAGTTAATTTAACCAGAAAAGATAATCAAACTGAGAATTTTTGTGATGTCTTTGTAACTGCTAATGATTGTTAATGACTTAATGGATTGAAAATGAAATAAAAAAAAATTTAAAAATGGAACAAAGAAATGAGAATTCATTTTTGAGATTGAGTTTTATGACTGTGTGGGGTCTCGGAGCGAATGGAGGCTGTGATGATGATTTTTATGAGGTTTTAAAAAAATGGAGAAGTAAGGTTGAAATTATTTTTTTTGAGGTGATGTTAAATTTGAATTTTGGGAAGTTTTTAAATGAAAAATCGAAAAAAAAAATTTAAAATTGTTTCAATAAACTTAAAAATTCATAGAAACTCAAACCTTCCATTCAAGAATCCCCAAAACAGACCCACTCCTTCCATACCCAAAAATCCAAACCACAAAAACCATAATATTCCCTTAAAAGCATTCACATGTCATGTTTTGAGTCCCTCACAACTAAAAAACTCAGTCAATTTATTGTGTTTTTTCAGTTCCAATCCCAAATCAGCCGTTCCTCCACATCCAAAAGCATATCTAACATCGGATATGCATAGAAATTTTACCCAAACTTTTTTTTTCAAGGATTTTCCCATCGCAGTTGTTATCAATTGTCACACTCGTGTGCTCTTAAGGACTCGTCCCAAAGTCCCAGTTTTGTTAAGTCTCCGCCCATCTGAAACAAAATTCTTCATAAATTTTATACAAGTCCATCCCATTTACTGCTGTATCGTCATCGTAGCTACATGAAAAAATAAACTAGTGTGTGTAAAAATTGTGCATGTATGTGTGCATATCGTACATTGATGTGGGACGTGTTAATCTCCGTGTAAAAAAAAAAGCTACGCAATGCGCAACGGAACAACAGCAATAATCGAGTGGATAGGAGAGATGGCAAAGTGCCTCACAGTTGAAATGTGAGTTGTTCAGTTGGGTATTCAACGTCACTCGGGAACGCCGCAGCTCTCTCATCTGCCTCAATATATATTCATTCTCCTGTGGCTTCACACTGTCTGCCAAGAAATCATCATCAACAATATTTATTTTTTTTACACACATTCTGTGTTTTGTGATTTGTTCCTTAATTTTTTCCTGATCTGTGGAATTTAAAAACTATTGTTTAAAAGTTGAGGAATTAATGACACAAGTGTGACGAGTGGTCTCGTGTGTGAATCTCAGATTTGGGATTCTAGGAAGTATTAAGATACTCAAGTTGATGTCTGAAGGGATATTGAAGGTTGAAAGTGAAGTTTTGATGAATTTAGAGGCTGAATTGATGGACGACAAGTGAAATTATTGAAGATAAGAATTGATTAAGGAGGAAAGGAAGTGAAAAAATGGATTCAAATTGAAGATTATAGCTGAAGCTAGTCTATAGAATTGAATTAGTGAACGAATGATTTTTAAACCGGTTTATAATCTGCAAAAAAGCTGATTAAGTTGCGAAAATCGGAAACAAAAAATTGAAAAAATTGAATTTCAATTTTAAAAAAATTAAAAGATCAAAAAATCTGGTTTTGAATTTTAAAAAATTAAAAAAATTGTAAAACTTCACAAACTTCAAATTTTGAGCGTAGAAAAAAAAATAAAAAATTCAAGAACTCAAAAACTTCAATTTGAGGCTGAAAAATTAGAAAATTGGAAAAGAAATTAAAACAAAAATTTAAAAATATAAAAATAATATTTTTAAAATTGAAATTAAATTGCAAAATTGAAAATAAAATTTAAAAGACAAGAAAAAAGTTTAAAAAAATTGAAAAGAGAATTTAAAAGTAAAAGAAAAATTAGATAAATAAAATAAATTCTACAACATCAAAAAAGTTAAAATAACCCAAAATAAACATATCAAAATTGAATCAATAAGACACATGATCCAGCAATAAGGCACCATATCCCCTAGCATACAGAATCTTCACACATATTGATGATAACCAAGTAACATATCAAATAAATATCAATCATCGTTAGCAAAATATATCCAAAAAAATTGCGAAGAAATAAGTTGAAAATTGTGTTAAAAAAAAGTTAAATTAAAATTGACAGTTGAACGTGAATTTAAATTTCTAAATTCATACAAAAATAAAATTGAGTCAAAAATCTACTAAAGTGACAAAAAAGCTAAAATTCTAATGCAAAAAATCATAAAAATTGTCAATAATTCAAGTGAAAAAACTAAGAATTAAGTGAAAAAAAAATAAATTTCGCAAATAAAAAAATATTCAAATTTTCAAAATCAACAAATTAAAAACTCCAAGCTACTCCCAAGCATTTTCAACCCCAAAGTCCTTTAAAGCTCAAAAATAGTCTTCACACTGCGTTCAGACGAGCCAGTTCCGGGCTTCAGCTCGGCCTCACCATGGCCAACGTTGGAGCTCGAGTGGGGTCGCAAGTTGTATCCCACAAGTGGCACACGCGGAAGTAGCTTAATGTTTGGATTGCCACCAGGTGGTGACCTTAATCAACCTCGTGGACCCGTCACAAGCCTCAAAGAGGAACCATTGGGTGCGAGAGCATGGATGCAGCAGCCGGATCAGAGCAAGTGAGTTGATTGAAGTTTAAATTTGAATTTATTGAATTTTGTAGGAATTTTTTAAGATTTCTTAGAATTTTTCAACTTTTTAAGATTTTCGATTTTTTCAATTTTTAAATTTTTGAAAATTAAATTTTTTTAAACTTTTTCAAAACTCAAATTCTTTAAAATCTGACAAAATTTTTTTCAAAAAATCTCAAAAATTCCTCAAAAGTTGCTCAAAAGATAAAAAAATCCCTCGAAAAAATTAAAAAATAATCCCCGACCCTCTTTAAAAAATATTCCATAAACCAACATTCAACATAGTTGCATAGGAGAATCCCTCAATTACCTCGCGGCAATTTTTATGTGTAGAGTAAAATATTATTTTTTTTTTGCTGGTAAAATATGTGAAATTGATACGTTCGTGCATTCTGTTAACATTTTATTTTTTTTTTGTGTAAATATGTTTCACTTTAACTGGAGTTGTGGGCGATTATTGTGATTTTTTGAAGTGCGAAAATTTAATTTTTTCATTGTTAAATTTGAAATTGTTCACAAATTTATGCATTTTAAATAATTCAAAAAAATTTAAATTTTAAATTTATAGATTTTTGCAACTCATAAATTTAAATTTTAATTACATTTTTGAATTTTTGATTTTATTATATTTTTTTTGTTGAAAATTAAAAAATTCGAATTTTCAAAATTAGTGAAAAAAATCTAAAACTTCACAAAACTTAAATATTTTTTTTTAAAAAAATCAACTTTTTAACAATATTGATTATTCTATAATTTTTTGCAGTCTTGGAATAGGCCGAGCTCATTTCGAGAAGCAGCCACCGTCAAATTTAAGGAAATCAAATTTCTTTCACTTTGTTATTGCACTTTATGATCGAAACGGTCAACCAGTTGAAATTGAAAGGACAGCTTTTATTGGATTTATTGAGAAAGATCAGGTAAGACTTTAATTATTTAAATTTAATATTTTCTGGATTTTTAAGAAATTATTAAAATTTATAAAATGTTTTTAAAAAATTCAAAAAAATTTAAAAACGCCAAAATAAATTTTTAAAATAATTTCAAACATTTTTATCTTTTGGCGCTTTCAAAAAAGCAATAAATCATCAAAAACCATCAAAATTTAACACTCAATTTACATCCTACAAGTCAGTTCCTTCCTAATATCCAAACAAAATCTTTCATGTTCCACTCCAAACTCATAATTTACTTCCTAAAACAATTTCAATAAATATCAATAATGTCCAATATTATGACCACAACTTTTGTCTTGTAAATCCACACGAGAACATCCTAGGCCATAAATTTTTCTGTGTCATTTCCTTAAGGCTCAAAATAATCTCTTTTTTTACACATTCACTAAAAATATTTCTAGGAATTCCCATCTGTGCTTCTTCTTCGCACTCTATTTACTTCCTATTCTCTCGTGCTGACTTCTTAACTTGACCCGGAATGACCTTTTTCATATTTACTTAATAATTTTTATTTTTTTTTGGTCATTTTTTAAACAGGAAATCGAAGGACAGAAGACGAATAATGGAATTCATTATCGACTGCAGTTGCTGTACACAAATGGTGAGTTTTGGATTTATGCTTTGGGAGAAGTCGAAACCCGGAATCTTGAGAAATCTAGAAGTTTAAGCCAGTGGTGTCAAACCTTTTTTTCACTACTGCCTTGGTGGGAAGCCATGACCGAATTCGCAAATTTCGCGTGGTTCGTGGTTTTTTCTGAATTTTTCTCACGGAATTTTAGTGTGCCATGGCACAAGGGTTTGCCATCACTGACCTTTACGGATTTCAGCTACTTTATCTTCATTTTGGTTCCACAAAAAGTCAATCAACCTTGAAATACCCGATTTAAAAATTTATTGCACACTAAAAACACATCCTCAACCCCCAAAGTTGAGCTAACTTCGATTTCACACCAAAAATAAATACTAGAAAAAAGAATTCTGCCAATTTAAAATGATAAATGTGAATTTTTACCTTCAAAATTATTTTACTTCTTAGTCTATGAACATTTTCTACTCAATGGTTGAGCTTTATAATGCAAAATCTATTTTATAATGTGGAATAAAAAGGATTGAATCAGTCGGAAAAAATTGGAGTGCAAGTTTAATGTTGTGGAACATTTTTGAGGTGGAAAAGTTAAGTTGAGATGGAATTTTTCATATTTTTATGTAAAATTAGACTCAAAGTTTGCAATAATTTTGCTTGCTAATCTAGTCAAGCCACTGAAGCTAGCTGGATGCAGGTTCCATATCTAAAACTACTCTAAAATGTTCCTAAATGAAATGTGACTTGTCGACACATTTTTAATCCAATTAAGCTCACATTTCACATCCTTAAAATTCCACAATTTTTAAGAAGATTTTCCACTTACACCTTGACTTTTTCCATCCCCTCTTTTTGTCTATTGCTTTCCTCAAATTTCCCCTCCATCCACTTCAATTTTTCTTTCCATCTTCTTCTTCCTTCAATTCAACCATCGCAACCGGCGATGTAAAAAATAAAAATTATTGACCAATTTTTCAATATGAACACACTTACATTGATGATATGAAAGAGATTCTTATCCCACGGGGGAATTTTCCAATTCCAATAGAGAATTCAATTCAAGCTGTGTGTGGCGCGGTCGGTCACTAATTGGATTACTATCGCAGAAGTAAAGTAAAAATTGATCTTGTGGGGATTTTTTTGAGTGGACTGAGGAGAGTTGGGAGTTGATTCTAAGTTAATTTTGTTGTATGCAACTAAGCTACTATTAATATATAGCTCCTCCTTACATAGACCTAACCCTTATCTATGCCTTATCAAAACCTAACCCAAACCTTACCTAAACCTTACCTAAACCTAACCTAAACCTAACCTAAACCTAACCTAAACCTAACCTAAACCTAACCTAAACCTAACCTAAACCTAACCTAAACCTAACCTAAACTTAACCTATACCTAACCTATACCTAACCTATAACTAGTGCAAATTGCCTCAAGTATGCTCAAGAATCATCAAAAATACTCAAAATAGTTCAAGATTCAGCTCAAACTCCTAATTAGCCTCAAAAACACGATATTAAAATTTCACCACATATTTCTATAACTATGCAGCATAAGTCAAGCTATAACAACTTTCATAATTTATTACACAAGCTCAGCAGTTCAACAACTTTACTTCAATCACGTCATTAATTTTTATTTTTACTCGTTTTGACTTCTGTACAAGGAAATAAAAGATTGGATTTATTGAGGGTATCAATGTCGTCATAATAATCTTAATTAAATTAAAATAAATACAATTTTAATTAAAACTTGAATGAAAAGTCGAAAGAAGAGCTGATTAATAATTAGTGGAATGGGAGAAGTGGATGTGGAAAAATGCGATGATTCTCTTAAACTGTTCGAGATTCTCCGACGTAAAATTAATTTACAGAATTAAAAATTGTCTGTTTAAAGAGGATTTTTGGGAGGTTCTTAGTGGTCTATTTAAATTAAATAATTTATTTTGTCTCAGTTTTAATTATTTATTATCTTATTTGCAGGTGCTCGACAGGAGCAGGACATATTCGTGAGGCTTATCGACTCAGTTACCAAACAGGTGAGTTCAACTTGACTTTATTCATGAAAATCCTCAATTTTTAACAATTATTTTTCAATTAATCCAGGCAATTATGTACGAAGGACAAGACAAGAACCCAGAAATGTGTCGAGTACTCTTAACACACGAGGTCATGTGCAGTCGGTGTTGTGACAAAAAGAGTTGCGGTAATCGTAACGAGACTCCATCAGATCCTGTTATCATTGATAGGTGAGCGTTTGTATGTGAAATTCCGAATTGAAAATCTTCAAGGCACTCTATGAAGGGATGTGGACGAGTGGGTATAGGGTTTTGTGTCTTAAGGGGGAGATCTTGGCCATGGGTACCAATGTTAAATTTGAAGATCGATACAAAAGTTCTAAGACAGCAAAGAGTCAATATAATTTTTAAGGATCAATCCCTCACCAAACGTGGAAGTTCACTTCAACACCCAACCCAACGCGGAAGTCCAACCAAAAAATCATCTCATAAGTCTCCCAAACCTTTCCTCACAATCATCATTCCTCAAACTACAAAAAAAAATCTCACATTTTTATTTTCTGTGTCAACAAAAATTCATCAAAAATTTATGAAATTCATTTTAAAATTCAAAAATGCGTAAAGAATAAGAGCAAAACAAGAAATAAAGACAAAAGACAAAAAAAAACTTTAATCACACAAGAGCAAGCAGAAAAAAATTTGTAATTCCAATTCGACCTTCGCCTTTTCCGTAATTTCTTACGTATTCAAAGGAATAAAGTGACTCGCGGAGGTCCAGCAAGGTAGAAAGAGTTGAAAAAAAAAGATTTTTCTTTAGAATGAAAAGAAAAAGTAAACAAAATGAACCGCATTTGGCGGTAAATGTTCTTGAAATGAAATTTATATAAACAGCAGTAGCAACAACAAAAGAAGAAGAGGTTTGCAATTACGGGAAAGAGAAAAAAAATGGCAAGTAAGAAAGTCACTTGAGGGTTCAGAGAGTAGAGCGAAAGTCCAAAAGTACTACAATATTAGAAATCTAGTCCAAAAGTACTGCAATCTTAAAAATCTAGTAATAAAGTACTAAAATCCTGGAAATCTAGTTTAAAAGTACTGAAATCCTACAAATCTAGTTTAAAAGTACTAAAATCTTACAAATCTAGTCCAAAAGGACAAAAATACTCAAAATCTAGTCCAAAAGTACTAGAATTCTAAAAATCTAGTTCAAAAGTACTAGAATTCTACAAGTCTAGTCCAAAAGTATTACAAATCTACAAGTCAAGTCCAAAAGTACTAAAATCCTACAAATTTAGTCCAAAAGTACTAGAATCCTACAAATCTAGTCCAAAAGTACTAGAATCCTACAAATCAAGTCATAAAGTACTAGAATTCTACAACTCTACTTCAAAAGTACGAGAATTCTAAAACTCTAGTCCAAAAGTACTAGTATTCCACAAATCTAGTTCAAAAGTACTAGAATTCTACAAGTCTAGTCCAAAAGTACTACAAATCTAGAAGTCAAGTCCAAAAATACTAAAATCTTACAAATATAGTCCAAAAGTACTAGAATCCAACAAATTTAGTCCAAACGTACTAGAATCCTACAAATCTAGTCCAAAAGTACTAGAATCCTACAAATCAAGTCATAAAGTACTAGAATTCTACAACTCTACTTCAAAAGTACTAGAATTCTACAACTCTTGTTCAAAAGTACTAGAATTCTACAAGTCTAGTTCAAAAGTACTACAATTCTAGAAGTCAAGTCCAAAAATACTAAAATCTTACAAATATAGTCCAAAAGTACTAGAATCCTCCAAATCTAGTTCAAAAGTACTAGAATATTCCAAATCTAGTCGAAAAATACTAGAATTCCACAAATATAATCTAAAAGGACTATAATTCTACAGCTCTAGACCAAAAGTACTAGAATTTTACAACTCTAGTTTAAAAGTACTAAAATTTGACAAATCTAGTCCAAAAGTTCTGAAATTATCAAAATCTAGTCCAAAAGTACTAGAATCCTACAAATCTAACCCAATAGTACTAAAATCCTACAAATCTAGTTCAAAAGAACTAGAATCCTCCAAATCTAGTCCAAAAGTACTAGAATTCTACAACTCTACTTCAAAAGTACTAGATTCCTATAAATCTATTTCAAAAGTACTAGAATCACCCAAATCTAGTCCAAAAGTACTAGACCATATGAATTGGACATTCCGACACTTCCAAACTTCTTCACATCCCCAAAATCAATCTCAACAATCAATCCAAACAAAGAAGGACAAAAATTGACAAACAAGATGTCATAAAAGATTCATCAACTAACCGTCAATATGCTCACAAGTGATCGTTCATTCACCAGTGGTACGGATTTGGGATTTGTACAGATGGGATAATGCCTTGATGAATTATATTCACGTGCCCGAGCCTCACTGCCGCTGTCTCTCGACACACACAATCCACAAAAAGAGAGATGAAAGACGACTTAAAATGGATTTTAATTGGATAAATCGATGTTTCATTGCGCGAAACTCTCTTTTTTTGCTACCGCATCGCCAATTTTTGATGTCTATAAATGGATTTTACTGGTTTTTATTATACGTTCGTCTCTGACTTTGCCTGGCTACATCTACCCCACAATATGATGCACATTCATATTCTGATTTGTGGGTAAGAGAGAACTAAATCAAGTGTTGGCCATAAATGGATGATGAGAGGAATTGAAATGATATTGAAGATATTGTGGGAATGTTTTGAGGTTTGGTTGGGTGGCTGGGCTAATAACGTTAGAGATGGTTTGGTTGCTAACCTAAAATAAACTTGTTCTCATGGTCAAAATCAAAATGGTTCGTAACCTTAAAATTAACTGGTTGCTAACCTCAAAATGATTTGGTTTATAACCTCAAAATAGTCTTGCTCCTAACCTCAAACTTATTTGATTCCTAACCTTAAAATGGACTTGTTTTTAACATTAACAGTATTCTCAGCTTAACCTCAAAAAGCGCTTTATTCTCTCAACCCACTAGTGACTTTCTTACTTGTCTATGTTGCCGCGAGGCAATTCTGCTTTGCCTATGTCGAACTATTTTATTGAAGCTCTTTTCATTTGCCGCTCATCAGCATAAACTTTTTTAGAAGGAGTTTATTCGTGTTAGATTTTTTTGCCAGGTGTTGATGGAGTTTTGGTGTTAAAAATGTGGAAACTATGAGGAAGTTTGGGAGAAAAAAATATTAATTGAGGAGTCTCTAATGAATAGTTGGGATAGAATTGTAGAAAGTTTGAGAAGCGAAGTTAAGGGTTTTAGAATCCTAATTTTACACCAAATTTGAATAATTTTACGAATAATTTTCTCTTTAATTTGCAGATTTTTCTTGAAATTTTTCTTAAAGTGCAATCAAAATTGTTTGAAAAACGCTGGAAATCCGAGAGACATGAGAAGGTTTCAGGTATGTCGATTTTCGCTCCTTATTCTATTACCAACTTTTGGCTTAACCTTAAAAAAATTTTAAATTTTAAACCTAACCTCAAAGTTCTAAATTCTGAACCTAACCTCAAAGTTCTAAATTTTGAACCTAACCTCAAAGTTTTGAATTATAACCATAACCTCGAAATTTGAAATTTTGATCCTAACCTCAAAAAATACAAAAAATTGTAAACATAACCTCAAAAAAAATTCACAAATTTAATCTGAACCATTCTCTTCCTCAAATTCTACTGCAGGTCGTCATCTCAACCCAAGTGAGCGTAGAAGGTCCACTGTTAGCTATCTCAGACAACATGTTCGTTCACAACAACAGCAAACATGGTCGACGTGCCAAACGACTAGATCCAGATGGAAGCACCGCTGCTGGTAATTCTCCGTTGTTATCAGCTCATGCATTGGCCCCGGACAGTACGTACGACGGTCCGTTTCCAAGTGAACCCCTTTTTTTATTTTTAAACTTTATAATTTTTTGTTGGTTTGCGTTTTTTGAGTTGATTGGAGATGAAAAAAGAGAATCAAGAAGAAAAAGAATTGCTCGTCGTTCGTACAAATCCACCGCACATAAATCAAACTTGTTTTATTATCGTTTGAAATTTTTTATTAGAAAATTTTGTGAATTTTTGCTTTTTTTTTATTTTGTGTAAATGTTTTTGATTGCAAATTTTTTTTATTATTTTTCATCAAAATTTCACAAAGCACGAAAAATCTTGGAACCTTAGGGAAATTTTGTCAGAAATGAGTGAACATAACCTCAATTTTAAGTGACATAACCTGAAAATTGAGGAACTTAACCTCAAAATTGAGCAGCTTAACCTCAAAATTGAGCAAACTTAACCTCAAAATTGAGCAGCTTAACCTAAAATTGAGCAACAGAACCTAAAAATTAAGCAACCTAACCTCAAATTGAGCAAACTTAACCTTAAAATTGAGTAGTTTAACCTAAAATTGAGGAACATAACCTCAAAAATTACCAAAAAATAATCTCAAAAAGTCTGACAAAACTTCTATAAGGATGCGCTTTTAACTGTTCATACCCAGCCTTTATCCAACAATTTTCACTAATTTGTCATATCAATTCCTTAACCTCTCATTCAACAGGCATTTATCCACCACTTCCAATGGCAACACCATGCATAAAAGCAGTCTCACCATCCGAGGGATGGACAAAGGGCGGCGATTCTGTCATCATTATTGGTGACAACTTCTTTGATGGATTACAAGTCATTTTCGGGACAATGTTGGTGTGGAGTGAGTTGATTACCACACATGCTATTCGTGTTCATACACCGCCAAGGCATATACCGGGTGTGGTTGAAGTCACATTGAGTTATAAGAGTAAACAGTTCTGTAAAGGATCACCTGGTCGATTTGTTTATATTTGTAAGTATTTTTTTGAGATGATTTGGTGGATTTTAAAGCTGACGATTTAAATATTTACAGCACTTAGTGAACCAACAATCGACTATGGATTCCAGCGACTTCAGAAACTTATACCAAGACATCCAGGCGATCCTGATAAGTTACCAAAAGAGATAATCCTCAAACGAGCAGCAGATATTGCTGAAGCACTTTATTCAATGCCGCGGTCACCATCAGGAGGTGGAGGTTCAGGATTTAATTCGTATACGGGACAGTTGGCAGTTAGCGTTCAACCAGATGGAAGTTCACAGTGGGCTGAAGGTAGGCATTGTACTTATTATATACTTAACCTCAAAATTCTATAAAATAACCTCAAAGTTCTATGAAATAACCTCCAAATTCCATTTTTTAACCTCAAAACTATAAAAAAAGACACTTCCAAAAACTCAAAATTTTTTAACAAAAAAGAATTCTTTTCAATTCACCTAGCCGATGAGTATAGTCGAGCACAAAGTAGCAGTGTAAGTCCGCGTGGCGGCGGTGGATATTGTTCAAGTGCTTCAACACCACATTCATCAACTGGCGGGTCAGCATCTTATGGTACAACATTAACAAATGGCTATGGACCACCAGCACCAATTCAGATGACTGGATTGTCAACATCGTCACCGGCTTCATCAGGAAATGTTTTCAATTCAGCATCTAGTGAGTGTAATGATAGTTTTGGATACTTAATTATTGTTGTCTGTGTAGATGTTTGTTGGATTAACCTTAAAAAATTGAAATTTTTCACTTTCGAAATTAAAATATTTTATTTTCGAAATTAAAAATATTTCACTTTTGAAATTTAAATTTGATGTCTACGAAATTCAATTTTTCAATTTCGAAAATGAAATTTTTCACTTTCGAAATTAAACTATTTTATTTTCGAAATGAAAATATTTCACTTCTAAAATTTAAATTTTTACATTCGAATTTTATAATTTTTGAAAAATCAATAAAAATTACTAATCCCATTTTTTCTCAATTTCTTTACAGTTTACTACCGTTAAGCATCACGACATCATCGAAATTTATCTAATAAATAATCAACAAAAAACAACACAATTTAATCTAGACTAGATGAAATAAATCTTAAAGTTCATTGCTTGTAAATGGATGAGCATTATTTAAAAATATTCAATTAACAAAATCAAATTTTTGACCATATCATGGGAAGGAAGACGACACAACATATCTGTGGAACTGCACATCATCGTTATTAATGAGGAAGATTTTTTCAAAATTATTTTTATAAAATTCTTAAATTCGAATATCGATTCCGAAAGTAAAAAAAAATAATTTCGAAAGTGAAATAATTCAATTTCGAAAAAGAAATAATTTAATTTCGAAAAACAAATAATTCAATTTCGAAAATTAAAAATTCAACTTCGAAAGTGAACAGTTTCAATTTTGAAAATGAACATTTTTTTAATTTCAAATGATAAAACATATCCACACTAATCATCATCACCATTTAAAAAAAACGAACCACAAAAAATAAAATAAAAATAAAAATTGAAACAAAAAAAATTTAAGATCAAAATAATAAAAGTCAAGAAATAAACTTTCTAGCGCATTCATATTCGTAAAAATAGTCATAATAATGATAAGGAAAATAAAAATCCTCACTTTCTATGTCTCAAAAAAATATATTCACACATATGAGAAAAAAAATTATTCTGTGGTGCTTCTTTTAAGTATTTTTACTACTTTTTAAAATGCTCTCATTTTAGGATAATTTTCTTGTACAGATAAGATAAAAAGAAATGAGCAAAATGATGTCTTTTGTGAGAAATTTCACCCTTGAGTAATTAAATTTTCACAATCTTGAAGCTTTTATGGCATTTTAATGACGTGTTCATCATCACTTGAATGTGAATGGATGAAAAGATTTGGGTTAGTGCTGTTGAGGTTGAAATTAGTCGTTATGAGTTGGTTAAGATGAGGATATAGAAGTGTTTAAAGATAATTGGATTGTAACCTCAAAATATGAATTCCATCCTTAATGTTTGGAATTATAACCTTAAAATTTGGAATTCTTACCTTAAAATTAGAAATTCTTAACTCAATCTTTAAATTCTAACCACAAAACTAGGAATGTAACCTCAAAGTTTAGAATTCTAACCTCAAAGTTTGGATTCTAACCTGCAAGTTTGGGATTTAACTTCAAAATTTGAAATCCTAACCTTAAATTTGAAATTCGTATCTTAAACTTTGGAATGCTTAACCTCAAAATTGTGAAAATTATTACCAAAGTCAGTGACATTTAACCTCACAATTAAATTAAATTTGTATTTATTTAGTCATTATGTTGAGGTCCCCTTATGATAGGTACTCTTTAACTAGGGACGTCAACACCAATATACCCTGAATTGAATACTCTTAACCAATTTTTATGTACAAATATTTTATTAAAGAAAATTCTTTGTAATTTATTTTCTGTTTTTATTCACAAATTTTTTGTAATTTATATCGTAATTCACTATTAATCATATTTAACATAATCTGTAAGTGTTTTTTAAGGAGGCTTTAAAACAACTTATAAAATAATTAAATTAAAAAAAATTATTAATCATCTTAACAAAACTAATCGATAAAGTTAAATAAATTAATTGAAAAAATATTAACAAAATCATTTTTAATTGAATAAAGTTATTGAAAATTTAAAATTGAATTTGATCAAAAATCTAAAATTTTCTCAAATTCAACATTAAAAATTCATCAATAAATTTCAAAATATTTCTAATCGATAATCCCAGTGACATTGATGTAATTAATTATTTAAACTTAGAATAATGGAAAATTCACTAACAACAACAACAACAATGTAAACTTTTAACTGCCGTACGGCGTGAAAGATAATTTATGCAAATTTAAAACAAAATAAACAACACGCAGAAATTTTATTGAAATTTAACTAAAATTGAAGAAAAAAAATTATTAAAAAATGCTGAAATAAAAAGAAACAAAAATTATTAAAAATTTAAAATAAAATTTTTCACTTAAGTTTGAGGTTATGAGTAGATTTAACCTCAAAATGATGAATTTTCAGTGACTTTACCTCCAAAATTATGTGACATAACCTCAAAAATCATCAAAATCACCAACATAACCTCAAAACTTCACAAATGCATTAACATAACCTAAAAAACTTTCAAATTCAGCAAAATAACCTCAAAAATCCACAAATTCATTAACATAACCTCAAAAACATTCAAATTCAGCAGCATAACCTCAAAAACTTTTAAATTCAGGAACTTTATCCTCAAAAATCCACAAATTCAGCAACATAACCTCAAAAACTTTCAAATTCAGCATTATAACCTCAAAAACTTTCAAATTCAGCAACATAACCTCAAAAACTTTCAAATTCAGCATCATAACCTAAAAAACCTTCAAATTCAGCAACTTAACCTCAAAAATTCACAAATCCAATAACATAACCTCAAAAACTTTTAAAATTCAGCAACATAACGTCAAAAATTTACAAATCTAATGACATAACCTCAAAAACTTTCAAATTCAGCAACATAACCTCAAAAACTTTCAAATTCAGCAACATAACCTCAAAAACTTTCAAATTCAGCATCATAACCTAAAAAACCTTCAAATTCAGCAACTTAACCTCAAAAATTCACAAATCCAATAACATAACCTCAAAAACTTTTAAAATTCAGCAACATAACCTCAAAAATCTACAAATCTAATGACATAACCTCAATAATTCAAATGTTAACCTTTTAAAAATCATATCAACATCACCGTAACCTAAAAATCACACCACACTGACCTATAAACCTTCATATCCAGTATCTCACAACAATCAGCTGATCACACCTCACAAATTCAAGCAAAATGCCTAAAACCATCAACATCAACAATCAATATACACAAAATAGTAGTAAAAAAACGTAAACACTGTCTAGCCAGCATCATGCCAAGCTGTTCGATATATGATGCCATTTAAGACTCCGCTGAGAATAACCCGGCAGCCGAACATCCCAAAGTCCCAGCAGCATGATAGCATCGGACCTTGGAGGGACGGAATTTCTTTCTCATGTCTTGATGACTTTGTTTAAATGCCGAATTGTGCGTGTTCAGCCTTTTTTTTTCGGATGTGGAGGATGTTTTTTTCCATTTTACGATTTATTTCCATTCAATTGTGATGGTTGGGTAGGTCAAAAAACGCATTTTCTATCTAATATTACAGTTCTGATTACATCAGATGTGGGATACACTTTTGTTTGTGTGTATTTGTTGTGAGATTCTTTTATGCTTGTGGATGAGAATGTGGATAAATATGTAAGAATTTTAATCCCATCTGCTGTAGTTTAGAGGACTTTATTTGTTTGGAAACTTCTTGGATTGTTTGTGTTTGTTTGAGGTGGAAAAATGTTGTGAATGAAGAGTCAAGAAAGGGTGACTTTAAAGTGTGTTTAAATAGATTTTGGTGATCGAAGGTTGAATTGCTTTATTGAATATTGAAAATGAACCTTATTGAAGCTGCATACTCCTTCCTAAAGCTGGATACCATTTCCGAAAGCTAGATACCCCTTCCTAAAGCTTGATACCCCTTTGATAAAGCTGTGTACCTCTTGCTAAAGCTGTATGCCTCTTACTGAAGTTCCATACCCCTTACTTAATCTGTATCAGGATCTGTATACCCCTTACCAAAGCTGCATACCCCTTATCAAAGCTACATTACCCTTACCAAAGCTGCATACCCCTTACCAAAGCTGCATATTCCTTACTAAAGCTACCTACCCTTTAAAAAGCTGCATACCTTTTACTAAAGTTAAATACCCTATAATGAATCTGAATACCAATTATTTAAGCCAGATACTCCTCAAGAAAGCTGGATACCCCATCCTAAAGCTAGATACACCATACTGGAGCTTAATACTCTTGTTAAAGCTGGTTAAACCATTACTAAAGCTTGATACCCCCAAATCAATACATTATCAAACGTACATGAATCCTATAAAATTATCAGCCATCTTCCATCCATCTCCTCCATATCTCACCGAACAAATAATATAATTTCCATTTTGCAATAATTTCCATTCAGAAAATTTTCCCATTTTTACTTTAAATTGCATACGCAAAAAAAGGAGAATAAAAATCATCATACGCATCCTGGTGACCATGACAACAGAATGAATTTTCCTTCGGGTATTGCCAGTCGCCGACGACAATGAAAATTATTTTTTTTTGTGTATCCCTCTCGAGGGTATTTGATTCTTACACATACATAGACGAATGCAGAACAGAAATAGAGAAACTAAAGATGAAAAATACACTTGGGAAATCGAACGCACAAGTCATGAAGGGTGAAAAAAAGGAAACATCAAGAATCCTTAAAGTGATGCGTAACATAAAATAGAATTATTGGAAATTCGTAAAAGATGTTTTTCCTCTCCTTTATTGTTTTGTTGACTTTAAGATGGCCTCGTGTGCCAGATGGACATGCTTGTATGACAACCGTTTTAACAATGTATCAATGTGTTGTTGACTTTGAAAAGTTTGTTGTAGTTTTTTGATAGAATTGTCTCAACTTGAATTCTACTTGATTGGGCAACCTATCTGATTAAATCAACTACTTGACTAAGACTACTACTTGACCACGACTCCTACTTACTTACTTGATTAAGACATCACCTTGATTAAGACACCGGCTTCTTCAAGACAACTACTTAATTAGGACACTTACTTGATTAAGAATCATACTTGATTAATACACCGACTTAATTAAGACACCTCCTTGATGAAGACACTTACATGATTAAGACACCTACTTGACTAAGACTCCTACTTGATTAAGAATCCTACTTGATTAAGAAACCTACTTGATTAAGACACTTACTTGATTAAGACATCTACTTGATTAAGCACCTACTTGATTAAGACACCTACTTGAGTCAGATACCTACTTGATCAAGATACTTACTTGACTGTGAATTCTACTCGATTTAAAAAATGCGCTCCATTACTCAACAAATACCAAACATTTCCTCACTCATCACATCAATAAATAATTCCCAACATTTCCAACTATCCTCATCAAGAATAGTAATAGTGTGATGACTTGATATTGTAACATATAATTAGACCAAATTAGTGAAAATTATTGACATAAATAAATTCGATTACTGAGTGAATGCTCGACATTGACAGTTTTGTGCGTTCATTTTTGTGGGTGGTTGTGGGCTTATTTAAGATGTAAATAATGTCGTAAAAATTAAAGTCTACAAGTTGTTGAATTTGTGGATGCTTTAAGAATTTTATAAACACAAATTTATATTTTTAATTAATTTTATTGTATTTTTAGGTTAGATTTTTTAAATTTTGCTATGGTTTGATAAGTTTAAAGCTTTTTTTTTTAATTTGAACTGTTTACAGCTGTAATATTCAATTTTGGTAAGGATGAGATGCATACAACAACACTGGAAAATTATTTCATAAGAATACATCAAGTTTGGGCACATTTGAGATTTGGTACAGTTATATTGAGATTTAGCAAGCTAAGGTAGAATACAATATATTTTAATTCCATTTTTCATTAATTGCTCAATCTTTGGTCCACATTCTATCACAATCCTTCTATTACTTTCATACCTAGCCTATAGCTAGTCAACACATAACTCTGCCTTAGTCTCATTTTAACCCTCCCGATGACTAATGTTCAAGAAAACTTGCTCAAGTGACATTTGTGTCAATGCATAATCTTTGATTCCCATATCATTCTTAATCTGTGCCAACTTCCTGAATACTTCTGAATATTTCAAATCAATGTTCTTCAAATGATAAGTCAGAATGTCCAAATAATTTTCTTTCAGTTCCGCACTTCTGAATTTCTCAACAATTCGTTGCTTGACTTTTTCAGTCAAATTTTCATCAGTAAATCCAGTTTTGATGGTCAAGACAAAGCCTTTTGAGAATTTATTCTTTAAATGTTGAACTGGACCAAGACATTGGAACTGACCAGCAACCATGATTCCAATTCTTGTACACAAAGCTTCACATTCATCCATGGAATGCGATGTGATGACGATTGAGGATGAAAGTCGATGATTGTCACGGATTCGCTTGATTGCATTCCAAATTTGACGACGAGCTTGTGGATCGACTCCTGTTGTGCATTCCTATATGGATATACAATTTTTTGAATTTTGAGGTTAGGATTTTAAAAAATTATTAAACTTACATCCAAGAAGATCAATTCTGGATTTCCGAGCAATGCTAAGGCAGTCGACAGTTTTCTTTTATTTCCACCGCTGTAAGCTTTAACTTGCTTGTCCAAATGCTGTTTAAAGTCAAGTTCACTTGCTATTTGGTTGATCATTTCTGTAATTTCATCCATTTTGATGCCACGGATCAATGCAAAGATCTTCAAAGTTTCACGTCCAGTCAGTTCAGGAATGCAGTTGTCAAATTGTGGACAGTAACCGATGAATTGATGAGCTTCAAGTAGTTGAGTCTTCAGGCACTTCCCTTTAATCCAAATGTCACCAGAAGTAATTAGCTCATCTCCAGTCATCATTTTGAATGTTGTTGTCTTTCCAGCTCCATTGACACCAAGTAGACCAAAACATTCATGCTTATTAACATTCAATGATAATTGACGTACAGCAGAGAAACTTTTGAAAGTTTTAGTTAAGTTCCTGAGAACAAGGTTGGAACCAAGCACATCCTTTTCAGACATTGAATTGACTCCTTGTGATTCCATCAAGACATCATCATCAACAATTAAGGATGATAAATTTGAATCAATTGGTTGAGTTTTGTGCATTTTATAGTAAATATATGCAAAGATGTTATAGTCAATGAGTAGAACTACTATGAAGTACAAGGAACCAGATACAAGGCTCATTACCATAAAGTTATCAAGCGAGAATTCTGGAAATTAGAGATTGGTTAGAAACCACTTTAAGCTTGTGCGTCCGTCTGTTTCTAATACATACCTTTTTGACCAGAAAACGCACTAATCTTGATTTCAGGTTCAATGTTTAATGCAAGAATCTCAAGCTGCATTAGTCCCTCAACATACCAAGCTATAGCTTCTGTTAGAGAAAACATCCCGAACCACATACCAATCCAATAAAGAACTCTACTATGGCTCCTAGTTTTCTTGTTTGAATAGAATATGAAGTAAATTCCATAGATGATTGGAACTGAAATATGAGGAAGTTTTGTTCGAATTATCCGAAAGCGATCGGACTATTAAAAAAGTTCGGATTATCCAAACAAGTTCGGATTATACAAAACGTTAGGATCATCCATCGATGTTCGGATTATACAAAACGTTAGGATCACCCATCGATGTTCGGATTATCAAACATTGTTCGGATTATCCATCATTTTTCGGATCATCAAAAATGCTCGGATCTCCAAACAATGTTCGAATTGTCAAACAGTGTTCGGATTATCAAACAGTGTTCAGATTATCCATCGATGTTTGGATCATCAAACAATGCTCGGATTATCCAACGATATTCGGATTATCCAACGATATTCGGATTATCCAACAATGTTCGGATCACCCAACTTATAAATACTTACTAACAAGAGACACAAACTGTATCATGACCTCTCCAGTCGATGGCTTACTAAATAAATAAGAGAACAAATAAATAAAAGGTATCCATGCAAAGCCATAGACCACAGCAATAGTCATCAAAGCCTTAAACTCCTCATACAGATAGTCATGACTGTGCATTCCATACACAAAAGTCACAGACAGCACCAAAAAGATAAAAGTCAGCAAAATGTAGTCAAGTAGGAAGTTTGTGAACCAAAAGACAAGTCGATTTGTGCCCCAAATGAATTGAAGGAACTTAAACTTCATTTCTCGTTCCTTGATGTAAATTCGAACAAAAATCATAGGCCATAACATGAATAGGAAGAAGACAGTAAAGAAGTCGAAGACTGCATTCTCTTTGCTATCAAAACTGTCGTGGCTGTCCTTCTTAATGTATGGCTCATTAGTCACTGAGATGTCATAGTCACCACCAGCTATAGACTTCAATATAGCTCGATTGATTGTATTGACTGTCAATGGAGTCGTGTGGTATGGCTGGGAATTGAACCAAGCTGTAAGTTCACCGGATTTTATGGTTGCAGCTATGAGGTTCTTGTGGTTGACTGTTCCTAGAGATTCATTGGACTTTTTGAGGATCGTTTCTTCCAAAGTTTTATTGAATGTCTTGCTGACGTCGATGATTGTGTCCTTACCAGTGAAAAGACTCATGTAAGCATCAGACAGGTTCGACTTCTCGTCAATTTCTATTAAAGTTTCAGTTCCTTCATATGTATCAAAGGATATCCTCAATTCTGGCATGTAAGTTGTAGTACTCGACATCATTTTAGGCAGCAAGAATATAGCAAGTGCTGATAAAACCCCAAAATACACAAAAGTCTTCCACATTTCACGATAAACCCAAATTTTCTTAAGAATCATTGCATAAATTTGGTAACAAGCCATCGAACTTTCCTCGTCCTTTTCAAAGACTTTTGAGCTTTCAACCAAAATTGGTTGGAATTCATTAATGATTTGATTGTCATCAAATGTTCCATAGCCGAGTTTCAGGAACACATCTTCAAGTGACGTAAAACTACATCCAAAACTTGATATCTTCAGCTGCTCAGCATTGTCTTCAAGGCTTTTAAAAATTTCATCAAAATATGGCAATTTATCATTTGAGATCACAATGACTGCTTCGGTCTTTCCTTCACTTTCAATGAATGCTTCTGGTGCGTGTTCTTCAAGGACATCGAGTACAGCATGAGCATCAAATCCACTTTGCTTGACTAAAGTCAATCGATAGCCAGTTCCGAATCGTTTCTTCAGGAAGAATGAGGAACCAACTGTTCTGAGCTGTCCTTCAGTCATTATAGCTATTCGATCGCCGAGGATGTCAGCTTCATCTAGAATCGGAATTAAAATGAGTTTAGCTGTGTTTAATGTTTGACTTTGGTCAATAGTGGTGTGGAGTGTGCGATTATTGACCAAAGTATATTGTAGTGTATGACATTTGATCCAAAATCGTGCGCAGAACACGACTATTGACCATACCCAAGCAATATACAACCATTGACCCATAACCGTGTACAGAGAACCACTTTTGCTCCAATACCTACCCATGAAATGAGTGCTGATCAGAATAGTCTTATCCTTCTTCTCTGATATTAATAAGTTCCATAAATCCCTCCGTGATGAAGGATCCATCCCCGAAGTAGCTTCGTCCATGATCACAAACTTGGGATTTCCACACAGTGCCAGTGCTATGGACAACCTTCTTTTCTGACCACCACTAAGGTTCTTACTTTGTTCCTTCAATTTATCAACAATTCCTAATAAATTTGTATATTTATCAACTTGACTCTCAACTTGAATCACATCAATCATTCCTTTAAGTCTACAGAAGAACTGCAAATGTTCCTCAACTGTCAGTTCCTCAAATAAGATGTCATGTTGTGGACAGAATCCAAATGATCTTCTAGCGTCTTCAATTTCAGTTCTTATGTCATATCCATTGATGATTGCTGTTCCTGATGTTGGTGCAAAAAGTCCAGTCAGCATTGACATTGCTGTGGTCTTGCCAGCTCCATTGTGACCCAACAGAACTGTGATTTGGTTCTCAAATAGATTTAATGATAGGTTTTTGACTGCAAATTTGGTTCCAAATGTTTTTGATAAATTTCGAATTTGAATTCCGACTCTTAAATTTATAGGTTCCTCTTCTTGGTCTGCGGGTCTGCATAGGAGTTGACTAGCATCTGAGATCTCAGAATCATCGAAGTTGTATGAAGCGTTCTTGTTAAGAACCTTATAAATTGATTTGAGTGGAAAGTACCAAGGCTTGGGGATGCCAAAATCTCCAGGAAAGACCTTCTCAATGTAAATGGTCAACAGCATCAGAATGGCACTGCCAACATTCATCCAGACCAACAATTCACCAAACGAGAACTTCAAGTCAACAGATCTCTTAAACAGGTTCGAAAATCCAACTCCATCATCATTAACTTCAGCCATAAGAATCATTTTAATGCCTTGACCCATGTTTGTGTTAGTCAGCATGCAGAACAGCACTTTCAGTCCATATCCAAACCTATAAAAGCTATCATGATACATCATGTAAGGCAGAACAGTAGCAATGAAGATAATTGAGCCAACAATTCCAGCACGTGATGACTTTTTGAAGATGACACTGACAAGGAAGCAGAATGTGATCATGGATGTGATGTATGAGATGAAAAAGAACCAAATGATGAGTGGATTGCTGTTGGCAAAAATTGGAATATCCGAAATGATGCTTGTGACTGTCAAGATGAGGTTGATTGTGAAGGAAATGATGAGAATAATGAAGCTACGCATGAACCATGATGACCAGTATAAAGCACTCGACAATCCCATTATTTTCATTGATTCTGTTAGACGTGACTCGCGTTCGATTGTTATGTTCTGGAAAATTTTTGAGGTTAGGTTCAGATTAGATGAGATTTAAGGATATAAACTTAAAATTAATAATCCTTACCTTAACCAGCACTTTTGATGAAAATATCATGCAAAACACAAACAAAATTGGAAATCCATAGGCAGCGAATTCCATAAAAAAGTCCTCAACTATACTTGGGTACGGGAAGTACCTCAAAGTTTCCAATTTAACAATTTCCATATCAGGCTTTAGAGACTTCATAAATGCTTGATCAATCTCATTTTGCAGCATCAGAAAACAGCTTGGATAATATAGAGGAAAGCTTGCTTGGTTTTCGCCAGAATATCTGCGATTGTAAGTTACACTGATGTAGTAGAGAATGTCAGTATCCCATCCGTAGTAAAAGCTACCAGATTGTGGAGCCAGAATTCTATAGCTGAAGTTTTTGGGAGGAACTGTTGATGACTAAAATGGAATATAAAGTAATGGATTAGTGAGAAAAGAGACTGTTTTTATATCTTAATCTAAACGTATCATTTAACTGAACATAGCCTTTTACTGAACATGTCCTTGTTTGAATTGAATTTGTCTTCAAAATAAAATTATCCTCAAGTCAAATGAATTATTAAATAAACCTTATCCTCAAGCTGAACTTATTCTTTAACTGAACTTATTCAAAAACTGATCTTATCCTAAAGCTGAACCTATCCTTAAACTGAACAAATCCTAACGTTTAACTTATCCCAAAGCTTAACTTATCCAAAAGTTGAACTTATCCCAAAGCTAAACCTATCCCAAAGCTGAACCTATCCCAACGCTGAACTGATCCTTAAGCTAATGTTATTCTCCAACTGAACTTATCCTCAAAATATCTTTCTTAACTAACCTCATCAAAAGCAACCCCGATTGCTGGCAAATTTTGCTTCCGTAACCAAATTTTCAAATTTTCCTTGTTGTCATGTCCGACGAACTTTAATGTTTGGTTGAACTTCTCTCTGTCATCAAACATGTAGTCCGTATCCTTAATATCTGATAATGTTGAATTGAACTGCATGTAAACTTCGTGCATTAATTTTTGATAATATGAGCTATTCGGTGAATATCCAAATTGATGAATATTTTGGTAAGTTATCCTGCATTCTGATGGATTCATGCTGAATTCCTCCCCAAGATCTAATGGGGTTGTGCGTTCTGGAATTTCATTTTTCACCCATGTGAAGAAAACGATGACTGCAATGGGGAAGATGAACTCGAAGGTCACTAAAATTGGAGCAAAAAGAAGAAATACTTGACAGTCAGTAAGTCTGAAGATGAATTGTGTTGGAAAAGGTCGTAAAAGTTTTAATTTGAGGAAGTTTTTATTGACTTTGTGACCTTGAAAGAGACTTGGAAAATGATTTTGCGGATTTGCTGTGGAATTTAATTAAAATTGCAGCCTTTTTGACTTCAAATAATAAGCTTTTCATGAAAACTGATGAATGATCCACAGCAAACCTTCTTCTTAGTTAATCTCACCTGCAATTGGGTGTCTTTTAACCAAAATCCAATTTTTCCAAAGCAGCAATTTGAATTTTTGCAGCCACATTGTTCAATGTCCCACTGAGAACTGAATCAAATGTAAGAACTGAGATGAATAAAATTCACATTATTGGCGCCACTAAGACTGGACTGATGTCTCAGTAGTTGGCTTACTGCTCATGTTCGGAAAGAAAAGATACAATTTGGGACAGTTTTGATTATGTGTGATAAAAATAAAGTTGATGCTGTAATCGATGTGAGTTAATCGAGTGTGAACTTTATGGATGTGGTGCAAATTAATATTTATTGAATAAATTAAAGATTTCAAAATTTTAAGTTTTTGAATTAAAGGATTTTTTAAACTTTTGAAATTTTTTGAAGAATATCGCAATTTAAAAAAAGATTAAAAGTTTGATAAAAATTCAAAAAGTTCCAAAAATTTAAATTTTTTCAAAAATCCAAAAAATTAAAAAATTCAAAAACAAAAGAAAAATTCAAAAACAAAAGAAAAATTTAAAAACAAAAGAAAAATTCAAAAACAAAAGAAAAATTCAAAAACAAGAAAAATCCAAAAAAAATTCAAAAAATAAAAAAATTTAAAAACAAAAGAAAAATTCAAAAACAAAAGAAAAATTCAGAAAGAAAGGAAAAATTCAAAAACAAAATAAAAAAAAATTCGAAAACAAAAGAAAAATTCAAAAAAAATAAAAATTCAAAAGAAAAAAAAATTCAAAAACAAAAGAAAAATAAAAAAAAAATAAAAAAATTCAATAACAAAAGAAAAATTAAAAAAAAAATAAAAAAATTCAAAAACAAAAGAAAAATTCAAAAACAAAAATAAAATCCAAAATAATCAAAAAATTTAATAAATTTAAAAAAGTTCAAATTCATGAAAAAAATTAAAGATAAGAAATAAAAATTCACTAAAATTTCAAAAAATCCAAAAAAAGTTCAAAAAATAAAAAAATTGCACGTTTTAAAAAAGGAATTTAATAAATAAAAAATCCAGATAAATTTAAAAAAGTAAAAAAAAAAATAAAAAAGCTTTAAAAAGCAAAAAAAAAATCAAAAAATTTAAAAAGCTTTAAAAAACAAAAAAAAATCAAAAAATTTTAAAAAAATTAAAAAAAATTCCAAAAATGTTTTGTTGATCAAGAATTTGAAAACACCATAGAAACTTTAAAGTTCAAAAGCATTAGTATCTTCATCAACACTATAGCCCAGTCACCATAGTCAGCAATCACTTTACGTGACGGAATCACATGTGAGTATTACAGCAGACCGGCAATATCAACTCAAATCAGCTGATTCTCAGAAAACATTAAAAAACAGTTCTTTTTACAACTCAGTGATGATGCTCAATAATTTTTGATTCTCATTTTTCTCTCTGTTTACCCAAAAATGTCTGTTCGTCTAGTTTTGATGATATTTGTGTGCGTTTTTTTGTATTTACTAGAGCGCGAAAATAATCTCTGTTGGGAAAAAAAGTGATTGTTGTTGTTGTTGTATTAAATTTGATTTGGATTCAAACTTTTTTTTCAGTTTGTAAAAAAAAAACATTACAAAAAAAACTTTGGGTTGTGAATGATTAACATTTGAGTTCAGCTCAACACCGCTCAGAACTTCTTTTCTGTGCCTTGCCATCCAATAAACACTCTTCTGTAACTCTACCTTTAAACATCAGTTGCTGTGTGATTTTATATCATTTGACTATCAAATTTCCAAGAATTATTTATTCAAAAATTAACATTTAACTTCAAATTTGCACATAAAAAAGGTTTTGTTAAGAATAAAAATCTGCAGAGTCTGTATAAAAAGAGTTTAGAATTGATTGTCATCAATCAATACATCGTAGACTGTCAAGCTGCACTCGTCATTGTTCATCATCATGAAGACTATTTGGTAATTTATTTAAATTATTATAAAAAGTATCAGTTTATACTCATCATTCTCCTCTATTAGGTCCATTACCACCCTCATCCTATGCCTTTTGAAGCCAACTCTAGCTTTTGATATTCAATGCAACTACACGACCGACCACAGCTACTATGTGCTAGGCAAAATTTACCGCTGTGTCCTGAAAAACAATCTCAACATTAATTCAAAATATTCAACATTTATCAAGTCAGCTGCCGGTTCCCACAGCTCAAGCAAGTCCAACAAAGATGTTCTCGGCTTTCAAGCTGACCAAAAAAACATTGAGTACTTCCTATCAGGTTTAGACTACATATTTCCGAATCTTCAGCTAATTGCAATCACTTTTGGACGAACAGATTTACGTCCATTTTCAAAATAAATCACAATTTATGTTGACAATAATGACATTGAGGTGATTGAGGATGAATTATTTGACTTTAATCCATACTTACAAGCTGTATCATTCGTCAGCAACAAGCTCGTTCATGTTGGCCAAAGATCATTTGATAATTTGACTCAATTGAGGTATTTGTGGCTTAATAAGAATCCATGCATTGATGGTGAAGCTTTTAATGACACAACGCTGGTTAAGAAGCTTGTCCAGAACATCAAAAGTCAGTGTATTAATGTGAAATATTCTAAAATTCAGACTGGGATCAGTGTTGAGGTTCTGAATAGAATTAATGTCATTATTGGTGGATTTAAGACTTTTGAGGTTCAAACATGTTCAAATATCAGAGCTGAAAGCTTCGAGGACTCATTGAGGATCGTGAAAGACAGCATAATTCGACAATTGAATATTTTGAGGAATGATTTGGTCTCGACATGCAAAGCAGAACAAGAAATTATCAGAAATTAAAATTTTGTTTTAAAATTTTTGAATATTTTATTAAACTTTATGTGAACTGTTCTAAGGCCCTGCCACTAAGAGCAAAGTCAAAGTTGAAATTTTTATGGAAATATTAGGAAATGTTGATCATACCAAGTGTACCAGCGAACCCCATCCCTGGTCAAAGACTCTAAATAATTCGTACTGTAGCTACATACTTAATAAAAATATATTTCGAGGTTAAATTTTATAATCAATCCAAATTGACGTTTTTGTCATCCTTTGTCTAATCATCAGAATCGATCAAATCAAGCGGTCTAGCTTTATCATAAATTTCATTTCTCTGATCTTTTTTGGTTTTAATCTTATTATCAATTGGTCGGATGTTTTGGTCCTTATTTGTTTCATATTTTTTTGAACTTTCACCCAGCTCTGGTATGACATCAAATCCTAAAGCATTGTCACCTAATTTACTATTTTTGTGGGGATTACGTCCGAAAAGAACCTTGTACCATTTAGGTTTGTTCTGTTTTGCCTTCTCATTTTCCTTTTTAACTGCATCTTCTATTGCTCGTCTTTCTAATTTCCTTTTTGCTAGTTTAACTTCTTCCTCTTGTATTCTTTGTTGCTCTTCTTTATCTTTTAATATTTCATTAGCTCTTATGCTTGCTATGGTTTCGATCTTGTCACTTATTTTATGATTTTCTGCTTCTTTTGCTTTTCTTTCGGCTATTTCCTGTTCTCTCCAACGTGCTTCTTCATTAGCTATTTGCGTAGCTTTCTCTTGAGGTAGTTGAACTTTTTGTTTGCAAATGTTCAGGAACACTTGCTCAAGTGACATTTGTGTCAATGAATAGTCCTCAATATGCATCTCCTCCTTTACTTCTGCTAACATTTTGAAGATTTCTGAATATCTTAACTCAAGGTTTGTCAGATGGAAAATAAAGATGTCCAAATATTGTTCTTTCAATTCAACATCCAGGAACTGCTGCACAATCTTTTTTCTTAATTTTTTGACTTTATTTTCATCAGTAAATCCAGTTTTGATTGTCAAGATGGAGCCTTTTGAGAATTTATTCTTTAAATCTTCAACTGGACCAAGACATTGGAACTGACCGGCAACCATGATGCCAATTCTTGTACACAAAGCTTCACATTCGTCCATGGAATGAGATGTGATTACAATTGAGGATGAAAGTCGATGATTGTCACGGATTCGATTGATTGCATTCCAAATTTGACGACGAGCTTGTGGATCGACTCCTGTTGTGCATTCCTGTTTGGATATAAAATATTGTTTAGAATTTTGAGGTTAGGTTCTTAAAAATTATTTAACTTACATCCAAGAAGATCAATTCTGGATTTCCGAGCAGTGCTAAAGCAGTCGACAGTTTTCTTTTATTTTTGATGCTGTAAGCCTTAACTTGCTTGTACAAATGCTGTTTAAAGGCAAGTTCATTTGCCATTTGGTTGATCATTTCTGTAATTTCGTCCATTTTGATGCCACGGATCAGTGCAAAGATCTTCAAAGTTTCGCGTCCAGTCAGTTCAGGAATAAAGTTGTTAAACTTTGTCTTCTGATTTTCATACCTGACCCAGACATCACCAGATAAGACTGCTTCATCTCCAGTTATTATTTTGAATGATCTAGATTCAAATGTGATGGCTGTGATATTTAAGTAAGCTTTCAGTAAATTTTTAAGGTAAATTGAGGATTCATTTGTGTCTTCATTAGAAGCATTGGCTGCATATTGACTTTTCAGTATTGTTTTTGACAAATTTTGCCTTTTTGGTTTTCTGAGTTTTGGATACAAATATTCAAAGAAGTTGTAATCAAGTGACAGAACAATCAGGAAGAAGATGCAACCAGACACAAAATTCATTCTTATGTATACATCAAGTGTTGTGTAGTCAAAGGGTCTCGATCCTGGAATATTAAAATTTAAATAAATTTTTATTCAGTCTTCAAATGAATGTTCTTACTAAAAGTCGCGATCTGATTCATCTGAACCAAAGTAAATGGAGCGAACATCACTCCAATCCAGTGATAAATTAAGGCTAGAAAATTGTAACTTTTATTTTTAAGTCCAGCTTGAAGAGCGTAGTCAATTGCTGATAAGATGCACACTATAAAGGAACATTAAATACTGATTTTTGGTATATTCGAGTCAATTGGAAGTAAAACTTACGAATAATCGACGTAAACAGCAACATAGTCTCTCCAGATGATGGTTTACTGAATAAATAAGAAAAAGCATAGATGAAGCATATCCATGAGAATCCATAAGAACTTCCAATAGTCATTAAAATCTTAAACTCTTCCAACTGTTGTTCCTTATCATAATTTAAGCACACAATGCATCCAAACAGCACCAAACAGATGAGAATGAATAAAATGTAGTCAAAGATTAAGTTTGTGAACCAAAAGACGAGTCGATTAGTGCTGCAGATGAATTGAAGGAACTTAAATCTTATTTCTCGTTCCTTAATGTAGTGTCCAATATAAATCATCGGCCAAATAATTAACAGGAATAGAATAACAATAAAGTTAAGCACAAAATTCCCTTTCGAGGTTGCCACATCCTTAATAAAATCCAATTTATTGTTAGACTTCTCGTATGGATGATTAGTCAATGTTATGTCGTAGTCACTGCCAGCTACAGATTTGAGAATAGCTCGATTGACTGTGTTGATAGTCAGTGGCATGGTGTGGTATGGCTGGGTATTGAACCAGGCAATGATCTCGTCATTTTTAAAGGTTGCAGCTATGAGGCTCTCATAGTTGACCGTTTCTAATGGCTCATCAATAAAGTCTAGGGAAGTTATTGTTATCTTGTGTTTGTTGTTGAATAATCTCAGGTAATGATCAGAAATGCTTAAGTTTTTGTCAATTCCGACTAAAATTTCAGTTCCTTCATATGAATCAATTGAAATTTGGAGGTTATTTGAAATATTTAGATGAATGTAAAACAAAATCGGCATCAGTAATATGGAAAAGATTGAAAAAATTCCGAGTTTCATAAGCATTGTCCATGATTGTCCGAGGACATAAAACTTCTTCAGGAACATCGCGTAAAATTGTTGAAGAATTGCCAAATTTTTGTTGCATTTCGAAAAATCTTTTTTAGGTTCTTGGATATTAACTAAGGTTTGCTGTTCTGAATTATCAACATGCTTGCTGGTGCTTTTATCAACATTTAGGAACGACATTCTCAAAACGACATCTTCAAATGATGTGTAGCTGCATTTAAGGCTTAAAATCTTAAATTTTTTTAATTTGTTTTCGAGTGATTCAAAGATTTTGTCAAAAATTGGCAGATTTGCCTCTGATATTGTGAAAACTGCTTCTGTGTTTGATTCAGATTGTTTGTCTGTTGCTGTGGCCATGTCTGCATCATAAGCTGCAATATCTTTTGAACCTTCGACTTTCTTAATCTCATCCAATACAGCTTGAGCATCAAATCCGTCTTGTTTAACACAAATCAATTTGTAGCCAATTCCAAATTTCTTCTTAAAATTTCTTATGGATTCGTCAGCAAGTAGTTGACCTTCGGATATGACAGCTATGCGGTCACCAAAAACATCAGCTTCATCCATAAAATTTGTTGTGATCAGAATTGTTCGGCATTGTTTCTCAGCATTTAGTAAGTCTCGTAGTTGTTGACGTGATGATTGGTCCATGCCTGATGTAGGTTCATCCAGGATGACAAACTTGGAATCTCCACAAAATGCAATTGCAATTGACAACTTCCTCTTTTGTTCATCTTTAAGTGCTTTAACTTGACTGTTCAGGTCATCAAAAATCCCCAATAATTTTGCATACTTCTTAATGTCACTTTGGATAGCCTCAAGGTCAACCATTCCTTTAAGCTTGCACAAGAACTCGAGATTTTCCTGAACTGTCAGTTCCTCAAATAGAACGTTATGCTGAGGACAGACACTAAGAGACCTTCTAACTTCATCTATATTAGTCTTAATATCAAATCCATTAATGACTGCAGTGCCTGATGTCGGCTGACACAATCCAGTTAGCATGGATATAACTGTAGTGTTTCCAGCTCCATTATTATCCATCAAAACAGTGATTTCGTTCTTGTTAAGCTTGAGGGACAGATTTTGAACTACAAATTTATTTTTAATCTTTTTGCTTAGTTTTATTGTTTCAATTTGATCATGAATTGAATCATCAGTATTTGTAAAAAATTGTTCTGTTTCTCCAGCATTAGGACTAGTTGAAATGATTTCCTTCAAGTTGGCATTTGAACTTTCAGCTGTTTTTTTGACAACTTTATTATAGAAATGTTTAAATGGCATGACTAAAAGTTTAGTAATTTCTAGCTCTTCATATAAAACCTTTTCGATGTAAATGGTCAACAGCATCAAAATGGCACTGCCAACATTCATCCAGACCAGCAATTCACCAAACGAGAACTTCAAGTCAACAGATCTCTTAAACAGGTTCGCAAATCCAACTCCATCGTCATTAATTTCAGTCATAAGAATCATTTTAATGCCCTGACCCATGTTTGTGTTAGTCAGCATGCAGAACAGCACTTTCAGTCCATATCCAAACCTATAAAAGCTATCATGATACATCATGTAAGGCAGAACAGTAGCAATGAAGATAATTGAGCCAACAATTCCAGCACGTGATGACTTTTTGAAGATGACACTGACAAGGAAGCAGAATGTGATCATGGATGTGATGTATGAGATGAAAAAGAACCAAATGATGAGTGGATTGCTGTTGGCAAACATTGGAATATCCGAAATGATGCTTGTGACTGTCAAGATGAGGTTAATTGTGAAGGAAATGATGAGAATGATGAAGCTTCGCATGAACCATGATGACCAGTATAAAGCACTCGACAATCCCATTATTTTCATTGATTCTGTTAGACGTGACTCGCGTTCGATTGTTATGTTCTGGAATATTTTTGAGGTTAGGTTCAGATTAATGAGGAATTGGAGGATATAACCTTAAAATTAATAATCCTTACCTTAATCAGGACATAAGCTGAGAATATCATTGACAAGACAAACAGAATTAGGAACCCATAAGCAGTATCATTCATAAAAACATCAACTTCTACTTCTGGATATGGAAAAGTCTTCAATGTCTTTAATTTCTCAACTTTAGATCCATTATTGACTGTCTTAATGAATGCCTGATCAATCTCATTCTGGAGTTTTAGGAAACATGTTGAATAGTACAAAGAATCCTTAAAAGATAAGCTTTTGTTTCTCGGTTCCTTTGATATTCCTGTGTAATATAGTTTGTCCGTGTTCCATCTGGTTGAGGCTGTTATGTTTTCTGGCATCATTATTGCATACTTGAGGTGCTTTGGAGGTTCTGCATAGAACTGCAAATTATTAAAATAATATTAAACATTTTTCCAGTCGGTCCATCATTATTGCATTAAAGAACCTCTTCAAATAGAACAGCAGCAACCGGTTCCGACTGATTTCTTATCCACTTATTCAGCTGTGCTTCATCCTCAAAGACAATCAAGTCCACATTGAAATTTTTACTAACATTTGTCATTAATATGTTAAAATAGTCATTTTCTGGGGAATATACAAGCTTCGTGATTTCTTGAGACTGATATTGACACAATGGTGGATTGATGTTGAATTCCTGACTTGGTTGAGCTTCAATTTTAATTTTATCTTTCAGTCTTCCATAAACAAGAAAGATAAGAAAGGCAATGACGGGAAGTACGAGCTGTAAAATTGCTATAAAAATAAAACTAGTAAAGAGGTGATCACACATGATCGACCAAAGCGCATTTTCTCTGCACAGAATTCAAGTGAAAAATAAAATCCAAAAACTTAAAAAAATTGAAAAATGACGGTCAAAAAATATGTGAAAAATCGATTGAAAATTATAAGAAGGTCATAAGTGCCTTATCACCTTGATGGCAACTCCTGACCTCCATATTTCCGCGCGAAAAGCCATAAAATTGCCTTGAAAAATCTGAAATTAAATTACAATAATAAATCAAAAATTAAAATCTGGATTTCAGTTAGGAGCATCTAAATTGATGTAAATTCCTTCTGTGTGTGCGTTTATGATGTCAAAAAAAAAGAAAAATATGTCCGGGATATTTACGAATCTTAACACGACCTGAAAAGGAAATCAAGAATAAAATATTTCATCAAAAAATTATCTTTAAAATAAAATTAATTAATAATACATACAATCATAATTGAACGATCCAACATCTGATAAACATAAATATGAAGAAAAATACAGCTTTAGAAGAGATATCGCTGGCACATTTTTCGGTTCACCTTTTGCTTTATCATTTGATATACGTTTTGATAGATTACACACCTAAAATAACAATTGAATTGTTTAGATATGTTAAAGTTGAAAAATATAATAATACATACCAAGTTATAATGCTGTTTCTTTAATTCAGGATCAAAATTTGCTTGTGTGTCAAACAAACTTAGCTTATGCTCAACAAAATCGATTAGTTGGACGCTTTTAATTGGAAAAGTTCTTATTTTTACAATAATTTAAGCACTTTAGAATTACTTACAACTGATGACTTCCATATCGACGTCTCTTGTAATGTTTCAAGTCCAAAAAGGACTTTAAACTGACTCTTTTTAATTATGTCATTAATTGACGAACCGAACACGTTGAACGTCTACTCTATTGTTATTGATGGGAGCCACAAAGCAGTCACAAGGCAATTAAAAGCGAAATTGCCTTACAAATGCCTTAATCTTTTCATCGCAGTGTGGTGGCAGTCTCAGGACTGCCACTGCCACAAATTAGGGCTCGCGTTTGTTTTATTAGCTCCGTTACTATCGATTTATCGGCCCATCGAATGGTTAAAAGTCTTTAAATCATGTATTTATGCTGTAATTAAGGATTTTTGTTTTGTTTTCAGTGTAACCTGTCCAAATTTTATTTTATTTCCATAATTTCAACATTACCTCTATAATTTCAAATTTTTTCTAGCCGTTGTAAAATTTGAATTTCAAAAAACCGTTAAATGATAAACCCATTTTGGATGGGAATTCATTGCAACAAATTATTAATTACACTAAAATAAATTATCTTCTCATGATCTGTAAATGAACGCAAAATAATTGGATAATCAAATACTGATCGCTAACACAAAAATGCGCTTAAGTCCCTCGATTAATAACACGAGAACTTCTGTAATTTTTTTTTTCTTGCCAGACACAATACAAATATTATAAGCCAAAAACCGCTGCAACCGAGAAAAAATTCTTATTTTTAACATTCTTGACGTATTAATCATCACCACAGGTGACGAACATGATTGATGCGTACTAAGAAAATAGTATAGAAGGAACAATTTCTATTCAATAAAATTCAGTCTTATCAGAACACTTAAGCAATTAAGTTCTTTTTAATAGTGAACAATAATTTCAGAAATTTTGGATTATCTTATATAAATAAAAGTCCAACAAACAGAGATAGCTGTACAGACAGACATACACACGGACAAAGTGCGGACAAAAGTGTCTTTTCTTGAAAAAAATGCGTTAAATATTTGACAATTTAACCTTGCACTGTATACACTCACTATTACTCATTCAAGCATTTTTTCCGCATGCGTTAACATTTTATTCGAATCTATTTTTACTCACCAAATACTCTATTACGCTTAAAAACAATCCAATTCTTCCAAAATAACAGTTTTAAATTATTCACAAACAATTTAGACATATTAATACAATTGTTTTTTTTTATTTTCTTATTTTTGGAATGTTTTACCTTCGTAACTGCGTATTTTTATTTTTTGCCTGATAACTTAATTGTTATCCATATCTTTTGATAAAAAAATCCAAGTCATTGATAAAATTTCTTTCCAAATGAACAATGTTTTCTATCAAATTAAAAAAAACTGAACTAGCAATGCTAAAAACACACATGTCTGTGTTGATTCGCATTAATATTGGTTAAAATTTACGAAGTTTTATTCATTAATGTTGTCAAGATGTTTTGCGTCTACAGTTAACCTCAGTCTGCTTTCTGCGGTTACTACGAATGACCTTGAATCAATATATTATTATTTTGGAATAAGATAAAAATTAACTGTGACTAGGGTTGAACCTAGTCGAACCTAGTCCAACCTAGTCCAACCTAGTCTATCTCAGTCCAACTAGCGACCATAGACTAGCCTCATTAATTATGCAAAACTTACCGTTGACTTATGAAATTTATTCCTTTTTAAACTATAAAAAAATTGGCGAAAGTCCTCGTGTTTTATATTGAAGGACTTTAGCGCATTTTTGTGTTAGCGATCAGTAATTGATTATCTAATTATTTTTTTCATTTACAGATCATTAAAAGATTAGAAAGTCATTAATTTTAGTGCAATTAACAAATAATTACAATAAAACCTCACATAATCATTTAACGGTTTTTTGAATTTCAAATTTTCTAACGGTCAATAAATATTTGAAATTATAGTGGTAATATTGAAATTGTAGAGGAAGTCAAAAATTTAAACAGGTTACACTCTATGAAGTAAATTTTTCACAGGTTGCACCGCATTGAAATTGAAAAAAAAAACATTAATTATAGTATTTAATGGTGGTTTTGAGCTTTCAAACTGATCGATGCGCCAATACCTCGATAAACTCGAGCTAACGTAAAAAACTAGAACTCTATGCGATTTCCAGATCAAAAGTTTTTGCAAGCAGCCGTACAGCCAGCCGAACAAATCGTATTATTAAGCTACCTTTTCGAAAACAAGTTTTCAAAAATGCGCTAAAAGAGATAAACCAATGATCAAAAGACGTAATTTACAAACGAATCTCATCCGGTATTAAATGCTAAAAGGAAATGTGTGAATAACGCTGTATATATTTAATGCTAATAAACCAAAAAGCTTTTTCAGTGTATTTGAAGAGAAAAGAATAAAAAAATAAGCAGCGCGTTGAGAATATTAAACAACTGAATAAACAGCAAGTCAACATTATAGTTTTTTTTTGGTTATCGAATAACATTGTTATATTTTAGTAAATGTTTAAACTTAACGGAATTTATAAAAATAATGTTCATTTAATCGGTGGGTTTAATCAGGCTTGAATTGGGAAGTTTCTCAGCTTTATTTTCTAATTTTTAAGCTGTAATGCTGTTACAATATAAGCTACAATATAGGATAACTGGTATGACTAAGTTTATACCAACATGCATATGTTTGCAAAAGAAATCTGGAAGTGTTAATAAACTCAACTTATTAAAATCAGTTTTGGCCTTTTTATTGAGAAATCTTTAAAATTTTGGCTAAAACTTTGACTTTTTTCAGAGACAGGTGCGTAGCCAGGGAGGGAAGGGGGATTTGGGGGACAAATCCCCCAACGTAAACAGAAATTTCTTTATTTTACTAGGGTTTTATGAAAAAATCACAAAAATCCCCCCTTCCCCCTAAAATTTTTCCATATAAAAATATTTTTTGCCCCCTTCCCCACCCCCCCCCCCTCGTCAAATTCCTGTTCAGAGATTCTCAACAATCATAACTTAATGTGACCAATTAATTCTGACTAATATTCAAGAAAACTTGTTCAAGTGACATTTGTGTCAATGCATAATCTTTGATTCCCATTTCATTCTTAATTTCTGCCAACTTCCTGAATACTTCCGAATATTTCAAATCAATGTTCTTCAAATGATAAGTCAGAATGTCCAAATAATTTTCTTTCAGTTCCGCACTTCTGAATTTCTCAACAATTTTTTGCTTGACTTTTTCAGTCAAATTTTCATCAGTAAATCCAGTTTTGATTGTCAAGACGAAGCCTTTTGAGAATTTATTCTTTAAATGTTGAACTGGACCAAGACATTGGAACTGACCGGCAACCATGATGCCAATTCTTGTACACAAAGCTTCACATTCATCCATGGAATGAGATGTGATTACAATTGAGGATGAAAGTCGATGATTGTCACGGATTCGCTTGATTGCATTCCAAATTTGACGACGAGCTTGTGGATCGACTCCTGTTGTGCATTCCTATATGGATATACAATTTTTTGAATTTTGAGATTAGGATTTTAAAAAATTATTAAACTTACATCCAAGAAGATCAATTCTGGATTTCCAAGCAGTGCTAAGGCAGTCGACAGTTTTCTTTTATTTCCACCGCTGTAAGCTTTAACTTGCTTGTCCAAATGCTGTTTAAAGTCAAGTTCACTTGCTATTTGGTTGATCATTTCTGTAATTTCATCCATTTTGATGCCACGGATCAATGCAAATATCTTCAAAGTTTCACGTCCAGTCAGTTCAGGTATGCAATTGTCAAATTGTGGACAGTAACCGATGAACTTGTGAGCTTCAAGAAGTTGAGTTTTCAGGCACTTCCCTTTAATCCAAATGTCACCAGAAGTAATTAGCTCATCTCCAGTCATCATCTTGAATGTTGTTGTCTTTCCAGCTCCATTGACACCAAGTAGACCAAAGCATTCATGCTGTTTGACATTTAATGACAGATCACGGACAGCAAAATTGTTTTTATAAGTTTTGATTAAATTCTTGAGGACAAGATTGGATGTGTCAATGCTCTGACTTGACATATTGTGTACTTCTTGAATTTCTTTTTGAACATCATCGTCATAATTTTGGATAGCACTGAATGCATTTGCTGGTTTAGTTGTTTTGTAAAAAATGAAGGCAAACAAGTTATAATCATTTAGGAGAACGATTAAAAGGAAGATGCAGCCTGACATGATATTCAAAATAATATAGTTTTCTATTTTAGAGTATTCGAATGGCCTCGCAGCTAGAAAGAATGAAAAGTTTAAGTTTAGAGGAATTCAACATCCAGGAAGTGCATGCTTTATACTTACAAGCACTGACAATAGTGTTAATCTTAACCAAAGTAAATGGAGCGAACATCATTCCAATCCAATGATAAATATTAGCCAAGAACTTGTACAATGGGTTTTTAAGTCCAGCTTGAAGGGCGTAGTCAATTGCTGATAAGATGCACACTATAAAGGAACATGAAATTCTGATTTTGGTTTATTCGAGTCAATTGGAAGTAAAACTTACAAATAATCGACGTAAACAGCAACATAGTCTCTCCAGATGATGGTTTACTGAATAAATATGAAAAAGCATAGATGAAGCATATCCATGAGAATCCAAAAGAACTTCCAATAGTCATTAAAATCTTAAACTCTTCCAACTGTTGTTCCTTATCATAATTTAAGCACACAATGCATCCAAACAGCACCAAACAGATGAGAATGAATAAAATGTAGTCAAAGATTAAGTTTGTGAACCAAAAGACGAGTCGATTAGTGCTGCAGATGAATTGAAGGAACTTAAATCTCATTTCACGTTCTTTAATGTAGTGTCCAATATAAATCATCGGCCAAATAATTAACAGGAATAGAATAACAATAAAGTTAAGCACGAAATTCCCTAACGAGCTTGCCACATCCTTAATAAAATCCAATTTATTGTTAGACTTCTCGTATGGATGATTAGTCAATGATATGTCGTAGTCACTGCCACCAACAGATTTGAGAATAGCTCGATTGACTGTGTTGATAGTCAGTGGCATGGTGTGGTATGGCTGTGTATTGAACCAGGCAATGATTCTGCTGTTATCAACGGACAATGCAATTAGATTGTCATGGTTGACTGTTCCGATTGATTTTTTGGATTTTTTGATGATGTGATCTTCAATGTCCTCAGACACTTTTGTGACTATGTCCTTTCCATGGAATAAACTTTCGTATTGAGTCAAAAAACTTGAGTTCTGCCTGATGTCAATTAATGTTTCAGTTTTCTCGTAAGTATCAAATGAAATATTCAGTTCCGATGGCTCATAAGGCTTAATTTCCAACATTTTAGGTATCAAAAATATAGCCACAAATGACAAGATCCCAAGAATCAAGAACATCATCCAAGATCGTCGAATTACATGAATTTTTTTGAAAATCATTGCGTAAATTTGATACAAAATTCCAGTCATTCCATCAATCTTTTGGAAGTCCTTGTGAACCTCAACTTCTATAGCTGTAGAGTCGTTTCTGATGCATGCTGGACTTCCAAGGTCACTGTGAGCTAATTTCAGAAAAACATCTTCAAGTGATGTAAAACTGCATCCAAAGCTTGAAATCTTCAACTTTTCTGAATTGTCTTCAAGCTTCTTAAAGACATGATCAAAAATTGGCAAGCTGTCCTTTTCAAGAACAAATATAGCTTCGGTCTCTCCTTCACATTCTTTTAACGCTGTCGGTATAATCTCCTTAATCATATCCAGAACAACTTTAGAATCAAATCCAGCTTGCTTAACACAAGTCAATCTATATCCAGTTCCGAATGTCTTCTTAAGAAAGAACGAGGAACCGACTGTTCTTAATTGACCTTCGGACATGATTGCTATTCGGTCACCAAGGACATCAGCTTCGTCCATAAAATGAGTTGTGATTAAAATTGTTCGATTCTTCTTCTCAGCAATCAGCAAGTCCCACAAATGTCGACGTGATGATGGATCCATGCCTGATGTGGCTTCGTCCATAATGACAAACTTGGAATCGGCACAAAGTGCAATGGCAATCGACAGTCTTCTCTTCTGTCCACCACTTAGTGTTCTACTTTCTGAATTTAATTTCTCAGATATTCCAAGTAGATTTGTGTACTTGTGGATATCCCCCTGGATGTTGCTTTTGTCAGTCATTCCTTTAAGCTTACAGAAGAACTCCAAATGTTCTTGGACTGTCAGTTCCTCAAATAGAACATCATGCTGAGGACAGACACCAAGAGACATTCTAGCATCATCTATATTAGTCTTAATATCATGTCCATTAATGACTGCAGTACCTGATGTTGGTTGGTATAGTCCAGTCAGCATTGACATTGCTGTCGTCTTGCCAGCTCCATTGTGACCCAATAGAACCGTTATCTGGTTCTCATACAGCTTCAATGAGAAGTTCTTGACTGCATACTTATCACCAAATCTTTTACATAACTTCTTTATCTCAATTCCAACAGCCAAATTTGACGGAACTGCTTCTTGGTCAGCCAAAAACTCTTCAGATTCTAAATTGGAATCAACAGGCTGAGTCCTGAATTTCTTATGTATTAATTTAAAAGCATCGCTGATTGGGAAATACCAAGGTTTTGAAAGTCCAAACTCTCCAGGAAAGACCTTCTCAATGTAAATGGTCAACAGCATCAGAATGGCACTTCCAATATTCATCCAGACCAGCAATTCACCAAACGAGAACTTCAAGTCAACAGATCTCTTAAACAGGTTCGCAAATCCAACTCCATCGTCATTAATTTCAGCCATAAGAATCATTTTAATGCCCTGACCCATGTTTGTGTTAGTCAGCATGCAGAACAGCACTTTCAGTCCATATCCAAACCTATAAAAGCTATCATGATACATCATGTAAGGCAGAACAGTGGCAATAAAGACAATTGAGCCAACAATTCCAGCACGTGATGACTTTTTGAAGATGACACTGACAAGGAAGCAGAATGTGATCATGGATGTGATGTATGAGATGAAAAAGAGCCAAATGATGAGTGGATTGCTGTTGGCAAACATTGGAATATCCGAAATGATGCTTGTGACTGTCAAGATGAGGTTAATTGTGAAGGAAATGATGAGAATGATGAAGCTACGCATGAACCATGATGACCAGTATAAAGCACTCGACAATCCCATTATTTTCATTGATTCTGTTAAACGTGACTCACGTTCGATTGTTATGTTCTGGAAAATTTTTGAGGTTAGGTTCAGATTAATGAGGAATTGGAGGATATAACCTTAAAATTAATAATCCTTACCTTAATCAAGACTTTAGCTGAGAATATCATTGACAAGACAAACAAAATTGGGAATCCATATGCAGCATAATTCACGAAAACATCAACTTCTACTTCTGGATATGGAAAGGTCTTTATTGTCTTTAATTTCTCAACTTTAGAACCATTATTAACTGTCCTCATGAATGCCTGATCAATCTCATTCTGGAGCTTTAGAAAACATGTTGAGAAGTACAAGGAATTTTTAATTGAATAGCTATTGTCTCTTTGATTAGCTGACAGTCCAACATAATACAGCTTATCAGTATCCCAAGTTTCATGAAATATCAAATCTTCAGGCATTTTTATTGTGTAATTGAGATGCTTCGGAGGAACTGAAGAAGTCTGAAATTTTTTTGAGGTTATAATTTTAAATTTTGTTTATTTTCAGATTATTTACGTCTTCGAATAAAACTCCAGCCACAGGTTCACTTTGATTATGCGTCCATTTGTTTAATTCTGTCAAATTTTCAAATCCAATCAGTTCCATTTCAATGTTTTTAACAACATCATCCATTAATTCGCTGTAGTAAGTGTTATTCGGTGCATATCCAAGATACCTAATTTTATTATAAGAAAGTGAACAGCGGGCGTCACTGATTTTGTATTCTGTGCTGGGTGTTGCAGGTACGACTACTTTTTCAATTAGGTTTCGGATCCCAGCGAACAGCATTATTATTAGGATTGGAAAAACGAGCTCAAAAATTGCTGAAAAATATTTTTTAACGAAAGAAAAGAAGTTTTTCAGAAATATTTCAATTCATAAACAAATCAGTATTTTTTATTAGGTTGGAATTTCCAAGTATTTACAGCTGGATGACCTTGAAAATATTCATATTGCTGCATGACTTTCATGGAGTATGAGTCATGAATTTAAGGCTAATATTTGTAATTTGTATTATGCAGAAGCGTTGTTAGCAGGCGCGTAGCCAGGGGGGAGGAGGGGGGGGGGGGGGGGGGGAGGTGATTTGGGGGAAAAATCCGTAACGTAAACAGAAATTTTCCTAAGGTTTTTATGAAAAAATCACAAAAATACCCCCCATTCCCCCCCCCCCCCCTTAAATTTTACCATACAAAAAAAAATTTCCCCCCTCTTCAAATTCCTGGCTTCGCCCCTGGTTGTTAGGAATATAAAAAGGAATAAGTACGATTTTTTAAGAGGAAAAAATGAAGGCTAAGGGGGGGGGGGCTCGATATTTTTACAAAAATGGATTCACTGTACTAACGGTACAATAGATTCTATCATCGATCAGGATCGCAGTGCCTTCAGCTCGTCGCAACGTGTAGTAACACACCGCCAGGCTGGAACCCTCTTCGATATTATTATTATTATTTACTAAGGAAGTTCTAAAAATATCCCCCCCCCCCATTCAATTAAAATTTTCCCCTTTAAGGAAGTCAGAGATTTTTAACAGTTCAATATAAAAATTCTTTCTTCTTACAAAATTTGGGGGTTGGGACTTTACCCACTGGTACTTTTGATCACTGGAACATTAGCCAACTGGTAACAGAGGGGGAGGAAGGGGGTCCAAATACGCTAATAAACGTTTATCTATACTTACCGGCTATAGGATGCCGCTTGACTAGAATCCAATTCTTCCATAATAATAAATTAAATTTGGTCAGCAACATTTTGGTTTTATTTAAATATTTTTTTTTGTTAAATTCGAGGATTTTAATGTCGAAAATTGTTGATTTTCAGGAACTTTTGACTTCTTAAGGCTTGATTTTGTAGGAATGTAGATGATAATCTGGCCCTTTAGAATGATTATTCACAGTTTATTATAGTTTGACACTAGATTTTATAATAAATTCAATTTTCTCAATACAATCCTAAGTTTCTAGATTTATGCACAATTTTCTATATCAATTATAATTTCACCATCAGCCAAGGATTTATGCATGCGTAGAGCTTTAAATCTTTTATTTTAGATAAACAATTCAAAGATTTTTCAAACTTTATTGTTATTGAAGCAACTTGTTGATTCTTAAGGCACTTAACAGTTAATTAAATTCGAGCTTATTCCTAATCCAAACTTAATTGTCAATTTTAATTCAAAATCACACAATTTTTCAATTTTAAAACTAATCTAATTCCTAAATTAATTAATATTTATCGACAATTCCGCTCATTTTTATCAAAATCAACTGTACAGCTGAGTCAAGTTTCACTCAATAAACTAAATCATCTTGAACTAAGCTTACTCGCGAGTCTAAAATTCTAAGAAATTTCTCTAATTTATAAAAAAATAAAAAATAAAAATACTGGGCCGATTATTCATCCGCCGCACCTACACTAACTTAAAAAATTCATAGTTTTCATTGTCGCGAGCGAGCCGTTGAGAATGTGTGGCAAATGTGAACAGCTGATCGAGGCAATTTGCATGTGTCGGTGATGAACAAATTTTTTACTCATCGGAAAGTCGGTTGAAAAACTGAACAGAAAAAACCAAACAATTTGGATATTTATAATAATTAAATTTAAAAACTTTATTATCGGCAACAAAATTTTTAAAAACTATATTTGTATATTATTGGGCATTCTGTAAGAACAAGATTATGGCAACAACTTTATGAGCAAAAATGTAAATTATTCGAAAAAAAATTACAAAAGTCCTCTTTTTATTGATCGAGGGACTTAAGCGCATTTTTATGCTAGCGATCAGTATTTGATTATCTAATTATTTTGAGTTCATTTACAGATCATGAGAAGATCATTAATTTTAGTGAAAAGGCTTTAACATTTAACGGTTTTTATAATTTCAAATTTTTTACCAGTTAAAAAAAATTCGAATTTCTGAACGCACTCATCACGTGTTTTTCATATGAAATAAAAAAAATCATTAATTGAAGTATAAATACACTGTTTTAAGACTTTTTACTGTTTGGCCGGCCAATAACTCGATAGAACTTAGCTAATAAAACAAACCCGATCTCTCTACGATGTCTGGTTACAAAGTTTTTCTTCGCCCGAACGAGCAGCCGAACGAACGAACAAACATTTCGCATTATTAAGCTTCCTTTTTGTATACAAATATACAAAAATGCGCTAAAAATAATATAAATTGAGCATTAATTATTCATCAAGAAATAAGAGCCGCCATTTTGAATTTGCTGTTCTCAATAAAGTTTGCAATCATATAAATGCAATTAAAGCAGATCTTGCTTCTCTTTAATCATTCTTGGTACAAAAAAGAAAGGAGAACATTTGATGAAAATACCCATGTTGGATTATGATAGATTCCCCTGTTAATTCTTGCTGTTCATCCGGTAATGTTGATCGAGTTGCTGTTTCGCCTGCCTTTTGTTTTTCTTTTTCTTCTTTATTTAACTTTTCATTTGCTTGTTTTGCTAATTTTATAGTTTTTTTCCTTTTCTTCTTCATCTTGTTTTGCCTTTCGATCTGAATCCTTCTTTGCCAATTGTTTAGCATTTTCCTTTTCTTTTAGATGGCTGCATCTTTCTTTGCCTTTCGATCCGCTTTTTTGCTTATCTTCAGATCTGCTTCATCATCCTTTGTCTTTCGTTCATCTTCTTCTTCTGCTAATATTCCAGCTTCTGCCTTTGCTGATCGGTCGGCTTCTTCCTTTGCTTTTCGTTCAGCTTCTTTCTTTGCTTTTCGATCAGATATTTCACCTGATCTCCAAGTGGTTTCATCCGTTTTAATTTGAATGGCCTCCACTGCTGAAAGAATATTCTGTTGAGTAATGTTAAGAAAGACTTGTTCCAATGACATTTGTGTCAATGTATAGTCCTCAATATGCATCTCCTCCTTTACTTCTGCCAAAAAATTTTGAATATTTCTGAGTATCTTAACTCAAGGTTTGTCAAATAAAATGTAAGAATGTCAGAATATTGTTCCTTGAATCAAACATCCAGGAACTGTGGAATCAGTGAAGAGGTTCTGAACAGAATTGATGTCATTATTGGTGGATTTAAGACTTTTGAGGTTCAAACATGTTCAAGTATCAGAGCTGAAAGCTTTGAGGACTCATTGAGGATTGTTAAGGACAGCATAATTCGACAATTCAATATTTTGAGGAGTGATTTGGTCTCGACATGCAAAGCAGAACAAGAAATTATCAGAAATTAAAATTTTGTTATAAAATTTTTGAATATTTTATTAAACTTAATGTGAACTGTTCTACGGCCCTGGCACTGGTAGAGCAAAGTCAAAGTTAAAATTTTTATGGAAATATTAAGAAATGTTGATCATACCAAGTGTACCAGCGAACCCCATCCCTGGTCAAAGACTCTAAATAATTCGTTCTGTAGCTACATACTTAACAAAAATAAATTTCGAGGTTAAATTTTATAATCAATCCAAATTGACGTTTTTGTCATCTTTTGTCTAATCATCAGAATCGATCAAATCAAGCGGTTTAGCTTTATCATAAATTTCATTTCTCTGATCTTTTTGGGTTTTAATCTTATTATCAATTGGTCGGATGTTTTGGTCCTTATTTGTTTCATATTTTTTTGAACTTTCACCAAGCTCTAGTATGAAATCAAATTCTAAAGCATTGTCACCTAATTTACTATTTTTGTGGGGATTACGTCCGAAAAGATCTTTAAGCAGATTAAATGATTTTTTCTGTTTTGCCTTCTCATTTTCCTTTTTAACTGCATCTTCTATTGCTTGTCTTTCTAATTTCCTTTTTGCTAGTTTAACTTCTTCCTCTTGTATCCTTTGTTGCTCTTCTTTATCTTTTAATATTTCATTAGCTCTTATGCTTGCTATGGTTTCGATCTTGTCACTTATTTTATGATTTTCTGCTTCTTTTGCTTTTCTTTCGACTATTTCCTGTTCTCTCCAACGTGCTTCATCATTAGCTATTTGCATAGCTTTCTCTTGAGGTAGTTGAACTTTTTGCTTACAAATGTTCAGGAACACTTGCTCAAGTGACATTTGTGTCAATGAATAGTCCTCAATATGCATCTCCTCCTTTACTTCTGCTAACTTCCTGAATACTTCTGAATATTTCAAATCATCACTTATCAAATGGAAAATAAAGATGTCCAAATATTGTTCCTTCAATTCAACATCCAGGAACTGCTGCACAATCTTTTTTCTTAATTTTTTGACTTTATTTTCATCAGTAAATCCAGTTTTGATTGTCAAGATGGAGCCTTTTGAGAATTTATTCTTTAAATCTTCAACTGGACCAAGACATTGGAACTGACCGTCGACCATGATGCCAATTCTTGTACACAAAGCTTCACATTCATCCATGGAATGAGATGTGATGACAATTGAGGATGAAAGTCGATGATTGTCACGGATTCGCTTGATTGCATTCCAAATTTGACGACGAGCTTGTGGATCGACTCCTGTTGTGCATTCCTGTTTGGATATAAAATATTGTTTAGAATTTTGAGGTTAGGATTTTAAAAAATTATTAAACTTACATCCAAGAAGATCAATTCTGGATTTCCAAGCAGTGCTAAGGCAGTCGACAGTTTTCTTTTATTTCCACCGCTATAAGCTTTAACTTGCTTGTCCAAATGCTGTTTAAAGTCAAGTTCACTTGACATTTGGTTGATCATTTCTGTAATTTCGTCCATTTTGATGCCACGGATCAGTGCAAAGATCTTCAAAGTTTCACGTCCAGTCAGTTCAGGTATGCAATTGTCAAATTGTGGACAGTAACCGATGAACTTGTGAGCTTCAAGTAGTTGAGTTTTCAGGCACTTTCCTTTAATCCAAATGTCACCAGAAGTAATTAGCTCATCTCCAGTCATCATCTTGAATGTTGTTGTCTTTCCAGCTCCATTGACACCAAGTAGACCAAAGCATTCATGCTGCTTGACATGCAATGACAATTGATTAACAGCTGAATTTTTTTTAAACTTTTTAGTCACATTCTTCAAAACAAGATTTGATTCAAGTCCATCCGAATCAAGCATATTGCTGACATTTTCTTCCTCTTCATCAGTTTGTATTAAGTTCGCGGATGGAGTTTCATTAAATTTGTAATATAAACGAGCAAAAACGTTGCAGTCTATCAAAAGAACAGCTGTTAGATAAAAACATCCAGACACAAAATTCATAATGTAGCTGATTTTTACATCCTCGTCAGTAACTTTGAAATCTATAAAATGTTTTGAATATAATTTTTTTTGAATTTTTTTATTATGATTTACTTACCTGAGTTCAAAGAGTACTGCTTGGCACTCATTTTGATTAGAGTAAATGGCGCAAACATCATCAGAATCCAATGGAAGATATTTGTTGAAAGAAGGAGAACGGCTGTGGCATATACTGGAAAGATTCAAGAAATGATTATTATTGTTGTAAATATTGCAAATTGAAGGGCACTCTGCATACAAATTAGAACCTCAAATGAGTTGATTTCCTAACCAGAGTCATCTACCCAAGTTAAGGTTAGACCAGAACTTTATCTTTGAGCTTCAATACACCCTCGACTCTACATAGTGTAATACCTTATTCAGATGGTACTTAGGGTTGGGAAAGATACACTGTATAGTGAACCTAGAAGCAACCTAAATATGCAACGCCGTGGAAAAGGATACACTTCATAGCTGCCAACATACTTACATACAATCGAACTAATTATCACAGCTGCCATTCCGTTTGTAACATTATTGAATAAATATGAAAATAAGTAGATGAAGCAGATCCATGAGAATCCATAGGAAGCTCCAATTGCCATTAAATTTATAAAATCTTGGAATCGTTGTCCTGGTTCATAAGCAATCAAAACAGCATTTCCAAACAGCACGAAACAGATGAGTATGAACAAAATATAGTCAAAAATTAGATTTGAGAACCAAAAGACAAATCGATTGGTTCCAGAGACTAGCTGGAGAAACTTAAATGATGTATTTCGTTCTGTAATGCAGTTCCCGATGAAGATAAGTGGCCAAAGTGTCATCAGGAGAGGAACAATGAAGGAACTAAGTAAATCATTGTTAGGTGATTTTTCAAAAGAATATGGATAGTTGGACACTGAAATGTCGTAGTCAGCACCAGCTATAGACTTCAGAATTGCTCGATTGATTGTGTTGATAGTTAAAGGCATTGTGTGGTATGACTGAGTGTTGAACCAGGCAGTGATGGCGTCATTTTTGAAGCTTGCACCTATTAGGTTCTCAAGATTGGTTCTGGCTGGAGAACGTGTGTATTTATTAAGGATTTCAGGTTCCATGTCTGTGGATATCTCAACAATTCGGTCCTTTCCACTGAATAATGACGAGTATTCTTTAAAGTACTCATAGAACTTGTTAAAGTCTGAATGCATTTCAAGTTCTTTGATTGTTTCCGTACGTCCGTAAGTGTTGAGTGAAATTGGCAGCTTATTCATAGATTTTAAGATTTTGAAGCCATGCGGAAGCAAACAAATAACTCCAAATGACCAAATAGCAAGAACCAAAGGCATTTTCCATGACCTTCGAAGGATATAAAGCTTTTTCAATAACATTGCATAAATTTGCATCTTAATTTTGTTGTCAATCTGTGCTTCATTTTTTGGTTCGACTTCCAAGACTGCATCTTGGACAGGATCTTGAATTTTATCAACAGTCTCCAAATAAATATCTTCAGGTGACATTAAGTCACAGCTGAGACTTGAAATATTGAGAATATCTTGTTTGTCTTCAAGATCTTTAAGCAGCGCTGGAAGATTAGGCAAATATTCGTTAGAAATTGTATAAGCTACTTCCGATCCATCCTCAGATGACAATTTGATGTGTGGTGCATATGTTTGAATCATATCCAACACAGCTTGAGCATCAAATCCATCTTTTTTGACACATGTCAATCTATATTTTTTTCTCAGGAAGGCTGAGGAACTAATATCTTTGATTTGTCCTTCCGACATGATGGCAATGTGGTCACCTAAAATCTGAGCTTCGGCTGAAAATATTAAACATTAGTAAAGACATTGATCAACTACAATAAGAATGTTAAACTTACCATCTGATTGAGTTCCGATTAAAATTGTTCGATTTTTTGTTTCAGATATTAGTGACTTCCAAATGTCACGACGCGATGTTAAGTCCATACCTGAAATTGAGAATCTGAATTAAGTGATTTCCTAACTACCCGATTGCACTAAATCCAGCGAAGTGCCACATTTTCGACCATTTTTACCCCAGATATTATGAACTGTCTCAAAAGGAACCCAGTGCAAACTAAATCAGTGGTGGACAACCTTTTTTCGAGCAAGATCATCTCTTGGTTTTAAGTCATGACCAAAACCACACACGACTTATGGTTTATGGAATTTCTTGACACACTAAATTCTACCTCAGCACATAGGTTGACCATCACTGACCTAACCTAATAATAATAATGTGTGAAGGACCCAGACTTTCAGCTGGAGGCACTGCAAATCAATTAAAGCCTAACCTGACCTAACCTAGTCACAGTCAAATTATAAAGTTCAAACCTGTTTGAACTTAACACTTACCAGCCGTAGGTTCATCCATTAAGATAATATTAGAATCTCCACACAGTGCAGTGGCGATTGACAGTCTTCTCTTTTGGTCAAGATTAAGTTTTCTAATCTCACTTTTAAGTAAATCATTGAATTTTAATAAATTTGAGTATTTTACGATATGTTCTTGGATGTTGCTGCTCATTCCTTTTAGCATGCAGAAGAACTTCAATTGCTCTTTAACTGTCATGTACTCATAAAAAGCATCATGTTGCATAACGACTCCCATGGACCTTCTAGCTTCATCAATATTAGTTTTTATGTCATAGCCATTAATGCTAGCAGTTCCTGATGTTGGTTGGCAAAGTCCAGTCAAGATTGACATTATTGTGGTCTTGCCAGCATCATTGTGATCCAAAAGAACTGTGATTTGATTCTCATAGACGTTTAGTGACAAGTTCTCGATAGTTTCTTTTTTGTCAATTGTTTTGCTAAGGTTTTTAATCTTAATTACTACATTGAGACCAACTTGGTCATCTTGTTGATCAGAAGTCAAGTTTAATGGTTGTAGCTCTATTGGACTGCTATGCTGAATATTGAAAAATTTCCTGTAAATATTTTTGATGGGAAAATTCCAAGGCTCAGCAACTACAAAATCCCATGGAAAGACCTTCTTAATGTAAATAGTCAGCAACATGATCAAAGCACTTCCAATATTCATCCAAATCATCAATTCACCAAATGAAAACTCAAACTCAGCAGGTCGAGTAAAGACATTCCCAAGTCCAACTCCTCCGTAGCCATTTTCAGCCATAATAATCATTTTGATTCCCAATCCCATATTCGTATTAATCAACATGCTGAACAGCATCTTCAATCCATAGCTGTACTTATAAAAATCTTCATGATAAATTACATAAGGAGCAATAGCTGCCAAGAAAGTCACAGAACCAACACTATTGGCTATTGAAGGTTTCTTAAAGATGACACTGACAAGGAAGCAGAATGTGATCATGGATGTGATGTATGAGATGAAAAAGAACCAAATGATGAGTGGATTGCTGTTGGCAAACATTGGAATATCCGAATTGATGCTTGTGACTGTCAAGATGAGGTTGATTGTGAAGGAAATGATGAGAATGATGAAGCTACGCATGAACCATGATGACCAGTATAAAGCACTCGACAATCCCATTATTTTCATTGATTCTGTTAGACGTGACTCGTGTTCGATTGTTATGTTCTGGAAGATTTTTGAGGTTAGGTCTAGATTAATGAGAAATTCAAGGACATAACCTCACATTTGGGGATAAAACCTCACAATTTTAAACTAAAAATTTCAAGTTCAGGTCATAACCTCAAAATTATAAAACGTACCTTAACTAACACAAAAACAGAAAATAGCAGCGAACAAATTAACATAATCGGAGTTTGAACTGCAAAATCAACATATTCATCAAAACTTGCTTCTGGAATGGGAAATGACTTCAATGTCTCCAATTTATTGATCACTGATTCATTGCTGAATATTTTGATAAATTCTTTGTCAATTTGGTTTTGAAGCATTAAGAAGCATGTTGAATTGTACAATGAATGGTGCTGAATAGTCAAATTAGATCTTAGTTTATTTGAGATTCCTGTAACGTGTAGCTTGTCCGTGTTCCATATAACATTATTTGATCTATCCTCGGGCATTCTTATTGTGTATTTAAGATGTTTTGGTGAATATAATGTGTCCTAAAAAAGAATGCAATCATTTAATAAGGGACAGGGGCGTAGCCAGGAATTTGAAGAGTGGGGGACAAAAATTTTTTTTTGCATGGAAAAATTGGGGGGGGGGGGGGGGTGTTTGGATTTTTGTCCCCCAAATCCTTGCCCCCTTAATCATTATAAAAGAATGTGCTAATATAGCGTCCAGGGAGAGAAACATTTAGCAAAAAAAATTCAAACTCCTCCCTTCGATCCCCGATAAAAAAAAATGATCCCCTCCTCCTCTTAAATTTCATGAGCCTAGCCTAAAATATTTTGGATTTGAGTGAGGGGGGACTAAAACTTTTTTAAAAGAAGGAACAATTTATGACTGGTTCTTAGTTTTGCAAACAAAATGAATGTTTGGAGGGAGTAGGTGGGGGTAATGAAACCCCCCTTCTCTCTATAATTTCATTTTTTTCTCTATGTGAAAAAAAAATTTGAAAAGAAATTTTAGGAATTTTTCATCTGGGGGGGGGGGGGAGGGGTTGGAACTTCCTCTGGGGATTGAAGACTCCCTCCCCCCACTTACCTCTCCGCATAATAAAATAGTTTTCTTAACGTAAAGAAAAAAATTAGGATTTAGGTTTCGAAATTTTTCCGAAAAAACGGATGGTGATCCCCCTTCTCCCCCCAAACGGATTTAAAAATTATATAAACATTTTAGTTGCCCGACCCCTGAATAATACGAAAGAACTGAGCTAATAAAACAAACCCGAGCTCTCTACGATGTCTGGTTAAAAAGTTTTTCTTCTCCCGAACGAACGAACAAAGTGAATTATTAAGCTAGCTTTTAGAAACAAATTTCAAAAATACGCTAAAAAGATACAAAAATTACACTCACATTCTCAAAAATAACACCAATGACCGTATGATTTTGTATTTGAGTAAACTTCTTATTCATGTTATCTTCATTATATGCTGCCTTCAATTTCATGATGTCACCGAATTGTAAAATAACTTTATTCATTAAATTTGTATGGAACTCATTTTCAGGAGTATATAGAATCTCTATATCTTTACATGAAGATGGACTGATGCTGTATTCTTGAATTGATTGTGGATCAATTGTAATGTGATGGCGATAAATTAAGGAAATCAGAATGGGAATAATTGGAAGCACAAACTCGATTATTGCTGAAAAAAAGAATATTTTTTTTATGAAATCTTTCAATTAAAGTTAAAGTAATCTTACCAGTCCATTTATTTCGCTTTGTATGCACCCAGTTTTTCCATATTAATGCTTTTATTTTATTTAATGTCATTTTTATAATTTAATAATCTTAATTTTTTTAATGGTTCTTTTTCACTTGGACGACATTTTACTCGATTTTACAACGACATTTGAGGTGTTCTAAATATGGCTAAGTTGAAATTAAAAATCAAATCCACAGACAATGCGTAAACTGTCCTATAACTTAAATATTTAGTGCAATTATTTAACTTTTTTCTTATTTACTTAAAGGGACTGTTCAAAAATGACGTCTATTAACAAACAAAATTTTAGACACACCACCCCCTCCCTTCCCTTCTTCCCCGTCTGTATTCCCTCCACCCATTTCTACCCCTCTCCCCCCTGTCTCTTCTCTCCCCTTTCTTCCCATGTCCCCCCTCTCCCCCTATATTATATTATTTTTATATTATATATATTATATATTTATATTATTTTTTCACTCCAGGCGCGTAGCCAGTAGGGTCTGTTACCCCCCCTTAAACGTTTTGAACCACAGCAATAGCACAGCCTAAAACGCTTAAAATGAGGACAAGACCCTCCTGGCTACGCGCCTGTTTCACTCCATCCACAATTGGTGCTACTTAAAAACAAAAATTGTTTTTTTTTACTACGTTTTTACTACGTTTTTCTTAACTTGCTTTCTTATCTGTTTATGGGCAATTCTACGAAAAGGTTTCACATAAAAAAAAGGGAGTTATAATTCTTCTTCAACTTGAAAATTTAAAAAAAAAGTAACCGTTTTAAAACCAAAACAAATTTTAGCAAATAAATAATTTTTTTTGATTTAAATAAAATAATTTAAAGGATTTAATTAACTTTTAAATGAGCGACAAGGTCAAAATTTACAGAGAAACTCTGAAACTGCCAGAAAATGCTGAAAATCGAAAAAACTATTTGAAAAATCAGCGTAATTATAATAAAAAATATATTATGAAGCAAAAGTCAGATCCAGAAAAGGCTAAGTCATTCAAATCTAAAAGAAATGAGCAGCTGCGACGGTGTAGAATTCGTAAAAAGCAGGAGAAACAAAAAAGAGAAGTTGACGGCGGTTTTATTAGCAAAGTAGCCAAATCTAGAGCACTTACAAAAGCTGAAATGGCTCTTCCTAAGTCATTAGATAAAAAAATGATTATTTTAAAGGAACTAAATGCTCGTTATATTGGTGAACCCATTCCAGAAACGAAGACGCAGCATAATAGACTTGGAACCAAAGAGACTGAGGTACTAGCTATAAATTTTTTAAGTTCTGATATTGTTTCTCGCCAATTACCAGGAATTAAAGATTATATTATAGTGAAAACTGCAGGCTCAAAGACAAAAATTCAAAAAAGGATCATGACAATGCCATTGAAAGAAGCTTATGACGAATTCAAGAAAGAATATACTTCGCAAAAAATGAGTTTTTCGAAATTTGCACGAATGAGACCTGATCACGTTGTTCTTTTTTCTCAGTCAAAACAGATTTCATGCCTATGTATTTACTGCACTAATTTAGATTTCATAGTTATTAGTCTACTTCCATTTTTTACTTGTCCTGTTAGTTTGAAAGAACTTATGTGTAAAATAAGCTGTCATGTTGAGAACTTCGATTGTGCCTCTGGATTGTGCACAGAATGTTTAAATGTTTCAAGTGTGGTCATGGATTTGTTGAAGCCTAATATTTTAGATCACTTGGTCAACTATCAGCAATGGGAGACTGTTGATAAAGTTGTTCAAAAAGTGACACATGCTCTCATCATAAACGATCTTATCTTATTACTTGAGGAAAAAATGCAAAAATTTAAAATGCATTATTTTCTAGTGAAAATTCAGCTTGCATTATTCCGCGATTTAAAACAGAACCTTGACAACAATAGTGCTTGCCTGATTGTTGATTATGCAGAAAATTATAACTGTAGAAGTCAAGACGAAATCTCTTCAGCTTATTTTGGTCGTCGTCAAATTAGTCTCTTTACATCAGTAGTTTATGTTGGTAATGAAGATCCTATTAGCATAGTAATTGCTAATGACTGTATTTCACATAATAAGGAACAAGTCTGGTTCTATATCAAATTTATTGTTGATTTCATTCAAAGCTTATTTGATGATATTAGAACTGTTAATGTGTTTTCTGATGGTGCTTGCTCACAATTTAAGAATCGCTTTAACATTTCTAACATAATGTTTGCTAAAGAAGATTTTAATGTTGTGGATATGAAATAGCATTTTTTCCCGACTGCACATGGTAAAACCAGCGCTGATGGTGTCGGAGCAATCATAAAGAGAGGTGTTTATGCTAGAGTTCTGAGTGGTAAATGGGAAGTAAAATGTGCTGAAGATTTTGTGTCTTGTGCTAATTCATTCAAGAATTCTATTCATACATTTGAAGTTAAGCAGCATGAAATCGACCGTGCATGTTCAACATTAAACAGTAGATATAAAAACATCAAATCCATTGAAGGTATTAGAGAGTTGCACTTTTTTGAAAAATCGTTAGTAACAGGTAGCATAATTGTTGCAAAAACGTCAAGAAAAGATGATTTAAAGCTTGTCAAGATCATAAAATAGAAAAAAATAAATACTTTACACTTTAACGGTTTTTAAAATTTTGAATTTTTTTTCTTTCTACAAAGCTCCTTCAAAATTCTCCATTACTCTGTTTCACTTGCAAATTTTTACGTAGAATCAAGATTGTAGTTTAATTAAGCCTTAATTTAGTAAAAAAAAATTTAAAATATACAAATTAAAGCTTAAACTGTAATTTTGTATACTTATCATGAGTGAGAACATTCTAAATAAAGCGAAAATAGTGAAAACTTTTTGGAGATTAAAGCAAAAAATTTCATGTGAAACAGAGTAATTTTTCGTAGAATGTTAATAATTCTTTAATTAACATCTTTTGATGTGTGTAAGCAAGGAAATTATGTAGATCTCGGTAAAATTTACTATTTCATACGTAAAACATGAGTAATAATGCAAAAGGAAAAGAGAAAAATCGATTTGGAGAAAAAATTGTAGAAAAAATTATTCGTAGAATTGCCCTTATCTGTTTATCTGTTTATCTGTTTGTCGAGGGCAAATCTTGTAATCGATTTTTCGACCACTTCTACTGCTCCAATCGAGCTAAAATTTTTAATGCACACGTATTCCCGGTGACAATACAATATTTTAACACTTTGGAAACACAAAAATGCTTAATTATAGTACAATTTATGTAAAAGTTTTTTATATGGGAAAAAATCCAATGTCAATGATATAAAATTTGATTTATATTAAATATTATACTTGTGATGCTCTAAAGTCATTTATATGACTCATTATAGTTTAATTAATATTACTAATTATTAATTATACCATAAATTTGAGCAGCTAAAGATATTCTGGTAAGACAAAAAAATTGACATGTAATTTTTTCATGAATATTCGTAAGTGAAAATTTGAATTTTCAAAAAAACCGTTAAGCACAAGTCCGTTACGAATTAATGCAAAATAACTATTAATATGCGATGTGCATTTAACACACATAGTTTGAGCATAAATTTATGCTGTTTTAAATGTATTGCATTATTTATAACACTTCACCAACTTAATTAAATTGACTTTTCTTTTTATTAACGGCTTGACGTATTTTTGCATAACATATAAATGATATTCATTGAATTTAAATTTGAAAATCCGTTATAAATACGTTACATATAGATGTGATTTGCATCTTTATGTTAAGAATCCACACGTTATGAAGTAGAAATGATACAGATAAACACAAAATCTTTACGAGTGATTTTTAATGTACTTTACTAATGAATGCTTTAAAAAAATTAAATTTTATAAAACGAATGAAAAATTTTGAAAGTCGTTACTAATTTCCCATTGAAAACTGGTAATTTATAAACAGTTGAACGCAACGAAGTGAAGTTCAACACACCTGTAACCTATAAACCTAATGTAATCTATAAACAGTTGAACGTAACGAAGTGCAACGAAGTGGAGTTCAACACACCTGTAACCTATAAACCTACTGTAATCTATAAACAGTTGAACGTAACGAAGTGCAGCGAAGTGAAGTTCAACACACCTGTAACCTATAAACCTAATGTAATCTATAAACAGTTGAACGTAACGAAGTGCAACGAAGTGGAGTTCAACACACCTGTAACCTATAAACCTACTGTGATCTATAAACAGTTGAACGTAACGAAGTGCAACGAAGTGAAGTTCAACACACCTGTAACCTATAAACCTACTGTAATCTATAAACAGTTGAACGTAACGAAGTGCAACGAAGTGAAGTTCAACACACCTGTAACCTATAAACCTACTGTAATCTATAAACAGTTGAACGTAACGAAGTGCAACGAAGTGAAGTTCAACACACCTGTAACCTATAAGCCTAATGTAATCTATAAACAGTTGAACGTAACGAAGTGCAACGAAGTGGAGTTCAACACACCTGTAACCTATAAACCTACTCTAATCTATAAACAGTTGAACGTAACGAAGTGCAACGAAGTGAAGTTCAACACACCTGTAACCTATAAACCTACTGTGATCTATAAACAGTTGAACGTAACGAAGTGCAACGAAGTGAAGTTCAACACACCTGTAACCTATGAACCTACTGTAATCTATAAACAGTTGAACGTAACGAAGTGCAACGAAGTGGAGTTCAACACACCTGTAACCTATAAACCCCCTATAATCTTTATTTCTCTATTTCATTTGAATAAGACTAAAAAGTAGAAAATAAAATACTTTATAAAAAAAACTTTTTAAAAAAACTACGTTTTTCGCGTAGACTAAAAAGTAGAAAATAACTTTTATTCTTGGTTGTAAAGAATTTGGTTTTAAATTTTCAGATTATATTTAATAAATTTTTATATCCTAGTCAATATTGTTCACAAAGTTTCGAATAAGTGCATTTTGATCTTATCGTATAACTCAACAACTTAAAAACGTGGGCGCATTATAAGAGAAGAAATAAGTTTATGTGAAATCAATACTTTATAATAAACTTAAATTAATGCGCCCACGTTTTTAAGTTGTTGAGTTATACGATAAGATCAAAGTGCACTTATTCGAAACTTTGTGAACAATATTGACTAGGATATAAAAATTTATTAAATATAATCTGAAAATTTAAAACCAAATTCTTTACAACCAAGAATAAAAGTTATTTTCTACTTTTTAGTCTACGCGAAAAACGTAGTGGGCAAGACCGTTTTTCGATTAAGTGTCAGATTTTGCTATTATTTTGTTTATATCTCTGTAACGAAAATACTTACAGTAAAACTAAACATACTGTTTTATAGAACTTTTTGATGCCTATCTTTTGGTATGTAACTTTTTATTGGAAGTACTATACTTAAGGCTGTAGAGCTTGAAAATAGGCAAAATCTGACACTGAATTTTTGGGAAGGGTATTTGAAATTTTACTAAAACTAGTCTATCTCGCTTAGTTTTACACCGATTTCGATAGTTTTTTCAGCAATATTTAGTTTAAAACAACAGTTATCATTAAAAAGTAATAAAAACAAAATGGCGACTTAATAAGTTAATTTAATTAATGTTTTTAACCTTATTTTCCTATTTTTTACTATCAATTTTTAACTTACTTAACTTTTTTCTTGACACAAATATAGTCTTAGACCTTGGCTTTATGATAGAAGTCAAAAAATTTTGAAAAAAGTAGTATAATTAACTTTTTTGGTCATTTTGTAAAATTGCCTTTAAATGGCAATTGAATAGATATTCTTTTAATTTTATGATGTAAAATGATAATTATACATCAAATATGCTTAGTTTTAGCAAAATATATCACAATATAATGTTATAGAACAAGAAAAAAGCAAAAACTTTAAAAACTTTAACCAAAAATTTTCAACCGTTTTTGAAAATTTAATTTTTTGACTTGATTAAAGAGTTGTAAAATAAACTTTTAGTTAAATTAACTAAATTAGAAGGCTTTATTGCAGTAAATTCTTGCAGGAAAGTTGTAATTTATCATTAATTAATGCTTTTTGAGGGACAATAATGAAAATTTCATTAAATTAATATGTAAAATCAATTTTGGTTAATTTAACTAATTTTGTGTATTAATTTGAAAATGTGTGTATGATAAATGAAAGAAAATAAGATTCTCAACAACTTTTATGAACATATCAGCTCCTTTTACAGCTTCCTTCTTGGATAAAAATCACTTTGAATGTTTGATTTAGAAATTAAACTAACTTATAAAGTCGCCATTTTAAAATTATTGGGTTAAAAATTCAGTTTTTATATTTGGCTATAAGCCACTGAAAGAATTGTGACGATTGAATAACTAAACTCTGAGTGAATCAACTTTCAATATTTGTTCACTTTTTTCGCGGTCTTGCCCTAGTTTTTTTAAAAAGTTTTTTTTTATAAAGTATTTTTTATCGGATAATTCAAAAATATTTCGTTTTTTCTAGTAAAAGATCCGAAGTTTTCTTGATTATATTTTATTCGCATCTTCGTTTCTACATCATCGTTCATACGCGAAGTTTTGTTTATTCTTCTTGACTGATGTTCAAGAAAACTTGCTCAAGTGACATTTGTGTCAATGCGTAGTCCTTGATTCCCATTTCATTCTTAATCTGTGCCAACTTCCTGAATACTTCTGAATATTTCAAATCAATGTTCTTTAAATGATAAGTAAGAATGTCCAAATAATTTTCTTTCAGTTCCGCACTTCTGAATTTCTCAACAATTCGTTGCTTGACTTTTTCAGTCAAATTTTCATCAGTAAATCCAGTTTTGATTGTCAAGATGGAGCCTTTTGAGAATTTATTCTTTAAATGTTGAACTGGACCAAGACATTGGAACTGACCGGCAACCATGATGCCAATTCTTGTACACAAAGCTTCACATTCGTCCATGGAATGAGATGTGATTACAATTGAGGATGAAAGTCGATGATTGTCACGGATTCGCTTGATTGCATTCCAAATTTGACGACGAGCTTGTGGATCGACTCCTGTTGTGCATTCCTGTATGGATATTAATTGTTTAAAATTTTGAGGTTAGGTTCTTAAAAATTATTAAACTTACATCCAAGAAGATCAATTCTGGATTTCCAAGCAGTGCTAAGGCAGTCGACAGTTTTCTTTTATTTCCACCGCTGTAAGCTTTAACTTGCTTGTCCAAATGTTGTTTAAAGTCAAGTTCACTTGCTATTTGGTTGATCATTTCTGTAATTTCATCCATTTTGATGCCACGGATCAGTGCAAAGATCTTCAAAGTTTCACGTCCAGTCAGTTCAGGAATGCAATTGTCAAATTGTGGACAGTAACCGATGAACTGATGAGCTTCAAGTAGTTGAGTTTTCAGGCACTTCCCTTTAATCCAAATGTCACCAGAAGTAATCAGCTCATCTCCAGTCATCATTTTGAATGTTGTTGTCTTTCCAGCTCCATTGACACCAAGTAGACCAAAGCATTCATGCTGCTTGACATGCAATGACAATTGATTAACAGCTGTGGTTTTATTAAAATTCTTAGTCACATTCTTAATCACTAGATTCGATGCATTAATGTTCTTCATGCTCATTTTATTAACAAGCATATTTTCATATCTAACATCTTCATCGAGACTTTGTGTAGAAGATCTGCGTTGATTTTGAATTGATGATTTATGAAGCTTGTAGTAAAGAAGATTAAAGAAGTTGTGGTCGTTAAGAGAGACAATTAGAAGGTACAGGAGTCCTGATGCAATGTTAATAGTGATGTATTTGTTGATTTCGGTGTAATCGATTGGTTTAGGGTCTGAAAGAGAAGAAGGGATGATTGGTGGGTTAGGAACAATGAAAAACAACACGATTTGACACATGAAATTCTGAATCTCTTAAGTCTAAGGATCATTATCCTTTCCATACCCAATAAAAATCCATTAACTCACCTAAATACATCCATTTGCTCATCTTCACAAGATTATATGGCGCAAACATAGTTGCAATCTTGGATACAATGATGTAAAGAAATCTGAACTTAGACTTCTCCAGCTTAGCTTCAAAGATTGTATCAAGAACAGCTAAGACATAGACTGTAAATAAAATAATCAATATTAATCCAAGATCTAACATTAATTTCACTTCCAGCTTCCCAATTGAAAACCAAGGTCACTAGCTATAGAAGCAACCTTCAGCAAGTAACCTAGCAACCTACAGCAAGTAACCCAGCAACCTTCAGAACCTTCATTATGCCCCATATCCATCAATACTCACAAATAATCGTCACAAACTGCAACATTGTCTCTCCCATCGATGGCTTGCTGAACAAATACGCAAACAAATAGATGAAGCATATCCACGAGAATCCATAAGAAGCTCCAACAACCATCAGTGCTGTAAAATCTTCAGTTTGATCCACTTTTTCATGAAAAGTCAGCACCATAGCGCCAAAGAATGTCGAGCAGATGATGATGAACAAAATGTAGTCAAAGATCAAGCTTGTGAACCAAAAGATGAGTCGGTTAGTGCCGCAAATGAATTGAAGGAACTTGAACCTGATTTCTCGTTCCTTGATGCAAGTTCCAATGAAGAACATTGGCCAGATTAACATAAGCAGCATGACAGACATGAAAGATTTAATGAAATTAGTCAATGCACTTCCGATGTCATTTGAGGATTTATTTTGGAAATTTGTGACTTCATAAGGCTTATTAGTCACTGAAATCTCATAGTCAGAACCAGTTACAGACTTCAAAATTGCTCGATTAATTGTGTTGACTGCCAATGGCATTGTGTGGTAAGGCTGAGTGTTGTACCAAGCAACTATGTCGTCATTCTTGACAGTTGCAGCTATGAGGTTCTCCTGATTAGTTTTGACTTGAGAATTTTTGTATTTTTTGAGGATTTCAGCTTCCATGTCTGTGGATATTCTGACAATTCTGTCTTTACCGGTGAATAGTTTGTCAAAATGTCTGAGGATGTCTTGTTCCTCCTCATCACCCGGTCCGAATAGATGCTCACTTGGGTCCATTGACTCAGTGTCTTTATATAAATTAAAGGATATCATCAATGCATTTTGACTAGGCGGGTTCTTGTGCTTGTAGGGCAATATGAAGATATTCAGGCATGACAAAAGAATGAGAACCAGAAAGAACCTCCAATTCCTCCTGAATATGTGAAATTTCTTGTAGAACATCGCATAGATTTGGTTAAAAATTGCAGCTACACTTTTGACTTTTTGAAACTTTTCAGGATTCTCGATTGTTATTGACAGGTCGCTTCTTTTACTGACTTCTTGTGGACCGGCGTAAGAAAGTTTGAGGAACACATCCTCAAGTGTCGTGAAGCTGCAACCAAAACTTGAAATCTTCAGTTTTGTCACATTGTCCTCAATATTTTTAAAGATCTTATCAAAAATCGGCAGTCTTTCCTCAGAAATTGCAATGACAGCTTCAGTTTCTCCGTCATGCTCTACATAAGCATCTGGTGCATATTTTTGGATCACATCCAATACAGCTTGAGATTCAAAGTCATCCATTTTAACAAAAGTCAATCTATATCCAGTTCCGAATGTCTTCTTAAGAAAGAATGAGGAACCGACTGTTCTCAATTGACCTTCAGACATGATTGCTATTCGGTCACCAAGGACATCAGCTTCATCCATAAAATGAGTTGTTATTAAAATTGTTCGATTCTTCTTCTCAGCAATCAGCAAGTCCCATAACTGACGACGAGATGTTGGATCCATGCCTGATGTCGGTTCATCCAAAATGACAAACTTTGAATTCCCACAAAGTGCTATAGCCACTGACAGTCTTCTCTTCTGTCCACCACTTAGTGTCTTGCTTTGACTTGTCAGTTTCTCGTATATCCCAAGCATTTTTGAGTATTTAATGACTTCATGATTGATGTCCTTAACATCCTTAATTCCTTTCAATTTACAAAAGAACTTTAAATGCTCTTCGACTGTCAGTTCCTCAAACAGCACATTATACTGAGGACAGATTCCAAGGCAATTTCTAACTTTATCTATATCAGTTCTGATGTCATATCCATTAATGAATGCTGTTCCTGATGTCGGCTGATAAAGTCCAGTCAGCATTGACATTGCTGTTGTCTTGCCAGCACCATTGTGACCTAAAAGAACTGTTATTTGATCCTCGTAGAGGTTCAGCGACAGCTTCTTGACTGCATAAGTCTGCCTGAATCTTTTACTCAAACTTTTGATCTCTATTCCATGCATAAGGTTTTCAGGTTCGTCTTCCTTGTCATATTTCTCGAAATGGACATATTTTGAGCTTGTTTCTGACTGTCGGACATCTCTGTCACTTATGAACAACTTGATGATTCCACTGATTGGATAATGCCAAGACTTAGCGACTCCAACTTTGCCTGGAAAAGTATTCTCGATGTAAATAGTCAGCAACATGATCAAAGCACTTCCAATATTCATCCAAATCACCAATTCACCAAACGAAAACTCAAACTCAGCAGGTCGAGTAAAGACATTTCCAAATCCAACTCCACCGTATCCATTTTCAGCCACAATAATCATTTTGATGCCTAATCCCATATTTGTATTAATCAACATGCTGAACAACATCTTCAATCCATAACTGTACTTATAAAAATCTTCATGATAAATCACATAAGGAGCAATAGCTGCCAAGAAAGTCACAGAACCAACACTATTGGCTATTGAAGGTTTCTTAAAGATGACACTGACAAGGAAGCAGAATGTTATCATGGATGTGATGTATGAGATGAAAAGGAGCCAAATGATGAGTGGATTGCTGTTGGCAAACATTGGAATATCCGAAATGATGCTTGTGACTGTCAAGATGAGGTTGATTGTGAAGGAAATGATGAGAATGATGAAGCTACGCATGAACCATGATGACCAGTATAAAGCACTCGACAATCCCATTATTTTCATTGATTCTGTTAGACGTGACTCCCGTTCGATTGTTATGTTCTGGAAGATTTTTGAGGTTAGGTTCAGATTGATGAGGAATTGGAGGATATAACCTCAAAATCAAAGGTTTACTGTGTGAAATCTACAATCCATACCTTAATCAGCACCTCCTTTGAGTAAATCACACAAAATACCATCAACATCGGTAGGATATAGACAGCCACAGCCTCAAACCTATCAAGCATCACTCTTAAAATTGGAAATGTCTTCAACCTTTCTAATTTTTCAATTTCTTGACCTTTGCCAAGTTCCTGGATGAATGCATGATCAATTTCATTTTGAAGCTTGACGAAGCATGTCGAATAATAAAGAGCAGCTTTTGGATCTTTAAGATCTTCATATCTTGGCTCTGTTGTTACTTGGTGATGATAAATCTTGTCTGTGTTCCACTTCCTGTCCATTGAGATGTCATTGGGCATTCTGATTGTGTATTGGAGATGGTTTGGTGGAGATGAGGCTGACTGGAAGTTGAAATTTTGTTGAAATTTAAGAATCAAGGAGCTAAGGATAGGTTCAGTTAAACTCACAGTCCCAAAAATTATTCCTGCTGCAGGCTCTGCTTGCTTTTTGATCCAATTGCTCAATTCATCTTCATCGTTAAAAGCAACGAATTGCTTCTCAAAATTCGTGGACACACTGTTCATTAATCTGTCGTTGAACTCATTTCTTGGTGCATATCCAAATGCTGATATATGCTTACTGCCATAAACACATGGCGATTGACTCAGCTTGAGTTCTTGACTGTAAAATATTGGAACTTCTTCTTTTTGGACTTCATTTTTGACAATTGTGAAGATGACAATAACAAGTATTGGGAAGAGAAGCTCGATTGTTGCTGGAAAGGAGGAGTTGTAGATATTGAGATTGGTGTAAGGAAGATACCATCAACTGGACGTAACATCCCAGCCTCAGCTGTTACTTATTCACCACAATTAATTAATCACATACCGGATATTGGATGTCGTTTGATGAGAATCCAATTTTTCCACATCAACAATTTGAATTTTCTCATCCACATCTTGAATGATGGATGCAGCTTCGTTGGAATCAACTCAGAGTCTTGTCAATCTTTTCAATTTTGCACAATTTTTCAAAACAACAACAAATTAATTTTTGGAATTTTCACTGCAAAAGCTCTCTTAATTAATTGTAAAATGAAAAAAAATTGTTGACATTTTTTAAAAGATTTCAATTAAACTGTTAAGAAGCTTGGAGTTCTTTGCAGCTAGATGAGTACGAAGATGTCCATACATTGAGCCTAAAGACTCTTTACATCTTGGTAAACCACATAAAATTGATCAAAATTCACGAAAAATTCATAATAATCCAAAATAAATTATTATAGCATTTCAATGATAAATGCAGAGCTGTGAAACCTTTGTTGAACCACGTTACATTTTTATAAGACCAATTCTGTACACCACAGCAAAAAGATTGACCATAAATGGCTTACAACATGACAACAATGTAGTCTGAAATTGGAATTTGCTACAAAATTTAACACGAAATCGATTGAATCCCAAAAAAAACATGAATTTTTCATTAAATTCTCGTGATTCTTGAGCCTCAATTTAATTTTGATTTAATTTTCCTTAGAAATTGACAAGTCTTTATCACCGCATTTGCTCTCTGTTTTGGTTGATTATGCAATTTTTGTTGGTTTTTAATAAGACTGTAGAATGATTTGTGTCACTTTGACTTGGATCTAATAAAAAATTTTGAAAAATGCGCTTTAAACATAATGTGAATTTTTTACTTGTTATATCCAGGAAGTCGATTCTTGTCCTCCTATTCCTCTGAGAAGGAAAAGGTTTGCTAAAAAAATCAAAAAAAATTTAAAAATGTTGATGCAAATTCACAAACCCCCCTAAACCCCCCGCCTTCCCCACCTTTTTCCACCCCTCAAAAATTACAGACTACGCTCCTTACTTGGAATTTCAAAGCTTATCAAAAAAATCTATATTTTACAGTGTCGAAGAAACTCAATCAACTTTTTTTAAATCAACCGCCCACTTCCCCCTCAAAAATGCGCTTTATCCACATCACCTCTAGTAACTCTCTTACTTGTTCCTCTCTCCCCATCTTCCTTACCTTCTTATTCTTCCCCTGAATTAAATTGTAATTCATTTCACGAGAAAATAAAACATCGTCGAGATTGATGAAGAAAAAATATTTTTTGTTTGCTCCAGAAAAAAAAGTTGCAGCAACAAGAAACTTGGCAGCAAAAACAAACCTCTCGCGGCAACCTGTGTTAAAATTAATTAAATTAATCGGATTCCTCAATCTTGATGTTATTAAGTCATTTTAAACGATGCACGGAATCGATAGCAAAGCAGCAACAGTTTTGTTGCTGTAATCATAAGTCTCATGAGGTGTGTAGGCAGATGGTCGACTGTACATCTGGCTGGGAGTTGGAGGAGACTCACATTCGGTTAAGATGGGTCTCATGGGGATGATGATGATAATATCTGATGACCATGTGCTATTTTTGGGACTTTTTTTTCCTCTCCTCCGTCTCTTTTGTGTGTGTGTGCTGCTTTGCTGCCTGCGTTGCATGAATTGTGGACATTTTTGTGAATGGCTGTTGAAATATTCATATGTGGGTTAGTTGGATGGAGAATTAAAGTGAGGATGGTCTTTAAAGAGAGGTTAAAGAGGTCAGTATTGTGTATTTTTTTGATGGATTTTTAAAACTGGAGCGGGAATTTTCAGTCAACTTGAGTAGGAATTTTAGTCAAATTGAGCGGGAAATTCAGCTTAGTGAAGAGGGAAATTCTGTCAAGTTAAAACATGTTTCAGTCAAGGCTAGGAGTAAATTCAGTCAACTTGAGTGGGAAGTTCTATCAACTTGAGAGCACAGTTTTGTCAACTTGAGTGGAAAATTCAGTCAACGAAAGAAAGTTGTATGAACTTGAGTGGGAAATTCATAAAATGGGAAAACGATTGCAAGCAAGTTCAGTCCAAAATTTCATCACTTTGAGCGTCTAATGATCAACTTTAGTAGAGAATTTAGTCAACTTGAGAAAAAATTCAGTTTACTTGACAGAATCATTCAGTCAACTTGAGAGAAATGTTAGTCAAGTTAAGCAGAAATTTCAATCAGCTAATGCGGAAAATTTTACCAACTTGAGTGGAAAACGTGTTCAACTTGAGCAGGAAAAGTCAGTCAACTTGAGTGAAAAATTCAGTCAAGTTGAGTGGAAAATTAATTTAGCTTGTATGAGAAGCTTAACTTCATAGTCACCATTAGACTATAACAATGAAACATAACCTCAAAATTATGTTTACATACAAAACAAACTCTCAATCGATTCTCAAGCATCACAGCATCCTGAACAGTCAACTTGCAAAAAAAGCCCCATAACAAATTATTGAATTACCTGAACTATCGATCATTTCATCTTCAACTTTTTTTAAACTCTATCAAATCCAGATTTGCAGTTAAACTCACCACGACAAAAATATATATAAATTTACACACAAAATTCGATCAAAAACAAGCACAGAAAGTGCATCAACATTTAATTCCAATAACAGAACACGAAAAAAAAGACAAAAACAGTAGTTAATGAATATTTTATGACATCTTATCCGGCAATTGTCTCCGACTTTTTACCTCTACTTCATCTCATTGTTTCGTTCCTTTTGATCTTTCTCTCGTTTTTCAATTGCTTGTTTTATTCTCATTTTCTTACCTCTTTTTATTGCCTGCCTCATGAATTCCTCGTCAATCTGTTTTTGGACATGAAACACAAAAAAAACAAGAATTAAAAAGTAAATAAAAAGTCAAACAAATTTTTCTTCTGTTGCTGTTGCAATTCTGTCAACTTACAATGCATGAAAATGATGAATTATTAGGAAATGTTGAAGATGCCAGCGGGAGACCTACACGAGCGATTTTTTTACGTTTTTCAATTGAATTTTACATTTTTGTGCGGAATTGATTCTTGTAAAATTTTTCGAGTTCTTGTCGTGGTTTTGGTATGATGATGCAAGGGGTGGGCATTGTAAGTCATTTTTTTGGGTATTTTAAAATTTGGCGTGCGCCATATGAAAAAAATTTAATGTCTCCTCAAATATTATGCACGTTTTAAATTTTCAGATTTTTTCGATAATTTTAAAGAAATATAAAAAAATTTATACCGTGCGTCATATTCAAGGAAGTCAGTAAACTGTTTCCAAAAATATGGCGCACGTCCGAAAATTTCAATGAAAATTTTGATTGAACTAGAGCAATACTAGCACCAAATCTCAAGTACCCACCTCTTCCCTAAAATAAACCCATCAAGACCATAATTAATTACAAAAAATTGTCAAGAAGACCAACAAGACGAAAAATCGACACAAAAAGCCAACCAGTAGAAGCAGCAAATAATCAACAAATAAAATAAATGTTAAGTTCATTGTCTTTGTCACGTGATAATTACTGTGATGAGAATCAAAAAATAGAAACCGAGAAGGAACTAAAGTAAGAAAAAATTTCCTCGTATTTTTCCCATCAAGATTGATGGCGTCTACAAATGCATGCTTCTTAGTAATGAACGAAACTATTAAGAACTTCCACGAACAGCTCTTTAAAGACTTAACGACATGGTCGATAGTTGGATGTAAAAAGGGAGTGGATCAACGGAACTAATTGCTTTCATTCAAGCATTAATTAAACATGTGAATGTGTTACAATTTTCTTTTGTTAAAGGGATAAGAAGATTTTTTGCTTGGTAAGGTGATTTGCTGACTGAAAAATTAACTTGTTTTAAAGTTGCTAGCTCTGGAAATTAAAGTATGGAGAAGATTAATGCATTGAAAATGGAATTTTTGTTCAAATTATGTCAAAAAAGTGAAAAAATGTACATGCGCCATATTCCAGAGAGACAGTAAACTGTTTCCCAAAATATGATGCACAGTTTTCTATAAAAATGTTTAAAGTTTTTTGAAAACTATCAAAAATCATACGTGCGTCATATTTAATGTAAACAGTAAACTGTTCTCAAAAATATGGCGCACAAAAATCAAAATCAACATCATTTTATAATTTTTATAATTTTTATTTATTTTCCGAAAATTGAATAAAAAATTTTACACATGAATAAAAATTCCCTGCAAAAAAACAGAAGCATCGAATGCGACATAATCCATTGAGCCTTTAACCACATGTGAACTACCACCACAAATTTTACTGTTGCTTCATTTCTGCTTACACATATGAGGCTGAAAAATTGTTGTGATGATCCTGAAAATGTACAATGTATCTATGCTGTAAATAAAAGTTGGGAATGGCAACGAATAAATAAAATGCGACTTTAACTCCATGATAATGATTTATTTATCTTATGGCATTAGTGTTGTGGGTTAACATTACAAATTACAAAAATATATAAAAAAGTAAGGTAATTTTTTGTCGGAGGCTAAAGGATTTTCTGTGATTTTGTTGTTGTTGGAAGATTTGCAGTAAGTCGGAGACTGTTTTTTTTCTATTAATGGATTTTTCATATTTTTTGTGTAAATCTGAGGATGAAATCTGTTCTTATTGCTGCATATGGGACTGCTTTTTAGGATGGATTGAGAGTTTTTGGTATGTTTTTGTAATTATGAGGTTAAGTTTATCTGAATTTACAGTTTAAAATGGATGAGGTTCCGTATACCACAAACTATCCAGATCTCCAACTTTTTCTTGAAAATTGCTTCAGAGCAAGGGGATAACAACATAATGGAAAAGCATTTTGATTGAAAAATCGATTAAAACAGGTGGAAAACAAATTTTTGAGAAAATGTTTTTCCCATCATGCTGTTTGCTCCTTCATTTACAACAATTTTCAATTTTCATTAAAAACTCATTCCCATCATGTTGTTACCCCCTTCATATAAAGCTTGTTCCATTTTCAAAATCAAGCTGTTACCCCCTCAATCCTTCTATGCAAATCAAGCTCCTCAATTTCTTAATTCTCCCAATAAAACCAATTCATTCCAAGCATCAAATAACAATCGAACTACTTCAAATAACAATAAAATCGAATATCCAACCTTTAGTGCTCTCAATTTCCATGTTGAAAAAAAATCATGTAGAAAAATCAACAAAAAATGAGAAAAAAAATTGTCGTATGTGATTACAGCTTACTGTCGTTCTGTTCTGGCATTGTCAGCAAAAATGACATCAGCTCGGACTTGGACTGTTTGGACGTGCAGTTGGAGATTTTTTTGTTGTAGAAGTCGAATTGTGGGAATCAGCAGGAAAGGAATAGAGGATTTATGGATGTTATTTTAAAACTATGGGAAGTACTTTTAGAGTTTTTAAAGTTTTTGGGGTTTAAGGTTTAGTTTATCTTCAGAAGTCGTCTTGTTTTTACAAAGGACTGCCTTGTAGAGACCTTGTAGAGCACTTAGTAAGTTAAAGCCAATTGACAAATCAGATTTGGATCATTTAAGTCAATTCTAATGAGTTACACTCCCTTGGTAGAAGCTTAGAGGTCCCTTACATCAGATATACTAAAAGTTGTGACACTAGCTGAGGTAAGCGCTTAATAGTAAATGATTTTGTATGACAGAATCAAGGATTTGGCTTGTATAGGATCAGAAGATGGATTAAGAATGAGACTTAGCCTCAATATTATTAAATAACCTAATATTCCTGAATTGCAAACTATTTGTTAAGACATTAATAAATTTATAGCACAGAAAAGCCCCTTCTCAATATCATATTAATTAAATTCAACATGTGAAGCATGAAATGAACAACATTGCAAGTTGCAAGGGATGGAAAACTCAAGATTGAAGACTTAATTTGGTTCAATGGCATCATCATTGGCAGGGCTAGAATACTGCAGAGTCGAAAAGAGACTACGATAAAGTTTCTTTGGTTCCAACCTGAATCATACGTATATCAGGTCTAAGTTGGCTTGGTTCCAAGATTATCTACCATTGTTGAGCACTGCCGCATTTAATTTTCATCAAACCTATTACTTATACTAGGTTACCACCCCTTGCCATAAAGTCCACAACTTACACTCTCCTTTCCAGTTCAAAACATCGAGCAACAACACAACAAGTAACTTGGATTTCAATTAAGAACAAACAGTCGCAACAACAATGAACAAAAATAAATAAATAAATAAATAAAATAATAGCAATGCACACACACACACACATGCACATGCCATATGAGAAAGTAAATTATGCAGTAGCATATAAAAAACAATTTTTATCCCGCCATCGAACATTAAACGGCAAACAATAAAAGAAGAGTGAAAAACAAGGAGGAAAAAAAATCATGAAAAATGCAAGACAAACATATAAAAATGTTAACATAAATGCAATTTACAGGAACAACAGTGTATAATGAAGCAAATGCAAACATTTAATGTACGACGGCACCGGCAAAAGAGAGTGAGTATGTCGATTGGGGGAGAGGAAATAAAGACATGAAAAATCATAAATACAAACAGATCGACACGTGGTTTTGATAATGTTTACCTAACTGTGTAATGTAATAGGAAATAATAATGAGGAAGGAATTGTCGGGATGGGTGGATGCAATGCGGAATTTCTTGAGGAAGATTAGCGAATAAAAATAATTCTGAATGAATTTTGGTTTGGAAAAATGAGGAAAGGAGGAAAATTAGGAACATAACCTAAAAATTTGAAAACTTAGCTTAAGAATTGAAAAACTTAACCTTAAAAATTTGAGCAACCTAAGCTCAAAAATTGAGTTGCTTAAAGTCCTATATCCGCAACTTAATCTTAAAATTCAGCAACTTAACCTTAAAATTTAGCAACTTAACCTCAAAATTCAGCAACTTAACTTCAAAATTCAGCAACTTAACCTTAGAATTCAGCATTTTAATCTTAAAGTTCAGCAACTTTACCTTGAAATTCATCAACATAACCTCAAAATTCAGCAACTTAACCTTAAAATTCAGCAACTTAACCTTAAAATTTAGCAACTTAACCTCAAAATTCAGCAACTTAACCTTAAAATTCAGCAATCTAACCTCAAAATTCAGCAATTTAACCTTAAAATTCAGCAACTTAGCCTTAAAATTCAGCAATTTAATCATAAAATTCAGCAACTTAACCTCAACATTTCGTAAATTTCAATAATATTCCCCCTGAACTAGAGGGTAGTTTCCCTCAACATCACTTATTTTCCTCTATCCAATTTTTAATTTTCCATCAAGTGCAAATAAAGGGCTGGATTGTAAGGCTGAATGTCACGACACGTGGCATTTAACAATTGAAGTTGCAATTGAATGTGCAAATCTCATTTAAATGGGCACTAAAAGTAATAATCTGATTTCTTTTTTTTTGTTTGATGATTAGACTGAAGGATTAAGATAATAAAATTTTTGATATGAATTAATGATGAATGAGAAATGGCTTGTGAGAAAGAAAGTGAGCAAATGTTGGGATGAAGGAGGTTAGTTGGGTATGGGGGAGGTTATATGATCAAATGACAGAGTAAATTAGATTAGTTGATTGAGTTTGGACTAAAATAAGTGAATAAATTGAAAAATAATTCAATATTTCGAGCTGTAAATGAATTTTAGTAAGGCAATGAACAGTTTTCCACATAAATGTTCTGAAAATCCTAGTTCTTGCCTTTACTGCAATTAAATTGTCGATGCACTTTACTAAATTGCTTTATTTTCATCATCAAAACAAACTATTAACCACAAAAAACGCAAAGCCGAGCCCAAAGAGGCATAAATTAACACCAAAAGACAACCGTCATTTGACCAATTAGCATAAAAGCGACTGATAAGACGCCTCAAATTTCATCATTCAAAAAATGACCATAAATTTAATTACAATTTTGACACAAATTGAAAGTGAAGGTAATTAGAATTAACATAAAAAGTAAGGAGGCTTGTTGACATAATTAAGTAATTTTTTAGAGGTGGATAATGAGGAGTTGAGGACGTGAGATTCGTATTGTGAGATAAGAGAAAATGTTTTAAGTAAAATGCTGGTCATTATGGTGAATCGAGGGGGGTTGTAAATAGGAAATGAGGATTGTTGAGTTGTCATGTAGATGATTTTTCACTTTTAAGTGAAACTTTGAATTTTAGGAACATAACCTCAAAATTCAGGAACATAACCTCAAAATTCAGAAGCATAACCTCAAAATTCAGAAACTTAATCTCAAAATTCAGGAACATAACCTCAAAATTCAGAAACTTAGCCTCAAAATTCAGAAGCATAACCTCTAAATTGAGCAAAATTCAAAACAAAATCATATAATTCAGGAATTTAACCTCAAAACTCAGAAACATAACCTCAAAATTCAGAAACATAGCCTCTAAATTCAGGAACATAACCTCAAAATTAAGAAGCGTAACCTTAAAATTTAGCCTTAATAATCGCAAAAATCAGGACAAAAATATAAAATTCAGGAACATAACCTTTGAATTTGGTAACTTAACCTCAAATCTGGCAACAAAGTCTCAAAATATACCACTTTATTAAAAAGATTCAAATTTTTGCTTTAAAATAATCTCGTGCGTCATATTAGGAACACTATACTGTCTCTGAAAAATATGACGCACAAATAATTTTTTTTTCAAAATCTAGTCAAACAACTCTAACCTTTCCAATCTTCATCCTCATTTACTATCAAAATATTTAATCCTACTTTCGAAAATAAACCATTAAAAATAGAAATGCATACAAACTAGTCAAGCACTTCAGAACATAGTTCTGTTAATAAGATATCAATTATGCACCCCTGTTGGTATTTCATGTCTATCTATCTGCCTTTGTTTCCCTTCCCTAGCAATTTTCAAATTTCTTTTTTATTACAATTGCATATGCAGTAATTTTTATTTTATATATTTTTTCCGTAATTGAAACTTGACACCGAACAGTCTTTTGCTACTTCCAATAAGTCGTGACTTTCTGTGCTCATTTTTTTTCAACATTTTTGATATAAATCATTTTTACAGCCCTTTTAATTTTTTTTGTCTCTTTTAAAGCTTCTCAAATTGCGCTGATTACATCATATCATGTGAATAATTATGACGACTTCGGAACTTCCCTTTAAATCGAGTTCATCTGATTGCCAATTAATGATAAAATAATTTTTTTGCTCTTTTATGTTTCAAATTGATGAAAAATTGTGCTGACAAAGTTTGAATTTTTTACAGATTTTTGAAGGTTATGGAGAATTTTTGTAGGTTAATGTGCCTTGCTACTAGAGTCTTTGAGGTTCAGGTGCCTTTACTCTAGAACCTTTAAATTGTAGCCACCAGGTTCAGGTGCTTTCACACTAGAGTAGCTTGGTTCAGGTACACTCATACTAGAGTAGCTAGGTTCAGGTGTCTTGACAATATTGTAGCTAAGTTCAGGTGTCTGCGCACTAGAGTAGCTAGGTTCAGGTGTCATTACACTGGAGTAGCTAGGTTCCGACGTTTTTACACTAGAGAAGCTAGGTTCAGGTGTCTTCACACTAGAGTAGCTAGGTTCAGGTGTCCTTACACTAGAGTAGCTAGGTTCAGGTGTCTTTGCACTAGAGGAGCTAGGTTCAGGTGTCCTTACACTAGAGTAGCTAGGTTCAGGTGTCTTCGCACTATAGTAGCTAGGTTCAGGTGTCTTTTCACTAGAGTAGCTAGGTTCAGGTGCTTTCACACTAGAGTAGATTGGTTCAGTTCCTTCACGCTAGAGTAGCTAGGTTGAGACGCCTTCACTGTAGAGTAGCTAGGTTCAGGTGCTTTCACACTAGAGTTCTAAAGTTTAGGTGCCCTCAAACTACAATCATATCCTCATAATTCACAAAAATATCCCATTTTAAATCCCATATTCAGTAAAAAGAGTATCATTTGGTCATATCGACTATCATTACAACAAGACTTATACAGTATATCCAGCATATGTATTCATATATGTGCTATTAAAGTAACAAAAAGGGTCGGTCGCATCAGAAGAAGAGGAAAAAGAAGAACAAATGCTACAATTGTAACCTTTTTTAAAGGGATCGACGTCATATAAACAACGAGGACACAAAATAAATGTTAAAGTGAACATCGGCAGACACGTGAACACATAATCGGATCAGGTTGTGTGATGCAAGTGATTTCTATGATTGTTATTTGATTTTTTATGACTGATTGTCATTAAAGTTTCGATGCTGATGCTCTTTCCAATGAAATAACAAGCACAAGGACGATTGGGAGGATGTAAGGGATGAGGCGGATGCTGATGGAATTGTAAGATAAGATAATGAGAGAGGCTGGCATTGAATGTTAAAAAGGAGAGTCGTGTGATGATTATTTAGGTCTTGAATGCCTTAATATTCAGCACAACTCTTTAAAATCACATCCAAAATTTTCCCATTCAAAAAAAAACTTCAATTTTTCCCATAATTTGTGCGAAAATTATCCGGAAGCTATAATGATTCGCTTATCGCGCTTAGTCATCTTTATGTGAATGCATCAATAACATGAATATTTTCGATGAATAGACGGACAATAGCCGGTTCCGAACGTATTGTGCTGTGGATGTGAAAAATAATTTTTTTTTTTGCTGGCTTTGTGTTGGCTTTTTTGGGAGATGTGAAAAATAGTTTTGGTATTGGAAGGGACGGGGGAGGGGGGGGCATGGGGGGTTATAAGGGGTGCAGCTTAGAGTAAACTTTTGTAACTTATAAAATGTTTTTTGAAATTTTCAAGAATTTCTTTTGAATTTTCCTTCCAATTTTTTTTAATTTTTCAATAATTTTTTCTTAGTCTTTCCGAAATTTTCCTTAATTTTTCACTCCCTTTCTACGCATCAGCTCCTCCCCTCCCCCCCACCAAATCCCAATAACATCATCCACTAGTCATCCTCAATTTCACTCATTGTTCAATAAAACGATTTAAAAATATGAAAATTTTCCACTAAAAGAATGAAAAGCGAGATGAAAATTTTGCGGCAGCTGTAAAAGTAGCTTACGGCGATTGTGTCATTGATGCTGATAATTTGGCTAAAAATATGGGACGAAAGGAATTTTTTTTTGTATGTTTTTATAATTTTTACTATTGCATAAAGAAGGAGGCTGTGTAGTTCTAGAATTTCAATGCCATATGTAATGATTATTATCGAATTAAGGTTTATTGTTGGTGGTGTGCTTGGGATGCTGTAGATGAGTTAGATGTGGATGGTTTGAGAAATGTTTTGATTTGAATTTTTAAATGATTTTAATTTTTAAATGCCTCCAATTTTCATAATTTTTAAAACTTTGATTTGAGTGTTTTAAAATAAAACTGAAATTTTAAAAAAATCTTCAATTGTTACACTTGTTGATAAATTCAAATCATTTTTGAAATCTTGAATCGTTTTTACATTTTTATAATTTTTAAGATATAAGATTTAAATATAGATATATTTAAGATATAGATTTTAATTATATAAGAAAATTCTTTTAAAACTTTTTAATATTTTTTTATCATTTGTCAATTTTTAAAAAAAAAATTTAAGAGTTTTTAAACACTTTTTCTAAAATTTCTAATTACTTTTAAAAATTTTAACATTTTAGAAATTTTAAAAATATTTTAAAAAATCTCAGAATTTTAAAAAAGTTTTTACTTTTTTCTTCAATTTTCAAAATATTTTAAAAATGTTATAAAATCGTTAAAAATTGAAAAAATTATTCAAAATAAATTTCTGCAATTTTTAATTTTTTTCAACTTTCAAACTAAATTTGAATTTAACTGAATGCCTTCAAATTTTAATTTTTATATTTTTCTGTAACTTTTAAGATTCACAAAAATTCTTCTAAAATCTTCCAAAAAATAATTTTTTCGAAAAATCACACAAAAAACTTTTATTCACTTCAAAAAGTGCACCACAACTGGTTCACAAATATCATCGCGGTTACCCACAATAAAGAAAAAACTTACAAAAGTAACGAATTTTCTTCTTATTTGTGCGGTTTTTCGGGAATGAAAAGTTTCACTTCTAGTTGAATTTTTTGTCTGTATTTTTCGTGTGTGGAATTTTTTTGTATCCATGAATATGTGAAATATTTTGTTATTCCTCAATTGTTGAATCGGATTTCGATGGTGCGATTGTGTTAGTGTGGATGTGTAGCTACTTGTCGAGTTTGTCATGTAAACACAGTGTAGAGTAGAATGTTGGTTAAACCAATGAGAACCGCAGTTTTTTGGATCGATAAAGCAGATTTTTATGTTTTGCGTCGGTTTTTCTTGTTCTTAAAGACTTCCTCCTTAATTTTGTTGAATTTCTTGTACAATTTTCACGAAAAAAAATCAAAATTTGTCGTCCACGAAGGTAAAATCTTGTTATTCAAGCCTCAATATCCGATCAAATCTCACAAAATACACCTCTGATCAACACCTTACAATAGAATACATCATATTTCGTCAAATCATGTCTACTCCCACCCTTCTGACAACATTTAGGTGCTGAAAATTAAAATCTCACGTAAGTCGTTTAGGGAATTGAAAAGAAACAGAAGACAAAGTTTATCCGATCCTTTTAATTATTAAAATATGAATTAAAACCCTTTTGTTTGAGGATAATGACTAGTTGGAAGTAATGAGGACTTTTTCTGCTTAATTTGAGATTTTTGGGGTGCATTTTTAGGTTATGTTGCTGAGTTTGAGGTTGTTTTTCTCACTTTTAAGGTTATTTTTCTAATTTTTAAGGTTAGTTCTAGAAATTTTGAGGTTAAGTCCTGAATTTCTGAGGTTAAGTCTTGAAATTGTGAGGTTAAGTTTTGAAATTTCGAGGTTAAGTCTTGAAATTTTGAGGTTTAGTATTGAAATTTTGAGATTGTCTTGAAATTTTGAGGTTAAGTCTAGAAATTTTGAGGTCGTCTTGAAAATTTGAGGTTAAGTCTTGAAAGTTTGAGGTTAAGTCTTGTAATTTTGAGGTCAAGTCTTGAAATTTCGAGGTTAAGTCTTGAAATTTAGAGGTTGAGTCTTGAAATTTTGAGGTTAAGTCTTGAAATTGTGAGGTTAAGTTTTGAAATTTCGAGGTTAAGTCTTGAAATTTTGAGGTTTAGTATTGAAATTTTGAGATTGTCTTGAAATTTTGAGGTTAAGTCTAAACATTTTGATATGAATCACTGCAAATTTCCATTCAAATCGAAAAATTCTCACAAAATCCATTAAAATCAGCACAGATGATACCCAAACAATTCACCAAAAAAATTATGACACATCAAAACACTCAAAATTAATTTTCCAAAACCCAAACGAGTTCCATTCATCCAAACAATAAATAAATATTATCAGCATAAATTTGAATCATCACCGACGACTTTTGAAGTATCGAAACAGGTCATTCATCCCTCTCAATTATCAATTCTATTCAAACATTCAAATATGTTGTGAAATTTTCATCTTTTATGGATAATAGACAGGACATTAAGCAAGTTTCTTTCTTTTTTGTTGCCAAAATGTCATAAAATATTTTTCAATTGTATCACTAACTGAATTTTTGAGTAAATTAATTATCATTGAAAATGGTACAAATGAAAATAATTTTTTATTATTATTATATTCACCCTTAGTGATGGAAATAAAAGTGAGAGGGATTAAGTTGAGGAGGCACTAGTAGTTTGGGTTGAGGTAAATAAGGCGCAATTTTTGAAATTTACTTTGAATGACTTAAGTATGCTAAGATTAGATTTCATATGGTAAAGGACAAGCTTTTAGAATAGACTAGTCTAGGTACTAGATTTGACTAGGTTGAACTAGTATTGTAATAGATTGAACTAGATTTTGTAAGAGATTGGAACAAGTTAAACTAGATTTTGTACTAGATTGGATCAAATTGGACTAGATTTTGTACTACATTGGATTAAGGTGGACTAGTTTTTGTACTAGATTGGATTAAGGTGGACTAGATTTTGTACTCGATTGGACTAGATTTTGTACTAGATTGGATTAAAGTGGACTAGTTTTTGTACTAGATTGGATGAAAGTGGACTAGATTTTGGACTCGATTGGACTAGATTTTGTATTTGATTTTACTAGATTTTGTGCTAAATTGGATTAATGTGGTCTAGATTTTGTAGTAGATTAGATTAAGGTGGACTAGATTTTGTACTAGATTGGATTAACGTGGTCTAGATTTTGTACTGGATTGGACTAAGATGGACTAGATTTTGTACTAGACTGAACTTGATTTCGTTCTAGATTGAACCAAGTTAAACTAGATTTTGCACTAGATTGTATTAAATTTTGATCTGAAATTAATACTTAGACAAACTGAACCAAATTAACTTAATGAAGCTCTTAATCCTTCCCAGCATATCTCTAATTTCTGCGTGCGTATAAGTTGCAACCTCTCAGTTACACTTGATGCTCCTTATCCGACTTGTTATAAAAACAAGCACAGCATGATAGCAAAAGATTCGTAGAAGCTACAAAGGGCAAAAGAGTGAGCATGTAAAAAATTGTACCAGATGTAATGACACTTTATCCAGTCAGTACTGCTGACTATTTGCTTATCCTCTCGTTATTCAATAATAATAACAACAATAACAACAAAACTGCCTCTTGAAGTTATAATGTATCGTTTGTGTGAGTGTGTATGTGTGTCCTCAACCTACATAATAATAGCAGCATATAGCACAACAATCAAAATACCAAATGTAAGCAAACAAGATAATAAATGAATTTTGATTCTCATCCCCTAATCACATATTTTTTGTACCCTTGTCTCACCCCTCTTAATTCTTTATTTTTTTTTCTTATATAAACTCGCTCGTACTCGAATATGTCGAAATAATTAACTATCCATATGGATAGATGAGCATGAAGAGTAGTAAAATACTTCCACATATAGTTGCGTAATATGTCAAGAAATTAAATTACTACTCATTTTTGCTTCTTTTTTTTCCTGTGCCGTATATTTCACAGCGGGTTGAGTGCTCGTGTATGATATTATATTCATAACATATTTTTTTTCGTTTGCTGGATGAGGATGGGGTGGTTAATTGAGGGATAAGAGTGAGTTTTGAGGCAGTTTGGGTGTATTTTTGAAGACTTTTGTTAGAACTGGTTAATAAGTTCAGAAATTACTGGCATCTTTGGGTTTTTAATATGAAAATGCGCTTTATCTACGTTGTTATGTTAACATTCTTACTTGGATTTTATTTGAAAAATTTGCGAAATAAAAAAAATTAAATTTCTTATTTTTGTAATTTTTTCATTTTTTTCTTCGTAAATGCGCCTTAGTCACAACCTTATAGTGAGTTTCTCAAGAATACAGTCGGGGGGGTTAGGGGTCCTTTACCCCTCTCTTTTTTAAAAAAAATTCTTCAATTTGACAGGGTATTTTGAGAAAAAAATCCGAAAATCCTCCTAAAAATTTTCCCGACCATACAACTAATTTAACACCCCCCTCCCCCCTCCCCCCCCCCATTTTATCCTCCCTTTTTTGAAATAAGTCTTCAATTTGGAAGGGTTTTTTTAAAACAAAAATCTTAAAATCCTTTCAAAAATTTTCCTGATCATACAAAATAATTAACCCCTCCCGCTCCCCCCCTTAAAATTAATTTGTGGTTACGCCCCTGGACTTTCTTACTTTACTTTCTTTATATTTTATTTTGAAATTTGTCAAAAACTCAATGAAACTTCACTTAAATTTAATTTTCAAATTTGAATAGTAAAAGTTAAGCAAATGCGCCTTAGACACCATTTTAAAATGCCTTTCTTACTTGTTTTTTTTCAAAACAAAATTCAAATTTTTTCAAACGAATTTCCATGAAATTTTAAAATCAAATTCACAAAAATGCGCCTCATGCACCCTTCACCCAAAAATCACTCATCAACTCGTTCCTCTCTTTTTTTTTCATCCTTACCCAATCTCATCTTTTGCTTCTTCTCTTTTTTATTTCAGTCATAGAAGGGACACGAGGCAAGCAACAAAATTTATTGCGGAAGGATAATCATTCAAACGGAGGTTTTTTTGCGCTTCTTCTTTTGATAAATGAGCCTTCCATTGTTTACATTTGCTATCATTTACTCTCCTTTTTTATTATTTCGCATCTGACAACGTTGTCCGGGGTAAAATGGTAAAGTGCAGGGAGAGATAGAGAAAATTGAACCATAATGCGAATATTTGTTTCGAGTGGTTTTTCATTATTTTCAAGTGTTTTTATTTTTTATTTAAATTTATTTGTTGTTGTTTTTTGGGTTGGAAATCTTTTTTTGAGGATTTAAATGATGCACTTGAGAAGAGTGTTTGGTAATTAGTTGAGGATACTTGAGGATGGGATGTAGATGGGGCTTTAAATCTTTTATTAAATTTCCATCAAGTTTTACATTTTTTACCAAATTTTACATTTATCAATTCTGTTCATCTTCGATCCTGCTGGACACTGAAAGTCATCTGAAAACTCTTCCAAATTCCCCAAAGTTCCAAATACACGGAATCTGCCTGGTGTATGTGGATCACACTCAATCTGATGCTTCATTCCTTCATAGCTTTTATTACTGCAGTAAAACTGCGCCATTGACAGCCAAAACAGCTGATTTGATGTAAAATTAGCATTTGGTAGAATTGGATCAAATTCCTGTACTTTTTGGAAGGTATTATAAGCCAACATCAATCCACCATTGTCAGCAATGTTCTCTCCTAAGTTCTTAGCTCCATTGATTCTCATGCCTGTCGTTGGTTCCACATAACTTCCATATTGATCCACAAAACATTTTGATTTTTCCAAAAACTTCTTTTCAGTTCCTTTTTCCCACCAATTTCTAGCACTTCCATTTTCATCATAAAGTCTGCCTTGATTGTCAAATCCATGAAATATTTCATGTCCAATGGCATATCCAGTTGCACCAAAATTCATAGCTTGTGGACGGTCAGTTGAGAATGTGTTGCTGTGGATGAGTCCAGCACAGATTAAAAAGTAATTAAAATGGTAAGTATAAAGCGCATTTGGGGTTATAATGTATTGTGCAGTCATGATGGTAAACAGGACTTCCTTATTGACTTTTGGGCTGGTTAAAAATTTTCTTTGATTTTTGTTTTTGAGTCTTGCGATTTGATCGATATTTTGGACTAAAGAATGCTTGGAGACATGTAAGTCACGATAATATTCTGACAGGAACTGTTCATTAACAAGCAAGTCTGGATATCCAACAAAGAACTTCATTTTTGAGAGTTTTACAGATACTGCTGCTCGTGTCTTACTGTCCAACCAGTCTAATGTCTTGAAAGTGTCTTGAAGTTGACTTTTCATAGCTATAATCATGTTTGTGACTTCCTGTCTGTCAGTTTGAGTTAGGGAGTGTTTGGAATAAACAGCAGCAACTGCCACATCAAGTTCCTTCTTTAACTTACAGATGCAGGAGGTGCAAACTGCTTTTCTGTTGCAATTTGGGTTTACAGAATCAAAATACAATTTTTCAGCTGATTCTTCATCGTCGTGTTTGTAAAAAAGTGAGATGTACAATGCCTCAATGTATCGCCAAAGCAGATAATCCAGCACATCATCGTCTGAACGAGTAAGCAAGAAGTTGTCAATTTTCATCATCGCTGCTCGATTCTTGACGCCAAGAACGAAAGTTTCGTCAATTTTTTCACTTCCGTTGAAGAAGTTTTCAATGAAGTTCGTCCAATTTATGAAGTTGAAGACTTCTTGGAGTTCCGAGATTTTTATAACTTCTATTTTTGCTTCTGAGCTACTCTCATCGATTAGTTCCAACAGTTTATTCTCAAATTTGAATGCTTTTACCTGCATATCCTCAACTTCTTTTTGATCAAAACCTTCCTCGACCAAATAATTGATAAAATTTCGATTAAATTCCTGAACTTTATCATTTTTTCTGTCCACAAATCCAGCCTTTGTCTCAAACTTTGGTTGATCTACAACCAGAAGTGCTTGTTCATCCACAAATTCCATTCTCATGCTGAATATGTAAGCATCTGAGTTTTGAGAGAACTGAAGTTCTTGAATAGCTTCCTCAAAATTCTCATAATCACCATCGGTGCCTACTTTTCGTCTCATGCTCGTCCCATCCTCAATAAAGTCATTCAACGATCCTCGATTATTCAGGCATGACATGTAGAAGATTTTGATCAATTTAACAAGCTTGCCGTCATGTTTTCGAAGTGGATCTGTTGCTAGTTTGAGGATCCAACGGTCGATGTTTGTAGCCTGATCAATCATTGGACTTCCGATGTCCTTGTAGTTTCCACATGCAAATTGGTAAAAGTCATCGCATGGAGACGCTGAGGTGTCGATTTTGGATAAGAGTGATTTTGATTGAAGTTGGCATTCGGGGGAGTTGCAGGTTTGGGGGGCTTTGGGGTGTGCTGAGGTTGAGTTGAGGGATGTCAGGCTTAATGCTGTGAGTATGATGAGCAGTTTCATGGTTTGAAGCTGTTTGTTCACTAAATGTCGGCTCTGATGGATGTGGACTAACTTTCTGATGAAGAATCTGAGCAAACCTAAGCCTTAATACTGAATATTGACAACAATTCGAGAATATTCAATGCAAACTATTCAGAATCACTCAGAACTTCAACTTTATATAGCTTAAAACAATGACCAGGAGGTGATTTAGTCAACAGAAGCTTCAACAATTGGTGATAAAAATTGACATTTATTTGTGGAAATTTAAATGCATCTGCTGAAGTTTGAATGCTCAATTACTCATTGTGACGTAGCCTTGGAGATGATCTAAGGCACGATTCATTAATCATTGGATTCTAAGCTTCACTGTTTGGTATTTAAATTGGTGGTTTTTGGTTCATTTGAATCAGTTGATTTCAAAAATCATGAAATTCTTACCAGTTCCAGCACTTCTATGCCTGATTAATCTCAAGCAATCCATCGCAAATCCAAAAAAACATCAAATTTGCAGATCACCCGAATGTTACAGCCAAGCAAAGTCAATTCTAACCAACATGGACACTTCAGTCTCACCATGCGATGACTTTTATCAATTTGCATGCGGAAACTATCAATCAAGTCCATCAATTGACTTTGTCGCAATCATTGAGAAAATTATATCGAAAAAGAAAGTCAAAAAGGACCAAAAGCACATGACTTTAGCTAAGCAATATCATCAGAAGTGCATGCATGATCAAGATTCAGTTGATGAGCACGTTGTTGATGTAATTAAGTCTATTGGATGGCCATTTGGAGATGAATCAATTGAACTGTCGCTTGCGGATTTTATCAACAATTTTCAAACTTTTGATTTCTTGAATAGCTTCTTTTTTAATCTTGAGCTTAATAGGAATGTGAAGAACCAACGGATGCTTATGATTTATCATGCCTCAAATGTTTTTAAGCTACAAAACTCAACTGAGCGACTGATTGAAGCTGAAATCACCAAATTCAACCGAATTTTTGGAACTAGCAAGCAAGAATTGAGGAAAGTTATGACCGAAGTTTTTGACTTTAGTGATGAATTTGGAGAAATATTGGAATCATCAGAAAATGACGTCACATCCAAAAATGTGACTATTAAAGTCCTTCAAAATGAAATCTTTTCAATGCTCGACTGGAATCAATATTTAAATAATATTTTCGATGGATCCTTCAAAGCTGCTGAAGTGTTTATTGAGAATGTTGAAAAATTGACGATAATCAACAAGTTGCTGCTCAAAACTCCACCGTATGTCATCAAAAACTTTATAGCTTATTCATTTTTCAATCAAATTCATTCCGATAAAGCCGAAGTTTCAGTCAAAAGCGACGATGATGAAATAACAAGCCTTAATAGAAAATCTGCCGACTTTTGGACACGTAGAAGTCCACATCCTCAAATCAACAGCAAGAACTCATCACTAAGCCGTAAATGCACAGTTAAATTCATGAAAACTTTAATGCCAGCAAGTTCAGCAATTTTTGGGCAACATTTTCTCACAAAAAGTTTAAAAACGGAACTGAACCAAATGATTGACATCATTAAAAGTGAAATAATTAAGAATTTTAGATCCACAAGTTGGCTGGACAAGAAAACAATGTCAAAAGCTGTCGAAAAAGTCAAAAAGATGAAGTTTGTTCGCGGATATCCGAAAGAATTCGATGAACCAAAATTCTTTGAAAATTATTACAAAAATCTTAATTTTGGTGGGAAAAGCTACTTCCGCATTCTTAAAAGCACCAATTTAGACAGGAAGGCACGATTTATTGAAGAATTTCTAAATCCGATGAAAATTCATGAATTAGAAGAAATGGAACTCCAGTCATGGTTCCTAAACGCATTTAATGATTTTGAAAGTAATAAAATCCACTTAAATGCAGCTTTAATGCAATCCATGAACTTTTCATCTACTTTACCAAAGTTTTGGAACTACGGAACTTTTGGATCTGTAATTGGACATGAAATTATGCATGGATTTGATAATTACGGACGTACATACGACTACAAAGGAGACAAAGTGAATTGGTGGGGCAAAAAAGCTGATCAGGAGTTCGTCAACAGATCTAAATGCTTTATTGACCAATATGGAAACTACACAGAACCAATCACAGGTCTGAATGTCAATGGAACTTTAACTTTAGGAGAAAACATCGCTGACAATGGTGGATATACTTTAGCTTATAAAGCTTGGTCAAAAATCAACATAGTCGACCAAACTTTACCAAATCTCAAATTCAGTCCGAAGCAGCTGTTTTGGATATCAAATGCACAATCCTTCTGTAGTAAATTGGATGCTGAGAAGATTTTGGATAGTCTTAAGCACGACCCACACTCGCCTGGCATTTTCCGCATCAATGGTGCATTTGGAAATTTTGATGACTTTTTGAATGATTTTCAGTGTCCAAAAGGTTCTGGGATGAACAGGAAAGATAAATGTAAGGTTTGGTAAATGAGGTTTAAGAGAATCAAGGCTGAAGGATGTGGTTTAAGTCAATTGTTGATTAGGGGATTGATTACTTGGGTTGGGGGTGTGGTGTGGGTCAATGGAATAAAGTCAGAGGTTTGACGGGGTGGTGTGGGTCGTGTAGGATTCAATGAAGTGAAATTGGGGCCGAATGACATGATATGGGTCGCTTAAGAATCAGTAGAGTGATTTCTAGCCTTACAAAGACTAAGAAGAGTCCAAATAAAAATAACAAAAATATAAACTCTAATTTTATGTCTAAATCATCCACAATACCAGCCAATATCCCTAATGCCACTCACTATAATCCTCAAATTCCAATCAACTTAATAATTCTCCACTTAAAATTTTCCATATCAACAAATTTTATGCCTTAATGCAGTGGTGGACAACCTTTTTTATGTGTCGGCACACCTTGCTGTTAAGCCATTACCGAGACCGCACGCAACATAAATTTTGTGGTATTGCTTGAAATTTTTGGTTGCAAACTAGCGTGCCGCAGCTCGAAGGTTGCCCATCACAGCCTTAACCTCCTTAACATGCCGTGACTAAATAAAAAATCAATCGAAAAAACAAAAATTTTCAATTTTATTAATCGAGTTCATGCAACAGCTATAAACATGAAACATATCATGTCATTTAATGACTGCAACTAGTTCATCAACATCATTCACCTCATTTACTTTCTCAATTCAATTCACAATTGTTAGTCACGGTTGATGAAAGTCAAGAAATAATGCAACGGCAAGTGAAATTAATGCACATGAAAAATATTTACAATTTTGGGGTGGAGTTGAAGTTATGAAGAAGTGATACAATAGCTACTGATGATTGCCATATGCAGTACATGTGCTGGTAATTTGAACTTCATCGACTGAAACATCTGTTGTAATTCTTTTCTTATTCTTTCGTTTGGCTGTGTGTGTGTGTGAGGTTTGTATGTTTTGGATGATGGGATATGTGTGGCTGTATGTCGGTTTTTGATGGATTCTGGAAGGAATTTTGATGATTTTTTGAATTTTTTTTTTGATTTTTTTCACAGATTTTGGCACAGCTTTATTAACAAATTATTTACATTTACTGAGAAACTTATACGGGCAGAGCCAGTGGTGGATTTCTTGTTATACAACTACGCCTGAACCTGGATTATAAGCTGGTGCATAAACCAAGTACAGGTGCAATTGTAGGTATAATTAGGGAGCTGTAGGTGTATACCGAGAAACCCATCCCGATAGGGACTTCCGTACCTTTAATCAAGGTTGCGATACAGGCACCTGTGCATAGCTTAGAACCGTACAATTCCTTGATAATTTGTAAGGTTTTATTAGAATTTGTATGGTTTTTTTAGAAAAACCTTATAAATTATCAAGGAATTGTACGGTTTTCACCTGTGCACTGGTGCCTGTATCGCAGGCGCTTAGCCACGAGGATCTTGCCCCCCCCCCCCTCCCCCCATTAAACGTTTTGAACCGCAGCAAGAGCACGGTCTAAAATGCTTAAGAAGGGGATCGCAACCCTGCCTTGAATAGACTCCCATTCATTCCTAAACCCCCTTAATCACATTTTATCCTCAAACTCTCTTTACATTCTTCAATTTATTCCTCAAATCTGAAAAGATCCTAATCTTCTTCTTGACATCATCTCGATCCTTAAAAGCAAATGCTAAAATATTATCGAAATACTCAAAAATTGTCAATTCTGTGTCGTTAAAATGCTTTTCAATCAACTTAACAAGTTCGTCCTCATTCCCACCTTTATAAAGTCCCTCAAGATGTGCTGCAAACTTCTCACAAGCCTCAATTGGTCGAATAAAAATCAAAGGAAATAGAAAATTGTTGGATTCACTGAAAATTGCTCGAATTTCTGACTTTTCGAAGGTTTCGTTGTAAATTTTCTCAACAAAGTCAATCGAACCTGTAAAATTGTCAGCAAACATATTGACATGCAGGACTTTTGGAGTCATGACAAAGAACTTGTAATGCATGCTGTAGAACTGTTGATGCTCGGACGAAGAACTATTTCTAAAATCATAAGTCAGTAGCTTCTTCCTGTCCTTAAGTTTCGTGTACTTAACCACAAAGTCCCAAACAATCTGAAGTTGTGGAAATGATCGAGCACTTTTGAAGATCAAGTGAGTCTGTTCAGCCATTTCGGATATTTCATTATTTGTTAAAAGCTGTTCTGTCTTTCTAACAAGCATGTCAAGTGACCGAGACTCAACATCACTTGAAATATTTAGTTTTGGTCGGAACAATTGTGGAAACAAGTTTCCAATGAAAAATGTCAGTTCCTTCTTGTCAAATAGTGTTGTTACTTCAGACCAGAACTTCTGATTAGTGTCAATGGATGCGCTGTGTTTGCGGTAAATAAAAGTCACGATTGGATTCAGGAACATTTGCTTTTGCTCTTCTTGAGTCAAGTTAGGCTTGACTAAGTCAAAAAAATCCCAAAATGAGGTTTCAGAAGTGATTGTCAAGTTGTGGACTTTGAGCTTATCAAATTCTTTTCTATCGAATATTCCGTACAGCATGACAGCCTTCTGGTTCTGACCATTTGTGAAATTATTGAATTCAGATTGAGTCAAGTAAGGTTCGACTATGTTTTTGACATGTTCGGGGATAAGATCTGTAGCCACATAGAAAGGATTGAACAAAGCTGTATAAAATGTCTCATTTTCATGAACTTTAAGCATGTCAAGCATCAGTTCTTTGTCTTTTTTAAAGAATTCAAAGAAAAACTTAAAACTGTCTTTGTATGGCTTATTGAGGATGTAAAGCAAGTGCTTCTTATACTTATTCTTGAGAATCTTCACAATTTTATCACTAAATGGTGTCATGTCCTTATCATCCTTAATATAATCCATAACAAAGTCAATGACATTATAAAATGACTTTGAAAATTGAATAGTAAGGAACAACATCTCAAGTCTTGCATCAATTTCCTTCTCATCTGAGGAACTATCGTCATTATAAATATTATCAATTAAATATTGAGCAATAAAAAATTCAGCATAAGTTTTATGAGCAAATTCAAATTTAGACTTATCATGGATGTACAGCATGCCTGTTCTTGAGACATCAGCATAGTTTTGTGGCATTAATTTTAATTTTTTAAAAATGTCAAGACTTGGGATTGCTGGATGTGTGCTGAATACAAATGGAAAAATGTCAATTTTCACCGCAAAATGCTGATAAATTTTAAAAATATTAAAATTGGAATTTGGTGGATTTTTGAGGAGATTTTTGCCGGCTGGGATATTTTTTTCATCATAAATTTTGTGCTTTTTATTGACAAAGTTGTTGAAAATTTCATACAAATTTGGATTGTCCGTTTTAACTTCAGCAAACATCGACAGGAGTAAGGGAGTGTCGTACTGTCTTTTTTCATTGTAGATTAATTTTTTGGTAACATTTAAGACCCGACTGACCATTTCATTTATAATTGACGAATTTTTAATGTTTTTAGCTTTAAAATATTCATTAAGAAATTCAATTTGCTCATCTTCATTAAATGGAACTAGCATTTGGGAATCGACATTAAAATTTTCATTTAATTGAGTCGAGTGCGAAGGTCTTGTGCAGATATATTGAGTATTATTAGTTTTTTCAAGGACATTCTTAGTTATTTTTAAGATAAAAGTCTCATAAAGTGGCGAAATTTCATCAAATCCATTCCATAGCAATACAACCTGCCCTGCCTTATAAGAATCTTCAAAAATCTTTCTTTCAAATTCATTTTCAGTCGTCAAATTTAAAATTTTCTTCAGCAACTCCTCAATCCCACCCGACACAAGATCATCCTGATACCAAGTTACATGATCTTTTAAGTCTATGTACGAAACCCACTTTGTTGGATGTTGCTTCTTTAATTCTATCGCTAAATGCTTAAATGTGACTGTTTTGCCTGCTCCAGCTTCAGAAGACAGCACAAAAATTCGAGAATCTTCAGTGTCTTTTTCAAAGGATTTATGGAAGTCTTTATAGCCCATCAATTTACCAATCGCTGCATATTCACTGATTCTATCAACAGAATTAGCTACATGACTTCCGTAATTTTCCCTGTGTTTCTTTAAATTTTCCGTTAGGTTAGCTTTTGGACGTGATTCATAAAATGACTTAAATGACTTATTAGCCCCGAATGCTGTTTTTTCGTACTCAATTTGAGCCACAATTGAGTTTTCAGGAATGAATTTTCTTTTTACATAAAATTTCGTCGACAATTCCTTAATTTTTTCTATAGACAATGCAGAATGTCCATCAAGGACTGTCATAATCTGTTTAGAAGTTAAAGACTCAAATGCTTTTGGATAAACAGCATAAAGGTCTTTAAGCTTAACATTTTGACCTCGAAACAAAATTGTGGAACTTAAAAATTTATCTTTTAAAGGTTTCGTCAAGTTGGTCCACGAAAAAAAGACTGAATCTGTTAAATACTTAAATTTTGAGTCACTTAGGTCCAATTTTTCATTATTGAATATTTGTGTCATGTGCTCGCATGTTAAATTTTCATAAATTTTGGTATTATTTAGATATAAATTCCATAAATTGACATCAACGTTTTTAAACCTAACTGTCGCGGTCCTGACTCTATCTTGGTCTAATTCAGATTTGCTGGCATATTTATGGCAAGGATTATAAAGCATAGAATAAAGTAAAAAGCCCATAAAACCCATCAACAAAAAAGAAATAATAAAACAAATAAAAATAATTTTATCACTTGACATCCTCTTTGCCTGCTTTCTGATCCTCGGCAGTGCTGTCGTGATTTCTGGAACCACCAGATCTTCATAGTATTCAAACATGTTCTTATAATTTTCCTTTACTTTTTGAAGTCTTTCAGGATTGTTGTAATATTGAGCAGTTAAATGTGGCGCCCGGACAGCCAACTCTGCATGATGCACATCTTCATTGTAGTTGTCATAAACCATCTTTATAAGGCTCTCGTCCTTCACATTTTTCTTACAAAATTTATTAATTTCCTCAAAATCAGATTTCCTGTCATAATCAAGACTTAAGTAAGGCTTACAGACGTTGTTGTATGTCAAATGCAATGCATGATGACACATTTCATGTACTAATGTCCCAAATGTCTCGTGCTCTGTACCTGGATCCAACAGTTGCTTAGCTCCAACACAAATTTTACCAGCTGAATGAAAAATCCCTTTTGTCTCTTTGCCAGCATTCAAGTCAACCATATGGACGGAGTCTCGCTTAAAGTCAAAGACAATTTCAAACTTTTTGGATGCAGCAACAGCTTCAAGGATGACTTTTGTGGATGGCATTCGATTGAGGACTTCATAAGCTTTCTTAATGTACTGCTCTTTGCCTTCATTGTTGTTGTCATCATGGCTGATTGTTGTGTTCATCATTAGGATGTTGATGTGGCTATCTTGGAGATTTTTTGAGCATCTAAAGTGGATATCCGTTAATTTTTGCTTCTCGCGTGGCGTTAAGAATTCAAAGAATTCTTCATCGTGACTCAACTCGACGCCATTGCTGAGTAGAATTTCATAAATATCAAAGAACTTTAACATTAGTGCTGCAAACAGCGCTGATTGATTCCTCAAGTCAAAGTAATGCTTTTGTTTTGGATAATTTTTCAAAATTTCTTTAACTTTTTTCTTATTTCTTGACACTGTGGCTAAATGCATGTTGAATCCAACATCTACAAATTCTTTAATCTCGTCTGATAAGCTGTTTATGTCGATATACGGCGGATATGTATATCCAGCTTTGATGAGCATCAGAAAAACATTCAAATGTCCATTCCTTAATGCTAATGCTTGCGGACTAAATGGACTACTTGGCATGTCTTTTGCTAGATCCATTGTGTTGTGCTTAATGATGACTGATATAACATTAACTTCACCTTCTTCTGCTGCATTTTGGAATAGGTTGCAGTATTGATGGTCGGACATGTCATTTAGGTCGATTTCGTTGTTTTCCCGGTTGTGGACTAGATGGAAGCCTAGAATGGTTATGGAAAGCTTGTTAGTTCCTGGTTAAGAGTAGTTTTGATCAAAGTCGAGGTCAGTGATGTCAAAACTGTCTGCCACGGCACACCAGTATGCCACTGAAAATGATTGGAGTTGCAGTTTGGTCATGGCTTATCAATAAGGTTTACTGTGGCTCAAAAAGTTTCAATACCTTAAGTCAGGAGTTCTCAAACTATGCTCCGCGGTGCTCTAGTGTTTAGAACTACTGCTCTAAGGAAACAGGAGCTAGGTGCTTGATTTTCTACTAAAAGAAGAGTATGGTCTACATATACCTAAACCAGTAATGGCAAACCTGTGTGCCATGAAAAAATTTGAAAAACATTTTGTGTGTGCGGTTCAGACATGGCTTATCGTCAATGTACAATAAAGGTTGGCCACCACTGACCTAAACCCAAAAGCAATACAATCTCTTATAAAGGGTGTTGGACATCTGGCAGAAAGTAAATCCTAGGAATTCCTAGGAATTTACGTAGTTCCTAGGAATTTTTACGTAGAGATTTACGTAGGCTCCTAGGAATTCCTAGGAAATACTAGGAATTTTGGAAAATCCTAGTAATTCCTAGGGACCTTATTTTAGGAACTAAAATTTTTAAATGATTACTATGATTTCCTAGTATATACTAGGATTTCCTAGGATAGCTCATTAAATCTTGGAGGAATTTCCTCAAAATCCTAGAAGTTCCTAAGATTCCTAAGTATATTAAATGAATTCTTCAAGGAATTTCCTTACTATTTGTAGAATTTACTAAGGATCCTTAGATTCCTAAGTATATTAAATGAATTCTTCAAGGAATATTAAATGAATTCTTAAAGGAATTTCCTTACTATTTGTAGAATTTACTAAGGATCCTAAGATTCCTAAGTATATTAAATGAATTCTTCAAGGTATATTAAATGAATTCTTAAAGGAATTTCCTTACTATCTGTAGAATTTACTAAGGATCCTAAGATTCCTAAGGATATAAAATGAATTCTTCAAGGAATTTCCTAATACTGAAGAATTTGCTAAGGATCCTTAGGATCCTTACAAATTTCTAGGAATTTTATTAAAGATATTTACTTTTATTTCTTGTTAATGTTAAGATTTGCAATAAACTAACGAGTGCCTATTAAAAAATTGGAAAAAGTCCTGGTGTTATATATTGTTTTATGCTTCAAAAATATTCGTTCGGTCAATAACTCGAAAGAACTGAGCTGATTGAACAAACCCGAGCATGCTTAAAAACCGTTAAAAAGTTTTTCTTCGCCCGATCAGCCGAACAACCGAACAAAGTGTACTAATAAGCTACCTTTAAGAAACAAGTTTCAAAAATGCGGTAAAATTTCTTAATTGCTAAACCATGTTGAAATTCCTAATTTTTGTACTTTTTCATTAACTTGTTTAATTATTCCTGTTACTTTGCGTATGAATTTTCAAGGAATTCCTAGGATTTCCTATAGGAAATTCCTACGTTTTACTTGTAAAATCTTACGTAAAGTAACAGGAATTCCTAGGAATTACTTTCTGCCAGATGACCATGAGCCTCTTATAAACTTACCAATATGATTGAACCTCAAAGAATTTAGCAAAAAGTCTCCAACGAACTCAAAAAAATCCACATAGTCTAAATCAGGAATTAAATCAAAGTTCTTAAGCCTCAAAAAATAGTCCATTCCAGCCAACTTCCAATGCACATGAAACTGTTGCGTATCTCTTTTTATAAACAACAAAACAAGTGAAGCATTCTGATAAATATCCGATAGCTCGTTGAGGTTAAGGGCTTCAAATTGGTCATCAATGGTGAGTTTTATTTGTATAGGCTCGCCTCGATGCTCTCCAGGCACTTCCGAATGGAAAGATTTTAAAAAAGTCATCGATTCTTGGATATTTTGATGGTTGAATGCTCTTTTTTGGTACGATGGATGTCGATTGTAAATCTCTTGATATGCTTGCTGAACATCTTGTGTGTATGGCGACTCTTGAATGCTAAACAAGACAGCTGGTTGAAGTGAAAATTCGGTGAGATTTTCAAATAGATAAGAAATAGTGTTAATAGGATTACTATTCTATAATCATTTTACATAGCTATGATCTTGGACTATTGGATGAGGATCTGGAGTGGATTAAGAAAGTCTATTGAGGGAGATTGAGAAAAAGACTGGCTTATTGTGCTAGTTGGTCTATCAAAACTTAAAATAGAACTATATTTTTGATTAGAAACATTATTAAATGTAAAATAAAAACAAACGCATAGTTTTTCGTAGATAAAAAAGTTCTAACCGCATACTATTAATTTATCAGAAGATTCAAGCGCCAAAAGCATGTGTTGCTATAAAAAATAGTATGTGACATAGGTCCAATGATAAAATAACAAATGTGTAAAATCAGTGATGGACAACCCATGTGTCGCGGCACACTTGTGTAACACAGAAAATAATCACGAAATTTATGCTCTGTGATGTTTTAATCATGGCTCATAATCAGGATGTGCCGTGGCACAAAAAAAGGTTGAACACCACTGGCGTGAATCAAGAATAGAGTCATCTGCTGTTTAATAAACATTTAATCTCCGTGAGATTTTCTTAATATTTTTAAAGTTGTTCGCAATTTCAATCAATTTCATTTTTCCTAGAATATTGTCAGTTAATAAACAAGGAGATAAGTAAGAATTGGAACTTCAGAAATCCCCAAGATTAATTTATTGGATTTAAGAATTATCAATTCTGAGGTTCTTTTTAATGACATAGAATAATTGGTAATTTATGACTTTTGCCAGTGATGTCGAACTCATGTGCCACGCAATAATTCGAGAAATTCGACAAATCGTGTGCAGTGTGTGACTTGGACTAAGGTGTCCCGTGGCAGAAAAAAGGTTGCCCACCACTGCTTTTGGGTAGGTTCACTTAAGGTTCAGGTGTATATTAGAGGGACAAAAGGGGTTTTGCCTCTAAAAAGTATTCATAATGGTTTAGTCTTGAGCTAGTCTAGTGCAGTGGTGGTCAACCTTTTTTGAATAACGGCACTCTTCTACGAAAAACCATATTGATTGTGAAATAGTCAGCATCACTTGTATAAAACTATTAAAAATTAACTGTGCCGCTGCACATAAGTTGGCCATCACTGGTCTAGGTCTAGATCATTATCTTATCTCTACTCCAGACCCAAGACAATGCTCATGAGAAAATCAAAATCAAGAACAAATCCAGACACCAAAAACTTAGAACACGAGCTAAACTTACCTTCAACATTTTCACCTGTTCGGTTGTCATTTGTTAGATTTGAGAACATTGCTACGAATTCAGTCATGCTTAGTGTTTTATTTAGTCATTAATCTTGTTTAAGAACCACTAAAATAATATAATAACTATTCACAATGTCCAAACTTAATTGTTTTCTTCCTTCAATAATTATTTGCACCATAAAATCAACAATATTTTTAAAATACAATAAACAATTAATTTTAAGTTTACACTGATGCTCAGTGTGTCAATGAATGAAAGCTAATGGATTTGTTTTTTGTAGATAAGCATAAAATAAATATGAGATCTGAGATGAGAAAGAGAAATGAGAGAATCATGTCTATATAGTCATATATAGTCATAAGAAGAATTATTTATATTTTATTATGACAAAGTTCAAAAGCCATAGTTGCAAATGTCTCATATTTTCAATGACTGGAACGAGCGTTTGCTTTGCTTTGATTTATATCCTGCCGGACAGGCGCGTAGCCAGGAGGGTCTTGTCCCCCCTCTCCTTATACGTTTTGAGGGTCTTGTCCCCCCCTTAACGTTTTACGGCATCTTGCGAACACGAATTGTGACTAGGCACATTGCGAGGTACATCAGGTCTATAGATGGACTCGTGTCTTTGCAATATGCAGAGCTTGCAAGTGATTCGGATTATAATATAAACTTTAGGTTTAAAGAGTATGGTATAATAGATTTAGTTCCAATTTGAATCGCAGTGCCTCCAGCTGTAATGCTGAGCCTATTACACATTATTTTATTATTATTTAATTCGTTCGTTCGTTCGTTCGTTTGTTCGTTCGTTTGTTTGTTCGTTCGGGCTAAGAAAAACTTTTTAACCAGACATCGTAGAGAGCTCAGGTTTGTTTTATTAGCTCCGTTACTATTGATTTATTGGCCCATCGAATAGTTAAAAGTCTTGAAACAGTGTATTTATACTTTAATTAATGATATTTTTTTTCAGTGTACCTTGCTCAAATTTTATTTTACCTTTCAAATTTCGATATAAAAAAAATTCAAATGTTGAAAACTTATTAACGAGCTTTTCATGCTGCATAGATTCAAGGCTGTAAGCTTTTTGGTGCTTTCGAAAGTGAAAACTAGTAAATTTAATAAGTTGCGATAAGGGTTGAAAGTAAAAACAACAATTTTTTTGAATTTTTGATACAAAACAAGCAATTTTGAGTTCTTTTTATTTACAAATTTGATAAAATCTTGATCGTCATTTATGAACAGCCCTTAAGCAGCCAAGTTGACAAAGTTCTAAAACCTTTCAAGAAATCAAAACTTATCACATGCCTTGAGTGTCTTCGGACAGTATTTTCTAGCCAGATGAATGTAAGCAACATTGTCATTTTTTGTTAAAGGTATTTTGGCATTTTGGGAGTTCCAAATGTGAACCATCAGTGAATCCATCAATCGATCAAGTGTCCGTTCCAAGTGCTTTTCCTCAAAAAACATTCTATTCTCAAACCATGTAATGTTGTAGCACTTCTCGATCGGTAAAACTTTAAAATTTTCACAAATGTCATTTTCAGTCATCTTTTTAACATCCTTAGTTCCGCATATTTTGGATAGGACTCTAGTAAGTGCCCGTGGTCCATTGTGAGCCCAATCTCGTCCATTAAAATTATTTTTGATTTCTCCAACCAGCTTTTCAGCAATTTTGTGACCAGATTCACCAGTTAAATGTATAAATGCATTATTAACTGAGTCATGTTCCTCAGCTCCTGCAAAATTCTGAGCTCCTTGCGAATCCAACGACTGCATCACAACAATATCTGTGGATTAAAAATTCATTTTAATATTTTCATAACAAAAAAATTATTAAAATCTTACCTAAATCTATGTGAGATCCTCCATACTTAAATAATGAAAGTAATCTCAAGACATCCGCAGTATGAACAGCTACATACTTAGACCTAAATAATGCGTCAGTCTTGATCCAATTTTCTAGCGGCGTGTTCTCAGCATATTTTGTGACATTTAAATAATTCAAATTAATATTCGGATATGAAAGCAGTGCATCAATAATTGGCAGTTCCGATGTGTTCCTGAATCCAACTTGTGAGGCAAACATGACGAAAATATTGTGATTCGGGTTTGTCAGTGCTGTGGGAAAATTAAGTTTTTGGTTATTTTGGAGTTTTGGTAGTTTTTAAGGTTGGGAGGAGTCTGGAGGGGGGGGGGGGGGGGGGGGTCATTGTAGGGAGGAAGGGGGTCCAAAACCCAATTTTTTAAAAAAATTAAAATTTAATATTTCTGTCAAGGAAAGAAGGCAGGAAGTGTCTCTTCCCCTCCTTAAACGTTTTGAACCGCAGCAAGAGCCCTTAAGAGGGGGACAAGACCTTCTTGGCTACGCGCATGAAATTTGACATGATTCTACACAAGCAAGACCCCCCTGCCTCAACTCCAAGCTAGGAAGCAAGTGAAAGCTGCTTCATCGTTTGAGTTAAAGCCACTCACCTGCCGATTCTATAGCACATGCCTGCCTTGCATTTAACCTTATTATTCCGTCTTCAATTAAGCTTGTTTCATGGAAAAATATATTTTTGGATGTCAACGACTGATGCCATGGCTTCAACAGCTTGTTGCTACTCGCTTCTTTTAATGTTTTTCCATCAAGCCATCGCTGTTTAAAATAGACATTTTCAGCAGGTCCATTGTAATATTTTATGGCAAGAATTATTGAAACAATTAAAATTATTTTTTGAAAATTTGAGAATTTTAAATTCAAATTGATTTGCCATTTAAGCTTATTTAGTTTGAAGGAATTCGATTTTAACTTCACAATTCCAAGATATTCCATTTGAAAATAAAGCTAAAGCTACAACTGACGTGATCAACGACTGGACAATAACTGATCTTAATTAATCGCGGAATTGAAAAGAAAAGATTTGAAAGTTTTGCAGCACAGCTGAGTGGGGTTGAGATTGACTTGAAATCACCATTAAGTAACAACAAGTTGTGTAATATCGACAAACTTTCAAAAATCAGGATTAAAATTTATTTTCACTTTTTTTCTTCGAATTTCTTAAATTTCAGCTTTATGATTTTATGCAAAATTATCAACTTTTTATTTCCTAAAATGTGATAATTTATTAAGTCTGTTGTTGCTGAAATTTGGATACAAGAAAAACAGAAGAAGAAAAGATTGTGTGAAGCTACAAAGCCAGAAATTCAGAAATCTAATAAATAATGATGTGCGTATGGCGTATAAGCATGTAAAATATATACAAAAGAAATATCAAAATTCACAGGAGGCTTGTCCAGGGGCGTAGCTAAGGGGGGGAGGGGGGGGGGGGGGGTGGGTCCTTAGGTTCCCGGGCACTTCAGTCAAAGCAGTTTAAAAAAAGATTTTTAATAAAAAAATCCAAAAAAATTTGTATGAAATTTCAATCTCAAAGAGGGGGGGGGGGGGTGCCCGAGAATTTTTTGACCCCCCCCCCCTTAAAAATCCTGGCTGCGCCCCTTTGCTTGTCGTTTTAAGTTCGCTTTATTTCAGATACCAGAAAGTAAAATCATTTATAAGATAAATTGTGTCTTCATTGAATAACAAATAACTGCGATTAGCATTTCTTTCTCTTCTGCTTTTTATCATTTCTGATCGTGGACATCAGTTGACTATTTTTGGAGCTCATGCATTTGATTATAATAACAATCCGAACGTGACTCAGCATGTCTTTAGTGAGTCAATGGTGAACTACAGGAAGACATTTAATATAACTTATGGACAGCAGAAGAAGATGCATTGGCTGAGGATTATTTTAATGCACGAGTCTTATGCATGCTATAAGAAAACTAGCGATGACATTTTACATCCGGAAATGCAGAAAATCATCAAAAATGACGGACAAGAAAAGTTTGATTTAATTATTATGGAATGTGCATTTTGTCAGCTGGCACTGCTTGCTGAGATTCATGACTGTCCAATAGTTAAGTTAACAGCATCCGAACCAAGTGTTGCCAGTCATTCAAATATTGGAAATGACGTAAATCCAGCAATTTATTCAGACTCAACTCGATTCCCATATTTACATGGCAAAATGACATTTTTGGAAAGGCTTAGTTCCGTTTTTTATCACTTTGCATATTTATGCTCATTTTCAATTCCAAACTACATTTATTACATGCAGAAAATTGAAAAGGAACATCCATTTCCGGGTATAACAAAATATGCTCATGAAGTCTACAACAGTCGACTGGCACTCATGATAGCCAATACAAGTCCTGAATTTGGACATGTCCGTGCATTGTCACCTTATACAATTCAAATTGGATTCTTTCATGTTGAGGAACCGAAAGAATTGACGAATTTTGAGGTTAAGAACTATCTTGACTCATCCAAAAATGGTGTCATTGTCATGAGCTTCGGATCAGCTATCAAGACAGCAGACATTGGAACTGAAAGTATCGAAAAGTTCTTGAAAGCTTTCAATCAAACCAGTTACAACATCTTGTGGAAGTTCGATGAACCAATTGATCCACAAATAATACCAAAAAATGTCAAATTGACCAACTGGATGCCACTTTCTGATGTCTTAGCTCATCCAAATGTTAAAATTATCATTCATCATGGTGGACTGTTGACTTCCTATGAAGCTATTGCTCGGGAAGTTCCACAAATTATTTTCCCACTCGTCTACGATGAAGGCGCAAATGCAAAGCTTCTGGCTGACCGACAAGTTGCCATTGATCTAGATTTGGATGACTTTGATGAATTCAGATTGATTCAAGCTATTAGAGATGTATCAGCACCACTTTTTAAAGATAATATTAAGCAGTTGAGGACACTAGCTTATGATCAACCAATGAACAAGAAAGATTTGGCAGTTTTTCATATTGAAAAAGTCATTAGACATAAAGGAAGGAATCGACATAATATGAATGTTGACAATACTGTTAGATATTTATTTGATATGTACTTGCTGCTATCTTTTGTTATATTCCTGATGACTGCTAGCTGTTATATAATTTTAAGAAAATTTTATTTGAATTTTGATAAAATAAAGTCTGAATAAATTTTAAAAACTTAGTCAAATATTTAGGTTATTAATCTTGTCCGCCTGTCTTAGTCTTGTCATGATCTGATTCAAAGCTTTGTCTTATTCTAAACCCTAGTTATGTGCTAGTTCTGCACCTATTCCTCTGACACAGACCTAACTTAGACCTGACCCCAGACTAGACCTAGACTAGAATTAGACCTGGCCTAGACTAGACCTGACCCTAGACTAAACCTTACCCTAGACTTGATCTAGACCTGATTCTAGACCTGACCTTGATCTGACTCTTGACTAGACCTGACCCTAGACCTGACCCTAGACCTCACCTAGACCTAACTCTAGACTAGACCCAACCGAATCGCACCTAGACATAACGTAATCCTGTTCTATTTCAGTTAATCTATTTTGTCAATCAATTACTCAAACCAATCTTGCATCTGTGTGCGTGTGTTGCCTTCCTTTCATAGCTTTCTCTTTCAGTTTCATAATGTCTGAAATTTTTTATGGCAAAGCTATAAAAGTGTTTAGTTGTCGACCGTCCGATGACTTGTATAGTCATGATTGATATTTAGTTTTGTGAAAATTCGCATATCTTCATAAAGCTCTGGAATTTAAATAATTTTAAATGCCATGAATTTAATCGATAAAGTTCCAGTCAGAATATTCAAAAGATTTATTTTTATAGTTTTACTTCAGTTCCTTATACTCTTTATTTCCTACTCAATCTTATCCAAAGACCTTAAAAATTATCGCGACAAGCAAGTTGACAACTTCCAATTTCAAGTTCCTTTCCAAAATGTCCCAAAAACTGAGCACAAAAGCGACAGCATCAAGTACATTTTATTCTGGACGAGTTGGTGGTTCTTTGAGAATTGGCAAATGGGTGATGAAATTCTTGGTGAAGAGTATTTAAAGTCTATCGATTGTCCAGTCACAAACTGTGTGTTTTCACATGATCGGAACTTTTTGCCACAGCCCACTGACTATGATGCATTGGTTTTCCATGTTGGAGACTTTAATGACATTGATGATTTGCCGGAGGTGAGGAGGGAGGATCAGATTTACATCATGGCTAATGAAGAGTGAGTATTGTGATTTTTGAGGTTATGCTGGAATATTTTGAGGTTATTTTTTTAATATTTTGAGGTTATATCCATTCAATGTTAATTTACAGACCGCCATTCTTCTCAAGGCATAACCTCAATTATGATAGAAACTTCTTCAACATGACGCTGACTTTCCGATTAGATTCCGACATCCTTTGGAACTACGGACTCTTCTTTGACATCGAGACAGGAAGTGTTGTGGCTCCATCAAAATATGCCAAGTGGAGGGAACCTGAAATTGTTGACGGTAAGCAGCTACTCAAGAAAGTTGATTTATTCTTTCATTTTTGATTCCTTCTAGATCCACAAATCTTAGAATTCGTAACTAAATCCAAGTCAAAGCTTGCAGCATGGTTCGTGTCTCACTGCGACGCACCATCAAACCGAGAAAGTTTGACCAAGAAAATTCAGGAATTTATGGAAGTTGATGTCTATGGAGATTGTGGGAACTTAACATGTCCAATGGGGAGGACAATTTATGACAAAGGCAATCGCCAGCACTGCACAGACATGCTTAATTCAACCTACAAATTTTATTTATCATTTGAGAACTCAATTTGTACTGATTACATGACTGAGAAGGTGTTCCTGAACATGGACAACTTTATTGTACCAATTTTATACAATGGAATCACAGACATGCAGCACTTCCTGCCACCACACTCATACATTCATGTCAATGACTTCAGCAGTGTCGAAGATCTCGTCAATTATCTCAAATATTTAGACAAAAATCCACAAGAATATGCAAATTATTTCTGGTGGAAGAAATACTATAAAGTGACTGAGAATGTCCATAAATATTCATACTGTGACATGTGCATGAAGATCAACAGTTGGAATGTCAAGAAGAAAAGAAAGGAATATTTGGACATAGCAAAGTGGAATAGTCATGAAAAATGTTACAATATGAGAGTCAATTTTTGAGCTTAGACAATGAGCTTGACGTTATCAGCTCAGCCACGGACATAAGAGTCGCTTATCACAACAAAGATAACCATTTATAGTTCTAAGATAATTAAAATTGTAAGTCCACAATACCAAATATAGAGACTAATCTTGGCGCTCCAAAATTCTCTCACAGAGTGATTTTCTAGCTCTTTTGAGAGGCACAAAAAAAAATAATAAAAATTCGCATTAGGTCGATAAACTTATTTTTTATTAAGAAAAACTGGTTTGAAGTTTCGTAATTTTGGACAAGGAGCGGTTTTGATGCTCAACATCTTTTTTCTATGAGAAATAAAAGTGAAACTTGATATTTTTTGGTCAAAAAATGTTTTATTGCTGTGGATTATGTGAATTTTTATAGATCTTAAGTAGCACGTTGACTCTGATGCTGACCAAGGTCAATGATTTTTTTCTTCTTTTATTCTAGCTTTGATTTAGCACTGCGATGAAGGTTTTAATGAGGTCGACAGGCTCAGATTCAGTCAAATTCATGATTCTTGAGCCTTAATGAGGTCCACAGGCTCAGATTCAGTCAAATTCATGATTCTAGAGCCTAGATGAGGTCCACAGGCTCAGATTCAGTCAAATTCCTGATTCTTGAGCCTAGATGAGGTTCACAGACTCAGATTTAGTCAAATTCATGATTCTTGAGCCTTAATGAGGTCCACAGGCTCAGATTCAGTCAAATTCCTGATTCTTGAGCCTAGATGAGGTTCACAGACTCAGATTTAGTCAAATTCATGATTCTTGAGCCTAGATAAGATGCTTTAGCTAACAATAAACCTTTGAGCAAGTAGTTGAGCTACTCCAGAAGCCATCAGACCCTCTTAATCCAAAATCACAAAAATCACAACTAAATCAAAATCATAAAAATTTCGTAATATTGCACAATAATTTTTCATCCAAATTAAATACTTATCAAATCATGCTGATAAACACTGCGTCGCACGTCTTCACACAATCTAAAATGAGAAAATAAATTAGAGAACATTTGCTCACAATTCTCAGTTCAAATTGAATACCCGACGTGTTCAGTCTGTCAGCATTAAATCATCGACCTAGACGAAATGGCATCACAAAGTAGCGACGATAAAATCAACACATTCTTAAACATCGAAACTGTAAATGATGATTTTTTCAATGAAATTGTCGAGCGTAAAATGAAAATAACGCGTGATAAATTTAAAATTCGGCTTGTGTTTATTATGCCAGCGACGGGAAAGAATGAAAATTATGTGTCTGTTGTTTATCGTGCGAAAATTAGCGTTGAACTACTTGAGACAAATGAGAAAGTATTCGTCAATGCGATTATTAAGGCATTAATCACAACAATTCCTGAATTAAAAGAATTTGGGGTCTTTCCAAGGGAGCGATACATGTTTGAGGAAATAATTGAAAGCTTTGAAGACATTTGGCGGGATGTTGGTGGAGAAACTGTAATTTTTGGACCAGGATGTCTTGCAATTCATTCAGATCCTTATGAAATTATTGTTCTTGATGATTTAAAAGCTGAGGGCTTTGAAGTTTTGGATAGAAAAGTCGGTGTCAATTTGGACCAAGCAAAGGCAGTTATGAAGACACTGGCAAAGTTTCATGCAGCTGGTGCTGTGAGGTATCAAAAGGTAAGATGTGACTAAACTTGGCTCGACCCGAGATGACAAACTCAGCTCGACCCAAGATGATCGAACTTAGCTTAACCCAAGATGATCAAACTTATCTCGACCCGAGATGACTGAACTTAGCTCGACCCGAGATGACCGAGCTTAGCTTAACCCAAGATGACCAAACTTAGCATACCTCAAGACAATCAAACTTAACTCGACCCGAGATGACCGAACTTATCTCGATTCTAGATGATCAAACTTAGCTTGACCCGAGATGACCGAACTTAACTTGTCCCGATATGACCAATCTTAACTCAACCCGAGATGACCGAACTAAGCTCGACCCGAGATGACCAAATTTAACTCTACCCGAGATGACAAAACGTCCTTATTTTCTCTCAATTTTTTTCAGGACGGAATGATCAAATCCATCCTTGATCGCAACTTGTCAGTTCCAAGGTTCCCTAAAGACGGTCCACTCGGAAAAGCATGCAAAAAATTCTTTGACGCATTTTTTGATGGAGTTAAAGACCTCAATGTGTCTGATTCATGTGTTGGTAAAATTGCAAGATGGGATCCAACTGAGTTACTTGATGCCAGTTTCAGAGGATGTATACCAATGAAGTCTGGATTCACAGTTCTTAATCATGGTGACGACTGGATTAACAACATGATGTTCAAGTTAGATGAAGATGGAAATACGGTCGATTTTCGATTACTTGACTTTCAGATGTCATTTTGGGGAAGTCCAGTTGCTGATTTGTTCTACTTTTTGATGTCATCTGTTAAGGATGATGTTAAGGTGGCTCATTTTGATGAGATTATTGCATATTACCATGAACAGTTGGTTGAGGCACTTGAGAAATTGAAATATGACAAGCATATACCAACATTAGAGGAATTGAAGGAGGAAATGATGGAAAAGAAGGAATTAGGTATGAAATTGTCAAACTTACATCATCATTTGTTAATTTTATTCTTTTAAATCCTTACACAGCCTCTGATGGCTTTGTCGGAATCATGTTCGTGTGCAAGTATACAGTAGCGCTCAAAATGATAAGGACAGCAAAATTTTTTTCACATTTTTATTAATTTTGACGCACAGGATTATCTAAATTTGCTGAAATTTGCACCAGTTATACAGTTTTAAATGTCCTTTCATACAATATATACTAATTGTACTTTAATTAAATATTTTTGAAAAAAACGGTAAAAAATCAAAATGGCTGCCGCTCAAAATGATAAGGACAGTAGATTATGTTAAGATTTTATTATATTAAGTAATATTATGGAACTTTTAAGACTTAAAACATTATGTTTGATGAATATTCTTTAAATAAATTTATAATTCACGCTTCTAGATGTAAGACTTCTTACTTAATTTTAGTGTTTAAAAATATGTGAAAATTTTGTCAATTTATGACAAATTTTCGTACAGAAACTTGTTTATTCTTTAGGTTAACTACCAAAAATTATAGATAATTTGATTATTTATCAATTTATGATCAAACATTTAGATAACTGTTAATTAATGTAAATTTTTTTCAAAAATTTTATTTTTTCTTTGCGAAATTTTTGTGAACTTAAGTCGACAATTTGAAAAAAAATTGTTAAATATTCGCAAAACAATGCTTAAATTAGTATATTTCTCTTCCATTTTAATTGTTTAATAACATATATCAAGCAATTGAACCACTTCGAAAGGATAAGTGACTAAGCAATCGTTCTCTATGAGCTTCTCAAGACGAAAAAATATGAAGAAATATCTTTTTGTAAAAATGTTAAATTTAGCACTAAAAAAAAACAAAATAGAGTGTTATTCGATTAAAAAAGCCAAATTTAGGTATTTTATGTTAAAACTTTACTTATGTAAATCATATTTTTTTAGGTTTCAACACATTTTTCATGTTTGCCATATCAAAAAGTCTTGTTGTTGAAAGAGAACGATTGCTTAGTCACTTATCCTTTCGAAGTGGTTCAATTGCTTGATATATGTTATTAAACAATTAAAATGGAAGAGAAATATACTAATTTAAGCATTGTTTTGCGAATATTTAACAATTTTTTTTCAAATTGTCGACTTAAGTTCACAAAAATTTCGCAAAGAAAAAATAAAATTTTTGAAAAAAATTTACATTAATTAACAGTTATCTAAATGTTTGATCATAAATTGATAAATAATCAAATTATCTATAATTTTTGGTAGTTAACCTAAAGAATAAACAAGTTTCTGTACGAAAATTTGTCATAAATTGACAAAATTTTCACATATTTTTAAACACTAAAATTAAGTAAGAAGTCTTACATCTAGAAGCGTGAATTATAAATTTATTTAAAGAATATTCATCAAACATAATGTTTTAAGTCTTAAAAGTTCCATAATATTACTTAATATAATAAAATCTTAACATAATCTACTGTCCTTATCATTTTGAGCGGCAGCCATTTTGATTTTTTACCGTTTTTTTCAAAAATATTTAATTAAAGTACAATTAGTATATATTGTATGAAAGGACATTTAAAACTGTATAATTGGTGCAAATTTCAGCAAATTTAGATAATCCTGTGAGTCAAAATTAATAAAAATGTGAAAAAAATTTTGCTGTCCTTATCATTTTGAGCGCTACTGTAGCTCAGAGCAAGAACTCAACATGGCTGAGATGTTTACAGGTCAAATTAGTGAAGAACAAATGCATTTGATGTACAGAAATGAAAATTATTTGAACGCATTAGAAGCATGGCTTCCATTTTTAGAGGAACGGGGATTTTTGAACAAATCAAAGAAATAAATTAAATTTATGTAAATTTCAACAAAAATTTTACGAAAACATTTGAGTAAAATGTTTGCTAACTTTCCTACTATTTCGCTGCTTTTGATCAAGAAGAAGATGCAAAAATTGCAATATTAAATTTTAGAGACGTGACTTTTACATTTTTTTTTACTTTAAAAGATATTTCAGTTGGAAGTTGAGTTTGCAGCAAAATGGACCAATCTAAAAATATTTTTGTTGATTGTTCCTTAGAATCAGTGAAAGAAAGTTTTGGTAGTGTCAAGAATATCAAGTTTTATCCTCAAAATATTAATTTTTTTTTATTTAACAGATAAATTTGATTTAAAAAGTTCTTTTAATTACCAAGAGGACTTTCATTCATGCAAGATTATGGATATTCCAACAAAGCTATGCATGTTGAGAAAGAATCACTCTCCAGATAGATCATTTTGCTTCCCACAATTGTGCACTGATGAAAAAATCCGCGACTTTATTGGAAAAACTTATGAAAACACAAACGGTTCAGTTTACGACATTGAATGTAAAAATATTTATGATCCTGAAACTTACTTCATTTTGGTCGGGTAAGATGATTTTACTTGATCTTATCTAACCTATACCTAATCTATACCTAACCTATACCTAACCTATACCTAACCTATACCTAACCTATACCTAACCTATACCTAACCTATACCTAACCTATACCTAACCTATACCTAACCTATACCTAACCTATACCTAACCTATACCTAACCTATACCTAACCTATACCTAACCTATACCTAACCTATACCTAACCTATACCGAACCTATACCTAACCTATACCTAACCTATACCTAACCTATACCTAACCTATACCTAACCTATACCTAACCTATACCTAACCTATACCTAACCTATACCTAACCTATACCTAACCTATACCTAACCTATACCTAACCTATACCTAACCTATACCTAACCTATACCTAACCTATACCTAACCTATACCTAACCTATACCTAACCTAGGAATCTCAATTCTAATGTTAATTCCAATTTCAGATCATTCATATTTCTTCTTACGCTGATTACATTGCTCAGCACCTTGATAAATGCAAATCAATCGAAATTTATCAACTTACTTCCATCTAAGATGCATGGCTTGGTAAACATGTCGTCAATCTTCTCGATTTCTGAGAATATAAAAACTTTATTTAACATGAAGTCGTCGTCAACATCAATCGATTGTCTAAATGGACTTAAAGCTCTTTCATTGATCCCAATTGTGTTCCTTCACTCAATGCAAAATGCTTGGCCTATCCCAGATCCGAGATTTTACAATACGTTGCTTTATGTCACAGGCATTTTACCAACTGATACGTTTTTTCTTGTGAGTGGAATTTTATGTGCAAAATTTTACATGACAAGGAGAAATATGTAAGATTTGTATTTTATGGAAATTAGGCAATTTTTTATAATTTTTATATTTTTTCAATAGATTTTCAAAATTCTTCAGAACCCTATTTGAACGTTACTTAAGACTCACGCCATCAGGTGTTGTTACATTTGCTGTCTTTATTGCGATTAAATTGTTTTTATCTCCTTTCGGTTATCCCAACCTTTTTCATCCTATTTTCGATGATTGTAAGAAGAATTGGTGGGTGATGCTCATTTATCTGCAAAATTACTATGAGTCGGAACATGCGGTAAGTGTCTTTGAATGTGTTGGTATCAAGGCAAAAGGTGCTTATACGCAGTGCTTCTCAAACTATGTTCCGCGAGCAGAAACTGTTCTTCAAAACCATTGTAAAAGTTTGAGAAGCACTGCTTTAAGCTATGTTACAGTGTTGAACAACCTTTGTGTCGCGGCACATTTGTGGAACGCTTAGTACAAGCTTTGTGTGGTTTTTGGCTGTGCCATGACATTAAAAAGGTTCGACAACACTGCTTTAATCTTTTGAATTTGTTAAAATTGTAATATAATTTCAGTGCTTCGGAACCTACTGGTTTGCAACAGTTTTATTCCAACTGTATTTCATCACTCCATTCATCCTGTTTATCTTAAATAAGTTAAAGTCACAGTTTGGGAAAATATTAATGCTTTTAATGTTAATTACAACTTTCGTTCCTGGATTCATGACTGGAATGACCAACAACTCGTAAGTTTTAATTGACATAATCAAGGTTGTGGAACTTATCAGTTCCGCTTCTTTGGAAATTGTTAACTACTTTGACTTGATTCTTCTTTTCTTTTAAGGTTTTATTCATTTTTATATATTGAAGCTTTATCACGATCGTATCCATATTTAGTTGGGTTATTTTACTACAGGATTACATCTGGTTCGGGAAAATTGGCATCAAATGTAGGATTTATATTGTTTCTATCCAAAATTAAGTCTTGACTCCAACCTCCTCATCAATTACTGGCTGTATGACTGACTGATTGATTGTCTAATTGGTTGGCTGGACTTATTTATTATTATTATTTACTAGGCTATCCGGAGGCGCCCGTGGCGCCTCTTATCAGGGTTAAAATTTGATTACTATTATGTAAATAACTGTAAGACGTAAATAACCATAATGTTTTTAAGGTCAATCCTACCACAAAAATTCACATGTTCACAAAACTTCACAGGGGGCCTCACAACCCCCTCAAACTCGGATTTCCTTAATCCCACAAAAACTATATAAATGGCTTCACAAAACTTCACATGGCTTCACAAACCCCCTTAAACTCGAACCCTCTTAATCCCACTAAAACTTTAATTCCCCCGAAACCCACCATGTCTTTTCACAAAGCTTCGCATGGCTTTACAAAACTTCACATGGCTTCACAAAATATACCTGACACTCCCCTTGCCCCCCCCCCCCACCTGACACTCACCCCCACCTGACACCCACCTGACACCTGACACCCCCCCCCCCCACCCAGCACTCCTCAAATCATTGGCTTCACAAAATATACCTGACACTCCCCTTGCCCCCCCCAGGGGCATGTTTATACATGTTTCACATTTTACATTGATTAGTGATACATTTCATATCACTATGGGTGACGTAGAATCAAGCTTCTAATCTTCAAATCTAGGTTTCGATTAAATTCAGGCTCTCGTTTCAATCTTCTGTGGGCGTGACGTGATACATTTCAGGTCCGTTCTGACAATATTCCATTATAAGGTAATTTTGTAGCTCTCGTTCCTATTTCTCCCGCTACACTTCAAGTTCCTGATCCGTTCCTTAATCCAACGTTGCCCAAAATGCCCAATTATGACTTGATCTCGTACATTAAGCAGTCGAAGTATCTAAACTTCTGAAAAAGAACAAATTTGGAAATGGCTGGATTCGAACCGACGGCCTTCGAGTTACCATACCAAATGTGAGCCAAGCACCTTACCTATTCGACCAGCAAGGCACTTAACTGCTATCTCCCGCCATCCCTTAAGCTAGGCATCTACCATTATGACCCTTAAACTGTAACTTTGTCCATCTTGATTGTTGTTCCTAGTCAATTCCTGTCCGACTGCTTACATCTCATACCTCTGATCCTCTGAAGCCACCCTGACTTAAACATGAACTAACCTTATCAATTCTTTTTTGTTTCACCAGACACAAACCAAACTGGCATGGATAGCAACAACATTAACACTGATCGTTCCACTGATTCCATTTTTTAGCGAATCAATGACAATTGAAATTTCAAATATCTTTTACATACCAATTCGGATTTTTTGGCCATTTGCACTCTGCTGGATTGTTCATGTCTGCCATAATGGATTCGGCAGGATTGTCAACAACATTTTGTCAGCAAATATTTTAGTTCCAGTTTCGAATCTTTCGCTTGGAATTTATTTGGTTAATGTTCTGGTTTCACATCTTTTGAGTTTTTTGACTCCTTTTATTCCACCTGTTGAGTCAAAATTGGTGAATTCTGTAAGTATTGAGTTTGTCACAGTTGGATGGGCGTCTGGCTGTTCACACAGTGCCTTGATCGTGCCTTTTGCTAGACAACTTAATAAATTTATTTTTTTCAGATACGATTCTTTATTGCAAACTTCATAATTTCGACATTTTTGGCAACTTTATTGTATCTTTTTGTGGAGGTTCCATTCACCCGAATATCCAAGAGTAGCTGCAAGAAAACTAATGCAAATCAAACAGTCAAAACTGTTTAGTAGCTATTGACAAGCATCAACCAACTTATCAATTATAAATGACAAAATTTTATGGGTCGTTCATAAATGATGTCACATAAAGTTATAAATTTAGACATCATTTTTGAACAAACCCTAGCAAAATTTACAAATAAAATAATTTTTATTCAGTCTCAATTTTAGAATATTTTTCCCATTTTATAGCAATTATTGCGTCCAAACCAATCTGCAATGTCCAAATATTCTTTTCTTTTCTTCTTGACATTCCAGCTGTTGATCTTCATGCACATGTCACAGTATGAATATTTATGGACATTCTCAGTCACTTTATAGTACTTTTTCCACCAGAAATAATTTGCATATTCTTGTGGATTTTTGTCTAAATATTTGAGATAATTGACGAGATCTTCGACACTGCTAGAGTCATTGACATGAATGTATGAGTGTGGTGGCAGGAAGTGCTGCATGTCTGTGATTCCATTGTATAAAATTGGCACAATAAAGTTGTCCATGTTCAGGAACACCTTCTCAGTCATGTAATCAGTACAAATTGAGTTCTCAAATGATAAATAAAATTTGTAGGTTGTGTTCAGCATGTCTGCAACAACACTTCCAGTTTTTTTGTCAATAAACAATCCGTAGTTCCAAAAGACATCTGAATCTAGTCTATAAGTTAAGGTCATGTTGAAAAAGTTTTTCTCAAGTTTGAGGTTATGTTTGACATAAATTGGACTTCTGGAATAAATTATTTTACTAATTAATGTTGAAGACAATAAAATCAAGAAAAGGCTCCTGGGGCATGTCTTAATCCAGAATTTTGACATCCTAGGACCTAGACCAGTGATGGCTAACCTAAGTGCCGCGTAAAAAATTGAGAAATCTCACCAACATTAAGTTGTCTGCGGTTTCGGTCATGACTTACCACCAATGTGTGTCATGGCACAAAAAAGGTTGTGCAACACTGATCTAGATTATACCCATAACAATCCATAACCCTCAGTTCCATAAACAAACTTACTCTTCATTAGCCATAACATAAATCTGATCATCTCTCCTGAATTCCGGCAAGTCATCAGGTTCCAATGGATCTCCAACATGAAAAACCAGTGCATCATAATCAGTCGGTTGTGGCAAAAAGTTCCGATCATGTGAAAACACACAGTTTGTGACTGGACAGTCAATGGACTTTAAATATTCAGCACCATGTAACTTCCCACCCATGTACCAGTCAGGAAATCGATACCAATTGTTCCAGAATAGGATGTACTTGATGCTGTCATTTCTAGAACTACTTTTTGGGATATTTTTGAATGGAACTTGAATTTTGTAATTTTTGATCTTATTTTCATAATAATTGTTTAGGTCATAAAGTAAGTAAATGGACATATAGAAAGCTATTGAGATGTAAATGAGATTTTTGAAAATTATTTCATTGAATTTAGGTTCGCGGCTAGCTGTTGACATGCTGAGACTTTGAATCTGTGAAAAAAAAAATGGAATTAAAGTTTATTAAATTAATCAAGATTTGACAAACCTGAAGACAGCACAAATGTGTCACAACGGACGTCTGGCTATGTCTGACAAAAAAATATTAGAAAGTTTAAACCTTAAAATTTAAATGGAAATGTTATGAATGATTTGAGATTGTCTTTATCTTCTCCTTTATGTGTTAAGTCTTTATTTCATCTCTTTTATCAGATTTTGCATAACCATTTGTTGCTTAATTATTGACGGCTGTAAAGTTTTTTTTATTAGCTATGCCAAAAAAGTTGATAATTAAATGCAAAAAAAAATGTTTTGATTTATAAAAGTTGTGTAATTTTATTTCCTGTTGTTAAAGGAGCGGTTCGCTTATTACGTAAAGCAAAAAACTGGATGTTTTTTAAAGAACCCTTCCCCCTTCCTCCTTTCCCCCTTCCTTCTTCCCCTTCCCCCTTCTCCCTTCCCCTTTCCCCCTCCCCCTTCTCCCTTCCCCTTCCCCCTTACCCCCATCCCTCCTTCTCCCTTCCCCTTCCCCTTCCCCGCTTTTCCTTCCCCCTCCACTTTGTCACAAATTTGAGTCATGTGCATCTTTTTGAGGTTATAGCTCAGAGGCGTGGACATAAAGTCACTTGGTTAAAAATCAATCCACCTCTTGCCCCCCTTCCTCTTCCACCCTTCCCTTCCCTTTCCCCTCCCCCCCCTCGCTTCGATAGAATTCTCGGTATCATACCTCTTTAGCCCCTTTCTGCTGCGTCTATTCCTAAGCTACTAAACTGACTTTACCGTAAAAGCCCTTTTACCTAAAATCTTCTACAATCATTTCCATCAACCCAGTCATCAACATCCAAATACACCTGCCTAACCTCCCTCACATCCCATTCATTAATTGCCAAACATAAGTCACAATAAGAATAAATCTCAGCATTTTGGACCAATTTATAATATTTCGTCCACCAAAAATAATTTGCAAATTCTTGTGGATTTTCATCTAAAAATTTGAGATATTTTGCGAGTTCTTTGATGCTGTTAAAGTCATTGACATTAATGTACGAGTGTGGTGGGAGGAAGTGCTGAATGTTTGTGACTCCATTAAAGATTATCGGAATGATGTTGTGCCGCATGCTCAGGAAGACATTTTCGGTGATGTAATCGACACAAATTGAATTTTCAAATGTAAAATAAAATTTATAATTGGAACTGAGGATGTTTGGGCATTTTTTGAGGTTATTTGAACACCACATTTGTCTAATGGACATTATTTATGAATGAACCCTAACCTTTTATAGACATAAAATATAGCAAAATTTGAGATTTTTGGTCAATTCTTTATTTTAAACTTTAAAAATTTTCAGTCATTTTGTAACAAGTCTCACGACTATGCCAGTCCTGCATGTCTGAATAAACTCGCCGCTTCTGAGCTGAATTCCAATTATTGAGCTTCATGCATAAATTACAGTGGATGTAAGGATCTCCATCGGGTATGACTTTATAGTACTTTTTCCACCAGAAATAATTTGCATATTCTTGTGGATTTTTGTCTAAATATTTGAGATAATTGACGAGATCTTCGACACTGCTAGAGTCATTGACATGAATGTATGAGTGTGGTGGCAGGAAGTGCTGCATGTCTGTGATTCCATTGTATAAAATTGGTACAATAAAGTTGTCCATATTCAGGAACACCTTCTCAGTCATGTAATCAGTACAAATTGAGTTTTCAAACGATAAATAAAATTTGTAGGTTGTGTTCAGCATGTCTGTGCAGACCTGACGTTCATCATGGCTATAAATGTCTCGTATCGGGCATGAGAGGTTTCCACATTTTCCATAGATGTCAACTTGCATGTATTGCTTCATTTTATTTGCTAGAATGTCTCGATTAGACTGTGCAACACAATGTGATAGGAACCAGGCAGCCATTTTGGTCTTTGAGGTACTTATGAACTCAAGAAGCTCAGGATCTTAAAAGAATCGGTAATAATTTAAAAAAAAAATATTGTTCCTATGAACTCACCATCAACAGGCTCTGGATCTCTCCATCTAGCTTTTTTTGATGGCGCAACAATACTTCCAGTCTCAAGATCAGCGAATACTCCATAATTCGAAAACACATCTGAGTCAAGTCGATAAGTGAGTGTCCAATTGAAGAAGTCAGCTTCCATTCTTAGATCTGGTCGAGATTGGTACGGACTCCTAAAATGGTTTAAAAACATAATAATTTCTGTTCTAACCCTAAATATGTAGCCGTCGCCATTTTGAATTTTAAGGGGCGTGAAACTACGTCAATTAAACTTTGATTTAGATGGCCAAATGAGGTAAAATTTAATAGGTAAATTTAATTGATGTTCTTGAGTATGGATCCACATTCAGAATGGACTCCAAGGGTTGGTAACTTGAGTTGTTCAAATTTCCTGAAGCTCAAAAAATTACTTCGGCTCTTTCAGTTTTACCCTATACGAGAATATATCCGCAATGTACTTACTCCTTGTTAGCAATGATGTAAAGTTGATCATCTCTTCTGTATTTCGGTAAATCATCAATGTCAGTTCTATCAGTCAGTCCCATGTGAAAGATGAGAGCATCGTAGTCAGTCGGTAGAGGAAGAAAGTCTCGATCATGTGAAAAAATGCAATTTGTGACTGGACAGTCCACAGATTTTAAATATTCTTCACCAAGTATGGGTCCTGGCATGTTCCAGTAAGGCAAGTACCAACATTTATTCCAAAAGAGGATATACTTAATGCTTTCATTCCTTTGATCTGATTTTGGAATATTTTTTATTGGCACATGAAACTTAAAATTTGTCACACTTGTGCCTTCATAGGAATAAAGATCAAAATTCACAATTACACAAAATATCAAAATTAAGCCAAATTTGAGGATTTTTATTTGTGAATGGTTCTTATAACGTTTGATTGTCTTGTGGCTTGATTCTATTAAGATATCTGATTTCATGACTTTACTTACTTATAAAATGGATATTGTGGTAAACAAAATCTGGTTGTGCGTGTGTGCGAAATTTTCAGCGTTTGGTATTTTCGACTCTCTATTTTTTGGAAGTTGCACAACAACTTTCTTATTTGCTCAGCGGACTTTATAAGAATTTCTAATATTTTCATATTTTTCAATATTAGTTGCCGACTGTACGAACATCTTAGGGAAGGATTGACCTAGTCAATTCAAATGAATTTGTCGAGGTTTATACCAGATGAGCCAGAAGCTCTAAAAACAGGAGAAGCTCATAAATGACGAGATCTGGATGATCATCGAGGTTCATTAGATTCAAGATAATTTAAATAGTTCTTTGAAAAAAGGTAAGATTAATGCAGTCAGTAAATAAGCAAAAGTTTGTCAATTAAAATTATGAATTTATTTCTAATTATTCAGCAAGCTTGATGCTCAAACCAAACTTTAACATCTCTATATTGCTGAAGTATACTTCTTGTATTCCACTCACTTAGCTTCATACAAATATCACAATAAGACTGTTCCTTTGTGTGCATGACTAATTTATAATATTTCGTCCACCAAAAATAATTTGCAAATTCTTGTGGATTTTCGTCTAAAAATTTGAGATATTTTGCGAGTTCTTTGATGCTGTTAAAGTCATTGACATTAATGTACGAGTGTGGTGGGAGGAAGTGCTGCATGTCTGTGACTCCATTAAAGATTATCGGAATGATGTTGTGCCGCATGCTCAGGAAGACATTTTCGGTGATGTAATCGACACAAATTGAATTTTCAAATGTAAAATAAAATTTATAATTGGAACTGAGCGTGTCCACACATTTTTCGGGATTCCTACTTGTGCATGAATAATTTCCACAACTTCCATAAATGTCCACATTCATGTAATTTTGAAGCTTATTTGCTAGTAAGTCACGATTTGATGAAGCTTTGCAGTTGGACACGAACCATGCTGACAATTTTGACTTTTTTGTTCTGATTGAATTGATAAAGGTTTGATCTAGAAAAGAGACGGTTGAATTGTAGGTTAGGATGATGGAAAATAATATCATACCTTGAACAATCGTTGGCTTTCTCCATTTGATTAAGTTTAATGGGTCTATAAAGAATCTCATTTCTGTGTCATAAAACTTGGCATGTGTCCATTGAACATCGGAGTCACTTTTGTATGAAAAAGTCATGTTGAAGAAATTCTCGTCAAATTTGAGGTTATTTTTGGTCGATAATGGACTTCTGGAATTGAAAATTAATTTATTTTGAGGTTAGGTTGAGCAATTAAGGTGCTTGAGGTGTCACAAAACATACATCATTTATGAATGAACCCTCAAAATCCTTCAAACTATCAAAACTTACACTTCATTAGCCATAATGTAAATTTGTTCCTTATTCCTTATTCCAGGCAGTTCATCAAGTTCCTTTGAATTTCCAACATCAAACATAATTGCATCAAAATCAGTCATTGAATGAAAAAGTCGTCGGTTCCTTGAAAATATGCAGTTCTTCATGTTGCAATTGACTGACTCGAGATCTTGTGACGTGTCATCATCGTTAGTGCTCGGATTCCATAACAAAATGTGCTTAAAGGAATCACCACGTTTCTCACCATGCGGAATGTAATGTGTGACTTCATTCAACTCATAACGTCGTGCTTTATGCTGCCTATAAAGTCCGAATCTAGCTATAGCATAGACAGCCAAGATTAAAATAATCCATGCCTTAAACTGATTTCTTTTTGCGATTTGTAAAGTTTTAACTAAAATTTGAATAGTTTTAATCAAGAAAATTCGCGCAGTTTTCTCGGAAAAGTCAATTTTTTGGAGTAATTTGACATTAATCATTTTGAGTGTTCACAAAATTTTAAACAATTTTCAGTCAACTTATCCATAAGCCACAGCCAACAACTCGTCACTAAATGTGAGAAATAAATTTGATCGCTATCAAGTTTGAGGAATAAAATTGACAAAAAAAAAGAAGCAAAATTGTGAAATTTATTTTTTTGCAGATTTATGTCAGTTCTGCTCGAACTAAGCTCCACGGACCCATACTGTTTGGCGAGAGAATCTTAGATATGTCAATAATAAGAGCTAGTTCAGAGTGGAAAGATGAGCAGAAGATTTGCTGATCTGCGGCTTGAAAAAGGTTGAGAAACACTGGTTTAAGCTATTAATTTTACATAATGGATGTTGAGTTTTTTGACACATTTTGCTGTTAAGTGTTGCATAACAAATGAATAAAATCAGCAAACTAAAAGAAATGAAGCTAAACAACTGAGCCATCAGCTTACATAACAGCAACTTGGTCTTAAACTATCACAACAGTCAAAAAATTCAAAGCTTCAACTCCATTAAAAATTATCTAATGCAAAAAATTGACAAAATATTCAAATTTCTGCCTCAAAAGTCTTCAAAATGTTGTTCAAGTTGGACGCTTCCGACAAAACAATTAAGAATGTAAAGTCCAAAGTTGTGCAAGTTTTGTGGAAACTTTTAAATTTTGCCATAAAAAATCAGTTCATTTTTTGGATTTTTTTAATTTTAATTTATTATTTTACAAAAAAGGAAGCGCTTCTTGAGCGGCATAAAGCACGTCGATTTGAAGTGAATCATGTTGAGGACTTTATTCCACTTGGTGTGATTAAGGAACCAGCAACAAAGCACATTTTGCTATGGAATCCGAGCACTCAGGCCGATGACTTATCACAGGATCACCAGACAGTCAATTGTGACATGAAGAACTGCATATTTTCAAGGAACCGACGACTTTTTCATTCAATGACTGATTTTGATGCAATTATGTTTGATGTTGGAAATTCAAAGGAACTTGATGAACTGCCTGGAATAAGGAATAAGGAACAAATTTACATTATGGCTAATGAAGTGTAAGTTTTGATAGTTTGAAGGATTTTGAGGGTTCATTCATAAATGATGTATGTTTTGTGACACCTCAAGCACCTTAATTGCTCAACCTAACCTCAAAATAAATTAATTTTCAATTCCAGAAGTCCATTATCGACCAAAAATAACCTCAAATTTGACGAGAATTTCTTCAACATGACTTTTTCATACAAAAGTGACTCCGATGTTCAATGGACACATGCCAAGTTTTATGACATAGATATGAACAACTTTGTATCAATTTCCAGGCAGATCAAGTGGAGGAAACCTGTGGCTTTTAGAGGTTAGAATCATTTATTCATCTAGTCTCAATAGATACATCATACACTAGTCGGATGTAGTCCTAAACCCTGCCACTGCCTTAATACTGATCCTTATAATATTGTAACCCTTTCTGTCTTTTAGATCAAACCTTTATCAATTCAATCAGAACAAAGAAGTCAAAGTTGTCAGCATGGTTCGTGTCCAACTGCAAAGCTTCATCAAATCGTGACTTACTAGCAAAGAAGCTCCAAAATTACATGAATGTGGACATTTATGGAAGTTGTGGAAATTATTCATGCACAAGTAGGAATCCCGAAAAATGTGTGGACACGCTCAGTTCCAATTATAAATTTTATTTTGCATTTGAAAATTCAATTTGTGTCGATTACATCACCGAAAATGTCTTCCTGAGCATGCAGCACAACATCATTCCGATAATCTTTAATGGAGTCACAGACATGCAGCACTTCCTTCCACCACACTCGTACATTAATGTCAATGACTTTAACAGCATCAAAGAACTCGCAAAATATCTCAAATTTTTAGATGAAAATCCACAAGATTTTGCAAATTATTTTTGGTGGACGAAATATTATAAATTAGTCATGCATACAAAGGAACAGTCTTATTGTGATATCTGTATACATCTCAACAAATGGGAGCCAAGAATGAAAAAGCAACAATATTTGAATGTAGAAAGCTGGTTCAACCAAAAGTCATGCATTGGACGACTTGATGATTTGTGAATTATTTTTTTATTGAATAAAATTGAACAATTTTTTATAAATTTTTTAAAAATTATTTCCCATGTCATAACAAGTCTCACGACTATGCCAATTATGGACATCTAAATAAACTTGCCGTCGTTCTTTAACATTCCAATTGTTTAATCTTTTACACATTTCACAGTACGTGTAAGGATTTGTGTCTGGTATGACTTTATAGTACTTCTTCCACCAGAAATAATTTGCATATTCTTGTGGATTTTTGTCTAAATATTTGAGATAATTGACGAGATCTTCGACACTGCTCGAGTCATTGACATTTATGTATGAGTGTGGTGGCAGGAAGTGCTGCATGTCTGTGATTCCATTGTACAAAATTGGCACAATATAGTTGTCCATGTTCAGGAACACCTTCTCAGTCATGTAATCAGTACAAATTGAGTTTTCAAATGATAAATAGAATTTATAGGTTGTATTCAGCATGTCCGTGCAGTGTTGACGACCATCTTGGCTATAAATATTTGGAATCGAGCAAGTCAAGTTGCCACACTTTCCATAAATGTCAACTTGCATAAATTCTTGAATTTTCTTTGCTAAATTCTCTCGATTTGAAGCTACGCCACAATGTGATGAGAACCATGCAGCCATTTTTGTTTTTGAAGTTTTGATGAACTTGAGCAGTTCTGGATCTAAAATAATAAAGATTTTAAGCTTTTTAAAATTCGTCCAGGAGTGCAGAATTGATCAAGAATGATGAAAAGCGATTAATCACAACCTAATCCTCGAACTAGTCTGCTTTGTGCTTACCATCAACAATTTCAGGCTTCTTCCATTTAACATCTCTCGATGGAGCCACAATGCTGCTTGTCTCAATGTCAGCAAAAAGTCCATAGTTCCAAAATATGTCTGAATTCAGTCGATAAGTAAATGTCATGTTGAAAAAGTAATCTTCAGTTTTTAGGTCAGGTCTTGAGTAGAATGGAGCCCTAGATGAGAATGAATTGGAATTTTTCTGGGTCAATTTTGATCGACTTAAGTCAACCTGGGTCCACTTAGTTCAACTAAGGTCAACCTTGATCTAGCCTTAATCAACTTGAGCTAATTTAAGTCAAGCTAGGTCAACTTGAGCTAAATTAGTTCAAACCAGTTCATCTTAAGTCATTTAAGGTCTACTTGAGTAGCTACAACCTTTATAAACTTACTCCTCATTAGCCACAATGTAAATCTGATCGTCTCTTCTGAATGCCGGCAAGTCATCAATGTCATTCATGCTTCCCATATGAAAAATGAGTGCATCAAAGTCAGTCGGTTGTGGTAAAAATGTTCGATTATGTGAGAATATGCAGTTTGTGACTGGACAGTCGATAGACTTTAAATAGTCTTCACCAAGGACACTAGCTCCCATATGCCAATAATCAAAGTTCCACCAACTCGTCCAGAATAAAATATATTTTGTGCTTTCATTTCTTTGGCTTGTTTTTGGAATATTTTTAAATGGAACTTGAAATTTGAAGTTTGTGACTTGATTGTCGCGATATCTTTCGATGTTTTGGTATAAAAATAGTGAGAATCCGATTAGGAATATGCTTTGCAGGTACTTTTGTGAGTGATTCCAAAATATCTTTAGCTTTTTGAGTCTTTTTCGAGATTTTGAAGACATTTTAAAACTAAAAGCAGGGAAAATGTTAGCTTTGGAGCTTACAGCGCTATTTAAGTAATCAAACTGACCAAAAATTATTAAAATATGATTAATCAATTCAAAACTCTTGGAATCTACACCATTTATGAATGATCACCATCAAAAATAAGATTCCTTCAAGTTTTTTTATGTTTTTAAAATTCAAACTTACCTTTTTTTATTGACTTTTCGACTCAACGGACCGAACACAACTGAGAAAGTGAAAGTTATTAATGATTTTGTGTTTAAAAATTGTGAGTTGCTGTAAAGATGGATTGATAAGGTCAATTAATATACAAATCAAAAATTAAGAGTAATCTGAAGGGTCAAAATGGGACTGTTTACGTTGTTTTGTTGACTGACAGCATTCGACCAAAATTAACAGATTTGAGGAGCAAGCATTTGACCTTAAAGGACAGAATTTTGACCAAAACGAACGCAATATTTTCTTAACTGACAGCATTTTACTTTAACTGACAGCATTTCACAGCATTTTGAACAAAACGAACAGCATCTCACCTCAACTGATAGAGTTTCATCTTAACTGACAGCATTTTTACAAAAACTGACAGCATTTTGGCAAAAACTGACAGCATTTTGACAAAAACTGACAGCATGTGAGAAGTAAGCATTTGATTTTAACTGACAGCATTTTTACCAAAACTAATAACATAAATTCGCAACGGACAACATTTTACCTAAACTGACAGCATTTTACCACATCTGACAGCGTTTTGAACAACATTTGACCCCACTGGACAGCGCTTCATCTTAGCTGACAGCATTTCACTACAACTGACAGCATTTTAACAAAAAACTGACAGCATTTGTCGAAATAAGCATTCAACGAGGAGCAGCAGGGAGTCAGCAGCAGTAACCCAAGCAAATTAAAGAAATTTTACGTCAAGCTGAAAAATTTGTTATAAAATCATTGCCAAATGACTTTCCAGAACATCCAAAATAAAGCATCAAAAGCCTAAATCTTGCCAAAACTCATTAACATATGAAATTTATTCCATAAAAGTTTATAGCTTGCCTTTTATTGCCGACTTTCTCTTGTTCGTCTCAATTTCTATCGGTTGCGAATTAATGTCTACGTGACGTAACAGGAAAGTTGATTTTTGATAATGAGCTTCCAATTGTGTTTGATTCGCAGACTAGTAAAGTCAAAAAAAATATAATCTAGTAAAATTTGATCTTAAAGATGCATATAAGCTTGTCAATCTGCAGCACACCAAAAAGATCATCTCGAGATAATCCGTGCAACTTGCTAATAAAGCTCACAAAATTGTTCATAGTTTTACTGCTAAGCATCTATTTATTTGATGACATTTCTACATACCGTGATACTCAAGTTGATAGCTTTAAACTAAGCGTGCCATTCACAAATGTCCCAAAGACAAGCCAGAGAAATGAAAGCCTTAAGTACATTTTATTTTGGACCACGTGGTGGTATTTTCCACTTTGGTATATGGGAAAGGAAGTGCAAGGTGAAGAGTATTTAAAGTCTATCGACTGTCCAGTCACAAACTGTGTGTTTTCACATGATCGCCACTTGCTGCCTCGACCAACTGACTATGATGCTTTGGTCTTTCATGTTGGTGATTGTCTTGATATTGATGATTTGCCGTCAGCTAGGAGAGAAGATCAGTTTTATGTTGTGGCTGATGAAGAGTAAGTGTTGTCAACTTGAGACTGCCTTGACTGACTTGACTGACTTGACTGACTTGACTTACTTTACTGATTTGACTGATTTGACTCACTTGACTTGACTGACTTTACTGATTTGACTTACTTGACTCGCTTGACTTGACTCACTTGACTCATTTGTAAAATATTTAAAATCCTTTTAAATTATTTCCAGAACTTCTTTCTTTTCCTGGCACAACTTCAAGTTGGATGATAACTTCTTCAACATGACACTAACGTATCGACTTGATGCCGACATCCTTTGGAACTATGGATTATTTATTGACAAAGAGACTGGAAGTGTTGTGGGACCTTCAAGACATGCAAGTTGGAGAAAACCTGAAATTGTTGATGGTAAGGAAAACTCAGAGCTGGAAGTTGGCTCGGATTTTGTATGAAAAAGTCAATTTTAAGTAATTTTTTAAATTTTTTCTTCTTTTAGATCCCGAAATTCTGGAATTCGTGAAAAATTCTAAAACAAAATTAGCAGCTTGGTTCCTTTCGCACTGCAATACCAACTCGAATCGTGATCATTTGGGAAAAAAGATTCAAGAATATATGAATATTGATATTTATGGACTATGTGGCAACCTTACATGTCAAATTCCAAGCATTTATAACGAAACAGCACGTCGGACATGCACAGACATGCTGAATTCAACCTACAAGTTCTATTTATCATTTGAGAACTCAATTTGTACTGATTACATGACTGAGAAGGTGTACCTGAATATGGACAACTATATTGTGCCAATTTTATACAATGGAATCACAGACATGCAGCACTTCCTCCCACCACACTCATACATTCATGTCAATGACTCGAGCAGTGTCGAAGATCTCGTCAATTATCTCAAATATTTAGACAAAAATCCACAAGAATATGCAAATTATTTCTGGTGGAAGAAGTATTACAAAGTGCTCACTAATGCTCACAGCTATGCTTACTGTGACATGTGTATGAAAGTGAATGAATGGAATACAAAACAAAAACGACAGTCTTATAATGATTTGAATGGTTGGTTGACTCAAAAGACTTGCTATAATATGAGTAAAAATTTCTAATTTATTGTTTTAAAATTGAATAAAGTTAAGTTTTTTTAAAAATCAAATTCATGAGCTGCTTTTTGGTACATGCGCTTTCCCATACCCTAGCCCAAACCCTATCCTACTTCAAGGGGTGTTAACTTATGTCAACTTAATTTTATCTTTTCTTATCGATTAATCTTTAACGTCTTCCGATTAAATAACAAAAAAGACGTTCCTAATTAAGTCAAATCAACATAACGTCTTTTGAATGCAATGGGGTCACGACTTCCTAACAATCAGATTCGTTAATCAATGTCAATAAATTCAGCATCATCGAAGAAATTCACAATTTAAGCCTATTTTTTTCTTTATTTGTCACGCTAATTCGTTGACTTAACGCACCCATTCGTAACTTTTTGGTGAATGGGAAGTTTGTGAGTTTTTATTTCTGAAATTTCGCTTTAAATTTTTTAGTTTAGTTCAAATCGCGCTTGAGGATGGACCGACTTTTAAGAAGCATCAAATTTTTATTTATTTTTGGAATTTTCTTAAGTTTCGAAAATCAATTTAATGTTTCTGGTGCAAAAATCCTCGCAATATTCCAAGATCCATCATACAGCCATGAGTTGACATTCCATAAGATTCTTAAAGCACTTGCTGATCGTGGACATCATTTGACTATTTTTGGTGCTCATACATTTGATTATCAGAACAATCCGAACGTGACTCAGCATGTTTTTAAAGATTCAGTCGAGAATTATAAAAAAAATTTTAATGTCACATATGTGGAACAGACTAAGACGACTTGGATGCGACTATTGCTGCAATATGAAGTTCAAACATTTTATGAGCTTACAAGAACTCAAATTGGACATCCAGAAATGCAGAAAATTATCAAAAATCATGACAAAAAATACAAATTTGACGTGATTATTATGGAATATTATTTCTATAATTTGGCACTGCTTGCTGAGATTTATGACTGTCCAATTATTGCATTTGCTGCATCAGAGCCAGCTATAGCAAATCATGGATTAATGGGAAATGATGTCAATCCAGCAATTTATTCAGATGCAACCAGATTCCCGTACTTACATGGTCAGTTGTCATTCAGCGAACGCGTCAGTTCCGTTGCTTATTATTTCACATATTATGCAATTTTTGTTGGAATTGTCTACAAATATTATGTCAATCAAATTGCATCAGAATATCCAATTAATGGAACTACAAAAGATCCACTTGATGTCCTTAATGATCGTCTTGCACTGCTCGTAGCTAATACAAGTCCTGAATTTGGTCATGTCCGTGCATTGTCACCTTATACAATTCAAATTGGATTCTTTCATGTTGAGGATCCGAAGGAATTGACAAACTTTGAAGTTAAAGAGTATTTGGATGCATCCATAAATGGTGTCATTGTCATGAGTTTTGGATCAAAGATTAAAACGGCAGATTTAGGAATCAAAAATGTCGAAAAGTTCCTCAAAGCTTTTAATCAGACCAGCTACGACATCTTATGGAAGTTTGATGAAATAATCGATCCCGAAAAAGTTCCAAAAAATGTCAAATTGACCAATTGGATGCCACTTTCTGATGTCTTAGCTCATCCAAATGTCAAAATTATCATTCATCATGGTGGACTGCTGACTTCCTATGAAGCTATTGTCCGAGAAGTTCCACAAATTATTTTCCCACTCGTCTACGATGAAGGCGCAAATGCAAAGCTTCTGGTCAAGAAAGGAGTCGCGATGGAGCTGAACATTAATACTTTTGAAGAGACAATGCTGACTGGTGCCATTGATAAGGTTGTGTCATCGGACTTCCGAGAGAATATCCGTGTGCTTAGATATAATGTCAATGATCAAATTATCGATCGAAAGGAGCTCGCCGTGTTTCATATTGAAAAAGTTATAAGGCACAAAAATGAGAAAATTTATAAATTCAAGTTAAATCCATTCGCGAGCTTCTTTCATCGACATTTACTTGACATATTTACATCCACAGCTGTTGTCATTGGAACTGTTTATTTTATTGTTAAAAACATTAGAAAATAAAATTTGAATTTTAGGAATATTGCTCTTTTGAATCAGGAACAGAGGCATAGCTAGGAATAATTTAGGGAGGGGGTGGGAAGGGTCTAGAGTTTTTTTTTGTTTGGATTTTAACGGGTTTAGGATTTTTTCTTAAAAAACTTACTAAAGAAAATCGAAAAAAGGGGGGGATGAGGGGGGGTGCACAATAACCCCCCCCCCCTTTCCTCTCCTGGCTACGTTTCTGACGAAGATGTAGCTTCAGTGATTAGGAATCTGGTGGAGCTATTCATTAATAATGTCAAAAAATGGTTTGACCCAACACGTCTCCCCCCCCCCTCTTTGCCCAGGCTACACCAGGAATTAAGCAAGAATTAGTGATTAGGAGTCTAAGATAACTAAGCATGAAGACTAATACTGTTAAGTAAGCAACTTCTGAGTAAGTTGTACACTTCGACAGCCTACACATACATATGCACCACCCCCCCCCCCCCCCAAGCTCTTTTACACGTATTATCTAAATTTCTATTGAATCTGCTAATTCAGTTGCTTTTCACACTTCCATCAACAAAGAGGTGTTTGTGTCAACAATAATAAAAGAGATGCGTGACGAACTTTATAATTTATTAAAAAATCATTCGGGAAAGATTAATAGAAAGCATACTTTTATAGTTATTACAATCATTACTTTAGTGTTCATTATAATTAATTATTTAATTTTATTTAAACATTACAAAACTACCGAAATAAAAGTCCACAACAGCCCCAAAAATGAAAGTTTAAGATACATTTTATTTTGGACGAAATTTTTCGAGACTGAAAATTGGGGAATGGGGAAAAAAGTTTTAGGAGAAGAGTTCTTAAAAAGTTTGCAATGTTCAGTTACGAATTGCATTTTTTCACATGATCGAGGCTTACTTTCATCGCCTGCTGACTACGATGCTTTAATATTTCATGTTGGTGAGCCATTTGACATCTACGATTTGCCGGCTACAAGAAGTGAGAATCAAATTTATGCAATGTTGAATCAAGAGTAAGTTTGGATGTTATGTTGACCGCCTAGCTCCAAAGGTTGTGCATCATTGATTTAAAGATGTGATTTTTGTCATTTTTTAGTCAATTGGATCTCTAGACAGCTTTAGTATAGCCATGGCGGGGTTCAGGGGGTCATCAATCATTCCCATCATAATTTCAGGATTAAATAAAATAAAATAATTGGAACCTTTAATTTTAGGAGACCCATTTACACATGGCATAATTTTGAACACGATAAAGGCTTCTTCAATATGACAGTGACATATAGGCAAGACTCAGATGTTTATTTTGGATATTCAAAGATGGTTGAGATCAGCTCAAACTTAATAGTGTCGCCATCAAAACAACACGTTTGGAGAGAACCGGAAACTGTGAATGGTATTTGATGTAATTCCTTAACCTATACCTAACCTATACCTAACCTATACCTAACCTATACCTAACCTATACCTAACCTATACCGAACCTATACCTAACCTATACCTAACCTATACCTAACCTATACCTAACCTATACCTAACCTATACCTAACCTATACCTAACCTATACCTAACCTATACCTAACCTATACCTAACCTATACCGAACCTATACCTAACCTATACCTAACCTATACCGAACCTATACCGAACCTATACCTAACCTATACCTAACCTATACCTAACCTATACCTAACCTATACCTAACCTATACCTAACCTATACCTAACCTATACCTAACCTATACCTAACCTATACCTAACCTATACCTAACCTATACCTAACCTATACCTAACCTATACCTAACCTATACCTAACCTATACCTAACCTATACCTAACCTATACCTAACCTATACCTAACCTATACCTAACCTATACCTAACCTATACCTAACCTATACCTAACCTATACCTAACCTATACCTAACCTATACCTAACCTATACCTAACCTATACCTAACCTATACCTAACCTATACCTAACCTATACCTAACCTATACCTAACCTATACCTAACCTATACCTAACCTATACCTAACCTATACCTAACCTATACCTAACCTATACCTAACCTATACCTAACCTATACCTAACCTATACCTAACCTATACCTAACCTATACCTAACCTATACCTAACCTATACCTAACCTATACCTAACCTATACCTAACCTATACCTAACCTATACCTAACCTATACCTAACCTATACCTAACCTATACCTAACCTATACCTAACCTATACCTAACCTATACCTAACCTATACCTAACCTATACCTAACCTATACCTAACCTATACCTAACCTATACCTAACCTATACCTAACCTATACCTAACCTATACCTAACCTATACCTAACCTATACCTAACCTATACCTAACCTATACCTAACCTATACCTAACCTATACCTAACCTATACCTAACCTATACCTAACCTATACCTAACCTATACCTAACCTATACCTAACCTATACCTAACCTATACCTAACCTATACCTAACCTATACCTAACCTATACCTAACCTATACCTAACCTATACCTAACCTATACCTAACCTATACCTAACCTATACCTAACCTATACCTAACCTATACCTAACCTATACCTAACCTATACCTAACCTATACCTAACCTATACCTAACCTATACCTAACCTATACCTAACCTATACCTAACCTATACCTAACCTATACCTAACCTATACCTAACCTATACCTAACCTATACCTAACCTATACCTAACCTATACCTAACCTATACCTAACCTATACCTAACCTATACCTAACCTATACCTAACCTATACCTAACCTATACCTAACCTATACCTAACCTATACCTAACCTATACCTAACCTATACCTAACCTATACCTAACCTATACCTAACCTATACCTAACCTATACCTAACCTATACCTAACCTATACCTAACCTATACCTAACCTATACCTAACCTATACCTAACCTATACCTAACCTATACCTAACCTATACCTAACCTATACCTAACCTATACCTAACCTATACCTAACCTATACCTAACCTATACCTAACCTATACCTAACCTATACCTAACCTATACCTAACCTATACCTAACCTATACCTAACCTATACCTAACCTATACCTAACCTATACCTAACCTATACCTAACCTATACCTAACCTATACCTAACCTATACCTAACCTATACCTAACCTATACCTAACCTATACCTAACCTATACCTAACCTATACCTAACCTATACCTAACCTATACCTAACCTATACCTAACCTATACCTAACCTATACCTAACCTATACCTAACCTATACCTAACCTATACCTAACCTATACCTAACCTATACCTAACCTATACCTAACCTATACCTAACCTATACCTAACCTATACCTAACCTATACCTAACCTATACCTAACCTATACCTAACCTATACCTAACCTATACCTAACCTATACCTAACCTATACCTAACCTATACCTAACCTATACCTAACCTATACCTAACCTATACCTAACCTATACCTAACCTATACCTAACCTATACCTAACCTATACCTAACCTATACCTAACCTATACCTAACCTATACCTAACCTATACCTAACCTATACCTAACCTATACCTAACCTATACCTAACCTATACCTAACCTATACCTAACCTATACCTAACCTATACCTAACCTATACCTAACCTATACCTAACCTATACCTAACCTATACCTAACCTATACCTAACCTATACCTAACCTATACCTAACCTATACCTAACCTATACCTAACCTATACCTAACCTATACCTAACCTATACCTAACCTATACCTAACCTATACCTAACCTATACCTAACCTATACCTAACCTATACCTAACCTATACCTAACCTATACCTAACCTATACCTAACCTATACCTAACCTATACCTAACCTATACCTAACCTATACCTAACCTATACCTAACCTATACCTAACCTATACCTAACCTATACCTAACCTATACCTAACCTATACCTAACCTATACCCAACCTATACCTAACCTATACCTAACCTATACCCAACCTATACCTAACCTAATGTGTTCCTAAGGTACATACCAACCTCAACCTTATGACTAAGCACACAACCAATCAATCAAACTAAAGTTAAAACAACTTTTGCCTTCTAGATCCTCAAATTCTCAACTTAATAGCATCAAAATCAAAAATGGCAGCATGGTTTGTGTCTCGATGTGGTGCATTCTCAAATCGGGATAATCTCGTCAAGCAACTGCAACAATACATCGATGTGGATGTTTACGGAAAGTGTGGATTACTCAAATGTCCACGAGATAATCAAAATCAATGCTTAGAAATGCTCAATACAACCTACAAATTTTATTTGGCGCTTGAAAACTCAATTTGTGTTGATTATATTACCGAAAAGACTTTCTTAAATATGCAAAATTTCATAATTCCGATTGTATATAATGGAGTCACAGACATGCACGACTTCTTACCACCACATTCGTTCATTAATATAAATGACTACAAAAGCATTGAGGAACTCGCAAATTATCTTAAATTTCTAGATGAAAATCCACAAGAATATGCAAATTATTTTTGGTGGAAAAAATATTACAAAATTTATGGAAGCAGTGGCTACTGTGATTTGTGCATGAAACTTAAAGAATGGGACTTGATGCAGAAGAAACAACAGCATTTGGACATAGCTCATTGGTGGAATCATAAGACATGCAGAGACACATCCAAAGATTTTTTATAGTTGTAATAAAATTAATTCTTTTTGGTTCCTGAAAAACGGAATTTTGAGGGGTACGGAGCATAAGTTGGGAAGGGGGGGGGCTGCACTTATTAAGTGCATGTAGAAGATGATATTAAGGATATCTGAGGAATCGACGAATATTAAACGAGGGTCAAAATAAAATTTTGTGTGTTTAAGGAGGGGGGGGGGTCAGTTCTAGTACCGGACCCCCCCCCCCCCCCAATTTCCCTCCTTTCGTATTTTTGTTCTTGCAATTTCATTTGTAACGTTAAACAGTTTGAACCCCCCTTTCCTTGTTCAATTACACGACCCCTTCCTCCCCCGGTTCAAGTACAGAACCCCCTCCCCTCGTATATTATGTTTCTGCAATACAATTTATTATGTTAAAAAATATGTGACCCACTCCCCGGGAGCACCAACCCCAGCTAAACTCCAGTTTCTATGTCACTACACAAACACTGACCCCAAATTAAAGAAAATGTAAATTATGTATTGTAAATAATAAATAAATCATGTTTGTTGTAGTTTAGCATACAAACAAACAGCTTTGGATGTCTTGGTGAATATGCGTTGCCATAGAAACCTTAACCGGCACAATAAGAAGTTTTGTAAATTTTATAAAAAAATAAAAATTAAGTTAAAATTGAGCTAATTAAACTTTTAATAAAAAATTAACCTCAAAAAAATGTCAGAACCATCAAAGGACATCCAGAACTTCCTCATCAATCATTTAAATTTCACACCACGTCGTCAACTTTTCGAAGAATTTCAAGAAAAACTTGTAAAAATTCGAGATCAACAAGATTTAGACAGCAAATCAACGCAAGCTGATGAACTTCCCCAAAATTATAACCTCAAATTTCTCCATCAACTGAATGACTTCAGGCTTAAAAATGCCCACGAGTGCATGAGCGAAATAAATTGTCGAAGATTAAAAAAAGAAAATGAAAAAGTTGAAAATTTCCTCAAACATTCTTGTGTCCATCGATTCCGACTTAATGATCGACTTATTCCAGTTCCAGTCAAGTCAAATGAGCTTGGAGAGTCGTTGTGCATAATTTGTGGAACAGCTGCTGACTCAAGTGCTTGTCATCCTTCAAATTCAATGATTATTAATGAGTCAAAGTATGAAAATGAGAAAAGGAAGCAAGGAAAGCAATTTTACTGCCTGGAAGGTGTGGCTGCAAAGAAAAAGACAGAAAATTGGAACAACTCATTTGCATTGAAATATCAAAAGTTTTAAGCTCCATCTGCTAGCTGATATCCACAAAATCTATTGACTCCTTCATGTAGGCAACATTAAGCACATCAGAATCGTTCAATCGATCATCAAAGTCTATGTACGGCTGCTGGCATATCCAATTAGGGACATTTTGATGCTGATGATGGGCGGAGCCAAAACTCAAAACAATGACACCATTTATGGATGCATCCAAATACTCTTTAACCTCAAAGTTTGTCAATTCTTTCGGTTCCTCAACATGAAAGAATCCAATTTGAATTGTATAAGGTGACAATGCACGGACATGACCAAATTCAGGACTTGTATTAGCTACGAGCAGTGCAAGACGATCATTAAGGACATCAAGTGGATCTTTTGTAGTTCCATTAATTGGATATTCTGATGCAATTTGATTGACATAATATTTGTAGACAATTCCAACAAAAATTGCATAATATGTGAAATAATAAGCAACGGAACTGACACGTTCGCTGAATGACAATTGACCATGTAAGTATGGGAATCTGGTTGCATCTGAATAAATTGCTGGATTTACATCATTTCCCATTAATCCATGATTTGCTATAGCTGGCTCTGATGCAGCAAATGCTATAATTGGACAGTCATAAATCTCAGCAAGCAGTGCCAAATTATAAAAATAATATTCCATAATAATCACGTCAAATTTGTATTTTTTGTCATGATTTTTGATAATTTTCTGCATTTCTGGATGTCCAATTTGAGTTCTTGTAAGCTCATAAAATGTTTGAACTTCATATTGCAGCAATAGTCGCATCCAAGTCGTCTTAGTCTGTTCCACATATGTGACATTAAAATTTTTCTTATAATTCTCGACTGCATCTTTAAAAACATGCTGAGTCACGTTCGGATTGTTCTGATAATCAAATGTATGAGCACCAAAAATAGTCAAATGATGTCCACGATCAGCAAGTGCTTTAAGAATCTTATGGAATGTCAACTCATGGCTGTATGATGGATCTTGGAATATTGCGAGGATTTTTGCAGCTGCGACTGTTTGAGATTCAATTAGAATGAAAATAATTAAAATATTGACAAGCCTCATTTTGAACTTGCTGAGCTGCAGTCTGCTAGCGTCAACGGACTGTTTTGAACTGACATGATTAGACAAAAGCTTGAAAGAAAGTAAATTGTTGATGCTAATTCGCTGGATGTTGTGAAATGCTTTCCATTTTGTCCTCCTTTGTAGTCATCAACACTGCTTATGTAATAAAAAATGTCTGCAAAAAAATTAATGATTTTGGAACTGAGTTGTGTGAAAATGTTGACAGTAAACTCAGCTCAGTTGGATGAATCAGTTGACATCGTTGATGTAAGTTTTGAATGAATTTTGAGTTCAAATTTGGTTATCCAGGAATGTAGTAATGGAGTGTGGGTGGGGGGTGTTCCTAACTCTTATAAGAGAAGGTTCCCCTAGTAGCAATAGAAGCTTGTCCTCTGACTCTGACTAATTAAATTTATTTTTTAAGGAATTCCAAAAATGGACTTTAAGCACTCAAAACTCACCAAATTATCCGAAAAACTTAGAAAATCTCTAAAAGACATCCACAGAAAGCACAGCACAAAATTAACAATCTTATGGATTTCCATCGCATTTCTCACTATCAAGTTGATCATCTATTGCCATCTACAGTATCAACGATACGACTGGAATCATGTCACAGAATTCATAGAACCTCAAAACACTTACAAAGACGTTAAGCACATTTTATTTTGGAATAACTTCTTTGACTCAAATTATTGGGCAATGGACAAAGAAGTTCAAGGCGAACAATACTTAAAAGATATAGAGTGTCCAGTCACAAACTGTATATTCTCACATAATCGAAAGTATTTGTCATCAGTAGCTGACTATGATGCTGTTGTATTTCATGTTGCTGAACCATTTGATGTGAGGGATGTGCCAAAGATAAGAAAAGAGAATCAAATCTACATTATGGCTAATCAAGAGTAAGTTATGATGCAATTATTAAGAACTAGGAGTGGTTTTGAGGGGTTTGGTTTAGTTAAGGATAGGCTGTAGCTTGAATTTAGTTCTATCCTGGTTTTTTAAGAGCTAAATTCGGGACATGTCCTGCTTTTTGATCAAATATCGGTAAAATTCGATGGACATCCTAGTTAAGAATGATCAAAAAGCATCGAATGGGGTTAGAATGGGCCAAAAGATGTCAAATCCACAAGAAGGCGACTTAATTGAGTCCAAAGTTGTTTAACACGGATCTCTGGTTCCAAATTATGGGCTAGAATCGCAAATCTGTCTGGAGGAGATGTATAGTCACAAATCTATCTGCTCTTGGCTCTCATGTATCTAAAATTTATCAACAAGGCACCACTGGGCCTCCTGATTATGCTTTTTGTCTCCACATAGTACAGTGTTGTCCAAACTGTGAGCCGCTGCACACTGGTGTACCGTAGAAATTTTGGAAATATCGCAAGCCGTATGCTGTATGCAACTTTGGTCATGGCTTACCCTTCAGGGGTGCCGCGGCTCAAATGATTTTTGACAACACTGACTTAGCACAATGTTGCACAAATTAATCCAAAAATTAATCAAAAATGAATCTAATCTTTCAGAAGTCCAGTTCATACAGCACACAACTTAAACCAAAACAAGAACTTTTTCAACATGACATTCACATATCGACTGGATTCTGACATTTTATTTCCATATGCAACTATTGCTGACATCAAAAGTGGAGCTGTTGTTGCTCCATCGAGAAAGGCTATATGGAGGGTGCCGGAAGTTGTGACAGGTCTGCATGAATGTCTTCATTTTCAACTTTTTTAATAAAATCATTTTTTTAGATCCTGAAATTCTTAATTTGGTGAAGTCAAAGTCGAAATTTGCGGCTTGGTTCGTCTCCAGATGTAAATCATTTTCAAAACGTGAGCTCTTAGCTGAACAGCTTCAAGAATTTATCGATGTGGATATTTATGGTAAATGTGGGACTCTTTCATGTCCAAGAGAAAATAAGGAAAAATGCACAGACATGCTTAATTCAACCTACAAATTCTATTTATCATTTGAGAACTCAATTTGTACTGATTACATGACTGAGAAGGTGTTCCTGAACATGGACAACTTTATTGTACCAATTTTGTACAATGGAATCACAGACATGCAGCACTTCCTGCCACCACACTCATACATTCATGTCAATGATTCGAGCAGTGTCGAAGATCTCGTCAATTATCTCAAATATTTAGACAAAAATCCACAAGAATATGCAAATTATTTCTGGTGGAAGAAATATTATAAAATCAACAATAATCCATATCCAAACTCATACTGCAATATTTGTTTAAAAATCAATGAATGGGATTCAATGACAGTTAGACAGCAGTACTTGGATGTATCAAAATGGTACAACCATAAAACTTGTAGGAATAAAAGCTCATTTTTTCAATAAAGGCATCAAAATTTTTTGTTATTCGAGGTTAAAAAGACACAATATTTTTTTTAAATTCGGGTGCCTTCACACTAGAGCTTTTAAGTTCAGATGACTTTACAATTGAGTTACCAGACAGAGTTGTTTACAAAAGAAAGTTTCTAGGTTAAGTATCCTTTACACTAAAGATTCTAAGTTCAGGTGTCTACACACTTGAGTTTCTAGGTTAATGTGCATTCACAATTTAGTTTCTAGATTCAGGTGTCTTCACAATTGAGTTTCCAGAATCAGATGCTTTCACAAGTGAGTTTCTAGATTCAGATGCCTTCACAATTGAGTTTCTAGATTCAGATGCCTTCACAATTGAGTTTCTAAATTCAGATGCCTTCACAATTGAGTTTCTAGATTCAGGTGCCTCCACACTTGAGTTTCTAGGTTATGGCACCTTTACACTAAAGATTTTAAGTTCAAGTTCTTTCACACCTGAGTTTCTAGGTTAAGGTGCCTTCACAATTGAGTTTCTAAATTCAGGTGCCTTCATACCTGAGTTTCTAGGTTAAGGTGCCTTCACAATTGAGTTTCTAGATTCAGGTGCCTTCACAATTGAGTTTCTAGAATCAGATGCTTTCACAAGTGAGTTTCTAGATTCAGATGCCTTCACAATTGAGTTTCTAGATTCAGATGCCTTCACAATTGAGTTTCTAGATTCAGGTGCCTCCACACTTGAGTTTCTAGGTTATGGCACCTTTACACTAAAGATTTTAAGTTCAAGTTCTTTCACACCTGAGTTTCTAGGTTAAGGTGCCTTCACAATTGAGTTTCTAAATTCAGGTGCCTTCATACCTGAGTTTCTAGGTTAAGGTGCCTTCACAATTGAGTTTCTAGATTCAGGTGCCTTCACAATTGAGTTTCTAGAATCAGATGCTTTCACAAGTGAGTTTCTAGATTCAGATGCCTTCACAATTGAGTTTCTAGATTCAGATGCCTTCACAATTGAGTTTCTAGATTCAGGTGCCTTCACAATTGAGTTTCTAGGTTAAGGTGTCATCACAATTAAGTTTTTCTAAGTTAAGGTGTCTTCAAAATTGATTTTAAGTCTAGAGTTTAGAGTTTTTTAGGTTAAAGTAACTTCACATTAGACTTAAAACCAAAACCATTTTAAATAAATTAACCATTTTATGTAAAATCATTTGGAGTTGCCAAATTTAAGCAAAAGCCTATAAAATATTACCAAACTATTCTTGCATAACAAACTTATTTTTTATTATTTTTTAATATCAACATTTTTTTTGTAAATTTTATTTTTGACCATCCTAAGCGATATGACAAGCAGCAGCACATACAAGAACATGTGCAGCAACTTCTTCTCAAAAACTGTGTTAGCTGATCTTATGTAAATTTTTTATGACTTTAAAACTTTCTCAATTCTCCAAATGACAAGTTCCTTGCTGCTTATTGGTAAATCGTAGACCAAATTCCTTAATTTCTTGATATTTTCAGCATATAAAGGCTTTCGCATCTCACCAATTGCCTTAACTAAAGAAGCATCATCAAAATTATTCAAATCCATCTCCAAAGCTACTCCATTGCGTGCCATGTGCCTTGTATTAATGTATTGATCAAAAACCAGTGGAAATACAATCATTGGAACTTCCCTGTCAATAGCTTCATAAGACGTTAACAATCCACCATGAAAGATCAGTAATTTGACATTTGGATGTGCCATGACATCAAAAAGTGGCATCCAAGTGACAATTTTGACATTTTCAGCTACCTCAACTCCTTCATCAACGCCATGGAGCTTCCACAAGACATTCATGTTCGTCTGATTAAACGCGCTCATGAACTTCTTAACATTCTCAATACCTAAACTTTTTGGATCAGCTCTTGAGCCAAGTGCTATGACTAAAACTCCATTTTGTGACTCATCCAAGAACTTCATCAATTCCTTGTCCTCAATATCTTTTGGATCTCGAATATGTGACAGTCCAATTTGAATTGTGTCAGGCATGAGTGGTCGGACATGTCCAAAAGCTTGATTTGTGTTGGTCATGAGCATTGCTATGCGACTCATTGCGTTAACATCATAATTTGTGACAATGTGTCCAAAATATTTTCTGTCTAATAATCGTGACTTGATGTGATAATACAGTCGATGCACTGAGCTTTGATAAAGGTACACAAACGTTGAGTAAAATTGCTGCGGAATTGACATTTGGTTGTGCATGAATGGTAAAAATTCAGATTCACAGTACTCTGTTGGGTCAATGGCGTTTCCCATCAATTCATGAACTGCTGCTGGAACATCAGAAGATCCAAGAATGACAATTGGACAGTCATAAATATCAGCAATATTTAAGTATGGACAGAAGTAGCACTCGATGATGATCAAGTCGAATTTATACTTTGAACTATTGTGGATGAGATCCTGTATCTCTGGCAGTTCCATTTCATACTCAATTGCTTTCATGTATGACTTCATCTCATAATTAACCATAATATCCCACCAACTTAGGTTCTTTCGCTTATACATCAGCATGTCTGTGTGATTTTTGTGAATCTCGACAGATTTTGGTAAATGAATTTGAGTCACATTCGGATTGGTTCCATAATCTCCAAGATATGTTGTAATAATTGTCGCACTGTGTCCTCTGTCAGTCAATGCCTTCATGTACGAGTGATGAAGAGTCGCATGACTAAAGTACGGAAATGGAAAGATTCCCAAAATATTCGCACCTTTAGATGACCCAAATAGGATGAATAAAACCACAAATAGTTTCATTTCTGTCATGCGTTCAGCTCAAATGTTGAAAGAAAACTGACAAATCAAATGATCACATAATTTTCATCTTTGAATCTATTTGAATATTTTTAAGTTTTTGCACAACTTTATTGACACTTAATGATCAAAGACATTTTGACAGGGTGTGAATGCATTTGAATTTTATGACTAATGTGAATGCACCTGAATTTTATGACGCAAGTGTGAATGCACCTGAATTTCACGACACTGGTGTGAATGCACCTGAACTTTAGGAGTCTGGTGTGAATGCACCTGAAATTTTTGAGTCTAGTGTAAATGCACCTGAACTTTAGAAGTCTAGTGTGAATGCACCTGAACTTTGGGAGTCTAACGTGAATACATCTGAATTTTACGACTCTAGTGTGAATGCACCTGAACTTTAGAAGTCTAGTGTGAATTGACCTGAACATTAAAAATCAAGTGTGAATGTACCTAAACTTTAGAAGTCTAGTGTGAATGCACGTGAACTTTAAGAGTCTAGTGTGAATGCACCTGAACTTTAAGAGTCGAGTGTGAATGTACCTGAACTTTAGAAGTCTAGTGTGAATGCACGTGAACTTTAAGAGTCTAGTGTGAATTGACCTGAACTTTAGGAGTCAAGTGTGAATGTACCTGAACTTTAGAAGTCTAGTGTGAATGCACGTGAACTTTAAGAGTCTAGTGTGAATGCACCTGAACTTTAAGAGTCGAGTGTGAATGTACCTGAACTTTAGAAGTCTAGTGTGAATGCACGTGAACTTTAAGAGTCTAGTGTGAATTGACCTGAACTTTAGGAGTCAAGTGTGAATGTACCTGAACTTTAGAAGTCTAGTGTGAATGCACGTGAACGTTAAGAGTCTAGTGTGAATGCATCTGAACTTTAAGAGTCGAGTGTGAATGTACCTGAACTTTAGAAGTCTAGTGTGAATGCACCTGAACTTTGGTAGTCTAGTGTGAATGCACCTGAAGTTAATTACATTGATGTGAATGCACCTTGGTTCAAGTGGTTCCAATAATCAAAAAATTCATAAAAAAATGTCAAATAGCCTAAAACATTTAAATTCCCACATCAGTTATTCCTAACGGCTACCTAAAATTTAAATAAATTTACACATCAAATTACACATCAAAACTTTTTATTATTGTTATTTATTTTCATTATTATTGTAAAACTCGATCAATTTGTCACACTTCAAGCTGCGATAACAAAGAATTACATTTTTATTTAATCAGTGTGCTTAACTACTCGATTCAAATAGTTGTTGTGGACTTATCTCAAGCGATAACAGCAAGAATTCATTATAAAAGTTAAGTTCAGTCAGTCATTGTTAAGCACAGAGTCCAGTCCAGTCATGTCGTTTCATTCGCAAGGCAGTCACACAGTCCAAATATCCATGAAAATGTTCAGGAACAACAGAAATCGAGTTGTTCAGGCATTGAAGGAAACAAAAAGAATTAAAAATGAGGAATCGACTTTTGTCATTCTTCAAGGCGGAACTGAGGATGCTTTTGGGTTTTATGACACGGACGTCAATCAGACAACATTCAGGCAAGAGTCGTACTTCCAATATTTATTTGGTGTCAGTGAGCCAGACTTCTTTGGAGCCATTAGAGTTTCCGATGGACATACAATCCTGTTCGCGCCAAGACTAGACAAGGAATATGAAGTATGGATGGGTCCAATAGCATCGACTGATCAAGTTAAGGCACGATATGAAGTTGATGATGCTTTTTATGTCGATGAGCTTGTCAAGGTCTTGTCAGATAAGAATTCGTCACTTTTGTTGACTTTGTCGAGCATTAATTCGGATAGTGGCAAGCTTTACAAACCACCAACATTTGCAGGCATTGAGAAATTCCCACAAGATGCTGACATCCTCTATCCAGTCATTGCTGAGTGTCGAGTCATCAAGTCAGCTGAGGAAATTGAGGTTTTGAGGTAATTTTGTGATTTTAACGGTTTTAAAAAATTCAAAATTTTCTAACGGTTTTCATTAATTCCCAGATACGTTGCCAAAGTGTCCTCAGACGCCCACAAGAAGGTCATGAAGATGCCATTCACAAAAGAGAAGCTTTACGAGTACCAAGCTGAGGCTGTGTTCCTTGCTCACACTTACTATGTCGGTGGATGTAGGCACTGTTCCTACACATGCATCTGTGGTGTTGGAAATAACTCAGCAATTTTACATTACGGACATGCTGCAGCACCAAATAATCGTGAGATCAAGGACGGGGAGATGTGCTTGTTTGATATGGGCGCGAATTATTTTGGATATTGTGCAGATATCACATGCTCATTTCCAGCTAATGGGAAGTTTACAGATGATCAAAAGTTGATCTACAATGCAGTTCTAGCTGCAAACATGGCTGTCCAAAATGAAGCTAAGGAAGGTGTGAACTGGGTTGACATGCATCTGCTTGCTAATCGAGTCATGCTGGAAAAGATGAAGGAAGGAAATTTACTAAAAGGTGATGTGGATGAGATGATCAATGCTGGACTTAACTACGTCTTCCAGCCACACGGACTTGGTCATTTGATTGGACTTGATGTTCATGATGTTGGTGGATACTTGCCACATTGTCCACAGAAACCTGTTCAACCAGGTCCAAATAGATTAAGATTTGCTAGAGATTTGAGGGCGGGCATGTATGTGACAATTGAGCCTGGATGTTACTTTATAGAACCGCTGTTGAAGAAGGCTTACAACAATCCATTGCAGGCTAGGTTCTTGGTTAAAGAGAATTTGGACAGATTTTGGAATTTCGGTGGTGTTAGGATTGAAGGTGAGTTAATTGAAGTTCAAGGGGGCCTAGCTAGTCACCAGTTGACTCAGTATTGACTTAAAGTCGACAATTTTATCACAATTTGACTTTAATTGATGTTTAAATCGAATATTAAAGCAATCGATTACTGATTATTTGATAAGGCATAGCATGCGCATGCTGATAACAGCTACGATATTGTCCATAACATTGTTGATAACTGACATTCTTGAATATTTATTTTTAGATGACGTCCTGATCACAAAATACGGAGTTGAGAACTTTTCCGTTGTTCCACGTACTGTTGAGGAGATTGAGGCTTGGATGGCTAGGAATGATGATGTTCCATATGTTCCTTACAAAGATTAATCAGCATTTGATATTTAATATTATTTTTTGCATATGTAGTTAAACTCATTAATGCACGGTATAATCTATATAATTCCACTTACTAATGTAAAAACGAAACTTGTTAAAATTGAAATTTATTTTTGTATTCGAACCCATGGACTGAAAATTTTGATATTTATCAGAAATAAAAGAAAGTTGTTAAAAAAATTTGAGCTGATTTTACACTTTTTTACAATTTTGAACTCTTTTGGATCATTTTGATCCATTCAGAGCCACTTATGACCTACTTAAATGCATTTACAACCTCCTTAACCCGACATGAACACTTTCGGATCTTTTTAAGACTTATTTGTGATCTTTTCGACTCGTTTAAACCTTCTTCTACTCCATTGAACCTCTTTCGACTTTCTTGAACCCCCTTCAAATTTTTAAAACCAGCTTCAACTCTTCAAGACCCCTTTCAACCCTTTTGAACCCCTTTCGACTCCCTTTAAACCTATTTTGACACCTTTGAACCTTTTTCGACTTCCTTAAACCCCTTTCGACTCCCTTGAATCACTTTTGGCTCCCTTGAACCTTTATTCGACTCTCCTTAACCCGCTTTAATTCCTTATAATCCCCTACAATTCTTTTGAACCCCCCCTTGACTCTCCTGAATCTCTTTCAATTCTCCTTAACCCTCTTTAACTCCCCTTCAACTCTCTTGAACCCTCTTCGACTCCTCTGAACCTTTTTTGACTTCCTTAAACCCGATTGGACTCCCCATTTAACCATCTTTGACACCACAATGCTCCATTTTGACTCTTGACACCCCGGGTTGACTGAAACCAATTTGACTTCTTTGAATGTTTGTGGATTACCAAGATCGGCTGTAAACCGAATTTAACCATTTTAGGGCTTTCTGGCTACACCACTGACTTACTTAAACACCACTGGAATCGCTTAAGTTTCGTTGAACTGCCATAGTCCACTTTGAATCACAATAAAGCTAGGCTTGAATAAAAAGCTGAATATTGCACTATGATTATGGCAAAACCTACCTTAAACTCTCCTTGACCTCGATAGCTACACAACTGACATCAATACACACCCACAGCATTTATCATCAGCCAATGCCTCCTCAAAAATTACACATTATTGACACAAATTTAATCCTTACGACACCAAAACAGCTCAGCAGATGTAAACAACAAATTACTCACTCAGATGATCTCCAAAAGGCAACAACAACAAAGAAGAGAAATGTGTGTGATAAGAATAGCTGAAATTCCTCACAAATTGTCAAAGAATAAAATTTGATTGAATAATTTGAATTTTTTTTTCATTTTTTTTATAATCCGTAAGCTGAGATTTATGAATGATAAATTGACTCGCTTGTTTAGTTTTATTTGAGAATTTGTGGCGAAATGAACTATCAGGAACTGAATTCAAATTGTGGCGGTGAACATCAGAGGAAACAGTTCAGGGATTATTTGACGAGAAAAAATTTGTGAGTTCGATGAACCTTTTTTTGGAGGTTATGATTAGGTTTTTTGAGGTTATGTGAAGGATATTTGAGGTTATGTATCGGATTTTTGAGGTTATTTTAAGGATTAGTCAGGGAATTATTGTGATTTTTTTTACGAATTTTTGAGGTTATGTTTAAGGTTTTTAAGGTTATGTTAAGAAAATTTTGAGGTTATGTTACAAAAATTCCAGGTTAGGTTGGTGAATTTTTGAGGTTTTGTTCAGTATTTTTGAGGTTATGTTTAGAATTTTTGAGGTTATGTTCAGTATTTTTGAGGTTAAATTAAGAACTTTCAAGGTTATGTAAAAAAAATTGAGGTTATTTCTACCAATTACTAATTTCTCAAATTTTTCCAACATCCAGGTGCATCACGTCCATCACCGCCCTTGCAATCCTTCTCATAACCTCAATTGGATTCAACATCTTCCAATCAATGTCTCCATCCTGTCAAAACCTAATAAAAGTGTCATTTGAAGAACAACGAACGCCAAAAGAAGCCAAACCAATTTACAATGAAACGCAAGTCATTGAATGTAAACGAGAATTTTTCCTTTTTCATCAAGATCAAAATCACGTCTGTGAAGTACAAAATATTTTAATTAAAAATGACACAAAAGTGATTGTTAAAGGCAATGAATTGACGACAGTTTTGCACATTTTCAGCCTGGAAGTTTACAAATTGCCACAAGAAATTTTCGTAGAGTTTAAAAATCTTAAAAATTTGATCGTAAATGGAAATCATTTGCAATTGATCGAGCGTGAAACGTTTAAGGAAGCAAAATTGTTGGAAGTTCTGCGACTAAGCAATAATGAATTAAAGGAACTTGGCGCAAAAGTCTTCAAATTTATGTCACATCTTAAAACTTTGGATTTAGGCAGGAATAAAATTGAGAGAATCGATGGAGAAGCTTTTGCTGGTCTGGTGAACTTGGAACGGCTTTATTTGTCTGACAACAACTTGAAAGTCATCAATTCTGATGTGTTCTATCCATTACTGAAGTTGCTGTTCCTTAGTTTGGAAAATAATCAAATTTCAAAACTTGATGACGATGTTTTCATGAAAAATACTCAAATGAAGTCACTGGGACTGTCAAATAATACTTTTAAGGATTTGCAGAATGAATGCTTTCATTATTTTGATAATTTGACTGATTTGTCGGTAAGTTGAGGTTATATTGGGACATAATTCATAGTTTTGATCTCTTTCTGTCATATTTGATAATTTTCGGCCAGTTTTGATCTTTTTTAACCTGTTTTGAGGGTTCGTTCACTTATTACGTAACGCACTAGGGGGGGAGGGGGGGTCTAAGATTTTGTTACGCTTTGTTACAGGGGGGGGGGGGGGGGGGGGTCTAAAAACTCGTTTTTTTGCGTTACGTAATAAGTGAACGAGCCCTGATCACTTTTGGCATGTTTTGATCACTTTCGGTCAGTTTTGATCACTTTTGGTCAGTTTTGATCACTTTCGGACAGTTTTGAACACTGTCGGCAAGTTTTGATCATTTTTGATTGGTCATTTATATTCAGATTTTGATCACTTCCAGTCAGTTTTGCTCATAATCAGCCAGTTTTGATCATTTTCAGCCAGCTATTAAAATTTGTTATTTTTTTAAGATTTCAGAGCTTCGAATCAGTTCCTTGGACCTTAATGGCACAACAGTCCAAACCCTTGTAATGAGAAATACTGACCTGAGAAATCTAACGTAAGTTCGAACAGCCTAGCAGCAAAAATAACCTCAAATTCATCAAACTTTCTATTCTAGTCTTTCAAACTTCCCAAAAATCCTCGTCTCATATGGAACTCCAATTGAGTTCCTTCAATTCATCATCAGTGAGACAACAGCTGACTTTTCAAAGATCCCCAACTGGGGTGGAATGTTTTACAATAAAAATATTCGATTTTTGTTCAGATTTCGGCAGGAAATTGCAACAATTGATAATTTGAAGAAATATGAGAATGCAGTCAGGGCTTACAAGATGGTTCCCGAGTTGGATTACAGGACGATTGATGGTGCACGATATGTTGCTGTGGAGTATGTCTCAAGGGTGTAGAAGGGAGTTTGTGGGTTGCCTTTGAATGGGGATGATATTAAGGAAGCTAGTGCGTAACTTTTTAGGGGTCTTAGGATAAAATTTTTGAGATTTTGAGTTGAAATTCCAATTAAAAACTAATTTTTTTCGTAAAATTTGTAAAAAGAATTGTAATAAAATTAAACAAATAAAAAATAAAACAAATTTAAAAAAATTTTAAAAAAAAAAATCGAAAAATTCAAATTATAGACCCCCGAAAGAATCCGTTAAATTCAAATTTCGCATCACTGACTGTTTAAACTTGTAAAAAGATGCAAAAAAAATATTAACTTCCAATTTTCGACACCAACTTGTAATCAACTGTTCCTCATCAGTTCTCCTTTGTTTATTTACAAATCAACAATGAAGAAAAAACTTCGTCTTTATTTTTTATTCAATTTTTTCTGTTTAATTATCTTAACTAATGCTTACAAGCCAGTGCTGCTGTTTCATGGTGTTCTATCAGATGCAGCCAGTATGACCATTATTGAGGATCGAATCAAAGAGGTTTGTTGATAGCTTTTATTTGATGAACTTTGACTGAATTTTCTATTAAATTTAAAAAACTTGAGCAAAATTAAATGAAGTAAAAATAAAAAAATTAAAAAGCAACACAAAAAATCAGAAATAAAAAAATTTAAAAAATTCAAAAAAGTTGAAAAGGTCAGAGATAAAAAATAAAAAAATAAAAAAATAAAAAAACAAAAAAAAAACCAAAAAAACCAAAAAAATAAAAAAATAAAAAAATAAAAAAAAAACAAAAAAACAAAAAAAAAATAAAAAAATAAAAATAATAAAAAAATAAAAAAATAAAAAAAAAAAAACAAAAAAATAAAAAGAATAAAAATTAAAAAAAATAAAAATTCAAAATACAATTTAGGGGCCGTTCACTTATGACGTCGACATTTAGTGGGGAGGGGGACTAGGTTTTTGTGACAGTTCAAACAATGGAAATTTTTTTCTGTAGAATTTTTGTGACAGAGGGGGGAGGGGGGTCTTAAAATCAGGTTTTTTGATGGACGTCATAAGTAAACGACCCCTTATCAAAAAAAGATTTAAAAAAATTGTCAAAATCATTCACATTTCCCAGGTCCACCCCGGCACAGAAGTCTACCTAATCAACAAATTCAACAACTGGCAGAGCCTCGAGAACGCACACAGTCAAATTGACTCTTTTTTTGAGGATTTAGATGAAATTTTTGCAAAACATCCAGAAGGTGTCCACATCCTTGGATATTCTCAGGGAGGGTTGCTTGCACGAGGCTTAATCCAACTCTACAGGAACCACAATGTTAAGAGATTTGTGTCTCTAAGCAGTCCGCAGGGTGGACAATATGGCTGTAAGCATCCAGCACTTCTTATTTGACTATTTTTGACAATCTTCCTTCAATTTTAGCCGCCTTCCTTCACTTAATCTTCCCGAATCTCGCAAACAACAATGCTTATGAACTGTTTTACTCTCGAATTGGCCAAAGAACATCCGTTGGGAACTACTGGAATGATCCACACCAACGTGAGCTGTACCTTAAGTACAGCAACTTCCTACCTTATGTTAATAATGAAATTTTAAGTGAAAATTCGACACAATATCGTGATAATTTAGTGAGGCTGGAAAAAATGATTTTGATTGGTGGACCTGATGATGATGGTGAGTAGTTGGTTGGGTATGGATGGGGTGTTGAGGTTCTTGGTCATCAATGTTGGTGTATACGGTTGGTTCAATGAGTTTCAATCGTTAATTGAGCTTAAGGGTGTGAAGAAAGCTATGAAAACTTAGGTGGAGGGATCTAAATGTTCCAAAAGCCGAAACCCCTGCATATTAAGTATTTTGCACTATATCCATTAACTTTCATGACTCTGAATTTTATTTAAAAATTATTGCAATCAACAACCATGAAACTTATCAACAATTAGATCAATTTATTGCTTACGCTGAATTCTGACTCATTATCCAACTATTTTCAGTCATTACTCCATGGCAGTCAGCACATTTTGGATTCTACAATGAGACACTCGATGTGGTTCCACTACAGGAACGTGAACTGTACACGGAAGATTCAATTGGACTGAAAACACTCGATGAGATGAAGAAACTTGAAATAATTACAGTTCCTGGAATTATTCATATTGGATGGCATCTCAATGTGACGCTGATTGATCAAATTGTTGTTCCACATTTTGACTGATAGGATTTTAAGGGTTGTGATGGTTCGATGTAGTTTTTGATGGAGTTCTGGCACGTAGCAAGGAGGGTCTTGTGCCTCCTTAAACGTTCTGAACCGCAGCGATAGCACGGCCTAAAACGCTTAAGAGGGGGACAAGACCCTCCTGGCTACACGCCTGATGGAGTTTATGTTAAAAGCACTTGAATTTATGATAATAAAGACTATTTTTGTGTATTTAGTTGTGTTTGAAAATTAGTAATTTGAGGTTAGCTAATAAGCACTAGAACAGTAGCTATGGATACTAAAGTGGACATGAAGTGAATAGACAATGCTTCTTAGCACCACATAAAGCTCAATAAACAACTTATAGGTCTACTGAACATAATTTTTATGTATTCAACTCAAGAGCTGCATGATTTGCGCTGTTCCGGTCAAAATCTACCAACAAAATGTCCCGTGACTCAAAAAAGATTCAAAAACCCTGGTTAAGAGAGTCCTGCGTCACATAAACTCACAAAATAAGTAAAAAATTCTCAAACTATCTTCAAAAATTGAGAGAATTAAGAGCATAATAAGGCACAATTATCAAGCAATGTTTCATGATTAGTTTCAATTAAATCTGTGCTTCTTAATCATCTTCAAAGAAGTCTGTTGTGTTATCAAAATAACAAAAATTAAGATATTAATTCTGTGCAAAGTTCATGTAAAGTTATGGCGAAGCTATTAATGTAAGCTGGGTCTGTGGCGTTGTGTGGTCTGAACAAAGAGGAATCTTGGGTGTCGAGTCATATTAAGTCGTAGGTTCAATTCCCATCAGAAACAGAACCTCTAAGTCATAGTTTAGTTTAGGCGCCTTAACAATTGCAGATCTTAAGTTTGTATGTCTGTATGTCTGTTTGTGTGCATGTCTGTATGTCTGTATGTCCACTATAAAGCATGAATTAAGAGTTTAAAAAAAATTAAATTATTTCTAAAATCATTTCCAGCATCTTCATTTTCACAGCTGTCATAAGTTACCTAGATGCTGTTGACATAATGTGCAAATATCAAATACTAGAGTTCATCCCTCTAGGCAGCACATACACTTGCTATACCACATCATTCTACCAAATAAGTTCCCGCAGTGAATCATCAATTACACAAACAACTGGATTGCACCTTTTTGGCAAAAATAATATTAATGTTGAAGGATTTGAATGGAAGTATGGCAACATTGCTTATTTTCCAACGAAATTAACATCAATCTTCAATAACCTTAAAGTTATATACATGGTTACGTACATAAAAGAGATTCGTCAGTCAGATTTGATGCCATTCACAAAATTGGTCCATCTTAACATGAATTATAATCAAATTGAGGTTCTAGAAGCTGGTCTCTTTGACTACAATCCACACTTAGAGTATATAAACTTCAAATCTAATAAAATCAGTCAAATTGATTCAAAAATATTCGATAAACTGCCAAAAATGAGATTTTTAGATTTACGGACCAACGAGTGCATTAACATGAAAGCTGAGGACAGTCTCACAGATGTTAAGGATGTCATCCAGTCAGTACAATCAAAATGTGATCCAGATTATTCAAATTTGTTGAAAAAGTTCAAGGAACTTAATGATAAAGTGCCAAATTTAAGCGCAGATGTTCTGAATGTTAAGCTACAAGAATTAGAAAGCAGCTTGATGTCCTTAAAGTTTGCAGAATCCAAACAATTCAAAGAAAATATCCAGAAACTTAAAAGTATCCTCGCAAGTAAGATGCAGTTATTAAGTTCAGAAGAAGATTCAGGAACTGTTGAAGCATGTCCAGCACTAAAATCAAAGTTCAAAGCTTTCATGTTCAGCATGGAAGATTTGGTGACTCAATTAGTAAATACAAGTGGAGTCGAGGGTCGGCACAAGGAATCAAATAAGTCAGCAGAAGGAGTGGATGAACTAGCAGTGAATTTGAAAGCAGCAGTCAATAACATCAACAAAGAAAGTTTAGAGTTCAGAGGAAGCTCTTCAAATCTTAACAATGCTGTGGCGAATCTTAACGAGAGTTATGCCAAACTTGCAGACATTGTCAGGCAAATCGAGGGAAAATTTGATAAAATTAAGACGGCGCTGAATGTTGCAGGTTTATGAAGATGATAAGGAACAGCTTTAGACATCAAATAATTGTTGAATCTGCAAAGAGACTTGAAAATGAGGGAAAAAGTTTAAATAAAATAAAGAAAAATAATTTTTTTCCAATCATTTATTGAAGGTTTTGGGGAGTTTTCAGGCAGATGAGCAAGTACCAAGTATCATCCACAGAAAGTCTCAAACACAAGCTATGTTTTAACAGGAGCCAAGTAAGATGCTCACAATCCTCGGACCCACAATAACTTAATATTCATCATTTGCAAATGGATGGTCGCGATGATTAATAGCCCTAAAAAAATCAAAATTTTATTTCAAATTAAAAAAAAATCATTCAAAAAAAACCTACGCCGATTCAAGACACAGACGCCTTCCACAATCCAGCCCATCAATCTCCTTAACCTCATTGTCACTCAGCATAAAATCAAAAATCTCAAAATTAGCTGCAATCCTTTCTTTAGTCACTGATTTAGGAATCACAATATTTCCACGTTGGACTTGGTATCTCAATAAGATTTGTGCTGGATTTTTGCTGTGATTTTTGGCAATTTCAACAATTTTCGGTTCTTCAACCAGCAAAGGCTCTCCTTTTTCAGCCCATGGACGAGCTGGACTGCCTAGTGGTGAATAGGCAGTGATTAAAATTTTGCGAGCTTCACAGTAGGCTTTAAGTTTTTGCTGGTTTAAGTATGGATGGCATTCAACTTGGTTGGTGACTGGCGTGATGCGGGCTGAAATTAAAAATTTTAATTTTCGAGCATTTTTCTTGTGATTTTACTTACAGTTTTTCAGCACCCTATCAATCATCCTAGCATTAAAGTTCGATACTCCAATGCTTCTTACTAATCCGCTGTCAACAAGCTCCTCCATAGCTTTCCAAGTATCAACAAAATCAGCTCCACCGTCAATAAACTCTCCATTAGCATCAAGTGGGAAAAGTTTATCTCCATCTTCCTTGTAGCTCATCGGCCAGTGGATCAAGTACAAATCGACATAATCAAGTTGAAGATTCTTGAGTGAAACCTCGAAAGCTGGACGGACGGAGTTTGGATGATGGAATGTGTTCCATAATTTGGTGGTGATGAAAAGGTCGTCTCTGGAATAATAAGCAATGTTTATGGTCTAAAAGTAATTGAGGATAACTGTTGGATAATGAAGGACTAGATAAATAAACTATGAATGGTTATAAAGCAGTGGTTCTCAAACTTTTCACTTTGTGGTCCATAAACGCTTGTTTTGAAAAGTTATTGGCACAAAATGAGTACATAAAGTTACATAAGCCTGGAAAATCTCAAAGGGATCGCGGAAAATAGTTTGAGAACCTCTGGTATAGCAAATCCTTGACCCGTTTGTCCCTCTAATTACAAATCTACAAGTTAAATCTATTGTCTTCGTGAGTGACCTGTTTCTTTAGCTACTCATTGCACCCTGACCAGAAATTAGACTTTGACTTAGTTTGTTCCACAAAATAGCTCAAGATACTAGCTCTAATTCCAAAATCTCAGACCTAGAATCCAACCAATAAACAAGAACTCACCTCTTGACAGTTCCATCAGTAATTTTCTCCTTTAATGCATTGCCAACTTCATGCTCATTACCATAGCAGTGTGCACAGTCAATCATTCGATAGCCACAATCAATTGCATCTTTAACGGCTTGCTCCACTTGACCTTTAGGTGACTAAATAGGAAAATTGATAGTGGAAAAATTTTTGAAGTGGTCTTTTAAGCATAAATTTTTAAGTCCGAGGTTGTTCATTTTAACTTTAGTTTTTTGGTAGGAATCAAGGACTGGTAATGTTCAGGGAACCAACTATGCTTGGTCAAAACACCTGTTTATTAAAAGCTACATAGTCTTTGCAATATTTCGTACCTAAAGTATTAAATCGAAGGGAATGAGCTGATTCATATTAATAAACAGAACCTTCGAGAAGCTAATTCTGTTTATTTTATCATCAAATGTCCAATCTAATAGTCTGAAGATTAGAACTAGAAACATTCAAGGACACGTCAATATTCCAACTTACATTCCATGTGCCTAAGCCAAAAATTGGCATGTCTCTTCCATCGTTTAACTTAACTGCTGGCACTTTTGACATTATTGAGTTATTAATGTCTAATAATTCCTTAAAAACTTCTCAAAAAGCGACCGGTTGATATAAATAAACACAATCGAGTGACGATTAATTTGCTACAAAAGCTTGATATTTACAAGTAGTTCCGTCTATATATAAACATGTGTGTTTTTACATTAGGTTGTATTGTGCTTGACTCAGTTATACACGAAGAGACTAGGTGAATGAGTATTAAGTAAGATAATTAGACGTTAATAGCTATTAATATTAAGCTACTCGTTATTCGGTACTAGATTACTAAAGGACTAGATTGTTGAACTGCTAAATTATTGATGTACTAGATTATTGAAGTACTAGATCATTGATGTACTTGATAGTTGGAGTACTAGATTGTTGAATTACTCGATCAATGATGTACTTGATAGTTGGTGTGCTAGAGTATTAGAGTACTAGATCATTGACGTACTAGATTGTTGAAGTACTAGATCATTGGTTTACTAGATCATCGATGTACTAGATTGTTGATGTACTAGATCAATGATGTTTTAGATTGTTAAAGTACTAGATTATTGATGAACTAGATTGTTAAAGTACTTGACCATTGACATACTTGATTGTTTGTAGACTAGATTATTGAAGCACTTGATCATTGATGCGCTAGATCATCGATGTACTAGATTGTTGATGTACTAGATCAATGATGTTTTAGATTGTTAAAGTACTAGATTATTGATGTACTAGGTTGTTGAAGTACTAGATTACTGAAGAACTAGATCATTGATGTACTTGATAGTTGATGTGCTAGATTATATGCGTACTCGATCATTAGCGTACTAGATTGTTGAAGTACTAGATTGTTAAAATACTAGATCATTGGAGCACTATATAATCAATGTGCTAGATTGTTGATGTACTAAATCAATGATGTTTTAGATTGTTGAAGTTCTAGATTATTGATGAACTAGATTGTTAAAGTACTTGACCATTGACATACTTGATTGTTTGTAGACTAGATTATTGAAGCACTTGATCATTGATGCGCTAGATCATCGATGTACTAGATTGTTGATGTACTAGATCAATGATGTTTTAGATTGTTAAAGTACTAGATTATTGATGTACTAGGTTGTTGAAGTACTAGATTACTGAAGAACTAGATCATTGATGTACTTGATAGTTGATGTGCTAGATTATTTGCGTACTCGATCATTAGCGTACTAGATTGTTGAAGTACTAGATTGTTAAAATACTAGATCATTGGAGTACTATATAATCAATGTGCTAGATTGTTGATGTACTAAATCAATGATGTTTTAGATTGTTGAAGTACTAGATTATTGATGAACTAGATTGTTAAAGTACTGAACCATTGACATACTTGATTGTTTATAGACTAGATTATTGAAGCCTTTGATCATTGATGCGCTAGATCATTGGAGTACTAGATCATTGATGTACTAGATTGTTAAAGTACTTGATCATTGACGAAATAGATTGTTGAAATACTTATATTGAATTAATAGATTAATAAATCAGCTTAATTCTAATGATGGAAATTTATAGTACATTAAAAAATAAAAATTATTAATGCGTATTAAATTTACCAAAATATTCTGACAGTTCACAATTCCTGCATCATTTTCTCACTTTTCAAAACCTTCATCCCGCATCAAATTTTAAAGAGCCTTTCTCATTTTGCTTCAAGGGATTTTAAAGTAAACAAAAACATTAAGTTTTCAAACCCTGAATTCTGTACATTTACAATCTCAGTGTAGAAAAATTCTCTCAGTCTTCACACAAAAAAAATAATAAAACTTTTTTCTGTCTCTTCCTCTTTGAAATTTAATTTAATTTAATTCGGCAATAATCGAACATGCCTTCAACACTTTTACTTGGAAAATTGGCATTTGTGACAGGTGAGCTGGGGTCCATTGGCAAAATTTTGGAAATTTTGTCAGCAAAAATTGTAAATTTCAACAAATTTGACCAAAAAAATTCGTTTTTTTCAGGTGCCGGCAGTGGAATTGGACGTGCTGTTGCCATCAGATTCGCACAAGAAGGAGCCACAGTCATCGCAGCTGACAGAAACTTCCAACAAGCTGAAGAGACTACAAAAAAACTCGGATGTAAGTCGCAATAGAATTTTTTTACACCAAATTTAAGGTAGAAATTTTCTCACAGTCACTTTGCTTATCTCTTGCTGTGTTTGTGCTTGTAATTTGCGATATGATTTATGGCTCGACATGCCGATTAAGGCCAAAAATAGCGATTCATTGAACTTTTTTTCTTCTCCCTTCAATTATGCAATAGAACAAACTTTTCTGAATATTAATATTATAATTTTTTTTCTTTTCTTAATTGAGGTTGAATGTGTGCACACACAATTTTGTAGTCGTACGGCACGTGTGACTGTGTATGCGGGTATAAATATGATATAAATAGATCATTCACATGTTGATGTTTTTCAACTTTTTTTTAATATTTTCTTATTTCTTGTTGTTGTTCTTTTGAAAAAAGTTTGTGCTATTCAATGACTTTGGGGGTCATTCAGATGAGATGTTTGATATTTATTGGGATTGAGGTGGTCAGGGTAGGCTGCGAGCATGGTTTAAAATTTTTAAGGGGGGTCCAGACCCTACTGGCAGTCGCGTAGCCAGGGGGTGGATTTGGGGGAAAAATCCCCCTTCGTCTTGGGAAATTTCTTCATTTTGCTAGAGCTTTTATGAAAAACTCGAAAAAATACACCCCCCCCCCTTCCCTAAAAGTTTTTGCCCCCCCCCCCCCCCCCTCTTCAAATTCCTGGCTATGCCCTTGCTTACTGGCTATGTCCGGAGTCAGAGCTGCATCTAGGGACGTGTTTCTAGAGCTAACTTAGGTGCTTTGTGCTGGTCACAGATAAATTTAAAGACTGAGACTTCGCCGGGCATCCTGGTTTTGATTTTGCTATGTTCATCATGATTGTAGCAAGTTAATCTAGACCCACAGCACTATTATGGTTGTAATAAGGATGAACAACGGATTTAAGAGCAGATCTTGATTTCCTTGAACTAAGAAGCTACTTTAAAAATACTTCAACTCCTTCCCAAACTTGATAAAAGCTCAAGACTCCTCAATATCAACACACATCACTCACAAACGACCCCCTTCAAGTTTTCTTTTGGGAATATTTTCTTCTCTTGTTGAAAAACAAAGTCTAGTTTACAGTCAGAAAGTCGTTCAGTTGTTACAAAAAAAAAGGAAGAAGAAAACTTTGTTTACTTGCTGCTCGTGACTTTAAATAATTTGTAGCATGATGTGATGTGATGTGAAAATGTTTATCGAAGCTAGACTGCGAACATTGCTTAATTGTGATGATTTTGTGGGTCTAAAACGACCCTCCTGGCTACGCGCCTGCTTAGTGTGTTTTGCACTTTTTTGGCTGCGCAAACTGCCATGACTTTAAGCAGTTGTTGTTTTTTTTTTTTGCTGCGCAAGCTTAAATTAAGCATAAAAATAATAAACTGCACAATAAATTATATGACTGTTCTGATTGACAGTCGGCAAAACACTGCAATGTATGGATGGTTAATGGGTACAGAGTCATGAGAGTTGCACTTAAAACGTCCAAAATCATGATTGACATAAGATTGTTGAAGAATCGACATCAAAAACCATCAATAATCAAGTTCAAGCTACAGACGACATAGAACAGCCGAAAATAATGGAATAAAGCCGACATAAAGCTAGCATTGAACCAAATTCAAGTCCCTCACCAGCCAAATGCAACTATTCTAAGCATTGTGACATTCGAGAGACCAAAGCCATGTCATACAAGCTACATATACCCAGATTAGTCAGTAAATCACTTTCCTTGATCCAATTATGTCATCTTAAACCACAAAAATCTGAAATTAATCACTTGACTTTGATTCTTGACACGACTAAATTAAGATTCACCAAGAAGCAGACTCTGCTACTAACATGTGGATATAAATTAACACCAATCTCATTTTACACGCGCTGATTGAATAAATATGAGCCTCATAATGAGCTAATCAGTGGCTAAATATTTACATTATTGTTTGCTGTGCGCGACTTTAATTTGAGTTTTTTTTTGCACTTTTAAACCACATGATTCCTGCCATAAATCGATACTTTGAGCACATGTAGAATTACATAAAATAAATCAATGATTCAATGACTTATGTGGAGGTTCACGTACATACTCATACAAGCCATGTGTTCAGTTCTTATCGCATATTCTTCTTTTTAATCATGTGAAACACGTGATGTGTGTAAAGGTAAAGTCATTGTCATGGTTTGAAACTAGTTTTGTAGTCAAATGTTGAAGAATTGATAGGTCTTTAATGTGTGTCAAAAGTGGTGTGCTGTGTACGATTTTAGCGACTCATAGATAAAAGTCATAAACTAAACACAATTCTAGCCAGATTTGGTCAATAATCGTGATTTGCTCACGGTTTGAGTCAATTTTAGTCAAAAGTCGTACGTTTCTCACAGTTCTAGTCAATTTTGGTCATTAGTCGTATTCTGCTCACGGTTGAAGTCATTTGTGGTCAAAAGTCGTACGTTGCTCACGATTTAAGTAATGCTCGGTCAATAGTCGTACGCTGTTCACGGTTCTAGTCAATTTTAGTCATTAGTCGTATTCTGCTCACGGTTGAAGTCATTTGTGGTCACTAGTCGTACGCTGCTCACGATTTAAGTAAAGTTCGGTCACTAGTCGTACGCTGCTCACGATTTAAGTAAAGTTCGGTCAATAGTCGTACGCTGCTCACGGTTCTAGTAAATTTTGGTCAAAAGTCGTATGATTCTCACAGCTCTTGCCATTTTTGGGAGCCCGCAGACCTTAAGCTGCCCCATTAGCCACCCGAAACACCAAACTTACCCAAACCTTTTACTTCTAATTCCAGCAACTCACATGCCAATCGAAGTGGATGTAACAAATGGAGACAATATTAAATCAGTTTTAGAAGAAGCAATCAATAGATACAAAAGACCACCATCTACAATCGTCAACTGTGCTGGAATCACTCGTGATGCATTCATTCTCAAGATGGAGGACAGTGACTTTGACTTGGTCTTGAATGTTAACTTAAAGGTGAGGAACTGGCTGCAAATTATGATGATATAATCTAAGAATCTATTATTTTAGGGTACATATCTAGTCATGAAGCATGCAGCTCAACGAATGATCGATTACAAGCTTGGTGGATCAATGATTAACATCTCAAGTGTCACAGCACGTATGGGCAACATGGGACAATGTAATTATGCTCCATCAAAGGCAGCTGTTGACTGTTTATCACGTGTTGCATCAAAGGAATTTGCCAGGTATGGCATTCGAGTCAATACAGTCGTTCCAGGCTTCATCAATACTCCAATGACTCACACCGTACCCGATAAAGTTAAAGACATGATTACAGCGAATGTTGCTTTAAGACGATTTGGGGAACCAGAAGAAATTAGTGATACAATTGCATTTTTGGCATCCGACAAGAGTGAATACATAACTGGAACATCAATTGAAGTGTCTGGTGGATTGGCTTAAAAGGAAGCTTTAATTATTTTTTTTATGTTCAATGGCAATGCATCAAAGTGCTTCATACTTTACCTCAATATATTGAAACTTTTTCTTCTACTCATGCATTTAGTGGATGTAAATTTACTTTAGCATTTAATTAATGGCCATGAATGGATAGTCAGGCAGGAATTAACAAGATGTTCAATTTTTTTAGCTAAGGGGGATAACAACTTGGTGAGAAAAATTTTCTCAAACAATTTTCATTTTCTGGATTGTTTTGGAATTGTTGGAAAATTTTGAACCTTTTCTTTAAAAAAATATTTCCCATCAAGTTGTTACCCCCCTGAATTTTTTTTAATATATTTTTTATGTGCAAAAATAGCAAATTTATATTTTAAATAACGCAGATTTCAAATCAATATTTTTTTTTTATATTAAACTCGATATGCAATTTTAAACGATATTAATGATTATGAGCAAGATGCAGAATAAGAGAGGATTTTTTGAATGAAGATGCTATACAGATATGAATTATATAATAAAGATATTTTATGAATATGATAATAAAAATGAAACAGAACGGTTCAGTAAGAATTTACATGATAAGTAGTTTTTTTCAATGTTTTTATTTGAATTTTTGAATTTTTTCTAGGTGGGGTTGACTATAAATGATGTCAAACATAAAATGAGACTTCTTGACTCTTCATTCGATTATATTCTATTGCCTTAGCCTTTAACTAGCTTACACACTCACTTAACTAGCTACTCAGTCACTCCGTCACTCTACCATCTTCCATCAACCATTCCAAAGCTTTGTAAGCGCTCTGAGTTAACTTAAGCCAGTGGTGGACAACCTTTTTGTGCCATGGCACACATTAACGGTAAGTCATGACCGAAAACGCACACGACATACGATTCGTGGGATTTCTCGATTTTTTCACTTGTGTGTCGCGGCACATGGGTTGGTTATAACTGACCTAGACCAGTGTTGGCAAACCTATGTTCCGCGGCAAATCCATGTGCCGTGAAATTCCACAAATTGCGTCCCGTGTGCGGTCATGGCTTATCATCAATGTGTTCCTCGGCACAAAAAAGGTTGCCCACCACTGAACCTAGATCTGCTTGTCCATCCAAACTTAATACTAGTTCCATATCTTCCTCATAAAACAAACAATTCCAACTAAAACTAATAAAAATCCAGCATTAACTCCAGAATTAGTCATCCTACTTCCATTACACAAACTTGATGAACAAGTACAGTAAGAAAGTATTGGATGACTACTCATAGGCCACGAGCATTGATTCTCGACGTCAACATTTAACTTATTAACAAGAATTCTTGATATTGAATCCACTTCATTGATAGCTTTCAAGTTTGTGAATCCGCAATTTCTAGACGTTATCAATTCATCATTGCTGATTATTTCAGTTTTTGTGCAGTATGACATCAAGTCTTTCCTATCGACTGTTTTAAGAAGGTCAATATACTCCGGTAGGAGGATAAGTTGGATCATCACAGTCAATTATTAATTTTGTTGCCGATGATTTGTCGAATAAATCATTGCATTCTGTGGATGTTGAGCTGTCACATTTGTAGCAATGAACTGCTTCAGATGCTGGAAATAGGATAGAATATGTTTGGTTTGGATTACGTTACTTTAGTTCAATTTTTTTTAAAGTAAGCTATAAGATACACTAGAGCAGAGTTGGACAATCGATGAGCCACGGCACAACTTTTGTAGTAAGCCACGACCGAAGCTGCACAAGTCATATGATTTATGGGATTAATGAAAAAAATTGTCGCGGCACATGGGTTGACCAGCACTGCATTAGAGCTTCTATGAATGGTTCGTTCATAAATGATGTCTAACATGCGCGTAGCCAGGGGGTTGATTTGAACAGAAGTAAACAGAAATTTCTTCATTTTTCTAGGGTTTTTATGAAAAAAATCCTAAAATCACTGCCTAATTTTTACATTCAAACAGGGGCGTAGCCAGGAATCTGAAGAGGGGGGGGGGGCAATATTTTTTTTTGTATGGAAAAATTTAAGGGGGGGGATTTTTGTGATTTTTTCATAAAAAACCTAGCAAAATAAATAAATTTCTGTTTACGTTGGGAGATTTGTCCCCCAAATCCTTCTCCTGGCTACGCGCCTGCATACAAAAAAATGTTTCCCCCCCCCCCTGATTGCTGGCCCTGATGTCTAATTTTAAGGGAAGACAAGTTTCAGACTTTTAATGACTAAAGATTAATTTTTGAATAAAATTCGTAATTAAATGAACGATTTAATTCTTAGAATTTTTACGTCACTTCTGAATGACCCCCTCAGTACTCTGAAGTTCCCTAAACCTCAAACCATAAAAAAGCAATCAAAAAGAAAAATTCAATTAAATTCCACACATCTGTAAACAATCTAACTGATCACATAAAAGCTTGACGACCTTCATTAATCTATAAAGTCTCACTTCACGTTCTTAATTATTCAATTGCTGTACTTTTGATGTCGGCAAAAAAAAATGCAGTAATAAATGGCTAATTATTCTAGTCATGTTGTGTAATTAAATTTTAATTTTGAATAATTTATTGTGTGAAATAATTTTATGTGACGTATTTTGAGCTGATTGATTGAGATTTGGGGGTTTAGGGGAGGCGCGTAGCCAGAAGGGTCTTGCCCCTCCCCATTAAGCGCAGAAAATCACGGTTAAAAATGATTAAGAGGGGAACATGACCCTCTTGGCTACGCGCCTGGCTCAGAAGACTTAATTTTAAGTTTAACTTGTCTTTATAGTCGAAAGTTTGCATTGGGATATAGAAAATTCAATTAGAAGTCGTTCTCATATGATGTCCTAGATTTAAGGGGAGTAGAAGGTCTAGGATTTTGTGACACAGTTTGACGGGGAGGGAAGGGGGTCTGGAAATTTTTGACATCCAATTTTGCGATTTTTTATCGTGAAAACATTGATTGGCATCACAAATGAAGTGGGGGGTACTGCTATTTGTGACAGTTTTGTGGCAGTTTGGTCCTATTAATGGACGTCATAAGTGAATGACCCCTCATTTCACTTACTCTTGATGAAAATTGACATTATTAATAGGAAAACTAGTTTAAATTTCATTATTTTCACACTTTTTAGCACATTAATTGGATTATTGCCCAACATTTTGAAAAAAAAGTTAAAAATTTGTCTCAAAACTACAGCTAAGCTCTAAACACGACTCAAAATATCAACAATTCAAGCTATATTGAGAGATAAGTGAGAGAATCACAGTAAAAAAATCAAATTTCTTATCAGTCAATAAATATTTATTTGAACATCGAGTTTAATCTCTCAAAAGTCACAGCAAATACAGCACAAATAATCATCCAGAACCCCTGACTCGACAGAGTTCGACTTCCATTACAATAATCTTCATCGCACGCACAATTCCAAAGTTTAATATTTTCACTTCCGAATCGTCTGACGCATCTTTCCTGCTCATTAGCACGACCATGATAAAATCCACAATCGCGGATTATTCGAACAGTTTCGTCCACAATTTGGATATTTTTTCGACAAAATGTTTTGGAGTCTGTAAGATTGATGTGCCTTCTTTCAGCTTCTTCTGTGCAATTTACGACATTTCTGACAAAAAAGTGAGATCTGAATGGATCGCCGCAACTTGGGTTGATGTAGCTGTTGCATTGGTAGCAGGAGGTGCTTGTTGTGTCTAAATATAAAGCTTTACAGCATAGAAAACTTAAATAATACCAAAAAATACTCACTTTTTATCAAATATATGAAAATAATGAGAGGCACGACCAATAAAATATTTTGATTCATTTTTAATATTTTTTGCTAATAAACCAAAACACTGAGTCAGCTGATTGCTAAAATCTTAATCTAATCTAGTCCTAATTTACCACGTGAATTTTTAAATTATTGATAGTAAAAAAATGTATGAAAATACACTTTAAGTGGATATGCGAGCGGCTGAGTCAATACTAAAAAATTGAACGGCAAAATAATTTTTTGAGGATAGAATCGGAAAGTGAATTTTAATGCAGGGGTGCTCAACCAGTTTTCAACTCTTGCTATGAAATCGACAAGTCAGGAAGACAGGTTTTTGTGCCATAGGAAGCCTGTGGAACATTTGGAATCATTATTTTAGTGGTCAGTTTCTTAAGCTTCTTGAACAGCATCATATGAACGCCTAGGAACTGGCTCCTGATAAACCCTCGGAGGGGCTTTAGTGTTTTGATGTTAGCTTTAACGAAGTCAAGGGATTTTTTTGTCAAAAAACTCTGGTAAATAAGAGAATTTTTAAAAATGGGGGTTGGGGTCGCAAAACCTTTGACCTTAACACACCCCTGAAAGTTGGATTAGATTAGGATCTAGAGAATCAAGTCAAATGAAGATCAAAGATGCGAAACTGATCAAAAATGATCAATTATTATCAAAAATGATCAAAATTTAATTTACCAGTTCCATACCCTTGATGAAGATAAAGGAACAAGTAAGCAAGTAAGAAATCTGTGGCCAAGGGCTTGGCTCGGCTGTGGACTAGGAATCTAACCCTCTATCACTCTCCTAAATACATCCATTTCCTTAATCCTAGTCTTGGTTTCTAGGTCTGCTCGGGGCACTCTAAGGTAGAAATTAATTTCGAGGTCTTAAAATATGGGATGTAAATAAAATCAATCTGAGTATAGGGAAGGGGACCCTGGCCCTGGATACTCATAGAAACTGGGTCCAGGATTGAAAATTCATTTTCTACCAAAACTATTAACTTTATTTATTTTATCAATAATACAAAATCTAAAAAGATTTCTATGACATTAAAAAGGTTAAGCAGCACTGCATGCTACAATAAATCTTATCACACACAACTTCTGATTGCGTCACTTTTGATCATAGCCTCGTTGAGTGATATGCCGAAGCAATGTGATTATATGATTTAGTAATTATTGATGGGTTTGCTGAAAAACACTAATTAATGCTGAATGTTCATTATCAAGTGATACATTGGTGAACAGTTTGTGGTTTGAAAGGATAGTAAAAATTCATGCGTGACTCAAACGTGCTTTTAGACTTGTTAAATGAAGGTAGATTTATGAGGAGGTGCTGGTGCGGACAAGGGGAGTTTTTGGGATCAAAACTTTTGAGTTCGGGGAAATGAGTAAAAACAATAAAAGTTGCCAGGAGGTGTTTGACCTCAACTTCCCCCACTCAACCCCTGATTTTGAAAAAATTTCTTCAATTTCGCATCGTCTTTTAGACAAAAGACTCGCAAAAAGTTCTCGTCGACCGAAATTTTGTACCTTCCCCCTCAATCCCCCCTTTTAAAATGATTCAGTCTATTTAAAAATCAAACTTCAAAAATAAAATCAATTTAATTTTGTAATGTAAAATAAATAATTTTATTACACCAAAAAAACATCAAAAAATTTGCAAACCAACAAAAAGAATTAAATTTAACAAAAAGTATCAAAGATCCCTAAACAATAACTTTATTACTGAATTCAGCTTCAAGGTCTCCATTAGATCCATTAGTTCCATTACTTTCATTTTCCTCAACTTGCTCCTCAAATTGATTTGCATTTTCCTCATTCTCATCCAATGGCTTTGTTATCACAACTGAATAAGTCAACTTCTTACTTTTAAAGTAGCTGTAGCTGTTGTCGAACACGACTGTGTCTGAAAATGGAACCAAAGTAATCAAATTGTAGTTAAAAAAAAAGATATAAAAAACATAAAAAAATTTTAAAATAAAAAAAAAAACAAAAAATAAAATTTTTCCCAACTTGCATTGACCGGGAATCGAACCCGGATCTATTGCTTGGAAGGCAACAATGCTGACCTTTACACCATCAATGCTCAACATTTGATATTTTATGATCGACAGAATTATTTTAATGATCACAAGTTGAGCATTTTTTTGGAGATCAATTTCTATTTTGAATTAATTTGATTGAATTTTGAAAATTAATAAAATTGTAAGTTTTTGAATTTTGAGGCAGTCGAGCTTAGTAATATTGAGAGCTGATGTTAACTTTTTAGGAGAGACGATAGAGAACAACAAAACAAGAAGAAGAAGAAGATGAATGAAATTGGGAACAGTTTTAAAAACAATCATTTGAGATGATGACTGAACAGATGGTTTGGACCAAGGGAGGAGCATCATGGGTTCGGATTTCGAAGGATACACTGAAGATTATGGCTTATATCACGATTCTTCGGCTAAGATACCTCCAGTAGAAGGTTGTCCATCGGTTTTTGCCAATTTTTGGATCAAAAGCGGGACGTGCTCTGAAAAAGCGGAACAGACCAAATTTTTAAACATTTCCAAAGAAAATTGATTTAAAAATCGGGGCTTCGAGGAGTGTTTTGTGGAGACTCTGTCCAGAAATGCGTGATTGTCTCGCTAAAAAGTGCAAAGTTGTACAGTCTATCCAACAGTCTTAGAAACCAGATCCCGATGTTAACAGAACTCCTTAAGTATCTATAAATTATTTAATAATTGAACAACTTACATCGACAATTCTTTTGACAACTTATGCAGCCCGACTCTTCAGTTTCATGTGATGTCGTTCGCTTCAGATCGACTTCACTGAATTTCTCACCAGTCGTTAAATTCACAGCTAAAATTCCAAACTTGATGTCATGAGATTCGGTCGTAAAATCCCATCTAAAACATGAACCAATGAGTCATTATTATCCTATCATGCTAGACCCCCTACCTCCCATCTCCATCCCCCCTCCCCTCCCTCCCTCCCCTCCCTCCCTCCCCTTCTCTACCCCTTCCCTACCCTTTCCCTACCCTTTCCCTACCCTTTCCCTACCCTTTCCCTACCCTTTCCCTACCCTTTCCCTACCCTTTCCCTACCCTTTCCCTACCCCTTCCCCACCCATCCCCCTCCCTTCCCCCCGCCCTCCCTCTTCTCCACCCCTCCCCCCTTCTTACTAAACTTACTTAAGTATCATGTCACTTTCAGTCACATCAAAATTCAGCTTCAGCTTTGATCCTTTCTTAACAATTGTGTTCTTATAAGTTGATGCATTGTTGTAAGTTGTTTCCTCGCCAGATCTGTACAGTTCCTGTGGGACTTTACCTCCCCAGCATATCTTTTTCAAGCATTTTGGATTTCCATCAGGATCAGTCATTTCACCGCCATAATATTTTGGTAAAACTGAAGGATCAATTCGTTCAAAAATAGCTGGCAACCATTTTGACTGATTGCTGTTGTACAAATTAATTTTTGACAGCGTATATTCGTCCAGGAACTGCTTGACTATGTTGAAGAAGAACGAGAAGATTGTTGGTGCTGTGGATGATAAAATAAATCAGAGTCTCAGTCCAACTCTTGACGTCAATTAATCAGTTCTACTCACCATTAATGACGTAACAAAACTTGAGAATTTCTGGAAAATTATTTGTGTAAATTTGAATTAATTCGATAATTGCTTCAATCGCTGGCTTGTAAAGGTATTGACGTAATGTAAAACCATCCATGTCAAAAATTGCAACAAATTTTCGAGCTTCTGGTCCATGTATTTTGCTTTGTTCGTAAGCTTTGTTCATAAAGTCTGAAATTTAATTAAAGAATCATGAAAAATGAGCCAAAACTGAGCAATAATCCCCAAACTTACCTTCAGCTAGCCTCAAAATGTATTTGATGACTTCCTGTTTGGATGAAGCATGAAACAGTCCATAAGCGTCGGTTCCTTTGAATGGAATGATTATCACAATTGAGCCTTCTTTATCGCATCCTGTTGTTCCGTACGGAATTCCATTAAGTAAGACTTCTGGGACATCCCAGCTTTGTAGCTCATCAACTTTGTTCTTTTGGCGGAATTTCATCGACTGGAAAAAGTTGGTGAAAATGTTTAAAAAGTTTAAAATGTTGAAAATGTTGAAAAAGTTGAAAATGTTGAAAATGTTGAAAATGTCGAAAAAGTTAAAAAAGTGGAAAATGTTGAAAATGTTGAAAATGTTGAAAATGTTGAAAGTGTTGAAAATGTTGAAAATGTTGAAAATGTTGAAAATGTTGAAAATGTTGAAAAAGGTTTAAAAAAATGTTAAAAATGTTGAAAAAGTTGAAAAAGTTGAAAATGTTGAGGATGAAAATGTTGAAAATGTTGAAAATGTTGAAAATGTTGAAAATGTTGAAAATGTTGAAAATGTTGAAAATGTTGAAAGTGTTGAAAATGTTGAAAGTGTTTAAAATGTTGAAAATGTTAAAAAAGTTGAAAAAGTTGAAAAAGTTGAAAAAGGTTTAAAAAAATGTTAAAAATGTTGAAAAATTTGAAAATTTTGAAAATGAAAATGTTGAAAATGTTAAAAATGTTGAAAATGTTGAAAGTGTTGAAAATGTTGAAAGTGTTTAAAATGTTGAAAATGTTAAAAAAGTTGAAATGAAAATGTTGAAAGTGTTGAAAATGTTGAAAAAGTTGAAAAAGTTGAAAAAGTTGAAAAAGGTTTAAAAAAATGTTAAAAATGTTGAAAAATTTGAAAAAGTTGAAAATGAAAATGTTGAAAATGTTGAAAGTGTTGAAAATGTTGAAAATGTTGAAAAAATTGAGAAAGTTGAAAAGTTGAAAAGGTTGAAAAAGTTGAAAAAGTTGAAAAGGTGAAAAAGTTGAAAAAGTTGAAAACTTAAATTCTCACCTCACACAACATTTTCTCTGCATTTTCCAAATTCCACTGCCTAGCACGAAGCCATCTGACCAAAAAGATGTCATCATGTTCAGGAAGGTAGAGAAGATCAGTCACAGCTTCTCGAAACTGGAAGGAAAAATGTGAATTAATCGTCAAAAAGTAAATGAATGATTATTATTATCAGGCTCTTTATAAATAGCCTACAAGTGTAACTATGATTAACTCATTTAATGACTAAAGTTAATTAATGTTGAATTATTAACAGTTTAATTAATTAGCATTGCTGTTTAATTTCTTTATTAAATTAATTATCTAGGAAGTTTTATTGATTACAGAGAAGCAGCTAGATTGAAGACGTCTTTAAGATCCCAAAAAAGGGTTCAAAAAGACGGGCCGCTTGAAAGGTTTGTTTGAGCTTGTTTTTATATCTCAATAGCAAGATCCAGAGGCGTAGCTAGGAGGGGGGGGTGGGGGGGGGGCATAAATCAGCATGAAAAATTAAATTTAATGTATGAATAATGAATTAAATATTTAAACTTATGAAGAATGAATATAGATTTAAGGATACAAAATAACGGTTTTTAATTTTTAAAAATAGCTCCCCCCCCCTTAAAAATTTTCTGGCTACGCTCCTGGCAAGATCCCTTCCTGGCTACACCTCCATTAAGTAACACCCAACTTAAACTCATTCAAAATGTTTTTTAAAAACTGCTCGAAAAATCACTTCTCATTAGAATAATTCTAAACTGATTACTTTCTACAATTTAACAACAATTTTATAAACATATAACTAATTTTAAGAATTGAGATACAAACACGTTTCACTGTTTTTGTTCTAGATCTAAATTACTCAGTCAATTGCGTCTGTTTTGCATTCATAAATTCCAATTAAGTTGTTTTATTTTCTAGAAAAAAAACTGTGATTATTTAAGTAGAATCTTACGTTGTGTCACTATTTTGACGTCTAGAAGCAATAGCTACATCTTGTAAAGTAATTTTAAAGCTACAGACTCCAATTAGAAGGACAAAAGTTGCTATGATATGCTTTTGCATCCAACAAAGATGTAAATGAATCTTAAAACTATAATCTTGAAGCTATTCAACCTTAGGAACTCAAACTAGAACCAATTAAACCTAGTTACACTCTCAATCATGCAAACATAGCACGAAGCACCTCCTCTACATCTCAAATCCGCCCTCAAATCATTCAAATCATCAAAAATCCATCAAATCTACAGTTCAAAAGTCATTCAACAATTTATCTTAACTTCCACAACAAATCAATTAAAATCCAAACAGCCTTTTTACAGATCATTAAGTAATTTACGTGTCTAGTTCTGCTTCCGCGAATTTTCTCTCATTTTTCTCTCAATGTTTGCCGGTCTGAGAGCAAAAAACATTAAAAATCAGCACCGACCTGCTCAATAAATTAAGTTTTGTTGTTGTTTTATTGACTCACAAATTGCACGATGTTAAGTTAAAGGAGATAAAAATCGGTACTTTTGTTGCCTGGTTGTTAATAATTTCTAGCATTTAGATTGTGAATTAATGATTAATGATAGCTGAAAACTTGCTGATTGACCTTCGACCGGGACTTTTCTGTTGATGAATTTTAATTTGAATGATTTTTGTGAATTTTTATGATCTTTTTTTGGTGAGGTAAGATTTTAGTAGATTTAAGGACGATTGTGAGGCTAAATGTGCAGTTTAATATTAATTAAATGTTTTTAAATTTAGAGTTTACTTGTTTAGCAGTTTTTGCATTTAAACAATTACCAAACATTTTAATGTGAATTAAACTCTTCTAGCATTAGGTAGCTAAAATTTTGAGCAAGGAGAAGGGTGGAGGGGGGTTCTGGATCATAGAATAACCTTCCTGAGCTGACACCTCTTTCCTTAACCACTTTCTACACCCATCAAATTTAAAATTGACATAAAGCATGTCGAATGGTGAAACCAAAGAAATTCCATTCAAACAAATCATTTTTACATGAATTCAGGGATTAAGGTTCTCAAATTCGAAGAAATTCTAATAAACACAAAAAGCGAATGACCCGATAAATCTGACTGACGCAAGTCAAACAGAAATAATTGATCTTGTCCGTCCTCAGACGCAAGCAAAAAGAAAAGAGTTGAGTACATTTTTGTGGACTTTCAGCTTCAATTGTTATTGGATTTAATGAGATTAGCTTTATATTTAAATTATTATAATAATTGCACAAACCTTTTCAAGCTTTATCTTCTCATCGTCCTTGAGATTTAGTGAATTTTGGTTTATTGCAGACATTGCTTGATTTTTATTTTTGGGTTGTGATGGAAAATTGATTTGAAGATTTTTTTGATTTTTTTTATAGTTTTTGATTATTTTTTTTAATATTGTTTATTTTTTTGATTTTTTTAATTTTTTAAAATTTTTGATTTTCTTGAATTTTTTAAACTAATTTAATATTTTTTTTGTTTTTCTAATGTTTAATTTTTTTATACTAATTTGATTTTTCTGAATTTTATAAAAAAAACTTTTTTTTTATTTGAACTTTTTGAACCTTTTGAATTGTTTTATTTTTTAGATTATTTTTAAGTTTTTGAATTTTTCGAATTTTTTGAATTGTTTGGATTTTTTGTATTTTTTTAAATTTTTAAACTTTTCTAATTTTTTGAATTTTTTAAACTTATTAAAGTTTTGAAACTTTTCGAACTTTTTAAATTTTTATTTTCACTTTCAAAATTATTTGTTTTAATTTTTTAGATTTTTTTTCACACTCGTTTATTTGTTTTGGTTTTAAAGATTTTTAGTCACAAAGAACTGTCAAGTTAGCAACTCAAAAACTGAAAGTTCCACAAATAATTCAAATTCAAAATGTTTAAACTGATTTTTCAAACCAAATATTGACTACGATTAAGTTTTTGAAAACAAAAAGTTTCTTAAAATTTCACTTTTTTGCACTTTTTTAAAATATAATTTGCAATCAACTGTTTTCAATTTTATCTACAATCAAATAATATTTTTAACTTTTTATCTAATCAAAATTTGATAAAAAATGAATCAAAAAAATTCGCAATAAAAATTCCTCAATTAATTCTTAGTAAAAATATTAAATTACAAAATGTCAAGTTGAACCGCGCAATTCGCAAGGATTTTCACTGACTCGATCTCAATAGCCACAACTGTTCCAATTGAACGATGAATTGAAACTGAAAATTGTTACTGAATTTATTTCACCTGCATCAATAGAACATTTTTCATTTCAGAGCATTGCAGGAACAGCAACAAAAAAAAATTAAATAATTTATTGATGCTCATTAGAACAGCAAATTAGAGAAGGAGAGAGCAATTGTTAATTATTGTTGTAGGAATTAATTGAGCAACTGAACTCGGAGATGAACTTTTTGGTGTTTTGAGATATTAAAGGTGCTTGGGAATTTAATGTGGACTTAATAATTAGTACTTACACCTTGCAGCTCTTGTTATCTATAAATAAAATTTAATCAATCTTCAGGAAGTGACCTTGAACTAATTTAAGTGTTGAACTGCTGCACTTTTTGTGATTTTTCATTTTAACTTGTCTGAGAGGTCATTTTTAATGGTGTCAAAGGCTCCAGCTGCTCAAGAACCAAGAACCAAGAACCAAAAACCAAGAACCAAGAACTAAAAACCAAAGACCAAGAACCAAGAACCAAGAACCAAAAACCAAGAACCAAGAACTAAAAACCAAAGACCAAGAACCAAAAACCAAGAACCAAGAACCAAGAACCAAGAACCAAGAACCAAGAACCTAGAACCAATAACCAAGAATTTAGAACCAAGAACCAAGAATCAAGAACCAAGAACCAAGAACCAAGAACCATGAACCAAGAACCAAGAACCAAGAACCAAGAACCATGAACCAAGAACCAAGAACCAAGACACAAGAACCAAGGACCAAGAACCAAGAACCAAGAACCAAGAACCAAAAACCAAGAACCAAGAAACGAGAACCAAGAAACGAGAACCAAGAACCAAAAACCAAGAACCAAGAACCAAGAACAAAAACCAAGAACCAAAAACCAAGAACCAAGAACCAAGAACCAAGAACCAAAGACCAAGAACCAAGAACCATGAACCAAGAACCAAGAACCAAGATCCAAGAACCAAGAACTAGAACCAAGAACCAAGAACCAAGACACAAGAACCAAGAACCAAGAACCAAGAACCAAGAACCAAGAACCAAGAACCAAGAACCAAGAACCAAGAACCAAGAACCAAAAACCAAAAACCAAAAACCAAAAACCAAGAACCAAGAACCAAGAACCAAGAACAAAAACCAAGAACCAAAAACCAAGAACCAAGAACCATGAACCAAAAACCAAGAACCAAAAACCAAGAACCCAGAACCAAGAACCAAAGACCAAGAACCAAAAACCAAGAACCAAAAACCAAGAACCAAAAACCAAAGAACCAAGAACCAAAAACCAAAGACCAAGAACCAAAAACCAAGAACCAAAAACCAAGAACCAAGAACCAAGAATTAAGAACCAATAATCAAGAACCAAGAACCAAAAACCAAAGACCAAAGACCAAGAACCAAGAACCAAAAACCAAAGACCAAGAAGCAAGAACCAAAAACCAAGAACCAAGAACCAAGAATTAAGAACCAAGAATCAAGAACCAAGAACCAAAAACCAAAGACCAAAGACCAAAGAACCAAGAAACAAAAACCAAAGACCAAAAACCAAAAACCAAGAACCAAAAACCAAGAACCAAGAATTAAGAACCAAGAATCAAGAACCAAGAACCAAAAACCAAAGACCAAAGACAAAGAACCAAGAACCAAAAACCAAAAACCAAAAACCAAAAACCAAGAACCAAAAACCAAGAACCAAGAACCAAGAACCAAGAACAAAAACCAAAAACCAAGAACCAAGAACCATGAACCAAAAACCAAGAACCAAAAACCAAGAACCCAGAACCAAGAACCAAAGACCAAGAACCAAAAACCAAGAACCAAAAACCAAGAACCAAAAACCAAAGAACCAAGAACCAAAAACCAAAGACCAAGAACCAAAAACCAAAAACCAAAAACCAAGAACCAAGAACCAAGAATTAAGAACCAATAATCAAGAACCAAGAACCAAAAACCAAAGACCAAAGACCAAGAACCAAGAACCAAAAACCAAAGACCAAGAACCAAGAACCAAGAACATCATAAACTGCATCCAATAAAAACACATCATTCGTCAAAAGATCGTTAAAAAATATTCAAATTTATTTTTTGCATCATAAACATCCAAAACAAAAACATCAACACATGCAAAACATCTGTTGACATTCAGCTCACACATGTTGATCAAGTTTATGAAGAAGAAACTTGAGAGCGAAAAAGAGAAAAAAAACATAAACAAAAAGAACAAGCCGAATTCAGTTGTGTTGTGAATTTCGAGATATTACGAAGTTCTAGTTCCTTTCCAAAACAATTTTTAAAGATTTTCAACCAATTTCAAGCAAAAATGTCGATCAATTATCAACTAATCGCCGAAGGATCGACAATTGCAGCAGTTTTAAGGAACGTCGAGATTCCAGAAACCTTAAGTTCAGTTGGATATGCACCAAGCTTCTATCAAAAAGGCACAGAAACAAAGTTGAAATTTGAAACTTGCATCATTTCATCAATTTCCGACTTTTTCTTCAAATCCAGCCCAAATGTCACTCAAATTGAAGTCAAAAACTCAATTATTGACCGAATTGATTTGAAATTTTTGAAAAAATTCACAAATTTGGAGGAATTTAGCTTCGTAAATTCGACTTTAAATGAATGTTCAGGCACAATTTTTGGAGGTTTGCGTGACTTTACACTGAAATTTGAGAAAGATGGAGCAACAAATGAGATTAAGTTGGCTAATGTGGACGGAAAGATTGACTTGAATGCTTTGGAACAAAAAGAAGAAGAGGACGTTGAAGGTCAATTTGGAATTATTTTTAATTAAGTTTTTTTGTTTATTTTATTTTAATTATTTTTGTAGATCAAGCATCTGGATCTGGTGTAGTTCCAAAGCCAAGCTTGAATGGCCGGCAAATTTTGGCTAGATCAGCTACTAAATTTCCAATTGCTGTTTGTCAGCCTGCTCATGCTTCTGGTATATCAAGCACACAAGGTCAAACATTTGGATCATCTGGATTAGCAGTAAGTCACAGTTGTTCAGCTCCTCCTCCTTCTTGGTTCTTGGTTCTTGGTTTTTGGATCTTGGTTCTTGGTTTTTGGTTCTTGGTTCTTGGTTCTCGGTTCTTGGTTCTTGGTTCTTGGTTCTTGGTTCTTGGTTCTTGATTCTTGATTCATGGTTCATGGTTCTTGGTTCTTGGTTTCTTGGTTCTTAGATCTTGGTTCTTGGTTCTTGGTTCTTGGTTCCTTGGTTCTTGGTTCTTGGTTCCTTGGTTCTTGGTTTCTTGGTTTCTTGGTTCTTGGTTCTTGGTTCTTGATTCTTGATTCTTGGTTCTTGGTTCATGGTTCATGGTTCTTGGTTCTTGGTTCTTGGTTTCTTGGTTCTTAGATCTTGGTTCTTGGTTCTTGGTTCCTTGGTTCTTGGTTCCTTGGTTCTTGGTTTCTTGGTTCTTGGTTCTTGGTTCTTAATTCTTGATTCTTGGTTCTTGGTTCATGGTTCATGGTTCATGGTTCTTGGTTCTTGGTTCTTGGTTTCTTGGTTCTTAGATCTTGTTTCTTGGTTCTTGGTTCTTGGTTCCTTGGTTCTTAGATCTTGGTTCTTGGTTCTTGGTTCTTGGTTCCTTGGTTCTTGGTTCTTGGTTCCTTGGTTCTTGGTTTCTTGGTTCTTGGTTCTTGGTTCTTGATTCTTGGTTCTTAGTTCCTGGTTCTTGGTTCATGGTTCATGGTTCTTGGTTCTTGGTTCTTGGTTTCTTGGTTCTTGGTGCTTGGTCCTTGATTATTGGTTCCATCAATTCTGTTTCTAACCAAAAGTTATCTTACTCTTTTCTAGAGTCAATCATTTAGTTATCAGCCATCAATATTCGGTTCAGTACAGCCTCCAATTACCTCAACAACCTTCGGAACTTCTTTGTTCAGCTCTCCAACATCATCAGACCAATCGACAGCTGCAAAACGATCCTGCGACCAAAATACTTCCAAAAATTTAGATCATCGAGCTCATTTGAAGGAAAAATACACAAAATCGCAGACAATTAATGCCAATTTGTCAAAGGATCTGGAAGTTTTGCGTGATCAAATCATGAAGCTTGAAGCTGAGAATAAAAAGTTGAAAGAATCTGGAATTTTGGCAGATTTAAAGAAAATCTTTCATGACGAAGCATTTAAAGACTTTACAGTCAATGTCAATAAGGAAAAATCGTTCAAGATTCACAAACTTTTGTTTGCTGCTCGCAGTTCCGTCATTGCTGACATGATCAGGAACAATCCAGAGGACTTTGAACTAAATCTTCAAGACATTCCACTTCCAATCTTTGAAGTTTTGCTGCATTTTATTTACAATGACTCAGCACCTGAGCATGAAGATGACAATTTAATTGCGACTTATGCTGCAGCTGGTCGATTAAACATTGTTGACTTGAAGAACTTAACAGCACAAAAGTTGATGGACAAAATTGATGAAAAAAATGCATTTCGAGTCCTGGAATTGAGCAACAAGTATGGCAATGATGAATTGAGATTGAAGGCATTCGAGGAAATCAAAAAAGCTTTGTCTGACTACAAATTGACTGACGAGTTCTCAAAGAAGCCTGAAAAGATTAAAAAACTATTGGAAATGAAGAAGAAGATGGACGAAGAATATGCAAGAATGCGGCAAGAGTTTGAAGACATTCAAGTTGTTAGTGATGATCAACAGGAGGCTGCAGAAGGTGGCAGTGATAGTTACGAAATTGTTGATTGAATCATTTTTTTATTAATTTTTTTTTATTTTTTTAAAATTCTCCAAAAATAAAGCTATAAATTTTCAATAAAAATTATGAAGTTTTTTTGTGACATTAGAGCGCATTTAATTTTAGTGGATTTTTGCCGCTCCCCTTGCATATTTTGCTGTTAGGAATCTATTATACTCCCAGGAGTGCTTCATAGTTTAGAGTCATGGAATATCACTTTAGCAGACGAGCATGCAATTGGTGTTTTTGAGAGAAGGATTTTCCAGAGGCATCTTTGGACCTAAGAATGAAGGAGATTTTTACAAGTGCAGGAGCAATGTGGAATTCTGTTTTTTACAGAAGCTAAAATCATTGATGATCATGATTCTGGCTTGGTGCTGGTTTTGATTTAAATCCAGCACCATGCTAGATACACACTAGCTTGGTTCCGAATTTCTGATTGATTAACAGACTTGTGCCATTCGGGTTGTAAAGAGTCATTCTCATTTTGGTGTATTTTTTGTAAAGACTGCTGTGCCAAATATGTTGGATATTTAATAATTGCAGGAACTGTAATTTTTATCGTGATTTCCGTGTCCCAAAATAGTTGAATTCAATTTAGTTTATTTAATGTTAATTTTTATTTTCTGTCATTTTTTAAGTCTCTTTAATGCAGTTTTTCTCAAACTTTACTCCATGGCTCCTAGATGAGTCAATAGTTGTTGCCAGTGTGGCGCGGTTAGATAATAAGATGATTTAAGCTTAAGAGTGTAAAAAGTTTGTTTTTTTATGAATTTTTTATGAACTAGCTCCAGTGGCTAGATTAAGGGGTTACTCAGGAGACCCGAAATTTGTCTTTAGTAACTTTTTTATATCTCATATTTTAGTGGTCCCTAGTCAACCCTAGTCGACCCTAATCGACCTTAGTCGACTATATTTGACCTTAGTCGACCCTAGTCGACTCTAGTCGACCTTAGTCGTCCCTGGTCGACCCTAGTCGACACTAGTCGACCCTGGTCGACCTAATCGACCCTAATCGACCTGGTCTACCCAAGTTAAACTTACTCGAGCCCAGTTAAACATTTTTTATTGAGCTACAAAACATTTCATTAAATTCAGACACAAAACTGTTAATTAAAGGCTGTCCATTTTTCGGACATGCCTTAATCAAACTATTGTACTCCATCGACTGTACAGCAATAAAGTCAACAAAAATTTCAGGATTTTTCAGCCTCAACAAGTTAAACTCATAGCTATAAACTATTAAGATCCTCTCGACAGGTCCTTCGATGTCTGTGCTGGTCACAAAAAATGTGTATGCTTCACCTGCTTCAAATTTTGTTTCCTTTTCATTCAAGTTGATTCTTTCGCTGGTTTTGTTGCCTTTTGAAATTAATTTGATGCTCAAAGTTCCAACATCGCCAGCATGGACTGAGCTATTTGCCATTTTTATGGTGATTTTGTTGTGAATCTTGCAGAATGGTGCTGACGAAGCTGTAAGGAGGTAAATTGGCTTCATTGGTGATTGATGAGTTGTGTTGAGCTGATTGAAGCTTGATTGACTATGGAATCCAAATTTGACACAAGCATGTCCATCTTCATTACAGCTGCTGCAAGTTCCTTTCAGGAAATCTTCGTAACTTTCACAGGAAATAGCCATAAATGGACATTTTGTGTTGATGCTCTCTGTAAACAGTTCAACAGCATTTTTATGGTTGCAGGTTCCATCAAAGTACTGTCCTCTACAAACTGGCTGATCTCGTCCACCATTTGGATAAAAGTCAACATGACCAATTTGTTGCTTCAATCCAAAGCTTTTCTCTTGAAATGTCGCAGAGTCTGTGTGAAGGATGTCCACAAATTGAGCATCTGATGTGTCAAGTCTGACAATTGGATGTGTGAACTAGATTAATGTGATTAGAATTTAAGTATTTTGTAGGTTATTTTGGATTTTTTACCTCAAAGTAGGGTTTTGCTGGATCTAGACCTAAAATAATACAAAATTGAGCATAAATGCATGTCAATTAGTGGTTGTTGAGGTTCCTTACCTGTGATTCGACCAACTTTCATCCCAAAATCCCTTTGTGTAAAGTAACCAGCATATCCACTGACATGTGAACCTAAAATACAACAAAATCAGCAACGGCAAATTCTTAATTTTACTTCTCATACCCAAGCTATGTCCAATCAAATGAAATTTATCAAGATTGTCCATTTCTAGCTCCAGTGCAATTCCCATAATGACATGAGCCACGACAGCACCAACAACCCGAATATTGGCAACAGCTTGATAATATGGCGGTGCTGAACCACCTCTCCAGTCTACAATAATAACTGTAGCTTGATTGTCGTAGTTGAGGATCTCATTCATCATGTTAATCAGCCATTTTGCATTGCCTAATTCTAAGAATCCGTGAGCGATGAAATAAATCTTGTGGTCTTTGTTGATTTTTAAGGATGTGATTGTTGATGGGTCGTTGATGTCTATTAAGGTTGGGGTTGTGCGGGTTGAGTTGGTGAAAGCTGGGAATTTTACTTTGAGGATTGATGGACTGAATGGGCTTTGTGGAAGATTTAAAGAAAATCAAAAAAAAAATGAAAAATTCAAAAAAATTCAAAAAATTCAAGAAAATTCAAAAAATTCAAAAAATTCAAAAAATTCAAAAAAATTCAAAAAATATACAAAAAATTCAAAAAATTCAAAAAAAGTCAAAAAACTCAAAAAAATTCAAAAAAAATTCAAAAAATCAAAAAAATTCAAAAAGTTCAAAAAAATTCAAAAAATTCAAAAAAAATCAAAAAATTCAAAAAACTCAAAAAAATTCAAAACAATTCAAAACAATTCAAAAAATTCAAAAAAAATTCAAAATATTCAAAAAAATTCAAAAAAATTCAAAAAAATTCAAAAAATTCAAAAAAAATTCAAAAAATTCAAAAAAAATTCAAAAAATTCAAAAAAATTCAAAAAGTTCAAAAAATTCAAAAAAATAAAAAAATTCAAAAAAAATCAAAAAAATGAAAGTTTGAAGAAAAAAATTTAAATTTCATTTACTAAACGCTGTGCGCCCTCTGATCCGAATTCCAAGGATAGTCAACAGGAAAGCATCCATAAATTCCGTAGCATCTCTCAAAATACCCGACGTCAGCTACATTTTCAGCTTCTTTATAAATATCATTAAGATTATACGCAGGTTGAGTCTCATTTTGTGTCACTGCATCGTCAGCAGAACTTAATGAATTTAGAGCGATGATGAAACTGAGGATTGTGCTAAGCTGTTGATGCATGTCTGTGCTAAGATGGAAATTTGTGGATTTTGATATAGAATTTGTCACAAACTTAGGATCTATGGTGACAGGACGTACTGTATGGCTGTAAAAACTAGTAAATTTGACACAAAAGTTCACTAAATACTCAATTAAGTTCCGATCCAGTCGCGATAACAATTGTTACTAACTTGAATCTCATTTATTTAATAAAAATAATCAATCACAAAATAAGTAATAATCAGCATAAAAAAATCAGAGCTACGAAACAGTTTTTAATGTTTCCCAGTCAGAAAATTCATATTCATATCCGCCAGATGAGACAAAGCATCGATTTCGTTCTAATTTACCTGGTAAATAATATCCATTGACTTTTGATCTGCAAATCAACATATTTCGACTTTGAACTCCATATATTAGTGATCGACCGTCACTTGCGTTCGTCCAGATGTAGTGCTTGTAAGCTAGAACCTAAAATTGTCAAAAATTGAGCCTCCTGACTACCAGACTGTCATTATAAATTATTGAAGGCCATTAGATACCTTCACAACCTAATACATCCTCAAAATTAACAAAATTCTCAATTCTAACCTCAAAATTCCTTTTAAAATGCTCCTCATTGTAGTAAGGTATTGTAGCTTCCTTCCTAGCTGGTGAATACTTTCCAACAATCATGCCGTGATCTTCATGAACTGCTCGGATCACAATTAAGTCTCCATCTTGATCTTTACCACCAATCACTGCATAATCAGGCAATCCATCCATTCGAATGTTCCATTGGACCCAAAATCCTCCTCCATTTTCAAGGACTTCTTCGTCTAAAGCTGCAATTAAAGTTTGGGGGAAGTTGTATGAATTTATTTGAATTTAAGAAGGAGGTCGGGGGTTGGTGGGTCTTTAATAATTTAAAATTTAAAATTTTGGTAAGTTTCCGTTCATTTACTCCCTCTAGCTCCTTTGTGACACAATAACAATCCTAATTTTACTCAATCTATAGAACAATCAGTTGAACCAACCGAAAATCAATTAAATTTGTATAAATTCTCTTGTTTACCAAAAACACAAACAAATCCGATGACGAATATAAACAACATTGTCAATCGCTTCATGGTCGTCTACTCAATGAGAGATTTTTAAGAGTTTTTTGTTTATCTCTCTTTACTCATTAAGATCTGTTGGTTAAGAAGAAGATGATGACTGTTTTGATGAGAGGAGACCGAACAGAACAATGTGGTATCTAAGACAATAGCAAGTCACCTTAGCAGGTGCGTAGCCTGGGGAGGGATTTGGGGGACAAATCCCTTAACGTAAACAGAAATTTCTTTATTTTGCTAAAGTTTTCATAAAAAAATCACAAAAATCCCCCCCCCCTTAAAATTTTCCAAACAAAAAATTTTTTGTCCCCCCCTCTTCAAATTACTGGCTACGCCCCACATTAGTGATGTATTTAGAAGAAATTTCGAGGTTAAGTGAGGGGCATTATTGTCAGCTAGAGCTTGATTCAAAATTTTAAAGAGGGGCCAGACCATTCTTGACTTGGTGTGAAAAGTTTTAGACGAAAACAATTTGGAAAATTCATCGTTTTCTTCATAAACTTTAGCAAAATGGAGATTTTTTTTGCATTATGACGGTGGGGTGAAGGGTTTTCGACTCCACCCCACCCTTACGCCTTTGCCACTGAGTCACTATATTACATAAAAAATATTTCAAAGGGTTGTAATTTTAGAGCAGTGTTGTTCAAACTTTTTTGAGCCACGGCTCACCTTAGGAGTAAGCCATTACTAAAATTGCACACAGCTTGCGGTTCGTGTAATTTACAAAAAAACAAATCTACGGTACAGCAGTGTGCCGTGGTACACAGTTTGAACAACACTGTTTTAGAAAATAAAGTGTACTTGATTTTGGAACATAAATGTTGTTATGAGGGGGGGGGGCTGGTTTTGTAAATTAAGCTTCAAGGTTAAGCAGAAAACTGAACTTTTGCACTCAATAATTAAAATAAGATTACTAAACTGCAAATAAATTGACTTAATGTGCAGCTCGGGTTTGACTATCTCTCAATCAGCCAGCTTGACAACGTGCAACTTTTATGTAAATTTACTCTCGTAAAATGAGTAAGTTTATTAGCAGTGGCGTTGGAAAGATTCTTGATCTGAAATTTAGTTTTGTCAGCGTGGAATAGCAGAAATTAGATAGAAGGCTCCTTCTTGGACCCCTCTTCTTCTACATGCTCTCAAAACCTATTTCGAGGTCGGTTTCTAAGACTATTTGAGTCAACCTATCGAAGTAGAGCTCAAAATATGTTTATGACTGAAGTTTAGAGCAAACATCTTTAATCCTAGTTAATGTAGTCCAAAAAGCCTTTGAAAACAGACCCTCGATCTTTTCAGAGCCACTTAATCCTCTCTTCAGTATGACAATAATCATTTCAAACTTGATACCTACACCACTGCTACTTTACATCAATTTGGCCTTGACTTTCAACTTGAAAGTTGTTCATCTTGATTTATTTTTAAGGTTTACGGTTGATTGATTTTGTAATTAATTATTTTCAATTAGTATTAATTATTATCTCATCTTGAGCGGTTAAAAGACCCGAAAAAAATTAATTAAAATTTAAAAATATCAAAATTCCACCAAAAGTGCCGATAAATCCAAAGTCAAGCCATGGACAACCCCATCAACATATTCGACTCCCTCCCATTTGAACTTCTTGAATTAATCTTCGAATATCTCAACCCAGATGACCTCAAATCTCTCCTCAATCTCTGTGGCCGGACCAGGAATGTCATCATTGCCTCCCCAATTTCAATGCGGAAACTCAAATTAACTTTGATGGAAAATTGGAACCAGAAAGTTCCATTCGTTCGCGAAAACGGTGAATTTGTAAAAATCTTAAATTTTGAATTTTGTGACTTTGACTCGCCAGAGCAGTTCCGTGAAATGATGAAAATGATGAGAAATATTGAGGAACTAAAGCTTGCAGACCTTCACATTGATGCTGAAAAGATGAACCGAAAATTCCGCAAATATTTCATTGATCTAGAATTTTTGAGGAAATTGGACGTCGACAATTCAAAATCTGTTGGGAAGCTCCTCAGACTGTACCTTAAGGACCTCCATGTCGACCACTTGCGGCTCGATTTTTCACATTTTAATGTTACGAATGAGTTTGTTCGACTTTTATGGCATCAGCCGTGGATTAAAACTTTGGAATTGTCTGGATTTGATAATATAATTTACAAGTCATTATTCTCACATGACATCAGCTACATGATCACATATAGCCTCAAGAAACTCGTCCTTAACTTCCGAATCACTCCAAATGAAAATTTTTTAAAATTCTTCAAGATCCTCGAGACTCTCGAGTGCCTCGAAATCCACAAAGAAGTTGAATATCCGGAATTTTTAAATGCAATTTTTGAGATGGATAGTTTGCGGTCGTTGACATTAGCGACGCATTTTGTGACACTTAGGAACATTGACTATAAAAAAATTGGAAATTCAAGTTTGACTGATTTGACTTTAGTGACCAGAAGTCAGTACGGAATTGAGACAACGATCAATTTTATGATTGAAAAGTTTTTGTGCCTTAAAAGTTTGAAAGTGATTAACCAGAAAACTGACTCGTCGGACCAAATGCTAGCCTTTGTGAAGCTTCGAGTTGAGAACTTTGAAGTTGAAAATTCAAAAATGAAATTTTTCCAAAATATAAAATTTGAGGGCTTGAAAAAGTTGAAAATCTCGCAAATTCATTCATTTTTAAAGTTTGAGGATTGGGAAAATTTCTTCAAATTAAACAATCAAATTGAGGAACTGATCTTGTCAGACTTTGAAGTCTATTACGTCACTGAGATGATCAAAATTGAGATTGATAAAATTATTTACAATTTAAGTCAAATTTTGAAGACTTTAAAGTATTTTGAGATCAGCCAGGAGCTTAGGTACCAGAAACCAATCAAATTGATCATCAAACAGGATGAGAAGCATAAAGTCATGATGGTTTCAGACTCTTTTATTAAAATATTCAGGAAAGAGTTTCACATGCTGAGAAAAAATCATAAATTTGATGTTAAATATATTGACGATGACTGCTTTCAGATTAATAATAAATATTTGGTTGAAAAATAAAGCTGATGATTTTTTTTAAGGTCATAATTGCCTTTCCACCCCACCCCACCCTCCCCTCTCCCCCTCCCCCATCACTTGGCTATTTCACATCCTATTAATGGTAAATATTTGGTTGGAAATTAAAGCAGCGGATTGTTTTTTAAAGTCAGGCTTACACATCCCCCCCTCCCACCCCCCCTCGTCCCTCTCCTTTCCCATCTCCCCCCCCCCCATCCCTCTCCCCTCCCATCCTCCCCCCATCCCCCTCCCATCTCCCCTCCCTCCCCACCCTCCCCCTCCCATCTCCCTCCCCTTCCGTTCCTCCTTCCTATCAACTTCTCATCTTCCCCCCTCCCCACCCTCCCCTTCCAGCCTAACCTTTTCTGATTTTAATTTTTTTGTCGTTCTTTATTAAAGCTATACAGGGGGGGGGGGGTGGAGGGGCAAAGTCAAAAAGAGTTTCAGTAAAAAACAGTATGAACTGTTGATGTTATGTACACATTATTCCAGGTTTTGGAACAGATAAAATACATTTTGATCATTTTTAGATCATTTTGATCAGTTCCACACCCTTGAGCCGGCAAGGGAGAAGACGAAAGAAATTCAGTCGTTACAGTTTGAACTATAGGCGTCACCTTTGCAAGCAAACTAATCAACAGCATCAAAAAACACCAAACAGAACATGTCAAAACGCGATCGTCACCGGTTTAGATACGTAAAATGCACGACTGTGTTTGTTTTCATAATCTTGCCGCTCTGTTTTTATCAAGGCGTGGACACTCAAAAATATGCTGGGATTATTCGGGATTATTGGGATTATTGGGATTATTTGGGATTATTGGGATTATTGGGATTATTTGGGATTATTTGGGATTATTGGGATTATTGGAAAAAAAATTATTCAAATATTTTGAATTTTTTGACGAAATGAACTGTAAGAAATATGGTATTTGAAGCCAGAGTGACTTGTAAAGTTTAAACAATGTGAAAATATATCATTTTGAAGTGTTTGTTGAGTATTAAAATATAAATTTGATCATATATAATAATTTTCAGAGGTCGAAGCCGACTTGAGTTCGCTCCGGTTCGGCTAAAAACCGATTGATTTTTGTATGGAATTTTTTCTGATTTCACTTGTGAAGTATAACTTTTCATACAAAATTCAATCGGTTTTTAGCCGAACCGAAGCGAACTCAAGTCGGCTTCGACCTCTGATAATTTTTATAGAATTTTGACTGATTCATTTAAACAATCGGTCAAGATATATAGATAGGCTCATACAGAGTATACTTGACCATACTCGACCATACTATTTTTTGTGTACTTATACAAACAAAAATTTTTAAAATTTTCTATTTTCAAGTTTTCATTTAAATATCGACAGATGCAACAACATTTGTCTTAAGTCAGTTTCTTTAAATTATAGCAAAGCATTTGCAATACTCCTGTATCAACAAAACTTAACAGAAAGTTGAAAATTTTGCAAAACAAAAATTAAAAATTTTCTTTTATAGTGTTAGTGTTTTTAGAAAATTCAAATTTTTGACGTTTAAAAACTGCGATATTTTTGTATGAGCACATCTATATATCTTGCAATCGGTTTTTGGAAATGGATTAGACATTTCCTCAGCGTTTTTAGTTGCAGTTACTAGTGTCCTAAGTAATGTCCATATTAAAACATCAGTCTAAGGAAAGTTTTTGGCTTTATTCCTAGTTTTTTGGGGTTTAATGAGCTACTGTACTAAGTATTTCAGACAATAACCTCACTTTGAGGAATCTTAAGGTTATTGTGGTAGATTGCTCGTCTAAAGTATGTTATAAATTATTATATAATTTTTTGTTAAAGTTTTGTATTTATTAAAATGTCCATTATTTTCCGCAACAAATTCTACAAAATGTACCATGTTTTCGATATTATATACATACTTCTATTTGCTGTATTATTTAAGTTACTGGGATATTTTCATGAATGATTTAAAAAAGTTAAAATTTCGATTTTAAGCATGTGAAAAAATATTTAAACTTTCGTTTTGTTCTTTCTCTTCCCGAGAAATATATTTTTGAACATAATTTTCTCAATTTTTTCAATTAATTTCGTTGAGTTGTTTTATTTTTTAAGATCATTTTTAAAAAAATCAATAGTGTTGTATGACTAAGTAAATTTTGGGTTTTTTAACCTTCACAGTTAAAAAAATTCAATATAGAATTTTCCTAAGTCATGTCCTTTTTCAAAATGGTGGCTGGTTTTTTTTACCTTAGATCTGAATAATAACAATGATCTAATTTATCCACTAAAATAAGTCCTGCTGATCTAGATTCAGTTCAACTCAATGATGTTACCAAATCTTATTACGTTAATACGAGTATGATATCCCGTAATCAATTACGGGCAGACTTTAGTACTTTCTGTTAAGTATAGTTTTGTTTTTGGATCTTTTAATTTTATAAAGTTAGTAGACAGACAATTATGCTTTCTCAAAATTCCGGTGCAGAAAATTTTCGGAATCGGGATCGAGATTGAAATTTTTTGGTCAGCGTTTACTGATACAACTACGATTAAAAATCTGTAAAAGTTTAAGTACGATTCATTGAGTGTAACAAAAGATATAGTCAAAAATGTAAAAATTTTAAAATAAGCTCGCCCCTTTTTTGGTGTGAAAATCCAACGTTATATAACATTAGAAATGGTATTAAGAAAATTTTAAATTATAAAGTTTTATAGTTTTTGATTATTCTATAACGCTGAAGTACTAGATCTCAAAAACTTTTTTTTTAAAAAAAGTTCCTAATATTTTCCCCATATAAACTTGTAATCAGGATTTTCAATTTCGATCTCGATGGCCCGATCCCATAATGTTGACAATAAATTGAAGATTTAACAAAGTTAGATTTGGTATTCACTGGATCTTATTATTTCTTAATGCATCGTTTTAAGTGTTTATTGCAGAGATAGAAGCCGATTTTTTCGGCTTAACTCAATTTTTGATTTTTTTTATAGAAAAATCGGTTAACTTGAAATTCTGAGCTTACTATTGCTACATTCTGACAAAAAAAAATCATAGTAAAGCATGTAAAATTCAATTTAAATAATTGAAATGGGCGCTAAATGGCTTTTTTCTATCAAAAAAGTCGAAAAAATTGAGTTAAACAGAAAAATCCGGCTTCGATCTCTGGTTTATCGCCATAAAAGCCAAAAAGTCAAAAATTTAACCATAGCTGTCATTATCACCGAGGACGCTACTAGCTTTACTAGATTTGTCGAATCAAAAACCTAGTTTGAAGAATTTTTTTTGAGGAAATATGTATTGTTTGATTGATTTTCGGGCTAATACACGATTATTTTGATTAGAACGCATAGTAAATCAATAAAATATAAATTTAAAAGACATTTTAAATTGATTTTTGTAAATTTTTGACTAGTGCACTAGATTTAGTTGGTAAAAAAATCACTTTTTGACGTTTTAAGGCTAGTTCATTACTTTAGCTAATTTTTAAATTAATATACTGAACTCAAAATGTATCCAAAGATTTTTGGGGACATTATTCTTTTCAATACTAGTCAAAATTTTAACATTTAATAAATTTTAAATTTGAAAAATTTTAAAATTATTTTAATAATCCCAATAATCCCAATAATCCCAAACCTGGGATTATTGGGATTATTGGGATTATTTGGGATTATTGGGATTATTTGGGATTATTGGGATTATTGGGATTATTTGGGATTATTTAGGATTATTGGGATTAATCCCAGTGTCCACGCCTTGGTTTTTATTTACCTCTTTTTCACACACATCGACTTCATTCAGTTTGACATTTACCATTGACATTGCCGGTTCAAAAAAAGTTGTTTCTTCTCGAAATCCTTTAATTTCTCAATAAAAATTGACTTTTTCTTGTGAAAATATTTTTTAAATTTAATCTTTTTCATCATGTCAACATACAAGCTCACTTACTTCAATTTCCCAGCACTTGGTGAGCCAATCAGGTTCTTGTTGAGCTACGGTGGTGTTGAGTTTGAAGACAATCGCATTGAGTGGTCGAATTGGCATCAAATTAAAGGCAGTAAGTCGTAAATTCTTCATCAAACTTGCTTATTGCTGCTTAAAATAATATTGGGAGTAGTTCATAAATGACGTCACATGCGATCAAAAACCTTGTGGTGAAGAAATTTATTGGAACTCTTTTTTCTTTGTTTCTTTGTTATTGAAAAATGGCTGTGATTTTGTGACGTCATTATAGGACAACCTCTTTATTTGGTTGATTATTTTGGGATTTGCCTTAGCGACTCTAACAGGCGTGTAGCCTGGGGGTTGATTTGGGAAACAAATCCCTCTTCGTCACGAGAAATTTCTTCATTTTGCTAGAGTTTTTATGAAAAACTCAAAAAAATCCCCCCCCCCCCTAAAAATTTTCCATACAAAAAAAGTGTCCCCCCCCATCTTCAAATTCCTAGCTACGCCCCTGGACCGTAACATATGTTCATAAAGCTTCTATTTGTTTTAACAAGCATGATTCTTAAGCTCAGTAAGCAAATGTCTAGAACGCATTTTGATTTTAAGTTCAATGTTTAATTCCCAGCTACACCCCTCGGACAAGTCCCAATCCTAGAAGTTGATGGACAAGTTTTTTATCAAACAATTCCAATTTGTCGCTTTTTGGGATCAAAATTCAATCTTTTGGGTGACAATGAGATGGAAAACTACCAAATTGACAATGTTGTGCAAACAATTACTGACCTACGAATGAGTAAGTATGAATATTTGTTAAGGCACGCGAGGTGTTGTGTAGAATTTGTCATGTTTTATCACAAAAAGTAGCTGAAATTCGGTTTAATATTGTGTCAGTTGTCAGCTGTGTTTGTATTGTGGTATTGATAAGATAAGGATAACGGCAGGTATGGCACTAAATTGTATGTAATTTATCAATCTACACATTTTTTGAAGGCCGTCTTTAACTAAAATGATCAAAAAATTAAAGTTTAAGCCAGTGGTTCTCAAACTGTGTGCCGCGGACGACTTTAAAAAGGTCATGAAAATCGTTTAGTTTAACGTGAGACTATTCAGGTGTGCCGGGAACAGTTTTATGTAGAAAAGTTTGAGAAACACTGGTTTAAGTTCTTCAATCTCGAAATAAGCTGCATCAATATACCCTTCAAGACCTGCAAGACCTCAAAAGACTTATTTTAGTTCCTTTCATGCTTCATTGACATTCCTTGATACTCTTAAACTGACCCAGATGCTCTAAAACTAACCCAGATGCCTCAATTCTCATCTTTATTAAGCTTATTCACTCAAAAACTCAATTTTCCTTTCCAGAAATCGAAATGGTAAATTTTGACAAATTCTCACCGCCAAATGTCATCGAAGAAAAGCGCGCTCAACTAAAATCGGAATCAATTCCATTTTTCTTAAAGAACCTCGAAGACATTGCATCGAAAAATGATGGATTTTTGGCAGTTAAGAAGCTGTCGTGGGGTGATTTGTACTTTGCAGCCATGATTGACTACATGAACTGGATGATGAAGGGAAATTTGCTTGAAGATTTTGAGAATTTAAAGAAGGTTTACGGGAATGTGATGGAAATTGATGGAATTAAGAGTTATGTTGAGAAAAGACCGAAGCCACAAATGGGATGAAAAAAATGTTTGAAATTCGTAAAAATGATTTTTGAATAAAAAAAGTCAAATTCTTTGCAATTGACTCGAGATTGTTTATACTTTCTCGACTTGAGCTTCAAATTACTAATTTTTGTTTATTTCTCTTCAGACTGCCTCATTCGCTCTTAGCTATTTGGTATTTGTGAAGTCAAATAAGCCTCAGTCGCTGATGTGAATGATTCAGATTGACAAATTTTAATTGTATTCGCATATTCAGCTGTAAAAACACTTGCAGACTAGGGCAATAAACGCAATTTGATCACGGGGCTGTTCATAAATGACGTCTATCAAAATTTTAGATTTTTTAACCCCTTCTCCCATCCTCAAGCTGAAAATTAGGAAAGGCAGCAATATCCTTTGTTTAAATTGTCATAAAATCCTTGAGCCGACCTTCGCCCTAAATGTGAGACGTCATAAATGAACTTTCCTATGTTGAATTTATGCTGACTGCTTCACAATTCTTGTTCTTGATTGTGCATGATTGCCTTGATCGTTCATTTGAGTTTGAGAAGTTTAGTCAAGAAGTTCGGCAGTTTTGTGTCATTAGCTGAAATAAAATTTTATTCAAAGATTTGCATTTGACCACAACAAGATTCAAAAATGAGGTAAGTCATTGCCATCATCAAAATATCATAATGGAAAGTTAAAATTGCTGACAAAACCTTTCAGTTCGGACGAGTTTATGGGAGATTTTGACGAGTTTAAGGAACTGTTCCAGTCAGTTCCATTCCTGGCAGTTGGCGGGACTTCAATCTTGATTGTTCTCTACATTCTGTACAAATGCTGCTGCAAGTTTGAAATTAAATTCTCATTGTGTTAAGGAAGTACTGATTTTTATGGTAACAATAAGATTGAATCAATAAAAGGAGGCATAAATTGAAAATTGACCGTAAAATAATTATTTTTCTTAAATTCTTATGAACGACAGGGGCAGGGTTGTAGCTAGTATGGGGAGTTGGGAGGGGGCGAGGGGGGGGGGGGATAAGATAAATAATCCTTTTATAGATTTTTTTTAATTTGCTAAGGTTTATTGAGAAAAAAAAATCCCACTTGACAGTCCCCTGGCTACGCCTCTGAACTGTTTATGCTTTCCCGATACCAAAGAACTCCTGGGAAATCTCGGTCTCGGTCTCGAGAATTAGTCGAGACCGAGAAATCGAGAAAGCATAGAACTGTTACGTTGAATCTTGTCCTGACCCTTCATGAGACTTATGTTTGATCAGAAATTTTTCAGGATGTTTGGAAAGCAGGGGAGGGGAAGGGTGTTGATCCAAACCCGCTTTCACCCCGCTGGCTAGAGTCGAGACCCTTTCCCCAAATCCAATGCTAAGAAATAATTGATAATAATTATAAAAACTCGAATCTTTTCATTCGAATGTATTATTGATGTTAAGTCATCGAGTCTGATTATAACAAAATATAACAAGAATGGAAAAAATATGTTTTTTTCAAATCCTCGATATAACATTGAGCTAAGTGAAAAGAAGAAAGATATTTCATAATTGTATTTTTCCTAAGGTCAGTCAAACAATAAGATTGATTGTGAAAGCATTATTAAGTTTTTAGGTTGAAATTTTATTTCATAATAAAAGTTAATCATGAGCCAAAGAAGTTATAATAATAAAAATTTGAGAAGGAGAATCAAAAAAGAGAAAAAACTTGAAAATTCCAGACGTAATCAGGAAGCGACATTACTGAAACATGAAATCGATCCTCTAAAAAACACTTTTTGCTCTAGAAATAGTCATGTGTTCTGGTTTTTAGGGATTGTGCTGTTTTTGGGAAGTGTAGCTACTATTGTGGCTCTAAATTATAATTTAGAAATCAATATTTTTGCTATAAATAAATATAAAAATCCACAATCATCAACAAATACTGATAAAATTCACTCAGATAAAGACAATCCAGAAAAATCGCACGACGAAAAGATTGATAAGTTTAAACGAAAAACTGAAGAATCCATTCCTCCATCTGAATTATCAGACAATTTATACAAATATCCACAAATTGCTGGAATAATTCAAATACTAGGCAACGACACTGAGTTCGGATGTCATGGAACATTTGTTGATTGTAAGTTTTACATTTAATGTCAAAATATTGCGAAAATTCAATATTATCAATTATTTTCTATCCTTACGATTAAGTCTCGCCATATATACAGAATGCGGTGTTGATAACAGCTGCACATTGTAATAAAAATGATGAAAACTCGACTATGTAAGTGCTTATGTGATTAAGATCATATTCAACAGAAATATCATTTATTGTCTACTAGGATATTTGGAGGCGCCCGTGGCGCCTGTTATCAGGGTTTAAATTCGATTCATAATGTTTCTAAGGTCAGTCCTACCACAAAACTTCACATGGCCCCACAACCCTCTCAAACTTGGACCCCCTTAATCCCACAAAAATTGTATAAATGGCTTCACAAAACCCCTCAAATCAGACCCACTTTACTCCACACCTGACACCCATCCCCCACCTGACACCCACCCCACCTGACACCCACCCCCCACCTGACACCCACCCCCCACCTGACACCCACTCCCCACCTTACACCCACCCCCCACCTGACAACCACTTTGTCACCACTCCTTAAATTTTTGGCTTCACACGACTTCACAAATGGCTTCACATGGCTTCCGTTCTATAGTCAGTGAGTCAGTGAATTGGGCTTTTATAATGTAGATAAAATAAACATCCAGTTCATTGACTCACTGACTCTAGAAGTCACTGAAAGCCGTAAGAAGCCAATAATTTGAGGAGTGTTTACAAGGTGGGTGTCAGGTTGGATTTGAGTGTCAGGTGGGAGGGGGGAATTGATGTCAGGTGTGGAGTAAGGCGGGTCCGAGTTTGAAGGGGTTTGTGAAATCATTTGAAGTTTTGTGGTAGGATTGACCTTAAAAACATTACGAAAATTAGCGCTTTACTGTTATTTACAAAATATAAATAATAAAATATAAAATCAAATTTCACTGATAACGGGCACCCCTTATAGCCTAGTTAAGAATAAAACCCTAAGTCAGTGTTTCTCTGCGGAAAAAAATTCTGTCATTTCTGCAACACGTTTGATAATTCTTTGTGTCATGTATGCTTGGGGGGAAGAAGGGGGGTTGTGGCACGAGGGCTTAAACCTTAAACACTAATTTTTCAATTTACTAAGGTTTGTTTGTAAGGAAAAATACCAACCCTACCCCCCGCACCCCTAACCTATTTTTGTACTATTACTACGAATTTCTGAATTTTTTTGAAAAAATTTTTACTGCGCCTCTGGTCAAGTAGATTGAGAACCACTGCCTTAAAGACAAATTCAACAGTTTTAATTGTTTTTGTTTTCATCTTTCAACAGCCATCAAATTTATTTCCACGACCAAAATCAAAAGAAAACGGTTATAAAAAATTCTGATGAATTTTACGTCATTTCGCATCCAAAGTTTAAGTTTGATGATCATGAATTTGGATATGACGTGTCATTGATAATTTTCAAGAATTTAAGAGTCACTGAATCAGCTCGTTTGCCTGAAGCTGGAGAGAAGCTTCCAGATAAATTTTTACGGTTTGAAATAATCAAAAACGGCAACAAATATCGATCAAGAATTGAGGAAGCGGAAGTAAAGAAGATCAACTGGAAAGATTGCGTGAAAATTTCTTTTGAATACAAAAAGTTTGAGCAATCTGATAGATTTTGTGCTGACAATGGAGGTTAATTTTAGATTTTAATTTACAAAAAAAAAAAATATTTCAAATTTTCATGGTTTCAAATTTTCAATAGCTTACACACCAACTGGCAACAGTGGTGCTGGTATTTTTACATGGAATGGAGAGCATTATGTCATTTATGGAGTATATTCGGAAGGTGGAACTAAAAATCATACGAGACCGGACATTTACATGAAAATGAAGTCATTAGACAAAATGTTTGAATCATTTGACTTGAATGAAGTTGGTAAAAAATTGAGGTTAAAATAGTTTATTACATTTATTCATTAGTAGCAAGCCCGAGGCACGAGGTGATTTTTCCGCCACAGAGATCATTTTCAATATTCAGCCCGACTTCTGTATTTTATCATTACTAGTAACGGTCCGAAAAAATTTAAATTTCAAATAAAACTGATTAAAACTGAATCAAAACTTTCTGAACAGTCAAATGTTAAAATCAAAATAAAATAATTTGTAAACAAAAAAGGAAATAAACTAAATTTTCAACAATTTTACTTGATTATTGTAATTTTAAAGGACATCAGGATCAATAAGTTGGACATCCAACCCAAAAATCATCACAAATGAAATCAACAAAATCAAATTAAACTTTAAAAATTTTGATATAAAAAAAATTTCTTATCATCATGACAAATTGCTACATTTGTGGCAATGAAGGCACGGAATGTGCCAACATTCTGGAAGCAAGAGCTCAGCATTCTGGCAAAATGTTAAAGGAACTGATCGGTAAGTTTGATTTGAATGCAATGAAGTTGTTTTGAGAAGTTTTAGATTGATTAAGAAACTCGGCCATATCAAATGTCACAGGATGTTGCATGATAAATGTCAAAAAGTATGAGATCATGAATGTTTCGTCAATGGAATATTTTATTAGTCATTTAAGTATAGGGAAGGATTTATGTGCTGTTTAGATACTTGATTGAGGGTTTGGTATGGTATAGGTTGACTCTTGGAATAATTAAGAGGTGCTGGAGCTGTTTTAAGCCTGCATAAAATTGTAGACCACTTTGCTTTATCAGTTGTGCCTTTGGCTGGTTTCCCGTTACACATCTGGTCTTTAGATCTAGTAGATCTAGTGTAGATTGGATACATACCCAAAAAAAAACGATCCACACCAAGTTTATCAGCACAGAAATCGACCTTCAAGTTGTCATGGTCCTCATCAAGTCAATCCAATCCTCAAAATCAACAGAAAAATTACCAAATTTACTAACTTAATCTCCTCAATTTTAGAACCACTTTCCGGCTACATGATTGAAATCCCCGACATAGTCTGCAACTTTTGCCTCCACAAGCTCAACGACTTTGACAAATTCTCGCTAAAAGCCGACCAGATTCAAAGTGAACTCAAAATGCTCATGCTCAATAAAATTTACATTAAACAGGAACCAAAGGAGGAGGCAATGGATGACGTGTCAATTGGAAGTTATGAGACGGAAATGAATACAGACAATGAGGATGTTACGGAGGTTCTATCGACAGATGTAGACACAAAGCCATCAAATATGAGTGCACATTTCGACTGGAACAGCACAAAGGACAATGAGGAATTGAAGAAGAGGAACTTGAGCATGTTTGGTGACCTTTCAAGTCATCCAAGAAAGAAAGTAAAATCAGAAAAATCTCAAAGAACGACACCAAAAAAGAAGAAAACCAGCGAAGTTTATCAGTGTACATTTCCGCCATGCGACCGCAGATTTCCAACAAAAACTCGACTGCTTAATCATCTCCAACTGCATTCAACCGACCGACCGTACCAATGCTCATTTTGTGGTAAATTCTACAAGACAAAAGACTGCCTCAGAAGTCATCAGCGAGTTGTACATAAGAATGCTGACTTGAGAGTCATTTGTGATACTTGTGGACTAGCTTTTACTAGGAAGCCGTCACTCGAGAGGCATTATAAGGCTGCACATTTGAAGCTTAGGTATGATTAAGCCTTTTGAACTATTACTTTTGCTTATTATTTCACACAAAATTCATCATTTTATTTTTAGAACCTTCATCTGCACTCTCTGTGGAGCTTCATACTGCAATGCATCATCACTTCAAGCTCACTCGTTCGTCCACAACAAAGACAACAAAAACTTTGTCTGTGAAATTTGTGAAGCTCGATTTCATACCCGCTCAAAACTCAACAGACACATGCGATGTCATGGAGAGAAGGAATTCGAGTGTGTCTTATGCCATAGAAAGTATAGCCAAAGGTACAATTTAACAGCACATATGAGACAAGCACATGAAGAGTATCAAATATTAAAACCTGAGCCGGCTCAGCCAATTGTTTGTCAATTATGTGGGAGGGTGTTTGACAGGCAAAAGACATTACAGAAGCATTTAAAAAACGTACACGAGGCTTGTCCTATTAATGTTAGTATGGAATGAATCTTATTTTGTGGGTTTGGAAACTCAAGGATGGCTGGAGTGAAGTCAAGGTTGATTGTGACAATTTATGGATTTAGTTTCTAAAGTAGTTTAACTTTTGATGGAGTCATTAGGTTTTAATTAAAGAAAAAGTACTAGATTAATGGCCAAAGTACTAGATTACTGACTAAAGTACCAGATTATTGACTAAAGTACTAGATTATTGACAAAATTAGTTAATTAATGACTGAAGAACTAGATTATTGATGAAAGTACTAGATTATTGACTAAAGTACTAGATCATTGAACAAATTAGTTGATTATTGACTGAAGTACCAGATTATTGACTAGAGGACTAACTTGTTGACAAAAGTACTAGATTATTGATTAAGTGACCAGATTATAGACTGAAGTACTAGATTATTAACTAGAGGACTAACTTGTTGACAAAAGTACTAGATTTTGGATTCAAGTACTAGATTATTGAGTCAATTAGTTAATTATGACTAAAGAACAAGATCATTGACAAATTTAATTGATTATTGGCTGAAGTACCAGATTATTGACTCAAATACTAGATTATTGTCTGAAGTACTAGACCATTAATTGGTGGACTAGATTATTGAATGAAAGACTTGATTGTTGACAAAAGTAATAGATTATTGATGAAGTGACCAGTTTATGGACTGAAGTACTAGATTGTGGACTGAAGTACTAGATTATTGACTGAAGTACTAGATTATTGACTAGAGGACTAGCTTGTTGTCGAAAGGACTAGATTATTAGTAAGCTTTCAGACTCTTGACAAAATTTTAACAATTTTAGAAGTCATCAAAGTCACAACTCCCCTAGAAATCAAACTAGCATCATAAATGACAAATTTACTCAATCACTGTGCATACAATTTATATTTTGTAAATAAATAAAATCAAATTTATATAAAAATTTGCTTTATTTCCTTTCAATTCTCACACAACTTCACCATTTTCTCCTTATTCAACCTAAAGAACTCCCAACCCTCGCTCTTAGTCAAATTTTCAGCATCTAGTTTCTCATAAAATCCCTTCGCTGGATTCCAGTCCAGTACATGAAAGTCAAATCGACTGCAATTTTGTTCATTTGCGAATCTGACATTTTCTAGGAACAATTTCTTTCCAACTCCAGTCATTCTGTATGCTGGCTTAACATAAATGTCCTCCATTAAGTAAGCCTTGCCTTGCCATGTTGAGTATGTAAAGAATCCAATTGAATAGCCGACGAGTTTTGGTTTATTGTCTTCAAGGATTTCTGCTACAAATGAATAAAAAAGTGGAGCTGCGCTTTTTGAGTCGAAGTTGCCGTCTCTGAGGAGGTCAATTGTTGTAAGTTGGGGTCCGGCTGGCATTTTCTCAAAGTCTGCGAGTTCCTGGATGTGAATTGATAAATAAAGATCAAAATTTACTGTTTTGATATAAAATTTAAGGATTTTCAGCTTACCTGGATCATACCGATGATGTCATCCAGATCAGCAGCTGTGGTTCTGCGGACAGTCAAATTTGACATGATTTTTAATGATTTCTGACTGAAAACTCAGGAGATTTGATAAGAAAAATTGCTGAATTATTAAGATTGTTTATTGTTAAATTTTGAAACTCGTTTTAACGATCAAAAAATATTCAAACTGAACCAAATCAGAAAATGAACCAAATTCTCTTATAAACTCCACAAACCTGCGTAACGGCTTTTTAAAATTTAAATAAATTCTTCCCGCCCATACCACAAACCTCAACTCGCACAAAAATTATTTTGCCCATCCAATTTTCTCTCGCACAAAACAAGACTTCGCAGAAATTGAAACTATATGACCGTGCGCAAAACCTCTATCAGATTAACCTTGCGTACGGGCAATAATCTAACCAATGAAGTACTAAACTGAGGTGGATTTATTGCGAATTGAAAACTTAACCAATACCTCGCGTTCACGACGCTTTATGTGTCGGGTACGCAATTTTTGCAAGCTCTAACGAGCTAATTAAATAAATACATAAAAATATAAACAATATGAAAGAAAGTAATTGTAAAAATGCGCTTTATTTAAGAACATCAAAAAGTGACTTTTTAACTTATTTTCTATTTTTTCTTAAGTTCTTCTTTTTCTTTTTTTGCTTTTTCTCTCATGTCATTGAGTTTCTTTTCGGTTTCTTCTTTCTTCTTCCATGTCTCATCAGACAGATATGAAGGAATAATTAAGTTCGGATGGACATTTTCGTGAAACCATTTGAAGGACTTGCAGCCAAGCTTCTTCTTGAGCTCCAATCTATCTGTAATATTTCCATAGTCTCTGTTCTTTGTTTCTCCAACGGATCTATAGTAATACTTCTTGTACTCATCATCAAGCCATATTTCAGCTATTCTGTCGTTGTTGTAAAGGACGCTGTTTTGGCTTTTTACTTTGGTTTCGTAGGTGTGCCATTTGAACATGTGAGCTACAACTGCGCATGGAATCATTTCGACTCGACCGCCGCACATCTGAAAATTTATTTTGAGGTTAGAATGAGGTCATAAGGTTGAATTTATAAATTTTGAGGTTAAAATTTTAAATTTTGAGGTTAAAATTTTAAATTTTGAGGTTAAAATATTAAAATTTGAAGTTGTGATGTGTATTTTAAGGTTAAGATGCTAAATTTTTAGGTTAAGTCGCTGAGATTAGATTGCTGAATTTTGAGGTAAGATTGCAGAGTTTTGAGGTTAGATTGCAGAGTTTTTAGGTTAAGTTGTTGAATTTTGAGTTTAAGTTGCTGACTTTTGAGCTAGGGTTCCTGATTTTTGAGCTAAGGTTGCTATATTTTGAGGTTAGATTGCAGAGTTTTGAGGTTAAGTTGCTGAATTTCGAGGTTAGGTGGCTGATTTTTGAGTTTGAGTAACTGAATTTAGAGGTTAAGTTACTGAATTTTGAGGTTAAGTTGCTGAATTTTGAGTTTATGTTGCTGATTTTTAAGGCTAAGTTTGAAAATTCAAGGCTTAATGAAGTCCGACAGCATCGTCTGAAATAATATTTTAATTTTCAAGACTCACCCAAGTTCTGAATGCCAGTTCTACATCTTCACCACCCCAAATGTCGAAGTCTGTAAATTAAAACAAGGCTTCATTATTAAATTAAAAAAAAATCACTGTTTCCTGGAAGTAAAGACATAAAATCCACATTTTACTGCCGTTTTTTTGATCATCACGACAACTTTCCCATTTGTTAACTAGCAAACGTGTTCACCATAAAAAAAATCATTTCATTTTCACTAAAACTTTAGTTTTTGAACTTCAACAATGAATTTTAAAATGCAGTTTTCAACTCACCTGGATCCAAATAGCCAATTTTGTGGTAAAAATCCTTCCTTATAGCATAGCAAGGTCCAATTATTGTTGGTGTTGGTTTCGGGTCATACTTTCCAGTCGGTCTGTTACCTTCGTATGAGCTGATGTCCAACCATTTGAATACTAGATCCCAACTGAAGGTTCCGAGTCCACCGGGGCTGTCGTCAAGGGAAACTTTCATTGTCTGTGAAGGAAAGAACATTTTGAGGTTATGAAATGTTTTTGTAATGGTTAGAGTGCAGTTAAGGAAGCCGCAATCTTGCAAAGTCACTAGCAACAATGACTTACATTAGCATCAATGCTTGAAATCTTAGCCCAAGCTAGTACTTTTGGATCTTCATCTAATCTCGCAAGCATCGGTTCAATCCATCCAGGACCCACCTCCACATGTGAGTCTAAATACACGATTACAGGTCCAATTGCATTCATCCCGCCCATGATCCTAGTTGGGATGATTCCTTGCCTTCTATGTGACCTGATTAGTCGAATTTTTGGATACTTTTTGATGTATTCATTGAGTTGTTGCTGATAATATTCTCTATCTGAATAATCAAAAACAAGAAGAATCTCTTCAAGCAGATGATCAGGAGTCCTTAGCAGAACCGAATGGACAGTCCGCATCAGCAACATCCAGTCATCATCATGAAAAGGAATCACAACAGAAGCTTTTGGAAGATTTTTCGGATACTTTTTGGTCTTGCAATATTCACTTCGATTGTCAGGCAATGCTCGATTAAGGCTGACCATACTGGATGCTAATCCATTGTATCCATAAATATCACGCAACATCTTATCACGTTTGAGGATGTAATCAATATTTTTAGCATCTATCGAGACTGGATCACCATTTTCACCAGCATTTGTGATGTTAAGTTCCTTCATAATCTGCCGAGTCTCATCAGTGATTCCATCATCAAGATCAAGGAACTTTGCACGCACTTGTTCAATCATAATGTTCGATTCCTCAATTATTTCAGTGTCCAAAGTTAAGTTGTCCATTCCAAAAAGCTTTTGATTCAAATATTGAACATTTCTGATTTTTTTATTCACATCACAAATTTTCTGCCAAATTTCTGCAAAATCTGCAAAACTGTTCAGCACAACGACCATCAAAAGAAGTAAAACAAATATTTTAATGTAAATGGAAGCTTGTCTTGGCAGTCGAAATGACGATGACTTCATTTTCGTTGACTATCTTTGAGTGAAATGAAGATCAAGGAAGTGGCAGATCAGCTTTTAAATGATTTTTTTTTCAATTATTTTTCAATTTTGAGTCACGACTAGCAGGTGGGATCTTTTAAGATTTTTGCAGCTGGAAAAATTTTTTTAAACTATTTTTGAGTATTTTGAAATTTTTTGAAAATCAAGGAAAATTATGTTTGGAAAATATTCAATTTTATTCAAAATTTTGAGGTTATACTGATTAATTTTGCATTTATGTTGACAAATTTCGAAGTTATGTTGTCAATTTTGAGGTTATGTTTCCAATTTTTTGTTATGCTTCCAATTTTTGAGGTTATATTGACATTTTTGAGGTTATGTTGACAGTTTTTGAGGTTATGTTGAGAATTTTGAGGTCATGTTGCCAGTTTTTGAGGTTATGTTGACAAATTTTTAAGGTTATGTTGACAGTTTTTGAGGTTATGTTGAGAATTTTGAGGTCATGTTGCCAGTTTTTGAGGTTATGTTGACAAATTTTTAAGGTTATGTTGACACTTTTGAGGTTATATTGAGAATTTTGAGGTTATGTAGACGATTTTGAATCAGATGTTGAGACCTTGTGATCGTTATGACCGTTGTGACCTCTCATACCTTTTTTGAGGTTATGTTAAAACTTTGGGGTTATGTGGACAATTTTTGAGGTAATGTTAAAAATTTTGCGGTTAATAAATTTGAGGTTTTGAAAATAAGTTGATTCATTTTTATTTCGAAATTAATAACCATTTTAGAAACTATGTACATTAAATATTGAAATTCTAAGTCTAAAGCTTTATTCGAATCTTTACAATTTAAGCCTTCTTTGTATCATTTTGTGTCTTATCATTTTCATTTTTCTTTAGTTCTACTTCTTGTTTCCTCTTTTCGTCCTCCTCCTCCTTCTTCTTCTTGTCTTCTTGTGCCTTCAACCAGTTCTCATCCTTTAGATTATCCGGAACATATCTCTTAGGATTGACATTCTCCATGTACCATTTAAATGATTTACAGTTTAATTCTTTCTTAAGTTCTAGTCTTTCTGTGATATTTCCATAGTCTCTGTTCTTTGTGTCTCCAACGGATCTGTAGTAATACTTCTTGTACTCATCATCAAGCCATATTTCAGCTATTCTGTCGTTGTTGTAAAGGACACTGTTTTGGCTTTTTACTTTGGTTTCGTAAGTGTGAGATTTAAACATGTGAGCTACAACAGAGCATGGGATGAGCTCAACTCGACCACCGCACATCTGGAAATTTATTTTGAGGTTAGAATGAAATTTTTCAGGTTAATCCGTTAAAACTTGAGATTTAGCTGACAGTTTTGAGGTTAAGTTGATCATTTGTGAGGTTATGTCGACGGTTTTAAAGTTAAGTTGATTATTTCGAGGTTAAGTTTCATTTTGAGGTTATGTTCATATTTGTCACTTACCCAAGTTCTAAAAGCCAGCTCTACATCTTCACTGCCCCAAATATCGAAATCTAAAGTAAAACAAATTTTATTTTAAATATTTTAATCAAAGTTGAATCGACTGTTTATAAGAAAACAACAAATGAAACAATGGACATTATTTCTCAACAATCAACAAAAGTGAAAAAAATTTACAACCCTAAATGTCACGAAAGTTAAGAATTTTTCTATTATTGCAAGCACTAGAGCTATAAAAAATTTTTACGACCCATTTTAAAACTCACCTGGATCGAAAAGTCCAATTTTCAACAAAAAATCCTTCCTGATTGCAAATGCAGCTCCAACAATTGTTGCCGATGGCTTTGGATCATACTTTGGTGTTGGATTGTCGCCTTCAAAAAATTCTATTGACACATACTTGTAAACCAAATCCCAACTGAATGATCCAATGTATCCGGGGGAGTCATCAAGTGTTACTTGCATTGTCTGTGGATTAAAAGAGATTGGAGTGGATTAGGAGGGTTGGATGGTAGGCTGGATGAATTATTAAGAGCGCTTAGAAGAGGATGTAGAGTTGGATGGAATATTGAGAAGGTCTGATTGTGCATTCTGATGATTTAAGATAGTTTAAACCTTCCAACTCTACTTTAAGTGGAAAAATCAGGATGAAATGAGGATCAATAAAAACAAAATGGCGGATTCAAAGCCTCTAAACCCACGCAATTCTACTAACCTCTGGATCTATCAAAGATACTTTCGGTCCTGCTAGTAGTGTCGGCTCTTCTGTCATTCTAGACAGTATAGGTTCAATCCATCCAGGTCCTACCTCACAGTGTGAATCTAAGTACACGATTACAGGTCCGACAGCGTTTCTACCGCCCAGAATTCTAGTTGGAATGATTCCTTGCCTTCTATGTGAACGGATTAGTCGAATTTTCGGATATTTCTTGATATATTCATCGAGATGCTCTTGAAGGTACTTCCTGTCTGAATGATCAAAGACAAGCAGCACTTCTGCAAGTAAATGATCAGGTGTTCTTAGTAGAATTGAATGAACAGTTCGCATCAGCAACATCCAGTCATCATCATGCACCATGACAATAACTGATGCTTTTGGAAGGTTCATTGGATATTTTTTGTTCTTGCAATATTCACTACGATTGTCAGGCAGAGCTCGATTAAGGCTGATCATACCAGAAGCTAATGCATTGTAGCCATAATTAGCTCGCATCATTTGATCCAATTTTTTAATGTAGTCTGTCTGATTGAATAAAATATTCAAAGGTTCACCATTTTCGCCAGCATTTGTGATATTCAGTTCCTTCATAATCCTTCGAATCTCATCCGTAATTCCATCATCAAGTTCCATCACTTCAGCTCTTTCCTTCTCACTCAGATCCTCAAACTTTCTTATATTCTCAATTTCAGTCTGACTAGCAGCAAAATTCACATTTTTCGTATAAATGTCCTTCGCAAGCACTGGATATCCACGTTGACCATTTTGTTGGAGGCGAATTATCGCGTCATTAACTTCACGAAACTTTCCCCAAAGTTCAGTAAAATTTAAGCAGCAATGAACCACAAATGTGAGGAATAAAATTAATACGAAAGTTTTTACAAACTGTCCAGCTTGACTTGTCTGTCTCATTGACAAATTTTTCATAATTTTTGCTAAAGCTTTCGGCTCGACCAGTGTCACAAGCTTTAATGACTGAAATTTTTGCTAATGTTTCAAATATAAAGGCAAAATAAAATTGCAAAATGTCGTTAACGATTTGTTGTCACGACTTTTTATTGAACTAATTTTTATAGGTTGAGTTATTAGGATCAATGTTCTAGAATCAGGGGCGTAGCCTGAAATTTGAAGAGGGCGTTTATATGAAAAAATTTAAGGGGGGGGGGGGGGATTTTTCCCCAAAATCCCCCCCCCCCCCCCCCCCCTTTGGCTACGCGCCTGTCCAGAATTAATGGAACTAGGGATGTAAACTAGCGCTAATATGCATGTTGGGATATGCAACAGACCTAGTCTACCTTAAAACAGACCTAGTCTACCTTAAAACAGACCTAGTCTGGTTAAATTGAAGCTAGTCTACTCAAAAAGGACTAAATCTGCTTAAATCTGACCTTATCTAGCCCAAAAAGAGATCTAGAATACTAAATACGGACCTAATGTCCCTCAAAACAGACGTTTTTAACTCCAAAACAAACATTGCCTTCCCTAAACAGAGGCGTATCCTAAGAAAGGTTCAAAAAAGATATTTTTGAGGTTATTTTATTCAAAATATATCACAAAATACAGCAAATTCCTTTCATTCATAATCATCATCAGTTTGATTTCCCATTTTTTTCATCCCCTCGTCCCTCTTCTGATACCAAAAGTCAGTCAGATTCGTTTCATTTGTCGGTATTGGCATCAATGGATAGACATTCTCTAGCAACCATTTGAATGACTTGCAGCCTAGCTTCTTCTTAAGTTCCAGTCTGTCTTTGATGTCGCCGAAATTTCTAGGCTTTGTGCGTTTTGTAGCTGTGTAGTAATGCTTCTTGTACTCATCATCCATCCATATTTCAGCTGTTCTGTCGTGATTGTAGTAAACGCCGCCTTTTTCTTTCGTTGCCATTGTGTATGTGTGCTGTTTGAGCATGTGAGCTACGACTGTACATGGAATTAGTTCAACACGACCACCGCACATCTGGAATTGATGGGGATTTTGAGGTTAGAATTATAAATTTTTAGCAAGGTGAGCATTGACTTACCCAAGTTCTTAAAGCTAGTTCCACATCCTCTCCACCCCAATAGTCGAAATCTAGAAACAAAAATTGAGCAACTTAGTCAGAAGTTTAATTTTACTTATTCATACCCGGATCAAAGAGTCCAATTTGATGGAAGAAGTCCTTCTGAATTGCAAAGCATGGTCCGATCATAGTAACTGTTGCTTTTGGTTCAAATCTTGGTGTGGGTTTGTTTCCTTCAAAGTACCTGATTGTCATGAACTCAAAGTACATGTCCCAACGGAAAACTCCAATCTTTCCTGGCTTCTTGTCTAGCTTAACTTGTAATGTCTGGAATTTAAAGAATTTTTTGTGGCATTTTATGGGTTGCTGTGTAACAGAAATGGGTTGGGAATGTGGGGTACCCTAGGATAGTCCAGGCAGTTGAGTAGTTCTAGAAACTAGTCCCAGAGAGTAGCCAGAAGGATTCGAATCGATAAAGACGGTTCTTCTTTAAGATATTGACTCTAAATCTCTTCTAGCTTCATCTTTAATGCTGTACTGAACATTTAGTTAACTTACCTCAGGATCGATACCTGATATCTTCGCCCAAGCTAACACTGTTGGATTTTCATTGATCCTACTCAACATCGGTTCAATCCATCCAGGCAAAACTTCAACATGCGAGTCTAAGTACACGATTACAGGTCCAATTGCATTTCTCCCGCCTAAAATCCTAGTTGGGATGATTCCTTGCCTTCTATGTGACCTGATTAGTCGAATGTTTGGGTATTTTTTGATGTATTCGTCGAGCTGTTCTTGGTAATATTCCCTGTTTGAATAGTCAAAGACAAGAAGAATCTCTTCAAGCAGATGATCAGGTGTTCTCAACAGAACCGAATGGATGTTCCGCATCAGTAACATCCAGTCGTCGTCATGAAATGGAATCACAACAGAAGCTTTTGGTAGATTTTTCGGATACTTTTTGGTCTTGCAATATTCACTTCGATTGTCAGGCAGTGCTCGATTAAGACTGACCATGCTGGATGCTAAGGCATTGTACTTGTATGTGCCACGAAGCATTTGATCAAGCTTCTTTATGTTGTCATTGTAGCTTGCATTAAAAACGACAGGTGCACCATTCTCACCAGCATTTGTGATGTTAAGCATTTGCATGACTCGCCGTGTCTCATCTGTGATTCCATCATCAAGTCCAAGCCGTTCTGCACGTTCCTGCTCACTAATTCCTTCGAAACTTTTAAATTGATTTGAAATTATTCTAGACGAGCTCATAAACCAGCCAGTGTTGAGGAAAATTGTAACAATAAAGATGAAAATGAATATTTTTATTAAAATTCCTCGACTTGGTGGTCTGATTGGCAGGAACTTCATTGTCAGCTATGAGCTTTATGATGTCTACTTATGAACTGATAAGTAGTTTAAGTTTTGGCCAGCTGAAATGTTTTCAAAATTGTCGTGTGAAGGAAAAAAGTCACGTTTTTGAAGGCATTTGTGTTTTTTTGGAAAGCTCGCGTGTCGTGACTGTTAATCAGGAGACAAAAGTCATTTCTCTTAGAGATTCTTTGTTGCATCACATGCTGCTGTGTTGTTGTTGACGGACTGACGATGGTTTGATCAAGTTAAATAAGGTTTGCAGGCTTAAGCAGACTCAGGGCTAAAGTTTGAATGACTGACTGATTTTTATGGCTTTGAATGACTCAAACTGACTCAAACTGACGTTAAGTGACTTAAACTCATTCTGACCTGACTCTAGCTAACTGGAAAGAGCCCAAGCATTCTAGAAACCCATTGTCGTGTCCTATTATTCCCTCAATCTGATTTATGAGTCACGATTTCTTTTATCGAACAAAATTTTCCATAACTTAAAAGTCTAAATAAACTCAAATCGATAAAACTGAGCCTTGTGTAGGAACAAATCATGACTGGGTCATTAGTTTCAGTTTAATGATCCGCAAATTGTGGATAAAAATGTAATAAAATTTTAATTTTTATGGATTTTTATTGAGTAATTCTAAAGTTAAGATTTTATTATCTAAATTCCTTGTCTTCAGGTCTTCTAATTTCATCAGGAACTCCCATTTTAGGATGAACATTTTCAAGGAACCATTTAAATGATTTGCAGCCTAAACTTTTCTTCAATTCCAATCTTTCTGTGATATTTCCAAAATTTCTGTCTTTTGTGTGTCCTACGGATCTGTAATAATACTTCTTATACTCCTCATCCAGCCATATTTCAGCTATTCTGTCATTATTGTACAATGCACCGTCATTAGCTTTTGTGTTTACTGAATAAGTGTGTGATTTGAACATATGGACGACTACTGAGCATGGAATCTTGTTCACTTGACCGCCGCACATCTAGAAGAATTTTTTTTATATTTGAGGTTAGGTTGAGATTGAATCAGGCGCGTAGTCAGGAAGACCTTGCCCCCCCCCCCTTAAACGTTTTGAACCGCATCGAGAGCACGGCCTTAATTGCTTAAGAGGGGGACAATACCCTCCTGGCTACGCGCATGAATTGAATAATAGATTTTGATCATCATACCCAAGCTCTGAATGCCAACTCGACATCCTCACCTCCCCACATGTCAAAATCTAGAAAAATTTGAAGAAATTTTAGAAATTAAGTGTTATAATGGTTCTTTAAGAATTAGGGCAAATCTTGAACTAGACCCTGATCCCCATCGACCTATACCAGTGATGGTCAACCCATGTGCCGCGGCACACCAGTGAAAAAATGCAGAAAAACCCTTAAACCGTATGCCATGTACGATCATGGCTTACCGTAAAAGTGTGGCACAAAAAAGGTTGGGCATCACTGAACTCTACTATGAGTTTTTTGGGCTTGAAGTAAGTTGACTTAAATCTACAGCTAACCTGGTGTATTTTAAGCCACAGCTACATCTGGTGTATGTAAAGCTAAGAATACCCACAGCTACAACCAACTCCATCACAACCTATCTACTCTTAATCATTCACTCACCTGGATCCATCAATCCAATTTTATGGAAGAAATCCTTCCGGATCGCAAAACAAGCTCCAAGAATTGTTACCGATGGTTTTGGTTCGAATTTTGGCGTAGGTTTGTCGCCTTCATACCAGTCCACGTCCATATATTCAAAGTTAAGATTCCATCGGAATGATCCTATCCTGCCAGCTTCACTGTTTGTCCAAACTTGCATGGTCTATGAAAAAAATTCATTAACAAGGGGGTAAGAGCTTGATGGAAAAAGATTTTTGTATGGCTTAATTTTTACTAAGGGGAAAACAACTTGCATGGGAAAATTTGGAAAGCAAGTTCAATTTTGTATTGCTAAACTTTTTCCCAACATGTTGTTTTCCCCTTTTTTAATCCACATGAGGGTCAATATGTGTCGAAAGTCGTTTGCTGTATACGATTTTGAGTCAACTAATCCAAAAATCCCACAACTCGTATCCAAACTAGTATCAAACGATGCACGTGACTTTGAGCCATAAAATGCACAAATGATTTGGAACAAGATAGATTGAGCCATTCGTGTGCATCATGCATCTACATACTCACATCAGGTGACATTGTCGATATTTTACCCCAAAGAACAGCATTTGGTGCTTCAACAAATCTAGCTAGAATTGGCTCAAGCCATCCAGTCGTTACTTCACAATGGGAATCGATAAAAATCAAAACAGGACCGACTGCATTTCTAGCTCCAAGAATTCGAGCACTGATGATTCCTTGCCTTCTATGTGACCGAATGAGTCGAATTTTTGGAATTTTTTTGATATAATTTTCTAATTTTTCCTTAAAATATTCACGTTCTGAGACATCGTGGATTAAAAGGATTTCCTCGATCAGATGATATGGTGACCTTAGAAGTATTGAGTGAACCGTCCGCATTAACAACATCCAGTCATCATCATGAAACTGAATAATTATGGAAACTTTTGGTAAATCTTTTGGATACTTCTTCATTTTGCAGTAATCACTCCGATTGTCAGGCAGTGCTCGATTAAGGCTGATCATACTTGATGCTAAGGCATTGTAGCCATAAGTTTTGTACATCAGGTCCTTAAGTTTGCTGATTTCTGTGCTGAGATTCTGTGGAAAAATCACTGGCGCTCCATTTTCACCAGCATTTGTGATATTCAGTTCCTTCATGATCCTTTTAGCTTCATCGGATATCCCATCATCTAATCCGAGCAGTTCTGCCTTCTTTGCCTCACTGATTGTCTCCTCAAATTCTAAATGCTGACCAGCAGGCAGTCTTTGTTGTAGAAACTGTCCAACATTTTCTCTTAATATCAAAATTGTCATGTTATCCTCGCGGAACTTAAGGAACACATCCGAATAAAAATACGAAATGTAAAAATTCACAGCAAAAATTGTGAAAAGTACAAGAAAAATGTTTTTTGCAAATGTGCTGGCTAGAACTGACTGTCGTACTTGAAATGCTGTCTTCATTCTTGAAATTTCTGAACTGACTGAATGTTGGCGAATGAATGAAATTATTTTAATTGAACGTCCAGCTTTTGAGGCTAGTTTGATTTATTAGAAAAAGTCGTGAGTCACGGTTTGGCTGTTTCATTGAATTAGCTATTAAGTCGCTTTATTGGCGGAAATTTTAAAGGCAAAGGTAAATTTGTGTGCTTAATTTGAAGGTTAGGTGTAGGCTAGGTATAGGTTAGGTAGCGGGGTATAGGTTAGGTATAGGTTAGGTATAGGCTAGGTATAGGTTAGGTCTACGTATGGTTTAGGTCTTTGCTTGACTAGGTCGTAGGTTACATAAGATTATCTTTTATTAGATTAAAAAGCTGATGTAATTATAATTTTGAAAAAATGCGCTTTATTCACAGTTAACTTTGTGTGACTTTTTGACTTGATCATTTTTCTAATCCTTCTTTTGCAGCTTATCAGCATCTAGTTTCCTTTGTTCCTCAACTTCATTTCTTTTCTGTTCTTCCTCGTCTTTTAGTCGTATTTCTTCTTGTTTCCTCTTTTGCTCTTCTTCGTTCTTTCTCTTCTGTTCCTCTTCAGCCCTTTGCCTTTGATCTTCTTCAGCTTTTCTTTTCTGCTCAGCTTTTTGTCTCTCCTCCTCATCAAAGTCTCTTACATGTTCAGGAAGTGGCATCTTTGGATGCAATGTCTCAAGAAACCATTTGAAGGATTTACAGCCCAACTTCTTCTTTAATTCCATTCTCTCGGTTATATCTCCATAATATCGATCCTTTGTATGTCCCATGGCATTGTAATAATACTTCTTATACTCATCGTCAAGCCATATTTCAGCTATTCTGTCAGTGTTAAATCGAGCACCACCTTTGCCTTTACTGTTGTGTGAGTATGTGTGACTCTTGAACATATGAGCTGCCACAGCACATGGAATCATCTCAACACGACCGCCGCACATCTAGAAAGAGAGAAGCCAAGTCGTTAAAGAAGGTTAAATCTGAATCTTGGACTTTTGTCTTGATTGAATGGAAACTTACCCACGCTCTGAATGATAGTTCCACATCTTCACCGCCCCAAATGTCATATTCTACAAATTCACATAAACTTTAATTAAGTCTTGACATATAAGCCACAACATACCCGGATCAAAAAGTCCAATATGATGAAAATAATCTTTTCTAACCGCAAAACAAGGTCCGATAAAAGTCAGTGTTGGTTTTGGTTCAAAAGTTGGTGTAGGTTTGTCCCCTTCGTACCATTTAATGTCCATCCAATCAAATCCCATGTCCCATCTAAATGTGCCTAATGCTCCTGGATCTGGACCTAAATGAGGCTCTAGTGTCTGGAATTTCATTATTTTGGTTAGATTTTGTATGATTTTATGAAGGTATGGGATAGGGTATGGGATAGGGTATGGGATAGGGTATGGGATAGGGTATGGGATAGGGTATGGGATAGGGTATGGGATAGGGTATGGGATAGGGTATGGGATAGGGTATGGGATAGGGTATGGGATAGGGTATGGGATAGGGTATGGGATAGGGTATGGGATAGGGTATGGGATAGGGTATGGGATAGGGTATGGGATAGGGTATGGGATATGGTATGGGATAGGGTATGGGATAGGGTATGGGATAGGGTATGGGATAGGGTATGGGATAGGGTATGGGATAGGGTATGGGACAGGGTATGGGATAGGGTATGGGATAGGGTATGGGATAGGGACAATAAAGTAAAAAATTACTCACATCTGGGCTGATCCCAGTTGTTTTTGCCCATGCAATTAAATTCGGAGCTTCTTTGATTCTTGCTAAAATTGGTTCAAGCCATCCAGGTGTAACTTCACAGTGACTATCGACCATCACAATAACAGGTCCGATTGCATTCCTAGCTCCCATAATTCTAGTCAAAATGATTCCTTGTCGCTTTGGTGAACGAACAATTCGAATTTTCGGATATTTTTTGATATATTCGTTAAGCTCTTCATGGTAATATTCACGATCCGAGAGGTCATAAGACAGCAGAATCTCATTATATAAATGATCAGGTGTCCTCAACATCACTGAATGGATACAACGCATTAGTAACATCCAATCATCATCATGAAATGGAATAACAATTGATGCAACTGGCAAATCTTCTGGATATTTTTTATTTTTGCAATAATCATCTCGTTTGTCAGGCAATGCTCGATTGAGGCTGATTAAACTTGATGCTAGTCCATTGTAAAGATATTTCTCATAATAACTTTGATTTAATTTTTTAATATCCTCGCTGGCACTTTCAGGAATTATGACAGGTTCGCCATTTTCTCCTGGATTTGTAAAATTCAGTTCCTTAATAATTCTTCTCGCTTCATCTGTAATTCCATCATCAAGTCCAAGCAATTTCGCACGTTCTTTTTCACTCAAATCATCAACAAACTTAGCCTCTTGCATTTGTGGCACTCCACGTTGCATTAAGTTTGCAAATTTATCTTGAAATGCTTGCAGCTGTAAATTTTCATCACGAAACTTTTTAAAAACTGCCGAACTGTTTGTTGAGGAGTAAATGTTGAGGACCAGTACTATGAAGGAAATGATGAAGAAAATCTTGAGGCAGAAGCCTAATTTATTGACTTGTCGGAAGCCCAACACCTTCATTTTTAAACTGAAATAGCTACTTCAAGTGTCCGAAAGTAAATGAAATTATTTTTTTTAAATTAATTTTTTTATTGAGTTAAGTTTGAGTCGTGACGTTAGGAAATAAATGCTTAGTTCTATGTATTGTATAATTGTATATTGTGCATGATGTGACGACATAGTCGGTGTTGTTAGCCGTACATGCTTAGTAGGAGAGCAGCCGGTCAAAAATGCCCCTTAAATTGATCCATCCCTTTCCTGGCTATGCCCTTGATGCTTACTAGAGCGACAAAAAACTATGTTGATATGGTAGCGGCTTGAATGCGACTCCTTGTTGAATTTCTTCTTAGGCCAAACTGTCTTTGTTCGCTTGGCGTTGCCACGAATCACAAGGCAGCATTACAGAAGGAGAAATTGAACAAAGAGTTACTTTCAAGTTGCTACCATGTCCACATAAACTTAATGTGCTTGGGTCAGCCTTTTTAATGAATTTTATTAAAGTTCAGGTTTGGAGGTGTAGCCAATTGGGTTTGGCAAAGATGGAATGACGATGTCTGCCATGGTAAAGCCCCCCTCCCCCCCTCAGCTATTGAGTCGTCCGTTCGTTTTAGGTTGAGGATCTGACCGCACCTTTGATAGAATTTTTAATCATAAATAAGTTTGCATCACCAGATTTGGCACTAAACCCTTTAAAATAGTCAAAAATGTTTAAATCCGTAAATTCAATTTTTCTCATCAAAAATTCCATCAAAGCTTCCTCATTTCCAGCAAAGATCTTCTTCAAATATTCAGCAAGCTGCTTACAAGTGTCTTTATCAGCATACCGAATGACTCGAATCATAAATTCATTCGATTTCAAAATTATGTCCTGAATTTCGGTTCTGTTAAAATATTTCTCATAAATTTGACCAACCAGAATCATCGGACCGCCAAACTTGATTGAATTGAACAAGCTAAAGTGAAATATTTTAAAATTTGTGTAGTCAAAATCGAAGTAAATTTTGCCATCGCTTCCTGTGTTCCTGATCTTGCCAAAATTATCATCTTTAAGTAGAATCTCCTTCTGTTGCTCCAAAGTCGTGTGCTGCACAAAAAATTTCCACAAATTTTCAAATAAAAAATTAAAAACTGTCGCGCGATGCAAAATTGTGTCTTTTTTAAAAGTTTCAAAAATTTCAAAATTTGTCAAAAAAGATTCAGTTTTTGTGAGGATGAAGTTGAGAAGTTTGCTGAGTTTTGCTGGACGAAGGTATGAGCCGGCTTTGACTAATCCATTGATAGCTGGTCCGATGAGCAATTTTGTGTCATTTATGGACAGCAAGTTTATGTTATTTTCCCACAAATTTTCATAATAAATTGACTCAAATGTTGGCATTTGAATGACTGTCTTGGTATAGATTAATAAATATTTTAAAAATTCAATTTGTTCGATTTTTGTGAGGTTAGGTTTGAGGATGTCGAAGATGTTGAAGATGTTAGTGATGTTGAAATCGGTTAAGCTGAATTGATCGTGAACTTTGATGACTTTTGAGTTTTTAAATCGAGCAATTCCGAACAAAATTTTACCTTTTTGATTTTTTGGATTTAAAAATTGAGCGAATTCTGAAGAATTTAACGAGTTTTTAGCAATTTCTTTGATTTTTTGTGGATCAATGTTTAAAGGCCAGTATTCAGGATTGAATGTTGCTGTATAGAATGTCTCATTATCGTCAATTTTAAGCAGCTTAGTAAGAAGTTTGTGATCTTTGTTGAAAAACTTGAAAAACATTTCAAAAATGTCCGATGTTCCTTGATTAAGAGCATTAATGAATAAATTTTTATGTTTATTCATCAAAAGTGACGAAATTTCAGTGCTGAATGGCTGAATATTTGGATTTGAGTCAATAAAATTCATCAAAAATTTACAAATTTTCGGCTCATATTTTAATCCGTCAAACAAAATTATCAAATTTTCATCAAATTTCCGCTCATTTTTTAACAAATAAAAATTCTCAATAAAAAATTGAGCGACAAAAAATTCAGCAAAGGTTCGATGAGCAAATTCAAACTCAAATTCAGTGTTTATGTACAAAATTCCCATTCTTGAAATTTCATCGAATGGCAAAGTTTTTGGAATTTTAACTTTAAAAATTTCCAATTTTTTGACATTTAAATATTTTGGAAAGATTTGAATCAGCCCGTATTTTTGAAAAATCTTCTTAATATCAAATCCAGATCCAGAAGTCAGCAAAAAATTGGTCAAATTCTTAGCAAATTCACTTCTTTCCTGCCAAATTTTGACTTTTTTGCTCACAAATTTTTCATAAATTTTATAGAAATTTTCAGATTTAATTAATTTTGGATCTTCATGGACTTCCGAGATCAGCTTCAGCATCAATGGAGTATAAAGCTTTAACTTTTTGGATATATTTTGAATGTTTTGGACAATTTCTTCAATTTTATCGCTGTCGACTTTTTGGGTTTTAAACAATTTTGTTAAAAATTCATTCTGTTCATTAATATTGAACGGAATCAGCTGGTATGGATGGAAATTAAGCTTATTTTGGATTTGCCTAGAGTATAAAGGTCTAGTGCAGATGTACTGGATGTTTAAAGTACTATTAAAGATGTTCTGGATTAAATTAAGCACAAATTTGCTATAAGTCGGTGAAACTTCATCAAATCCATTCCAGAGGATGACTACATCCCCAGTCTTGTACAATTCTTCAAACATTCTCACCTCAAATTCATTTTTAAGGTCCAAACTTAAGATTCTCTTCAAAACATCCACGAGGGTCATGTCTGACTCAAACAACTCCGTATGATTCCTTAATTCAACATAACTGACCCACTTCATTGGATACTTCCTCTTAATCCTCATTGTAAGCTGTTCAAAAGTGACAGTCTTGCCGGCACCAGCTTCTGATGACAACACAAAGATTCTCTTCTTATCTGTTCTGTAAATTACTTCATCCATGCCTTCATAAACATTGTAATGCTTCATAGCACCAAGATTATTGACTTGACCCTCAAAAATGAACTTCCTTTCCACATAAAATTCAGTCCTATTTTCAATTATTTTACCAATAATCAATTCTTTCCCATCCAGCACATCCACAATCTGCTCTGATGTGAAGGAATTGAGGATTTCTGAATTAAAATTCTCAAATTTCAAGCTTTCTGCTTGAAAAGTAAAGTTTGAGGTTAGAACTTTGTTTCTCAACTTTCCCGCCAAATTATTCCAATCATGATTAATCAAGTCATTCAAATAAGTCAAGTGTGGATCAGTAAAGTTCAAAGGATGTCCATCAAAAATCTGAGTAATGTGCTCAGAAGTCAATTTAGAATAAGCTGTGGAATTGTCACCAAATAAATCAGAGAACCTAACCTCAATATTTTTATACGACACAATCCCATCCCTAAGCCTCAACTTATCATTATCTGACAGATCCTCAAACTTATAAAATGGCTTGTGGACAGCATAAGCTACAATAGCAGCTGCAAGCATTATTCCAATGACTGAAAATACAGCACTTAAAACTAATTTTTTCCTTAATTTTGAAATTTTTTGATCCTTTTTTTCGTTCGCTTGTTCCTCACGTCTTTCAATGTCCGGAATGGCTGCTTTCATCTCATTGATGACTTTATCAAAAAATTCAAATAAATCTGGAAAGATTTTATGATTTTCGTCAAGCTTTTCAGGCTGATCCAAGAACATAGCAATCATATGTGCTGGACGGACAATTAACTCAGCATGATGCATGTCTGGAGGATAGCATTCATAGACCAGATTTACAATCTCTTCCTTTTCAGCTTCCTTTTGACATTTTTCATTAATTTCTTCAAATTCTTGCATTGTTTGGTTGTCATTGATGCTGTATGGATTCGCCATATTGGAATAAACTAAATTGACAGCATAATGACACAACTCGTGTGCTAGAGTAGCTATAGCATGTGATTTTGTTGACTTATCAAGCAGCTGCTTAGCTCCAATGTAAATCCTTCCCATGACATAAAAAACACCTTCTGTATTGTCAGAGACTGTTGGATCTGCGATATTTACAGCATCTCGATTAAAGTCGTAGATTATTTGGAATTTTTTGGATGCAGCCACGACTTTGAGGATCGTGTTGAGCTTTTCATTTTGACTTAACAGCTTATAAGCTTCCTTGATGTGCCTTAGCTTGCCATCAGCATCTGGTACGTCATGGCTAATGGATGAGTTTGTCATAAGGATGTTGATGTGCTTGTCTGGAAGGTCTTTAGAGTGTTTATGATGAAGTTCTCGGATTAATCGTTGATCTTCATACTCTAAGTCATCAAAGACTCCTTGTTCGTACTCATGCGGTGCCAGAAATATTTCATTAATTAACAGAATCTCATAAATATCGAAAGCTTTTGCATCAATTGCGACTCTAGCTGCTGATTTGTTGGACAAGTCGAAGTAAAATTCCAAATTTTTGTTGATTTTTAAAATTTCTTCAACTTTTTCATAGTTTTTGGCATTGATCGCTTGATGGAGGTGCTTAGTTGGCTTGTAGAATGCTTTAAAATTATTTGACAATTGATTGATGTCGATTCCTTCTGGATATGGCAAATTTGCTAGCGCTAAGATGACAAGCACCTCAGAATGTCGATTTATCCATGCTAAATCTTGAGCATTGGCTTCATCATCAGCTACTGGAGAGAGTTTCATATCCAAAAGACTTTTGACAGCCTCAGCATTTCCATCTTCAGCGGCAATGAGAAGTAAGTTGTAGTTTCGAGAGTCAGCAAGAGAATTTATGTCAATTTCATTGTCATTTGAAGTGAAGCTGTTGATGCCTGGAATTAAAAAAATGTCAATTGCCAGAAAAAAGTCATTAAAAGCTTAAAACTTACCTAATTCACCTCTGCTTAAGGAACTTGCCAAAAAGTCAGCAATGTATCGATACAAACTCTTGTCAGGTCCTACAAACTCATCTCCGAGACACTTAAGCGCGAAAAATGATGAATTTTTACTAGATTTCCAATAAATTGACTGCTGTTGCTCATCTTTTGATTCCAAAGACATCACAATGGACTTATTTATGGAATTTTCACTGAGAATTTCTAGTTCCTTCTGCAAAAGTGCTCGATAATTTTCCTGAACTTTGATATTCAGCTGTAGAACATTGTCAGTATTTAATAGTTGATCTTGTAAGTCACCTGATTGGAATGCCTTAACAATAGCTTCAACATTTATGCAGTTAAAAACTGTTTGTTGATTTATTTCACTAACCAAAACTGGCTCATTTTTGATAGGAATGTTCATCATAGGAACTAAAAAGATAAGATGATGTTGATGTAGTTAAATGCCAAGGTCGTTTCTTCATATCAATTTTTCATGTTTTACTTACTTCCATGTCCACTTTCTATGTCTTTTAAATTCCATTGTTGAGATATATTTGACAATTTTTGAGAATCAATTTTAGACATTTTTAAAGAGAATATTCGATTTAATTAGACATTTAAGGTAAGCTTTAAAAATTAAGTCTTCAGCACTCAACAGCACACAAGAAACTGAAGCTGGTTTTATAAAATCTTCAAAAAATAATAAAAAGAAACCGGTAAATTAGCATATTTGTGTGACTGAGAGTTATTTCGTTCGTCACAATCAACAAACAGATGCTAGCCAGCCAACAGACAGCCAAATTTACAAATTTTATGACAGCCAGATAGACCAGTGGTGTCCAACCTTTTTTGTGGCATGACACACTTTGGTGGTAAGCCAGAACCAAAACCACAAACGGTATACGATTCATTGAATTTTCTGAAATTTATTAACATTAGTTGTCCGTACTGAGATAGACGAATCAAATTGTCGAAAGCCAGCCAGAAAACCAGACAGACAAAAAACATACTTAATTACACATAAATGGCTTGTAGTGTTCATAGTTGAGGAAATTCCTGGTTAATCTTCATCAGAATCAGTTTAGAGGCATAGTCATGGGAACTCCTTAGGTGCACGAGAAAACTCCCCCCCCCCCTCCCCCCTTGAAACTGAAATTTTTATAAAAATTTTTTTTTGAATTTTCAAAGCAAGAACAGTAAAATTTGCTTGAATAGAGAAGGTATTTTTTGATTTTTGACATTAAACGTTTTTTTGGACCCCTCCCCCCTCCTTTTTGAAAAGTCCTGGCTACGCCCTAGTCATTGCTTATAATCTCAACTACTAGGGGCAAGGAAGTAGCCAAGAATTTTAAGAGGGGATGACAAAATTTTTTTTTGTATGGAAAAATTTAAGGGGGGGGGGGGGATTTTTGTGATTTTTCCTTAAAAACTCTAGCAAAATAAAGAAATTTCTTTTTACGTTGGGGGATTTGTCCCCCAAATCCCCCCCCCCCCCCCTCCCCTTGGCTATACTCCTGCCAACTAAATCCCTTAAAAAAATACAAAAAATTCAAATTCTCATTTAAAAAAAGCTTCTCAATCTCAATTTTAATAAGTCACTTTCAGTCTCACTTTATGCCTCAATATGCTCGACACAATTATCTCTTGAGACACAATAAATTTGAGAATAATCTTAAAACTGTTCAACTGCACCAATCGATCTCATTACTCAGTCTCATCGCGCTCTTTGGGTCATCAAGTTGTGTCTTTTGCTTATCTTGAACTGAAATTACTGAAAAATATTGACTATTTTTTTGATAAGAATTCGACCTTTAATAAGAATTATTTTATTTTGACTGTTTTAATGATGAAAAGACGGAAAAAGTGAGAATTTAATAAAAATTGTGTGAATTTTCAATCTTTACATGCCAAAAACTCATGCTCGAAAGTGAAGATTAAACTTAAAAAGTCTGGAAAAGTGTTAAAAAATTAAATTTCAATTTTACAAACAAAATCTCAAAGTTTATTAAGCAAAATATCGTGTAAAGTGCACTAAACAGCATCGACGTGCGTCAGTCGAAAGTAAAAACAGGAAGAAAAAAACAATAAATAAAGTTCGAAGACCATAAAAATAACTTTTAGTATTAAAAACAATCAATTCTTAAATGTAAGTTTGACAAAATATTTTTAACTCTCAATTTTCACTCTCATAAGTCGTCCGACTCTAACCTTTGTGCTTATTCTCAGTTATTTTTTCTGTGTCTGATAAGACTTTCACTTAATGGTGCATGTCAGCACGCGACAAACAAGCATGGCTTGATTATTTTTAGATTCTTTTACTCAAAAATAAATTTTATTCTCATTGCTGGAGGTGTGTCTATCGTATGCAGTCATTGAATGAGGTTAAAAGAACAGCTGGTTGAGATTATTGTTTTGTTGTGATGGAACAATCCAGCATGTAGACTTTGGTTGTTCTTATCAGTTTTGAGTCGTAAATATGATAATTTGGACTTTGTGATTCAGTTGGGGATCGACTTTGTTCGTATGTTGTTTACTTGGTTTTCTCATCCTGGATCAATTCCTGAAAATTAAACCAGTGGTGTTCAACCTTTTCTGGGCCATGGTACACCTTGATGGTAAACCATGACCGAAATCGAACCTTGAAACCGTGTTTCGTGAAATTTTTTGCGGCCAACCTATTTCATCACTGTCTTAATTAGATCAATAAAGTTGATATTTATCTGGTAGCAAGGCACTGCCCATGACTTCACTTAAACCTCAAACTATGAATCATCACTCTGGCATGAAAATAAGATCACACAGAGAATAATTGATTGAAGTGTCAGCTATTAATTAAGTAATTAATTGAAATATTCAATTATTTTTAATTGAACAACCAAACATCCGGTTGCATATGCATCAATCTTGACAAAGAGCATTCAAACTTGTTATCTTGACTCAGAGGAGCACCAAGTTCAGTGGTTCTCAAATGTTTTAGGCCTAGGAGCAATGATTCTGCGCTTCACTAGCAACCACTATTGACACATCTAGAATTTTATCGAGTTCCGTGAACCAAAGTTTGAGAAACACTGTCCCGATTAAACAAACAAACCTTAAATATCAAGGAAATCCCCAAAATATTTCTATTCTGCTCTTCCTGAATTACTGATAATTTTTGTTTTATTTATTTCTATATAAATATTTAATACCGGCCGGCATTTCCAGTTTGCAATCTCAGCATTTCCATAATCGATCATTCTAGTGCAGTAGACTTTGAGTTCAACTTTGATTACTATTTGCAATTAATTGAGAATCTTGCATTTCTAGCCTTAAACAATGGAGCTCAACGCAACAGGATTTATGCTTCAAACAATGTTCTTCCTCGTCAATCATAATGCAACAGATTTTATGGACACAGTTTTCAATGAAGTCGCTCCACAGCCAGTCGATCCAAATGAGACGAGATGTTTTGGTTCTTATGGATGCTTTCCGATTGGATATCCATGGACGTCGGAGCAGAGAGCACATAGTGTGTTGTAGGTATCAATAGCTTTAGTCAATTCCAGTCTACAACTTTAATTCTTTAAAATGCGCTTTTGTCATTACAATTTGAAATTTTCTTACTTGTGGCTTCTAAGTTTCAACATTAAGATAGGAAATTTTAAATTAAATTGCATTTTCAAATTTTGCGCGTCTGTCACATCACTTTAATAACTTCCTTACTTGTTTCCAATTTCAGCCCATTTGGTCCATCAATCCTAGACGTTAAGTTCAACGCCTTCACCAGAAAGCACAGAAAAGTTCCAAAGCTTCTGGACATCAACGACCCATACACAATAGTCGATGCTGGTGTCAGTCCATCACATCCAATATACTTTGTCACTCACGGATTTTTAGAGTTTGGTGGAGCTCCGTGGATAAGAAAAATGCGAGAGGAACTTCTGATCAACAATAAGCATTCAACAGTAATTGTGATAGACTGGAAAGGTGGCTCGTCGCCTCCTTATTATCAAGCTGTATCGAATATTCGATTAGTTGGTGCCATTGTGGCTCATATGATTTATACAATTTATGAGGAGCTAAAGTTGAGGAACTTGGATGATGTTCATCTGATTGGACATAGTTTAGGTTGGTTCTTATGATTAATTTGTGGATTTTTGATAGAATATTTTATGTTTTAGGTGCTCATATGAGTGGATATGCTGGATACTATCTGCAAAAGGACTTTGAACTTAAATTGGGTAGAATTACAGGTAGGACTTCCTATAACTCTGAAATTTTACTCAGTTTAAGGAAGTTTTATGTTTTAAATTCTAGGAATGGATCCAGCAGGTCCTTATTTCTTAGGCACTGAGCAAATGGTCAGACTGGACTTCTCAGACGCTAAATATGTGGACATAATTCACTCAGATGCTTCACTTCTTGTTGAACGAGGTTTTGGTATAAGACAGAGTATCGGTCATGTTGACTTTTATCCAAATGGTGGAGATAATCAGCCTAAATGTAGTAATGTGAGTATTTAATGTAGTACCCAAGGTATAGACATGAACTAGTGGTTGGTTATGATTAGTGGACATGTCTAGTCTTGATCGAACTATGACATTGCTCAGGTCGAGCTCACATCGAGTCTGTGATTCAGTTCGAACTATCTTGACGAACTGTGACCTTAATCTAAGTATCGTAGGGATAAATCATAGAAATAGTTGAGAACTAAGGATAGACTTACCTCCTGGATGCTATGCAATCCACATTCCATGCCAACCCTCCACTAATCCTGAGCTTCTTCATCTTAATCATCAACTATAGCCCTTATTTACTTAAACCTAACCTCATTCTTATCTCTATCTTCCAGTCAGTCAACGTAGCATGCGATCATGTCCACTCAGTCGAGCTATTTACTGAAAGTATCAACTCAAAATGCCAATTCATGTCAATCACATGCGAGAGCTATGAATCATTCAAAAAAGGTCTTTGCAATCGATGTAATAGGAACAGCAATTATTGCATAAGATTCGGATTCAACAGCTTTGCAAGCTACAAATCAATATTCTCAAAAGGCTATGCAAATCCAGGATTTTTAACATCAATTCCAACATACTTGATGACATCAGATAAGGAACCATTTTGTAGGGTTCACTATAAAGTCTTTGTTAAAGTTGCCAGCAACGATGAAAGTCGAATGCACGGCGGTGAAGTTGGATTTATTTACCTAAAATTAAGAAGCTCACATGGTGATGGACAGAAATTTTTACTAAATCAACAGTCAATTCACTTTGCACCAGGCAAGAATTTCACATTTTTAGCGATTGGCGATGAAGTTGAGGACATAAAGTCAGTCATTGTGGATTACAAGCATAAATCGACAGCAAATCCACTAACTTGGCGAGTTTTCACACCGAAAATTTATCTCGAATATATTTTAATCCAGTCAATGGAACAAAGTGACAGCGTGGAGCTGAAATTATGTCCGAGTCATGAAACTCCAATATCAAGTGGGGAAGGGCTGCTGTTCCAATGGGAATCATGTGAATATCAAATGAGGAAAGAGGCGAGGGAGAGAATTAAATAAAATAAATGTAAACTTTAGGATTAATAAAAAAATGATAATTTTAAATAATAAATGTCTTGTTTTTTATCTCCAAAAACACTTGTTCAAACCTTAACTAAATAGCTAGGAATGGAATTCAATTGATGAGGAGCGATATCGACACATGAACAAACACAAAAACTTTCTATTTTGATGATATTTCTTTTGCTACGCATTTATGAGATGTAGGAAAATTAAAACTGTGGGAACATGACCGGCAATTGCACGAGTTCAAAGCTTAGATGTTCCCTCATGGTTCCCTTGTTAGGGTTCAATCTAGTCCAACTGGTCTTAATCTTTCATCTAATTTCCTGAATTTGACTTTCAATCATAAAACTAATCTTGATAACTGTCATTTAATTGTCCATCACTATGTTAATACATTACTTCATACCAATCTATCCAACCTTAAAGTTTAAGGTACCACAAACTTTCCCTTTCCTCAATAATACACAAGAAACATCTCTAAAGCTTCTGACAGCAAAAAAGTTTGCCAGAATTTCATATAAATTTGGATAACACGTACGAAAGTTTTCAGTTTTTACATTTATCTGCTAAGATGAAGTACATAAATTTGATAATTTTTATTGCTGTCGTGTCTAAGTCAGTTGAGGCATGGCCTATAGATAATTTTTTTGATAATTCTGGCTTTGATTTTAATCAATTTGGTTCGAAAGATGAAACTGGGGGTTTTGAAATTAACTCTCCAGTTCCGAATGCAGGTGCACCTCAATCTAATGAGCCTTCATTCGTAAAAGAAGCACAGCCTGAAATTCCTACATTTGTGAACGATCAAGAACCCGCTGTTCAATCACTTGTGAGTGCACCTGAACTTTCATCATTTGTGAATCCACCTGAAGTCCCGTCATTTGTGAATGCTCCTGAACTACCATCATTTGTGAATCCACCTGAAGTTCCGTCATTTGTGAATGCTCCTGAACTACCATCATTTGTGAACCCACCCGGAATTCAATCGTTTGTGAATGCTCCTGAACTTCCATCATTTGTGAATTCACCTGAACTTTCATCATTTGTGAATCCACCTGAAGTTCCGTCATTTGTGAATGCTCCTGAACTACCATCATTTGTGAACCCACCTGGAATTCAATCGTTTGTGAATGCTCCTGAACTTCCATCATTTGTGAATTCACCTGAAGTCCCGTCATTTGTGAATGCACCTGAAATTTCATCATTTGTGAATCCACCTGAAGCCCCGTCATTTGTGAATGCACCTGAACTTTCATCATTTGTGAATCCACCTGAAGTCCCGTCATTTGTGAATGCTCCTGAACTACCATCATTTGTGAATGCACCCGGAATTCAATCGTTTGTGAATGCTCCTGAACTACCATCATTTGTGAATTCACCTGAAGTCCCGTCATTTGTGAATGCACCTGAAATTCCATCTTTTGTGAATGCACCCGGAATTCAATCGTTTGTGAATGCACCTGAACTACCATCATTTGGGAGTCCACCTGAAGTCCCGTCATTTGTGAATGCACCTGAAATTCCATCGTTTGTGAATGCACCCGGAATTCAATCGTTTGTGAGTGCACCTGAACTGCCACCATTTGTTAATGCACCTGAGCTTCCATCATTTGTGAATCCACCTGAAGTCCCGTCATTTGTGAATGCACCTGAAATTCCATCTTTTGTGAATGCACCCGGAATTCAATCATTTGTGAATGCTCCTGAACTTTCATCATTTGTGAATTCACCTGAAGTCCCGTCATTTGTGAATGCACCTGAAATTTCATCTTTTGTGAATGCACCCGGAGTTCCATCATTTGGAAATGCACCTGAACTTTCATCGTTTGTGAATCCACCTGAAGTTCCGTCATTTATGAATGCACCTGAACTGCCATCATTTGTGAATGCACCTGAGCTTCCATCATTTGTGAATCCACCTGAAGTTCCGTCATTTGGAAATGCTCCTGAACCTCCATCATTTGTGAATGCTCCTGAACTGCCATCATTTGTGAATGCACCCGGAATTCAATCGTTTGTGAATGCACCTGAGCTGCCATCATTTGTGAACGCACCAGGAATTCAATCGTTTGTGAATGCACCTGAACTGCCATCATTTGTGAATCCACCTGAAGTTCCGTCATTTGGAAATGCTCCTGAACCTCCATCATTTGTGAATGCTCCTGAACTGCCATCATTTGTGAATGCACCCGGAATTCAATCGTTTGTGAATGCACCTGAGCTGCCATCATTTGTGAACGCACCAGGAATTCAATCGTTTGTGAATGCACCTGAACTGCCATCATTTGTGAATCCACCTGAAGTTCCGTCATTTGGAAATGCTCCTGAACCTCCATCGTTTGTGAGTGCACCTGAACTGCCATCATTTGAGAACGCACCAGGAATTCAATCGTTTGTGAATGCACCTGAACTGCCATCATTTGTGAATGCACCTGAGCTTCCATCATTTGTGAATCCACCTGAAGTTCCGTCATTTGGAAATGCTCCTGAACCTCCATCATTTGTGAATGCTCCTGAACTGCCATCATTTGTGAATGCACCCGGAATTCAATCGTTTGTGAATGCACCTGAACTACCATCATTTGTGAATTCACCTGAAGTCCCGTCATTTGTGAATGCACCTGAAATTCCATCTTTTGTGAATGCACCCGGAATTCAATCGTTTGTGAATGCACCTGAACTGCCATCATTTGTGAATCCACCTGAAATTCCATCATTTGTGAACGCACCAGGAATTCAATCGTTTGTGAATGCACCTGAACTGCCATCATTTGTGAATCCACCTGAAGTCCCGTCATTTGTGAATGCACCTGAAATTTCTCCATTTGCACCAAAATCACAGGATCCAGCTTCAAATTCAATCCAAAATATGCCTGAAGACCTAGCCAAGCAGTTTTTTGAACCTCAAGCTCCAGCATCGCAATCAAACCTTTCATTTGGTAATGGATTAATCCCCAATTATTCATTTTAAGCAACAGTTCTTATGTGAGTAAGCATGCGAAGTTTTGAGGTTGGTTTGACTGAAAATATGAACCAAAAAAGTCAATAAAAAAACACAAAAAGTGATTTTAAACAATTTAATTTTTACTTTTTTTTTGAATAAATCATTTAGTTTAATTGTGTCTGTCAGTGACTATGAGCTTAAATGCCTGCTATAAAGGAGTACAATGCCTTGAGCCATGCAAGATTCTACAAAATTTTTATACCAATTATGGTTGAATTTCCACAATTTCGACTTGAATATCAAAAATCTTCTCAGCAATTGTTACCAATTCTGCAGGAATTGTTAACTTTTTCAACCCTTTGACCAACTTTTTAATTATTTCAAATCTTTTGACTGAATTTGGCAATTTTGATGTCAAACAAATTTCCTCCAAGTTCCTCATTTTTGGGAGACATTCCTCAAGGATAACAAGAATGTTTCTATCTTGCGTATCAAATGTGAGCTTCTTGATGTTCCTTAAGTTTTTAAAAAATCCCAGGAACACCCCAAAAAGTCCTCTAAAACCAGACTTGTCAATTAGCTTAAATTCATCAAGTTTGTCAAAAAGATAAGTTTTTGGGTTGATGACTTTCTCAATTGCATCGCTGCAGATGTCGGTGTTGTTGATGATCAAAGTGAATGACTCAATAGTTGGAAATTGTCGAAACATCTCAAATGCAGCTTCAATTTGAACTTCCGTTGCTGTAAAGTCCAAAACTTCTTGCTTAGTTCCGTTGAGAATTAATGGAATTTTTCCATAGTAAAACGTGTCCAATTGCATGTCTTCGATGATAAATTTGAGAACTTTCCCGCCATCAAAGTCAAATGGAAGCTTGTGGATGGTCAGTTCCTTTAAAAAGCCTAACTGACTTACCAAAAAATTAAGTCTAGCCGTCAATATCCCAACATACCAATGAAAAGTAATCGAAGTTGTCTCCAAAATCTTAATTTTAAATGGAAACTCATCTCTGTCAAAATAACTGGAAGTTCCGTCACCAATCAAAATTAAATGATTGAAGTTTCTCAAATTTTCGACCAACTTGTTTAATTTTTTATGCGAAAATCCCTTCCAAGTGTAATCGTAGCTTTGAATTTTAATTTTTTCAACATTTTTTTGAAGTTTTAAAATTTTGAAAATATTTTTCTTGCAATTGTAAATCGAAACTGACTTCAAAGTTGGAATTTCTGGTAAAAAATCATCTCCAAGGTGACAATTTTCAAGAGCAAGTTCAGCCAAAGACTTGAACTTATTGAAAAAGTTTAAGAATTCCGAAAAATGCTCGATTTTAAAGTCTTTTAAAGTCAAGTTTTGCGTAGAATTTTTGTAGTTTTTCATGAGATTCGAGATTTCATTTAAAACTATAGACTCGACGAATTTAACTGAAATATTCACAAAAGGAACTTGTAAAATATTTTGATGATTATTGATCTTGTCGAAGGTGAATTCATCAACATCCAATGTAAAGTTCTTAAGATGGATTGCTGAGGTTGCAAAAGGTATCAAAAATCTACAAAAAAATGTTTTTAAAAAGAATTTGAAGTTTTAAATTTTTAAATACCGTTTAGATGCCAGGATTAGATTAAGCTTAGAACTTGAATCACATTGAGCAAAAACGAGATGTAATTCATCATCATGAAGATTGAAGCGTGTCTGAAATCAAGAATTATTAAATGTATTACAATTCACTAGGCTTGAAAACTAGGCGGTATTTGGGTGTATTTTGCGATATTTGTATGAAACATAGCGATAGTTGGCGGTCTACAACCTAGTTTCCAAGCCTGGACAATTCATATTCATTTAATACATAAAACTACTGTGCTTTGGAAAATTGGTTGAGCAACAATGATCTACATTAACTTGGATGATTTTAGTAATTAATGAAAGTAGCAGGCGCGTTGCTAGGAGGTAATCGGGTGAGAAATCCCACTAGTCAAAAAAAAATTTCTTCATTTTTCTAGCTCTTTTATAAAAGAAAAAAAAAATAAATCATGAAGGTAGGCCCTTCGATTCAAATAAGAACAGAATCTATTGCACAATACCTTCAGACCTACAGTTTATAATGGAGTCCGAACGACTTGGAAGCTCTGTACATTGCAAAGACACGAGTTCGTCTAAAGACCTGCAATGCACAAAGTCACATGACGTTTGTGCAAGATTCTGTATTAAAATCATCCAGATGCTTGTATATCTTAGTATGCCTAGCAAAGGAGACAAGTTATGTGCCGAAGACCTCAAAACTTCACCCAACACATGAACCGAGCTTCGTAACTAGAACGGTGAAATGGAAAAAGAGCTTCGAAAACTTGACTTGGTCTGGGATTGAACCCAGAACCTTTGGCACGTAAGGGCAATGCTCTGCCACTTTTATCGAAAAATCTTAGATTTTATTTAATTGATGTCCTTTCCCCTCTAGTTTTAGTCCTTCCCCTTCAAATTCCCAGAAAGCAGGGATGTAGCCAGAGAGGTTCAAGGCAAAATTGTTGGAAAATTTTGATGGGAATTTTCCGATTGTTTTTCCACCGATTTCTCACTAAAAGTTGGGTCAAAAAGGAAAAATTCTCACTAAATTTTTCTGCGGAGAAATTTTTTTGGGGGGAGGAGGGGGGGGGGCTATTTTTAAGATTTTTGTTTCTTATAAACTTCAGAAAAATAAAGAAATTTCTTTTGACGAAGTGTGATTTAGGAAGATTCAAGATTTGTCGCCTAAATTTCCCCTCCGTGCTACACGCTTGGCATGAAGCAATGAACTGACTAGCAATGCAACTGAGTGCAAACGTCAAAATGTTATAAATATCCACATTGACATGCAGTAATTTCACAATGATTTGAAAATAATCTTTAAAATTTAATTGTTGATCCTTTAACAGTTGGTGTCAGTTTTTTACTTATTTTATAAGGCTTAAAGAATTAAAGGAATTTTCGGTATTTGACTTCCGGAAGTTTGTAAGTTTGAGAAGTTTGGGAAGTTTCTTTAAAGTTAAAATTCTTTACAAGCTTCCTAAGTGCGCACGTCTTGACTTATTTCATCCTTCCTACTCAATTGCTAATCTTTTGATTAACCAAAAATTAATCTAATTATTCAATAAGTCATAGAAAATAATTATGAAATAAATCTTTACTAATGAAATTATTTTTAATCAATTTTACTAATTTTTTTAAATCCAAATTGAGTCTGAAATCTTTTTAAAGGAACTTACCATTTTTATTTGCGACACCTCGAAAAATTAATGTTTCAAAAAATTGTATTAAACTGAACAGATCCAAACAGATGACTGAAAATATCAAATAATCAGAATTACAGTATGAATCATCAAGCTAGATTGGTCGAACGAATAACAAAATGTTATACAGAACATAAAAGCTCATAAAAACAATTACTATGCGAATCTTAAATTTCGGAGAAAATCGCTGAAAATTTATCCAAAAACACTAAATTTCATTCATTTATTAGGCATTTAATGACACAAAATATGTTAACAAGGAACAGTTCCTGCATTAAAAATTTCAATCCAATAACCATCAGGATCCTTAATGAATGCTAATCCTTTCATACGTCCGTCATTTGGCTTCTTAACAAAATCAACTCCAAACTTTTCAAACCTTTCGCAAGCAGCCTCAACATTAGGAACCATAACACCAATATGTCCATAGCCTCTTGGGTCTGAATTTCCAGTATGATAACTTTGACTTGCATCATCCTCAGTTCCCCAGTTGTGGGTCAACTCCAAAGTTGCCTGAAAAATTCACGAAAAAAATTTTGAAATAACAAAAACTTAATTTTTGGACATTCTTACCTTTCTGGACATCGCCCATGACTTCCTAGCTGCCTTATCCTCAGGAATATCAGCTGGATTCTCATATCCCATAAAGTAAAGTGAAAATTTAGCTTCTGGAAAATCCAACTTGACCAAAAGTGTCATTCCTAAGACTTCAGTGTAAAATGGAAGTGACTTGCGTGGATCTTTAATGCGATACATAGTTTGTTGGAACAAGAAGTCTTTGGTTGCATCACCAGATGATTTGCATAGTGCATCAGCTTCTGCATCGGATAAGCCGGACATTTTTGAAGATTCTGGAAATTTTTGATTTATTGAGAAAAAATTGATTGAAAGATTGAAAATTGAGTGTTTAAGATTGAAATATCTTCAAATACTGACACAAAGCTATATCGATAAGGCACTGATAAAATAATAATAAATCGACTTACTTGAAAAGCTTTTGTATTTGTTTTGATGATGATCTGGAAGGGTTTGTGGTTTTGTGAATTTATTAAAGTTTTTTGAAATTATTTTGACCGTTAAAGTTAAGTTTTAATTTAAAAAATATTAAAAGATTGTCAATTTTTGTTATCTTTTGAATACATTTAACTTGGTGTAGCTTAAAAGCCAAGGCGTGGAATTAATCCTGAAAAAATCCCTGAGCCAATAAACATGAAAACCTGAAATCTCTTAAAGGGCCTTTTAAATCCCAAAATTATTCATCAAATGCATCAGGGATTTCACATTTCCATGTATTGGCTCAGGAATTTTTTTTAGGATTTTAATGATTTTCCAGGATCAATCCTGAGTTTCCACGCTTTGTTAAATGTATATTTTGGTGTTGTGGCAGAGTAGAATCAGTAGTTTCGAGTCATATAAAGACGATTCTGCCAGTGCGAAAGCTAGTCCTTGTTGACGTGAGTGGTTAGACAACAGATCAAATATCTGTAAGCTTCATTTTTAAGGCAAGCGTTCAATACCCTCCATAAACTTATCTCTCGAGTGTTGTTGATATGACAAAGATTTGAAAAAAGCCCAAGGATCTATCAGTAGGGTGACAGGCGCATAACCAGGGGGAGATGTGGGGATTTGGGGGACGTCAACAGAAATTTCTTAATTTTGCTAGGAGTTTTATGAAAAATCATAAAAATCCCCACTACCCTATGAATTTTCCAAATAAAATTCCCCCCCCCCCCCAAATTTTGAGAGAAGAAGCTCCAAATCAAGTTTCTGGAGAACCCTTCCATAACATCTAGTCATTCCCATTGTGACCAGCTCAAAAATAAACCCAAAATTCAAATTCTATGTCTAAAAATATTAATCAATCCCCAATCAACTCAAGTTTGACTTGATGTATTTTTTTCCTAGAAACAATTATAAAATTCTCGAAAAAAAACGTTTATCTGTTCACAAGCAAACCCCGTGTGACGACTGAAGCACTTTACACCTTTTATAATTTGCGTCTTTTCCCACTCTTATTTTTAGTCTTATCAAAAAAAAAATTGTGCAAAATCCGATTAAAACTTCATCTTTGATTTCCTGCACTCTTAACGTCAATCTAGTACGTGCAGGCAGTGTGTAAGAAATGAATTTTGGATTCAACATAGTTGTTCAGTTGATGAGTGTCTGCCGATTGGATTTGAGGGAAAAGTTGAATTTATTTTTTTAAATTTAATTTTAATTTTTTTGGTAAAAATGAAATTTTTGATGATTTTTTCGGCACTGCTGTCTATGGCTTTTGGGGCTACTATCTTGAATGTGAGTACAATTTGACAAAGATTTGGATTAATGTTGATTCATAAGACTAGGGCTGGATATCTCAAGTTTATGACACACCTAAGACTAGGTTTTTCTGAGGGCGTCCTTAAGAAGCTCTCAGCTGTGGTATTTGGGAAACACTAAGTCATATTAAAGCCACAAGTCCTTAAATTCACTTAATTTAAATTCCAGATAATTCTCTCAAATCAACTTGAAGTTCCCCGATCCGTTTGTGTGGTAAGAACATCCTCAAATCTCACTGAACATTGAACTTATTAAACCTAGCTTCTCTAAACTTCCAGGGCCAACCAACAGGCACAACATTCCCAATAGCATTAGAATGCAACATGTTCATCATGTGCAAGAACAATGAAGCAGTCATTGGACAATGTAGATTCTCGGAGCCATACTTCCATCCATGTGAATTCAGATGCACAGCTGATCCAAATGTTTGCTCAAAAGCTTGCATAAACTTGCCATAATTTTAATTAGACTGTAAATTTATTTTAAGTTATTTTAAGGAAATAAATATTTTTGAGATTATTTTCTTGTTTATTTTGAATCGGTGTTTGAAGGTTTTTAAGGCTGTAAGACAGTGATGGTCGACCCATGTGCTGCGGCACACTTTTAAACCTCAAAAAATCCCACTAATCGTACGCTGTGTGCAGTTTTAGACATGACTTTTCAATAATATGTGCCATGCCATAAAAAAGGTTGAGCACCACTGGTTTAAGATATAAAAACACAATATATTTACATCAATCAAGCAACAAGACGTCATTGCAACCCCACTTGCAGTGATTAAATTATAAAATTCTATTTAATTCCGCTTGAAAGGAAGGAAAGCTTCCTTAAAAACTTAATCCCATTGGCGCATGGGATTCGCACTTAATCAACAATCTAATCAGAGACATTTTTAAGTCCAGTCAGCATTTTAATTAATTAAACCACCTTCATCAGATATCGCAAATTCCCCACTTATCAGGCACAAAAATTCATTCACAAACTCAAAATCACTCACAGCTGCAATTCGTTGTGTGCTCTTGAACTTTTCGAGTGCCAAATCTAGTACTACAAAATAAAAAGTAATTTCGAGAAGACCAAAAAATCTTCGAGTCTGCAAATTAACTTCAACAACGCTGGCGGATAGACTGGAAATACTTTTGTTGCAAATTTTAAAATTCAAATTTAAGTTGTGTAAAACTTTGATTTGAAGACTTTTTCTTTTTGTGGACATTGAGCATTAATAAGGATGAAGGTTCTTGTGATTCTGACAATTTTTGTGTGGACCTCGAGTAGCTTTACATTGAGAGATGTGAGTTTGGTTTGGGTTGTTGTGTGTTTTGACTTAGTTTTTATTTATATTGACTTTTAAAGGATGTGGAAACACTTGAAGGACTTCCAAGGAATGTTTGTGCGGTAAGTCTACTTATTTCAAAGCTATAGAACAGTGTTTCTCAAACTTTTTTCATCCACCGGACATTTTTTTACATAATAATTTTCATGGCAAACCTGGAATCATTTCACTGTACATAAGTGTGTCGAGGCACACAGTTTGAGAACCACTGCCATAGTATAGAGTCAAGAGTATGTTCTTAAGATGCTTGCAATCTCTTCAATGGTGATAGTCACTCCAAATTTTTGAATATATCCTTATTTAGCTAGGAACGCATCCAGCCAATCTTCCAATTCCCCCCCCCCCCCTCCCCTCCCCCTCTTGATCTAGAACTCCTCGACATTCCTACTTTAAAACAAAACATTCAATTTTTTACAGCACGAACCAGATGGAACAATCTTTCCAGTTGTCTTCAATTGCAATCAGTTTATCATGTGTCTTGCTGGAGAGCCAACAGTTGGACGATGTCGATCATTAGAACCTCATTTTCACAAATGCTTCTATAGATGCGTTAATGATGAAAGCGTCTGCAGTTTGAACACTTGCGATGGGGTAAGGAATCATGACTGATCGAGAAATTGTGTGAAAATTCACTTAAATCCCTCGTTTTAGGTAACATTACAGCCAACAGTTCCCCCGACGACAACACAACCACCGTGGACTGGACCATCGACAACGACAATCTTTAGACCACCAACAGTACCAAGTAGATGATTACATTTTGAAGGACCGCTTAACTTAGCTACTTTTTATGATAAAACAAATGCAATAAAATTAATTTTGACCCAAAAAAAGCTTGTCTTAATTCCACAAAATGATTATTTATACAGTTTATACCTCGAAACAAAAAAAGCATTGAGTTCAATAAATCTTGCTCAATAAAGATAAAAAAAAAAACTTTGTTTTGATGAAATAAAAAATCCAGTCGTGTGCTATTTTATTTTTATATCTGTGACACATGAGCTGTACGTCAGACATTCATCATGTTATTACAATCTGAGATAAAATTCTCTTTAATTGCGCTTGAATATAGAAATTGTGATTCAATTTGAAGAACCTTGTTCGACTTTGAGATGTGGAAACGTGACTTTTTGCATGTAGAGGGATTAGAGAGTCTGTAGAAAGAAGATAAACGAAGACTAAAGAAAATAAACGATGATGAACGAAGATGCACGAAGAGAAACGAAGAAAAACGAATATGCACGAAGATAAACGAAGAGAAACGAAGAAAAACGAAGATAAACGAAGATAAACGAAGATAAACAAAGATAAACGAAGATGCATGAAGATAAACGAAGATGCACGAAGATAAACGAAGATGCACGAATTTAATCAAAGATGCACGAAAATAAACGAAGATTTACGAAGATGCACGAAGATAAACGAAGTAAAACGAATATGCGAAAAGATAAACGAAGATGCACGAAGATAAACGATGATGCACGAAGATAAACGATGATGCACGAAGATAAATGAAGATGCACGAAGATAAACGCAGATAAACGAAGATAAACGAAGATATACGATGATGCACGAAGATAAACAAAGATTAACGAATATAAACGAAGATAAACAAAGATATACGAAGATAAACGAAGATAAAAGAAGATAATCGAAGATGCACGAAGATAAACGAAGATAAACGAAGATACACGAAGATAAACGAAGATAAACAAAGATATACGAAGATAAACGAAGATAAAAGAAGATAATCGAAGATGCACGAAGATAAACGAAGATAAACGAAGATAAACGAAGATGCACGAAGATAAACGAAGATATACGAAGATAAACGAAGATCAACGAAGATGCAAGAAGATAAACGAAGATGCACCAAGATAAACGAAGTTAAACTAGCTCAAGAACGAGCTAACGGATTAATATGCAGAGATCTAGTCAGATAATACACAATACAGACAGCCAGACATCGAAACAGCCAGCCATGAGCACTCAATACATTTCTAAACCAGGAAGCACTCTCTTTATTAATTGCAGATAACCCCCTCAAAGAAGGCCTTTCCTGCACCTAATAAATAATTTTCATAATTCTCACGCAACTCGAATCATTTCCAAACAAATTTCATTTACATTCTAGCTTATTTCGGTTCCCTCGGGTCTGTTTTTATTGTCTCTTCACTTCGTTTATCTTATCGCAGTCCTAGAACATCAAACTTGCCTCTCAAAAGTGATTTACAACATCTCGTCACACTTTTTGACAGCTTATTGCTGTTTATATCTTATCAAGCTTGCTAAAATTGGAGTTTTAAGTGAAAAGCTTCTTCTTTTTTTACAATTATTGTTATAAAAATGTCCACAATCTCTTGTTTTTGTATATAACGTCGTCATGATTTAAGATTTTGTTTTGCTTTTGTCGTTCTTGTTTGAATTTTGAGGCTCGTTTTTATCATTTTTTGTTGTTTTTGGTGTTGGGTTCGGAGTAATTTGTGGAATAAAGCATTTAAAAGTTGACTCTTGAACTGAAAAGACTTAAAAATTTATTAAGAAAAAATATTTATAAAAATAATTTTGTGATAAAAAATTCAAAAATAAAAAAGAAAATTGAAAAAAATATTTAAAAAAAAATAAAAAAGTTTTTTTTTTAAAAACAAAAAGTTTAAAATATTTTTTCATTTAAAAAATAAAAAAAAATAATTCAGTAAATTTTTAAAATAATTCACAAATAATTTTCAAATTTTTGCAAAAATTAAAGTTGCAAAAATAAAAAAATCACGCAAAAAACTCCAAAATTGTGAATTTTTTTATCTAAATGTGAACAAATCGCTTGGACAATTTACAAAATGGGAAAAAGTTTGTACATTTTATCAGCAATCAACTCACTATGCTGTCTATTACTGATCGTCTATCAAGTTCCACCATTCCTTGAAGCAACTGATTATGTGTCGATTTATAGAAGTGAGTAATTGTGTGGGAAAAGTTGGAGTAGGGTTGGGGTAGTGTCATGTTTTGAGGTTAGGATCTGATTGAGTAATGAATCATGTCTTTTGGATCAGGGCTTGAATTTGAGGGCGGAGACGGAAGGGTCACTTGATGTCCAAAACAGCTATTCTCTCCCTTCCATCTCTATGCTGCAGGTTCTGCAAGATTTTGGCAAGTTCAGATGAGTTTAAGTTCTTGGTGGGATCAATTTTGATTCCACAATATTTTTACAATTTTCTGATGAATGTCTATCCCTTGCCTGGAATTAACAAATTGATTATTTGGATTAAGTCTATATCCAGATTGTGTCAATTTATTTATAATTGTGTGTGATAACGATAAAGCCACTTGAATTTATGGTTATTGAACCTGAACTAGAACAGCTAAAAATGCCAAATTAAATTCAATAAAATTAAACAAAGTAAATTATAGAATTTAAAAACATTCTAAAAACTTAAAAAAAATTAAAATATTTAAAAGTGAAAAAACCAAAATTCAAAAATCAAAAGTTTTTTAAATACAATAATTTTTTAAAAAAATTCAAATTCTTTTTTGAAAATTTTAAAATTGAAAAAAAAAAACAAAATTTCAAAAAAATTTAAAAAATCATTAATTTCTACTTCTGAAAAGGGAAACAATATGTGATTGAGACATCAAAACTAATTGCTTATATTCTTGGATTTGCTGCGTACCTGACACTTGGATGCTATAAGAGCTGCTTTGACAGAGTAAGTAATGCCTCTATAGAAGTTTGTGAAGCTATGAAGCTCATGACATGGCCTACAAGGAAGTCCTATGGTGTCATTATCTTGAGGAAAAAGTTGACAAAACGTTAAAACTTCTTCAAGAAGCTGACCTTGACTTAGGCTATGCCTTGAACCCACTTGGTGCTCTGTATTAGCTGCAGCTTACTTTTTGAACATTCAATCTTTAAAAAATAAACTAATTCCCTCTTCCTCAACAGATCCACACAAATTTCAACCTAAAATTCTGTGCTGCTTCACTAATCCTAACATTTGCTGTAACCTACGATGGATTCATGAATGAAATTTACCACTACTTAGCCTACGGTGCCATCAATTTCCTATGCATGTTCCTAGTTTATAATGAAATCATGAGAGAATGGGAAGAAGAAATGAGAGCTGATCAATACATCGACGCAAAAAGTGACAAATATGAGAAAATTAAGAATGAAACTGATTGTGTGTTGGACATTGGCGAGGCTAAACGGAGAGAAGCTGAAATGGTTTAAATTTATTTTTTTTAAATTGAATAAAAAAAGGTTTTTCTTAAAAGAATTTATTTCTCAACATTTTCAATGCTTTCATGCTTAATGGATCGTCCATTCTTACCAATCCATGTCCATTCCAGAATTCTTGCAAATATTTCTAAAGCAAAGGCCAATGGTTGTTGCAGATTCACAAGGATCTGGGTCTGATAAGCCACCACATTCAGTCATGACTGTATCAACTATGGATGTTGAAGCACTCATTGATTCAGCCCATGCAAGCATACCTGATTGATTAAGTTTGCCGTTGGTGATCTGTGAATCAAAATAGGAAGTTTAGGAATAATTTCGAGAAGGGAAGCTGGTTGCTTGCATTCATTATGTTATGGATTAGAATGACTAGTCTAGTCATCCAAAGCTCTGCTAATCATATCCTCTCATGCAACTTAGCAATCAGCCTTAGCCACAATTTAGTCCATAAAACTCATTATTTTAATACTCACAATTCCCATTTTATCCATGACACACGAGAACATACATTTGCCTTCATGAGTCGTTGGTTTAGCATCCAGCATAACCTTTGGGATGTCATCGTCTTTAGCGTTAGTTGAGGCTTTACAATCACTATAAATTTGCATCATTTGAGCTTTCTTCTCTGCTGGGTCAATTGCAAGAGTCATTGATGCAGCTACGATGAGGATGATGATTGAAGTGAATGCTTTCATGATGAATGTTGTTGATGCTTAATTTGATGATTTGGTAGATATTAGTCAGAAGAGAAGAACTTTAGAACTGATGAAGTTGTCACAGATTTATTAGATTTTTAAACAAAAATTTATTGTCACAAGTCATTGTAATTTTATGGTTTAATGAAGAATTTGCGGTCACTTTAGCGAATGACAAGGCATAAATGATTTTTTGACCTAGCTGCACTTTAGTCTAATGTGGGATATCCAAAGCTTTTCTTCACGTGCCATTCAACAGTTTAATAAGATAAATTGTTGGAAGGGCCCAGCATTTTGACCACTGCAATTTAATTAATGTAGAGTCCTTTTCCGAATAGCACAAGCAGGGGCGTAGCCAGCAAATTTTTAAGGGGGGGGCCCATTAATTCATTATTCATACATTAAATTAAATTTTCGTGCTGATTTTGACATTTCTTTCATCACTTCCTCTACATTAACTGGTTCTTCTCTATAAATACTTAATAAAACAATTATCAGATTTTCGTAGGGGGGGCCTGGGCCCCCTATCACCCCCTCCCCCCTGGCTGCGCCTCTGAGCACAAATGGTTAATTGAGGAGAAATCCGACATCAAGCTATCGAAACTCTGGCGTGGTGCTGGATTCGATTTGAGTCCATTTCTATTTGATTAACTAACTTGTGCTTTTTGGGATAGTATCACATCCTTGAGATATAAAGCTTGAAATAAATGTTGGATATTTAGCCAGTTTAGACCCTCTTAGTCCACCCCACACTGCCTATTGAGTTTCATTTCAAGAAGATGAAGGAAAAGCTCTGTTTTTATCATGAAGCATGAAGAATCAAGGGAATCAGCGAGGTCTGGAGACCTTGAACCTCTCTTATCGCTCCTATCTAGAGTTTATACCAATGCTGCTTAAGTGAGTATGTCACTTTAGTCACTAGCTTGAGAAATGGCAATAACTAGAATTTTTTTACAGATTCAAGATTATTTCTTTACTATGTGAGTTTTGGATAAGTTTGATATTCCTAAAAGTTGAAGTTAACGACTTACCAAATAAAATAATTCAACAATTTTAAGAACAAATCGTTCAATTCACTGTCATTTCCTCGAAGAAGTCAAACCTTCAACCTCTGAAATCCTCAAAATTATTTGCAATTATAAAAACTTCAAAAAAATTCAATTTTAAAAATTTCTTTTTATTTTTCTTCAAAAAGTCATTTACAAAAGGATCCAAATACCCAAGCATTGAACATCCATATCCAATTCAATAGCCAAAACAACTACAAATCCATGTCAATTCCTAATTTCCTGCTGACAGTTTTGAAGCAGAGGCCAATAATTGTTGCAGATTCACAAGGATCTGGGTCTGATAAGCCACCACATTCAGCCACAATTGTATCAACTGCAGATGTTGGAGCGCCCATTGATTCAGCCCATGCAATCATATTAGGTTGGTTGAGTTTGCCGTCGGTGATCTGTTGGGAGTGAAACAAATGTTTATTGCTGGAATTTTGAAGCTTAAGAGTGATTTTAGGGACAATAGGCCAATAGATTAGATTTATAGCTTATGGTAATGCTAATACATCTAGTTTGGAGTATTTTTAGTCACGACAGTGTATAAGTCACCTTATGGCAACATCTTACATCCTTCAAACCACGCTTTTGTCCACAAAAACTCATCATTTAAATACTCACAATTCCCATTTTTTCCATGACACACGAAAACATACATTTGCCTTCTTGGGTCGTTGGTTTGGCGTGCATCATCAAATTTGCAATATCATCGTCATTGGCGTTTGTCGAGGCTTTACATCCAGTAAAGATTTGCATCATTTGAGCTTTCTTTTCTGCTGGGTCAATTGCAAGAGTCATTGATGCAGCTACGATGAGGATGATGATTGGAGTGAATGCTTTCATGATGATACTTAGTTTGGGTTTTTTAATAGATTTAACTCATATGAAAGCAACTGAAGAACTGATGATGTTGTGACAGTTCCAATTGGTTTTTATATGAAATAAAAATGTCACAAGTCATCGCAATTTCATGGTTTGGTTGAGAATATTTGGTCATATTGACAGACGACAATGAGATCTAAAGCATAAAATTGATGATTTGACAAAAATGTGGCCTAGCTGCACGTCATTCTTTAGTATGAAATCTGAACCGCTTTAACAGGTGCTGTTCGGGGGGTCTGCTTAGAGGTCTGAGCTCTTCAAAGGGGTTTAAACCATTGTTGCTTTATTTTGAACTTAAACTTTGAGTGACACGGGTTTGGACACACCTTGACTCTTAAATTGGAAGAGGTTTAGAGGGTTCAGATTCCTTTAAACCCTGACAACACACATAAGTCAAATACATTTCAATTTCAGACTGTTTCTAGACAGATTCACATGATTGATGACAATAATGAGTTAAAAAAATAATTCAAGTACCGTAAAGTCAAGACAATGACATGACCTCTCAGCCATCCAATACATAAAACACCGAATATTGACTTAGATGCTCAAATGTGCTCATTTACACATTAATAAATGAAATTGAAGATTAACTCAAATAAAATAGTCACTCTCATGAATATGTAAAGCTACTCAAATTATTTATAGCCACAACAATCTCCTTTATCATGTCTTAATGCTCATATTCCTCTCTTTTGATCTTTTTTCTCTCCACATGCGGTGTTGAGTCATTATGTTTCGGATCAGTTTGTGAGACTCATTTGGCTGTTGTTGTTGAAAATTTATTAGTTTTTAGCTTTAAAATGAGGAATTTTAGTGTAATTTTAGTTGTGCTGGCTGTTCAAGTAGTTTATGGACATTATCAAGGTCCATTTTTGTTATGGGGAGTCGAGAATCTTAATGAAATGAAGATTCCAGCTTTACAAGGTAAGAAATTTGAGAATTGGCCAATATTTGATGGATTTTTAACTATTGTGCCTCAACTTTCCAGCAATTGAGGATCAGAACCTGCAAGATATTTACACAAAAGCCTCGGCAATCGTTATCTTCATCAGAAATGCAACTACAAAGCTAAGTTATGAGAACTTCCCAGAATTATCTGACATAATAAACAAGAATGAGTGGCTGTACCTTCCACAAGAGCTCCTGTCATCAGATCCACTTGATTACAACGTCAATGCTAATGTTTTGACCTTAACAGGATCATCAGAGGCTCAGGACAGTCAAATTGCTGCTTTTTATCATGACGCACAAGTCAAATTTGGGAATAAAAATATTTTAGGAATCATCGCTGAGAGCAATGAGCATTTACGGTCCAAACGTGAAGTCACAACTGATTTATCAATCCAGGAACCAACTGAAACTTTAATTTATGAAGCTCCTGGTAAATGTCTTCTGTACACAAGATCAGCACCAATTTTAAGCTTAACTGAAAAGGGCGTAACAAATAATTATGAGCTAAAGGAAGTTGTGACTGTATCAGCAGATACGAGAAATGATGAAGTCATGCTTATTGTGAATTTTACTGTGTCTGGAAATCCAGTAAGTTAAAAAAAAATTCTATATTTTGATGAAAAATTAATATTTTGTTATTTTCAGGTGACTATAAGCTTTATATTTTATCTTTCTGGAGGGAACTGGTACTTAACTCATATCGAGTATGGTGACAAAGCTGAAAAAATCAGCGTCGTTGGAACTCGGCCATCTGGTGATAAAAACAGCAACAATTCTATTAAAATAGTTAAAATAACAAAGATTTTTTTATGTTTTAGCTCCGTTCTTGTTCTCTTATGCATGCGGCGACAACTTGATGTTCAAATCAGAGAATGTGTCACTGACATTGAAAGGATTTCAGGTTTGTATTTGCATAACTTATCCTATCCCATACCCTATCCCATACCCTATCCCATACCCTATCCCATACCCTATCCCATACCCTATCCCATACCCTATCCCATACCCTATCCCATACCCTATCCCATACCCTATCCCATACCCTATCCCATACCCTATCCCATACCCTATCCCATACCCTATCCCATACCCTATCCCATACCCTATCCCATACCCTATCCCATACCCTATCCCATACCCTATCCCATACCCTAGTACATTCAAAAATCCTAAAATTATCTGAATTTATTGCTTTTTCAGGTTCAACCCCTCCTCAATGGTGCTCGACAATTCAGCAGAGCCTATGACTGCACAGGATTTATGTCTGCTCCAATCCTCGCAGGACTTTTTATCACCGCAATCTTACTTTTTGTATTGACAATAGCAATAACTGCAATTTTGGACATCAAGACACCAACAAGATTTGAGAATCGCCATTCAAAGCCACTGACATTCAATGTCCAGGAATAAAATTTGTTATTTTGTATTTAAAGTAAGGAAATGACAATAAATTTATATTTTTTGAGGTTATGTTGACCAGACATGACCTTTTTACATTCAACAAGTTGTTGTGTATGTTCGAAACATCTGTTTTTTATGCCATGCTGTTGTTACTTCCCCTCACTGAATGATTTTCTCGGGACATGCGCACATCCAGCTGTTCAGTCATCTCGAGAAAAAATTATCGATTTTTCGAAGATTTTCATTTGTCTGACGGAAAATTAAAGTTCTTTTGGTGAAAAATGAGGAACTTGAGTGTAATTTTAGTATCTTTGGCAGTACAAGTAGCTTATGGACATTATCAGGGTCCGTTCCTGCTGTGGGGTGTCGAGAATCTCAATGAAATGAAGATTCCAACTTTGCAAGGTAAGAAATTTGAGATTTGGCCAATATTTTATGAATTTTTAACTATTATGCCTCAACTTTCCAGCAATTGAGGACCAGAACCTCCGCGACATTTACACAAAGGCCTCAGCAATCGTGATTTTCATCAGAAATGCAACTACAAAGCTAAGTTATGAGAACTTCCCAGAACTATCAGACATAATCGGCAAGAATGAGTGGCTGTACCTTCCACAAGAGCTCTTGTCATCAGATCCACTTGAGTACAACGTCAATGCCGAAGTCTTCACATTAACTGGACCAGCTGTGATGCAAGACAATGAGATTGCTGCATTTTATCGTGACGCACAAATTAATTTTGGTAGAAAAAATATTTTAGGAATTTTAGCAGCTCGTTCTGAAAATCCAGAGCATTTGATCTTGAAACGTGAAGTAAGTGAACCCAAAATGACATCAACTGAACCATCGACAACTGAGGCTGCCACAACACCAGCGAATGATGAACCTGTTGAGGATTTAATTTATGAGGCTAAGGGTGAGTACTTGTGGGTCATGGATGATGAACATGAGTTCCCTATAAAGTGACGATTGATAGACTATGGGCTGGTTTCTTGAGCTACTTGGGGTACTTAAACCTAGTCACAGTCAATATTTTATTCATACTTGAGTGAAGTTAGTCCTGACCTAAGACAACTTATTATATGATCAATAATCAACTGACTACTCTCAAGTTTGATGTCAAATTTGGCTGTAATTTGCATAAAGCACCTCAAGAAGCCTTAAAACCAGACCCAATTTAATGTATTAGTAATCAATAGCACTCAATCATGCATCTTAGAGTATCAAATATATAATCACATGTCTTAATCATCTCAAATTTCAGGTAAAGGTATCCTATACACCACAGTGGTTCCTGTTCTTAAAATCGGCGAAGAGAAGTATGAATTGAAGAAACACGCAATCGCAACTGGTGATGAACGTGGGGACATGTTCAGATTGAGCATCAAGTTCATTGTTCCTGAAAATACGGTAAGATTTGGACATATTTTGAGTGGTTTCAGGGGGTTCAATGGGGTTCAAGGAGGTTCAATGGGGATCAGGGGGTTCAGAGAGGGTTCAGGTGGGTTCAATTGGGTTCACAGGGGATCAGGGGGTTCAGAGAGGTTTCAGGGGGTTGAATGGGGTTCAGGGGGTTCAATGGGGATCAAGGAGTTCAGAGAGGGTTCAGGGGGGTTCAATGGGGATCAAGGGGTTTAAAGAGGATTCAGGGGGGTTCAATGGGGTTCAAGGGGTTCAAAGAGGGTTCAGAAAGGGTTCATGGGAGTTCAGAGAGGGTTCACAGGGGGTTCACAGGGGTTCTGGGGTTTCAGAAGGGTTCAATAGTATTTAATGATGCTTCAGTAAGAATCAGTCGGGTTTAGTGAAGTCTAATAGGGTTTAGTGACGCTTCAAAAGGTTTTAGTATGGTTCAAAAGGGATTCAATAAGGTACAGAAGGGTTTAGTAAGGTTCAATCAGGCTTACTGATGCTCAATACTCAAAATACACTCAAGAAACTTTCCAATTTCAGATCACAATCCGTTTCATCTTCGACATCGTCGGCGGCAACTGGGTTCTAAACCAAGCTGAATATGATGACATGTCCATGACACTTGATATTGTTGGAAAACCCCCAGCAGCTCCCATCGGATTCTCATTTGTATGTGGAGATACTTTTGTGTTCAAGAAGAACAGCACGTCGTTGACTTTGAAGAATATTCAGGTATGTTTTCAAGATTTTAGAGAATTAAGAGCATTTGTAACATTTCTTGCGATTTTATTAGGTTCAACCCCTCCTCGATGGAGCTGAGAGATTTGGCAGAGCTTATGACTGCACAGGTTTTATGACAGTTCCAATTTTGTCTGGCATTTTTGTGACTTCAATCTTGCTGATTGCACTGACAATTGGAATGACTGCAATTTTGGACATTAAGACACCAAATAGGTTCGAAAATCGAAATTCAAAGCCATTGACATTCACTGTTCAGGAGTAAGACGGTTCTTTTTGTTATTTAAATTGTTCTGCATAAATTTTTTTTTGAATTATTTTTACAATTTATCCTTCGATTCAGTATTAATCGCAGTTCTTTATTAGCCTACTAATCATATCACAATAATAATCCTTTTCATGCTAATGAATGAAGTTATGAAAGTAGCTAGAAATGATTTTAATTTGACCTTATTCCATCTAGCTATGGTCCTGCATAAAACCTTTAAAATTGACCATAAAAATTTATGATTTTAAAATTGATCTCATTAGAAATTTTAATTATTTTTAAACATTATGAGTTGAATAACCATAAAATGCAGCTTAAGATAATAATTGTACTTACTTTAAGTTACTACTAATATCACGTAAATATTATGAATCATAGTAAATATATTATAATCAAATGTTGAATAATTGAGTTTTGTGAAATAAAAAAAATTAAAGAAATTAAAAAAAAATTGAATTTTTAAAAATGATTTAAATTTTATTTGGTTTTTTTTTGACTACTAACCCCTTTCCATTGCCCCCCCCCCCCCCCTGCCCCATTCGCTACTGGTTTGTCAATTATGGATATGTCTCTCAATCCACCTGGACGTAACCCTCCAGCTTCGTCCCTGCACTTACGATGTCCACAGGTGTGTAGCCAGGGGGGGGGGGGGGGGGTATTTACATGAAAATCCCCTCCCATCCCCTAAATTTTTCCATGCACAAAAAATTTTGTCCCCCCCTCCTCTCCGAATTCCTGGTTACGCCCCTGGACTTTCAAAAACTAGAACCTATGCTGAAGTATATTACCTTCCCCCCATCCCACCCCCCCCACCAAGCAAGCATCAACTCAAAACCTCTGCCAACTCATCCCCAAATTAGAAAATATTCGACGATTCAGCAGAAATCTTGAACTCTCATCTGTTCCTTTTTCAGCCTCTCTCGCAGTCAATGGCTGAAATCTGTGAACCTCAACATGGAACTTATCCCTTAATGTCTTAGAGTAAGATGTTTTGGTGCTGATCAGTTGAATGTTCTTATTCTGATGGATATCCCACATGATATCTAAAAGGAGGTTGTCTAAGTTTGGTGGAAAATTACCAAAGTCATTCCAAAGAACAATCAGGTTGCCTGACTTGTAGCACTCATCAAAGATTCTCTGTTCAAATCCAGTGACATTGGATCTTCCTATTAGCTCTAGAATTGAATTTTTATCAGGCTCGTATGGTGCATTTTTCATGTCAACAAAAGACACCCATCTTGTTGGATGTTCCTTCTTCATTAAGTGAGTCAATCTGTTCATTTTTATTGTATTTTTATCATCGTCGTCTGAAGCTAGAATGAATGTTTTGGTTTTGTCCAAATTTTCTGTGATTTGGAACTTGTTGATGTGAGTCACAACCTCAAAATAGACTTTTAAGGTTAGGTTGTATCTTATGTACGAGTCAAGAGTCATTCCGAGTAGATTTTTTGATATTTCATCGTAAATATTTGAAAAAAATTCGAAATTTTCATCTTTAAATTTGTGAAAATAATTTGTAAAATTTGAGGTTATGTTGGGTTCGGTTTGGTATTTGTAGTACAGCAGGTAAGCATTTTCGGACACAAAATTCCTGTATGGCTGGTAGCCTTTAATTTCATCAATCATTTTACCAATTTTTAAGTCTTTGTCATCCAGGATGTCAACAATTTGATTTGAGGTTAAGGCTGTAAAGGCTGACGGATGTAAATCGTGTAGAATTTTGAATTTCAGGCTTATGTCTTGGAATGTGAAGTTTGTGGATAGAATTTTTGATTTTATTGGTGCTGCTAGAGTCGTCCAGTTGTGGATGATGTGGCTTTGTAAATGACTAAAATCATGTCCCGTCAAGCTCAGCAGTTTTGAGTCAAAAATGCATTCAATCTGCTCAGATGTCAATTCGTCATATCCAGCAGACTCGTGAGGCAGTAAATCCATTAATTTCATATCTAATCCTTTGTAAGACACTCGAGCATTCATTATAGTCAACTTTTGAGGTTCCGATAGCTCCTGGAACTTGTAATTATGCTTAGTCATCAATAACTGAGCCTTGATCACCAACAATCCACAAATACCAATCAGCGAAGCCACAATTATCCCACAGACAACAAAAAAATTCCATCTTTTCGGATACTCTCTGACTATCACATCATCAACCTTAATTTCTATCTCAGCTTTAGCTTCAATCTCATTCAGTGCCTTCTTCATAGCAGGCACAACCCTAACCTCAAAAAATTTGAACAATTTTGGAAATTTTTCCTGAATTTTCAACAGCTTTTCTGGTTCATTTCCGTACAGCATAAGAAGTTGCGGAACTCTGACAATCAACTCGGCATGATGCATGTCTTCTGGATAGCAATCATACACTAAATCAATCACTTCCTCTTCTCCATACCTTTTCTCGCATTCTTCACTAATTTTATCAAATTCCTGCCTTGCCAAGCTATCATTTTTAAAGTAAGGCTTAGCGTCATTCCCGAAAGTCAAGTCTACAGCATAATGACAAAATTCATGTGCCATTATCCCATAAGCCTCATGCTTAGTCTTAAAGTTAAGCAGCTTCAATGCTCCAATGAAGATTCTTCCAGTCATGTATAAAAATCCATTCGACTTTGAGCTCAAATTTGGATCGACAGAATGAACTGACTCGTGGCTAAAGTCAAAGACAACTCGGAAATTTTTGGATGCAGCGACGACCATCAAAATGACTTTTATGAAAATGTTAGCATTTAGTGCTTGATATGCTGAAAAAATTGGCGTGAATCTTTCCCGGGTTTTTATATCTCCTCGGAAAATTGAGGTGTTGCCGATGATGATGCTCATGTGCTGTTCAGGATGGTCTCCTATTTGGATATTTTTGAAGTTATTGTTCTCAATTTCATTGTAAGCTTTAGTAATCTTGAGGATGTTTTCATGTGGAGCCAAGTATAGACCTTGTTTAAGCAGTGCTTCATATATTTTGAATTGTTTATGAACCAAGGCAGTCTTTAAGGCTGATTCATTCTGTAGATTGTAGAAATATCGACTTTTTGGGTGTTGCATGACTAGATTGACTGACTTCTTCTGATTCCCAGTTATTATAGCTTCATGAAGGTCCATTGAGGCTTTATAAAACTCCTTACTATCATCTGTGCATTGGCTGATGTCAATTGACTGTGGATATGTGTGATTCTCATTAATTAGCATTTCCAGGACCTCAAAATGTCGGTTATTGTAGGATAAAATTTGTGCATTGATGCTTCTGTTTGCCAACTCTGTGTTAATTCCGTGATCAAGGAGGACTTTGACAACTTCATGGTCTCCTTTTTCGGCAGCTACAAGTAATAGGTTGTAGTCACGGATGTCAGCTAGGTAGTGAAGTTGAACCTTTACAGTCTCCATTGGAAGTTGGAATGATTGGCTGATTCCTGGAATATGAAAAAATTTGAATTTGAGGTTTTCTGTCAGTGTCTGTGAGTGTCTGTGAGTGTCTGCCAGTGTCTTTCAGTGTCTGTCAGTGTCTTTCAGTGTCTGTCAGTGTCTGTCAATGTCAGTCAATGTCTGTCAGTGTCTGTCAGTGTCTGTCAGTGTCTGTCAGTTCCTGTCAGTGTCTCTCAATGTCTGTCAGTGTCTGTGAGTGTCCTTGAGTGTTTGTCAATGTCTATCAGTGTCTGTGTGTGTCTGTATGTGTCTGTCAGTGTCTGTCAGTTTCTGTGAGTGTCTGTGAATGTCTGTCAGTGCCTGTCAGTGTCTGTCAGTGTCTTTCAGTGTCTGTCAGTGTCTGTCAATGTCTGTCAGTGTCTGTGAGTGTCTGTCAGTGTCTGTCAGTGTCTGTCAGTTTTTATCAGTGTTTATCAGCGTCTGTCAGTGTCTGTCAGTTTTTATCAGTGTTTATCAGCGTCTGTCAGTGTCTGTCAGTATCTGTCAGTATCTGTGAGTGTCTGTGAGTGTCTGTGAGTGTCTGTCAGTGTCTTTCAGTGTCTGTCAGTGTCTGTCAATGTCTGTCAGTGTCTGTGAGTGCCTGTCAGTGTCTGTCAGTGTCTGTCAGTTCCTGTCAGTTCCTGTCAGTGTCCGTCAATGTCTGTCAGTGTCTGTCAGTTTCTGTGAGTGTCTGTGAGTGTCTGTCAGTGTCTGTCAGTGTCTGTGAGTGTCTGTGAGTGTCTATCAGTGTCTGTCAATGTCTATCAGTGTCTTTTAGTGTCTGTCAGTGTCTGCCAATGGCTGTCAATGTCTGTCAATGTCTGTGAGTGTCTGTCAGTGTCTGTGAGTGTCTGTCAGTTCCTGTCAGTGTTTGTCAGTTCCTGTCAGTGCCTGTAAGTGTCTGTCAGTGTCCATCAGTGTCTGTCAGTGTCTGTAAGTCTGTCTGACTGTCATTACCAACTCACCTGAATGTCCATTTCGCAAAGAACTCTTTAAGAACATCATTACAAAATCACAAAGCTTCCTGTCCTTCCATCCAAACTTGTCATTAAAAGGACTCAAGTACATCAAGTTTTGGCTATCTTTGGACTTCCAATAAATGTAAAATGACTCATCATTTCTAGAACAGAAGCAAAAACTAATTGACTTGTTGCTGAATCGTCCACTTAATTCCCAAATCTCATGAGAATTCAACTCTCGAACTGATTCGTCTCCAAATTTGAATTTTACTTCCGTTATTGTTTTTGTGTCTTGAAGTTCTTCCTTAATTTCTGATGTTTTAATAAATTCAACCGCAGCTGCGATGCTGTCTAAATTTGAAATTGTGTATTTCCTGATATTTTTATATGTTTCTTTGTCAACGATGATTCCGGTGCTTGTTGTTATTCTTTCTATGCTAATCACATTGATTCCATCAAGGTCATTTTGATGTCTTCTCATGCTGCTGTTCTTTCTTGTCATTAATTCGATGTTTGATGCTGAAAATGAAGGAATGTGTTAGATTTTGGATGTGATATTTTGGCTGGAGAGGGTAGAATGGGATCCCGAGTCACACAACATTGCCTAAAAGTCAGACCCAGTGGCTGGTTTTTCAGTATCCAAAACCATTTCCGTAATGCACAGCTCAAGAATAAAATCACAAAATAAATAAAAATTCCCCAAAAAACCTGTTTTTACGCAGCTTGTCAACAGCCAGAGCTCAAGTATTTCACAAGATTCTAATTAATTTTATCATAAAAACTCAGCCGAGTGAAAAAGTGTCAACAAAATGATTAAAAATTAATTCTCAAAACTCAACAAAATGTCATAAAAATTAATAAATGACTAAGCATAACTATGTTATTGACTCACAATTTGATCCACTGGCCTGATTATCGAAACTTCTACTCAAATTATTCACAATTTTTCTAATTTCATCTGGAATGAATTTTTTCATGTTCATTTTTGGCACTAAACACTTAAAATTAAGGCTTGAATTACAGAACTTAATACAATTGTCAATCAAAAATCTGTTCCTGATGCAAAGCGATGGCGAAATAAACTGAATCGAATTCTCAAAAATGATCACAGTAAGCAGAAGGAAATAAAATAAAAAAATATATGAAAGGTTAGGCTGTAGAATCCGATCTCTGAGAGTAAGAAATGAGAGATTTTTTTGTTGTTGTTGTTGTGACTTGATCTTTCTCTCATTTCAGACTGTTTAGGAAGTTTTATGCTTAACATGATTGAAGAATTATTTTTTACATTATGACCAAGTCTGTCTTTAATCTTGAATAATTAAATTCGGATGCATTTTGACAGTAAATTGTAAATCTGATTGGATTGTTGGACTGCATTTGGACTAAATCTTTCAAATTAAAGTCAAATAAATCTTGGAAGTCGTAAAACAGCAAAATGGACTGCATGCTTAGTTTGTGGATCCACATTGAAGGTTCATCAACTTTATGACTCGTCACAGTTATTGAATTATTCAAGTTTTCCATTATTTTTTCGATTAGTTGTCCTTGAAAACCCCCAAAATCGATAATCTCAATATTTCTTGAATATTTTGTGTAAAATTCTTCAATAATTTGACAAATCGAGATGCCCACGACTGAAATATTCTGAGAACTTGTCGATTTTGTGAGGATCAAAGCTGAAATTGAAACACAAAAAAATATTGTCGACTTCATTCGACGGCAGCTTGAACTAGACTAAAATTAGACAAGTTGTTTATCTAGAGCAGGGTTGTCCAAACTGTGTGTCGCGGACCACACTGATCTAAGGAATAGAAACGTAGCAAGTGGATAGCCTTTTTCAGGGATTTGGACCTGAGCGCTATAAAGAAAATATCAAAAGTCTCAAACAAAGGGATTGAAAACCACTTATAGATGGTTTCTGCATTAAGTTTGCTGTTTAGCCAATCGATTGTGAAGCTTCACTTTACATATGACTCGGAACTGCTTAATTCTACCTTTCTATAACTTACCAACCTTAATTTATAATGGATTCGGTTTCTAGAGCTACTGGAGCATGCTATTCCAGTCTCAGATCAATTTTATTTACAATTTATGTTATCAGACAGTGGTAGTCAACCTTTTTTGTGCTACGGCACACCTTTATGTTAAGCTATTACGAAACCGCACACGGCATACGGTTTGTAGTTTCTCCCGAATTTTTTCGTGTCACACGGGTTGGCCAACACTGTTGTAGCAGATTAAATTTTGTTCCAAACCTGAAACCGGCCCCTGATTCATAACTGATGATGATAACGGGTTCCTTTTGCTCCACCATAAAGCGTAGGGCGTCCATAAAGCATTTGAATCGTACTCGATTCATAACCAAATGGCTAAAAAGAACATTTTCGATTGCAGTCGTGAAAATAGACGTTATTTGTGAACGACCCAATACATGTCATTATCCAAATTGATGTCTTGATTTGAATCTCTAAGCAATGTTAACAACAGCGGTCGCACGTGCAGGAATGATATGTAGATTTCAGCCAATTTAATGAATCATCGAGTTATTTTTTTGTGAAGCTTTAAGCAGCTCAGTTGACAAAACAATGAATTTTTTGATAATTTTGACTCTAAGTTCAGTTTTGTGTTTAAAGTTGGCTCCAGTTGAGGATGATAAGGACATCTTCATGATATCAAAAAGCCTCCACGACATAATTGATGAGTTTTTTGTAAAACCTCAAATTTAGTTCGAAATTCACGTCCTTGAAACTTTTACAAGTTACACCAAAAACTTAGTTGAGGGTTTTCTGACCAAAAGTGACCAAAAATTCATCAACAACCTTAGATTATTCAATGGCTTGTTTCCAATTTATTACAAATCTGGACTTTTTTTCTTCAGCAGCACAAACACATTCCTTGACTTTTTTGAATTTTACAGACTTAATTTTATAGCAGCGCCGCTTCGATTTGTATTTTATTTTATGAATCAGACATTTGAGCAGCATAAAGAACTTGAAATTGGAATCAGCTCATCCATGGATGTCAAATCAATCTTGTTCTTCTCGTATTTTGTCACTAATGATGGCAACTTTGTGACTTTATCGACTTTTGAGTTATTTAAAAAAGATTGTCGGACTCCGAGCCTTGAAATTGTCAACAAGTTTGACAAAAGTTCATCAAAATGGAGGAAAAAGTTGGAATTTTATGATAAATTTATGGATTATTATGGATGTGAGCTGGTCATGCTCCTGCCAATTTATTCTAAAGAGTTTCCTTACCATTATGGATATGCTGTGGTCAACAATTACCAAACAGACTTTAGAACTTATGGATTGACTCCAGAACTGTTTAGAATTGCAGGTTCAACGTTCAATTTTAGAGCTGCATATCAGCCAGCTTTGATTGATAATCCAAATTACATGATTGGCTATGAAAGTCACCAGATTTATAAATATCCAATAAACAAGACAGTGAAGACAACAAATGTACTTTTTGATGTCCTGGATCTTGAAAATTACAACATGCTTAAAATTAAAGTTTCTCAAATTTTCATGTCCTGGAACAGTGAGTTTGTGTCAACGCCTGTTGAGGATTATTCGCCATTTGAGAAGTTTTTGATGCTGTTTGATGAATTAACCTGGATTTTACTGACTTTTGAAATATTGTGCATGTTTTTAGCTGTTTTGGCTGCTCATCAACTTGTTAAAAGACTATTCACATCTTTAAATACTTCTTGGAAATTTTTTGGATATTTTCGCTTTGTTTTAACATTTTTTGCATCCTTTTTCCTCATTTTTGGGATATTTTTTCAAGGAAAATCATTTGAATTATTGTCTGCTGAGCCTAGACGACCAACACCAAAAACTATTCAGGATTTAATAGACCAAAACTACACAATGCTAGACTGGGGTAAATCAGAACTTCAAACTTTAGTAGAAGAAGAAGCTGATGAATGGTAATTTTGATTTTGATTAGCCCTGTTCTAGTATCCTTCCATTATCCCTCTAGGATCCTTCCAGTTTTCTTCCAGTACCCTTCCAGTTTCCTTCCAGTAACCTTCCAGTTTCCTTCTAGTATCTTTCCAGTATTTTTTCAGTTTCCTTCCAGTAACCTTCCAGTATCCTTCAAGTATCCTTTTCAGTATCCTTTTCAGTTTCCTTCCACTATGCTTACAGTATCCTTCCAGTATCCTTTCAGTATCCTTCCAGTATCCTTCCAGTATCCTTCCAATATCCTTCCAGTATTTTTTCAGTTTCCTTCCAGTATCCTTACAGTATCATTCCAGAATCCTTCCAGTATTTTTTCAGTTTCCTTCCAGTAACCTTCCAGTATCCTTCAAGTATCCTTTTCAGTATCCTTTTCAGTTTCCTTCCACTATGCTTACAGTATCCTTCCAGTATCCTTTCAGTATCCTTCCAGTATCCTTCCAGTATCCTTCCAATATCCTTCCAGTATTTTTTCAGTTTCCTTCCAGTATCCTTCCAGTATCATTCCAGAATCCTTCCAGTATCTTTTCATTATTCTTCCATTTCTAGTTTAAACTTCAGATTTTTTCTAGTTCCCTTCCAGTCGAAATTTTACCCATTTTTTCAATCTTTCCACTAATTTTGATTATTAGGCCTCGTTTGGAACGTCGTGATGGAGAGGAAATTATTGAAATTTACAAAACACAATCGCAAAACTCGTCCGCTAAGATATGCTTGTTTTTCGATAGTATTTTAGTTCCGTTTACTTTTTGGAATCGTGAAATATTCTCGGAATGGAATCGAATTAATGACAGAACAATTAATTTTAATTTTCAAGGCATTGCAACTTATGGTCTGGCATTTTGTTCTGAAATGATACAAAAGACGGCAGTTGGAATGTTTGAGGCTGGAATAATGAAGTATTTGATCGACACTCGAGTTTTTGTGGTTAAGAATCAGCAAAGAAAATTGAGTCGAGCAGATTTTCTGAATTTTTCTGATTTTTCTGTCTATTTTGCATTATATTTTGGCCTCTGTGGATTCTCCTTGATTTCTTTGACTGTGGAAATATTTTTAAATTCAAATGCTTTTAGAAATATTTTAAAATTTATTTACGATCCGAAAACAAAAGCGCCAAAATTCAGATTTGCTAAAATTCATCATGTGGAAAATTGCAAAATTGTTGAAAAACAAAAAGTAAAAAAGAACTTGGACTTGAAATTCAGATTAAAAGGACAAAATATTGCAGATGTGGAGACAGTTGTCAGATGTGGCTCAGCAATTAAGTTTGAGGAGGACATAGGATTGCTTGTAGAAGATATCGAATTGAAAAATGATCTTCAATTAGAAAAATTTGGAATTTAAATTCGAAAATTGCAGAATTTATTTATTGAACTGGAAAATGCTCCTGCAAAATGATTAAAATCGAGTTTTTGGGCTTGAAGTAAGCAAAATTTGACTAAACAAACCTTAAATGAACCAAGCTTAACCGAATGAAACCAAACGGAACCGAATCAAGCCGCATAAAATCGAATTTAACCGAACGGAACCGATGAAAACGAACGAAACCGAACAATGCCAATTTAAACCGAACTAAACCGAAATTTACCGAACTGAACCGAAGTTTACTGAACTGAACCAAACGGAACCGATTGAAACGAACGAAATCGAACAATCCCAATTTAAACGGAACTGAACCGAAATTTACCAAACTGAACCGAAATTTACCGAACTGAACCGAGCGGAACCGATGGAAACGAACGAAACCGAACAATGCCGATTAAAACCGAACTGAACCGAAATTTACCGAACTAAAACGAATGAAACCGAATAGAACTGAAAAATCCCGATTCAATCCGAATAAAATCAAACCTGAACTGATTCTTTCGAATTGATTGATTCTAATTAAATTTCTCATAGATTATTTAATTTTGCATTCACATACATTCACTATATAAAGCTTCACGCTACAAACAATAAAGATTTTTACTCTCATACTCGAAATTCGTATTGAGCTTTAATCTCGCGAGAGATCCTATGTATTATCTCATGTTGTGACTGCTTTTCAGCTTATTTGTTATTTTAAACTTGATCTTAGAACATCAAACAGATTAAGAGGCAATGAAGCTGTTGTTTTTAATTCTCTTGTCTGGAATTATTTGTTCATTTGGTAAGTAGGCAGATGATTTAAAAATTGGACAGCTTATTTGCATTTCAATTAAAATAATTTTGGATTTTCCATTTGATTTACATCAAAATTCCAGCACAAGATTTAAATACAAATGGAATTTGGGTTCCATGGAGCACTTCTCAAGATGGTGTGCCTGATCATGCAGTTGTTGGCGGTAAGGATAAGAATGGACTGATGTATGTGATCAGAGCTGAACATTATCATATTGATGAAAAAAAAAATTTTACTGAATCATTCCGTGGAAAAGTTGTTGGACGTTATTCACCTGATATTAAGTTTGCTGCTGTTCCTTACTTTAATTTGGAGTATCAGAAGGAGAATTTTGAGGTTTGGGACACTTATTCTTTATTGAAACAGTTGCTTTAACTTAGGATGAATACCTAAGCTATAATCTCGGTTATGGACATCCTTAGCCACTCTTGGTGTTCTCTTATCCTTGAGATCTAGCAGCTAGCCTTTGATTAGAGCTTGATTTGCATAAATGTAAATTGAATCATTTCAGGTCCTAACCCACACAAACTACGAATGGAAAACAACCAATGTCCATAAAGTCTTCATCCCCGGTGGCTATGACAGCTTAAATGATCCAATTTACATTTGCAGAGTTGCTCACAAAAAGTTTATTATTCCTGGAAAAATTCATATTGGAAGCTGCTGGATATCATTTGATGGATTTGAGCATCAATATAGGAATTGGGAAACTTTGGTTAAAAAGAATGAATAAATAAAATATTTGAATTTTTGAACTTTTTAAACATTTTTTGAATTTTTAACATTTAGTTGAATTTTTTAAACATTTTTTGAATTTTTTAAGATTTTGTTCAATTTTTTAAATTTTTTGAATTTTTTAACATTTTTTGAATTTTTTAAATTTTTTGAATTTTTTAACATTTTTTGAATTTTTAACATATTGTTGAATTTTTTTAACATTTTTTGAATTTTTTAAGATTTTGTTCAATTTTTTAACATTTTTTGAATTTTTTAACATTTTTTTAATTTTTTAACATATTTTGAAGATTTTTAGATTTTGTTCAATTTTTCAACATTTTTTTGAATTTCTTAAAATTTTTTTGAATTTTTTAACATTTTGTGGATTTTTTTAACATTTTTTGAATTTTTTAAATGTTTTAACATATTTTGAAGTTTTTTAGATTTTGTTCAATTTTTTAACATTTTTTGAATTTTTTAAAATTTTTTGAAATTTTTAACATATTGTGGAATTTTTTTAACATTTTTTGATTTTTTAACATTTTTTGAATTTTTTAAACATTTTTAAACATTTTTTGTTTTTGTTTTTTGATTTTTATACCTTTTTTTTACCTGTTTTGGAATTTTTTTAATTTGTTTAAAGTTTCTCAGCCAAAACATTCTTCAGAACTTCCTCAATTTTCTTCGCAATCCTCATCTCAACTCCTTTCATCTTTTTTTCAACATCAATAGCAACTTTATGTGCAAAATTTCCCAACTTATTCTCAATTTTCTCCATTTTTTCAGATAAATTTTCCAGCTTTTCCTCAAGATTCAATAGTTTTTCATTCAAATCCTCAATTTTCTTCTCATTTGACTTAATTAAAGCTTCAGCATCGTCTTGTGAGTTTTTGAGGTTAAGTAAAGAATCCATAATCTCACTTTGTGATGCTTTAAGTTCATTTGTTGTATTTTTGATGCCTCCAATGGAGCTTATTACATAATTATGGGAAATTTTGAGGGAACCTTGCATGCTTTTGAGGGAATTTTGTGAAAATTTCTGGATGTTTTCAAGCTGGATTGTGATTTTTGAGTCTAATTGGTTAATTGCAACCTTTTGATCATTTTGAGAAGCTTTGAGTTCTGATAATGAATTTTCGATGTTGCTTTGGGATGCTTTAAGGTCATCGAGTTCATCACATTGGGAAGCTTTTATGTTAGGAGCAATAGGCATGTCAGGAATGTATTGAAATGGATTCCTCGATGAATAATTGTACTTATAAAAAACTTCTCGATTGCTTTGATTGTTTGTGGGATTCAGGTTCGATGTTGGTCTAGCGAAGTCATCATCAAATGGCTCAGAATTTCTTATAAAATCTTTTGAATAAGGCAAGCCAATATTACCGCCAAAACGACTTGCAAATAGACTGGTATTCAATCTAACATATTCTAATCTCCCATCAGACACACCAGACCCCTTTCCACAACTTGAATAATCCCCAAGATTCTCAAAATTATTCATCAATGGACGGAATTTCGAGAATTTTGAATTCTTCAATCTTGTTTCCAATGCTTTAATATTTGCGGCGAAAACTTTGACATTCACTGAATCAACTTTAAGGTTTTTGAGGTTCTCATCTATAGCAACAACTTTAGAGCTTACACAATGCATCCTCAAAATATTAAGAGCCATTTTGACTTTGTCCTTCATATTATGAACTGCAATATTGACACAAGATGCATTGTTGAACCAAAAATAACTCAATTTGTTCAAATTATCAAACACATTTGGATCCACATGAATTAAGTTGTTGTCAACGAACCCAACAATCTCTAAATCTGGATTATATGCAAAAAGTCCTTCCTCAATGACTTCAATTTTATTTCCAGGCAGCAAAATAAAAGCCAATTTCGGAAATTTCCTCAAATCTGACTGAAAAATTTCCTTCAATTCACAATTTGCGATCCACAAAGCCTTTAAATTTTTGAAGAATTTTTCGAGATTTTTTGGAAAAACTTGAATTGTTTTTTGATTTGCGTAAAATCCGATGACATCATTATTGCCTTTTGTGCCTTCATGGACACCATCGATTGTGCTAATGACTGCTGATTTATCATTAAATATTTTTAAATCATTCTTTACATCGCACTGATATATCAGTCCAAGTACGGTGTAGCTGAATGTGTTGTAAGTGCATTCGATTTCTGATGATGCGAGTGAGTGGCGGAAGGTTAAGGTCATATAAAGGAGGATGCTAAAAGTATATAAACAAATGTGGAAATATGAATTTGGGTTTTTTGTTATTGATTTATTTTTTTTTAATTTTTATTTTTTAAATTGATAAACAAAAAGGAATACAGATGGACAGACATACAGACATACAGACATACAGACATACAGATATACAGATATACAGATATACGAACAAGTGATAGTTTCTCAAGTTCAGTGCATCTCAAACTATGCTCCAGGACATATTCAAAGCATTTGGAAGTGTCATTGAACTGATTAAGAGCCGCAACAAAAGATGGTCATACTTAAGGTACCTTAGCAGCGTGTTCTAGCAATGCTCTAGCCAAAAAGGTGTCTTGGACACTAAAATAACTTCCCTTTACACCCCTTCATGGTTAAAAATTTGTCTTTCTGGCTCTAGCTTTAAGGATATCAAAATTTATACTCACAGAATTCTTTTAGTCATTATTCCTTGAAGTAAAATTGCAAACCTTCTCAACTAGCTTAAACTGTGGACTGCGATGAATTTTAATGCATCAAATTGATGAGAAAATCCCGGAAAAAAATAAAATTTTTGTTATTAATAACAAACTGACTCTCAATTAATTGTACTGAGAGCATTTTCTCCAAAGGACAGATAAAGCAAGGCTTGTAGTCACACAGCAGGACTGTAGTCACACAGTCGTTCATCAAACTCAAAATTGCTGATCTAAGGCTTACTCCCTACTTTTAGTATTGATAAAGGCTGAAATCGAGTAGCTTTAAAGTCATTAATTTACATTTATTCAATCATGAAACTTCTTATCATCACATTTACATTACTAATTGCTAGCTGTTGCTGCCAAGACTCTTTTAATAGCCACACTTATCCGGAACTGCAAGTTGATCCAAAAGGTAAGCCAAAAGACACTAAGTGCGACGTTTGAAAGGTTTTAAGCTTTCTGCTTTGAACCAAGAACCATAAATTAATTAAAATTGCTCTCTTCAGCATATTCAGATCAACTAAATGAAGATGGCGTCTGGATGAAATGGAACACAACAATATCTGGTGTGCCAAGTAACGCTGTTTATGGTGGATATGATTTATATGGAGCTACTTACATCATCAGAGCTGATCACACAACACCAGACGCTATTTATGCTGGAAAAATAATTGGAAAATATAATCCATGGCAGAAAATGGCTTATGTTGGACATAACAGTCATGAATTTAAGAAAAATGATTTTGAGGTTAGAATTTTTTTTTATTTGAATTCAAGGCGTGGACACTCAAAAATATGCTGGGATTATTCGGGATTATTGGGATTATTGGGATTATTTGGGATTATTGGGATTATTGGGATTATTTGGGATTACTTGGGATTATTGGGATTATTGGAAAAAAAATTATTCAAATATTTTGAATTTTTTCAGGAAATGAACTGTAAGAAATATGTTATTTGAAGCCATTGTGACTTGTAAAGTTTAAACAATGTGAAAATATATCATTTTGAAGTGTTTGTTGAGTATTAAAATATAATTTTGATCATATATAATAATTTTCATAGAATTTTGACTGATTTATTTAAACAATCGGTTTTTGGAAATAGATTAGACATTTCCTCAGCGTTTTTAGTTGTAGTTAAGTAATGTCCATATTAAAACATCAGTCTAAGGAAAGTTTTTGGCTTTATTCCTAGTTTTTTGGGGTTTAATGAGCTACTGTACTAAGTTTTTCAGACCAAAACCTCACTTTGAGGAATCTTAAGGTTACTTTGGTAGATTGCTCATATAAAGTATGTTATAAGTTATTATATAATTATTTGTTAAAGTTTTGTTTTTATTAAAATGTCCAGTATTTTCCCAAACAAGTTCTACAAAATGTACCATGTTTTTGATATTATATACATACTACCAGAGCTCGAAGTCGATAGGGTTCGAGTCGACTCGAGTTGACTCGAGTCGAGTCAACTTAAAAAGATTAAAATTTCGATTTTAGGCATACGAAATATTTAAGCCGGTTAATTTTCTTTTTGTTCTTTCTCTTCCTGAGAAATATATTTTTGAACATAATTTTCTCAATTCATTGAACATAATTCTATTTTTAAGATCATTTTTAAAAAATCAATAGTGTTGTATGTACTAAGTAAATTTTAGGTTTTTTAACCTTCACAGTTAAATATATTCAATATAGAATTTTCCTAAGTCATGTCCTTTTTCAAAATGGTGGCTGGTTTTTTTTACCTTAGATCTGAAACTTTTTTAAACAATAACAATGATCTTATTTATCCACTAAAATAAGTCCTGCTGATCTAGATTCAGTTCAACTCAATGATGCTACCAAATCTTATTACGTTAATACGAGTATGATATCCCGTAATCAATTACGGGCAGACTTTAGTACTTTCTGTTAAGTATAGTTTTGTTTTTGGATCTTTTAATATTATAAAGATAGAAGACACACAATTATGCTTTCTCAAAATTCCGGTGCAGAAAATTTTCGGGATCGGGATCGAGATTGAAATTTTTCGGTCAGCGTTTACTGATACAACTACGATTAAAAATCTGTAAAAGTTTCAGTAAGATTCATTGAGTATAACAAAAGATATAGTCAAAAATGTCTATATCTCAAAAACTTTTTTTTTAAAAAAGTCCCTAATTTTTTCTCCATATAAATTTGTAATCAGGATTTTCAATTTCAATGTTGACAATAAATTGAAGATTTAACGAAGTTAGATTTGGTATTCACTGGATCTTATTATTTCTAAATGCATCGTTTTAAGTGTTTATCCCAGAGTTCAAAGCCGATTTTTTCGGCTTAACTCAATTTTTGATTTTTTTTTTATAGAAAATTCGGCTAAGTTGAAATTCTGAGCTTACTATAGCTACATGCTGACAAAATATTACACAGAATCATAGTAAAGCATGTAAAGTTCAATTTAAATACTCGAAATGGGCGTTAAATGGATTTTTTTCTATCAAAAAAATCGAAAAAATTGAGTTAAGCCGAAAAATCCGGCTTCGATCTCTGGTTTATCCCCATAAAAGCCAAATAGTCAATAATTTAACCATAGCCGTGATTATCACCGAGGACGCTACTAGCTTTAATAGATTTGTCGAGTCAAAAACCTAGTTTGAAGAATTTTTTTTGAGGAAATATGTATCGTTTGATTGATTTTTGGGCTAATACACGATTATTTTGATTAGAATGCATAGTAAAGACATTTTAAATTGATTTTTGACTAGTGCACTAGATTTAGCTGGTAAAAAAATCACTTTTTGACGTTTTAAGGCTAGTTCATTACTTTAGCTAATTTTTAAATTAATATTCTGAACTTAAAAAGTATCCAAAGATTTTTGGGGACATTATTCTTTTCAATACTAGTCAAAATTTTAACATTTAATAAATTTTAAATTTGAAAACTTTTAAAATTATTTTAATAATCCCAATAATCCCAATAATCCCAAACCTGGGATTATTGGGATTATTGGGATTATTTGGGATTATTGGGATTATTTGGGATTATTGGGATTATTGGGATTATTTGGGATTATTTGGGATTATTGGGATTAATCCCAGTGTCCACGCCTTGTTTGAATTACTTGTTTTGAGATATTGGATGAGTTTCTTAGTCTGTTATTTTTTGGTACTCAACTTCTTGAGTCTATGTCCTTGAGCTAGGTGTGCAGCCAGGGGACAGGGGGGGGAGTCAGCACCCTCCCCCCCCCTCACTCCTCCTTAATTTTTTTTGTGAAAATCAAAAAAATTTCGCAGCCTTCCTCCTCTGGGATCTTATGGTTACTTGAAGGTCAATATTGAGAATTATTAGAGTCAATATTGGTTAAAGAGAACTCAGAACCCCCCTAAGTTGATTTACATTCATTTAAAAATCCATCAATTTTATTTTTCCAGATCCTTACGCACGAAAGATGGGTTTGGACCAACAAAAGTGATCAACGGTCAAAGATTTCAGGCAGTAATGGCTTTAACATTTGCAGAATTGAAGTCGGCACTGAAGGATACATGATACCTGGAAAGTTAGACTCTGATGGACGTTGGTGTACTGTCTCCTATAGTGGAACTGAAGTGTTGTCCTCAAATTATGAAGTTTTGTGTAAAACTTGTTGAAAAATTTTGAAAAATAAAAATGATCAAATAAATTTTAGATTTAATTAAAGTAAAGCATTGACACAACTAGCCAGCTGTTGTGTGATAAATGAAGGCAAAGAGTATCAATATAAGATTGGATATCAAGTTTTGAGGAAGAAAGGCACTTGATGGGCATTTTGAGAAGTTCTTGGGATTTAAATCTTTTTTTGTTGTTTAAATAAAAAAGGAAGTAAGTTGAAATATAGGGAAAAAATGCTGACCCCCACCCTCTTCCCCAAACCCCGGGGGGCCCCTCTGATATGCATTTATAATACTTTATCTCCAAAAATCTTCATTTCCTAATTAAAAATTTTCTAAAATGTTTCTCCTTTTCTGTGCCTTAATAATAAATTATCCAACATCATCCACCCCACCCATCCTACCTGAAAAACACAAAGCAGTAAAAAAGAGACAAACAGCAAAGCACCTCATTTTATCATCCTCAAATAAATCATTTCAATGTGTAAGTTTTTGCCATTTTCGAGTCTCTTTTTTAAGCAATTTTATTACTTTTTGTTCATCCATTTCTACCTTGTTGTTACTTCCTCAAACTCAGCATCGTCCTGAAAAAACGACAGCAAAAAATGAAATTTTCCTCATTTCACATTTGTGTGCGTTACGAAACATTTTCGAATATAAATTTTTATTGTTGTGTATATATTTTCTCATCTAGTCGTACATTAAGCGACTCATCAACAACAATTACAGGAACAATAAGGCAAAGAAGAATCGCTGAAATTTATTCGATGTGTTTTTATTGTGTCGTGAGGATTTCGTGAGGATTCTTTTGGGGTTGTCTGATGCTGGGTTGGTTGATGTGATGCGAAAATTTGGCTGGAAATGTGTAAGATTGTGGAGGGGATGAACTGGAATTTAAAATTTTTTGAGCCGTTATTTTTGAAAGTTTGAAGTTCTTTGTCATTTGCTGCAATCTTTCATGAATTTTTGCAATTCTTGAACTTTTTAAGACAGTTTTTTATTGATTTTCTACAATTTTTCCAAATTTTGGGACCAAATGAACTTGTAGCTTGTAAATCTGTTGTTCCTGTAGAACATCCTTCCAAAAACTCCAATAACGGCTACAAGAAATTCAAAATTCAAAGCTTCCAACTTGAGTAGATTCATTTGAATCCCAAAAAGCCGTTATTATTGCTAGACAAAGCTAGTGGCTGCTTCAGGAAATTGTTTGAATATTTTGATAAACTTTCTCGTGTAATTAAAAATAAGACTAGATTTAACTGAAGTGTGATTCATGCAGATGTGTTGATGCGAGCATGAATAAATCAATAATTTTGTCCTTCTTGCTCTTAAAAATGGAGGTTGTGGAAGTAGACAATTTAATGATTTTACTTTAGTTTGAACTATTTTCTAGGTTTGTATCTTGAAAACTATTGTCCAGCACTGTCCTGGTCAGATTTGGCTGTGATGACTGAAGGAACTGATTTCTGATTTTGGTCTTTATGCTGACTGGTTTTCTAAATTCACAGATTTATTCAAAAAATTTATTTAATTTTATTTTTTAAAAAAATTGTTTTTTTTTTCACACTCAACATCAACACTTGCATTAACTTCAACCAACTTTTTATCAATTCCAGTCCTTACCATTCAACCTCTCAACAGCAACTGTCTAAAATATTTCAGATTTCTCCTTTCACAATTTATTTTTTAACCCTTTTTCTTTCTCAATTCTCTCAATTTTATTTATTTTTTTTTGCCTATTCCATCATCCAAAATTTCCCTCAACTCACAACAACAACAGTTAAGGCAAGGAAGCCATGATGGAGCATGCGAAGTGCAAAACATAAATTCTCCTCGCTTTTGGGGTGAGAAAAAGTCACACACAGAAAAAAATTGTCTTCCTTCTTTTTCCAGCCACAGAAAAAAAAATGTTTTGAAGGAGGAAAAAAATGAAAAATTTTTTGAGGGTGGAAATTTTTTTTTTGTCTCGTCCAATAGAAAGGACATGTCAGTTCCTTGATCAATTTTCACTGGACGGAAAAATGAAGAAAAATTTTTGTTGAAAAAATGGAGGAAAATTTTTTAAGGGTGGAAATTTTTTTCAGTTTTTCTTTGTGTTGGTGAGAAATTTTTTTTAAAGACGGTCGCTGGGGAAATAAAATGAGCAAAAAAAGATAAATTTTCTGTGTAAAGCTTCTTTTATCTTTGTTTAGTCCCAATTAAATTCTCAACAATTGGAATTAAATTGAAGATTTTTTTTTGGAAGGTCAAAAAATATTTTTTGTTGACCTTTCAAGGCTGTTTTGCATGAAAAATCGATAGGAAATGAGATTAGTATGATGTGTTGAGTGGTGCTTATTGCGATGAAGTTTTGATATCGAATAGAATTTTCGGTCTGGCTGAGCGTCAATATAGTCAGGCTGAGCATCATTATAGCTGATCTGAGCGTCAATATAGTAAGGCTGAGCGTCAATATAGTAAGGATGAGCGTCAATAAAGCCAGGTTGAATGTCAGAAAAGTCATGCTGAGCTTCAATATAGTCAGGCTGAGCGACAATATAATCTGGCTGAGCGTCAATATAGCGAGGCTGAACGCCAATATAGTCTGGCTGAGCGTCAATAAATTCTGGTTTAGCGTCAATATAGTCAGGCTGAGCGACAATATAGTCAGGCTGAGCGTCATTATAGTCAGGCTGAGCGTCAATATAGCCAAGCTATACGTCAACTTTTTCAAAGTTTAGTTTCAAAGTAGCCAAAGCTGAGCATCAATATTAAAAACTGAGCGTCAACTTAGATAAAATGTTTGCCTTGTTGAGAGTCCATACTAAATTTCAAATGTAAAAATGACACTAAGTTAATAAATAAAGCTCAATAAATATAACTCATCCATGCTAAAATTCAAAATATCCTGAAAACTATTAAAATTCACCTCCACCCAAAAGTTCTTAATCTAATACCCAAAAGACACAATTTAAAACAAGAGAAAAAATGTTAATTATAATTCCAAGTCTACCAAGCAAACCAGACCTTCTCACGCCTAATAAAAATTCTCATATTCATTCTCCCAATAAATCAATTTCAACTCCAAAAACAAGCCCATTGAATACAAAAAATAAAACTTATAAAAAAGCACGTCTACATTGGAAATTAGAATAAATAACAACAAGAGCATTTCCATCATCTCGCATACATAATGACTCATAAATACCACAAAAAAAATCATTTAACAACAATATTTTCTTGCCTTGTTACATCGACATCAAAACTGTGGCATCGAGTGAGAGAATCGGAGGGAAATAAGAACAAAAGGAATTGGATGAGAAGGCACATCACATCATCATATATACATAATATGTGTGTAAAGTGTACAAAAGAAGCCTTCGCATCAAAAATAAAAACAAGGCAGCAACAACGAGCGAGAAATAAAAAAAAATTATTCTAAAATTTAATGACTAAAGAAAGGTGGAAGTTGGTGGATGGCGATGGGTTGGTGTTGAGATGGAGAGCATTTTTTGGAATAGTTGGAATTCTTGATACATTTTTTTTTATCAAACATTGTGATCTGAGCTTCACTCAAGTGTGAGCGTCAAACAAGGCTACAATCAATGCTGAGCATTATTCAAAGCTGAGCTTCAGTTAAGGCTAAGCTACACTTAAGGCTGAGCATAAGTCAAGACTGAGCGTTAATCAAAGTTGAGTGTTAATCAAGGCTATGCTTTAATTAAGGCTGAGCTTTAGATAAGGCTAGTTGTCATTCAAGCCTGAGCTTTAATTAATGCTAAGCTACAATTAAGGCTAAGCTTCACTTAAGGCTGCGCGTTAGACAAGGCTGAGCTTCAATTAAGGCTAAGCTACACTTAAGTCTGAGCTTCAGTCAAGTCTGAGCTTCAATTAAGGTTAAGATTCAGTTTAGGCTGAGTGCAGTTAAGGCTAAGCTTCGAATGAGACTAAGATTCAGTTAAGGCTGTGCGTAAGTAAATGCTTAACCTCTGTCAATGCTGAGCTTCAATTAAGGCTTAGTGTCAGTTAAGGCTGAGCTTCAATTAAGGCTAAGTGTCAGTTAAGGCTGAGCTTCAGTAAAGGCTGAGCGTCTGTAAATGCTGAGCGTTATTTAAAGCTGAACTTCAATTATCGTTGAGCTTTAATTGTGGCTATTCATTAAGCTAAGTGTCATAGTAACAAAAATATCAATAATCCATAAGGATACTCTTTAATTCATTAGCTTTGCTTAGAAGTCACCCAAACTGCACCCCACATCCTTCTCAATCCCGCAACATTTAACGCTAAAAATCTCGTTTGCTGGTTAAATTCTTATATTCCATTGAATTTCTTGAGCAATCTTGTTGCTGAATTTTTTGTTATTATTCATTGCGTCCAAGACACAAGCAAGTAAGCAAAGAGGAACGAAGAAAAAAGAGTTTTTAAATATTCTTAACTCTATGAGTGAAAGAACGAGGAGCGAAAAAGTGTATGAAATGGAAATAAAAAGCATAACGAGGTAAACGACGACGAATGTGAAGACATGCAAAGAGCGGCCGCAAACACACAAGTGCGGCTGCTGGCTGACACGGTCGTGAGTGTATGTGCAATACTTTTATTATTTTTTTTAAAAAATTTCTTTTCTGGAATTTCCGTTAAGAACTGAAAATAAAAAAGTTGTCAATGGCAAATTTTGTGGATTTTTTAGACCGACAATTTTTGTCAATTTCATTTCAGATGACTTTGTTGAATGCGGAATGAGACTTAAATATAATTTAGAATATTTTTGTCTTTCGTCTTTGAGTATGTGAGTGAGAGAGTAAAATAAATTCCATCACATACTGACTCACACCAATACATACAAACGAGGGTCACAAATACACTCAAAGCCTCGTTTACAATCTTCTTGACCTGATCTCGGCATGATTTTTTTCTTGTTTAAATTCTTTCACATTTTTTTTCCTCACTCACTTCGCTGTCTTATCAAGTTTGTGAGATTTTTATGCGTCTGTGTTGGACTCGCGATTGCTAAAGAGGTAGACGTAAGAATAAGAAGGAGTTTTTTTTTCTTTTCTCGAATATAAGCCCTGAAATTGTATATTTTGTAGATGTACACTTGCGCATGCTGGTTATGTTAAGTGAAATCAGATGTTTCGAATTGGATTCTTTTTCGTTCCTTTTTGAGCATTCTGATTGAGATTTTGGTGTGGAATGAATGAGGAATTGGAGGAAATATGAAGAAATGAGGAGGTAAATGGAGTTGGATGTGTGGACGTGATGGTTGGCAGGGATGCGGGATAGGGTTTAATAATTTTTGATAATTTAACGGTTTTAAAGCATTCAAAAATTATAAATTGGTTCTCAAGAAATTCAGAAACCATAAAATGGTTCTCAAGAGGTTCAGAAACCATTAAATGGTTTTCAAAAATTCAAAAACCATGAATTGGTTTTTAAAAATTCAAAAACCATGAATTGGTTCTCAAAAAATAAGAAAATGGTTCTCAAAAAATTCAAAAACCATGAATTGGTTTTTAAAAATTCAAAAACCATGAATTGGTTCTCAAAAAATAAGAAAATGGTTCTCAAAAAATTCAAAAACCATGAATTGGTTTTTAAAAATTCAAAAACCATGAATTGGTTTTTAAAAATTCAAAAACCATGAATTGGTTTTTAAAAAAATAAGAAAATGGTTCCCAAAAAATTCAAAAACCATGAATTGGTTTTTAAAAATTCAAAAACCATGAATTGGTTTTTAAAAAAATAAGAAAATGGTTCCCAAAAAATTCAAAAACCATGAATTGGTTTTTAAAAATTCAAAAACCATGAATTGGTTCTCAAAAAATTCGGAAACCATAAAATGGCTCTCAATAGATTCAGAAACCATAAAATGGTTATCAATGATTCAAAAGCCATAAAATGGTTCTCAAAGATTCAAAATCCATGAAATGGTTCTCAAAAAATTCAGAAACCATAAAATGGTTTTCAAAAATTCAAAAACCATGAATTGGTTCTCAAAAAATTCGGAAACCATAAAATGGCTCTCAATAGATTCAGAAACCATAAAATGGTTATCAATGATTCAAAAGCCATAAAATGGTTCTCAAAAAATTCAGAAACCATAAAATGGTTTTCAAAAATTCAAAAACCATGAATTGGTTCTCAAAAAATAAGAAAAGGGTTTTGAAATATTCAAAAACCATAAAATGGTTCTCAAAAAATTCAGAAACCATAAAATGGTTCTTAAAAATTCAGAAACCGAGAAACGGTTCTCAAAAACTCTAAAAATGGTTCTCAAAAATTCAGAAACCATAAAATGGTTCTCAAAAAATTCAAAAACCGAAAAATAGTTCTCAAAAAATTTAAAAACCATAAAATGGTTCTTAAAATTAAGAAAATGGTTTGCAAAAAATTCAAAAACCAAGAAATGGTTCTTAAAATTAAGAAAATGGTTCTCAAAAAATTCAAAAACCATAAAATGGTTCTCAAAACTCTACAAATGGTTTTCAAAAATTTAAAAGCCACAAAATGTTTTCAAAGATTCAAAATAACAAAAAAAAATCCAAAAAACCAGAACACTCCCCGGCCACAACGACAGAATTCCACACCCGAACTTTACCCTTTCACTCACTTTTCACCGAAACATCTCGATTACATAAAAATAATATTTTCTTCTCTCTTACTTCATTCTTTTCATTATTTTTATTTTTTTCTTCCTCACAAAATACAATTTTTTTTTATTATTTATTCTCTCTCTCCATCTCCCTCGCCCAATCTCTCAGTCAGTATGCATATACATAAAGTAGTAAAGGAGTGAGACACACAACTGAATAATAATAAATAAAAAAAAAATGTAAAGTCTTCAACATTCCACCCACACACGACGAACATCGAGTTTGATTATGAAAATGCTGAGAGAGCGAAATGGAGCGATGACTCTCAGAGACTTCAATGCTGATGGTGTTTGTGGATTGAATGATCGACACAGACATGGAATTTGATGATGTTGTAGCTACAGTGTATGGATATTGTAGATGTATTGGTGCTTGCTGTAGTCATACGAAAGTCTCGACATCGACTACAGTCTCGATCTACTCTCAGTTGCAACGTATACATTGTCGCTATCGCACCGCAATTCTTTTAGTTTTTGTGTTTTTAATTTTTAAAATGAACAAAATAAATTGAAATTAAAAATAATTTTCAAATTAAAGTTGAGCAAATTAATGAAAAAACAAAAAAAGGTTATAATTAAATGAAAAATTGCTCAAAAAATTGTTTGACAAAAAAATTCTAGAATAAAAAAAGATTCGCCGTCGCGAAATTGAAAACCCGCGGAAAGAAGACACAAAAGTGCCATCGAACTATGCACAGACACAATAATTGTGTTTAGTTCTAGATGTGAAGAATGACAAGTGGAATATGATAAGACAAATTAAAAGTTTTATTTACTGATAAGACTAGAAAGTGAAATAAAATAGTGAAAAAAAAAGATATTAAAAATTTTGGATTTTTATTTCATGCATGCTGGAATTTAATTGAATTATTTTTTGGGGGATTTAAAAAGGTAAGGTGAACTTTTTTGAATTATTTAAATTGTAAAAAAGTGAAATATTGAAAATTTGACATTAGAATTAAGAATAGTCAAGAATATTGCGCAATTATTGATTGAAATTTGGGAAGTCTTGACAGGTTTTACAAGAATTTAAGTGTTAAAATGCAAAATATTGGACAATTATGAACAGCTTTACAAATTATCAGCTTTAAAGTCACTTAACTTAGCTATTGAGAGTCAAATAAAAAATGGATTTGCAAATTATTTAACTCTATTAAGTTATGATACAAAATTAACACGTTTAGCTCCAAAGAAATAAATATCCAGTGAATTGAAGGGCTAATTAGGTTCAAATTTACAAAGTTGTGACTTAATGTGGTTCCTAAAACTAGGGTTACCATCTAATTTTCATGAAAATACAGGACATTTGATAAATTTCCTAAAAAATACAGGACACAAAGGAAAATTCGAAAATTAACGGAAATTTTCGTGAAAAAAATACAGGACCTGGAACAAAGTTTTCAAATTTATACAGGACGGGGTTTTGAAATACAGGACTGTCCGTTGTAAAACTACGCAGATGGTCACCCTACTAAAACTAGCTTTATTCCTTAAAAGAGTTCACCTTTGCAACATTAGTGCTTTTAAATTGATGATAATACAAAAACCGGTACATGGCAGTTATGTGGATGGATAAAGATAGTACAAGGACAATATAATGTCACCAATTTAACCCTTTGATAGGCTGTCCACCTGCGCACATTTGAGCAGGACTGTCCCGCTTTTTTGAGCGAAGTCCCCCCTAAAATCCCTATTGTCATGCTTTTTGAACCGTTTTTCTTGGTAAATAAAGTAATAAATATTTCTTGGCCTTAAAATTTGGACTCTTTCGCTGTTTCAGACTTGAAATCGAGACATGCTTCACTTTTTGACTGAAATTCGGCAAAAACTGATGAACAGCCTTCTTTTTGAACTTCATTTTCACTTGAAACTGTTAATAGCAGTTATTCCTTTCTATCAGAAGCTCTGATACTAGATGTAAAAAGTTTTGAAGTTGCAAAAGCATCAAAATTTGACAATTATTCCAATAAGAATCCATTTGGGAATCACTTGAATGACAAATTTTGGGAAGAGACTAGTCTTTTGAGTTTGAGGCTCTGTAATTTATTTTTGTTAAGCACTTAAGTCCAAAGCTAATTGTATCACAGTGCCTCTAGCTGAAAGGTTGGGCCCTTCACAAATTATTATTATTATTAAGTAGGGTGACCATCTGCGTAGTTTTTCAACGGACAGTCCTGTATTTTTCAAGACTGTCCTGTATAAATTTTTAAATTTTGAGCTTGGTCTTGTATTTTTTTCATGAAAATTTCCGTTAATTTTCGAATTTAACTCTGTGTCCTGTATTTTTCGAAAAAATTTACCAAAAGTCCTGTATTTTCATGAAAATTAGAACCCTATTATTAAGTCCAAAGCTTCTTCCAAAAGTTTCTAAACTTGATTTTTAAGCTACATAGCATTGTTGCCAGGACATAGTCACCTCATCAGATACGCACGAATGTCATAAAATCTTAATTCTGTTCTACAGGAACCGTAAAGTTATCTTGATGCTTCAATTGTACTTGATCATTGAATGATTGCATCTTATGAACTTAACAAGCTCTAACTTGATAGAAACTTAATTTTGAATTTTCTGGTTAATTTAGTGAAATCTGCCCATAAGGTTAGTCATAAAATTCTCCAGACGAGCACTTCAACAACCGTCAAAACACTCTCTTTAATTACTACTTTTTGTGTCATGTTTCACGAACTAAAAAGAAATGTCTTTAAATATCTGATGATTCATATTAATTGTGATTAATGTGATACTTTTGTGAGCTTGAATGAATTTTTTTTACCAATTTTCTCTATTAAAGTCTGAAATGGTGTAATCTTTAGATTATTCGCTGTAATGTACTGATTGCTAGTCCATGTGTCACAAGTCTAGTGATCAGAATTGAACTAAGCTAACGAACTGTGTGCCGTGGTACAAAAAAGGTTGCTATAAATGCATGGGAAAATGGGAATTTTAGCTTCCAGATCGCTCGGTTTTTGGGGTGTTCTGAGACATAACAGCATTTATATGATGAAGAATTGACAAACTTTCAAAATTCTTATAAGAAAGCTATCCAAAAAGCTCAAAAAGTCCTTAAAAATTCACAAATCCACACTTAACCCCAACAGTTCACGAACTGCACAAAAAAAAGACACCAAATAAATTAAAAAGTAAAGTAAAAGTGCTCAATTGAGTGACTTAGTGTGAGGTCATAGAACGAAATATTTCGAGTGTGAGCCATGTGTGATTACTAAGCAAGATGTCGATGTATTAAATATATATGTAGCCACAAACTGCATAAAACACATTCGTCTTAATTAATTAATTGATGAAAAACATTTTTCATGAGCTTGCCTTCGAGCTATCAAGCGAGTGTGCGGCGCGGGACTCGTTTTCGTGTTTTTTTTTCTTTCTTTTTTTTTGTTGCCTGCTTTTTCATGTTTGATCTGTTTTTAATTTTTCATTTAGCAAATCATGAGGATTTGAGTTCTCTTACTCTTAGTAAATGCTGACGATTGATGCTTGTTGATGATTTCGACTTGAGAGTTTTTTTTTCGAGTTGATTTTAATTTATTGGATGTGAAAAATGATTTTGAAGACTTGAAAGTTGTAAAATTGATGGAAATGATGTGAAAATGGCGGGAAAATATGAACTTAATGGGGAGGCTGGGATTAGAATTTTTGGGGGGGTTTGATGAACTTTTCGATAGATTTTGAATTTTTTATTAAAAAATAATTGATTTTTCATCTTTTTTAAAATTTTTTTGAAGATTTTGAATCGAATTTAATTGAATTCCAAACCAAATGATTAATCATAAACTTTTAAATTCTTTAAAATCCTCAAAAACTAAAAGCAATTTTTACAACCAATTTCAAAGTTCATAGAAAATGTCAAACTTGTCTTGCGTCATTTCTTAAATTTATTCGTTCTTAAAAAGTCTTTTTTTAAATCTTTTTATATAATTTTTAACGATTGTTTTATGACTTTTTAATTTTCGCATTAAACTTCGTTATCATTAAATAATTTACAATAAAATTATTTATTGTTGTTTATAATCATTAGCGGATTTATTGATGCAAAGTTTATTTTATTGTTAACGAAGGCTTTTTGTTTAATTTTTTTAAATTTTAATGACTTCCTTAAGAAGCTTTTGTATCCGTTTATTAGCTTTTAAATTAAAAATTGAGCAATTTAAGATGGATTTTGATTTAAAAACATTAAAAATAAATTTAAAAGTTTTTGAAATCTAAATTTGCATAATTCTTATGATTTTTGATTTAAAACATTCTTAATAATTTTTTAAAAAAAGTATAAAATTGGCCAAGAAATATTTTTTAAATTTTTTGATTTTTTTGAAGTTTTAAAAATTCAAATAAAGTTTAAAATGTTTTTAAAACCCAAAAAAAATAAAAACATTTTTTTTAAAATTAGCTTTAATTTTTTAAGGTTACAAATCAATAAAAACTTTAAAAAAATCTAAAAAGCAGTCTTAATTGCAGCCACAAAAACCCAATTTCAACTATCCACGACTAAGCACAAAACAAACATAGAAAAAAGGCTAAAGCCGGTGCCGTTTGGCTTTACAAGTTTGATTGATTAATTGATAAAAAAATCAATTTCCATTCATAATAAGTCATAAAAACTAGGTTCAATAAATATGCAGGAAGGGCAGCAAAATCACGATCGTCTGACTTAGTCTTGTCAAGTTTATCAGTAATGAAATAATAATTTTTTTTAAAAATGAAATTAAAATTGGATTAACAAATAAAGTATTGATGGATGTGTGGCTTAATGTTGATTCAGGAGATTTTTTATTTATTTTAATAAAGAAAAATTGAAAAATAAATTAAAAAAAATTAAATTTCAAAAAATAATTTTAATAAAAATTCACAAACACTCGCAAAACACTTTTCATTAATCTCAAATCTTGTCTTGTTTAATTTCAACTTACACGAACAAGTCTCAATGAACCGATAATTTAGTCCACTTTAAGCTAAGGGCTCGTTCACTTATTACGTAACGCAAAAAAACGAGTTTTTAGACCCCCCCTCCCCCCCCTGTAACAAAGCGTAACAAAATCTTAGACCCCCCCTCCCCCCCCATAACGTAACAATAATTTTTTTCATTTAAATTGTTTATCAAATGTTTATTATACTTCCTTTAAGTATGTAAAAGTAAATAGAAGGAAAGCAATAAAAAAATATATTAATCGTTTACATCCATATTATTAACTAAACGCAAAAAAAAACTCATAAGTTTTGTAATCATTAGTCGTTTTCCCAAATTGGTTGAAAATGTTCTTAAGTTAAAATTCAACGTTAAAAAAATTTTAAAATTAATATAGAAAAAATTATAAAAAAATATAATTTTTGAAAAGTTACGTAACAAAATTTAGACCCCCCCCCCCTCCCCCTGTAACAAACAATAACAAAATCTTAGACCCCCCCTCCCCCCCTAGTGCGTTACGTAATAAGTGAACGAACCCTAATCTATAAAAGCAACTTGTAAGACTGAATGTACAAATTAAACACATACAGTCGATAAACTCATTTCAAAATATTTGATTTTTGATTAACTTTTTTTTTCTTATTTCTTGCGACCCACACGAAAAAAAAGTATTGAATTTTTTATTACAAATTGTGACAAAATGAAACATGAGTTGAAGTATTGATAGGTGCAATTGGCTTGATTTGCTACTGTCGTGAATGTAATCAGCTGCGGGGCTTTTTAATGAAATTTTTATTATTTAATTTTTTTTGAAAAGTGGCGATTTTAAAATTTAAATTTTTATTGAATCGTGCAATATTTTTTAAAATTTTATTAATTTTCGTTTGAATTTTATTGATTTTTAAATTTTGTTTTCTGAAAAATAATTTAAAAAAATTGAAAACAAATTTTAAAAAATTAAAAACCAATTTCAAAAATATTTTAAAAATAATATTAAAAGCTTTAAACATAAAAAAATAAAATTAAAAGCTTAAAAAAATTCAAATATTTTCTTAAAAACATTTCAACTTTTTCGCAACTAAGTTTCAACTTTTACTACTCATTTCACAACAATATGTCAAAATATTTTCTCAAAAACTCCTCACCTGCACCTCATTAATCCCTAAAAAGTTACGCAAACACCTCATTTTCCAAAGAAATATTTTAAATTTTCCAAAAAAAAATTAAAAACTTTTTTTTTCATTTTCTTTTGTTTCTAGTTCCATAAAAACAGTTTCACGACAAAAATGTCTTTTGTGATAATTTTAAAATTTCACAACTGCCGACTTTCCACACTTCAGGATTCTTTTTGTGTTCATTTTCCATTCAAATTAGGTCGTAAACTTCTCATTTTGTTGAGGGTTGTAAAAATTTGAGACAAAGTCACGAAGAAAATGATGAGGAAAATTGGAGTTTGGGAGTTGCATGACAAAGGGGGTCTGCTGTTGCAATTCATGAGGTCCTGTAGATTCTTTTATGGTTTGATTCTTGAGGACATCCAAAATCCCACCCAAAACACTCAACATAACCTCAAATAAAAAACTTATCGCAAAAAAAAATATTTTTATTCCGACAAGTTTTCATTTTATTGGCTCTTATCATTGTGAAATATTATTGCGATTTCTATTATTATCTAATGAGCATTCATTGTCGCTACCGCATTTTGGTATTAAAAGTTATCATTTCTGAGTGACGGGGTGGACGTCACGAACTAGAATGTAAGCAGAAAATTGCTTTGTAGATTAAAACTTTTTTTAAAATGACTTTTAAGAGTTTTTTAATGAAGTTTTTTTTGTGTTGATTCTTGGCATAGGTTGAGCAGTTAGGGCTGTTTTGAAGCCTTAGGCACGTTTTAAATTGATTTTTTGATGGTTTGTATTGATTAAAGTTGGAGTTGGACAATGAATTGGCTGAACTGTAGTTTAAGTAGTTCAAAAAGCTGATGTGAAGGCATCTGAACCTCAAAACTTCAGTGTAAAGACACCTGATTCTCAAAACTTTAGTGTAAAGACACCTGCATCTTTAAAAGATTAATTTCAATGCACCTGAAACTCATAAAAACTAGGGCGAAGGCACCTGAAGTTGAGAAAGCTAGTGTGAAGGCACCTGAACCTCAAAAACTAAGTGCAAAGGCACCTGAACTCTAGAATTTAAGTAGGAAGACACCTAAACTCAAAAAGTCATGTGTGAATGCACCTGAGTCACAAAACCTAAATGTGAAGGTACTCGAACTTAAAAACTCTAGTTGGAAGACACCTGAACCTCAAAAACTTAGCATTAAGGAACGCAAAATGACCCCCTTGCCAAGTAGTGCTCTCTAGTTCTTCAAAAATTTCAGTTTCTTTCCTATGATCATCTAAAATCCAAAATCAAGCCTAATTGACATTCAAACAGTATTTTTTCTGAGAAATTTGACAGTCAAAAGACGTTTTTAATGTATTTTCTGTCATGCTGCATGGTTATTAAATTGTTCACTAAACGACAAAAATGATGTCCTTTAAATACTCTTTTGGTTGAATGCCGCTTGAATATTGATAAGGTTTGAGGTCGGTTTAGTGTTTAAGCAGCCATTTGACTAGATTTTGACAAAATTGTAACCATTTCTATCTTAAGATTCTCAAAAGTCCAACTCATTGCCAACTAAGCATCCCTGCACCTTAACTTAACAATCTCAAAAAAACCAGCAGCATCACCAACAATGGCTACGGAGTGAATGTGAAACTTTATCGTGATGTCATTCATTTGGAATGCTTTTCTTATGTTCTTTAACGAGGCTGATTCTCTCTCGTTCTGCTGTGTTCTTCTCTTTCCTTCCTTTTGTCTCTCTTGGCTGCTACTTTCCATATTTTTTTGTGCTTGACTTCTTCTTGGTCTGCCTTTTTTGTGTCTCATGTCTTGTTAGTTCTTGTTTGGTGATTTTTTTTATTAAAATTTTTATCTTGAATTTGAATTGAAATAGTGAATGGATTTTTTTGGGGGGTTCAGGTGCTTTCACAGTATGTTTTTGAAGTTCAGGTGCCTTCACAGTATGTTTTTGAAGTTCAGGTGTCTTTACCCTGACTGTAATTGAAGTTAAAGCTGCCTTCACACTAGAGTTTTTGAGATTGTGGTGCCTTCACAACCTGTTCGATAGTTCAGGTGTCTGGACACTAGAAAAGCAAGGTTCAAGTGCCTTCACACTAAAGTCGAATGTTTCAGGTACATTCACAGTGGAATTGAATGGTTCAAATGCTTTCACACTAGAATTGAATTGTTTAGGTGCTTTCACACTAGAACTGAGTAGTTCAGGTGCCATCACACTAGAACTGAATTGTTCAGGTGCTTTCACACTAGAATTGAATGGTTCAGGTGCCTTCGCACTAGAATTGAGTGGTTCAGTTGCCTTCACACTGGAACTGAATTGTTCAGGTGCACTCGCACTAGAATTGAATGGTTCAGGTGCCTTTACACTAGAATTGAATGGTTCAGGTGCCTTTACACTAGAATTGAATGGTTCAGGTGCCTTCACACTAGAGTTGCAAAGCTTCATATTAAAGTTTATTTGAATAAAATCAAAACAATCACAAATCAAAACTTCACGAAATCTGATTCAATATGTCTAAATATGTATATCCATAACCACATAATTATCCCCGACTTGTAGTCATTTAAATCTATTAACCACTTTAATATTTCAATTTTTTACTCTATTCAAATTCAATTTGCAAGAAAAAAAAGTGATTCAAATTCCTCAGCACAAAAAAATCACATTAATCCACCCTGCAGCGATTTTTCGTATTTAAAATCACCGTCAATTAATAACTACAATGCCTCATTTTGAGTTAGAGTTTATTTGCTGGATTTAATTCGCAACCGCAAGCTCCATTGTTGAACTGAAAAAAATGGGCAGAAATAGAGTCACAAAAAAAAATCTGCAGTACTTTAAAGCACATGCAGTTAGCGACATAAAGACACACAAATACAAAGGCAAAAATGCACAAATTCAACAAATGAGCGGCAATAATTCATGAAGTGCTTCAGCAACAACAACAACATCAACAAAATTGAAAAAGCTTGCAGCCTTTTGTGTCTATAAAGTTCTATTATGATTAAATTATATTATTGCAGTAAATATATGCAGTGTGCACATTTAATGCATTATGAATGTTTATTCAAGTCGAAGGTTTTCTTTATGCGCTCATCGGTCGCTCGCTTGCTATTTATACGATCGATTTACTGCTGCTTTGATTGTCGCTTGGATTTCCTTTGAGTAACTTTTTATGGGAGTTATTTTAGTAATTAGCAATTGACTTTTGTTTTAACGGTTTTTTGTGACACATTTAAGAAAGTTAAAGGCACCTTAACCTTTTTAGATCCAGTGCAGAGGCACCTTAACCTTAGAACACTCGTGCAAACTTTGTAATATAGTGTGAAGGCACCCCAACCTTTGAACTCTAGTTTGAAGGCACCTTAACCTTTTATCACTAATGTAAAGGCACCTAAACTGTTAAACTCTCTTGTGAAGTCACCTGAACCATAAATGTTACTCGTCGAAGCAAATTGACCTCAAAAATCTAGTGTGAAGCAACCTTAACCTAGTGCTTCGATGTAAAGGCACCTGAACATTAATGCTGCGATGTAAAGACACCTAAACTTTGAAATATTGTGTGAAGGCACCTGAATCTTAGAGCTCTCGTGTGAGTGCACCTGAACTTAGCAACTCAAGTGTGAAGATACCTGAATCTTAGAACTCTAGTGTAAAGGCACCTGAACCTTTTAGCTATAGTCTGAAGGCACCTCAAGTAGATAAAAACATAAATTTCAATGCAAATAACCTCGAAATTCTCAAAAACCAGAGCCAAAAAGAAAATTCAACAAGAAAAATCTCGATGTAAACAGAAAATCCGACCAGAAAACATGACGTGTGATGCTAGCCGCGATCAATTTCATTATTTCTCAACTCTTTACATTTGCTACTGATTTTTCTGTAAATTCTGGTTCTGTTGTACTTTCACTATGTTTATTTATATTTGAGAGAAAAAAAGAAAAGAAATGAAAAATTTTCATGCAGCACGGCTCAAATTCTTTTTTCTTCGATGAAATTAAAAACTCATGAAAATGTGTAAAAATATGAAAATTGAGATTTTTTTTCATGAATTAAACCGACAGTTTTTGTGTGAGAAGATGAAATTAAGAGAAACAATTTTTACATTTGTGTAGGTTTTTTTTTATGCATCCATAATATTTTAAAATAAATCAAGAAAAATTCATTGTTTTGTGTAATAATATGGAAGTTCAAATCAAGAACATGTGGAATATGTAAAGTTCTGTTGATCTGTTGAGGATTGGCTTCTGGTATTACTGTTTTTCTGGTGTGAATGATGATGATTAATTTAATTGAGACTGATAATTTTTAGAATTATCTCTAATTTTTGATATTCAGGTGCCTTCACACTAGCTATTGCGATTCAGGTGCATTCACACTAGAGCACTTTGTTGCACTAGATTTGCAACCTAATGTAAAGGCATCTGAACATTAGAACCTAGTGTAAAGGCATCTGAATATCAGAACCTAGTGTAAAGGCACCTAAACATTAGAACCTACTGTAAAGGCATCTGAACATTAGAACCTAGTGTAAAGGCATCTGAATATCAGAACCTAGTGTAAAGGCACCTAAACATCGAAACCTAGTGTGAAGGCTCCTGAATAAAATTTTAATACAACATTTCCCTCACAACGCGATTTCCACATACAAAAAAATACATTTTCCTGATTCACGCCATCCTCTTTCCGGTGTATGACGATTTAAACTAATTTTTCTTGTTCTGTTTTGTTTAATTCTCATTCATTCACACACGCCAGACGTCACAACGTCACACATATTGCATGTCATGTCTTATTATTTAGCCTCATATGTTACAATTACTATGGCAGTGAAAATGTATAAAAAATGAGGAAAATTTTCTATTTTATTTTTCACAAAAAAAGGGGGGCTTGAGCTTGTATGTTTGACCTGAGAATTGAAACCGTAGAAATTTTTTTTCTTTCATAAATTGTTGCAAAAATATTTTAATTGCCTCAGTAGAAAAAAATTTCATTCACGATTAAAAATTTATTTTTTATTTAACTAATAACTTTTCGACGTGCGTTTTGTTTGAAATTAAAAATAAGAACTTTTTTTGCGCTTAGTTGGAAAATTGTGTGTTTTTTGTGACTATGGATTTGTATATTTGCATACATGTATAAAAGAACATACATTCCATGATGAGACGCAGTTGGCAATTTAAACAAAGTTTCGGATGGAGTCAGGATTGAGGAAAATGGGGTTAAAATGGTCGATGGTTGCGAAATGTTAGCGCGTTTTTCTCGCTTAACTGGTTGAGAAAAACGAACTCACAATGACAAGATCAACGCGCTCATGTTATTTTGACAACCGTTCTCATTATTTTGAATTAAATTGTTCTAATTTTTGAGAAAAACGCGCTCAGTAAAAAATTCCCAACCCGAGAAAACTGCGCTCAACAAAAGCTCATTCCTAGATTCTCAACACGATCTCGTATAGTAAAATGTAAATAAATGGTACACGGCCGTACTTTTTATAAACAAATTCTGACTCCAAAATGAATTAAACATTCCCGATCTGCTTTTTGTGGCTAGTGTTTATGCGCTGACTGACTGACAAACTATTATTTTCATGACTAAACTGCTATTTTTTGCTTCTTCTCCGGCTCAACTTGTTTGTTTACATTTAAAATTTGAATCTATTTTTTTCTGTGAGAGATTTTTTTTTCATGTTTATCATTTTTCATTATTTTTGTTCCTTCTTCTTGATTGGGATTTTTTGTGTATTTTTAAATTTCTTTTTTTCGCTTGTTTTATAATTTATTAAAATTGTTGGAAAGAATTTTTCAAGGAAAAGAAGAATTTTTGAAATATTTTTGGAGTTAAAATAGAAAAAAAAATTTTTGAGAGAAAATAATGAGTTTTAAACTTTTTGCATCATTTTTTTTACATTTCGCAAATTTTTTTACATGTTCGCATCACTTTTCACAGTTTTGCATCACTTTCTCACATTTTTGCATCATTTTTTGAAGTTTGCATGTTCTTAACTTTCTCGAATCATTTTTTCAATTTTTCGCATCTAATTTTTGAAATTCGCATCTTTTTTACATTTTCGCATCATTTTTTGCCTTTTCGCATCACTTTTCACACGTTTGCATCACTTTTCACACTTTTGCAACAGTTTTTTTAAATTTTGCATCAATTTCAAATTGTTGCTTCAGTTTTTACATTTTCGCATCATTCTTTTACTTTTTTGCATCACTTTTTTACAATCTCGCATCACTTTTTACAGTTTTGCATCACTTTTTAAAGTTTTGCATCACTTTTTACAGTTTTGCATCACTTTTCACAGTTTTGCATTACTTTTCACATTTTCGGATCATTTTTTCGAAAGAAAAACTAAAGCTAACTTCAAAATTCAAAAAATCCCGTCAACATAAAAACAAAATCCAATCTCAAAACAGAAATAAATACAAAATTTATGTAGTCATGAAATGATTCACATTGAAAAATGACCAAAATGATTTACATTTTAAAAGTGAATCGTAAATAATAAATTTTTATAATCCACTGAAAATTATTTCCAAGATGCCAAAAATAAAAACACTTCTTAAATCTTTGCGCGCTTTTTTTCTTCTTTTTTATTTGAGATATTTTCTTAATATATTCAGCCACGTGAGAAATTTGTTGTCTTAAAGACAGATTTTATGAATTCGTTTAGTAAGGTTGGTTGATTTAGAATAGCTTAGGTTGAGGATGTTGAAGCCCTGATCATAAATCAGTTGATGTAAAGCAGTGATAGCCAACCCATGTGTCGCGGCACACTAGTGTTCCACAGAATTTTTTTAATTGCCAAGAATCGCCAGTCGCGTGTGATTTTGGTCATGACTCACCATCAAAGTGTGCCGTGGCACAAAAAAGGTTGAGCATCACTGATCTAAAGCATAGCATAAAGCACAAGTCTTCAGAGATGACTAATTGATTTTACAATCAAGTGCCACGGATTATGGTTTGAGAAGCACTGTAAAATTGTTTCCATAGCTAGTAAGCCCAGTTGGTTATCCTTCACCTGTCAGGTTGAGTTCCAGTTCAAATAAGAATTATTCAAACATTGATTGATATAAGAATCTGTTAGGATCACTTAGTTCTTGAAGGATTCCTGTCCGTTGTTCTTTGTGTATATTTAAGAATCTTATAAGATTTGGTAAAATTAAGGCTTTATTGCTTGATGCCTTTATGATTTCATGTATGCAATTTTTTAACTAAGTGCAGTCTTGAGTGTCATAAGGCATTGCATAATCTGTCTGTGTAAAGGAAGAGCTCTTCTTGCTCAATCATTGGAAGTCTCACATTTAAAGACGCTCAAATTCATTTCTGCCTGTTTGTTGATCTCTTAATTCTGTCAATATGACAGCAGTTCCAATAAATTTCTCATCTGACCATGAAGCTAGACTGTGACACGAGGACTGTCTCAAAAAAAGATCCCCAAAACAAAAGTCCATGAAATTCCTGAACCCAAAACATCAACATCAATTTTTCACGCGTTCCTTTCTCCAGAAATTCTATTTTTGCACCTCAGTCAATCAAAATTCTCCAAAAATATGTCAACATAAAAAAAAATCTTTCAAGTAGTGAAAAATCATAAAAATTCTAATCAACCGTATCAGAAACAAGTCACTCAGTTAGAGGTAAAGCCATTACCACCAAGGCTAATAGACATGAAGATGTTAAGGACACGCATAGTGCAGAATGTACAAAAAAAATGTTATTTATTTGTTTTTACCTTCAACTGGTGTAAAAAATTGTTTTGTTCTTGATTGGGTCTGAAAAAGTAAATTTGAAGCAGGAATCAAGTAAGAATGAATTTTGAGTATGTGTGACTAAGGCGCATTTTTCAATTTTTTTGAAGATTTTTAATGCTTTTAAATATTTTTTTTTAAAGGCATTGAAGAACCAAATTTGCCCGTCAGAAACCTTGAAACTCACATAAATGATTTTCAAAATAACCTCAAAAAAAAATTCTGAATAGAAATTTTCTGCGAATTTTTGTTCCCTCATTTCATTTCCTTCAACAGTCGTCCATCGACCGCCCAAGGTGGAAAGACATTCATCCATTCCATTTCATTACATTTCTCTCATATATTCACATACGACAGTTGCGTTCAAAATGCAACAAAAGAGCCAAGAAAACAAACAACAAAAAAATAATTTTTTTCTTACCTGTTTTGAGGGTTCATAAAAATCACAATGGGGGTTAGTCGAAGGTGCCTCACTATGATGATTCTGGCCAGAGACTCAAGAATCCTTCCAAAATGGTTTCATGGTGTGCTGCAACCCAAGTCAGCTACGTGCTCATTAAATTTTTCCACGAAATTCTGAAATTTTTTTATTTAAAAAGAAGAAAAAAAAAGTGTTGGAATTAGAAGTTGTTTTTTTTTTGTAAGTTTCTTGGTGACAACATGGTGCAATATATAGACGGCATGTTGGGAACAATAAAATTTGTTCTTGTTCTGGATTAGACTGATTCACATGTCATAACTTTAGTTCTTTTTGATGATTGGTGTCGTTTTCATTGTTGTGAATCTTAATTTATTGAGACACTTTTTATTGGGTTAGCGGGAAGCCTTTTATTGTGGTTTGGTGTAGATTTTGATATGCAGGGCTTGAGAAATTTAAACTAACCTAAACTAAACTAACCTAAAAAATTGGGGAAAAATAATTTTCAAATTTTGGAATTCTAACCTCAAATTTGGGGAATTTTTAACTTAATGTTTGTTGTTCTAACCTCAAAATTTGAAGATTCTAACCTCAAAATTTGAACATTCTAACCTCAAAATTTGAAGATTCTAACCTCAAAATTTGAACATTCTATCTTCAAAATTTGAACATTCTAACCTCAAAATTTGAACATTCTAACCTTAAAATTTGAAGATTCTAACCTTAAAATTTGAACATTCTAACCTCAAAATTTGAAGATTCTAACCTCAAAACTTAAAAATTATAACCTTTAAATTTGAAAATTCTAACCTCAATCTAAAAAAATTCAACATTCTTCAGCTACAAAACAGCAATTACTCAGCAAAACCACAATTTTTTTTGCATCTCACAAAACTCTTTTTTCTCGCTCATTGAAGCTTGTCAGTGATCAATAGAGAAATGATTGTCAGGAACAACTTCATAGCAGTCTTTATAATACGATTCATGCAAAAAATGAATAGAATGTTCTGAAAAATTTGACGAGACTGACGTCTGCTATTGTCTTGGGTTTGGACATCCACGTGCTGAGTTGCTGGTTGTGTTTTAGAATTTTTGGAATGTTTGGCTCACGGTTTGGTTAGCTTTGAGTCACTAAGGGTTTTTGTGCGGAATTGTTTAAGTTTTTGAATAAAGCAACCTAAAATTTTAGTTTAAAGGCTTCAAAACTTTTAAAAACATATGTGAATGCACTTGAATTTCTAGAACATAATGTGAAGACACCTAAACTTCTAAAACCCAATGTGAAGGCACCTGAATTTCTAAAACCTATCGTAAAGGCACCAAAACCTTAAAGATACAGTGTAGAGACACCTGAATCTTAAAACCAAAGTCCGAAGACACCATAACCTAGAAATTACTGTGAATGCACCTGAACCTTTGCAAAACTGATCTATAGTAAACTAATAATCAAATTTCACAATAATTACATCACCGCACCTGTTTAAAATAATTTATTCTTCAACACAACAAGCAATTCCAAAAGGTTTCACATTTCCTTTCCTCATTTTCTTCCAAATCCCATTTCTACCTCCTTATTTTATTAAATTCATAAAGCACCGATGCAACAACAACAACAATGAAATAATGTAAAATAGAAAAAAATAAAAAAAAATCCGTTAATCCTTTTACAACTTTTTTTTCTTCGTCATATCCCGCGTGCGTAAGTGTAGAGGCATCGCCCTCAGTAGATCCGATTTGTTGTGTAGCTTGTAATCCCCCCGCTATGGAGAATTTTTTTTTCTTCTTTTTGTTGTGCATCCCCTGAAGAATTCCTACTTTTTTCTGTTTAAAAGGAAAAAAAAATTCTTTTGTTCGTAAATTTTTTAATCTTTAGGATTTTTTTTCGAGTCTTCTTTTTCTTTTATGCAGCATTGTGGAGACTCTCTTTACATGTTTACAGAAGAAAATGAGGGGAAGATGGCATGATGATTCAGAATTTGTAGCATTTTGTCTGATATTATTAGAAAAGTTACTAGTGTGAAGGCGTCAAAACCTTGAAAACTAAGTGTGAAGGCTCCTAAAACCTCAAAAATCTAGTGTGAAGTCATTTGACCCTTAAAAATCTAGTTTGAAGGCACCTTAACCTCAAAAATCTATTTTGAGTTCAGCTGAACCTTAAGAGTTCTAGTGTCAAGGCAGATGAACCTAAACAGCTCTAGTGTGAATGCATCTGAACCTAAAGAGACCTAGTTTAATGACATTTGAACTTCAAACTCCAGTTTGAAGGCTCCTGAACTTAAGAGCTCTAGTGTGAAGGCACCTGAACCTCAAAAATCTAGTTTGAAGTCATCTGAACCTTAAAAATCTAGTTTGAAAGCACCTTAACCTCAAAAATCGAGTTTGAAGCCAGCTGAACCTAAAAATCTAATGTGAAGGCACCTGAACCTTAAAAATCTAGTGTGGAGGCACCTGAATTTTCAAAAATCTAGTGTGAAGCCAGCTGAACCTAAAGAATTGTAGTTTAATAGCACCTGTACCGGAAACTCTAGTGTTAAGGCACCTGAACCTCAACAATCTAGTGTGAAGGCTCCTGAACCTCAAAAACTCAATTGTAAAGATCCCTGAACCTCTAATACGCTAATGTAAAGACGCCTTAGCATTCCTGAACCTAAAAATCCATCAAACTTAATTTTATTCTATTAAACATTTTTCATTCCATTCTTCTCCTCTCTGCTCACCAAAAAAAAGGAAGAAGACGAAGAGAAATTTCTAAGATTTCTTTCACAACAACAAAAAAAAATCTTTTTCTTCCTTTTATTAGTTCTATTTTGTATCTCGATGTACGTTTTTATTCACAAGTGAAGCAGCATGAAATCGATTCTATCAATGAGAATAGAGTCGAATGTAACAATGCATAATGATTATATTATTTTATTGTTATTGTTGCTGTGTTGCTTTTTATCATTAGATTGTAGTTAAAATGTGCTGGGTAGGGAATTATTGTGAAGTGTGGTTGGGATTGTTGGGTCTGGGTTGACAGGGTGGATGATGTAGAGGAGAAGATTGGGTCTGGTCGGAGAAAGTGTCGTCCAACAGGGTCTATTAAGGTGTGATAGAGTTCAGGAGAGGACATGACCGAGTCAACTCTGAAAGACAACATTAAACTCTCGTTAAAAATAGTTTCAAGTTCTTCTTCCTGTTCACATCGTAACCATTATTTTTTGGCGATCATAAAAACTCATAAAAATTGATTTCTTTTTTCCAAAATCTTGATAATCGCAATAAAACGATTTTTTTTTATTTCATTCTGGAAATCTTTTTTTTTTATTTAAAAAGTCATAAAACTTATTCGACTTCACGGTCTAAATTTATAAATTACATACTTTTTTGTGTGTTTGTGAGTATTTGCTGCTCTCAATTAAATTCCGGGAATTAAATTCTATTAATCGGTTTTGATAATCGGTTCGTTTAAATGAATGAGAAGCGCTTGTGACTGGCAGAAAATGAGACACAATCGGGCACTTCAAAGGCAGTTTATAATAAACAACAAGAAATTGAAATTGTCAGCGCTTTAATCGCATCATTGTGATTGAGAATTGTGTGAAGCTTGTTTAAGTAAATTTATTTTGATGTGGATTTGGATGATCTTGATTGATTCTGGCTTGATTTTAGTATTTTGTACTCTAATAGTTTAAATCGTTGAGGTTTGTATTGATATGTTGCTCTTAGTCATCATCCTCATCTCTATATCTTATGTAGCTTCTTAGTAATCTTAATCACAACTTACTCACTTACTTCGATGACCTTACAGATCAATTGTGATCCATGGCCTACCACAGATGCCGAATCACAACTATTATACCTTTAGCATCATTACTAGGCACTCAATACGCATGAAAAGAGCCTTATAAAATCTTATATGCATCATATTTTGGGAAACACATTAATGTCTCTCGAAAATATGACACACGTATGAAAATATCATGAATATCTGAATTTTGATCATGTTCTTGTGATTATTAACAAAAATTGCTATATCATGCATCATATTCAGAGCGACACATTAAAGTTTTTCCAAAATATGGTGCACGAAATGACCTTTTTTGCTCCTCAGTGCCTTCTATATTGCCCTGATAGTCAAACTTCCTCACAAACCACCAAAAACAAACAAAATATCAAAATATTTGGACCAAATTCCTTCAACTAAGCTCCTTGCACGAGGTCATGGTTTTCAACAAATCTCGCAATTTACCCAAAAAGCTTAGCAAATAAAATTAAAGATTTCATACATCAGATAACAAACGATACGTGACGTATAGAATCAACATTATAAACACCCGAAAAACAAGAAGAAATGTCACGATAAGCCAGAAGAAAATATTAAATCACAGATATCGTAATCTATTTTAAGTACAAATTGAGCCTCGTGTTAAGTCTGATAAGAAAGTATGATTTGGTTTTTAATTAGACTTGAAAGTTGGATGGGGATTATGACGGTGGATTTGTGGATTTTTCGGTCATTATTACTTTCAGCTGACAACTTTTTTTTTGTTTCGTACGCAAAATGCAGATTGTTTTATGTTGCGATGTGAAATTGGGGGAGACTCGACTGTGACGCAGGTGATGTGGGAATGAGGTGGCATTTCGAGGAGATTGTGATTTGTGACATGTTCCTTGAGGTCAAACACTAGTCATATCCTCTAGAACACCCAATTAACCATGACGAGAACAAGCCGTCCATCCAAAAATACCTCAAAATTCCTAATTAACCAAACGAGGTCAATAAGAACTTTATCTTATTATTCATAATCGTATTCATCACAGCCACAAGTCATAGTCATTGCCTACAAAAGTCCACACGTTAAAGAGTCTCAGACGCATATTTTAATATCATTCGTTAACAAGAAGAATAAAGTGGAGAAAAAAAATGTTTTTTTAATCAAAAATGATTTAATGCGATAAGATAGAAGAAATGAGAAATGAGCAACGATGAATAGAACAACAAAATGTAGACATTGAGAAGTCGTGATGATAGAAGAACTTAAAAAAAAGTGTCTAATTAAGATGACAAAATGATTTTTCTGTTATTTTTTTTCTAATCTTAAACGAGTTTGTAGTCTTTATTTTTGAGGCTCATTAGAAAGTTTTTTGTTAATAAAGAATTTTTTGAACATCATCGACAGAAATGGAGAAAAAAAGTTAAAATTAAAAGCTGATTAAAAGTTGAAGAACAAAAAGATAGATTTTATCGGTTTAAATGGTTTAGTGTGACTCGTTTTTGTAAATTCTGATCCGAATTTGTTGAGGTTAATGCAAAAGGGTAGCAAGGAGTCCACAAGGGGATATGACAGCCTGCTCCCTGAAGCGATAAGACACTGTCAAGCATGAAAAGTCAAGCTATATTACTGAAGCCAAGAAGAATCAATCATCAAGAGATTTAAATTAGAAAAAAAAATCTCATGCGCTATTTTCTGGGAATACATTACTGTCTCCCTAAAATATGGCACACAAAACCAAAATTTAATTTTTTTGAAAAATACTCCACAAATTTTAAATTAAAAAAGCCACAGAACGAAGTTCACTAATAAAAACTTTTATAAATTTCTCATAAACAGATAAAAGAAATTAAATTATAAAGAAATGAAATGAAAAAAAAAATAATCATTGTCATAATCGTAAAAGTTCATTATTGCAGTCATAATAATAAAAACTTACTTTTAAATGTGCATGAACTGCTGATTCTTTTTAATTTACCTAGATTTTTTTGAAGTATTTTTGAGGTTAGGTTGTTAAAAAAATTTGTTGAAATTTTTGATAACTTTATGATGTATTGTCAGAAAATTTAAAGTCCAAAAGTCGTGCGTTATATTCAGGATACTAGTTTACTGTTTTCCATGAATATAGCGCACGGCTACGTTTTTTATGGATTTTTGGATTATATTCCACAAAATAATACACAATATTAAATGAGCTTCAATTTCACCAATTTTTAATCAATTTTTAACATCCAACAACATCCCGTCAACCTTATCTATCCAAATCTATCTTTACAAGCTACCAAAAACAAAAACACTTCTCAAATCTAAAACAAGAAGTAGAAAAATTAGAAAAAAATCGATTCTTGAAATAAAAAAAAATTCAATGAGATGTAAAAAATATTTTTTTTGTCTTCACTTCGACATTGCTTCCATCGTCCTCGATTGCTGCACAGAAAGCGAGAGGAGAGCAGAAAAAAATTAAAAGAATGAAATGAAACCACAGAAAACCTGTTTCCACTGTGTAAAAAAAAAGACTCAAATAAATTGAAGAAGATGAAGAACAGAAAATTCTCGCTTATTTCGAGCCTCGTTAACGATTGAAAAAAATGTTTTTTTTTCTGTCGAGGCTCATTTTAGGCTGTAAAATATGTGCTGGATGCTGGTGCGATTGGGAGGAAGAAGAAGACTATTTTTGAGTGTTTTTTGGTAGATTTTTCGGTAAAAAAATTGCAATGTGCGCCATATTTGAGGAAGTCAGTAAACTAGTATCCTAAAAATGGCGCACGTTTCTTTTTTTTATAGCTTTTAGATGCTTAGAAGTGAATTAATTAATATATTTCAAAAACTAATAATGTGTCATATTCTGGATACCAGTTTACAGTTTCCACCAAATATAGCGCACTGGAAAAAATAGAATCCCATTCTTATCAAAACAGATGACTTTCATCACAGCTTCATCTCTCAGTTCAATCATCCCACTCTTTCCATATATCCATATTGATCCATTTAAATGTTAATAGCTCATTCACTCATTCTCATCTCATTTACAGTCTACACCAGTTGTGTAATAAAAACAATTGAAAATTGTAAACATTTTTTAAAAATAAAACTTTTTTTTTTTATTTAAACACAAATCAAATCAAGATGGATTAATTGCCTCGTTTTGCTTTCATTCATTGAGTAATTTTACTGTTGGAGATTTTTTAAAGGTTCTAAAAATGTGAGGAAAATTTCGGAGGAAATGTTATGGAAAAGAAAATTGTTGAAAATGATTTGTTTATAATATTTTGAGTCATTTTTGAAGTTGATGGATGGGTTGCTGGTAGATGTGGGGAAGAACTTTTGGGATTTGTGAGTTGTTTTGTTAAAGAATTTTTGACTTAACCTCAAAATTTTGGATCTATGCTAAAAAATATGAAATATAACCTTAAAATTTTGCAACTTAACCTCAAAAACTAGCGAAATAACTTCAAAATAATCAATTTTACATCAAAATAAAGTTCATAACCTGAAAATCTAGCAATTTAACCTCAAGAAATGATAAAAACTCAAAAAACTAGAATTCTAACCTCAAAAATCCTATTCAAAATCCCAACTTTCACCTCCTGTTTCTTTATTACCCGCCATAAAAGTCAACAGTAACACAAAACCTTCCCGCTAAAAAAAATCTTTTCAACAATAATAAAAATTCGAACCAGAACAGTCGCGAGTAAAACAAAAGTAAAATCTTCGAAAAGAAATTCAAGACACGAAAATAATAAAAAATCGAAAGAGAGAGAGAGAGAAAATCCATTTAATTTAAATAATATAATAACAAAAAACATCAATTCTCAAGAATGGATCTCCAGCCAGGCATCTCTCTAGTGCGCTCCACGGTGATGATTCTTGAAACAGACAGAAAAAACCATACACAAAATATGAGATGTTTTTTTTTGGAGAGAAAAAATAAGAAGAAATTTGTGTTGGGTAAAGTTAGGATTTTTGAGGTTATGGCGCTGTTTTTGGCACCTTGTGGTTCTCGTTGGATAAAAATTTGAAGTCTTCCATCAATTTGAACGAATAAACACAAAGTTTGAGGTTTTTTTAAAACATGCGCTGTTTGGGAGAGACAGTAAACTGGTATCCTGAATATTGCGCACGTTTTATCCTTTTTTGATCCTTTTGTTGCTTGATCTTGATCAGATGCTGAAGATAACCCAAAAAACCCCAATTAACCCTAAAAATCTCATTTATACCCACCCAAACTTCCACCATACCCCACTCCAACCTCTCCAAATATCCAGCCATATCTCTGCTCAAGAACATATCCAAACAGTACCAAAAAAACAGAAGAAGAATACAAAAACGTTGATGATGATCATGAGATGTGTGTAGATCAATTGGATGGATGATGAAAATGGAAATAAAAAGTGATCGTGGATCATAAAAATAAAAAGAAATCTTTAAACACACATGGATGAAAACAAATTTTTAACGAGCACTCCGAATCATCCAAACAAATTCAATTCCAAAAGTTTTTTTTTATTTTCATTTCTTTTTTTTACTTCTCGTACTTCGTGATGAGTTTTGGATTTCGAGAACGAGAACGGGGGAAAAGGAGATGGAGAGAGATGAAAAGTTTGGAGATGGTGATGAGAATTTGGAGGGTATGGAGCGCATTTTTGGAGATTGTTGATTGTTTTTTAGGATTTATGTGGAATTTTCGGTTTCTAACCTATAAATTGATTTTATTATGTTAAAAAAAATAAGTTTTGAGAAAATAACCTCAAAATTTGAGGAATTTTGGAATCATAACCTCAAAAAGTAAAAAATTTCTTAAACTTAACCTCAAAAAGTAAAGAATTTTAAAAACATAACCTCAAAGTTTACTCAATTTGCAAGATAACCTCAAACTTTCCAATCATTTTGTCCACCAACAACCTCTCAATCCACCAAGCACATACAAATTTATTGGAATTGCTGTTTATCTTCAATTTGAACTCAACAAGTGATGGATGCGCGAGATTTTCTTGAGTGATTTAAGAAGGAGAATTTTTGCATTAATTTTGATGACTTTTAGAATTCTTTCTCACTAATTGTGTGGAGAAATTTTTCTCATTTAATGATTTCTTTTATTGATGCTTAATTGAATTGATATTTTTTTTTGTGGCTCTTCGAGATAATTGACGAGCGAGAATTAAAATTTCTCTGATTGATTGAATATTTTTTTTACGATTGCACGAATCGTGTTTTGGATGAATCATATTCAGATTATGTACAGATTTTATGGACGATTTGGAGATGAAAAGATGCTTCAGTTCCATCAATCGAAATGGACTTTTATTTTTTGTTGTGTATGATTGAAAGACTGAAATGTTTAATGGATCGAATGTAGTTGATGTGCAGTTGAAGGGAGACTCGTGAGTTACTTTTAAGAATCACTTCTGGATTTTTGATTGAACTTTTGGGTAAACTTTTTAAAATATAAACTCAAATTGGCAGCATAACCTCAAATTTTTCGTAAACTTAACCTCAAAATTAGAAACATAACCTCAAATTTCTCAAAAACATGAAAACATAACCTCAAAAAATCCAAAAATTCATCAACACAACCTCAAAATTTTTCGAAAAAATAACCTCAAAGCTTTGAACTTTTGGCTGCATAACCTCCAAAATTTCAAAAAATCATCAACATAACCTCAAAATTTACCGAAATTCCCTCCAAAACCTCCCAAAAGTCATCTTCCTTTCTCTCATTGACCTCCGCTCTCACCTCACTTCCATAAAAAAAGCCTCAAATTCCTGTTATCTTTTTTTATATTTCTGATTTTTCCATTTCTTCTTCATTCCACACACTTCGCACTCATTGTTTGCCAACTTGCTATTGTAGGAACTGTTATTATTATTTTTGGACTTTTTTGGGATCGCGAATTTTTTGGCTTCTTTTTCTTCCTCACTCGTTCTTTATTTATTTTTATTGTGCAAGAGCTTTTTTTTTCTTGCTTATTTTATTTTGGATATTTTCAAATAAGGCGATGATAAATCGCATAAGAATGAATATTTGGCAAAGAAGAAGAAGTTGGAATTGAACGAGAAATTATTGGAGAGGTACGCAAAATAAAGAAGAGATTTTTGAGGTCGATAACGAAAACTGGTGCAAAATTATTGACCAAATGGGATGTACTGGATATGAAATGGGAGTGAATTTGGAGGTGGATTAGAATTTTTTAAGGTTATGTTTGCAAGTTTGCAGTTGTTTTGAGGATGCTTAGTATGATTTTTGTATTTTTTGAGGTTAGAATGGCAAATTAATGATCAATTTGAAGTTATGTTGTCATGTTTTATTAAATTTTGAGGATATTTAAGCAGAAATTTGAAATTTTTGAGGTTATGACAGACAAAAAAAAATAAATTTTAAGGTTAAGTCAGCAAGAGTCAAAAAATTTGAGGTTATGGCAGTTTGAAATTCTGAGGTTATGGCAGCAAAAAGTGAAGTTTTGAGGTTAAATCATCAAAAAGTTAAAGTTTTAAAGGATTTGTTCAACTTTTTAAGGTTAAGATGCAGTTTTTATATGATTTTGAGGTTATGTCATCGACATTCTGCAAATTCAAATCAAAATTCGCCAACTTAACCTCCAAAAAGCATCAAACATTCCCAGAACACAACAAATCAGTCTTCAAGGCTAGCAAAACTCAATTAACCTGAAAACTTTTACTACTCCACCTCATAATTCTTACTAATTTCCTTCTGTTTTCATTCTATGTGTTCTAAATAAATCACAATAAATGCACATTTATGCAACTACAAAAGCGAGCAAATGTCTTTATTTGTTTATGACTTTATAGCCTCATAAAAATCTGCAAAATCAGTAAAAAAATATTTCTTTAATATTTTCTTAGTTCCTCATTCAAAGAATCCTTTAAAGTGTTCCGCACATGTTATTTCTTGCTTTGCCTACTGTTCTAATAGATCAGCAATATGTTTTGCATATTTTTCTGCTTTATTCTATGACTGAAACTGTTTTTAACCCTTTTTTATGTTTACTTTGATGAGTAATGTTAGAATTTGAGCACTTTATGGACTCTAACCTTAAAATTTTGCAGAATTCTCGAAAATTGAGTAGAATTTTTCAACATTTTGATGATTTTGCTACAAATTTTGAAGATCCAGGAGGAACAAGCTATGAAAAAAATCCAAACATAACCTCAAAAAAAACAAAAAAAAATCTTACACGCAACATCCCCAAATATATCACATCCAATTAATTCCATCACCAATAATCAAGCAGAAATTAAAATAAAATCATTTAAACAAGACAAAAAAAACAGAACTCGAAAAGGAGCAGCAAAAAAAAGTAAAACAAATAAAATTAAGAAAAGCATCTGAAATGATCAACGAAACAGCACAGAAATAAAAAAAAAACGAGAATTTCATCGACAAGCGTCGAGAACGAGAACCTCGTTAGCTACAAAAATTTATTTAAGCACTTTTTCGTCTTTTTCTTTCCTTTTTCCTTTTGTTCTTCAAATTCTCAGCTTATTTTCATGTTTAAATATATTTTTTTTAATATTCTGTTCTGACGATTGTCGATGTTGTTGTTGTAATTGTGCCTTGTTGTGCCTTCTTTTTTTTAACAAATGCTGAACAGAAATAATAAAATAAAGAAAAAATTATTGTTAAGACAACAAACGACAGACGATGACTTTGAATTTGAATTTTGGGATTTTTTGGAGGGACAAAAAATGAGAGACTAGGTGGGTTTAGCCATGAAAGTGGGGTTCTGACTTAATTTCACCCCCTTTGCTTTTCAAATAGATTTTCTTTGAAGTTGTTTAAGGTTTCTTTAGATGTTTTATTTTGGGGTTTTATGCCTGAATTTAGAAATTAAGTTGCTAAATTTTAAGGTTATGTTGCTGAATTTTAAAGTTATTTTGCTAAATTTTGAGGTTATGTTGCTGAATTTACAGGTTATGTTGCTGAATTTTGACTTTTGAGGCTATGTTGCTGAGTTTTGAGGTTATGTTGCTGAATTTTGAGGTTATGTTGCTGAATTTAGAGGTTACATTCCTGAGTTTTGAGGTTGTCTTAAGTTCTGAAGTTATGTGGCTGAATTTAAACTACTGATCTGGAATTTTGAGGTTATGTGGGCAAGTTTCGAGGTTATGTTGCTGATTTTTGAGGTTAAATTGCTGAATTTTAAGGTTATGTCGCTGAATTTTTCGGATGTGCTGAATTTTGTGGTTATGTTGCCGAATTTTGATGTTGTGTGGTTGAATTTTAAGATTATGTTACGGAATTTTGAATTTAAATTGCTGAATTTTCAGGTTATGTTGCTGAATTTTGAGGTTATGTGCTGACTTTTGAGGTTATGCTGCTGAGTTTATATTCCTGACTTTTGAGGTTGTTTTCCTAAATTTTCAGGCTGTCTTTAGTTTTGACTTTATGTTGCTGAATTTAAAAGTTATGTTACGGAATTTTGAGGTTAAATTGCTAAATTTTGAGGTAATATTCCTGAGTTTTGAGGTTGTCTTATGTTCTGAAGTTATGTTGCTGAATTCAAACTAATGATTCGGAATTTTGAGGTAATGTTTAAAAAATTTAAATTTTGACACAAAATCATTAAAAAATTCAAAAATATCTTACAAAATATATCAATCAATTCAAATAAGACAAGTCTTAAGTTTAAAATCATTTTATGCTTCGCAAATATTCTGATAAGACTGTTCCTATAAGTATTTAGCAAATAAAAAAATATCCGTGCCATAAAATACTTAGCATTGTGGATTTTCATGTGTTTCAATATTTGTATATTTTGATATTTTAATTCATTGAGGGTAGATATATGAGTCCTCAACATACAATCATCTTACAATTTAAATTAAAACCAAATCAACAATCAATAAATTCAATTAAAATCTCTTCTAATTTTTCAATCTATTGTGCAATGGACACGTCAAGGACGTCCTCACAACGAATTTTTTTAATTTCCATCAAAATTATTATTTCACTTTTTAACATTTATTTTAAATCAAATAAAAATTCTCATTTTTCTAATCTTAAACGTTTTGACATTTTTACAGCATGGATATCAACAAAAAACAACAAAAACATGAAAATGTGATGAATATTCAATGAGCAAAGCAGAACCGAAAAGAGACATGGATAAGAAAAAATAATAATAAAATAAAAGTTTTTTTTTAATTTTTTTTCGAGAAAAGAGAAAAAAAGAGAGAATTTTTTTTGTTCTCCTTTTTGTCGATGATCAGTGCCAGTGGAAGAACTGGAGAGAGAGAAAAAATATTTATTTTTGAGAACAAGAAGAATTGACAAAAAAAATATCGAGCCTCAGTCAAAATAATGCAATGTGAGACTTTAAATCGTTCGTGTTAACAACTGAATGGATTTTTAAAAATTATTTTGGATAATAAATTGAGAAATTTTCGAAAATATTATTGAATATTTGGGATTTTTGCAATAAAAACTGAATTAAAAAATTGAAAAGTGAAAAAAATTAATATTTTAAAAATTCAAAAATTGTGAAAAATTAAAAAAATTGTGAAATATCATTTGAAAGTAAAAAAATATTTAAAAAAATAAAATAATTTTTAAAACACAAAAAATTCAAAATTTAATCTACAAAAAGGTTTTAAGACAAGAAAAGGATTTAAATTGTGAAAAAAATTGGAAAAATATAAAAAATTCAATAGAAAAGTGAAAAAAAATTTCAAATTGAAGAATATTTAAAAATATTTATCAAAACTCATTAAAAACCAGTGAAAAAGTTGCAAAACTCAGTAAATAATTGGAAATTCCATCAGCAAAATTTCGGATACTGAAAGTGAAAAAATTTAAATTATTTTCAACATTTAATAACATCATCGCCAATCCAGACACAACAAAATTCCTCAACAGTGCAAATAACAATCCTTATTGCACTCAAAACAGTTGACACAAGTGAAAAAACACAACCCAGCTTCTGTTCCAAGTCCTCATTACAATTTACACAAGTGCAAAAAACATCAACGACTTTTAAAAGTTATTTCAAATAAAGTTTATTTTCGTCAAGAACAATTGATAACAAATTTATGCAAATAAATTCCAGAAACACGCGTAATTCAAATTGTTGACTGATGTTTATGAGCTAGGAATATAAACAAAGTGTCTGTGAATTATTTTGAGGTTAGGTTTGGTGCAAAATTGAAGAATTGGAGTAGATTTGAGGTTAAGTTTGACAAAAAAGAAAGATTATTGAGGTTAGAATAGCTAAAAAGTTGAACTTTAAAGAACTTCTAGATTAAAATTCGCAATATACAAAAATTTTGAGGTTATATCACCAAAATTCCTCAAAACAGTCAAATTAATGCAAATTTTTAGGTTATATGATTAAAAAACCTGAATTTAAAGAAGATTTTGAGGTTAGAATTCATAAAAATATCAAAATTGGCTAAAGTTTGAGGTTAGGATAGTCAAAAGTGCAAAACAAGTACACTTTTTGAGGTTAAGTAACAAAAATTCCATCAAAAGCAACAAAAAGTTAATGAAAGTGCAAAATTTTGAGGTTAAGTTGCTCCAAAATTTTTAAACATCCTCAAAAACTTGAAAATTTGCGAGAATTTAGTGAAAAATAAAAAAAAAATCCCAAACAAAAAGTGAAAAAAAAAATAAAACAAAGCAAAAAATCGAAAAAAAATAATTTTGTGAGAAAATTAATGTGCAATACCAAGTAATCTTATTAAGCAAACGAGCAGAATAAGTCGTGAATGAGAATTAAAATTTACGATAATTATGTTCATCATCTAGATTATAAAGAAATAAAATAGAGAATAAATTTCAATTTTAATTGTGTTTATAGAAAATAAATGTGCGAAGTAAAAAGGTGAAGAATGAAAACAATTTTCTTGTTTGACAGATGAGAAAATTTTTTCGTGAGGATTAATTTGACATAAAAAAAAAATTTGTGTGAAAAAAAAAATTAAGAAAAAATTCTAAAAAAGTGAAAAAAATTTCTAATTCTCCTTTTTTCAACTTTTACGCGTTAAAATCTGAAATGCCGCTCGAATGTCAACGGCAACGGTTGCTGTGAGACACTCGGGTCTTAAGTCAGACGCCATTATAGTGCCATCAGTAACAAGTGGCGTTTCCGCCACTAAAATGCCTCACACAAATCACACAACTGCCGCACCGGCATCGCCCGGTGACGATTTTGGCAGTACCGATGAGGTGAAAGTATTTAAAGATGAAGGCGAGAAGGAGGATGAGCAGCAATTGGGTGAAAATTTACTTGAAGAAAAGTCAAGTCTTATTGATCTTACTGAGAGTGAGGTAAGCTGAAGATAAATATTTTGGGGGTCTACTGTTTATTATATTTTGGTTTTGGGGTATCTTTGGGGGTCTACTGTTTGTAAATTTGAAATATTAATTGAAAACGGGTCGGTAAGTGCGCAATTGACTGACGTACGGACTTCTTTTTAAAAATTTAAGGTTATGTAGATTAAGAATGCTAGTTTTTAATTTGTAAAAACTTTTGTTTACTATTTTGAGGTTAAATTGACAATTTTGAGGTTATGGGACCTTATTTGACTAATTTTGAGGTTGTGTGGGTTAACCTTAACTATATTGATGGTAAATGGACATTTTTAGGTTATATTGAATTAAACTGACTATTTGTCATTAGAATGACACCATTTTGAGGTTAGGGACACTATAAGCGACTATATTAAAGTGATAGAGACTAAAAATGACCCCAAAGAACTTATAATTTAATTACTGAAACTTATGACAATACCCAGGGAGAGACATTAAACTCACCCAACAAATAAAGCGCACAAAATGGATTTCCAAAAATTTATTTAACAAAATCTCTTAAAGACTCTAATCTTCCAGGATAAATCCGAGAAACCCCCACGACAGGATAGTCCTATGTATGGTAAATTTGACCCACATCATCCAGGATTCAATGTCAGTTATCTTGTATCACCTTACTCATATGCCAATGGTGCTGCTGCTGCTGCCTCGATGGTGAGTTTAAATTTTTTTTTATTATATTCAATTTAAAATGTGTCACAAATTTTCTTCCACACGACTACAAATATATAAAAAAATTGACTTTTGGAAATTGAGAAGAAACAAAAAAAAAATAAATTTATGGAAAGAAGCGAGCCTTATGTTGTATTGTGTAATTCTTAAGAATTATAAACAGCAACGAGAAGAATAAAAATCTCAATTTTTTTTTAAAATAAAGGCACAACAAGCTCGAAAGGAATGATTTTTTTTCTTGCTTTCTTCTTCCTCCTCATTTCACATACATTATTTCTGTGCGCTGTGTGCCTTCACATTTACATGGACGGGCTTGTTTGTTGGAGTATATTATCGTTGTACTAATGCGAGCATTATTATTGGAATGACTTGGAATTGAAAAATGAGAAATAAAATGAATAGTTTTTTTTCTACTTCTTGTTGGGATTGTATGTTGAGTAGGTGGGGTGGATTTGAGAACTAGGGTTTGGTCATATTCTGGGGGAGACATTACTGTTTTCCTAGAATATGGCGCATGAAAGTAAGTTTTGATTTTTTGACAGTTTTGATTTAAAATTCTTGACAAAGTAAATTTTTTGAGGTTAGGTTCAAAAAATTGACCAGATTTTTGAGGTTAGATTCACGAATTGTATTAATATTGAGGTTAGATTCACAATTTTTTGAACCTAGACGTCACATTTAAACAGCCCCCATCATCCATCCATCCCAGAACATCTAGTGAGAGCAAAACCTGAACAGAACATACAAAATACATTCCAAGTATAGAATGTTTGCTCATGTATGAGCCTCACAGAAGAACAGAAAACAACACGTAAAATAAAACACAAAAGACGAAGAAAAAAAAAGATGAGAAACAGAAATGGAAATAAAAATAAAAAGAAGTAAAAGAATAAACAAAAGAAAAGTGAGAATGTGTGCGAGAATCGAGAAACAAAAGCAAAAGCCAGAAAAGGTTCTGTTCCTCACACATCTCTTTACTCTTTCTCATCTCGCTCTCGAGTCGTGCCTTATAAGCAGGCACACAAAGACTTGAATAAGAATTTTATTTTGTTGTGTAAAAAATATATAAAAAAAAATTCTCAGCTCGTTTTGTCTTCTTTTTTGCTCCGCTGCTAAGTAGATGATGATTTTCTTCACTTCTCCTCAATTTCAAATGTGTAAATAAGATTCTAAATGTGAGTAAGGATGTGAGGCTTCTTTTGGAGGTATTGGGCGCATCTACTGAAGAATATTGAGAGAATATATTTTGCAATATTTTGGGGGAGACATTACTGTTTACCCAAAATACAGCGCCTGGGTAATTTTATTTGGAATTTTAAGGTTATCTGTTAAATTTTAGGTTGTATGGTCAAGTTTTGAGGTTATGTTTCGCATTTCATATTAGATTCTGAATTTTGAGGTTAGACATTAGAATTTTGAGGATAATAAATCTGATATTTTAGGTTAAATTTGCAAACTTTAAGGTTATGTTACCCAAAGTGCCACCAAAAATCCTCAAAATTTCAGCTACAACTCCTAAAATTGAGAGAATTTAAGGCGCTCCATCTTCTTTCTCCATCTCATTCTCAACAATCTTCAATTCCTTCTTCTTCCCTTTCTCTTCCAAAATAAAATAAGAAAAAAATTAAATTCCTCGAAGGTCCGTTTAGCGTTTTTCTGTTGTTATTGTTTTTTATTTTCTTATTTCTTTCTGGTTGTTTAATTTCTTTTTTTTTTCTCTCCATATTTTGTTTTAGCTTCCTTTTGTTGATTTTGGAGTTTTTTTTTATCTACAGGAAAAATAAGAAGAAATTTGCTTTTTGTGGACCAAAATTAAACAATGATTTTTGAGTGTAAAAAATATATTTTGTGGGTTTTGAAATTATTTTTGGTAATCGAAAGGAGTTCGAAGAAAGTAGGAGAAATTTATTTTTGTGGATGAGTTGAGCTTTTGTTGGATTTTTAAGTAGTTTTGGTAGCAAATGTTGAGAGATTCTTGGAAATTTTGGAGTTTGGCAGGTGGAAATGTTTAGATTGAGATGAAATTTGCTAGAATTTTGCTGAAATATTGCATAAATCACCTGCTAATTGCTTTTGACTTGGATAATTTGAATGATTTTTGAAATTTGTACTTAGTCGCACGGAGTGTACGGTTTTGAACCTGTCGCTCACAACATAGGTTGCTAGTTGCGACTTTGTGTCCAAAATCGTACGCTCCACACGACTATGAACACAAAGTCTTTGCAATCAATTCAATAATATAATTTTTTTTTATAAAAAGGCACAATTTTTAACTAAGTAATCGAGATCATTAACTTGTTGAAAGAAAAGAAATATTTTCTATAGCCATGCACATCTAGACATAAGACAAGACAAGATGAAAAAAATGAATGAACAAATAAACAAACAAGTAGGAAGAAAAATGAGACCGACGATGATGCACTGATGATCTCAAGGGTGCTACTGGTCATTTTTCAAAGTTAATGATTATTTTAAATTTATTTTTTGTTATTGAGATAGACATTTTTAATTTTAAAGGACTTTTGTTGCTATTTTGATATCCTAAACTTAAATTTTAACAACATAATCTCAAAACTTAAGATAAACTTCAAAATTCAGCAACATAACCCCCAAAACTTTGCAACATAACCTCAACATTCAGCAACCTAACCTCAAAATTCAGGAGCATAACCTCGAATTTAACTAACATAACCTCAAAAGTTTGCAACATAACCTCAAAATTCAGCAACATAACCTCAAAATTCAGCAACCTAACCTCAAAATTTAGCAATATAACCTCAAAATTTAGCAACATAACCTCAAAAGTTTGCAACATAACCTCAAAATTCAGCAACATAACCTCAAAAGTAAGCAACATAACCTCAAATTCAGCCAAATTATCCCCTCATCGTCGCCAATTCCTCATAAGGACACAAAGCTACTTCAATAAGTCTCCTTTACTTTTCCTTCTTAAATCTATTACGTCGCACTTATGTGGTCATCTTATAATCCATTTCCACGGCGACAATCATCCACAAGAGAGACATACATAATGCCAGAAACAATATACGAAGTAAGAAGTAAAAAAAGATAAAAGAAAAGAAATAAAATAAAAGTCAGTAAGTAAGCATGAAAGCTGGAATTGACAAAAAAAAATAAAATAAGAAGGTATAACAAGAAGAAGAAGATTGGAGATTATCAGATAAGACGACGACAAAATCGTTAAGAGAGAGAAAAGAAAAGAATATATGGAAAAAATGATGATCGGGGATGGCTTTGTTGCCAAATTTCTCAAGTGGCGACTTCTTAAGCCTGTTTTGGATGAGGATTTGGATGATTTATGTTGGTTGAGTTGAAATTGCGATGATTTTGAAGTTGAGATTGTTGATAAGAATTTGATGTTATGTTGAAATTTTTGAGGTTAAGTTACAAATTTTTTAGGTTATGTTCTTGAATTTAACAATTTTATCATGAAATTTCACCAAATCATGCTCCAATTTCTTATTAAATAATCATTCCTACTGCCTGCAGCTCAGACAACACCCAAATGATCCCAAAACGCAAAAAATAGATCAAAATTTCACGATAAACTTCTCAAAAATCAGATCATTTATCACTTTTTTGCTCTTCATTTCAACTCGAATGCTTTCAAAAATCAATTTATTTTTGTGCAAAACTTCATCTGGCCTTCAGAAAAGTGTAGAAGCCTTTCCTAGACCTTCCACACAAAATATATAAGTAGTATAAGTTTCAGATTAATGGTCTAATTTATGCTAATTTGAAGAGAAAACAAACAAAAATCTGCGATGAAAAAAACTGTTTTTTCTTTCTTGATTTATATTTTGCTGTGTTGAACATGACCAGCAGCAATGGACTGAGTGATTAATTAAGTTGGACAGTTTTTGACAGTGCGTTTTGTAGAAGGTTCAATGTCTTTTTGATCTGTTACAATGTTTTTTGTGATGAAAGGTGAAATGAGGTTTGTTTTTTGGTGATTTGACGATTTTTTGATATTATTTCAAGATTCAACAAAATAACCTCAAAATTCAGTTAATTAACCTCATAATTCAGCAACTTAACCTCAAAATTCAGCAACTTAACCTCAAATTTCAGCATCATAACCTCAAAATTCAGCAAAATAACCTCAAATTCAGCAACATAACCTTAAAATTCAGCCAAATAACCTCAAATTCAGCAACATACCCTCAAAATTCAGCCAAATAACCTCAAATTTATCAATAAAACCTCAAACTTTTGCATTGTGAGTTAAAAATTTGACAACATAAGCTCAAAATGTGCAACTTAACCTAAAAATTGATAAAATAATTTTTAAAATTGCCAACATAACCTCAAAATTACCTTAATTTTTACAGTTCATCCAATTTTACAAGCCTAATTTAGTTCTTTTGCACCAGAAACTCTCAAATATCTCCAATCATTCACCTCAAATCTCATAAAAAAATCTCAAATTTCTTTCATCAAATATTCACAAACATAAGAAATTGACAAAAAAGAAGGCATTAAATCTAGGCGAGTCCAGGTCAAAATCACCCGAAAAAAACACAACATGAAAGCAGAGAAAAATTAATGAATTTATTGTCTGACAAGTGCTCAATTGGGGGGCGGAATTTGTTTGAAAGAAAGCAATGAGATAAAAATGTAAGAAAATAAAAATGGAAATGAAGAAATCCAAATTAGCGTCTGTATGCCAATTTATCACTCAAACTTATCTTTGCAAAATTTTTATGCTTCATTGAATGACAGAAGAGTGATGGGAACTAAATTGGTTAAAAATTGTCTTGTGTGGAATTGGAAAAGAAATAAATTGGTGCCGATTTGTTTGAGAATTGGAAGGTTATTTAAGGTTAGGTTCTTAAACTTTTAGATTAGAACCTAGAATTTTAAGGTTATGTTTTCCAAATTTTGAGGTTATGTTATCCAAATTTTGAATTTATGTTATCCCAAATTTGAGGTTATTTTGTCCAAATTTTGAGGTTATTTTGTCCAAATTTTGAGGTTATCTTATCCAATTTTGAGGTTATGTTGTCAAAATTTTGAGGTTATGTTGTGCAATCTTTGAGGTTATGTTATAAAAGTTTGAGGTTAATTTAATATTTTAATAAATAGCGGCAAAATATCCATTTGTTTATACCAAACTTTACAAATCTAACCTAAATTCCAGCCTTTTAATCCCCCTCATATCCACTAAATCAATTCAAATCCAACCTCATATCATAAATAATCTAAAATTCAAATTCCTCATCCAATTTTCGACATTTTAAAACTGCATAAAATTGCATAAACAAGCCATGAAATTAAGAATTGAAAAAATTGCTTTTCTTCTTCTTCCTCCTCAAAAAAAAAACTTTTTTTTTCTCTCTTCGATGCACTTAACACATTGTGTGCTCGGCACACCAGAAAAAAAAACTGTGTTTAAAAATTCATCTCGCGCGACAATTTCTGTTTTGCTGCCTTTTCGTTCGATACTTTTTATTTTTTTTTTATTTTTCTTCTGTATGCCAAGTGTGGACGCGTCGATGTGGAGTGCATGAATTTGCGAACGAAAAAGATAACGACGGCGCGGGAATTGAGAATAATAAAACATGAATAATGTATATGCATATGGCACTCGATATTGCACTGGAATTATGCATGTATGAGAGATGTAAATTAATGTCAATGTGGTGAAATTTACACATCAAGTGAGGATCGAGAAAGCGGGATTTTTTGAGGTTATGATGAATTTTGAGGTTATTTTCCAAATATTTGAGGTTATTTTCCAAATTTTTGAGGTTAGGTTGCTTAATTTTAAGGTTAAAATTTCATTATTTGACATTGTGTTGTACATTTCTCAGGTTAGGTGTCATATTTTGCAGCTAGAGTCCACTTTTCAATCAATTTTAAGGTTAAAATGCAAAATTTCTAGATAATATTGCTCAATTTTGAGGTTAAGTTGCTCAATTTTGAGGTTATGTTGCTCAATTTTGATGTTGAGTTGCTATATTTTGAGGTTAAGTTGCTTAACTTTGAGGTTAAGTTGCTATATTTTGAGGTTAAGTTGCTTAACTTTGAGGTTAAGTTGCTCAACTTCAAAGTTTTCCTTCTAAAATTCCACAAAATCATAAATTTTCCCACACAACAATGTAAACAACCTCTCCGTACCCAATTCCAGTACAAGCGCGCTATCAATCCTCCACCAACTCCATCGCATATTGCAATAAATTTTCATCTCATGAATATTTCATTAATTTACGCATTTCGAATTGCCTATGAAAGAAAGAAAAAAAATGCATTAAAGAAGAAATAAAAGAATCGTCAATGCGAAAAAAGTGCAAATTCAAGTCACAAAAATTGTGTATCTGTGCTATAAAATCACTTCACTGTAGACAACACACGGAGAAGTTGGAGAACTAACAATAATGCCAATGTGTGACTCTATGCATATGTGAAATGTCAGACAATTGCACATGTGTAAACCATTAATGTAGCTTCTCACTGAGCCGATATGATATGATGCGCGATAAAGAGTTGTATGCGAAAATGTGGAATGAAATTTGTTGAGTTTGGTTCTTGGGGCCCTTGTGGGGGTTTTGTCAGGAAATCTTTGGAATTTTTCGAATATTCCTGACAGATTTTTAACCGACTTTTATCTATTTTTTGGCCGACTTTTTCAAAATGATGACAAATTCAGCAAAAATTACTTCCACAAGGGAACCAATTCATCTATCCATCGCCTATATGTGGAATCATTTTGCGGTTACATTTTGAATGTGCAACAAGAATAAGCAGGCAAAAAGCGAATAAAAAACGGCAGCAGTACAGTAAATGGCAACAAAAAAAAAACGAGAGAATTGCAATTGTTGGAAAAAAGAAACTGTTTATTGCTTATGGAAGTCGTAAAGTCGGGTCTTTGAGTTCTTGTTGCTTACTTTTTCTTTACTTTTATTTCTCCTCTCATTTCGTGGAAGTCAAAATATTTTTATAGAAATGGAAATGATGGTGGATATTAAAAAAAGGAGAGAAGATGATGATCAAGTAGGTAAAAGTTGAGGCAATTTTTCTTCGCATTGTGCGATCACGAAGGGCAGAGGAAGTTAAAAATTGTGGATTTTTTTAATGGAGATTTTTGGAATGGACATTTTTTAAGAAAGTGAAAATTAATTTTTCAAAAATTCTGGCAGGCTTGTGCCAGATTTATGGCTGTATTGAGCTAGATTTCTGGCTGATTTGTGCCAGATTTTTTTTGACAGATTTTGCAATGGTGGGGAATAGTCGAATTTTCAGCAGATTATTTTTACAACTTTGCCTCCCTGAATCGTCTTGCCAGGAAGCAATAACTCTCAAATAAATACCCAATAATTATAAAATTATTGTCAACTCAACACCAATCAATTCACAATTTTCTAACTTTAAAAACACCTTTACGGGTTCACATCCTATCTATAATTACAGCAACTGGTTCAACCAACAACACGATGCACTAGAATATTAAAATCTCATTCATAAAAAATCAATTAGCATTGAAAATCATTTAATTACTTTTTAATTAAAAATAATAAAAAAAGAGTTGAGCTATAAACGAGCAAGACTGTGACTGTGGGTCATGTGGTCAAGAGATTATCGCAATTTTTATTATGCATTTTAAAGTAAAAAAAAATCTCGATACATAAATTAGTGCTCGATTCCTAATTTTTTGTGCCTCTCGTTTTGCTAATTTTTCTCTTCCGCACCTTTTTTTTTGCTGCTTTAAATGCATCCAACATCTCATTTGTAAAATCGCTCCGAGGCAATATTTCATCTTGATTATCAAGTTATCAGCATCTCACATGTCTGTAAATTAGTATTGTAAAATTATAGAATATTCACTTCATCACTTCCAACATTAGATTGCTTCCATATTCTCTTTGTTCTGTTTTCTCGCTAAATTTTTGAGGGTTCCGTGCGATTATTTTGCCAAAATTAATTTATTTATACCGATTTGGTTTTTTTGGGTCAAGCTCAATTCGAGTCGAGCTCAAGTCAAGTCAAGTGCATGTCAATTCGATCTCAAGTCAAATCAAACTCAAGCTAAAGTGAATTCGAACTCAAGTAAAGTCAAGCACAAGTCTACTCGATATCAAGTCAAACCGAACTCAAGTCAAATTGAACTCAAGTCAAGTCGATTTCAAGTCAAAAAGAACTCAATTCATGTCGAGCTAAAGTCAAGTCGAATTAAAGTCAAGTTGAGCTAAAGTCAAGTCGAGCTATATTCAAGTCAAGGTCAAGTCAAGTCGAGCTCAATTCAATTCGAGCTCAAGTCAATTCTAACTCAAGTCAAATTATACTCAAGTCAGATTGAACTCAAATCAAATTGAACTCAAGTCAAACCGAACTCAAGTCAAATTGAACTCAAGTCAAGTCGATTTCATGTCAAAAAGAACTCAATTCATGTCGAGCTAAAGTCAAGTCGAGTTAAAGTCAAGTTGAGCTAAAGTCAAGTCGAGCTATATTCAAGTAAAGGTCAAGTCAAGTTGAGCTCAATTCAATTCGAGCTCAAGTCAATTCTAACTCAAGTCAATTTATACTCAAGTCAGATTGAACTCAAATCAAATTGAACTCAAGTCAAGTCGATATCAAGTCAAACTGAACTCAAGTCAAATTGAACTCAAGTCAAGTCGATTTCAAATCAAATCGAATTCAAGTCAAGTCAAGCTAAAGTAAGAGTTTCTTTAAAATCTCTCACAAGGGTCCTCCAGATGATTTTTCATTTTTCTTTTTCTCAATTTTTTAATGCACTTCTCCAGTTTTTCCGTTTTACATTTTTGTTTTCGCTGATGATGATGCACATGCAATAAGGCAATTAAGTTACTCCACATATATATATGATTGTATGTACACACAATTGTAAAAGGCTGCCTTTTTTGCATCTCTCGACATGAACACTTCATAATTTATAGAAATTTATATTTTTTTGCTGTGCTGTTACTGCTTATTTATGAGATGCAAGCACATTTGCATCTGGCAACAATAACAAAACGGAATTGAGGGAATGTAAAACAATTTTGAGTATTTTATTTTTTTGCTATTGTTGAACTTGTCTTGCGCATACTTTGGGTGTATTTAATGGCAGTTATGTTGCTTGAAGGGAACGAGAAAGAGAAAATATGGTAATTTGTGGTTCGAAATGATCACAAAAAATTTGAAGTCGTTACGAAAAATTGCACTAAATTAGAACTGCAATAAAAATTTTAATTTTATGAATTATTTATTCTTAATAAGAAATTTTTTATTAACCGACAATTCTGAGTAAACAAAAGATGAATTAAAAATAGAATAGAAATCTCATTATGTTTGCGGTTGTTCGACGGAGGGATTTTTTACATAATTTTTGACGACAAACTAGAGTCGGATTCTCAATTTACACTAATCTATGCCAAGATAACCTTATTAAGGTCTCTTAAGCAATATTTGTGATATATTTCAAAGATGATAGTTTATAAAGGTCATTCTGCTAGGTCCTGGGTTTTGGTTTTCGTAGCTCAAATGGTAGAGCGTTTGCCATCTGAACCCAAGGTCACAGGTTCGAGTCTAGGCCTGGACCGATTCTTTTTATATTCTTTTTTGACTGAAATAGCAATATTTTGCTTTGAAATTGACTTTCTAACCATTTTCTAACCTCAAAACTGCATTAGAATTCCAAATAAACTTACTTGTTCCTAGAAACATCCTCAACTTCATTAAAAATTATTCAAATTCGAGCAAGCATTCATCCATCCACATCTCATGACATAAAAATATTCAAAATTTAAATTTATTCTCATTCCGTTCAAGTAGCATAGAGAGCAAAGAAGAAATAAAAATTCTCGTGAATTTCACATAAGAATTTCTGCGTATCATTAAATATGTGCCATTTCATGCTAAAATTAATTTCTTCATAAATGCAGCGCAGAAGAGAAAAAAAAACTTTAATTCTTCCATTTGTTTATTTCGAGGATCGACAACAACGAGAATCGAGTCGTGTCAGCTCGAATGAGAGATGAATGGATGCAGGAAATAGCTGCCACATGAAAAATATACAAAAAAAAGTTCTTTTTTTTGTATACATTTAAAGGCAGAAAAAATACACACATTTGTGTGTATTCAAGCAGATTGTGTCTATCATGTCTTTAAATATACATACAGTTCTCGATTTTCAGAAAGAAATGAGCAGCATAGAGAATTTTTCGCAAGATAAAGATGGGATAAGGCGCATTTTTCTGAATTCTTTAGGGTTTGAAGCTGTTCCTGAAGCCACATTTAATCATATTTATCAAAATGTATTGATCATACTGGTAAAAAGTTTCAATAAGTTAAAACTGTGCTTCATATTCCGAAAACCAGTTTACTGTCTCCCCCAAATATGCTGCACAAGTTTCAAACCAACCCAATCCACATGCTAAATCGACCCATGCTGCACAACTCTCAAACGAACCCAATCCGTACGCTAATCCATCCCATTCTTATCAAAACCCAAAGCTAAATCGCAAAGGCGCGTTGAATTTGCGTAGAGGCGGACGAAGCGCGAGAGAAACGCGAGATAATGACGGAGAATTGATATGCAATGTGTGAATTTGCGATGTGTATATGTAAAATTGCTGTATATTCATCATCATCATCATTGCGGATCATCATGATCGTATAAGAATAAAAATATTATTTCTCTCACTCTCAATTTTTTCCCCTGAATGATCATTGATGTGAGGATATGTTGGAGATCTTTTTGGGGGTCTTTAGTGCTTTATTACAATTTAAGGGTGAGTAAGATCAATCGGTAGGGATATTGGTGATGAAGATGGTTGATTTAAGTGAGATGTATGAGGATTTAGAGTCTGGGGCACCCAAATGGTCAGATATTGAACCATATGATCAGAAACTAGAGTCAAGAGAGCCATACCAACCCCAATAACCAAGAATCGATCATCTAAACGAAAATTCCCACAATACAACTCCTCAAAAACCACAAAAATCAATCCAACATCTTCCCCAAATTTACTTTTTCCTCATAAAATTCCAGTAACACAAAACAAAAAAAAATTTAATACCAACAAGATAATTCAAGATAAAAATCTAAGAAAAAAGACGAAACACACGAAGAGTATAATAAAAATAAATAATCAGAATGATGTCAATAAAAACTTATAAAATGGAAATTTTTTTACTTCTTCTTGAATTGCTTACAAGAAGAAGTCTTTTTATGACTATTTAAATTTTTTTTCTGTTCATTTCTTTTTCCTTCTCTTGTTCCTTCTTCATTGAGTGAAATAAAATAAATAAATTTCATGATTGGAAGGAATAAAACTGGATTATGTTGAAATTGTCCATAAAAAAATAATCAAAAAAAGGAAAAGAGAAAAATTAACTAAAACAAAAGATTTGTGATGAGATTTGGGTTTTTTGGATGGGTATGGAGAGCATTTTAAAGGTTTTTCTGAGAAAAACGCGCTCACGAGTTGTAAAAAATTCGTTAAAATTTTGCGAAATATTTAAAATTTTCAGAAAATTGTAAAATAAATCAGAATTTAAAATTATAAAAATTTTCTTACAGAGATAAACGCGCTCATCATTTTGAGAGAAACGCACTCAATTTTAGTGTCATAAGCATGCAAAACATTCAAAAATCTTATAGTAGAAATCCTAAGATCAAAGCCTTTCAAAATCTTCCAAATTTCAATTTCCTCCTCTCGAAAACCGCGCTAAACGGAGCATCCCAATTTACATTTTTTAATTTCCTCGACAAAATTTTATAAAACAAAAAGAATCTTTTTTTGACGTTTTGTTTGCCTAACCATCATCACAGCTCATCTCATGTGGACCTTCTTCATTTATATTACTCACTAATATCCATCCTTAATCATCATCATCATCTCGTGATCTGATGGCGACGATAGGCCACCTTTTATGATAAAATAGTCGATTTTTGTTGAATTTTTTCTTGGTATTTGTAGAATTCCACTTGAAAAATTCCTTTTCTGAAACTAAAAACTTGTTGAACATTTGTAAGAAATTACTTTTGAAGCATAAATGATCGTTTTTTTGTTCCTTTTTGTTCTTTTTCTCTTTTTTTGTTTTATTTTTCTTCAATTCATAAATTCGTTTTGTTAACAATTCTTAACTCTCTATTCGTGATGATTTGACTAACGATGATCAAATTTGGGGTAATTTTTGGGATTGTTGTCGATGTTGTGGGAATTTTTGGAGTTTATTGTAGCTTTATGAGGATCGTAAATTGAGAATTTGATGATTAGAGCTTAATAAATGACATTAATGAACTAGATTTATCATTTTTGAGTATTAAGTCTGTTATAATTTGGACGTTGCACTTTAAATAGGTCTTTTTGCCAAATCCTGGGTTTCTGCATCAATAGCTCACATGGTAGAGCACTGGCCTTTTAACCCTTAGGTCCTTGGTTCGAACCTAACTCCGACCGATCACTTTTTCATCCTTTTTTAATAGATTATGACTCAGAATGACAGTTAAAGCAGTTCTTAATCAATTTATCATTCTAATAATCTCAATTCCAAGAACTTAAACCAAATTTCCTCAGAATTTTGTGCAAAAAAGTCTTCGAACTTCCTCCAAAAAAAAGGTCCATCTTCTCATGTCTTGTACATCATCATTCATTTTAATCATCTATGATTATCGTCATTTTAAAAACAACATAAATTTCAAGATTTTTTTTTTCATTCAACAGAATTTTAATTTTTTTTGTGTCTTTTGAGGAAGAAACAGGCAACAAAAAAAATATTTTTACGATTCTTCTTCATCCTTTAATTACTTAATGCCCTATAAATTACCTCTGTCTTGAGAATCAGGCACCGGCAATGAGGCTTTATTTTTTGTATGTGTGCGTTTGTGGATTTGAATGAATCTTGTTATGTAAGGAACAAAAAAGTATTTTGAAGTGCCTGCAGGTATTGTTTTATGGACTCATTTACTCATTAAGGTCCATAAAAGAGGTAGAAAAAAGGAGGGAATGGAAATAAATTTTTATTTAAAATGAGGATGTTGAAGTGAATTTTGAGTTGAATAAGGAATGATTTAGAATATTTTTTTTTAATTTTGAGGTTATATTTATTGTTATTTTGAGTTCTGAGATAATTTTAAGGGAAAACCAATCAAAAACAGCAAAAAAGGGAATGCTTGGAGTTGGGTTCGAACCCAGGACTTTAGGGTTAGAAGGCCAGTGCTCTACCATATGAGCCAAGAATTCATATTCCAAGCCATGATTTCACTGAATATCAATAAAAAAATAAACTGTATGAATCCATGCGACCGCCTTCTCAAAATAATTCATCCCATTCATTTCAAAATCAATTCCATCTTTAAAAATTCAGTTCCTCACTTTTTTGTTCTCTTTACTTCTAATCATATCTATGCAATCTCCCCTAAACGTATCATTGCAGTGCGCTATTCATAAATACATTTTAATTCTATGTACTAATATGATATTAAAAATATTTTCATTCAAGATAGCAATCTTGTGAACGAGGAGTTGTTGATTGAGATTGAATGGCTAATAATCATGTTGTCAGACTTTTTTCTGATTAATTTTATATAAAATATAGGTTCTATGTTGATGTATGGGATGCTTCTAGTTAAGTTTTTCTGCATTTGATTGATGATGTGCTTAACGTTTGCTCAGTGTTGCTCAATTTTGCTCAGTTTGCTCAATTTTTCTCAGTTTGCTATATATTGCTCAGTTTTGTTCAATTTTGCTTTAATTTGTTCAAGTTTGAGCTGTGTTGCTCAGGTTGCCAGGTTGCTCAGTTGTGCTCAGTTTTGCTCAGTTTTGCTCAGTTTGCTCGAATTTAAACAATATGCTCAAGTTTGTGCTGTGTTGCTCAGATTGCTCAGATTGTTCAGTTTGGCTCAGTTTTGCTCAAGTTTGCTCGGATTTTACTCAGATTTGCTCAGTGTTGCTCAAGTTTGCTCGGTTTTATATAATTTTGCTTTTATTTGCTCAAGTTAGTGCTGTATTGCTCAGTTTTGCTCAGTTTTGCCCACTTTCACTAAACATCTCCAAAATCATCTTTAAAAATTCTATAAAAATTTAAACTTCTTAATATCAGCCATAATCGCATTTATCGCACATAATGCACATTATAATAATGTTCTACCGTCATCATTGAAATGCATTTCGAGCACTTAATGCAGCAATTCACATAATCATCATCATAATGATAATATCATTATTAAAATGAAAATGTGAAAAAATAAAATAAAAAAAGTTGAGAGATTTTGATCGTAAATGAACTGATAAGAGCCGAGTAGAGTGAGGAGGAAGAAAAAAAATGAGTTTGAATTGAATTCGAGAGTTGTTTGAGTTATGAGGCATATCATAATGGATTTTACAGTCGTTCATTTGTCATGAGCTGCTATTATAACTAATGTGCTATTATACTTCTCATCTCCTCTGTGCGAAACTCACTCTATGCTTTATTTGTGTGCGAATTTGAGAGATTTTTATCAGAACTTGACCGGGTTTCAAATTTAGAAGACGTGGAGAATCAAATTTGGTGAAATTATTTTTTTTTGTCGGCTACATAACCTCAAAAATCTTTCAATTTTCATAAAACTACGCAGATCAGTTACAGTAATTTGAGTCAATACTTTTTAGAAATCCTAAATTATCCGTAATGAGCAACTAAATGCTACAAAAGGGTTCAATTTAAACGACTTTCATTTGCAATTGAAATTTAAAACTAAAAAAACTGCCACAAAACTTTTCATTTCACCCCTTTTTAATCCTTTTTTGATGTTAAATCCTTTTTGTCATTTTATTTCCCTGTGGAAAGGTTTCGCTTCCTTTTTAATGCATTTTCGAGAGTTTTAAAATGAAACAAAAGAGAAAATTTTGTCTAAATTTTGCTACTGGCTTCTGCTTTTTGTTGTCATGTAAAATTTTATTCGAACTGGAATTTAAATAGGATTAAAAATTTGTCAATTGGATAAAAAAGTTTCCATTTCATTGCGTTTTTATGTTGCATTTTAACGACTTTTTAAAAATAAATGTATTTTTTTACTGAACGCACAAAAATGCAAAAATTTACAGAACGTTCTCGAGATGCAAAAAAATTCTGAACGCACAAAAAATGCAAAAATTTACAGAATGTACTCGAGATGCGAAAAAAATTCTGAAAGCACAAAAGATGCAAAAATTAACTGACGTGTTCGAGACGCAAAAAATAATTCTGAACGTACAAAAGATGCAAAAAATTACTGAACGTACTCGAGATGCAAAAAACTTCTGAACATATTATAGATGCAAAATTGTTTATTTGAATTCAAAGCACTCAGAATGTACAAAAAATGTGGTTCCTGAAAACAATTTTGATACAAAAATAATTAAAACTTAAATTTGTCCATTAAATGTCACATTTCCTTCATGTTCCATCTTTTCATCTTTACAAATTTCTTTTCAATTTAAAAGCAATTAAATTGTTGTAAAAGTGCTTGGCAAGCAAGAAATTCGCGATAAAAAGGAACATTCATAGCTGCCTGCCTGCAACAATTAAACTTAAGAGCAATATTAATGATAAAAAAAAGAGTTTTTCATATCAACAACATTTCGAGTTGTTACGTATAATTACACATGAAATGCTCATTTGTCGTATGTGACAATAATTGAAAGTCTCATTTCAGTTGTTGTAATTATCATTATTCTTATTATTCTTCGTGTCAACCATGACATAAAAGTAATGGAATGGTGAAGTGGAAAATTAATTTAAAAAATTGTTTAAGAATTTTTGAGCATGAAATTAAATTTTTTTATTTTCTTCAACTTGATACTTTTTTTGTGGCTACTCATGACACTTTTTCAGGTGCTTTACATCATTTGCTGCATGTTGCTTACATTTATACATTATTTTTTAATTTTCAACCACAAAAATTTCTTGTAAGATGATATCAAAGTGTTGGACAAGATCCCGTGTGGTTAAATTGGATCAAATTGAATTATTTCCATTGTTGATGCTCTTCAGGCTTAAATTCATAAACATATCAACTGAAATTCTTGAAAAACTTAAACATAACCTCAAAAAATTCTGCAAATTTTAATAAAACAACCTCAAAACTATAAAATTCTGACGAATTTACAATAAAAGTCATCAGAACTTGATCATATCTTTCCATTTTTGTCATTATGTTCAGCAGTGTAGTGCAAATTGTAGGTCATGTTCTTACTAGATTGTATTTTATGGATCATGTTAACTTACAAGAAAACTATATAAAATTACTTCCTAGTCATGGAACATAAATGTCAAGAACCTTGTAATAAAAATATGATAATCATTCATCTTCAGGACAATGTTGGCTTATTCAGTAACTTTTTGGATTTTGAGTGCGTTCAAGAATCTTTTTTTGCACCCCGAGAGCGTTTAGCGACTTTTTGCATCTCGAGTGTGTTCAGTTATATTTTTTGCATCTCAAGTGCATTTAGTGATTTTTTGCATCCCGAGAGCGTTTAGCGACTTTTTGCATCTCGAGTGCGTTCAGTAATATATTTTGCATCTCGAGTGCGTTTAGTAATATTTTTTGCATCTCAAGTGCGTTCAGTAATATTTTTTGCATCTCAAGTGCGTTTAGTGACTTTTTGCATCTTAAGTGCGTTTAGCAACTTTTTGCATCTCGAGTGCGTTCAAGAATATTTTTTGTATCTTAATTGCATTAAAAATCTAAAATTTCTGCATCATTAATCCGTTCAGTAGTAAATTTACACTCACAAAGCATTTCATAGCAAAAACTCAGCATAAAAAAACTACAAAACAAGAACAAAAAGTCAAAGAATTTGAGGAATTTTTAATGAGTTGGCAAGGTGAACACTCAAAGGTTTATGACATCACATGCTTGCTGTTTGTTGTTTGTCACTGACTTGACATATGAATGAAACTACATCAAGAAGTTATTTGATAGGAATTTTTTCAACTTTTTATTCGCATCAAGTTGAAAAAGAATGCGAGAAAAATTAAATAAAAATGAAGTATGCAGCTCCTCATATCAAACCTCCTCCATGGCATTTCCAATCTAAGCTGAAAACCCAACAAGCATCTTCAAATCACCGCTGCTCACTTTTTATTCCACTCCAATTCCTCTCTAAATTCAACATTTACTGACAATAGATTCTCATCGAGTCAGTCTACATAAAAATGTAATTGAAATGGATTTTGTTTGTCTGTTTGGACAATGGATATTGATATTAAGGAAAATTCCCAACATTTTTCTTGTTTGCTCCTCTGATTATTTACAAATTACTTACGTTTATTTGAAAATGACGAGGACGATTGTTGATAGTTTGAATGACAAAAAAAAATGAGGAAATAAAGAAGTTCGAAGGGGGAAATACAAAAGGAAATGTCGGAATTATTCATGCTTTGATGCTTGTGATGTCCTTAGACTGGACAATGAGATGAATTGAATTCAGATTTTCTTAAAAACTTTTAGTAAATTGATGAATTTTTCTTTAAAAGCTGTGTACCCCTCAATTGGTAGCCGTGTACCTCTACTGGGAGAACTGTGTCCCTTTTTGTTTGAAAGCTGTGATTTCCCCGCTTAGACAGCTGTATACTTTCAGTTTGAAGGTTTGTACCCCTTATTGGACAGCTACGTACCCATTGTTGGACAGCTGTGTACCCATTGCTGGACAACTGTGTACCCCTTGTTGGACAGCTGTGTACCAATTGTTGGACAACTGTGTACCTCTTGTCGGACAGCTGTGTACCTCTTGTCGGACAGCTGTGTACCCTTGTTTGACAGCTATATACCCCTTACTTGATTAGCTGTGAGCCCCTAACTTAGACAGCTGTGTACCCTTTCTTAAAAAGTTGTGTACCTCTCACTTATAAAACTTTATCCCTCTCCTTTGAAAGCTATGTACCCCTCATTTGAAAGCTTTCTTCCTTTTTGTTAAGAAGCTGTGTACTTCTCACTTAGACAACTTCGGGCCCTCCATAGAAAGCAATGCTCTTATGAAAAGTAGACATCACTTATGAATGATTCCATATATCTGATCCCCTTATTCCGAAAACTTAAACAGCAAAAAAGGTCAAAATAAAATAAAATAAATATAAAAAAAAACATTTCACGTCACCAAAAAAAAGTGCAAAAAAGGAACTTTTTTTTATTTTATTTCAAATCTTCTGTTTACATTTCCTGATGTTATTTTTCGGATCATCACTTTGTGTAAACTTAGAACTTTTTTTTTTACTTTTCTCAATTCTAATCTTTTGACATCCTTTTTTTGTTTTATTTGTCTCAAATTTCACAGTCGTCCTATCAAAACAATTTTATTGAGCACGGACGAATTGGAACAAATTTTGTACAAAAAAAAAGTCAACAAAAAATTTTATTTGTATTTGTGAGACATTTTTACGTCTCAATTTTTTGTTGTTGGGTTCAGAGTAAATTTATTGTTATTATTTTTAGTATTTTGCAAGATAAGATAAGAATGAATAGAAATATTAAGACAGAATTATTTCATTGTAGTTTTTTTTGGGAATTTATTTCTTTTTAAGAATGAATTTGTTTTTTGGGAATTTTATGATGATTGATGATTGAGGTGCAACCTGGTGGTGACAAGGAGGAGGACGGTTGCTCTTCGGGTACGATTACTACATCTTTCAAACTAGCTAAGCCTGTATACAGTCACAATTAAGACTTCTCAGAACTGAAAACCTTAATAATCTTCAATTGACGTCATTTATAAACGACCCCACAACTCTATCTCATCTAAAATATTTTTCTTCTCTTTAATGTGATGCACATGCAGTCATTCATTCACAATTTTAAAATTCTATTTTGTTACCGACGATTATGTTTTATGAAAATAGATGCAAAATGTTATTTTTTCATGCAAAATATCCGAGCACTATTTGTTTATTTTAAAAGATTTAATGGCTTTTGTGAAGCTAGAGATCACTTTGTGGGTGAATTAAAGTCTTAAATGAGCTGAGAAGGAAGTAAAATGAGGTTGAATACTTTCTTAGAAGTCTTTTAAAGCTGAATATGCTAATTCTAACCTTAAAAATTTTAAGATTAATCGCTCAAAACTACAAAATTTGTCTAAAACCGTGCTCAACGTACGACTATTGACATAAACTGATCAATAATGTCAAAAACCGTGCTCAACGTACGACTATTGTCATAAACTAATCAATAATGTCAAAAACCATGCTCAACGTACGACTATTGACATCAACTGATCAATAATGTCAAAAACCGTGCTCAACGTACGACTATTGACATCAACTGATCCATAATGTCAAAAACCGTGCTCAACGTACGACTTTTGACATAAACTGATCCATAATGTCAAAAACCGTGCTCAACGTACGACTATTGACATGAAATGATAAATAATGTCAAAAACCATGCTCAACGTACGACTATTGACATCATTTGATCCATAATGTCAAAAATCGTGCTCAACGTACGACTATTGACATAAACTGATCAATAAAGTCTAAAACCGTGCTCAACGTACGACTATTGACATAAAATGATAAATAATGTCAAAAACCGTGCTCAACGTACGACTATTGACATAAATTGATAAATAATATCAAAAACCGTGCGTAGCCAACGATTATCGTGTCGAACCCCCCAAAATCGCAAGCTGTGTGCGACTTTTGACCCAATAAACTCAATCATACCCCCTCGAGCACCACAATACCTTCCTCATTTCCTTATCAAAAAGTGCTCTCAATGACGTCTCATGTATACAATTTCACAATAATCATCAAACACACAACTCGAGTTATCATTTGAAATAGTAAAAAAAAAAGTGTTTAAACACTCGAGACTCAAAAGTTTCATTGCTGATAAACTCGATTCTAATGTTGTGTCACTTTTTTTTCATGCCTGCCTTTTTATCACCTTTTGAATGTAAACAAAATGTGTAAAGTAAAGTTTGTTGTTGTTGCTGTTGATGATTGTGATAAGAAATTTGAGTTGTGTGAATGAAAAAAAGGTTTTTTGGTGATTTTTATGTCGAATTTATGGATTTTTAGGATGTAGCATTCAATATACTCATTCTAAGGACTACAAAAGTGGCGTAGAGTAGATGACTCTTGTATTTTCAATCTCACTGATGTCAAAAGTGGTGTAATGCATACGACTCTGGTGTCAATTAAGGCTTTAATGTCAAAAGTAGTGTAATGCATACGACTCTGGTGTCAATTAAGGCTCTAATGTCAAAAGTAGTGTAATGCATACGACTCTGCTGTCAATTAAGGCTCTAATGTCAAAAGTAGTGTAGAGCATACGACTCTGGTGTCATTTAAGGCTCTAATGTCAAAAGTAGTGTAATGCATACGACTCTGGTGTCAATTAAGGCTCTAATGTCAAAAGTAGTGTAGAGCATACAACTCTAGTGTCAATTAAGGCTCTAATGTCAAAAGTAGTGTAAAACATACGACTCTAGTATCAATTAAGGCTCTAATCTCAAAAGTAGTGCAATGCATACGACTCTGGTGTCAATTAAGGCTTTAATGTCAAAAATGGTGTAATGCATACGACTCTGGTATCAATTAGGAATCTTATGTCAAAAGTAGTGTAGAGCGTACGGTTTTTGACCAAACCAAATTCATAAATTCAATAGTCGTGAGTAAAGTGCGACTTTAGACCTTGATTCTCAATACTAAGCTCTTCTGCCTCTAAACTACTCTATGAAGTTGTCAGTTAAGTTCCATTTCATCACATCCACCCCCACCCTATGCCTTAATAATCATGGAAAAAAATAAACAACAGACATGGTGATGTCAAAATTCATTTTTATTCTCATAAAGCATATAAAAAAATATGACAATAGATTGCGAGCAACAAACAACGACAATGGTGATGCTGATGTTATTGAAAAAAACATCACAAAAATGTCCTCAGAGGAAAAATAATTTTTCATCTTTTTCTTGTCTTCTTTTATTTATTGTGTCGTTTATGTCAGAATGATGAAAAAAAAGGAAAAGCTTTTTATTGTGATTATTGTTGAGTAAGAAGATGTTGGGGATATGTGACAGCAGGGTAGGGGGGGTTGGGTAAGAGGATAGACGAAAGATGATCCGATTGTTTTGTAGGAACACAATCTACTTAAGGATGCATTGTGATGATGAAATGTTTATGGGAAGTACTTACTGCGGTTGATCAGGGAGAAAGTGGGAAGGCCATTCTTAGAATGAGGTACATACAGAGAGTCGCATAAAGTACATGATTTTGTACATCAAAATTGACTCGATAGTCGACATAATGATGCTTATGTGTCTACAACCGCACAGAACATACGACTTTTGACATCTTATCATAATCAACTCTTGTTTCGAACCAAAATGGTGTCAAACGTACGTACACACAATGTTCATTTGAAAGCTTTAATCCCTTTAAAAATCATCAAACCCCCTTGATTTCATCCACATCCCCCTCCTCTCTGCTCTCCCATCAACCCTCCACTATTACAAATTCCACTCACTCCATTTTATTCCTCACAAAAAAATTTATTTATCATCAACCAAGCATCAAAAAATAAACTTTTTTGAGAAAAATAACATGTTTTAGCTGAGCAGAAAACCCTTTAATTTTCATCACAAGCAAAAGGCAAGGAAGGAAAAAGAAAATGAGGAAAAATCGACTGCGACTGGCAGGGAGGAAAATTGGAAAGGAAAATACAAAAAAAAAGTAGAAAAAAATGGAAAACATCAACAACATCGACATCGCAATTTTTTAATGGAAAAAAATGGAGAGGAGGATGGGAAGTTGTGAAGGCAGAGTTGGATGGTGTGATGAGCGCAGTTATTGGCTGTACTTTTAGATTAGATTTTGACTAGGTTGTTCATGGAACTTGCTAGATTTTATAAAGATTTCTTAAATTTGGCCAGATCTTTGCTGAATTAAGACAGAATCTTACTGAATTGAGCCAGATTTTCGTTGAACTGAGCCAGATTATCGCTAAATTGAGCCATATTATTACTGAATTTGACCAGATTATTGCTAAATTGAGCCAGATTATTGCTGAATTGAGCCATATTCTAGCTGAATTGAGCCATATTCTAGCTGAAATGAGCCAGATTATTGCTGAATTGAGCCAGATTACTGCTGAATTGAGTCAGATTATTACTGAATTGGACCAGATTATTGCTGAGTTAATCCAGATTATTTTCTGAATTGAGCCACATTCTTGCTGAAGTGAGCCATATTTTTGCTGAATTGAGCCAGATTATTGCTGAATTGAGTCAGATTATTGCTGAATTGAGTCAGATTATTACTGAATTGGACCAGATTATTGCTGAATTAACCCAGATTATTGCTGAGTTAATCCAGATTATTTTCTGAATTGAGCCACATTCTTGCTGAAGTGAGCCATAGTTTTGCTGAATTGAGCCAGATTACTGCTGAATTGAGCTAGATTTTTGCTGAATTGACCAAAATTAAGCACAATTATTCCTGCATTAAATTTAACTCTGCCAAAATAACCCCTAAATCCAAACTGTCAAATCAACCTCATCTCAACCCCATTTTAAGCACAAAAAAGAAGCACATAACAAGTCAGAGGAGGTTGAGCAGCAACGGCACATAAAAAAATACATATTGAAGGGGGAGGAAAAAAATTTCCTTTGATCTTTTATTTATTTAATTTTAATGTTCATGTGCTCCGATGCTGCCAGGCTTTCGACGATGTGATGTACGCACACATATTTTTTTATTCTATTTAGATTGCTATCTGATGGAAAATAATAAGAAGAAAAATATGCAACATGAAAAAAATTTATTTTTTCGATGATTTTTGAGATAAATGTTTTTAGAATGTTTGTAGAATGTCAGGATTGATGTGAGTGATTATTTTTGGATAGTGGGTGGGGTTGGTGTTTGTCTTAAAATTGCTGTTGATTTTTTGAGAGTTTTCTGATCAATATTAAGCTTTGATTTGAATATTTGAGTCTTTTTGGATCAAAATTTTATGAATTGATGTCAAAAATCGTACGCTGCGCACTATTGCACCACAACCCCCAAAATGTCTCCGAAGACCCTCACAAAAAAAATTCTTCCCGGAAATTGAATTTACTACGTTGTCCTTAACATGATCAAATTATCATCACATCCATTCCATTCATTTCCTTCTGTTTATTTGCTAGTTCAACGAGGCATCAAAATTGTCTACGACAGCCAATCTTCATCTCTTCAAGACGATAAATTTCATTTTTTTTTTTATTTTATTTTATAAAGTGAAAAAAATTGCGTTGAAAATCATTTCCGTTCATTTTATTTTTCATTACTTCTTCTTGTCTTGAGTGTGTCTTGTGGCACAAGCAAAGCAAATCAATTGAATTAAATGACAATCCATTAGCGATGCCATTTGAAGAAGAAAATTTGATCAATTTGTCAAATCGAAATCAATTATGATATCTTTGCGTGGCAAGTTTGTGGCTGTAATTAATTTATGTGTGGTGATTTGATGGTTTTTAGTATAAAATTCTGTAAAGAGTCGTGTCGAGCGTGTGATTCTGGTTTTGTCTTGGATAGGTGTGTCAAAAGTGGTGTGTATCGTGCGGTTGATGACTTTTATTCATAAGATGTGTCAAAAGTGGTGTTCAGCCAACGATTTTGGTCATCGTCTCAGCTTTTCACACACAATACACGACTTTCAAGCACATCAAGTCATCGAATTCAATCAATTTGTCACTCAATCCACAATTATAACATCTTAAATTCCCAATAATTACTTTTCATGTCATTCTTCATGTCGTTAAGCTTCAATTTTCCCACCTCAACTATCCGTTTCGCCAATGATATGTGACATAGATTTGTCTCAAGTCTCAATTAGTAAGTCTCACATCTCCGTCCATAATAAGTTGACCAGTAAATCACCGTTTCACAACTTCCAAATTTAGCTATTGAGGCATTACTGATCATAATTTATTGAGTTATGGTCTCGAGCCAAAATCTACACGGCAATCGCTTCTTCTTATTGCCATTTTTTTTACTTTTTTTTCGTGTGTATCCCAGGTGTCCAATGCGCATGAAAATCATCAACGGGCACGCAATCTAATAATCATGATGATGATGAAGAACGAATTGAGATGGAAGGGATTAAATTAGATAATTTGGCGTGGCAAAAATCTTAAGAATGGATGAAAAGATTGAAGAGGATTGGATGTGGAAGTCAGTGTGGGATTTGGGAGTCTCAAGTTACAGTTCTGATTGTTTTATTGGATCTGGCTGAGTTGAGCCAGAATTGTACTAGATTATGGCTGAGATGGGCCAAAAGTGTACTAGATTAAGCCAGAGTATTACCAGATTTTTGCTGAGTTGAGGTAGAGTAGCACTAGATTATGATTGAGTTGAGCCAGAATTGTACTAGATTAAGCCAGAGTCGTACTAGATTTTGGCTAAGTTGAGCCAAAAAAAATAAATTATGACTGATTTGAGTCAGAATTGTACTAGATTATGAATGAGAGAAGCCAGATTTGTACTAGATTAATTCCTAGTACTAGATTCTGAGTTGAGCCAGAGAAATAACAAATTAAAATTGAGTTCAGTCAGAATTGTACTAGATTATGACTGACTTAAGACAGATTTGTACTAGATTAATTCAGAGTAGGACTAGATTATAACTGAGTTTAGATTAAGCAAGCTTCGTACTAGATTTTGACTAAGTTGAGCCAGATTGGTACTAGATTATGCCATATTTTTATTATTATGCCACAGTTGTGCCATATTATTTACAATTTTTGCTGGAATCTAGCGTTTTTTTTGATACCTACCCAGAACTCCAAACCTAATCCGTCCATACCAACAAACTCTTCCAGAATCTCGTTTGTCGACCGTTCATAATCACCGTCTCTCTTCTTGTGTTGCTTCTTTTTTCCTTCTTTTGCGGTAAACTCGCCTTTTATATCGCACGGCAATTCAATGTATATATAAACTTTGTTTACACAGCACTCGATTTGCTTCTCATCGCTGTCGCTGATATTTTTTTTCCTTCTCCTCTCGTCAAGCTTCCATTTATGGCAATCCGTTGCGTGCTCATGTCTTGCAATATTTTTATTTTATTTTCTTGTTGTGGATTTTTTCTCTCAAATATTTTTTCAGTAGAAAAATGTCTCATGATTGGAATTGATTGGCGAATGAAACTATTTTTATTTCTGATTTCTTGTCTGGCTGCTTGTTTGGCTTGAATCGGATCGAATCGAACAGTAAATAGACTGGATGAATTTGAAATTGATGGATTGGAAGGGAAAGAAGAAAATGAGAAGTAAATTGATCACTTTCTGTGCGGTACTTTATGTGATTTGTTGGAGATTTTTTTGAGGTTAGACTTGAGGTGAATGTGGCATAAAATCGTGTGTGGGGCACGATTCTTGAGGTTCCTAATAAGGTGAGGACTAAAGTGGTTTGCTTTCTGCTTCTTTGAACCTTAAAATTTCAAAGAGTAGTACTAGATTAAACCTTAGTTTAGCCAGAGTAGTACCAGATCGTGGCTGATTTGAGCCAAAGTTGTGCCAGATTATGGCTGAATTGAGCCAGAAAAATAGATTATGGCTGCACTGTGCTAGCATTCTACTAGATTATGGCTAAGTTAAACCAAAAATGTATTAGATTATGGCTGATTTCAGCCAGAAAAGTACTAGATTGTGAACTAGTTGAGCCAGAAAAGTACTAGATTATGGATGAGTTGAGCCAGAAAAGTAATAGATTATGGCTAAGTTGAGCCAAAATTGTTTAGATATTATGTACTAGATTATGGTCAAGCTTAGAACTTAACTAAACCAAATCATCGACTAAACCAACTCAGCGACAAGAAATTTCAATAAACTCCTCATTATTTTTATATTTCGAACAAAATTCCGCTTAATTTAACTACAAAACGAGCAAGATTCCTTCATCAATCTCTTCCTACTTCATTTCCAATTCCTTCAACATCTTTTACCTCATTTTTGTTCACATCTCATTCTCTTGCCATTGAAATAAATTGTAATAAAAAGCGACATATTCGAGTCGACATTTCGAATTCGATGTGATTAAGTTAATGAACTTCTTGTCTGATTCCATTATTATTCATATTCTGTGAGTATCTCTGAGCATTTCTTGTATCTTTTTAACATAATGAGATGATTATCTTCAAAATTGATTTGAGAATATTTCGTCTAAAAAAGGAGAAAACAAGACGAATGTGGAACTTTATGTGGTCTTTTTAAGTGAAATTTATTCTGGTCGTAAAGTTTGGTGTCCTGTGGTGCCATCGTGCATCTTAACTGATGAAATTTTATCTGATCAACTGTTGTTTTAGTGATGAAAGCTGATAATCTGCTCATTAGATTTAAAACTGGTTGATATTTAACTGATTTTTAGGTTAATTGTGGGATTTATATGCAAAATAGTCGCACTTGATAAACGACTATTGTGAAGTATGGTCAATAGTGGTGATGTGTGCACCACTATTGACAATGATGATCAAGACTCGTATGTGATAGATTGGGTTGGCCAATAGTCGCATGGAACACACCACTTTTGTGTAGTATGGTCAATAGTGGTGCTGTGTGCATCACTTTGGACACTAATGATCAAGACTCATATGTGATAGATTAGGTTACTACAATAGTCGCATGGAACACACGGTTTTGAATCAAATTTTCATGAAACTCAATTATTTGGTCAATAATCGTACAAAGCACACGGTTTAAGTCATTTGATGACTGTGAGCAACCCAAACTAACCTCAAAAATCCTCAAAACTTAAGTTTCAGTAGAAAAACTTTTCCCGTTTACAGCAAGAAACCATCTCAAAAAAATCTCCATCCACCCACACACACATCCACACAGAACTAATTTTAAAACAATTTCAATATTCATGAGGACAAAAAATCTATAATTTTAAAGCACAAGCAAAATTTTCCATGCATAGAAGTTTAATTAATGGATGAAACAGCAACTCAACCTCCCCCCCCCTCACCCCCATTTTTGTAAGTGATGAAAAAAGAAACACCCAATAAATTCACCATCCTACGTCTCTCGCTTGCCTTGTCGTCATGACAACGGAATGGAGAAAAAAAAAATTTCTGTATTTTCCTTGCACAGACTCAGGACGATGAACATTTTTGTGCTGTGAGGAAAATGGAAAATTTTGCTTGATGGAAATGGGAAAATGAAAGATTGAATGGAGTTGGAAGGGCTTTTTGAGACTTAAAATGTTGAATTTAAGCATTTTTTTAAGGTATTTTGTGATGATTTTTGATGAAAACTGTCAAAAGTAGTGTGGAGTGTGCGACTTTGAACATCAAAAGTCACATTAGCAATATAATGAGATTAATTTTTACCAAAGGGGTGTGATTTGTACGACTTTTGACCAAATATGACTTCAATGCTCTATAATGTTCAATAATTACCTAAAGTGGTGTACTCTGTACGATTATTGACTTCAATGTGCTACTTTGGACCATAATTGACCAAAACCGTACGTTCTGTGCGACTTTTGTTAACATTAAGCATCATTACCTCAACTTTTAAGCCAAACTCATGAACAATATCCCACAAAATAATCAAATAATCTCCACAAAATCCAATTAAATTCTTAAATACTCTTTCAAGTCAAACATCCACACAAAAAAAACTCTAAATTAAAACTTCACATTCGCAATTTGTCACATTTTCAAGCATTGAAAGCTATAATTACAATCCACAACCAGCTCCACATCATTCCAGTTGCACATCAACCTGTAATCATTCAAAATCAATTAAAATCCCATTTTCAACCAGTCTTTCCATCTCGTCCGATTCTTCATCAACTCGTTTCCATTCATCGTCACCTTTTTTTTTGTTGCTGTGTTGTGCCTCATTCTGGCTGCTTTTTATCGCCAGTTCAGTATGAAAGAATAAACATACACAAATTATATCGAAATTGGAAATGAAAATTGCATTTTTTGCGCTTCATAAAATTCAGACCATCTCGAAATGCAGTTTTTTGGGGGCCTGTGTGGATGTGATGTAACTTGAGTACTATAATTCAGTGATGGTAAACCTTTGTGCTGCGGACAAAATCGAGAAAGTCCACGAACCGTATGCTGTGTGCGGTTTTAGTCTTGACCTAGCATCAAGGAGTGCCGTGGCACAAAAAAGGTTGTGCACCACTGAAATAGACTAAACTTAATTTACTCGTATTCAACTTAATCCTAAGCTACTCTTAATGTTCAGTTCTTACATATTCTCAACCTAATCCTTACTTCTCCTTTCAGACTTAACCTTACTCCCAACAAACCTAACCTATTTCAAAAACTACCACTAAAGTGACTCAACTCCCAAATCATCCCAATTGCATTTTTATTTTCTTCTCATTCGTAAACTTTTTTATTTTGTATTTTCGACAAGAAAACTTTTTTTCTTCTTTTTCTTCATCGCATCTCGCTCATTTTTCATGTGTGAATATGTAATACATGCATACATCATCTTGAGGAACGGTTCAATGAACTTTGACTGTATGCCGACTCGATATTGTTGTGTACTTTTTTTATGTGTTTTTTTGTTTGAGATGTGAAAAGATACGAAACCAGCAGCCACGCTTTTTTTACTACTTGTTCTTGTTCTGTACTTTTTGTGTTCTTTTGTTCTTTTGCAAGCTATGGAGTTGGATTATGTGCATAATATTATTGAGATTTGAGTTTGTGAACTGTCTGGAGTTTAGATTGAGACTTGATGGATGACTTTTGGATCAATTTTCTAGATTTAGTTGTAACATGGTCCAAAGTCGCACAATGGACACAATTCTGGTTCAACATGGTCGAGACTCTAGAGTCTTATGAAAGATTGTCGGTAGTCGCACTCATCACACGACTTTTGACCATAACCTCAAAATCAAAAAATTCTTGACGCCATTTATCAAATCCAATAACAATTACCCATCTCATAAAGACCATCCCTTCTCAGCTCTTTTGGTCACGTCACAATTTATTTATTCTCATTTTCTATTCATTTCTCATCCAATTTTATTTAACAATACCTCAGTCAGTCACTCAGTCATCACAATAACAAGAACAACAAAAGGCACAAATTAAATATAAGAAAAGAGTCTTCAAGAAAGCGAAGCAAGTCAAGGTTACATGCTGTACATGATCAACCGTAGCAGAATAAAAAGGAAAAGAAAGGCAAAGAAGAGATTGATCGGGTCAGATAATCAGAACGTCATGAACTTATTTGATGGAGATGAGAGAGTAAATAACTTACGTGTTGTTAAGTTAAATTGAGGAATGAGTGGAATTGGATGCAGCTTACTTTATGAAAATTTGTGACACATTTTACTATTTTTTTGCCATTTATTGATCAAAAATTTAATGAAAATTTAACTAATAATTATTTTTATCTTTATTATAGGCAAACAAAATAGGACTGACTCCCTTCTTTTGCCATAATGGTGACCACCTTACCACACCACCACCCGCACATTGCGGAATTCCACCATATCAAATAGATCCAAAGACGATGGGTGAGTACTGTAAGAATCATTTCAATAGGGCGTCGATAAAATCTTTTAAGGTTTATTGAATCATTTTTAATTGTGTTTTATAGAGTTCTTAGGGATATACGATACAGTTGATTTAGTACTTCTGCAGATAAAGCTTACAAAAACATTAAAAAGTCTGAAAATTCCCTTCAAATTTTGAGATTAAAAAAAACTAGCCGTGCGTCATATTCAGGAAACACATTACTGTCTCTCCAAAATATGACGCACAATTCTTTTTTAAAATTCCTCCAAATATTGACCACTCAACTAACAAAAAACCACCTGAATTTCTCCACAAGAACAATCTCCAATTTCTTTTTTTAAAAAAGAGAACAAACATGAATTCATGCAAGACTTGCGAGCAAACACTTTCGAAATAAATAATAAGAAAGGAAATATTGAAAGAACAATAACAGTTGAGCCAAAGAGAAGTCGATAACGATGAGCAATGCAAAGAAAAAAACATAAAGAATTGAAGAACAAGTTGAGATGAATAATGAGGAGAGTAGTGAAGTTTTTGAAGGTGTCTGGGGTCTGGCTGTGCCTAATATCCTTACTGATGTGACAGAATCGCACGCAGAACATCATTTTGTGTAGATTAGGTCGAAAATCACATGTTCTTCACGACTTTTGACACAGATTGTATAATAAGTCAAATTTAAGCTGCTTTGGTTCTAAAACCGTGCACACAATACGACTTTAAGCATTGTCAAACCTAAACGATGATGCTAAACTAGTGCTGTCCCAAAACCTCACGCAATTTACGATTTCAAAAATTTCTAGTTCAAATCTCCTTGGAAAGCACGACTTTTGACCATTGTGGTTAAGAATCGCACGCAGAACACGACTTTAGCAATTATTTGTTCAAAATTTGCCCCATAACCTCAAATTTCAAACTCAGTACTTAACCAAAAAAGAGTCTGACTAACGACTAACGATAGATGATTATGATTATTGATGTATAAATGATTACCACTTGAACCATTTATTTTCCCATTCTCGACTTCTCTTTCATAAATCTACACAATATTATTTCGTTCTCTTATACTCGACAATTCTCGTTATTTTCGTGACTGCCTTTTTCACTTACAGAATTGAATGTGTTCTTTAGACGGAGGACCAGTCTTGCAGTTATTAACTTTACTTTTTTTTGCTTCATTTCTTCTTTTCTTGTTCTTATTCTTGCTTATATTTTTGAGAGTTTATTGCGTTTCAGACTTTTATTCTTATTCTTGTTGTTCGATGAACTTAGGGAAGTTTTGTGTGAATTTTAGAGGATTTTGTTAAACGGGGTATTAAACTGTGAGAATTTCGACGAAATATGCAGTTTTTTTACCAAAAGGGGTTTAGAACTATGGAAATGTGAATCAAAAGGGGTGTTAAACTATGAACATTTAATCAAAAGGGGTGTTAAACTATGCACATTTCAACCAAAAAGATGTAAAATAATTCAATTTTGACTAAAAGGGATGTTAAACTACGCAAATTTAATCAAAAGGGGTGTAAAACTATGCACATTTGTCATTCAAGTGTGTTAAACTACCGACACATTTCTAATCGGTGAAAAATAATACAATTTTGACTTTAAGGGGTTTTAAACTACGCCATTTTAATCACATAAGGTGCTAAACTATGAAAACTTAAAAGAGTTCCTTAATTTTTAAGAAAAAATCTCACAAATTCTAACAAAATTCTTTCCCCAAAAATATTCTTCCATTTTTTTTTCTCTGTCAAGAATTTCCTCTCACAATTTTTATTCCGTGAGACAACAAAACAGAAAAATTCTTTTTGTGTGTAAAATGTGAAATTTTTAACGAGAGTTCCTCTTTTTACTTGGTTGCTGTTTTATTATAAATTGGCTCAATATGACATTCTTGAGACATGAATAAGAAATTGAGATGAAATGTTGAGGAGAGGGCGGGGAATGCTGTATATTTTGGTAATACGTGTGGGTGGATGGGGAAATATTTTTTAAAAATAATTGGTTCTTGAGAGTCTTTTGTATTAAATTGAATTTTTCGTATTTTGTGCGTCATATTTTGGGGGGAGACATTACTGTCTTCCTAAAATGGCGCACGGATTATTTTTTGTAATGCTTTAATGGAAGAAATAAAATTTGCATGTACATGCGCCATATTTCTAAAAACAGTACAGTTTTCTTAGAATATGGCGCATGGTTCTTTAAATCGACGAATTTACAATTTCTTTATGAAAACCAAAAGAAGCTCTTCATCACAGAAACCCCGTCAAACACGATTCTCGTTCACCATATCCATCCAGTCATTCAGCAATATACATTTAAGTAATTTCATTGCATACCATAAATCTCAAATACATTGTAATTTACTACATTTTTTTCATATCTATCACATAAGGTCTTTCTCTCTCTTGATCATCTTCAAACAAGTCCAACATACTTGAGAACATAAAAAAATTGTTCATCATTTTAAAAACAACAAAACTGAAAATAAATAAAGCAAATGAAGGAGAGAAAAAAAACCTCAAGTTGAGTAGTCAGCTATGATGTTAAAAAGTAATAAGAATAAGAAAAGAAGAAGTGTTAATGATGTTATGGAGCCATCTTATTGATGAAGCATGATGAAATTTAATGAGTGTAACGCGGTAATTTAAAGAGAGCAATGGGAGGTAAATAAATTAAAGTGAAAGAAATTCTTATTTTTCAAACTTTTTTCTCAGGCGGAAAAGAGCTTTTCTGTTGTTTTTGAGGGGATTTTGTGGAGTTAGGGCAAAGTTTTGAGCAAAACTGAGGAAAACTTGAAATTTGGGGTGTAAAGCTACGATAAACTTTACGAAAGGGTGTAAAGCTACGATTTTAAATTGACAAAAGGGTACTAAACTATAAGAAATAGTTCAAAGGGGTGTGAAACTATGAAATTTTTGCAAAAAAGATCTAAAACTATATCAATTTATAAATTCTAACAACACCCTCAGCATTTTTCCATTATCCATCTACAATCTCATCACTTTTACACTATTATTTCTCTATCTTCACATTCTAAATTAGCATAGCATTGCCTTTATCCATAAAAAATCGCTAACCGCGCACTAACAATTCTCTCTACTCATTACAAACAGCAAAAAGGCATTAAAACAAAAAAAGCATGAAACGAAGAAGAAATGAAAATATTTTACAGAATCATCAATTTAACTTCTTACATTGATCAATCCATCGATTGAGATGAAATTCATCTTGTATTCTTTTCGTTTCTGTAGATTTATTCGTAGTTGTTGAGGTACTTTAGCATTTTAGATGGCTTTGGAATGGGATTATTAGGCAGTTTGAGAGGTTTTAGTAAGATTTTTTTATGAATGAGGGGTGTGAAACTATGCAAGTTTAGAATCCAAGGGGTGTAAAACTACGCAATTGTTAAGGCTAAGGGGTGTGAAACTACGCAATTTTTTATGACTAAGTGGTGTGAAACTACGCAGATTTAGGAGCCAAGGGGTGTGAAAGTAAGCATATTTTTAGCCAAAGGATGCCAAACTATGAAATATGTTTTAAACAAATCCATTTTCTGTAATTTTGTGTATTATGCGCCAAACCCATTCATAACCTCCAATTGCTAACCAACTTATCAACTCTCCTGACTTGTTTAAATGCTTTTTATAGTTCTTTGAATAATGAACACAAGAATTACACACAGAAAAGAAGAAAAGAAGGCAAGAGAATCGAGAGAAGCAGTGGAATTGACGATAAAATGCAGCACTTGAAGCTTCTTTAATTTACTTTTATACCTTTTTAAAATACACTAACCGCGAATGAGTGATATAAGTAGCGAGATTGATTTTTTTAATCGACAATATAGCAATTTGATCTTTTTTTTCTTTCTTTCTTATTTCTCTGTTCTGTTCTGAGCAATTCAAATTGTGATCATTCAACTGATTCATCTTTATTTGATTTCTTCTTCTTCATTTTCCATCGTCTTCTCATTCTTCGGTGTTCAATTTAAATTGAAAAATTTGTTTGGATGAAATAAAAAAAGAGGCAGCGCAACAAAGTTGGATGTTAATTTTCTGAGAATAAGAAATGAGATTGTAGTAAAGGTTTAATAGGAAATTGTTGTATCTTGAGATGATTGATGGAAATTGTGGGAATTCTCCGAGAATTTTGCAGGATTAGTTGTGACATTTGAAGAATTTTTCCTGATTTTGCGAAAGACTTTACTGTTTTCCTTGAATATGATGCACGGTGCTCAAATCTTTATCAAAATTGACAAAAATATTAACTTGTGCGCTATATTTTGGGTAGACAGTAATGTTGCTTCATAAAAATGACGCACAGAATTCGAAACATTACACTCTTTAGAAGCAATAATAGTTGCTCTCTAAAATACTCCAAAATTCCATAAATGTCTCACAAATCTTCACACAATCCTCACATTACTACTCCTTAATTAATTTATTCAAAATTCCCACTGCCCCAGCATGAGATTTAAAACATAAAAAAAATTCCAATCTAATTAAAAATTCCGAGCTACCACAAAAAAAAATCTTTTCAAAAGAATCCCAAAACCTTAATAATCACCAATAAAAAGGCACAAAAGAGGTTCTATTTTAATCTTGTGAAATATTAAGAAATGATGAATGAATGATTAACACAAAAAAAGGCTAAATTAGACACAAATAAAAAACTTTTCAACTAGAATGGAATTTTATTATTGATTATTTAAGGCAAATTTATTCAATAAGCAAAAATATTCTGACTTAATGGTACGCCGTGTGATGGTGTTTATGAAAAGAATTATGAAGACAATGCTATTTGAGAGCTTAAGACAATAAAAAAATGATGGAATTTAAATCAATATGAAGAAGGTGGAAAAATATATTCGTGCGTCAAATTTTAGAGAAGACATTAGTGTTTTTACAAAATATGGCGCATGTGATATTAAAACCAGAGTTCCAATGCAATTTTACTTTCCTGGATAACTCAGAGTAACTTCCACAGTCAATTTTGAACGCCCGTGCGTCAGTTTCAGTTTGAAATTTTAAAAAATTTAAATTTAGTTCAAAAAAGCTTCAAAACTTCAAATAAAACTCAAAATAATTCAATATAACCATCAAAAAAATTTCCAAGCATCGTACATCACCTCATCGAGGATGATGTCATGGATCGAGAATGCTAATGACTTCTTGTTAGAACAAAAGCGAGAAAAGCCCACTTGTGATGAGCGAGAATCTGTGAAGATGAAGGAAAGAAGAGAAGAATTAAAGTAAATGTGTTAACAAGCACAAAACGTAACGAATTTCATGAGAGTGAGAAGAATTCTCTCACCTCGCGGTTGCTAATCAATTTTACAAACTACAATTTTTAATTATTTTTTAATATTTTGATTGATTCTTCAAATAAGTTTCACGACTACCAAGTCGAATCTGTCGATATTAAGATTCCCATCGGCATGAATAGAAAAAAAAAATCAATAAAAAAATCCCCAGAAAACAATTTTCTGTTTTAAAGTGGCGCATTCAGTGGCCCGAATACAATAATTCTCGAAAAGAGCATGAGCCGACATGAAAATTGAAATTCTTCAGCCTCAGCACAAAAGAAAAGCCGGAATAGGGAGGAAAATCATTTTTGTGCTGCTCACTCGACTGAAAATTTAAATCCCATCAAGAATTTCTGCTATTCGAGTTCGAGAAAATGAGTTTTTTTACGTTCAGGGTGAAGCCGGTGGATTGAATGAGTTTGCTTTTGTTCGTGCTCTAATTTGCAGAAATTTTAATCATTATGATTTGAATTTCATGGTCAGGAGTGGAAGTGAATGTGTTTTTGAGGTTAGAATTTTAATTATTGGGCTGACGTGCGCCACATTTTGGGAATACTTTACTGTTTTCCTCGAATATGACGCACAGTTTTTCAAACAAATCGTTACAATCAAGTTTAAACTTCAAAAGACACAATATTTTGAATTCGTGCGCCATATTTGGGAAGACAGTAATGTCTCCCCCTCAAATATGCCGCACGAATTTCAAAAAATTCAAATCCGAGAATTCAAATCTTAAAATTCAATTCCTAAATTCTTAAACATAATAAAACCCAACATCATACATTCAATATTAATTCCTCATTAAGTGTGCACACGCATGACATTTCAATCATCGTGAAACACACAAAAAACAATCGTAATTGTCATTAAAAATTATATTTTTCTTCTCTTGTCGTCTTCTCAATGAATTGTTATAAAAAAAATTCATGTTGCTGCCACATCGTTAAGTATCGAATGTCACGTGTCCCGGAAATTATTGCCGGGGAAAATATTTTCGTTGAAGAAAAGATTTTCATGGTTTAGTATTTTTTTGAGGTTATGGAAAATTGGGTTTGATGATTTGAGATGGTAGGTTGGATTTGAGGGTAGCTTTAAGGTAAAATTAGTCAATTTTTAGGTTAGAATCACAAGTTTTAAGGTTAGAATTGCAAATTTTGTGGGTTCATTCACAAGTTTTGAGGTTAGAATTGCAAATTTTGAGGTTAGAATATCAAATTTTTAGGTTTAAGTCACAAATTTTTATGTTATGTCTGAATTTTTGAGGTTAGAATCTCACATTTGAGGTTAAAATTGCAAATTTTGAGGTTAGAATCCCAAATTTTGTGGTTATGTCCAAAAGTTTTGAGGTTTGAAGTCAAGCCTCTAACACAGAAATTCAAAAAGCAGCAAAATTCAGAAACATCTCATCTTATCTCATCTTATATTCCTATTCTAAATCCACAGTTAATTTAATTTAAGAACATGATTTATTGTCACCTTCTGCATCTCACGACTTCGTCATCTTCTCACTTTAATTCTTAAAAGACGTTAATTCACTCATCTCAAATTTTAATGCCACGCACGACAAGAAGAAAAAAAATATTTTCAAATAAACTAAAAACAAATAAAACATTTGTAAAGAAAATAAAAACAAACATGGAAATTTGAGAGTCACAGACAGTCGATATTCGATGCGGTAACATATGAGGGGGGAAGTGAGATGGAGTGATATGTGTAATGAAAAATCGATTAATGAGCTGGGTAAGCAAGTAAATAGGTGGATAGGCTTACTCTGTATGTCTCATTTACGTCAAGTTTTATATATTTTTTTTTAAAAAATATAAATTGTGGGAAATTTTTTTGGATGGAAATTTTTGAGTATTAGAATTTTGTGCGGCAGTTTTGGGAAGAGAAATTACTGTTTTCCTAAAATATGACGCATGGCTAAATTTTTTTCGGGAAAATGTAAGATAAATTGTCACTTTTGAAATAATTAAGGTGAAAAATGAGGTTATGTTATGAAAATTTGAGGTTAGGTTGCTAAACTTTAAGGTTATGAGCTCCTTAAGTTACTTCCATTCACAATTTTCTGAAATTCAAAGTTCTATAACAAAATGAATCAATAAATCAGTTCAAACTAGTCACACTAATCCTCACAACAATATCAAATATCCGATCAAACTGACTTAAAATTCATCAATTAAACAACAAGAATAAATTAAATACTTTCAATTAAAACACAAAAGTCCATTAATTATTCATTCTATCCATTGAGTACGTCTGCGACTTAATCCTATCCCATCTTGTTGAAATTTGCACACAATTCCATTAAGATTCGCATTTTTTTCCTGCATTTGATCCACAATCCAATTACTGTTCAGTAAATTAAAAGAGTAAAAAGAACCAACAATGTGGAAAAAAAGAAGAAAATTGTACATGAATGGATGGAATATTGGATTTAGTGCCCAGCATGTGAGCACAATTAATAAATTCATTATTATTTATAATGGAATTATGACATTAGAATCTCGGAATTGAGTTACATTTAAGTGCTTTTATGCAATTTTGTTGTATTTTTGTGTTTATTTTGTGGATTATTACTGTGGGTTTTTATTGATTGTGAATTCAAATTGGTGATAGTCTTTGAGCTTAGGACCAAAACATAAAAATTCAGAAATCTTTCATCTCAAATTCAGCAACATAACCTTAAAATTCAGCAACATAACCGCAAAAGTAAATAACATAACCTCAAAATTCAGCAGCATAACCTCAAAATTTAGCAACATAACTTCAAAAATTCAGCAACATAACCTTAAAATTCAGCATCATAACCTCAAAAACCACAAGAAAATTTAAAAATTCTTCACAAAGTCCCTCAAAAAAGGTAAAATTCTTCAAAAAAATCTCTTAAAATACACAAAATCACTGTCAATAAATCTTAGCAGCTCATAAATAACGTAAAATTAGTTTCATGTCACATACTCAAATCTACAACAAGCCATCAAGTCATGAAAAATCATCATCTGCCTTCCGAGAGTCCATAAAAATTGTCACAACATACATAATAATGAATGTAAAGATAAAAACAACAACATTTGTCATTTGTTATTCTCAGTAGATGCACGAGAATCCACTCGATAATAGCAATGACATTAATTTCCATCCCCTAAGTTTGTTATTATATATCCATGAGGGACGAGATGAACAATCTCAATTACGCATTATTAAGTAATAAGTGCATGTTTTACAACTGATATTGCCCATTGCGCATCTCAATCCCCTCGTCAACTAGTCACAGCATAGACGAGATTCTGAAAGGGGAAAAAAATTTGTATCGAGAGGGATTTTTTGAGAATGAAATATTGTGATTTAATAGGGTGGGCATGGCTATGGAAATACTAATAATCGTATATTGATATTTTCTTGTTCCTTTTGTTCTGCTCGCATGGTGCACTTTTGTAGGAAATGAAAATTAAAAATACGGTTGACAATGGATGGAGTCGGATGAGAATTTAGAAATGGAATTTGCGTAATTGAAACCTTCTCTTGGCTGCCTTTTGTTCTGTTTTTAATTCTTATTTGATTTCGTGCAGCAGTTTTGGGGGGAAACATTAATTTTTACGCAAAATATGGCGCACGGCAATTTTTAAGATTTCAAAATTTGGAATTTTGAGGTTATGCTGATGAATTTTGAGGTCATGCTGATGAATTTTGAGGTTATGTTGCTTAACTTTGAGGTTATGTTGCTGAATTTTGAGGTTATGTTGCTGAATTTTGAAGTTATGTTGCTGAACTTTGAGGTTATGTTGCTGAATTTTGAGGTTATGTTGATGAATTTTGAGGTTATGTTGATGAATTTTGAGGTTATGTTGATGAATTTTGAGGTTATGTTTCTGAACTTTGAGGTTATGTTGATGAATTTTGAGGTTATGTTGCTGAACTTTGAGGTTATGTTGCTGAACTTTAAGGTTATGTTGCTGAATTTTGAGGTTTTGTTGCTGAACTTTGAGGTCAACTCGCCAAAATAGAAGCTAAGTTGCCAAATTTTTAGGTTATGTCATCGAATTTTCATTTTTAACATCTTTTCGTTCAAAATTCCAACCATCAACATCATTAAATTCCCTAAATGACATCCTTTACTACAAAAATATTAAAAAGACATCCTTTAATATTTCATTACACACATCCTTTCCTTCCGAATCAATTCTTTTTTATACTTTATTCAGTCCTTCTCCATTTCTTTGTGTCGCATTCGTTTTATTGTCAAAATAAAATATGAGAAGAATATAAAAAAAAAATTGTTTTGTCAACAAGAGACGAAAAAAAATGAATATTTGGAAGATATTTGAGAATAAAAGCGAGTCCTTCTCGGAATTGCTACTGGATACAGTTTTTGTGAGATTATTTGATGAGTGTTTAAAGGATTTTGTTTTTGGGAGACTGTTGTAGCTTTTGTGATGAAATTTGAGTTTAAAAATTTATCAAATTTGGTGAAAATTCGCCGATTTAAATTAAATTTTCCAAAAAGAAAAATCTTCAATGTCAACAACAAAAAAAACTCTTCAAATTCAATTTTTTGTCAAATAATCTCCTATCTCATGTACATATTTGCTGATAGGATTTTGACCCTTTTTTTCCTCTTCCTTCTACTGTCTCTCCTGCCAACCCCATGTACATGCTCATGCCTCACTCTTTAAAAATTCATTTATTGTCGTCTCATTACATGCATCGCATATTGTCATCATCCTTTTTTGTGTGTTTTATATTATTTTCTTCCTTCCATTGTCATTTGCGACATCCCGCATGGTATTAAATGCATTGAATTTTACTGCTAATGGGTTTCATTTACACACAAATACGGCTCATCGATGTTGAATAATGAATATGAGGATGATGATGACGTAGAAAATGAATAAAAAAATTAGCTTGCGTTAAAGTAAGTTTAAGTTTGATGCATATGACGCATTCTTCTTGGGACCTAATGAAAATGTTTAGTAGATAGTGCTCCAATTTTATCAGATAATGTTTCATTTTTGTCAGATAATGCGCTAATTATGTGAGACAGTGCACCAATTCTGCGAGATAGTGCGCCAATTTTGTCACATAGTGCGCCACTTTTGTCACATAGTGCGCCAATTTTGTCACATAGTGCGCCACTTTTGTCACATAAGGTGCAAATTTTGTCACATAGTGCGCCAATTTTGTCACATAGTGTGCCAATTTTGTCACAAAGTGTGCCAATTTTGTCACATAGTGCACCAATTTTGTTAGATAATACACCAATTTTATCAGATAATGTATCAAATCTGATTCATAATGCACAAATTTTTATTATGAAAAGCAATTTTAGAACATGATTAAAAAATTACAAAATCTTTAATTTTTACCTTTGTTTTCCATTCTGCTCAACAAAATCCACACATATTTACAAAATATCAGCACTAAGCCTTTTTCCACATTACATAAAACTATAAATAAATCTCTTTTTCTACATGTATACGTTCAATGAACATTGATAATCCCTTGTGATAACAATTATCGATGCTTGTAAGAGGGGTTTGAGTATGAAGAGAGCTCATGCACTTAACCGCGTATAGATTGCTGTTGACATCGCATATGTCATCAACTTTTTTAAAATTTCTCTATATTTGTTATTACAGCAGATTTTTTGCATTCTAAAATATTTTTTTACGACCCTTAATTGAATTTTATGTTCGTTTATTGTTGATTGTGAGACTTTTTTTGTCGTTGAAATTTTTTAGGAATGTGATTGAAGTTTTTTCTGGGATTGTAGTTTTTTGGTTATTGTTTTTTAATCGTTATTGCTTGAAGGGAAATTCTAATTTTATTTGTCAAGGGGGTTGAGATAAAGCTTGGGAAATTGGATTGAGATGAAATTGTTTATAATATCCATAGACTTTTGGGGGTCTAACCTATAAATAATTTTAACATTTTGTCTTTATTGCCATCAGAAAGTGAATCAACATCTCAATTTTCTCCTCAAAATCCCTCTTAATCCATTTTAATTCCATTTCATCATCATTTACATTCACAATCACTCAACCCGTCTCGCGCTTATCTCGTCTACTTTAATATTCTCATTTTACACCTCAAAAAGTGTTTCGTGCTGCTTCTGCTAAGGAACAAGTTATTAAAATTTATTATAAAAGATAACGAAAAGGAACCGGAATTTTTTTTTTCTACTCTTCACTTTGCGTCTCGTTCTTGTCAACATCAACAGAGATGTAGTCAGGTTGAGACTGATGATTAATATTTGTAGACAGATGTGACAGTTCTTGCACAAATCATTACTATTCTAAAGATGTATCGACCTTCAAGACCCCCAACAACCCCCTCAATACACCCGAGACCATCAACTCCACGATTGGAATGTATTTAAGCTCGTTAAGACGCTCGCGTCATTGTTAAGCTATCATAACTAAAAATGTGTTGTAAATGAGGTGCTGTGTGATTAAGAAAAAGACAAGAAAATTATTTTTTTTTTATGATTTGTGATGAAGAATGTCGAAGTAGACGAAGAAGACAAGCAGTCGACTAATAAAAAAGGGCTTAAAAGATACTAAAAAAAATTTGTATTTCTCGTGTGTGGATTTTTTGATGTCGTGTTTATGTATAATAAATTGTGATTATCATAAAATTTAAGATATTGTGGATGAGTTGTTATTTGTAACAAGAAGTCTGAATTTGATGGTGTTTTTGTAGATCTCTGGGGGATTAGACAAAACAAACAGAATTAATGGAGCTTTATTGGGTATTTTTGGTGTTTTGAGGTTTTAACTTCTTGGTTTTCCGCCATTTTGGATTTTTTTTCTCTACTTCGAAAAGTTTTTCTTTGATAAAATTGACAACATAACCTCAAATAATTTACTTTTTTGACTGATGTGTGCAAAATAGTGGCAAGTGTTAGAACTAACCTCAAAAAAATTTTAACAGTCAGTAAGTTCTTCAAAATTTCAAGTTTTTGCACTTTGGCGCCATTTTATTTTTCAATTTTTTCAAAATTTAAATCATTTACTAGCAATTTATAAAGATGAACTATCAGCATCCTCTATTCCACTATAGAAAACACAAAAAACCTTTCTAACTTCTCAAATCTTTTCTCTTAAATCAAAATTCTTGAAATTCTTAGACGCACAAACTGTCATCGATTCTGACACTTTAACACGCAAAGCAATCATTCAATGAATGGGAAATAAACGAAAAAATAGAAGAATTTTATGATTGCTGATAAGAACAAAATGACAAATAACAAGACAGATGACACTCAACTATGAAATTCATTAGCCATTGCATCATCAATGGAGTATAAATGAAGTTTGGATCATTTTTGGGAGGATTTTGATGGTTTTTGAATTTTTAAGGTTAGGATTTTTGGGCAGGTTGGGTCTATCATTGCGAAAACCTCACTCAGACCACGACTATGTGCCAAAATAATTGAATAGCTACCAAAATCAGTATAAAAATTTAAAAACTCTCAATTCCATCTTCAAAGCTCTCAAACAAAACAAAAACAATCTCATTTGAACTTCAAAAAAACCACACAAATCATCAACAAAGCTCATCTCCAAACTCACATCACAATACAACAACCTACTCATTATCACATTATCACATCTGATACAAATTTTCGCACATATTTTCTGCCTCTCATTTGTATTCGTGCTCCACATACACACTCAACAGATTTCCCCATAAATACCACCAAAAAGAATTTCATATTTGTGTAAATGTTCCGCATATCATCCACTTAACGAGTTGCAGAGCATGAGAGACGACATCAATAAAGTATGAAAATAAATAGCGACCAATATGTGTCAATGGAATTATTTATGTTTTTAATATCAACTGACATTCTCTCACTAGTAACCGTTTTTTTTTTGTGTGAAGTCTGTCTGACTCTCATTTATTTCATATTTTATCGCTCTGACTTGCTCAATGACTGAGGAACAGAACAAAAATAATATTTTTTTTATCAAGAAAAAGAAATGTCATAAATAATAAATGAGTTGGGAAAGGTTTATGTTGGAGTGGGTTGGTGCGGAGTGGAGCGCATTTAAGGGGAGAACACTTAAGGTTAAGCTAGATGCTAATTGAAGGATATTGAGTCAAGTTTATCATGGTTTGATCCTTTGGATTTTAAAATTTTAATGAAAAATGTTTTTAGTGTCAAAATAAACCACAAATTAACCAAAAAAACCACCTTTCGAGATTCACGTGCGTCATATTCTGAGAAATAGTTTACTGTCTCTCCTGAATAGGTCGCACGTTTCAAATTTTTTATAATTTACTATAAAATTGTATAAATAATTCCAAAATAGTAAAAATTAAAATAAAGTTTTTCTCAAAATATGATGCACACGTTAAGAATCATCAAACTATTGAAAATGTGAGGACATCTGGACATATGAGCCCAGTTAATGCTCCCTCTTTCCACATATCCCCCCGAAAAAATATCCACCTCAGAAAAAAAAAATTATCAACGCATTACACGCTTATCGCATAATTTTTAAAGCAGAACACACGCTTTGAATGAACAAAAAAAAAGGTTATAACATAAAAGTGAATGAAATGGAGACAACACAGACGACCGTGAATTAAATTTTTGTTGACGATTTGTAGATGGATATTTTAATATACATAAACAGACTCGATGCATGTAGTTGTGTATGGCGTCAATTGAGACACAATTTAACCGCCAATTCTCGCACGATTAAATTAGTATGAAGTGCTACTCGGTAATTTATAGCAATTGTGACATCATCAACGGGTCTTTTATCTTTTAATTTCAGACTTTATCTTGCAATGAGATTGACATGCAATTTGTTTTAAGAAATATTGGATTGATTTATTGGTGGGGTACTTGAGGAGGTTGGATGGCTTTTTAAAGGTTGACGTGGATAGAAAGTAGTAAATGAATAGAATTGCAGGTTAATTGAGAGGTAATTATAGTGACTTTTGAGCTAATTGACTTTAAATGGCAAAATTTCAAGACGTGCATCATATTCAGGAGAGACAGTAAACTATTTTCCAAAGTATGACGCACGCCTTCAATTTTTTAATGAAAGTTTAATCAAATCTTTACCATTCATCCAATAAACTGTCTAAAAACTTAATTCAACCTCCCATGAACCGCAAAAAATCCTCCTTATCAATAACCCCATAAAATTAGCAAGCAAAATCTTCAAAAAAATTATCATTAAAATTTTTACAGCCCATAAAAAAATTTAATGTCAAAAAATAGTCAATAAAAATATTAAAATATTGAAAACTCATTGACAACAGAAGAAGTTGTCATTAAAAATATATTTCTGTGCGGCACGAAGAAAGCAAGCATCTGGGTTATCAAACACAGGTCATCTTCACATTCATGAATCAAACTAAAAGTGAATCTCAATGAATAAGTGAGTGAATGAATGAAGTAATTGAATGCAGGCTTGTGTTGTAGTTGATATATATGTCAATGAATCAAGTCATTGATTTTTGCTTGGTATGGAGAGGTACTTGAGGGGGGTTTTAAGGGGTTTCAAGTGGAATGAATTGAAAAGTGCATCATTCATTAAGGAAAAGTGGACAGATTATCCTGAATTTGGCTTGTATTGCAAAGTGTTGTCAAAAACGAATTCTAAATTGCAATCAAAAGCATTTTATTGAGAAACGTGCGTCATAATCAGCAAAACAGTTTACTGTCTTCCCAATAAATGGCGCACAGTTCCAAAAAGTTAGTTTTTTTATTGCAAAATCTTCTTTAATTAATTAAAGATTGCTGAAATTGCAAAAATTAAGATCAAAACCAACTAGAAACAAAACAAAAAATTTAAAAATAAAAAATCAAATCTTTAAAAAATTAATAATCAAGTCTAATTTGATAATAAAGATGTCAACGGCATCACAGTGTCACATTGTCGACACAATCAATTCAATTTTATTAAAAATATTGACACATTCGAATCATTGACTGTTAAATTGATTTCTTTTGACCTCACTCGAGCGCACTAACAAGTCGCAATGACAACAAAAATAAATTATTAAAATTTAAAGAATTTATTTCTTGTTTATTTTGTAATTTAATATTTGTGATGATGAAGTTTTTTTTGAGGAGATAGTGGAGTGGAATAGGAGAAGTTAAATGTCAGTGATTTGATTATGAGTAATTTGTTTAGTCTGGGATTTATTTTACGGGTTGTAGTGAAAGTTGGTGGAATTATTGAGGATATTTTAATCTATTTGTTGTCTAATTTAAGATCTAGTTGGGAATAAGCATTAAAAACCTCAAAGTTAAAAAAAATCCAAACGTGCGTCAGTTGAGGAAGACAGTAAACTGTTCCTCTGAATATGACGCACAACAAACATTTTAGATTCAACATTCAACCCCATTTTAATCAAATTCGTCATCCTTTCATTTTCATTCAGCTTCATTTTGAATTTAATCTCCCCAAACCACCCAAAAACTGCCTCATTTTCAATTTTCATTCACAAAATATTCTCTCTAAAATTAAAGCCATTAACAACCCTTCCTTAAATCACCTGAAAAACTCCTCTTTCCATTTTCGATTTTAAACATTTTTCACTTGTATTCGTGAACATTTTACACATGTTTAATGAATAAAATATCAAGAATATTTTAAATATTTTTGCATTGACGTAACGAGCACATGTGAGCATGTGTAGAAATTGAAAATTTAAATTTATTTTCTCACTCATTTTACTATTCGCACATGGAAAATGACTTTCGGATCGATGACTTTTTTTCCTGTTTTGAATGTTAAATTTTCATTAAAACCTGGAAAAAGTCAAATGTAAAAATAATGAGACTGACAAAGAAGGTGAAAATGAAAAGGGAATTGAATGACAAACTCAATGTTGTCATAGCGACGATGCTGAACTGCTGGGGAGAAAGAAAAATTCAATTTTGCTCATTTGAATTCGCATTCTGAGATGCCAGGTGGAAATTCAAGTGGAAAGTGTTGAATTTTCATTAAAAATACTGTAGGGAAATAAATAAAGAAGAAAAAAATTGTCAAACGTGCGCAATATTCAGTAAAACAGTTAACTGTCTCTCCCAAAAATAACGCACGACTTAAAAAATTTCAATTGATTTTTTTGATAACTTTAAATTTTTTCTGGAATTTTCAGGCTCCTAAATTGTGTGTTTTGTTGATTCATCGCACCACATTCACACATTTTATAGTGTTAGTTCTGGATTGTTGAACTGAATAACAGACATTAAAAAAAGGATCTTTCACAATTTTTACAGATTTATTGCCAAGTGTAGATTTTGGTTCGAATTTCAAAAGGTTCAATTTGTGTAGAATGTGAAGATATTGCATTTGTGTGGAAGTGTAGGTAGTCGAGGGTGTATCTAGGGGTTCTGTGGCTGTCTTATTTGTACTTAAAATGGAACTAGGGCACTGACATGGCATGAATGATTGACACAATAGGGCTTAATTTTGAAATATTTACGTCTGAGGCCTTGATAAAGATGCACAAAGGATTACTGGACTTAAGTTAACTTCAGTCTGAATTATGAGGTCGGTTTCTAAAGCTAATCGAGGTTGAATCCTTATGAAGCTTTAGACAGCAGCTCCTGGTCGCCTTCTTTTAGTAAATCCATCATCTGAGCTCTCAGAATCCCGCCCATGAAGCAATATTGACTAGACATCGGTTTCTGAATTATATCTTGACTATGATTCAGTACAATTCAGCTATCGCATACCAATAGACCCCAAAATCTGACTACATCCCCTCAGCCATCTCCCTCAACAAATGATTTTCGTATTTGATTTACAATTTGTTGCCTTTTTGCATCATTTCTCATTCTTTTTCTATTTCATGCTTTAATTTTGGTTCCTTTCAATCTTTCAATTTTATGGGTTGTGATCTACCTAAGAACACAAGAATTATGTTTTTGGAACCTGCAATTTTCATTTCAGTCCTCTTTTTAGTGATTTATTCTTTTCCTTTTGCCTGCTTTTTCTTGTTTGCTTGCTAATGTTTTGTTGATTTTTTTATTTGTGTTGTTAATTTATTAGAAAATTTTTGTTGTTGTGTTTTTGGAATTTATTTTAAAAAAAATCTTTTTTGTTTTGAATTTGATTTTTATGGCTTTTTTTACACATTTTTATGATTTGTGTAATTTATCGATGTTTGTTTTCGATAGTTTTTTGGGGTTTTATTGGATTTATGTGCTGAATTTTCTTTCTTAGCATCCTGTTAAGATCTTTATTGAGATCTTTAAGATTGCATAAAATATTCAAAAATCTCTCAACATGTGCAACTTATCCGCATAAACACAAAAAAACTTACTTATGGATATGAAATAATTTACAGTTCCTATTTCTGTTCTATTATTCAACCTTGCATTTCACACAGGACGAACAAAAAGTTCTTTACATGTTCATTCACATGTGTTGTGCCTTTTATAATTGCTTTCAAAAGATTCTTGATGTTGAAATGATGATGATGACTATGAAGATTTGTAATATAGGGCATATGGGATGTGCTTGGATATGAGGATTAATTTATATGTACTTTCTGGGAAGTAAAAAAGGTTCTTATTCTAAATAAGCTTATATTCGACACTATTTCTAGCTCACTTGAGTCTTAATTTTGGAAGTTTAAAAAAAATCATCATGTGCGCCATATTTTGGGAAAACAGTAATGTCTTTCCTGAAACTGACGCACAGTTAATTTTTTTTTACACAAAATTGTTGAATTTGCATCAGTTTTTGACTTTTTTCAGTCAATTTTGACTTTGAGCTCATAAAATTCCTATCAAAAAGGACTTCCTCGATCCAAATTTAACATTCTAGCTTTAATAAATTTCCAAAGAAATTCCCTCATTTCTCTCTCTCCTTTTCAATTTCACTCCATAAATTACAAAAAAATAATCATCTCAAAAAAAATAAGTTTTACAATTCCTTGCATTTACACAATAAATAAAAAAATGTGAAATTCACATCCAAAACACAGACAATAGCTCAGCACAGCTCAGAAATTTTATTTTGCCTTTTTTTTAATTTTCTCTTTTTTCCATTAAAAAGAATTTTTTCTATGAATAGAAATGTTGCAAAACATTCAAAGTCATCCAATTGCAAAGAAACTTGCTCGTTATTACTTCTTTTGTGTTGACTTGGTAAAGTTGTGTCTGTAAGATGCAGGCATAAAAAATGAATTGATGAGAATGTGACAGGATCGTACAAAATATTTGAAAAATCTTTTCGCTTTTGCCTTTTGTTGAATTGAAATGAAGAAAAAAAACGATGAGAAATGAAATATTTTTGATGATTTAATGACATGCTTCCTTTTTAATTGTTTGTGGAGATTTGAGGAATTCTTTGAGGATTCTTATGAGCTTTGGAGTTCAAAGATTCATCAAACTAGTGAACTTATGAACAAAATTGTTTAAATTTTTAAAAAGTTCTCAATTTTTAAATAAAATCTTACAAAAATAAGTTTGGGCGTCATATTTTGGGAAAACAGTAATGTTTCTTCAGAATATGACTCACATAATGTTTTTTTTGCTTCCATTTGAATTAAAATTGCATAATCTACATCCAAGCTTGTCCCATTGAACGATTAAGTCTTTTTATAAGCCCCAGTTTCCCACCATTTCCTTACAATTGTTCCACATTTCAATTCACTATTTTCACCCATTTACCTTTCCTTTTGAATATTACATAAATATTTTTATCCCAAACACATAAAAAAATCCTTTAAAAGAATGCAAAAAAAAATTCTTCATGAATAGCCTTTAGAAATTCTTTTCATACCTTGCAGTTCCATTTCAATTCCTATTCAGGATTGAATTTGAAAGGAAACATGATGAATACAATGAATTGATGGATTAAAGGAAGAAGGCGAAAGGTGATGACTTCCTTTACACAACGTTGCATTACATTAGGCTTTACTTAGGAGGATTTGGTGATGTTGTTGTGTTTGAAGCTGTGAAGTTATGGGAATTTTTTTGGATGTAGAGATTTTGAGGGTTATTTGAGGATATTTGAGGATATTTGAGGATATTAAGGGTTATTTATAGATTTTTTGGTTATTATGGATCAATTGAGGATATTGGTGGCTTTGAGAATTTTGAGGGATATTTCGGGATGTTTAGGGGATATTTATTGTATTTTTCTAACCCAGTGTCAAAAAATTCCTCAAAACGCGCCATTTTGGCACAATGACCATATCAGTACGAAATTCACAACTTCCTTAATCAAACAGCCAACTTCCATCCAGCCAGCACCCAAAGAAGCAATTTTCAATAACACCCAAAATTAAATTCACAATTCACCATGAAATAAGCCACAAATGATGCATGTCAGTACCAAAAAAAGAAGTAAAAACCACCAAAAATAAGTAAATAATTTCTTTTCACATTTGCACTTCTTTTTCCTTCAAATTGTTTCTTTTTTTCTTGCCATTTTCGATGATGATACGCACGATTGAATGGCTACTGATGATGCTTTATATTCCATATTCAAACGAAATGGGGAAAAAAGTAAACAAATTAGCGATGTAGCTTTGAATTTTAATTTTTTTTGGTTTGATTTGTTTGTTAAATTTTCTCTTGTGAATCGATACAGTCATTAAAGACCAAATGATGCGAAAGAAATACAAAGAAAGGCAATAATTATGAAAATAATAGACTTTTTGTGTAGATTGAGGCTGGAAAAAATTGCGGATGGGTTTATGAAGATCCCACGGATTTTATGGTAAAGAAGCCGCTAAGAAAATTAGATTTGTGCGGTAGTTTTGTGGAAGACTTTAAAGTCTCTCCCTGAATATGTTAATTTAACTGGGCCTCCTAATCATCATTAGTAGCCTCATAAACATCCGCAAAAAATCCCACACACTTCAACAGCAACAAGTTATAAACCCCAGGACAAATGTTGTGTCATTGTTATCAACACACATTAACGCTCATCAACAAGATGATGAAAATAAATTTCGGTCATAAATTAAAAATAAATTGACTACAAATTGAGCTGCTTATTATGTTGATATTTAAAATAAAATTAAAATAAACTTTTGTGTTTATTATTATACACATTGCGAAGGTTTTGTGATGTTGAGGGGGTCCTAAGCGCAGTTTTAGAGGTTAGGTTAACAAATAATGACCAAAAATAGTTTAAAAATTCAAAATTGATAGTTGTGCGTCATATTTTGAGAAAACAGTAATGTCTTCCCAAAAATATGCAATAGTTTTCTAGTAAATGCTCAAAACTGCGCGTTTTACACGATTTGAGGTTCCTTTTTCGTTGAGGCACCTAAATCGCCACTCGCTTTACATTTCAAAGATTGAATTCAACTCTTGATGTCTTAAATCACAAAATCTCCTCAACTTTGCAGCCCTATACTTTACAAAAACGTTCAAGTCAGTCAAACTATCCAAACATGCTCTCATCTTCCATTATCAGCCGTCCAGTAACAAAAGTATTGAATTTCTCGTCACCAAAAATGGCATTTTAATGGCACGTTTTGATGCAAAACTACAATAATTTCAATATAATCAGCAGCAAGAAGAGAAGCAACACGAAAAAAAGTTTCATTTTTCCCCTTAAGGCATTCAAACGTGCTCAACTCCACATCTTTAATTAACTTAAAAAGTTGTTATTCAATAATAATAATAAACGAAGTATTTTTGCACACACAAAAAAAAAATCTGCCCATTTGACGAAATAAGAAATGAAATCATCGCCTTTAATGTGAATGAAAAAAAGTAAAGGGAATGAAAAATGGGCAAGAAGAAGAGGTTGGAGAAAGAGAACTGAAGAGGAGAGACAAGACATTAATTATTTCAGTCAGCCTGCAATTCTGTTTAAGATTCTTTTTGTTGAGGTGAATTGGGGGTTCTGATGGACTTGCATTGGACTTAAGCTAATCAATTTGACTACTAAGCTATTCAACTTGACTACTAAGCTATTCAAATTGACAACTAAGCTATTCAACTTGACAACTAAGCTATTCAACTTGACTACTAAGCTATCTATTCAACTTGACTACTAAGCTAGTCAAATTGACTACTAAGCTATTCAACTTGACAACTAAGCTATTCAACTTGACTACTAAGCTAGTCTACTTGACTACTAAGCTATTCAACTTGACTACTAAGCTAGTGAACTTGACTACTAAGCTATTCAACTTGACTCCTGAGCTATTTAACTTGACTACTAAGCTATTCAACTTGACTCCTGAGCTATTCAACTTGACTACTAAGCTATTCAACTTGACTACTAAGCTATTCAACTTGACAACTAAGCTATTCAACTTGAAAACTAAGCCTTTCAACTTGACTACTAAGCTATTCAGCTTGACTACTAAGCTATTCAGCTTGACTACTAAGCTATTCAGCTTGACTACTAAGCTATTCAGCTTGACTACTAAGCTATTCAGCTTGACTACTAAGCTATTCAACTTGACTACTAAGCTATTCAACTTGACTACTAAGCTATTAAACTTGACTACCAAGCTATTCAACTTGAATACTAAGCTATTCAACTTGACTACTAAGCTATTCAACTTGACTACTAAGCTAGTCAACTTGACTTTTAAAAAGGAAACTTGTTTACTAAAATAGTGGACTGATCTAAAGTAGTATCTCCTAGCATTTCTAATCAAAAAAAGTGCAAACTGTACGCTTATTCCCGGTTTCACAAACACCAGAACCCCCAAACGTCACGAAACCATTTCAAAAAGGATACTTAAATGCATGCCCATTGGCGTTCTTTGCGTGTTTCTATGCTGCATCTATTGCACTCAACTCAAGTCGTAAAAGATGTGTAAATTGATGGTTTTTTTTCTCATTCTCGTTATTTTCCTCGCACATTTCGCATTTATGAAGAAAAAAAAAATCAATTTTAAAAAAGTAAACGAGAATGCAAAAAGGAACTAAAAGAAGGCACGAAGAGATGTTGATGTTAATAATTAGATTTACGTGTGTATTTGTGATATACAAATAATTATGTTCATTCCAATATGAAGTGCATAGTGGATTAGGTGCCGTAGCTAGCGTGGCGAAATTTATTGCGTGATAAACGCGCCGTTCTGAATGGCAATAAAGGAACAACAAGACTTAAAGATTCAGCTTTAATTCGAGGCGCCAAAAATGTTTCTTTTCTGTTTTGCTTCTTTTGCAGATTTTGGCATGATTTTGGTGAAAACAAAAGATTATGGGAATATAAATGGACGTGATTATCGTGATGAGATGTGGCGCGGAATCGAAATTTTTTTATGAGAATTTTTTTTATCGATGAAATTTGAATTTTTTTCTATAGTAATTTGCATTTGAGAGTTGAATATGAATATTGAGATAAAAATTTGATACTAATGTCGTGTGGGATGGATGAGACAAGTGTCTACTTACATGACTAGATTAGATTGTGGATGTGGGAGGTGTTATGATGTCAATAGTCGTTAGCTGCGTGCGACTTTAGTAATATTTTGATCCATTAGTGTTTATAGTTGTGCGATGCGTACGACTTATGTGAATTTGATCAAAGTGTGTCCAAAGTAGTGTAGAATGTGCGACTTTAGTAATATTTTGATTCATAAGTGTCTATAGTGGTACGATGCGTACGACTTATGTTACTATTGATCAAAGTGTGTCCAAAGTAGTGTAGAACGTGCGACTTTAGTAATATTTTGATCTATTAGTGTCTTTAGTGGTGCGTTACGTACGACTTAGGTTCCCATTGGTCAAGTGTGTCCAAAGTAGTGTAGAATGTGCGACTTTAGTAATATTTTGATCTTTTAGTGTCTTTAGTGGTGCGTTACGTACGACTTAGGTTCCCATTGGTCAAGTGTGTCCAAAGTAGTGTAGAATGTGCGACTTTAGTAATATTTTGATCTTTTAGTGTCTTTAGTGGTGCGTTACGTACGACTTAGGTTCCCATTGGTCAAGTGTGTCCAAAGTAGTGTAGAATGTGCGACTTTAGTAATATTTTGATCTTTTAGTGTCTTTAGTGGTGCGTTACGTACGACTTAGGTTCCCATTGGTCAAGTGTGTCCAAAGTAGTGTAGAATGTGCGACTTTAGTAATATTTTGATCTTTTAGTGTCTTTAGTGGTGCGTTACGTACGACTTAGGTTCCCATTGGTCAAGTGTGTCCAAAGTAGTGTAGAATGTGCGACTTTAGTAATATTTTGATCTTTTAATGTCTTTAGTGGTGCGTTACGTACGACTTAGGTTCCCATTGGTCAAGTGTGTCCAAAGTAGTGTAGAATGTGCGACTTTAATAATATATTGACACATTAGCATCTATAGTGGTGCTCTGAACACGATTTTGGTTACTTTTTGTCAAATTGTGTCTAAAATGGTGTGCTGCATACGATTTAGAACACTTTAAACCACAAGAACGAACAATCCAATACAAAACCTTCTCACAAGTAACTCAATATCCACTCAAAACATTCTCAATTTCAATTATCCAATAAATCACGACTCTATCATTAATTCCAATTCTTTTCGTCCGAATGCAATAGTCAAACCACATAGTTAACAACCTTACAAATTATTCACTTAAATGCTCTAACATTTCCCATTGTCAATAACTTAATAACAATAACAAATTAAGGGGGCAAAATGAATAGTTTTTAACATCTATGCATGTGCAGTGGAAGGAAAACTTTTTCAATATTAAGAATTCACGTTGCGTGTCGACTGCTTTGTTCCGGTTAATAAGCACAAAAAGGATATGCTACCTAATAATAATGTAATTAATGACTTGTTGTTGTTGTTGGAAATTAAGCAATAAATGATTACAACAAGTTGTAAGGTTTTTATGGTTGGGGAACTGATTTATTGATGGGGTGTGGGGATAAATTACCATAAAGTCGTGTTCAGCATACGATTATTGACATAGTATTGCTAGGGGTAGGCAAAATCGTATACAGAACACCACTATGAGTACAAGTGAGTTTAGGGTTGCTAAAGTCGTACGTAGTAAACCTATTTAGACACATTTTGATCAAAAGCAACCAAAATCGTACGCAGCAAATCACTTTAGACACATTTTGATTAAAAACAACCAAAATCGTACGCAGCAAACCACTTTAGACACATTTTGATCAAAAGCAACCAAAATCGTACGCAGCAAATCACTTTAGACACATTTTGATTAAAAACAACCAAAATCGTACGCAGCAAACCACTTTAGACACATTTTTATCAAAAGCAACCAAAGTCGTACGCTATGCACCACTTTAGACAAATTTGGATCAAAAGTAACCAAAGTCGTATTCAGCCCACCACTTTTGAAGTTCAAGTAGTAACAAGTGTCAATAGTCGCACACTCCACACCACTCTTGTGTCTCATTCATTCAAAAAATTCAAAATCCAGTTTGTTCAAGCATTTAAATCATCAATAATTTATCACCTCACACCTTTTATTCCGTCATTATTCATAAAAAATTTGTTCATCAAATAAAGAATCTCGTACACAAAATAATAATAAAATGTATATTTATCCGGAAGCCATAAAGCACAGCAGAGTCAAGTCACAAAATAAAAAAAGCCTTCAACTTATCTTCTTATTCATGAATGAATGAGAATTTAAATACGAAAGAATGATCATCGCGTGGCAGCTCATTAGCAAGCACTTTGCTAGCCCGCGACAATGGCTATTATGAATTGTCATCGTCATTATGTAATAATCGACTGACAAAACCGTTTGTTTGTTTGACGATGAGCAATATTTGACAATGGCCACACACAAATGTGTAACTTGTTTTTTTTTTTTTTTTGGTGGTTCTTGATGTGAGCTGTTAAGCATGCCATATTTGGGGTTGTTTTGATTGTTTTTGCTGCTTTTTTTGTGTGAATAATTTGATAATTTTGGGTATTTAACAGGTTCTGTGATTGATATGAGAGGATAAGTGAAGGATTATTGATGTTAAGTTGATGAATTTGGTGTTATTTTGGTCATTATGGATCAATAGTGGTGCACAGAGTACGACTTTGGTTGCTTTTAATCAAAATGTGTCTAAAGTGGTTTGCCGCATACGACTTTGGTTGCTTTTGATCAAAATGCGTGTAAAGTGGTGCACAGCGTACGACTTTGGTAGTTTTTGACAAAAGTTTGTCTAAAGTGGTGCACGGCACACGATTTCAGTGACAATTAATCAAAATAAGGCTCATTGCCTGCCTCAACTATCAATTGTACCGACAGAGCTCCTTCCAATTAGATTCTATTTTGCTATTTAAATCCAGACTACCAAATCAAGCCATTAACTATTCAACTGCACCAAACCTTTCAATTTACTATTCCTTTAGTTCCGACAAATGAAACTTTTTAGTCATTTACTTCCCTTTTGATTGCATTCGAGCTGAAAAGCTAATAAAATATTTAAATGCAAATGACAAAGTTGACGTGTTTTCGCAGTTTGAATCAGCTATGGTCAATTATGGACAATGAAAAAATTATGAATAATTAAAAGTGTGACTGACTAACATGCCGACAAGTCGATAATTTGTTTTAAAGTTGAGTCTTTTTGATGAATTTATAGTCTTGTTAAGCTATTTGGTGGATGATTAATGATTTGAGCTGGAAGCATAAGTGCTGATCTAGTGCTGTATGCTTGGTTTTAGGCAACTAGTGCTCATTTTTACATGATTTTGAAACTAAAACTACAAAACCGTACGCACTGCACGACTATTGACATATGTTGCATCGAACGATGTGTTTCCTATGGCTTTATGTCATGAATGACAATCTTAACTGATCTAGACCAGTGCTGTTCAACCCATGTGCCGCGGCACACTAGTATTGGGGGGCTGTGTTGATGAGATGTAGCTGGAATATGTGAAGAGTTCGGGGTGGGTCTAAAGCAGCATCATTTACTTTACTATAATCCAGGGATGCCTAACCTTTGTTCAGCGAAGAAAATTCAAGAAATTCCACAAACCGTATACCGTGTGTGGTTTTGGTCATGGCTTATAAGCAAGATGTTCTGTCACGCAAAAAAGGTTTTCCACCACTGACCTAGACTAAGAAATTGCAACCAAAATTCCAAACATCATCATTTCAAGTACCAAACGAGACATTCCAGTCCTCAAAATTCATAAGTTTTGCCTGCATTTCATCCACTTGCACTTAATCCTTTCCATCTTTATTTTCTTAATTTTTTTTTCTTTTTCAACTTTTAATTTAATTTCAATGTTGAAAAAGTTTCTAAAGAGCATAAAAAATTACTCGCTTGAAGCAACTCGACTGCCGCAATTCACATGAAAAAAAAATAATAATTTCTGTCCTGAAAAAAAAAAATAAACCTGAGTCCTCAAGTGCCACTTCAGGCTTTTGCTTGTATTTGTGTAGAAATTTCTTTTCTATTTGCTCACTAATTATTGTAGATGCCACTTGAGTGAATGCAGCCAACAATTTTTTTTTATTCTCAAGTGCTCTATGCGACTCACATACATTTTTTTTTATTCACAAAGAAGTCGCATTCTATGGGATTTTTGAAGTAGCTTAGAAATTCTGAGAATGTTGTGGGATTTTTTTTGACATATTATTTTGATGCTAATGCTGATCTGATGTCAAGAATCGTATGCCGTATGCGGTTGTATGTCTAATGCCATATATACAGCTACATTATGGACAATTTGTGTCAAAAGTCGTGTAGAACGTACCACTTTGAGTCAACTATGTGTCATACTATTGATAGTATCCACCACGGTGTCAAAAGTAGTGTGCAGCCTACGACTTTGTGCAAAAATCAATAAAAAAAATTAATTTTGTCCAAAAAAAATTTATTAAAAAAATTAAAATTCAACAATTTCAACTGCCAAAACTTAATAGTCAACAATATATCAACCTCCACTTCCATCAACTCCAGTATCATCATTGCAATACTTAACAATATGCGTATACATTCCAACAATATCACCAAAATCATCCGGATACCTCAAATCGATGCACAAATTCTCACTCAAATCCATAAATTCCAACATTTTTGTGTGCTGAATTGACGCCACATTTATTCTCACTAATTGATTTCCATTAAGTCGCAATTCCCTCAATTCACTGCTGACAGGAAATGGCAAAATGTCAAAGATTCTTATCAAATTATTTGACAATGTGAGAATTTTGAGGTGTCGTGCGAGTGAAAATGCTTCAAATGGAATCGATTTGATTTTATTGCTTGACAAGTCAAGAACTTCTAAGTTTGGGATTGACTTGAAAGTTTGGTCATCAATGGAACTGATGTGGTTCCCAACAATGAAGATTTTTCGAAGTTTTTGGAGTCCTAAAAAGTCAGTGAACCTTAAAGCCATCAAATTTGATCGAGAAATTGTCAGAATTTCGAGATTTTTAAAGAAGTTGGAGATGCCTTCAGGGATGTAACGGAGATTTTGTTGTGTGACGATCAAGTTCATGACATTTCCATTGCCAACACCATTAAAGTACTCTCCAGATACTCTAATGATTGTGATGTTTCTGGATGTTATGTTGAGGTTCCTTGCTGTACAGATGTGACCATCTTGGGATGGCGAAAAGTCACAGTTTAGGGTTATGTGTTGGGTCATTAAGCGGTTTGTGTTGTTTGGTGGAGCTAATGGGTTGATTGAGTAGCATGATGAGGGGATAACGTGGTAGAAGAGGAGAACTATAATGTTGAACCTACAATTGAAATGTGATCTTAGTTTTGATTTTTGAAACATTTTGAAAAAAAAATAACAAAATTCAAAAAAAAATATTCAAAAACAATTTAAAAAATTCAAATAAATTCAAAACCAATCAAACAAAAATTTAAAAAATTTACCAAAATTCAAAAACTTCAAAAAAATTGATAAAAATCAAAAACATTCAAAAATTCGAAAAAATTTATCAGAATTTAAGCAGAAAATCGAAAATAAATTCAAAAAAATCAAAAATAAATTCAAAAAAATCAAAATTAAATTCAAAAAAATCAAAAATAAATTCAAAAAATTCAAAAAAATAACAAAAAAACTTTTAAATTAAAAAAAAAACTTAATTAAAATTTAAATAACAATCAAAAACTTACATAATCATAGCGCAATTGCTATAATCCCCCAAATTAATCCTGATAAGCTTAGTAATTTTAATCCTAAGAGAGTTCAGCACTCTAAATTTAATTATATCAAATTCACAACTTTTTGCTATTTTAAGTCATCAAAACCAAAAACTAATTTGTCAATAATTCGCTCTTCCTTACTGTCTTACTTTTCGGCAACTGAAAGTTGTTTTTGAAGTGCTTGGGTATTTTATAAAGGAAGTACGGTTGTGTCTGAATTATCATCAACTCATGTAAAACAATGAGTAAGTTTACTGATAAGTTACAAAGAATATTAAATGTGAATATGAGTTTGGAAAATTCCAGATAAATTGACAATTTATGACGCATTTTTGATGTTGACTAAGTTGGGGATCCTTAAGTGTCCATCCTTTTGACATGCAATTTTGACAAATTGAGGTTATGTCTTCAAGCCTTAATGACCTTATCTTGTCTACCTATTCTGAATAGCTTGCAAATTCAACAATCATCTCTAGCTTCATTTCGTGTAACAACCTCAAATGCCGTCATCAAAAATAACAAATGTCGTGAATTTATCAACAATTCGTAAAAACATTTGAGTCAGGCACAGATAAAAAATATCGAAAAATCATTCTAAGAACCGAAAAAAGCTAGAATTTCACCCTAAATTCACCTGCATCATTAAATAACAATAAGTCATAATCACATCCATATTGCCATGATCACGTCCAACCAGCCACATTTCCTGCAGTGCTTTTTTAACCAATTTAACAACAAATAATCTCAGCAATTACTATAGAAAAATTGTTATTTTTTTGCCAATTTATTACACCAAATTGTTGTGAGATGAACGTGCCAGTTATAATGAGACCGCATGTCGTCAATTCTTCTCTTGCTTTTTTTAATGATGGATTAATGGATTGTTGATGTTCAGTGTGGTTTGGTTTAGTTTCTTTTAAGGTTAGAATTTTCTTAAAATGACTCACAGAACCTGTTTAAAAAATAAAATTCTTAATCAACCAATTTCAATGCGAAATCGTAAAAAAAATTGTAGCATCGAGTCATAAAACAAAACAAGCTTATCATGTCTCTTTACATCTTTATATCCAACAGAAATTTTCAAGGTCAGACTAATTAAAAGTGCCATAAATTCTCATCTTTTTGCAGACCCTAAACTGAGTTTTTGACCTCAGACAAGCTCATGCGAATGTGAAATTAAAAGAAATTTATTTTTTTTTTCAATTCATTAACACGAATGTCTGGGAATTATGGAATTAATGACTCGTAAAAATGAAGTTGTGAGCAGGTATTGTGGTTATGAAGGAAGAGGGGGGTTGAGTGAGGTTGCTGGGGCATTTAATGATGTGATCTGAACTCGGAATGCTCTAGGAAGCAGAAAGGGTGTGTTATAGGTAGCTGATATGGGAATGTATGGCTCAAAATTGAGAGTCTGGCTCTATACCAGAGTTGTCTAAAGTTTTTGAACCACGGCACACTTAAAGGGTAAGCCATGACCAAAGTCGCACAGAACATGCGACTTGCGTCATTACCAACAATTTTCTACAGCACACCAGTGTGACGCGGCACACAATTTGGAAAATACTGCTCTATACCATCTCGAGGCCTCCAAAGCAAGTGTTTAGACTGTTTGGTGCTAGTGTCGTCAGTATAAAGTTTAGTATCAGGAAGTGGGATGCAATTTGAGCAGTTTCTGGTAGTTAAGAGCAGTGATGGTCAACCTTAGTGCCGAGGAAATTTAAGAATCCCAAAAAACCATATATTATGTAAGGTTTTGGTCATGGTTTACCATCAAAGTGTGCCGTAGCACAAAATAAATTGGCCAACACTGGTTTAGGGCAAATCACCAGTAGAATCAACCAGAAAGTCATTCAAACCCCCTCAAAATACCCTCCAACAACCCAAAAAGCTAGCACCACAAAAAGTGATCATTTTGACAACCAAACAAAGCATCAAGAATGTAAATAATGCCTGTAAAAATAACAATCATCATCATAAAACCCATCGAGCCATGCAAAATGAAATAAAATGTTATTAAAGTGCATTATAAAATGGTTAAATGCACAAGCACACACAGAGAGTGAAATTATGATGATTAAGGGAGACGAATTCAATAACATGAGACGATTATGAGGCATGAAATTATTAAATATGAGTCATGTTGAAGGGTGAATGGAAAAAAAAATTATTTCCAAGGGGTTGTTTGAGATAGGATACTAAATTTAACATCATAATCGTCCGATTGTTATTTTTTTTGCTATGCTGAAATATTGACTTGAAGTAATTTCACAAATTATGGATTATGATATATTTAATCGGGCATTGTCGAGTGGAATTTGATGTTTTTATTTGTGTTTTTGGATGCGGTGTGTTTGTGTGTTTTGGTTTCTGAGGGGATTGTTGAGATTATTTTGAGGATTGTTGCTAGTTTTTTCGGTGAATTATTGGATTTTGATCTGGTTTGAAGAGGATTTAATAAGATTTTGATGGTTTTGAGATAGATTATAACCATATCGACTCGAATTAACTTAATAGGGACATTGTGTGGCTTTGTAAGCTTGCTAGCAAGTCAAATTTCTTCAAAACTCATTTTTAACCGTTATAAAACGAACAAAGAGTACAACTGACATCTCCGTGATGTTTTAGTCCCGTCTTAGGTCAGAACTGAGAGAAAACTAGCGTCCATCTGCAACTACAGACCCCAAAGCTATGTCAAATCCACATCAACATCAATAATCCTCAAAACTTAATGCAAAAGTCCTCATAAACCCCATCAAAAATACAGAAAACTCACTAATTAGCTTCCATAAGAGTATAAAGACTTTACAATCCTCACATGCATTGCCAAGCAATTATAAGCAAAAAAAAAAGCTTTTAATACTAATGCACATTGATGGATAAATAAGTGAAGCACAAAATGGAAAAATTTTCAATTTTCTTTCTCATTTTCTCGTTTGTAAAAAAAGAGTTGAAGATTAAAAAGCACAGGTTGTTCACTTTGTTCAACGTTTGGTATGCAATTATGGCACAGAAGTCTAGTGCAGATGTGGAAGGGGATTGCATTTAGATGATGGAGAGGAAATGGAGGAATTAATGGGAAATTGTGATTGAAGGGATTGTTAGAAAAAAAATTGAAAAATTGAAGGAAAAACTTATAAAAATTAAAAAAATTTAAAAAGCACAAAAAAATGATTCAAAACCTTTCCAAAAACTATCAAAAAATCAAATAAACTTAAAAAAAATTATTTTTATTTTTTCAGGTCTAACGCGACCCGCGTTATATCCATTTCCCGCCACACAGTATCCATATCCAATGCTCAGTCCGGAGATGACTGCAGCATCATGGCACACACCGTCAATGTATTCGGCAGCGTCGAGTTTTCGGAGTCCTTACCCCTCGTCGCTGCCCATCAATACGACACTGTCGAGGTGAGTCTTTAATTGAATTTTAAGATGGACTTGAATTTCATGAATTTGAAGATTAAGTCTTTTAATTTGAAAGAGAATTTAAGCGAAATTGTGACGAAACTTTAACTAAATCAATTTATTAATTCTTCCAGGTTTTCACCAACCAGTCTGTTGCCTTCCGTTCACCCGCATCATGTACTCAATTCACATCCGACGATAGTATCATCGGCATCAAAACAGGAGAGTCTGGATTCGAATCATCGGTATGGAAGGTGAGTTTTGATTTACTTTTTACAATTTGTAGAAATAACGAACTTTTGATGGGGATATATGAGGAATTGAGGGTCTTAGAGGGGAGCAGGAGGGGACAATGCTATAAATTATTGAAAACTTACTTTAAAATTCTCAAAAATCTTCAAATTATTTAACAAAAAAAAAATCATGAAAATCTTCAAAAAAAACCCTTCGAATAAAAAAACATTAAATCAACAAAAATTTCCCCCAAAAACACGCAAAGTCACGCCCACACGAGACTCAAACGACATAAAAATTCTGCACATGAAGAAAATTTTCTTAAAGAACAAAAAAAACTTCCCATTCGTCATCGTTTTTCTTCCACTTTTTTGCATCAAACAGCAAGAAGAAATAAAAAATTGGATGGAAAATATTTTTACAGTTGAGATGAAAGGAGCTGTAATCGAAGGAGAAGGAAAAAAAAATCGATTTTTACACTGCGCGGTGAAGAGGAAAAAAATTTTCCCGTCGCAATTTTCTTTCTCTTTTCATCCCTCCTATATGAATTGGTTGAGATTCTGGGGAGGTAGATTTATTTTTATGTTCGATTTTTCTTTTTGATTTTATATTGAGAAAAAAATTCTAACCTCAAAACTGTGCAAATTTTACAATTCTAACCTCAAATTATTCGAAATTGAAAATTTAACCTCGAATTTGGTCAAGTTTGAAGTTCTAACCTTAAAATTGTTCGAATTTAAAATTCTAACCTCAAAATTGTTAAAATTAAAATTTTTACCTCAAAATTATTCATATCTTGACATTTTAACCTCAAAATTGTACAAATTTGAAATTCTAACCTCAAAAAAGTTCAAGATTTAAAATTATAACTTCAAAATTGCTCAAACCTTAAAATTCTAACCTAAAAATTATTCAAACTTTAAATTCTAACCTAAAAGTTATTCATATTTAAAATTCTAACCTCAAAATTGTTAAAATTGAAGACTTTAACTTCAAAACTATCCAATTTAAAAATTCTAACATCAATTTTCCACCTTAAAGTTTTCACTAAAATTCACTTTAAAATCACTTAAATTCTCGACATTGAAAACTTATTTAAATCAAATAAACACAAATAAAATACACAAAAAGGAAAAAAGGGAAAATTTTCACACTCGACACATTGAAAAACACAACTTTTCCTTCACAAATATTTCATTAAATATTCCTTTGATGTCTCACATGAAAATTATTCTCACAATAAACTTTAAAAGGCAAAATTACGAAGAAGCTTTGAAAGGCAAACTTGAAAGGAATTTTGAAGCATCAAAGACAAATTTTCAACTGAATTAAAGTTTTCTTCAGGAAGTGCTTTAAGATTTGATTTGGTTTAAGTGTTTAAATAGATTTAAATTTGTTTTTTTTATCGAACTTTAAGTTTGAAATTTAAAGATTTTTGAGGTTATATTGTTATATTGAGGTTAAGATGACAAATTTTGAGGTTATGTTGTCAAATTTCGAGGTTATAATTTTAAAATTAAATAATTTTCAGGTTATCAAAAAAGTTCGATTTCAACAATTAGACAACTTTGATGTTAGAATTCCAAAGCTTGACAAATTTAAGGTTAGAATCCACAAGAAATTATTTTTCTAGGTTAGAATCCAAAAATCCGACAATTTTTCATTTCCCACTTTAATTTTCATCCTTCATAACCTATAAAAGTATTTAAATCACCCCTATCAGCCACCCACATCCCTTTCAAAGCCTCTCCGCTTTTCATTCAGCTTTTCTAGCACACAATTTATGCTCATCAACTCAACTTTAATTCCACTTGAATTTTTGATGACATAGTTCATTCGTTTCATGCTAATTATTGCGCTTGTCGAGTTCAACAATTTTTTTCTTCTTCTTTGTTCATCCTTAATTTGCCTCATTTTTGAAGCAGCTTCGAATGTTAAATGGATGGCTTTTGAATGAAGCTTTTTTGTGTCTTTGTGTTCTGTGCGGTAATTAAAAATCTTGAAGTATTGATTTTTTTTTTGGTATGGGGGGTTGGGAGTGGAAAAAAAGAGTAAATTGAAGGATTTTTTGAGGTTATAAAATGAGATTTGAGGTTAAATTTTCAATTTCGAATAATTTTGAGGTTAGAATTTTAAAATTTGCACAATTTTGAGGTTCGAATTTCGAATTTAAACAATTTTGATGTTAGAATTTCAAGTTTGGGCTGTTTTAAGAATGGAATGAGAAATTTAATCAATTTTGAGGTTAAAACTTAAAATTTGAATACTTTTGAGAGCAGACTTTTAAATTTGAACAATTTTGAGGTTAGAATTTAAAGTTTGAGCTGTTTTAAGAATGGAATGAGAAATTTAATCAATTTTGAGGTTAAAACTTAAAATTTGAATACTTTTGAGAGCAGACTTTTAAATTTGAACAATTTTGAGGTTAAAAATTTAAATTTGAGCCATTTTAAGGTAAGAATTTCAAGTTTGGGCAAATCTTGAGGTAAGAATTAAAAGGTTGAACAGTTTTGAGGTTAGATTCTCCATTTTCATCAATTTTGAGGTCAGCATGCAGTATTCATGCACAAATCCTAATAATCTTCACGAATAACCAAACAGAATCCACTCAAATTCAAATCAAAGCTTCCCATCCCAGTCAAAACCACTCTACTCACTCATAGATGGAATAATCGAACCGCATTCACATTCTTTTCCACATCCTCACCCCTCCTCACTTCCAATTCTTCTCCTGAATAAGAAAATAAAAATAAAAAAAGTTCATCAACCCCTCATCGACTGCATCAGCGAAATTTAACATTTTTTTCCCTTCATCACGCGAGTCTGGCAACCCTCCGGACTCACTCAGACACAAAGAAATTTATTTGCCTAGCACAATGTACGACTATTACATATGATATTAATGATGTACAATTGTGAATGTTGTTGTGTATTTCCTCATACTTCTTCATCTCATCTCAGTTCAACCTCGAAGAAGACTTTATTTTTCGTTTAATTTTTTTGGCTCATTTCAAATGAAATAAAATTGGAAGCAATTCCTAGTTTCGGGTGGTGGATAAAGTAATTAGAATTTTTAGTCTAGTGTAAGACACAGCGCGTGAGTAAAAAGGCCGTTTAAACATTCCTGCGCTTTGCACAAAATAAAATTTTTAATAATTTTCCTCAAAATTTTTCAATTTTTTTTCTTCATCTCAAATTTATTAAAAGAAAAAAAAATAAAAACAAAAGAAAAAAAGTTTCACAAGGACACGCGCGAGGACCATAAATCTATCAGATTTACACAAATACACACAAAGAGTGTCTCGTTGTCTCTGTATGCACTGTGTGGATGTCCAAAACAGAGAAAAAAAAAAACTAGAAGAGGAAGAACAACAAAAATACAAAAAAAAGTTTATGGAAGAAAAAAATAACTTGTTGATAATTTTTTTTCCACTGGCACACAAAAAAAAATTCTCGTGGTCGTTAAGTTTTTTTTTGTGAGAGAGAAAATTGTTGAGAAAGGAAAGAAAAATATTTTGTGAAGATTTTTCTTTGATTTGTGGATTTTTTGGAATCTCATAAAGAAATTATACAAGATGGATGATTTTTAGGAAGTATGAGAAGAGATTGTACTGGATGAAAGGGTTGAAAAGATAATTTTTGGGGGTTGGGAGGAAATTAGATTGGGTGGAATTCAAAAAATCTAAAATTTTGGATCCTAACCTCAACTTTAAGGACCTTTAGCAAGACTTCAAAGTTGATAAACTTTTGTCAAAATTTTAGATTTCTAACCAAAGTTGGAATTTTTGCCAAAACTTTTGGATTCTAACCTCAAAACTGAAGAAAATAAGCCAAATTTTTTGGATTTTAACCTCAAAGTTGAAGAAGTTTTGCCAAAAATTTTGATTTTTAACCTCAAAAGATAGTTTGTCAGATTTTTGGATCCTAACCTTAAATTTGAATAAGTTTTGTCTGATTTTTGGATTCTAACCTCAAAATTAAAAAAGTTTTGCTAAATACTAGATTTCTAACCTGAACATTTAGGAAGCTTTGCCGATTTTTTTGAATTTTAACAACAAAATTTAGAAACTTTTGCTAAAATTTTGAATTCTAACCTCAAACGCTGATGTATGGTTAGTTTTTTGAATTCTATCTTAAAAATTCCAAAACATAAACTTTAAGTTGAACCTGAATGTTTCTCAAAAATCTAGTTCAGCAACATTTGATTCATTTGAGGAATATTAATATTTTTTCCATATTCGGGTTGACACATTACTGTCTTCCTAAAATGACGCACAGAATTTTTTTTTTTCAAAATTGATGTACAAACTTACTTTACTTAACCGAATTTCATATAAGTCTTCAAAATCATTGCTAAATTAACATATTTTGTGGGCAATATCAAAAAAGTTGACCAAAAATTCAACATCCAGTTCAACACGATAATCAACTGAAAAAACTCCAAAAGATCTTTAAAAACATTAAAAATTCTCATCTTCCATAAATCCATCATTTCATCATAATTTCCCATTAATCATAAACGCTAAGGACATAAAATAAAACTACAAAATCAGAACCGAATGAGAACGAAATGAAAAATAGCGAATCTTCCATGTGGAAATTAAAAATTCAATAGGAAGTCAACATTTGATTGTATTGCAAAAATCAATAAAATTCAACATTTACAAAAGTAATGTGAGAAAATTAAAATCCATCAAAGGGAAAATTGTGGAGAGATGTTGGGTGGGTGCTGGGGGTTGGAGGCTGGGTGATGCGATGAGATTTTCTGTGTGAGAGAATATAAAGGAAGATGAAATATAAAATACACAGCAAAGTGAGGCAGAAAAGGTGAAAAAAGTGGTGATTGAAAAATATTTTTTTGTTAAGCTCTAAAAACTTTTTCGGTGATGAAAAATGATGGAAAATTAATCAAAATTGAAAGTGAAATTTAAAAAATATTGAAAAGTTCTGAAAGAAAAACTTTTTGCTGTGAAAAAAATTCTGAGAATAGAAAAAGTTTTTCTTGCATGCTAAAAATAAATTTTTTTGTGAAATTTTCAAAAGTAAACTTTTTTTTGATTGTTGAGTATTAAAATAAATTTTTTGGGCAGTCTGAATGTTTACATAAAGAAATTCCATGTCTGGATGTTACAAAATGACGGAAAATTTGAGAAAAGTTTTCTTGTGTTGAGCTTTTATGAGCACTTGAAGCTATAAAAATTTCTTTTATTTGTTCTATTTTCATTTCTATTGTGGCACAGACTCGGCGCTTACTTAATCAATACTGTAATTACTATTGTGTATGGAGGGATGGCTTGAGAGGTCTAAGCTTTGAATGTTGGTGCTTAGTCTAATAGTTTTGGTTCCTAAGCTCAAAGTTTTGAACTTTTTTAAATTCTAACCTCAAAATTTTGAACTTTTTTGAATTATAACCTCAAAATTTTGAACTTTTTTGAGTTCAAGCCTCAAAATTTTGAACTCTATTGAATAATAACCTCAAAATTGGAATCTCTTTTTCTGAATCCAAGCCTCGAACTTTTGAACTAATCTGAGTTTTAACCTCAATATTTTATATTTTCCTGACATGAACTTCAAACTTATTCAACCTTTATTAGACTTTAACGTTAAAATTTTAAGCTGTTGAGTAGTATAACCTCAAATATTTGTAAAATACCTAACCTTAAAATTTGAAACTATTTTCCATAATAACCTGTAAATTTGAAAATCTAAGAAAGTCAAGATTTGTTATCAAAAAACATAATAGAACTTAATTTACAAAATGTTCGAATAATCTCTCAAAAACACCCAAAATCGCATCACTCAAACCCCCAAAAAAACTCTTCCCAACAGTATCAAATGTAATCTCATATAAAATATAAAATACTCATTCAGTGACATCAACACCATTGAGATATATGTTGTGTGAATGTGAAAACAATAAAAGGTAGAATTTTTGAAGGATTAAACTTGCGCGCAAAAAGGGAAAAATTGTCAATGATGAAGATAAAATTATGAAAAAAAGAGAAAATGAGGAAAATTTTTGAAATTTTAAAATTTTTTAAAAAATAAAAAGATTTTTTAAATTTAATTTTTTTTAAATTTTAACAGAAATACTTGTCAAAAAATTCAAAAAATATTGAAAAATAAGCAATTCGAATAAAAAAGTGTGAAACTTTAATAATAACTGTCCAAAAATGACCACTAAAAGTAATAAAACTGCAAAATTGTTAAACAATTTTACAATTAAAAGTCATAAATGAGCTAAAATAGGCTTGAATAGCTACAAAGACTCAAAATTAATTAAATTGACTGTAAAGTGCAAAACAAGACAGCATGAAGTGCTCAAAATGGTCATAAACTTGCAATTTTATTGAACCTTTTAAGTGACTGAGAAGAAATGCGGATTAAGTTGACATTTTAAGTGAAAAGTAAGGCGGATAGGCTGCAGATTAAAGTAAAATAAAATTATAAACTTACAAATTGTGGCCAAATTATCAGTAAAATAAACAAATTAAGCTACAAAGAATAAGAACAAAGTTGAATTTAAACAATAAAGAAGATAAAGAAGGAAACGGAAGTGAAAAGATAACGAAAAACTAAAACTTTTTGAAAGAATAAGAACAAAAAACTATTAAGGTAGTGAAAAGCTTCAACGTGATAAACACTTTGTGATGAAAAACTACTTTGAAGTGAGATAAGTTGAACACTTGTGTGAATAAAATAAAAATTTTGAGGTTATAAATTCAAAAAGGATTTAAAAAAAAATCAAAATAAATTTTCTAACCTCAAATTATGCAGCAAATGAGTTTAAAATGCACCAAAAACTGACAATTTAAATTGAAATTAAGGAAATTTTAAACTAAAAACTTCAAAAAATTAAAATAAAATATTTTTTTGAACCAAAAACCAAAAACCGAAAACCGAGAACCAAGAACCAAAAACCAAAAACAACAAATTGAGATCCAGCAACCAAGAACCATCCAACAACCAAATCTCAAATCTATAAATAAATCATCCAAAATCATTACAATCTAGTCATCATCCCCAACACAAAAGTATCCATCCTAAAGATCCAAAAACAGCAACAAAAGAAAATTCTAGACACACAAAAGAGGCATCAAGGAAGCTTTTTTTCATCTCCATTTTTCATCAAAAGCAAGCGAAAGAAAGTTTTTTTTTCAATTCCGAACATAAACAAGAAGAACAAAACACAAAAAAGTTCCAGTCGTGTTCGCAGAGTAAAGTCGAGCCAAGGCAACAGAAACACACGAAAAAAAAGAAAGAATTCAACAAGAAAAAGGAAAATCAGTCTCCAGAGCTCATAAAAGATATAATAAAAGCTATTGAGAGAGACTGACTGGGTGAAAAAGAGAGAGAACGAGGAGTGCGGGGGTGGATTAACGAGGCTTGAATTGAGGAAAAATTATTTTGAAGATAAAAAAGAGAGAGAGAGAGAAGATATTGAGGAAGTGAGATAGAGATACAAAGTTGGATGATGTCAAAGGGTTGGATGCTTACTTGAGACATATGATGACCTAAATTGTGGAAGTTTTCAAGTTCAAGATAACATAACATATAATTGGTCAAAGAGATAAAGATTTGAGTGCAAATTTTCCAACATAACCTAGAAATTTGGATATCATAACCTTGAAAATCCGAAAAAACTGAGGAATTCTAGGTTAAGTCAATATTTCAGAGATAATTAAAGCTTAACAAACTTAACTTATAAGAATATTCATCAAAAAGAACAAAGAATTCAAAACATAACCTCAAATTTGAAGATCTAGTAACTTTAAGCTTGACTTAATGATTCAAACCAATAGCGTCAAACTCCATCATGCTCAAAAATTTGGCAATCAATCTATAGACCAACATTAAAGAAAAAAAAGTTAACATAACCTCAAATTTGAGAAACAAAGCCTTTTTGAGCCTAGTTGGAGATTCTTTGCTGAAACAAAGCCTAAAAAAGATTCGAAAAGCACAAAGCTGCAAAATTAAGAACAAAACTGGAAACCTAACCTTAAATTTGAGAATCCTAACCTCAAAATTGAACCAAAAAGTATAAAATCTATCTCAAGCACCCAAAGTTATTGAATTCCCAAGCTTTCTAACCTCATAAAGACCTAAAGCATCCTTTCAACTGTACTCAACTGTATCATAACCTCATAAGACCCCAAAAACAAGAAGTAACCCTGTCCTTATTCCATACAAAAAGATAAAAAATTAAATAATCAAAGAAAAAGGCAAGAAAATCCCTGAACATTTTCTCTCATTTCTCTCGAGAGAAGCAAAAAACAACAACAAAGAACAAGAAGAAGAAGAAGAAAAAAGTTGAAAGTAAGAAAACTCGGCCATCCATCAAGCCATCACATCAAAGAAGGAAGTTTTCCGACACACAAATACAACAGCAAATATAAAATCATATTTTCGAAAGTCAAAGGGAAGGAAAAACTTTTTACAAGGAGACAGGGACGTGCTTTTGTATGTGTTTGTGTGACATCAAAGGGAAATCACAACTACAAAGAAATTTATTAGTATTAGTGTAATCGCATCCTGTATTAAGATTGTATTTGTGTCTATAATGAGAACATTCAGTGACTTGTGTTTGTGTGTGTGTCATCAATGTAGTTGTAAGTTGCCGTAAAAGAAGACATTTTTCACAATTATTATTTTTCTTTTTGCGAAAAAAGTGTGGAAAAAAGAGACAAAAACAAGGAAAAGTTGATCGTATTGTGATTTAACGGACGGGCCATCGTAGCCAATATGGAGTGCTTTAATGAGCCATTAAATTTATGCACAAAAAACACGCGGTCACCAAAATTAGACGATGATACGGAAGTGAATACAGATCGCGCCGATGTTGACTATGATGATGTATGTCTAGCAACAACGCAACCGAAAAATTGTGAAAATAGTAAAGCAGTGACAACAAATGGTGTGGATGAGGATGTTAGTGATACATATGGAAATTCAATAAATCCGAATTTATTGCTGCAACAGCATCAATTGGAACAATATTTATTATTGCAACAACATCAACAGACACAACAGCAACTGATGGATGGATCAATGGCTAAAATGCATTTGGATAAATATTTAAAATTAACAAACAGGTATTTGCATACAATGTCGCCGTTCCTGCAACATTTTACACCACTTGCTGGTCAATCGACGACTGTTAATGCTCAGGCAGCTGCTAATGCTGCAGCTAGTCTACTCTTAGCCAATAGTCAACAACAGCAGCAGCAACAGCAACAACAACAACATCAAGTTGAGAATGAGAATGAGGAAGAGACGTCATCAAAGGCTGAAGACTCGTGTGATGAAGGAAATGGACATGGATTGATGAATAATGATAGTGTCAGGTTCTTCCTACATAAACTCATCGAGCACAACTTCCTACAGCAACTGCAACAGCAACAACAAATAAATGACCTGATAAATAATAATAATAACAATCAAAGTAACCATAATAATGATAATAATAACAATAGTAACAATAATAACAGTAGTTCTAGTAATAATAATTGTAATAATACTAACAATGGGCACAATCATCATCATCATCATAGCACAGCGAACAGTAAGGCTTCCAAAAGTCCACATAGTAATGATGGTGATAGTGACTTTTATAATCAACATATTATGCCCTCACCGACCAATGCAAAGACATTCTTTGACTTCCTTAAAAGTGCAACTGCTGCAAGCACTCAAAATCATCATCAAAGTAGTAGTAATGGAAGTAGTAATCGACAGGTTCAACAGGGTTTTAAGAGGTAGATTGATGTCTTCTCTTTGGTTCACTTTTTGGTTGATTTTTACTTTAGTTGTTGTTTGGGTTTATGATTTTGATAGTTTGAGTATACCCGAGTGGTATATGACCTGACAGGGATGTGGCTTGGTAACTTTCATGAAAAATCTCTTTTATGGATCATACAACATTTGTACTTTAAGGAACAGGCTTAAGAAAAAAATCCCGAGTGACACATAACTTTCTGAGGCCTTGTTATGGTTGCCTCGACCAGATTTGTGTTGAAAATTCGATAGCTAGTTATGAAGTCCTTGGAATCTCTAATAATAAGTTCAATAACAAATCCAGAACCATAACTGTACATGTGAGCAGAACTGATGCCAGGATTGGGTGTCAGCTCGGACTCAAAACTTCTCAAACTGTGGTGCCAACAAATGAGCAAACTTTAACAATTTTCGTCACATTTCCTTCCAGTTCATTCTAAATTCCTTATTGTGACACAATAAATTGATTTCAAACTTTTTTTCATCCTCTTGTTGCGCACCTGCGACTTGCGAATGTATTTTTTTTGTGTCTGCTTTGGGACTTTTTTTTTTTGCTAGCATGGAGATAACTTGTTGAATTATCGAAGGGACACAACAGCAAGAATAAGATTTTTTTTTGTTTATGACTCGAATTAGTCAAAGTGGTTCTTCTGAAGTGAGTGTCAAGGGGGAGTTTAAACTATTTGAACTTAGTTTTTATTTGGGGTTTGGGGTTAAGTTGTTGATCAAGGATTGCAATAATCGAGATTCTACAGGAATATTGGGTATAGATTATGATTTCAATAATTTTTACTAATTTTAGATTTTAAATTACAAAAGTTCGTTATTTTCTACAAATAAAATTCACCCCCAACCCCATCAAAACATACTAATGAGCCCCCCTTAAATCTCTCAATTTTAGATCGTCTTCAGAGCATAGTAAAAACACATCTAGTTCAATATCATCAGAGAATACAAAAAATATGGAAGCGAATGATAAAAAGAAACCACATATCAAGAAGCCACTGAATGCATTTATGCTTTACATGAAAGAGATGAGAGCGCAGGTAAAGAAACAATTTAATTTACTTAATCAATTTTTGAGCTTTTAGGATGAAAATTTGCTCTTTGTGAATTGGACTGAGGTTCTAAAATCTTTGAATTCTTGAATTTAAATTTCTTAATTGAGCATCTGAGTATGGACTTTGTGATTGTAATTGAGTAAACTTACAATCGTCCTAATGAACATGGAACTTAATTTGAGGTAATATGTAAAAGTATTGCTCAATTTATGGGTTTATAGATACAATATCAAAGATGCAAACTTTTGTCTCAAAGATGCAAACTTTTGCTTGGCTGATGCAAACTTTTGATTCACTGATGCAAACTTATGCTTCACTGATGCAAACTTTTGCTTCACTGATGCAAACTTTTGCTTCACTGATGCAAATTTCTGCTTCACTGATGCAAACTTTTACATTTAAGATTCAAACTTATGCTTTAAAGATGCAAACTTTTACATTTAAGATTCAAACTTATGCTTTAAAGATGCAAACTTTTGCTTGGCTGATGCAAACTTTTGCTTCCAATATGTAAACTTTTGCTTCACTGATGCAAACTTTTCCTTCCGAGATGTAAACTTCTGTTTTAAAGATGCAAACTTCTGCTTCAAAGATGCAAACTTTTGCTCCACCTATGCAATCTTTTGCTTCCAAGATGCAAACTTTTGTTTCCCAGATGCGAACTTTTGATTCAAAGATTCAAACTTTTGCTTCAAAGATGCAAACTTTTGCTTCAATGATGCAAATTTCTGCTTCAACGATGCAAGTTTTTGCTTGACTGATGCAAACTTTTGCTTCACTGATGCAAACTTTTGCTTCACTGATGCAAGCTTTTGCTTCACTGATGCAAATTTCTGCTTCAACGATGCAAGTTTTTGCTTGACTGATGCAAACTTTTGCTTCACTGATGCAAACTTTTGCTTCCAAGATGTAAACTTTTACTACACTGATGCAAACTTTTGCTTCCAAGATGCAAACTTTTGATTCAAAGATGCGAACTTCAGCTTCAAAGATGCAAACTTTTGTTTCAGTGATGCAAACTTTTTTTTCACTTATGTAAACTTTTGCTTCCAAGATATAAACTTTTGCTTCACTGATGCAAACATTTCCATCAGAAATGTAACCGTCCGTTTTAGAGATGCAAACTTCTGCTACAAAGATGCAAAACTTTTGCTTCAAGGATGCAAACTTTTGCCTTAAAGATGCTAAAACATAATCGAAAATCCTAACTTTAACCATTTCTTTACAATTCCAGGTGGTGGCCGAATGTACGCTTAAAGAGTCAGCAGCCATAAACCAGATTCTAGGGAGAAAGGTAAGCACATCCGTTTCCCATGCTAGAAACTTTTCCTCTTGTCTTTTCGCCGTAAAAATTCTTTTCTTAGCCAAGAAAAAAAAATAATTAAAGAATTTTTCCCTGCAAAATTTTTTTATCAAACTTAAAAAATATACGAAAATGAAAACCTTTTGCTGCCCCCCAAAAAAATGTTCTTTTTTGTGGAATTTTTTTAATCAAAATTGTTCTTGGAAGTAAAGTTGTTGAAGGGAACATCAAATTGCTTTGAAGTTTTGGAGAATTTTCTGTGTTTAATTGAATATGAAAATTTGATGTTTTGTGGAACTTGAAAGACTTTATTTTGAAGTTTAAGGCTGTAATTAGAATGAAGGTTAAATAATTACAAGGCACGTGCTTTTTAATTCAAAGAATTTGGCACTTAATTTTCTGTTTTAATCAATTTTGACAATTTTGTCATTTTATGTGCCAATTTTTAATTATTTGTATGTTTTTGGCGCAAATTTCCAAACTTTTATCTTTTTTGGCGCCAAAATAAAAATTAATCCAATCCAAGAACAATTTTAACAAACCACAAAAAAGAAACATTTTAAAAAAAAAGTTTGAATTATTAAAAATTTTTAACTTTACAAAACAAAAAAATTTAAAGAAAATTTTCCCATCGTGAATGAAAATTTTAAATATATCTATAAAGTAACTAAAAACAACATCAACAAGAAATTTCCCAAAATTTATTTAGGATCAAAAAAATGAGAAAAAAAATTTGAGACAGCAAAAGTTTAAAAAAATGCTTTTTTGGTTTAAGTTTCATGTCTCATTTTAAGTTTTTTTCGTTGTTAAAAATGAAATTGAAAAATTTTATTTGGTTCCAATAATTTTTTTTTGTTGGACGAAGTGCGTAATTTATGAGATTTGGGGTTGATGGTGTCGTACAGAAAAATTAAGATTGCAGAATTTTGGTGCAATTTGATTTACAATCTAGGATTTTAAGATTTTATGGCGCCATTTTTCATTTTTTTTTCAATTTTTGGCGCCATTTATCGTTTTATTAATTTTTGGCGCCATCTTTAGAACTTATTAAATTTTTGGCGCCATTTTCTACAAAAACTGATCAAAAATCTCTAAAAAGCCAAAAAAATGACCAAAAACCATCAAAAAAATCTCAAAATATCAAAAGTTTTGCTCGATACCCCAAAAATTTCCTTTCTGAAGGAAAATTCACCCCTCAAAAAAAGAAATAATTTTCGTCCCCCTTTAAACTTAAGCTAGATTTTAAGAATAAACTCGAAATAATTTTCAAAATTTTAATCAAAAAAAAATTCTCACACAAAACAAAAACAAAAAATTCTTAATTAAAATACACAGTGGCACTCGCTGAGCCGTGAAGAGCAGAGTGTGTATTATGAAAAGGCACGACAAGAGCGCCAACTACATATGGAATTATATCCGGGGTGGAGTGCACGCGACAACTATGGTTACGGTAGCAAGAAAAAGAAACGAAAAAAAGATCGATCACCCGCGGACTCGGGAGGTACTGAACTAAGAAATGCTTCTAATTTCTGTTTTTTTATTTTATTTTTATTTTAAATTTTTTGATTTTAAATTTTTTTCGTTATATTGATTTCTGTTTAATTGCTTCTTATTACGAATGACTTACAAAAAAAATACAATTAATAATAATGTTTATGGTCGACGATGGACATAACACGTGCCCTAGTTTAAAATTCACGAATTTATCATCAAAATTTATCAAAAAAAAAATTATTTTATTTAAAAAACCAAAAAAAACTGCTGCAAAAATTAAATTTAAAATTTAAAACCAATTTGTTTTAAATGTTCAGAAAGTTTTTCAAAAGTTCAAAAAATCAAAAGTTTGAAAAGTTCAAACAATTTGAAAAATTAAAAAAAAAATGAAAAAAATTGAAAAAAATTGAAAAAAATTTCAAAAAATTTCAAAAACATGGAAAAATTTAAAAAATGAAAAAATCAAAAAGTTGACAAAATTGGAAAGAATTTAAAAAACTTTAAAAAAAACTTAAAAAATGAAAAAAATTTGAATTTTTCAAAAGAAAATTTTAACAGCTTTCTGAACATTTTAAATTCAAAACTAGAAAAAAATATTGTTAAAAAATTTCGATATTTCAACAAAACTCAACCATTACAGTTAAAAAAATGACCGTCTTACCTTAATGACTTGATTATACTAAGTTTTTAAACCATTTGTGTTAAAAATCTATAATTTCTAATTTTTTAAAATCACTGATTGGCAATTGATCATTATTTGAAAACATTTCTAAATGTGTAAATTTAAGTTTCTATTTTCCAAAAAAAAAACTACAAAAAGTTAAAATCGTTTGGCAAATTAATTTAAAATTTTTAAAAATCGACACAAAAAAATTTGGCAAAAGCTTAAAAAATAATTTTATATTTTCAAAACTTTAATTTCATTTTTGTTTTGTTTTTCTGCAAAAACCTTTTTTTGTTGCAATTTTTTGGCGTTCCTGAATTGACAGTTCTAAGGATCTAGACATCAACGACATCAGTTTGCCCTCAACTCACTGGGAACTGCTCGCTAATCCAATTATTACCAATTTTATTTTCATTTGCTCTTTAATAACCTCAAAAAAAATCCTCAAATTAAAGGAAATGCTGACCGCAGCAGCGACAAGCTTAAGACGACTTATAAGTAATTAACGCACCTATGCGTGTAACTTCTATGACTTCCATTATGTGACAAATTCGACACTTTTACACGTCTTGAATCGTCACTAATGTTGCATGAAATCGGAGAATTTTTTCGACATTTTTGAGTTTTCCTTAATTTTTTTGTTTCATTTGATTTCATTTCTGTTGCTGGATTTATTTATGATTTAATTTGGGTTTGAGTCAAACTTTTTTTTTGGTTTTGATCGTGCGTGGAACTCGAGAATGAATTAAAATAGAGAATGAAGAGGACTGACTTGTTTTAAACGTAGTTGAAACTTTAAGAATCTAATGTGAATTTAATTTTGTGTTTATATCCTTGATATAATTTCTTGTGATCCTTTTTTTGGCACTTGCTCCTATCTAGACATTAAAATGAACCCGTAAAGACTTGATAAGATCATTTTAAAGCAGTGTTTCTCAACCAGTGCTTTACTGTTCTACAAAAAAATTGAAGATGTGTCAATAGTGGTTGCCAGCGTGACGCAGAAACATGAACTTATGATTTGCTGCTTTTTTGCTGTTCCATGGTCTTAAAAGTTTGAGAAACACTGTCCTAAACTTGAAGGCAGTGGTGATGAACCTTTTTTGTACCAAGATTCACTTCAGTATCTTGCATAATTTACCAAAAAACCTTCCACGGTTCAACAATGTGCCATGGAACACAGTTTGACCATCAAAGGTATAGGATATATTATGGAGTATCCCATTAGGTCTGAGAGTAGCCATTTCACTATACAAATAACTCAGAAACAGTTAATATATCAAAGCATGAAATTTTCTATAAATTCGCTGAAGATTAGGGTTCCAACTCATTCAGTCAGTATTAACCCAGCCAACGTCACAGACATTTAATCAATCTATAAAAACTGTCAACAGTCTCCTTAAATACTCCACGGCAGTTCCATACCTCATTTTTCTTCAAGTCTACCATTAAATCAAGCATAACTTTACTATCTGCCCTCATTAGTCAAAAATATATCCTGTCTAAATTATAAGTTTCATATTACAATCAAAAATAATTCTCAACTATGATTCTAGAAGCCAATTTAATCGTAGAGGAAGTCTTGATCCCTAATTATGTAAAAGTTTTCCCACCTTTAGTTCCTGTTTTATTTTTGTGTTGTGGAAGTGACATGAAAAATTAGACGCATGATGTACTGAGAGTATTATGTTGCGTGGACTTTCCTATTCCTTATTTTTAAGTTGTTTTGGTTTGAATGGAAATCTATTAAATTAGTTTAAGGAAATGAAATGAAATTCGACTACTTATTATGGTTAATTATCGAAAATAATCTTATAATGATGTCATCGGATGATATTTGATATGATAAGCTCTATTGTTAGCTGTGGACTTCGTAATCTTACAAATGCGTGTGAAAATGATGAAAGTTTTGTCAGTAAATTATAAAAAAAAATTTAATTTATCAAGCTGAAGTATAAAATAGCTGCAGTAAAGCCACTAGTTCAGTTTTGATTCAGGTTTTAATTAAGCTGCAGCTCAGCCATAAGTTCAGCTAGAGCTCCAACTTAAGAAAAAGAAAATCATTTGTTATTTGAAGTTAAGCTACAGACCAGATTTAAGTTCAGTTGCAGCTCAGCCATAGGTTACAGCTTTAGCTCAGTCCTAGGTCCAGCTGCAGCTCAGTCTTAAGTTCACCTGGAGCGTATTCTCAAGTTCAGTTGCAGCTCAAACTCTAGTTCAGCTCGAGCTCATTCTTAAGTTCAGCTTTGGCTCAACATTAAGTTCAGTTATAGTTTTGCCTTAGGTTGCAGCTTTAGCTCAGCCTTAGGTTTAGCTGCAACTTAGCCTTAGGTTCAGCTTTAGCTCAACTCAAGTTCAACTTTAGTCCAGGGTTAGCTTCAGCTACAGCTTAGACTTAATTTCAACTCTAGCTCAACCTAAAGTTCAGTTTCAGCTAAGCCTTTAGTTCAGCTGTAGCTCAGCCTTAGGTTCAGCTACAGCTCAAATTTTAGTTCTACTCTGGTTCAAGCTAAATCTCAGCTGCAGCTTAGTCTTATGTTCAGCTGCAGCCCTGCCTAAAGTTCATCTCTAGCACAACCTAAAGTTCAGTTGCAGCTCAGCTAAAGGTTCAGCTTTAGTTTGGATATAAGTTTAGATATTTTAACAATTTTCACAAACTTACAAAGTTTCAATCATTTATCACTACAAAAACAATGAAAAATATCTACAAAAACTGAGTAAAATTCATCATTAAAAACTAGTTGTTAAGTTCTCTATCTCTGAATCTCTCTATTTTATCTTCTATTTAGAATCCTTAGTTCATATGTTAAACCACTCATTTCTATTATATTTTAAGTTGCTTTCCGTTTCTCGTTCATCGAAAATCTAAAACAATTAAAAAATAATTGTTAAAAAAATTTTAGAAAAAAATAATTTGGAAAAATGACGAATTTGTTGTTGGGGTTGTTTTTAAGATACACAAAAAAAAATACATTTGAAAAAAATTTGAAGATGAAAAAAATAAATTTTTTAAATGTTTAATAATTCAAAGTTGAAAAATAAAGAATCTTTTTTCATTTTTTTTCGATGCACATTTGCAAAAGTTTGAAATTGAAATGAAAGAAATTTTCGTGCCACACAGAAAAGCGAAGGAAAAAAATTTTTTGAGTCGAAACTCTATCGCTCTAAATTACAACAAAAACGACTCCTTTTTCTCTTCTCTTCGTCTCATCTTTAAAAATAAAATAAAATAAAACATAAAAAAATGTTGAGAAAAATGAAAAAAAAGCTCAAAACTTTTCTCTTCGTTTTTCATGATTTTTATTGTTTTTGTATTTTTGCTCAGTCCTTAAACGAACAACTTTTTTTTCTTTTCTTTTCATTCTTCATTTTTTTCAACTTCAACTTCGTTCGTCTTGCATCGCTGCTCTCCTCTCATGGTCAATCTATACTTATTTGGGGTTATGTGATCTATTTTATGTTACATGTTTTTTCAAATTTATATAAATTTTTGATTTTTTTCACTTTTTAATTGATTTACAATTAATAACGGTATTTTAAAATTTGAATTTTTAACGGTATTTTAAAATTTGAATTTTTAACGGATTTTTTCAATTTGAACTTTTTGAATTTCTTTATCAAACTTTTAAAAAATTTGAATTTTAAACAAACTTTTTGAATCCAATCGCTTATAACTCAATATAAATATCACATTTTTAATACACACAACCCAACAAACAACCACAAAAAATCTATAAAAAATATCAAAATAACCCCCAAAACAAAAATAAACAGTGGCACGCATTGGGTCGGGAGGAGCAAGCAAAATATTACGAATTAGCAAGACGCGAACGCCAATTGCATATGCAAATGTATCCAGATTGGAGCTCGCGAACGAATGCAACACGGGGAAAGAAGCGGAAACGAAAGCAAGAGCCCACTGATGGAGGTACAAAAATGAAATTAAAGATTTTTTTTATTTTTTTTCTCTTCTCTCTCAAATTTTTATATTTTTAATTCCTACTTTTTTGTAATTTTTGTACACAAAAATCGCTTTTTGCCAATGAAAAATGAAAAAAAATTTTAATTGCGATCGAAATTTTTGCGCCAATCAGTTTTTTTTCTGTTGATAAATTGGAGGAATTTTTGAGAAAATTCTTCCTTAAAATTAAGAAAATATGAAATTTGTGGTCATAAAAAAATGTTTAAAATTTGCTGCTTTTGAGGCTGTTTTTGATTTACTTTTGGATTTAATTTTTATCAAGATTTAAAATGCTTGCCTTATTGAGTTTATGGAAACCGTTTGAGTTGAATTTGCTGAATTCAGCTGTGCTGAATATGATAAATTGCTTAATTCAGCACGACTGAATATGAATGTTTGCTGAACTCAGCACTGCTAAATATGATTGTTTGCTGAATTCAGCACTGCTGAATTAAATAACTTTAGCATTGCTGATTTAGCTAAATTCAGGACTGCTGAAAAGAATGAATTTAGCACTGCTGAATTAGCTAAATCAGTTGAATTCAGCTATGCTGAATAAGCTGAATCAATTGAATTCAGCTATGGTAAATAAGCTGAATCAGCTTAATTCATCAAAAATAAATTTGCTTAACAAGCTGAATTCAGCACCACTTAGTCAACACGATTCAGTTCTACTAATTTAGTTGCATTTTGTAAGCAATTTTCGCATGACATTTTTAATATTTCTTCTTTTTGATTATTACGATTTAGTGCTTCTTTGAGCTTGCTATAATTTATCACAACTTATTTTTGAATTCATCCAAATTTTACCAATCAAAAATCATCTTAAGTTCTCACCATATTGACTTATTTTGTTAGCATTGCCTTTATGTTATATCAAAGTAATCATAATGATCAATATTTGTGTGCCATTAGACACACAACATCGGCTTAAGATTCACCACACATGATGGCTGGCATCAGGCTTGAAAAAGCTGCTGAATCGCTTCAACTTTTATTTTAAACACAACTTATCAGTTTTAAATTGCCAACAGAAACTTGAAATTCAAAAGATTTATTGTAAATTGAGCTTGTGTTGGTGCTGCATGGTTTGGATTAAATGAACTCTATTCAGCTGAGCTATGTATTGCTGAATTCAGCTAAGTTAAAAGTTGCTGAATTCAGCTAAGTATAAAATTTCTAAATTCAACAAAGCTGAATATGTTGAATTCAGCACAAAACAGAGTTTAGTAAATTCAACAAGTTCAACTTAGCTGATTTAAGCAATATTCAGCTCAACTGAATTCAGCAAGTTCAGCATCCAAAAATGCGCTTTAAACCAACTGCAACTCAATATTCATGTCTGTGACATTCAAAATTCAATTTTTACGCATCTTTTATTCTTTGTAATGTTTTTTAAAGTAATAATCGAAGCTTATTTGACAGAAATCAATATTTAATGAAGCAATTTTCAAATTTTTTCTCTTTTATTTCTTCACCAATTTTTTTACTAACATTTTTTTACTTCTTCTTCTTCCACATTTTTTTTTTGTGTATTTACAAATACCTCAAACACGACACATAATTAAACAATGGAATCGACAATTGATGTACAGTAGGTAATAGTATGAAAAAATGCCGTGCCAGATATGGATTAGATCAACAGAATCAATGGTGTAAACCGTGCAGGTAAGATTAATGAATTAATGAATTTTTTTTATTGTCAATGTTGATTTAATTTTAAATTAATTTTATAATTTTTTTGGTTTTTTATGATTTTTTTTCTTCTCTCGATTAACATTATTTTATTTAATTTAATTTTCGAATATTATTGATTTAAAAATGGCAATTTAATTGTCTCGTCGAGGGAAATTAATTGAATTTTAACATGAAAATGAGATAATTTCATCATCTGCTTTTTCATTCTCATCAATTGTGACTTTAATTAATTTAATACATTTTTAAAAATGTTGATTTGATTGAAAATGATGTTGGAGGTGCAAAACTTAGTAACTTACAGGTTAAAATGAATTATTGGAGTGCAGTCTTATTTTAGTGAGCTCTGCTTATACTCTAGATGCATTCTGTCCCTTCTAGGACCTTTCCACCCCTTTTAGAAGCTTCTTACATCTTCTAATCGATTCCTACCATGTGGAAGCATTTTATACTACGTCTTGAAAATTCCTACCCCTTCTTAATAATTCCTATACCCCTTTTTTATAATTCCTACCCCTTGTTGAAGTTGTGTTATCCCTTTAAGAAGTTTCATGCCGATGCTAGAAGCTTCCTTTCCCTTATTTAAGTTTTATACTTCTTATAAGAAGTTTGCTTGCCGTTCAAGAAGCTAATTTCCCCTTCATGAATATGCCGGGCCCTTTTAAGGGCATTCCTACACCTTACAGGGAATTCCTACCCCTCTAAAGGTTTTTATTTGTACTCTGAGAGCTTTAAACAACCTTTAATGAGCTGTGTACCCCTCAAATATTATATATTCATTTTCAAATCACACCAATCCCTCCAAACATCTCATTATCATGTCCATCCACATCGTCTAAACTAAAGTACACTCAAAACTAATCATTACATTTGGTTGCGGGAATATCAAAAAGTAGTCACACATATTTTTTTGTTTTCAAATTTTCACTTATTTTGACTAACAATTAACAAATTTATTATTTGATTAAAAGGTTTTTTATTTAAATTTCACACATTTTTCATTTTCTTTTATTTTTTTTGTTTCAAGGCACATAAATGAAATGTGATTATTTAAGTTGATTAATGTATATACTTTTTTTTGGTTAATTATATAATAATGTAACTTATGCTATAATATGGGAATATTTGGTGACTTACAAATGGAGATAAAGTGAAAGTTTAGGAGCTTCTTATAAAGAAGATGCAACGTTTTAAATCAAAGATGCGAACTTTTGCGTAAAAGATGCAGACTTTTGCATCAACGATGCAGACTTTTTGCATCAACGATGCAGATTTTTGCTTCAAGGAAGCGAACATTTAAGTCAAAGATGCAAACCTTTGCAACAAAGATGCAGACTTTTGCCACAAAGATGAAGACTTTTGCGTCAAAGATGCAGACTTTTGTGTCAAAGATGCAAACTTTTGCGTCCAAGATTCAAACCTTTGCGTCAAAAATGCAGACTTTTGCGTCAAAGATGCAGACTTTTGTATCAAAGATGCGATTTTTTGCATCTCAAGTTTAAAACATTTATTATTCATTTCCATTTTTAAGTCACCAAACTGGTAAAATGTAGAACTATTATCGCTAATCATAAACATATTTTGTCTCTCTCTCTCTCTCTTTCTCTATTTCTTCGAATTCACCCCAAATCCTCTCAAACTTTGTCATGTAAAATAAATCAAAATCATTTAGTCCCGGACTGTCAATACTGTCAGCTACAGGAGTCGGCAACACAATACTACCACCATCATCAACATCATCCGCATCATCATCATCATCATCGTCGGTGCATCTACTCGGTCTCGCAGGTGCAGTAGCGTCATCGAGTAACGGTGCACCACAGGCATCGCCACAAACACCGACATATGTAAATCTCTAAGATTTGTTAAATGTAAATTTCAAAACTATACCGGAAATTTTTTTTAAAATCAAACATTTTTTTTTGTTGAGTTTTGTTTGACGGATGATTTGAAAATTTTATTGAATTTGTGGACGAGATTTTTTTGGGGAATTTTTTAAAATGAAGTTTTTCATTTTAAAAAATTCCAAATTTTACCAAAAAAAAACAGTTTGTGGCGATCAAAATTGTAAATATTTTTCTTTTCCTCATTTTGGTGAAGGTTCCATACTTCATTGTACCTAAACCGCACCGAATAGAAATCGAAGATGAACAGTGAAGCACCAAAAACTGCTAAAAAACCCTAAAACTATGACAAAATTTAAAACTCCCGAACTATGACGATAAAGATTATTGACACTTAAAAAATATGGATTGGATGGAGCATCAACAGCAGTCAGATATGAAAACTCAAAGTCAGTCTTGTTTGCCTGAATATTTTCGTTGTTTTTTTTCTGAAGTTTTTCTGTGTTTTTCGTTTTGTTTTCCATGTCTGGATGACTTTTTTTGTTGTTGTTTCTAATTTTGCCTTCAAAGTGCTGTTTTTGAACTTTTTGCTTAAAACAATTTTTTGTCCACTTTTTTTTTAAAAAATAATTTTTTTATTTGAACTTAGCTTTTGGAATTTTTTGCATGCATTTTTAACAATTTTTATGATTTTTCTTAAGGGTCGTTTACTTATGACATCCAAGGGGGTGGTGGGGGTGGTGAGGGTCCGCAAGATAAGAACTATCGATTTTCTGGAAATCCATTGTTCTTTTTTGAAAAATGACCATCAATTTCGGACGTCAAAAGTGAACGACTCCTAACCTTAATTTGTTTAAAACTAGCTTATTGTATATAATGAATGGTCTATCAGGTCATACTAGCTTATCAGAAGCTTTTCTAGTGTCAATTTTCAGTTAAATGCTAAAAGCTGAGATGTTGGCACTGGAATTATTGCCTCTGTTGTCCTCATTAAACCAAGATTGTTCATATTTCTTGTAGTAGAGCTTCTAATTGCTGTTGATGAGATGAATATGAGCAATCCTAGTTAAATGAGGCGTTATGGATAGTTACCATAAGATTTCATGATCTGGCATCAGTTTCAATATTACTGAGGCTAGTACTACACGATATAGATTCACCTGGCATGGCACGGACCTCTCTAAAGTAGTTTATATCTAAAACATTCCAGATGAACCTTTATCATAGCCAGAAAAACCAATCATTGACCTGAATTCTTAATATTTTCTAACAACCTTTCTTTTTTCTGCATGAATCAGTAAAAAACCAAAAAAAACGTACGATTTTTACAAAGATTTTATGTTTTTAATTGATGGAATTCAAGTTTTTTGTGTGAAGTCTTGGAAGGTTTTGATAAATTTGGTATTTTATTACAAATAATTCTTTAAGTTCTGCTGGATTCAGTTACTTCTCAGGCTGATTTCATTGATTTTTGTGAAATGTTCACAATTAAACCTAAGCCCGGCAAAGCTACTGAAATAAATCTTTAATAAGCTAATTTTAGTACTCAAGAATGTAGCCAGAAATGATTCAATGAAGAGATCATAAACCCTTAGACCCTTCCCCGGCTTCACTTGCTAAAGTACCTAGACAAATAACCTTTTTTTTATCCAATTCAAGACTTCACAATTAAAACTTGATAAATTTCATATTTTAAACAAATTTGATGTTTATTGTGCTTTATAATCAAAAACTTTACAAAGCAAGATTTTTTTATATATTCAACCTTAACTGTCTTAACCTTAAAAAATCTATAAAAATCTGAATAATAACCATCAACTAATTTAAAATTTAATTTAACATTTTAGACGAAAGAAGAAGTGCATACGATACAAAGAGTCAGCAGAAGACCAGCAACGTGGCGATGGTGATAATCACGGATCAGATGATAATCTCGGCTCGTGTGGATCTGTCGACGAGGCTCAAACACCCGACGACGATACCGAATCATTAAACCAATCAATGTCCTCACCTGGTGGACTTAGTGGTCTCTCTAGTCTTCAATCGCCATCAACATCACTCGCCTCACCAATAAATCTCCTTGCATCACCATCAACGCCGCATGGTATGCATCATCATGAGGAGAATGGACTTGTTGCATCACTGGTTAATCAGTTGTCGAGAAATAAATGGGACTCGACGGTTAGTAAGCCTAAGACGAATGGTATGATGAGCCATGATGATCTCAAGCGGGATCATATGCATAAAAATAATGATGTGCAAATAAAAACAGAACCAATGGATCAGTCAAATAGTCTACAACATCACCTCAATCAGCAGCTGAATCAGCAATTGAATCAACAACTTCATCAGCATTTACATCAGCAGCAGCAACAACAACAGAGACTTGATCCATTCCTGTATGATAAACTTCCAATCATTCGCAATCCTGTCGGTGCTAATCCACGCGACGTTAATAATCCATTAAGTGTCAATCAACTCACAAAACGAGACTTTCAACCGCACCCGACTGGCGGTTACTATACGCATCCATTTCAGAAGCCACTCATGACACATCCACTCGCACATCCTCACCATTTAGCTCAATTTCATGCAGCTAGCTTTGCTAATTTTCAACTTGCAGCTGCGGCTGCTGTACAACAAAATGCAGCTGTTGGGGGAAAGGATGGAGCAACACAAAATGGCGGTCCACATCATAGGGATGATGGAAATGCTATTAGTGTGACGTAGTGAAGGATTTTATTATGGGGAGATGAAGTTGGAGTTCTCTTGGTGTTAATGATATGCTTTGAAGTCAGATTAAGATCTAAGAGTGTTGTTTGGGTGTCTTGGATCTACTAGTTTTGTGTAGCTTCATGATTTCAAGAGAACTTCTGACTTCAGTTGACTTAACTGAGGGATTAGTTTTCAGTAAAGCTAAGCTTCAGTGTGGATGATCGTACGTCTGGCTGATCATGAGTCAAGCTGAGCTTCAGTCTGGTTAAGCGTCAGTCTTGCTGAGCTTCAGTGTAGCTGAGCGTGAGTCGAGCTGAGCTTTAGTCTGGCTAAGCTGTAGTCAGACTGAGCCTCAGTCTTGCTGAGCTTTAGTTTGGCTGATTGTCAGCTAGGCTGAGTTTTAGTATGGCTGAGCGTCAGTCAAGCTGAGCTTCAGTGTAGCTGAGCGTGAGTCGAGCTGAGCTTTAGTCTGGCTAAGCTTCAGTCTGGCTGATCGTTAGATTGGCTGAGCTTTAGTATGGCTGAGCGTGAGTCAAGCTGAGAATCAGTTTGTCTGAGCGTCAGTCAAGCTGAGCGTCAGTTAACCTTTATCCTAGAATGTCAGGTGTTACTAAGATAATTGACGCAAAGTGTTGAGTTTTGGGATCAGAAAATTAAAAAGGGAATTCCTCAGTTAAGTCACTAGCAATAAAATCATTCACTGTGTTATACAATAGACTAGAATTTATTAAATTTAGTATTAATAACTCAAATTCGCAGTGCCAGAAAAATAGTAGGATAACAAAAAAAAACTGAAAATTGTGACATGATGTCTGAAAATGTGACAAAAAAAATGTTAAATTTACCGTAACAAGACTAAAAGTTTAGGCCACAAAACTGAAATTTCATTGAATTTATTTCTGTAATTAAGAACAGAATTTGTTGTGCCAAAAGCAAATTTAAAGATTTTTTCAAAATTGTTAAATGATCAAAATTATAATTTTATATATCTTGGACCCAAAAATCAGGAAGTCACAGAACTGAGACAATTTTTTCTCCTGCTGTGCCAAATTCAACTGAAAAACTACCACAAAAAAAACTACAATTTGACAAAAAAATACCCAATTTTCTTAATATTTAAATTGAAAGTGATAAATACAAAATTTTAGTTAATTAATTCTTCCATTAATTCTTAATTTGAAGATTTTTTTTATATTTTAGAAATTTTTCCTGCTATTTTTAATTTTTTAAATTTCTTTATTTTTTAAGAACTTCTTTTTTAAAAAAATTATTGGCTTCCAATGAATAAAAAGTTTTTAAAAAAATACTTTTTATTCATTTTATAATTTTTTTCTGGCAATATTTTTTGTTTTAATTTTTCAAAAACAAGCGTTTAAAAAAACGAAAATTTATGCTTTATTAAAATTCATGCTTTAGTAAAGGAAGTTTAAACTTCTGAGATGAAAGAAAATTTTATTTAAAATTGAAATGAAAATTTATAAAAAAAAATAGTTCAGGTCTTTAAAAAATGGACTGACAAAATGTGAATATTAAGAACTTAAAGTGAAATTTAAAATATTTGAGAAATGTTGAATTTGTTTGGAATTCTTAAGCTTTTTATAAGAATTGAAACTTTTGAATTTTTTGAACATTATGAATATGTTTTTAACAATTTGACTTTAAAGTTTTCAAAAAATTAAAAAAACAAAAAATTGGAATGAAAAACTTTAAAAATCCAAAAAAATTTAACTTTCTCAAAAACACACCATATTGAAAAACCTGTAAATAGTGTCAAATATAAAAAAAATCAGAAATGTTTATTATTATTATAGTTTAAGTTTATAATTTTAAGTAAAAAAAGTAAATAAAATCACAAAAAACGCCAATAAAGAACTGTAATTGAGAAAAAAATTGACGAGATTTTTATGAAAAAAAAAATTGTAAATAAGAAAAATGTGAAAAAGATTTTTAAGAATTTTGAGAGTTGCCAATTAAAAATCACGAAGTCAAAATCCACGTGGCAAATTAAAAAAACTATCATAAAAATCAGGAAAACTTTAGTGGCCAAAAAAAACTCAACTCAATAATTGAAAAAACTTAAAAAAAAGTTAAAAAAGTATTCAAATGAGAATATGAAACATTTGCCAAATTTATATAAGAAAAAAAAACTTAGCGATGAAAAAAAAAATAAGGAAAATTTTGTGTAAAATGAAGGACTGGAACGTTTAGCAACAAAATATCACATTGCATTGATCATCATAAATGAAGAAAAATTTAATTTAATTAAAGAAAAATTCATGAGAGTCGAAAAAGATCTCAAAAACATTAATTTTTGTATGTAAATTTAAATGAAATTTTTAAAGTGTTTTGAAAGTGAAATTTTTTAAATTTCATAAATTTTTGCAATTTTTTTTTCAATTTTTGAAATTTTAAAGAATTTTAAAAAAAATTCAAAAATAATGAAATAAAAAATTTCTTTTTCAAAATAATTTAAAAATTTCCAATCCAGTAAAGAAAAAATCTATAAATGTAAGGAAAGATTTCCATAAATCAGCGTAGGAAAGAAGTTAAAAAAAGTGAAAAAATTCCCGCATGGAAGTCCAAAAAGTTAAAAAAAAAATAAGAAAAGATAAAAAATCAGTAAAAATCCATTTAGCGTAAACATATAATTGTGAAAATATTATAAATATAATAAATATAAATAAAGTGAAGGAAAATTCTGTAAATTAAGTTGAAAAAAAAAATGTGAAAAAATTTACACAGAAAATCCACACGTTTATCGAGCTTATACAAAAAATGAATAAAAAATTTATTATATTAAATGAAAAAATTTAAAAAAAAATTCTTTTATTTTATTTTCCATGGGAAAATTTATCAGAAAAAAAAGCTATTTTGAGATAGAAACAAAAAATTTGGATTAGGTGGAAATATTTTGTATTTGAAACGATTGAAACTGTTTTGTATTGGAAAAGTTCTTGACTATTTTCTATTGGATCGAAGTTGAGGATGGAAATTCTATTGAAATTTTGAAACATAACCTGAAAAAATTTATTGAAATTTTGACTTTTTTGAAACACAACCTTAAAAAATTCATGAAAATTTTGACTTTTTTGAAACATAACCTCAAAAAATTCATGAAAATTCCGACTTTTTTGAAACACAACCTTAAAAAATTCATGAAAACTCTGACTTTTTTGAAACATAACCTCAAAAATTTCATTAAAACTCCGACTTTTTTGAAACATAACCTGAAAAAATTCATTAAAATTCTGACTTTTTTGGAACATAACCTCAAAAATTTCAAAGAATTTTCAGCCTTAACACAAAAAATGATTGTAAGTAACGAAATAAAAAAAACGTGGAACGAGGTGAAACTATAATTCGAGTTAATCAACAATTCGAGACCTTGTAAGAATTTCTAGCCAAATATCACTAGTGCTACCTTCCAATTTGAATGTAAGGAAGCTAAAGATGAAAATAAAATGATAAAAAAATTTGTTAGCCATGAAATGAAATGAGAAAATTTTGTATAAATTTTTTTTTGAAAAAAAATCCCAGCGATAAAATGTGAACAAAAAAATGTCTATTTATACGTGAAAAATGAAGAAAAAATCGAAGAACCATAAAAATAAAAATTGAAAAAAATTAAATATTTAAAAAAAATTAAAATAGTTTTTGGATTTTTGATGTTGCAACATTTTCTTTTATTTTCATCTTTATTTTTTTAATATAAGTTGATTATTTTTGGGTGGTTCGTTTTGAAAGTTTCGGGGGTTGAAAACATTTTTTACAGGTTTCTGGTAAGCTTTGGTGTTTCGGTCGGGTTTATTAGGATACACAGGTTCAAAGACACTGTGGACTCACCTCATCATGCACCCCAATACCTCCTCACATCCCAAAAACTCAACAAAATATACAAAATTTACAAGAAACTTGATTGCCCGGCAAGCACGTCTTCAATTGTGTGTTGTAAATGTACTTCTGTGGACAGCTCAAAACCTTTTGTTTTCCAACAACGCACTGAATGTATTCGAAGCAGTTATTTGGATTAGGAATCTGATTGAAGATGACTCCTTTGCATAGATCTTCTGGAAGCTGATCAGCAATTGTTGTTGTTTGTTGCTCAGTTGTTGTGGGTTGTTCTTCACTTACGGATCCTTCAGTTGTAGTGGGCTGTTCTTCAGTGACGGATCCTTCAGTTGTTGTGGGCTGTTCTTCAGTGACGGAACCTTCAGTTGTTGTGGACTGTTCTTCAGTTACAGATCCTTCAGTTGTTGTGGGTTCTTGTTCAGTGAGGGAACCTTCAGTTGTTGTGGGCTGTTCTTCAGTTACGGATCCTTCAGTTGTAGTGGGCTGTTCTTCAGTGACGGATCCTTCAGTTGTTGTGGGCTGTTCTTCAGTGACGGAACCTTCAGTTGTTGTGGACTGTTCTTCAGTTACAGATCCTTCAGTTGTTGTGGGCTGTTCTTCAGTGACGGAACCTTCAGTTGTTGTGGGCTGTTCCTCAGTTACGGAACCTTCAGTTGTTGTGGGCTGTTCCTCAGTTACGGAACCTTCAGCTGTTGTGGTCTGTTCTTCAGTGACGGATCCTTCAGTTGTTGTGGATTGTTCCTCAGTTACAGATCCTTCAGTTGTTGTGGGTTCTTGTTCAGTGACGGAACCTTCAGTTGTTGTGGGCTGTTCTTCAGTTACGGAACCTTCAGTTGTTGTGGGTTGTTCCTCAGTGATGGATCCTTCAGTTGTTGTGGATTGTTCCTCAGTTACAGATACTTCAGTTGTTGTGGGTTCTTGTTCAGTGACGGACCCATCAGTTGTTGCGGGCTGTTCCTCAGTTACAGATCCTTCAGTTGTTGTTGGTTGGTCTTCAGTGACGGAACCTTCAGTTGTTGTGGGTTGTTCCTCAGGAGTAGTCGTTGTTGGTACTTCAGTTGTTGTAGTTGTTGTGGTTTTGGGAGGTTTGGTCGTTTTTGTAGGTTTTGGAGCTTTGGTTGTAGTCGTCTTCTTTGGTTTAGATTCCTTTGATTCCTTCGACTCTTTAGATTCTTTTGACTCTTTATATTCCTTTGACTCCTTTGATTGCTTCTTTTCCTTACTTTCGTCTTCCTCTAATGAGTTCTTCCTTAAATGTCTTCTTGAACGCAGACGACCCAATCCATGAAGCTCAATTTCAAGTGATTTTGAATTGTTATCTAAACTCTCAATTGAGTCTTCTTCTACACTAACTGATCGAGACCATGCCAAAGCACAGAAAGATGCAAGCAGCATGAATGCCAATGTAAACTTCATCTTAGGATATGATTTTGAAATGTTGAAGTAAGTTTTGATTATTTATTTGATTTGATTTGATTTGATGATTTTTAATGATCTTTGTGGATGTTCACTCAAATCTAGACTGTTAATCTTGGCAATCTTCCATCATCTTAAATACTCAAGTTATCCAACAGTTCATCAAACTATGCCTTATCAAGTTATCAACAGACAAAACAAAAATTTTCCAAGATTTTAGATAACAGCGCAAAAATTTACGTGAGATAAACTTTTTTGAGAATCTCGTCAGCTGCTTTTGCCTTCTGATGAAAAACACGCACGACATTTGTTGATAATGTGATTAAAAGTTTTTTTATTGTGGCAATAATTTGTTCTGGATTTACTGAGAAAATATGTTTAAATGTGAGTAATTGCTGGAAAAGTTTACATAAATGGAATAAATCTTAAAATAAATAAAAATGAGGATTTATGGAGTTTATTTGAGTGACTCAGTGAAGTATCAGATGGTTTTTGTTTTGACTAATGGTATGGTCAAGGTCAGGTATAGGGAGGTTCAAAAAAAATTCTGATTGGTCAATCTCTGAAATCTTTAGTGTTTTAGTCTATACAACATAAATAGAAGCTTTCAGACTCATTTGCTGGAAATATATGGAGGATATTGAGGACATAACATAGCCAATTCAGGTCTTTACTCACGACAAGAATAGAACTTTGATTTAGGTGTGACTATGACTTTGTCTACAACTGTTGAACGGGAGGCGGAACAACAGAACAAGAAGCTGCAGGAAATAGCAGCTTTGGCCCAGAATCGAGTGCGATTCAAATGCTTTGTGGACGCCCTACGCTTCATAGTGGAGCAATAGGAACCCATCATCATGACTTTGTCTAGAGGCTGCGTCATTGAATTCCCTACACATTCTACTTTAATAAACCCCATCAGAACCTAACCTACTCTACGGGAGCGTAGCCAGGAGCGTCTTGTCCCCCTCTTAAGTGTTTTATGCCTTGATTTTGATGCGGTTTAAAACGTTTAAGGGGGGACAAGACCCTCCTGGCTACGTGCCTGCTACTCTATAATGTAACCACACAACAATTTCATCCCCTTCCAACTTCCCTGACGCCCTTTCAGTTTATCAACATTTTTTGCATTTTTTTTTATCAACAAGAATTTTGTGGTCTTAATTCCTTAATTTCAATCAATTTTTCACCGTTAAGATAAGGCTGACAAAAACTCGATTAGATGCCCAACCCAAAACAAACATAAATATTATTGATAACATGAAATTAGTCGCTTTCTGAATTTTGAGGTGGTCTGAGGTTGGTCGAATAGTTTTTTGTTGTGGAATCTTCAAGATCATAAAAGCACAAAGGAAGAGGAGACAATCCTCAAGTGCTAATTGACACAATAACCAGCATAAAAGAATTCAAATTGTAATTAACAAGAATATTTTTTTCATATTATCAAGTCCGATAAACTCACATTTTATCAACATTTGCTTCTTTTTATTTAGTTCCTATCAATAATTGATAAGAATTGGCGATAAAAATTGAAAATATTGACAGTGTCACTTTTAAATGTGCAGTGTGTGGACCAAATTGAGTTAATTGTAAGACATAATTTTAAATAATTGCAAGCATTCGACATCTATTGTGTACTTGACATCATCTTTAATGATTCTGGGTCAGACTGAGACTGGTTGGGGGTCTTGTTGCTAGGATTGGTTTTTAGGGCTCTTGATTTGGTCAAACTTTGGTTACTGTTCATTATCCAGTTTGTCATTTTTGATTTTAAGTAGGTTAATCATTGTGGCTTTAAAAATCAGTCTCTTAAGTGTAGAACCAACTTTTCATGAAGATGTTGAACATTTTGGAACCGATTGAACCCCTAGATGGGGTTAGTTCATGATTTTATCCGAAAATGAGTCTTTAATAGCAAAAATTGTGTTAAAAACTAGTTTTATGATCATAAATGTTGATTATCTCAGACAAATTTGTCTTTAATTTGATAAAGTAAGGCAGCAAGCGCGTAGCCAGGGGGACAAATCCCCCTTCGTCTTGAGAAAACTCATCATTTTGCTAGAGTTTGTATGAAAAACTCGAAGAAATTACCCCCCCCCCCCCCCCCCTCCCTAAAAGTTTTCCATACAAAAAAAAAATTTGTCCCCTCTTCAAATTCCTGGCCACGCCCCTGTAAGGCACTAAAGGTCATTAAATCTATAAGAATTTTCCATTTGACCCATTTAACTCCCAACCACATTCTGACATAATCCACAATAAAAAGTAATTCTTCATGACAATTTCTATTTTTACAGTATCAAAGTTGCTGTGTACAAACGCATAAAAATTTATCAGGAATTATAAAAAAATAATTCTTATCAACAGCAAAAAAAACGTACACAAACCATTTGCGAATTGAACTAAACGACGAGGCAGAAATGCAATGCACAATAAATTTTATTGGAAATCCTCTAAAACTTTATTCACCTGGTGAGACAGTGGAAATTATAGTGGAACTTAATGTGACTGAAGGTTATCATGTTGATGGTGAGTATTGTGCTGTTTTCTGTTTTGGTGGGTATTGGGAATGGATTTGATTTAAGTATCTGATTAAGTTGAGACATCCAATATCTCGAGAGTTGTTCGTAAGGCTCCTTTAAGTCTATTGTTGAGTCTTCGGCACTTAAAATGGCTGAATAGCTTACTTAGACATTAAACTTAGTCACAGCATATGTCAAAATATAATCAATTCTTGATCTGAGATTCGTAACCAGTCGCAAGCTTCTAGCAATCTGCTCTAGGTTTATCAGACTCAAATTCATAATTTTAAAACAGTAATTGCTAACCCATGTGCTGCGGTACAAAAGCTGTTTGCGAAAAAAATCGAGAAACCCCACGAACCATAAGCCATGTGCAGTTTTTGTAATGAGTCACCACCAAACTGTGCCATTGCACAAATAAGGTTGACCACCACTGTTTTAAACAAAACCTCCATTCCAGAAATCTACCTTAAAATCTTCGGACAAGCCTGCTGTCATTTTCTCTCTCGAAACGATGAGAAGACCCTCACCGGTTGCGTCACATACATCGACAAGAAAATTTCGCTCTTAAATTTAACCGAAATTCAAGCCGGTCTGAATACATTCGAAGCAAACTTCCAAATTCCATTGTACATCCCTAGCTCGATGGAATCTATCAATGGATACTATAGGAAAGCAACTGGATCAATAAAGTATAAAGTTGAAGTTCATGTTGACAGCAATTGGAAGCCAAATATGAAATTTGAGAGTCCATTTACAATTTTATCGCCAACGGATCTCAATGAGTTATCACAAGTCATCAATGTTCCGCTGATTCATGAAGCTTTTAAGAATTTTACACTTGATTTCTCAACGAAGGAGCTTTATATGTCTGCATCAATACCTAGAAGGGGATATGCACCTGGTGATAAAATATTTGTGACTATAAATGTTCACAATTTGACTAGGACGAAGGTAAAGAGCATTCGAGTGTCCCTGAATAAAATTATCGTGCTGACAAGGTAAACTTATTTTAAAAATTGGAATTTAAGCTTAAATTTGATTCATTTCAGCCAAAAACCACTCGTTGAAGTCGTCAGAATAAAAATTGTTGAATCCCTCGAATATTGTGATAAAGTTAAACCTCAAGCACACCGAATTTTCACAAAAAACATCCGAGTGCCAGCTGTGGAACCGAATATTGATAACTGTGAAGTTATTAAAGTTGCCTACGAGCTTTGTGTGAAAGCTAAATTCAGTGGAATTCATAGAAGTGTTTTGCTTAATTTGCCAATCCTTATTGGAACAACGAGGTTGAGGGATGAGGTTGCCATGAGAAAATACAGTTATAGCAGTTTTGAGACAGACATTTAAAGTGCTTTATGTATTGAATTATTGATAAAACAAATAAATAATTAATCTAGTGTGGTAAAAAAAGGATTTTCATGTTTTAATTTAAATTTTGAATTCCAATGAATTGGATATGACAATGTAAGTTTGTGTGAATCAAATTTTCACCACAGCCTCTAACCTCCTCTAGCGCCATCTAGAAGTCAGTATTGTTAAGTTTCTTGCGAATTGTAAGCTTTTGCTAGAATTATTCGAATTTAAAGTCCATTTTAACAGCTATTTTTGGAAACCGGATAAAGCTGGGTACATGGCTAGTATTTCAATTCCAAATAATCCTTAAAATTTAGAGAATATTGATGATTTAACCTCAAAATTTGGATGATTTTGACAATTTAACCTCAAAATTTGGATGATATTAAAACCTTAACCATAAAATTTGGATAATTTTTACAACTTAACCTCAAAATTTGGATGACTTTGAGAACATAACCTCAAATTTTGAATGATTTTGACAACTTAACCTCAAAATTTGGAAGATTTTGACAACATAACCTCAAATCGTAAATGATTTTGAAAACTTAACCTAAAAATTTGGATAATTTTGACAACTTAGCATCAAATTTTGAATGATTTTGACAACTTAACCTAAAAATTTGGATGATTTTGACAACATAACCTCAAATCGTGAATGATTTTGAAAACTTAACTTCAAATTTGGATGATTTTGACAACTACACCTCAAAATTTGGAAGATTTTGACAACATGACCTCAAAATTTGGATAATTTTGACAACTTAACCTCAAAATTTGGATAATTTTGACAACTTAGCCTCAAATTTTGAATGATTTTGACAACTTAACCTTAAAATTTGGATGATTTTGACAACATAACCTCAAATCGTGAATGATTTTGACAACTTAACCTCAAAATGTTGATAATATTGATAATCTAACCTCAAAAAATTAAAAAAAATAGTCAACCATTCCTCAAATTTCTCAAAAATAACTTAATTAAAAATCTCATTTAACCTCAAAAACGCACCTTAACCTCCAAAACCTCCATCTCCACATCAAAATTCTCCGTCACTTCCTCACCCAGCAACTACAATTCGTGCTAATTAATTCAACACTCTTCTATTCCATAATTTTCTCGCCTCCAACAAAGTCCAACATTAATAAATTAGATTAGAAAATGTCGCAAAAATGTTCGACTCTTGTTAACTTCGAACATAATTAAAGCTCCTCTCGTGCTAAGACATTGAAACTTTTTTTGGACAAATTCGAAGGCGGGCTGTGATGAAGATTAAGACGATATTATTTGTCGCTGTCATTTGGAGTTAATTATAAGTTAATTAGATGCGATAAGTTGATAAACATCGAAAATATAGACACAGTTTCTAAGGAATAATATTGAGACGAGCTTGGTGATGTTCGTGGGATTACTTTTGAGTTTTTGTTTACCTTTTCAGCCCACTGATGTCGCAAAAGCTAACAAATGAATAAAATAATTAGTTTTCTTATGGCTTCTGAGAATCGTTTTGTATGCTACAATAAGAGAATTAAGTGAATGAGACACGAAAATAGAACAATGGAAGCAAATTAGGTAAAATATTGAAAACTAAGGCTTTATTTATAGATTTGAGATATTTATAGAATAATTTCTGATGTCTTTCAGCTTTAAAAAGCTTAAATAGGGATTTTTTGAGATGTGCTACATATTTTGGGAAGACAGTAAACTGTTTCCCAGAATATGATGCACAGCATAAAATATATGACCAGTTTAATTGACATCCACAAAGTCTCACAGTCTTCTAAACGAATAGACAGGTAGAAAAAGTCTTGTGGATCAATTCCACATCCAAACTCATTCTAACATCCCACAGCACTCCAAAAATATAATTATCATTTCCACTCATCTCAGTTCCTTTACATCCATCCATCCAACCTTCACTCTCGAGAAAAAATTATCTTTCCCTCACAATTTCAATTAGATTTTCCTCGTCCAAGCCAATTTTCCATCATTAATTGACCACACCGGAACGGAGGGAAGTGACACGAAAAAAAATTGACTCTGACATTTTTCCATCCGTCCGCTCGTTCCCTCATGAAAATTGTAATAGCACAAAGATGCTCGCTATAATTTTTCATTCCCTCTTGAAAAAAAAAATTTATGTGAAAGACGCACAGACGACCATGACGATGCTGCAATGTCTCTTTGGACTCATAATTTAATTTTTTATGAAGTGTCACAATTTTGTGCTTCATATTTGATGTTTAAATTTCGTGTCAGCTTAAAGGGAATTCATTAATGTAATAATTTAGGGGATTTTTAATGTAATTTGATGATGAAAAAGGACTTGTGGATTGAATTAAGTGAGTATTTGAAGGGATATGGTTATTTTTGAAGGGATCCTTTCTATTGTCTGTCTGTCCATCTGTTTGTTTGGCTGTCTGGCTGAATGACTAATCATCAATATGCTTGACAACAGTATGATAAAAAGTAGTTTTGAAGTTAAGCATGCGTCATATTTAGTAGGACACTTTAAACTAGTTTTCTAAATATGACGCATGTTTTGAGTTTTTCAGTTTTTTATGATATTTTTGACACAACAAAAGCAAATAGACATTATGGGTGGCTGCCCACTACACCCAAGTCAATCCCCCTCGAACATAAATAACAATTTATTCCAATAAATTTATGTACATTCCTAATAAATTGACAATTTGGTATCTTTTCAATCACTGCTTCCCATCTTCGTCGTCTGCCAAGCACCTCAATGATTCATTAAATACCTTATACAGTTTGATTGATTTCACATCAATTGTCATCGTCATGCACGAGTAGCGAGACATACACATTGAGGCTCAATCTTACATTGAAAATTTGATTTTCTAAATGAGCTTTTCATTCTCTACGAGTTCACATTCATCACCGGTAAGGAGGGATAAAAAATTCAATTTCATTAATTTTATTCACGACAAAAAAAATTTATGGCAACAAAGAAATCTTTTTTTCTTTTCACATTTATTCGCACTTCTTTTAAGGTACAGCAGTCGTCTGCTGATTCTCGCTTCCGTATCACATTCAAAAATACATTACTAATATTTTTATTATTTTTATTATTATATTTATCATGTTTGTTGTACTGTATACAAGGGAGAATAAACTCACAAATCAACACGCGACAATATGAGAATGGTAAATATTGCCTTAGGAGATGAAAAAAAATTTTGTGGAAAAGTTTGAAGTGTAAGTGATGAAAAATTGAAGTTAGCGCTGAATTGTGAGGTTATGAGGCATACTAGTAGGCTTAATCATAGTTTACAAGCTAGTTCGATTCGATATTCAATCAACCAGCATGAAAATAAAAAAATATTGTGCATCATATTCAGGGAACCAGTTTAAAGTCTTCCTCAAAAATAGCGCACGTTGCATGAAACATAAAATTTCAGCTGAAAATCCTCATTCTTCTTGCTTCATCTCTACCCCAACTCCCAAAGTGCTCACAGCATCCAAAAATCACACCTAAACCGAAAAGCTGCGACATTGCGAATGCGATATCACGTTTCCGTCATAAAAAAGCTAATTTATTGATTGTTTTGTTAATGCTATAGCACATTTTTTACAATATACAATGTTTTACTGCCAGAAATATGATTTTTGGTGTTTGCATAGAGTTAGATATGGAAATGAAAGTTATGAGGTTGCAAGGGTGCTGTGGATTTAAAGGTATGAATCTTTGATGTGTTAAAATTGTAAAATGTGAGAATTTCTTGCAAAAATTACATAAAAGTAGACAATTTAGGGTCGAACAACCTTTCCCAGACACATTAGAATAAAAAAAGTTGTTACCAGAAATAAAAAAAAATGACAATAAGCTCCAATTAATAAGCTTTGACGACAAAAGACGGTCACTATAGGGACACCTTAACGACAAAATTGGATTCTACATTTTTTTCGACATTGAAATGGACTTTCGGCCTCGAAGGATACTAAGCTTCAATAAATATTGAAAATTATTTTCACATTGTCAACAATTTTGTTCGTTGTCTGGGTTCTGTGAATTTTTCACTAAGAAATAAACATTTAGCAAGAAGTAAGTTGAAGATTTTGAAGCTGATTAAATTGTAAAGGAGCATTAAGTCGTTGCTTTAAACATAAGTCGTCGCTTCAATTGGAAGTCGTCGCTTTAATTGTAAGTCATCGCTTTAATTGTAAGTCGTCGCTTCAATTGTAAGTCGTCGCTTTAATTCGAATCTTCGCTTCATATCTGAATCTTCGCTTTAAAGCAATACATCCAATCTAAGTCGTAGTTTTATGGCATTGCTTTAAATGTAAGTCGCCGCTTCGATCGTAAGTCGTCGCTTCTTTTGTAAGGCGTTGCTTCATATCTGAATCTTCGCTTTAAAGCACATCATAAAATCTAAGTCGCAGTTTTAAAGCATTGCTTTAAATTTAAGTCAGCGCTTCAAAACATTGTTTTTAATTTAAATCCTCGCTTTAAAGCATTGCTAAAATCTAAATCGTGGGTTTAAAGCGTTGCCAAATTTGTGCAATAAAGCTTTTAGTCAAAATGACCAATCACTAACAACCCACTTCCAACATCCATCAAAAATTCACAGCCATAAATTTCCATCGAAGCAATAAGGAAGCTTTTAATGGCTTCAAACAAAGCACAAAAAAATAAGAGAAAAATCATAAAAATTCATTGAAATTGGCAATTACCATAATTTATTATTATTTAACGTTCTTTGTCGCTTTTTTTTTTGTTCGCGTCGCTTTTTTTTGTGAGCTTCGTGTAAACACAGCAAAAATGAGACAATTTTTATGTAAAATTAATAATAAATTGTATCAACAGTCAATGTTTATGTTCGATATGATGTTGAAAATATGAAAATTTATATTTTTTGGTGTTTATAGAATATTTTGGTGACCAAACCATGTTCAGCTAATCAATTTTGACCCCTTACCTACATCCAATGCTCTAATTATTCAAGTGTCAAATCCCTTTCATCACAGTTCATTCCTAATGCATCTTAATTGAAGTATATATTGAGCAATCACAATGCAACGTATCAGTTTCTATAAGAAACTTATCTCCTGCTTTTCTTGTTACTTTATGTTATGGAATCACATGTATATATCTTGACAGCATAGCTACATAGCACAAAAACGATTATGGAATCAACAGAAGAAAATCATAACATTTCAGATTGTTTTAGAGAAAATTGTGATAAAAGGAACATACAAGTAAGGAAAGTTTTCAGTTGTTGAAGACTAAGGCGCATTTTTAAGTTAAAATTGGTGATCTTGCAATTGAGTCAAATCACACGACCTAAGTACCCTTAAAACTATAACTTACCATAACCGTAGACAACATACGACTATTGTGCACCACTCATCCATCTATTCCATAAATTCAGTTCACATCAGCAAAAATGGGATGAATCTTAAAACATAAATGACATATAAATGTTGAGCATGTGAACATCGATTACAGAATGTGCCATTTATCGTTAGAAAATTTATTCATTCGCTTTCGATACTGCAATTGAAATGTAACTAAAGTTTCAGTTCTGCAATTTCATTCAAGATAAGATAAATTGTGTATGGGTTGGCGTGGTTTGAGTGAATGAGGGGGTTGGGGTTCAGTTTTATATTCAAATAATCGAAAAGTATGAAATAATTTTTGGGGGATTGATGTGGTTAAGGTAGATGAAGTTTTGGAGACCTTTAGGGGTTCAAAGAGTCAGAATTTAGGTTCAAAGCTTGGTTCAGTGAACGACTCTCAATTGCTTAAGTACAAAGAGGTTCAAAATGGTTCACGGCGTGCTATTTTGATACAATTGTGTCAATAAATCAATCTATCGACTTCATAGAACCCCCAAAAGCTAACAAAAAACACAAAACCAATTTCAAATGATAAGAAAAAATTTACCGAGAATGTGGAACAACGACAATCGCAATGCATTAAACTGTTACTGATAATAGATGGAAGTGCATTATCATTTTACATTACAAATGTGAATACTAAAGTTTCTATCTCTTCTTCGTGTTCCACATCATTTTTCTTTGCAGAAAATTTCGACATTTAAGACAATTTCAAATGAAGAAGTTTTGTGTGAGAACGTTTAGTATAAATTATTTAGATGAGCTGAGATAAGTGAAATGGAAATCATTTTTGTAAAAGATTTTTCTTTTGAAGAAATTTGAATCTTTTTCGTTGTGCTATTTTGAAAGATTTTTAAGCTTTAATTCCAGTTTAATGAGCTTTTGTGCAAGATTGTAGAGTTTTACTGCCAGATTATTCAGCTTTGTGCCAAGTTATTGAGCTTTTGTGCCAGATTATTGAGCTTTTGTGCCAGATTATTAAGCTTTCATGTCAAATTTTTAAGCTTAATGCCAGATGAACAATAATTTTGCCAGATTAATCGGCTTTTGTGCCAGATTATTAAATATCTGAACCAAATTATTCAGCTTTATGCCAGATTATTGAGCTTTTGTGCCAGATTATTACGCTTTCATGTCAAATTTTTAAGCTTAATGCCAGATGAACAATAATTTTGCCCGATTAATCGGCTTTTGTGCCAGATTATTAAATATCTGAACCAAATTATTCAGCTTTATGCCAGATTATTGAGCTTTTGTGCCAGATTATTACGCTTTCATGTCAAATTTTTAAGCTTAATGCCAGATGAACAATAATTTTGCCCGATTAATCGGCTTTTGTGCCAGATTATTAAATATCTGAACCAAATTATTCAGCTTTATGCCAGATTATTGAGCTTTTGTGCCAGATTATTACGCTTTCATGTCAAATTTTTAAGCTTAAATGTCAGATGCACAAGCTTTTGTACCAGATTAGTGAAATTTTGTTTCATCTTATTGACCCTTTCTGCCAGATTATTGAGCTTTTGTGCCAGATCATTGAGCTTTTGTGCCAGATTATTAAGCTTTTCTGCCAGATTATTGAGCTTTTGTTCCATCTTATTGACCCTTCCTGCCAGATTATTAAGGTTTCATGCCAGATTACTGAGCTTTAATGCCAGATAGTTAAGAAGCCAGATAGTTGCGCTTTTATGCTTTATTTTTCAGTTTGAATAACAATCATGCAAGAAAATGCAAAATAATCAATGAAATCACGTTTAAGTAGATCCACAAAATCATAAATACTTCTATTACGCAAAGTAACCTACATTCACATTAAACAATAGATTTTTCATCAACCAAATTTCCTCAGAATTCACTCAACATCCCAAAATAATCGCATTAAACAATGTATAGCTCTCCTCAAAAATTATTCAGCGTTAAGCCTTTGCAACTGTTTATTTCATTTGTATTGGTATTTACAGAAGGATTCGAATTCCTATTTGATTTATCAAGCTGCAGATTCAAAAATGGAGAAAATTCACCTAAAAAGCTTTCAATTATTCTCTCGAATCAGTATTTTAATTGTAATAGAAATCTGATGTAAAAGCATTCCACTTCATCTACGTCAATGCATTTGCAAACACGATGAAAATATTTTGTTGCATCAGCACTGATAATGTATTGGAAATTACACCAATTCAGTGCAAAATGGTAAGCAGAATACAAATGGTAAACAGAATTGAGCTTTTGTGATGATGAGATGAGTAAACAAGATAATTTGAAATAGAAACTATAAACATGTCTTGCAATGGCATCGATGTTCGTACACATATTTACAAATTGAGATGGGAATGTTCGATAAATGGAAAATTCGGATCATACATTGTGTAGGATGTTTTAATGTTATTCACATTCATTAGAAAAACAGAAAATGTTGATGGATCCTGAAAGGACTTTAATGGCTGAATGCTAGAAGGTTTATTTTAGGCGTTTTGATTTGATTCTGGAATTTTTATCTGGAAGTTGAGGCAGCACTTTATTTTTGAAGTGTTGCTTTAGAAATGAGGCGTTACTTGAATTTTGAGGCGTCGCTTTATTTTTGAAATTTTTGTCCCAAAATGTTAATGCGGATTTTATATTGGTGAAGCTCCATGTTTACTGATTCGAAACATTCTAAGGTATCATAAGGAAATGAAGATGTTGATTTTGCTCTTTTACTTTACTTTCATAGAGAAGCTTTGTAAGTTCTTCCAGGAATAAGTACAAAGAGAATTCTTTATTTCCTTTACATAAAGTCGATCTATTTTTATTTCATTGAGCTGATGTTCATCGTGAAAAATAAATTGATAGCTGGATTTGAATACAAACAAAAGAATAGAGCTTCTATGAAAAATGCGCTTCCTACCTCGCACCCAGAAATTTTCAAACTTATTTCCTCACTTCTTTCCACTTACAATAGCACATAAAATAAGAAAGAAAAGTACTCGACAGACTTTTACTTCCACTATTTTTCCTTCATAAAATTTATATACATAAACTGTTTAATGTGAGCTACTACAAAAGTCCACAACAGCACAACCAGCAGCTAAAAATGGAATGTCCAGTTTGTGTGTATAAACATTTTATGTGCTGATGAAATGCTTCTGCATGAAAATTGTGTTGTAATAAAATGAAAATGAAAAAATTATTCAGTTTAGTTTCAAGAATACTTAATGCATTCATATGTGTGTACGGGTGCCATAATATGAAAGATGAGAAAATGAATGAAATGCTTTTGTATGATCAAAAAGTGGAGAGTGCAAGGGGTGAGCTCTGTTTTGTTCATAGAATTTAAGGTTGGTTTGATATTTTTGAGGTTATGATGGAAAATTTTGAGGTTATTATGTAGAATTTGGAGGTTAAGTTACAGAATTTTGAAACTACCTTGTAGAATTTGGAGGTTAAGTTGCTAAATTTTTAGGTTATGGTGCGTAATTTTGAGGTTAAGTTGAAAAATTTGGAGGTTATGTAATGAAAATGTTCAAGTTATTTTTCCACTTTTAAGAAAATAATATTCCGTATAAGAAAAAAAGAACTCAAGTTACAAAAATAAACAACTTTTAATAAACAAAATAAAGCTTTTTAGTCCAATTTTTTGTGCAGCACAAAAAAAATAATACTCGAGAATTTTTTTTGCTCCACTTTTATTATTTTTCATGAACTCACAATGAAGATTTGTGTGAAAAAGATTTTATGTTTGCAGTTCATGAAAGAAGTGAGGGAAAAAAAGAGAGAGCAATGGTGAAAATATATAATCAAGTTAAGTAAAAGTGACAAGTTTTTGTGATATTGTCTCATGTTGCATTATATTCTTTAATATTTTCTGGGTCAGTGAAGATGTAACCTTAAAATTTAATGTCATGTAGTTAAAATTCAGCAAAATGACATTAAATTTGGTTACTTAACCTCACAATTTTAAAAATATGCAAAATAAACTCAAAATATTAAGACATAACCTAAAAAATTGACAACATAACCTCAACATTTGGCAACATAACATCAAAATTTGGCAACATAACCTCAAAATTTGGCAACATTACCTCAAAATTTTTCAACATAAGCTCAAAAGTAGGCAACATAACCTCAACATTTGGCAACATAACATCAAAATTTGGCAACATAACCTCAAAATTTAGCAGAAAACAACTTCAAAATTAGGCAACATAACCTCAAAATTTGGTAACAAAACTTTAAAATTGACAAAACCATAACAAAATTTGGAAACATAACCTAAAAATTTGGCAACATAACCTCGAAATTTTATCAAAATACCTTCAAAATTTCTCTAAACTAATCTCTAAAATCACTTTTAAAGCCATTCATTCAATTTTCTTGCATTTAATATCCATTTTGTCACTGTCACTCATCTGCATGCAGCCATATCACTTCATACAATAACACCGTAAAATGTCCCATAATTCTTCATCATTCTAAGTCCTCACATGCATATCGGCTATGACTTTTTTTCTGCTATTAATTTCTTATAATCCTCTCGTTCATTTTTAAAAGCTTTTTTTACTCTTCCTCTATTATATGAAATTCTTGTTTATGCATGAGCATATGAGTGTGCCGTTCATGCATGTTGGAGGAGCAGTGGGTGAGTAAACAATATGTTCTTGTGAGAAAAGTATCAGAATTTTTTAACTCATTTTTTTAAATAAACCAGATTCTGAACGGACTTTTATCAGATTTTGAGCGGACTTTTACTAGATTCCGGGCGGACTTTGAATTTTGACAGGGTTCAGTTTCTTGATTATATTTTGAGGCTGGGTTTTATGCGACCTACTGTAAACCTAGATTGTTCATTAGCTATATTCAAGAGCCTGGCTTTATTATTACCGAGAAATATGAAATAACATAAACAAATAAAATCTCATTTCCCAACACAGCACAAAAGCCAACAAAAACGAGAAAAACATCTCCATATACCCAAAGCAACAATATCAGCAGCAAAAAGTGCTTAGAGTTGCATGAATTATGGATTATGGGAGCAATGTCAGCTAGAAAAAAAATATTTCTCTTCAGGCTTCCTCCATTATTGCCAGTAAAACAAAGAGGAGTCTCGACAATCAATTGATTAAGGACTTTTACCCTTTAGCCATAAGTGCTTCCGTCTCTTGTTTAACAGAATAGCTTTGTTGACTCGTAATGGATGCTTTGAAAATGGAGGGGGTTGGTATGGTGTTATGGATAGACTTTAAGGTTAAGTTGCTGAATTTCGAGGTTATTTTGCTGAATTTTGAGATTATGTTGCTGAAATTTGAGGTTAAGTTGCTGAATTTCGAGGTTATTTTGCTGAATTTTGAGTTTATTTTGCTGAATTTTGAGGTTATGTTGCTGAATTTTGAGGTTATTTCGCTGAAATTTGAGGTTATGTTGCTGAATTTTGAAGTTATGTTGGTGAATTTTGAGGTTATTTCGCTGAAATTTGAGGTTATGTTGCTGAATTTTGAGGTTATGTTGTTAAATTTTGAGGTTAAGTTGCTGAATTTCACAATTTTTAATTTTGAGGTTATGTTGTTGAATTTACAGGTTCAAATGCTGAATTTTGAGGTTATGTTGCTGAATTTCGAGGTTATTTTGCTGAATTTTGAGATTATGATGTCGAATTTTGAGGTTATGTTGCTGAATTTGAGGTTATGTTGCAGAAGTTGTAGGTTAAGTCGAAAGTTTTTGAGGTTAGTTTGAAAATTTGTGAGGTTATAAAGCCTAAGTCACACACCCTCACTTTACTTACACAAAACACAAGCTAATCACAACTTATTCATAAATTTTTCCCAGAATACCTCTTGTTTGCTCTTCAATCGGAAGAACCATGAACACAAAGAGCAAAGTAGCAATGTTAAGCATTTTCCGTATCTGCTTGCATGCTGAAGCATCAGTTCCTCTCATTCTTGTGCAAATATTTCTCTAAACAATTTTTTTTTCTAATTTCCTATTGTTGGACAATGTTTTTGTTCGAGATTGTTTTCTATGTAAACAGAAAAAAAGATTTAGGCATTTTTAATAAATTTTTTGCTGACTTTATCTGTTGTTAAAAAAATAAATTTAAGGAAAAATGAGGAAATTAAATTTTTATGCTTGATTTTGCATATTTTTTGAAGAAATATTGATCGGCAATAAGCCCCCGTCTAGAAATAAAAATAAATGATAAATGAACATAACCTCAAAAGACAGTTCAGTTCATCAACCACTTGATTAATCCACAAAAGGTTCATTCGTGCTGAATTCCTCAATATTCAACATACCAACTCAACCTTTCAAGTCATAAATCAAATATTCCGTGACACAGGTCCTCCACGTTGAACTTAAATTGAGTGCAAAAAAGTGTGAAACAAAAAGCTAAGGTCGAAAAAAAAAATAAAAAGTCACAGGTCAAAATTGATGTGAAAAGTTCCTTGCACCTTCATCAAAAGAATCTTTTTTCATTTTTGACATATGCCATATTGGATTATTGATTTATTGAGTGTAGCATCTTTTTGGGGCATCAAATAAGTTATTCAATGGACATAAAGAAAAATTATTGAGGTAGAAGATGAGGTATGGAAGGTAAGTGTGGTAATGGTACTCAAGGGGTGTGCAACTATGAATTTTAATGGTTTTTAAATTGGAGTGTTAAACTATGAACTTCATTAATTCTCAAGTGGTGTCGAACTTAGTCGCTCAATCATTCCCAATTAGGTTTCAAACTTAGTCGCTCGATGATTCCTAAGGGGTTTAAAACTAAGTCGCTCAAGGGATGTCAAAATAAGTTGCTCAAAAATGACCAAAGGATGTCAAATTAAGCTCAATGATTTCCAAGGGGTATCGAACTAAGTCTCTTAAAAGGCGTCAAACTAAGTTGCTCAATATTTAACAAGGGGTACTAAACTAAGTCTCTTAAACTATAAACAATTAATTTAAAGAATTGTTAAACAAGTCTATAAGTGGATATTAAGGGGTGTGAAACTATGAACTTTTGACCATTTTATGCTTGGATCTTTACAAATTTGAACTGTTAAGCCCAACAAAAGAACAATTCCACAGTAATCTGTAAACAAAACATCCAACAGAAATGCTTCTTCCTTTTTGTACAATAATGAAGCACATAAAGCTTAAAACTACACAGATGAATGAGAATAAATTGTTAAATTATGGTCACATTTAATCTTCCTTTCATTCCTTTTTATATGCTGACCTTTTTTTTCTTCATTTCCCTTCACTTTTTGTTCCGTACGGCTTTCTTAAGTCCACTTAAAATTCCTTCTTTTTAATATTTTTTGACCCTTGCTGTGATTTTCGTCAGATTTTTTTATTTAAAGCAGTTTTAAGTAGTTATTTGGATATCCTTAATTAAGAACATACAAATACAAAATGACAGAAAATTCTGACAAAAATCCTCACAAGGAACCCATTTTTCCACTCATATGCACACCCATACACACAGCAGAGACTGTTGGGCTTCGAGGAATGAAAATATGCTCTCTTTATTTTGTTCTTTTTCACTGGCTAAGACCATCGGCATCATCGCTTTTGAAATATATGAAGAGAAAAAAAAAATAAATATTTTGTGGAAATGAAATTTTTTGCTGTAGATTAAAATGTTTTCCTTTATGCTGAATTTAAGAAATGGTTTATTGTTGTTGTTTTGGGCACTTTGGATAGGGTTTGGATGTCTAGGCTGGGAAAAACTTTGTAAGATACAATTTAAGAGTTTGATTTGTAGTGTCGAACTAGTTTTATTTGTAAGGTCAAGCTATTCTTGTGTAATGAGTTGAGCAAACCTCGTTAAACAAGTCAATAAATGATAAAAATGCGCTCTAAACATTTGAATACTCACTGAGTTTCCTAACTTCGCCCCACTGCCGTTCACAATTCGAGAATATTTCTTGAACCAGAAAAAAAGGATCTCGAAGAAAATTCTTTTATTTTTTCATATGAAAGGAACTGTTATCCGATTAATCTCTTTAACAAATAGCATCCAACATGCGAGAGAATGTATTTTAAGGTAAAAAAAGGAAAAGACAAAAAGTGGGCCATGTGGGTGAAAAGACAATAACATCTTCAATATGTTCAGTGCGTGCAAGAAAAAAGAATGTAAAAGGATGGCGAATGAAATTTATTGAGGTAAGAAATTGATGCAAATCTAAAGTCAAATGTGAAAGTCACAAGATAATTTGTTCTCTGCCTGTTGTCAATTCCATTTTGGTCCTTCTCATTCTTGATTGCGAATTGGTGTCGTTTCCATTATTGACCGTGTAAAGGTTGACAGTTGAATATTTTAAAACAAGACACTTTTGTGTCTCTGAGTGTAGTGGGATGGATAAGGTCACATTTTAATTTGAATTAATTTTGCGTCGTATTTTTAGACTTTTTTTTCTTAGAAGAGCTCGCTGAGTGAGATTTTAAAAATACAATTGAGATGGAATTGAATTGGTAATGAGAGAGCAAATTTGAGATTTTTGGTTTGGATTTTATTGCTTTCTTTATTTTTATTTGAATTGCATTTAAAGTTGGTTTAAATTTGCTGATATTTTCTTATTTAGAGTCATTTTGTAGGTTAAAAGGGGTACACAGGTTTGGAGGGCTCACAGGTATATAATATTGGGGGGTCCACAGGTGCAGAAGGTCTACAGGTTGAAGGGGTCCACTGGTTGAAACGGACCACTGGTTGAAGAGGTCGACAGGTTTGAAGGCGTTCAAAGGTTTAAGGGGTTCACAGGTTTAAGGGGCTCACAGGATGAAGGGGTTCACAGGTTGAAAGGGTCCACAGGTTGAAGAGGTTTCAAAGTTTAAAGGCGTTTACAGGTTTAAGGAGTTCACAAGTTTAAGGGTTGACAGGTATAAGGGTTCACAGGTTAAAGTGGTCCACAAATTTAAAGGCGTTCAAAGGTTTAAGGAGTTCACAGGTTTAAGGAGTTCACAAGTTTAAGGGGTTCAAAGGTATAAGGAGTTAACAGGTTTATTGAGTACACAGGTTTAAGGAGTTCACAAGTTTAAAGGCGTTCACAGGTGTAAGGGGTTCACAGGTTTAAAGGCGTTCACACGTTTAAGGAGTTTACAAGTTTAAGGTGTCCAACGGTTCAAATCTTAAGCCTATCAATCTTCTCCCTCAAATAAAACAATCCAGACAACTTAGAATCATTTAATTTCCTTTCAAATCTCTGCAGCTTCCCGTTAAAAGCTCCAGAATTCAATATTTTTGCATCATTGCTTAGCTCTTCAACATCCCTATTGAATCCCAAAAATTTAGAATTCATGCATTGCTTCTTTACTTTTCCAATTCCAAACCTAACCTTCTCATCATCCTCACAAGCATTAAAACCAATGCAAGGGACATTATCAAGCCATATGCAACTCAAATCATTTAAAGAATCAAAGACTTTTGAGTCAATATGAATTATTTTACTTTCCCAGAGTCCAACAGCTTTTAATTTGGGATTATAGCTGAATAGACCTTCCTCTATAACCTCAATAGAATTGTAGGATAAGTCAAAATATAGCAAATTGACAAAAGGCTCCAAATCAGATTGGTGGATTACTTTTAAGCCACAGCGTTCAACTTTAATGAATTCGATATGTCGGAAAAAATTATTCAGACCTTTTGGGAAGAAGTGGATTGTCTTCTCGCTAGCAAAGAAGCCATGAACAAAATTATAAGTTCTTTTTGGTGTCGCTAATCCATCAATTGTGTTGATGACTGCTGACTTTTGGGTTGTTATGGATGGATCAGTATCAATTGAGCATAGATAGACGTAACCTATGACAGGATAGAGTTCACTGCCTTGAAAATTACATTCAATGTTAGTTGATGATGATAAGAGCACTTGCGAGAGGATGAAGCATGCGATGAAGCTATAAATAGATTTGTGATAAGAGTTTTTGTTATTTTGAGCTATTTTAGGAACAATTTTAATAAGTTTTGACTTACAAAATTTTTGGCATTTTTGTAAATTTATTCTTGAATTTCCTCTTAAGTACCCTAGTAAGGCACTGTAAGCTACAACAGTTATTCACATAATATTCTAGAAAAATGAATTTTGAGCGACCTAATTCTCAAATTTGTTATCTGCCGCTCAAAAATGAGAATAAGCTTAGTTATTAACCGGGAGAAGATCTATAAGAATTTTTTCAAAAAAATGTTCATTTTTAAAGGTTTTAATGCTCAGGGGCGTAGCAAGGAATTTGAAGAGGGGGGGGGGATTTTTTAGGGGAGGGGGGGGGGGGTGATTTTTTCATAAAGACCCTAGCAAAATTAAAAAAATTCTGTTTACGTTGGGGGATTTGTCCCCCAAATCCCTCCCCCCCCCCCAGTATGAATCAGATTATACGGATGTATGGACCGTCTTCTTCAGTTGTCTCTAAGATTAGTCAAAAATCAAATGAGCCCCCGCATTTATGTCATCAGTTCCAATTTATAAATATCTTCTAATTCTATTATCCACAAAGGTTGTCATCGCCACATCAAAGCCTTCAAGATTAACATTGTCCTTTGACAAGCTCGCAAACTTAATAAAATTGAAACTAAATTTAGCACAACTTTGCAATAATCTCGTAATTTATTTGATCCATCAACAATTTTTCCCTAATGAACATGAGCTGAGTTAAAATGTAAGCACTGAATTATCCACCAACACACAAAACTTGGGCAGGATGAGTATCTTTTACAGAGAAAAATCAACATGATGAATTTCAGCATTTTATTGAGATGAAAATTTCCGAGTCAATTCAGTCATGAAACTAAATTTAGCCCACGTGCGGATGATTTTGTGTTTGTGGGGATTTTTGGAAGATTTTTAAAAGATTTTTGAATCTTTAAATAATTTTTGAATTTTTGAAAATTTAAATTTTTAAAAATCGTCAAGAATTTGAATTTTTGAGAACCGTTAAGAATTTGAATTTTTGATAACCGCTATAAATTTGAAATTTTTAGAAACCGTTAAAATTTTGAATTTTTGAAACCCGGTAAAAATTCAAATTTTTTAAAACCGGTAAGAATTTGAATTTTTGGAAACCGTTAAGAGTTTGAATTTTTTGAGAACCGTTAAAAATTTGAATGACCATCGAGTTTCTGACAAAATCCTTCTAAGGAACCAATCAGCATAAAATAACTCAAGCTCTTTGTTCCATCACCTCCGCTGTTTTCTGAACGAATCGGAAGCAAAAATAATTTTCGTCACTTCATCAAAATAAAAGTTTATTTTTGGCTTTTTTGTGCTTCTTCGCTTGACTCATCAATGATTGCCGAATTCTAGGAATGCAAATTAGCTGATTGAATTTTTGGTGCTGTTAATTTTGATGGAAATGAGCTTTTTGATATCTTTTAGTTGATTTTGATGATTTGTCTAATTTTGAGTGTGTCTACATCTAAACTACCCCCGAAGCTATCCACATTGCTCCTCAGATCCCAAAAAGTATTAAATATCACTCATTATCCCAAAAATCATCACAAGAACCCAAAAAAACAAAATTTGCCATTTATGCCGCATTACCTTTACAATTCAAAATGGGATCTTTGTGTCTAAAATCTACAAATCCATTCTGAAAATCCTCTATTGTTCCATTTATAAGACTAGAATAGCAAATTGAGATGTAAATATTCAAGCCCAACAAAAGAAGAAGTAACGGAAGCCATTAAGATCTATGGGACATGTAAAACTGCATGAATCTTTAAGCCTTACAACACAAGCAAAACGTAATTTATGTATTAAGGAACTTTTATGCGGAACGGATGGGATAAATAATTAAAAGAAGGCAGAAAATTAGTTTCGATATTTTCATGGCAATTATAGGCAGCAGTTTGTTGTAGGGGGTAAGAAATGCTTGGTAATTTGTTAATGTGAAAAGTTTCTTTGATTAATTATTCAATTTTTGGAGCAATTAAAAATTTAGTTGTTCCATCAGGAAGCTATTTTGACCTGTCTACAGATTTATTTGTCCTTTTTTGGAGCGAAAATGGTGCGGGAAGGATAAATGAATAAAATGTTAATAGTGTGAATGCACCTGAACCTGGAAACTTTATTCTAAAGACACCTTAACCTCAAAACGCTGGTGTGAAGTCGACTGAATCTCAGAACTTTGGTGTGGAGGCATCTGAAGCTAAAACTTTTATGCGAAGGCACCTGAACTTAGCAACTCTGGTGTGAAGGCATTTGAACCTTAAAACTGTAGTGTGAAAGCATTTGAACCTTAAAGCTCTAGTGTGGAGGCACGTTAACCTTGCAACACTAGTGTGAAGGTATCTGAACATTAAAACTCTAATTTGAAGGCACCTGAACTTAGCAACTCTATTGTGAAGGCATCTGAACATTAAAACTCTAATGTGAAGGCACCTGAACTTAGATACTCTGGTGTGAAGGCATCTGAACCTTAAAACTCTAGTGTGAAGGCATTTGAACATTAAAACTCTGTTGTAAAGACGACTGAATCTCAAAACCTTGATATGAAGGCACCTGAGCCTCAAAACTCTGATGTGAAGGCGTCTGAGCTTCAAAACGCTAATGTAAAGGTACTTGAACCTGAAAATTCTGGCGTGAAGACACCTGAACCTCAAAACGGTGGTGTAAAAATTCCTAAATTTTAATAATCTATTGTGAAGACGACTGAATCTCAAAACTCTGGTGTGAATGCACCTGAACCTTTAAACTCTAATGTGAAGGCACCTGAACCTAGCAGCTCTAGTGTGAAGGCATCTTATAATCAGAATTCCAGTTTAAAGGCACAGAAGGTATAAAATTCTTGCAATTTTCAACTCAAAAGCTTTAAAAAGATCACAACAAGCTTATAACTTCCATTAAAAAATTTTTAATCCCCTCACTCATGCAGAAAATCTCATTTTAACTGAAAAAATTTAATTTAAAAAAATCCACTCGATTACTACACATTCAGAGTACATAAAGTGAATCATACAAGTGACGAAAATCTCATATTGTTCATTTCATTAACCCCATTTTATCGCATTTTCATGCTTTTAATCTTATCTAACGTGCTTGCAATTTCCATCGCACACTTTTTTTTCTCTCTTACATCTTTTGCTTTATTTATCACAATATCATATTGTTGAATTAATATGATACATAAACATACACGAGATAAATGGATACATGAAGATTGGGACGGGTAAGGGATATGAATGAAGATTTGAAGGTTAAATGCTTTTGTTGAAAGTTATGTTGGGTTTTGTATATTAAAACATTAGAATCTTGAGTTTCAGGTGCCTTCACAATAGTGTTTTAAGGTTCAGGTGTCTACACTTTAAAGTTTCTGGTTAAGGTACCTTTACATTCGAGTTTAAAGGTTTGAATGCCCTCTTACTAAATTTTCTAAAGGTGTCTTTACACTAGAGTTACTAAGTTCAGGTGCCTTTACATTAGAGTACTCAAGTTCAGGTGCCTTTACACGAGTGTTTCTAGGTTCTGGTCCCTTCACAATAAAGTTGTTTGGTTCAGGTGCCTTCACATTAGAGTACTCAAGTTCAGGTGCCTTCACACTAGAGTTCTTGAGTTCAGGTGCCTTTACACTAGTGTTTCTAGGTTCAGGTGCCTTCACAATAAAGTTGTTTGGTTCAGGTGCCTTCACATTGGAGTTCTTAAGATCAGGTGCCTTCACACTAAAGTTGCTAGGTTCAGGTGCCTTCACGCTAAAGTTTCTAGTTTCAGGTGCCTTCACAATAAAGTTGCTAGGTTTAGGTGCCTTCACTCTTAAGTTGTTTGATGCAGGTGCGTTCACACCAGAGTTCTTAAGGTCGGGTGTCTTTATACTAAAGTTGCTTTTTTTGACTAAAGTTGCCTTCACACTAGCGTTGCTAGGTTCAGGTGCTTTCACACTAAAGACAAATTTACAAATAGATGAACTTAAAAATGATTTTCATTCCAAAAAATATTTTTTTTAATAATTAAGTTGAAAAAAATTAAAATAAATTCAATAATATTCCCCAAAAACCTCAATAAAATCCTTAACTTTCTTAGGCTTGTCCATCCAAATTGATGGAAATTCAGGATATGACTTTTTAATTTCTTCGAAAGCTTTTTGCTTCATTTCATAATGTTTGTGTTTGTTGCTCAGCATCAGGACTTCAACTGCATTCTGCTGGTTGATTTTGTCCATAACTTTTGAAGCTGCAAACTTTTTAAGCTCCAAAATGTCCAATCGACTAGCTGCTGCATATAAATGATTATAGTTTATGCATTTATCATCACCTGGAAGTTCATCAGTGTAGATGTACATCAAAATTGTCTCAAAGATATTAACAGAAATGTCCTCAAGGATCAAAAAGTCAGCATTAGGATTTTGAGTCATAAATTCAGCAAGAGTTGAACTGCGAGCAGCAAGGATGAATTTGTGAACTTGAAATTCTCGATCATCAATTTGGATTCGGAAGTCTTTAAAGTTTTGATTTTGTAGAAAGGTTTTGATGTCTGTGTGGAAGCTGGATTGAGGCTGGCTTTGGTTCTGGAGGTGTTTTGACTTTTCTAGCTGAAGGCTGATCTTATAGCTCATCTCAGATTGTTTTAACTTTTGAAGGTTTGCAGTCAAAGTGTCTTCGGAAGTTGTCATAAATTGAACTAGTTGCTGTAGATGCTGCTGTGATTTCTTGAGCTTTTGGTTCTCTTCTGTTAGAATTTTGTGGGATTGCTCTAGATTTTGAGTTTTAATCCTTAATTTCCGCCTGGTTCCTTTAAGTCGCTTGATTTTATTTTGAAATTTATTGGTGAAAATTTTGTTATTTTTTGAGGTTAGAGTGATGAATTTTTTGATCAATTCTTCTCGTATGTCATTGATTGTTGAGGAATTGGATGCTTGATCAGATGAATACCAGCAGTCATAGTTGATGTTCCCCCGAAAGTCTACAAAGTTGATTTTTTCAAGACCATCTAAAATATTTGGCTGGATAATCTTCAATTTATTCTCGGGAAATGACACTTTTTGGATATTTTTGCAGTTTTCGAACAAGTTTCCAGGCAGGAACTCAACATTGTTGTTGATGCTTGAGAATTCTTCAAGGTTTTCACAATTTTCTAATTTTTCAAGCTTTGTTAATTTTGAATTTTCAATTTTAAGGACTTTTATGTTTGAAAACTGAGCAAGAAGAGCTTTTGGGAGCTCCTGAATGCTGCAATTTATAATGTAAACACACTGAACATCTTCATTTGTCTTTTCTGCTTGATGTTCACCAATAATCTCTAATAAAGAGGAGTTGAGGAGCTTTTGACTATCAATTTCACAAATATAGACTTCAGAATCTAACTTAGAACTGCTAAACTTGCACTCAATCTTCATTGTTGACACTTACAACTTTAAAATTGAGTAAAAACGAAAGTGGATTGATCTGTAAATTGACAAATAAACAACTGAATAAATACAAAAATAAATTTTTTCGTATAAATGTTTATTATCTTATCAAAAGAATGATTAAAAATTGAAGATAAGATTGGGAAAATTCGGAGAATTAAGCCTATTAATACCGCAATGTTTGTTTATTATTCAATATCTTCTGATAAGTTCAAAAGTTTAAGATTTGCTTATCTAAGCTGATAAAGAATTGCATTATGTTATCAAAATTCTTTTATTCAATTGTTCACATTTGAAAACTTTTGATCCCCCGGAACCCAAAAATTCTTAAAAAAAAATAAAAAAAAATTTAACTTTCACCAAAAATTTCAATAAATTTCTTGACTTTTTCAGGCTTGTCAATCCAAACATCCGGAACCTCTGGATAAGCCTTTTTAATCAGTTCAAAAGCTTTTTCCCTCATTTCATTATTTTTGAATTTATTGCTTAAAACGAGAATTTCAATTGCATTTTCGGGATTCAAACTTTCAAAAGCTTTTGGTTCTGCAAATATTTTAAGTTCATTGATCTCTAATCGACCGGCTGCTGAATAAAGTTGTAGATAATTGATTTTTTCATCGCCTGGAAGTTCATCGGTGTACATAAAATGTAGAATTATCTTGAAAGTTTCCGGAGTAATGTCGACCAATTTTAAATTTTCAGCTTCAGGATTTTTGAGGAAAATTTCAGCCAAAGTTGGACTTCGAGCTGCAAGGATGAATTTGTGGACTTTTAATTCTCGATCATCGATTTGGATGCAGAAGTCTTTAAAGTTTTGGTTTTGTAGGAACTTTTTGATGTCTGAATTTAATGTAATTTTATTATTATCAATATTTTTGGTCTTTACTAATTCTTGAATTTCATTCTGCAATTTAATTTGATTTTTAGCAATCTTTGCTGCTTTATTTTGGAGTTCTTGGTTTTCAGCTTTTAAACTTTTGTTTTCAGTCGATAATGTTCGTTCATTTTCTTCAAGTTTACAAACCATTTGATTCAGGTCAGCTTCGGTGACTTTGCATCGAGCATTAGTACTTTTTAATTTTTGTTTAGCCACTTCCAATCTGTAAACTTTTATATTTAGCTTTTGTATTGAATCTGTCAATTTATGAATTTTATTTCGAAATTTTCTAACATATTTTTTAATGTTTTCTGGATCGGATGAATAAAAAGTTTCAATTAATTTCTGTCTCAAGTCATTTAGTGTGATATCTGTGGATTTTTCATTTTTTGAGAAGCAACAGTCATAGCTAACATTATTAGAGAAATCCACTAAATCCAGCTTATTTAAACCATCAAGAATGTTTGGCTCAATTACGCTTATTTTATTTCCATTAAATGAAATACTTTCAAGATTATTAAAATCTTCAAATAAATTTCCAGGAAGAAATTTTACCAAATTTCGATCACAATAAAATCCTTTCAAATTTTTATATTCCAATAAATCAACTCTGTTAATTTCCTCTAAATTTGTATCCTCAATATCCAAAACTTCTAAATTCGGAAATGTATTTGTGATGTCTTTTGGAATTTTTTTGAGTTTACATTTTGCTATATTTAAATATTTAACATCTTTATTGGTTTTGCCTGGTGGATGTTTAACTTTTAATATATAAAATAGCTCGTGCATGGAGCAATCAGAGATTTTATAATAATTTAAATTTTCATCTTGTTGGACAAAGTTACAAATCACATTAAACATACTTCAGGAATGATCTACAGAAAATGATTGAATTTATAAGTTACAATTATCGCTCTTAATCCATTATAGGTATAAATATTGAGTAAACTTGGCACAGAAATGTCTCATCTTACTTTTTACTCATTCCTAATGTAACCACTCAATGCCTTTTATGGCAAACAACTAAGAAATATTTTTACTGTTCATACAAATAACAATAAATTTTTAATCTAATCGACATGCTGATAAGAATTAATTTTCTAGGAAAAGTTAACTGCGTATTTTATTTCCTGTCTTTTGACCCTCAACCACCACCTCTTGCCGTCTCATGGATAAGTCGTGTGTACTGGTGACTTTAACCCAGAATAGTCTTTCCATGGCTTTCCACGAGGGCGTATTGCCACGCTTAGAGATCATCTTAAGACAACTTTATCCTTAGAAATCTTCTGCCTACCTTCTGACTCTAGCGACATATCCAATCGACGAAATCTTCGGTCTTCCTTGGGAATGCTCCTTAATACTTTAAATACTAAGAATATTAATGCATCAATTTTTAATCTTTTTAAATTTTATTACACAAATTTATAAATTGAACCTTATTTAAATGAATTGCTCATAGCTAAAAATTACATTTCTCTGTTTTCTGGTGATAAATTTTAAAATTGTTAATTTAATTTCCACCAAAAACTTGAATAAATTTCTTGACTTTTTCAGGCTTATCAATCCAGTTGTCTGATAAATCCGGGTTAACTTTTTTGATCTCTTCAAAAGCTTTTTGTCTCATTTCATAATTTTTGAACTTGTTGCTTAAAATAAGAACTTCAACGGCATTTTTTTGATTTATGTTTTCCATAACTTTTGGAGCTACAAAATCTATCAATAAGTTGATTTTCAACATCGATGCTGCACCATAAAGCTTAACAAAATCGGTATTTTCATCACTTGGAAGCTCATCAGTGTAAATAAAATGCAAAATGTCCTCAAAAGTGTCAACAGCAATGTCGGGTAGATTTAAATTTTCAGCTTCTGGATTTTCAAGAAATTTGTCAGCCAGAGTTGGACTTCGTGCTGCGAAAAGAAACTTGTGGACTTTGAATTCACGATCGCTAATTTGAATTTGAAGATCACGATACTTTTGGTTGTCGATGAAGTTTTGAATGTCGGCGAGAAGATTTTTGCGTTCATTCCACTTTTTAAGTTCTGCTTTTAAATCTTTTTCAGATTCTTCTAAATTTTGAACTTTTTCTCGTAATTTTTTATTTGAGCTTTTTAATTGCTCAATGCTTGTTTGCAATTTTTGAACAAAATTTTTAATTTCTGGTGATTCTGAGTCAAAGAATTTTTTGAATAGTTCGTCTTTTAGTTCCTGCATTGTGAGATAATCAGTTCTAGCTGCTCCAGTTGATGAAAATTGAATATTGTAGTTTGTATTTGACCTTAAACCGACGTAGGACAATTTATTGAGTCCATCTAAAATATTCGGTTCTATTGTTTTAAGCTTGTTATCATTAAAACTTATAACTATTAAATTTTCGAAATCCTCAAATAAATTAGCCGCCAAAAACTCAATATCGTTTTTAATGGAGACAAATACTCCTATAGACTTATATTCAGCTAGGTCATTCTTGGTAAGTTGTTTCAAATTAGAATTTTCGATCCACAAGGCTAATAAGTTTGGGAATATTTTTGTGAACCCTTGCGGTAATTTGGGAGTGTTGCAATTTTCCAGATGTAAATAAATCACATCTTGGTTAGTCATCTCTTCCAAATGAAGTCCATGAACACTTTTTACGTTTGATTCAGGAAATTCATAGTCTAAAACTTTACACGTATAGAATTTTTCGTCTAATGAAGGATCATTGTATGCGAAAGTGCACGGAACTGCCATTTTAAACTAAAATTTAAATTTTAAGGTTGTCAAATTTTTAATTTCCTTTCGTTTTGTTCGCCAAATGTTGAACTAATAACACATTTTTTTAGAATAATAAACTTATTATTTATTAATCTTATCTTATCGAAGCAAATTGATAAGGCTAGTCAATGGTTTTAAACCTTTTGAGTTCATTTTTTTGCCATTTCATATCCTCAAGTAACTCTTCAAATACCAAAATAAAATATATACTTTTTTCCATCCATTACTTTCCGCATCTAAATACTTCAACAATTACAAAAAAATATTTTTTTCTCATTTTCACTCACTCGAAAATAACAAACACACAAACCGTACAACACAAATTTATTAATTTTCCATTTCACAGAAAAGTGGATTTAATGAAACAACAACTTTGTGGGATTAGCTTGAATGAGCTGAAAAATGGGGTTTGGCAATTAGAAAGTCTTTTCGAGCGTCTAGAGCGCATTTTTTACAATTTTTGTTCCTAAATGTCAGACTTAAGTGCTTAATCCAGAGCTCGAAGTCGATAGGGTTCGAGTCGACTCGAGTCGACTTCATTTTTTCTGAGTCTTTGGTTTCTGAGTCTTGACTTCTGGCTTAATCTAAGTTGGAAGAAGTTGAAAAATCTCAAGAAACCTCCAATCCTTCCCGACTATGTCTCTACCGTTGGTTTCTAGAGCTATTCATTGTTTCCGTCTCTTTTTGACTATGGATACCATTCCCTTGGCAACCTTTGCTCAAGAAACTAGTATTTTCACTCAATCAGACCAACCAGCTTTCAAGTAATAGGACATTTAGTCAAAACTAACCCAAATCCACTCTCCATCATCAATCTCTCATCAACGAAAAACTTCCCCCTCATAAAAAAAAGAGGATGAAAAGGAAATGAAAAACTTTTTACATCTACAGCTACAGCTTCTTCGCCATATAACCTTCCGATTATATTTTCACGCATGGTTGGATGAGAAAATAGAAAATTATGTATATGCTGGAACTTTTCTTTTCCTCTTTTGTGCCCTTTTTCCGTTCTATTCTCCCCCCGAAAAAAAACACTTATCTATGTTTTTACTCCAACATAATCACTCTTTTTATATTCAGAGAGAGGAACAAAAAGATATATTGAGTTGTTGATGTGATGTGGATGGAAAGTTTTTTTTTTTGATGGGTTTGAATAGTTTTAATGGTGTTTGTGGTTTGGGTAGCGCATTTAAAATTTGTTGGAATTTTGCTTGACTTGAGTTCAACTCGACTAGATTTTAGCTTGGCTTGATTTTATTTTGACTAAAGTTCAGCTTGATTTGAGTTCAGTTTGACTTGAGTAAGCTTAACTTGAGTTTAGTTCTACTTGAGTTCAGCTCAAGTTGAGTTCTGCTTGACTTAAGTTTAGTTCTACTTGAGTTTAGTTCAACTTGAGTTCAGATTGACTTGAGTTCAGCTCGACTTGAGTTTAGCTCGACTTGAGTTTAGTTCTACTTGAGTTCAGCATGACTTGAGTTTAGCTCAACTTGAGTTTAGTTCTACTTGAGTTCAGCTCGAGTTGAGTTCAGCTTGACTTGAGTTTAGCTCGACTTGAGTTTAGTTCTACTTGAGTTCAGCATGACTTGAGTTTAGCTTAACTTGAGTTTAGTTCTACTTGAGTTCAGCTCGAGTTGAGTTCAGCTTGACTTGAGTTTAGCTCGACTTGAGTTTAGTTTGACTTGAGTTTAGTTCTACTTGAGTTCAGACTGACTTGAGTTCAGTTCAACTTGAGTTTAGCTCTACTTGAGTTCAGTCCTACTTGAGTTCAGATTGAATTGAGTTCGTCTCGACTTGAGTTTAGCTCGACTTGAGTTTAGTTCGACTTGAGTTTAGTTCTACTTGAGTTCAGACTGACTTGAGTTCAGTTCAACTTGAGATTAGCTCTACTTGAGTTCAGCTCTACTTGAGTTTAGCTCGACTTGAGTTCAGCTTGACTTGAGGTTAGTTTGACTTAAGTTCAACTTGAGTTGATTTCAGCTTTACTTGATTTTAGCTCGACTTTAGTTTTGCTCGACTTGAATTTAGCTCGACTTGAACGAAAGTTCACTTTAGTTAAGTTTGACTTGAGTTTAGCTCGACTTGAGATCAGATGGATTTGAGATCAGATCGACTTGAGTTCAGCTCAATTAGAATTCAGCTCGACTTGAATTCAGCTTTACTTGATTTCAGCTCAACTTGAACGAAGCTTAACTTGAGGTTAATTTGACTTGAGTTCATCTTGAGTTGATGTCAGCTTGACTTGAGTTCATCTTGAGTTGATTTCATCTCGACTTAATTTCAGCTTTACTTGATTTCAGCTCGACTTGAGTTCAGATCTACTTGAGTTCATCTTAACTTGAGTTCAACTCGACTTGACTTCAACTCGACCCGAGAAGACTAAATCTAAACTCTAATAACCAATTTGTAAGAAATAAAGCTAAAAGCCATAAAAAGAACCAAAAAACTTTTCAACAATCTAATAAATGAACTACAAAAGCACTACAAATCCCAAGATCCATTCACACATGCCATAAATGATTTTATAGTGTTTCTTTGGATATACAAAAAGCAAAAGTATGGGATGACTTTGAATTCCTTAAAATGGGTTAAAAACTTTTCATTTTAGAAACAATTTTGAGGTTTGCAGGAAGCTTTGTCGATAGATGTGAAGGCACAAAAAAAAGGCAAAACATGAAAAAAAAACTTTGGATTCAAATGAATATAAATTTTGTGTTAATGGTACTCGTAAGGTTTTTCTGGTTAAGCAGCATGAAAGAACATTCAATTTCCACTCCTTCCTTTCTTTTTTGAGTGAATAGAAATTAATTTTCAGAAATAAAGTTTGAAATTATTACATTGTGGGATGATCCAATAAAATGGAAATTACATATGTGGTGGTTTGGGAACTTTTAAGCATCAAACAATTTTCCTACATGCTATAATCTGACATTTGATGGGAGTTTGAATGTTTCAATGGATGTTAGGGAAAGATTTACGGCTTAAAATTATTTTCTAATGAGAATTCCAATTATTTTCTCAACTATTTAATTTCTATTGTACAGGAAAGTTATAAGCTGATGTTAATAGGGTGAGAATTTACATTCCATGAGTGATACACGATGTGGCATGAGCAATTCTAATGGAATTTATGTCTAAACGACCCTCATAGTCGTGTGCATCGTGCGACTTTGGATGATTTTGATCAATGTGACTCAAAACCGCATGAAACACACGACTATTGACCATTTTCATCAACATTGACACAAAACCGTATTGAGCACACGACTTTTGACCATTTTCATCAACAGTGACACAATACCGCATGGAGCACACGACTATTGACCATTTTCATCAACATTGACACAAAACCGTATTGAGCACACGACTTTTGACCATTTTCATCAACAGTGACACAATACCGCATGGAGCACACGACTATTGACCATTTTCATCAACAGTGACACAATACCGCATGGAGCACACGACTATTGACCATTTTTATCAACAGTGACACAATACCGCATGGAGCACACGACTTTTGACCATTATCATCAGCATTGACAAAAAACCGCATGAAACACACGACTTTAGACCATGCTCATCAACAGTGACACAATACCGTTTGGAACACACGATTATTGACCATTTTGACCATTTTGAACCACACGACTTTAGAGTGCACAGAACAAACCGTTTCAAAAAATCTTTAAAGGAGTTCCCCAAAAAAGTTCAAAAGCCCTGCAGACTTGCAGACCAATTGCTTCAAAAATCAATAATTTCTCCGAAATCCTGTCAATATCTGACCTTCCGTACTCACTGACCCATCAAATTTCAAAGAAGAAAAAAAAAGCACAAACTTTTCAAGTTCATCGCCCCAAAAAACAACTTTCTTTTTGTGTGCATTAACATTCATCCTCGCTTGAAGCCATTCACCATCAGCAGCATCAAAACCCGCAACAATTTTTTTCTCTTTTCATAAAATTGAAATTCACACAACGTAAAAGTGGAGAAAAGAAATTCTTTTGAAAAAAGTTGATTAAATGAGAAATCCTCGATAAGTGGTTCTGCTGCTAATCTCCTGTTTTCTGAGACAGTGATAATCTGCTATGCTGAGTATTTAGATGATACCTTTGGGATGAGATGATGTTTTTGATGAATTTTTGAGATGATACAAAATGAATTTATTTGAGGTTAGGTAGATTATGGATTGCTGGGTCGTTTTGACTTGATATTGGGTTTATGGATAGAAAACGTAACCAAAGTCGTGTGTTTTGTGCAGTTTTGGGTCACATTTGATGATTATGGTCATGATTCGTGTGCTACATCCGATTTAAAGCCACATTTGACGAAATCTGTTCAAAGTCGTGTGTTTCATGCGGTTTTGTGTCAGTGCTGATGAATTATGGTGCAAAGTCGTGTGCTCAATACGGTTTTGTGTCACTGTTGATAAATATGATCTAAAGTCGTGTGTTCCATGCGGTTTTAAACCATCATTTATGAAAACTGTTCAAAGTCGTGTGCTCCATGCGATTTAAAGCCACATTTGATGAAAACTGTTCAAAGTCGTGTGCTCGATACGATTTTGAGCAACATTTGATGAAAACTATCAAAAGTCATGTATTCAGTACGGTTTTAGACCAAGTCTCATAAATATTAATCCACAAAACCTCTTCTCAACTCCTTTATTGTCCATCCCACTCAATAAATATTAATTCAAATAATATCTCATAAATTTTGATGGACATCCCACACATCTTATTTAATTCTGACCTCACATTTACCTGGAAAAAAATTTTTCCTCATGAAAACATAATTAATGAGCAGCACATATGAATAAATCATCATCATAATCAGAAACATCAACAAAATTAACAAACTTGGACAAGCTTTTCCGAATTAAAACTTTTGTGCTTTTTTTACTGGAAAAAATTCATCAAAGCGTAAAATTTGCTTTTTCGTCTGAATGGCTAGCAACAAATTAAATCAATTGATGTTGTGAGGGTTCTTGTGAATTTTTGGAAGCTATAATGCTTAAAAATAATATTTGAGGTTAAGTGATGTACATGTTTTGGACAAAAAACTCATGGAACACACGACTTTGGACCACTTTCATAAAAAGTGACTTAAAACCGCACGGAACACACGACTTTGGACCACTTTCATAAAAAGTGACTTAAAACCGCACGGAACACACGACTTTGGACCACTTTCATTGAAAATGACTTAAAAACGCACGTAACACACGACTTTGGACCACTTTCATTGACAGTGACTTGAAACCGCACGGAACACACGACTTTGGACCACTTTAATAAGAAGTGACTTAAAACCGCATGGAATACACGTTTTTGGACCACTTTCATTGATTGTGACCCAAAACGAGAGCTCGAACTCAACTCAAGTCGACTCGAACCCTTTCGACTTCAAGCTCTGTCCAAAATCGAACGGAACACACGATTTTGAACAATAAGATCAATTAAAAGTCAACATAAATTCATGTAAAATTAAAATAATACAGAAAATAGCTCAACATCCTCAAGAAAATCTCGTCCAAGTTGTGAAAACAATCAAGACATGCCACAAGTTTTGACAGACTTTTCAACATTTTTTTTGTGCTCCTTCCGGCCTTGCTAGAAATGTTTTTATTATTTTCTCTCATAAAAATTCACAAACTCTAAAGATGAAAAAGAAACCCAGCAATCAAACCAATACACCAGACCGCCCCCCTCCCCCCCCCCCCCTCCTAAAATTCACCATTTAGCCATAAACTGGAACAAAAGAATAAGAAAACTTTTAATTGATTTGTTGAAAAAAATCTGCTGGTTGAATTAAGGAACAGAAGTTGCAGCTCAGAATTTGTTTTTTTACTCTTAAATTTAATTGGAAAACTTTTTTTTTACTTCTTGTTGAATGTTTTACAAGTTTTTTAGTTTTTTTCAGTGATGCAGAAATTTTTTTTCATAAGATTTCATATCGCTTTTGAGTGCTAATTAAGGAACGCAAAAGTTTTCGAGAAAGGAACAAGTTCTGAGATAGTTTTGAGGAGATAAGACTGAGAATAAGTTTTGTTAAGGAAATTTGTGCTTTGATTTTTTGAGATTTTGAGGAGATTTGGGATGTACGGGTTGAAAGTTCAAAAGTATAACCTCAAAATTTGAATGTTTAACCTCAAAATTTGAAATTCTAACCTAAAAATTTGAAAGTCTAACCTCAAGTCAAATTTCAAAATTTGAAGTAAAATTTCAAAATTTAAAAGTCTAACCTCAAAATTTGGAAGTCTTACCTCAAAATTTGAAGTCAAATTTCAAAATTTAAAAGTCTAATCTCAAATTTTGGAAGTCTAACCTCAAAATTTGAAGTCAAATTTCAAAATTTAAAAGTCTAACCTCAAATTTTGGAAGTCTATCCTCAAAATTTGAAGTCAAATTTCAAAATTTAAAAGTCTAACCTCAAAATTTGGAAGTCTAACCTCAAAATTTGAAGTCAAATTTCAAAATTTAAAAGTCCAACCTCAAATTTTGGAAGTCTAACCTCAAAATTTGAAGTCAAATTTCAAAATTTAAAAGTCTAACCTCAAATTTTGGAAGTCTAACCTCAAAATTTGAAGTCAAATTTCAAAATTTGAAGTCAAATTTCAAAATTTAAAAGTCTAACCTCAAAATTTGGAAGTCTAACCTCAATATTTAAAGTCAAATTTCAAAATTTAAAAGTCTAAACTCAAAATTTGAAGTCCAACTTCAATATTTAAAAATTTAACCCAAAATTTGGAAATCTAACCTCAAAATTTGGAAGTATAACCTCAAAATTTGGAATTATAACCCCAAAATTTGGATTATGAATTTAAAATTCGGAAATTTAACATCAACTTTCAGAAACATAACCTCAAATTTCAAAGACCTAACCTCAAAAAAAAAATCAAATTTTGCCCATCCAACCCCCAAATATAAAAGCTCCTGACGATGATGACATACAAAAGGACACCCCCATAACTTTTATGATAAGAAAACTTTAAGCAAACATTAGCAAAACGAAATGTAAATCTGAAGTAGTTTTACTGCCAACTTTTTGATTAACTTTCAAAAGGATTCAAAAGTTGTGCAATGAAAAAATTTTAATTTGAGCAAAAAAGAGCAAATTGTAAAATTTTTAATAAGGAAACGAGTTTAAACTTTTTCAATGGAATTTTAATAAAATTGCCAGAGTTGGAAGCGTGCTGAAAAGCGTCCACAGGCAAAACCTGCAGAAGGCATTGTCGGCAGACGCTTTTTGACTGCAGCCGGTAGTTTTTTTTTGCCGGCAACCGGCAAAAACGGCTACCGACATTGCCGGTCGCCGGCAAAAACGGCGACTGGTAAGACGCTGAGCGTCCAAAAAATGAAAATTTTAGAAAATTTTCTATTAACAATGAAAAATGTTGGGAATGTTGATTTAAAATAATAAAAGTAGTTAAATATGATTAAAACTTGTAAAAAACTAGTGTATCGGGTAGAAACCCAATGCGGATTATATTCACACCGTACTATCATAAGTCTTATGGATAGACCAAGATTTGCCCATCATAAGTATGAAGGTATGAAGCTTGATAAGTCAACTAAGCTTCGCTCAGCATAAGTTTGAAGTTATAAAGCTATCGCGTAAGCTTAGCTACGCTCAGCATAAGTTTGAAGATATAAAGCTAGAGTGTCAGCTGAGCTACGCTCAGCATAAGTTTGAAGATATGAAGCTAGAGAGGCAGTGGAGCTTCGCTCAGCATAAGTTTAAAGATATAGAGCTAGAGTGTCTTAATATTATAATTATTTGAAAAATGGTAAAAAACGAAAATCATAACAAACGATAAAATAATTGCTGCAGATTCTAAATTTTTCTTTTTATTGCTATGTTTAAACTATTTTTCTTTTTAAGTGTAAGTTTTTTTTGTTAAGTCGAAATTTTTTATATTCACACCGTTTTCACGTGTGAATCTATTGGTTTTGTTCAGATTGAAAAATCAGTTTTTCGCATTTTGTGAGAAAACAAAGCAAAATTGGTTATAAAAGGGCAAGAAGAAAAGTTTGTGCCTGAAATTTTACATCATTTTCAAAAAACAGATTTCAAATTGGTTGTGGCATTGCTGAGAAAATCGCAAAATACGCTTTCTGTAAGCAAACAAACAAGCAAGCAAGCAAGCAAGCAAGTTAATCAGCAAGAAATCTCAATAACGAGACATCGTAGAGACTTCTAGTTTTTTACATTTGATCCGTGCTACTCTATAGAAGAGCTGTATTGTTTTTGGGCAAGGTAGGAACAGCCGTTGCTTCAGAAATGGCAAAAAACTTTCCTTTCTTACGAATTTTTTAGAACAAAAGTTGACTGTGATTTTTATAAAATTCAACTTTGGATGAAAATTTTTTTTAAAAAACTTTTAAAGAATATTTGGCATATTCGTCAAGCTTTATACCTTCAAACCTATGCTGAGCGTAGCTCAGCTGACTCGATAGCCTTATATCTTCAAACTTATGCTAAGCGTAGCTCAGCTTACGCGATAGCTTTATAACTTCAACTTATGCTGAGCGAAGCTCCACTGCCTCTCTAGCTTCATATCTTCAAACTTATGCTGAGCGTAGCTCAGCTTACGCGATAGCTTTATAACTTCAACTTATGCTGAGCGAAGCTCCACTGCCTCTCTAGCTTCATATCTTCAAACTTATGCTGAGCGTAGCTCAGCTTACGCGATAGCTTTATAACTTCAAACTTATGCTGAGCGAAGCTCAGCTGCCTCCATAGCTTCATATCTTCAAACTTATGCTGAGCGAAGCTCCACTGCCTCTCTAGCTTCATATCTTCAAACTTATGCTGAGCGTAGCTCAGCTTACGCGATAGCTTTATAACTTCAAACTTATGCTGAGCGTAGCTCAGCTGACACTCTAGCTTTATATCTTTAAACTTATGCTGAGCGAAGCTCCACTGCCTCTCTAGCTTCATATCTTCAAACTTATGCTGAGCGTAGCTCAGCTTACGCGATAGCTTTATAACTTCAAACTTATGCTGAGCGAAGCTCAGCTGCCTCTCTAGCTTCATATCTTCAAATTTATGCTGAGCGTAGCTCAGCTTACGCGATAGCTTTATAACTTCAAACTTATGCTGAGCGAAGCTTAGTTGACTTATCAAGCTTCATACCTTCATACTTATGATGGGCAAATCTTGGTCTATCCATAAGACTTATGATAGTACGGTGTGAATATAATCCGCATTGGGTTTCTACCCGATACACTAGTTTTTTACAAGTTTTAATCATATTTAACTACTTTTATTATTTTAAATCAACATTCCCAACATTTTTCATTGTTAATAGAAAATTTTCTAAAATTTTCATTTTTTGGACGCTCAGCGTCTTACCAGTCGCCGTTTTTGCCGGCGACCGGCAATGTCGGTAGCCGTTTTTGCCGGTTGCCGGCAAAAAAAAAACTACCGGCTGCAGTCAAAAAGCGTCCACCGTTTAGCGTTTTTACCGTCCGGGCGCTCAGCGTCGTGCCAACTCTGAAAATTGCAACAAAATTGAATGACTAAAGTTAAAAGTGAAAAGTTTGCTTATTAAAACATTTTAATTGACATGAGGAATGAAAGAACTTTGTTAACATTTAAAGGAGCTTTATGTGATTTGTAGTCAGGTTAACTGTGTCTTTTGAGGTTCTACATTGTAAACAAATCATGCAATCCATTTATCAACTCCAGGTGCACCTCACCCCATCCCAGATCCTTTTAAAAGCAATTATTTCACGTCCACAACACAAACAATTTTCCCGTCAACTTAAATTTTCATTCAAAAACTTCCAAAACAGCAACAATAAAAAAAAGTTCAACAGGCAACATTGAAACTTTTTTCTGTTCCATTTTCATCCACCAGCAACAGCTACAGCTATAAAAAAAATCATTTCATCCATTCCCAATCAATTAACTTTCATGTCATTCTTCCTTTTTGCATTCTTCTTGATGCTGTTCCTTCCCTGAATTGTTGTTCACGACAAAGCAGACACAACTTTAGCTTTTTTTTATTTGGATGTTTTTTTTTTGTGCTTTAAAAAGTGAAGTTTTTTCGTTGCTTATTGTTAAAAGAAATATTAAATTACACAACGTCTGATGATGCCACAAAGTATCTAACGGCATGTTGTTATGTAATGAGGAATGGAGGGAAGAAAGAGACACATATTACAGAGTGATGTTGTTGAAGAGTGAGTGGAGGGCAGAAGGAGATTAAGAGGAGAAGAAGGAGAAAAAAGAGTCTTATACTTTTGAAATTTTCAGTCATCTCGGTAAAATTTGGTCATCTCAGTAAAATTCAAACATCTCAAACATTCGATAATTTATTAAAATTAGATCATATCAGTAATATTTGATCATTTCGGTAAAATTTGATCATCTTGGTAAAATTTGATCATCTCGGTAAAATTTTATCATCTCTATAAAGTTCAATATACTCTGTAAAATTGAATCATCAGGGTAACGTTTGATCATCTCAGTAAAGTTCGATCATCTCAGTAAAGTTTAATCATCTCAGTAAAGTATGGTCATCTCGACAAGGTTCGATAATCTCAGTAAAGTTTGATCATTTTGGCAAAATTTGATCATTCCGGCAAAGTTCTATCATCTCGTCAAAGTGCGATCATCTTGGAAAAACTCTAATCATCCAGAAACAAATCAAATTAGTTTTTAACATCTCAGTACAACTTAATTAACAAAGCACTTACATCACCTTCATGATATATTCACACATCAACCATATTCCCAATCATCCATACTAGGTTTCCCACATTTTCAGTTTTCTTCTGCAATTTTCATCCTTAACATATGTTCAAACAACTATTTTAGTAAAGAAAATAAGGCATAAGATGAAAATGGGAAAGCAAAACGCAAAAAAGAGAACCCTCATAATAGTTTCAATGTTTACATGAACATTTCTATTTTGGATACCGCAAAAATCACCTTTTTTCATCTTCTCATTTATGGCTCCGGATGAGGAGAGGAATGGATGGAATTCTCATTTATTTTTGTAGTTTCTTGTGCGGGATTTTTTGAGGTTAGGATGAGTATTAAGTGCAGTTTGTCTTTTTAGATTAACTTGAGTTCATCCAAAACTGAAACATTTGGTCATCTCGGAAAGGATTTAGTCATATTGGGTGACATTTGCTCATCTTAACCTCCAAAATGCGTCACATCCTCCAACATCACATCCACACTCTCCAAGTTCAATTTCTCATTACATTCATGTCTTCACGACTTGCCATAAACTTACGATAAAGTGCCACTAAACCTCCTCCTTTTCATCTTGAAATGTTTCACATAAAAATAAAAAGGTTTTCATCCTTTTTTTGCTCTTGCTTTTACAATCAACACCACATTGAATTGTGTAATTTTCGCACACAACTTTTTTTTATTCATCGAATCTAATAAAGTAGAATGGAAAAAATTTGAGAATTTTCATTGATTTTTCTCAGGTTTTTGTGGAGATTTGGTGAGTTTTTCATGATTTTTGTGAGATTTTTCATGTTTATCTTGACCATAATGGAAGCTTTGATTCGTATGTAGATGAAGATGTGCACAATAAATGTAAATTTTTAAACAAAAAATCCTTTTTCGTCAATAATCTTTTATGGAATTGATGAAAATGAAGGTGGGTATTTTGATGCAGATTTTATTGAGGTTAGGTTGAACTTGTGTGTTTGGCTGGACTCTGGAAAAGTTAGTTTAACTCTACAAAGTTCTAACCTCAAAATTTTGGAACATAACCTTAAAATTCAAGAACATAACCTCAAATTTCAGGAATATAACCTCAATTTTCAGGAACAAAACCTCTAAATTCAGGAACATAACCTCAATTTTCAGGAACACAACCTCAAAAATTCAGGAACATAACCTTAATTTTCAGGAGCATAACCTCAAAATGTAAGAATATAACCTCAAAGTTCAGGAATAAAACCCTAAAGTTCAATTCTAACCTTCAAGTCCAAATTCTAACCTCAAAATTCAAATTTTAACCTCAAAAGTAAGTTCCACTTATAATTACCATGACATCCAGTGCCGAATGTTAAGCACAATTTCTACACAATACAGCACCATTAATACACAAAACACCATTAGTGTCGCCATAAATTTTATCACAAAAAATAAACATTCACACCAACCTTAACGTAATCCCTTCCACGAACTATGAACTTTCAACAACTAAAAACCCATCCAATAAATTCTCGCCAATTAGTTTTTCTCTATGCTGTAAGAATAGCACAGCATATCCACTTTATTTACATTTTATTCTCACGAAATAAAATTACAAATTATACAAAAAATTGAATTCCAACGAGCATAAAGAATGTATTCATGGCATTTGTGTGAAAAAAATGAAAATAAATCTTGACAGAGCAAGCAAGTAAAGAAAAAAAGTTGCAACCTTTTCCATCCATTTTCCATTTACATCTTTTGAGAATGAAAAGGGTGAGAAAGAAAGTCATAAAATACGCGAAATTGCTACAGCAAATGTGAAAACTTTTTTTCGATTTCACTTACATTTAAAGAGAGGGTGGATGTTGGGGTTTGGTAGGGGTTTGAGGGATAAAGCGCTTTTTTGACATTTTTTTAAATTGTTTTTACCGAGATGACTTTACTTTACCAAGATGACTTTACTTTTCCGAGACTGAAATTTTGCAAGATGATTGAACTTTTCCATGATGACTGAATTTTACTAAGATGACTGAACTTTTCCAAGATGACTAATCATTTCCGAGATGACTAATCATTTCCGAGATGACTGAATCTTTCTCAATTGATGAAACCTCTTTTCTTAACCCCCAAGCTAAACAAAATGTCTTTTACACCAAATCGAAGGTTGAATTTGCTTCAAAAAAAAAAAAACAGAAGTAAAAGTAAAAAAGAGCTGATAAGGAATCAATAAGAATTTTCTCACGTCGTCGAAATGTGCTTGAGTGGCAAAGAAAAGAAAATCAGCGATAAATGCGAAACCAATTCGTATGTGCGTGGGGTTTCTTCCACATTTGTCGATTTTATTCCGTAAACGAATATTTTTGGAGGACAAAAAAAGGAAGAAGAAAAATTTCAATAAATGAAAAGAAAGAAAAAAACTTCAGTGGCAGAGATTTATCCGATATTGAATGTCGTTGTGTGACTTTTAAACATTTATCTTGTGGCACTTCCTCTTCCTCTCCTTTATTGTTTGTTATGAATAAATTTTATGACATTACCAGCATCTCATTTAATCATCATTCATGCTGTTATGATGATGGCTTTCTGTATTGGGGGTCGTCATAGCCGGGAATGGAGATGGTTCAGTGGAATTAAGTGAGGTTGAGTGCATTATTTAAGCAATTTGAAATGTAATCTTATGAAAGTTTGATCCTATTGATAATTTCGATTGGAATTCAGTCTACTTAATGAATATTTTGTCAATTTGGCAAAAAATGGTCATCTTAGTAAGGATTAGGTCATTTTAGTAAAGATTTAGCCATCTCGGTTAAGATTTAGTCATCTTGGTAATGATTGAGTCGTCTAAGTTTTGATTCAGTCATCTCGGGTAAAATACAGTCATCTCGGATAAGATTCAAATACATCTGCTAAAATTCAGTCATCTTGGTTGTGATTCAGTCATCTTGGTTGTGATTCAGTCATCTTGGTTAAGATTCAGTAATCTCAGTGAAAATTCAGTAATTTTAATCAATATTTGGTCTTCTCGGTAAAAATTTCGTCATCTAAAATTACTTTTGGACTCTAACCTTAAGTTTTGATCATCTTGGTCAATGTTTTTGACTTGAATCCTCTTATAATGCTCTGCAGTCACTGTCATTAAGCTATTGACATTATGAATAAAAATGACAAATCAGCATGACATCAAGTCGATGAATTGGTATTAAAAAAGTAGAAATTTAGGTTAGTGTCATGCTATTGTGCTGATAATGATGATGGTGAGAAAAAAATAATTTTAAGGTTATGTTATTGACTGAAAAAGAATTTCTAGTCTGAATAATAAAAATCAATTTTGAGAGGTTATAAATTCTAAATTTCCCATTTTCATCAACTTTATCCCATAATCCAAGTACATAAGCCTCTTATCAATGAATTCTTGTTTACAATTTTGTATTTCATCACACAAAATCCAAATATTTACATATTTGTGCAGAAACCTGTCGTATCCCACACATAAAAGCTCTCCATCTCTCTCATCTTCGTTTATTCAAAGATAAAATATTGATTGCAAAAACATGCTTTGAATTTAAGGATGCATTACGTGGGTTTCATCCCTTTGGGGCAAATGCGATTAAAGGAAAAAAAAAGTTGTTCAATAAAGGAAAAATGTTGATAAAGTCAATGAAATTTAAATGGAAAATAAAATATTTGCTGAGTTATTTTACCGAGATGACCAAATTTTATCCAAGATGATGAAATCTTGCTGAGATGATCGAATTTTGACCAAGGTGACTGAATCTTTGCTTATACTTTTTCAGTTTCATCAAAATAACAGAAAAAGATGTGTTGTAAATTAGAATATGCCAATAAATCCCTCAAAAAGTTTGCAGCTATAAAACTCCGCGTCTATAAAAACACAAAACCGCGAGACTCAACAGAAAATTCCAAGAAGTCATCCATAAAAAAAAAGCACAGACATAACTTCTTTCAGCAACATCAACACAATATTTTTGACGTTTAAAGAACCTGCTGATCAAGACGAAAGGGAAAGAATTGATATAAAGCTATGGGAAATGTGGCATGTGTCAGACAATATTTTGTTCATAAGAAATTGATGATGAAAGTGAAAAGGGTTGTTACGTGGAATTATTCAAAGGATGTTGAAGCTTTGCTTTTTTGGATTAGGGTTTTAAACTTTAATGGATTTTGAATGTACTTTGTTGGTTGCTGTGTGGTGTAGTGTGGCGTTAAGTTGAGGATTTATGATGTTCTTGTGGACATTTCAGAGGAAAATGCGTAAAATATCGATAATTATGTCATCTTGGTAAACAAATTTTGTCATCTTAGTTAAAAATTTTGTCATATCGGTAGGAGTTAAGTCATCTCGGAAAACAAATTTTGTCATCTCGGGAGTCATATTTTGTCATTTCAGGAGTCAAATTTTGTCAAAATGATAGGAATTTGGTCATCTTGGTAGTACTTTAGACCAGAGGGCGAAGTCGACTCGGATTTTGTATGGAAAAGTCGACTTGAGTTCACTCGACTTCATACAAATTTCGAGTCGACTTCGCCCTCTGCTTTAGACATTAATTTGTTATTTCGGCAACAATTAATTCATCTCGGGTGTCATATTTTGTCATTTCGTGAGTCAAATTTTGTCATCTTGGTAAGAACTTTGTCATTTTGATATCAATTCATTCATTTTGGTCATCTCGGCAGGAATGTGGTCATCTTGGAATCAAATTTGGTCATTTTATTAGGAACTTGGTCATTTCAGTAGAAATTCGGTCACCTAGGAAGTAATTTGGTCATCTTGGAGTCAAATTTGGTTCTTTATGTAAAAACTTCATCATCTAGGTAGAACTTCAACAATCTCGGTAGGAAATCTTTTATCTTCTGAGACATTTTTGTCATATCGGCAGTAATTTTGTAATCTCAGTAGAAATTTAGTCATCTTGGTAGCTAATCGATCATCTTAGGAGTCTAATTCGGTCATCTCAGCAGTACTTTATCCTTTATTGTCAATTAACCTTCAAGATCTGTAAAAGAAATCCAAAATTAAATTAAGCAACAAAAAAATTTACTTTACCTTCTTTCGATTCATCAAAAAACAATTTCTAACTTAATTTTCTCGATCTTTTGTTCGCACCTTTTTCATTAATTTAGTTTCTTCTTCATCTTCACTTCATTCTTAGTTCTATTTTGCATGCTCTGAAGTGAATCATCTTTTGATGGATCTGTAGATTAACTCGGTGTTGATGAAATCATTTGAAATACAAGAACCAAAGCTATTTACTCAAAAAAGAAAGGTAAAATAAATTTCAGCGATATCAAAAAGCCATTAACGGGATAAATTACTTTTGAGAGATCCCAGCGCTGCTGTTTTTGCCTCTGCCTTGCTATTCCATCTCTTCTGATTATCTTTCGAGTTCTTTTTATTCCGCTTTACAGGTCTTCTTTCCAGAAATAATACGTTGAGATGCGAGATACGGATATGGAAAGTGAGATATGGATTATCTTAGATGGTGGCTTGTTGGATGGGCAAAAGTTCTGAATTTCAATTCGTAATAGCTGCTTATGAATTTACTTTTAATGTGGTGAAGACGGTGCTGATGGTTGAACCCCCAAAACCAAAAACAACTGATAACAAACCCCAAAAACCAGCCTTAAACTACGCCTAAACCCGCTTGCCCATCTTTACCATCCGTGCCAAAACACACTTATTCTTCAATGCCTCGCCAAGGTTAATTTTTTTCCTTAATTTTCTTCTTTTCTTCTATCACAAAAAAAAGAAGGCACACAGCAAAAAATTCACATGTGTATCCATCCACGCACATAGTAAGCAACAACATTCTCTTCTGACTTATATGCGAAATTACATTTCTCATCATCATTATGCCGTTCGGCATCAGCGGCGTCAGCAATAACAATAGAAACTGTAATATTTTCTTTCATCCAGCATGTGGCCATGACTTGATGAGGAATATTTTTTTTGGCTTCATCTTCCGTGAATTATTTAATGACTTTCAAATTTTTAATAAAGGTTTTTTGTTAATTGTTGTGGTGGTTCATAGTGGTGTGTTACATACGATTCTTTACAACAGAGTTTAGATTGAGTATTGAATGTGACTTTCGACTAAAGTGATCTAAAGTGGTGTGCTGAACACGACTTTTGATGCGAGTGACTTAAAGTAGTGAGCTGAATATGACTTTTGATCAAAGTGACTCAAAGTCGTGAGCTGAATACGACTTTTGACAAGAGTAACCTAAAGTGGTGTGCTGAATACGAATTTTGATGCGAGTGACTCAAAGTCGTGAGCTAAATACGAATTTTGACAGAAGCAACCCAAAGTGGTGTGCTGATCACGACTTTTGATGCGAGTGACTCAAAGTCGTGAGCTGAATACGACTTTTGACAAAAGTGATCCAAAGTGGTGTTCTGTACACGACTTTTGACACAAAATTCCCAAAGCTTCCCTAAAAATAACCCAAACCAAGCATATCCAGCACGTGTCAGTATCTGTATGCTTACGTCTTCAACGCTGTTCCATTGATTGATTGAAAAAATATTTTTAGTTTACCGTGGAAATTCTTTCCTCGCTTATTTTCATCCTTCTTTTGTCAATAACAATGACATGTGATTTATTTGATGTAATATTATTGGATGAAATTCTGAGGATTTGATGAAATTCAATTTAATAATATTTATTGAAGGTGTGGAGCATGTGTGGATGTAAGTGATAAGAAGCACGTGTATTGTTGAGTTTTGGTAGCTTTAAAGTCATATGAGGAACACCATTTAGGGTTTATTGTGTCTAAAATCATGTCCTAGACACCTTTTTGGGATACCTTGGTCAAAAGTCGTAGGTGTTGCACCATTTTGGGTCATTTTTCAAAAGTAACTAGTTCATTGAGTTATGTGTGTTAATAGTCGTGTGCATTACACCATTTTGGGTATCATAAGGCAATAATCGAAATTGTTACATCACTTAAGGACACAACAGAATGAAAAATTAACTGAATCGTACAAAATCAATGAAAAATGATCCACCAAACCCCAAAATAGGAACAAAAAGTGCTCAAAAAATGCCAAAAACATTCAAACAAGCACTTCCGCTCGGTTCTTCATTCATCAATTTGATTTATAGAAGCAATTAATCAAATAAAAGAATCAATCAACCGGAGAAATTTTTTAATTGCTTTTTTATATCGTCGTAGGGTGATTTTTCATGATGCCAACCACTGCCCCCCCCCCTTACTTCCCCCCTCCATCCTCTTCTTAGTAAAGGTAGTCAAAAGAACTCACATGAACGAAATTTCCCATTGAATTAAAGTACTTCTTGAAAAATGGCGCAATTTACACGATACCCAAGCTTTTGTGAAGCATTTCATGCTTTTATTCCCCCCTTTTCCCCCCCACCCCCTCCCGTCATTTAATTACTATTACCATTACCAACCTTAACCTACATTTCTTCATCCAACAATCAACAAGATCCACTTAATATTTCACATAATTTTATCCTATTTAAAAAATATTTTCCAGTTTTACATCCTCAAAAATGCAGCAATAACAAAATATTAAACAATATTTTGCATGCCTTTGAAATGCTTCATACTCTTAATTTAAACAGGAATAAAGAATGTGATTGTAATAAAGTTTGTGGATGTAAAAAGAGGAAAGAAGAAAAAATTCGTATATGCAGTGTAAATTTGAAATTTTGTAGTGCTGAACATCGATGGCACGTATCCACAAGCCTTATTTAACTATAGAAAAATATTCAGGAAGCCACAGCATACAATGTATCTTGCTGTTTGGGTTGATTTTTTGAGTTTTGGAACATTTCATTGATGATTTTCATAATTATCTCCTAATGAACATCATTCTAAAGCTGAGCGTCAATCTAAAGCCGAGCGTAGATTAAACTAGCTGGAGTCAATCGAAAGCTGAGCGTCAATCTCAAGCTGAGCGTCAATCGAAAGCTGATCGTCAATCTCAAGCTAAGCGTCAATCTCAAGCTGAGCGTCAATCTCAAGCTGAGCGTCAAACTAAACCTGAGCGTCAAACTAATTGAGCGTCAAACTATCTGAGCGTCAATCTAAAGGCGAGAGTAGATTTAAAGCTGAGTAGTTAATCTAAAGCTGAGCTTTAGACAAGCTGAACGTCAGACAAGCTGAGCGTCAAACAAGCTGAGTGTAAAACTAGCTGAGAGTCAATCGAAAGCTGAGCGTCAATCTCAAGTTGAGCGTCAATCTAAAGCTGAGCGTCAATCGAAAGCTGAGCGTCAATCGAAAGCTGAGCGTCAATCTCAAGTTGAGCGTTAATCTAGATGAGTGTCAAACTAGCTGAGCGTCAATCTAAAGGCGAGAGGAGATTTAAAGCTGAGTAGTTAATCTAAAGCTGAGCGTCAGACAAGCTGAGCGTCAAACTAGCTGAGAGTCAATCGAAAGCTAAGCGTCAATCTCAATTTTAGCGTCAATCTCAATTTGAGCGTCAATCTAAAGCCGAGCAACAATTTAAAGTTTAGTGTTAATTTAAAGCTGAGCGCTAAACTAGCTTATCGTGAATCCAAAATAATTATTGTATAAAGTTCTCTAAAATCACTTCAATTCAACATCAACTCCCCAAAAATTGCATGTCACTACAAAAAAAAATAAAAAAAAAAATATGGAAATTCCTTTTCGAATTTTATGAAGCAGCAAGAACAAGAGGGCGAATCCTGCATCCTGTCGGTTGTTTGAGGCTAAGCATCGTTCGGCTATAAATAACCATTCCATGCACCATCTGCTTTTTTGCAATATTTTTCTCATTCTCTCTTCCTTTCCACTCGCCCGTCATCCATGAGCAGTACATTGTGCACTTTTATTTTTCTGCATCATATTTATTCCTATATGCACACACCATGTGAAGCATTACCCGAATTTATATGCACATTCTTCAATATTATAATCCAAACATATTGCAACCGCTCGCTTACACAATTTAAAATATATATGCAATATATTTTTTTATCATCATCGTCGTCATCATATATCTTATGGCCATAACCACAACAACTTTTTCATTTCTTTTTTGTTTTTGTTGCTTTTTGTTTTTTATGGATATTTTTTTCTAATAACTGAGTATCTCTTAGGGGTCATTCACTTATTACGTAACGCTTTTAGGGGGAGGGGGGGTCTAAGATTTTGTTACGGTTCAAACAAGGAAATTTTTTTTCATACAAATTTTGTTACGAGGGGGGGGTCTAAGAAGTCATTTTTTCGCGTTACGTAATAAGTGAACAGCCCCTTAACTAGAATAAAGCACAGCTAAAATGTCGCTCAGTCAGAATAACGCTTAGCTAGAATAACGCTCAGCCTTAATGACGCTCAGCTAGAATAACGCTCAGCTAGAATAACGCTCAGCCAGAATACTGTTAAGCTAAAATAACGCTCAGCCTTAATGACGCTCAGCTAGAATAACGCTCAGCTAGAATAACGCTCAGCTCGAATGACGCTCAGCTAGAATGACGCTAAGCTAGAATAACACTCAGCTAAAATAACGCTCAGCTAGAATGGCGCTCAGCTAGAATGGCGCTCAGCTAGAATTACGCTCAGCTAGAATAACGCTCAGCCAGAATACTGCTCAGCTAGAATAACGCTCAGCCGTAATGACGCTCAGCTAGAATAACGCTCAGCTAGAATAACGCTCAGCTAGAATGACGCTCAGCTAGAATAACGCTAAGCTAGAATAACGCTCAGCTAAAATAACGCTCAGCTAGAATGGCGCTCAGCTAGAATGGCGCTCAGCTAGAATTACGCTCAGCTAGAATAACGCTCAGCTAAAATAACGCTCAGCCATAATGACACTCAGCTAGAATGACGCTCAGCTAGAATAACGCTTAGACAAATGACGCTAAGCCAGAATGATGCTTTGATAGAATGACGCTCAGCTAGAATAACGCTCAGCCATAATGACACTCAGCTAGAATGACGCTCAGCTAGAATGATGCTTTGATTGAAGAAATAAATTAAAAATTTTCAGAGAAAACCTCGCTTATTCAATGTCATCCTTAATCCCTCCCTAACCCACCTTATCGGTTCTTTATTTTCCACTCCAATAGATGCATTAAATGAAAAAAAATTCCAATCTTTTAATATGAAAAAATTAAACTTGAAAAGGAAAAAAAAATTTATTTCATATTCATTACATGACTTCAAATGTGTTTTGTTGCTTCCGGTGTTATTGCTGTTGATCATCATCGTCATCATCGTCGATATTTGTTATTATTATAGATATATAGCAGCATTGAGATGGATTTTAAGTGAAAAATGAAAAGTTTTTATGGCTTATGAGCTTTTTTTTATGCTGAGCATATCGATAACATAGTGAAGCTGATTCAATTAACTTTTGTAATATGATGATGGGAATTGTGATGAGTATGGCTGGGGATATGAATGGAATTCTAGGTTATGATAAAGTTTTTGAAGGTTATGGCAGTTATTAAAAGCTAATTAGGCGCCAAACTGTGCGGTTTACGTGAATTTTGATGCTGAGAAACTTGAACCGTATTCTGTACACCACTTTTGACTCTCGATCACTTGAATCTCATTCATTAGCCTCAAAAACTCAAAAAATGCACAAATTTGAATTCAACTCAGTTGCAGCAACAACCATTGTTACTGACTATCAAATAAAATTTATTCAATCGGTTTTTTATTCAATTTCAATTAGTTTTTATTGCCACACAAACAATTTTTCTACTAAAATTCAAATTCAGGAACATTTTTTTATGGTTTTTCAAAAACAAAAGCTCGGCGAAAAAAAAAAAATTGTTGCAATAAATAAAAATTTTGCGATATTTTATATCATTCTGCATGATTGAAGCGATTCAAAATGTTCTTTTTTATTATTTTGTGAATAATCGATTCAATTATTTTAATCCGATTGGAAAATATTTATGTGTGCTGTGTGATAATGTGTGGGAATTGGCTGGCTGGTGGTGGGGGTTTGGGGGCGGTGTAAGTGAATTTTGATTTGGTGGGTGTTGAAATTGTTGAGGAGTGTTATTTGGATGAATAATGTGTCAATTGGACATGATATTGAGTTGATCTATAAAAGATAGAAACCTAGCTTGGAGGGTGAAAGAAGGGGGGGTGGAGGGGGGTCCATAGGATAATTTTTTTAAGATTTTTTTTCTTCTCAAAAAATCTAGGAAATTAAAAAAAAATCGGGGGTCCCCAAAAATCCCCCCCCCCCATCCTTCCCCATCCCCACAGCTTTGCGTCTATTAATCCCAGCAATGACTGATGAAAAAATTTCATTTATTTTCTATTTTCAAATTCAAATCCAAAAATTTCTTCTGACAAAATTTATGCGAATTCTTTTATATTTTATTTCCAAATTCATTCCACACTCAAGCTCAAGCTCAAGCTCAGCTCACTTATTCGGATATTTATGATCAGAATGGAATGTGCGTTTTGGGAATTTATTGCACTGCCTGCCTGCCTGCCTATGTCGGAGCATATAATCATCGCAATATAAAAATGAAAATCCTTTCCCACAAATTTTCATAATATTTATTCTCGAACATATTTTCATGATAAAATATGAATGGATGTGAGTGAACGTATGCGTGGCGTACAGCATCTGAATCACAAAGAGCTTTTTTCCAGCATGTAACGAGGTATCAGCAACACATGAAAATGCGATAAGGCAATTTTTTTCTTATTCAATGTTGCGTGTTTGTGTCTGAAGATGAGGATTAATGGTGGAATGGGATGTGAATTTTAGATTAGATGGAAGGAATGAAGTAGAGAATTAATTGTCTAAGGCAGTGGTGCACAACCTTTTTTGTGGCACGGTTCACCTTTGTGGTAATTTGAGTGATGAGTTTTCAATCACATGGCTTGTGAGCTTTGTCGAATTTTTTCAAGTGGACCGCGGCACATAGGTTGATCACCACTGTTCTAAGATCAATGGGAAGGCTAGGCAGCTTGATAAGCTTTCTGTTCAACAGGAACGTAGCCAAGGATGGCCCAAAGTTGGTCCAACTTTCAACCCTCCCCCCCCCCCCCCTCTTTCTATAAGTTTGGTCCCCCCTGAATTTATTAAAAAATTTCTTCTGGCTCCGTGATAGCTCAAAAATTCAACAAAACTCAGCACACAAAAATAATTTAAATTTTTAATGAAATTTTCTTCAATATTAAAAAAAACTTTTCATTTAATTATTTTTTTGGTATTTTCCTCGCGATGCCTTGAAGCCATCAAAATAGTAGAACAGCAACAGAAGCACAAATACACTAAAAAATTGAAATACAGCAGCCACAAAATATAAATTCGTGCACACAACTTGCTTACATGCTGGATGCTGAATATAAAATTGAATTTTTTTCACATCAATTTTTATTTTCTTCAATCATTCATTTTTTTCACATAATACAATTTGCATTATTATTATTTTTATGAAACACAATGAGTTATGAATTTATAAAGCACGAAGAACATGCAGGCAAGCAGCTGAATGTGAATTTTTTATCGTGTTTTTCCATTTGTTTATTAAAAAGTTTTCCTCAATTTTGTGTGTGAAATTGTTGGTTTTTACAGTACTTCAAGTGTTGAAGCAGTGCTGGACATGGCTGTGCTGCTTTAGAAGAGTTTTAAGCTATGACTAAACCTACAAGAAATAATCATCAATATCTCATGACTTGATAGTTTTCATTCATTTTTATTTAAAGACGAGAAAAATTCAGTTTTTTTTTTTCCTTTTCCATTTGAATGACTTCCTCTTTTGCTTGTTCTCTGAATGTGCAATATCCTCGTTGTTCATGAATGAATCGATGCTTTTTGTGTAAGAATATAAAGCTGGCATTTAATGCTGTCTATGAAGATATTAAACAGCTAAAGTTGGATAAGTTTTGAATCACAGCGACTAAGTAAAGCATTTGTAAAAAAAAGTGGAAAGTTTTTGAGTTAATTTGAAGCATCTTCTATCCTATTGCTAGAGATTATCTCAAAAAACAGCCTCACAGTGTTGCTTGCAGCTAAACCTAAGCTAATGTCCATCAATATTACAATATTCTCTTTAAATCCAGCTACAAAAAAGGAGATGAAAATTTCCTGAATTTTTTTAATGATCAAAGTGATTCCAATTCGCCTGTTTATCTTCCGTTCATTTCCATCTCTTTTCATTCATTGTTCAACTGCAATCGTTGCTTAAAAATCTCACAAATGGATTTTCCGTGTTGGAATTAATGAATTAGAAAATTTTAATTGCCGTCATTAATAAATCTGGTGAGATTGGTATAGGATTTTAAAATGATGGGGAAAGATGATGGATATTGTCTGTTGGGTAATGAATAGACTTTAAGATATTGCGGAAAGTTCTAAATTCAAACATATTTTGGGTTATCATGCAACAATGAAACAAAAATCTTTCTAAATTATAGCAAAATATGGCACAATTATAGCAAAATAAGGCACAAATATAGCAAAATTATAGCAAAATATGGCACAAACATAGCAAAATTATAGCAAAATATGGCACAATTATAGCAAAATATCTCACAATTATGGCCAAGTATCGGGAAATTATAGCAAAATATGGCACAATTATAGCAAAATATGGCACAATTATAGCAAATTATGGCACGCATATAGCAAAATTATAGCAAAATATGGCAAAATTATAGCAAAATATCTCTCAATTATTGCCAAGTATGGGGAAATTATAGCAAAATATGGCACAATTATAGAAAATAATGGAAAAAATAGGGCCAAATATAGTAAAAGTATTGCAAATTATACCACAATCAAAGTAAAATTTTTTGCAAGAATAAAGCAAAAAAAAAAGCAAAAACACATCACGTTGCAACAAGCAAACAATTATTTTCAAATTTTACAAAATAATTTATGTCTAAATAATCCTTAAACAATCCAAAATCCCATCGCATAAATAATTCAAGCTCTTACGTGCAAAACAGATAAAATAGTCATCAATGCTGCACTTAAAATTCATAAACATTCGTCAAATTGCAAAATGCACTCAAAAAATGCCAGATTGAGCATTCAAATTCATGAATAATGTGTACAAATGATGATGAATGTTCCTTAATGTGAGGAACTCGAACGAATAGCAGAAATAATTGCACAAATTGTGCTCAAATGGGGAAGCAGTGAAGAGTCACAATCACATAAATTTTGATCGCTTTAATGGGCTGCTTTTGTTGCTTTTTGGTTGATGAATTTCTCATTTTTATTGCTTTTATATTGGACATTTTAGTTGCAATTTATGGGGATTAAATACGCTAAAATTTGTGTTTCATTAGAATTTTGGACAATCTTCAAGTTGTTATAATTCTGCCAGATTTTGCTATAAAGTTGCCATATTTTGCTATAAAATGCCATATTTTGCTATAAACTTGCACTTTCTACTTTTCTATGAACTTTCCATGGTTCAAAAATTCTGTAAAATCTGCTAAAATAATCACACATATCAAAAATTTACCTTAACAATAACAATCCATAAAATAAACCCAAAAACACTCAAAAAACTTAAACTAAGAAAAACAAGAAAAAGGAAGAAGAAGCCGCAATAACAAACTGAAATTCGCTTTCTCACTTTCGTGTCGCCTTTGCTTCAAGTTCTTCTTCTTCCTCCACCAACATCTCGTTTTTCGTAATTAAGCGAATTTGCTGATTGGAATTTTAATTAGAAAGCATAGCGAGAAATTACTTTTTTCCTCATTTCTTCTTTTTTGTGTTCTTCATGCCTGCTTTTCAATATTGTCATTAATGCTGTTGATATTTCCTTTGCTTTTTCTTTCTTTTTATCTTTTTTACGTTTTGTTTGGTTTGATGTGTGCTTTGGGGAAGGTCTTTTGTTGAGATGGAAATAAATTGGATTGGCTGTTCAGTTGGTGCCATAATTGCTATAAATCTAGCATAATTTTTGTAAAACTGCAATAACTTTATGGTGATTGTTATAAAACTGTTATAACTGCTATAAAATTACGACAACTGCTATAAAATTATGGCAACTGCTTTAAAAGTATAGCAACGGCTTTATAATTATAGCAACTGCTTTTAAAATTATAGCAACTGCTTTATAATTATAGCAACTGCTTTATAATTATAGCAACAGCTATAAAATTATAGTAACCGCTATAAAATTATGGAAACTTCTATAAATTTATGGCAATTGCTATACAATTAAAGCAACTGCTATAATTTTGAAAACACAATTTTTGTCTAACTTCCAATTCTTACAACAATTTCACTAAATCTTCACACAAAATAAAACGCACAAAAAAATCTGCTTTTCAAATCTCACGAAAATTTCCATCAGATTACATTTTTTATGACCCTCGTGCTCTTATGGGATTTTATTCTCATCTAACCGTAATGTGAATTGTGAATTGAATGAAGTTGAGGGTAAGTTGATGATTGAAGGCATGATGATGATGTTCACTAGTTGATAAGAGCAAGAAAATGAAATAAAGAAAATGTTGCCGTTACCTTTGATCTTTAAGAGATGAAATAAAATTTGTTTTTTTTTCTGCTATTTGAGAAAATTGGATTTTCTATTTCTCTGGTGTGTACACGTGGATTACTTACTCTTTGAATATGGATGAGTGGTTGCAAATTTAGATTATTTTTAAAGGGCGCTTTGTAATGTGAGATTTTGTAAGAATTTTTGAAATTATGGCACAACTAATATAATTGCTAGAATTATGGCTCAATTAGTATAACTGCTAGAATTGTGGCACAATTAGTATAACTGCTAGAATTATGGCACAACTAATATAACTTCTAGGATTATGGCACAATTAGTATAACTGCTAGAATTATGGCACAACTAATATAACTGCTAGGATTATGGCACAACTAATATAATTGCTAGAATTATGGCTCAATTAGTATAACTGCTAGAATTATGGCACAACTAATATAACTGCTAGAATTATGGCACAACTAATATAACTGCTAGGATTATGGCACAATTAGTATAACTGCTAGAATTGTGGCACAATTAGTATAACTGCTAGAATTATGGCACAACTAATATAACTGCTAAAATTATGGCACAACTAATATAACGGCTAGGATTATGGCACAACTAATATAACTGCTAGGATTATGGCACAATTAGTATAACTGCTAGAATTGTGGCACAATTAGTATAACTGCTAGAATTATGGCACAACTAATATAACTGCTAGGATTATGGCACAATTAGTATAACTACTAGAATTGTGGCACAATTAGTATAACTGCTAGAATTATGGCACAACTAATATAACTGCTAAAATTATGGCACAACTAATATAATTGCTAGAATTATGGCTCAATTAGTATAACTGCTAGAATTATGGCACAACTAATATAACTGCTAGGATTATGGCACAATTAGTATAACTGCTAGAATTGTGGCACAATTAGTATAACTGCTAGAATTGTGGCACAATTAGTATAACTGCTAGAATTATGGCACAACTAATATAACTGCTAGAATTATGGCACAACTAATATAACTGCTAGAATTGTGGCACAATTAGTATAACTGCTAGAATTGTGGCACAATTAGTATAACTGCTAGAATTGTGGCACAATTAGTATAACTGCTAGAATTATGGCACAACTAATATAACTGCTAGAATTATGGCACAACTAATATAACTGCTAGAATTGTGGCACAATTAGTATAACTGCTAGAATTGTGGCACAATTAGTATAACTGCTAGAATTGTGGCACAATTAGTATAACTGCTAGAATTATGGCACAACTAATATAACTGCTAGGATTATGGCACAATTAGTATAACTGCTAGAATTGTGGCACAATTAGTATAACTGCTAGAATTGTGGCACAATTAGTATAACTGCTAGAATTATGGCACAACTAGATTGGCAACTAGAATTATGTCAAAAATGATATAAAATAAAATTAAATTTTTTTTCACCAATCTCAACTTTTCTTCCTTTTTTCATTTATTTCCTTTTCGCTTCACTTCTTTTAGACTCGAAGCAACTTTATTTTAATGAACTTTTTTTTCCCTCATTTAATTGAGATTTTTTTCTTTATTTTCTTATCTAGCTTGTTGTGCTTTTCTTTGTCTTTAGTTTTTCTATTCTTAGTCCTGTTTTTTTTTTTTTCTTGTTTTGTACTTTTATCTTATTTTTTATATTCAACTTAATAAAATGAAATTGAGTAATGAATTTTGTTGTAGTTTACTTTGTGAAAAGAAAAAAGATCAATGACGATAGTCCTCTGGAACTGAACGTGGACGATACTTTTAGATTTTGGTGGGTTGTGAAGGTCATTGTTGGTAGGGTTTCCAGAATTGGGGTTTTCTTGGGTTGTGCTGCCATGAGAATTAATTATAGAATTCTAAAATAAGTTTATATAATTAATGTTGCGTGAATTTAAGCTTATCTCAATCTACAGAACTTTATAGCTACACTATGTGTTCCAAACGAAATATTTGAACATTTAAAAGCAGCAAGCAGCATGAAAAGTGAGCTTTTATGGTAAGTTCTGTTACAGATATGGGATAGGACTAGGCAGATCTCTAAGTCGATAGGGTTCAAGTCGACTCGAGTTGACTCGACTTGGCTCAAGACTGAGTCGACTCAAGTCGATTTCGAACTCTGAGTAGAATAGGAATAATCAAAAGACTAGGAAACGATTCTATAAGAAAATCAATCTAAAAATTCAATTCCACAGCATCGCCATCCTAACCAGCACCAACTGCATCCTGATCATCTCAGCAATCTCATTGCCATGTTTATATGAGGATGATAACTGGATAATTGACAATAAGACTTGTAAAGGATTCAAATGTTCTGTTCGAGGTAAATTTGAAGTAAAGTCACGCAATACAGTCATTGATGGAATCAAACGTAAAGACCCAACTGGATATCCTCAACCTGAAAACTACGCTGACCCATCAACATTATGGATTGATAAGTTAATCATGTGGTACATTCCAAAAGGATTAGAAACTTATTTTGCAGCTTTGATATCCTTGACAATCATGCGCGTCGAATTAAAGGAATTAAAGCAGGCAGACTTGAAGGTATTTCCAAATTTGACATTCCTGAACCTGAACAACAATCAAATTGAGGTCCTCGGCAAAGACTTGTTTAAGTTCAATCCAAAATTGCAAGGAATCATGCTGAACTTCAACTTGATCAAGTACATTGATGAGAACATTTTGAATGACATGAAGGAGCTTAAGCTGATTAGTTTTGGATCAAATGACTGCATCAATCAAGGCGCTTCAAAGCGAGATGAAGTTATGACAAAAGTTAAGAATGCAATCAGGAACAATTGTCAACAATATGGACAGCTTCAAAAGACTGAAGTTTCAAAAAAGACTGGAACTCAGCATGGGAAATACTTTTGGATTTGGGTTGGATGTGGAGTCATTGTTGGGATATTTGTGATTTGTGCTGTTTCTAGGATTATTTATGGAATTTTTAAGAAAGCTTAAATTATTTAATAAAGTTATTTTAGAGCCATATCTGGACAAACTCATCCTAAAGGTACCATTCATAGTAAAACAATGTGCCGCGACACACAGTTTAAGAACTCCTGTAAAAACTCATTTTCGTGTTTTAAAGTTTAATCAGTAAAATCAGATTTCGTATAACGTTCCATTTGATAGCATCAAGCAGTGCTGGTCAACCTTTGGTTTCAGCTTGAACACACATTGAAGCAAAGAAAGTCCAACCGAGCCTTAATAGCTTCAAAAAAAACTTTGGTGCCGTGACACATTAGTTGGCAACAACTGCCTTACAAAAAAGGAATTAAATCATTTAATTTGTCATTGCTTAGTTGCAATTGAGAATTAGACATGATTTATATACTTTTTAGGTAAGTCCGATAAACTTAACAACTGCCAATAATTAAAAATTCAAACTTTTACAGCATAATCCTTCTTCTCAGTACCGTGACTTCAGCCATTGACATCCCATGTTCTTATTCAAAAGGATCAAAGAATATCACGGACATCAAAGGTCCTGAAAAGTTTGAATGCTCAGTTTTAGATAAATTTGAGGTTAAGACACGTGGTGTTGCTGTTTACAACATTAAGAATACAAATTCGACACAAACTCATCGACCAAATAGCATTGAAGACGTAATAGCTTTAAAAATTGGATTTAAACTTTTAAACTTCATACCAAGCGGAATTGGAAGGCTCTTGCCTAAGCTATTAAAGTTAAAAGTAACAAACTGTGAATTAAAGGAAGTTATGCAAGTTGACTTGATGCAATTTCCACACTTGAGGATTCTTGAACTTTCGACAAATGACATTGAAGTTATTGGAAAAGATTTGTTCAAGTTTAATCCGAGTTTGGAGTTGATAGATTTAAATTACAACAACATTAAGGAAATAGCAGGCAATGTCTTTGATGATTTGAAGCATTTAAAGTACTTGAGGCTGACTGGAAATCTATGCACACAATTAAGTAGTGAAAATATTCAAAAAATCATCAAAAATGTCAAGGAAATGTGTTCAGGCACAGCACACAAGTCTCAAAAAGATGACGACAATGAGCCCAAGAAGCATAAGAAACTTGACGTCAGTCATGGAACTAAATTTTGGATTTTTGTTGGATTTGGGGTAGTTTCTGGATTTATAGTTGCTGGTGGATTGATCTTGATTGTTTATCGGATCATCAAGCCATCCATTTAAGGTCGTGTGCTTGAATGTTGCTGAAGGTTATCATAATTTGTGTCAATTTCCATGTTTTGTGTGTCGTGCAGTTGGAAAAAATGTTGAATTATTGAATAAATTTGATAAAATTGTTGAATTTCATTTGTTGTTGAGTTTACGGACTGAATAGTCATGACAGTTTCCAGGTAAATTTTGAGCAAAACTTTATTTTGCAAATTCATTTCAAAAGGCAGCCTTAGTTCAGCCATGTCCTGCCTCTTTCTGTGAGCTGAGCTGAGATTTTCTGATTCAACCCGGAGTGGATTTTAGAGTTTTAGCTTAAAAATATGACTTAGACAAGACTGACTAAGCTTAAACAGGTCGAATAGACCTTGAATGATCTTAGTCGAGTCTGGTCATGCTTAACGGAACTTACTTGATTTTGGCTGAATCTGACTGAATTAAATTGAAACTTAATTGAGCTTAACCAACCCCTAATTGACCCTAATCGCCCCTAATCAACAATATGCGACCCTATTCAGCCTTAATCGACAATAACCGCCCCTAGTTGACTCTAATCGATCGTAATCGCCCCTAATCGACTCTAACCTACCCTTACTTGCTTGCTTACTTACTTCGATAACTTTATAGGTCAAATATGATCCATGGCCTCCCTCAGATGCCACTTAAAATAGTCTTTATCGCTGGCTACCGCTTGCCAATCTCCTTTACCAAATGCAATACTGTCTCTATCAACAGCCTCTTTTCATGAGTTCTTTGGTTCTAACCTACGCTTACTGACTCTAATTCACCCTATTTGACCTTAGTCGAACCGATCAGACCCCAATCGAACCTATCCGACCCTAATCGAACCTTTCCGACCCTAATCGAACTTATCTGACCCTAATAGAACCTATCCGTCCCTAATTGAACCTATCCGACCCTATTTAAGCTTAAATAGCTCTTACCTATCTCAAGATCTAGTCTTTGTTCACTTAATAGCCTTCTTAATAGACTAAGCCCCTTTCTGTTCATTTATCTGCACATTCACACTCATTATTCATCAATTCCTAAATCTTCATATTTCCAGCCTCACCTTCCTCCTCATTTTCAACACCATCTTGACCGTCTCAGCAGTAAAAATGCCGTGCTTATTCAAAGAAGTCATATGGAAAATGGATAACAAATCGGAAGATGGATTTAGATGCACCGGCGATGGCAAAGCTGAATTTAAACAGCGTGGAATTGTAATTGATGGAATAAGTCCAATTAAGCATAAAGGATATCCACAACCTGAAAATTATGGTGATAAATCTGAAATTTATATCGCATCACAGGACGTCTTTTATTTTCCGAGAGGATTTGACAAGTTTTTTACACATTTAGTCATGCTTCGTGTCACTTTGTGTCGACTAAGAGAAATCAAGCAAGACGACTTGAAAGTCTTTCCAGATTTAATTTATTTAGATTTGGACAGCAATTATCTTGAAGTTATCGAAAAAGATTTATTCAAATTTAATCCAAAAATTGAAACAATTCTTATGGACTTCAATTTGATTAAGTTTATTGATGCAAACTTTCTCGATGACTTGAAAGACCTCAAATTCATCACTTTAGCTGGAAGTGCCTGTATCAACATTAGAGCTGAGACTAGAGAGAAAATATTGACGAAATTAAGAAAGGAAATCCAAAAAAGTTGTCAAAATCACGATGAATTGGAGAATTTAGCAAAAATCAATAAAACAGGAACTAAGCATGGTCGATACTTTTGGGTTATGGTTGGATGTGGAGTCATTGTTGGGATATTTTTGATTGGTGCTGTTATTAGAGTTGCTTATGGAATTATTAAAAGAGTTTAATTGCTATTTTTGATGTTTTAATAAAGTTTGAGTTTTTGGGAACTTTAAAATTTAGATTCACTGCTGCAGCTGGACCAACTCCTCCTAAACTGGCTCTTTGACTATCTTTTTTGTTAAAGGACTGAAGTTTTGGTATCAAATAGTTTTTATGACACCGTTAGGGTCTAATAGAGCTTCTTGGTATGCGTTTGCATCAATTATACAGTCCAATTCAGGATATTACTAAAGATGTCCATCAAAGTCACTCAAGAGAAGTTAAACCAAGTAGCCAGAACTCGACTGCTGAAACCTTTTCATGAAAAAAAGTCAACGTGGATTGAAGTGACCTAAGAAGCTATTAGTGATGGCTCCTGAAAGCCATTTGAAGTCCAAATAATGAAATTTACTAATGTATCTTGCTTGCATGTTAAATCATATTAATCAAGCATCTAAACTAGCTTATGTCTCTTAACTGACATGAAACTGAACTTCAGTATCATAAAACTAGTTCATATGAATGCATTTAAAGCATAGTAAGTTCTACCAAACTTTTCACATTAAATACTTTTGACTTAAACTTGTCATCTTCTTAGCCTGGCCGTCCTCATCTGGACCAACTCCTCCTTACTAACATCAGCAATTCAGATGGAGTGTTTCTTTAAAAATGTCACCTGGAAGTTATATGATGAAATTCAGAATGGATTCAAAATGATTGTAACAGGAAAGTTTGAAGTAAAGCAACGTGGACTTGAAGTTGACGAACTTAAACGATCTGATCCAGGCAAATATCCATTGCCAGAGAACTTTGATGATCCGTCTGAATTTTCAGTAGCTGCAAAAAATATTTTTTACTTCCCAAAAGGATTAGAAAAATTCATCGCTGGTGTCTTGACTTTCGGAATGACTCATTGTCAATTGAAAGAGATAAAGCAGGAAGACTTGAAAGTTTTTCGGAACTTGACATTATTGAACTTGAGTTTAAATCAAATTCAAGTCCTCGAAAAGGATTTATTTAAATTTAATCCAAAGCTGAAAGGTTTGATGCTTGCCAATAATATTATCAAGTACATCGATGGGAATGTTTTTGATAATTTAATTAAGCTTCAATTGTTGGCTCTGATAGGGAACGACTGCATTACTAAAAATGTGTATAGTGTGGTGGATGTACAAAAGATTATTAAGAAATCCATTAGGAACAATTGTCAAACTCACGATGCACTGCCAAAGACAGAGAAAATCAAAAAGACTGGAACTCAGCGTGGAAAATATTTTTGGATTTGGGTTGGATGTGGAGTTGTTGTTGGGATCTTTGTGATTTGTGCTGTTGCTAGGATTGTTTATGGAATTGTTAAGTCAACTTAAATCTTTAATAAAAAATCGTTTTGCTAGAAAGTCGTAAATCTGATGTGAGTTTCTGGACCAAATCTCCTAGACCCAGGCACGTAACCAGGGGGGGGGGGGGGGGTGGGGATTTGAATGACATATCCCCCGACCTTAGCAGAAATTTCTTCATTTTGCTAGGAGTTTTATGAAAAATCATAAAAATCCCCCCTTCTCTCTGAGTTTTCTATATAATTTTTTTGCCCCCCCCCCTCTTCAAATTCCTGGCTACGCCCCTGCTTAAATCCAAATGAAAGGTTCTAGGTCGACTCAATACATTTTTGCCCAATCCTTGGTTGTTAAGGCTTTCCGTGGTACACTATCCAGTTCTTACATAAATTGAGTGCACCAAGTTTCTCTAGAAGCCAGCCTCCAGTCATCCACAGTTGCTTCACTACTGCAAACGTCACAAAAAAATTTCAATTTTTCAGTTGATTCTGTTTGATTCGATTATGAAAAAAATCTGAATTATTTATCATTTGTGATTTTTTTTTTACTTTTTGACTTCCGTAATGTCATGTTAATTTTTTTGTGCATGACAATCTTGATGCAACTTAATTAATCTAGTTTTTAAAATGTTTCCTGGTCAATAAAAAGCTGATCATTCTCGGAAGTAGTCCATAACAGTCAATATGGACAAGAATTTATTGTAATTATAACAGGCGCGTAGCCAGGAGGGTATAGTCCCCCTCTTAAGCATTTTAGGCCATGCTCTCACTGCAGTTAAAAACGTTTAGGGAAGGGGGGGATGACCCTCCTGGCTACGCGCCTGAATTATAATCATTTTTGGCCATTTTCACTAAAGTCCTCGATTTTGGATTATCCAATTCAGTTTTTTGTCCCACAAATCCCCACCCCCAAGGCCCCCACTCTTTTCCAAGGCGTGATCACTCAGGATTAATTCTGAAAAATCCCAAAAATTCAAAAAAATCCCTGAGCCAATAAACGTAGAAATGTAAAATCCCTTTGAAATCCCGAAATTATTCATCATATGCATCAAGGGGTCGTTCACTTATGACGTCCAAAATTAACGATCATTTTTCAAAAAAGAACAATGGATTTCCTGGAATTTCTATTGTTCTTTTCTTACTGACCCCCCTCCCCCCATGGATGTCATAAGTGAACGGCCCCAAAGGGATTTTACATTTCCATGTTCATTGACTCAGCGATTTTGTAAGGATTTTTGAGATTTTTTTAGATTAATCCTGAGTTTCCACGCCTTGCTGTTTTCCCTATTAACCTCAAAATTTCCAAAATATTCTCATTTAATTATCAATTATTATATTTCAGTTCAATCTTCTTCATCTTACTGTATCCTTTACTAATCCATGCCATTAAAATGACCTGCATGTACGAAAGAACCACAAGAATTGAAAAGGATGTTGGCGAATATGAGCAAATCAGATGCAGCGTGGTTAGAAAATTTGAGGTTAAAACACGTGGAATTGAAATCGATTCAGTGCCTGGAGTGGATTTATGGAAGTTCCCGTATCCATCAAACTTTTCAGATGTTGGTGAACTTCACATATCAACACATCAGGTGCTTTACATACCAACAGGAATTTCAATCTTCTTTCCTAATTTAAAAGACTTGTCAGTCATTAATTGTGGATTGAAGGAACTTAAGCAAAATGACATGAAATCATTTCCAGATTTGAAATTCTTGTTGCTTTTTGGAAACGCTGTTGAAGTTTTAGAAAAAGATTTATTTAAATTTAACCCCAAGTTGGTCATCATAGACATGAATATGAACAATCTGAAGCACATCGATGCACACGTCTTTGATCATCTAAATGGACTTGGTTCATTGAATTTTGCTGGAAATTTGTGCATCACACTCAGCATGACAGGACCTGAAGGTGTTAAAGAGGTCATTGATGAAATTAGGAAGCGATGTCAGAATTTTGGGGCACTCGGCGGCAAGAAGAAAATTGTGATTGAAGGAAAGCAACGAGGAAAATATTTCTGGATATTTGTTGGATGTGGAATCATTACTGGAATATTCTCAATTTGTGCATTTGCTAGAATAGCTTTTGGGATTGTTAAAGGCTGTGGTTCTCCTTGAAATAGAGTTTGATTTGAAGGGTGGCGATTCACTGATGTGCATTTGTAATACAATAAAGGGATTAGAGTCTTAAATGGGCGGTCTGAAAGTCCAGAACTATTTTGGGCATCATAAAAATACTTTCATTGTCAAAAGTTCAACCTTATCAACGATTTGTAAAAGTTTATCGTGATTTGCAGATTTTTTTTTTCATATTTGTCATGCTTCGTGTTAAGGAACTTGTGTTTTTGAATAGTAGACATGCCAAACTAGTGTCGTTTATGAATAAAAACTTAGCTACGAAATTTAATATTTTTGAATTTTAATTGCATTTTATTCATCAAGGCAGCATGAAGGATAATCTTTGGTAATATTTAATTAAGTATTAATTCACCACTGCCTGCTCTGTATGTCTGTATGTCTGTATGTCTTTTTGTCTGTATGTATTTTTGTCTGTATGTCTGTATGTCTGTGTAACTTTAATTCAGTATATCTGTCCAAAGGTTGGGGTGTACCTAGGAATTTGAAGCAGAGTGATGGGGAAGGGGGATATTTGAACGGAAAAATTTAGAGAAGGCAAGCGGATTTTTTCTAAAAAAAACTCTTGGCAAATTAAAGTAACTTCTCTTGACAAAGGGGGATTTGTTCCTAAAATCCCCCTTCCTGGCTAAGCGCCTCTTTGGCCTACGTCCTTAAAGTACTTCTCTCCAGTCCCCTAACACCCCCAACGATTAAATTAGTAAAAAAATATTTATTTCATCTCTTTCAAGTCGTTTGCTCTTTATCAACTCCTGCTTACTCACATCAGCATTAATAATGCAATGTGAATATGAAGAAATGGTTTGGAGATTAGGTAATAAAACAACAAAAGGATATAGATGCTACGGAGAGGGCAAAATAGAAATAAAAGAACGTGGATTTATTATCGATGGAATTAGACGTAAAGATCCAGAAGCATATCCACAACCTGAAAACTTTGCTGATGCATCGGAATTACAATTAATTGCAAAAGACATTTTGTATTTTCCAAAAGGATTGCAGAAGTTCTTTCAGCATTTGCTCAACCTTGAATTGACGCTGTCGAAATTGAAGGAAATCAAGCAAGAGGACTTAAAAGTCTTTCCTGATTTACAAGCACTAAACTTAAACTTTAATTTCATTGAAGTTCTTGAAAAAGATTTATTCAAGTTTAATCCAAAACTTAGAACTATTCGAATGCACAGCAATTCCATCAACTTTATTGACCAAAACATTGTTGATGATCTGAAAGTCTTGAGTGTTTTTATACTTGGCTCGAATACTTGCATCAACTTTAGTGCTAAGAACAGAGCATCGGTCGTGAATTTTCTTACAGTAAAAATCAAGAATAATTGTCTCAATTATGGCGAATTAGAAATTACAAAAAAAGTTGAAAAAACTGGAACGCAGCATGGCAAATATTTTTGGGTTTTGGTGGGATGTGGAGTGATTGTTGGGGTGTTCTTGATGTTTGCTGTTTTGAGGACTGTTTACTTGATTCTTAAGAAAAATTAAATTGATTTTCGGGTTTTGGTTCTTGGTTCTTGGTTCTTGGTTCTTGGTCCTTGGTTCTTGGTTCTTGGTTCTTTGTTCTTGGTTCTTGGTTCTTGGTTCTTGGTTCTTGGTTCTTGGTTTTTGGTTTTTGCTTCTTGGTTCTTGGTTCTTGGTTCTTGGTTCTTGGTTCTTGGTTCTTGGTTCTTGGTTCTTGGTTCTTGGTTCTTGGTTCTTGGTTCTTGGTTCTTGGTTCTTGGTTCTTGGTTCTTGGTTCTTGGTTTTTGGTTCTTGGTTCTTGGTTCTCGGTTCTTGGTTCTTGGTTCTTGGTTCTTGGTTTTTGGTTTTTGCTTCTTGGTTCTTGGTTCTTGGTTCTTGGTTCTTGGTTCTTGGTTTTTGGTTCTTGGTTCTTGGTTCTTGGTTCTTGGTTCTTGGTTCTTGGTTCTTGGTTCTTGGTTCTTGGTTCTTGGTTCTTGGTTCTTGGTTCTTGGTTCTTGGTTCTTGGTTCTTGATTCTTGGTTCTTGGTTCTTGGTTCTTCGTTCTTGTGTCAACTTTTTGTTATCTTGTCCTTGAGTATCTTCGAGATGATGGGACCTGATAGGCTCTAGAGGATCCATTGTTGCGTTATCAAATGTAAGCTTTTCATTTGAACTACTTTTAATAAAGAAAGCTTTTTCAAATTAATATTAAATTTCAAATTTCTTCTAGAATTTGAGACAAAAAAATTGACAAAATTTGAACTTAAAATTGTTCGAGAACGTTGCATGTTTAGCTGAAAATTGCATGCTTAGCTGAACGATCAGAATTTACAACGTCATATTTCGATTTCTCGATCTTTCTGGGTCAAACTTTACTCAAATTGTTGCTAAATCAAGCACAATGCAACACGTTTTGATGAATTTTCTCACAATTTTGTAAGTTTTTTCAATTGGATATGCTTTTGAGGCTCCCAAAATCTATTTTGGTTAATTATTTTAAGGTTCACAGCACTCAAATGTGCTTCAGCACTAGTAATTACTTGCCATCATCAGCATTTTGTGTACACAGTCAATGAAACTCAATCGTTTTCCGGTCACATGTGTCTTGTGATGAATAAAATTGAGACTAAATCTCGCGGAACTGAAATAACAAAAGTTGAAATTGGAAAAACTTCAGAATTTCTTAAACACAGTTTTTTAAATGCTTTGAAGAACATTTCGGAATTTAAAGGATTTGATGTACTTGACAGTTCATTGCCATACCTTCCAACTGGAATTGACAAATTTTTTCCAAATTTAGTTGATTTTGCTGTCATAAGTTGTGGATTGAAGGAGATTAAACAGTCAGACTTGAAAGGATTTCCTAATTTACTGCAATTGTCACTTAAATATAATGCTTTGGAAGTGCTCGAAAAAGATTTATTCAAATTTAATTCTAAGCTTAAAAGGATATATCTTGAACTTAATTTAATTAAAGAAATTGATGGAAATTTATTTGATAATTTGATGAACTTACGATATTTGAGTTTAGAAGGCAATGAATGCATATCAAGCACTAGCTTTTTCAGAAAGGATGTCGAGAAGCAAATCCAAGTGATTAGAGAAAAATGCACTAAAACAGAAGCAGTAATAGAACCAAAAGATCTTAATCACAATAATGAGAAAAAGCAAGAAAATGATTTTTTGATTTTTGTTGGATGTGGAGTTGTTTTGGGCACCATAGGAGTTGCTTTTGTTCTAAAATTAGTTTTGATTGTTAAAATTAAATTGAGGAATTAAAATAAATTAAATATGTGAATGTTGAATGTTGGCTAGAGCTTTAATATGCTCGAAAAATCAGCCTTGTTGCTCCTGAACTTTTAAGTTTAAAAATAACAAAAAAATCCAAAATTTATGTTAAAAAAATTCCTTAAGGGGCCGTTCACTTATGACGTCCAGGGGGGGGGGGGGGGTCAGCAAGAAAAGAATATTTGAAATTCCTGGAAATCCATTGTTCTTTTTTGAAAAATGGCCGTTAATTTCGGTCGTCATAAGTGAACGGCCCCTTATTAGAGCTGTCGTAAAATCCTAGATCCCTCCCCCCTCCCCCCCTCCTTAAATCTCGGACGTCATTTGTGACAAATCCTAATCTAAAATCGCAAATTTATGTACTTTTATAAAAAAATGTAATTCAACAGCACTTTTAGGTGCATGACCCGATTTAGTAAGTTCCGCTTCAACTTCAAATGAATAATTTAGATTTTAATTTTTTTTATGCAATTTTTATCATGATTTTATGGAACACAACTTTCAAAAAGGCGATATTTCCTGAATATGAATAATAAATTGACAGGTTCTCTTTAGTTTCTAATATATTTCACTGAATCCAGTATGAAGAATATTGTTCTTAGGTATTTATTGTCATTTGTTGTCTTCAAATTATTAAAACTTTGAATATTTATAGCTTTTTACTGATCTTAGCCGTGTCATCGATGACTTTATCCCACAAAATTATTGGCACATGTTATAAAGACAAGAACAGCCTTCGTAACTCACAATATTTTACACTAGAATGTTCTGCAAGCAACTCAATTAACATCTATTCTCGGAATGAAAATATCACATCAGCTGAAGCTTATATTGCCCCGAACGACATTAAAGAATTAAAAAAGAAACTCGTCAGTTTCGATAAAGTTGACGGATTTAAATTTGTAATGAATGAAATTCGTTATTTCCCGAAAGGAATCGAAAGATTTTTCACAAATCTAGTTGCATTGACAGTCGAGTACAGTAATTTGCAGGAAATCAAGCAAGTTGATCTAAAACCATTCCCAAAACTGATATTTTTGAACCTCAGCGTGAATATGCTTAAAATTATTGAAAAAGATTTATTTAAATTTAATCCATTGCTGCAAGCTATTGACTTGACTAATAACATTATTAAGGAAATTGACGGGAATGTCTTTGAAGGCTTGAATAGCTTAAATAGTCTGAAGATTAGTATGAATCTTTGTGTTCAGGTCAACGCTGTTGGAAGGAAAAATGTTGAAAATTTCATTAAGGAACTGAAAATTTTTTGCAAGAAAAAGGAACAAAAATTCATTTTGGACGAGAAAAAAGGCACAAAATTTAATTGGAGAAAATATTTTTGGATTATTTTGATTTCTGGAACCTCGGCTGTGGTTTTTTTGATTTATGGACTTTTTAAAATATTAATGACTGTTAAAGTCGCACCTAAAAATGAAAAGTTAAGCGTTTGTGATCCTCAAAGTCAACAGGAACTGAAAAATAATGTTTGGATCTAATCATTTTTTCGAATATTTAATCAAAAATCAATAAAAATAAACTTAATCCTTGAAAAAAAAAAATCATTTTATTCAAACTTGATCTAAATCCAACACAGAATGCAAATACACAAAGAAGCACCGGATGTATCAGGATATGCTGAAGAGCAAACATTCAAGAGCCATCGAGATTTGAAAATGAAAATAAAATATTTGAACAGAAGAAAAAAGATTGAGTCGAGGAAAAAAGTTGCATATTTTAGCAAGGCATGAACGAGGAGCTTGACAAAAGAAATAAAGACGAGGGAAAAATCCAATTTTGTTTGCAGAAAATGGAAAAAAAAGAATTGAAATTTAAAAATTTAAATTGAAAAACAAATGAAAACAAAACATTTGAGGATGTTGGGGTGGTGAAGAGGATGAATAATGGAAACAGGTGTACAATTTTAATGACAATAGACAAGAGATTTGAGGATTTAGATAGACATTTGAGATTCTCAAGGGTGTGAAGCTGAGAATTTTGAATCTTAGGGGTGGCAATCTGAGAATTTAGAGTTTCTGGGGTGTCAAACTAAGAATTTGGAGTTTCTGGGGTGTCAAACTAAGAATTTGGAGTTTCAGGGATGGCAAACTGAGAATTTAGAGTTTCTAGGGTGTTAAACTACGAATTTAAAGTTTCTGGAGTGTTAAACTAAGAATTTGGAATTTCTGGGGTGTCAAACTAAGAATTTGGAATTTCTGGGGTGCTAAAATAAGAATTTGGAGTTTCTGGGGTGTAAAACTAAGAATTTGGAGTTTCTGGGGTGGCAAACTGAGAATTTAGAGTTTCTAGGGTGTTAAACTACGAATTTGAAATTTCTGGGGTGCTAAAATAAGAATTTGGAGTTTCTGTGGTGTCAAACTATGAATTTGGAGTTTCTGGGGTGCTAAACTATGAATTTGGAGTTGTTGGGGTGTCAAACTACGAATTTAGAGTTTCTGGGGTGTCAAACTACGAATTTAGAGTTTCTAGGGTGGCAAACTGAGAATTTAGAGTTTCTAGGGTGTTAAACTACGAATTTGGAATTTCTGGGGTGCTAAAATAAGAATTTGGAGTTTCTGTGGTGTCAAACTATGAATTTAGAGTTTCTGGGGTGCTAAACTATGAATTTGGAATTTTTGATGTGTCGAAATAAGAATTTGGGTTTCTGTGTTGCTTAACTATGAATTTGGAGTTTCTGGGGTGTCAAACTACGAATTTAGAGTTTCTAGGGTGGCAAACTGAGAATTTAGAGTTTCTGGGGTGTTAAACTACGAAATTAGAGTTTCAGGGGCGTCAAACTAAGAATTTATAGATTTTAGGGTGTCAGCTTCAAATGCTAAGGTGTGAAACTATGATCAACATCAACAAAACACCAAAGACTACCTCCACATTATTTATTTTCTGTTTTCGTAGTATCCAATTTTATTTATATACCTAATTGATTATCTTGAAATGTACATTTCATCCAATTAACACCATAGTCAGCATTCGCGTGTTCAACATTTTCCCACCTTCACAGAATCAATTAGATCCAGTTCTGTTACATATTGGAAGTCATCTTTAGAACGAATTCAGTCTAAATATCACCTTTAACCTCTGTCAACGTCTGCACCTCATCTCCAATCCAAAATCTGAACACATATTTCAGAACAGTAAACAAAATTTACATTCCATCTAGAATATCTCGACGTATCCCGCTGATGTTTGACACCTGCAATGCACACAACCGTGATTCACTTGATGTAAAAAAAAGTTTTTTTTATATCCTCATGCTAATCCAATTAAGCTGCATGTTTGCATATCTCGGATCACGATTTTTTTTTTATGTGAGTACTGATTTTTTTCGTTCCATATCCAAACTTGTTTATTTTCACTCGCTGACATTTTATTGTTTACACAACGTGTGCTGCTGCTTTATTTATCAAAAAATATTGATAGCAAATCAATCACACAGGTGGTGTTCTATTGATTTTAAGGTTGTAGACGGAGAGGATTGTGATGGAAAATTGCGATGTTATGGAAAGGATAGAGGGTGTCAAATTTGATGCGGGATATTAATGAATAAGTTTTAGATGGGGAGCATTTGGATTAAATATTGAAAAATTCAATTATTGGTTAAAAAATATGTGAACGTAATATTCAGGGGAGACAGTAAACTGGTTCTATGAATGTGACGCATGAATTTTCTGAAAAACAATCAGTTGGTGCCAAAAGTCGTGCAAATCGTACGATTTTGGTCATTTTTGTTATATAAGTGTCAAAAGTCGTGTGTGACGTGCTGTTTTATCCATATTTCTATTTTTGGTGCCGAGAATGGTGTCAAATTACATCTAAACGCTCCAATAATCATCCTTTCTTAGTATCATGTCATCAAATCAATTATAATCTGATTTACACTCTTAATTAGAGGATTAAATCCTTCCATAACTCAAAAATAGATTGAAAGAATTTTCTACGGCTTCCTCTAGTTCTACTACGTTCTACTCCTTCTGCGAACTTAATACCTCAAAGCAATTCGTTATGCAATTAAGTATTAAATTTCATAGGCTCAAAATCAAAGTAATGAAATTAAAAGGAATTATTTAGTTGCTATGATTATATTTGTACTTACTTCAAACCAAGGGGAGAACAATATGATGGGAAATAGTTTTAAACATAGATTAAAGATTTAAACACACCAAGTCTTTTCAGAATTCCCTTCCAAATTATGTTCGGTTGGAATAAGTGAAAAAATTGTGGAAAAATTCAGTTCAAAATTTTTCCTCATCATGTTGTTTTCCCCCTTGATCTCACATAAAATGCCTTTAATTAGAATAATTTTTCATTCGAATTGAAGATTAAATGTGATTAAAATAGAATTGCGAAAATTCAATCAGAATCCATGGAGATGATAAATAATGAGATTTTGATTGCTAATTTTAAACATCTGACGAATTTTTTGGAGAACTGTGTCAAATTTTGAGGTTATTTTTCTTGTTGATTATAAATTTACTAGTTGATGGTAGTATTGAGTGGCTCAAAAGTGGTGTAATGTGCACGGTTTTGGTGTTGATTGATAATTGTGTGTCGAAAGTGGTGAGTTTTACATGGTTTTGGTTAATAATCCATCTATGTCAGTGGTGACCAACCTTTTCTATGCCAAGGCACATCTTTATGATAAGCTATGACTGAAACCGCACACGACATACAGTTCGTGAAATTTCCTGACTTTTCCGCGTCACATGAGTTGGCTATCAAATATTCTATGACAGTGGTTCTCAAACTGTGAGTCGCGGCACCTTTATTTTTCATGTGTTATGACTTCAAGAAAGTATATTTAAGAAAAATGTGCCGTGGACCAAAAAAGTTTGAGAAACACTGATCAATGTCAAAAGTGGTGTGATCTGTACCATTTTAGCTGCACAAGCAGCAACCAATACAACACACGTGCATCATTACTCTTCTTTTTTGTTTACCAAGAATCTTCAGAAATTACCTCAAAAAATGCTTCAATACATTTCATGCATCACATCTCAATCAGTTCTTAAATGCCATAAAGAATTCTAAACAAATCAGACCTTCCAAGAAGTTTCGATACGGTTCAAAAGTGATGATTTTGGTGCATCCTTTCGCATGTCGATTTAATTCTTATTATTGGACATTTGAATAAGGTCAAGATGAAAAGGTAGACATTAGAAATAAGTGGATGTTCACACGTGGAAGATTCTTTCTTGGATGTTCTTGATTCTCCTGGATGTTGATTAGGTGCTATGATGTCAAAAGTGGTATGTTACGTGCTATTTTGTGGTTAAGAAGGTCGTGTGGTGTCAAAAGTGGTGATTTAAGTACGAAAAATTCAAATACTTACCAAAATTGTGTTCAAAGTCGTATTAAGCGCACGATTTCTTCATTTGAATGTATAAGATCACCATAGTCGTGCACAACTCAAGACTTTTGATGCTCTTAAGCACAAAGTCATCAAAGTGGTACTCAGCACACGACTTTTGATACTCAAGAGTACAAAATCACCAAAATGGTGCATTGAACATGACTTTTGACACTCTAGAGTCACCAAAGTCGTGCACAACACACGACTTTAGATACTCCAAAGCACAAAGTCACCAAAATGGTGCACAGTACACGACTTTTGACACTCCAGAGTACAAAATCAGGTTTACATAACCCGAAAAGTTCCACATCCATCCCCAATCATTGACATTAAGCTTCCCAACCCTACCAATCTCAATAAATTTTCCAAAATCAATCTCATTTTATAGCATAAAATTGTTTCTCGATAATCCCTACCAAAAAGATTCTTCTTATATCCTCCAAAAGAACCTCCTTTAATACGAAGAATCTGCCAACGCAACAAACACATTTTCAGTGCCTTCAGAGCTTCTTATTTACAGCTAAACTTCCGCATAAAAATTAGGGTGGAGGGAAAGTCATAACAATAAATTCACAGATTTTCTAAATTTTTCTCTCTTTTCTTATTTTGTTGTGCGAAGAAGAATTGAAAGCAATTTTCTGGAAAGAATAAGAAAATCGAAGCATTTTGTCAAATGACGCTGAAATGTAAATCGACTCCAATCACATTTTTGATGACTTTAATGATGCCAATCATTGATAATGATTGTTATCGTGGAAAAATTCAATTATGGAAGGGTGGAAAAGTATGTAAATGCAGGTATTATGCGGCAGATTGATTAGAATCAGTTATATAAGTGGATTAGAGGTGATTTATGGCACTCGTTTTGGTATGGTTGACAAAAGTCGTGTGCAACACACCATTTTAGTGCCTTTTCTTGGCTGTGTGTGTCTAAAATCGCACACGGGACACGATTTTGAGGCAAAGTTAATAAACGATTGTCAAAAGTGGTGCGCATTATACGATTTTGTATAATATAGATTATTGCTCAAAAGTCGTGTGCAATGCACCATTTTGGTATAGATTTTTATGGGTAGTGACGGTTCTCAGCTACATTTAATAGATAAGTGTCAAAAGTGGTGCGCATCGTACGATTTTGGTAAATCCTGAGTAAAACTAGTCAATGTTGTAACAAAGCGTCAATAGTGGTGCGCATCGTACGATTCTGGAAAGTTCTGATTAAAAATAGTCCACTTACAAGAAAGTGTCAAAAGTCGTGCGCATCGCACGATTTAGGTAAGTACTGATTAGAAATAGTCGAATTTGTAAGAACGTGTCGAAGGTGGTGCGCATCGTACGCTTTTGGTAAATCTTGAGTAAAACTAGTCTATTTTTAAGAAAGTGTCAAAAGTCGTGCAAATCGTACAATTTTGTGAATAAAGAGTCTAAAACCTTAAATAACAAGACCCTATTGAGGTCAAAAAGTTGGCACATAGTCGCACACAACGCACCACTTTGAACAATAATCAAAACTAAAATCTTAAAATGGCGAGCAGCATACAGTGTCCATAAATCCCTACACGAACAATCCATTTTCAGTATGGAAAATTTCAGCAAAATGTTAAAGCTTTTGGGCATTAAAGAAACATGAGAAGCTTAAATGGAGCGGCAAAAAGAAGGCAAGAAGAAGAAGATGATGAAAATGGGAAAAATGCGAAGGAAATGGATGAAAACATCTTTCAGCAATTTTCAATTTTCTTTTTTTTGTGCCTTCCTCGTATTGAGATGTGGAACAAGAAATTTATGAATCTCAGTTGCAATTTCAATTTTCAGCATAAAACCAAAGCCAGGCAACAGCCGTAGATATAAACTGAAAGCATGTCGGTGTATGACATTCAATCTTCTATCCCCGTGTCTTTTCAATTCTACAACGATTTTCACGTGCCTTTGCGGATTATCATTTTTTTATGACTGGAAAGATGAGTTTTTTGGGGAAGGCAATAAAGTTGAATCTGTGTCAAGGAATTTTTAAGGTATGAAGTGTCATTATAAATCATAAATGGTGGATGTTTTTAGGTTATGAAGGGTGCGTAAGACGTGATGACATTATTTGAGGATGTTATCAGCTGGAATTGAGAATAAGTGCTTGAATATGGAGTGAGTGAGTCAAAACTAATCAGCTTATGGAGATTCTGTAACAAAAGTCGTACATGGCACACGATTTTAGACCATTTTGAGCGAAAAGTTCCCAAAGTGGTACAAAACACATGACTATTGACACAATTTAACAAAGTGTCACCAAAACTGTGTCCAATGCACCACTTTTGACAAAAAATTTATAGGTGTCATCAAAACTGCATGCAACGCACCACTTTTGACTCTATTTTCACAATTTGTCACCAAAATGGTGCGCTGCACACGACTTTTGACATCTTGAACCAAACAATTACTCACAAATGTCAAATAAACCCCAAAAATAGCGCTCTGCTTGCGACTTTAAACAATTTTCATGGTAAAATCTAACCCATTCAGCATGCAGCACCAGACAAATATCCATAAACTTTTCTAGTTCCATCACAAAAGCACTAAAAAAATCTTTTTATTCCACAATAATTCTTCAATAAAAAAGAAGTCAAAAAAAGCTCATTTTCTCACAATATAAAGTTACAAGAGTCGCAGTGTGCCATGGAAAGAAGATGGAAGACGCAGCAGCACAAATGTGAGAGGCGAAATGGATGATAATAAATTTACTAAGATGTAAAAATTGTCGCTTCTTCGTCAGTTTCGTGCTTCGAGCTTCTTATTTGAAGATAAATTACCAGTCATTTGATATTTTCGTCTTCGAGACTTGCTTCTTGTCTTATAGCTTATAAAAGGAGAACTTTACGTGAGACAACAATGTAAACAAGTCTAATGAGTCTCATGTTTTTCATGCTGTCCTTGATGTTCTGTTGAAAGCTTTTGTTTTTTGAGGAACGAGAATGGAAATTTAAACTTTTTTTTTATTTTTTGAGTTAATTGAAAATGAAATTTAATGCTTTTAGGTTGTGCCTGTTTAACGAGGACTGAATGGATCTTATGTGACCTTTTAAGATGGAGCATTTGGGTTGGACGTTAGAGTATGTCTCACACAGAAGTGCTATATTGTTGCTTGGTGGATACTAGCCGTGTATACGTACATACGGTTTTGGTAAAACTTTGTTAATTTGTGTCAAAAGTGGTGCACTGTATACAGTTTTGGTGACACTTAATCTATTTGTGTCAAAAATGGTGTGCTGTATACAGTTTTGGTGACACTTATATAAACTGTGTCAAAAGTAGTGCGTTGCACACGGCTCAAGTAAAATTTATTTAAAAAAGTCTTTAAATGTCAACAAATTCACAAATTCCATCCACACTGCAATGCAAAAAATTGAGCATCACATTCCAGCACAAGCAGCACAAGTCGCAAGCAGCACAGAAAAAAATTCAATTTCACGGCATGCTGAGAAAGGAAGCAAAAAAAGCATATTCCCGTGAGAATTTTTCTGGGAATTTTTTTTCTCCATTTTTCATTCCGTTTAAATGAACATTGTGGAATGTGGCTTGCCTGTTGGCATCGCCGCCTGTCAATTCTCCTTCATTTTAAATATTTCAGTCTGCTGTCTTGCCATTTTAAAGGATTTTTTTAAAGAATCATTCTTCATTTTTTTTATGGTTTTTTGTGCTGCTGGAAATGAAAACTTTTCTCATCTTGATTGTCAGCTGACATGTTTTTTTTGGTTGGGGTCGAGTTTGTGATGTTCTGTGTAGGCGCTTTCAGCATGAGAAATGACGGTAAATTGCTGTGTAAAATTTATATTGTTGAGTGAATTTTCAAGTGGGTGAGGTTTGTATAATTAAGGATTCCTTGAATTTTAAGCGTAAAAGCTACAAAGGTTGGAATAAATTTTGGATCTATTGCATGGCCTTGATGTTAAAAGGTTGGCGATTGTGATGCGTAGATCATGATTTGAGATATTTATTTTGTTTGGTACTTAACTTAACCATAACAGTACTTGGAGCACTACTTTTGATACTTATTGTCATAGTTGAACTAAAACCGTACGCAGCTCACTACTTTTGACATTATTTCCAACAATTGCCCCAAACCGTACGACTTTCTGCACTTAAAACTTGAACTTATCTTATAAACCAGTGATGGTCAACGCGTGTGCTACGACCCACTATTGTGCAACGGGAAAATAATTCAAGAAATCAAACGATTTTTGTTTTATACAGTTTTGTTCATGGCTTAGCATCAAGGGTGCCGTGGCACAAAAAAGGTTGGTCACCACTGCACTAAACCATTGATGCTCAACTCACGAGCCATTTCCATGTTCGATTTTGGTCATAACTTACGACCAAAATGTATCAATACCCAAAAAGGTTATCCACCACTGCCTAAGTCAATTCCAAAAGCTAATCGCTTACCTCAAAAAGCTTTACACACCAAAACAGACTCTTCAAATAGACACGACTTTATAACAGCTCGTAAAAGTGAGCAGCACAACACGCAAAAAAACAAACAGTAAACGTGGTAAAATTGGCTTAATTTTGACGGTAATTGACAGCCACTTGAGAATTATGTTTTTTACTGCTTGCTGTTTGCAGAACTGACACGAAACAAAAATTATTGAAAGTTTCTGACACATTCGCATCATCTTTTAAAAATTAATCAATCACGATGACAACGCGGCATTGCGTCATGATGTATTGCGGTGCTGTTTGTGCTGCTGAAACATGATTTTGACCCAAAAAAAGGGATCTTGACCATGAAGGAAAAGGACTGAATATTAATTTTTCAAAAATATTACAATTGAATGAGATGGACGGAGGATTTGAAGCAAGTAAGAAAGTAACTTTGATGTCTGTAGTTGTGGAGTGTATAGTCGTACGCTTTACACCACTTTAATGATAATGTGTCAATAGTGGTAGGATTCACACCACTATTGGTTACCATAATGCTAATGTGCCAATAGTAGTACGCTTTACACCACTTTAATGCTAATGTGTCAATAGTCGTACGCTTTACACCACTTTTAGTCACTTTAATGCTAATGTGTCAATAGTCGTACGCTCTACACCACTTTTGGTCACTTTAATGCTAATGTGTCAATATTCGTACGCTTTACACCACTTTTGGTCACTTTAATGCTAATGTGGCAATAGTCGTACGCTTTACACCACTTTTGGTCACTTTAATGCTAATGTGTCAATAGTCGTACGCTTTACACAACTTTTTGTCACTATAAGTATGTTTGTCATACTTTTCAAACATCCAGGAAGTCCAAGCAGTCAAAAGTACAAGAAACCATAAAAATAATTTCCACAAAAAGCTGCTAAAACCCTCAAAAAATAAAAAAGCTAACCGCAGATGCAGACTTGTACTAACGAGCAAGCCTTTTTCTGTCTTGTGGCTTCAAATAAACTTTTTATTCTTCTTAATTCGTTGACATAGCGAGAGTCTCTTCTATTTTCATCGTCATCAACAGCACTCGAGTAAAGAGTCAAGGATTGTCGAAGTCCTTTTTCTTTGTCCCTCGAGGGTATGGAAAGAAATTTGAAATTGATATTTTTTCTCGTCTTTTTTAATTACTTTAAGGAAAAAGGTAGAAATTTTCATTATTGAGTGAAATTTGAGACTTTTTGGGGGGGGGGGGGGGGGGGTTGGTTGATGAAAAATTAATTTGGAGGTTAAAGTAGAGGTTATTGTGGGTTTTCGTGTGAGGATTTGGGATGCTGGTTAAAGGGTTGCAACTAGACATTAGTAGATGGGGCAACTGAAGGGGAGGGGGAGGGGGAGGGGGAGGGGGGAGGGGGGTATAAAACGTGACACATTAAATTATGAACTGAAAATTATGAATTTTTTTATTTTGGTTTCTACACTTTTTACATATTGACATTTAGTTCCAACAGCACATCTATTCCACTCCTGACCTTACATCGATGTCATCCTTTTGACTATCATCTGTGACTCTGTCCAACTTTTTTTCTAATATTTCTTCCAGCTGCTTCATCAACTGCTTTTCAACTTCCTTCATCTTTTCATTCAGATTAATTGCAATCATGTGACGAGTGCTGGCTAAATTTTGCTCAATTTTCTGGAATCTTTCTTCAGTTTTGAGTGCAAATTTGATGAATTGATTTTGACAGATTTTACAGGAATTGGGATTGTCATCTAGTTCTTTAGAGTTGTCAGTCAGGTCATTTAATTGTATATCTGAAGATTTTGTCTTACTTTTTTGTTGCTCTGTCTTGCTGACTTCTATAATTTTGAGGTTTTGAAGCTTTACATTCAATGGACGGTATTTCATAAATTTAGAATTATTAAAATTCACCTCAAAATATTCAAGCTGTGCTAAGAGCTTATCAGGATTTGCCTCATCTGCTATTTCATTTAGTCTATCATTAAGCAGTATGAATTCCATAGAAACACAATTTTTCTGAATAACATCAATAATATCCTTGACAGCATCCTTAGAATCGACAGCATCTTGTCCTATACAAGGAACATTCAGACCACGAAAGTACCTCAACTTGTCCAGTTCATTCAGCGCACTTGAATCAATATGAATAATATTTTTCTCATTCAGTCCAATAAACTCTAGATTTTTATTATAGTCAAATATTCCATCCTCAATAACTTCAATGGCATTGCCACTCAAGTAGATGTAAACCAAATTCGGAAAAACTTTCAAGTCTGACTGATGAATTTCCTTCAATCCACAAATGTAAATGTAAATTGCTTTGATATTTTTGAAGAATTTATCGAATCCAGTTGGAAAATAATGAATAGTTTTGCTGCTTGCCCAGATCCCAAGTACATCATTGCTGGTTCTTGATCCTACATGATACTCATTGATTGATGTGACTTCATTTAAGTTTTTAGATGAAATGTTCGGATTATTGTTGACTCTACAATCGTAGATTCTCTCAATAACTGTGTAGCTGTTTACTTGATAATTGCATTCAATGTCAATTGATGTCAATGAGTTTATAAACATGAGGATGATGTTGGAAGTGATAAGCCTGGAAGTATGTAAGTAATTTAAATAAAATATCAACAAAGAGATTGATGAATGGCAAGGGCTGGTTCTTAAGGCTGCACTAGGTCCGAAAACTCATATTTAAAGCTATGGTCTTGAGAATAGCTTCAGTTACCGGTCTCCGAGGAAGAGTGAATGACACTTAGGGATTATAAAAGACACTAGGGACCAAGACTTAGATTGTTGTGCCATTGATACGCCTCTGGCTATCAAATTTGTCCACGATATAGATGTTCCTTAGCAGTTTAAAGATCTGAACTTACAAATGATTTTTCCACATTGTTTAATACTTTTTAAACTGAACTGCACTTTCAATTCGCTGCACTGTGAATACACAAATGCCACTGAAAATGCATCAATTTTAAAGATTCTGTGTTCTCACAAAATCATAGCTTCTTTCTCTCTTCCCAAAAAATCCTCTCAATCCTCAACTCATTAAGTCATTAAAATTGCAATGTTGAATATTTCCAAGAATAAGTGCATGTAATTAAGAAAATTACTAAAAATTCATATCCAGCTTTCTTTCAACTTCATTTCACTTGAATTTTGTGTCACTTAATGCAGCATAATACATCTTAACAGCATTTAATGTCAATGAATGTAATGAATTATAATTAAGGATCACATTGGCTGAAGAATGGATGAATGAATGAGCGAATGCGGTTTGTTTATTGTTAAGCTGCATTTAAAGGAATTAATTATATGCAAAGCTCTTAGTAGATGGCATTGAAATGGATTTAAATGTGGTTGGGATGGTAGTTCTGGAAAAAGAGATTTAAATAGTTATAGAATGCATTTTTTTGGCGGGAACATTGAGCTAACTTGACTTTTTTACTATGCGACTTGAAAGTTGCGAACTTACTTGACCTTTTCAACTATACAACTTGAAGTGTACAAACTTACTTGACTTTTTAGACTATTCAACTTGAAAGTCTTAAACTTACTTGGCTTTCTTGAGTATCCGACTTGAAACTTGTGAACTTAGTTGACTTTTTTGAATATCCAACTTAAAATTTGCAAATTTACTAGATTTTTCGATTATCCGATTTGAAATTGGCAAACTTACTTGACTTTTTTGATTATCTGACTTAAAAGCTGCAAACTTACTTGACATTTTCGACAATTCAACTTTAAAGCTATAAACTTACTTGACTTTTTAGACTATTCAACTTGAAAGTCTTAAACTTACTTGGCTTTCTTGAGTATCCGACTTGAAACTTGTGAACTTAGTTGACTTTTTTCATATATCCAACTTGAAAGCTGCAAACTTACTTGGCCTTTTCGATAATTCAACTTGAAAGTTGTAAACTTACTTGACTTTTTCAAACATCCAACTTGAAAGTCTTAAACTTACTTGGCTTTCTTGAATATCCGACCCGAAACTTGTGAACTTACTTGACTTTTTCAAATATCCAACTTGAAAGCTACAAACTTACTTGACTTTTTCGATTATCCGACTTTAAATTAGGTTCACAAATTGACACTTGACTTTTTAGAATATCCAACTTGAAAGTCTTAAACTCACTTGACTTTTTTGACTGTTCAACCTTAATGCAAAAAAAAATGAATATCATTTAACATCTCAGGCATCACATCTGCATACTCTCAAATCTTCTCTTTAAAATTTGTCATTCATTTCTTATCATAACCTCAAAAAATGTCAAACTTTATCGACTATCACACATCATTGTGCCACAATTCACATTCTATTATCAAAATTCCAACAGATAATTTGTCTCCAATGATCTGAAAAATTTCCAATTTTGTGCCAAATTTTTCTTATTCTTTCCTCTTTTTTGCCATTCTATTTTTATTTCCGACTCTTTTTCTTCTTTATCTTCATCAATTCCACAATATCATTATTTCCTCCATTTTTCAACATTATCTACCTCACATATATCCATCTCAATTATTTTCAAATACTGATCAATGCACATGAGAGAATTGTGGTAAAGAAATGGAGCAGACTGGGTGGGAGGAAGCGACGGAGATGAAAAGGCACAGAATTTTTTTTCTTCTCTTTTCAATCGGATTTTGATGCCACAGAAACAAATTTCCGGTGAATTTTATTCCATTCGATTCCTGATGTTTGAGAGTATTTAAGGGAATTCAATGACATAGCAACGGAAGAAGCTGGTTCGGGAGGAAGGAGGATTGAATTTCAGAGGAAAAGAGTAATGAATTAAAATATGTCAATCCTTAGCTTTACTTGCCATAATGAGACGTGTTATTAGTTTGATTACATGTGCTCTAATTATAGGATTTGATGAACTGTGACTTGATTTTAATTGGAATAGTTTCTGAAGTCATGTGGTTAAGCTGAAGCTTATCATGTCTTTCTTGTCACAACATCGAGTTTATAATCCGCCATTTTGTTTTTCCAAAAAAAAATCAAAAATATTTCTTAAACCATAAAACCGCGCTCATCGAATTGAAAACATTCACTCGGCATCTAATGGTGGAATAGAAACATCATCATGATGCCTGTTATTTTTCTATTTTGTCGATTTTTTTTTTCTTCTCGAACACAGCGCCTCCGTTGGGGCTTTTTTTCGCATTGCATTTCGCATCAATGAATGCTCATCGTTGATAAACATATGTGAGTGATACAGCATTGATGATGATGATGAGAAAGAGATATGCGGATAAAATAAATAAACTCACATCGAGCATATCGTGGAAATATTCATTGAAGGGTGAAAATTGGAAATTGAAGAATTTTTCTTTTTGAATTAGGGGTTTTTAAGGCTGTTTGGTGGGGACTTAGCTGGAAATGTTTTTTCGATTTTATGTTCCTGAATTTTGTGGTTATGTTCCTAAATTTTGAGGCTATGTTCCTAAATTTTGAGGTTATCTTCCTGAATTTTGAAGTTATGTTCCTAAATTTTAAGGTTATGTTCCTGAATTTTGAGGTTATGTTCCTGAATTTTGAGGTTATGTTCCTAAATTTTGAGGTTATGTTCCTGAGTTTGAGGTTATGATTCTGAATTTTGAGGTTATGTTCCTGAATTTTGAGATTATGTTCCTGAATTTTGAGGTTATGTTCCTGAATTTTGAGGTTGTGTTCCTAAATGTTGAGGTTATGTTCCTGAATTTTGAGGTTATGTTCCTGAATTTTGTGGTTATACTCCTAAATTTTGAGGTTATGTTCCTGAATTTTGAGGTTATGATTTTGAATATTTAGGTTTTGCTCCTGAATTTTGAGGTTATGTTCCTGAATTTTGTGGTTATACTCCTGAATTTTGAGGTTATGTTTTTGAATTTTGATGTTAAAATCCATAGTAAAACTCAAATAATCATCACATCCTTACTCATTCTCCACACAAACATGCACCGGATGACAATTTATTTTTCCTCTTTATTTTCTCCTCTTGCTTGCTTCCATGACTGCAATTTTATACTCTTATACATTTTTTTCTTCATTTTTTATGATTGTGAACTCGTAGTTTATTTCCTTTATTTCGTGCTTGTTTGCTCGATTCGTGCTTCTTGTTGTGCTCCTTTATGCAGATATAAATGGAAATAAAGACTCTTTTCAGATGCGGTTAATGGTGTTTTGCAGTATATTATTTAAGATAAAGTTGGATTGTAAATTGTAAGGAGGGTTGGCTGTAAGGAAGGTTTGTTTGGATGAAGGACCATTGATATTGCTTGAATTATTATGAAAAACAATTTTAGCCAGGCAGGTCCCTTATGTTGCTGTTTCTATCAAGCACTAATCCCCCCCCCCTTAAATTCCTACCCCCTAATAAGAACTCAAAATTAAAAAAAAAAAACTTTTCCTCTTCATGTTCATTTGAGCCGTAGCTTTAAATAAACAAAATCATCTTCGTTCCTCTAAATAAATACCAATTTAACCTCACATTTACTTAATACATCTGCCAGTAAAAAATATACGAGAAGAGAGAAAAAAACCAGAAAAAGAAGATAAACACTAAAAATATTATTTCATTTCCATCGAAATGTGAAATCGATTTTCGGTCGAATGGCATCTCATGTGGTTTTAAGTAAAAAACAGAAATTTTTTTTCGTATTTATTTTGTTGCTGTTTTCATTTCCTCTCTCTCCCCTCCAGTGAATGTCTATATTCTGCTTATTTCCGAGTTTTATGTAGGAAAAATTGAGAAAATGAAGAAGAAATTGATCAGATTGTGAAAAGCTGCAGGGAGTATTTTTTGTGTGGTTTCTGCTTTTGTTGCTGGAGTTTAGGTTAGTTTTGTTTAATTAATCCACGTGTTTTGGGAGATTAAGTTAATTAAAATTAAAAGAAAGAGGATTTTGTGAAATTTTGGAGAAAAAACTTTAAATTTAAGCAATATAACCTCAAAGTAAGGCGTAATAAGCAGAATTTTTGCTCCCTAACCTCAAAAAATGCAATAAAACATAGAATTTTGGAATTATAACCTCAAAATCAGGCAAAATAACCTTAAATTTGGTAAAATAACCTTAAAATTTGAGAAAATAACCTCAAAATTCTACAAAATAACCTCAAAATTCGATAAAATAGCCTCAAAATAATTTTCAAAAAGTAATAAATTTCTTCCACAAATTGATTTCATGATAAATATTTTTCCAACAAAAACGCTCAGAACTCAAAATAATCACAAAAATCAACAAAAAGAAAGAATTTCTACCAGTTCTGTCATCATTTCTTCCATTTCCAAAAGTCCAATCCGATTAAATTTTCTTCATTTTTTTCATTCCACAAACCATTCATGTTATCTCCCAGACTCCCCTTTTGTCGATTTTTTTAGTCTCAAATGTACAATTTTATTTCATTTTCCATTTGAGTGTGTCAACATTTTCCTTTCATTTTTGTTGTTGATGATAAGCCGATTTGGACAGTTGATGGGTTCAAAAATATTTATTTTACATTTGTATCCTGAGAGTGACCGCAGCACATCCTTGGATTGTGTTTTTTATTTTATAAGTTCTTTCTTGTCTAAATGGCTTCTTAATTTTTTTTAAAAAAATGAGAAAATAATTTTTGAGGTTATATTGGCTCACTTTTAGGTTAAGTTCAAATTCTTGAGGTTATGTTGCCTAATTTTAGGGTTATATTCCTAAATTTTGAGGTTATCCTCTAGAATTTTGAGGTTATGTTATTCAATTTTGAGGTTATGTTCCTGAATTTTGAGGTTAAGTTGTCATCCTAATCTAAAACATTCAATAATATCCCCAAGATACCTCTTAAGTACCCCTTTCCCTCCAACTTACCCATCCCATCCTAATTCCTTCAACTATTACATCCAATTATACCTTTTGTTCTCTCAACAAGTCTCCCACAACAATCTTCGACAAAATCACAGAACCAGCAATTAGACAAAAGACCAAAAACACAAAACTTGTAATTAACATTCGGACAATTAGTGAAAATATTCTAATTAACATTGACACCGGAACAGAACTAATTTCATGACATGACTGCAGACAATAGAGACGAGCAGCTGTAATAAGCAGATAATGCTTATGGTGATTGCAAACAGCATGTCGAACAGATTTTGAGACCCAGAATGGTCATGCTGCAAGATTGGTTGGAATAATTAGAAAAATTCAAGTAAGAGAGCAATTTTGGTTGTGAGGGTATAAGGCGCATTTTTGAAGGAACTCGTAAATTGTCTGAATCAAAGTTTTATAATCAACTTTCTTAAATCCACATAATAATGACAAGCAAAAGCCTAAACTGAGTTGTTTCAAGTTCATTATTACAATCCCCCCCCCCCCCCTTCCCTCCCACTCATTTAATTACAATATCTCAATTTTTGTGTAGTAATAATCTCTCCTCATTCCCTCAGCGACTTTCTTCATTAACAAAAAAACCGTCAACAGACAAAAATAAGAAAATAATCTGAAAAAAATTTTTGCCTTTTTTTTTTTCGTTGTCTGTAAAAATTGAAGATTAAAGCTGCTTTGAGGCGGATTTCGCTGATTATTTTAAAGATTTGTTTTCGAGCTTTGAACATGTTGAAGAGGTTTCATCAAGAATCACTGAATTTAAGCTTTAAATTGAAGCTCGACACAAGATGACCCAATTCAGTTCGATCAAAAGTGACAAAATCCACAAAAATTCTTAAAGTTTCATCTAAAAATCAATCCTAAAACCAAATTTATTGACCTATTGATCTTCATTCACAACTCAAACTTCCTCTTTTTGTTCCTTATTTGTTCCTATATTTTATTTCCATTATCCTATCCTTCCTATCATGTCATAATCATAAACAACAAGGAGGGAAAGAAAATTTTATTTCAAATTTATTTTCAGTTTCTCCACAAAAAAGAAGCAAGCCAAAGACGATGTTGAAGTTTTCTTCTTTATTATGAGGACTTTCTTCTTAGTTCCTATTGCCATTGCATTCTCCTTCATCTGCATATATACTACACATATCCACAAATATATAAAAAAAAAGTTCTCCTGAATAACAATGAGACAAGAAAAGCAAAAAGTTTCAGATGAAGGAGGAAATAATGAAATAAAAATAAGAAGAAAAAAATCAAGAAAAAGGAAAATAAATTGAACGTGGTTGGAGGAAGTGAAAGAGTTGAGGGTATGGACTGGATTGAGGTGGGCTTGTGAGGATAAAAGCGATACTGAATGGATAGATTTTGGAATTGTGATTTAATAAGATGAGATCGAATTTTGGGGTCAAAATGACCGAATTTTTGATGACGCTTAACCCAAGATGACCGAAGTTTTTCATGTCACTCGACCCAAGATGACCAATTTTTTTATGACCCTCAACCCAAGATGACCAATTTTTTGAAGTCTTTCAACACAAGATGACCGAATTTTTGATGACGCTCTACTCAAGATGACTGAATTTTTGATGTCGCTCAACCCAAAATGGCCAAATTTTTGATGTCGCTCAACCCAAGATGACCAAATTTTTGAAGAATTTCAACCCAAGATGACCGAATTTTTAATGTCGCTCGACCCAAGATGACCAAATTTTTGATGACGCTCGACCCAAGATGACCGAAGTTTTTCATGTCACTCGACCCAAGATGACCAATTTTTTATGACCCTCAACCCAAGATGACCAATTTTTTGAAGTCTTTCAACACAAGATGACCGAATTTTTGATGACGCTCTACTCAAGATGACTGAATTTTTGATGTCGCTCAACACAAGATGACCAATTTTTTGAAGTCTTTCATCACAAGATGACCGAATTTTGGATGTCTTTCAACCCTAGATGTCCGAATTTTCGATGACGCTCGACCCAAGATGACTGAATTTTTGATGTCGCTCAACCCAAGATGACCAAATTTTTGAAGACTTTCAACCCAAGATGACCGGATTTTTACTGACGCTCGACCCAAGATGACCAATCTTTTTATGACTCTCAACCCAAGATGACCAAATTTTTGATGTCTTTCAACCCAAGATGACCGAATTTTTGATGACTCTTGACCTGATGTGACTAAATTCAACCTTATCAGCTCCAAATAAATCCTAATTTCCAATCCAAGGATCCTCCACAAATCCTCGACAAATCCACATCATTACCGCCGAAAAAGCAGCACAAAAACTTCGAACATAAAAGAAGGAAGACAAGCAAGCATCTTGAATGCAATAAATTGCAATAAAAACGGCACAAAAAGAAGTCGACAATTGTGAATATCTTTCCTTTCTATTAAATTTATTCAATACTTTTGCAGCAATTTGCAATTTGTGTACCTCAAAGCCATCCAATCCATTCATACGGATGAGATTTTGAGATTGAGATTTTGAGATATTGTGCAAATAAATAAAGCATAAAATAACAATAAATATTTTATGAATTTATATATTTGTCGTAGAGGAAAGAGAGTGAGATCCTCTGCATGTGCACAGCATGATACATACACATCATCATGGATTTATATTTCAATACAAGTGAATGATTCGATGAGCAATTTGAATAATTTTCATGTCCTGATTTATTTTTTTTTTCTATCGTCTCTGAAACTTGTCCTCGAGTATGAATTTTGCTTTAATTTTATTCATTGAATTGACAATGATAGATAAACAGTTTGGTAAGGAAGTTGGACATATGAGGTGGAGTGTGGGTCAGGTGGCATTGAAAGTGATTCTGTTAAACTTTTGGTGTGATAAGATGAGATTTATGAATTTGATATCATCTTAGATTTTCAGATTTGAAAGTGATTTGTGAGGTTAGATGAATTAATTTGGCTTTGTTGTTATCTGATTAATGTTAATTGATCATGGCAAAGTTTATTGAAGCTCTAATTTTGATCATCTTGGAGATAATCTTGAAATTGAGCTACAATTTTATCATCTCGGAATTGAGCTAAAACTTTGTCTTCTCAGAATTGAGTTACAATTTTGTCATCTCAGAATTGAGCTACAATTTTGTCATCTCGGAATTGATGCTACAATTTGATCATCTTGGAATTAAGATACAAGTCGATAATCTTGGAATTGAGATACAATTTGGTCATCTCGGAATTGATCTAAAATTTTGTCTTCTCAGAATTGAGCTACAATTTTGTCATCGCGGAATTAAGCTACAATTTTGTCATCTCGGAATTGAGCTACAATTTTATCATCTCGGAATTGAGCTAAAATTTTGTCATCTCAGAATTGAGCTACAATTTTGTCATCTCAGAATTGAGCTACAATTTTGTCATCTCGGAATTGATGTTACAATTTGATCATCTTGGAATTAAGATACAAGTCGATAATCTTGGAATTGAGCTACAATTTGGTCATCTCGGAATTGATCTAAAATTTTGTCTTCTCAGAATTGAGCTACAATTTTGTCATCGCGGAATTAAGCTACAATTTTGTCATCTCAGTTGAGCTACAATTTTGTCATCTCAGAATTGAGCTACAATTTTGTCATCTCGGGTCAAGTTATAATTTGTTCATCTTGGAATTGAGCTTTAATGTCGTCATCTCGGAATTGAACCAAAACTAGGTCATCCTAGAATTGAGCTACAATTTTATCATCTCGGAATTGAGCTAAAACTTTGTCTTCTCAGAATTGAGTTACAATTTTGTCATCTCAGAATTGAGCTACAATTTTGTCATCTCAGAATTGAGCTACAATTTTGTCATCTCGGGTCAAGTTATAATTTGTTCATCTTGGAATTGAGCTTTAATGTCGTCATCTCGGAATTGAACCAAAACTAGGTCATCCTAGAGTTGAGCTACGATTTTGTCATCACTTTGGATCTAGCTGACTCCAATAAATCGCCAAAATACACAAAAAGCTAACAAGCTCTCAATGTTTTTTCCTCAGTTCTCCGAAACATCTCAATTAATGCAGTTCCAACTAAAATCTCACTTAATCTACTCACAAACTACAATCAATTTTTTCTCTTCTCTTTTTACCTCAACTAATTATTTTCACTAAATTCCGTCAATAAATTTTCATATCCTTAATCCACAATCAAATTTACCTCTAGAAAAAGTTTCTCTGCTTTGCTCGACTCAATCGCTTATATAATCAATATAACTTGTATATTGTCGGAATAAATTGTATTAATTAATTCTGTTTAACAAGCAAAATCGACTGTGTTCTTCTACTTTGCCTGTTATTTTTATTAATGTATTGCTTGTGGCAATCTACATGCGGTTAAGTCGGGGAGAAAATTTCAACAGAAAAAAACTTTTCACAGTCAAGCTTTTTTTTTCAGCGAAAATTCGAGCAGAATCATTGAGGAATAAAAATTTATACCAATTAATGATAAAAACTCAAGCAAAAAAAATCAACGGTTTTTAAAAAAACTTTTTTTAATGTTGAAACAGAAATTAAAAATCAAAGTTTGGTAACAAGCTTTATTGAGACTTTCTTTTGTGGAAATGAGAGGATCAGGGGTGTAGTCATGTGGTAGTCGGGGAGTTTTAATGTTGTCAGTCGCACTTAAAATGCTGTCATTCACAAGCTTTAATTGCTGTCAGTCACGCTCAAAATGCTGTCAGTCGAGCTTTAAATGCTGTCAGTTGAGCTTTAAATGCTGTCAGTCGAGCTTAAAATGCTGTCAGTAAAGCTAATAGTGCTGTTAATCGAGCTAAAAATGCTGTCAGTAAAGCTCATAGTGCTGTCAGTCGAGCTTTAAATGCTGTTTTTCGAGCTTAAAATGCTGTCAATCGAGCTTATAATGCTGTCAGTCGAGCTTAAAATGCTGTCGGTAAAGCTTATAATGCTGTCAGTCGAGCTTAAAATGCTGTCAGTCGAGCTTTAAATGCTGTCAGTCGAGCTTAAAATGCTGTCAATTGACCTTAAATGCTGTCAATTGAGCTTTAAATGCTTTCAGTTGAGCTTTAAATGCTGTCAGTCGAGCTTTAAATGATGTCAGGCGAGCTTAAAGTGCTGTCAGTGGACTCAAAACGATGCAAGGGCTACACAACCTTTCCTTCTGAATACGCTCCATGCCAAAGATTCTGAAAACTTTTCATCGATTATAAATTTTTGTAAAAACTTTCTAAAGTAATTTTTTTATGAATTTCAATTTCATAAAAATTTGAAAATTTTCATCAATTTTCCTTCAAAAATATTTTCCATAAAAAGTCAGCAAAAAACTTCATTTTCGAGGGGGTAAAATCTCATTATTTTCACAATTTATTTTTCATTTCCTAATATTTACTTTTAATATACTCGAAAAAAAGAAAAAAAAGTAATCCAGGCAGAAAATTAGCATTTAACGAGAAAAATTTTCCATTCATCATCAAGTCAGCAAGAAGAAAAGTGCTCAGAAAATCGGAAAAGTTCTTGATTGATTAACTTTTCTTGTAGGCAATAAAAAAAAGTCGGATAGGCGAAATTTTGTTACGTTTCGTTGGCTTTCGCGTGGATGAATTTTTTAATCTTTTATTGAAGGTCAAAAGTGGTGTGGAACACACGGTTTTGGTGAAAAATCTTGAAGTTTCCGCAAATCTTTAAAATAATAAAAGCAGCAAAAAAATCCACAACAGTCACTAAACCCAAAAAAATGAGAGCCATTACCAAAACGATCCCCAAGAAAATTTTTCTTCAATTTGCCGTCATCCAACGAAAGCTACTTAAGATGCAAAATACGAGAAAAAAATGAAGACAAAATAAAAAACTTGGGAAAAAAGATAAAAAAAATTGTCAGATGAAAAGAAGAAAGGCTTTTGAGATAAGAAAGGAAAAATTGGAGCATGTGAGAGATTTAAATGAGGTAGAAAAAGTAAGATTAGAGAGGAAAAAAAGATGAAATTGGAAGTTGTGCGTGTTTTTTGCTTCAACCTCGAATTTTCTACTTTTTTTGTTATTCGATGGATTTTTTGTGTTTTTTTAAAAAGGGTTTAAGAAAGTATAAAGGGATTTTTTTTAGACTTAGAAGATAGATTTACACCAGAGAATGTATTTTGTTCTTGAGAATTTTGTAGAATGGGGTAATTAAGCTAAAGTGCTGTCTGTTGAGTTTAAATCTCGTTAATCGAGCTTCAATGCTTCCGTCAGTCGAGCTGTAATGCTGTCAGTTAAGCGTCAGTACTGTCAGTTAAGCGTCAATGCAGTCAATTAAGCCTTAATGTTGTCATTCGAGCTTCAATGCTGTCAGTTATACTTTAATACTGACAATCAAACTTTAATGCTGTCAATCAAGCTTTAATTCTGTCAATTAAGCTTCAATGCTGTCAGTTAAGCGTCAATGCTGTCAGTTGAGCTTCAATGCTGTCTGCTGAGCTTCAATGCTGTCAATTGAGCTATAATGTTGCCATTCGAGCTTCAATGCTGTTACTCAAACTTTAACACTGTCAGTCAAGCTTCAATGCTGTCAATCAAGCTTTAATTCTGTCAATCAATCTTCAATGCTGTCAGTTAAGCGTCAATGCTGTCAATGCGATCAGTCGAGTTTTAATGTTCTCTGTCGAGCTTAAAATGCTGTCAGTCGAGCTCAAAATGCTCAGTTGAACTTAATCTCCATTTTTCAAACTCATTCTAATTTAAATCCTGCCTCCTTTAACTCCTGGTATGACAATAAACCGACACGAATAATTTTCACAACAACATTTTCGAGTTTGAACAATATTCAATATTAGCAGCATTGTATGTTCATTAAAAGCTCAAAGGCACATAATTTAATGTTTTACGTTTTACAAAATTCACGTTTTATATTTTATTCAACGAAATTTGTTGATTTGTAACAAAGCAAAAGTTCTCTTATTGTTATCACGTGTACGACTGTTGTTTAGGATGTAATTTAATAGAATTTTTTAGATGTTAGCTCAAGTTACACAACAAATATTTTTATTAAAGCAAACAATAGATTTATTTCATTAATAATTGAAAATTTGAACTTTTCGCAAATTTTAATTCTGTTGTTTTACATTTTCTAGAAAATTTTTATTAAAAAATGACGCAAAACAATTCTTTTTATTCTTATTTTTTGAATGTTTGAGTTTTCTATGTTTTAATTGTTCTTTTTTTTGTAATATTCTGTTTATTAATTCAACGTTCTGAGTTTTGTTTAAAATATTTGACAACTGACAGCATTTTGCTCAACTGACAGCATTTTGGTTCAACTGGAAGAATTTTGGCTCATCTGACATCGTTTCGGCTCGACTAGGAGCATTTCAGCTCGACTCACAGCATGGTAGCTCAACTGACAGCATTTTTGGCTCAAAACCTAATAAATTATAAATCAATCAAATTTTAAACATCTTCAAAATTCAATTCCCAGTCATCCAATTAGACTAAAACAAATTAAAAAAATCTCAAACCCCAAAATTCACATTCCAAAACTGTTCGTTCAATTAAGCATGTCAACAACAAATTTTACAAGCCAATTTTGTCTCGTATCCCCATGCACATTTCAAGTCAATTCCCATCACAGTTCACATGAGAGTCATCAAATAAACTCTTCATTCGTAAAGTCGAACACATTCAGCATGTGAAAATGTAAAATTGAAAATTGGAATGAAAATTCTCCCTAGTCGCAGTCTATCGTCATCATCAGGTGATAATGAAGTTAAGAGACATGAGGACTGGCAACTGACATACCATTTTCGATACATTTTCAGCGCTTTCATTTGCATTTGTCGTCTCGCTTTTGTTTGTTTGCAATTTCACACTGTAATTGAATGCTCAAAGACCTTAATGCACTTGCTATGAATACTGTTACTGCAGTACTGTGGATGCTCTCTCTCGTTGCATATGTCACATTCTGTTCATTTTATTAATGCAAATAAAATTCAGCAACTTTAATCGCAGGTTTTTTAGTGTTACCATTTTTGAATAATCGTCTGTATGGATGGCTGGTCTTTCTTAAGACTGTCTGCTTTTCTGGCTGATTATATTTTCTTTTGTCTGTCTATTCTTTCTATCCATTCATCAATCTCATTTGTGTGTAAATTTATCTATTCTGTCAAAAATGCGCTTCTGTCCTCCAACTCGAATTACTTCTTAACTTGACCTTTTTTACTTTCCTCTTAATAACATTCAACAAATAAGAGCGAGGAAAAAACTTTTATTAACAATTTTATTTCGTTGTTAACGTGTTGATCGAATTACTGCATACTCGTAATGGAACTGATGTAAATGGCATTTAATAAATGTAAATAAAGCTACGTGGTTGAGCAGTAAATAATGTTAAACTAAGAGTTAATAATTAATTTATGTTTGAATGCTGAAATGCAATTTGATTTATTTTTTAAGTTTGTGGGTGAATTTGTAAGGTCTTGAAGAGAATTTGTAAGGTTTTGATGAGAATTTGTAAGAAATTTGATGAAATTTTGTTCCAATGCAACCTAAACCAGCAGAAAACTAGCTTCAATATTTGCTCACACTTGACATTCAATATCATTTCAAGACTCAATTAAGCTAAAATATTCATAGTAAATTCAAACATCAAATCTAATTTCAATTTAAAATCTTCTTGCTAATACGACTTTTGATAAATTGACAGTTAATTTAAAATTTTCTCATTTATTCAATTCTGAAAATAATTAAGTTGGCATTTAAATGTTATTTGAAATAATTATTTTCTGTGCAAGTCATCAGCTTCAAATGCAGGAGCTCCATTAAAATATTGTAATCAATCTGATAAATTTAAACTTCAAATTAAATATATAAATAATATAATTTATAGAATTTGTGAAACAATAATTGAAATTTTAATGATCAGGTTTATTTATAGCATAATTAATTTATAATAAATCGGTAAAATTAAATGTAATTCAAATCTATTAGAAAAATCAAAATTCAAATTATATAATTTCTAAATATTATTTTCGATGAATTCAATTTGATATTCATTTTGTATATTTTGAGAACAAAAGGGAGCTCTTTGATATTTAGCTTAATTAAATTGAAAAGATTTTTACAGAATATTTGTTCAAATCGAGTCAAAAACTCTAATGTGAATACACCTGAACTTTTAAACCCTACTTTGAAGGCAGCTGAATCTCAAGAAATCTAGTGTGAATGCACCAGAACCTAAAAACCTAGTGTGAAGGCACCTGACCAAGAGAAAACTAGTGTGAATGCACCTGATTAAGAGAAAACTAGTGTGAATGCACCTGAATCGCAAGAATCGAGTGTGAAGAAACCAGAAATTAAAAAACTCTAGTGTGAGGGCATCTGTACCTTAAAAAGCTATTTGGAATGCACCTGAACTTCAAAGACATATTGTGAATGCACCTGAATCACTAAAATCTAGTGTGAAGACACTTGAACCACAAAAACTCAGTGTAAGGGCACCAGAACCACTATAATGTAGTGAAAATGCAGCTGAACTTTAAATACCTATTGTGAATGCACCTGAACCACCAAAACCTAGTGTGAATTCACCTGAAACACAAAAACTCAGTGTTAAGGCACCAGAACAACTAAAATCTAGTGTAAAGGCACCTGAACCATAATACTAGGTTTTTACCTGTATTAGGAAGGAACCTGAAGCACTAAAACCTAGTGTGCAGGCACATGAGCTTCAAAAAAAACCATTATCATAAATGACAATCCAAAATTTTATAAAAATAAATAATAAATGTCTCATAAAAATGCCACTGCATTAAAGACAAAATTAAAGAGCAATAAAAAAGAGCACAAGAGAAAATGACAAGGGAATAAATTGAGTGACATTTTGAATGAGTAGAATCCACACTCATATCTAGTCGGTAAGCATATAAAAGAGGAAGAAAAAAAAATACTAGAAAGATGAAAAAAAAAGAAGAACAAAAATTGGACATTCAAGTGCTCCCATGTGAATAATTTTTCATGACAAGCGACGGAACTGAAAAAAATTTTGTTTATCCTCTTTTTTTTGTCTTCGAGTGGGAAAATTCAGTTCCGAGAAGTTTGTTTTCAAACTTTGCATGTTTTCAGTTTATTTTGCAGTTGAGTTTCATATTTTTGAGGTTATGTTGTCACTTGACCTCACTTTTTTAGCCTCATTTGAAACTTTTGTCAATTTAAAACATTATTTTGAGTTTTATGATTTATTTTGAATTTCAAAAATAATTTTTGAAATCAGGTGCCTTCACACTTGAGTTTCAGTGTTAAAGTGCCTTCGCACTAGCTTTTTGAATTCAGGTGCCTTTACACTAGAGTTCTTGAAGTTGAACTGCCTCTACAGTAGAGTTTTAGTTTCAGGTGTCTCTACACTAGAGTTTTTAGATTCAGGTGCCTTTATACTAGAGTTTTTAGATTCAGGTGCCTTCACACTAAAGTTTAGTTTCAAATCCAATCATAAAGTTTCCGATTTGGCCCAAAACTTCATAAATCAAAGTTTAAATGCACAAAATGAACTCGTATTCTCCATAACATGTAGAAACTCAACTAACGGTCCACATCACATGAATAGACAGGAACCCAAAATGAGAAATCGGTGTTGATTTAATTTCTGTTTAATTAAGTATAAAAGCTATGTCCTCAATTTTCACAAAATTTTCTATTTTCGTCACAAAAAGCAGGCAAAAATGTTCTCATCTGTCACCAATCGTATCTCATTTCACACGAAAATTCAATTGTCAACGTGCATTTGCGGTGATTTTGAAAATGCAATTTTGCATGCTGAATGACGAAGACTAAAAATCATTTGCATATGTGACATTAAAAATCCTCCCACTTTTTACGTATTCTGTCGCGTCAAATTCAATTAGCACATTTTAGATTAAATTTATTGAACCGGATGCAATGATGATGATACATTTGATAATGGAATGGAAATTGAATGTTGGGTTTTATGAATACAAGATTAGCTTTGCATTGTTGTAAAGAATTTGAAAGGAGTTTTGCTGTGTGGTTTTGGAATTGAGACAAGTTTTAGGGGTGGTATTAGGTAAATTTTGAATTAATTCGGAGCAAAAATTTCAAAAAAGGGGTACATAACTATCAGGTGTACGCAAATATCAAAGAGGGGTACTCAACTATCAAAAAGGGTACACAACTATAAAAAAGGGTACTCAACTGTCAAAAGGGGGTACATGACTATCAGGGGTACGTAACTGGCAAATATCAAAGAGGGGTACTCAACTATCAAAAAGGATACACAACCTTCAGAGAGGGGGATCAACTGTCAAAGGGGGGTACATGACTATGAGGGGTACGCAACTATCAAAGAGTTGGTGCTCAACTATCAAAGAGGGGTACTTAACTATCAAAAGGGTGCTCAACTGTCAAAATGGGGTATATTACTATCAGGGGTACGCACCTATAAAAGAGTTGTACTTAACTATAAAAGAGAGTACTCAACTATAAAATAGGGGTACTCAACTATAAAAGAGGGGTGCTCAACTATAAAAGAGGTGTACTCAACTATAAAAGAGGGGTGCTCAACTATGAAAGAGGGGTACTCAACTATCAGACAGGAGTACTCAACTATCAAAAAGGGTACTCAACTGTCAAAAAGGGGTTCATGACTTTCAGGGGTATGCAACTATCAAAGAGGGGTACTCAACTTTAAAAAAAGGGCTACTCAACATTCAAAGAGAGTACTCAACTGTCAAATAGGAGTAAATGACTATCAGGGGTACACAATTATGAAGCAGTAATAATAATATCCAGAAAATCAAAACTCCATAAGATCCAATCTTGAACTCTCAAGCTACACATTGACGTAATCTCAAATCTCACAAAATCAAATCTCATCCAATTGCAATTTAAAATTTCCAAATCTAAGCAAAAAGAAAGTTTCTCACAAAATCAGATTTTTTCGTTTAAAAATTCATCAGTTTTATTAAATTACAAATCAAAGTATCGCTTAGAGAGCTCTAAAGCTTCTTGTTCTTCCTACTCGAGATGAGCGTGACCTTTAAAAGAAAATTTTCTTGCTGACTTCATTTAATTTTTCTCATTTTCGTGACTTTTTTTTTATTTTTCATTCAATTTTTGTTGATAAAAGCTCGGCAAGATAGAACGGCGGCAAATGAACCTGCAAGAAGTGATCTGAATTTTTAAAATCTTTTATTTTTTTGCCTTACTCGTCTTTAGTGCAGGTAAATATCAATTGAATTAAAGTTAGAAAAATCAGAAGGATGCTGAACGAGAAGGAAAAATCTTGTTTTTCAACAACACTTGAGAGAACTTTTTGTAGAAGTTTAAATACTTTTTTTGTCTGATGTGTCTCTTGATGGAGTTTAAAGGATTCGAGAGACTAAGAGTATGATGTATGGGATATGAATGAATTTCAGAAGTTGTGTACCCCTTCAGATAATTGCATCTCCATCTTTGAAAGTTGTGTATTCATTTTTGATGGTTGTGTATCCCTTCATGATAGTTGTGTACCATATATCATAGCTGTGTACCCCTCATTAGAAGCTGTGTACAATAAATAGAAGCTGTGTATTCTATTTCATATCTGTGTACCCCTGTGAATAGTTGTATACTCCTTTAGATAGGTGTTTACACCTTTTTAATAGTTGTACAACCCTTTTTGACAGTTGTGTCCCCCTTTTGATAGCTTTGTCCCCAGTTTGATAGTCGTGTACCCTTTTAGATAGTTGAGTACCCTTTTTTGACAGTTGTGTACCTTTTCGATAGTTGTGGACCCTTTTTTGACAGTTGTGTACCCTTTTTTGATAGTTTTGCACCCTTTTTTACCGTAATTGTGTACCCTTTTTTGACAGTTGTTTACCTTTTTCTACAGTTGTGTCCGTTTTTTCGATAGTTGTGTACCCTTTTGACTGTTTTGTACCTTTTTGATAGTTGTGTACCCTTTTTTGACAGTTGTGTACCCTTTTTGACAACTCCGTACCCTTTTTGACAACTCCGTACCCTTTTTGACAGTTATGTCTCCTATCGATAGTTGTGTACCTTTTTTTGATAGTTGTGTACTCTTTTTGATAGTTGTGTACCCTTTTTGACAGTTGTGTACCCTTTTAGATAGTTGTGTACCATTTTTTGACAGTTTTGCACCCTTTTTTGACAGTTGTGTACTCTTTATGATAGCTTCTCTTTTTTGATGGTTTTTGACCTCTAATTAATAGTTGTGTGTCTCACTGTTGACAGTTGCATCTCCCTTATGATAGTTGTGATGTCTTCTAACTTTATTCACATTTTTCCCACACATGCCAAATCCATCAACCATAAAACCACCTAAAAGATAAAGTAAATAAAAGCTGCAAAAAAAAAAAAATAGAACAAACTGCAAAGAAGAAGCCCCAAAAAGCACGAATGGAGAAGGAAAAATTTATGAAAGATGAGATAAAATAAATTCCGGATGCGAGAAAAGACAAGCAAATAAGATAGAAGTAGAGTTGTGTGATACTTTCACGTAATTCAATTTGTTCATCCTCATACAAATATTGATTGAACGTAAAGCTTGATGGAAAAAGCACTTTTGGGCTTTTTTTTTCCTTCCTCTCTACTTTAACCGAAATATTTCTCTCTTTTGTTGTTGTTTGTCGAAAGGGCACTTCACTTAAAGTCTCAAGTGAGTGATACAGTATGATGAAAATCGAGAAAGCAAACAAGGCTGAATAAGAGAAAAATTCAATAAATGAAAGTAAACATTACATTAAGGAGCTATGATAAGATTTCATCAGAAAAATTGATTAATGTTGTGGATGCACTCAGATGGATGGATGTGTAGATGGTGTAGATTAGATTGAAGATGGACGAGTAGGAGAGTAATTTTGGGTTGGTGTCATGAAGCGCATTTTTTAAAAGTATTAAAAAAATAATTTTATTTTGATTATTTAAAAACAAGTTAAATACAAAAATTAAGAATAACAAAAGATAAGATTAATGATCTAGACCCTGTCTTTAATATTAAACATATTTTTTTGCTAAAAATTAATTTTCAATTTTTGATATTTTCAGTGCTGCTGGTCAATTTTTGATATTCCTCTTCGAACTTCTTAATTACTTCCTCTTTTTCTCTATGAATTTTAATAAGTTTACTCAACATATCCGGTTGATTTGCCCATTCAGACTTAAATGTCATGAAAGAGTTCGTTTTCTCAATAAATTTAAAAGCTTCATCCTTCAACAAATCATGATTGTATTTATTGCTTAAACTCAATATGCTCATTGCTTTATCTGAATCAATTTCCTCAAGAAGATGTGCAGCTGCAATATTTTTAAGTACTTCTATATTTAATCGACCAGCAGCTGCAAACAGGTTCCTGAATGAATTAATTTCCTCTTTATCTCGAAGCTCATCATTATAAATGAAATGTAAAACTTGCTCAAATGTTTCCACCGAAATATCAACAAGATTTAAATTTTCAACATCTGGATTGTTAAGAATCATTTCAGCAAGAACTGAACTTCTAGCAGCAAGCAGAAATTTGTGAACGCGAAATTCTCGATTGTCAATTTTTATTTTTAAATCTTTAAAATTTTCATTATTCAAGAAATTTTTGAAATCATTTGTGAGAGTATTTTGAATCATTTGCTGCGGTGATGCCTGAACATGAGGATATAATGTGTAGTATTTCCTGAATAGTTCTGTTTTGATCCCATTGAGTCCAGAAAAAGTCCTCCCGGTTTGCTGTATATGATAGTTTGGATTATTCAAAAATTTCACAAAATGATATCCAGTGAAGAATATATGAAAAAAATCCAGAATAAATGGCTCAATCGTTAACAAATTGCAAGATGAAAATGAAATATAAAATAAATGATCAAAATCTTCAAACAAGTTTCCAGGAAGAAACTCAATTGGGTTAAGCTCAAATATGAACATTTGAAGTTTCTTATATTCAGCAATATCACTTTTGGTTAAGCTTTTCACACTCGATTCTCGAATTTCCAAAGCTATAATGTTTGGAAAATATTTTAAAAGACCTTGTGGAACTTTTGTTAATGACTTTCCACTAAGAACTAACAAACCAACATCTAGATTAGTTTTAAATTGTAAATGTTTTCCATCAAATGACCAATCTTCATCCTCATCAAGTACAGAGTCTTTTATCTCACACTTGTATAAATTTAAGTAGTTATGACAGCGGCCATAAGAATAATTACACTGGATTTTTTTCATGCTTTACTTAATTTTTATTTTATAATTGACAAAGACTTCCTACACTTTAGCTTTCTTAAGTTCAATTCTTTGTTTTTCTTTCAATTAATTTATCTTATCAATCACTTTACTCTTTATCAATTTTGTTCTTCAAGATAACTTTTATTCCACCCAGAGCTCGAATTCGATAGGGTTCGAGTCGACTCGAGTTGACTAAACTTGAGCCGACTTAGAGTCAACTCGGTAATTTTTTTTTGTATGAAGAAGTCGACTTCGAGTCGACTCAAGTCAAGTCCGAGAAAATAAAGTAGACTCGAGAAAAATTGGGTCGACTCGAGTCGACTTCAAACTCTGATTCCACCTTATTATTCCACCTTGTTTAATTAGAGTGTTGCCAGGGGCTAAGCTAGGTTGTTTTTGGTGGTGGTGGGGAATCCCAATTGGGAATCTTACTTAAAATCTTTACTATATTTTATAAATAATTGTGGGATTTCAAGTGAAATTTAAAGTATAATGATAGGAATCGTTCGCTTATGACGTCCGATATTAACGGTCATTTTTCAAAAAAGAACAACGGAATTCCAGGAATTTCTTTTCCCTGGACGTCATAAGTGAACGGTCCCATAGGATATTCTGGGATTTATTGAGAACCATCCCGAGTGTCCACGCCTTAGTTTACTGTCAAAAACCAAAAGAATCTTTTCTTTTTGATTACTAAAAGAGTTTTTGTTGATCTTCCTTTAAACCAGTGTTGTGCAAACTGTGTGCCGCGGCATCCAGAGACATAGCAAGGTTTGTGTAAGCAATAACTCGAAGTTCAAAGCTAACAGAAGCAATGCAAATAGTTTTTTGAGGAATGCAAAACCTCACTTTTAAGCATGTTGATAGAAACCAATGCCCTGTGCCAGTGATCCTCAAACTATGATCAGTGGAGCTTTACTGTTCTGCAAAAAATTGTAGATGTGTCAATAGTTTGAGAAGCACTGCCCTATGCCAATGAGTTACGGTTTCATTGTAAATTTCCGATAAGACTATTTTTTGTCTCTTATCAATTTTTACCTGAAATATTTTCTGCAGATGACATAATGCCCAGGCTCGGAAACTAGGCGGTATTTGGGGGTATTTCAAAAAAATAGGCGGTATTTGTTGGTATTTGTATGGAAATTGGCGGTATTTGGATGTCTCCCACCTAATTGTCGAACCTGGCATAATGCTTTTAAGTAAAATCTAAAGATATTAACGTATGTCATCAAGAGCTACTTAGTATTCCTATCAGACAATGTGAAATACTAAACTTATCATTGGCTACAAAAACTTGCTAAAATCCTTCAAATTACTGCCCCTGAACATTGACACCACAAGCACAACAAAGTAGAAAAAAACTAGTTTCAATGAGAAAGTTTTTCATCTCTTCTTTTTTCCTCTTCACTGCATAAATACGAGAGAAATGTGGCATTTATGATTGAATTAAATCTGAGTAAATTGTATAATCTTCATCTCATGTAATCCATAATGCTGTGTAACGTTGTAATTTATTCTCAGAAATAATCAATTTTGTTGCTTAATTTTGTATGTTAGACAATTTTGATGAATATAATTTCATTTATTACGTGACGAGCAATATTTTTGGGAGATTTTGAGGTATGAGGTTGAAATTAGGCGTGGGTGTGCAAGCTTTTACAAGATTCATACACTCAGCAATTGAGGATGACCTTCTCTTGTCACAAAAATCTGCAAAAATTACCACAATTAAAATTTCAATGCGATATAAAGGATGTGACCCTCATCATCAAGCTACATGGTTCACTCATTTACACTCGAGCAGGTTCAACAAAAGAAAACAGATACAATTTTCATTCATTAACTGCTGAGAGGGCTTCTTGGAACGATGGGATAACATCTGTGTCAGTTACAACAACTGGATGATCCGCAAACTGCTTCCCATCATGAATTATTTTGTTCTGCTTTAATGAAAAATTGTTTTGAAATTGAACATTATTGTGAGGATTTTGTCAGATTTTTTTTTGAGGTACTAGATTTTATTTGAGGTACTAGATTTTATTTGCAGTACTAGAATTAATTTTAAGTACTAGAATTTATAAAAAAAGACCAGATTTTAAAAGTCATAGATTTCATTCGAGGCTCTAGATTTTTATTGAAGTACTAGATTTTATTTGCAGTCCTAGAATTTATTTGAGGTCTTAGATTTTATTTGCAGTACAAGAATTTATTTGAGGTCTTAAATTTTATTTGAAGTACTAGAATTTATCTAAAGGAACAGATATAATTTGAAGGTCCAGATTTAAATTGGAGTACTAGATTTTTTTAAGTACTAGAATTTATTTGAGGTACTAGATTTTATTTGAGGTTCTAGATTTATTGGAGTACTAGATTTTATTTGCAGTCCTAAAATTTATTTGAGGTCTTAAACTTTATTTGAAGTACTAGAATTTATCTATAGAACCAGATATTATTTGAGGGTCAAGATTTTAATTGGAGTACTAGATTTGATTTGAAGTACTAGAATTTATTTGGGGGACTAGATTTTATTTGAAGTACTAGAATTTATGTATAATACCAGATTTTGAAGATTCTAGATTTTATTAAGATACTAGATTTTATTAAAGTACTAGAATTGATCCTAACAAGCTTGGTTGGCTTTCACTGTACTCAATCGATCCCCACTCCATTCTCCACCCCCATCAAAAACCACATAAAAGCTTCCCTAAGGGAATCAACATCAAACAGTCTTCCATTCCACTCTCCATTCACTGCACCCTGATTTAATTAATTTAATTTAATTTTATGGAAGATTTGATGAGAAATAAAGACAGACGCCGAGGATGAAAGAGTTTTTTTTTTCTAATCCCAAAATGAGGAAGAAAGCACAACTGAATGGATTGTGTGTCCGGATGATATTAAATTGAGCTTATGTGTACAAAAGGAAATATGAAAAATGGTAAAATGGGATGGACGAAGGATGATGTGAAATGGATGAGACAAGAGGGAAAAAATTCTACAGAATTGAGGGATCAAAACTTTCTTAATTGAATCAGTGGAACAAGCGGACTTCAAGTTTTATTGGATTTTTTTCCTCTTTCTCTTGTTGCTTGCCCGCTTTTTTATTTTTTCAATTTTCTTTTGTAATTTTCTTCCACTCGTTGCGCCTTGTTAACGGGATTTTGGGGATCAATGTTGGGAAAGAGTGACATTTTGGGGTTATGAACTGTTTTGAAGTACTAGATTGGATGAAGTTTTAGATTAGCTTAGGTACTAGATTAGCTTAGGTACTAGATTAGTTTAGGTTCTAGATTATCTAAAGTACTAGATTATCTGAAATACTAGATTAGCTGAAGTACTAGATTAGCTGAAATGCCAAATCAAAAGGAAAAATCACAAATATGTCTTCAATTCTCACATATTCAATGCTCACAGGCTTCTACACCAAAAATAAATTCTTCCCTTCCGAGAATAAAAATCGAAAATAAAACTTTTCAAATTAGAAAGTAAAACATTATGGGAAGCTTTTAAGTCATTAAATCAATAAATATCATAACAAGTTGAAACTTTTCCTTAAAAATGAAAATCTGATAAAATATTTACGAAATGAGAATAAAAATGAAAGGAAAAAGTTGAAAAAGTAGGAAAAAAGTAATCACAAACATTAAGTACAGCTCAAGGGAAAAATATTTGAAATATTTATGGGAAAAATAAAGAAATTTATTGTTTGTGGGATTTTTTGGGATAAAAATAAATGTTTGGAAATTGAAGTTTGAAGATTTTTTTTTGCTGATTTTCTAAATAAACCAATTAAAATTCTCATCTTTTAAAATTACATGAACATATTCAATGCCAATTCAAGAAAATCTTTCCCAATTAAATAATTGACTTTTAAAAGTTCACAACCTTCGGCAAAATAACGAAAACGTGTGGATTATTTTTTTTGTTATTGTTATGCTTTGTTGTACAGCGTTTTAAGTTCTTCCATTTACAATTTTTGTTGTTCAGTGTTGATTTTATTCTAACCAAATCTAATGCTCCAGTTGATCCGATATTTTGATCATTCTGGTATTTCAGCTAATCTAGTTCTTCAACCAATCTAGTACTTCAGTTATTCTAGTACTTCAACTAATCTAGTACGTTGGTTAATCTAGTACTTCAGTCAATCTAGTACTTTAACTAATTTAGTATCATCCTTTATTTAGTACCTTATTTAATCTAGTACTGCTTCTAATCAAGTACTTTTTAAAATCTGGTACTTCATCCAATCTAGTACTTCAGAAAATCCCTAATCTACTAAAAACATTAAAATCCTCATAACTTTCCATTAAATTCTCATTTTCTCCACCGAATATTCTCAAAATCAATTCCAAATGCTCATTAAATTTAATAACATCGAAGCTATAAGCTCATTTATATAACAAGCAATCTAACCCGCTTTCGCATCTTGCCTTAATTTCAAAACCGCGCAATTTTAATTTTATTTGTGCAAAAAAAAATTGTTGAAAGCGAAAATTTCAACTAAAAAAGAAACTTTCAGCAACACAATTAAATAATTAATGTTAATTTATTTTACTCAAAAATTGTTTTTGCTTCTCATTTTCATAAAATCTTTCTTGTATCTTGGAAGACGAAAAGCTCCGCTCGTAAAACTAATTCAATAATTAATTAATTCATAGTGGTGTAAAAAGCATTAAAGTATAAAACTTGAGCTAAATGTGTATGGGAGAGTAAATAGCTGAGAGATGAAGGCATGGATAGGATTGGAGCGTGGAGGGGGAGCAGATGAGGAAGATTGAGATGGAAAATTTGAATTTATAATGTTAATTTTCACACTTAAAACGAAGCTAATGATGAATTAATTTTTAAATTTAATGAGAGATGTACACAGTTGCAAAAGTTATACAAAACCTAGTCGGATAATTGAATTGAAAACTAGTTGGATAATCGAATTGAAACCTTGTCGGATAATCGAGTTGAAACCTAGTCGGATAATCGAATTGGAACCTAGTAGGATAATAGAATTGAAACGTAGTCGGATAATCGAATTGAAAACTAGTCGGATAATCGAATTGAAACTTAATCGGACAATCAAGTTGAAACTTAGTCAGATAAACAAGTTGAAATTTAGTCGGATAATCGAATCAAAATCTAGTCGGATAATCGAATCGAAATCTAGTCGAATAAATGAGACTATTTTAATTAAGATAAAAAAAATTAAGGGCCATCGCTTAAGGGCCATTAGACTTTGTCTATTCAAAATACATCATTTTAACATCCAGAAACGAAACGAAAACTTACGCAACAAAGCTTCTCACAAAATAAGAAGAAATTAATACAAAAAGGTAGAAAATTTTCCCTCTTGATCCTCTCGAAACCATAAATTTTTATAACTGAATGAACAAAATGGAAAAAAAAGTTAATGTGAAAATAATTATAAGGAAAAACAAAAGAAGAAAATTGAAAAAATTTCAAGATATTTTTCAGAATCGAAATGTTGTTGTAGATAATAAAGTGGTTGTTAACGTGAAATATGAAGAATTAAGAGGTTTTTCTTACAAAACCATAAACAATTAATTTAAAATTACTAAAAATATTTCAAGCAGCTTCCAAAGCCAGAAATCTTTTAATTTAAAAACAAAACTCCCAAAAATTTCACAATAATATTCTCAGAATTGACACCTCACAAACAGATAACTTGATCTCATTTCTTAGAATTTCATTCATTCCATCTATAATCTTACCCTACAAACAACTTCATTTCCGTTCGTCTGTTTCAATTAATTCCCATGACATTTGTTATGACATTTTAATAAACAAAAAAAAACAACACAGCAGTAGTCGATGTATATTAGGAAGATGAAGAATGCTCCTTAGGTGATAGGATAAAGTAGGTGTATTTTGTCAGAATTTCAAATAAACTTTTAAATCAAGTCGGATAATCGAGATGAAAGCTAGTCGGATAATCGAGATAAAACCTAGTCGGATAATCGAGATGAAACCTAGTCGGATAAACGAAGTGAAAGCTAGTCGATTAATCGAAATAAAAACTAGTCGGATAATCGAGATGAAAGCTAGTCGGATAATCGAGATGAAACCTAGTTGGATAATCGAAATTATATCTAGTCGGATAATCGAGATGAAACCTAGTCGGATAATCGAGATGAAACCTAGTCGGATAATTGAGATGAAACCTAGTCGGATAATCGAGATGAAACCTAGTCGGATAATCCAGTTAAAACCTAGTCTGATATTCGAGATGAAACCTAGTCTGATAATCGAGATAAAAGCTATTCGGATAATCGAGATGAAACCCAGTCGGATAATCGAGATGAAAGCTAGTCGGATAATCGAAATAAAAACTAGTCGGATAATCGAGATGAAACCTAGTCGGATAAACGAAGTGAAAGCTAGTCGATTAATCGAAATAAAAACTAGTCGGATAATCGAGATGAAAGCTAGTCGGATAATCGAGATGAAACCTAGTTGGATAATCGAAATGATATCTAGTCGGATAATCGAGATGAAACCTAGTCGGATAATCGAGATGAAACCTAGTCGGATAATTGAGATGAAACCTAGTCGGATAATCGAGATGAAACCTAGTCGGATAAACGAAGTGAAAGTTAGTCGGTTAATCGAAATAAAAACTAGTCGAATAATCGAGATAAAACCTAGTCGGATAATCGAGTTAAAACCTAGTCTGATTTTCGAGATGAAACCTAGTCGGATAATCCAGTTAAAACCTAGTCTGATATTCGAGATGAAACCTAGTCTGATAATCGAGATAAAAGCTATTCGGATAATCGAGATGAAACCCAGTCGGATAATCGAGATGAAAGCTAGTCGGATAATCGAAATAAAAACTAGTCGGATAATTGAGATGAAACCTAGTCGGATGATCGAAATAAATCTTAGTCGGATAGTTCCTCAAAAAATTCATAATTCAACATAAATTCGCACAAAATCACCGTAAAACATCTTCTTCCTCAACACCAAAGCAAGTAAGTCTAGAAATAAGAAGAAAAAAGTGAATAAACATCTCAAGAATGTCATTGATATGCCAACGAAGCTGTGAATGTGACATAATCCAATTATTTTTCCATTTATTATCAGCATTATCATCATCATCCTTGCTTATTTATGGCAAAAATGCCTATTTAGTTTATTCATGTCATGTTAAGGTCTTATGATACATTCCTACTCATGTTTTTATTTTTTTCATTTATTGCTTATTTACTTGTTTTTGGTTGTTGTGGAAGTGGTATTGGAATTTTTGAAGGTTGATCGATGTGCTAGAGGTAAAATTTTGAATATTTTTGAGTATTTCTGAATAATTTGATATTTTAGAGTACTCAAGACTAGAGTTTAGTGTGGTTTAATAACTTTATGACGTGATCGACCAAAATACATCAACTAGATCATCTTAACTAGCAAGATTGAAGGATTTTTCAATTTCAAGAGCTCCAAATTCACATCAAACATTTTCTATAGACGCAAATCCTCTTTAGCTTACATCCAATTAAACAAATTGACGATAATGCTTCAAATCCATTTGATAATATTGTATACAAATTTTAAGATAATTTTGAAAGCTAGGATTTAATTTTGCTAATTAATTAGCTTTTCAAATTTTAGCAACAACAACAAATAATTATTTTAATGAAGAGACATGAAAAGTGATTTTTCTGGTTGGGCGCAAATTAAAGGAGAGTTGTGGATTATAAAGTATAACACAGATGACTTGATGTTTGTGATTCTATTCTAGTCGGATAATCAAGTCAAAGCTAGTCGGATAATCGAGTCAAAACTAGTCGGATAAACGAGTCTAACCTAGTCGGATAATCAAGTCAAAGCTAGTCGGATAATCGAGGTAAATCTAGTCGGATAATCGAGTCAAAAGTAGTCGGATAAACGAGTCAAACCTAGTCGGATAAACGAGTCAAACCAAGTCGGATAATCGAGTCAAAGCTAGTCGGATAATCAAGTCAAAGCTATTCGAATAATCAAGTCAAACCTAGTCGGATAATCAAGTCAAAGCTAGTCGGATAATCGAGTCAAACCTAGTCGGATAATCAAGTCAAAGCTAGTCGGATAATCGAGTCAAAGCTAGTCGGATAAACGAGTCAAACCTAGTCGGATAATCAAGTCAAAGCTAGTCGGATAATAGAGTCAAAGCTAGTCGGATAAACGAGTCAAACCTAGTCGGATAATCAAGTCAAAGCTAGTCAGATAATCAAAAAAATGGTCTAATCCTCAGTTTCCCCCAAAAACTCAACACAAACCCAACTTCTCCTGTTTAAAACGAAATTAATCGACTGTCAAATGAAGATAATTTTCAGATTTTCAGACACATCATTTAGTTTATTATTCCAGATAATTCATTTAAGTTTATTATTATTATCATCATCGAATTTCATCATTTAATTAGGAATATGAAGGGAAATTTTCTTGATGATTAATTGTGGCATTTTCAAAATTTTTCCTTTTGTGTGGCTTTTGTGGGGTTTTCAATTAAAATCTTGAGGTTTCAGATTTTGGAAGTTGATATGATCAATTATGTTGAGATGGGTTAGGGGACTGCAGAGTGATTTGTCATGTTTGACCTTTTTTTTTGCTGCAAATTTGCTGACTTCTGAAAACTAGATTTTTTAAATTCGATAAAAATATAAAAAGTAGTTCAAAAAGTAAAAAATTATTTTTTAATATTTCATCTTATTTATGAATATTTTTTTATTATTATTATTTTGTACAATTCTCATATGTGACATTCTCAATATTAATTTAATTATTTTTTCTTATTTTTAATTATTTTTTGTTCGTACATTTTTTCTTTATTTTTGAATTTTTGGTTTTCATTTAAAATAAACAAATTAAATTGAATTTTTTAAATAAATGTTTTAAAATTATAGTTTTAATTTTGTAAATGTTCCATAACTTGATATGAAGTCCAGATATGTTTAAAATTAATCACATTACAGTCAAAAATCAAATTTTAAAAATTTTAAAAAATCTACAAAATCATTTTTAATTTTCGTCTTTTGCCTTCCTAGATGTTGAATTTCAGTTCTTGTTTAAAAACACTTTGTCATCCAAGTTGACTTAGGTCGACCATACCAAAATATGTTTATAATTACTCAAGATGCCCAACATTGCAACCGCAATCAAATCAATTTGTTGATTTAGATCTCAAATTACATCCGGATATGCTGAGCTGTTGTCATCTTGTTGTGTGATATTTATTGTGTAATATTCTTATTTAATTTGTATATTCGTATATTTATTCTGTTTCATAATATTTATAGGTATTTATTTCAATTCTTATCATGATTAGATTATTTGGCTTATTGTACATCAATTCTGCAATGAGAGGAACAAGAAATGGGAAAATTGTTAGACTTAAGGTTTCAAAACCGTGGGTTTTACACGACTTTTGACATCCTTCATTCAAAGTGTACTTAAACCGTGCGCTCTACACGACTTTTGACATCATTTATTCAAAGTGTCCCAGAACCGTGCGTCTTACACGACTTTTGACATCCTTCATTCAAAGTGTACTAAAACCGTGCGTTCTACACGACTTTTGACATCCTTGATTCAAAGTGGCCCAAAACCGTGCGCTCTACACGACTTTTGACAACATTCATTCAAAGTGTCCCAAAACCGTGCGTTTCACACGACTTTTGACATTCTTCATTCAAAATGGCCCAAAACCGTGTATTCTGCACAACTTTTGAAATCCATCATTTAAAGTTGCCCAAAACCGTGTGTTCTACACGACTTTTGACATCCTTCATTCAAAATGGCCCAAAACCGTGAACTCTACACGACTTTTGACATCATTCATTCTAAGTTGCCCAAAACCGTGTGTTCTACACGACTTTTGACATTCTTCATTCAAAGTGGCCCAAAACCGTGTATTCTGCACAACTTTTGAAATCCATCATTTAAAGTTGCCCAAAACCGTGTGTTCTACACGACTTTTGACAACATTCATTCAAAGTGTCCCAAAACCGTGCACTCTACACGACTTTTGACATCCTTCATTCAAAGTGGTCCAAAACCGTGCGTTCTACACGACTTTTGACATTCTTCATTCAAAGTGGCCCAAAACCGTGTATTCTGCACAACTTTTGAAATCCATCATTTAAAGTTGCCCAAAACCGTGTGTTCTACACGACTTTTGACAACATTCATTCAAAGTGTCCCAAAACCGTGCACTCTACACGACTTTTGAAATCCATCATTTAAAGTTGCCCAAAACCGTGCATTCTACTTGATTCATCCATTCAGACCATCCCCAAAAAAACCATCATACATCCAATATTTGAATAATAAGCACACCATACCCACCTTATTTTCACAAATAATTAATGCTGACGCGTTCTTTACACATACAAAAATTTTATTTTCATCTCTTCATTCCGTCACATTATCTAGAAAAAGTGTCTCCTAATTTAGTCATTTGATGAGTCTTGTAATCATGATGTGACTTGACCTTTTGACTCTCGCTGGTGTCGGTGCTGTAAAAAAAACAAAAGTTTAGATGTTGGGGGAATTAAATTTGAGTAATTTGATGAGAAAATATTTGAAATCATATGTCATGTGGATGTGGGTTGTGATGTCGACTGATTTCGTGGGGAATTTACATTAAGTTTGCTCAAGAAAAGGTTAATTGTGATAACCTTGAATGTTTCATGCTTAATTAAATTTGTTTGAGGCTTGATTTTGATGGAAGTGAAGGGCGTGATGGGGTGGAGTCAAATGTGAGGGTGAGGCAAGGTACAGAAGTCGTGTGTTTTGTACGATTTTAGAGACATTTGACTACACTTGATACCAAAGTTGTTTGTTCTGTGCGGTTTTTGACACATTTTAATATGCTTGACACCAAAGTCGAGTTCTCTGTGCGATTCTTGACATTTGCTTGACTTGACTTCAAAGTCGTGTGATCTCTACGGCTCTTGGCACAATAAACTGCACTTGACTCCAAAGTCGTGTGTTCTGTGCGGTCCTTGACACATTTTACCACACTTGACACCTCGGTTCTTGAAACTTGTTTGACTTGACACCAAAGTCGTGTTCTCTGTGCGGCTCTCGGCACATTAAATTGCAGTTGACACCAAAGTCGTGTGCTCTGTGCGGTTCTCAGTCCCATTTTAACTTATGGAAACCAAAATCGTGTATTCTATGCGACTATTGTCGAAATTCTAGTCACTCCAATTAAAATTAATGAAGAAAATCGTTTAAATTTCATTAATCTCCCCCAAAAAATCCTCAAATATCAATTTACAAGCATTTATCACACCATCTCCACATCCATCATTGTCATCGTCTCCAAAAAATTCAAATTTTCTCTCGAATTTAATAGCAAAAAAAAATAAAAACTTCAATTTTGGTAAATAGACAATATCAATAACAGAGATAAGCCTCGAAGACATCAATTAAATTTAATGAGATTCGAAATTCAATCGAGATTATCGATTTTGTGTCTCGTTCCTTACCATTTCGCCTTTTCTCCTTCGCTTGCTGAGCTTTTTGATGAGTTCTGTGGAAGAAAATTGAAAAAATATTGAAAATGTCTTGAAATATCAAATTAAAAATGGCATCGTACCGTAACTTGTTGGGGGCATTGTGTAATCCTCATCGAATTCCACTTCTGATTTAACGAGATTCGCTAAATTGAGCTCACACTCCTATATAAAGGAACAAAATTTTCGTGAAAATTGAGGATTATTGACATTAAGTGAGGAGAATTGAGAGGTTTTTCATGATTGAATGTTAAGAATCGCACGTTACGCACCACTTTTGAGGTCTATTGATCAAAAGTGTCAAAAGTCGCACGTCACACACCACTTTTGAGGTCTATTGATCAAAATTGGTTAAAAGTCGCACGTTACGCACCACTTTTGAGGTCTTTTGATCATAAATGTCAAAAATCGCACGTTACACACCACTTTTGAGGTCTATTGTTCAAAAGTGTCAAAAGTCGCACGCTTACCACTACTAATAATCCCATTTAATCCCATTGACAATTCTAACCTCAAATTTCAAATCAAATTCTCAGTAAATCCATACAAAAATCCCCAAAAATCCTCTCAATTCGACTCACAACAAGAAAAAAAAACTTTTTTTATTTTTACTCATTTCTCACCTCAATATTGACAAAATCCCACTTGACGAGACTCGATTCACGACACACATTGATTGGATTCATCCAACATTGACAACGGCGATCAACAATTTCACAGCCGGGTTGAATTACAATTTTCTCTTGACATGATGAGGACGGTGACTTGCTCTTTGGTGATTTAATGCTGATATTTGATGATGATGATAAGGATGAGGGTAGTTCTGGAATGAAGAAAAGTTTTGGAAAATAAATAAATGTGAAGTTTGAAAGTAAAAAGATTGATGGGATTTGAGCTACTGTTAATACTCCCCAAGTGACACGACATTAGGCAATGAAGTCGTAAATTTGAACAACCTTGACCTTTTTGGAATTTTTTGTGTAATGTGCTGTTTGGCACACTTGTTGATTGTTTTGAGGTAGTTTTTCTGAACTAGCTATCTTCGGTACGGTCATAGTGAGTTATTAGTCGGATTCAGTTCCATTTTTACTGCATTAAGCAACATTTTTCTGGACGAATAGTTTCAAACTTACTTTTAGCTTCTTAATAAACAAAAGATTATTTTAATAATTAAATTAAAATGTCACAGCGATCAAGTAAAGATGTTAATAAGTGCTGCACGTTGGAAGAAAGATGCTTACTTTTTGCATATGCTCATATGATCTTGTTTATTATGTGGGGTTCACCAAATTTCTATCTCCAAAGATCAGATGGTAAATATTATCACATCGTGATGTGTCATTTAAAGCGAAACTTAACCTCAAAACTGAAATTATCTTCAGAAAATAAACCTATAATCAGAAACTAATCATATCCTCAAAACTTAACTTATCCCCAGAAATTGGAATTATCCTCCAAACTGAACCTGTCCATAGAAATTTTAAATTAACCTTGAAACTGAACATATCCCAAGAAAGTAAACCTTTATTCAAATAGTTGTCTAATCCTCAAAACTGAACTTATTCCCATAAATTGAACTTATCCTCGAATCTGAATGTTCTCCAGAAATTTCAATGAACCTCAAAACTGAACTTATCCTCAGAAAGTAAACCTTTAATCAAATACTAGTCTTTTCCTTAAAACTGAACTTATCCCCAGAAAGTAAACCTTTAATCAAATACTAATCTTATCCTCAAACTGAACTTATCCAAAAAATTGAACTTATCCTCGAATCGGAATTTTTTCCAGAAATTTCAATGAACCTCAAAACTGAACTTATTCTCAGAAAGTAAACCTTTAATCAAATACTAGTCTTATCTTCAAAACTGAACTTATTCCCAAAAATTGAACTTATCCTCGAATCTGAATTTTCTCCGGAAATTTAGATGAACCTCAAAACTGAACTTATTCCCATGAAATGTATTTCAACTTAAATCAGCCTCTGAAAATATTTAATTGTAGGGAAAGGTTAGCCCAAAAACTAGCTCTTGATTTGTGATCTTGTAATTTACATCTAATTCTGTAGTTTACTTCTTAAAATACGTTTTTTTTTTTCTAGATTTTACTATTTTATTGATTGCATTTCTGTTCATTTTGATCTGTTATTATTTCATCAAAGGCGTGAAAAATGTAAGACAAATCTATAAATTATCCTCATCAATGAAAATCTCTCACAAAAATCTATTTCTTTACAGAGACAAAATGGATCCATGGCTCTATATCTTGTGATCAACACTATTGGTGTTGTTGGATTCGCAATATTTATTATATTGTCAAATTCCAATCAGTTTTACGTTCCACTCATAATATTATTCATTGAATGCTATTTTCTCTTTTGTGGCTGGTTGCTGTTCTATAAAATTACTAACGAAAGTAAACCGGTATCAGATGATGTCGAAATGTCAATGGCTTGAGATTTCATATTAAATCTGTTTTTTGGTATAGATTTATTTTATTTTTTTAAGAATAAAATATTTTAATATTTTAAAATGGTTGAACCTAAGAAATTAAACGTATCCCTAAGAACTGAACGTATCCCTACAAACTGATCTTATCCATAGTAACTACAATTAGTCATTTTAACTGAACTTATTCCTAGCAGCTGATTTTATCTCTGGAAACTGAACTTATTCTTAGAAACTAAACTTATCCCTAGCAACTCATTCCTATGACTAAACTTATCCCTTAAACCCTTCCTAGAACTGCAAAATTCATATAATATAATTCTGAAATTATTCCTGAAATTAATATCATAAAATTAGCAAGCAATACTTAATAAATCCTTCAATAACCAAACAATCCATCCAACTGTAAAATCGCATTATTGTCAGTCGACCACATTGTAGAAAATTTTCCCATCCGATTGTTCACTTTTTCATCATTTTTAATTGAAAACGTTCTCTTTTGCTCTCCACTTTGTGTTCCATTCTTCTCATTCAATCGCTTTCATCGTCCTCAAAAAAAAAAATCCCAATCAAGTGCTTTTCATCTTATTCATTTAAAGACCAGCAAACGTCGACAAACAGAACAGAAGAAAAAGTTGGATGACATTTAATGGAAGAAAGAAAGCAAAAAAAAAGTTTCAAGTTTGATGAACTCAGCAAAGATTTTTCGATATTTTTTCTTCTTATTCGATTAAATTTGTCTTCGATTGCTGCGATGAAAAAGTTTCTTTTTTTATGTCCTCGATATCTATTATTGAGTTTGGGATTTTGAGACTGCTTAAGTTGAACACTTTGAGACTTTTTTTTGACAACTTTTTGTCAATTGTTTTGTTAAAGTGGTCAATAATCGTGTGTAGCGTGCGACTATTGACACTTTTTCATCTAAATGACCATAAGTCGTGTTCAGCGTGCGACTATTTACACCTTTTAATCATAATGACCAAAAGTCGTGTGCAACGTGCGATTCTTGACACTTTTTCATCTCAATGACCAAAAGTCGTGTGCAACGTGCGATTCTTGACACTTTTTCATCTCAATGACCAAAGGTCGTGTGCAACGTGCGATTCTTGACACTTTTTCATCTCAATGACCAAAGGTCGTGTGCAACGTGCGATTCTTGACACTTTTTCATCTCAATGGCCAAAAGTCGTGTGCAACGTGCGATTCTTATCGACACTAGTTCATCAAATTGACCAAAGGTAGTGTGCAGCATGCGACTATCGACACTGTTTCATAAAATTGACCAAAAGTAATGTGCAACGTGCGATTCTTGACACTTTTTCATCTCAATGACCAAAAGTCGTGTGCAACGTGTGATTCTTATCGACACTAGTTCATCAAATTGACCAAAAGTAGTGTGCAACGTGTGGCTATTGACACATAGCTATTGACAATAATCAATAAAAATTCCATAATTTCATTGCCTTTTATCCTTTAATCCAATCAATTACTTCAAATGTCATAGCTTACATCGAACATGTCTCAAGTATTGCAAAACTTTTTTCAACCACAAAACTGTCAACAATTTTCTGAACCACAAAAGTTTAGATGTAGCACAAATGTACTTGCAATAATCTCATTACAAACTTTATTTTTTCCTATATTTGATCGAAAAATCCAACAAAAGTTTTTAAGCAGACGTCAATTTTAATGACAGACGAACGAAAAGTGAAACCGAATTGTGTCAAAATGAAGGAAATAACTGCGGATTGAGGTTATGAAATGCTCGTTGTTGAATTATTTAATGAAGTATGTCGGAAAAGTTTGGTTTTGTTGATTCTGTTTGGGGATTTTGTGGCTTTATTGATTTTCTGTCATCATTGGATGCAACTTTGATGACTCTTGAGGGGTTTATGGATGGAAAAATTGCAAGGCTTCCTCAAGTTATGCTTAAATTGTTGCATAAAAGTGTCAATAGTCGCACATTGCACACGACTTTTGGTCATTCTGATGAACAAGTGTCAATAGTAGCACACTGCACACGACTATTGACCAGTCTGATGAACAAGTGTCAATAGTCGCACATTGCACACGACTTTTGGTCATTCTGATAAACGAGTGTCAATAGTCGCACACTGCACACGACTATTTGTTATTCTGATGAACAAGTGTCAATAGTCGCACATTGCACACTACTTTTGGTCATTCTGATGAACAAGTGTCAATAGTCGCACACTGCACACGAGGATTGGTCATGCTGATAAACAAGTGTCAATAGTCGCACACTGCACACGACTTTTGGTCATTCTAATGAACAATTGTCAAAAGTCGCACGCTGCACACGATTATTGGTCATTTTAATAAACAGGTGTCGAGAGTCGCACGCTGCACACGATTTTGGATCACTTTAGCAAAAATGCGCTTTATGCCTACACCTCAAATTACTCTCTTACTTGTTCCTAGAACTATTTCTTCTATTTGATTCATCAAATAAAAGAAACACTCAAAAAGTATCTCAAAAGCAAGCAAAGACTAAAGAAAACTCAAAAAGCTGTTCAAATTTACTCAAAGCTTTCATTTTGAATTATTTACGACGAAAATTTATGTTGAATTTTAAAGCAGCTTACGTCAAGAGAATTCAAGGAACAGATTGAAATGTTTCAAGGGATTTTGTACGAACCTGCTCGTTGTCATAGCTTTTAAGCTTAGAATTGTGATGCCTCATGAGAATATGAATGATAATTGTCCCGAGAATTATTTTTACATTTTCTTTGAAATTATTGACATGGAAACCTGGCTTATTGCAATGCTTTGAAGTGATTTGAGTACAAGATTCTATGACAAAAGCTTATTGGGATTTGAATGTTCTTAGAATGAATCTGTAAAGAGGATTTTAAGGCTGTAGCTAGGCTAGAGTCGTAATCTGATGTTGAGATATGGTATTAGGGCTTGTTACTCATGACACATGGTTCAGAATGGTGTGCTGAGTACGACTATTGACACACTTTGATATAAAATAGTTCAAAATGGTGTGCAACCTACGGCTCATCATTCTTATGTGTCAAATAACGCCCTATCAACACGAAAACACGCAATTAAGTACAAAAAACTTCACAAAGTCACAAAAATGTGTGTTAATTTTTAATTAAAAACTTTTTTTCCAATTAAACTTTGATTGGCATTTTCATCGTCTCATTTGACACAGAAAAAATATTTTCTCAAAGTTTAATGAATTCTGCGAAATTAATCAAAGATTAATTGACATATTCCTATTAGGGGCCATTCACTTATTACGTAACGCTTTTAGGGGGGGGGGTCTAAGATTTTGTTACGGTTCAAACAAGGAAATTTTTTTTTCATACAAATTTTGTTACGAGGGGGAGGGGGGGGAAGGGGGGTCTAAAAAGTCATTTTTTCGCGTTACGTAATAAGTGAACAACCCCTTAGTGAAATTGGAGGAAAAATATATTTTTTATTGAACGAAGTGGAAAATTGAGATTAGATTGGAAATGAGATGGAAAAACTGAAGCTAGTGAGAGGTTTTCATGACTTTATGAGCTTTAAAGGTAAGGATCTTACAAAAAAAGTGTCAGTAGTCGCACGTTCCACACCACTTGAGGATATTTTAATGAACTTGTGTCAAAAGTCGCACTCGTTGCACGATTCTAGGCCATTGCATTCAAAAAGTGTCAATAGTCGCACGTTCCACACTATTCTGGAATATTTTGATGAATTAGTGTCAAAAGTCGCACATATTATACCATTTTGGTTTATTTTAATGAAGTGGTGTCAAAAGTCGCACCCGGTACACGATTTTAGACCATTGCATTCAAAAAGTGTCAATAGTCACACGTTTTGCACCATTTTGGTATATTTTAATCAAATGGTGTCAAAAGTCGCACGCAGTACACCACTTTTAGAACAGTTTGAGTAGAAGTGCAGTCTCCACATGATTATTGACCACTTTAAGTAAGCTAAAATTTCAGAAAATAATAAAAAAGCTTTTGATGACCACCTGTCACACAATCAGATAACAATATAGGACAATAGCTGATTAAAAATTCAAAATCTCTGCCAAGAAATTAAATTAATATCCAAATAGAATTAAATGAGACACAGATCCGCTTCATTGGGATTTGTGCCAAAAAGTTTTGTTTGTCAGTCTGCAAGCTGAAATTTGTTATTTAATTTTGATTGTGGACATCTTTTTTGTGTTTCAGGAACCGAACTCAATGCTGGTTCTTTTGTTCCGTTTGTCCGCCGGTTCATCAGTTTGAATCAGTCTTGATCAATTTGAACTCAAAGCTTATCAACCTTCCTTACTTGCATCATTAGAAAACCACAATTCATGAAATTTATGTTAATCTAAGAACAATTCCTTCTCATAAAATTATCGTCATTCTGTCTCTCTCGACTGAGAAAGTCAAAGAAGAAGGAGAGGAAAAAAAAACTTTCACATCTCTTTTTTTATACATTTAAGGACAGTCTAGAGACTTTTTATGCTGGTAAAATATATTTTATGAGAAAAAAGAAGATTATTTATTGTAGTTTGATATTTTTTACGACCATTGTAAATACATTAGGGGTAATTTAATGGTTGATGTTATGAGTTTAGGGGCGTTTTTGTAAAACTTTTTTGGTTGATTGGGGCTGCAGACATTGAGTTTGATTGGAATTTTGGTTTATATAGAACAAAGTGGCCGGAAATCGTTTAGAGTTAAGAACGGAGTGAACTGAAACAAAAAAAAACAAAATCGTGCGTCATATTTATGAAAAGAGTTTACTGTCTCCCTCCAAAACTAACGTTTAAGTTCTTTTGAATTCCTGCAGCCATGCTCTTGACATTTTGTCCACTGATTCATAACTGCTACCCCAAACTAGTCTTATATCCCTGCTACAACTCTATACTAGTCCCCCAACCCTGCTCCAACCCAAAATTAGTGGCTTATCCCTGCTCCAACTCCAAACTAGTCCTTCATCCCTGCTACAACCCCATACTAGTCTCCTATCCCTGCTACAACTCCTTACTAGTCTCCTATCCCTGCTACAACCCCAAACTAGTCCCTCAACCATGCTCCAACCCCAAACTAGTCCCCCTAACCCTGCTTCAACCCCAAACTAGTTCCAAACTCTGCTCCAACCCCAAACTAGTCCCTCAACCATGCTCCAACCCCAAACTAGTCCCTGAAAACCCTGCTCCAACCCCAAACTAGTCTCCTATCCCTGCTACAACCCCAACCTAACCTCACTTACCCTAAATAAAAACTCATAAATAAACAATAAAAATACTTCCAAAAAGTTCATTCAACTTCAACATCAACAACCAGCCAGCCAAAAAAAAAAACTCCAATAAAAAGTCAGTCATGAATAACTAATGAACAGTGAATCAGCTGAAAGTTCACCTCAAGAGTTTCCCCTCCGACAAAAAAAAAATTTTTTTTTCCATAATTCCCAGCTCTTTTAAATCTCATAAATCTTCCTGCACGTCATGATTTAAAATGGGAAAAGTTCAAGAAACTTTTACAAGAATTGTCCGAAGCCATTTTTTGCACGCTTTGTGATGGTTTTAATGGCAACAGAAGGAGAATTCATTTTGGATGAGGAATATGAGAAAGATTTTTTTTTTGTGAACTGTGGTGGAAGATGAGGATGAATAGCTCGAGCGTGCTTGTGTTTGGCTGGATTTTTACTAGATTTTAATTAAACTTTTTGCTGGTTTTTTTAAAGTTTTTTGAGGAATTTTTGATATTTTAGGCCTTAAGTCTAATACTATGTCAGTGATGGTCAACCTGCGTGTCGCGGCACACTAGTGAACCATGAAAATTTGGGGATATTTCACAAACCGTGTGTCGGTTTTGGTCATTTCTTACCATCCGGTGTGCCGTGGTAAGGAGGTTGACCACCACTGCACTATATTGATTCAATAAACATCATAGAGTCCTTCCAACACCATCTATGCACACAAAGTGCCTGATAGTCGTTAATAAAGGAAAATGTTCCCTAAATCCCATCAAAAAAGTCACAAAACCAATCCTTACCTAAACAAATGCCAGTTCCAATAATAGGAGGCTTTGATATACATCTAAGTGGCGGCTCACACGTGCCTGAAAATCCACCCATACCACCGCACGTCTCACCAACTGTTTTCGCGCATACTTTGCAGCATCTGAAATTAAAATAACAAGAAAGAAAGAAAAATTTAATTTTAAAATGTTGAGAAAATTTAAGATGCAAATTTTATACAAAATTTAATTAAGGAATTTTAAAAAATTGTTCATATTATTGCATTCATGAGCGTTTTCCTTTTTTTTTTGTGTATGTTGAGAAGCTGAAAATTGTTCTTTTGCATTTTTGATCATTTTGCTGAACGAAGTGGAAGTGAATATTGTGCTTGTTAAATGAGATGAGAATATTTGAGTGGAAAATAAGAGGAAAATAATTGCGAAATGAAAATTTGAAAAGAATTTAAATAAATGTTGCAATGTGCGCTAGATTCAGGGGAAGAGTTTGCAGTGTTCCACTGAATTTAGATGTTAAAAAATTGAATTTTAACCAATTTTTGTTAAAATTAAGTCACAAAAACCAGTTGAAAATATTTGAATCTTAAAAACCGGTAAATATTCAAACTTCGAAAAACTGTTAAAAAATTCAAATTTTAAAAAACCGTTATAAATTCAAATTTTAAAAAAACCGTTAAAAATTCAAATTTCAAAAAACCTTTAAAAATTTAAATTTCAAAAAATCGTTAAAAACTCAAATTACAAAAAATTCGATAAAAATTCAAATTTCAAAAACTCATTAATAATTTAAATTTCAAAAAACCGTTGAAAGTTTATATTTCAAAAAATCCGTTAAAAATTCAAATTAAAAAAAACCGTTAAAAATTCAAATTTAAAAAAACCGTTAAAATTCAAATTTCAAAAAACCTTTCAAAATTTTAAATTTTAAAAAATCGTTAAAAACTCAAATTACAAAAAACTCGATAAAAATTCAAATTTCAAAAAACCATTAATAATTTAAATTTCAAAAAACCGTTAAAAATTCAAATTTTAAAAAATCGGTAAAAAAATGAAGATTTTGCTTACTTTTTCCATCACAACAAATACTTTTTTCACATTTAAACCCAAATTATTCCACTCAGACATTATTTTTATAAGATTTTATGCCTCTTATCTTCTCAACCTTAACTTGACACCTCCATTCTTATTTTCTTTCCGTTCTTTTTCTTTCTGTTAACATGTCAATTTGCACACGAGCATTAATTATTCCAACTTGAAGGTTCAACTAACTTTTTAGCAAATGTTTTGGTTGTTCTGACAATTGAGCTGTCATGTGTGGTTCATTTGGAATGATTGAGGGGGTTAAGTGAGTATCGAAGGGGGTTGGATTGGATAATTTTAGATTTTTATGTTATCAGAAGGTCGCTAGATTTGGTGTTAAATGCTTTTTGGGTTCTTTTCAGTCTTATTTGACTAGATAACCTCAAAATATTCTGTAAAATTCTTTTAAAATTGGAAATTCTCTCATAATTTGCTCAAAATGTCCTCAGAACCCCGCACAACATTTACCTCTCCTTCAAAAATTCAGTTTTAATACATTTCTTCTGCATTATTTCATTCTGTCATTAACAGACGTTTTTCACACTTAATTTCAATGTTCTCATTAAATGAATGAAACTAAAACTGAAGCTGACATGAAAAAGTTTCTCGTTTATTTAATCTTATGTGCATAAGCTCAACATTCAAAGACGAACTTGATTCCTTGAAATAATTTTTATAAGCTTGTTTATTCACACTTGATGTGAAGAAATGAAACCGAATGCGAAAAAATTCTTAAAATGTCTTATTTAATTTTCAGGGTTTTAATTGTCTCAGTTTAATGTGTTTTTGAAGAAATTATCATGAATTATATTTTAAAGATAATTGTGGGGATTTCATGGGGATTTTTTACAGCATCAACGGCAAGGTTTTCAGAGTTAAGAATTCATTATGATAGAAAATACCAAATTTCATTGGTATAAAGCTCGTAAGCGTCCAAATCAATATTCATTTTGATCAAGAGGACTGAGTTTTCATGCTTAGGGTTTAAAAAGGTCTATTTAGAGGTTCTTGACTACTCAAGTAGCTATGGAAGATCATTTTTGAGTTCCAGGCAGTTCAGAAAACATCCAAGAGTTAATAGACCATTTTTCCCTTAAAAAACAATTAATGAAACTATACAGTGACATATTCCGGAAGAGACTTTACTGTTTTCCCAAAATATGACGCACGAAACCTAATTTTCTCCAAAATTTCAACTAAACTGCACACAAAATCTTTAAAATTCTTCACAAAAATATTTTAACCCTTTTTAAACAAGAAATACAAACTCAAACAAGAAGCAACACAAGATAAAATTTTAAAAAAATGCAAATAAGACAAGAACGAGCAACAAAGGCAGCATCGACAGAGAGAAGAGAGAAACTTAAGGACTTAATTCCATTCTAATCATCTAAAGAATGTGTGAAGATTATCAAATAAAGACTTAATAGGAAAAGCAAACAAAAACAGCAATTATAAGATGAAGACGAAGATGATGACGAGAAAATTAAGATGGAAAAGATAAGAAATGAAAATTGTCTTGTGTAGATGAAATTTTTGGTGTGTCTGGATCTGGTTATTGGTGGGATTGAGGGTTAAAAAGGGGTTTAAGTGGGGTTTAGGAAGATGTTGTGTAGTTTAAGGCCCCTGGACGTTGAGAAAGTCATTGAAAATTGGTAAATATTGCTTAAATTCTCGAACTTCTAATGATTTTGGGTTAAGGGGTCAACAACTCATTGTTGAATATTTTATATTCTACTCTTGATCATGGTTTGTACTCAACCAACCTTAATTTCATACGTAATGACCAAAATCTGTATGGAAAAATTATTAAATCTCTTTAAAAATTGAAAATGTTTAAACACAAATTTTACTTTTTACCCTTGAGCTTAGAACCCCCTCAAAAAATTTTTTTGATCACAGCATTATAAAACCTAACCTCAAAATCATCAAGATAAACTCGCATATTCATAAAATGGAGATTATCAATTTTTCTCTTCCTTTTTCCATGCTCCAATTAGCATTAATCTTCAAACACTTTGAAAAAAATCCCAAAAGAGAAAAAATTAAATTCTTTGAACAAAACTAAGATTGCAATTTAGTTGGAAAATCTTCTCAAATCCTCATCTGAATTCTTTTTTGCTATGTCCTTTTTCCAAAAGCTTAAAAAAATTTCCATACAAGATAACTCAATTTCTATCTCAATTTTCAATGATTATCTACATTTTGTGGATGCACAGAAAATTTGAAAAATTGTATTTTTGAATTTATTTTCGTATTTTTTTGTTGAGAATTTCTAAAATGCAGTTTAGTCGAAGACGAACAGCAAAACTGGTAGAAAACTATGAAAGTTTGAGGAAAAACTTAAAAAAAATTCAAAGAATTCAAAAACTGATCAACAAGTAACGAGCCAGACACTAAGCTGCACCCATGGCGATAATCCTTCATCTTCGTCTGTAACAAATTGCTGTTACATATTTATTTAACGGAAAGTCGTTAAATAAATTATTTGAATTAATAACGGAATTTGGAGATTTAAATATTTCTGTCCCAGTAGCAAACCCCTCTCAATTTGATTTGATCAGTTGACACAACATTTTTGAGACGTGGAGGAAAGGACAATTTATTTAAAATCCACAAATAAATTTAAATAGAGCAGGAAATAAAGATTGAAGTTATAGATTAATAGAACTCACTTCGTTTCATTTAAATTTATTTATTTACGGGTTTAAAAACTCCGCACTCCGTCACAAAAATCTTTTAAATAAATTTTGTCACTGAAAACTTTGGTTAAAAAGTTTTCCAGCTCTTAATTAGCGATAGAGCTAATTAATTTATATTTGCTAAAGCTTATCGAAGTAGCTCGATAAGCAGTTCATGACGAGAAATTGGAATTAGCTCCAATTTTCTCGATTTTCAGTTTACAGAACACGTGTTACTGGAAGCGTGCAATTTGATTGAAATAGCTCAATCATCTGCACTGGATCTTAGTCTTCCGATAGAGGAAGCTTGTCCTCATCATTAACAGCTGAATTGATCGTGTGGGATCCACAACATTCTTCTGTTCGTCGATTTTATGGTGAGAAAATTCACGTGGAACATAGTGAATTTATTGTTTGAATTTAGGTATCTTGTTGCTTGATTTTGCTGTCTGGATTCATAGAGTGTCGCCTCTTCCGTCTGTTTATTGCTGTATTTATCAGTATCAAGTCTGAAAAGCATAAATTGAAGTCGGTTCGTATCATCCAGAAGTTTAAGAAAAGTCAGGTTAAATGGCAAAACAAGATCCAATTGCCTTCACTAGCGAAGGTAGCATAAATCCTCAATGGACGCAACACATAAATGATCGAGATGCGCTAACGTCAGAGATAGCTGCATATTTCTTGTCAGGCGAGAAGCTGAAATTGGATGTGAATTGTTTGGCAACTGAATGTGTGCTTAAAAGTCGCACATGCAAGCTCGACAATAAAGATACAAAGAAAGCTGAATATAATCCAATGATGTTGTGCTTTTTCTGTAATCGCACGTTTCACACCGCATGTTATGATTTGGATTCTCATTTAATTCGAGAAGAAACTGTTCCTTGGAAGTGCATTGAATGTCGAAGAGATCTTTTAAATAAGCATTGTAAAGATTATTATATGAAGACAAAATATCAAGACAATTTGTTATCGAGACGATCAAAGTTATTACTTCCTGCATGCCTGCCTGAGTCTGATGAAGATCTATCCGGTGATCTTGAGTTTTGTATAGCTGATATTAATTCTTTCGAGAGAAGAGCACTTGCAATCATGGCTGAAGAAGATCCTGAATCAATTGCTGACATTACCGCTATTACTCCTTTACTTTTGAAAAGAGTGATGAAGTCCAAGTCCGATAAGAAAGCCTCGATAGAGAGTGCTGAAAGATATCGACTTGAATTAGAGCAGAAAATTAAGGAAATCGAGCAGTTGAAGATGTCAATGTCGAGAGCAACAATTAATATACGAGAAACAAGTCATGATGAAACAATGGCTAATACGTCAGTTAGTAGATCACCTAGCTTCAGCGAAGCTCATCATTCGTCTAGAATGCACACGTCTGGAAGCGATAGAGCTACCAATTCGTTAATAGGACACTATCTTGGACATGAAAGAACGTCTGATTTGGAAAGTAGTACTTATCAGTATCAACCTCAAGATATTTCTCGCAATGAGAACCCAGCAATTAATGTAACAAATGCTACGAATCAGTCACATCAACTAACAGTAGATCAATCAGATCTGGCTTCGCTAGTCGCACGATTAGCATTACAAAATGATAAGAAAGAAGAGAGAAAGCTTCTTGAAGACAGAAGAAAAGCCATGCCCAAAATGATAGAATTTAGTGGTGAAGAATCCAAATGGTTGATCTTCAAACGTGACGTGGAACGGTATAGATTGAACTGTCAATACGATGATGAGACAGTCAAAACTTACATGCGTGGTGCTTTAAGAGGTGAAGCTTATCAGATCGTTCGAGATATTCTTGAAGATTCACCAATTGATGATATTATGGAACATCTAAAGAGAGCATTTGGTGATGAAATGCGAATGGTACGAAATAGAAGTGAGGAACTTCGCAACTTGAAGTTCGGTCCTGTATTGCACAAATCAGAAGCTGTAAAGCTGCAAGTAGCCATTCAGTCATACTTTGCCGCTTGTAACTACGCACGTATTGGATACATCAATACAAACATCATAGCGGAAGCTATTTTCTATCAATTTACAATTGAAGACCGTCAGCGATGCAGAGAGTATTACGAAAGGAAGAATCCAGGATGTACGACAATTGTTATGAATGTTCAGACAATTTATGATTATTTAATGAGTAGATTGCCGTTACTTGATGAAGCTCCAGTGAAGAAAAAAGTAGAAACTGATTATAAGCCAAAGAAATATGATAAACCTTATCAAATGAATTCGACCAGTTATGGATCGTCACAATCGAATGATAATTACAAGTTCGAGATAAAAGACAAGACCAAAGCTCCATTCATAGGATATCATGTTGATAAAGTAGCGTCACTAAGCAAAGAATGTGAACTTTGCAGTAGTCGAGACCATTTCACTCTACAATGCCTCAAGTATAAAGAGAAGAACGAGAATGAAAGACATCGATTAATTCTAGACAAAAGAATTTGCAAAAATTGTATATTAACCACTTCTCATCGCGCGATAGAGTGCGATTTGAAAGGAAATTGTGGATTCAAATTTGATAAAGCAAGCAGATGCACCGGCAAGCATCATATCACAATTCATCATGCTGAAATTAATGCAAGACGTTTCGGACAATCGAAAGGTCCATACAAGCGACGTTCTAACACTAGAAAGAACACTACAAATGCTGCAACAAGAACAAAGGATGCAGCTGACAATGCTTCAGCACCTTCAGCACCAACACCATCAGCACCTCCAGCTGAAACTAGCGCGTCATCAAATGCAACTTTTCAAGCTAATGCACCTCGTAATTACAATGTAACGAATGTTGGATGTACTCTCGACTCGAAGTCACTGAAATCAGTTAAAGTCTTTAAAGTTAAGTTTTGGGGTCCAAAAGGATACATAGTCGCATTAGCAATTGGTGACAGCGGAAGTGAAGTTACTCTGCTGCGAGATGACCTACGTCAGAAGTTGGAACTGCTAGGAAAACCGCACACACTTCATTTACAGTGGGCTGATAAAACGCAAAAGACTTGCAATGCAACGCAGATGGATATACAAATTCAAGGCATAAACGACGGATGCGAAAGATTCAATTTAAGGAATTGCTTCTCGTTGGCAGATCTGAATCTACCAAAGCGTACGTTAGACATGAATAAGCTACGCGAAAACTTCCCAAAGCTTAAGAATATTCCATTTGATGGATATTATGATGAAGATCCAGTTATGTTAATCGGATCTCCACACGCAAGCCTGATAGAGGGTTGTGAACTCGTGGAAAATGGAGAATCAGGTCCGATTGCATTAAATACAAAAATAGGCTGGACAGTTTATGGAGGAAGCTATAGTGTGAAAAGCTCAGAATTAGCTCTGAAGCATGTAAGCGAAATTACAGTAAATAGTGATGATGAACTCGACTCCGATGATGATGAATATCCAAATGAAGAAAAGGTCACAAATGAAATGCTGCACAAATTGTTAGTAGAATATTATTCAATTGAGTCTTTAGGTATTAGCGCCATTGAGACACATTCTACAGAAGAAGAACAAAAAGCAATTGAGATCCTGAAAGAAGAAATGAAAATTCTAGATAATGGAACTGTTGAAGCTCCTCTTGTTTGGAACAGAGTGGAAAAGGTTATTCCGAAGCTGCCAAACAATTATCAAATGGTCCTTAAGCGACAATTGGCGACGGAAAAATCATTGCAGAAAAATCCAATTCATCTGAAAGCATATAACGACAATGTTAAGGAATTGATTCAGAATGGCTTTCTGAGAGAAGCAACCGAAAAAGACATGAAAGGTGGATGGAACAACATTTGGTACCTTCCTATGAGTTTAACAGTAAACGAGAATAAAAATCCTCCAAAAATGAGGAATGTTTACGATGCTTCATGTGTCTTTAGAGGAGAGTCATTAAATAAGAAGCTACTTAAAGGTCCTGACATGCTTGTGAAGATATTACAACCATTGCTTAGCATGAGAATGAATCAGATAGCGTTTACAGCGGATGTAAAAGCGATGTTTAATATGATAAGGATTTGTGAACGCGATCAGCAGTGCCAACGAATTTTATGGCGTGAGAACATAGAGGAACCGATGAAAACGTACATTGCTACAGTTATGCTTTTTGGTCCGACAAGTAGTCCATTCACATCACAATATGTGAAGAACATAACAGCTGAATTGTGGATAGATAGATATCCCGAAGCAGCTCAAACGTTAATAAGACAAACATACATGGATGATGTATTAACTTCAGAATCGACCGTTGAAAAGGCTCTTGAAGTAGCAATGCAATGTATTGAGATATGCAAATCAATTAATTGGGATTTAGTTTCATTCCAAAGTAATAGTGTAGAATTGCTTAAGTCACTTCCACCGAATGCAGTAAAAAAGGATGCTATCCCTCTTCCAGGAAGTAAATCAGATGATCCTGTGACGAAAGTTTTAGGCTGTTTCTGGAATACTAGAGACGATTGCTTCGAATTCAAGTTGGAAACTAACTTGTTTGTAAAGATGGTTAAGGATTTCAACATAAAACCGACAAAGCGTGACCAATCAAGCACTTTGGCAAGAATTTATGATGTTCTAGGCTTGATATCGTTTTTTACTGTCAGAGGTAAAATTCTATGGCAACGCAGTTGGGAAAGTAAACTTAATTGGGATCAACCTGTGGATAATAAAACGGCTAAAGATTGGAAGAATTGGCTTCTTCAGTTGAATGAAATAGCAAAATTAAAATTCACGAGAAGATTCGCGCAGATAGATGCGCTGAAGAATGCTGACGAGGTACAACTGCACATATTCTGCGATGCAGGAACTGAAGCGTTCGGAACTGCTGCCTACTTAGTGGTGAAGTATAATGAGAGGATTGAATCAAATCTCGTAATGGCTAGAGCTAAAGTCACCCCATTACGCTTGAAGACAGGAATGAAAATAACAGAAATGCCTCGATTGGAACTGTTAGCTGCAGTGCTTGCTGCGAAATTATGTAATACCATAGTCAGTTTAATGCCTGATATAACATTAACTAGACACTTCTGGTGCGATTCAGAAGTTGTTCTCCGCTGGATTACAAACCCAAATCAGAAATTGCTCAAATATGCTATTGGTCCAGTAGTAGATATTCTTGAAGTCACAGATAGATGTGAATGGAAATATGTGCCAACAAACCTTAATGTCGCTGACCTATGTACAAAAATGAGGAAGATAGATTTTTCATTAGACATAGATATGTGGATGCATGGTCCAGCGTTTATTAGAATGAGTGAAATATATTGGCCAAGAGCTCCTGAGAGATCTTCCGAGGATTACTTAATGATCAATAATATCTACGAACAAGAGCTAATGTACTCAACACATAAATTGCCACCAGTTGATTGCCCTATAGCTGGTGATGAGGCAATAGATCGTCTTAGCATTTCAATAAGATGTAAATGGACAAAGTTAAGAAGAGCAATAGCGCGAGCATTAAAGCTGCATATGGATGCATTTATTCCACTAGTGCAGACGCTTCAATTTTCCAAAATTAACAAATGGAAACAGCTGCGAAATATGGGAGGTAATTTAAACTACTTTTCAGCTGTCGATTTGGAACGAGCTGAGCACTTTATCTTCAGAAAAATACAACGGGATGAATTCACTGAAGAATATAAAGCTTTAGAAGCAGGAAAGCAAATCAAGAATGAAGATATGATTGCTTTGAATGTATTTATGGATCCAGAAGGAATAATAAGGATTAATAGTCGTGCGAATTTGAACAGACAGAGTTTTTCGCAACAATTCGCTCCTCTCCTTCCTAGGAAAAACCCGTACGTTACGGTTTTATTAGCATATCATCACTACAAATTTAATCACATTGCAACGGAAGCTCAAATAGCTGAGATTCGTTCGCAAGTGTGGATATCGCAATTAAAAACAGAGATGATTTCAATCAAGAAGCACTGTAACTGGTGCAAAATCAAGAAAGCGTTTCCATATAGGCCAAAGATGTCACCTTTACCGATTGAAAGAATCAATCCACAACTTAAACCATTTGAAATTACGGGTGTGGATATTTTGGGACCATTGAGACCAACAGTAAATGGAAACATCAAGAAAATTTACATACTGATCTTCGTATGTACACTCACAAGATATATTCACCTTCATTTATTGGATTCTCTTGAATCGCTTCGAGTAATGGAAGCTATTGTTATGTTTTGGACAGCCTACGGCCCAGTTCGCAAATTTATAAGCGACAACGGCTCCAATTTTAAGAGATCAGCAAAAACAATCCATGAGGATGAGGAACGAGCTAAGTTCTTTGCGAGACACCAACCGGAATTAGGAACAAAACTTGCAGAATTGTATAGAATTGAATGGCAGTTCATTGCTGTACATGCTCCTTGGTTTGGTGGTATGTATGAACGATTGATAAAAGAAGTCAAGAGATCACTTGCTGGAACTTTGGACAGAAGGAAGATAAATAGAACGGAACTGAACATAGCTGTTCATGAAACTGCTCATCGTATTAATTGCAGACCATTAACGGATAATTCATTGGACGCTGAAGACGGAGAAGTCTTAACGCCACATCATTTAGCAAAGAACAGGAGTGGTTGGCCGATTTTACCAGGTATCCATAAGAATACTTATTCCGTTGCGCCTGAGAAATTAATTTATCGTCGAGGACGAATGCTAGCAGATGAGATAATGAGAAAGTTTACAGCTTATTACTTACCGATACTCACAAAACGTTCCAAATGGCATAAGAATGAGACACCAGCGAAAGTTGGAGATCTTGTTTTGGTGATAGAACCAAACAAGACAAGAAAGCAATGGGATCGCGCAAGAATTATTAAAATTCGACTAGGCAGAGACGGAATAGCGCGCGTTGCTGATGTTCGAATGTTTGACGGTAGGATTAAAAAGAATCGAGCTGTAAGAAACTTGGCAAAACTCAATTTAAGCACTGAATTGAGCGAAACAACAAGCACAAAAGATAAGGAAGCTTCTACAAGTGCAACTGTCAGCAGTATATTTGAATTTGATGACAGCGAAACCGACGCGTCAAAGCAAACCAGAGCGATTAATTACAAGGCGATAAAAGATAAAAGTGAAAACAAGTTATCCATAATGGCTGATAAAAGACAGGAAAGCTTTGTCTTAATCGAAGGAATCGACTCATCAATGAAACTGTCGAACGTGATTAGGGAACTAGCTTCCGAACTCACTAGTATAGTATCAATTTTCCGAATCTTTGATTACAATAAGAGGTTAAGTTCTGAAAATATAATTTTGTCTCTTCTGGATGAGCTGGAATATAAAGCCGCCGTGTCTGCTAGACATGAGATGAACGCCAATAATGACTTTAAAATATGTTTTCCGGATTTGGTGTCAGGAATTGCATATTTTCCAGTTAACTTCCGAACCATTGAAGAAGAACGGATAAAAAACGACCCGAAACCAATTTATGTCTACGATCTTCCCAAATTCAAGCACAGTACATCAGAATATCTCATTAAAGTCGTCGAAAGTATTGAAGATCATGCAGTCGTAACTGGATTCAAGTGGAACCTTGGCAACAAGGGTAACGTGACTCGAAACTTCGGCTTCGCAACGATAAGCGATAGAGCTTCTGTTTTAAGACTTGCTGGACAGCGGTTAAGTGTGGGATTAGACTCAATTCGCTTGGACGTGTGTAATAGCACCACTGTCCTTATTAATTCCACTCAACGCGAGCTCCTTAATTCGGTCGGAAAAGCAATTTTGACTCAAAGCCTTGCTAGAGCAAACTGGCTGCATACAGAAGTTGTATTTAAGGACGAAAATTACCGAGATGAGTTGCGATGTCTTCAAATTACTATTGCCAATGAAGATTCAGCACAAGCATCCATTACAGTCGACCAGATGATCAATCATACACAGTCAGCACCTGTTATGGAAAGTCGCGATGATACAGTCATCCTTAACGCTGAATTACATGAATTTTCAGACATGGAAGTCGATCAAGTCAAACAAAGTCACTCGATGATGACTGACAAGTCAACTCGTATGCATTTAGACAATCAATTGCCAGGCAATAGCGCCTCTTTCAATGATTCATTACAGGAACAAGTAACAGTGAAGGCAATAGCGCCAAAGACAATTCCAATAGCTGTTTCACGCTTCATAAAAATGCGTATGAAAGGTAGCTACCCGTTCACAGTATTTCACTCGCGAGTGATGAAGTTCATAACGGATTTTTCGAACATCGTTTATATGGATCGTGACGAGTCTGCTACAGCATTTATTGAATTCAAAGAAGTCAAAAAAGCAGCTAAGTTCAAGCAATTAATGGAGAAATTTAATAAGGATAATCAAATTTCAATAAAATACGCAGAAAGTAAAGGAATCAAAATCATCGAGAAAGTCAAGGCTAAGAAACGACTCCCGAAGGAAATCACCGAAATTATTTATGTCATCAATGAGTCGCTCGAGATTCAACGATGTGAATTTGAAGGAAATTACAAAGTTTTCTTCTTTCCCTCCCCGACTATGTAACAAATTGCTGTTACATATTTATTTAACGGAAAGTCGTTAAATAAATTATTTGAATTAATAACGGAATTTGGAGATTTAAATATTTCTGTCCCAGTAGCAAACCCCTCTCAATTTGATTTGATCAGTTGACACAACATTTTTGAGACGTGGAGGAAAGGACAATTTATTTAAAATCCACAAATAAATTTAAATAGAGCAGGAAATAAAGATTGAAGTTATAGATTAATAGAACTCACTTCGTTTCATTTAAATTTATTTATTTACGGGTTTAAAAACTCCGCACTCCGTCACATCGTCATCATTTGTCCAATCCAAAAATTCACAAAGCAACCCAAAATCCAAAATTCTATAGCAACATTAATTCCATTGTTGTCCAATGTCTAAATTTATCAAATTCTATGTACAAATATGTACATCAAGTTGCACAATATCTAGCATTTCTATAATAAAAGGAACAAATTCATCCTCGAGCTTTTTTGAGAGCGGACAAATGCTCTCGTTAAGCCTAAAAATATCTGTCTCCATGACACAATATTTGAGCTTTTTTTCTTCTCCTTTCCGGTTAAATGTGGACGAAAAATTGCTTTTCATGTGAAAAAAAATGTTAAAAAAGGAAAGAAAATAAACAAAAGAATAATCGAATAAGGAAAAAATTCTCAAGTAAGATAGGCACTTTTGGGTAGAAATGTCATCAGAGGAGTGGTTCGGATCCCACTATAAACTGTAGGTCTAGGTTTTTGTGGGAGGTCTGGCGAACCCTCTCTCGCTAAACTTTCATTAGCCTTGTAACGCATAAAAACGCGCAGCTATGGATCTTTAAGGTCTGAATGCTAAAGTTTTTTTTTATTTTTTTTAAAAGTTAATTTAACAGCTATAAAATTTCCTCTCAAAAGAAACCGCGCTCAAAATTTTCCTTTGAATGAAAAACGCGCTAATGTTTTTCTAAGACTGCCTTTCGGCAATGACACTGAAAAATGAAACTCGATTTTTTTTTTCAATGTTACAAAAATAAAAAAAAAATGTGCTACAAAAACAGCAAAAAAGGGTTAAGCCAGCGACGACCGTAATTTGATGGACGAGTGAAAAGAAAAAAAAAAATGTGATTCTCTTGTGCTTATCATTTTTATCACAAAAATTCCTTTTTAGCGCATTTTTGAAAACTTGTTTTCGAAAAGGGAGCTCAATAATACACTTTGTTCGTTCGTTCGTTCGTTCGTTCGTTCGGGCAAGCATAAAAACTTTGCAACCAGACATCGTAGAGAGCTCGGATTTGTTTTATTAGCTCCGTTACTATTGTTTATTGTCCGATCGAACAGTTAAAAGTCTTCAAGCAGTGTATTTATGCTATAATTAATGAGTTTTTGTTTTGTTTTCAGTGTAACCTGCTCAAATTTTGTTTTACCTCTATAAATTCACATTTACCTCTATAATTTCAAATTTTTTCTAGCCGTTGTAAAATTTCAAATTTTGAAAAACCGTTAAATGATAAACTTTTTCTATATGGAAATTCATTGCAGCAAATTATTAATTATAATCAAATACTGATCGCTTCGTCAAAAATGCGCTGAAGTCCCTCGATCAATAACACGAGGACTTTTGTAATTTTTTATTTCTTTTTTTATTTTTGTGTTTTTTACAAAAAAATTATCAGCTACTCCAGGCAAAACTTCAAAAGGAGTTTAAAGAGGTCTGAACCATCTTTAAAGATGAGCATTTTTATGTGAAACAATTCAAATCCTTCATTTAAGAAGCTGGTTGCCCTTTGAACAACTTACGGCTCCATCTCTGATACAAAATAGTAAAAAGTCGGTACAGGCGACTCCTTGACACCTGTTAAAACTATTCAACCTTCCAAAACGCCCACCTTATCTTAAAATCTACAACATTAACTGCAATAAATAATTCACATCCATTCACGTCAGTTTTCAATGCAAGTTGAACTAACTTAACTCAAAGTACTGCAAATAATTCTTTTAATAATAAAAAGGAAAAGAAAATAAATTTATTTTGACTTTTCTTTCTCCTTTAATGGATTTAAAAAGCAATTTTTTAAAGTTAGTCGAAGAAGATATTTCAACTTTTTTTTTCAATGCAACGCTATCAAGGAAAGTAAAAGAAGAAAATTTCTTATTTTTTATGGGAAAAGTTTTTTTTTTACAAAAGAGAAATAAATTTTATGGAATCAAAGATCGTTGTGCTATTGCACAGCACAGACACTTATGAATGGGGATTGGCAAATGGCAAACAGAAAAAAGAAATGTTGAAAAATTCTTTTATGAAAATAATATAAGGTTTATGATGATAAATTGTGGGGGAAAAAATTCATAAAATTGAAAATCGTGAAATAAAGTCGATTTGGTTAGCATCGATGAAGAATTTTTTTATATTTAATTTATTTTTGGTTGTTTTGGTGATAATAATTATGATGAGGAAAAATTGAGAGATTAAAGTAAAGTCAAGTCAACTTGAATTGAGTTAACTTTACTTGAATTGAGTTGGCTTGAATCAGCTTGAATTAAGTTGGCTTGAGTCAACTTGAACTGAGTTGGATTGAGTCATCGTGACTCGAGTTGATTTAACTCTACTTGAATTAAGCTGGCTTGAGTCAACTTGAATTGAATTGGCGTGAGTCAACTCAATTGATTTTGATTTAAGTCAACTTGAATTGAGTTGATTTAACGTTACTTGAATTGAGTTGGCTTAAATTGGCTTGAGTCAACTTGAACTGAGTTGGATTGTCATCGTGACTTGAGTTGATTTAACTCTACTTGAATTAAGTTGGCTTGAGTCAACTTGAACTGAGTTGGATTGAGTCATCGTGACTCGAGTTGATTTAACTCTACTTGAATTAAGCTGGCTTGAGTCAACTTGAATTGAATTGGCTTGAGTCAACTCAAATTGATTTTGATTTAAGTCAACTTGAATTGAGTTGATTTAACGTTACTTGAATTGAGTTGGCTTAAATCAGCTTGAATTAAGTTGGCTTGAGTCAACTTGAACTGAGTTGGATTGAGTCATCGTGACTTGAGTTGATTTAACTCTACTTGAATTAAGCTGGCTTGAGTCAACTTAAATTGAGTTTGATTTAAGTCAACTTGAATTTAGTTGATTTGAGTCAACTTGACTTGAATTGATTTGAATAAACCTAGCATATGTTGATTTGGTCAACTTGAATTTAGTTGATTTGAGTCAACTTGACTTGATACCATATCAAGTTCTAGATCTAAATTAAAATCGAATGATTTTTTCAAAATAATTCCAAGTTTGTCCAACGAAATTTTTTTGAAGTTTTCCTGAATTTTCTTTTCAAACTTTAATAAATCAAGCACAAAGAATATTCAAAATTACTTCTACTTTTATTCAAAAACATGCCAATAGTTTTCATTTTCCTTTTTTACTGCAGGCAAAGTTTCTCTTTCTATTTCTAGATTTTCTCATTTTTTACAGAAATGAAAAGTTATTTTTAACTTAAATCGAGATGAAGAAGAAAAATTGTTTGCTTGGGACTTTTATCAGTCTTGAAACTTGCTGTGTGCCTTGTAATGAATCATTAATGGGATTTTTTAATAGTTTTGTTTGCATTTGATTCTTATTTTTTTGCTTTGAGAATTAGGTAAATTGAGGAAAAATTTAAAAATTTGAACAACTTAACCTCAAAAACCATTAGAAAGTCTTTATATTTACATCTACAAGCCGGCCTCATTTTTCATTAAATTATTCACAATTCTTTCATTTTAAATTCTCTCAATTTTATTCTCATTTTCATTTAAATGAAAAAAAAAACTTCAAAGTTTCTTTTTTTCTCACTCGAGTTTTTCATTTCTTCGTCTTTTGTTGCTTCTTTTCTATTCAGACTTTATCTTTCTGCTTTAGTATTCATTTACCTATCTATCCATTTCATCTTCTTATTCTCTTTCTCTTTTGCTTTTGTTACTAGACTCTTTAACGAAATTAGTCGTGCAATAGAAAAAGTTCGTCAAGTGGAAGGAGATGGTTGGGTTAGGGGTTTTTGGGGTTTGATGGAAAATAGTCGGAATCGAAATTTCTAAAATTTTGAGGAAAAACACCGAAATTCGATGAAAACCACCGAAATTCGATGAAAAACACCGAAATTTTGTAGAAAAACACCGAAATTCGATGAAAAACTCTAAATTATTTTTTTAAAAAATACTCTGAAATTTTACTAAACAAATTTTAAGTTTTCCTTAAAATCTCATGAAACCACAACATCCATAGAACCTCTATTCATCAGGAAAATTTCTCAAAAATACAAGAGAAAAAGTTTAAATTTTCCTTTTTTTTATCTTTCCTCATTGATCTTTATTCGCAGCTTGAATACTTTATTTTATATTTCCATTCCCGTTTAAATTTTCAGCATTTTCTGTTTAATTTTGTGAATAAAAAAAGAAACTTACAAAACAAAGTTAAAAACTTTTATTGTTAATATTTAAAATATATTCAATATTTCCCGAAATAAAATAATAATAAAAAAAACTTTTTTCACAGCGTTGATAAAACAGAATTCGTTTGATGAGAAAAGTTGAAATAAATTATTCAAATTGATAAAGTTAAAAAAGCTATTTTGACTTCGAAATGGAATGAAAAAATACTTTTGCGATAAAAATATTGCACATCAATTTTTTATGATATTTGAATTATTATTTTTATTTGAATTCAGAAAAGTTTGATGGAATAGAGATTTTTGAGTTAAGTTTTAAGTCAGATTCCGAAATTAAAATTTCTCATTTAGAGGTTAAAACCTTCAATTTTGATGTTAGAATTATAAATTTTAAGGTTAGAATCTCCAATTTTGAGGTTAGAGTCTTCAAATTTGAGGTTAGAATTCTAAATTTTAAGGTTAGAATTTTCAATTTTGAGGTAAGAATCTCCAATTTTGAGGTTAGAGTCTTCAAATTTGAGGTTAGAATTCTAAATGTTAAGGTTAGAATTTTCAATTTTGAGGTTAGAATCTCCAATTTTGAGGTTAGAGTCTTCAAATTTGAGGTTAGAATTCTAAATTTTAAGGTTAGAATTTTCAATTTTGAGGTAAGAATCTCCAATTTTGAGGTTAGAGTCTTCAAATTTGAGGTTAGAATTCTAAATTTTAAGGTTAGAATTTTCAATTTTGAAGTTAGAATCTCCAATTTTGAGGTTAGAGTCTTCAAATTTGAGGTTAGAATTCTAAATTTTAAGGTTAGAATTTTCAATTTTGAGGTAAGAATCTCCAGTTTTGAGGTTATAATGCCTTAAAGTCAACAGATAGCTCAAATAGACTGACTCTATTTGACTACCTCCATCCCACCCACGCCTATTCACTAAATAGCAATTCAATTCCACATTCCATCCAGCTGACAAGACATAAAAGACCTAATTTCTGTTCATTAAACTTGAATGACAAAATATGTTTGCTGTGTGCACGAAAAAAAACTTTTTTTCTTCTCAAATACGTTTCCATTAAACGCATCTCCGCTGTCGCCATAGTCAACATAACATTTTCAATTTGTTTCCACTCACAGACGCTTGCCTGACGGCAAATTATTCCTCTCATTTTTCTAGTTGACCAAATTCGAATGAAACATCAGACATGAAACTAAAAAAGTACACGAGATGAATACAAAAAGTCTCCTTTTGTGAGGCACAACTGCAAACATCACTTTCCGCTCTGTTCATCATCATCATTGATATAAAAAAAAGTTTTTTGAGCGTCTCATTTGCATTTCAATTGAAATTTGTGAAAGAAGTTACGCGTTTGAATTTTTGTGTGTCGTTAGGAAAAGTGTGAGGTTATGGTAGCGGTTTGGGGTGTTTATTCAAATTAAGGAGCTTAACTTTAAGGTTCTAAAGCTGATAAACTTGTTCTAAAGTTGAGCAGCTATTTCCAAAGCTGAGTTGCTGATTCTAAAGCTGAGAAACTAGTTTTAAAGCTGAGCAACTAATACTAAATCTAAGCAATTAGTGCTAAAGCTGAGCAATTAAATCCAAAGCTAAGCAACTAGTTGATAGTACAAGTGATAGTGCTAAAGCTGAGCAGCTAGTTTTAAAGCTGAGCGACCAGTGCTAGTGCTAAAGCTGAGCAACTAGTTTTAAAGCTGAGCAACTAGTTCTAAAGTTGAGCAACTTGTTCTAAAACTGAGCGACTAGTTCTAAAATTGAGATATAAAAAATTGTAAAGTCGCTATTTGTTCCAACAATATTTCACTTCCTTACTTGCAAAAAATTATTATTTTCTCCCCAAAGCCTCAACAAATACAAGTACAAGGGAAAAAAAATTCTCGTCTCATTCTCAACAGAGCTTTAAGCGATGAAAATGCCACAACAAGGAAAAAGAGCTTTTTGTATTTTCCAACGTAAAAAGAAATTTTACGTTACATATAATTTCCATGAAAAGAGGTTTTCCATCGTGTTTTCCACAGCAACAACAACGAGAGAAAAAAAAATATTTAAATTCCAACATTTAAAAATTCAAATCGTGTAGGTAGGAAAAGGATAATGAAATTCAATCATTTTTTGTGTGTTCCTATAAAGCAGATAACAAGGTGCTCAAGATATTTCAATTATTGTTTGAATTTGAGCGAAAAATGTACTTAAATGACAAGGATTTTCAATTATGATCGCTTCGAGTGACAAAAATTTTTGACTGATTGAGAGGTTTGATGATATTAAATTTGAGAGATAGACACGAGTTTTTGAATTTTCAAGTGCCAATTATGAGCGGGGAACATGCCATGAAAAAGTTGGGAATTTTTGATTTAGTGTAGGTTAGACACACACAGCCGAAGGGATGAATAAGTCAGTCACAGCCAGCCAGTCATCGAGCCATATAAAAAGAAGTACGATCCAGCCAGTCATACATACAGACAACAAAAACCACACACAAAACCATTTATACAGACTGACACAAGAAGCCAAAATTATCCGAATTAGCCTCATTAACAGCACAACAAACTTCCATCAACTCCAACAAAAACCTTTCGACTCACAACCAAAAACAGACCACTTTGATCTTATAATTACAAAGCTTACATCCATAACATTGAATTTCGCTCAATCACCGACCATTTTATCAATTTTCCTGCAAATAAAATTGATTTTCAATCAGCAAAAGTGCTTCGCTCGAGGCTAAAATTAATGTTTTACCAAAAAAAGCCTCTTTTCTCCAAACAGTCATCAAAAAGCCCCAATTGAATTGCGAATGACATCAACAGACGCAAAAAATTGTCTAAAAATAGCATAAAAATTGTTAAATCCATCAAAAAAAACTCTTTTTCATTGTTACAAAAATAATAAAAAATTTGTCATTGTATGACGATAGGAAAGGTTGTGTAGGTTACAATTATGAATGACTTTAAAAGACTTTTGACGTAAATGCGACACAAATGCTTCAATTTTGTCACCAAAATGACTTTTTTTCTACGAAGATAATTTTTAATGCTCATAAATTTTATTTGATGAATTCCATGGAGACTCACGATGCGAGGTTATTTTTGGTAAGAGCAAAAGTTCAAGCAGAGACACAAAAGAGTGATAAAAGTATTCCGAGAAGGAGAATGAACCTTGCGAAGGCAAAAGAGTTGGAATTTTGACGCTGAAGGGCTAAAATTCGACTACCGAGATGACTAAATGTTGATCAAGGGGATGAAATTCGACTACCGAGATGACCAAATGGGATGAAATTCGACTACCAAGGTGACTAAATGTTGACCAAGGGGATGAAATTCGACTACCGAAATGACCAAATGGGATGAAATTTGACAAACGAGATGACTAAATGGTGACCAAGGGGATGAAATTCGACTTCCAAGATGACCAAATGGGATGAAATTTGACAACCGAGATGACTAAATGTTGAACAACAAGGTGTAATTTGCTTCCGAGATAGCATGTTTTTACCGAGACGACAAAATTTCACTCGAGATGACAAAATTTTCAACAAAATTACCTAGACCAGCAATCGAACTAAAATATTCATAAAATTTCAAGAAATTCCCAACAATCTCCAAACACGATACAGTTCAGCAAGACTTCACAACGACTTGCGTGAGTATCACATATGTTGTGCCACTTTTTCCATTTTATTTGCTTTTATTCACGTTTCATGCCTCCTTTTCACCCACTCCATCTTCATTTCCACATCCAACAAAAACGTTATGTGATGATAAAAAATTTACGACTGATGACCTTAAGCAAGGCCTACTCATGCTCATTGTAAATGAATGAATAAGAAGTCACTTTTGCAATCACAAAATTGTTTGTGCGATAAAAAAGAAAATTTTTATGACGACAATTGAGAAAGAAGGAGGAAAAAAATGCTTGAAGTGATTTTTGTAGTTTTTTTTCTCTTCCTTTTTGTGTGCATAAAAGTGAAAATGTAAATGTAAATGTTTTTGAGCTTATTTTCTCGTTTATTGTTGTGTCTTTGGGGAAAGTTTATGCATTTTTATTTTATTTGCTCTGTTCGAAGTGGAATTCACAATTTAAAAGTTTGAAGTTGTAATGAGTTATGCCATGACTTAAAGTTTGATTTAATGAAAGACTTTACTGACTTTCCAAGAATATGGCGCACGAAGCTGCAATCAGATGTTTTTATAAGATAACTTTCAGATTATGACATATGCGAACGCTTTTCATATTTTGAGAAAAACTTTGCCGATTTTTCAAGAATATGGCGCACGTGACTCAAAAAATCGTTGCAATTAAAAAACAACAACAAAAAAATGAAGGCTAAAACGAACAAAAGAAGAAAATTTAATTAGAAATGAGTTTTGCATGAAAAGCTATTTTTCCGATGGGGTTTCACTTGTTTATTTCAAAGTGCTGGCTTTTCAGAATTAAGTGTTAAAGAATTCCATGAGCTTCTGTTGACGTTTGTCCTTCTTGTTCGACGACTTTTTTGATGGATGTCAACATTATTGGCGTGCGCCATATTCTAGAGAAGCTGTAAGGCTTCCACCCAGATATGTCAAATTCGAGATTAGAGCATTATTTTGTAGGAACATAGTAACGTTTTCTTATTAAAAGTACAAATTTTCAGTCCGTGCGCCATATTTGAGGACACATTAAAGTCTCTCTCCATGCTATGGTCTTTAGTTCATTAATCTCATTCATCTCATTCATCTTATTTCCTATAAACTTGATAAATAATTTTTATCATTACATGATAAAACTTAGTCTTGTGCGCTATTCTCTGTGGAGACAGTAATGTCTCCCCCCAAATATACCACAGAAAAATAATTCTCACCTCTTTGCACCACCTTAAAGTACTTCAATCCGTTAAATTTCCCCTCATTGTGCACATTTCCTTCTTTCTTGCAGTTCCACAAAAGAAACCGAAACCCGATAAGCCATCAAAGACACAAGAACCGCGTAGGCATTTAATTGCCCTTGAATCTCAAGATCGTTTGATTTTTTTCTCATCCTTCTCGATTACCAAAATATAAAATAAATTTATCGCGTTTTATGTTTTTTTTGCCCTCGAAGCCAAGTATGACATTGAGGAAGGTGGAAAAAAAAGTCGAAGCTGAGCTTTAGTGCGGTGTATTTTTACCGCATAAAGATTAAGATTTTTAATACGATATGTGAGCAGAGGTGAAAAAAGTAAACAAAGCTGGGAAAATGTAGAATTTTGTTGAGAATGAAATAAAAGGTTTCAGAATTTGGCATTTAGAGAAGCATTTTGTGTTATTTTAGATGCAAAGGTGAGAATTTAAATGATTTGTTTTGTGAAGATGCTTTGGATGGGTTTGGTGGAAATGTCAAAAGCAGGTTTTGAATAAATTTTAAGGTTAAGTGAGAAAAATGAAGATTTGGGGATAGACATTAATGTTTTCATCAAATATGACGCACGTTGGAACATATAGAAAGAAATAACACATAAAAAGAGCTTAAAAATCAAAAGGGGTACACAACTACATCATAAATCATATATTTCTCACCTGCATGGATCCCACACGAGTACACCCCGTCCAGGACATTGATCTGCTTTGATAATATCGCAATCATTTACATTACAAACACATTTTAAGGCATTCAATAATTTTGCATTTATTAGAACAAGAAAAATTATGATTTTGACGAAATTTGTTGGCACGTCGAGGTGCAGACAGTTTTGTCTTAGCTTTTTTGACATTTTTGTATCCAAATTTTGAAGATTGTTTGGTAAATTGATAAGGTTGGGATTTATTGTTGGGTTTTGCATCATTTTTAAGGTTTGTTGAGATGCAATTTTGTTTATAAATTTTTTTTTTGTGTTTGAAAGTTCACATATTTTTTTAAATTTTGTTTTAAATGATTTTTTTAATTTTTTGCACTTTTAAAACTTTTTTTATAAATTTTAAAATTTTTTAACAATTTTTTTAAATTTGAAGTTAAAACTTTTTAAACTTTATTCAATTTTACTAAGGTTTTAAAAAAAAAATTCTCAATTTTTTCAACTATTTCAATTTTTAAAATTTTTTTTAAAATTTGTGTTTTTACTTTTTCAATTTTTTTTTTCAATTTTTTTTTCAATTTTTTAAAAAAATTTTTTCAATTTTTAAAATAATTTTATTTTTTTAATATTTTTCAAGAATTCAAGAATTTAAGTTTTTTTTAACTTTTTTCCGCTCACAATATTTAATTTTTAATTTACTCAACCACTTTTCTTGTTTATATTCATGTTCCGCCACCCAGTACACAGTCTACATCCGCATTTCATATAACTTTTTTATTTATTCACATCAAAAATTCATCAGTCAGCGTTTATTTTCTCTCTTTCTCTCTCGTGCCTGTTTCGTCGACTCAGTCGTCTACAATTTTACGTCAACATTAAATCCATCTATGTAGAAAGAGACAATTAGCGTCAGATTCAATTAATTATTCCTCGCTTCCCTTCCATTTACTGAACTTTTTTTTTCTTCTTTATTTTTATTTCTATTTTCTGTGTTTGTGTTTTTTGAAGCTCTTGCTGTTCCGGTCGTCGCTTCCTATTTCTGCTTCTGTGGAGTAAATTTTTGTTTTTGATGTCAGCTTTAATGATGTTTTGTGCTTGGACTTTATTTTGGATTAAGTTTCGATTGAAATGACAGTTTTTTGGATGGGTTTGGAATGATTTTCATTGAATTTTAGATTCATGCGCCATATTTTAGGAAGACAGTAATGTCTCTCCCAAAATATACCAAAAATCAGTTGTGTGCGCTATATTCTAAGAAAACAGCAATGTATTCCCCCGAATATGTCAAAATGACCTCTGATTCAGAAAAGCATCCAAAAACAACCTTAAGCATCACAAAAATACTTCGCAATTGTTCCCAAAATAACTTCAACAAAGCTTCATTTTTGAAATTTTACGAAAAAATAAAAATTTCATTCTTTTTTACATTTGTCTGATTTTTCTCATTCAGATCATCTTACGGCACTAACTGTGCTCCATTCATCTACCCCGAGGGAAATTTTTTGTTATCTTTTCTTGACAAATTTTTATCATTTACTTTTCCCAACATTCTTTGTAAATTTTTTTGTTGTCTTCTTCCTTTTTTTGTGTTCTGTTCAAAAATTATTCCAATGGCAATTTTACGATAATGAAGGTAAAAGTAGAGGAAGAACAGCAACAGTAAAAACGGATGAATGGAGGCAAGAAGACCAGCAACAGACGAAGTGAGTGAATTGCGATGCAGAAAATTATTAATGAGGATTAATTTTTAGAAAATAAGTTCTTGAGAAGGGTTTTGATGTTGGGTGGGAGACGGTTTAGGGGTAAATCTGTGCAACTAATGAATTTTTTAAGTAGAAGACTGAAAATTGGCTATGGAATGTTTGTCAAATTTATGAAATTTTTACCAGAAAATCTGGCAACACTGCATATTTTGAAACAAATTAATGAAAGTTTGAACAGAAAATCTGGCAACATTGCAAATTTTGAAACAAATTAATGAAAGTTTGACAAAAAAAAATCTGGCAACATTGCAAATTTTGAAACAAATTAATGAAAGTTTGACCAGAAAATCTGGTAACATTGCATATTTTGAAACAAATTAATGAAAGTTTGAACAGAAAATCTGGCAACATTGCAAATTTTGAAACAAATTAATGAAAGTTTGACAAAAAAAAATCTGGCAACATTGCAAATTTTGAAACAAATTAATGAAAGTTTGACCAGAAAATCTGGTAACATTGCATATTTTGAAACAAATTAATGAAAGTTTGAACAGAAAATCTGGCAACATTGCAAATTTTGAAAAAAATTAATGAAAGTTTGACAAAAAAAAATTTGGCAACATTGCAAATTTTGAAACAAATTAATGAAAGTTTGACCAGAAAATCTGGTAACATTGCATATTTTGAAACAAATTAATGAAAGTTTGAACAGAAAATCTGGCAACATTGCAAATTTTGAAAAAAATTAATGAAAGTTTGACAAAAAAAAATCTGGCAACATTGCAAATTTTGAAACAAATTAATGAAAGTTTGACCAGAAAATCTGGCAACACTGCACAATTTGAATCAAATTATCAAAACTTTACCTGAAAATCTGGAAATGTGGCAAAATTTTGCTCAAAGGTCAAATTTGTTCTAAAATTCTGGAAAATATTGCAAAAAAAGGCTCAAATAACCTAAAACTGACCTGAAAATCTGGCAACATAGCAAATTTTAGAAAATATTAATAAAATTTGACCAGAAAATCTGGCGACATAGCAAAGATTTAGAACCACATTAATCAACCTAAAGCAATCTGCAGAGCCTCAACCCAAAAAATTATCTCAACTCGACCATCAAGAAAACTTTTCGCGCAGCACCAAAGTGACAACAAAAATAACGCAAAAAAGAAGAAAAGGTCGATGTCACAGCATGCAAAAGAAAAAGTTTTACGTCAAGCAGAAAATTTAATTTTTTCACTTCTAATTTGCCCGTCATTTCCTTTAATTTCCTCATGAGAAAATAATTTTTTCGCACTTTTTTTTCTTTCGCCTGCCTCGAAAAATTCAACTCAATTTGATTTCATTAATTTTCCTCTCACTGAACTCGATGGAAATTTTTCATCGCTTTTGTTGCTTTTTTGTCGCTTTTTAAGCGTGGAAATTTTCATTGTTTTTCTTGATCTTTTTTGTGAAACGAGAAAATTTTTTTTATATTTTTTTCAACATTTTTTTTGCCCATTCAAATTTGAAATCCTGAAGAATTTTCTCAACTCAGTAAATTCAAAGTCTGTTTCATGCGAAAAAAATAAAGAGTAATTTGGAAATTTTTTTAGTGTTATTAAATGGGAAAGTTTAAGAAATAAAATTCCTGACCTAGAACTGTCAAAATACGCTCGGAGATTTATGAGAAAATAAGCAGAATCTGGTTCGTATTTTACTCGCATTTTTTTGTGAATTAGAGTCGAAAGCTGGTGTGGTTGGTGGGAAATGATGAGGGCTAGATTAGCAGTCAAGGAAGTATTAGAATTGAATTGAAATTGAGAATAATTTTTCGTACACAAATTAAACCAAATTGCGAATTTGATGTCAAATTTAGTCAAGTTTATCATAAGTTCAGTTAAATTAGGGATACGTTCAGTTAAGTCAGGGATAATTTCAGAAAATCAAGAATTAGTTTAGTTTAATAAGAGATAAGTTCAGTTTAGTCAAGGAAAAATTCAGTCAAATCAAGCATAGGTTCAGTTTAGTCAAGGATAAGTTCAGTCAAATCAAGCATAAGTTCAGTCAAATTAGGGATAAGTTCAGTTTAGTCAAGGATAAGTTCAGACAAATCAAGCATCGGTTCAGGCAAATCAAGGATATGTTCAGACAAATCAGGGATAAGTTCAAACAAATCAAGCATAAGTTCAGTCAAATCAAGCATACGTTTAGTCAAATCAGGGATAAGTTCAGTCAAATCAGGGATAAAATCAGTTAAATCAAGAATAAGTTCAGTCAAATCTAGCATAAGCTCAGTAAAATCAGGGATAAGTTCAGTCAAATCAGGGAAACGATCAGTTAAATCAATGATAAGTTCAGTTAAATCAAGCATAAGCTCAGTCAAATCAAGGATAAATTCAGTCAAATCAGGGACATGTTCAGACAAATCAAGCATAGGTTCAGTTTAATCAAGGATAAATTCAGTCAAATCAAGAAAAAGTTCAGTCAAATCAGGGATAAGTTTAGGTAAATCAAAGATCAGTTTAGTCAAACTAAGCATAAGCTCATGAACAATTACATTCAAAATTGAGATAAGTTCAGTTAAATTATTCACAAATTTCAATCAAAATAATAAAAAATTTAAAAAGTCAAAAATCCACCAACATCCAACCTTTCCATCACCTAATTAACCCATCAGCCACCCCAACTCACGCACATTAATTCCTTTTCTTGTTTTTCTTGAATAATTTCGCATAAATTTACCATTCAAATGTTGCATGTAATTTGAAATTCAAATAGTCTCGGATCGATTGCAAACTAGCTCTGAACCTGAAAATGTTCTTGGTATTTTTCAGCCAATTTGCATGATTTTGAATATTTGTTAAGTGATGAGAAGATGGATTTTAATTATGTGGGTAACAATTGTAATTAAATGCGGGTGAATTTGAATTGATATGATGCTCGATGTTGTAATTAGAAGAACTTAATTGAAGGTTTCAATTGAAGAAGTTTTTGATGGAAATTTTTCAAATTTATTGAATTGAATTAGGAGGAATAATAGCAAATAATAGGATTTGTTGATTGAATGAAGGCGTTTGAATCATTTGGGAGTATTTGAATAGATTTTCGTAATTTAATTAGTAGCTTGGTTTGAATTGTGAGCAATTTGTTGTTAATTGGATTGAACTTATCCTTATATCAAGGATACGCTTAGTTAAACTATGGACTATATCGGATATAAATTGATGCGTATCGAGGATTGTTTCAGCAAAGTTAGAGATAAGTTCCGTAATTTCAGGGATTAATTAAGTAAAATTGATCAAGTCTAATTAAAGTTGCCCTTTATTTGACTAAACTTATCCTTGATATAACTGAATTTATCTCTAATTTAGCTTATCTTATGCTTTATTTTACGGAACCTATCCCTAACTTGACTGAAACTATCATTAATCCGAATCAACTTATCCCCGATGTAAAACACAGTTTAACTGAGCATATCCTTGATTTAACTGAAGTTATTATTTATTTGAACAAATCTAGGATTCTACTGAACTTATTCCTTGACTAAAATGAACTTATCCCTTGACTAAAATGAACTTATCCCTTGACTAAAATGAACTTATCCCTTGACTAGAATGGACTTATCCTTTGACTAAAATAAACTTATTCCTTGACTAAAATGAACTTATCCCTTGACTAAATTTAACTTATCGCTTGACTAAACTGAACTTATTCCTTGAATAAACTGAACTTCTTCCTTGACGTTTAAAAGTCATTAAAGCCATCCGAATTAAAAAAATAATTCTTCATAAAATCTTATAAAAAATCTAAACAATTCCAAAATTTACAACCCTTAAAATTTAATGACCATAAAAAATTCATCAGCAATAGAAATATTCCACAAAACACAAAAGTTTCGCCCATAAAAAGCTCAACTAATGACTAAAAATCAATAAAATGTTATCAAAAACTCATTCATAGTTCACACGAGAATGAAATTAATTACCAAGTTAAATGCTTTGAGTTTCCTGAAGATTTTTCTTCCTGCCCTCCACCCTCAACCCCCCGAAAAAATGGGTCATGAAATTAATGATGCTATTAATGGCATTTTATGCCACGTATGATAGCTATTTTATGTAACTTTTTTTATGCTGATTTATGAGAGCGATAAACTCAACTTGAACACATGAGTAACGACAGCTTTGTCACTTTTTTAATCGATTGCTATTCATTTTCATAATTAGTGAAAGTTGAAGCCTGTGTTTTGTGTTGTTGGAGCAGTTTTTTGACTTTGAAGTTCATTAAAAATCCATCAGAATTTTTTGCTGTTCATTTTTTTAAGTTTTAATGTGTTTTTAATTTTATGATAAAACTTAATTTATTGTTGTGATAAAATGAGGACATTTATTGATTGGGGTTCCCTACCCTCCATGAATATCTTCAAGCTCTTCAAGCTTGATGCTCATAAATTGCCATGAATATTTTTCTTACAACTTCCAAGAACTGAATTTTATTCCTTTCAATAAAAATCGACTAGAAAAAAAGTCAACAAACGCACGAGTACACTTAAAAATGACCTTCTCGAGTACCACATCCAAAAAATTATTTTATTTTCATTTCCACATCAAGCACAGCCGACCATTAAAGCCGACAGACACGAAATGTAAATAAATTTTCTCACACAAAAATTATTTTTTTCTTACATGACAAAAAAATTTTTTTTTTTCGTATTTATTTTCTCGTAATTTTTTTTACTATTGTATTAATTTATAGCCACAAACACAAAAGGAACCTTTTTTATCTCATTGCGGAAATCTTTTTTTAATCCTTTTTTTTCTATACAATCAAAATTATTTTATTTTCACTTAGGTGCAAAATGGATTTTTATGAACGCTCGCATTAAAATTGAAAGAATTTTTTTGTGAATTTTGCGTCTGATTCGTGAAATGTTCCGAGATTGACTGAGGATGAAAAGGATGTTTTTTGGTATTTTAATGAAAAAGTTGTGGATGTGGAAACATTGGATGGAGGATATGCTGTGAAACATTGAACGTTTGGGTGCTGTTTGGTAAAACATTGAGTTTTTCTACTTAAATTGTTTATATTTTGATAAAACATTGAGATTGTGATGTAAAACATTGAAAGCTTTCAGGACATTTTACTACGAAACATTGGAAATGTTGTAAGTTTTGATGAAAAACATTGAAGCTTATGAATTTTTATCCAAAACATTGCAATGTTCATTGTGAGAAAACGCTCTGATTTCTAGCAATTCAAACTAAACATCTACAAATAACAAAATGTTCCAAGCAAAAACATTCAATTTTCAACAGAAAACATCAAATTTTAGGGGTTTTTATGAGAAAACATTGAAACATTCATTTCAATAAATGCCAAAAAACATTACAGATATCTCGAAAACATTGAAAATATCCTCATTGAGTCGCATTTCTTAAGTAATCGTAATTTTTATTATTTTTATTTCTATTAGCAAAATTAACCAATTTTAAGGAACTTTCAATTGATTTTTCAGGATATCAATAAAGTTTTGGCAAAACACCGTTTCAGGTTCTCAGAAAATTAACCAAACTTGAGCTCGCTTTGCCCTTAATGACTAGCTTTAATGTCCTCATTGTTCTCACTTGCAGCTAGCTTTTTCAACTAATATAATCCAGCTTAGCATACATGTACACTTGAAGAATAATAAAAATTTGACAATTCATACTTCATTCCATGCTTCTCATTTATTGACTAAAGCTATCAGCATTTCATCGATTTTTCTACAATGCTACATTCTGATATAACAGCTAAAGGAAAGACACTTGAATGTCTTTTGGCGACTAAACAATATGAAACAGCATTCAATGATATGAAAACATTTAAAAAGCTCATTTTCTGTGTTCTCGATTCCCCTTGTTTTTAGGACTTTCAAGACATGAGCAATGGAATAATTTGAGGGGAAGTTTTGTTGATGTTTTCATGTTTTGTAGCTTAAAATGAACCTTTAAAAGAATTTTTACAATAAACTTAAAATTTTGAAATTAAATTGTATACTAATTGGTCCCTGACTTCCCCTGACTCCCCCTGACTCCCCTTGACTCCCTCTGACTCCCCCTGACTCCCCTTGACTCTTTCTGACTCTTCCTGACTCTTTCTGACTCTTTCTGACTCTTCCTGACTCTTCTTGACTCTTCCTGACTCTTCCTGACTCTTTCTGACTCTTCCTGACTCTTCCTGACTCTTTCTGACTCTTTCTGACTCTTCTTGACTCTTCCTGACTCTTCATGACTCCTCCTGACTCCCCTTGACTCCCCCTGACTCCTTAAAGCATCTTGACCCCATCAGACCCCGACCTTAGTAAAACAACTATGATTGACTTACTCATTGCCTTAAATTTCTTAATTAGGAAGCCAGTGCCCTTCTTTGACCCAGTGTTGCTCAAACTTTTTTGATCGACGGCACAATTTTCTACTTAAATTTTTTCGCACCACATCTAGAACTCCTTTATGGCACATTAGTGTGTCGGGGCACAAAGGTTGAGAACCACTGGTGTAGCCAATCATCGAATAATTCCATAATTTCAAATTCTATGGCTTCAGTTTCTATCGTTTCTGTTCAACTTAACAAAATGCCATCAAAATATATCTACATCTAAATAACAGTAGTTCCATTTCATAGTAACGACTCAACCAGCACAAATTACTACTTCCATTATCCACATCAATCTCACAATCCCTTCCTTATCTTTCCCCACAGTTCACAGCTACACAAAAGCAACAGCAACACCAACAGTAGCAAAATAAGAAGAAAAAGTAAAGAAAATCCCAAACTTAAAAATAATTAACAACTTCTTGATAAGAAAAAGCTGCAACAACAACAACAAAAAAAAATGACAAGGCAAATGAAAAGTTTTCTTGTGTTTCTTCCTACTGTAATGTCTCTCGAGCAGCATTGTTAGTGTCTCAAGTTCCTTCCTGTATATCTGAACAAGAAAAAGAACATTTTACAGCGAGAACTTCCTTGAATAAGAATAATTAAGAGAAATGAAGATATCAAAAAAGGGAGGAAATTCATAAAAAATAATTGAAAAATGCAAATGAGTGGAGGAAGTGAACGAGATGAAGAATAGGAAGTGAATTTTGTGAGAAATGGAAGAATAAAATTGAAAGGAAGGAAGCTTGGCTTTGATTGTGGGATTATTGTGAAGCCTTGGGATTTGCAAGAAGTTGAGATAAAAATTTGAGAAAAAAGATGCAAAGAATTTGACAAAAAAGATGCAAAAATTTTAAAAAAAGATGCAAAAAATTTGAAAATGATTCAAAAACTTTAAAAACCAATTTTATAAAATATTCAGAAATTGTAAAAAGAGATGCAGAAATATTAAGCAAGATGCAAAATTTTAAAAGAGACGCAGAAAATTTAGAAATGATGCAGAAACTTTAAGAGAGTTGCAAATTTTAAAAAATATTCAGAAATTGTAAAAAAGATGCAGTAGTTTTAAAAAAGATGCAGAAATATTAAACAAGATGCAGAACGTTTAAAAGAGATGCAGAAATTTTGATGATGATAAAGGAATTTTGAAAATGGTGCAGAAACTTTGTAAGAGATGCAGTTTTTTAAATAGATGCAAAAAATTTAAAATGATCCAAAAAATGAGAAAGAAGCAAAAACTTTGAAAATGGTGCTGAAATTTTGAAAGTTATGCAGAAACTTTAAAAGAGATGGCAACTTTAAAAAAAATTTAGAAATTTTAAAAAAGATGCAGAATTAATAAAAAAAGATGCAGAATTAATAAAAAAAGATGCAGAATTAATAAAAAAAGATGCAGAAATATTAAGCAAGATGCAGAACGTTTAAAAGAGACGCAGAAATTTTAGAAAATGATGCGAAAACTTTGTGAGAGATGCAGAAATTTTGGAAGCGATGCAGTTTTTTTTTATAAAAGATGCAAAAACTTAAAGAAATGATGCAAAAAATTGAGAAGGATGCAAAAAATTGGGAAAGATGCAAAAACTTTAGAAAAGATGTAAAATTTTTCGAAATGATGCAAAACCTTGGAAAAGATGCAAACATTTTCAAAAAGTTGCAAAACAATTTTAAAAAATGCAGAAACTTTAGAAATAAATGCAAAAGCTTCAAAAACAAAAGCAAAATTAAAAAATTTCAAAAGTTGAAAATCACTTTAAATCAAAATTTTCCACATCCTACTTTTATCGCAAAATTCACACCAAACCCTCACAAAAAAAAAGGATTATTTCATTGTTTCCTTTTATTGCCGTCATTTTTCCTATTGCTGCCGTTCCGCTTCATCCAACAATCATCATCGTCTGCTTTATTGCCTCCTCTATTATCACGATTGCTTTTTATAATCGTTTTTTGCTTTATTATCGCATTTTTGTATTGTTTTGATTTTTTTTTGCCTCCCTTTTTTGTCAATTCCGTCGTCTTTTGTTGGCTTTTGTGACGGCTTTTGTTATTGTTGGGTTGGCTTTGTTCCTTTTGTTGACTTTGAATCCGATTGTGCTTGCTTGTCGGTGGAACTTTTTTTAAATGTTTAGGTTTTTATGGATTTTATGATTAATTTGCTCAGATTTGGTGAAGGATTTGTAAACATAAAGTTAAATGGAAATTTATAATTGTGGCTGTTTGTACCTTTTTTATCGGAACCAAAAACTAAAGACTCTTCCAAGTTCTTACTTATTCCTAGAAAATTCAAATTATTCAAATGATCAAGTCGAAAATCCAATTTCCCACCAAATCACAATAAAAATCCTTAAAATCAACGAAAAAAAAAGCAAAACTTTTCCACATTCAAATTTCCATTTCATTTTCAAGCATTAGCATCGAAATAAGATCGAAATAATAAACAATAAAGTTTCAAATTTTTTTCTGTTCTTATTTTTTTCTCGCTCGCATTTTCGCAAATGCAATAAAACTCAATCAAACTTTATCAACCTTAACACCAGCGTCGTGCGATTTCAATCCAATCTAATCATCATCTAAATAAGAAATTATGAACATAGCGTTGCAAATAATAAGAAGAAATGTTTTGTGGCAGTTGCTGTTGCTGGAATAGAAATGAATCGGATGTGAATGGTGAGGAATGAGAATCGGAAGATTTGCATGGTTTCGACTTCTGGGTTGGGTGTCGGTTGTTTGGGTTTTTGAGGTTTGATGCGATGAAAAACTGGAATCTTACAGCACAAGATGCTAGATTAAAGCACTAGATTGAAGTCCTAGATTGAAGTACTAGATATAAGTACTAGATTGAAGTTCTAGTTTGAAGAACTAGATTAAAGTATTAGATTTAAGTACTTGATTAAAGTACTAGATTGAATGACTAGATTGAAGTACCCGATTAAAGTCCTAGATTAAAGTACTAGATTGACGTTCTAGATTGAAATACTAGATTAAAGTACTAGACTAAAGTACGAAATTCAAGTTCCAGATTAAAGTTCTAAATTGAAGTACTAGATTAAAATATCAGAATTAAGAAGTCTTTGATTGAAGTCCTAGAATCGCACTCCACACCAAACCTTTCATCCAATCCCAACCAAGAAGTCAAGCCTCTAAATCCAATCACCAACTCATTCGATCTTTTATGACTTTTACACCAGAGCACATCCACACACATTTCTACACAATGAGACTCACAAATCGCAATTTAATGAGCTCCTTTGTGTGCTACGCGTCGCATCTTTTATAAATTTTTTTTCTACACTGTCTTCTTATTATGACTTTTTTTCTCTCCAGCAGTGCCGCAGATTTTAATGTCACACGGCACGTTTTGCTATTAGAATTTCTCTCTTTTTTTTGTTTCTATTCGATGGCTCTTACGCTGTTCCTTTTTGAATGTACTTTTTTGCTGAGTTTAGTTGATGTTGGAGTGACTTAAGTTGAGGTTTGGGTTGGACTATATGAAGTACTAGATTGAGTAACTTTAGTGAAGTACTAGATTGAGTGACTCTAATAAAGTACTAGATTGAGTGACTCTAATAAAGTACTAGATTGAGTGACTCTAATAAAGTACTAGATTGAGTGGCTCTAATAAAGTACTAGATTGAAAGACTCTAGTGAAGTACTAGATTGAGTTACCTTAATGAAGTACTACTTGAATTACTCTAGTGAAGTTCAATATCATTAAATGCGCTCTAAAACAAAAAAATTAACAAAAAATTCAACTTGTTCATCTTTTTCTCATCCGTTTGTTCTCCATGATGCCTTGCGTGTCCTACAGAATTTAAATGGAAAAATTATTTTTTACTGCTTTATGATATACTTTTGTGTCGCTTGCTTTTACTTTCACAACTTTCTATTTTGCTCTATGCGAGTGTATATGTATTTATTGGATATAAAAATGAAAAGTTGGATGGAAATTTTTACTCACTTTTCTTTGTTTTTTGAATATAAATTTCCGTATTAAAAGAGAATTTTATGGAAGTGTTGCTGCTGAGATGGCAAAACGAAGGTGGATGAATTGGTTATGAACAAAAAAATAACTTTTGGAAAAATGAACTTTTGATGCCATCATCATTATGTTTTATGATTATTGCTAATTTATGGAAATTTAAATGTAAAATGATCGAAGTAAATTGAGTAAGTAATTTTTGAGTGTTTGATGGAAAATGCTTCGGATGGAAAAATATGAAATGAAATATTTTTGAGGTACTAGAATTTTTGATGAGGTACTTGATTTTTTATATGAAGTACTAGATTTTAGACGGGATTCTAGATTTTTTTATTTGAACCTAAATTGTGAATTAAAGGGCTAGATAGAACTTGGATTGGACTAAACTAAAGTACTAGATTCTAGAATGAAGAACAAGATTTTAGAATGAAGTACTAGTTTGAAGAATTAAGGACTAGATTGCACAATGAAATACTAGATTTCTAATGTTAAGTCCTTGATTTTTTCGTTTACTTTATAAGAAGTACCAGATTTCGAGATGTACTAGATTTTCACACTTACGTACTAGATTCTGAAGCAGAACCTTCCTACACTACCACAACAAAAACCAATCCTTCAATTTAAAATTTGTCTCAAGCATATCCATCCCCTAATTTTCATCCTCAATAAAACGAATCACTGCCTCCAAAACAGCATGAAACCCTTAACATCCTCGAGGCTATTTAATCAGGATGAAAGTGAACAAAACAACACAAAAAAGAAAGATTTTTTCCGTCAACATTTTTCTTCCACCAGCAAAAAAAAAATTATAAATTAGGCGATAAAAATTTTCACTTCCGCTTCGTTAATTTTTTGTCCTTTTTTGTTCCTTCATCTTGTCTCATTATCATTTTATTTTGCTCTAGCGTTGTAATTATCAAAGGACACGCCATGTTCATCATGGCGATAATTTTACTTTACATTGTTTTGTAAACAATTTTTTTTTCTCGCGCATTAACACACTGGAAAATTGTTTTTATTTTCTGCTTATTGTTGCTGATTGATGATTTTTGGAAGCTTATTTTATGAATTTAATGGTGAACAATTTTTTCTACATTTTCGTTATTTTTTTTTTCATTTAATTGCACTTTATTGCATTTATTGGCGACATACTGTTTGATTTTTGGACTAATGTGTGCCGTGTAGCTTTATTTATAGGTTGGTTGACTTCACAAGTGCCACACGATGTAAAAAAGTAACTTTTAGCACTAGCATATTGAAGAAAAAGGGAGATTGATCCTCAAACCCCCTTCTCCCTCCCCTAATCCTCAATCTCCTTAACCTCTAAATCCCTCTCATTCGTTGCTACCCCCCTGTTGCTGTTCTTGTTAAGATTTGCTGGAATTTAGAAAGAAAAGACCCCGTATGTACAAGCAACCGTTCAGAAATCTGATATCAAGCCCGTGTGATTCGGGCATTGTCATTCGCTTTTAAACCGGCTCCATTATAGAGTCATGTTGGATTTCTGATCAATTAACCGACTTACACTATTCGGGAGATGTTAAATAATGATAAGATTGTAGTAGCGTGGCAGGAGGTAGTGGAAGCAGTTTAAGGTCGGCTTTGTTACTTTTCAAACAATAAAAGTTTAAAATTCATAAATTTTATTTTAAATAATCAATACGCTTTATTGGTTTCATTTTCTAATCATCAATATTAAGATTACAGTCAGTTGAACAAACGCCTTCTACACAACTACAATTACACTTAATTTCAAATTGATTATTAATCTTTACACCCCTGTGAACTGCTGTATTGTAATTCTCAAAAGTGTCTAAAGTTTCAGAGTCTTTTAACAGTGTGTCTTGATTTTCCGATCCAGTTGATTCTGTGTTTGAAAAATTAAAAAAAATTGAAATAGAGATTTTTTCAAAGATTTTAGGACGGTTGCTAGGCTATCTATCTTATACAGACGTGTCCAGGGAAGTCCCTTCAAGATATCAATGTTAAAACATACAAAATTTCTGGCTTTGTCCCTGCTCCCCTAGTCCTGAATATTATTTAATGCAATTACACCATAGGATATCCCTGGGAGTCAATGAAACCAGCCTCAGAATCTGAGTTGGTATTTAAATCTACTTAATAAGCAGCCAGGAGGGTCTTGTTCCCCTCTCAAGCGTTTTAGGTTGTGCTCTTGCTGTGGTTCAAAACGTTTAAGGAGGGACAAGACTAGGGTGACCATCTGCGTAATTTTACAACGGACAGCCCTGTATTTCAAAACCCTGTCCTGCTACTTACTTGATCTAGTTGAAGCTAAAAATGCCACAAAAAATAAAACAAAAATTTTAAAGCAAAGTTTCATTATTTTGTGTTCCTTCTGCGATTATCAAAAAGTGACTAACTTGTTGAGAACTTTGATTAGCTTAGTTTTTTGTTTGTCATTATTGAGACTAAAGAGGTTTTTTTTTCAAATTTATGAGAATGTATTATATGAGTGCGGAAGCTGACAGAGCAAGAATGTATGAACTTACTGATAAGGACAATATGGTGAATAAACAATCTTGACCTAAGACATTCTGTGGATTTATTTCAAATGACTGCAATTTTCAACAATTATAAATTTAGGGGTCGTTCACTTATGACGTCCGAATTTAACGATCATTTTTCAAAAAAGAACAATGGATTTCCAGGAATTTCTTGCTGCCCCCCCCCCTGGACGTCATAAGTGAACGGCCCCTTAGTTCTTGTTAGACATACCGCATGCAAAATCATCATTTATTAAGAAAAATGAACATTTTGAGACAACATTGAAGGATTTAACTCCAAAATTGCAATGAATCCGCAGCACATAAAACTGATTTTTTGCCTTTTTTGTTCAAAACTAGTTTTAAAGATTTACAAAAATAGCACAAGTCGGATAATCGAATCAAAATCCTACTCGGGACGACTTGACCGAAGTCGTCGTAGGATTTCGTCTCGATTATCCGACCAAGAATTTTTGCTGTTTGGGTTCGCTAAGGATCTCCTTGTCTTTGCTTGATCTTATGTTAAAAAAGTTAAACATTGATGATTTTATAAATTCAAATGTTAAGGTTGGTCAGTTTTTGAGAGTTAAAAAAAATTGAGAATTAAATTGTAAAAAAATTATTTTTGCTCATTTTATTTTCGCGCGATCATTTTCGCTCACTGATTAGTCATTTCACATCAAGAGAGTCTTAATTTATTTTGTGTTTTGAACTTACTAAGAAAAAAAAATTAATGCTCTAAAACTGAAGAATTTGAGGTAAAAAATGACAAATTTGTAAGAAAACTTTCAATAATTCCGTACAAAAGTGAAAAAAATTGAAATAATGAACAAAAAAATTGATTAGTTTAGAAAATGTTTGAAGAATGAGTCAAGCAGTGAGTCAAGTCAAGATTAGTCAATAACTTTGTTATTAATTTAAGGCAAAATCATAATTTTTGAAGATTTTGTGATCAAAAATCTATAAAAACCTCAAAAATGTCATCAAATTTTCAACCAAATTTCCAAGAACTGATTTCACAATCCACAATAAATGAAAAAGATTCAAGCTATGACGTCACAAGTGCTGATAAATCCAAACTTTTATCAATGTTGACTCAAAACGCAATAAAAATAAATGAAAAATTCATCACAAAATTCACAAAAGACAGCAAAAACCTGAAAAAAGAAGCAAAAGAGGCCTGCAAAGTTCTTCATTTCCAGTCTGACTGGACTTTTGATGACTTTATAGCTGAACTTGCTATATTAAACCCTGAAGAGTATCCAAACTTATTTATTTTCATCATTGAAGTCGAGAATTTCACTTTTGATGCTGAAAAAGTGCTGAAAATTCAAGAAAATTTGCTCAAATTCAGCACATCACGTCCTTTGGTCCTCCAGCTGACATTAGATGATTCAAAATTTTACTACAAAAATGAAAATTCAAGACAATTCAGCACAGTTGATCAACAAGAAACTTTCGAGGAGCTGAAGAATTTTCCGTCATTTTTGTGCTCATTTTTGGACGAAACTTTGGGACATCCTGAAGATTTTGAGATTCAAATCATCGAGATGCTTCCTCAATTAAATGACTCAACTTTAATTCTTCGATTCTTAAAGACGCTGGACTTAAGTGATGAATTTCATGGCTCAATAATCCTCAAAGTATCAGAAAATGGCACCAAAAGTGACTTTTTGGCTGCACTTGATGCTCAATTTGACTTTGATGGAAGGATGTTAAGCACAAGAGCTCAAACTTACTTATCAGACATATTTTATGAGGATCAGTCAGACGATGAGTCAGCAGATGAGTCAGAACAAGCTACAGACCACGAAGAGGCAAGCGCCGAACGAGAGATTCAAGATTCAGCAAGCGAGACATCATCAACATCTAGTAACAGCCATTTAAGTCCATCAGTGATGCTTATAGCAGTTGAACATAAAAACAAGGAAGTCATCGACTATTTAATCACTTTTTGGACTCATTTAATTCAACAACTTCCTTTTAAGCACCGAATTAGAATTTCTACAGTTGCACTTGAGTCAAGTCAACTTGATATTTTGTGTGACTTGCTTGAAATTTCAGACTTTCCATTTCCTGAGAACTTTCAAGTTGAGTCAGTTGAGCATGTGAAACTAAGTAAAATATCAGCAGAAAGAACTCAATTCAGCACCTGGATCATGGATGAGAACTTTGAGAAAATTGATGAATTTATTGACAGCAACTTGAACCTAAAAATCATTTACAATCCAGAAAATAAGTCAGCAATGAAGCAAGCTGTTAATCTTAAGAAATTCAATATCTATTGGCACTTAAAGTCATTCGGATTTAAAGCAACAGAATTTGACAATCTTGAAGAAATTCTCAGTGGAAAGGAACTAAAGCAAGCAATTCTGGCCAAAGTCCAACAAAGAAGGAAAAATGTCAATGAGTCACTGACGGATGATGACAAGTCAGTCAACTTATTATGCAATCGATCATCAATCCACAATAAAAGGATTAAAAAGGAACAAGAAGCTGAATATCGCAAGAAAATAAGGAACTGGTTCAATGACATCAAGAAGATCAAGTTTGGGACTGAATTCCTGAATGTTGCAGCTTCATGTGAAAAATTGAGGATTATTTTTGATTTTGAAAGTAACACGGTGAGTAGGAAAAGTTTTAATGTGGCTTGTGCTGGATCCTGAACCCTCAATACCCTCTTAATGGTTCCTGGAGTCAGTTCCTTGGCTATCCTTTTGAGAAAGTTCATTTATCCCAGTAACCTTAAGTTTATTTGAGCTACCGGTCCCTGAGTTGCATTTCAGCTTATCTCCTAAATAAGCACCAACCAGGAATTGGCTAGAATCTTTAAGTCATTCCCAAACCGTTTTATTATACAAATTTTATGTCTAGCAACCACAATTGACATTTTATAACTTTCTAGGTTGAAAATGCAAGCCTGTCGGGACCTCATTCGCTTGGTTCCACATATTCAAACAACAAATGGATCTTCATTGGTGCAAAATTATTAGACAACAAGCGTGAACATAGAATTAAAGGAGTTCTAGCACATGAGTTGTGTCATTATGACATGTGACTAGTTTTTGAGAATCAGGAGAATCCTTACTACAAGCACATGCTTAAAATAGCTGAAATGTTTGAGGAAATTGTCAAAATAATTGATAAATGGTCTGTAGAAGGTGCTGAATGTCCAGATGATGAGTGCAACAGAATCATTTCCTCAGTCTTTAAAATGTACTCAAAAGATGAATTTCATTTGGAACTGATTGTCAGGGTTGTGCAGATTTTAGTTGAATTTGATGATGATCAGGATAAAGTTAAGTATCTTGAGGATAAGTACAAGCAGTTGTTTGATTTCTGGGAACATCAAGTGATTCCGGAACTGAGGAAGTTCAATTTGAAGGATCGAGAAGTTGTGAGGAAAATGAATCGACTTTTTGACCTGTTGCCGGGCATTAAAAATCAAAAAATTGAGTTTCGTGAGTCAAAAGACATAAAAGCTTTAATTGACAATAATTTGATCATTGTGACATCAAATGTGCCGCTGCTGTTGCTCATTAACATGCAGCAACATCTCAAGCAAGAACTTGGCGACTTATTTGACACAAATAATGTTTTTGTTGACCCAAAAAAGCTTAAAAACCAGGAAATAAGCAGCGATTTTGAGAGATTATTAGACGAAGACTTAAAGTTGAGATTTATTGTTGACTGCTCAAAGGAAGTTCCTCAAGATTTAGATCAGTATGATGTGAATAAGGAGTCAAGGTTGGTTTTTGTTGCACAAAATCAAATAGATTGCGAAAATCTTGAGAAAAGTTTAAAAAAGTGTGGCGATAATCCAGAAAAATTGGACATAAACTTCACCTGGACTGACTTGACAGAAGAAAGTCAAAAATTGATGCTGCAAACAAAAGTCAATTTTCAAAATAATTCATCGATTTCACTTCTGGATTTGCTGAGTAAAGAAGTCAATCTGACAGAAAACAGCGCACAAGAAGCACTAGATGACAAAATTGCATCCATAATTGATGCTCAGCTATTGAATCTTCTGGTCAATAAGTCAGAAATTAAAATAAATCAACAAAATGGCGACGAAAATGATGACAAGATCTTCAAAATTCTCTTCCAATCAAGGACTTTGATCAAAAGCTTTAAAATCCAGGATGACAAGGACTCAATGAATGACGAACATGCTCAATGTCAACAAGAAATGAACACCGAAAATGTCAAGGCAGGCGAATCAAATCCAGGAATTTCAAAAGAAGATCTCAATTTTAAGGAAATGGACAAGACTGAAGAAGTCACACAGGAACAAATGCTCGAAGATGTCAAGAACAATAAGTTTGTCCTCATCTCAGACAAGGCTGGATCCGGAAAAAGTTGGATCCTCAAAAACTGCGCAATTTCCCTCCAATTCAAGTATCCAACAAGTTGGGTGACTTATGTTGACTTGAAGCAATTCATTACTGAGTTTAAGGCACAAAGAAGCATGCCTGAATTTTCAGCATTTTTTATTGACAAAATTTTGAAGCCAAAATTCAATTTTGAGGTTAAAATCTTTAAAAATTGCTACAAAAATGGCAAAACTACGATTTTACTTGATGGATTTGATGAAATTGCACCTGACTGTGCTGAATTTGTGTCCAATTTAGCACATTCTTTTGAATTTAATGACGGAAATCAGCTGTGGATTGCAACACGTGATTATTTTGAGGTTGACTTAAAGAAGAAACTTGAACTTGATAAAAGTTACATGCTTAGTGAATTTACAAGGCAAGACGGAGTAGATTTGATCGTGTCTAGCTGGATGTTGAGCAAGATGAAGGGAAAAGCAGACTCAAATGACTTAAAAAAGTCTGAAAATTATGAATTAAGCTTGAATTATGCTAAAACATTAAGCCAGTGGATTTTTAAACTTAAAGCTCAGCCAATTGGACTTCCACAATTCTACAGAATGATTGCGGAAGTCTTTTATAAAACAGAAAAGACAATGACAGTCATTACAATCCTTTATGTCTACTCAAAATTCGTTTGGATTCATTATGAGCGTTGGGCATACAAAAAAGGTGAATTAAGGAAGAACGAGAGCATTGCACAGCAGAAAAAGGCACTAAATTATCATCAATTACATCAGCTGATTGCTATGCACAGTTTATTTCCAGAAATGTCAAGATTTTGTGACTTGGACATTAAAAAACTAGATTGGATGGATGAGGAAATTATAGCTTGTGGAATGCTGATTAAAAAAGGCGGGAAATTCTTCTTTTTTCATGAAACTTTTCGCGAATATTTTGCTGCTGAATTTTTCATCAGGATTCTTACACATGGAGTTGTGGACGAAGATTTTTGTCGACTTTTAATTCCAATTTTATCATCAAAAAATTTTCAAATTATTCGAATATTTTTGGATCAATTCCTTAGCGAGGATTTACTTTGGATGAAAATCGACTCGAATGTACAAAAACTTGCAGTTTATTTTTGTGAATGTTCAAATTCGGTTTACTTTCATCATCTTTCTTGCGAAGATCTCGGCAATTTAACAGATTTAGTCATTGTTGTGCTGAAAATTGGAACTTATGAAAATGTTAAAATTATTTTAAAAGGTTATTTTTATTGTTTGCTTTGGTTCGAGCAGAGTTCCTCAACCTTTTTCAACAAAACTCAAGATTTCATCATCAGCTACCTTAATGCTATTGATTTAAAGCTTATTGTGCTGCAAACTAACATTTTACAGATAATTTTCGGTACACATTTGGAAATAAGCTCAATTGAGAGATTCTTGAATAATTTATGTGACAAAACAGACCAAAACTTCATCAGCAAAGCATTAAAGGCAAAAGACAAAAATAATTTAAACGTGCTCCTTTTTAACTGCATCGACTCATCTTCAGTTAATGCTGATAAATTTACAGCAATAATCCAAATTTTATCAAAATATCTGAACCACAAGGACATCATCAACCTAATAAAGAGCTCAAATTACTTTGGTCGCAATATCCTGCATGAATGTGTCGATAAAGGCTTGACAAACAAACTCAAATTCGTCTGGATTGAGCTTAATAAACTATTCGGTTCCGAAAGTTCAACACATTTCAAGGACATGCTGCTTACAAATTATAGAATCTTCACCTACGCACTGAACAAGGATTTGCAACTTTACACAACATTTTGGGATCTTCTGCTTGACACTTTTGAGGACCAGAATATTGTTAAGCACATGATCATGCTGAAAGACACAAATGACAGCAACTTGATCCACTTGACTATCAAAAAGTCTGATAAAATTGAATTAACATTAAGGAGGTTCAAGGACTACTTCAATGAAGCTCAATTCCATTCAATTCTAATAACAAAAGGAAATTTGGAAGCAAACTTGCTTCTTTTAGCTGCAAAACATGTGAAAATTATCGAAATTTTCAAATTTTTGTGGAACCTCGTCTGTGAAATTTTCAAGTCTGACGAAGATTTTAAAAAGTTTTTGATGCAGTGCGACTTTTACAGCGACAATTTCATCCATTATGTCGTAAAATACTCAAATTTTGACATTTTTGAGTTCATAATTGAGCAATTTGAACGACTTTCAAGTCAAGAGGATATCCAAAAGATTTTAAAAATGCCAGGCAAAGCAAATTACAGCTTACTACAGTCAGCAGCTGAACACAACTTAAGCCTTGATCTTCACAAGAGGTTGTGGACATTGATTGAAAAATATTTTAATCCACAAGAATTTTTGGCTATGATAAAGCACACCAATTGGCTGGGAGAGCATGTCATGTTCAGTTTGGTCAGCAACAATCATCCAGAAGTCGCTGAATTCACATGGAACCAGATCAAGAAGTACATTTGCACCAAAGATGATCAGGCAAAGTTTCTGAAAAAACGAGGGTTTGTGTTTACAACTTTAAAGTTTCAAGTCAATTCCTTGATGAATTCAAAGCCGAAGGCTCATGAATGGTTTAATAATTTGATAAAGGAATTTGAATAAAAAAATTTTTTTTTAATTAATTGCCCAAAAGTCGTACGATTTATGCGACTTTTGGACACCCAACATACATAGCACTGAAGTTTATCACTAAAAACGTCTAAAGTCGTACAAATTACACGACTTTTAACCGTTTATTAAGAATTGGGTTTCTCATCTTGTGCATTTTACGGCTAATGATCATTTTCAATTTATTAGGTTAGAATCAAATCTAGAGTCGCGTATTCTGTGCGATTCTTGACCATTAAACATGAATCAAGCCTAAATTCGTGTGTTCTGTGCGATTCTTGACCATTAAACATGAATCAAGCCTAAATTCGTGTGTTCTGTGCGATTCTTGACCATTAAACATAAATCAAGTCTAGAGTCGTGTGTTCTGTGCGATTCTTGACCATTAAACATGAATTAAGTCTCGAGTCGTGTGTTTTGTGCGACTTTTGACCATTTTACATGAATCAAGTCTAGAATCGCGTGTTCTGTACGATTCTTGACCATTCAACATAAATCAAGTCTAGAGTCGTGTGTTCTGTGCGATTTTTGACCATTAAACATGAATCAAGTCAAGAGTCGTGCGTTCTGTGCAATTCTCGACCATTAAACATGAACCAAGTCGAGATTTGTGTGTTCTGTGCGATTCTTGAGCATTAAACATAAATCAAGTCTAGAGTCGTGTGTTCTGTGCGATTCTTGACCATTAAACATGAATTAAGTCTCGAGTCGTGTGTTTTGTGCGACTTTTGACCATTTTACATGAATCAAGTCTAGAATCGCGTGTTCTGTACGATTCTTGACCATTCAACATAAATCAAGTCTAGAGTCGTGTGTTCTGTGCGATTTTTGACCATTAAACATGAATCAAGTCAAGAGTCGTGCGTTCTGTGCGATTCTCGACCATTAAACATGAACCAAGTCGAGAGTTGTGTGTTCTGTGCGATTCTTGACCATTAAACATGAATTAAGTCTCGAGTCGTGTGTTTTGTGCGACTTTTGACCATTTTACATGAATCAAGTCTAGAGTCGCGTGTTCTGTACGATTCTTGACCATTCAACATAAATCAAGTCTAGAGTCGTGTGTTTTGTACGATTCTTGACCATTCAACATGAATCAAGTCTAGAGTCGTGTGTTCTGTACGATTCTTGACCATTAAACATGAACAAAGTCGAGAGTTGTGTGTCTGTGCGATTCTTGAGCATTAAACATGAATCAAGTCTAGAGTCGTGTGTTCTGTGCGACTTTTGACCATTTTACATGAATCAAGTCTAGAGTCGCGTGTTCTGTACGATTCTTGACCATTCAACATGAATCAAGTCTAGAGTCGTGTGTTCTGTACGATTCTTGACCATTAAACATGAACAAAGTCGAGAGTTGTGTGTCTGTGCGATTCTTGAGCATTAAACATGAATCAAGTCTAGAGTCTTGTGTTCTAAAGTCATGTTCTGCTCGACTATCGACCATTTAACATAAGTAAAGTTCATAGTCGCATGTTACACACCACTTTTAACCATGTTGCATACATACATACATACATACATACATATTTCATTCAAAAAACTTATGTTTATTGATTCATCAAATCAAAAAACCGTTACGGGATATTTTCTAATGAGCGGGGCCTCCAACTTTCCCACATCACAACCAACCCCTCTCAAAACAACAAAGTTTCTTTATTTTGGTGCAATCAACTTTATAAATTTCCATAAATTTCATCAGAAAAGGCCAAAATTCTAAAAGTCATAGACAAACTTAATTCAAATGAGTGCTTGGGTTGACGATCAAGTAGCCATCAATATCAACGAAATTGATAGAAAATTCGAAGATAATTTTGTTCCAAAATCAGAATTCCAAAAACTCGATGACAGCGAAGATTATTTAAAGGTTTTAGAAAATCGACTCAAAAAAATTAAACAAAATCCGTCAGTGCTGAAGCAATTGAAGGAAAAACGGGAGGAACTAGTCGGCAACTTGTTAAATTCATCGACAATAAGAATCACAACTGATAAGGACATTGAACTTGACGAATCAATCGAATCGAATAAAATTATCAGTCATTTAATACCCGAGCAGCCACAGACAATTGGAGAAATTGCGCATTTAATTAAACACGATCAATTGGACTTACAGAAGCAGGAGAAGGATCTGGAACCGGAAAATCTGGACAAAAATTAAGAATTTTGCTGAATTTTAAGGTGAGTTTTTGTTAAAATTGTCAAAAGTGGTGTGGAATGTGCGATTTATGGGCACATGATATGCTGTTAAGGTGTTAATCGTATCAAATGGTCAAAAGTTGTGTAGAGCATACGACTTTGAATTTAATTAATGTCAACTGGTTAATAGTCGTGTATAGCAAACGGCTCTGTGGCTTAATTAAAAATAAATGGTCTGAAATCGTGTAAAATGTACGATTTTAGGTCTTATTTATGATTATTGGTCAATAGTCGCGAAAAACAAACGACTTTTGGTCATGATTAGTGTCAAAGTGACCTTAATTAGTCTTGTGCCTAAAACTATTCAGTCTTGTTCATGATAAACGATCAAATTTCGTATATTTAAGCCTTACTAATGACACATAGTCTACAGCCGCATGCTCAACACCACTATTGAACCTCTATCCCTTCCTAATTCCCAAATGATTTCAATTTTAGGACATAAAACCCAAGGTACGATGGCTAATTCTCTTGATTTATCTAACAAAGTAGTCTACTTCCTTATAACTGGTGCTAGTCGTGGCATCGGCAAGACCATGGCTATTGAAACATCCAAAAACTTTGCATCTGATTCTGTTGTTGTTTTACTTGCGAGATCTGAGTCAGGTCTAGAGGAGACTAAAGCTAAGATTCTGGCATCAAATCCTAAAGTTAAGGTGATCGTCAAGGCAATCGATCTCACGAAACCATCTGTTGAGGATTATGATGAGATTATTGCAGCTTCCTTTGACAAAACGGTCAATTATGACTTAGCTATGGTCATTCATAATGTTGGTACTCTTGGTGATGTCGCAAAATGGTCAACAGACATTGAAAGCTACACGGAACTTGAGAATTATTTCAGCACAAATGTTTTTGCACCGACCGTACTTAACAATCGATTACTTAATGCATTCCCAACTAATCTTAAAAAGTTTATTGTCAATGTGACTTCAAAGGCTGGAAAGACTCCATTCAAGAGCTTCACATTCTACTGCATGGGTAAAGCAGCACGTGAAATGTATTTTAGGTGCCTTGCTGAGGAATTCCCAAACCTTTTAATCCTCAACTACTCACCTGGACCTGTCGAAAGTGACATGACTGTCTATGCACAAAGCAGCTCAGCATCATCTGAAGTGTCTGGAATGTTTAAGAGCCTTAGGGATCAAGGAACTATTTTGACAACGGAAATGACTACTAAAAAGTTTTTGGATGTTGTTAAAAATGGAAAATATGCAAACGGGGGTCATGTTGATTACTATGATGAACTTTAAGGGTGGGGTTGAGTGGGTTTGGATGACATGGAATGTTGATTGTGGTTGACAGTCGTGTGATGCGTGCGGTTATTAGCTAATTTTATTAAATGAGATTGATAGTCGTGTGTTGTGTACGATTATTGACCACTCTTGAGAATTGTGTTCAATAGTCGTGTGCTGCATACGATTATTGACCTTTCTTGAGAATTGTGTTCAATAGTCGTGTGCTGCATACGATTATTGACCATTCCTGAGAATTGTGTTCAATAGTCGTGTGCTGCATACGATTATTGACCTTTCCTAAGAATTGTGTTCAATAGTCGTGTGCTGCATACGATTATTGACCATTCCTGATAATTGTATTCAATAGTCGTGTGCTGCATACGATTATTGACCATTCCTTAGAATTGTGGTCAATAGTCGTGTGCTGCATACGATTATTGACCATTCCTGAGAATTGTGTTCAATAGTCGTGTGCTGCATACGATTATTGACCTTTCCTAAGAATTGTGTTCAATAGTCGTGTGCTGCATACGATTATTGACCATTCCTTAGAATTGTGGTCAATAGTCGTGTGCTGCATACGATTATTGACCATTCCTGAGAATTGTGTTCAATAGTCGTGTGCTGCATACGATTATTGACCTTTCCTAAGAATTGTGTTCAATAGTCGTGTGCTGCATACGATTATTGACCATTCCTTAGAATTGTGGTCAATAGTCGTGTGCTGCATACGATTATTGACCATTCCTGAGACTTGTGTTCAATAGTCGTGTGTTGTGTACGAATATTGACAACTATTAACAAATAGAGTCAATAGTCGTGTGCTGCGTGTGATTATTCACTCTATTTATTAATCTTTGTCAATAGTAGTGTGTTGCACACGATTATTGACACTCATTAAAAAATGTTGGACAAAAGTCGTACTCTGCGTACGATTATTGACACGAATCAACCTTCCATGTCCAAATATTCCCCAATTTATAATCACAATCGGCATTTTACTCTCAATGGACCATGACATGATACATAAATGAACAATTAGTACTTAGGAAACCTATATACTCGTATTAATCTCCACTTATTCACATTTTATTCCACAAAAATTATTTTATATTCCAAAATTTTACAAAAAATCATTAAAAATTCCAAGCAAACTCAAAAAAAATCCATTTTTTAATTCCAACAATTTTTTTTTCTGTTCCAATTTCAGAATGAACAAGTCAAACTTCCACGAGTCATTTCTATTCCTTACCAAACTGGCGTACAAAAATCGCATAATCATTCCAACATTCGTCTGCATTGCATTTTTGGTCTTTAACTTTCGATGGGAAATTGAGATAAGCATTCAGACGGAACGAATTCAGCTACAAGCCAATGCCAATGCGGATAATGATGAACATTTGTCAGATTCAGACGATTCAGATGATGAGTATGAGCCAGTGTCGACAGATGATGATGAGAGTGTGGATTATACAAATGGATAGGAACTAGACTTAGAGATGATTTTGGTGTCGTCAGGTTTGTGATCTCATTTCGATGAAAAGGAATCAAAGATTATTTTTGTTTAATAAAAATTGGTGAAAATTTTAAGATTTTTTTGTCTTTTTTATATTGATTGAGTGTCCATAGTCGTTCTGATCACACCACTTTGTGGTTTTATGATTAATATGTGTCAAAAGTAGTGCTGATTACACCATTTTATGACATAAAAGATGATTTTGGTTAAAAGTCGTGTAGATTCCAGGACTTTGTGATTTCATGGTTGCCATGGTGGTCTATAGTCGTGCTCGATACACTATTTTGTGGATCCATAATGAAAATAGTCAAAGGTCATGCAAATTCTACAAAAAAGACTTCATTAAAGTCATCAATGACATTGTCCGGCTAACCATTAAAGTAAAAGTTGGCAGTGATGCATGATAGAACATTGACTCAATCCTAACTTCATATTTCGTCCTCAACATCACCATCATCATGTCTGACTCATAACAATTCTTACAGATGTCAGCAGCACGATCCATAATTGTCTGTCCACAATAAGAATAAATCAGCATTTCAACAATTCCAGCGACTGCATGAAAAATGTGTGGAATTGTCTTCAGGATGTCATCATTGTAAACAATTGGAAATGCAAGAACGCATAACAAGATTGAAAGCAGCATGTATTGAAGAAAAATAATTACTTTATACAGCTTTTTAAGCTTTGATGCCATTTCAAGGACACTTTGATGATAGTTTACAAAAATAAGAAGCTTACAATCGTCTGTAATAAGGCTGAGAATTTTTAAGTGTGCACAGATGTTTATGGATAATCCAAAGAAAATTGTATCGACGGCAACCTATAATTTTTAAATAAAAAATTTAAAAAAATCATGTAAGGGGCCGTTCACTTATGATGTCCAACATTTGGGGGAGGGGGGGGTCCTTTTTTTAATCAGGAAATTATAATTCTTGTGCTTTGGATTAAACGTCAAAAATTGGGTGGGGGGGGGGGGGGGGGTTTGGAAGGGGGGCTGGGAAATTTGTAAAATCCTATTTTCAATCAGATATTATAATTTTTTGTGTCTTGGATTGGACGTCACAAAATGGGGGGGGGGGGGGGAGCGTATTGACATCTGTGATAGTTTAAGGGGGTGCGGTAAATTTTGTAACATCCAAGTTTTTAATCAGGAATTATATTTTTTTTGGATTGAACGTCACAAAAGGGGGGGGGGGGAAGGGAACGGGGCCGAGAAATTTGAAACATCCAATTTTTTAATCAGAAAGGTTGTTTTTGTGTCTTGGATTGGACATCATAAGGGGGGATTGGACATCATAGGGGGGGGGGGGGGGGGGGGGGGTTGGGAGGGGGTTGGCAGGGGGTCTAAAAGTTTGTGAAATGTGGTTTTTCGATGGACGTCATAAGTGAAAGGCTAAATAATTAATTTAAAATGGCGGGGGGGGGGGGGGGGGGAAAGTTATCCAAAAATGAGATTTTTTGATGGACGTCATTAGTGAACAGCCCCTAAATAATTTATTTAAAATTTACATTCACAAATCCACCTAAAATGCAGTCCAGGATCTGAATCAAATAATTAAGTAAATAAGAACCAAAATTTGATGGCTTATAAAAATTCACAATCATTTCATAGTTCCAAGGACCTTTAAAGACTACGACAGTGATGATCATTTTTATGACAGGTCCTAAAACGTATCCAGTTGTTCCAATCAGACATGACACAAACATGCATTTAAATACAATTCGATCAAGTCTGTTTGCTTTGTTAATGACTTCCACATGATCTTTTGATGTGCCTGTAAGATGAAATGTGATGCTAAGCAAGGATGCAACTACAACTCACAAGTTGATAGTTAAGTGACGCTACTCACAATTCTTATTTATGTCTTGAACTTCATTAATAAAATTGAAAATTTCCTTCGAATAAACTATCAAAAATAAATATTTCGTCAATGCCAAAGTGTTAGTCACGGATGCAGTCACTGACTCATAGACTTTAATCATATTCCCATAATTTCTTACAATAAATATCCAAAACGTTACGATGCAATAAATCATCATCAAAATTACTCCAAAATGAACTATTTTCAATACTTTTCGCGCTTTTTGGGATTGAACTTTAAAAAATCCACAAAAGTTTGTCAATTTAAGTTGGAATTTAAGTTCTTGATTCATTGTAGATTTGCAACTTACTTGATAGATTCAACTTATAACTCTGAAAATGCTTTGATTTGATTTTTATTTCTGATTTTTATTTCATGAATAAATTAAATAAATATTGAAATTACATACAACAGCCAATAATTTAAAAAAATACTGTAGATTGTGGTATGCTGGGTGGGGAGGGGGGGGGGGGGGAGGTGCTGTAGGTGTAGGATATGGAACGTATTAAAGGAACGTCAGTAGAATACATCTTTGGATTGCAACATATTGAATCTTTGACACAAGATTGCTACTAAATAGAAATCAAGCACCAAGTTGGCTGGCGTGTCTTTGGAATGTTGCCTCGAATCCAACACTTTTCCAAAGTTACGCTGGATTTCTATTCGAATAACCGACTTGTGCTATTCGGGTTGATCCAAATTGTAATTGAAAACTCGCGAAGCTAAACACAGATCCTTGACTATTCAGCAAAAGGTCTAATGTCCATCAATGTCGGGACATGTTCCGATTTCAGCACTGAAAAAGCGGGACGTACCAAATTTTCAAGCATTTTCTAGCACAAAAAAGTTTAAAAAAGCAAAGCACAAAGGTTTCTGAGCGACATTGTTCAAAAAAATCAGAACCGCCTCGCTCAAAAGTGCACACTTAAACAGCCCAACAATAAGTGACATCAAAAAATTACAAAAATGATTTCAGCACAGCAATCAATGACATTGTTCGTCCAATCATCAAAGTAAATGTTGGCAATGATGCGTGATAAAATACAGACTCAATCTTCACCTCATGCTTTTTCCTCAACATAACAATCATTCTGTCAGCTTCATAACAATCTCTGCATACATTAACAGCAGAGTCCATAACTTTTTGTCCACCATATGAATAAATCAGCAAGTCAATGATTCCAGCAATTGCATGAAATAAATGAGGAATTGGCTTCGATGCGTCATCATTTAAAATTATTGGAAATGCACTATGGGGCAAAATGAAAAAAAAAGGGACTTTCACTTTGAAAAATGGACTTTTCCGATTTACACTTTTTGGGTGATTTTTTCTTGTAGAGGACATAAAAGTAGATAGAAATGCCAAATTTCAGGTCATTTGGTGCTGATTTCGCGATTCTAGAGCTGTTTGAAGTTGAAAACTAGTGAAAATTCTGGTTTTTTCATACCATGTTTGAACCGGGAAATATCTTAACTGGTTTAAGATATTGCAAAACGGTTTTCAGTTCCTATTAGTAGTATATAAGAGCTTTATTTTGACATATAACAAAGTTTAGGTTCTGAATGTTTTCGTGCCATTATGGTAGAACATATGTGAAAATTTCAGGAAAATTATCTTCAAACAAGCCGCAACTATCATAAATGAAGAGTTTCCAGGCAAGTAAAAACGCAGTTTTGTAGCCCCATATATCTAGTTTTCAAAACTGTATAAACTTTGAAAAAGTAAGCTAACGTAATTGAGTTATGTTGATTTTAGTAGGTCGTTGAGTATTTGGCCAAAAACTAATAATTCTTTTGAAAATACGAAAACATAGTTTTAAAAATAGTTTTTTGGTGTTTTCTTATGAAAAATAACAATTTAAATGATTTTGTGAAGAAAATTTTTCAAAAACTTCAAAATCTTTCGAGATATAGGGGGTATGTGCTCTCCATCGATTTGGCCATTTGTCACCCTACTTAAACCACTATAACTTTTTTTTGAAAAAATATTTTTTAATTCTGTTTTCGGATTATTGTAGCCTAATGTAATACCTATCCAACGATATATAATACTTGCTAGTTAACTTAGTCCTGGTTATTTATAGGGCTGTTGATTGTGACATACGCAGTTTTTGAAAAATTCCCAAAAATTGCATTTTCAAAAATACCACTTTTAAGCAATCTCGAGTATTTTTTTAGAACTTTTTTATGTTTATTTATGACATTTATGAGATTATAAAGCCAAAAAATTAAATTTAGAAACTTTTTACTTCCCTAGTTAACAACTTTGTAAAGTACCCTTGGTAGTCACTATCAGGTGTGAAAATCTCAGTTTTGAAACTATTTTATATATATACTCGTGAAATTCTCTCTACACATCATATCAGTTTTGAACTTCATTGAACAAGTCACTTTCAAAAATGAACCAAAATTCAACACTTACGAAGAAAACACTCTGTGAAATTCTTCGCGACAAAACGTTAAATCTTGCAACACAGCACACGTACTGTTTGGCAGTAATAGAAGAAATTCATGGGAGAGAATTAGCGGAATCACAGAAACCAAGTTTAATTAATAAATTAAACAAGCTGAAGTCAAAGTCAAAAATGTTTTGTAATCAGTCAAATTGGAATAATGCATTAAGAGATCATGCAGATTTCTATGAAGAGGAATTTGAAGTTGACTCACGATACTTCAGCGAATCTAGTGGAGGGATTCTTTTTGAGGAAGAATCTATATATGAAGCAGAAAATGTTACTGACACAGATGAAGATATGGATGAGATTGAATACATCGTCCATGACATAGAGCCTTCATCCATCAAGGGCATCAAGAGGAAATCATTTGAACAACTAACAAGCGATAAGCATCGACGTAGAAGAGTGGACGAATTAGATATCAGTTTAAAAGAAGCAAAAGGATCATTGTTATCAGTTCTTCACTTGGCACTTCGCCTTTCTAAAGAAGAAGGAAAAGTAGAAGGAGCTAAAATGTTAAAAGAATTTATTAAGGCGTGCCAAAAAGGAGAGGATCTTCCAGAAAAAACTACATCAAAACCTAAACAACTAGATATACATGTAGCTCTAGGTGTAAAAGCCTTTAACAATTTATCTCGAAATCAGTACAACAATATTCGACAAGTCCTGAAACTGGAATGCGAAAACGTTTTACCGACAGCTAAAAAATTGTTGAGGTTAGAGAAACAATGCTATCCTGATGACATAACGGTCACCGATACAAGAGCCGTTATTCCACTAAAAAATTTGACACAACTCACCACAAAAAGAGTTATTGAAGCACACAATTCAGAAATATACGACAAAATCAAAATATTACCTTCAGAATCAACTCCAAAAGTTATTCATGCAGAAATGATCGTCACATGGGGGATGGACGGAACAACAGGACAGTCACAGTATAACCAAGGAAAAACAAATTCAAGAAATCAAGAACGAGATAGAACACAACCGAATCAAACGACTAATAATGAAATTATAGAAGACAAATCACTATTGACAGTTAGTATGAGTGTTCAGCAACTACGACATGAAGACGAAAACGGAAATTATATCTGCTTATGGGACAACGAAAACAGTCAATCTGTATACTCAGTACGACCAATACAACTTGAACATGCCAAAGAAACCAGAGTAAATGTTAGAAGGATATATGAAGATATAAAAAATCAAATATCAAAACTTGAACCACAGAGATTCATATGTGAAGACATGCTTTTGGAAATTACGTACAAATTCTACCCCACAATGTTAGATGGAAAAGTTTACACAGACCTTACAGAAACATCAGGATATTGCAGATGTCAGCTTTGTAGATCTGGACCAAACGAGATGAGTGACATAAATAATCTTGATAATGGAAGATTCGAAAAAACACACAGAAAATTTGTTAAAGAACACTTGTATTTCAACACTCAGCCACTTCATACATCAATGAACGTACTCACGACTCTATATGATTTGTCATATAAACAATATGTTCAAAAACACTGGCTGGAGATAACTGAAGAGGAACAGATTGTTTTAGATGTTGAAAAGGCTAGAATAAAGCAAGCAATGTGGGATGCATTTAATGTTCGTGTACTCGAACCAAGACAAGGGGGAGCTGGATCATCAGATACAGGAAACGTTGCAAGAAAAGTTCTTGAAAATCCAGAGCTTCTAGCTAAAACTCTATATCTTAATGAAGAAATAATTAAACGTATATGCTATGTGCTAAACCAAATTCGAAGTTTAGAACCAGTTGATGATCTAGATGAATTTGATAGGTACTGTAAAGAAACATACAGAATGTTTTTGACAACATATAGTTGGTTCAAAATACCAGTAACACTTCACAGAGCACTTGCTCATGCAAAACACTACATGGAAGCCTTACCATTACCTCTAGGAAGAATGAGTGAAGAAGCCGGGGAGTCACAAAACAAATATCTCAGACAAGATAGAGAACTACGTGCCAGAAAAACTTCAAGAATACACAGTTTTACGGATGTTATACATAGAAGACTCTACAGTTCTGATCCAGTAATAATAAAAAAATATATGGATGTAATAAATAAAAGGTTAATGAGAAAAAATGTCCAAGAAGAAGGTGAAACACCTGAGCAACAAACAGAAAATGAGGAAGAAATTGAATTGATTGAGCCAGAAGGAGAAGGTTATGACTTTTCCCAAGCAGAAAACTATGATTATTCCGAAGGACAAGACCATGAATATTCTGAAGAAGCAAACAACGAATGAATAAATAAATTTCATTAAATATGATAAAAAAATGTAAATTAAATTTCTTGACAAATAAACAAAATTTCATTAAACTAAAAATTAAACTTTATTAATTTTACCTATTATAGTTGCGTATCAGAGTATTTTTTTTATTACTCTAATGATAATAGCTTTTTTCAGACTTAACATTTCTTAAAAAAGTCCAAAAAATACTCGAGATTGCTTAAAAGTGGTATTTTTGAAAATGCAATTTTTGGGAATATTTCAAAAACTGCGTATGTCACAATCAACAGCCCTATAAATAACCAGGACTAAGTTAACTAGCAAGTATTATATATCGTTGGATAGGTATTACATTAGGCTACAATAATCCGAAAACAGAATTAAAAAATATTTTTTCAAAAAAAAGTTATAGTGGTTTAAGTAGGGTGACAAATGGCCAAATCGATGGAGAGCACATACCCCCTATATCTCGAAAGATTTTGAAGTTTTTGAAAAATTTTCTTCACAAAATCATTTAAATTGTTATTTTTCATAAGAAAACACCAAAAAACTATTTTTAAAACTATGTTTTCGTATTTTTAAAAGAATTATTAGTTTTTGGCCAAATACTCAACGACCTACTAAAATCAACATAACTCAATTACGTTAGCTTACTTTTTCAAAGTTTATACAGTTTTGAAAACTAGATATATGGGGCTACAAAACTGCGTTTTTACTTGCCTGGAAACTCTTCATTTATGATAGTTGCGGCTTGTTTGAAGATAATTTTCCTGAAATTTTCACATATGTTCTACCATAATGGCACGAAAACATTCAGAACCTAAACTTTGTTATATGTCAAAATAAAGCTCTTATATACTACTAATAGGAACTGAAAACCGTTTTGCAATATCTTAAACCAGTTAAGATATTTCCCGGTTCAAACATGGTATGAAAAAACCAGAATTTTCACTAGTTTTCAACTTCAAACAGCTCTAGAATCGCGAAATCAGCACCAAATGACCTGAAATTTGGCATTTCTATCTACTTTTATGTCCTCTACAAGAAAAAATCACCCAAAAAGTGTAAATCGGAAAAGTCCATTTTTCAAAGTGAAAGTCCCTTTTTTTTTCATTTTGCCCCATATTTAAATGTCAAGACACAAAATAGAACTGACATTGTCAAAAATTCTTGAAAGACGATTATCTTGAAAAGTTTATTTAACTTTGTTGCCATATCAAGGATATTTTGATGATATTCCACAAACTGGCCAAGCTTTATGTCATTTATTATTATCCTGAGAATTTTCAAATGAGCACAGATGTTCATGCATAGGCCGAAAAATATTGTGTCGACGACAATCTATAAATAAGAATTTTTTTAAGGGCTGTTCACTTATGACGTCCATAAAAGGGGGGGGGGGGAGGGGGGGGAGGTGTCAACTAGAAAAAAAACAATAGAAATTCTTGGAAATCCATTGTTCCAATTTCAGACGTCATAAGTGATTTACCCCTTAGGGTTTTTTGTAATTTCAAAGCAGTGCTGTCTATCCTGTGTTCCACGGCACACTTTTTAAACAATTGTTTGTGTACCGCACACTGAATGCAGTTTGCGTCGAGGTTTACCATCAAAGTGTACCGCGGATTTAAAAGGTTGAGCAACACTGGTATAAAAGACTAGTGAAGCAGACCTCACGAACAGACAATATCGATAGTGGGCCATTCACTTATGATGTCCCTGACTTATGAGGAAGGGGAAGGGGTCTAGAATTTTATAACAGTTCAAACAAAGAAAAAATTGTTTCATTTAAATTTTGTGACCGCGAAAAAAAGTTTGACGGACGTCATAAATGAATAGCCCCTAAATATTGATCATCTTACATTACAAGCTGCTCCAAAAACGCTATCCAAAGTCTGAATAAAGTAGCACATGACATATGAAATCATATTTGTTGGCTCATAGTATCTAACAATCAGTTCGTACTGCCATTCAGTTCCAAAGACCAAAAAGTTAAAAATGTTCTTGACGAGAGGTCCAAAAATGTATCCAGACACTCCAATTAAGCATGAGATTGAAATGGAAAGGAAAACAAAACGATCAATTTTGTTCGCTTTCTTGATGACTTCCTGGTGGATTTGGGATGTGCCTGAAAAGTTTTAATTGACATTTTGGTAGACTAAACTTAATTTGTAGACTCACATGACTTGTTAAGTTCCTTAATGTCAGCAATAAACCCGAAAATCTCCTTCGAGTAAAATAATAAAAATAAATATTTGCCTAAAGCCAAAGTGTTGGTCACCGATGCTGTTATTGACTCATACTTTTTAATCATGTCCATAAGGTTTTTCGGAATCAATGCTAGAAAGCTAACAATGCAGAAGCTCATCACAAAAGCAATGCCAAAATTGACACCTTTTAATTTTTTTTCTAAAATCTTCGGTGGATTCTCGTAAATTCCACAAAACTTTGCCAATTTGACTTGAAATGCAAATTCTTGATTCATTTTTTACTGATTGGACAGGCTCAACTAGCTTCTTAAAATGAAAAATGAGGAATAATGTGAAACTTTTCTAGGCTGATAAATAATTCAAAGGTTGAATATTTTTAAATTTTTTATTCATAATTCTCAAAACTTATTTTTTTATGTCTAATTACTTCGCACTCGACTTGGCTGCAGCCAAATGCTTCATTAACAATTCAAATCTGCGATTTAATTTGACGCCTTTTAAGAATCCTTCAGCATCCTTAGCCTTCTCTTGTTGCTGTTGAATCGGCGATGTTTTCTTTCCTCCTACTAATCTCTTGACTCTTGCTTCAACTGTCTGTTGCTTCTTTGTGTCCAATTTGCTTGCACTTTCTGTGAAATTCAACAATCTTGGACGGATTTTTGACTTGTGTTGTCTTATTGGAGTTTCTTTTGGTAAGCTGCATCCAGTTATAGAAGCTTTTAATTTCTTCTGTTCTTCCTTGAAAGATTTCTTCATTTTTTCATCGATTGTTGAAATTTCAACAATTTCTGGACTTATAAAAAAAACTTTTTTCTTGCTGTCGGTATTTTTGGACTTTCTTCCTTGAGAATTCTTGAGGATGCTTTGTTCCATTGGATTTTTGAAGACTTTGAGGTATTTGGATGTAATATCAAGAATTGGGTATGGTGTGCTTGTGATTATTGGTTCTTGGCTGTCGAACATTGTTGTATTTTCAAGGATTGTAGCTTCATTGTTGACTGCTGATGTATATGTTGATGAAAATGGGAGGCTTTCGTCAATGACTCCATCGAAAAGAATTCTGGTTGTTCTTCTGGATTTTGGCATTGTTACTACTGCGAATTCCATGTTGATTGAGGTTATGTTGCCAAATTTGAGGTTATGTTACCGAAATTTGGTATTATGTTACCAAATTTTTAGGTTATCTTGCCTAATTTTTAGGTTATCTTGCCTAATTTGAGGTTTTGTTTCCAAATTTTTAGGTTATGTTGCTAAAGTTTGAGGTTGTGTTGCCAAATTTTGAGGTTATGTTGCCTAATGTTGAGGTTATGTTGCCAAATGTTGAGGTTATGTTGCCAAATGTTGAGGTTAGAGTTCTTTATTTTGAATTTTGGAATTTTTGCTTAAAACTTTGAGGTTATGTTGTTGATTTGCAGGTTGTGCTGTGTATCTTGAAACTTAATTTCGATATGATTCAACATTGTGCAAATTATGAGATTATATACTCAAATTAGGTACCAAAAATCACAAGTTTGATTGAGAATCAATTTAGGTTTGAGATTCAAAACAAATTTAAGGTTTGGTATTTGATAAAAATTAATCTCAATCGAAATGTGACAAAAAGAAATTCCAACCAAAAATGATCCATTTTACTTCCAAGACTACCTCACGTACCGAAATGTAAATATTTTGACTCGTCTGCTCACAATTTTGTCAATGAATGAGTTCACATTTTGCTGACTGCATGCATAGACCACCTTCAATGTCAATGGCATTTATATGAAAATAAATTGTGAACTATAAAATGACACAAATTTAAATTATTTTCTTCATTTGTACATCAGCAGTTTTTGGACTAAGAAGAAGAAATAAAAAAATAGTGGAAAAAAATTCAAAAATAACCTCAAAATTTTCTAGAATGTCAAAGCTATCGCTCCTGCTCGCTGCAGCAACTCTAGTCACAATCACATCAGCCTACCAGTTTCCACCACTCCCACAACTTCCAACAAGCCTCTTAACACCAGAAGCTCGTCAACTTCTCTCAACACCAGACATCAAATGGAGCGGCGCTGAATTCTCATGGCCATGTGGAACCACCAAAGCTCTACTCAAAAACTCTGGCAAATTCATCCCTAAAAACATCATCGCTACTCGTGCTCAGATTTCACGTGATAATGTCTTCTTTGCCATGCCTCGATACCGCAAAGGAGTTCCAGCCACACTTGTAAAGACAAAACTAAGACGCGGTGCTTGTTCAGTGTCATTTGAGCCATTCCCGTGCTGGTCGATGCAAGAAGAAGGAAAATGCTCAGCTTTACAGTCTGTTGTTGACATTGTGCTTGATGGAAGTGACATTTTATGGGCTTTGGACACTGGAGTTGTTGGTACACTTGAGGATGATCCAGTTCAATATTGTCCACCAAAGATTCTTGCATTCAACGTCAAAAATGGCAAATTAGCCAAGACGATCACATTTGATGGACTTATCAACAAAAATTCAAGGTTGCAATACTTAGCTGTTGACTATGGACGCGATGGACGTCCATTTGTTTATGTTTCTGATGCAGCTGCACGTGCTATAATTGTTTATGATGTTCAAGCTAGTCGTGGTTATCGAGTGATGTTGCCAAAAGCTGTCAGTGAAGGTTGTGGCAAGAAAGACGTTTTGTACTTGGCAATGACAAGAAAATCTTGCGGAACTTCCACTTTGTTCTTTACTTATTTGTGCTCCAAGAAGTTGTTCTCGATTCAGACTGATTATTTGAGAGATGGAAGGACAAATGGAAAGATTGAAGGTAAGGGTCGTGATTTGGACTATTAAGAGGGGAAGGTTGCACCTCAGAGGATTGACTTGATAATAACCAAAATTTACAATTTTTAAACATTTTAGATGCTGGAACCAAATTAGAGAAAATGGTCATTATTGGAACTGACAATGGTTGTGCTATATTCTTTAGACATGAAGGTAAGTTCAATTGAGTCAAGTCAGTAGTTAGGAACTGCCAATTAATTCCTCATTTTTTTCAGGTCACCCAGAAGTCTACCGATGGGACACAAACACAGCATTCCAGCAAGTCAACTTCAAGCCAGTCTACAGAAGTGATTCGTGTCAATTAGCAACGCATGCAGTAGCTGATTATAGACATTCAAGAATGCGAGTTTTGGAAAGTAATTTCCCAGATTATATTCAAGGAAAAGTTGGATGTGGGGCTGTGCAGCAGTTGACTGTTATGGAAGGATGCTTTTGAAGTGTTTTGTGGATGTTTTTGTAAATTTGAGTTTTTAAAATAAATAAAAAAAGTTTTAAATTAATTTTTGTTATATTTTTGTATTTTTATGTTCTACAATTTTATTAATTTTATTCATCAAGTTAATGAAAATGTTGAAAATGTTGAAAATGTTGAAAATGTTGAAAATGTTGAAAATGTTGAAAATGTTGAAAATGTTGAAAATGTTGAAAATGTTGAAAATGTTGAAAATGTTGAAAATGTTGAAAATGTTGAAAATGTTGAAAATGTTGAAAATGTTGAAAATGTTGAAAATGTTGAAAATGTTGAAAATGTTGAAAATGTTGAAAATGTTGAAAATGTTGAAAATGTTGAAAATGTTGAAAATGTTGAAAACGTTGAAAACGTTGAAAATGTTGAAAATGTTGAAAATGTTTAAAATGTTTAAAATGTTGAAAATGTTGAAAATGTTGAAAATGTTGAAAATGTTGAAAATGTTGAAAAAGTTGAAAAAGTTGAAAAAGTTGAAAAAGTTGAAAAAGTTAAAAAAGTTGAAAATGTTGAAAATGTTGAAAATGTTGAAAATGTTGAAAATGTTGAAAATGTTGAAATTGTTGAAAATGTTGAAAATGTAGAAAATGTTGAAAATGTTGAAAATGTTGAAAAAGTTGAAAAAGTTGAAAAAGTTGAAAAAGTTGAAAAAGTTGAAAAAGTTGAAAAAGTTGAAAAAGTTGAAACAGTTGAAAAAGTTGAAAAAGTTAAAAAAGTTGAAAATGTTGAAAATGTTGAAAAAGTTGAAAAAGTTGAAAAAGTTGAAAAAGTTGAAAAAGTTGAAAAAGTTGAAAAAGTTGAAAAAGTTGAAAAAGTTAAAAAAGTTGAAAATGTTGAAAATGTTGAAAATGTTGAAAATGTTGAAAATGTTGAAAATGTTGAAAATGTTGAAAATGTTGAAAAAGTTGAAAATGTTGAAATTGTTGAAAATGTTGAAAATGTAGAAAATGTTGAAAATGTTGAAAATGTTGAAATTGTTGAAAATGTTGAAAATGTAGAAAATGTTGAAAATGTTGAAAATGTTGAAAAAGTTGAAAAAGTTGAAAAAGTTGAAAAAGTTAAAAAAGTTGAAAAAGTTGAAAAAGTTGAAAAAGTTGAAATTGTTGAAAATGTTGAAAATGTAGAAAATGTTGAAAATGTTGAAAAAGTTGAAAAAGTTGAAAAAGTTAAAAAAGTTGAAAATGTTGAAAATGTTGAAAATGTTGAAAATGTTGAAAATGTTAAAAATGTTGAAAATGTTGAAAATGTTGAAAATGTTGAAAATGTTGAAATTGTTGAAAATGTTGAAAATGTAGAAAATGTTGAAAATGTTGAAAATGTTGAAAATGTAGAAAATGTTGAAAATGTTGAAAATGTTGAAAAAGTTGAAAAAGTTGAAAAAGTTGAAAAAGTTGAAAAAGTTAAAAAAGTTGAAAAAGTTGAAAAAGTTGAAAAAGTTGAAAATGTTGAAAATGTTGAAAAAGTTGAAAAAGTTGAAAAAGTTGAAAAAGTTGAAAAAGTTGAAAAAGTTAAAAAAGTTGAAAATGTTGAAAATGTTGAAAATGTTGAAAATGTTGAAAATGTTGAAAATGTTGAAAATGTTGAAAATGTTGAAAATGTTGAAAATGTTGAAAATGTTGAAAATGTTGAAAATGTTGAAAATGTTGAAAAAGTTGAAAAAGTTGAAAAAGTTGAAAAAGTTGAAAATGTTGAAAAAGTTGAAAAAGTTGAAAAAGTTGAAAAAGTTGAAAAAGTTAAAAAAGTTGAAAATGTTAAAAAAGTTGAAAATGTTGAAAATGTTGAAAATGTTGAAAATGTTGAAAATGTTGAAAATGTTGAAAATGTTGAAAATGTTGAAAATGTTGAAATTGTAGAAAATGTTGAAAATGTTGAAAATGTTGAAAAAGTTGAAAAAGTTGAAAAAGTTGAAAAAGTTGAAAAAGTTAAAAAAGTTGAAAAAGTTGAAAAAGTTGAAAAAGTTGAAAAAGTTGAAAAAGTTGAAAATGTTGAAAATGTTGAAAAAGTTGAAAAAGTTGAAAAAGTTGAAAAAGTTGAAAAAGTTGAAAAAGTTGAAAAAGTTAAAAAAGTTGAAAAAGTTGAAAAAGTTGAAAAAGTTAAAAAAGTTGAAAATGTTGAAAATGTTGAAAAAGTTGAAAAAGTTGAAAAAGTTGAAAAAGTTGAAAAAGTTGAAAAAGTTAAAAAAGTTGAAAATGTTGAAAATGTTGAAAATGTTGAAAATGTTGAAAATGTTGAAATTGTTGAAAATGTTGAAAATGTTGAAAATGTTGAAAATGTTGAAAATGTTGAAAATGTTGAAAATGTTGAAAATGTTGAAAATGTTGAAAAAGTTGAAAAAGTTGAAAAAGTTGAAAAAGTTGAAAAAGTTGAAAAAGTTGAAAAAGTTGAAAAAGTTGAAAAAGTTGAAAAAGTTGAAAAAGTTAAAAAAGTTGAAAATGTTGAAAATGTTGAAAATGTTGAAAATGTTGAAAAAGTTGAAAATGTTGAAAATGTTGAAAATGTTGAAAAAGTTGAAAAAGTTGAAAAAGTTGAAAAAGTTGAAAAAGTTGAAAAAGTTAAAAAAGTTGAAAATGTTGAAAATGTTGAAAATGTTGAAAAAATTGAAAAAGTTAAAAAAGTTGAAAATGTTGAAAATGTTGAAAATGTTGAAAATGTTGAAAATGTTGAAAATGTTGAAAATGTTGAAAATGTTGAAAATGTTGAAAATGTTGAAAATGTTGAAAATGTTGAAAATGTTGAAAATGTTGAAAATGTTGAAAATGTTGAAAATGTTGAAAAAGTTAAAAAAGTTGAAAATGTTGAAAATGTTGAAAATGTTGAAAATGTTGAAAATGTTGAAAATGTTGAAAATGTTGAAAATGTTGAAAATGTTGAAAATGTTGAAAATGTTGAAAACGTTGAGATAAAATTGAAAATGTTGAAAATGATAAAAATGTTGAAAATGTTGAAAATGTTGAAAATTGTTGAAAAAGTTAAAAAAATTGAAAAATCTTATTTTAAACATCCAATAAGCCAAAAAAAGTCTTAAGACAATAACATTTGTCACTCATAACCTCAAAAATATTCATTCCAGTCGGTTCAATTTTCCTCAAAATAAATTCCTTCAACTTTTCTTTTTCATCATCAAATAAATTTTTGATCCAATTTGTGAATTTTTCATGATTTCGATCTTCATTCTGGTCAATAAAATAAGGCAGAAAATTGTTTGATTTTAATAAAATTTCCCTCAATTTTGATTTTTCAAAATATTTCTCATAAATTTCAATTGATTTCATAGATCCACATGGAACTAGCTGTTGCGGATCATTAACTAATCCATCCTCAGTGTCCCATTTCAAGCCATTTGAAAAAATCAATAAAATATGAAAAATGTTAAATTTTGGGTACTGATAGCAATTTTGACCCCCTTCAAAACAGACCCCATCGACCTCACGCAGTAAAATTAGCTTTTGTTGCTTTTCAGTCGTGTGAGTAACAAAAAATGTCCAGAATTTACCGAATATTCTCGAATCTTTACGAGCTGCAGCCGAATGCAAAATATTTTTGTGTAAAAAAATGTTAAAAATTTCAAAATCTGTCAAAATTTCTTCAGATTTTTGAAATAAAATTGAAATTAAATTTGAAAAATCATTTAAAGCTGAAATTTTACAAAATAAATTAGAAATCAGCCGTTTTAAGTCTGAATTGTCTAAAAATTTGTCAGCAACTTCCCAAAATTGTTCATCTTTGATGATTTCAAGCACATCAGAAGTGACTGGACTAGAAGTTGACAGGAACAGCTCTTGAACTTCAGATTTGGTTAAATTTTGAGCAATTTCGTCTAAAGCTTGAATGGTGTCTTTAATCTGAAGGATGTCAGCATCTAGGTTGTATCTATCGCTGGTGACTACTCGTCCATGATGATTCCAGCAATACAACCTGAACAACTCAACCCCCTTTTGGTCACGTCCGCTCTTAAAGCTCTCAAATTCATAAAAATACAAATATTTTTCACCCAATTTCTTCAAAGCTTCCCAGCCATTTGCAGCAGTATATAAAGTCACATTATCTTCAGCATGAATCAAATCAACCAGCAATTGATAGTCTTTTCTGAACAGCTTGAACAAAAACTCACCAACTTCTTCACTTTTATCATTTTGTGGAATCAAAAGCTCAAAAAACATAAACTTGAATTTTTGCCGCAAAACTTTCGACAAATTTGGATGAAAATTTCTAGTTTTTCGTGAGTATTTTGAGTTCAGGAAGGCATGCATGAATTTTACTATCATCACTTGCTTGGTTCCATACATTTTAATGATATCAATGAACAGCTGAATGATCAACACAGCATCGCTAGGCTCAACATAAAATCCACGGTAAATATTGTCGACCAAAAATTGAGCAACAAAAAATTCTTCAAAACTTTGATGAGAAAATTTGAAATTGTCAGTTCCGTTGATGTACAAAAGCTCCATCCTAGCAACTTCCTCACTTGTCAGTTCCTCTGGAAACCATTGAGTCATGATATTCAATTTTTTGACCATTAAGCTTGTTCTGAATGGGAAAGTTGATGCTTGTGCCTTTAATGCATACATTTGGTACATCTGAAGTGTCTCAAAATGTTCATTGTCTGTATGATGACTGTAACTGAATCCACTGCTGTCCTTCCATGACTTAATCCTGTTGTGGACATACTCTTCGTATATATCCCAAATATTTTCAGATTTGATTGTGTCAGTTCCGTTTGTAATTGAGTCTGCAATCATTTTGAGCATTAATGGTGTCTTGAAGTTGCTGCTGGAGTTCCATGTCAAGTTGTCGACTATTTTGTTGAATTTATCGATGTAACTTGGTGTCTCAACTTTTGCAGATGTGAAGAAACTTGTCAAAAATTCAGTTTGCTTGTCATCATCGAATGGAACTAAAGAATGAGAAGGAACTCCAAATTTCGAACTTAGTAAGTCATTGTAAAGAGGTCTAGTGGATATATACTGAATATTATTAGTGTTTCTGTAGATTGTGGTCAGCAAATGAATTATAAAGTCACTGTAAGCAGGTGAAACTTCATCAAATCCATTCCACAGCAAGACGACCTCGCCAGAGCTGAATAGTTCCTCAAACATTTTCTGTTCAATTTTGTTCCTGCATTGTAGGTTCAGAATGGCATTAAGGAGGCTTAGTACATCCTCTTGATGTTCAACTTTGGTAAACAGCTGGATATAATCCTTCAAATCGATGTATGAGACCCAACGGTTGGGGAAAGCTTGCTTAATTCTGATTGTCAGTTCCTCAAATGTTGTTGATTTGCCGGTTCCAGCTTCAGATGATAAGATGAACATCCTTGAATGCTCAGTTATGTCCAGAATGTCGTCAAAACTATGAAATTTGTTTTTACAGTTTTGTTCCTCAAAATAGTAGATTTTGTCAGAGCTTTTAGCATTGTGCACATCAGCTGCTAGCTGTTCCTGACGCTCTTGGTTGCCATAATCACATCTGCTACTCCTGACACAGCCTTTATCTTCCATCCAAGTTGAGTCACACAAAAACTCCCTTTCAATGTAAAAACTCTTTTGATTCATTGGAATTGGATATAAATTCAGCTCAATTCCATCCAGCACATCACCAATCTGACAAGATGTTAAAGCCTCAAATGATTTTGGACATTTGATGTACAATTCTGAGAATAGCAAGCTTTCATTTTGGAAGTACAGTTTTGACTCTAAAACTTTGTCTTTTAAGGTTTCTGCTAAGTTCTCCCAGCTGTGCCTGACTTGATCATTCAAATAACTTAAATAAGGATCAGATAAGTTCAAGGTTAGACCATCCATAAGATACAGCAGATGATCTACAGTCAAATCTCGATAAACTTGTCGATTTTCTGGATATAAATCCTTAAATTGAACTTTTACATCTTTATAGATGACAACAGCACTTTGAACCTTTGCCATATCCTCAGTGGACAGCTCATAATACTTATAAAGCTCTTGATAGTCAACTGCAGCTCTTTTTCTGATTTCTGGAAGTGCTTGTTTTAATTCTGGCATTATTTTCTTATTGTAGAATTTTAAAAGCTCGCCAAAATTGTTCTTAAGTTCAATCAACTTTTCTGGATCCTTCTGATACAAAGCCAGCACATGGATTAGACAGCCAATCAGCTCTGCATCCTGGTTACAGCTGTCAAAGGCATTCCGAATGAGGTGTTGACTATTTTTGGAAGCTTCGCTTGTTTTAGACATTTCTGCAAATTCTTCCATCGTTTTTTGGTCACCAACTGAATATGGCTTGCCTTTATTTTTGTAGACCAGATCAAGTGCTATGTGGCATAGCTCATGAGCTAAGATTCCATATGCTTCAAGTTTCGTAGCTTCTGTCAACATCTGCTTAGCTCCAATATAAATTCTACCTGTTATTTCACTTAGTCTACAGCTGTTGGAACTTCCAGCATCTTTGTTAAAGTCAAAGTTGATCTTTACGTGCCTGGACTCAGCAATGACTTCGAGAAGTGGTTTGATGAATATATTAAAGCTGAGAATTTTGTAAGCCTTTCTGATGAGCTTCAATTTATATTCACAATCTTCAGTGTCATTAAACAGAGCAGTTTTGGACATGAGGATGCTTATGTGCTGTTCCTGACTCTTATGGGCATATTTGATGTATATTTTCCTGACCATGTCCTGCTCGAAGACAACATTATTGAAGATTTGAAGAGGTGACTCGTGCGGTGCAAAACGGATGCCTTTACTCCACAGGAACTCATAAGGCTTCCAAGTTTTGCATTGTGTGGCAACATTAAGTGCTGATTCGTTCTTTAAATTATAGCAGTGACTTGATACTGGCAATTGATGGAATATTTCAATGACTTTATTCATTTCGCCTGATTTTATAGCTTTATTGAAGTCATCGAGCTTCTGGAAGAACATAACTAGTTCCTCTGAGCAGGTTTCAGTGTCTTCTGTTAACTTTATTGGGATGTCCTGCCCATATAAAGCTAAGACTGCATCATAATGCCCATATTTGATTGCTGTTGTCTGTAGATGTGATCCTCGATCTTGGTCTACTAAGTACAGCTTCAGGCTCTCAAATTTGGTGATTAAATTGATATTCTCAGCTTGTTTAGCAATTGACAGCAAGTTTAAGCCACGATGGTCAGCAATTTGGTAGACATCGACTTGATTGATGTCAAGACTGAGTTGATAAGTTTTGTCAATTCCAATATGACGATTTTTTAAGGAATTAGTCAGCACATCTGCAATAAATTCATAAACTTCTTCATCATCTTCAGTGAGCAGCAACGAGTAAGGCTTGAGGATCATAAAATGATCAATTTCATTCGACTTCCAAGCAATTTGGAAATTTAAGAAACTTTTTGAGGTCAAAAACATGACAATTGACTTGCTGCTGCAGTTCTCGATGAATTCTGGATAATTTTGAGGCTCAAACCATTCAAAATCATCCTCGATGTCGATTTTGACTAGATAAACTAAGTCTGGATCTTCAGAATCTTCAAATTTGATGGCATTGATGGCTTCGTTGAGGCTTTTGCAGCTGCTAAGTTCGATCTTTTTCACAAACTTTTGAAGATTGACTTGAAAATCATCGGAAAAAGTTTGAAGAACTGACGAAAATTTTGTAATTAAGTCAAACATTTTTTAAGGAATTTTTAAGTACTTTAGAATCACTAGCTTTAGTTTAAACTGACATTGGCAGCTATGAAGCTAGTTAAGAAACTTTTTGTGGACAACAAATCAGAAAGTTTCAAAAAGGAACAGTTAAAGAGGGTTCTGGACTGAAAAAATAGTTTTGAAGATGCAAACAACAATTCATAATATGGAATGAGGAATGGGGGGGTGGAGGGGGGTAGGGGAGGGGGTAGGGAAGTGGAGGTGAGGGTGTTAAACTACACTTTATGACTTAAGGTTATGATTAAAAATAACGAAGCCTCCTCAAACTTAAATTTTTTCTCCTGGTAGACTTTCGATGAACATCAGTGGTGTCCAACCTTTTTTGTGAACGGCCAAGTAAGCCATGACCAACACCGCACTGATTCACAAACCAGTGATTTTCAACTAATGTGTCGCGGCACACTAATGTGAAAAATTCAGAAAATCTCACGAATCGATTGCTGCCTGCAAATTCGGTCATGTCTTATCATCAAAGAGTGTCTTGATACAAAAAAGGTTGAGCACACCTGATCTCCACCTCTGAGTCTGTCGAATAAACAGAATTTCATAATTCTTTCTCAGAGAATGATGTGAGTTTTTGAGATGACATGAATGAGCAGCATGAACAGTCACAGATAACAAAGAGCACAAAAAACGACTCTCATATCAGCACTTTTTGTGACGTGACTTTGGGGATTTTTTCTTCTCTCTTGATTATTTATTTAAAAATTGTAAATAAACCTTTCAGTTTTAATTTGTATTTTTGAGAATAAAGATGAAAATTTTAATAATTTTAATTATTTTTGTTGCACAAAGTTCAGCTTTTTTTAATTATTTATCACACTTTAAGTTCATTGGCAGCAGCTACAAAGACTTTAAATCACTTTATGTAGTCGGAAAGTTCAAAAAAATCAACAACACAACTTATTTTGATCCAGAGAAGCCAAGTGTGCTGATTATTCATGGATGGATGAATAATTATAGATTTAAAATGGCTAAAACTTTAGTTGATGCCTTTTTGACCAGACCTGAGTATAATTTAATATTTGCTGATTGGGGATCAACGGCTATTGATTTGGATTATAGAGATGCTGTTGAGGCTGTGCCTGGAGTAAGTCGGAGTTTTCTTTTAAATTCATTAATTATGCTTCATGTTTCATAGGTAGCCAAAGTGTTCCTACTACTCCTTAATAAGATGTCAGAAAGCTACGATTTGACCAAAATTCATGTTATTGGTCACAGTTTAGGTGCACAAGTTGCTGCTAGACTCGGTGAAAAGCTCAAGGCTATGAACATTACATTGTCAAGGATTACTGGACTAGATCCTGCTGGTAAGATGTGATTATTGCTGGTGTTGTTGTTTATGGAGTCTTTACAGGGGCGTAGCCAAGAATTTGAAGAGGGGGGGGGGGGGGACAAAATTTTTAAAGGGGAGGGGGGAGGGGCTGGTATTTTTGTGATTTTTTCATAAAATCCCTAGCAAAGTAAAGAACTTTCTGTTTACGTTGGGGGGATTTGTCTCAAAAATCCCACCCCCCCCTGGCTACGCGCTTGAGTCTTTATTGAGAACAGTTGCTTGGCAAACTCTAATCATAAGCTAGAGTGTCTATAATGCTAGCGCAACCCTTGAGCAGCAGCTACAGCCTATGACAAACCAAGCAACCCCACTTCCCAAGTCACTTAACATTATTTCCTCAATTCCAGGTCCCTTATTCACTAAAGAAGACCCAATCGACTCCAAAACCATGAAATTTTTTAAAAACCGTGTTTCACTTCACATCCTTAAAACATTATCCAAAGGAAATGCTGAGTAAGTTCAACTTAACATTCAACTTCATTGACTTTTAAACAATATTTCCAGATTTGTGGACATAATCCACTCAAATGCGGGACTTTCTGGTTCAAAAATTCAATCTGGTGACCTCGATTTCTGGCCTAATGGTGGATCATTTCAGCCATCATGTGCTGCATGCAACAAAACTAAAAGTAAGGCTTCATTTTCATATTTACTCTCTCAATTTATTAATTTTTTGTAGATTCAACAATGAACTCCTTTAAATGCCGCAAATGTAGCCATTCTGCTGCTTATAAGCTATTTGCTGAGTCTGTGAAAAGCAAGGACCCAATTTTTGTGGCTTTTAAGTGCCCAGAAAACTCAACAGAATTTTCAGAACAAAATTGTCAAGGACCTGAATCGACCATAATGGGATTTCAAGCTAGTAAAAATTCAACGTCTGGAAATTATTTTTTAAAGACTTTAGAGGAGGTTGGACATGATGTGGATGACGAGGAGTGATTGTAGTGTTTTTGGGATCAGAGTGGGGGTTAGAAGTTTGTTAAGGGAGAGAGGGGGAGGAGGAAAATAGGGGGGCAAGTCACACACTAACCTTCACTTACCTGAGTATTATTGTCATTAAAACTTATTTATTCTAGAGTTTTGAGGTTATGTACCTGAATTCTGTTTAAAAACTTACGATTTAACCTTCATGTTCATTCTGATTCAGAATCTGCTTTAACTCACATCTGAATAGGTTGAATCGTCATTAAAATTTTAATTTTGAGGTTAAGTAACTTAATCATGGTCAATTCAACATCGTCAAGTGTTCTAATAGATAAAATTGATGTCTGTCAAGCTTCATCAACGCAGGAAGCTTCAAAATCAACTTTTGAAGTCAATGTAGCAACCAAGTCATCGAAAAAATCACAAAAATCATCAAAAAGGACCAAAAGAACATCAAAAAGATCCAAAAAATCATCAAAAAAATTCACCAAACCATCCAAAATCTTCAAAAAACACAAAAAATCAAACAAAAAAGACTTCAAAATCATCAAGAAGCTTCAACAAAACCAACAATCACTCCAACTGGAGCTCAATAATTTGTTAAAGGAGCGACAAGTCCAGCACAAAAAGAACATGATAAAGATTGCAAATTTAAGAAGACAAGAAATCATTTTGACAGAACAAGTTGTGAATCATGAGCAACAATACCGAGACTATCAAAATTTAACCAGGCATATGAACTCGATTATTGACATGTTGTCGAGCAGAATTCAAAATTAAATAAATTGTTGGCTTAACTATTTTTAACGCATTTTTGAATCTTGTTTCGAAAAGGTAGCTTAATAATTCACTTTGTTCGTTCGTTCGGGCGGAGAAAAACTTTTTAACTGGACATCGTAGAGAGTTCTAGTTTGTTGTATTAGCTAAGGTCCATTGTTTTATTTTCGGGAATCGCATTTAAAAGTCTTGAAACAGTGTTTTTGTACTTTAATTAATGATTTTTATATTTCATATGAAAAACCACGTGATGAGAGCGTTTAGAAATTCGAATTTATTTCAACCATTAAAAATTTTTGAATCTCAAAAAACCGTTGAATTACAAAGCCTTTTTATATGAATTTTTTTTTGCAACAGACTGTTATTTATACTATAATTAACTGGACAACCTTTTTTGTGACACAGAACACTTTGTTGGTGAGTCATGAACAAAACCGCACACAACAAACGGTTCATGGGTTTTTCGAAGCACACTACTGTGCCGTGACACATGAGTTGACCATCACTGCTCAATGGAACTACGGTTTATTCTAGCAAGTTATGTTCAACCCGAAAGAACTATAAAGTATAGAATTAATAAATCCATAACAAAACCTTACTCATTAATCGCTCCTTATGCTTCAAATAATTCCCATCGCCATACTTCAATGCTTAAACACTTGAGTACTATATTTAAAGCAGCTATTTGAACAGTTGTTTAATACACTAAGCTACTGAGTACCATATTCAATTACGTCTTTTTAGTATAAAACTTTATTTCAGTGAAATAAGATGAAATTATTGATCATCCTTCTTTTATTTGTCATCAAGTCCTGCTTGGTGGAATCAACTGACTCTCATGAATCGTCACATGAATCGATACATTTTAAGTTAACTCGCACAAATTACTCAGATTATAAATCCTTAACTAAAGATTGTGCAATTCGTCCAATTCGTAAAATGGGATATTTTACTCGTGCTTTGCCGACTGCCTTGATTATTCATGGCTATGAAGCAGATTATAAAAGTGAAATGGCTAAAGAATTAGTGAAAGCTTTCGTGTCTAGACAGGATCACAATGTGATCTTTGCTGATTGGAGTGCTTATGCTTTTGATGACTATTCGGAAATAACTCATGAAATTGATCATGTAAGTGCTTTGTTCGACACTGTCCTCTAGGGTCTTATCTAGGATCTTACCTAATATATCATAAAGCAGTGGTGGACAACCTTTTTTAGAACACGGCACACTTGGCTGTTAAACCATGACCAAAACCGCATAGTAATTTTTTTCTACTGTGATATTAGAGTGCCGTGGCTCAAAGGTTACCCACCTCTGCCATAAAGTGTTCCATCATTGATTTCAACTCCTCTCCACAGATTGCCAGCGTTTTTGTTTACCTTTTGAACAAGATGATGGATGATGGATATGATTTAACGCAAGTCTACATCATTGGACATAGTCTTGGAGCTCATATTGCTGGACGAGTTGGAAATCTCCTTCAACATCAAAATATTACATTGCCTAGAATCACTGGACTCGATCCAGCTGGTAAAGGACTTTTAAAGTTGGTGTTTTAAATGTTTTAACAAAGTTTCTTTTAGGTCCACTTTTTGACTATCCTGCAATTAAGAAAAAGATGTTCAAAATCAGTTCCTCTGATCACACGCCTCTTTCAAAAGATGATGCAAAGTAAGACAACTTCTATGATTTTTAATCTAGAGCTTAACCGATTTTTGATCTTAGATTTGTAGACATTATTCACACAAATGCTGGACTTTACCGAGGATCGTTTATTTCGCACGGCCATCAAGATTTCTGGCCAAATTGTGGCGTTTTTCAACCTCATTGCGATGAATGCAAGATTTCTAAAAGTAAGTTTGAATTAATTTTGTTTGTCTAGCTTGGGGATTATTCGTTAATGACGTCCAACACTTTGGGTGGGGTCGGAGGTCTAAAAATCTTCAAATAATTGATTTTTAACCTTTTTTTCTTGGAAGTCTTTAAAGACTATAAAGATTGTTCCATGTGCAGTCATATCGCATCTTGGCGCTACTATGCTGAATCTGTGAGAAGCACGGTTCCAATTTTTGAGGCTGAAAGATGCCATACAAAGATATTGATGAGATTCTTCTGTAATGGCGATAAAACTTCAATGGGATTTCATGCAAACGAAAATGCCAAAAATGGAGATTATTATATTGAAACTAATGATTCTCCACCATACTCAAAATAGACGAGTTTGTCTAAGTTACGTGATTTTGTTGAATGTTTTGTAAAATACATGATTTGAGAATTTAAATAAAAAAAGACAAAATCTATATTTTATTCAGTTTTTTCGATTCAGTTGCGAATTGAAGATGTTTAAAATTTGGTTTTGAAATGAAATTTTACATAATTTATATAATTTTTTTGAAATTTTGCTCAGCAGACTTGCTAGACAGTTCAAAACTACTGTTCATTGGTCAAAACTATAACGACGTGAAAAACTTGACTATAAATTTAAACTTTAATAGAATTTTTAACACAAACTACTTCAATCCAAGCAAATTGAGTGTTTTGATCATTCATGGATTTGAAGGAAGCTACGAGACACGAATTGGAAAGTCACTCGTTGATTCTTTTTTGACAAGACCTGAATATAATGTTATATTTGCTGACTGGAGTGAGAGAGCTAATGGGGGATATTTGGATGTTGTTTATGTTATGTCTGAAGTAAGTTGGTTCGAGTTTGTCTCTGTTTGGTTCATACTGTTGCCTTTTAATCATTCCTATCCCTCCCTATCCCTCCCTATCCCTCCCTATCCCTCCCTATTCCTCTCTATCCCTCCCTATCCCTCCCTATTCCTCTCTATCCCTCCCTATTCCTCCCTATTCCTCCCTATCCCTCCCTATCCCTCCCTATCCCTCCCTATCCCTCCCTATCCCTCCCTATCCCTCCCTATTCCTCTCTATCCCTCCCTATCCCTCCCTATCCCTCCCTATTCCTCTCTATCCCTCCCTATTCCTCCCTATTCCTCCCTATCCCTCCCTATCCCTCCCTATCCCTCCCTATCCCTCCCTATCCCTCCCTATCCCTCCCTATCCCTCCCTATCCCTCCCTATCCCTCCCGATTCCTCTCTATCCCTCCCTATTCCTCCCTATTCCTCCCTATCCCTCCCTATCCCTCCCTATCCCTCCCTATCCCTCCCTATCCCTCCCTATCCCTCCCTATTCCTCTCTATCCCTCCCTATCCCTCCCTATTCCTCCCTATCCCTCCCTATCCCTCCCTATCCCTCCCTATCCCTCCCTATCCCTCTCTATCCCTCCCTATCCCTCCCTATTCCTCTCTATCCCTCCCTATTCCTCCCTATTCCTCCCTATCCCTCCCTATCCCTCCCTATCCCTCCCTATCCCTCACTATTCCTCTCTATCTCTCCCTATTCCTCTCTATCCCTCCTTATCCCTCCCTATCTTCCTGCATCTGCCAAATAAATCATCAAATTTCACAAATTTTTCCACAGGTGGCTCAAAAATTTGTTCGACTTTTAAATAAAATTCAAACCTTTGGCTATGATTTGTCAAAAATCTACATTGTCGGTCACAGTCTTGGTGCTCACATGGCTGGCAGAATTGGAACTTTGCTGCAGTCTCAAAATGTCTTCCTTCCAAGAATCACAGGACTTGACCCAGCTGGTAAGTGATCTGATTTACATGTTCAAATATTAATTTTTAAATGTTTTAGGTCCTTTGTTCAACTGGACGGCACTAATAATGAAAATTTTTGGAAGTGATGTATTTTTTCCTAGATTTAAGCCACTCACAAAAGGGAATGCAAAGTAAGTTTATGAATTCTTGATAATTTGTTCATATTTGCTAGTGAACTAAAACTGGTTCTATGAAATACACAATCAGGTTAATCATCATATTACAAGCATATATACAGCTTAACAGTCAAGCCATTGACCAGAAATTTAACATCTCCGATTCTATTTACAGATTTGTCGACATAATTCATAGCAACGCTGGCTGGTTCAGAGGTTTGATGTTCTCAACTGGCGATGTAGACTTTTGGCCAAATGGTGGCAGTATCCAGCCAATGTGCACAGGATGTGGCTTCCTTAACCGTAAGTCTTTTAGTCATCTCTCAATTTTTTACTAAATTTTGCCTTAAGTTTTTAAGAACCTGGACAAATGTTCATCATGCCATCACTTAGCATCCACTTTTTACTATGCTGAATCTGTCAGAAGCTCTGAATCTATATTTACTGCTAGAAGATGCAAGTCTGGATCGATTTTACCTTTAGCTATGTTATGTAGAGGACCTGAAGTAGCATCAATGGGGTTTTATGCTAGCCGAGCATCAAGGTCAGGAGATTATTATCTTACGACAAAAGCTACGGCTCCTTACTCTTATTGATGTGGACAGATTGATATAAAATAAAATAAATGACTGTGAACTTAAAATCATCTTATTTTCAACCTTATCTTAAGCATTAAGGACAAATGCGCCATTTCAAGTGTTTAAATGATGAAATTCATTTCAAGCCACAGCAAAAAAAAGTCTGTTTCCAAAAATAGTTTATTTCAATTCCATTTGATCAGTTGTTGGCTGCACAAAATAGTTCAATATTTATTAATTCTCTCATCAGTTTAATACTTTCCTTCAGGTGATCAACATGAAGCTTTTGATAATCCTCACAATATTCGCCACGTCCTGCTATGCTGCAGATTTTGACAAACTTGTCTTGCGATTTTTTGGGACCGGCTACAATGACTATAAAAATTTGACAATGACTGGAAATTTCAGCGCTATTAATGGAACTGCTTATTTCGACATGACAAAATTGAGTGCTTTGATTATTCATGGACGGGTTGAAAATTACTCAAGTGATGTTGTAAAGGAATTGCATGGTGCCTTTGCAACTAGATCATCTACCTATAACATCATTTTGGCTGATTGGGGTGCATACTCTGAAGAATTTTATCTTAAAATGATGCTTAATCTCAATGACGTAAGTAACCTGAACAGCACAAGTCGGGTAATCGATCAGAAATCCAGCATCAAGTCAGCTCGACTCTGGACTCTTGTTTTCGAATCCGGCAACATTCCAAAGTCACTCTGGATTTGAATATCAGCAATGAAGCTGTTGTTGTGTCTGTTCGTCCACATGGCTTTACTTGTCAGACTCTCGATCACTTCGTTGACTCCAATTCTGGCACATACTTAATTAAAGACTAATACTAAAGGGGAAAACAACATGATGAGAGAACTTTTTAATACCAATTTCCCATAATGTTGTTTCTCCTCGACTCAAACATAACCTTTAATTCACATTAATCTTACAGATGGCTGACAACTTTGTCTTCCTTCTAAACAAGACAAAGACTGCTGGTTATGACTTGAAAAAAATTTATCCAGTTGGTTTTGGTGTTGGAGCACATGTTGCAGGTCGAATTGGATCAATTTTAAAGGACCAAAATACCACATTGCCAAGAATTACAGGACTTGATCCAACAGGTTTAGTTAAATTTACAATTTACAATTCCTGAAACTATTTTTAAATCTTTGTCAGGTGTTCTTTACAATTGGGCTGCATTGACTGTAAAAATTTTTGGTGCCAAAGGTAATAAGACACCATTTAAAACATTGTACAAAGGAGATGCCAGGTAAGCACATCCAAATGATGAATTTTTGGTTAATATATTTGAAATTAAATTTTAGCTTTGTCGATGTCATTCATACAAATGCATTCTGGTACAGAGGCGTTGATGTTGCTATGGGTGATGTCGATTTCTGGCCAAATGGTGGAGTGACTCAGCTTAAATGTGACAAAAACTGCACATTCCCTAAAGGTAAATTAGCTGGTTTAAGGAAAAATTTGATTCTAATTCATGATTCATAGTCATCTATAAGGTTGAAGATTGCTCAACATGCAGCCACGATGCAGCTTTTTACTACTATGCAGAGTCAGTCAGGAGCTTCTTTCCCAATTTTAACTCTAAACTCTGTAAGAAAAATACTTTGATAAAGTCATCAAAATCATGTAAAGAATCAGCATCAGCTAATATGGGATTCTTTGCAAGCAGCACAGCTACTGCTGGTTCTTACTGGCTGGAAACTAATAAAGCTTGGCCATATTCCAAATTGTTTTAATCGATTTAATTGGAAATTTTGAATTCTTTGAAAATTTTTGAATTCTTTGAAAATTTTTGAATTTTTGGAAAATTTTAAAATTCTTGGAAATTTTAAAATTTTTGGAATTTATAAATTCTTTGAAAAATTTTGAATTGTTTTGGAAATTTTGAATTTTTGGAAAATTTTGAATTTTTGGAAAATTTTAAAATTCTTGGAAAATTTTAAAATTCTTGGAAATTTTGAATTTTTTGAAAATTTTAAAAAAATTTTGAAAATTTTAAAATTTTTGGAATTTATAAATTCTTTGAAAAATTTTAAATTGTTTTGGAAATTTTGAATTTTTGGAAAATTTTGAATTTTTGGAAATTCTTGGAAAATTTTAAAATTCTTGGAAATTTTGAATTTTTTGAAAATTTTAAAAAATTTTTGGAAATTTTAAAATTTTTGAAATTTATAAATTCTTTGAAAAATTTTGAATTGTTTTGGAAATTTTGAATTTTTGGAAAATTTTGAATTTTTGGAAAATTTTAAAATTCTTGGAAATTTTGAATTTTTTGAAAATTTTAAAAAATTCTTGGAAATTTTAAAATTCTTGTAAATTTTAAATTTTTTGAAAAATTTTGAATTTTTTTGAAAATTTTAAATTTCCAAGAATTTTAAAATTTTCCAAAAATTCAAAATTTTCCAAAATTTTAAATGTTTTTAAATTTTTTGTATTTTAATAATTTGACTTTCCTTAATGAAACTGAAATAAAGTCAAAGGAATCTTAATTGAAATGTTTTTATAACATTTATAGTTTAAAAATATTTTAAATGTTTTTTTTTTATTTTTTTTTAACTTATTTTTATTTCTTTTTTTTACACTAATCTATTTAAAAGTCATTCTGCAGCTGAGTTTACTTATTCGTCAAGTTATGACGACAAAAGCTGACAAAAACTTTATAAAATGTTTTTTAAAACACAAGTTTTCAATGTCAGAGACTGAAAATATTTAGATATCATAGCTGCAAAGTCGAAAAACTTCATGCTGATCACATACGCTTGACTCTACATTCCCATCAAGTACGTTACTCAAATTAATTGGAACTAAACCTTCCAAACCATCTAATCTAATATTTGAATAAATTCTAAAAAACTTACAATGTCACTAGCTTTCTTATCAGGCATGTAAAGTCATGTTTAAGGTGAAATTGTGATAAAAAATTATTTGTTTAGATGTTTCTGGAAAAGAAAATTAATTTATTTAAATGAAATCAAAATCAAGACGGAAGTTCTAATTTTATCTCAGTTTGCTGCTCAATTTCATTCGATCAAGATGAAAATTTTCACAATTTTCCTGATTTTCTTCATCAAATCCAGCTCAGCTTTAACATTCAACAGCTCATATTTGATTTTTATTGGATCAAATCACAGTGACTACAAGAACATGTCAATTAGTTCCAATATATCCAGCATAATTGGCACAAAATACTTCGATTCAAGTAAATTGACTGTTTTAATCATCCACGGATGGAGAGAAAACTACCAAGATGAGATAACAAGCACACTTGTTGATGCCTTCCTTACAAGACCTGAATATAACATAATCTTTGCTGATTGGAGTCGATATGCTGATATTGGTGATTATGTTGCAGCTACTGGAGCGATTTCTGAAGTGAGTATCTCTTATTGGTTCGTTTGGCTGTCCGGTTGTAGCTTTATCAAACTTCTTGGCTGTCCTCCTTACTATCACTATTATTGCCTGTTAATTTATATGTAATTCTATTTATGGCTGTCTGGTTATCATTCAATTCACAAACTGTCTTTCTATCTGTTTGTCTGTCTGTCCTCCAGCTGTAAAGCTGATAGAGGTTTAATGCCAACAACCCCAACCTCCCATCAAACATCCACCAAATTTATATTACAATTTTAGGTAGCCAAAACATACATTGAATTGTTAAATCAACTTAAGTCAGCAGGATATGACTTGACAAAAATTTATGCAGTCGGTCATAGTCTTGGTGCACATTTGGCTGGGAAAATTGGAGAACTTTTGCAGTCACGGAACATTTTGTTGTCTAGAATCACGGGACTGGACCCAGCTGGTGAGTTTATAATTTTTTGAATTTTTATCCAGGAGGTTAGCTCAAGGGGAGAACAACTTTGTGGGAAATTGATTAGTTGACTCGATTTGATGTCAAGTTGCGTCACTGGTTCTCAGCAATGCCTTGCTCATTTTCCATCAACATTTTGCAGAGAATAAGAAAATTAGTGTAAAAATTTCTTAACAAAATTGTTTCCCATTATGTTGTTGTCCCCTTTGTTCAGCTTTACCCAATCTTTCTCAATTACTTGCCTTTTTAGGTCCACTTTTCACATATCCAGTGACAATAAATATTCTAGGCATCAAAGTCACTCTACCTGGCAATAATTTGCTTGTTAAAGGAAATGCTAAGTAAGTTGAGTCAAAATGTCCTCGTATTAAGCCACAACCAGAGTTCGAAGTCGATGAAATTTTGTATTGAGTCGACTCAGCCATACAAAATCGATGAAAATCTCGAATAGACTTCGAGCTCTGGCCACAACTTATTGTCAATCATTTATTCCAGATTTGTTGACATCATCCATTCAAATGCAGGCGTTGCTGGAACCATTATTTCAACTGGTGACTTAGATTTCTGGCCAAATGGTGGTAAAACACAATCGCATTGTGTTGGATGTGGTCAGGTTGATTGTAAGTTTACCAAGAACTATTAAACTCCAAATATAAAATTCTAATTTTTTTCTAAAGTATTGAACGCAATCAGCTGCAACGAATGTGAACATGCTGCATCGTGGCTTTACTATGCTGAGTCAGTGAGAAGTCAAACTCCAAATTTTAAAGCCATAAAATGTCCCAAAAATATATTTGTGTATGACAATCACACGTGCACCGGATCAGAGACAGCTTTTATGGGTTTTCATGCAAGCAGGAGTTCTCAACCTGGAAATTATTATCTTGCCACACGTGCTACTGTGCCTTATTCTTTTTAAGTGATTGGAAAATTGTAATTTTGAAGTTAAATCTTCTGGGATCTACCTAGCTAGGTGAACCAGTGGATCATATTAGGTTTAGTCAGTATAATATATCAGGTGCTGGTTTGTAAGGTTATCCTACTCTAGTCACAATCAATCCTGATCTTTAGTTTAGAGTTTCTTAGATTCTAGGTTAAGGTAAAGCTAGATAGACTTAGAATCTAGTCTAAGTGGTACCGGTTGTACCTAAATTGCCTCATTCTTGTATTGTACCGATTCATTAGTTACGAAATATACGATTTTAATTAAAATTTTACTAGTTTTAGTCAATAATGATTAAGTTTGTCGAGTTACAGGCGCGTAGCCAGGAGGGTCTTGAGAGTACGGCCTAAAATGCTTAAGAGGGGGACAAAACCCTCCTGGCTACTCACCTAGTCGAGTATGACAAGTTTTGTCACCGATTTGAACTCAAATATTGTAGATTAAGACTTGAGTGCTGGACAATATCAAAACATACCAAATAATAAAGCTAGAATTCAATATTTTATTGTATTTCACTCAAATTTAAATACCTTTAAGTCAGCGCCGTGACTTAAACTTTATTTTATCAGCTGTTTATGTCTTTCAGCTGTTCCAGTCATAAAAAACTTCATACTTGCTTCTTTCTTTTTTCAGTTTAAATAATTTTTTCCCTCCGAAATGAAGCTTATTTTGTTCATTGTAGTCATTCTAGCCAATAAAGCATCAACATCAGCTAACTTTGATTCCGCTTACTTAGCTTTTATCGGTTCAAGCTACAATGACTATACACTATTGAGAAATGGTTTGAATTTCAGTGAAGTTATAAGTGTAAATTATTTCAATGCAAGTAGACCGAGTGTGTTTATACTTCATGGATGGAGGGATGGTTTTAGGGAAGCAATTGGGAAGGAGCTAGTTGAAGCTTATTTACATAGAAATGATTGCAACATTATCGTTGGTGACTGGAGCTTTTATTCATGGAATCATAATTATGTAGCTTTAGCTGAATCTGTTCCTCGTGTAAGTTGAGTCGGGAATGGACTTGGATCATGCTGAACTCCTGTTCAAGCTGTGTTGATCCTTTTAAGCAGTGGTTTTCAAACTATGTATCCCGACCAGGTACGATGAAAAAGTCACAAAAATACCCCCCCCCCCCCCATTCCCCCCCCCCCCCCCATTTCCTCCCCATTTCCATACAAAAAAAATTTTGTCCCCCCTCTTCAAATTCCTGACAACGCCTCTGACCCCGACACACTGAAAGTAATTTATTTAAAAAAGTGAGCCGTGGACCAATAAAGTTTGAGAAACACTGCTTTTGAGTTTAATCAAAATTAATTCACAATCAATTCCAAACTTATTTCCAGCTTGCCTTAACATTTTTAAATTATTTGTACAAAATCAAAGAAACTGGATATGACTTGACAAGAATTCACTTTGTTGGTCATAGCTTAGGTGCTCATGTGCTTGGAAGAATTGGAGAAATGCTAAAAGCTGATAATATTTTCATTCCAAGGATAACTGGTTTGGATCCTGCAGGTCTGTGTCACTTAGGTTTTCAATCCTGGAATTAAAATGAACCGAATCTAATCTCGGGATTACATACATACCAATTCCGGGATTTAAAAACCCTACAATCTACTTAGGGGTCGTTCACTTATGACGTCCATCAAAAAACCTGATTTTTAGACCCCCCTCCCGCCCTCTGTCACAAAAATTTCCATTGTTTGAACTGTCACAAAATCCTAGATCCTCCTCCCCCTCCTAAATGTCGGACGTCATAAGTGAACGGCCCGTTATAAGCTTAATTAAATATTTTCTTGCCAGGTCCAACGTTTAATGCAAAAAATGTTTTTGAGATTTTTGCGATTCTTCTCAAAATTCCATCAAATTCTGGTCTACAAAGGGGAAATGCAAGGTATTTAATTAAAACTTGAGTTAAACTTCAAAACTTCAAAACTTGAGTTAAAGCTACTAGGTTCACCCTAGGCTAGAAATATCACATATTGTAATTCATCGAACTTGATTGCAAGGCAGGCGCGTATCCAGAGGGGGGGGGGGGGGGGGGGGGGGTAATTTGTGGGACAAATCCCCCTTCGTCTTGAGAAATTTCTTCGTTTTGCTAAAGTTTTAATGAAAAACTCGAAAAAATCCACAACCCCCCCCCCCCCCCCCCCCCCAAAAAAAGTTTTCAATACAAAAAAAAAATTTGTCCCCCCTCTTCAATGACCTGGCTACGCCGCTGTTGCAAGGCACCTCAAGTAGCTTTAAAAACAGTTCCTCAATCTTGTTAATTAAATATTTAGATTCGTAGACATAATACACACAGATGCAGGACTCACAGGAACAACAGCATCAACAGGAGATTTAGATTTTTGGCCAAATGGAGGAAGTAAGCAGCCAAGCTGTAAAAGATGTCCATCTGCAAATGGTTTGAAATCTAATTTATTACTTAATGTTGATCAAATTTGAGTTCTTGGTAATTTTTAGGTGACAAAGGCATGGATTGTGTAGGCTGCAATCATCGAACATCGTGGCTATATTTTGCAGAATCTGTGAGGAGTTCAATGCCTTTATTTATGTCTCTAAGATGTCCAGATGGTGTGACTGGATATACTGAGAAAAAATGTAAAGGACCAGAAATTGCTTCAATGGGATATCATGGTGATGTAACATCTAAACGTGGAAACTACTACTTAAGGACAAATGCAGCAGCTCCATTTTCAAGATCATAAATTTTTTTAAATAGATGAAAAAATAAAAAAAAAATTTATTCATAAATTTAAGTTTAAAGCAGTGGTGGACAACCTTTTTTGAATAATGGCACATTTGGTAGTAAGCCATGGTTAATGAAATTGATATAAATCTGATTAATGGCCTTAAAATCCTTGTAAAACTTCTCACGACCTTCACCTTCAAAGTTTTTATCTACAAAACTGCAAAGTTTTTGAATTTTTTCATCATTTTTGAAATTTTCAGGAACATTTTCAGTATTAATTGCCAGTTCTTCACCAGTTTGGTTCAATTTTTCATGCCAATTCAGTCCGAAGCAATATTCAGCTAAGTTCAAAGCATAATTGATGTTCAGTTCACCTTTTGGGTACAAAATCTTCTCAAAAATATTCAAATCTTGAAAGAACTTTGGAAGATTTTGAGGCTCAAAAATGTTGTCTTTGGCATAATTTGCAAATTGCTGGCCTTCCTGAATCAAAAGTTTCAATGTTTCAGCTCTGCAATATGATTGTTTGTTAATATTCCAAAGCTTTAGTTCCATTTTATCATCATTTTTGAATAATTTAGCGAAAAATTGAAAAGAATCGAGGGTTTCTTCATCAATTACGTCACGTCGCATTTTATTGTGAATTTTTGCAATTCTTTCGTTTGCCAATTTTATGATTTTTTCATCAAAATAATGTAAATCTGAGGAACTCATGATGAATTTACGAATTCTTAAGAATTTCTTGCCATCCTTAGCCACAATTTCTAAAAGTTTGAAGACATTTGATACTTCCTTGTCGTTAGTTCCAGAATTATTTCCAGTCACAAAATCAACAATAAATTTGGCAACAAAAAAGTCAACAAAAGATTTGTGGATAAATTGAACTGGAATTTCATTAATTTTGAGGTTATGTTGAACTGCATTCAGGTTTGATTCAGCAGATTCTTCAATATTAAGGTTAGAACTTCTACTGATTATGCTCAGTCTTCTAGATTGAACATTTGTAAAGTTAGAGATGCCTTGAGAGACATTGGATGCGAATGTAAAAATGTTGGAAGCACTGGATGCTAGAGTAGATTTAGTTGCCTTTAACTTAGGTTCGAAATATTTTGGATTGAACTTTCCAAACTTTGAGGCAAATTTGGTAGATTCTTTGCGTTTAAGTCTTGGAACTTCTGGTTCTTGAACTTCGGAAATGACAATTTCATTTTCTAGGTTATGTTTCTTGGGTTCATTTGATTTGTGGCCATTTTTGAGGTTATTTTTCTCAATTTTCAGTCCATATTCTTCATTTTTGAGGTTAGGATTTTCATTTTTGAGGTTAGGATTTTCATTTTTGAGGTTAGGATTTTCATTTTTGAGGTTAGGATTTTCATTTTTGAGGTTAGGATTTTCATTTTTGAGGTTAGAATTTTCATTTTTGAGGTTAGGATATTCATTTTTGAGGTTAGGATTTTCATTTTTGAGGTTAGGATTTTCATTTTTGAGACTTAACCCGCCATTTTTGAGGTTAGACTCACCATTTTTGAGGTTATGTCCATTTTCAATCACCATTTCTTCCATTTGATGCTGATAACAACCAAATCATTGACCTTAAATCCATTTTTGTGCTTATAATTATCACCAAATATTGTCTTTAATGCTAAACCTTCATGCAAAGATTGAATCGAAATATTTGAGTTAAAGCAGTCCTCAAATTGATTTAAAAACTTTCGATACATAATTTTGTCAATTTTTGAAAATATTTCATATAAATTTGATGGACTTGGAATGGTTTCCTTTTCATTGTACAACGATGTGATGTCTTTGATTAATGATAGATTGTTCATTTCTGAATCATAGCTGGCTTCTGGGGTCTTCAAGTATTTAAGGAACTCTAGAATCTTTTCAGCTGTTTCATCAGTCTTGACAATTTTTAAATTATTTTTGATGAATATTCGAATTTCATCGTCTGTAAGTGATGCAAACTTGACTGCCTGGATATTGAATATATCCTCAAGTTGCATAGTTTGCCGAGGTGTTGCTGAAATCCACAACTCAATTTTTGACTCTTGTTTAATGATTTTAAAGACTTTAAGCCAAAATTCACCATATTTTGTCCAAATCTGATCGAGTCCATCCAGCAAGTAGATCGCACGAACTTCAGCTTTCAAGTTTTCGGTACCAAACAGCTCCACAACTTTTTTTATATCCAACGAATTATTCATAAAGTCATCAAAGTGCTTCTTATTGTCGTTGAGGTTAATATAGCTTACGATGATGCCTTTATTGTCTTTTTTCAGTTTCTGTGCCTTTGATTTTAAAAATGTTGACATCCCTGACCCAGGAAAGCTGCAGATCACAACATAACGATCTTCCGAACCATCAGACAACAACAATCGTCTCAAATACTTCTACGTGATTGTTTGTCAGAACAATTTCTTTTGATTTTAACAGGAAGTCCTTAATTCCATTTGATGTCAGCTGATTGACAATATTAGGATTTTCATCATACAAGTCCTGAAAGTTGAACTCCAAATCTTTATAAATAACTTCAGAATTTAAAATTTTAACTTGCAATGGCTTAGTAAGATCATTAAATGTGACCTTCCTTGAGTCATCCTGCAGCATTTTGATGACCGACAATCCACAGACAAATTCAGGTTCAGTAACTTCTTGGCTGTATTTAATCAGCTCATTAAAATTGGCATTAAAATTCATGATTTTGTCACTTTTTCCCAGATATTCCACCAATATTTGTGGATAAGTCACAATAAACTCCGATGGCTGGTCCACTTTTCGGTACAATGCCAGCACATTACCAACATGCACATCTGATTCCTTATTTCTCACACATTCAGCTATGACTTGCTGCTTGTACCTCAATTTATCATCACTACTTCCATTATTGTATGGATTAAAATTATTTCTGTAAATAAGAAGCACTGCTGCATGACAAAGCTCATGAATTATGGCGCCAAAAACCAAAAACTTTTCATTTTCATCAAACAAATTTTTGGCGCCAATTAAAATTCGTCCATTGTTAAAAATTTTAGCTTTGGTGTGTTGAGCAGACTCATAATCCATCCACATTGTGTTGTCGCGACTGCAGTCAAAATGGATCTTGATTTGATTCCAACTGGCTGCAACTTTGAGGATCGTTGAGCAATAGTCAATATTATCGATCGTTTCCCATGCTTCAATGAGCTTTTTTGTGAAAATTCTCGTCATTTTTTGGTCGTTCTTTAAAATCCTTGATTTACTTTGGAGAATCAAAAGATGAGCATTTGGAAGCTCAATGGAACTTTCGATATTTTTTTTTGCACACTTCTGAAGATCTGACAGATTCAGCTTCGTAATAAACTTGATCTACTTCTTCATGACTGCCGATGCTTAAGCCTTCTTTCATTAAACTGAGTATTTTGTAATTATTGGTCCTTAATCCATAGACCAAGAAGGACTCGTTGTGCCTGTTGTAATAAAAAATTAAATTATCATCTTTAGACATGTCCTCGCTTAATTTGTTGAAGTCAGGATGATCAACTAATCTTTGAAGATTCTCTCTCTTTTCTAGAAAGTCCTTAACTGCCTGTGGAACAATCTCATCTTCATACCAGTTCTTAGATGTTGGAAATCTTGAATTAGCATTCAGCAAAAGTTTCATAATTTTTTCAATCTTGCTCTTTTCTTTCTGATCATCTTTGATGCTCTTAAACTTAGCCCATGCTGCATCAATAGCTGGAGATGACTCGTTACCTTCTGGATCTAATCCTTTGGATAGAAAACTCACAACTGCTTCCAAGTTGTTGTCTTTAACTGCCAAATATAAAAGATTGTTGCCATTTTCATCGCCAATGTCATTAAGATCAAGATTTGTGGTTGTTTGACTGGATGTCGAGATGATTCCTAAAATTTTCATTTATATTTGTTATTAAGGTTGAATTAGCAAGGGATACAGCTAGGGGAGGGACGTAAAAGTGGTGAAAATGAAGAGCGAGTCGAGTATGGTGGATGTAAGAATGAAATAAAAATTAAATTTCTTAAAAAGCTCATAATAATATAAGCTCATAATAAACTTCCCCCCCTCTTCCCCTCCCCCCACCTCCCCGCCATTTCTCAACCTACCCTCCTCCAATCAATGAGGTCCTAGTCCTAATCAATGGGGTGGGTTAAAAAAATTCATCATATTGTTCCCCACAGTCTATCCTCAAATTCCAACCATCCCAAAATAAATCAACTTCCTCAATCAGACGTTTTTGGGTCAAGCCCCCCCCCCCCCCCCAGGCCCCCACTTTTCAACATAAAGAGGGGGAAGTCGAAATTTTTTTTCATTTTGCTAGGGTTTTTGAGAAAAAAGTCCCAAACCCCCTTTCCCAAAAAATATGTTACTCCCCCCCACCCCCTTCCCCCTCTTTTCCACGAATGAGGGTTTTTTTTCGTACCAAGAGCTTATCCATGAATTTTTAAAGAAACAGGTTGTGACTCAATTTTTGCCGAATTTGAGGTTGCGCCCCCCCCCCCCCCACCCGAATGAGAGGGTTTATCCGTACCAAGAGCTTATCCATAAATTTTTAAAGCAGCGGGTTGTGACTCAATTTTTGTCGAATTTAAGGTTGCGGTCCCCCCCACCCCCACCCTTGAATGTAAGGGTTTATTCGAACCAAGAGCGTATCCATAAAATTTCAAAGGGGAAGGAGGGGAAGGGGTTTGACTTTAAGAAATTATTGTCAACATTTGGGGGTGGTGGGGGAGGGGTCTTGACCCCAAACAACGCTTCTGATTAAGGCTGTTAAAAAACTCACCATTTCTATGAACATTCATTTGACCCAGAATAAAATTATGCAGGTACATAACCGCAGCATTATCATGATCATCGTTGACATAAATTGAAAAGTATTTTTCATCATCTGTAAGTTGCCAATAAGTTTTGCTTTCTTCTCCGCTGAGCGTCGATTGAAATGCAACCAAAATGCCATTTTTGTATTTTATTCTGAATTTTTTAAGTTGTTGATTAAAACTTTCATCAATTTTTTCATTAATTCTAAGCACAATAGCTTGAACTTTTCGAAACGCGATGATTTCCTGCTCAAATCCAAGATTATTGATTAGATTTGAGGCTGTTTGTAAAGTTGGAATGTTGTTGATGACAACAGTGTCAAAATCAGTTTGAGAACCGCGAACTTGTTCAAAATTCTTCAGAAAAGCTGCTTGATCAGCAAAATAATCAACAAGTATTTTCACCATTATTCTTAGTAAATAATGATTTGACCTTGATTTTTATCTGTTGAGTCTGCAGTTGACAACACAAGAATAGGAACTGAGCAAGCACACGAAAAATGATCGCGATTTTTGCTTCATTCTCTCACGTTTTTTTTTGCACTTTTGAGTTGGTTTCTCTGAGAAAAAAGGAAAAAAATTTCTCAATCGGATAAGAAGAATTTGAATGATTTAAAAATAACATGCATGCTTAGAAACTTGCAATTTAAGTGGTTCAGATGAAACCAGGGACGTCGTTGTTTTTAAAGGGATGGGGGGGGGGGGGGTTGGTAACAAACCAATATCAAATTGAAGAATTATTTCCAAACAGGGGAAGTTTTGATCCGACTTTCTCTATTCTCACTTCCCCCTTCCCCCTCTCCTCACCTTCCCCTCCCCTCCCCTTCCCCTCCCTCCCCTTTCCTTCCTCTACTACCCCCCGTCCCCCCTCTTAAACAATTATTTTTTAAATTACCAAAAAAATTAAATTGTGAAAAAAACTTCAAAAAAATGTGAAAAAAACTTCAAAAAAATCTGTAAAAAAAATTCAAAACAATTTTTCCATCCATTTTTATTCCTTTTTTATTTCCTTTTATTTTTATTAGAAGCTTACAAGTTTTTTTTCTGTTCACTTATTGAAATTTTTTCTGATATTTTTTTTGTTTTGTTTCTTAAAGGACAACAGTCGACGTTTTTTTTCTATTATTATTCTTATTATTTATTTATTATTCATTATTTTTAATATTATTCCACATTTAAAGATTTTTTTCTTATTTTTTGCGAATTTTTTTGTTTTGTTTTAAGTGATAAGAATTTTTTCTCGTCCTACATTTTTTTCAATTCTTGACTTTATTTTAATTTTAAAAATAACTTTTCTTCTTATTTTTCTTGATATTTCATTCACTTGTTTTTTTGTCTGATTCTACGTTTTTATGCTAAATTTTCACATTTTTCACTTTTCTATTTAATCCACTCAAAAGTACATTTACAGATTTTTTTACTCTATCAGTTTTTTTAAAAGATTTTTTTTTGTTTTTAATTTGTTTTTCATTTTTTAAATTATCTCAAAAATCCAGTTTTTTATGAAATAATAAAACAAAATCAATAAACTTTTCAAAAATTAAAAAAAACAATAAAAAACTTGAAACTTATTTTTTTAAATAAAATAAAAGACTTTTAAATTCTTTAAAAATAGTTCTGAACCAATTTCATAAAAATAAGAAAATCCTAAGAAAATCAAAAAATTCAAAAAAAGAAATTGTAAAGAAATTAAATTATCAAATTTTTATTTTTAAATCTCTTTCTCCATCAAGAAACTGGACGCAATTTTAAATTTTTCTTAATTCTTTCCTGTTTTTCCTCACTTTAGTCCTTTATTTTCTCAATCCTGATTTCCAGTGACTTTAATTTTGTGTCGTTTGGTGTAGTTTTGTGTACATTTTCATCTCTTTACTGCGTGTGTGTGAATAAATTTCAAATACATAATAACATTCAAGTGTGTTTTTTGTGATTACATTTTTTACTCTATTGGGTTTCACTAAACAATTATTTTTATTTATTTATAGTCTTTATCTTTATATTTATTTTTATTACACAAAATTATACTTTTTTTTGAAGATTTTGCACGAAATTAATTTTTTGTGATTTTTTAAGGATTTTTAAATTAAATTTATTTTGGATTTTTGTTTTGTTCTATTTTTACAGCATTTAATTTAATTTCAGTTATTTCATTTTTTCATGTGAAATATAAAAAGCTAAATTTACTTTTTTTCTCATTTGGACGGGAAAAGCTTTTTTGTTTTTAATAAATTTTTTAAATTGTTTTGTATTTTTTCTGGTCATTAGCGTGGAAATCTATCGGAAAACTTAAGTTTTGAAAACTTTTTGAGTGGAAATTTAATTGAAAATGGCTTTTCTGTGTAAATGTGAATTTGGACGATATGCAATTTTTGAAGTTTTTAGTAATTTCAAAAGTTGATTTTTTAAATTATGAAAATTTGAATCAAATTTAAAATTTCTTGGAGTTCAAAACATTAGTAAAATTTCAAAAATTATTAAAGCTTTTGAAATTTCAAAAATTACGAAAATCAAAACTTTTAAATCAAAAGATTCAAAAATTTTATAAATCGAAAAAAATTCTAAAAAATGTGGAAAAAAATTAAAACAAAACAAATTTTAATAATCATAATTTTTATTTCACTTTAAATAATTTGAATTAAATTGTACTCGAAATTAAATTTTAGTTTGAGTTGCTCTGATAAGAAATGCAGTTGAGTAATTTAGCACAAAATTATCAATTTTTTGAATATGTTTTTTAAGTTTCAACTTAACATCTAAATGCAAATTTCATAATTTTTAACAACTTTTTTGAAAACATTTTAAGAAATATTAAATAATTGTTTTAAAAAAATAAATGAAAGTAGAAAAGTTCATTTTTATGGCAAGGAGAAAAGATTTTAAAAATGTTAATAAAAAGAATAGTTTTTAAAATGTTTAAATGATTTATGAAATAAAAAGTTTGATGAAACTAATTTTAATATTTCGATTGATTTTTTAAAAATAGAAGAATTTTAAATTAATTTTTAAAACAGTCAAAAAAGTTCAACCTTCAGTTTTTTTTAAATAACTAAGTTTAAATTTGTTAATATGGCCATTTTTATAATCATTAGGAGGGAATTAATTTGCAAAATTAAAAACAATTTTTAAGTCATTTTTCTGATTAGTAAATGGAAATGTTAATGTGAACTCGCAACTTAAATTTTAGTTTTTATTTTCAGCTACGACACGAAACTTTTTTTTTTTAATTTTTGACTTTTTCAGTATCGAAAAATAACATTTTTCTTAAATATTTTCTTTTTTTTATCTTTTTAAGAGCGAAAGTGCGTGTATGTGCAATCCATATTGTAAGATTAGAAGTATAAATGTGTTTGTGTGTATGTGTGTGTTAGTGAGTGTCTTTGTCTGCGTTATTTTCTTACTTTTTTAACTTCTTAGAATAAGTGAAAATGTAAGTGATTGTTGATCTGATGTGTATCATGTTTTTTGAACGTTTTAACTTTAGTTTTTGTAGATTTTTGGAATTTTTGAATTATTTACTTCCAGGCGGCTAGGGGTTGAACCTTAAATTCATTGTTTAAGCTGTAAATTCATAGATCAAGCTGTTAATCATTAGATCAAGCTGTAAATCCACAGATCAAGCTGTAAATTCACAGATCAAGCTGTTAATCATTAGATCAAGCTGTAAATCCACAGATCAAGCTATAAATCATCAGATTAAGCTGTAAATCCATAGATCAAGCTATAAATCATCAGATTAAGCTGTAAATCTATAGATCAAGCTGTAAATTCACAGATCAAGCTGATAATAATTAGATCAAGCTGTTAATAATTAGATCAAGCTGTAAATCCACAGATCAAGCTATAAATCATCAGATTAAGCTGTAAATCCATAGATCAAGCTGTAAATTCACAGATCAAGCTGTTAATAATTAGATCAAGCTGTAAATCCACAGATCAAGCTGTAAATTCACAGATCAAGCTGTTAATCATTAGATCAAGCTGTAAATCCACAGATCAAGCTATAAATCATCAGATTAAGCTGTAAATCCATAGATCAAGCTATAAATCATCAGATTAAGCTGTAAATCTATAGATCAAGCTGTAAATTCACAGATCAAGCTGTTAATAATTAGATCAAGCTGTAAATCCACAGATCAAGCTATAAATCACCAGATTAAACTTTAAATCCACAGTTCAACAATTAATCAGATTCTACGCACGGAAGTTGAACAACCAAAGCTCCCAATTCCCCAAAAATCTCATCAAAACTTGTTCATTTTCTTTTTAAATTTCGCAATTTTTCAATATTTTTCAAAAGGAAATTTTTCTTCTCAACAAAAAACATTTTTTTTTCTCTTCTAAAAATTATTAATATTTTCATTTTCACTGTTTAATTAAATATATTATTTTGTTTTTTCATTTCAACACTCATTACACCAATTTTTTAAATTAATAATTTTTTCTCATAAATTCCATTAAAATATATCATACAGATTACAGATTTTTTTGTTGTTATTTTTTATATATTTTTTATGTATACTTCTTTATATAAATCATCTAAGAACTTCCACGTAGAAGTTGGATTTTTCTTTTTCATTTAAATTACACACACTTTTCAGATTTTTTCTTTAGCTTGGTTTTTTTAATAATCTTGAAAATTAAATCAAAATTTTTATTCAAGAATTTTTTTCATAAATTTCTTGTTTTTTTTTTTTAAATTCTTATCACATACAAATTTGATTATGAAAGAATGGATATAGATGAAAATCTTGTCAATTTTCTTGAATCTCGGAGGAAAAATAATGAAAAAGTTCGAATTTTTCGCGCAATTTTTAGACTCAAAGTGATTTGATGTGAATTTTTATAGATTTTTAAAAAAGTTTATAGTTTTTTTTCTCGTCTTTTTCGCCTGTTTGAGTTTGTTTTGAAACTTTTATCGGGTTAAGCCTCAAAATTGGGACACATAACCTCAAAATTGTGGCTCATAACCTTAAAATTCTGGATCATAACCTCAAAATTATGGATTATAACCTCAAAATTGTGGCCCATAACCTCAAATTTGTGGCCCATAACCTTAAAATTGTGGCTCATAACAACAAAATTCTGGATCATAACCTTAAAATTCTGGATTATAACTTTAATATTGTGGCCCATAACCTCAAAATTGTGGCTCATAACCTTAAAATTCTGGATCAGAACCTCAAAATTCTGGATTATAACCTTAAAATTCTGGATTATAACCTTCAAATTCTGAATCATAACCTTAAAATTCTGAATCATAACCTCAAAATTCTGGATCATAACCTCAAAATTCTGGATCATAACCTCAAAATTGTGGATCATAACCTTAAAATTGTGGATCATAACCTCAAATTTTTGGATCATAACCTGTAAATTGTGGCCCATAGCCTCAAAATTCTGCATCATAACCTCAAAATTCTGCATCATAACCTCAAAATTCTGGATCATAACGTCAAAATTGTGGATTATAACCTCAAAATTGTGGCTCATAACCTCAAAATTCTGGATTATAACCTCAAAATTGCGGATCATAACCTTAAAATTCTGGATCATAACCTCAAAATTATGGATCATAATCTCAAAATTGTGGCCCATAACCTCAAAATTCTGGATCAAAACATCAAAACTTTCGATAATTCGAAGATAGTTTTCAAATCAGGCTCTAAATTGTTATAAGTTTTTAATATTATACATTAAAATTGGTTTTCTGTATCTAATATAACTCTGTCAATATTTACTTTTTTTCACTTGTTTCAGCTTAATAAGAAGGTACAAAAAATCTTTTTTATATAATTTTTTGCTATTACATCGGAAACATCTATGGATGGATATATTAGATATATAACTATTAGCTTTTTTATATGTTTTTTGTCATCTTTTTTTAAATATATTTATAGATGCCTAAGTTATAGAATTTTTTTTTGAGGGGGACTAGCTGTGAGTTTCAAGATCAAAAATATGAAACTTGATGTCAAAAATCTTAAATCCCCCAAATTTGCATAAAATATCAAATTGAGACAGAAAAGGCTCGGCATTAAAATAAAAGAAAAATGTAAAATTGGCGTGTAGATTCGAAAAATAGCTGCTTGTGTGTATGTGTATGCATTTTATTTCTATGTGAATGTGTTAGTGTACAAACAAGTTCATTTGTTTTTTGATATTTTTATTTTATTTTAACTTTATTGCATGATATTCTCTTAGTGGCTGTGACTTGTTCTCTAGTTGGTTATTTTTGTGATCTGATTCAAGGTTTGTTTGTTGCATAACGTCATGTGGGATGGGCCAATTGCAGATTAAGAAACCTTAATTCAAAACTTAACCTCAAACTTTTGGATTTTAACCTCAAATTGAGAAACATAACCTCAAAATTTTTGAATTTTAACCTCAAATCGAGAAACATAACCTTAAAATTTTTGATTCTAACCTCAAATTGAGAAACATAACCTTAAAATTTTGGATTCTAACCTCAAATTGAGAAACATAACCTCAAAATTTTGAGTTCTTACCTCAAATCGAGGAACATAACCTTAAAATTTTCGATTCTAACCTCAAATTGAGAAACATAACCTCAAAATTTTGAATACGAACTTCAAAATGATTATAACCTCCAATCCACCCACCAAAACCCACGATGACGTTGCACATTTAATTTTTTTTGCCATTTCATTTCATATTTACTTCCTATTTGATTTTTATTTCCGCTTTTTGCTTCCTTTTTATTCGACTTTTATTCTTTTTATATCAACATGTAAGCCATATCCATCCACTGCTATTTGATTTCTTAAAAATATTTATTTACTTTTTCTATTTACGTTTTGAAGAATGGACGCGAGTTTGACGAGAAAATTTGCTTTGCTTTGTTCGGATTGGAAAGAAACTTTTTTAAAATAAAAAAAAAAAAACAGATTTTTTGTGACTTGTTTTTAAAGTTTTTTTTAAGTTTGATTGAAGAACACTTTTTACATTGTCGTGTTGTCCCATTCTAGTTGACTAACGTTTTTGTAACGTCCATTGAGAACTAAAAATAGAAAAGTTGGTTAAAAATTGTAAGATTTTTGGTACAGAGTCGCACATAGCGTACGATTTGCTGCCAACGTTTTTATATTGACACAAGAGTCGCACACAGCGTACGATTTTCTGCAAAAGTTTGTATTTTGACACAATAGTCGTGTACAGAACGAGATTAAATGTCAAATGTTGTTAAATGACACAATAGTGGTACTCAGCACACCATTTTAAGCACTCGAAACGTCATCCAATCATAAATATCTCCAATTAAATTTCAATTCCCCGTAACTTCTTTCATCACGCAATGTTGAGCTTAAAAACTCGATAAAAGTAAAAAAATCTAAATGAACCCGATACAGTCGCAATATTGAAAAATGAATCCAAGCATAGATTAATTTTCTTTTCTTACAATTTACCGAGAAGTCAGTGGCACAAACATAATCCGATAAGTCGCAAAGCTCAAATTGAATTTTTTCCGAATGAATTCTCAACGAAATTAGAGAGCTTTTATGCTGTAAGATCGTTAGATTGATAAGCTGGAATTACGCTCTATCCTTGGTAAATTAAAGTTGATGATGAATCATCCAATGGATTCAATGCTTTAGAAAATATGGTTCAAAACCGTGTATTGTGCATGACTTTTGTATCAAGGTACCAAATTAGGCTCATAACCGTGAACTGTGCACGACTTTTGTGTCAATACATCATTTTGGGCTAATAACCGTGTATTGTACACGATTTTTGTGTCAAGACATCATTTTAGGATCCTAACCGTGTGCTTACTACCACTATATTGCCAATTGTCACTTACCTTCTTCATCATCTGAATCAGAATTTTCTGAATCGGAACTATCATCTGTTAGATTATCATTTTGCATTGGATTAATTGTGATTGTAAGTGCTGAGTCATCCCAGTCAAGCTGCTGCTCAGATGGATTCTGAAATGATTTATTTTGAGGTTAGAATTTTTTTAAAATTTTTGAGGTTATGTTCGTGAATTTTAAGGATCCTTGAAACCAACCTTAGCACAGGACTGATGTCCCTTCTTACTCTTCGTGACTTGCGTCTGATTCCTCAATCGTGCAATTCCAACGCCACAAATTAACAAAACAAACGACACACAAATGACAATAATTAACATCGTCGAGTGCTGTACGCTGCTAACACGTTGCATATGTGAGGTCTTTGCATGCGGTTCATTTGCTTCCTGTGGATGCAGCAACACATGTGCAAACATATTTGATGAGTCATGCTCACGAGCAGCTACGGCAGGCTTCTCAGTCACTACTGGCAATGGTGCTAGTGTTGGCTGCTTTGGATGTAAAACAGTCAATGTCAATGTAAATTCAGCTGAACGGAATCGATCGCCAAGTTGTGAGCATGAAAGCTTAAATACTCGATTAAGATAGTAAGCTGGCTTGCGGTTGATGTAGATAAGGGAACGAAGGATTCGAAGATAATTTGTGACTGTGTCGTATCCAATCATTTCGACGCCATCTTTGTTGATTGTTGTCTTGATGTCGAGGATTGGTGAGAGGTCGTGGTCGTGGTTTTGCTGATGAAATAGAAATTGGAAAGTCAAATATTATGAACTTTAGAAATTAAGCTTTAGTGCTTACCTTTGACATAGTAATCTCCTCGTGATCAGCATTCAAATTAGGGAAAACATTGACACTGCATGAGTCCAACTTCTGTAAGTTCTCCAAGATCTGATCATTTATGTACACAACAATATTCAAGCTATCCAAAAATTTAACACCCGATTTGATGTCCGGATATGATACAAGGTTGTTCTGATTGCCGGATATGACAATTTGTGGGCGTTGCTCTTCCGTCAATTGAGGATTAATTTCTTGATAATCTGTTGTTATTGTTGGTGTTTCATGGTCTGTGACATTTTGGTGCTTTTCGCCATCAACAATCATGATGAATGAGTCAATTGACGGCAGACGTACAGCCTTCTTCATTGGACAGCTGACTGTTGTTGAGACTTGAATGTTTCGTCGTCCTAGGGTCGGGTTTTCCTTGTCATTGATGTACTGGAATGGGAGAAAATAAATGAATTTTTTGGATTGGTTTTTGAACCTTTGGATTGGTTCTTGAACTTTTGAATTGGTTCTTGAACCTTTGAATTGGTTCTTGAATTTTTTGGATTGGTTCTTGAACCTTTGAATTGGTTCTTGAATTTTTTGGATTGGTTCTTGAACCTTTGAATTGGTTCTTGAACCTTTGAATTGGTTTTTTAACCATTGAATTGGTTCTTGAACCTTTGAATTGGTTCTTGAATCTTTGAATTGGTTCTTGAACCTTTGAATTGGTTCTTGAATTTTTGGATTGGTTCTTAAACCTTTGAATTGGTTCTTGAGTTTTTGAATTGGTTCTTGAACCTTTTAATTGGTTCTTGAGATTTTTGGATTGGTTCTTGAACTTTAGAATTGGTTCTTGAATTTTTGAATTGGTTCTTGAACCTTTGAATTGGTTCTTGAGATTTTTGGATTGGTTCTTGAACTTTAGAATTGGTTCTTGAATTTTGAATTGGTTCTTGAACCTTTGAATTGGTTCTTGAATCTTTGAATTGGTTCTTGAACCTTTAAATTGGTTCTTGAATTTGTTTGAATGGTTCTTGAATTTTTTGGATTGGTTCTTGAACCTTTGAATTGGTTCTTGAACCTTTGAATTGGTTTTTGGACCTTTGAATTAGTTCTTGAGTTTTTGAATTGGTTCTTGAATTTTTTGGATTGGTTCTTGAACCTTTGAATTGGTTCTTGAATTTGTTTGAATGGTTCTTGAATTTTTTGGATTGGTTCTTGCACCTTTGAATTGGTTCTTGAGTTTTTAAATTAGTTCTTGAACCCTTTGAATTGGTTCTTGAGTTTTTGAATTGGTTCTTGAACCTCCGACTTGGTTATTGAATTTTTGAATTGGTTCTTGAATTTTTGGATTGGTTCTTGAACCTTAGAATTGATTCTTGAACCTTTAAATTAGTTCTTGAGTTTTTAAATTGGTTCTTGAACCTTTGAATTGGTTCTTGAGTTTTTGGATTGTTTCTTGAACCTCCGAATTGGTTCTTGAATTTTTTTGATTGGTTCTTGAATTTTTTGGATTGTTTCTTGAACCTCCGAATTGGTTCTTGAATTTTTTTGATTGGTTCTTGAATTTTTTGGATTGGTTCTTGAACCTTCGAATTGGTTCTTGAAGTTTTTGGATTGGTTCTTGAATTTTTGGGATTGGTTCTTGAATTTTTTGAATTGGTTCTTGAACTTTTGAATTGGTTCTTGACCTTAGAATTGGTTGTTGAACCTTTGAATTGGTTCTTGAATTTTTGGATTATTTCTTGAATTTTTGGATTGGTTCTTGAACCTTTAAATTGGTTCTTGAATTTTTCGGATTGGTTCTTGAACCTTTAAATTGGTTCTTGAATTTTTTGGATTGGTTCTTGAATTTTTAAAGATTAATTTTAGGTTTTGAGGCTAAGCTTCAGCTTTAAAGACAATAATCCATACCTGAATCTTCTGAAGAAGCTTCTCAACATTCTGACGATTTGATCCTTCAATAACAACCTCATTCATCTCACTATTCATCTGTACTTGTTGTTCTGGTTCCATCAATTTCTCATCTGGCGACAACAGTCTTTCAGCACAATTCATTCCACATCGGATATCTTCTTCACTTAATGCCTGTCTTGAAATAAGTTTAATGCTTGAAATATCCCCACGGAAGCCGTGCTTAAGTCTATTTTCACTGCTTTGATAACATGCGCCAATTGTCAACGTCGTATTGATGCCTTGAGCCGCATGTAATGGCCAATCATCAATCACTTCCGGATTACTGTGCTTATCCTCCTGATCTGCCTCAAACTTTATTCCATCAATAAACAATTCAACTTTTGGAGATTCGACTGTGATTGTATAATGATGCCATTCATTATCGCAGACTTGAGGAATCTTCCAACGCCATTCAGCCGGAAGGAAAATGTTCAAATCTCCATCATTGTAGTTCTTGCGTAAAAGTAGAATGAGGCGGCAGTGACGAACGAATAAGGCAAAGTGATGTCGATTCATTTCTAAAAATGAGGTGATTTAGGAAATAAATTAGAATGTGACAATTAATGTAATGGAAATGGGAGGTCGTTAGTAGCGTAATGGGTGCTGTTTTGGGGGTTGGGTGAGTAAGAAAGGTCTTGATTCGTGCGCAGTGTACGGTTTTTGACAAACTTTACTTTTATGTGTCAAAAGTGGTGCACAGCACATGATTCTTGACAATTTTTACTAATGTTTGCCTAAAGTGGTGCACAGCACACGACTATGGATCAATCATACTAAAACATGCCAAGAGTAGCACGTAGCACACCACTTTAGACATTTCGACAATATGATGAACTTACTGTGACTGTCAGCTGAGCAAATGACATGTTCCTTAGTCAATTTATCATTGTTGACAATACTATGATGCCTGAACATTGTTGATATAGTGAATGGATGTGCTGAAAGTCCATCAACGTCAACAACACTCTTTGGTACGACAGCGCCATTCGTTCCATCAAAATGGAATATGTTCTCGACTCCATCGTCTGTAATTAGTTCCTTAGTAAAGTCACTTCCTTTGCTGAGTAGTTCTTGCATTGAGTTCTTAGCTGCACATTTGCTGAGGTCACGATCACATCCAAATGCCATATGCTTAGTCTTAAGACTGACTGTCGATGAGATCAGCATGTCTTCACCTTTGCATTTCATGTCACAAAGTTCCAAATGTAATTTTGGGAAGAGGAAAACTTTCTCCATGCTGTTGGATGTGTAATCAAGTCGTTCTGGAATTCCACTGATCTTTGGCTCACAAATCCTTCGTACGCGAATATTAACCATGACTGGTGCACTCTGTTTCATAGCACAATCGTAAGCGACAACAGACAAGATGTGATTGTGACTGATTTTATGTGATAATGGCTCAGTGTTCCTGATTGAACCTTCATTATCGATTGTGAATGGCTGATCAAGTGTGAGAATCTCATACTTGCAGACATCACCGAATAATGGAGTGCAGTCCTTGTCAGTAGCTTCAACTCTTAAGATTTCTTGATAGAGACGACCTTCATCGACTTCGGTGACGTATGATGGCTGGAGGAATGTTGGTGAGTACTCATTGATGTCTACGACTGAGATGTGGACGTTTGCACTGGAATTAAAGGAAGTAGAAAGGAGATTTAGTATGATTTCAGATTTGGGTAAAGTATCTGTTTAGATATTGGACTAAAACCGCACACAGCACACGACTTTTGGTCACCCGAACAGTTTTAACACGAAAGTCGCACGCATCACACAACTTTTGACTACTTAAACAAAGTTTTGACTAAAACCGTACTCATCACACGACTTTTGGTCAGCGGAATAAGTTTTAGACCAAAGTCGCACTCAGAACACGACTTTTGGTCAACTTAACAATTTTTTGTCCAAAGTCGCACTCAGCACATGACTTTTGATTATCGAAACAAGTTTTTGACTAAAATCGCACATAGCACACGACTTTTGGTCAACTTAACAATTTTTTGTCCAAAGTCGCACTCAGAACACGACTTTTGGTCATTTAATCAACTTTTTGACTATAGTCGCACGCAACACACCACTTTTGACTCCAACTGAGTGCAGTAAGCTCTAAAAATCGATTAAGTCTGCACAGTTCCAACGTTCGGTGAGTATGTGAGTAATAAATTATACTTTTTACACCCAAAACCTTCCCAAATCTCAACCCTTATATTGTTCTCATGAATTTTAATTTCCACACCTATTAAATTAACAAAAATACTCGCAAAAAAATTTTAATGATAATTTAAAGCTCTCCAGAAATCTCATTTGACTTGCTTGAATTTTAAAATGAACAAATTGTCACTTTGGCAAAATTGGGAATGTAAAGAACTTCCTTTTTTTGGGCTTTTTTGTTGCTGTTTTGCAAAAAAAGTTGAAAGATTTTTTCTAATTTACTATTCCCCTTTTTTTGTGCTGCTTCAAATCTCGACTTGAAATTCTTCTTGTAGCTTCATGGAAGCTCTATTGATACAAATATTTAAAAAAGATATCAAGGAAGATGGGATGTTATGGAACGGGATGTAGTAAGTTGTTTTAGAGGTTTTGTAAGACTTGTTTGGTATCGAAGTTATTGACTAGTGTCAAAAGTTGTGTGTAGCGTGCGACTTTGGAACAATATCCAAGAAACATGTCAATAGTCGTGTGCAATGTGCGACTTTTGTCTGAAATTCATAAAACATGTCAATAGTCGTGTGCAGCGTTTGACTTTGGAACAAACTTCATGAAATATGTCAATAGTCGTGTGCAGTGTGCGACTTTGGTGCAAAATTCATGCAATATGTCAAAAGCCGTGTGCAATGTGCGACTTTGGTACAACATTCATGAAACATATCAATAGTCGTACGCAGCGTGCGATTTTGGTGCAAAATTCATGAAACATGTCAATAGTCGTGTGCAGCGTGAGACTTTGGTACAGCATTCATGAAACATGTCAAGAGTCGTATACAGTGTGCGATTTTGGTTAACATTTCCCGGAATTTCTTATAACCCCTACCAAACCTCATCTTTAAACTACCCCAATTTTTTTCTTTTTTATTATTTTTACATCTTTTCTGAATTTTTTAAGCTCAATTCCACTCTTCATCCTTTGTTACTTCATTCCTATTTAATTATGCGGTAAAAAAGGACACAAAAAGAAGACAACACAAGCAATAAAAAAGGTAAAAAAATTTTTTGCTACGCTCTGTAATTTTTTTTGCTGTTATTCTTTACAGTTACAAATTGAATTGCTGTATAATGAGGATTAAAAAAGGGAAAAAATGTTGATGACGAAGGAATGGATGGAAATAAGGATAAATAAAGGCAAGGAACAATGAACGAAATGAGAAAAGGACAAGACAAATTTTTATAAAGGTGAGATTAAGTGTTGGTGATTGTTTATTTTAGGGGATGAGTGGATTGAGGTACCATGCATCCTACCCAGACCATCCCCATCCATAGAAGCACTTCAACCTCCTTCAAACTCCTTCAACCTTTTTAATAATCATCAAAAATGCAACAAAAAACTAATTTTTCTTCATTTACACGCGCTTATAAAAAATTATGAAAATTTATGGACTCAAAGTCATCTGAGTTCATCTACATTCAGTTCCAACAACCCACAAAGACCTCCATTCAACGCCAGAGCAATAAGATAATGAATATGAGGTGCAGAAGTGGAAAAAAATGAACAAAAATTAATTTTCAGCAGCGAATAAAAAACAAGAATTTAATTTTCTCATTTTTCGCAGATGCTGTTTTTGTTTTGCGCTCATTCCACTTGTTTGAAGAGGATATCCTGATGATTTTTCATTCTGGCGAACAGGAAAGTATGTGGATGCTTCTTACTGACTTCATCATTTGACGTCATAAATTTAGTCGTTAAGGTCAGAAAATTAAAATTTATTTGATGTTGGAAAGCTTTCTTTGTGGGGATTTTGGATGAATTTTGAGTAGTTTTGAATAAACCGTTTGTATTCCGCGGGTTATAAAGATATTGACTACTTAACCCGCGGTTTATGATGACAAAAATGACTAAACCCGCAAATAAATTAATATTATATTAAGCTGGTTATAATAAAAAAAACCTTTTAATCTGCACATTGTAATATTTATAGCTCCATTACCCGCGGATTGTAATATTGAAAGCTATATTAGACCATGGAAAACTAATTAGATATCCAATAATTCATGGGTAAATTGTAAAAATAGCAAGTATCATCAAATTTTATTATCAATAGCTTTATAATACGCGGTTTAAAATAATTATATCTTCATAATCCGCGGGTTGTAAAAGCAAATTTTCATTTTTTGTTCACAAGTTTGTATTTTTGAAGCATTGCGTCTTCTTTCGATATTTTTGAGAATTGTGATATTGTTTTATCTTTTTATTTGAAATAAATCTAAATGATCAATCTTAATTTTTATACAAACCCAAAATAGCAAAATCATTTCTCATCTACAAACTCACAATAAATATCACATTGAACAAGAAATTTGCACATTATTCGGATAACTTGTGAGCTAATTTTCAACATTTTCTTTCCTTTTTCTTATTGCCCACTTCTGGTTCGGATGTAAGATAAGAAAAAGTTTTCAGATTTGCTGTTTTGTGGTCGGACTTGAAAGAAATGAGATAAAAATTGAGGTTAATTGGCGGTAATTAGAGTTTGTGGAGTAGAATTTTGTGAGTTTGAGTTAATTCTAATAATTTCCAATTCTCAGTGAAATCAGTTAATAAGGACATGACCATCTTTAGTTTCAATTCCACCAAATCATTCATACCAATCTCATCAACTTTTCAACCAAAAGTCATCAAAATTTCACCTCAATTCAATCCTCATTCTACTCACCAATCCTTTTTTAATTTTTCTTCATATCAACCGCACTTTTAGTATTCAACGAAGGCATCAAAATGTCATTATCTTGATACCGATCATCATCATCATCATAAACCGATATCATATAAAGAAAATCTTATCTCGTGCCTCAATTTTTTCGGCATATTTCTTCATTTTGGGCGACTTTTTCTTGAGTGATGCTTAGTTTCAATTTCATTTTAGTTAATCATGCTTACTGGAGCTTTTTTTAAGAGGTGCGGATTTATTATTAATGAATTTTCTTCATAAGCCGCGGATTAATCCTTATGAAGAACTGTGCATAACCTTCATAAGCCGCTGATTAATCTTCATAAAGAACTGTTCATGATCTTCATAAGCCGCGGATTAATCTTGAAGTAGAACTGTTCGTGATCTTCATGAGCCGCAGATTAATCTTTATGAGCAACTGTTTATAATCTTCATAATCTTCATAAGCCGCTGATTAATCTTTATGAAGAACTGTTCATAATCTTCATAATATACGGTTTATAATCTTTGTAGTCTTTTGAAATTTTTTTAAAACGGTATGTCCATAGTTTTGATTTTATACCTCATAATCCGCGGTTTAATTTTTATCTCTACAATCCGCAGGTAAAATTTTGCTTTTAATATTCTAAACCTTTTTGTTGACAATTCAATTCCTATTTTGAAGCTGATTGAAAAAATTCAAACCAAAATCCAAGCTTTCAGTAAAATCAAAACAAGAACTTCCAAGAAGTCCAAAAAAATTTCCAATTTGCAAATCCACAAATGCTCTTTATTTATTAAACCGAATCATTCAGACAAGTCTCAAATTCAAGATAAAGGCTGCTGCAACAATTTATGATATTGCCTTTTTCATTATTTCTAAAGAAGAACTTCAACAACTTTCGCGAAAATCCCCAAAAGTATTTTTTTCGATGCCTTTTTCATGTCGATTCCATTAACTTAGCTCGAAAATTCATCCACATAGAAAGTTTTAATCTTTCAAGCCTTTTTTTCTAATTCTTTAGAAATTTATGAACAAGTTTTTTGTTTCTTAAAGAAGCTTCATCTGCCTGCAAAGTTTGTAGTGTTGTCAATAATTTATTTTTGTTAAGAAATTTTCGAGAATGGAAATAAGTTATTTTTCGCGAAAGTTTTGTGCCTTCAGGGAACAATTTATTACAAAACTGTTTACTTAAATAATTAAGTAGAAAATTAATTTATCAACAAGATGCGAAACTAGTTTTTTTCTGGAAATTTTTCACTTAAAAAGTTAATGTGAAAAGTAAAGTTTCCTTCACAATCCGCGGATTATGGATGTTTGTAATATTATTGTTTACTTCATTCAGAATCTGCAATTGAATTTTTGCAAATATCAAACTATTTTTACTTTCATAATCCGCAAATACTTTTAAATTTCCTTCAGAAGCCGCGGACTATTTTACTAAGCCCAAAATTTTTTATGATTTATTTTTAAATTACATTTCATTCCCCATAAAAATAATTTCCCAATATACTCACTTCTCCGAATGCGATCCATCGCACATGACAGCAACAATTTCGAATTTGTAATTCTTCCTCTTCTCACAGTTGAGTGCACGTTTCGATTCCAAAATGCCAACGCCACTATCAAGCTTGATCTGCAATAAAAAATAGGAAAAAAAAGTGTCATGAAATTTGATCGAATTTTTCTACCCAAAAAAAATAAAATTAAATTCTGTAAATATAGACGAAAAATCTTGTTGGGGGATAAAATTATGTATGAGTTGCGATATTAATGGTCATTGAGGTGGAAAGACATGTGGATAATCGAGTGAATGATTTTTCATTAAATTTAGTCAATTTCGATAAGTACCCCGAGGCATGTGCTTCATGTGAAGTGAGAGTTATTTATGGGATTATTCAATAATTTGTTATTCTGAATTAGATAATTATCATTTGGACTGTAATGAATGAAATAAGATTTGAGGGTTGATGGGTTTAGAAGAGGGTTTAAGGAACTTAGCTTTTTCGATGTTTAGATCTGATGGTTTCTAAAACACGGACAGAATTGTCGATCTTCAGTCAAAAATAATAGTTTGATCAAATCCTAGGAAATTCTACTTTAATTTAAAATTTAACGTAGTTGTAGACCCCTTTTGACCTACTATTGCACTAATTCTCTACATACATTCATAAACTTCACTGTTAAGTCTAATTTAAGCTTAAATAATCAACAGTTTACTAATTAAGAACATAAAAACCAAACTTAGTCGTAGTTGCACACCCCTTTTTTACTCAAAAATCACCAACCCCACTTCTTATGCCAATCAATCTCTAATCCCCTAATTTACTTATTCATTGACCTCAATCCTGAAGAGAAAGAAAAAATTTCCTCAATGATACACAATTATCGTCGATCTACGCATCTGTCCATCCCGCCTCACATGAACCATCCTTGATATCCAATTTTTGTCCTTTCTGTACTGAAATTTATCGTCATTCATGTCATGTCGATGAATGTGACATTCACAACGTAAATCCATCTGCAAGATGTGGAAGAAGAGAGAAAAAAAATGGCAGCAACAATTTTGCTTGCTTTTTTTTTTCGCCTCCATCCGAAATCTGTCAATACTAATTTGTCGTCTGTAGTTATTGGAATTTATTGGGTATTCGTAGTGAGCGAAATGTGATTGCCTGCTCGGTACTGAATTGTGTAAGTTTTATTTTATGTAACTATGGATGATGTTGAGAGTTGTTTACAGATGAAAAATGTGAAAATTATGCTTTTTTTGTATTTGTAGCTTTAGTAGAGAAATTTGGTGGTTTCTCGAAATTTTGAAGTTTTGATTACGCAGCCTAGTTTGAAATGATCCTGACGTTTGTTTTCAGTACTTACTAGGCTCAAACTTTCAACAATTAAAAAAAACGTGCGTCATATTTCGAGGAATAGTTTACTGTCTTCCCAATATGACGCACGCCCTCCAAAATTTTTTTGCATATGAATAGAACTTTTCTCATAATAAATGAAGCAAAAGTAGTTGGCGTGCGCCATTTTTTGGGAAACAGTTTACTGTCGCTCTCAAATATGACGAAGGATTAAAAATATTTTTTTGTTCAAATGTTCTGATTTTTTGAGAAAAAGGAACATCTGTGAAAATTTTAGAGCATGTAAATAACCATGAACCTTTCAAAATCCCCCAGGAGTGCTAAAACTCTTAAAAATACAAACAAAACTCACCTTGAACGGAATATCCTTCTGTTTCTTGACGATATCAAGTCGACAGACTTTCTCCTCATCGACTTTAATTACTGGTGTTATTTCAACAAATGTCTCATTTTCTTTTATTAATCCATGGTAATTTTCTTCTAGGATGCGCTCTGCAATTAAAGAAATAACAAAGAAGATAATTAGCAAAAAAATTAAAAAAATCAGTCTTAATTGTACGAAGAAAAATTTATTCAGCATGAAGGCATCGAGCAATTTTTAATTGAATCTTGCAGTTTTTAAACGAAATTGACTGCTTTTCATGTTAAACATTTACACAATTTTATGAAAATTTTACTTTTAGAGCTCCTCAAATATTGAATCAGAATTCACTTTTCTGACAACTTTACTCAACTGTTCATCGAGTCTGCATGCTTTTCAATTTCAAAAATTATTCCATTTTAGAGCAGTTCAAGTTAAATAGCAAAAAAAAAGCTTCATTCAGTCAATTTTAATTAAAAAAGTTCCGTACACGAGACAAAATTGCTTCATTTTTTTCATGACTCTTGGATCTGTGATCTTTGCTATTGTTTTCGGTGGCTGTTAATTAACTGATGCTCTGCAAAGTGCCGGTTTTGGAGGGTAAGTTCGGAAAACTAGGAGAGGTTTGAGGTTAGACTTCCAGAATTTTTTTCTATTTGGTTTTAGATTTGGAACATTATGACAATTTTGAGGTTAAATTTTCAGAATTTTGCAGATTTTTAAGGGTAAAATTCTAGAACTTGGACAACTTTGAGGTTAAATTTGTAACATTTTGATAATTTTTGAGGTTGGATTTCAAGAATTTAGACAATTTGAGGTTAAAATTCCAGAATTTCGGCAATTTAGCTTCCGCGTGGAACATGGAAGGTGTTTGAGGTTAAAATGTCAAAAAAACCAAAATACTTGATATTAAAACCTTCAAATACCCAAAATTTAAGGTTAGAATTCCAAAAATTCTCAATTAAATGACGAAATTCAATGCAATCTGATCCTAGTCCACCCTTAATTCACCCCAACTCCCCAAAACATTTCAATTAATCCAATCTATTGTGTAAATAATCCAAAAAAAAAAATCCTCTTCAAACATGAAAAGGCCCCGTTTGCAAATCCTCAATTCATCTCCAACATAACACAGCCAATTACATAAAAGGAGTCAGTCACAGCATATCCCAAATGTGCACCATAAAAACAATTCTCTTAATTTTTCATATGTCATAAAGGGATTCAGTTTCCACTTGCCACAGTCATCTCACGTCACTCAGATATCATTTATGTGCAAGTGTGTGTGAGTGTGTGCGGATGCGACAGCACTGAGTTCGCATCAATTTCCATTTCCATTGTTTGCACATCTCAACTGGTCTTATGGTTTACTTTTTCAATTAAAAACTTGTACAGCTGCTGACGTTTTATGCTTCTAATTTTAGAAGTTGTGCAGCAATTGTGTTTGAATGGAAATTTGAGTGGATGTAATTTAATGTTGATCTGCATTGGTTGTTGGAATTGAGAAGTTAGCAAGTAAGCATGTAAGGAAGTATGTGTGATGAGATGGGTTAGGTGTCTTATTTTGTGGGATTTAACCTCAAATTCTTTGTTTATTTGCAACTTTAACCTCAAATTTAGGATTTCGATCTCAAAACTGTTAAACATTGAGATTTAACCTCAAAAAAATTCACCTTTGAAATCTTACCTCAAAAAACTCACAACTTTGAATTCTAACCTCAAAATTGTCAAAATTGAAATTATAACCTCAAAATCTTAGAAATCCTTTAAAGCCTCAAAATGATGAAATTTCTGGAATTTTAACCTCAAATTTTTTAAAATATTTTTTTGCATTGAAAATTAAACAAAAAATTCAAGCTTTTCAACAGCATCCGCAAATCTCTTCATAGTATTAAAACAATACTGAATGTAGAACAATCTGGAAATAAAACCACGTAAAATGGAATATATAGAACTATTGTGTAGAAAAGTGAGCTGAATAAGTAAATTGAAAAACAAAAAACTTTTTTTTTATCGTTCCTCAGTTTTGCAATCGGATTTGCATGTGGTAGATTAGGAGTGGCAGGGGTGTAGCGAGGCTAGTTAAGGGGCTCAGAATAGAGGAATTATTAGGGCTAGAAATAATATTAGATTTAAAAATGTACAATTTTGTACAAATGCGCTCTAACGACACAACTCAAATCTTTTCCATACTTGTTTTACTTTAACAACTCGTATGCGCGCAATTAAAAGCACACAAAAGATGAGGAAAAAGTCTTTATTTCACTCTGGCAAAAATTTCATGCATGATAGTTCCAGAATTCAAACATCATCGTAATCATCTCATCATTGTGGATGTGAGGAACTCAACTTGTTGAGAATTAACATATGCACATTTAAATATGGCGTAATAATGCTTATATAGTGAATTGTTGAGAAGCTTATGGTTGATAGGGATGCAAATATGAGTTTAATCGAGACATAACCTCAAAATTCGGCAACTTAGCCTCAAAATTCAGCAACATAATCTCAAAATTCAGCAAAATAACCTCAAATTTCTGCAACATTACCTCAAAAGTCAGCAACATAACCTCAAAATGAGCAACATAACCTCAAAATGAGCAACTTAGCCTCAAAATTCAGCAACATTACCTCAAAAGTCAGCAACATAACATCAAAATCTGCAAAATAACCTCAAAATTAGCATTTTAGCCTCAAAATTTTGTAAAGTAACCTCAAAACTCAGCAACATATCATCAAAATGAGCAAAATAACCTTAAAATTCAAGATTCTTCTAACAAACATCGCCAATTTAAAATGCTCAGTGTCCGAATTTTCCACGGAATGAACTTTCAAGCCATTTTATACTTTATTTGCCTTCTTTCTTTATTTATTCGTCCGAAAATTTTCGCGTCAAAGAAAACCATCAAAGCTTCATTATTTCAAACTGTAAAACAGCACAAATTTCAGGTTTGTTGAACAACAAAAGCACAAAGGAAGCCCAAAAAATTCTCGACTATGAATAAAAAAAAAATGTAAAACACACAAAAATGAAATTTTTTACGCCTGTTGTACACTTTAAACTTTATTTTTGCTCAAATGTCGTCTCCAACGGTGCACGAAAAATTTTTGACATCGAAATTCAATAAAAGAAATTTTCAAGGGGAAAGAACTTGTGGTTAAAAGCGGTTAAATACGGTAAAAAGTGGTTAAATGCGGTGAAACACGGTGAAATGTGGTTAAACACGGTTAAAAGCGCTAAAAGGCGGTTAAATACGGTAAATGTACAAATATTATAAAAAAATGAATTTAAGGCAAATGCAAAGAACAAAAACGTTGTAAAAAAATTTTTATTTAAATTTTATTTTAATTTTACTCATCTTCAAAAGAATTAATGAAACTAGCTATGTGTTGCTGCGAAAAATCTACATTAAAATTTACATGACACTTGTAATTTTAAACTCAAAAAATTTAACAATGTCCATTACAACTCTACGTCCATTCTCAATGAAATATAAAGGATTCAGCATTACAGCAATGTTCAATTTCTACAAAATCTTAATAGTAAGTTGATTTACTTTTCGACCGAATGTAAAGACGTTTAAAGTTTAAAACTTTTCCAAAGAGTATATTTCCTTCATCAAACATTAAAATATTGTCACCTTTTGCAACTTTAGTGGCTATCCAAAAGTCTTCGTTTTGATTTTGTTCTGTACTTATGTGTATCGTTCTACGAGGAACAAAACGCTGCCGGATATCGGTGTTAACATGAATTTTGTTATTTTCTAGCATCCAAATTAATTGATCTTTTTTAATGATTTTAGTAGAATTAACTTATTTAATTGAAATATATCTATCGTCAGATCTTGTACTTAAAAACTCGACGTTTTGAAAAGAAAGGGTTTTATCGATCAACTCGGGTTCTTCATTATCCCATTCAGAAATAGTCCGGTTGGCAACAAAGTGTGTTCGAGACTGAACATTCTCACATATATTGCGTCTTCTAGAAGACTTTAACAAATTTCTTAAAGAAATTTCTTGATGATAAATTCCAATTTTTCTTGCCTTTTCAATAGCTGCGAAGATTCCACTCTCGATGATAATATCAATTTCCTTCGAAATGTCATCATTGGCTCATCTGTGTCTCTCTTAACGTTGCTCAATAACGGGAAATGAAATTTCATCCTTTAGCTCACACAGTTCTATTTTGTGTGAACGAGATAGGAATATTTTAGGTATGCAGTTAATTTGTGTACTTTGAACACCAGTTAAAGAGCGAACATGTCTAAATTCACTTTCATACTGTTGCGAAGAATTCTCAGATATGTTGTGAGCTCGTTTGTCAATAACCAATCGTAAAAGCCATAATAAATTCATCTCGAGTCCTTCGTAGCAGCTTGGAGTGATGAAACTTTCACATTGCATTCCTTTGTTAATGATATCTGTCTTCCATAGTCTTGAAAAACTAACCATATATACGGCATTAAATAAACGATCAGAAATCGGTGTATCATGCTCCACAAATGATTTTAAACCACACTGAATCAACTCCAAATATAAAACCGTTCCTTGTGTATTTTCCATAGTCCGAAGGAGATCCAAAACACGTTCACTTGTAATTTTGTATAAACAGTCATAGTTCATGAAATCAGTTACATCCAAATCACTTTGTACTATTCCATATAATGATTTTTCCATCTCTTGAGGATGTGAAATGTGTCCTGTGTGCCGAAATTTTCAGACATAAGATTACCACATAATTCAATCGATCCATACATAGTCACTTCACCAAAATTAATGAGTTTCTTTTGCGCATTAAACATCCGAGCATCCTTATCACTACCATATCCAAGAAAATTAATGCCGCAATTAATAAACTTTCATATAGTTTATACGGTTCATGACATCGATTGCTGTGAATGAGTTGTCTGTGAAATATACTCCAAGAAGAAACGTCATTGCAACAGGAATATTTGGCTGTGCAAGCAACACTTGAACATAGGACACCTTGTCATATTTTGTGATCGAATTATAAATATTACTGGCACTGTAAGCTTTGTGAAAATTGACGAACGGCAATCCAGTTAAAGGATCAAATGGTGAATCTAAGCCAATGAGTGTATTAGTATCTGGACAAAATTCGACTTTACTTGTAATACGTGAGCCATCTTCGAAAACATGTATTTCAAACGGGTATTCGTGTGCTGCTAGATACTGGTGCAATTCATCGAATCTTAAAACGTTTCCTTTGACAATATTCAGCTCATTATTCATATACCTTTTCAGATATACCCTTATTTTGTATAAAGATTTTCCTACTCTAATGTACAGGTAAGAGGATATCTTCTTGACGGTATCGCTGAATCGGTTGCCTTTGTAATGCAGCTGATTGTTTCTTACATTTTCCAATAAAATTTCAATAAAATTGTTTATTGGTAAACATCATTAAGGTGTCTTCACTTTACTAAAACTCTTTTAAGAATAACAAATCCGTTACAAATGTTTGATTTACTTTATAGATTTTTTTTTATATAAAGAATACATGGTTGACTATATAATTAACAAATGTAGTTAAACACGGTTAAACACGGTTAAATGAGGTGAAACACGGGGAAACATGGTTAAACACGGTGAAATGCGGTAAAATGTGGGTAAACACGGTTAAATGCGGTAAAATGTGGTTAAATATGGTTAAACACGGTTAAACACGGTAAAATGATGTTAAATGCGGGAAGATTTCACAGTTCTTTCCCCTTGGAAATTTTAGGGTGGGAAAAATAAGAGAACATCGAAATTCACTTCGTGAAAATTACTTTTTTTCTTCTTTTCTTTTACAATTCGATTGTGACTAGAAGGAGAAATGTGGAAGAAGTTTCAAGTTGTTGAAGAAAATCGAGAGATGAGCTCTTGAAACTTTTGCTTTTGTTTTCTTCATTGTGAATTAATCCTCGAAGGGATGCTATAGTAGGTGTGGGTAAGAGGCGCATTTTGAAGTTATTTTATTCTATTTTAAGGTTAGTGAGCTTATTTTTAGGAAAAATTGCAGAATTTGAGGTTAAGTTGTCGATTTTGAGGTTAAATTGTTGATTTTGGATTAAGTTGTCGATTTTGAAGTTGAATTGACGATTTTGAGGTTAAATTGTTGATTTTGGATTAAGTTGTCGATTTTGAGGTTAAGTTGTCGATTTTGAGGTTAAGTTGTCGATTTTGAGGTTAATTTGTTGATTTTTGAGGTTAAGTTTTCAATTTTGAGGTTAAGTTGTCGATTTTGAGGTTAAGTTGTCGATTTTGAGGTAAAGTTGTCGATTTTGAGGTTAAGTTGTCGATTTTGAGGTTAAGCTATCACATTTTAAGGTTAAGTTGTCGATTTTGAGGTTAACTTGTCGATTTTGAGGTTAAGTTGTCGATTTTGAGGTTAAGTTGTCGAGTTTGAAGTTAAGTTGTCGATTTTGCGGTTGAATTGTCGATTTTGAGGTTAAGCTTTCATATTTTGAGGTTAAGTTGTCGATTTTGAGGTTAAATTGTCGATTTTGAAGTTAAGTTGTCGATTTTGAGGTTACGTTGTCGATTTTGAGGTTAAGTTGTCGATTTTGAGGTTAAGTTGTTGATTTTGAGGTTAAGTTTTCGATTTTGAGGTTACGTTGTCGATTTTGAGGTTAAGCTATCATACTTTGAGGTTAGGTTGTCAATTTTGAGGTTAAAATGTCGATTTTGAGGTTAAGTTGTCGATTTTGAGGTTACGTTTTCGATTTTGAGGTTAAGTTGTCGATTTTGAAGTTAAGTTGTCGATTTTGAGGATGAATTGTCGATTTTGTGGTTAAGCTTTCATATGTTGAGGTTAAGTTGTCGATTTTGAGGTTGAATTGCCGATTTTGAGGTTAAGCTTTCATATGTTGAGGTTAAGTAGTCAAACTTTGCGTTCGGGTTGCTAAATTTCATCGCCCTTACAACATGATAACTGAAACTCAGTCAAGTTAATTCCTTTAAGTGAAATTTGAGTAGCCAAGCTAAATCTCAATAAGAACTTGATCGTGAAAAGAAGCTCATCCTCCACAAGTTTCAGGAAATAAACCCAGTGCATAAAAACTTCAAACAAAACAACAAAAATTTAGGTAAAAAGTTTTAAAGGAAGTTCACAACAGCTTCACCGTGGGAATGAGCAAAGAAACTTTAAATGTCAAATTTACATGAAAGGAATTGTTCAAAAGCAATAGAAAGTTCAACATGTTATGATGTCAGTTCCGGTTGTTATTGCTGTCTAAAAAAGAAAAGTTTATGCTGGGAAGAAAATGTTTTCTAGTTCTAAACGTGAGGAAAATTTTAAGATGAAGATGCAGTCGGAATGGGGATGTGATGAAGTTCCTCGCTTGAGAACTTTGAAATAATCTGAAAATGCATTTTTTGAGTTGAATTTTGATGTTTTTTGAGGTTTTGTTGTTAAATTTTTAGGTTAAGTCCTTGAAGTTTGAGGTTTTATGTTTGAATTTTGAGGTTATGTCACTGAATTTTTAGGTTATGTCGCAGAATTTTTAGGTTATGAAGCAAAACTTTGAGATTATGTTTTGAATTTTTTAAAATTTATCTAGAATATTTCGAATCTAATTTAATATAACCTCAAAAAAAATATTCCATTTTATCTACCAAGAAGGACTTTAACCTCAAATTCAACAATTGCTTTTCATTCCTTATCCAAAATTTGACTGAGAAAACAATCCCAAAACAAATGTATTCCTTATCTTTTTCTCAGTTTCCCAAGACCCACATGAATATTACATAAATCATCCTTAGTATCATCTTATGAATATTCTCGACATTTCGCTTAATTTCTTGGAACTTATCGTACATTATGCACAAAAGATTCATGAAAAATTTATTTTATGCACGGAAATGATGGGAAAGTTGATGTTTAATAAGCTTGAGTTTGAGAGCTGCAAAAAAAAGCGAAATAAATTTTTATCTAGGAAATGGATTGAAATATTCATCAGAACGAAGCCAGAATACGAAATTAGAACACAATTGTCAATTTTTAATAGTAAAAAGCTGATTTAAAATTCAGAGAATTTTGCGATTGTTTGGAAAGCTTTGAATTGAGTTCAAATTTTGAGGTTATGCTGTTTAATTTTAAACTTATTCTGTTAAATTTTGAGGTTATATTGCACAATTTTAAGGTTATGTTGCACAATTTTAAAGTTATGTTGCTGAATTTTGAGGTTATGTTGCTGAATTTTGAGGTTATATTGCTGAATTTTAAGGATAGGTTGCTGAATATTTGAGGTTATGTTGCTGAATTTTTGAGGTTATGTTGCTGAATTTTGAGGTTATTTTGCTTAATTTTTGAGGTTATAATGCTGAATTTTGAGGTTATGTTGCTGAATTTTTGAGGTTATGTTGCTGAATTTTGAGGTTATTTTGCTTAATTTTTGAGGTTATAATGCTGAATTTTGAGGTTATAATGCCAAATTTTTCAGGTTATGTTACTAAATTTCGGGGTTATGTTTCCAAATTTAAAACACATAATCTCAATAACTGAGCGACGTTGCCATTTTTTATCACAAAACCTAATAAATCGTCAATTTTTGCAATAAAATGCTTCCAAATAGACAAATTTCCACATACCACGTACTATCAATATCAAAAGATCGCAATTAATTCCCAATAAAACATTTCGTAGATAATTAATTGGATTTAGAGGCTCATGTGGCTTGGCAACCGCTGAATACGACAGCTAACATACTGAAAATTTCTATTTAGTTGAGCAATTTTTTTATCCCACGCCTTTTTGGATATTGCAAGCTGTAAATGATGGAGATGGGAGGTTGTTAGGGTTTAATTTTTTTTTTTATGAAATGAACAAATGAAGCTCAAATCTTGTCAAAAACTGACAAAAAAATTATTTTTAACCTCAAATTTCCTCAGAAAAAGTTTTTAAATGCTTCAACTGGCAAATTCGTAATTAATTTTCAGCACATTTACTGTTAAAATGTCTATAAAGTTTAGAAAAAAATCATTTTTCATTCCGAAGAACTTTCTCGACATGACACAGCTAAAATAATGGCAACAAAATAGGATGAAAAAGTTTATTTTAACAATGTTCAAATAAAAATGCTAAATAAATGTTTTTAAAATTTAATTCCGAGTCTTTTTTTTGCGATGTTTTAAAAGGAAATTTGAATTTTTTATTTTAATGCTTAGCTTTTTTTTTTATTATTTCAACTTCATTATTGTAGACTGTGTTGAAAATACATTGATGGATGTTGAGTCTGTTTGTCCACCGGATGTTTTGGATTATGAGGTTTTGCTTACATAATAGCTAAGCAGCTTTAATTGACTTATCGACCGTTAGCAGTTTTAAACAACGAGCTATCCTTAAAATCATTGATTAATATTTAAAAATATGCGCTCTATCCACTACACCCCAAAAAGTGACTTTCTTACTTGTCATCCCCTCCCACAATCAAAATAAAATTTTATCCTAAAAAGCCAAAAAATCACACAAAAAGATTTTCGTTGATGCTAAAAAATTAATTGAAATGAAAAACACTTAAGTAATTAAATTAACTTTTTTTTGTTTTCTCATCTCTTTGAATTTGTTTTGGCATTGAAAAGCTCATCTTTTGTGACGACTTATTTTAAACAAACAGCAAAAAGAGAGAATTTAATTTGAATGATGGAAGGAATCACGAGTGGGTGGGATTGTAAATCGGATTATGGAAATTTTTTATGATGCTGGATTGTTTTTATTGGATTTTAGGGTGGGAGTGGGGCTGCATATTGAGGTCAAGTTGATTTTGTGAATATTTTGAATAATTTTGAGGTTAAAAACTATTCAACCAGCGGCCAAACAACCTTTCCCCCTTTAATGTGGTGATCTCAACCTTCCTCTCACAATCCACTTTTTGAACAATTTCTTCTCAAATAAACAAAAATAAAACCTTGAAGGTCACGACAAAAAGATTTTTCATTCCACTTTTCCACAACGCAACAACATTGAATAATAAGATTCAACAAAAACAAACTTTTTTCTGCTCTCCCGCATGCTTTGCTGAGCTTCGAGTTTCCATGGAAACTTTTATGAGCGCTAATTGAGTCAGATGGTAACAGATTTTTGAGGATAATAAACTTTGATGTTGAATTTCTTGATAAATTATCGTCAATATTGTGTAAATTGAATTTGTTATTTTGAGGTTGGAAAAGTTTGTTTGTTGGTCTTTAAAGGAGGTTTTGGGGAGTTTATGATGGTCAATATAGCGCGTTTTTAAGTCCGTCTGTCAGTGAGTTCGTCTGACTAGCTCAGTGTTGTCCAAACTGTGTTCCGCGGCACGTGTCATGAAAAATGACACGAGCCGAATGCTGTTTGTGACTTTGGCTTACTCTTAAAGTGTGCCATGGCTCTAAAGATTTTATACAACACTGGTCTGGCTGTTCATTGATCTGGTTGTTCGTCAGTGTGGCTGTTCGTTTGTCTGGATGTTCTTCTGTTTTTGTTGTTTAAGCCTCAAATACAATCTAGCTTCCTGCTTGAGGCATCTAAATCACTTCCAAAAATTAATGCTCGTAAAAAAAGGAAGATGGATATCCCAAGTTTATGAGTCAATCCCCTCCCCAGCATCTAAAGCTATTAAATTTCACGAAAAAAGTATAAAATTCCTCCCTTGTGATTTTATGTTCCTCAAAATCAGACGTAATAAATCATGGGATGTGAAAAAATATGGAATTTGAGAAGATTTTCATATTATGTAAGCTACATTAAGTTAATTTATTATTGATGAAAATAAGATATAGTGGGAGGCAGGGGCAAAGCAGGCAATTTTTATATTGTGATAGCTGCTGAATTTAGAGAGGGTTTTGGCCAGATAGACGAACAGCCAGATCAAGAAACAGCTAGACAAGTGCTGACCAAACTTTTTAACCCCCCCCCCCCCCTCTCCTGGCTACGCTTTTATGGAGGGATGAGATTGAGTTTGCATAATGTAAAAAAATTCTGAAGAAATTAAAAGCATCTTTTGAGCTTCCTTGAATTTTAAGTAGAGAAAATTGAAAACAAAATTGAAGTAATTGAGTAGATTTTTGTTCCGAATAATTTGTAAATTTAAAAGAATTTTAACTTTTTAAAAGCTTCTCAAACTTTTGAAAGCTCTAAAGCTTAAAACATAACTTTTCGATCTGCATTTAAAATTCCATCAAGTGCATTAAACTAAACTTAAGATAAAAATCAAGTCAAAAAAGCTTTGTGCAGCAATTTTAGGGGGAAACATTAATGTTTTCACAGAATGTGACGCACGAGTTGATAAATTTTGGCTTTTCGACAAATGTGTTGGCTTTAGTTCATTGAAAGAAGCCATTTCAGGTGGAAGTGTCTGCACAGTGGTCTCCTGATCAATAATTATCTCTATTACAGCTTTAGTTGGTTCCTTAGAGATGTCATAGGTATTTAGGGTCGTCGATGACCATGAAAGTTGGTATTGTTCTCGCTATATTCATAGCTTTGAGAGTTGTAGTAAGCAAAAAGCTAGCTATAAGCGCTTCTTCATCAAAAACATCACAAAAAGCATCACATCATGTCCCTGACATCCACATCCACACCATCATACTCAAATCCCACTCTTTTTTTATATTTTTATCACACAACATGTCTACTTGCAGTGTCATTATTTTCTCAATCGAGCTTTGAAGTTTCCTTTTTCTTTTATGTTGCTGCAGATTCTTATTTTGTCTCCACATTTTTTATGACAAAAAAAAACTAGCTTGCCTGCGGTTAACTGAAAGAAACGTGACATTGTTGCATAAAAAATGTCGCAAAAAGCTGCACTTGGAATTTTCTTTTATGTGATGATTAGGATGGAATGAAGAAGAGCTTCATGAATGTGAAATTTTTTTGATATGACATTGAGGGGATCGAGATGATTAAATCACCATCTTTGACCTCCCAACAGCTCTTCAATTTCAATAAAGCGTAAAACTCCCTCAGAAGCTCTGAAAACATCTTTACCAAAATTAATAACACATTCAAACCATTTAACATATGAATTTTAATTATAATATCCCCATATAATTTAATAACCAACCCCCAACCCCACCAAAAAATTCACAAAAATTAAAACATTACATAACAAAGTTTAGAAAACAAAAATTAAGCACAAAACTTGATAATTTATTATTAAAGAAATTAGCTCCTATGAGTGAATGAGGGAAAAGCTCCCATTATAATTAACTTTTCCTCCATTTCAACCCTTTCATTAATTTTTATCACCAAAACAGCTGAATGTGTGACTCAACAACACCCATCCTCCTCCTTAAAATCCATCGTAATTATTTTTGTCGCTTTTTTTTGACTTGCGAAAAAAATGTTTTCTCTCTTCGCAATGAGAAAATGCCATGAAATGAAAAATGTTTTGACAAGTGAGTTGGAAGTTTTCAAGGTAGAAGTGAATAAAGCGCAATTTTTCTTGGAAATATTGAGAAAATGTTCAAAGAATTTTTGAGTAAAAATTTATCAAATTAAAAAAAAATGTACGACGTGCGTCATATTGAGAGAGACAGTAAACTATTTCTCAGAATATGACGCACGACATAAAATTTTTGATTGCGAAAATACGAAGTCAACTCGAGAAAACTCTTCGAGCTCTGCTAAGAATCAGTCAAAATACTTCAGTAGCCTTCACATTTTATTCTCTTCCAGCCACCATACTGACATAAATATATCACATAACCTCACATTATTTCCCTTAACCAACCCCTAATCTAGCTAAAAATACAAAAAGTCCAAAGCAGAGCACAGATTTTTATCTAAATTTATTTCCAACTGCGAATGTTATAGAGTTTTTATCACAAACTGTGAATGTATAATCAAAATAGGAACTCACAGTAGCTACGTACGGGGAGAGTTAAATGTAAATCGCAAAGGTCAGTGTTGGGAATGTAAATCATGAAATTAATGGGCTTTATATAATACTTTTCTTGTGTGTGGGGTTATTTGGAATGGTTGTTATGGGATTTTGTATTCTTAATGTGAATTGTTTTTGTGTCGATAAATAATTGACGATTACTGGGGTTGATGTTAGAGATGATAGTGGGATGGAAGGTAGCAGTTGGTGTCAAAAAGGTTGCTGGATATTAATTTAAACCTTTTAAATGTTAGTTTATTGATTTTGAAGTATCGTGCGCCATATTCTGGGAAAAAGTTTACTGTTTCTCAAAAATATGACGCATGTTTATTTTCCTCTTAAATTCTTAAAATGAAAAAAAAATGCTTCCAATTTTTCAAGAATTTTCTTCAAAGAAATAGTATTCTACAAAAAAAGTTGTTTATTCATGAAAAATGTTTAAAATAGCAAAAATAATTCATAAGTAAAATTGAAATATATTTTCAGGGAACTTGAGTGTCTCAAAAGTAAACAATCAAGTCGCAAATGAAGCTCTTCTGAAGTAAAAACAAAGATAATTGAAATTTGGTTTCTCAGAAAATTCTCTGTCGTATTAAATTTTTATTCATTCAACAAAGATGCGATCTACTGAAAAATTCATAATTAAAGATGAAAGCTAATTCAAAGTGACGAGATGAGTTGGAAGAAATATTTGTGGACCCAACCCTAAATTTTCGAAACTTAACCTCAAAACTCAGAAAATAGCCTATTATTAAGAATATAACCTCAAAGTTACAACACTAACCTCTAAATGTATCAAATTTTATCAAATTTGGCAACCTAACCTCAAATATTTATAACATAACCTTAAAATGCAACAACATAACCTCAAAATTCAACAATATAACCTCAAAATTTATAAATTCTTTCAATATTGTCCTAAAATTTAACTCAATCATCAACAAAATCTACAAATTTTGTCATCAATAGATCCAACTATTCGTACAGACCAAGAATCAATTGATTATGTGCACATTAAACCCATTCAAATCAGCATGCAGCTCCTAACAAGTTTCTCAACAAAAGGATGATCTGAAATTCAAAACAAATTGAGAGCTTCAATATCGGATAATTCCTCAATTCATCCCTCAATAATTCTCTGTTGCATCCGATTGGATGAATTCATATAATGTGAGGATGTGGATAACAGTCATGTATGTATGTGTGTATTAGTGAGGTTTCTACATAAATCTCAATGAATAAAATCAAATAAATTAGAGTCAATAAATTTGCCATCATCTGAGATTTTATAAGTATCAAGTATATTTGAATGGAAAATGAAGCTGCAACACGCAGCTCTTTGTAGATAAATAGGTGATTGGATATGAGAACAATTGGATATGTGAGATAAAAAAAATTTGATATTAGTTTATGTAAGAGAAAATCGGAGAGCTTTTTAGAGTCGAGGGAAAAGTTGATTGTAATTTGTGTTGAACAAAAGGATTCCGGGGTGGATGTGCAAGGGTTGGTTGCTCATATATTTGAAGATTTGAATTTCTAACCTCAAAATTTGGTGATTTTTGTCTTGAGTTCTAACCTTGAACTTTGAGGATTCTAATTTCAAACCTTGAGGATTCTAACCTCGAACTTGTGAATTCTAGCTTAGAAACTAGAGAATTTTAACCTAGAAACCTAAGAATTCTAACCTAAAAACCTTAGAATTCTAACCTAGAAACTTAAGAATTCTAACCTAAAAACCTTAGAATTCTAATCTCAAAACCCTGCATTCTAACCTCGAACCTTGAGAATTCTAACCTCAAAATTCAAAAATTTATGTAGTACCGCACCCTTTGCTTCACAACCTTTAAGCATCTTCCCTACGACAAGATCAATTTCCAATAAAACAGCCAACAATGTTTAAAGATAAAATCGGATACAAGAGCAACATGAAGCTCACAGTGAAAAAGGGGAAGAACACAATAAAGAAGATAAATAGCAAAATTTTAAGGATGTGAAGAGATTTTCTGGATATTCGAGATTATTTTAAAACAAAAGTTGAAAATAGCTTTGGGTGTAAAATATTTCCATGTTGATAAAATTGTGGAAGGATCAAGAAATAGTTTGAACTAAACTGAGATGAAGTTGCTGTTGGAAAATTGCCATTTAAAGATTCATGACTTTAATTTGCTGTATTTTGGGGTGTAGAATTATTGGCTTGAGTGTCCTGTCATGACTGCAGTAAACTCGACTTTTTCATTAGCTTTGTGGTCTAGATACACAAAAAATTTAATTTTCTTGGACACTTTCTGCTGCTTTTATGCCAAACTCAATTTTTCTCGCACCCCTCAGACACACAAAATATATTCATATACGCACAGAAGAAAATAAAGCTCACAGACGTTCATGACACTTCATTAATATTCCAATCGCATTTTGTTCTTCACACTGAATCTAATGTAATTTATCACATGCCGCAAAAAGTTTTTCTTGTTTTTTTTTTTGTTGTTTGGAAATTGAGAAATGATGAAACAAGAGATGGAAATCCTCTGTAGATATTAAAGAAGAGGATTTGGTAGAGGATGTTTGTGATGTTGAGGGAGTATTGCTTCAAAATGGGGCACGTAACTCTAATAAGTTGAATTCTAACCTTAAAACTTGGAATTTTAACCTCAAAGTTAAAAACCTAGCTTCAAAGTTTTGAGTTAAAATCACATTTTAAAGCTTCTAACTTTTAAGTTAATGTTCTAACCTAGAATTAGGGATCATAACCTTAAAAATCAGGATCCTAACCTCAGAAACTGTTACCCTAACCTAGAATTTGAAACATAACCTCAAATATGGAATTCCAATCTCATATTTTGAGGCTTTAAATTCAAAACAACATCCTTAACTCAAAAAATCCTAACTTAACCTCAAAAATTCCCAACTTAACCTTAAAAAATTGCATTGTGACCTCAAATTTCAACAGTCCAACCCCTGAACTTTTCCTACCAAAAAAGGAACATTTTCATTTTCCTCACAGATTTTTATTCAATTTGTTTTCTCAACACAAACACACACACAAAAAGCAAGCAAAACAATTTAAAGCGTGTATGCGGCTCTCTGTTTTGCTCCTTTTGTGCGGTAATGTCAGAAAAAAAAATTGCTTTATGCGAGAAAAATTTTATAGCTGAAGGTCAAATTTGTAGTGGCGAAACGATGGTAATGACACAGATCGATGTAATTGATTTCTTTTTTTTTGTGCTTTTATTCTATTTTGCGTTATTTTTTTGGGGGTGGAGTTGTTATTGGAAAATTGGAGGCTTTTGTGAGGATTTGATTAGTGGTTATTGGAGGTTGTTTGCGGGCTTTATTGCAAATTTAATAGGGCTTTGAATGGTGAATGTAATTGAGCATTGATTATTGAGTTTTGTTTGAGCATTGAGGATATTTTCAGTTGTGCTATGAATTTCTTTGGACTGCTCTTGCTTAGCAAGAGTTGTTTTCAATGATCTAACCTCAATCTTGGAGAAATTACCTCAATCTTAACTTAGTTTGAAATTTCAAGTCCATGTGTCATATTCAGGAGAGACAGTAAACTATTTCCCAAAATATGACGCATGTTTTCATTTTTTCAGCACTTTTGAAGTTTAAAGATCTTCACCATTGATTTTTTAACTTGTAGGAGCTTGATTTATCGTATTTAAGCCAGGAATCGACTTAACCATACAATTATTCAGATGATTGACCTGCCTTCCAGCCATCTTACTAATAAAGTATTCTAAATACTCACACTTGACTCACACCCAACAAAAGATCACCCTCTTATATTCCCCCAAGCATATTCCAAGAAATCAATCATGTTATAATCCACACGAAACTAATTACATCCTCATAATACATCAACCTCTCGACTTTTTTTCATCAACAGCTCATCAGTACAACTTCGACCGAAACAAAACTTTCACATTTTCTCTCATTTAACTTTTCAACTTCTCTGTAAGTCCTTAGATAATCCTTCTCCGTTCAGTATCATCGACCAGGCATGAAGCATAAATTTAATTATTTAAATCATAGGCATATGATGATGATCGTAATGATGATGATGATTTATTACTCCTCAAGTTGCTTTTTGTGCTGTATTTTCGCTTTTGTTAAAGTTTCGTTCTAAATATTTATCATTCTGTATTGTTGCTTCATATTACTTGTGCTATTGTCGTGAAAATTATGAAATGGAATTTGAGAAAATGTCGTTAAGTTTTGTTGTGGTGTGGTTTGGGGTAATGGATGTGGAGGAATATTTAAAGGTTATGTGTAGATTATGAACTAATACCTTTTTGTTCAATCGTTGGCTTCCAGATAAAACGTTGAAACTACATGAATATTAAAAACTTTAAAAAAACGTGCGTCATATTCTGAGAAATAGTTTACTGTCTCTCCCAAACTGACGCACGGTATCAAAAATTGAAGATTTTATTTATTTTAACTGAAATTATCCTCTAGAGCCCTTTAAAAAACTCAATCAACTCCAAATAACTTCAAAAAGTTTCCCTAATTCCCAAAAGTCATCGACATCGACACCCCAAGACGAAAGACACTCGTGCAAGAAGAGCTCACATAATCCATATCAAATTAAAACCCCATCATATTTCATAACAAAAGCCTTACCATAAAATTCGTGCGTTCAGCTGGCACCAACTGAGCTGTCATGAAACACAATTTAATTCAACTTCTTCCTCCCCTCCCGATCATGTTCGCTTGTTTTATTTTTAAATCAAGTCACAAAAAGCTTTTTTGCTGCGGAAAATGAAGACACAAAAGATGGAAATTTTGTTTCGTTAAAGCGGAAAATTTTTCTTTTTTGTTACAAAAGAAAAAAAATCTTGAAATGCTTGAAAATATGGAAATTGTTTTGTTGTTGTTACTTTTCTGTTTCTGTAAAGACAAGCGTGCGCAAATAAAAATGTATGGAAAGTTTGTTTCATCTTCGCTTTTCTTGTTTAATTTTTGTAATTAAATGGGCTGTTTTTGTTCTTGTAGATTTGCTTGCTTGCTATATAATTTTACTTTATGGCTGTAGAAGTAGATGAGCAGGGGTTGAAGATATGTTGCCAAGTTTCCTAGCTTTACTATACAAAATTAAGACTAAAATACCAACTTTCAATGCTATGTCCTGAATTTTAAGGTTATATTTATAAAATTTTGTTGCTCTTAGAAAAACTTCGACACAATGTTGCCAAATTTTGAGGCTATTTTACCAAATTTCAATGCTATGTTGCCAACTTTCAATGCTTTTTTGCCAAATTTCATTGCTATGTTGGCAAATTTTAAGCTTTCGAGCTGAATTTTTAGTCATTATTACCAAATTGTCAGACACCAATGCAAAATTACGATACAACGTTGCCAAATTTCCAGGCTATGTTGCCAAATTTTCAAGCTTTAATCCCAAATCATGACTAGTATCCAACCCTAGCACCATAAACCAACCCCAACCCTTAATCCTCGATTATCTTCCATCCCATTTTCCTCATTATTCACAATTCGCGCAATATTATTATTTTATCAAGTCTAGAAAGGAACCGGAACGAAGTGACTTAACAAAATTGTGAGATAGAGGGGTGTAAGGCGATGTTGGCAATTACGTAATCTTGTAAATGTTCTGTCTGGGAATTATTTTGACGTTTACATTTTGACGATTAATTGCTTGAGCATTTTCTGTTTTTCTTTTTCTGTCTGTACGTTTTCACTTTGTTGGCACATCCTTCGGTTCTTTTATTTTTTGTTGGTTGGAAAATATTTTTGTGACCTTCTTTTAATTTATTGCTCGATTTACTGCCTTATGCTGAACAAGTTGACTTCCAAGTGGGTAAATTAAGGAAAGATTCTGAATACAAACCTGAAATGAGATAAAAAAGTTGGAAATTTTGAGGTTAGAAATTTATTTTAATGAATATAATGGTGGAGAGCCGTAGCTAGCACACGACTTTTGTCATCAGTTCATAAAAGTAATTCAAAATCGCATGCTGCACATGACTGTTGTAAGAAATACACAAAAATGACACAAAGTAGTACTCTGCACACGACTTTCGTCAACAACACTCAAAAATGGTTCGGAACCGTATGTTTTACACGACTATTGCTTTCTATCAACAAATGTGACTCAAAACCGTACACCACACACGATTTTCGTCAGAATTTTTCTCATTCCACCCAAAATAATTACCATAACCTCAAAAAAAATTAATGCCTCGAAAATGAGACACAAAAGAGTAATTTAAATAATTTTTAACCCCAAAAAAATCTTCAGCATCGCTCGCAGTCACAACGTGAAGCTCATCATCATAATTAAAGCCTTAATTGCGAATTACAGAAATTAAAAAAATTTCTTACGACAAAAGTTACAGAAAAAGGAGCAACAAAAAAAAATCCAAAATTTATGTCGAAAAAAAAAGTTTTTCATTGCAGCACTTAAGCAGCAGGAACGGCAAAAAGGAAGGAAAAATTATTTCGTGACTGAAAATAAATTTTATTTTATTCTGTAAATTCGAGCTATTGAGCAGCTTCTTACTCTTTTGGATTCAGAAGAATCCAATTTACATCTTGTCAAGGTGGATGTGAGTTGAAAGTTGAGGGAACATTTGGGTTGAGCGGATGGATGTTGATGAGGGGTTTGGTGGGATTGAGCGCGATTTTCTCATAGTTGAGCATGTTTAGCTGTTTAATTTTTGAGATTTTATCTAAACCAGCTTAATTTTAGCTTAATGAGCGCGTTTTTTTGCTGAATGAACGCGTTTTTCTTCTAGATTGTTTGATTTCGTTAAATGAACGCATTTTACTACGTGGGAGCGCATTTTTCTGGCAAACAAACACAGTTTTCTACATTAAAAGTGCGATTTTTACTTTATGAGCGCGTTTTTCACAAAAATGAGCGCATTCTAATGTCAAATAAGCGCATTTCAATGTTAATTAAACAAGTTTTTATAGTCAATTGAGCGCGTTTTATTGTTAATTGAGATAGTTTTACTGTTAAATTAGTACGTTTAATTGTCAAATAAGTGCATTTTACTAAAAATAGCACGTTTCACTATCAAATAAGCATGTATTACTGTCAAATGAGCTTGTATTACTGTTGATTGAGCGCGTTTAACTGTCAAATTATCAAGATTTTCGGTTAATTGAGCGCATTTTTCTTCAAATGCGAGTTTCTTCAAAAGAGCCTCTAAAGTATTTTTTGAAAAGTTCATAACCTTAAAAATAATCAACACCCAAACATCATCAACAGTTCCAGGTCAACATCCCAAAAGAACCTTCCAGAATCATAAATAAGACAATTTTTCCACAAAAAGGTGAACAAGTTTAGCAATAAAAGTTAATTAATTTGAAAATAATTTCAATAAATTTTCTCAAAGTTGCTCTTTTTTGTGATTCGGGACTCGTTGAACTAAGAACAAATAAATCTTTTTGAACTTTTTTTCGTGACCCAGTTTATTAATTTGCATTGTAAATGAATTATGGATGGGATTTTAAGGGGGTTAAGAGTTGAAAAGGTGGAGGAATAAGGAGGTTGATCACTTTTGACAATTTTTCACACTTTTTAGCGCATTTTTGAAACTTGTTTCAAAAAGGTAGCTTAATAACGCACTTTGGTCGGCTGGTCGGCTGGTCGGCTGGCTGGTCGGCCGCTAAGAAAAACTTTTAATCTAGACATCGTAGAGAGTTCTAGTTTTTTGCATTAGTTCCGTTATATCGAGTTATTGGCCCGCCGGACATTTAAAAATCTTAAAACAGTGTATTTATGCTATAATTAATGAATTTTTGTTTTGTTTTCAGTGTAACCTGCTCAAATTTTATTTTACCTCTATAATTTCAATATTACCTCTATAATTTCAAAAAATTTCTAGCCGTTGTAAAATTTGAATTTCAAAAAACCGTTAAATGATAAACTTTTTTTGTATGGAAATTCATTGGAACAAATTATTTAATTATACTATAATTAATTTTTTCGTAGTGCAACTTATAGCGGGAAAATTTCAAACTATTTATTGACCGTTAGAAAATTTGAATTACAAAAAAATGTTAAATGATAAACCCTTTCTGTATGAAAATTCATTGCAACAAATTATTTAATTATACTATAATTAATTTTTTCGTAGTGCAACTTATAGCGGGAAAATTTCAAATTATTATTATATTGACCGTTAGAAAATTTGAATTACAAGAAACCGTTAAATGATAAACTCTTTCTGTATGGAAATTCATTGCAACAAATTGTTTAATTATACTATAATTAATTTTTTCGTAGTGCAACTTTTAACGGCAAAATTTCAAATTATTTACTGACCGTTAGAAAATTTGAATTACAAAAAATCGTTAAATGATAAATCCTTTCTGTATGGAAATTCATTGCAACAAATTATTTAATTATACTATAATTAATTTTTTCGTAGTGCAACTTATAGCGGGAAAATTTCAAATTATTATTATATTGACCGTTAGAAAATTTGAATTACAAAAAACCGTTAAATGATAAACCCTTTCTGTATGGAAATTCATTGCAACAAATTGTTTAATTATACTATAATTAATTTTTTCGTAGTGCAACTTTTAACGGCAAAATTTCAAATTATTTACTGACCGTTAGAAAATTTGAATTACAAAAAATCGTTAAATGATAAATCCTTTCTGTATGGAAATTCATTGCAACAAATTATTTAATTATACTATAATTAATTTTTTCGTAGTGCAACTTATAGCGGGAAAATTTCAAATTATTTACTGACCGTTAGAAAATTTGAATTACAAAAAATCGTTAAATGATAAATCCTTTCTGTATGGAAATTCATTGCAACAAATTATTTAATTATACTATAATTAATTTTTTCGTAGTGCAACTTATAGCGGGAAAATTTCAAATTATTTACTGACCGTTAGAAAATTTGAATTAAAAAAAACCGTTAAATGATAAATCCTTTCTGTATGGAAATTCATTGCAACAAATTATTTAATTATACTATAATTAATTTTTTCGTAGTGCAACTTATAGCGGGAAAATTTCAAATTATTTATTGACCTTTAGAAAATTTGAATTACAAAAAAACCGTTAAATGATAAACCCTTTCTGTATGGAAATTTATTGCAACAAATTGTTTAATTATACTATAATTAATATTTTCGTAGTGCAACTTTTAACGGCAAAATTTCAAATTATTTATTGACCGTTAAATAATAATCCTTTCTATATAAGCATTCATTGTAACTTTTTGTTAATTACACTAAAATTAATGATCTTCTAATCTTCTCATGATCTGTAAATGAACGCAAAATAATTACATAATCAAATACTGATCGCTAACACAAAAATGCGCTTAAGTCCCTCGATCAATAACACGAGGACTTCTGTAATTTTTTCATTTAAATCTTCAAAAATACACTCAGGACAACCCAATCCATCCATCAAAGATTCTCCAAAAAATCACATAACCTTAAAAATCACTTTTTACACCTCCCAAAAACTTTTTATTTCGCATTCATTTTGATTTCAACTGAATTAAACTTCCAACATCGTCATCAATAAAAGTCAACTGACATTTAATTTTGGTGCTCCTTTTTCACCGAAAAAGAAAATAAAAAAAAATTGTGAAGAATATTCGAGAATTTAAAGGAAAATCTCATCCATCACAGGTTTGGTTTTTTCGATTTTTCAACTTTTTGTGTTTAAAGTTTTGAGCTGAAAAGTCATTGACTGATGATGGTTAGAGGAAGGAATGGAAAGCTAAGGATAAGCAAGGACAGAGAAAGCTAGAGAGTCACAGGAAGCAACAAGAAGGGCTCTTATGACTTAAAAAAGTTAAAAGTTGACATTCAAATGCGCTTTAGTCACCCCACAACCAACCATGCCTCTCTTACTTTCTCACCGAATTCTCCACATTTTCCATCTCCATTCACATACAACTGAGACAGTTTCTTTATGCAACTTATACTGTTCCTTATAATATTGCGGTTCTCCATTGCTTGATTGAAATTTATGTTTAAAAGTAATTGAAACTATTTTTTATGACATTTTGTAAAAAAAAGCTTTCGACCTCAAAAGGAGGAATTTTCTTGTAGAAAATTAAAGGTTTTTTTTAATATAAAAACTGAAGACATTTCATATTTTTATGGTGGCAATGGAGAAAATGGCGATGACTTTTAATTAAAATTGTGGAAAGAAAGTTTGAAGAGATATTTTTTTATAATAACTTTATTGGGAAGTAAATTAGATTGAAGCTATTTAGAGTTTTGAGATCTAAAATTTAAAAAATAACTTTCAAAAAATTTTAATTGTGACAAATAATCTAAATTATTGCGTTTTCATGAAATTTTTTTGAATCAGAAAAATTTAAAAAGCAAAAAAAATTTGAAAAGTTTAACATTTCAAGAGCTTTTTAAAAGCTTTTCATGAGCTTTATAATTTTGCTCAGAAAAGCTCATATAAACAAAGTAAATTTCACAGCATCCAAAAAAGTTTTTCACCAGTTTTTCTTTTCATTTTCATCCAACAATTTTTCCTTCAACTACCATAAAAAAATTATTTTTTTTTCTCAAAAAAAGCCACAAAAATTTTCTTTAAAAACTTTCTATTAAAACTTTTCTTTAAGACTCAAACAAGAAACTTTGAAAGCTTCGAGGTTTTTTTTTCAAGACGCAAAAATAAGAAAAAATCTTGTGGGAAATTGAAAAATCGAAAGAAAATTTTTTTTGTTTATTTTCCTAGCGAATGTAAAGAAAATTTTCTTATTCGTAGGAAAAATATTAAAAAAGCTGGAAAAAGTAAAACTTTTATGAAGAAAAAAGAAAATTGAAATGTTTTAATGGAAAGAAAAATTGCAACAAAAAATTATATTGAAATAATTTTTGTGGGTTTTAAGATGAAAATTTTAAAAACTAAATTGAAAATGTTGACCTCCCAATTTCATAGTCAGTAAATTAATTTCAATTGTCAATAAAACTTTCAATTTTCTATTTTTTTTTAATTGAAACTTTTTCTTAATTTTTTCTAATCAATTTTTCATCACTTTCCGAACTGAAACTTAAATATGGAATAACGAGTTTTTAAGCAATTTTGTGGATAACAAAACTTTTCTTTTTAATTTATAACAAGTCTTCCGGATGATGATCAATTAATATTAATTGGAAAAGTTTCTACTCTAAGTTTAAACTTTTTTTTTCTACAAAAAATCTGTTTTTTTTTTGAATTCTTAAAGCTTTGCTTCCAAAAATCCACTTTAAAATGAACAAATTTGATCAATTTTACTTCCACGAACATGACCATCCATATTTAATCCCTTACCAAACCGTATGTCCACATAAGCACACAAAAAATTACTTTTTATCCTCCTAAGAAGAAAAAAGGCTACAAAAAATGTTGAACCCAAAAAAAGACAGAAAATGGAAGAAAAAAAAAATCGATGAGTGGAAAAATGAGAACAAATTTCTGCTGTGTCATCCATGACATTTTCATAATTCATCATAAGAATAAATACAAGATTGAAAAATGTGGAATCAAGGATTACTGAAGAAAAATTCTTCAAAAGCTTTTAGAATTTTTGAACTAATTTTTTTATATTTTTTGAGCTTTTTTGTGAAATTAAACTCAAAAATTAATTTTTAAAGCTTTGCAGTTTTGCTAAAAAACTTGATTTTAGGAACTTTTTGAAAATTTTGAGCTTTTTGAAAGTTTTGAGCTTTTTGGAAGTTTTGAGGTTTTTGAAAGTTTTGAGCTTTTTGAAAGTTTTGAGGTTTTTGAAAGTTTTGAGCTTTTTAAAAGTTTTGAGCTTTTTGAAAAATTTGAGCTTTTTAACAATGTGAGCTTTTTGCTAATTTTGAGGTTTTTGCTACTTTTTTTGTTTTTAATACACAAAATTTTAATAACAAAGCTTTTGACTTTTTGATTCTACCCCAAAAATTTTTCGAATTAAATTCCAAAAAGCTTCCATAACAGCAAATCTAAAATCTCAATTCTTCAACATAAAAAGCTTAAAATATCCCCAATAATACCTTCCGCCCAGAAAATGCTGCATTTATTTTCATATGCAATTTTCACATTTTTCCTCTCACTTATGTCAAAACTTTTTCTTCAACAAAAGCTCTTTAAGTTATTAAAAAAATATTTTTTCTCTAAATTAAAAAATTTGTTCCATTGTGCTGCAAAACTTTTACTATAAAATAATTTTTTTCATTTCAGTTTTCAAAATTGCCTGCAAAAGAATGTATGAAAAAGTTTCAATTTAACTTCGAGGCTTCTACTTCTATCACGTATAAGGCTTTTTATGCATCAAAACTTTTTATGATGTTTTTCCGTTCAGTTTGTGTTAAATTTAACAGTTTTGAGTGAGTTTTTTACTGTTTTTTTGTTGGTTTTTCAACTAAGGTTATTCAAAAGATTAAAATCATCCTTTTTGAAAGCTTATTCAAAAAAAGCTTTCAAAAATTTCAAAAAGCTCTGTCAAAAAAAGCTTTCAAAAAGCTCTTTCTAAAAAGCTTTCAAAAAACTCTGTCAAAAAGCTTTTCAAACATTCAAAAATGCCAATTTCCCAAAAAAAATCAATTTTGTACCTACAAATCCAGCACCTTTCAAAAGTAAAACTCAGAAAGCTCACATGTGTGACGAGTAATAACTATAAGCCTATAATATTCTATTTCCGTAGTAGCAAAAAACATGGATTATGTGATAAATCATACACAAACATTCATTAGATTCATATGAGGATTATTATTCATGTCTCATGTAAAGAGTGCGCATATGGATGGGGATGTATGGCTTTATGAATGGGTGACATGAATATTTTTTTTAACAAGGTATGAGGCTGGCTGATGTGATGAGCTTATGAGGAAATTGAGATGGAATTACATTATTTTGTTGAATTTAAGTTTGTGGAATGCTTTGCAGAGCAATTGTTGAGTTTTTAAGCTTTTTTGGTACTTTCGAATGAACTTTTAAATACTTTGAAATTTTTGAAATAGCTTTTTGAATTAGATTTTTGAGAGCTTTTTAAAGGTTATTTGAAAGCTTTTTGGAAGCTTTTGTAAAGCTTTTTGCAAGTTTTTGTAAAGCTTTTTGGAAGCTTTTGAAAAGCTTTTTGGAAGCTTTTGAAAAGCTTTTTGAAGCTTTTTGAAATTTTTGAATAATTTTTGTAAGACTTCACTGAAAACCTAACAAAAGCTCATTTAAGTATGCTTTCTCGCTATCGGGATCGGGATCGGGATTTCCCGGGATTTACCGATCCCGATCAATCCCGGGATCCCGAAATTTATCGGGATCGGGATTGAAAATCCCGGTTTTTTAATTTAGGAAATTATTGATGTTTTAGAACCTGCTAAATACGCGACAGAAGAATTATTGCGTAAATCAGACGATTTATTAATTGCTGAAGGAACAATTAACTTTTTGCTAGACGAATTGTTGCTACAAGGAACATTATTGTCTCAAAAGGTTTACGATATGATTCGCGCTCGCATAGGTGCACGAAGAAATGGAACATTAATTGACTTAATACTTTACCTCAATATATTTCTTTAGACAAGCATTTTAAATCGTCAACAAAAGCTGCAATACATAAACTTGGCATTGACTTATTGAAAAAGTATTTTGTCAAAAACTCTACAAATGGAGCTATGGAAGCTTCAACATCCAGTGCAAATCAAATCCAACCGTCAAACATTTCTATTCGAGATAGACTGAAACTAAGCATATCTGAATATACATCATTAACAACAGATGCAGCAGCAACAGAACCAAATAACTTGAAAAGAGAGTTTAATTGGTATGACAAAAATAAGAAGAGAACCGTTTTGTTAGATCAACTTTGCGATGCATTGATAACAATGCAGCCGACCTCAACTCAAAGCGAACGAATTTTCTCTATTAGTAACAACATTCTTACAAAACAAAGAAAACGTTTACTTGACAAGAATCTAAATGCAATTGCATTTGTTAAAAGTTTTTTCATTAATGCTTAATTTTTATTATTATATTCACACCGTTTTCTATAACCTTTAAACTTACATCTTTATCAACATTTATTTTCTATTTTTGTTTATGTTCACATTTTTCAAAGGAAACATGGATTAAAGCATCTACCTTGTAACACATAAATTATAACTAATTAATTAAGGAATAAATGACCGTATAAGTAGCAAAAAAATATACAATTTTTTTTGGAAAAAAAAGCAGAAAAATGCTGTTTTTTAAATTTTTTTACATATTCGGGATTCCCGGGATTTCCCGGGAAATCCCGAAAAATTTCAATCCCGATCCCGATCCCGAAAATTTGTCGGGACCGGGATTTCGAGAAAGCATACATTTAAGATCCAATTTTTGACCATTAACCCTTCTAATCCAATCCAATTTGCACATCCACACTCCACCTTACCGACCTGACCCAAATCATATCCAAAAGGCACGATCAGCACGAGCCAACATCAAAACAGTAAATCACGATAATTGTCTGATGATTTATAGCAATTTTAGGGACCTTAATAATTCATTATTCACAAGTCCACAAATCCCAAATGTCCCAATTCGTTCCTCACAATCTCATCTGCTGCTGCACATCTTCCAGTATTCTTGTTTTTTGCCTACGCCAGTTAATTTACTGTCACTGTTAATTATGAATTGTAGCACATGAGAATTACTTAATACTTTTTTTCTGCCTCTTATTTAAGAGCCATAAATGGCACATTGAGGCTAATAAGAGGATGACGTGATGGAAAAAATTGTGGAAGAAGCTTTTTTATGCTCGGTCATCGAGAAAAGTTTTCTTGGTTGTTACGAAATTCTCAGTGGGCTGCAATTTGTCGATGATTTTGGTTTTTTTTTCTGGCAGATTATGAGGTAATGAACTTTTAAGGTTTTTGGTGTATTGAATATTTTTTGATTGTCAGCTCAAATTTTGATCTTTTAGTTGTGATAATTTAAGCACTGGTTCAGGATTACTGATACATACCTAGAAAGAGATAAAAATAGATACGAAATTAATAATTAAAATAATTTGTAAAGATTGAACATTTTTAGAAATTATAAAATTTAAAAAGCGTTCAAAATATTCAAAAAGTTTTCAAAAATTCAACAAGCTTTTAAAATTTTCAAAAAGCTTTCAAGATATTCAAAAAGCTTGCAAAATTTTCAAAAAGCTTTCAAAATGTTCAAAAAGCTTTCAAAATATTCAAAAAGCTTTCAAAAAATTCAAAAAAACTTTCAAAAACTCAAAAAGCTTTCAAAAAATTTAAAAAGATTTAAAAAATTCAAAAATCTTTCGAAAAATTCAAAAAGTTTTCAAAATTTTCAAAAAGCTTTCAAAAAAAAGGTGAAAAGCTTTTAACGTTTTTGTAAGCAATAACAAACTATTTTATCCTTCTAATTTAAAAATCATAGAATTTGATTTAAAAAGCTTTCTCTTAATAAAAGCTCAAAATCATTTAATTCATTTCAAAAGTTCATCAGACTGAATTTTTTCCTTCTTGTAATTTGATTTTAATTTTTATGTCAAAGCATCTCTTGTGGGAATAAATCACATTAATGCACAGATGTTGGTTCTGCTTTTTGTTGCTGACTTTTCTTTTTTTTTTTAAGGGAAAAGTTCAACGTTCCGATGAGCATGAAAAGACGTTTTTTGTGACAGTTTCTGTTGCCGATGGGCGATTTACTTTGTGTCAAAATGTAGGAGGACAATTTAGAAGCAAGAAGGTTAATTAGAAAGTTTCGGGTGTGAAAATGGTTTTTAAGTGGCATTTTTGATAATTTCTTGTGGCATTAAGCTTGTCAGTTATTTTAGTTGTTGTTTTGTTGAAGCTTCAGTTACAATAATACTTTTTAAAGCTTCAATTTTATCAAAAAGCTCAATTTTGTCAAAAAGCTCAATTTGTCAAAAAGCTCAATTTTGTCAAAAAGCTCAATTTTGTCAAAAAAGCTCAATTTTGTCAAAAAGCTCAATTTTTTCAAAAAGTTCAATTTTGTCAAAACGATCAATTTGTCAAAAAGCTCAATTTTGTCAAAAAAGCTCAATTTTGTCAAAAAGCTCAATTTTTTCAAAAAGTTCAATTTTGTCAAAACGATCAATTTGTCAAAAAGCTCAATATGGCCGAAAGTTGAATTTTCCATAAAACTCAATTTTGTCAAAAAGCTCAATTTTGTCAACAATGCAATTTTTCAAAAAAGCTAAAATTCATTTAAAAAACTCAATCTTATTTAAAAAGCTCAATCGAAAGCTCATTCAAAAAGCTCCCAAACAAAACTCAATTTCATCCCACAATTCTTTAAAATTTCATCACATTACGTGTCATTACAGTCCAATCCCCACACAAAGAACATAATACAATGGAAAATATATTAATGGATATGACTGGATTAACAATAGAAGCAATAAGAATAACAAATGAAAAATAATATAAATTTATAATTGAAAAAATCCACTTAAATTGAATCATTTCGTCCCGCACAGACCGATGAGCTTTGTTCATTCGGGTGGGAAAAATTGTTGGAATAATGAAAATAGTTTTGTGACCCCTTGCGGTGATTTTGTCAGAGCTCGATGAGACAGAAGCTTATAAAAAATCGTCAGAAACACAATTTTTAGAATTTTTTGGATTTTTCATATTAAATTGAAATTCTGACAAAATTACCGGAAGGGTCGTAATTCCTCCCCTCCATCCTCATATCATTGAATAATCCATACAAAAATCGACTGAGCAAAAAAATATATATTAAATTGGAAAAAAAATCATCGGAAATGATTAATTTCAGAGATAAATTTCAGTTGAATGAAGAACATGAAGCCATACAGCATTAGCACTCAGCCATCTATTCAGTCACTCACTCTGCACAGACAACTTCGAACATTCGCATTCGGAATTACAATAAAAATAATAAAAATTTCTTTTATTCTCATTTCAAGTAACTTCATCTGCTGCAACTTTTATTCGATGATTTTTATGTTTGTGTGTGCTGGGGTTTGAGGACGAAGGTGGAAAATGAATGAATAAATGGAATCATGAAGTTGATGATAATGTTGTGGGTAAGAACAATATGATGAAGGATTGGTGGAATAATTGGAAAATGTTTGAGGTTAGAATGATAAATTGTTTGAGATTAGATTTGAAATTGTCAAAAAAATCTGTTAAAAATGTCAAAAAGCTCTTTCCAAAATGTCAAAAAACTCAGTTCAAATTGTCAAAAAGCTCAGTTCAAAATGTCAAAAAAGCTCTTTTCAAAAAGTCAACAAAGCTCGAATCAAAACATCAAAAAGCTCAGTTCAAAAATGCAACATTGAAGCATTGACTCACAATAATCAATTAATTATACAGCAACAATTCCCCTTAATTGCTATTTAATTATTGAAATTAAAATTAAAATCAATAATGTTCATTTAAATACAAGTCCGAAAGTGAATCAAAAAAGCAACAACATCAAGAATTTCAATTAGCAGAAAATAAAGTACTTCTGGGAATGCCGGTTCAGGTGTCTGATTGAAAAAAAGTCATTATTTTGTGTAATTAATTCAATTAATTGATAAATGTTAGCTGTGATCCAAAATAATAAATTTAATTATGCTTGTGGTCAATTTGATGTTATTTTGTGGATTATTTTACATTTTGTGCCAAATTTCAGTTGACTAAGGATCTCAACTGCATCCTGCCTTATTCACATAACCTCAAATATAATTTTAAGACGCTTCAACTCAGAACAATTTATTCTAATGCTATTTTTAGCTCCTTTTATGTCAAAACATTTCGACGATGGCAGCAACATCATGGTGATTTATGGACGGATATAGCACATAGTATGAAATTGACATTATTGTCGATTAGAGTCAATTAAGTGAGATTTTGTGAAAAATTAATGGACTAAAAAGGGATTGAAAATGAGCAAAGTCAACGGGATGTATTTTAAGGGTTGTTCTTAAATAATGTCAATCTTGATATCAAGTCACCTCACGTACGTCAATGAGAATTCAGCTACATGACTCTTCATGACCTACTTTGTTTGCATATCAAAGGGAAAAATCAACAAGATGAAGACACAAAAAGGAAAATTTAATCTTGTAAAATATCAAAAACATTCACACAAGTACGACTGCTGTGGCTTTGAATAACATTTGACATTTGAAAGTGATTTGATAAGGAATGTTGAGGTTTTTGGTTGTAGATTGAATTTCGAGTGAGAAAAGAATTACTAGATTTTTGAAATTCGTAGTAGATTTTATTATGAATATACTAGATTTTTTAAAAATACACTCGATTTTTGATTTGATTTTTGAATTGTACTAGATTATTGTCAAACTGTACTGAATTATTGGCAACCTGTACTAGCTTATTGGCAAATTGTACTAGATTATTTGCAAATTGTACTAGATTATTGGCAAATTGTACTAGATTATTGGCAAATTGTACAAGATTATTGGCAAATTGTACTAGATTATTGGCAAATTGTACTAGATTTTTGATAAGTTGCACTTCATTTTGCACATTTGTAATAGATTTTGATAAGTTTTACTAGATTATTTGGCAATTTATGCTAGATTTTTTGATAAATTGCACTAGAATTTTCAAAATTGTGCTAGATATTTCCCAAAATTTCACAAAGTGAGCTTTGTTTATCACTAATCCATACCAAATACTTGTCAACTTCTATAATAACAACATTCGTGGTTTTATATGTTAATATTCCATGATATATGAATGCAAAAAGTTTATATTTACAACAACACAAATCTCATCATCATAACAACTCCTACGCACAGCAAACAGAAGCACAACAATCTCCATCACTCAAATTATGCATGAGATATTTGTATATAACTTGAATCCACCTACATTGAGTCTCACAGAAGGTTTGGGAATTTTCTAAGGCATTTACAGACATTTAAATTAACTTCAATATTATAGAACCTTGCCTGCTTCTTCCACAAGTCATCAACTTTATCATTCCCAATAAATTCTAATTTTAAACATAAATTGCATGTCGATCCACCTCTCAAGATGGCAAGTCTGACTGCCTTAAAACTCTCGAACCCTCCTTCACCATTCAACATTCAAAGCCATTCTCGAAAAACATACACAACAAATTCTTATCAGACCAATAAATTTCTATTCAACTTTTTAGTTTCATTTACTTTCTTCATCCTTTACGGCTTTAGCTTCCATTCTTGACTTCTTTTTTGCTTTCTTTTACTCCTTTTCAATGAACACAATGGAAACTTTCTTGAGATTACTGCGGATGGAAATTTCTTTTTTCTACTTTTTTTGTGCTTCCTTGACTGTGAAAAAGGCTAGAGTGTGGCATATGTGGGATTTGGGATGTGATTTTGAGGGTGAACGATGATTTGAGAAAAAAATTTCAGAAATGTACTAGATTGAAATGAAAAGCACTAAATTGCTAACGATTTGATAGCTTTAGCCTATGTTGTACTAGATTTAAGCGATAAAGTGCTAGATTTCACAAAAGAAGTAATAGATTTAACCTATGAAGTACTGGTTTTAACCTATGAAGTACTAGATTTAACCTAAGAAGTACTAGATTTAACCTAAGAGGTACTAGATTTAACCTAAGAAGTACTAGATTTAACCTAAGAAGTACTAGATTTAACCTAAGAAATACTAGGTTTAACCTACGAAGTACTAGATTTAACCTAAGAAGTACTAGATTTAACCTAAGAAGTACTAGATTTTTGCAAAAAGTACCAGAATCAACCCCTTTCAACAGCCGATTATAGAATCTAATTCAATTTTCCAAGTCCTTTACTCTAATATCCCACATCTTACAAATATCACACAACATATTGCTCAAATCTCACCTCATAAAGCACACAAAAGAACATTTGAATGACAAATTGAGGTTACTTTCTGCCAGTTTTAAGGAACTCGTGTGAAAATTTACACGGAAAATTTTTTTCGCCTCAATCGAGTAAAAGAAAAACAATTTTCCAAGAAAGAAAGGCTGAAGGAGATTATATCGCAAAATGGATTTTCTGTTATATTCACTTGTCAGGTCGGTTGAGTGACTGATTTTTTCGTGGATGAAAGGATTTTCGGCTCACAAAGAGAAATTGTTGAGAAAAATTGAATCGAAAATAATTTTTTATGTGATTCATGCAAATTATTGATTAAATAAGATCGATGTCTGGTTGATGTGAAGAGTTAAGGTGAAAAAAGGAAGTTACTGCTTAAATAGCTGCTACTAAATTTTGAACAATTTTATAAAAATTGAAATAAATATTAGTACTAGATTATTTTAATGAAGTACTAGATTTTGTTGGCGAACGACTAGATTTTATTGATTAAGTACTTTATTTTGAGTAAGGTCCTGGGTTGTTTGACTTAAGTACTAGATTTTTAGCAGAAGTACTAGATTAATGACTTAAGGACTAGATTTTTAAGTGTAGTACTAGAACTTTAAACAATGCACTAGACTTGAAGGAAAGGAAGTTCTTTAAGGGGCGACTTAATAGCCCATCCTTAAAAAAACCACACTTTTCAATTATCTTCTCCTTAAAAATTCAATTACCATCAACCGAGCCTTCTCATCCATTTCATTCACACTCACATCCAATAGGAATCATTTCCTCTCTCTCGTCCACTTCTGCCTCTTCTTACTCTTATTATTATGCGTTCATTATTGCCACTTGAAGTGAGAAAAAAGAGGAAAAAAAATAATACATCGCATGTGTTGAAGCTTTTCCCGCTCAGTCATTCACTCAGTCCTTTCATTTGCTTAATGTTTTGTAAAGAATGAAAATTGCTCTTAATAATAACAATAACGGTAATGTGTATAAAAGTCCGAAAACAGCCCATCTGTTATGAATTTTTTGGACTTTATTTTAGATTTTCATTTGTAGAAATGATTTTTTGTGTTGTGCTTTATGGAAAGGAAATGTTGATGAGGTTTTTATTGAAATTTATTTTTAAAAGGGAACAAAAGTTGTAGTTTTGGAATTTTGTGAAGAAAAATCGTTCAAGTTTGAAGGAAATTTTGAAATGAAATAAGACTCTTCTAAAAAAATCTAGTACTTCAATCATAAATCTAGTACTTCAAACAAAAATCTAGTACTTGAAACAAAAATCCAGTATTTCAACTAAAAATCTAGTACTTCAACTAAAAATCTAGTATTTCAACCAAAAATCAAGTACTACAGTCAACTTTAAAAATCTATTAATTTATTCAAGAATCTAGTACCTTTTTCTGAAATCTAGTACATTATTGCAGAATAATCTATTACATCATCTTTAACCTGACCTGCAAGTCACCATTTCAGCTTACAATCCCAAAAAATCACACATCTGCATCCCATGCATGAACAAGACAACATCAAGTTTCCATTTATATTCAATTCCCCAATCAACAACCTCCAAAATATCATTCAATAACCACCAATTGTTCAAATCAACACCATAAAACATCTTTAAATGACCAATTCAATTGTTTGCCTTAAAACGCACAAAAATATACAGCACAACTACAAACAGATTTACGAATGCGACAAAAGGAAGTCGCTTGTTATATTCAAATATTTTCTGGCGACAAATAGAAGACACAAAAAATTACTTTTAATTGTCTTTCTCGCTCACAAACCAGAAGTCAATGACGAGATGACTACAAATTGATGTATGAGACACAAACACAAACACAAAAGACAAACTTTGAAGACAAAGATTTTTTTCAAGCGTAAGTAAATTTAAACATAAAAAATCTCATTTTTTGTGTTGATGTTTGTGTTTTGTTTTAGATAATTTAGAAGTAAGGTAAGGAAGATGAAGTTAATGGCAGTTTGGGTGGATACTTTAGGATCATCTGACTCGATGATGCAGTGAAATTGGATGAGTTTTTCGAAAAAAAAGACGTGCGTCATTTTGGGAGAGACAGTAAACTTTTTCCCAGATTATGACGCACAGTAAGATTTTTTTTAAATATTGAATACTTTTTGAGCTTCACATTGAAGTAGCTGATGTTTATTCAAGTAAGTAGTCAACCATGTAGCCTATTCTGTGTAGTTTAAGGGGTACCTCGGAAAATGCGCCTTATTTAACTCACAACCCATTAAAATTCCTAACTTGCAGAACATATATTTTTTTCCTTTTGTTTATTTAAAAGACATGAGATGAGCCTAGAATAAATACGTAAAACATGTTAAATTACTGTTGTAATGATGATGTAAAAGTTTAAACTAAAAAGTTTCTGTTCCGATAACTTCTTCATTTTTAAGGCTTGAGTTAAATATAAAAAGTAGAATTGACACCTGAGAAGCTATCTTTGAGATTTTTCTCAAATTATGATATGAGAAATTTTGGTGAAATTTCAATTAACATAGAAATTATGCATAAAATGAGCATTTAATTGAAATTGATGACTCAAATGAATGCTTCAAATATTTATTCAAAATAAAATGCAATGCAAAAATTATGATAAAATTTACAGGATGTGAATAGTTTGCTGTGCAAATAAAGTGAATAATTATGATATGAATTATGCAAAATCAATTCAATTTCATGCAAATTTTGACATAAATCTGACAATTTTAGTGGTCTGGATGGGCAAAATGGTGTATGTTTTGAGGTTAAAGTTTCTAATATTTGAGGTTAGGTTTCCGCATTTTAAGGTTAGAATCCACATTTTGAGGTTAGAATCCACGCTTTAAGGTTGAAATCTACATTTTGAGGTTAGAATCTACATTTTGAGGTTGAAATCTACATTTTGAGGTTAGAATTCACATATTTAGGTTCGAATCCACATTTTTAGGTTAGAATCCACATATTGAGGTTAAAATCCACATTTTTAGATTAAAATCCACATTTTTAGGTTAGTTTCCACATTTTGAGGTTAGAATCCACATTTTGAGGTAAGAATCCAAACATTTGGCATAAAATTCAAATTTTGAGATTTAACATTTAAATTAACAGGTTAGACTTCCAAATTTTAAGGTTAGAATTACCAAGGATCATTTTCTAACCTCCAAAAACCCACAAAAACCAGTTTCACACTTCACCGACCTCCCCCATTGCCCAAATCCCATTAAATATTACATCACAAAATTTTCCCATTCACACATATTTGAAATGCAAACTAAATGAATGAAACCTAACAACATAAATGGAATGAGTGCTATGCTAATGTAAATTAATATGAATGTAACTCATGTGAGTTATTTAAACTAGCTTGCTGACAAAACTTCATCTCTGTTTCTCTATTTTGTTTGCTTAATTAAATATTTGTTTGGACTTTTTTCTGTAGTTTTTTATGCATGAGATGAGAATTGTTGAGTTTTTTGTGTTTTTATATTTGAGGTTAGGTTTTTTTGGGTTTGATTTTTTGTCGTTGCCTTTTTTGAAGATTTTTTTGACTCTAAAAAATGTTTTTCTTTCAAATATAATAAAAATATTGTTTTAAAAAAAATTCAGCAAGTTTAAAATACCTCAGTAAAATGTGTCATAAGCGCATTTTGATCAAAAGTCATCAAAACTAAAGTTGAGAGTTCCAGATCCTCAAAAACCACTTCAACCAGTAAAATTTAACAAAAAAATCTTTTACAAAAATTTAATCCTGCCATAATAAAGCACACAAAAATCCCATCAATTCCATTCACGATAATAAATTCGCATTTAATTTTCTTTTTTTATTATCTCAATCATCAATGTATGCTTGTGTGTGTAGAAGTATCATTTTCGAAGCTCATATGATGAAAATAATGAGAATCCAAAATCATTAATCACGCTTTACTTAACAATCAACACACGCAGTCGCTTTCTTTGCTTCATCGCTTCATTTATCAATTTTTTTCCTTATCTTATTTCCTTTTGTTTGATTGTCTTTGGATGGAATTTAAGGAAAACTTTGAGAATTTCCATTAAATGAATGAATGTAGAGGAGGTAAGGGTGAATTGTGATTGAAAAATGATGGAATTGGATGAGGAAATGAGAAAGTTTGTCAGATGGAATTGTTTTTGTGGTGGTTTTGTAGAATTTTCTGAAAATTGTGCGTCATATTCTAAAGAAAAATTGAAGTTTATCTTTAAAATGGACAAAATTTGAAGTCGTGCGTCATATTCGAGGAAAACAGTAATGTTTTTCCCTAAATATGCCAAAGATTTAGACTCCATATTTTGATACAAGCAGTAAAGTATTTGATAGAAATTTGACAAAAATTCAGTTTTGTGCGATATATTCTAAGAAAACAGTAATGTCTCTCCAAGAATATAATGCACAACATCCCACACAATTCCCTTTGTCTCACCAAACCTTATGTCTCGGTATCAAAACTTATTCATGACCATTCATCCGATTCTTAGTTTTTCTTACTGTTTTATCGAGATTTTCCACTTCAATCTGAGCTTATTTTTGGTGTGTAAAAATAAATTGAAAAACTTTTCGTTTCGAGACTTCGATAAACTTCTCAATTTCTTCGTGCAAAGCTGTTCTTTGTGTGCTTTATTTAATATTATTGATGTCTGTTTGGATATTAATTCAACGTCTATTTTTGATTTATTTTTGAATTGCAAAATCGTGCGTGCACAAAAATTATTTATTTTTTTCTTAGTAATTTTTCATGCTTTTCTTTTCGATCGAATGGAATGAGAAAATTGGAAAAATAATTTTCCTTTTGTCATGGCAAAGCGCGAGGAGGTGCATTTCAAGGAGCTTTAAGCACTCGTTATTTATTTTATTTACAGATAATAAATTTTCTTATCAAGATAAATAAAAATGAATTGAAGAGTCACACAAGTTACAACTTTGCCGCCTTAGTATCGGATGGGATGGAGGGTTGGTTGGGATTTGGAAGCTTTTGTTTTGCAAATAATTTAATGATGTTTTGAGAGGCACGTGGATGATTTTGAAAGGAAGTATAAATTTCTTGGAAGACTCTGTTAGGCTCGGATGTCTTTTGAGACATATTTTGCTTGTTGATTTGAAAATGGTAGCTTTGGGCGGTTTAGTAGCCGTTGATAAATTGTAAAAATTAAACGTGCGTCATATTTTGTGACCACTGTACAGTCTTGTTCTGAATATTCCCAAAAATCATTCTGAGCGACATATTTTGGAACCACTGTGGAATCTTGCATTGAATTGCATCAAAAAATTATTCTATGCGTCATATTTAAGAACCACTTTACAGTCTCGTTCTGAATATTCCCAAAAATCATTCTGTGTGACATATTTTGGAACCACTGTGCAGTCTCGGTCTGAATATTCCCAAAAATCATTCTGTGTGACATATTTTGGAACCACTTTACAGTCTCGCTCTGAATATTCCAATTTTTTACATAACCTCAAAATACAAAGAATTTATAGCCAAAACTTTAACTTTCAATTCAAAATGTCTTCAAAAATTCATGAATGTACATCCATTCTTCTCCCAACTACATGAAACAAATTATTATAAAAATATTCACCATAAAATACATAAATTAAATTCCCTTCCATCCAATAAACATATTCATGTCATTTTCCGCACAACTAATTGATTTATATCAACATGCAAAAAGTATCATTGACAATAATTTTTTATGACTTTCACACATCCACTAAGAGGAGCATCAATGATGCTTTTTGTATGGATCATGAAGATTTTTCATTACCGAACATTGTCTGTTACATCTATGCAAAGTCGTTTCTTTTGGTTCTGGGGTTGATCATGAATGATGTGAATTATTAATTTTGATAAGTTGGTTTTAGCTGACAAAGGAGATATCAAGATTGGATGGACCTTAACCTAATCTAATCCCACAACCAATTGATTGTCTGTCCTACTCCTAACCTTGTCCTGCTCCTATCCATGTCCTGCTCCTAACCTAGTCCTGCTTCTAACCTTTTCCTGCTTCTAAACTAGTCCTGCTTCTAAACTAGTCCTGCTCCTAACCTAGTCCTACTCTTAACCCGGTCTTAATCCTAACCTAGTCCTACTAATATCCTAATCCCAATCCTAACCTTCTTCTCACACTAACCTAGTCCTACTACTGACCTATCCCTAACCTTACTAGTCCCACCGATAAGATCCAATGATCCTCAAACATCTAAACCAACTCCTCCATAAACATCAACCGTCAAATGTTAATGACCCCGCTAGTCGTCCTCAAAATGTCACTCAATGAATTTTTGATGATGAAAAATCGATTTATGGAAATTTTTTTATTATTTTTTATTGTCATATGCTGTCGACTGTGATGTTATGTGTGTATATAAAAAAAAAGCTAGAGGAAGGAAATGTTCGCATTGAATTTGAATGACATGCTCGATTGTTGCTGTTGCTACTGTACGACATAATGAAATGAATGTTGATTAATAAAAATGAAAACAAGAGCTATGAAAATTTATTATTGCATCGTGTGTGGGAGCTTTTTATGGCTATTCGTGGCTGGAAAACAGGATGGGTAATGACAGATGAAGACACAAAAAAATTTATTTTATGCTGTTTTGTGTGCTTTTTATGCGAAAATTGAGAAAGGAATTCTTTTTATGGAAATTTTTTTGTCATAGATTTTCTCATATTTGAATGACATAAATGAAATGGAACGGAAATAGCTTTGGTGAATTTTTGATGTAGGATGTTTGAGGGTTTTTGGATAGATATGTGAAAGAAAGGGTTTATGTTAAATTATTTTTACTGATATTTTTGGAAATTTTTGGGTGGTTTCATGACTTGATTTTTGGAACTTTAGCAAATTTTGATGGTTATTGTAGAAGTTTGGTTTTTGGTATTATTCGGGGGAAGACTTTAAAGTGTTCCTAAAATGGCGCACAGTATGTATTTTTTGAAAATGTTCAGTCAGAGGCTGCACAATTCATGAACAAGGGTTCTTATTTTGAAATATTCAGTGGAAGACTTTACAGTCTTCACAAAATATGGCGCATAAAATCAAAAATATCTCTAAATTCCTCCAAGATATGAGCAAACTTCGCCGTTAAGATAAATACCCAAACCGGATATTCACTCGGTCAATTATAATATGCTCAAAATCTCATTGCAACATCTTTTTTCCCTTCTCGTTCTCAAACATAGCCTCGAGGGATCATTCTGAACATTTCTTTCTTCATCTTACTCATTTTTTTCCATTCACTTCTCATTCCAAATGAGATTTTTTATCCTCATCTCATATTTCTACCATTTCTCTTTGTAATGCTAATGATTGATGTATTTTTAATGTATAATGTATGGCACACTATTATGAAGCTTGTATATGTTATCCTGTTTATGTATATAAATAAAAAAATTGGGCTTGGTATCGGCATTTTGTGCCTTTAAGATGTTACTTAATTGAGTGTAAAAGATGCAAACGAAAGTAAATGAGATTTTATTATTCTTTTAGTAAAAAAAAGGCTGATGTTGCCACGGACCTTTTGTTTGTTGATGCTGATACGTGATTTTGCATCTTGATGAATCATTTCAAGTGAAATTTATTGAATTTTGAATGGATGAGTGGAGTTTTTTAAGAATGTTTTGAGGCAAGGTTTGATTTTTTGATCAAATTATGGCTTTTGTGTGTGCAATCATCGAAATTATTATTAAAGTTTCATTAGACCCCAAAATTTTAGCTTTTTAGCTACATTTGAAGCTTAGAATCTAAATCACTAGATTCAAATAATTCTTTGGTTTAATGCTTGCCACATTTTTCTACACAGCAGTCAAGAAACAACTTAAAAAAATCAAATCATCTCAACATTATCGCAAAATTACTTTTCGAGGTGGAGAAAATTTGATTTTTTATTCTTGTGAAGTATGTAATTTAGAACAAAAATTATAAAAACAATTTTAAATGATTTTTTTTATATTTTCAACTTAATGGTATGTTTTGTGTACTAAAATTAGTTGAGTAAAATAAAAATCAGCTCAACAATTCACGAATTTTCATCTCGTCGCAATCCACAACACTCATTTTCCGTTAATGTCTTCCGTACATTAACACAATTTTATTTTATTCATTCACATTAAGAACATTTCTTGCCACAATCAATTTTCCATAAATCAACTTTTTTGTTCCTTCTTTTTTCCTCTCAGTTATTCACAATTCACTAAGGCACCGAGCCGAGTTTTTTTTTTTACAATATCGAAAAAAAAAATAATATTACGTGAAAAAATGTTTTGAATGTCACGGAATGCCATTAAGCTTCATTCTTGACTTTATCAGTCGATTGACTTCTTCTTACTTTCCACATTGTTATCGTAAAAATTGAATGAAAAAAAAAGTGAGACAAGAACGAGAATCTTTTGAGATTCAGATATGCTTGTAACTTGAGAATGGAGAAGTCTGCATTGATTGCCATCATTAGTGAGAATCTTGAGTTCTTCAAATGCGAATGTTGAGATGACTGTCGAACGATTGAAAGATAGTGTATTGGATGGGAGGCTGATGGGAATAGGAAATGGAAGCTTTTATGGCTCTAGAAAGGTTTTTTTTAAATTTTGTGGAATATAAATAAAAAAATCGGCTCATGGTCATCTGGCAGAAAGTAATTCCTAGGAATTCCTGTTACTTTACGTAAGATTTTACAAGGAAAACGTAGGAATTTCCTATAGGAATTCCTAGGAATTCCTAGGAATTACTTTCTGCCAGATGTCCAACACCCAAAAAAATCTTCTCTGAAGTAATAATTAAGTAAGTTGAAGTAGCTTTTGCTAAACTCTTTTATTTCTGTCTGTTCTAACGATTCAGAATGGACAGAAGACGATGAAAACAATCATGAAAGGCAATCCAATACATCGAAACACGACAAGTCACTAGAATATATTAAGCACCGAGAAAACTTTAAAAAACATCAACAAAAAATGCGTCGTAGAAGCTTCAATAACAAACCGTAAAAGTTCCATTTCTAAAGATTCAAAAATTCTTGGTAAAATATCTCGAATGTCGTCAGATGATTGGGATAAATTTAGGAGTTGTCGGTCACTGCTCGCTACCTTTAAACAGCACTTGACAGACTCCAATAAAGACATGCACAAGGAACTTTATTGAAACTCATTTTACTGAATATAATAGAATGTCTGACTATCAAGCACCGCCACCTTATCGAAAACTACCAAATGATGTCGATAATGAATATTGGAACTTTGATTTTAAAGATATTAAAAAGCCAGTTCCACTCCTTGTGATTATTTGGCTAGTCATTTGTCTTGCTGCAACTTTTCATAATTTTTAATGTAGATTTTTTTTGACTGTAAAGGATCCAAATTCACAAGATTCAGTATTACATACATCAAAGCGTCGATCATAATTTTTGTAACTTACATTTTTTCGACTGAGTTATTCTTAAAAATATTCGTGGCTCATTGAAGCAAATCTCATCATTATTTGTTACTTTTGTAGCGATTCTTGAGCATCTTGTAAGTTATAGATTCAATAGGATTCACACCGCACTAAGACAACTTTATACTATCTATTATCAACAGGAACTCGCATCCTGAAGTTTGAAAACCTTTGTTGCGTTCTTCAAAGATTTCAAGCTTATACTGAACTGTTAAATGTCTATATTTTGCTTTCAAAGCAAGCTGCTTATCAAATTCTATGGTTCGCATTGCACAACCTAGTCTACAGAGTGTTACGTAGCTGACAATCGACCCCAAAGCATTTATTGGCTCAAATTTTTTGCTGGTATTTTTTGTATGTGAGAGAGAAAATAAAACAGATTTCAGGTTTTTGCAACAGATTTTTGTTGTTATATGGAATATCATTTGAATATTAATAAAAAAAAAATTACAAAAGTCCTCGTGTTATTGATCGAGGGACTTCAGCGCATTTTTGACGCAGCGATCAGTATTTGATATTTAACCAGGGGGGGACAGAGCAAAAATTGCTATAAAAAAAAAACCCAAAAATGTTTACTCTGATGAAATTTCCCCCCCCCCCCCCCCCTACTGCATTTACCCAAATAAATTAATTTTCACAACAAAAAACTCTTGAATTCAAAATTGAATATTTCACTAAACCATGTTCTTGAATTCAAATGAAATTTTCATTTAACGGTTTTTTGAGATTCAAATATTTAACGGTAGAAATGAATTTAAATCTCTGAACATAATAATAATAATAATGTGAGAGGGTTCCAGCTGAGCGATGTGTTGCTACACGTTGCGACGAGCCGGAGGCACTGCGATCCTGATCGATGATAGAATCTATTGTACCGTTCCCTGTATAATCTCTGAACATACCATGAACAACTTTTAAAGCGGTAGAAAAAAGTTCAAATTTTTAAACGTACTCATCACGTGGTTTTGTTTATGAAATAAAAAAATCATTAATTATAGTATTTATCCATTGTTTTACGGATCGAAAATAATCTTAAAGCCAATAAAACAATGAACCAGAGCTAATAAAACAAACCAGAACTCTCTACGATGTCTAGTTAAAAAGTTTTTCTCCGCCCGAACGAACTGACAAAATGAGATATTAAGCTCCTTTTTAGAAACAAGTTTCAAAAATGCGCTAAAAAAATTAAAACAGGGAGAACACAGGTATGTATGAAGGCACTTAAGGACAAATCTCAGTATTCATGTCGCTTCAATGGCTTGATAAAAATGTATTGCTAGCTAGAAAAATTGATAACAATTAAAATTTATTAATTGATTCAGATCTTAGAAGATACAGCATAAGATTCATTTCTGGTAACATGCAAAATACTTTTCATTAAGCTTGTGATATTCGCAGTAGATGTTTTTTTTTTTGGGTCTTTGTTGATATTTGTGAGATGAAATAAAAAGCACAAGCTGTTAATATCTTGAGTTAGTTGTCAAGTGATCGAGGAGATATCAATACCTAAATTGAGAGAAATATCAAGGATTAAACAGAGTGATTTTTTTTATTAAGTAGAAATTTTTAAGAATTTTTAAATTCGTTGATCAAAATGGCAACGAAAGTGGAACAAACGACAAATGAAGTGCTACATTTTATCGGAAATTTCAATTCAAAAGAAAAGAATCGATTAAATACAGAGTTCAAAAGGAAGCTCTTACGTCGACAAAGCACGGTCCGAGACTTAAAATGGAATGTTCAGTGCAGTGATTTTGCCTTAAAAACACACAATCCAATTCGAGCAATTGTTGATGGAATGAAAATCGCACCAAATCCTGACAAGCGAATGATAGCTTTATCCATAGGTCAGTTCCACACAGTTCTAGAAATTTCATTATAAGAGTGTAAAATTACAAAATTGTTACTGCCACGCGCGGCATAAAAAATATCGCATATTTTTGCCTTTTCTTTTAATTGTGCCTGATTTTGTTAATTTCGGTAGTGATTAAATTAAAAAAAAACCGTTAAAAAGTTCAATTCAATTCAGTTCATTTGAATTTTTGAAAGCCGCTAGATTTTAAATTTTTGAAAGTCGTTAAAAATGTTTAACAACGTTATTGGCTCAAAGTTCTAGAATCACTAAAATGCGCTAATAAAATTAAATGTGAGAACTCTTGAACATTTTTAAAAATGCTAATGAATTTAAATATTAGAAAAACGACTTAATTTACATATCGATGAAAATATTGAAATATCTCACTTGGAGATAGATCGAGGCATAAGTGGCAGTGAAGCTAATGAAAAAAAATTTATTATTATTATTTATTTGTCGACGTTACCGTCCGGAAGAATTAGTATTTATACATGTTTTACTTTCTACATTGATTAGTGATACATTTCATATCACTATGGGTGACGTAGAATCAAGCTTCTAATCTTCAAATCTAGGTTTCAAATAAACTAAGGCTCTCGTTTCAATCTTCTGTTGGCGTGACGTGATACATTTCAGGTCCGTTCTGACAATATTCCATTATAAGGTAATCCTGTAGCTCTCGTTCCTATTTCTCCCGCTACACTTCAAGTTCCTGATCCGTTCCTTAATCCAACGTTGCCCAAAATGCCCAATTATGGCTTGATCTCGTACATTAAGCAGTCGAAGTATCTAAACTTCTGAAAAAGAACAAATTTGGAAATGGCTGGATTCGAACAGACGACCTTCGAGTTACCATACCAAATTTGAGCCAAGCGCCTTACCTATTCGACCAGCAAGGCACTTAACTGCTTTTATAATACACAGTCGTTCATATCATCATAAAAAAAAAATGTAAAGAATATAATCTACAGTAAACAACTTATTAATTAATGTGAATCGAGCCTCCGATGTTTGTTGGTGAAATTCCTAGATGTTTACTGTTAGTCAGTCAGTCAGTAGCTAAGAAAAAACAAGGAAATTACAGAACTACGCTGTAAAAAAATAAAAACTTTTTATTTTCCATGAAAGTTCGCATGACCTTGAATAATCCCAAAAGATGTTATCCTGAAAATTATTGTGGAAAATCAGGTTTTATGTGCGCGTCTTTAAAAAATCTTCTAGAATCTTGGCAAGAACCTCAACATTTTATAAAATATTCAGAATTGTTTTCATATTTATGTCAATAATTAACAAACCAGATTTTATTCTCTTCATCTCTTCTGTTGATGATAACATACAGCATGTGACGTTTCAAGTCTCAGACTTGATTGGAGGTGTGCGTTCTTAAATTATTCAAAAATGACGACACCGATATCAAGTTGCATATCAAAACGTGTTTTATAAATCCAGTCTTTTATATGCTTTCTTTTTATATCCAATTGTATAATGTCAGGTGATCCTACAACATTTGGAAACCTTCAACCAGCTAATGAAATTCTTAATGCAATGAAGCAAGTGATTGATGAGAAAAACTTTAATGGATATGCTCCATCTGTAGGATTTATTGAAGCACGTGAAGCCGTTGCTGAGTATTCAGGTTGAATATTAAAACTTTAACAAGCTTAACATTATCTAATTAATATTATTTTACAGCACATCAAGGCAAAATTAAGGAAATTTCAGGAAAAGATGTAATATTGTGCTCTGGATGCAGTTGTTCATTAGATTTATGCATTGCAGCGATTGCAAATGAAGGACAAAACATTTTGATTCCAAAGCCTGGATTTTCAATTTATAAGACACTTGCTGAAGGCTTTGGAATCGAATGTAGATCATACAATTTAATTCCTGAACGAGGATGGGAAATTGATTTAGATCATTTGGAAGAATTAGTCGATGAGAATACAGCTGCCATAATTGTTACAAATCCGTCAAATCCATGCGGTTCTGTATTTACAGAAAGTCACACACTCGATATTATAGAAATTGCTGAACGACATTTTTTGCCAATAATTGCTGACGAGATTTATGAACATTTTGTGTTTCCAGGCAATGAGTATCATTCATTTGCCTCATTATCAAAGAATGTTCCAGTTTTAAGTTGTGGTGGATTAACAAAAAGATTTTTAGTACCAGGATGGCGTTTGGGATGGATTATTGTACATGACAGACATGGTAATAAATTATATTATTTTTTGAAATTTTGCATTTATTAATTGAATTTATTTAGGAGCTTTACAAGACATTCGTAAAGGATTGATGAATTTATCAGCTCGTATTCTCGGACCAAACTCATTAGTACAGGGAGCACTTCCTGCTATTTTAAAAAATACACCACAAAAGTTTTATGATGAACTCGTTGAAACACTCCAAAATCATGCAAATATTGCATACCAATTGCTGAAGGAAGTTAGAGGATTAAGTCCAATAATGCCAAAAGGTGCAATGTACATGATGGTTGAAATTGATATGATAAATTTCCCAGATATAAATGATGAATTGGATTTTGTACAGAAACTTGTTTGTGAACAAAGTGTGTTTTGTTTGCCTGGAAAGTGCTTTGGCATTGATAATTTTATGAGGATCGTTTTGACAGTTCCAAAAGAAATGATTATTGAGGCATGTGAGAGAATTAATGAATTTTGCGAGACTCATTATAAACCTGTCAAGAATGGATTTGAAATAGAGGATATTCCGATAGATTACATAGATATTAATGGGGATTGATGAAGCGGAGATCGAAGTCGCTTAGACGTAAGCCGTTTTGTAAGCTTCGGCTTAGCCGATCATTTTCTAATGATTCAAATAGTGTAAATAATTCATATTTTATTAAATATATTAATAAAGAAGAAAAAGAATTTCACTTTTTATTTGGTTTGTGAAGTATATAATTTCATACAAATTACTTAAAAAACATTTTTTACTAAAATATTTATGAAAAATCGCTTTTTCACATCCCAACTAAGAAAAACGAGGCGAAAAATGGCTATCCCGAATGGTTTTTCATCCTAATTAAGGAAATTGAGATAAAAAATAGCTTTTTCGAGGTATTTTTCATACAAACCGAGCTCATTTGAAAATTTCATCATTTTCATCATTTCATATAAAAAAATTCATCATTTTTCATCTTTCTTCATCTTTTTTTCTTCTTTATATTTGATACATTTAAAAAATGTGCATTAAATATTGAACAACCTGCATTTAAATCCGCCATTTTGAAAAATAAATTCATCCACTTCGAAAATTATTTTTGATATATTTCTGAACTCAGCAAAGCTTTTGCTGAAATTTTTAGACTTTTTGGCAGAAAAAAGTGGCAAGCACTGAATAAAAAAAATAAAAATAATCACTCGTTCAAAATTTTTGAGGTTATGTTGAATCACAACCCTAAAATTGAGTCTATGGGTCGAAAAATAAAGAATTTTCTCATATTAATCTAACATTTTAAACAAAATATGGCAGAAATCGACAGATACAGCACTTGAGTAGCTTCACAGCTAAATTGAAATTTTATTGAATTCGACAGCTACAGAAAACAATCAATCCTCGATAAATTGAAGAAAATACTCTCATAAATTCTATTTAAGGAACAAAATTCATCACTAGAGTTTATTTTCAAGTAGCATCTCATCACTTTACATCAATTCAAACCCTTTTAAATCTCAATAAATCTCACAACAATAAAACAAAAAAATTTCCTACCTTTACATTTTCATTTTCTAGTCTACATCATCACAAGAGACTTAAAAACAAAAAAAAAATCACAAATGATCTCTATTCTGCATTAAATTACAAACAGAATGAAAGTTGACTTCAAGTATCCAATTTTCTCTTTTCTTTCTTTATTTTTATTTTCCATGCCATCATCATGTCTCATCGCAATATATTTATATTATTCATGAGGGGAGCAGTAGAAGTGGAAATTGTCAAGTGTAAAAGGATATGAAATGAGAGGAACTAAGGCACTTGCTTGTAAAATGTAGGACGATAAGACACGTGTGTTAATGTGGTTGTGACTAGTAATGACGCAAACAAAGGATGTTTTTTTCATTTGATTTTTAAATCTGGAAGTAAATTGTTTATTTATCTAGAGCGGAAAAATTGAAAGAAAAAGTTTTTATGTCCTGTTTTGGTCGACTAAGGATGATTGTATTTGTCTCTAAATTCGAAAGTCTGTCTGTGTTTCTTGCTATCTGTGTGTCTGTATGTCTGTATGTCTGTATGTCTGTATGTTACCTGTTTGTCGATACATTTAATCAATCTTGTTTGTATAGTCCATGTTTTTCCAACGCTGTCCGTTCATCTGGCTATAAATCAGTCATTTACGACTAATTCTAACGTGCAAAACAATGCGTACCCATCATAAAAATAGTCCAAATTACTGATTCCATAGAATTTAATCAATTTTTAATCAGTCACATTTTTCCACTGATTCGGGTTTGTTCCATAGAATATTATCGCATATCTTATCACATAGGCACTCTTAGTTGAAGTTTGGAATTGTAAAATCGTGTTTTAAATTATCTCTACCGGTAAATTATGATTACTGATAAAATATCTGGATTTTGAGGTTAATTAGGAAGATTTTTGTGTTATCTTCGACTGCTTTAGACTTGTTGGATATTGAAATTAGGTTAAAAGCTGCAAAATTGAGCTTCAACTTCGAAGAAGACCCTCAAAAAATATTCAATTTCCTTAATGTCTCATCTGCTTCAAAAGGAACCCTCAAGTTGCCCTCAAGATCAACATTAACAATTACTATGATATCTATATTAAATTGGGTATCGAGACACAAGACAGTTCACTAATTGTTAATGTCCATCTGCTTTCAAAAAAAGGGCGAAATTTTAATTAAAAGATTGAAGGGAAAAAAAAGGTTGAAATCGTAACAAAAGGAACCAAAATGAGACAGACTGTCGGTATTTACTCAGAACAAAAACGGCAACAGAGACCACTTTAGCAAATAATTGAAGAATGGAGCATGAACTGCTTCATGAATGAGTCGTAAAATGTTTTGTATGAAGACTTTATGAGTAGTTATGGTCATGTCGATGTGAATTTATGAGGATGTGAATTGTGTAACGTCAGTTAAACCAAGTCCTTCATGCACATTAATTTACAGTCCACAGATACTAAATTCATGGCTGAGCACCCTTATCCTCCGAATATTCATCTTCAAACCTTCAAATCTCACTCCATATAGCAATTTACACTGCCAACCCCCAACCCAATCATCCTATACCCACTAGCTTAACGTCTGACAATAAAAACAACAGCATTTTATGGATTACCCCTTAATAATCCAACGCATTTAATTCCGCTCGAACGATCTCAAACCATTTACTCATTTTATGAACTGTAAAGGTAAATAATTTATATAGTTTGTATGACAAAATGACCTGTACATGTGTCTACATGCCATTTAACTTTTTTTATGACAGCCTTTATTTGGCTTTTTACTTGTGAATTTTTTTTTTTGGGGGGGGGGGGGTGTTAATTCTGACTATCGCACATCTTCATGCTTTATTCATTTATTTTATTTTCACAATTCACGAAAATGTACAATAAGCAAGAACAAATTGGGGGGGGGGGGGGTCAGTTGAGGGTGGTCATGATGGTTGTGGTGAATATAGGTCTTTGAAATTTGATGGTTTTTGTCTCAAACTGAGTGTTACAGTACTTAGTGTGCCGTGAACATAATCCAGATGTGCCGAAAAAAACTTTAGTTGAAAAATGTGCCGTAGAGTAATAAAGTTTGAGAAACACTGGATTAGGTTAACATTTTGAGGTTATATGACAAAAACTACAAATGTTTGAGGTTAATTTATAAAAATTTCAAAAACTTGAACGTTAAAAGACAGAATTCGCAAAAATTTGAGGTTATGTGAAAAAAAAATTTTTTGAGGTTATGTGAAAAAAATTTTTTTTGAGGTTATGTTTCTGATTTGCCTCAAGTTTTCATTTCCATCTCCCAATTATTTAACAATTTTACCATCTTTTGAATCACATAATCAACATTAATTACCAAAACATCCAGAAAATCACAAAACAACTTCACTAAATTCTCAAATTTCCACAATATTTAAAGAAAATCATCTCTCAAGTTACATAATTAATTAATTAGTAGGAAAATTCGAGAGTTATGGAAAAGCTCAGCATAATTAATGAAGAATTTTAAAATTTGCATATTTAAATGATGGCAAAATTGAAAATTAAATTAACATAGAACTGCACTTTATGAGATTAGTGAGTGTTTAATTCTCTGTTGGGATTTTTCTCAAGCACCTTCAAGTTATTTGCGGTTTTAATGGAACTTCAAACAACTTTTCAAGTGTACAATTTATGCTGATTTTCATGAATTTTAATGAAGTTCAATTTATGTCAATTGGAATGTTTGTCATTATCGAAGTATTAATTGCAATTCCATTTGAAATACTCTGAATCATCAATCAATTAATATGGATGTTTGTTGGCTCATTATTGTACATTGTTTGTGGAAGGAGGGGGGGGGGAGTTGGTGGTAATTAGTTTTGGAATATTATAGAAGAAATTGTGTGTAAATGACTAGTTATTACTTGAGATACTATTGAAGAATTTATTGGAGGATTGTGAATGAAAATTGTGGCACGACAAGTAAGAATGTTAATATTGTGTACATAAGGCGCATTTTAATGACATAACCCTAAAAAGTACTACAGTTTTTAACACCTAACCTCAAAGTTTTACTTAATTTTTCACAAAAAAAAACACAAATCTCCAGTTTTCAAAATCCACAGCCAGGCAACATCTAGAAAGATTTTCGAGACCCATTTTATCAACTAAACAGATCCACTTGAAGGTATTGATTTTCATGGTATAACAAGTCAATATTGCTAAAATAGATAATTAATGTGATGTAATTAGAAAAAATATTTATTTCAGGATTGTAACGATAATTAGCTATTAACAAACTTATATCCTTTATGTTGATTTGGTCTATGCTTAACTGAATAAAATATGATACTCCTTGGTTACTTTGAACAGATTAAAGTTGCTTTTTGTGAAAATTAATTCAGCATAGTTGGAAATTGTGAAAAATTTTGAGGTTATGTTACTAAAATTTTGTAGGTTTTGAGGTTAAGTGACTAAAATTTTAGAGATTTTGAGGTTATGTGATAAAAATTCTGTAAATTTTGAGGTTATCTGTTAAATAATTCTAAAAGTTTTGAGGTTATACGTTAAAAATTCTATAAATTTTGATGTTATGTGACAAAAATTCTGAAAACTTTGAGGTTGTAAGTTAAAAAATTCTAAAAGTTTTGAGGTTATGTGTCAAAATACGCATACATTTATCAAACTATAATCTCAATTCCCACCACAAACCAACTCCAATCCCACAAAAATGAACAATAAACTCCAATTAAAATCACAAACAATATTCACAATTTAATAATAAAAATCAATAAAGCACAAAATAGTGCCCACAAGCTAAAAAGAGGCTACAATGACTGCATTATCAATCACAAATTTGTTATAACAGTTATAATTTACATAAATTGATGGATAACTCAATTCTGATAAATCGATCGATAATTCAATGAATGGCTGTGTTGAGTAACAACAATCGAGAACATTTAATGAGTTTTTGCTCGAGATAATGATACAGAAATTTTATACATCCAATGTCCAATTAAAATTACGTCGGCAAAATTGGAAAAATTTCCTTTAATCACGATGCCTTTGTTCTGTTTTAGACTAGAAAATTGTTTATCGGAAAAGGAGATTAATGAATGGAATACAAAAGAAGATATTAGACTTCGTATAAGAATAAGGTAAGGCTATGTTAATTTGAGGAAATGTTGCCAATTTTCAGCTGTGCTGCCTGATTTTTGACTTATTTCATATTTTTGAGGTTATGTTTTACAATTTTGAGGTTATGTTGTCAGGTCTGAGGCTCAGTTGCCATATTTGAAGCTATGTTGCATGATTTTTGCTTTTTTTTCATACTTTGGGGTTATGTTTCTTATTTTGAGGTTATGTTTAACAATTTTGAGGTTATGTTGTCAGATCTGAAGATTGGTTGCCATATTTGAGGCTTTGTTGCCAGTTTATGGACAATGTAAACTGGATTGAGACCATTTCTTATAATTTGAGATTATGTTACCAAGATTTGAAGCTATGTTGCAAAATTTCATACTTTTAGATATGTTTTCAAGTTTATATAACCAAATTTTTAGGTTTTGTTGCAAATTTGTAATAATCTCTCATATTTCCACAGCAATTTCTCACCCTTCCAGCTCCTTAACCCCTTGAATTAACAAAATTTACAAATTAAATTCAATCAATCCATTCCACAGTTTTCTCATCCTTTTTTACAAATTCATTAAGCATCAACATCATTATTAGAATTTTTTTTTTCGTAATTAAGCATCTCAATCATTTTTCAAGCAGTTCTACATGATAGCAAATGTTGTCTTTTTCATTAATTGGACACCAGATACGTCTGTATCGTACTTGATGATCAATAATATATCGAGAGAGAGAATAAATTTACTTTTGGGACAGAACTGAATATGTTAACTTTTTTTATGTTACTGGATGGATGTGAAGCATATGTTGGATAAAGGTGGTGTCCTTGTGATGATTTTAAGACAAAACATTGGGGTCATGAAGTTTCAAGTTTTGAAGCTAAGTTTACAACTTAGAGGTTAGTCAAAATTTGAGGTTATAGTGATACATGGTTAGACTATGTTAACACTTTTTGAAGTCAGGCTACCAAGTTTTGATGTTAATTCACCAAATTTTGAGGTTAAGTCACCATATTTTGAGGTAAAGTCACCAAATTTTGAGGTTAAGTCACCATATTTTTGAGGTTAAATCACCAAATTTTGAGGTTAAGCTACCAAATTTTGAGGTTATGATACCAAATTTTGAGGTTAAGTCACCAAATCTTGAGTTTGTGTTGAAATTTTGAGGTTATGTCACCAAATTTCGAGGTTAAGCCACCAAATTTTGAGGTTATGATACCAAATTTTGAGGTTAAGTCACCATATTTTGAGGTTAAGTCACCAAATTTTGAGTTTAAGTCACCAAATTTTTGAGGTTAAATCACCAAATTTTGAGGTTAAGCCACCAAATTTTGAGGTTATGATACCAAATTTTGAGGTAAAGTCACCAAATTTCGAGGTTCAGTCACAAAATTTTGAGGTTATGTTACAAATTTTGAGGTTAGATCACCAAATTTCGAAGTTAAGTCACAAATTTCGAGGTTCAGTCACAAAATTTTGAGGTTATGTTACAAATTTTGAGGTTAGATCACCAAATTTCGAGGTTAAGTCACCATATTTTGAGGTTAAGTCACCAAATTTTGAGTTTAAGTCACCAAATTTTTGAGGTTAAATCACCAAATTTTGAGGTTAAGCCACCAAATTTTGAGGTTATGATAACAAATATTGAGGTAAAGTCACCAAATTTCGAGGTTCAGTCACAAAATTTTGAGGTTATGTTACAAATTTTGAGGTTAGATCACCAAATTTCGAAGTTAAGTCACAAATTTCGAGGTTCAGTCACAAAATTTTGAGGTTATGTTACAAATTTTGAGGTTAGATCACCAAATTTCGAGGTTAAGTCACAAAATTTTGAGGTTATGTTGCAAAAAATCAAAATCATTTCCTAAATAAACAAACCATTAACAAAATTTGCCAATTTATCTAGCGAATAAGCTCATATGTACACAAAATATCTCAATATTGACCTATCGTGTATACAGTCTCTTACTCACGCTATCCTTCTCTCAAAAAAAGTATTTCTCTTTTCCGTTCATGTTTTTATTTACTCAAAATTTATTGATTTTCCTCCGTTTTGGGGCTCAAACATTTTCTTCTTATTCCACCTATTTCCTCATGTATTATTCCTCCTATTTTACTTACTTTATTGCATATTCACGTGTTTTCGTGACAGCTTATGTAGAAGTAGAAAATTTTGTATACGAACAACGAGAAAAATTAATGTTTTTCGTGGGAGAAAATAATTTATATGTTGTGGAAAATGTTGAATTTATTCCGAGAAGAAAGGAAAAATATAAATGCGTAGTTTATTCGATTATTATGATAAAAAGGTTAGAAAAGTAATATGCGGAAGAGTTTATGGAGTTAAGGATTAACAATTTCTATAAATTGGGGTTGTAGATTATAAAATCTGGCATTGTTTGAGGTATTTTGATTAGAATTTCTTATTTTAATATGAATTTTTGTATCTAGCTTGTATATTCTCAGAAGGTTTAAGTTCAAGTCTTCAGAAGTCTCTCGAAATTTAGCAATAAATGTAATCTTTAGTCAAGTATGATGTGAAGATCTATTCACATATGAAAATATATTAAAAAAAATGTTCATGGTCACGAGTAGCCATTAAGTTGAAGTTGAATCCACTTGTAGGAGTTCATAAACGCTATACTTTAATAAATTACAAATATTTCTAGTCAGTTTTAGCAATAAACAAGATTTTTATGAAACTTAAATATGTGTTTATGTCACTTCTGAGTTTTTCGGATTTTTGGCTCGGTGGTTGATTAGTTAAGAGCTCGGACAGCTGTGCGAAAGGTATGGGTTCGAGCCCATGTTCGAGCCATACTTTTTTGATTAATTTTATCATATTTTGTCTTTCTTTGATGCTTTTTTCAGTGCAATTTGGGAAAAAAGTTAATAATTTGTATAAAAAGTGCTAAAATATTGATTTTTTGTGCATTTAAACCACAAAGTAGAATACATAACCTTACATTCATTGAAGAAACTACCTTCAAATCCCTCAAACCTCACCAGACTGTTCTAATTCCCATCAGACCTTTCAAATCCCCATCAACAAATCCAACCATCAGACAACACAAATTTCAAAAATTTCTCACACAAATCCGTCAATCAAAAATGAAGAAAGAATAAAATTTTTTTTTCGCTCGATCTTTATCGCTAATCCCTCATCAAAAATCCGCCTTCTAATCCCGCATCTTATTCCAAGCAAGCTGAAAACGAGAAAATCTTCTAAAGCGTCTTATGCCTTTATGCAGCCACAACAAGTGTCATCTTATTTTGTGATCTAATCATTTTAATCGAAAAAGAGCTTCTTCTTGAGAAAGAGAAACTCAGATGAGAATATTGTGGATGTAGATTGAGCGAATGTGGAAAAGTACTGGCATGAGTTATGTGGAAATTATTATTAGATGGATGAAGCAAGTGAGGAAGGCACTATAAGGAGTAGATATGAGCGCATTTTTATAGATTTTTGATGATTTCAATACCAACCTGGAAATTAGAACCGATCTTAAGATTAATTACCCACCTAGAGCTTCAGGACCCACCTAGAGCATCAGGACCCACCTAGAGCAACAGGACCCACCTAGAGCTTCAGGACCCACCTAGAGCATCAGGACCCACCTAGAGCATTAGGACCCAGTTAGAGCATCAGCACCCACCTAGAGCATCAGGACCCACCCAGAGCATCAGGACCCACCTAGAGCATCAGGACCCACCTAGAGCATTAGGACCCACCTAGAGCATCAGGACCCACCTAGAGCATCAGGACCCACCTAGAGCATCAAGACCCACCCAGAGCATCAGGACCTACTCTCAGCATCAAGACCCACTCAAAGCATCAATACCGACCCAGAACATCAGAACCCACCCAGAGCATCAGTACCCACCCAGAACGTTAAGGCCCACCAAGAGCCATGAGTTGTAGATCAAGATGAGCATGACTAAGACAAAAGCACTGGGAATCTTAATAAACATCTGATCTTAGCCCAGGAATCCAACCCTTATTCAATATCCAATACTCAGTACCCACCAATACAGCCAGAGTCTTCATAACTAATCATCAAACATTTTTCATGTCGTAAGACGACCAAAAAAAACTTCTTGTCGATGTTCTTTCCTCATTTTCTTATTCATTTCATGAGCTGACAATTTATTTTGCTCTCCGTTTTTATCTTGATTGAAGGGACGAGATGAGTGGAATTTATTATGTTTTCTTGATGACAAGATACGAAACTGAAATGAGTTTAATTAGTATCTTTCTGGGTGGAAAGCTTTTTTGATGTCGAAGATAAAACGAGGGGTGGTGGGTGCGGTTGTTAAAGATTTTTTTTTGAATAAAAGTATTTGAAAATGTTTGAATCTTAATTAATTTTATTTATATAAGCAGCTTTAATTTGTGAGAAAAAAATTTAAATAAAAAAAAATTTCTGACACAATTTAATATTTCATGCCAGAATGAATAAAACAAGAAGCACTTGAAGCTCCGTAAATGCATTAGTTGCACACAAATTTGCATACATATAAATCTTATACGAATGTGCTCAGAGGAAGTTTTCAATTCTTTACTCGCTCATTTAATTTTTTTTCTGTACTCCTAGAACTTATTTTGCATGACTATTTTTAGGTTATGATCGGATTATGTTATAGGTATGGCAAAATTAAAGATTGTTAGTAGGTCAGGGAGGTTCATTGATTGTTGTGTTCATTATTTTTTTGGTTTAAATCTTATTTAAGGAAAATCGTGCGTCATATTCCGAGAACTACATTACTGTTTACCCAAAATATGACGCACGCGATGAAAAATTAGATTTACTGTGGATTTTTAAACATTTGCATAGACCAACAAGGGACAGGGTAACCCACTTCCCTCTCAAAATTTCTAGGTTAGATTTTTCTTTTTACCTCTAAATTTTTTTAAAAAAATATCAAAATAAAATCCTTCAAAACTCTCAAATTCACAACTTTTACCCAATTTTTACAACACATTCATAAAGGGGCCATTCACTTATTACGTAACGCTTTTAGGGGGGGAGGGGGGTCTAAGATTTTGTTACGGTTCAAACAAGGAAATTTTTTTTTTCATACAAATTTTGTTACGAGGGGGGAGGGGGGGTCTAAAAAGTCATTTTTTCGCGTTACGTAATAAGTGAACAGCCCCAAACTCATTTCCTGTAAAACCCAAAAAAATATCTCTCAAGTCACTATCTCTCTCTCTCTCCATGCACATGCAAAACTACCTGCAAAAAAAATATTTTTTTTTATCTCAACTCTTCAAGGACACAAGCTAGTTTCACTTGCCTTATGCACACTTAAAACATACCAAAGCAAGGAACGAACTTCCTTATTCTCAAAATTCTCACTTATTCTTGACTTTTTCACTTTAAATTGCATGCAAATTTTTTTTATATCCTCACTCTTATCAGATTTCATTTCAAGCTCCTTTTCCTTCTTCCTTCTCTCCGCACAGCTTTGTGTGCTTTTGCGAAACTAATTATATATTCATAAAATGTGGAGCTCTATTTCGTTCATAATGAACTTTCTGTGTACAACTTTATTTTTGTGTGCTAGCTGTTGTTCTTTGCGATTTTGTTGCTTTGAGAATTTTTATTATTTTTTAAACTTTCGTGTAGATTTTTTTATTTTTGAATATTTTAATGAGAAGTTTTGCATATTTTGTTGAGCTTTTTTGGGTGTTTTTGAACTTGTAGAGAGGCAGAGGCAGAGGGGGGTTTAAAATGATTGGAACCACGATGTTTTGAAGTACTTGGTTCAACTTTGAGTTATTGAATCAGATTGAGAAGTGTTGGTGTCTACCACTGATTAGACCTCCTTCATCCTTTAAGTAAAGATGCATCAGGAAGACAAGGGGGGGGGGGAGGAACAGCTTAGGAAAAAAGACCAGATATCGAGCTATGGCTTCTTGGGTTCATCTCAAGGTATGCTTCAGGTTCCATTATAACCGACTCTGTCCACTGATATCAGCTTAAATGAGTGATTATGGATAGAATTAAGTAAATATGTAGTTTTTTAAGTAGCTACAGATATATATCAAGAAATATAGATCCATTCCTACTCCCATCTACTCATTTGACATCATCCTAATCCAAATTTTTAAAAAATATGATTCAATTTCCATCAAAGCACCTTCCACAAACCTCTCAACTCCTTCCAAAAACCCTCTTCAATCATAAAGAAAATCTCAAAATAAAAAAAAAAATATTTTCCATCAGCCACTTTCCATCAAAATCAATAATGACTCAACAACCCCTCATCTCTATAAATATTTATTTCCATAAATAAAAAACAAAGCTCATCACATAATCCGATTGATTAATCAATTTAACCCAAAGTTTATAATTAGATCGACTCAAACCAACAATTTACTCTAATTTTAATTCGCACAAGCTCAATAATTCACAGAAACTGACATTGCAATGAACATAAATAATTCACAATGTGCTTTCAACGACAATTTTAATGCACATTACATGTTTATGGATGATGTGTGGGGAGATTTGGTTGTTTAGTGACTGCTGCTTAATACTTTTATGGGTTTAGTTGGTAGATAATGGTTTAATGGGGATGGGTGGGGTCTTGGATGGTGAAAAGTTGATTAAAACTGGGATTTTTTATGTATCCGAGTTGTGGCAGGTAAAAGTCAACAGTTGGGGTCTATAACTAGGTTTTGTGCTTAACTAGAGGTGTCCTTAGAGTCAAACCAGAACACCCTAGCGCTCCTTATATCAAAAAAACTCGATTATCAAACCAGAAACCCACCCTGCCTCCCAAAAATCACACTTCCATCAAAGCACATCACAAATAATTCATCTCGTTAACATTTCGATTAGATAGTCAGTGCTAAAATGTTAAACAATTCAATTTGAATAATCAACGCCAGTTGACGCGTTCAAAAAGAAGAACCGAAAAAATCGCAAATTCTCACATTTTCTTCTTTACTTTTGCTTGTTATTAGTCAGTCAACGCGAGTCACCGACACACGATAAAAAAAAATTATTTTTGTTTTCATTTTCATCGGAAATTGAATACGAAAAAAAATGAAAATTAAGAACGTGATAATTTCGTGGATGACCAGCGTGAGTGAGTCATTTGATGGATCAAAAATAGATGCTTGATAATAAGTTTTAAGGTTGATGGTCTCATTTTTTTTGGCGGTGGGATTTGTTGATGAATTTTATTGAGATTTATTTTGCTTTTCTTTTAACTTGACAGGCGGGCAATTAATTGGGTCGCGGCTTTTTTTTCTTTTCGTTGATTTTTTTTCGTATTTTGAGAAATGTGTGATTCAATATTGTTTTTATTTTTAAATTAATGTGGAAATCTTGTACGAATAAATCATTCAAGGTTCAGTGGAAATTTTGAATTTTCAGGTGACTTCACACTAGCAGTTTTATAGTTCAGGTGCATTAACACTAGAGTATCTAAGTTCAGGTTACTTCACATTACAAAAGCTATGTTCAGGTGGCTTTACACCATAGTAGCTATGTTCAGGTGCCTCTACACTAGAGTAGCTATGTTCAGGTGCCTTTACACTAGAATAGCTATGTTCAGGTGCTTTACACTAGAGTAGCTATATTCAGGTTCATTTACACTAGAGAAGCTATGTTAAGGTGCCTTTACACTAGAGTAGCTAAGTTTAGGTGCATTCACACTAGAGGAGCTATGTTCAGGTGCATTCACACTAGAGGAGTGATGCTCAGGTGCATTCACATTAAAGTAATTATGTTCAGGAGCATTCACACAATACGACTATCCCTAAAACACCCTCAAAAACATAATTAATACTCAAAAAAAAGTCACACACGACACAGCATTTAAATTATCATTTTATGGTGGATTCCCCGATAAAACTCAATCAAAAATTCACAATCAGACATCGACGCCAACAAAATTAAATGTTTTACGATCATTATCAATCAAAAAAAAGAAGTTTGTGTTGTGCTACTTGTTAAACAAACATTGACAATTACGGTCTATAGTTTATTGGCTGTAAAAAATTCACGATCATAAATTTTTTTTTATTGTGCCAAACATTCATCATCGGAATATAAATCGAAAAAAATATTCGCAAAATTGAGTGGCAAAAATATTAATTTTTGAACAAATTAATTGAAACTTGATTCTATGGAAGCAAGGGGATGAATTTGTTTAGCTTGCGAGGAAGTCGAAGTGTGTAAGATTTTATGTCTGCCGCTATTTTTAGAGTCATTGAGTCAAGTCATTTGAGCGAATTTTCTGAATGTCAAGTGTATTTTCGTTGCGATTTTATGTGCGAATGTTGCTAGAAATTGATTAAATCATCGAAAATTGCTGCAAGTTCCCATCAAAAATCAATAAAATTCCACATAAATCACAGCCAACCGCTCACATTTCACTCCTAGACCAGCTCCTCATTTGCAGACATTCAATCAAAGCTGACAATAAGTCATCAATATTTATTCCTAAGCACATCAAAAAAACTAATGTAATTTGACACAAAAATGACTTGGAAGTGGAAAATTTCCACATATGGCGGTCAAATATTGTTATTGTTATTGCCCATTCAGACGATCATGCACAAATGTGGACATTTATTCTTTGTGCTGTAAAATGAAGATATCAAATTTTTATTTGGTGATTCAAATTTCACAGTGTCAGTTGCTGTATGAATGGGACTTTTTATGTTGGTTATGTTCGTTGGTGGCTATTTTTATTTCAATTTGATGACTAAATAGATTCATATTTTAGGTTTTAAATGAGGCTACTGTTGGAAACTCCTGGGTCCGGTTTCTAGGAATACTATGGAGCGATAATGAGACTAGGGAAGAGTACCCCGTGTAGCTCTAGAAACAGGTCCCAGGGATCACTGCAAGGGGATAACAACATGATGAGGACATAAGAATTCTTAAATTTTCCAGCTTTTTCCATTTGTGGCTTCCTCTTTGGATCACTGCTATAGTTTACAGTAGTCACAGACTGTATTTGGTAGAAAAATAATGTTAAACTCTCTCCCATAATGCTGTTATCCCCTCGGATCACTTTTATAGCCACTGACGGGTCTCTGATGAGTCACTGAAGTGAAATTCATACCAAATTATTTTCTCTTCATGCTGTTTACCCCTTGGGTCACTATTATGAAGCCTCCAGACTCTAAACTTCCAATATATTCACAAAAAATCAACAAAAATTGACCAAAATTCATCAAAAAATTAATTTTCAAATTTAAATTCCATTAAATTTGGATTAAAAAATTCACAAAACAATTCAAAAATTCCAAAATAAAATCCATCCGAACCTGCCCCACAGCGAGATATTACAAAAAGTCTCATCTCAGTCTACCACAATGCACAGTAATATTGTATTTGTAGTTAACATCACAGTTTCATTTGCATATCATTATAAATGCATCGCTACCTGAGCAACATTCGAAACTGTGTCAAAGACAAATGCGCTTTAGCCACACTTGAGATTTTTTACTTGTTAAATTAACTTAAAACATTTAAAATTGCAGTCAAAAAAAGAGTTTGTTGTTGCCAAACTTAAAAAAAATGTGGGTGACATGTCTGACTCACCTCGTGAATCGTAAAAGTCATCTCGATCGGCTGACTCTTCACTGTCAATGGCATGACATGAGAGTGCTAAGATGACAACAGCAACAGCAACTCCGAAAATCCTCATTTTTTTGATGGTTTAGTCAACAAAAATTTTTTTTCACTTTTTCGATTTTTTTTTATTTTTTTTTTCCTGGGGGCTAAATTGCCATCAACGGTCACTTCCCGGACAATTTCTCAATCACGTCACAAAAATAAAATTTTCACTTCACTGAAATTTCACAATTATTTTTTTTGTAACTTCCGACAGCACCGAGGAATGAAATTTTTTTCCTATGGAGAGAAAAAATGGCGTCGCTCCTTTGCACAAAAGTGGAGAAAAAAAAATTATTTTTTTTTATCTAAAATAATTTTTCACTGATTTTAAATTTTTTTTACTTGATATGGCAAAGTTGGTTGTACGGCAACCAAAACAGTCACAATTTGGTGACTTTATCAATCCACACAATAACTTTATTTTATTTATTTAAAAATTTTATGCCAAAGACCTCTTTTTTAACTTCGATTTTATCCACGACAAGTCCGATTGTGTGAAAAAATCTTTCGCTCTGTCTTTCTTGTCTATTTACTTTTTTTTCTTCACTTGTTTTTTTTTCTGTTTCTCTCACTTGCTCTGCTACTCAGCAGCTCTTTATGCTCTGAGAGAATTTTACATGCAATTTGCTCTGTTTTTCTCTCACACAAATGTGTTCGATATCGTGTCGAGGGGGTATGACTGAGTGAAGGTGATGTTGCTCAGTTATTTTGGTAGCATTGAGCAACAGTGTGGTTATTTTTGAATTTTTTGAAAGCCGTTACGTAAGTTTTTAAATTTTGTTTGGTAAGCTTTTGATTTATTGACCTTTTGAGAGGCGCTTGAAGCATAAACTCTTATTGCATCCTATTCCTACGACCTTGGGATCGTTCATAAATGACGTCACAGGAGAAAGGGGCTGAAAAGCTCAGAAACAGTGTTTTCCAAACTTCTCAACCGCGAGATAAGACTTGGTCATTTCAAAAAAAATCTGCAACACACTAGTGTGCCGCGGCACTCAGTTTAGACAACTCTGCTTTAAAACAACAGATTTTTTTGATCTGACGTCATTTAAAAACGAACCCTTTCTTACTACTTAGAACTTTGTACTCAATCTGATGGTTAACTTATGAGTCCGTGGATAGTCAGTCAAGGAAGTACTAGACTATTATTATTATTATTATTTATTTGTCGACGTTACCGTCCGGAAGAATTAGTATTTTTACATGTTTTTACTTTTTACATTGATTAGTGATACATTTCATATCACTATGGGTGAAGTAGAATCAAGCTTCTAATCTTCAAATCTAGGTTTTCGATTAAATTCAGGCTCTCGTTTTAATCTTCTGTGGGCGTGACGTGATACATTTCAGGTCCGTTCTGACAATATTCCATTATAAGGTAATCTTGTAGCTCTCGTTCCTATTTCTCCCGCTACACTTCAAGTTCCTGATCCGTTCCTTAATCCAACGTTGCCCAAATGCCCAATTATGGATTGATCTCGTACATTAAGCAGTCGAAGTATCTAAACTTCTGAAAAAGAACAAATTTGGAAATGGCTGGATTCGAACCGACGACCTTCGAGTTACCATACCAAATTTGAGCCAAGCACCTTACCTATTCGACCAGCAAGGCACTTAACATCCTTGTCACAGGAAAAAGATTAAATTTCAATAAAACCAATCAAATTTTACACAAACTTCAACTTCTGTTCGCAAAGCTTAACTTTTCACCACAACTTAATCCTTTAAATTGCTATCAAGCCGATCGATAACATTTCTTATTCTTATCCAAGATATATAGATGGGCTCATACAGAGTATACTTGACCATACTCGACCATACTATTTTTTTTGTACTTATACAAACAAAAATTTTTAAAATTTTCTATTTTCAAGTTTTCATTTAAATATCGACAGATGCAACAACATTTGTCTTAAGTCAGTTTCTTTAAATTATAGCAAAGCATTTGCAATACTCCTGTATCAACAAAACTTAACAGAAAGTTGAAAATTTTGCAAAACAAAAATTGAAAATTTTCTTTTATAGTGTTAGTGTTTTTAGAAAATTCAAATTTTTGACGTTTAAAAACTGCGATATTTTTGTATGAGCACATCTATATATCTTGTTCTTATCTAGAAACGATTCTGCGAGTATAAAATTTCTCACATTTCTCGTCGGTTCCTTCAGTTTATTTTGAGATGTTTTTGCAAACAGTTTCGGTATTTTTGGCTATTTTGGCTCTTGCCAGCAGCCACGTCATTAACAGTGATGAGCAGCTGCCAATTTTTGAAGCTTCAGATTCCACAAACATAACAGAAGCCAACATTGCATGCACAATCGATATCCACACACAAACTGGAACTCCACAGCCTGTTTACATCCGTCCTGGTACAAATCAGTTCTTTCATCCAGCAAATCGCAATGGACAGATTCAAATGACTGCAAATGAGGCTATGGAGATGTGGTGTTCAGGGACCTGGGCAAGTCCATCTAGTGCACCAAATTTAATAACAGCAACATGTGTCAGTGGACAGACATTCCAATATAATGGAATTAATTTCAACTTTAATGACTTCCGATGTTCGGGATGGCCTGCATGGACAGCACGACGAACAACTACAGGCTGTTTTAATGGTGGAATTTTAGTTGATTTTGGATTTCAAGTTACCACAAGATGGCTTCATGTCTACACAGTTTGTCATGATCTAGCACTAGAGACTAATTGGTTCACTCAATACAGACTGACTCCAATATCAGATGCTAATCAAAGAAATGTTGTACGTCCGTCCTGGTCACAAGCAGGCTTCTTTACTGCAAACAATGTTGACACTTTATATACAAGACTTACACAAAGGGCAACAATAGCAACAATCTTAGGTGATCAAGCAGCTGCTGATCGTTGGATTGAGGAAACTAGCGAAGTGTTCCTTGCTAGAGGTCATATGGCAGCAATGACTGACTTCATTCTTGCCACAGAACAACGCTCGACCTTCCACTTCCTTAACGTTGCACCACAATGGCAAACATTCAATAATGGTGACTGGGTGGCAGTAGAAATGTCAACAAGAAGCTTTGCAGCTGATCGAGGACTGACTTTGGATGTTTATACAGGAACATGGGGCAATGGACAATTGTGGAACACAGCAGGAAGTTGGAGAAATATTTTCTTGGACTGGCCAGCTCAAAGAATTCCAATGCCAATGATTTACTATAAAATTCTAATTCATCAAGAGACATTAAGTGGAGTTGTGCTGATTGGCGTCAATAATCCACATTTAACATTGACTGACATCCAAACTCGTGGATATATTGTCTGTCCTGATGTCAGCAATCAAATTAATTACATCAGCTGGACGAGAACTAACTTGAGACGAGGATATTCGTATGCATGTGAGGTTCATGAATTTACTCGAGTTGTTTCTCACATCCCTGCAATAAATAACATTAGGTATCGATTACTTACATGATAAGCTTGTGTGAGAAATAAAAATGAATTAAAAATCAATTAAAATTTTCTTTTTATTTCAGTTCTTATCGTTCTTTTTCCTTTATTTTGTTCTATAAAAAAATCAACAATTATTATCTCAAATTGACCTTTGTATAGCGCCCACAGCCAGACTTTATGTCAACAATCTATATCTAATGTTATTGATTGCTGGAATATGTGGAACAATTCTTGTAAATTCATGAACTTCACATGCGTAGGAAAATCCTCTGACTAAGTTGGTTCGTGACCATGTGACGTAGCTGATTTGACTGCTCACGTCTGGGCAGATGATGTATCCACGAGTTTGGATGTCGTTTAAGGTTAAGTGAGGATTGTTGACGCCTGGGAATGAAAAATTTGATTAAGACTTGAGTTCTTAAGCCATTTCTAGGTTCAAACCTAATCCATACTAATTGAGCTTCCAATAGTCTATACCCCATCCCTTCCTGCACCCCTAAGTGACCTCAAACCCATTCCATTCCCATTCTACTCACCAATCAACACAACTCCACTCAAACTAGCTTGATGAATTAAAACTTTATAATAAATTCTCGGCATTTGAATCCTTTGAGCTGGCCAGTCCAAGAAAATACTTCGTCTACTTCCTGCTGTATTCCACAACTGTCCATTACCCCAAGTTCCAGTATAAATATCCAAATTAATTCCACGATCAGCTGCAAGTCGTCTTGATGAGATCTCAACTGACACCCAATTGCCGCCATTAAATGTCTGCCATTGTGGTGCTGCATTGAGGAAATGGAAGGTTGCGTGCTGTTCTGTGGCAAGAATGAAGTCAGTCATGGCTGCAATATGACCTCGTGCCATAAACACATCACTTGGATCATTTTCAATAAATCTATTCGCAGATGTTTGGTCACCTAAGATTGTAGCTACTGTCGACCTTTGGGTAAGTCTTGTGTATAGTCCATTGACATTGAGGGATGTATAAAAGCCAGCTTGTGTCCATGAAGGACGTTCAACGTTCCTTTGATTAGCATCAGAAACTGGTGTGAATGTATAATGAGCAAACCAATTCGTTTCAAGCACTAAATCATGACAAACTCTGTAAATTTGCAGCCATCGTGTGGCAACTTGAAAGCCAAAGTCAACTAAAATTGCATTATTGAAGCATCTTGCTGTTGATCGACGTGCTGTCCATGCAGGCCATCCAGAGCACCGAAAGTTGTTGAAATTGAAATTTGCATTGTTATACCTAAATGTCTGTCCACTGACGCATGTAGCTGTGATTAAGTTTGGAGCACCTGATGGACTTGCCCATGTGCCTGAACACCACATTTCAATAGCTTGATTTGCAGTCATTTGAATCTGTCCATTACGATTTGATGGATGAAAGAACTGACTCGTACCAGGACGGATGTAAACAGGCTGTGGAGTTCCAGTTTGTGTATGGATATCGATTGTGCATGCAATGTTGGCTTCTGTTATGTTTGTGGAATCTGAAGCTTCAAAAATTGGCAGCTGCTCATCACTGTTAATGACGTGGCTGCTGGCAAGAGCCAAAATAGCCAAAAATATCGAAACTGTTTGCAAAAACATCTCAAAATAAACTGAAGGAACCGACGAGAAATGCGAAGAATTTTATACTCGCGAAAGCATTTCTTGATAAGATTAAGAAATTTTATCGATAACAATTTCAAGATTTGATTTAAACCACGACCCGTAGGTGTGTTTTGTGCTGATACCAAGGATTAATGTGAAATATTTTGACAGATGGCTTTTGTTCGTTCCTGGGTAATTCCCAATTTATATCTTAATTGCTGCTTGATTAGTTTTTAAAATTGCTGTTTTGCTGTCATTTTCTCACAATGATTTAGAAGATAAGCTTATTGAGGTCACTAAGACAGTAGATTAGACACGAATAGACTTGATTGACCTCGAACCTTGCTGTAATTTAGTCTATAAACATTGCCTTCCTTAAACGATCTGAAAAACTCCTTTAAAAATCTCAAAAATACTTAACCAGATGAACTTAATTTTATTAAAAATTCCACAAATGCTCTACACAAGCAATTGATATCTAATATTTTCAATTTCAGGAATATGATGCACAATTCTGACAAACTCGTGAATTTCACATGCATATGAATATCCTCGTCTCAAGTCGCCCTTAGTCCAGGACACATATGTGATTTGATCACTTACATCTGGGCAGATGATGTATCCAAGATTTTGAATTTCAGCGAGGGATAAGTGTGGGTTGTTGACACCTGTATGGAGGTAAGATGAGAATTTATTTATGTGATTTTAAAAAGATTCGTTTGGTGAGCTCAAATTTAAATTTTGGAAATGTCTGATTAAATCATATCTGAGGATATTCAGGGATATTTGAGGATATTTGAGGAAATTAAGGGATATTTAAAAATATTTGAGAATAACAATGACATCAGGGATATTAAGGATATTTAGGGATATTTGGGGATATTTAAGGATATTAGGGGATATTTAAAGCTATTTGGGGATTTTTAAGATTGTTAATTGACATTAGGGATTTTAAGGGATTTTTGGGATATTAAGGGATATTTAGGGATTTGGTAAGGATTTTTCATTATTATAATTCAATACATAGATATAAGAGGTTATTAAAGGATATCAGGGAATATTTACAGTCACAACTTCACAACACAATCAAAACCTGTCCAATCTAATCTAGCTCAACAACTTTTACTTCCAAACTTATCACTATCTTACTCACCAATCAACACAACACCACTTAATGTCTCTTGATGGATTAAAAGCTTATAATAAATCATTGGCATTTGTATCTTTCCAGCTGGCCAGTCCAAGAAAATATTTCTCCAACTTCCTGCTGTGTTCCACAACTGTCCATTACCCCAAGTTCCTGAATAGACATCCAAATTAATTCCACGATCACTTGCTAAGATCCTTGAAGATATTTCAACTGAAACCCAATTATAGCCATTAAATGTTTGCCATTGTGGAGCTGCATTAAGGAAATGAAAGGTTGCACGTTGCTCAGTGGCAAAGATAAAGTCAGTCATGGCTGCAATGTGGCCTCGAGAAAGGAAAACTTCACTTGGATCTGCTTCAATAAAACGATTTGCAGCTGCTTGATCTTCCAAAATTGTTGCTACTGTTGCTGTTTGTGTAAGTCTTGTGTACAGTCCATTGACATTACTTGATGTAAAGAATCCAGATTGTGTCCAGGATGGACGTGTGACACTTCTCTGATTGCCATCAGAAATTGGTGTGAACTTATGCTTCACAAACCAAGTTGTTTCCAGATCCAAGTCATGACATGATGTGTAAACATGAAGCCATCGACTATCAACTTGAAATCCAAAGTCCACAAGAACTCCATTGCCATAACATTTATCTCCTGTATTTCGAGATGTCCACCATGGCCATCCAGTACATCGGAAGTCATTAAAGTTGAAATTAATTCCATTATATTGGAATGTCTGTCCACTGACGCATGTAGCTGTGATTAAATTTGGTGCACCTGCTGGACTTGCCCATGTACCCGAGCACCACATTTCCATAGCCTCATTTGCAGTCATTTGAATCTGTCCATTGCGATTTGCTGGATGAAAGAACTGATTTGTGCCAGGACGGATGTAAACAGGCTGTGGAGATCCAGTTTGAGTGCTGATTTCAATTGTGCATGCAATGTTAGCTTCTGTTATGTTTGTTGAGTCGAAATCCTCAAAAATTGGTGGCAATTCATTAGAGTTGATGACGTGGCTGCTGGAAAGAGCCAAAATAGCCAAAAATACCGAAACTGTTTGCAAAGACATCTTGATGAAACTGAAGGAACTGACGCGAATTGCGACTAAATTTATACCCGCGAATATTGTTTCAGATAAGAATGAGAAATGATGTCAGCATCAAATCAATCAAGGGATGGAACTTTTTGTTTCCTTTAATTTAGATTATTAAGGCTATCCGACTCAGTGTCCGATGGTTCATCTTAAACATGCTGTAATGTATAAGCTATCACAATTGACCTAAATATCCATCCCTTGAGCAATCGATAATTATTTAAAGAACGTCAATTAAAGTTAAAAATAAATCTCACGTGTGGGAGGTGTGCTATAGGAATGTGCCAATTGAGGGTATAGATTTTAAGGACTAGATTTAAAAGTGGCTTTTGTTAGCGAATGGGAAAATTTAATGATTAAATCGAGACTGCGTCAAAATAAAGTGCGCACTTAAATTGTGAAAAGTGCCAACTTGAGATTAGCAGCTTTGTGAGATTGCAATTTTGGATTGTGGATGTGAAAACGGAAGCTTGCACTTTTAACATGGATTCCTGTATGTGATAATCTAAGGCAAATCTAATCATGTTTGTGCAAGGTCCAACACTAGGTCACAAGCTATAAACTCTGCATTTTATTCAGTCATGTTCATTAATATACAGCAGAACAGACATCCTATCTTTATCTACCTTTATCAGTCATTGACAAACCACCTTAATTAAATTTGCAATGTGATTTTAGAGGAAGTACGGATATAAGTCAGTTAAGATAACATTTTGCAGATGATAAGGAATAAAAATAAATCAAAATCGACGTCCACTTTATAAATTAAGTACCCCAAATGAAGCATTTAAGCTTGTTGACTGATAAAATTTCTTTTTTATTTATTTCTTATCTTAAGCTTATCATGTAAGTAATCGATACCGAATATTATTTATTGCAGGGATGTGAGGAATGACTCGAGTAAATTCATGAACCTCACATGCATACGAGTATCCTCGTCTTATGTTAGTCGTGTTCCAAGATATGTAATTAATTTGATTGCTGACATCAGGACAGACAATATATCCACGAGTTTGGATGTCAGTCAATGTTAAATGTGGATTATTGACGCCAATCAGCACAACTCCACTTAATGTCTTTTGGTGGATTAGAACTTTATAATAAATCATTGGCATTGGAATTCTTTGAGCTGGCCAGTCCAAGAAAATATTTCTCCAACTTCCTGCTGTATTCCACAATTGTCCATTGCCCCAAGTTCCTGTATAAACATCCAAAGTCAGTCCACGATCCCCTGCAAACCGTCTTGTTGATGATTCCACTGCTACCCAATTGCCATTATTGAATGTCTGCCATTGTGGTGCGACATTAAGGAAATGCATTGTCGCTCGCTGTTCTGTGGCAAATATGAAGTCAGTAAAGGCTGCCATATGTCCTCTGGCTAAGTACACTTCACCAGTTTGCTCAATAAAACGATCAGCAGCTGCTTGATCTTCTAATATGATTGCAATTGTCTCCCTTTGCCTTTCTCTCCCATAAAGTTGGTCAACATTGTTTGCTGTAAAGAATCCAGCTTGTGACCAGTCTGGACGATTAACATTTCTCTGATTTGCATCCGAAATTGGTGTCAGCTGATATTTCGAGAACCAATTAGTCTCAAGCACCAAATCATGACAAACTGTGTAGACATGAAGCCATCTTGTGGTAACTTGAAATCCAAAATCAACCAAAATTCCACCATTAAAGCAGCCTGTAGTTGTTCTTCGTGCTGTCCATCGTGGAAATTGAGTGCATCGGAATTCATTGAAATTGAGAGTATATTCATTATATTGGAATGTCTGTCCACTGACGCATGTAGCAGTGATTAAATTTGGTGCACCTGCTGGACTTGCCCAATTACCTGAGCACCAAAGCTCAATAGCTTGATTTGCAGTCATTTGAATCTCTCCATTGCGATTTGCTGGATGAAAGAACTGATTTGTGCCAGGACGGATATAAACAGGCTGTGGAGATCCAGCTTGTGTGTTAATGTTAATTGTGCATGCAATGTTAGCTGCTGTTATGTTTGTGGAATCTGAAGCTTCAAAAATTGGCAGCTGTTCATCGGTGTTGATGACGTGGCTGCTTGCAAGAGCCAAAATAGTCACAACAAAAAATATAAAAAGATCTTTCATGTCTTTAAGTTGACTGAATTAAGACACAAAATGCACTCAATTTTATACTTACACTAAAATTTGATGAACTTAGTTCTTATCAATTTCCAGAAAAGTCACTTAAATATGATTAAAAATTTAATATCTTTTGCGCGGTGCTTCACTGGAGTTTAATTTAAATCTTTAATTTAATTAGCAACAAAATGTTTTGTTTGATTTTTATTCAATCAAAAGAGGTCATTAATTTTAAGAAACGAGGAACCAAGTTAAGAGGAACCAAGTTAAGAACCAAAGTAAGTAAGGTCCAGCTTTTGATTTCACCCAAGTTTTTTGTCACAGTCAGGATAGACGAGACATGGTTGTGCCAATTTTTTTCTTAGTCCATCCCAGCCATTATATTCAACATTCTTTTGGAGCTTTACTGCGACAGGTTTGGGTTCTTTTCGTGTTTTTACATATTTACAGACCTTTTTCAAAAGTTTCTTGCCAGGCTTTTTTGGAAACAATCCTCGTTTGGATAGCTTCGTGTCATTTTCATCTGATATATTTTTCAATGATGGCTTTAGTGCCATTGATGATGCGATGATTTTACCAGGATATTTGGTTCTATCATCGGACACAGAGTTTGTAGACTTGCGATGCGTTCCTACCCGGATAATGCCTTGTGTCTTTCTTAACGGTTTACTGTTCACTTCCTCATCATTCAGCTCATCTTGATAACCTGGACGACGCTGAATATCTTGTAGAATTTCGTGCATGTAGAAACTGTTGGGAAAGTAGTCATCTTGAAGTTTTAGATCTCGAGCATTACCATCGACGTCATTCAATAGCTTTTTTGATTCAACTGCAAACTAGAATTTTTTTAAAGGTTAAAATCTAAGCTAAGACTGGTTTCTTGGGTAGAGCTTATCTTGACTGCATGTCAAGGAACCTGACAAAACCAGCTTTAAGTATGCCTTCTCGATTTCTCGGTCTGGACTAATTCTCAGAACCGAGACCGAGACCGAGACTTTTCCGGGAAGTCTCGGTCTCGACTTCGATATCGAAAAAGCATAGCTTGAAGGGCTAATTATGAACAATAATGTCGAACTGATCAAAATCATAAGCAATTAGGAATTTGATTTATCTGTTCTACATCCTTTCCTCTACATCCTGAACATGATTCAGTTACCATACCGGAGCAACCAGCCTTAGTTGTAACTTCTTTACTTACCGACAATTGATTCAAAAGGACGATTATAAGAACAAGATCAAATGTCTTGCAAAAAATCATGGTTTACTGCCAGCAAGCTTGCAGAACTTATAAATTTATGAACTAAATTGAAGTCAGTCAAATGTATTTATCCAAAGTATTTTAAATTAAATCCAAAAAATTGAACTATTTTCAATAAGTTCCGTTCAATTTTTTAATAAAGCGCAAATAATTTTTTAAAGTTGGAAGTTAAAAAACATAAATTAACAAAAATCAATTAATGGAAACAGGGGCGTAGCCAGAAATTTGAAGAGGGGGACGAAAAAAAATATGATTTTTACATTCTCCTAGCAAAATGAAAAAAAAAATTGCTGTTAACGTCGGGGGATTTGTCCCCCAAATCCCCCCTTCCCCCTAGTTACGTGTCAACGTAAAGAAGGAAGTAGACGTTGTATGATCTTACATCATCGGCTACATGGGACAGGGATCATTGAGACTAAAAGGGATCATAACTCTAATCCCCATCTTAGCTCTGCATCATGGCCTAGTTCATATGACCCGAGAGTGCACTACCCTAATCTCAGATTGAGGGTCCTGAGGGTAGACCTAGAAACCGAACCAAGCTACCATAGAAAATCGAAACAAATGAACCATTTGATGTTTTTAGAGACCATTAATCTTTGGCATCAAGCTTCGTCCTCTAATAACAAATAAAACACACTTTTGCTTATGATTTTTAAGCAGGTTCACTTTATTTAATATGTTAAATTTTCATTTGTCAAGAGTTGTCTTTACGCTAGACTCAGACATGATTTTATTGTTTCCACATATCCCATTCCAAATTAGCCGCAAAAAGGAAAGTCCCAGCATGGCTCATCTCTTTTCCATGGTTTTGATTCCATTAGTTTTTGGTTGACAAGTCTCTGATTCATGTCCGTTTGCCAGTCACTAACAAAGACTGAAGGCTTCATAAATCGACGTCCTGAATTTTTAATTTCCTGATCGTCATCAGTTTCTGTTTCGTCATCATCTGGTTCAAGCCATTTTGTGTCGTCGTCATCGGATTCATTTTCAGTGTCGATTCTAAAAGGCATAAGGAAGTAATAAGTTTACAAGGGGGAAACAACATGATGTGAAAAATTGGTCAAAGTTGATGGAAAATTTTAATTATTTTTTGATATTTTTGGAACCACAAAATTATAAAATAATTATACAATAAGTTGTTTTCCCCCTGTTTCATCTTGGATGCACTCTTGCAGGTGCTTAGCGAGATCACGGCCTAAAACGCTTAAAAGGGGGACAAGACCTTCCTGGCTATGCGCATTCACTTTTGGAAGGTTAATCTAATTTTACTCACAATTTTTGACTTCCTTTTGTTCCATAACCCCTCAAATCTTTGACAACACTTGGTCCGAACTCGTGTTCATCACCGCTTGCAGTTTTTCTCGGCAACGCATTTGTAATCTGCAATATTAATGAAGAAAATGTTCAATTATTAGACTTTGAATGATTTAGGTTGGAGTGAATGGGGGAGGAGGGAGGGGGGGGGGGGTATCACAAATTGGTGTTATGTAAGAATTTGTTGAAATTTTTCCATCATGTTGGAAAATGTCTTTAAATGCTTACCAAAACTTGACACAAAAACAGGATCAAAAGTCCCAAATTAATTAATTTTAAACAATTCATTCTCAATTAACGGGTTCGAGCTGCACAAGTTTGAAAACAAATGTGTTGATTTACGGAAAATCGCTTTTATTTATAGCAAAAAATAATAATTGAAACAAATTGGTCGAAAACTGTGAAGATTTTGGTTAATTAAGCAGAAATAATTGCTTATAATTGAGTAAATTACTAGTACTCTCTTCAACCCTGCCAAAACACTAGCAAAATGAAGAAATGTCCATTGACGAAAGGAGACTTGTTTTCCAACCTTCACTCTCCCCCCCCCCCCTCCCCCTCCTGCTAAGCGACTAGGTCTTGAAACTGAAAGAGCCAATTGCTGTCAACCCAATACAAAGTTGTTCTCAAAAATTGCCCTTAAGCTATCCTAAAGCTTCCCGATAGTCAAATATTCAACTTGTTCTCAAAGTTTCAAGTTTTTATTTTTTAAAAGAAATGTAAAAAATTTATTTTAATTTAATTTGGTATTTTATTCATTAAGATTCAGTTTGTCAAGATAAGGAACATCATATTGAGCTGTAAATTACTCTTTATGGTCATCAGATGGGTTGTAAAGCTCCATTAAGTCAAACTATTGCTTATTACAGAATGGATAGTTCAGGCATGGCTTTTTTGGCTGTACTTTTCCTTTTCTTTGCTTATTGCAGAACGGATAATTTAAGCATGGCTCATTTTGTGTTCCAACTCGAATCCAGTGAGCTCTTTTGTTATTTTGTGTGTCCGTCGGTGCCCATCTTTTATGTCTGCGATTTTTGTTCACTTTATTCAATTTCCAGTCTCTAGCAACTACTGAAGGTTCCATAAAACGACGTTTTGGTGCTTCAATTTCCTGATCGTCATCATTTTCTGCATCGTCCACATTATCAACTTCAATTTCATCTTTGTCATCAGATGGATACTCTTCTTCTTCGGCATCATCATAATCAATTGACTCGTCTTTTGTGTCATCATCGTCTGATTCTGATTCTAAGGTTTTGTCGTTTTCAAGGAGCTCGTCTAGCCATTTTGTGTCGTTTTCGTCGTTGTCACTTTCTTCATCGTTAAAGTTTTCGATTCTGTTAAGGATAAGTAAGGATTAATTTTGCAGGGGGGAAACAACTTTGTGGAAAAAAATTGTTGGAAATTAAAAAACTTTTTCAAGGTTTTTAATCGATTTTCTTCGTCATTTGGTTAAACAGCCAGAAGAAAATTATTAAAAAATCAAACACCAAGTTGTGTTCCCCCTGGAGCATCATAATTGCAACCTTAAAGGTTAATATAATTTTACTCACAATTTTGGACCTCTTTTTGATTCAAATTTCCTCAAATCCTTGGCAACGCTTGGTCCAAACTCACTGCTTGTAGTTTTCCTTGGTGACGCATTTACAAGCTGCAATATTAAAATGAAATGATCAATTATTAGACTAAGATTGTTTCAGGGGGTAAACGGCTTGATGAAAAAATTTATTTGAAAGATTAGGAATTTCTAAATATTTTTGGGAATCATTCAATAATTAAAGTTTTTAAAAAAATTTCCATCAAGTTGTTTACCCCCTAGTTTCAAAATCCTTCCTTAAATTCTTACCAAAACTTGACACACAAACAGGACCAAAAGTCCCAAATTAATTAATTTTAAGCAACTCATTTTCAATTCATAAGTTTTAGCTGCTCAGCTTGCAAAACAAATGTGTTGATTTGTGGCAATTTAACTTCATTTTATAGCTGAAAAATTGAAATTTTAATTTCTCATTTAATAATTGAAACAAATCAGTTGAAAACTGTGACAATTTGGTCAATCAAGCAGGGATAATTTGTTTTAATTGAGTTATTTTTAATTGTTTGCTAATGGTGCGGAACTGATGAATCGGTCGATTAGGTCGACACCCTTGAATGATGCTAGATGGGTTTCGTTTCAAGTTTTGACTCTTATCTTAAAAGTTTAAGGTAAACTATAATCTAGAGTTCGATTTATAGAGCTATCTTGGGTAACCCTGGACATGCCTGAAGCTACACCAAATTCAAAAATTTCCAACTCTTTTTATATTTTTTATTTGACTTCCTCAATTGATAATTAAAAAAACATTAATTTGAATTTAATTTAATATTTTATTTAAAATATCAATTCATCCACGCCTGGCAGGATAGATTCCATTATAACCATTATTTTTGAGTTGCTCAAGATAAGGAACATCCTGTTGTGTTGTAAATTGATTCATAGTTGCGATGTATTTTTGAAATTCTTGAACGCACATTTCTGGATTCTCCGTAGGATTTTTGACACATCGGTAGATTAGATCAGGGTTGTAAGGTCCGCGAATGTTGGCAGAAACTTGCTGGAAAATTTAAAATTAAATTCATGAAAATTTTAAAAATGTTCAATTTCTTACCAAATTTTGATTTAATATTAAAACTGCAAATCCAAATAAAATGTTGATTAAGATTCTCATTTTGGAAGTTGTCAGCTCAAGTTTTGGATGAAAACTGAATTTTTTTGGACGAATTGAGCTTTATTTATTACTAGATGCTTGACTTTGGTCTAATTCAGCAACAAATTATGTCTAATTAATGAAAACAAGATGATTTTCCATTCAAATTTGAGGAAAAATCCAATTTAAATTAAGTTGACTTTGTTAAGTGAAGGAAGTCAGTCTTGAAGGGTACAGCCAGGTGGATAGACATCAGTAATGAAATATTCAGCTACTTTATTACTAAGTGCTGTCTTTTTATCAGTAAGTATTATTTATCAATTTAAAATCTAGAAATAAACGACATCCATCAAAATCTAGAAGTTTGAAATCCAGCCAGCCGTACGTTCCTCCTCTATACGCTCAAACTCTAGAATGTCTCATAATCTGCATCTTGGATTAACTAAGAAAGCTTGGGGAATTCAGAGATTGAATGGAGATTCGTTATTCTATATAAAAGCCTTCATTTGTCTTTTTGACACTCCACGATCGCTTTAACAACTTTTCAAAATGGCGGAATCCAAAATGGCGAATTGTTTTTTTATTAAAACAAAAGTTTTAAAAGAATTTTTTCATTCTTTACTTCAATTTTACTCATTTTCAGGCTGTTGTTGCACTTCCGGATGTCAAACTCTCAGAAAAATCAAACAGCAAATCTATAAAAGATGGCAAATCACCACAAAATACAGACAGTGAAGCTCCAAAAACACAGCAAGACATTTTCTGTCCTGTCATGGACAAAGTTCATTTACCAAACTGTGGACGTCAACCAGGAACAAAACCAAAAATATCTTTAAAAATTGGATCTGGGCTAAAAAGATCACAGTGCTATCCAAGTAGTGATGGTCATGGATGTGTGCCACCTAAGTTATGAGTTGATTGTGCTGATTCCATTTTGGCTCTTTATTGAGGACAGTTATTAACAGTTTTGTAGCTAAATTTCATTTATAATTGAATTATTAATAAAAACAAATGAAATTACTGAATTGGTGACTTTAAAAAAACTAGACTACATTCGCCCCCCCTCCCCTACCCCCTGGCTACATCTCTGATTTTGTAGAACATAGGCAAAAAAACTATGGAAAGACATTCTAAGGAAGAAGCAATTGACAAAGAAAGTAATGCACTTGTCACTCATGATTGTCTAGCAGTAGCCAGCGCTTTATGTGCCTAAGAGCTAAAAGTAGTCACGGATCACAATTGATCTGGATGACCAGAGAAGTAAGTAGGTTGGCTCACTTAAATAAATCACACAAAAATTCCAAATTTTATTCCCAAATTTTATTCAACAACTTATAAAGTCACTCATCATTATAAAATCTAGTAACACCTCGCTGCATTGGATACGGCTGCTGATATGAGTTTGGGAATCGCCTTTGATCTTCATTCACATAATTTCTGTCTTGATAATTTTGTTCATTTTGCAATGGAATCTGTTGCTGTTGCTGATTCATGCCAGGAAGTGTCATTTGAATGTTTGGGGATGGAGGCTGCTTTTGTCCAGTTCCATTTTCAACATAAACTTGCGTTGGAGCGATGTTGGTGGCTTGAAAATTATTGTTGACTGTCATTTTGCGGATCAAATTTGAGTCGTTGGATTTTTCAGTCATAAATGACAAGAAAAATTGCCGTTTTGTGGAATTTTTTGGGGATTTGACATTTAAAGTGTTTTGGTTCGCGTACATTTCTGTGAATTGGGTTTCGAAATTGTGAAAGAATTAAAGAATATTGCTTAAAAAAATCTCACCAACAAGATCGAGAATGTGTTCGGACAGTGAACTTATTTGATTTATAATTAGATTCTGCCTTGATTGCTGGATGTCGTTCTGGGTGTCACTCTGGATGTCATCTTGTTGAATTTGTGTTGGAATTTCAGCTTCTTTTGGTTTTGGAGCTTCAGTTGAATTTTGTGGAGCTACAGGATTGTCTGGATTGTCAGTGGATTCAGGACTATCAATGGAATCAGGATTTTTAGTGGAATCAGGAATATTTTCAATTGTTGTGTCTTCTTGGATTGATTTTGTTGAGGTTTCAGGCTGGTCATCGGGATTTTGGACAATTTCATGGGTGCTGATGTACTGAAATTCATAAATAAAGTTGTAATTCCGTCGGCAAGATCGTTCGATTCACTTCGAGGGGAAGACAACCTTATGAAAAAAATTTTCCCCACAATGTTGTGTTCCCCTCATTTTTTTTTTGAGAAAAATTCGTTCGACCCCTTTTTAACGCCAACCAAAGCCTCTTCCAAAAAACTGACTTACTCCAAAAATCATCAAAATTACAACAAATTTTATAAACATTTTCTGAATTTTTTTTAATTGTTCCTTTAGTCTTTATCATAACAAGCCCTGAAAACAAACTAAATTGCAAAAATCCTTCATTTCCATGTTCATCAACTAAGCTAATGATTTACTTGTTTTATAAATTTCATGGTAAGTTAAAAAAATAAATGTGAAAAGTTCGACACAAGTGAGTAAGTTTTAAAATTAACTGCGATTTGTAAGAGTTAAAGATTGACTTGCAGACAGCTTGTGCTGTATATGATGTGTCCTGTGTTGGTGGAATTTGGTTGGAACCAGGAACCAGAACCTGATATTGACAGTTCTGCATTTATTGTATTTAATATCAGTTCCGGATTCCACGCATATTACATATGCGAAAAAGTTTGTGCTTAGTTGACATTTTTTTGGCCAAAAAAAAGGGGACATGACCCGATTTTAGCTTTTACTCGATGGCACGGAGCTAATGCAAGAAACCAGAGATTTCTACTATGTTTAGTTGCTTCTATCTTGAGTCACAGCCAAAGGCATTTAGATATGACTCGAATAGCAATCTATAGTAAAAAGGCCTAAACATAGGGGCCATTCACTTATTACGTAACGCTTTTAGGGGGAGGGGGGGTCTAAGATTTTGTTACAATTCAAACAAGGAAATTTGTTTTTTCATACAAATTTTGTTACCAGGGGGGGGGGGGGTCTAAAAAGTCATTTTTTCGCGTTACGTAATAAGTGAACAGCCCCATAGGGCTAGCAGTAAAACTGGTTGTATGTGGCTTGACAGATAACCGAAGTGAGAATAAGTACCTCAGTGGCCGAGTGGCAGGGAACTCTAATCGAGTGGTCAGAAATCGCCTCCTTTGAGGTCGTGCGGTTCGATTCCCATCGAAACCCGACTTGCTTTACATTAGTATACACATATAGCAGCTAAAGGAAGATCAACAAGGCACAAGCGAAAAAAGTGCATTTTAAGCTATTCTCTAGTCATAGCAAGAGTATGACTAGAGCTAGAGAAATGATATAAAGCTTGCCAACCAAAAGTTCTTGTCAAACTGTCTGAAAAATCATCTGAAATTTGATTCGACGAAATTGATTAATTTAGTGTGAATGTGTAAAAAATTTGTTAACGCGAATAGTTGACAACTTCCTGACATGAAAAGTGAGAATTGAATAGAAAATATTTGTCATTTCTAAATTTTTATTTGTGGATTGAGGAAGCAAAAAAATGGGAATTAAAGGTGATGAATAATTTAATTTTAGGTTGAAATTTCAATAAAATTTGGTTCAAAATTTCAGATCACTTTTTAGTTTGTCTGTGCATTTTTGCTGGATATTTTGAATCTTCACAATCACAAGATCGGACTTTTTTGCTGTCTCGACAAAGTTTTGCTACAAATTTTTACAAGGTTTGAACATTTACATCTATTTTGACCTTCACAGTTCTGTTACATCAACGAAAGCTTAACTTACAAGTTCATAAATTCATCAGATCCAACCTTTTATGCCTCAAAGGCACTAACAAAATTTAAACATTTTCTTTGGATCTTCCAGAACATACCCAGACCCGAAAGCTTAATAGTTTCACCAGCATCAGTTGACTTTGCACTCAGTGCCTTATTTTTTGGTTCAAGTCAGCAAACGTTCTTAGAATTGATGACGTCACTGCATTATCCAAAGAATTACAGCATGAATAATATTCAGAACAACTTCATGCTGATGTATAGAAATCTGAAAAAAGTTGGCGGACTGGAAATTGGTGAGTCGTAAATTCAGATTCATCCCTAACCTCAAAAAAAATATTAAAATGTTTCAGCAACAAAAATGTACATCAATGAGACAATTTGGCCTCAGCCGAGCTACAAATCAACAATCATAAGAGTCTTAAATGCAGACATTGAGCAAATTGCCTTTGCCCAAAATATTGAAGCAGCTGAAAAAATCAATGGATTTGTTGCTGAAAAGACCCACAACATGATAACGGAAGTGATTGATGCTGATTCAATTGATTCCGGAACAACAATGATTCTCGTCAATTGCATCTATTTTAAAGGCGAATGGCTGTACACGTTCAATAAAAGCTTAACATTCACTGGCAATTTTTTTGTTGACAATACAAACACAGTTCCAGTTGACTTTATGACTATAAAGTCGAAGTTTTCTTATGGCTATATATCCGAATTTGAATCAATGGTCGTGTCACTTCCATACAAGAATTCTGACATGACAATGTTGCTGGTACTGCCCAGAAATAAGACTGGACTTCCATATGTGATCAGTAAAATGTCAGACTTTGATTGGTCAACAGTTGATAAGAATATGAGAGTAGTCAATGTTAATGTCACAATGCCAAAGTTTAACATTACGTTTGATTCGCATATAGACAGTATTTTGAAAAATGTGAGTAAATGACTGGCAGAACGAGACTAGATTGATAATTACTAAAAACCACTAAGAACGGTTCTTGGTTCTTGGTTCTTGGTTTTTGGTTTTTGGTTCTTGGTTTTTAGTTCTTGGTTTTTGGTTCTTGGTTCATGGTTCTTGGTTCTTGGTTCATGGATCTTTATTCTTGGTTCTTGGTTCATGGTTTTTGGTTCTTGGTTCTTGGTTCTTGGTTCTTGGTTCTTGGTTCTTGGTTCATGGTTTTTGGTACTTGGTTCTTGGTTTTGGTACTTGGTTCTTGATTCTTTGGTTCTTGGTTCTTGGTTCTTAGTTCATGGTTCTTGGTTATTGGTTCTTGGATCTTGGTTCATGTTTCTTGGTTCTTGGTTCTTGGTTTTTGGTTCTTGTTATTTGGTTCTTGGTTCATGGTTTTTGGTTTTTGGTTCTTGGTTCTTAGTTTTGGTTATTGGTTTTTGTTCTTGGTTCTTGGTTCTTGGTTTTGGTTCTTGGTTCTTGGTTCTTGATCAATACACATATAAACTTTTAAACATAAAATGACTCAAAATTATCAACTTAATTCCTCAGATGGGGATGAAAGAAATATTTGACCCAAAGAAAGCCTGTCTTGATCGAATATTGTCTTCACAAGTAAAAAGCACGAACATCTATGTCGACACAGTCATTCACAAAGCTGTCATAAGAGTTGACGAAGAAGGAACAGTAGCTGCAGCGGTAACAGGTAATATCAATAAAGATTCAGCAGTCAAACATGAATTATCAATTCAAATTTTACAGTAATCATGACAAGATCAATGGAACCGACACTTGTATTTAATCGTCCATTTTTGTTCATGCTTCGAGCTGGTCCAACCATTCTCTTCATTGGACAATTCACTGGAGATCAACCACCAACATTTAATGACCCTGACGATTGGGTTACGTCACCAATTCCTAATGTTGGCATTCAAAGTATTCTCAAAAAAAATTAATCTTTTTTTTGGACTTGGAAACAAAGCAATTTCATGTAAAATTTGACCTTTTGGAGAAATATTATTGTAAAAATTTGAGACAGCTGTTAATTCAATAAAGTACAACTTCCTAACATAAATGTTAAAAAATGACAATTTTAGCAGAAACTTTTGTCATTTACAAGTCAACTTTTGAACAAAATTGAACAAAATGAAGGTTTTATTCATGTTTATTGGATTATTTCAATCATCTCTAACCCAGGATCGAACTTTTTTGCTGTCTAGACAAAGCTTTGCTATCGACTTGTTCAAGGTTTGTAGAATTCATTGATCTGTTCGTCTGTCTGGCTGCATTCTAACTTGACTTCACCAAACTTTATTCATCCAGAACTTATCCAGACCCGAAAGCTTCATTATATCACCAGCATCAATAGACTTTGCCGTTAGTGCCTTGTTTTTTGGCTCGAGTCAGCAAACGTTTATGGAAATGATGACTGGATTGCATTTCCCAAAGAATTACAGCATGAACATGATTCAAAATAACTTTATGCTGCTCAGTAGAAATTTGAAAAATGTTAAAGGACTTGAGATTGGTAAGGACACAGCACAGTCAAGTAAGCATCAATATTATCAACAATCTTTTAATTCCAGGAACTATAATGTACGTCAATGAGTCCTTAACGCCCCAACACAATTACAAATTGACAATCCAAAGAGTCTTAAATGCTGAAATCGAGTCAATTGCCTTCGCTCAGAACGTTCAAGCAGCTCAAAGGATCAACTCATATGTGGCACAGAAGACGCACAACATGATAATGGAAGTCATTGATCAAAATGCTATCAATTCTGGTATAACAATGATTTTATTAAATTGCATCTACTTTAAAGGCACGTGGCAGTACAAGTTCCTTAAGAAAAATACTTTCACTGGAAAATTCTTCCTTGACGAGACCAACACGGTTCCAGCTCAGTTCATGACCCAAAAAACATACTTTTCCTTTGGCTATATAGAGGAACTTAATTATGCATCGGTTCTGTCACTTCCTTATAAGAATTCAGACATGACAATGCTGTTTGTACTTCCACGCAAGAAAGATGGATTGCCAAGTTTGATTAGTAACATGTCAATGGTTGATTGGTCCTCAATTGACAAAATAATGGGAGAGATTGAGGTTAAAGTGACAATACCTAAGTTTAACATCAGTTTTGAGCAGGATGTTGATGGGACATTGAAAAATGTGAGTGTTGCTTCAAGGTTGCCTTCAATGAGCGAGAGGCAGAGGCGTAGCCAAGAGAGTGTGGACCCCCCCTCCCCCCCTCTGTGGTTCAAAACACTTCGAGGGGTCAATATTCCGGGAAGAGGGGGGGAAAGGGGGAAAGGGGGCAAGAGGGGGCAAGAGGGGGCAAGATGGGGCAAGAGGGAGAGAGGGGAAGATCAGAAATAGGGGGAAAAGGGGGTAGAGAGGAGGGGGAAGAGGGGGCAATAGGGGGCAAGAGGGGGAAAGGGGAAGATCAGAAATAGGGGGAAAAGGGGGTAGAGAGTGGGGGGGGGGGAGAGGGGGACGGCAAAATTCAAGTGATAACTTAATATTCATTAAATCTAATTTAATATTAACAGATGGGATTTAAACAAATTTTTGATATCAAAACAGCAAATTTCGATCGAATTTTGTCATCAGGATCTAAAAGTGCTCAGATTTATATCGACAAAATAATCCACAAAGCTATAATAAGGGTTGATGAGGATGGAACTGAGGCGGCTGCTGTGACCAGTAAGTATTGTGGTTATCTGAAAAGCACAAGTTGGTTAATCGATCAGAAATCCGGCACCAAGCTGGTTTGAATTTCTCGATGAGTTCCAGTATCATGCCAGAGTCATGCAGGCTTGGTGCTGGATTTCTATTCGATTAAGCCTTGTGGCAGTTATTAATCCATTAAATCTGATAATTTCACCACAGTGATAATGACAAGATCCAGGGAAATGGAGTTCATAGCCGATCATCCATTTATATTCATGCTGCGTGCTAAGTCTAGTATCCTTTTCATTGGTCAATACACTGGTGACAACTCAAAGCCATTTGTTGAAACTGCTCCGTTTGAAACAACTTATATTCCAGATCTAAATGTCAGCAACATGTTGAACATGGAATGAACTTTTTGAAATTTATTAAAAAATCCAATTTTTATTTTTAAATTTTTTTTTATTTTTTTTTTTTGAAAATTAATTTTTAACCCCCCCCCCCCCCCTTCCCATCCCCTCAACCCACATTCCCCCCAATCCCACTGTTTCCCCCCTCCCAATTTGCATCTTCCAGTGTTGCATTATCGTCTGATTGGCACCAAAGGCGGCGGTTCACTTGACAGTAAATTTTCTTTCCTTTTCCCCACATCACCCTTTTTAACCCCACCCGTACCCTCTTTTTCAAAAAATATCAACGGCGGTGGTTCCATTTTTTTATCTCCACAACAATTTCCATCAAAATTCATCACAAAATTAATCATTCCATCATCGATGCAGTGCGACACCTGCTGTAGGAACTGAATTGGACGTCTTAAATGGAACGGCGATGAAATCCAACTTTTTGTCGCAATTTTAACAGTTTTTTGTAATTTTTGAATTTTATTCGCTGAACTTTCGTTGGTTTTTGTGAATTTTATGAAATTTTTTGTCGCTTGCCGTGAAATTTTGTCAATTAAATTGTCACTTTTCATTGGAACTGCCTCAAAACTATTAATCAGTTCACTTTGAAACACTTGCGTGTGGTTGTTGATGCTGTGAGTCAAGCCATTAAAAATTGAAATTCTTTCAGCATTATCAGCTAGCCATTTGGTGTAGACATCATCACAAAGTCCATCGAGATCGACATTTTTCTCATTCATCCACTTCCGCAGTGCCTCCCAGCCTGGAATGACGTAGTTCGTTGGAATTAAGGGCATCGACAAAATCATTTTGAGGCTTGAAATTTCGAAAATATTTTTTGAGATTTCTGTGAAATTTTTCTGAAGATTTTCGAGGACTGACTGTGCATAATAAAAGTACATAACTTTCATGGTCGATTCCGGCCAAATATCCTGAATTGATTGTTGAATGACTTCATTCTGACTTGTTAGAATTGTTGATGGATTCAACGGTATTTTTAATTTCAAAAAATTAAGGAACTGCTGAATTATTTCGAAATCTGTCGATTTTATGATACCAATCGCAATTGGACAGTCACGACCTTTGATTAATGCTACGACTGTCAAGATTTGGTAACGATTATTTTTAAATTTGAGGTTATGTTTCGGTTCTGAGGTAGGTTTTGTGACTTTTTTAGACTTTTGGCTTAGTCTTTTCAGCAGTTCCGGATGTTGAATTCTAGAACGTGTTTCCATTGAATGTCCTGTTACAGCAGCACTTGGAAAACTTGACCTTGAACTTTGACCATCTGATATGGAGCTTTGAGGAACATTAAACTGATTTTGTGATGAATTGTCAGAATTTTCACTGCAACTGACCAAGAACTCCTCATAATATTGAGTCTGGTCCACAAATTCTGATTCTTTTTGTATCTCTTGACTTGATTGTCCAAATGCAAAGTCAGCTGAGGATTTCCCGCCAAAATCTACATTAAAATCTTGTGTTTGCAGGTCAGCAGCACTAAAGTCAATGTTCATTTGTTGTGGATCCTTCTGAGGTTCGTAATCTATGTTCATGACTTGATGCTCATCACTTTTAGAGGTAAAATACTGTCCAGATGTCACATTGACATCCTTTGATGGTTGATAAGTATCACTAAAGTAATTGTCACTAGAACTACAAGCTGTAAACTCAATTGTCTGAATCATTTGTGAATTTTCGCCTTGCTCAAAATTGCCATAGACTAAATTTATATTGTCATAGCTTTCTAAAGGAATTGGATTAGAGTATGCAAAGTTTTGTTGTAGGAACGACATTTCTGATAAGTTTGAGAGCTCCTGACACTGATTGAACATATTTTGATCGACATTCTGAGGGAGATTTGTGTCTGTCTTTTCGGCAGTTTTTGCTTCAGCTGCATTTATTTCATCTTTAACGTCAACATTCATGCCACAATCTATGTGGATTTCCTCAATTTTACCCAATGAACTTAATGTTCCTTGATTCATAAGAATTATTTTAGCATCTTCGCTGATATTTTCTATGTAAAAATATTTTTGATGATTATTAGTCTTGGATGTGCTGACTTGATGTGGTTTTGGGGACTTTTTGGCTCTGCCTTGAGCTTTTCCTTCAATTTTGTCCCTTTTTTCTTGAATATTGTGCAACTTTTTCTCAATATTTTGAAGTTTTTCATCGAAATTCTGTAAACTTCCCTCGAAATTTTTCGATTGATGCTCAAATCTTCTGTACTTGCTCTCACTATTCTGCATTTCTGTCTCCAACCTGTCCATTTTTATGAATTTTGTTTCAATTTGCGTCAATGTTGTTTGAATTTTATCCTCATTTTTACGGCCAACCTCTTCAATTTGACTCACATTTCCTTCATAAATCTTTTCAGTTTCACTTTTCTGGTCAGCCTTCTTCTTTTCATCCTCAATTTTTCTCTTTTCATCTAAGTCTTTGGATCTTGCCTTCCTCATTGTGCTCTCAGCTTGCGTAAATGGATACAATATTGATGCCTCACTATGATTGACTGTTTCTTCCAAGTAGATATCAACTAGTGGCTTATTCGGCTTCTCAATTGCCTTTTTTGTTAAAACTCGACGAAATCTTTCAACTGCATTGTTGCGGACCTCCTTTTCATGGTCGTGTGGAATTGATGATATGACCTTGAAATTTTCCATGATTATTTTGCCGGGACATTTTTGTGATTTTGAGCGGGAACATCGGTAATAGCTAAAAATGTTATTCAATTATTATTTTTGAGAATATAATCAACAAGCTTGCTGATAATGACATTGAAAGCTGTTAAGTGTGTCATTTTTCTTCTTATTCATAATTTGTTTATAATTTCTAAAAAATATCAGATTTTATACCTTTTTGCACCTTTTTTGTATGCCAACCAATACTTATATCCTTCGAGATGCATCTTATCTTTGATATTATTGACTATATCGCTTTAAAAACAGTCATTTTATCACTTAAATCTTTAATAATTTCCTAAAAAAATTATTTGCGTTATTTTATTGCTTTATTTTGTTTTTGAAAATATTGATGTGATGTTGTGCTGTTTGCCGACCAAAACATTCAATTTAAAACTACTAATTTTTGCTCATTTGAAACTAAAACATCGAAAAAGTAAACAAAAGGGAAATAAACATTTAAATATGATTGAAAAAACATTGGGTTGTTGCTTTTTGAATGTTTTGCAATGCTTTACGGATGTTTTGTAATGTTTTGTTGATGTGTTGCAATGTTTCATGGATGTATTCAATGTTTTATGGATGTTTTGCAATGTTTTGTTGATGTGTTGCAATGTTTTATTGATGTTTTGCAATGTTTTATTGATGTTTTGCAATGTTTCATTTATGCTCATTGGTCAGGCATTGTGAGCAACTCAAAATGTTGATAAGGAAAGTAAAAAAAATTTGAAACATGATTCAGGAAGACGATCAAGTTGCTTGGAATTTATAAACTTTTATTTAGTGCGATAGCATATTTGGTATCGGATATTATACATATGGATCATGATTCTTTTAAGATTGAGGTCGTTTAGTTTGATGTTTAGTCAAGGGGAGACTAAAGAGACCACCTATCTTGATGGATTTTTGGTGGTACCCACTTCCCCTTCCCTTCAATGTGAATTTTACTATTTTAGAAAAAATCTGAATTTACCGAACAATTTTCAGTGCATTTTTCATAGGAAACTAGTCACTTCTAGATCCACTTTGGCTGGCTGGCTATACTTTCCTGTAACTCCAACTTCTATCTTAGCTTTTAATAATTATTGACAAAAAAATTAAATTTAAATATTTAAGTGAATTTTAGAATCATTTAAATCGCTTTTATTGAATTTCTACGCATTAAAAAAACTTGAACGACTAAATATGAAATTTGATCTTGCTAAGAAAACTGCATCACGAGCACAAAAGACGTTAAAATATTTACAAAACACAATAAACAGAGACTTTGTTGAATGGAAAAGTAAACTTTAATACAAATTTGCTGACACAGTTTAGTTACATTTTTTGATAATCTCAAGTCACATGTTTGGATGCTGCACATTTTAAGATGAATTTTGAACTTTAATCGCTCAGATTTGACAATACTTTGAGTCTAGATGAAGCTCAATATACCAAAAACTCCAATCAAAACCACAAAATTTCCAGCACTTCTACTCAGTTGACCTCCATTATCCACAAATCTCTCCTGTTTCACGACACCTACACAAAATAAGCAAATTCTTCTCTTTTTGACGTTTTGAACAGCCTCAAAAACCGAAACTGTCGCGTATCTCGATCGCATTTGAACTTCATGATTAGAAAATTGGCACTGATAGAATCCTTCGTCATTAAAATCAACATCATCAATACGAAGTGAGTAGCTTCCGTTCTTTTCATCACCAACCATTGAGTATTTCTTATAAGCCGTCAAATTTCGATCAACACCAAGTCCAAAGTCATTTTTGGTCCACTGAATGGTTCCATTTGTGTGTGAAATGACACAATTTAAGGTTAATGAGGTTCCATATTGTGCGCGAATGTCATCAGGTTCTTCGATAAATTTGTAGGGTTTTTGGGGTATTTGTGGGTGTGATGCTGTTGTCACTAAGGCATAGTCAAATAAGTTTTCATCGAATTCTTGGTCAAAATGTGAAATTTCATTTGTTAGCACTGAAATTGAAGGATTTTTTAATATTTTTTCAACTAATGGGGGTTATTTGGATGTTATGTAACATAAAAGACCGTGAAATCCTCCATTTGATGTTAGTTCTGACTCTTTTCAATCAAATCTATCATGTAAGCTATGGCAAATAGCATATAAATAGGAAAAAAGGTTGTTTTTAAACACAAAAGTCTCCAACCAGACAGACAGACAGACATAAATCATCTGTACTTCCCCATAACATCCATAAATTATTTTTCCTAAGTTCCTTACCTCGACTGTCAACCACCTGCGAGTATGCGTCAATTTTGATCAAATTCCAAGCCATCATAATCAAGATAATATGAACTTGAACCAACATTGTGTTTAATATTTCAGCCTGACTGACTTTATCTTATGAATTTGAACCTACTGCAGCGATATCTGAATCAAAACTGAATCTCAACTCGATTTATGTTTTTTACAAATTAAAAAATGAGAAGCTGAGAGAAGCATTAGCTCAATATTGAGTGTTTAATGCTGTGAGGCGACATCCGTGTTGCATAAACTGACTTGAAAAGCACAAGACGGTTAATTGAATAGAAATCTGGGGTTGAGCCAGCATAAATCATATCCAGCACCATGCAAGAGTCACAGTAGCTTGGTGCCGGATTTCTGATCAATTAACCGATTTGTGCCATTCGGGTGAAAATTTCTGAAGCTGTCTTCTAGGCTATACCAAAAAGTTTGACATAGATTGAGGTCGACCAACAACTTCTTTAAATGTGACACTTTTAAAAAAATTAAATGCCCTGAATTACGATTCTTATTAGTCATTGGCATCACGAAAATCTAAAACCTTAACCTAATTTCATTCATACTTAGTAAGGTCGTGACTCCATCCTTATAATAAATTCTATTATATCAACAAAAAATAGATTTTTATTAAAAACCTTCAATTGATGAAAGTAAAACTTTTTTAATAGAAAACGCGAAGTCACAAATTATCGAATAAAATTTATTGTTTTTGGCTAAGTTAAACACGATTTTCGTGAAGTTAACTAGCTTTGAATGACTTACTAGGTTAGGGAGTTGTTGGTGGCAAGTCCATGACCTGAGGAATCATAAGAGCTAGACCATGGGTTGGAACCATTGATTTTGAACCCATCATCTCTTTCTAGAATGAAAGTTGTAAGCTAAAGATTGCTTAATCATGATTCTTTGTTCATTTTAAACCTGATTTCACAATTTGTCAAACTTTAAGTTTTTTTTTTTGAATTTATCACAATTTTTCAACAACGTTTTAATTCCCACAAAAACCTATAAAAAAAGTCAAAAGTAAAAAAATATTTTTATCGATACTTCATGCTGCTCATTATGATTTACCGTCAAAGTTTACGACAATCACGACTTTCTCGATTGTTTAACGTTTTTTTCGTGAATTTTCTGTGAAAATATTCACCAATTATGAATTCCGACTTTTTTGTATAAAAGCCGCGCTTAACTTCAACCAAATCATCAATCAACTTTCATCAATTCAAAGTGATCAGTTCAAAAATATCAAAAGAAAAAACAACTTCAAAAATGGATTCTTTCAAATTCTTCGCAATTTTCGTCCTTTTCATCGCTCAATTGGTCAGCTTGGCTTATGGCGGATCCGACACTTACTTTGAATCATCATCAGAAATGCCAATTTCATCATCTTACTATGAACCAACCCTTGGAGTTCTACCAAGTGGATGTTAAGAAGTCAATAAAGACGAGATGGTTTGGAGAGTTTACTGTGGATTGATGTGAATTATAACATAAAATGTGGATTGAATTTTTTTATATATTTATATGGAAAAGGATTTTAATAAAGAAATTTGAAAAATAAAAAAAAAAACATTTTATTTTCTTTCTTAGATATAGGTTAGGTATAGGTTAGGTATAGGTTAGGTATAGGTTAGGTATAGGTTAGGTATAGGTTAGGTATAGGTTAGGTATAGGTTAGGTATAGGTTAGGTATAGGTTAGGTATAGGTTAGGTATAGGTTAGGTATAGGTTAGGTATAGGTTAGGTATAGGTTAGGTATAGGTTAGGTATAGGTTAGGTATAGGTTAGGTATAGGTTAGGTATAGGTTAGGTATAGGTTAGGTATAGGTTAGGTATAGGTTAGGTATAGGTTAGGTATAGGTTAGGTATAGGTTAGGTATAGGTTAGGTATAGGTTAGGTATAGGTTAGGTATAGGTTAGGTATAGGTTAGGTATAGGTTAGGTATAGGTTAGGTATAGGTTAGGTATAGGTTAGGTATAGGTTAGGTATAGGTTAGGTATAGGTTAGGTATAGGTTAGGTATAGGTTAGGTATAGGTTAGGTATAGGTTAGGTATAGGTTAGGTATAGGTTAGGTATAGGTTAGGTATAGGTTAGGTATAGGTTAGGTATAGGTTAGGTATAGGTTAGGTATAGGTTAGGTATAGGTTAGGTATAGGTTAGGTATAGGTTAGGTATAGGTTAGGTATAGGTTAGGTATAGGTTAGGTATAGGTTAGGTATAGGTTAGGTATAGGTTAGGTATAGGTTAGGTATAGGTTAGGTATAGGTTAGGTATAGGTTAGGTATAGGTTAGGTATAGGTTAGGTATAGGTTAGGTATAGGTTAGGTATAGGTTAGGTATAGGTTAGGTATAGGTTAGGTATAGGTTAGGTATAGGTTAGGTATAGGTTAGGTATAGGTTAGGTATAGGTTAGGTATAGGTTAGGTATAGGTTAGGTATAGGTTAGGTATAGGTTAGGTATAGGTTAGGTATAGGTTAGGTATAGGTTAGGTATAGGTTAGGTATAGGTTAGGTATAGGTTAGGTATAGGTTAGGTATAGGTTAGGTATAGGTTAGGTATAGGTTAGGTATAGGTTAGGTATAGGTTAGGTATAGGTTAGGTATAGGTTAGGTATAGGTTAGGTATAGGTTAGGTATAGGTTAGGTATAGGTTAGGTATAGGTTAGGTATAGGTTAGGTATAGGTTAGGTATAGGTTAGGTATAGGTTAGGTATAGGTTAGGTATAGGTTAGGTATAGGTTAGGTATAGGTTAGGTATAGGTTAGGTATAGGTTAGGTATAGGTTAGGTATAGGTTAGGTATAGGTTAGGTATAGGTTAGGTATAGGTTAGGTATAGGTTAGGTATAGGTTAGGTATAGGTTAGGTATAGGTTAGGTATAGGTTAGGTATAGGTTAGGTATAGGTTAGGTATAGGTTAGGTATAGGTTAGGTATAGGTTAGGTATAGGTTAGGTATAGGTTAGGTATAGGTTAAGAAAAGTTAAATAGCAAAATATAATAGCAAATGAATTTTAAAATACAATTGGTATCATTGCTCATAAAAATGTCAAAGTGCAATTAAAAATTTAAAAATTGCAAATTATCTTGAAACAAAATCAACGCATTTTTTAATTCAGTATTTAAAAAAAATTATTTTAGTTTTAGTCATTGCATTGACATTAAATGTGTTCCATAAATTTTTTAATCTTATCCTCAATATTATTAATAAATTGTGGATCTCCAGCTCGTAAAACCACGTCATATCCATACATTCGGTTCACAGCAATGAAATGTTTGTCATCTAGCAAAAGTGTGTCGAGCTTCGATTGCTATGTCAAAGCATATAGTCGTACAAATACAACAATGAATGTTTTCGTGAATCTAACACGGCCAATTTTCGCTGCTAAGGCTCGATATGACTTGACCTATAAATATTTGACAAATTCACAGCGATCGATCATCAACTCAACTCTGGAAATTTGTGAATTTTTGAATGGAACATCAGCGAATCCAGTTTTTAAGTGGATTGTTGGATTTATGAAGAACTTTGATCAAATGCTGCACGCATGTCCATATACTGTAAGAGTTTTAACTACAATATTTGATTGTTTGTCTGTATGTCTGGTTATCTAAATATCTGGATGATTAAAATTTAAATTAAATTTGTTTAAATTAAATTTTCAATTAAAACTAGGGAAATCTCATCTTTAAGGACCTTAGTGTGGATATAAAGCAATTTGTATCTGCATTTCCAAGTGGCGTTTACATGACAATCATGAAGTTTTTTGATGATGTGGATGAGAATATTATGACACTGAAATTTTCACAAGATTTAATATCGAAGGATAGAGAGACTTTTTAGGGGACTTTGATAACTTCTCACTGCTAATCACAACAACATCTAATCAACCAGTCTATAATGCTTGTTAATTTTTAATCAAACAATGTTGATAAAAATCATTAAAAATAATTTTACATCCAAATTGTCTAAACAAAAAAATAAACAATTATTCACAATTTTTCTGAACTATGTTCAGTTTATGTCACTCCATCGAATTCAAATGTTTTCAGCAACAATTCTTCTATTTATAGCAACATTTTCAATAAATTTTACATCTCCAGCCCGGAAAGTCACTTCATATCCAATCATACGGTTCACAACGATGAAATGTTGGTCATCAAATAAAAGCTTATCAGGCTACAACTGCTATGTCAAGGCATACAGTCGAACAAACACAACAATGAATGCATTTGTGAATCTTACAAGACCTCTTTTTGCTGTTAAAGCTCGATATGATTTGACTTATAAATATTTGACAAATTCACAGCGTTCAATCATCAATTCGACGCTAGAAATTTGTGAGTTTTTAAATGGAACTGCATCAAATCCTGTTTTAAAGTGGATTATTGGATTGATGGAGAATTTGGATCAGTTGTTGCATGCGTGTCCTTATCAGGCAAGTTGGTTTATTGGCTAATGAGTGTTGTATGAAGAATTTTAGGTTTAATTGGTGTGAAAACTGTGTTTAAGGTGGTCTGACCTTCAATAGCCGACTATTTTCTCAGTCAAGGACGTTAAAATAGAGGTTCAAATCCAAAACGCCATTGCCGAAGCTCCTGTTTTAAGTATACAGACCAAAAAGTACCCATAAGTTGATGATCCTTTTCACTACTTCTCCCCCCCCCCCCTCCCTACCAATACCTTAATATTAAAAGCAATATTTCATTTAAAAACCAGGGAAACTTGAGCTTCAAGGACCTCAGCGTCGACTTAAAGCAGTTCTTATCTGCATTTCCCAGTGGCGTGTACATGACTAACATAAGGTTTTATGATGATATCGATGAAAATATTTTAACATTGAAATATTCACAAGATTTGATATCAAAGGACAAAGAGACATTTTGATCACTATTAACTGATTTAAAAGAATTATAAAATTTAATTTTATTTTAAATATTTATCCGTCTTTTTAATTTAAAAATCAGTCAACTTATTCATAGAAATTAGCAGAATATGATCACATTTTTGATTAAAAAATATAAAAAAATTTCATTCATTTCAAAGTTTCTGCGCTTAAATGTTCAATTTAAATTTTATCACAGTTTTAAATTTATTCTCAATCATTTTGGCTGGTCGAGTTCGAAACAATAGCTTTGAACCGTACTCACGTTTTACAAAAATTCAGTGCTCATCATCGAATGTCACAATATCCGAATTCAAGTGTTTTATCAAAGCTTACAGTCAAAAGAATACGACACTTAACATTTCAGTGAATATAAGTCGACCAATTTATGATGTCAAAGCTCAATATAACTTTGGATCCAGATCACTGTCCAATTCACAAAGATCGATGATTAATGTTACAATTGACTTTTGTGAGGTGTTAAATGGAACTGGTACAAATCCTGTATTTAATTGGCTTATTGGGATGGTTTCGGAGCTGAAAATTCTTCATCCATGTCCTTACAAGGTTTGTATGATTTTGTAGCTGCAACTTGATTTTTACTGACTTTTTAAATTGTTAATTAAGGGAACTTTAAGCCTTTTGAACCTATCAGTAGACTTGAAGTTGGCTTTGAGCTTTTTTCCCGGTGGAACTTACATCACAACTATGAAGTTTTACAACACAATTGATGACGATGTTTTTACATTTAAAATAACACAGGAAATAGTTTCGAGAGACAGGCAGGATTTTTGAATTTAATTTTTTTGTAATTGCCAAATAATTCACAACTTTATTTTTACAATTTTAATCGTTGTTTTTAAAATCAGCGTAAGTTTTTACGTTTTTTGGTCAATTTTATCAAATTCATTCAGTATTTGACTCAATATGCATATTACAAAAGTTTTCATATTTTTTGTGATTTTTTTACCTTGTTTTGCTGTTCGAAAACAAAACCAGAAATTCGAGCCATACAGTAGATTTAAAAGTGTCAATTGTTCGTCCTCAAATATCAGTTTGTCTGGTTTTAAATGCTTCATAAAATCATATAGCCGAAAAAATACAACTTTAAATATTCTCGTCAACATTACAAGACCACTGAACTTTGTATTTTTGCGATATGATATTAGTTTTAGGTCTTTGTCAAATTCACAAAGATCTATCATTAACGCGACTTTTGAAGTTTGTTCTATTGTCAATGGATCTAGCTCTAATCCAGTATTTCAATGGATTTTGGGACAAATGCCTGAATTGAAACGGTTGTTGCATCCTTGTCCTTACCAGGTAAGAACTTTTTAGAGTTTTGAAGATCAAAACTAGGTTTTCAAGATCAAAACTAAGTTTACGAGATCAAAACTAGGTTTTCAAGAATAAAACTATATTTTTAAGATCAAAACTAAGTTTTCAAGATCAAAATTATGTTTTTAAGATAAAAACTTAGTTTTCAAGATCAAAATTAAGTTTCAAGATCAAAACTAGGTTTCTAAGATCAAAACTAGGTTTTTAAGATCAAAACTAGGTTTTCAAGAATAAAACTAGATTTTTAAGATCAAAACTAGATTTTTAAGATCAAAACTAGGTTTTCAAGATCAAAACTAGATTTTCAAGACCAAAACTAAGTTTACGAGATCAAAACTAGGTTTTCAAGATCAAAACTAGGTTTTCAAGACCAAAACTAAGTTTTCAAGATCAAAATTAAATTTCAAAGATCAAAACTAGGTTTTAAAGATCAAAACTAGGTTTTCAAGATCAACACTAGATTTTTAAGATCAAAACTAGGTTTTCAAGACCATAACTAAGTTTACGAGATCAAAACTAGGTTTACGAAATCAAAACTAGGTTTTCAAGATCAAAACTAAATTTTCAAGACCAAAACTAAGTGTTCAAGATCAAAATAAAGTTTCAAAGATCAAAACTAGGTTTTTAAGATCAAAACTAGGTTTTCAAGAATAAAGCTAGATTTTTAAGATTAAAATAAAGTTTCAAAGATCAAAACTAGATTTTAAGATCAAAACTAGGTTTTCAAGATCAAAACTAGATTTTTAAAATCAAAACTAGGTTTTCAAGACCAAAACGAAGTTTTCGACATCAAAACTAAGTTTTCAAGATCAAACCTAGGTTTTCAAGGTCAAAACTTAGTTTTCAAGATCAAAATTAAGTTTCAAGATCAAAACTAGGTTTTTTAAGATCAAAACTAGGTTTTCAGGAATAAAGCTAGATTTTCAAGATCAAAATAAAGTTTTAAAGATCAAAACTAGATTTTTAAGATCAAAACTAGGTTTTCAAGATCAAAATTAGATTTTTAAGATCAAAACTAGGTTTTCAAGATCAAAACTAAATTTTCAAGACCAAAACTAAGTTTTCAAGATCAAAATTAAGTTTCAAGTTCAAAACTGGGTTTTTTAAGATCAAAACTAGGTTTTCAGGAATAAAGCTAGATTTTTAAGATCAAAATAAAGTTTTAAAGATCAAAACTAGATTTTTAAGATCAAAACTAGGTTTTCAAGATCAAAACTAGGTTTTCAAGATCAAAACTAGATTTTTAAGATCAAAACTAAGTTTTCAAGATCAAAACTAAGCTTACAAAATAAAATTTTATTTCAGGGAAATTTAAAGTTGGAAAACTTATCAGTTGACTTGAAGATGATAATATCTGCATTTCCTGGTGGACTTTACAACAATGTCCTTACATTTTTCACAAAAACTGACCAAAACATTCTAACGATTAAGCACACACAAGAAATAGTGTCAAAGGATCGAAATGAATTTAAATAAAAAATCAAGATCAGATTTAAAAATTGTTTACAACCGAATTATAATAATAAACAAAATATTTAAAATTAAAATATTTGTAATAAAGTTTTGAAAAAACTCGAAATTGTTAAAAAGTTAATTTATTTCGGCATATTGGACTTTTAAAATGCTAATATCAAAGTTCCATTGTCAGCACTTTCAGTTGGTCTGAATCTCACGCAATTTTGTGAGAGATCTATTGGCTGTTTCAACTAGCGGATATCTTGACTTATTGAAAATGGCTTGCTGTTTTGTTACTTCCTGCCAGGAACTTATTAGCTAATTTTTGAAAATTATTTAATGATTCTGAAACTTGAAATTAAAGAAATTTCTAATGATAAAAAATTAAAAAAAATTTTTCAGTGTTTTGAAAGTCATTTTGCTAAAATGTTGGCTATAAAACTTTTCATTATTTCAGTAATTTTGTCAGAAAGTGTCTCGACTGCAGCTCGAATTCAAAATTCTCAACCTTATCTCCGTTTTAAGAGCATTAAATGCAATTCATCGAATAAGACAATTTCTGGCTATAAATGCTTCATAAAAGCTTACAGCCGAACAAATACAACAATTAATGTTTTCGTGAATTTAACCGAACCTCATTTTAAGGCTGATTTGAATTATGACTTAACCTACAAATCACTTTCAAACTCTTATCGGTCAATCATCAATGTGACTTATGAAATTTGTTCAATTTTGAATGGAACTGGTTCGAATCCTGTTTTTCAGTAGGTTGTGGGTCACATACCGAACTTGAGGGAGATATTGCATGTGTGCCCGTATAAGGTTTGAAATTTTTTTTAATTTTTGGGGGAACACTTTAGTGTATTCTACAGATGACGCACGAAATAGTTTTTTTTTTGTATTTTTGGGTTAAGACTTTAATGTTTTTCAAAAAAATGATGCACTTAATTTTTTGGTATTTTTGGGAGAACACTTTAATGTATTCTACAGAATATGACGCACGTGACTGAAATTTTGGGAAAAAAATTATTATTTTTATATTTTACAGGGAAATCTAGCTTTTCAGAACATCAACATTGACTTTAAAATGACATTAGCTACATTTCCAGCAGGAGTTTATCACAATGTTTTCAAATTATCTGATGAAAGTGACGCAAATATTTTTACTATAATATTCATAACGGAAATCATTTCCAAAGACAGAAAAGAATTTTAATTTTAATTTTTATAGTTTTGTCCCAACTTTAATCCTGATAATCTGACGCACAATTGGAAGAATAAACTCAAAACTAATTGTAGACAAATTCATGAATTATTATTTTGGATTGAAAATTAAAAATTTATTAAATAAATTTGCAATAATTACAAAAAAAATTGGCTCCAGAAATCTTTTTTTTGTTTTCAGTTTATATTCAAAATTCACATTGAAATGCTGATTTTTAAAATAATTTTAATTTTTTGGATGATTTTAGTCATTTCTTCCCTCTCACGTCGGAAAGTCAACAATAAACCTTATATGCGCCTCACAGACATAACATGTCAATCATCAAATAAGTCATTGTCTGATTTTAAATGCTTCATCAAAGCTTACAGTCGTAAAAATACAAAAATCAATGTTTTTACAAATTTAACAAGATCACTTTTTCATTTAAATCTTTCGTATGATTTAACGTATCGATCACTGTCAAATTCTCTTCGTTCGATCATCAACGTGACTTTTGAGGTTTGCTCAATTCTCAATGGAACTGGTTCCAATCCTGTTTTTAAATGGATGATTGGGAACTTGCAAGGATTGGAAACAGTTTTACATCCATGTCCATATATGGTAAGTTTGGTGTAATATTTTGGGAGAGACTTTACTGTTTCTCTCGAATATGACTCATGAAATAAATTTTTTTTGGTAAATATTTTACAGAACAACTTGAATATTGAGAACATTAGCATGGATTTCCAGATGACTGTGGCAGTGTTTCCAGCTGGAATTTATTTAGCATTGTTAAGATTTTATGATAACATTGACAATAATATCATTTCATCCAGAATAACTTTTGAAATAGTCTCAAAAGATAGAAAGGAATTCTAGATAATCTGAACGCTTCTTCCTTGAATTAAGTTCAATTATCATAATTTATTCTAATTATTCTACAAAAAAAATAATAAAAATACAAAATTCTCAATTTTTGCATCAGTTTAATTCAGTTTATCAAGAAGAAATGTTTAAAATAATTTTTATAACAATTTTCCTGATATTTTTCAACTATCTCGCCACATCAGCACGAATAAAAAACACTGAGCCATTTATGCGGTTTACAAACACAAAATGTCATTCATCTAATAAGTCCATATCTGGATATAAATGCTATGTCAAAGCCAACAGCCAAAGAAATACAACATTGAATGTTTTTGTGAACATAACACGACCGCTTTTTAATATTACGTTTTCCTACGATTTGAACTACAAGTCAGTGTCAAATTCTCAACGATCAATCATTAATGTGACATTTGAAGCTTGCTCTATACTTAACGGAACTGGACATAATCCTGTTTTTCAGTGGATTATGAGCAATATGCCTGATTTGAAGAGGGAGGTGCATGCGTGTCCTTATCAGGTTTGTTTGGAGTTGATTTCATTTTGGGGAATACTTTACTGTTTTCCCAAAAAATGACGCACTTGACTGAAATTTTGTGTACTTCTGCAGAAAAACATTACTGTTTTCTCAAAATATGACGTATAAAATGAGTTTTTTGTCAATTTTTTTGGAGAGAGACTTTACTGTCTTCCCGAAATATGACGCACGAAGCTGAATTTTTGAGAGAGACTTTACTGTTTTCCCAAAATATGACGCACGGGACTGAACTTTGCAAACTTTGAAGGGAGACTTTACTTTTTTATCGAAATATAATGCACGAGTGAGAATTTTGTCAATTTTTCGGAAGAGACTTTGCTGTTTTCCTAGAATATGACGCATGAAACGATTTTTTGACAAATTTAAAGAGTTTTCTTATTTTCCAGGGCATCGTGGTGTTCCAAAACATCAACATAGACTTTAAGATGGCAATGGCTACGTTTCCAGCTGGAACTTATGTCACAATAATGAAATTCTATGATAATGTTGATGACAATGTCTTAACATTGATGCTTTCTGGTGAAATTATATCGAAAGATAGACGAGAATTTTAAATTTAATGAATCAAAAACTTTAATTAAATTCTTGTCGATCTCCTGATAATAGTTGAAAACCCTACTTGAACTGCCAGATGTCCATTACAGTATCTTTATGAATATTGTTGACCAATAACATTTTAGAGAATTTCTAAACACAGGAAAGAATTTAAATACTCACAAAACAAAACAATTATTTTCAAAATCTTCAACATAAAACAAATAAACATTTTTCTATTTCAATTCCCGCTACAAAATCAACCAAAAATGTTCAAAATAATTGTCTTAGTCGCATTTGCGATCCTTTTAAATCATTTAGCCAAATCAGTTCGCAAGCAAAACTATGAACCTTATCAGCGTCTCAAAGGTATAAAGTGTCAGTCAACAAACAAGTCTGTATCAGGTTATAAATGCTATGTTAAAGCTTACAGCCAAAAAAATATGACTTTTAATGTGTTTGTGAATTTTACGCGTTCACTTTTCTTCATTAAAACTTCTTACGATTTGAGCTATAAATCATTGTCGAATTCTAAACGGTCAATTATTAATGTGACATTTGAAGCTTGTTCTATACTAAATGGAACTGGTTCGAACCCTGTGTTTCATCGGTTTATGAATAATCTTCCGGCTTTACAGGAAGCATTGCATGCTTGTCCTTATAAGGTTTGTGAAGTGATAACTTTTTGGGGGAACACTTTACTGTTTTCCTTAATTATGACACATGGGTTTAAATTTTGTCATATTCTTGAAGAAACTTTACTGTTTTCCTTGAATATGACGCATTAGTTTAAATTTTGTCATATTCTTGAAGAGACTTCACTGTTTTCTTCAAATATGGCGCATGGGTTTAAATTTTGTCATATTCTTGAAGAGACTTCACTGTTTTCTTCAAATATGGCGCATGGGTTTAAATTATGTCATATTCTTGAAGAGACTTTACTGTTTTCCCCAATTATGACGCACGGGTTTAAATTTTGTCATATTCTTAAAGAGACTTTACTGTTTTTCTCAAATATGACGCATGGGTTTAAATTGTGTCATTTTTTTGAAGAGACTTTACTGTTTTCCCCAATTATGACGCACGGGTTTAAATTTTGTCATTTTCTTGAAGAGACTTTACTGTTTTCCCCAATTATGACGCACGGGTTTAAATTTTGTCATTTTCATGAAGAGACTTTACTATTTTCCTCAATTATGACGCACGAATTTATATCACAATCTTTAGGATTTATGATGACATTGATGACAATATTTTAACTATAAACATTGCTAGTGAAATTTTTTCAAGAGATAGAGTGGATTTTAAGTAGACACAATTTATATTTAATTTCACCAATGCAGCTATAATTAATAATAATTGACGCCAATTAAGAACTTTACAATAAATTAACCAAAATAAAGATAGTGAAATTTGCATTCTCAAATCGTCATGACTTTTTTGAATTTTTTTTTATTAAAACTCTTTTCGGTCTTTTGAGATGATTTCCTGGACAAACGTGACTGTAATAATATTATGGTCATGATTATTTGAAACAGTCAGTATTCCTATACAAGTTCCAGCTGGAAACGCAGAAATGACCATTTTCAAATTCACTGCTAGATTATCAAATCGCACATGTCCCTAAAAAGTATTAATAAAATATGACAAGATTATCGATAAAGGTTAGGGATTGATAAGAGTCTGAAGACATCCACAACTCAATACCTGATAAGGACAAGGATGCAAACTTTGTTTGAACTCTGGCACCATCCCTAAAATCCATTGATACACCGGATTTGATGCAGTTCCATTAAGTATTGAACAGATTTCTGTTGTTGCATTAATGATTGACCTTTGTGAGTTTGACAATGACTTAAATCTGAGGTCATATCGAATATTTACAACAAAAATTGGCTTCGTGACATTGGCCACTGCATTAATTGTCGTGTTTCTTTGGCTGTAAGCTTTAACAAAGCAGTCAAATGATGACAATGAGATTAATGATGCTGAACATTTGACACTTTTGAATCGACTGTAAGGCTCAAAACTCTTTTTTTGTTGCCAAAATGCAAGAATTTGTGAAAAATATAAAATCAATACGAATAGCTTAGAATTTAACATGACTGTGGAGCTAAAATGGAACATTTCTGGAAATTTGTTTCAATTGACCGATTAAAAATAATTATTTAATATGAAACATTTGTCAAGTGTTCAGCCACAGAAATCGTGACGACGAGGTGCTAGAGTGGTTAATAGGTTGGACTGCTAACTTGCTCAGTTATCGACAGCAATCCAATGGGCTCTGCCCGCGTGAGTTCGAATCTCATCCTCGTCGGGACTTAATGTTGACTTTCTTTTTTGGACTTTGAAATTTTTTTTAAAAAAACAAAAAAATTATTTTTAGATTTTTTAATTATAAACAATTATTGTTAATTTTAGCAAAACTTGTTTTGAAAATTTACACAATTGTATTTACATTTTGCTAGTTAAAATGTTAAAATCTAAATTCTTTTTGCTCTTTTTATATTTTTCAATGAATTTTGCTGCTCGAGTCCAAAAACAAAACCTTGAACCTTACAGTCGCTTCAAAAGCATTCATTGTAACTCCTCAAACATCACAGTATCCGGTTATAAATGCTACATCAAAGCCTTCAGTCGGACAAATACAACAACAAACATTTTTGTGAACCTCACCCGACCTGTACATTCATTTAATGTTCGTTATGATTTAAGGTTCAAGTCGTTATCAAATTCACAACGATCAATAATTAACACGACTCTTGAAGTTTGTTCGATTCTCAACGGAACCGGTTCAAATCCTGTCTACAAATGGTTTATTGGAATGATGCCGGAATTGGAGGAGCTACTGCATCCATGTCCTTATAAGGTTGGTTTTTTAGGTTATTCAAAGCAGCTTGAAGTTGATATAAATTATGTGTTGAATTCAAAGTTCTTTGGCAGTAGCGTAGCAAAGAGGGAAAAGGAGGTCGTTGAATATGCGACCGATACCCTTGTTATGCCACTAAGACCTAGAGTCTACTGGAAACGGAACTGTAAATGAAACAATCGAGGAATTTTCTACATTCCACAGGCTAGACACATCAGATGTATATTATATGTCACTTTTACCAATGTCTAGTGTTTTACTTGATCGTATCAGTACTGAGGCTGGTTTCTAGGAGTATCTAGAGCTTCCTTGGGTATCTGAGAGTCATGGTCAAAGTGCCTTAAATAGCCTTACTAGCGGATCCTAGTATTAAAGACATTGTTGCCTATTTCTAAGCCTCTTCGACAGAGGTTTCGAACATTTTTTGTGCCACGGCATCCCTTAGTGGTAATCCATTGCATAACTTATTACTTACTTGCCCCTACTAGGGGGGGGGGGGGGGAGGGGGGGGGCGGGATTTGGGGAACAAATCATCCTTCGTCGTGAGAAATTTCTTCATTTTGCTAGAGTTTTTATGAAAAACTCGAAAAAATCCCCCCCTTAAAAGTTTTCCATACAAAAATAAAATTGCCCCCCCCTCTTAAAATTCCTGGCTACGCCCCTGCTGGTCGTACAGATCAATTGTGATCCTTGACCTCTCTCAGATGCCACCAGGAGCAGACTTTATTGCTGGCTACTGCTGTCCAATTTCTAATACCAAATGTCTCTATCAACAGCCTCTTTCGATGAACATTCAATAACTTAAGACTTACTTCCTTGGCTGTGAGGCACGCTGGCCCAGTGCCGCGTTCAGAGATCGTCTAAAGTCAGCTCTATCCTTCGAAACCTTCTGCCAGTTTGGCATATTAAGTTAAAGACAAATTTATACTTTTAGGGACAGCTGCGATTTGAAAACCTTTCGGTTGATCTGAAAATGGTAATTTCGGCATTCCCAGCTGGATCTTATATAGGAACTTTGTCATATTTTAATGGTGCTGACGAGAACATCCTTACAGTTAAGTATGTAATGGAAATCATTTCTAGAGATCGAAAGGAATTTTAACGGAAAAGTGGAGGGGGGGGGGAAGTGTTGAGGTTTAAAAATGAGTTTAAATTTAGCACAATTTTTTTATTTTATTTTAAATTGTTAAAATAATTTTTTTCGTTACTTTTTTAATAAAAAATTCAAAAAATATATTTTTTATTCCTTAACCATGTCCATGACCTCGCTGTCATCAAAGTTGTCAGCCAAAAATTCTTGAAAATTCGTCGGTCCAAGCGAAATATTTTCATAATTTTTCAAAAAGTTACCAAAAACTTGAAAAGCTGTTTGACCGTTGGAACTTTTGTGACATAAAAATAATTTTATTTCAGTTTTGTTGAGAACTTCGAGCATTAAAATGAAGAAATTTTCACTTAATTTTTGATTTTTTCGAAAAATTTCAAATAAAATTGTCTCATTTTTGGAATTTTTTGTTAAAATTAAGTTTTTAATTTCATGTTTGGTGAAAATTCGCTCAAAATTGATGTGATAGTTTTGAAATAAAAAGTGAATTGTTGAAAATTGACCATTTGGATCTTTTTGAAGTAAAAATTCCTTCATTTTTGGAGTTGGTAAAAATTTGTTGATAAAATTTGTGAATATTTCAATATTTTCAGACATATTTTGACTGCAGGCGTCGAAAAATTTAATTTTTAGGTTAGAATCATTTTCAATAATGTTAAAAATTTCAAATTCTTCAAGATTTTCTGAAATTAATCGCAATAAAAAGATAAAATGATTTGATTTGATTTTTTTTGACACAAAATTAAGGAAAATTTTTGACAATTTTGAATTTTCATTTTTTAAAATTACACTCAATTCAGATTTTTCTAAATTAAATGTGAAATTTTCTAAAACTTTGAAGATTTTTTGATTTTTTGTCGCAACAATTTCAAGATTTTCAGCAAAATTCTTCAAAATTACAAACTTTTGATCCAAATCTAAAAATTTATTAGAAAATTGCATCAAAATTTCGAGATTTTTTGAGGTTAAGTCATCAATGCTGAGCTTGTGGATTGAATTTAAGAATCTACAAAAATTGTTTTCCTGATCAGCATTAATTTGCTCTTTAAAAATCTCTTTTAATTCATCCTCAGTGAAAATAACCTCAAAAATACCAAAAAAATTTTCCGCGCCATTTTCTGATAATTTTAATAAATTTTCTTTCAAAAATGTGAAATTGTCAAATAAAAAATATTTAAATATTTTTTTCTGTCTATCCTCAGTTAAAGCATCCTTAAATACCATCAAAAGCTCAATGACATCCTTATCTGAGTAGCCATAAGCAGCAAAATCCAAAAACAATAAATTTTCACATTGTGAAATTTTTTCAAATATTTTTCTAATTTCTTCTTCATTCTTAAACATTTTAAGAACTAATTTAGCTAAATTGAAGTGCTTTTGGACCAACAATCTATGAAAGTTCTTATTAAAGTTTTCAAACGGACAATTCCCAAACTTAACAGTCCCTAAAAGAGGAACATGCCTAATTATGCACTTAAAAAGTTTATTATTTCGCGCCAAAATTCTTTCTTCATTATCTTTTACGTAAAATTCAATAAATTTGGCAATAACCTCAAATTCTCGGTATGTAAAAATTATAGAAAAAATTGTCGGAATTTGATTGAGTATGACTGGAGGTTCAGGACCCTCAAAAATCTTACCAACAATAAAGCTGGCAACGAAAAATTCATAAAAAGTTTGATGAATAAAAAAGGTTTGATCGGCTGTTGTGCCGTAGATTATGTCGTAAGATGATAATTCCACAATTTCAGCATCAGTGAAAGGAACTTTCACTTCTTTTAAGTCTACATGAAACCCAAGGTTAGATATGTAGTCAATAAACTTCTTCATCGCAATATTTTGGTGCTTTTGGAAGAGGTCGAGGACATCAATAATATTTTTGAGAACTTTTTCAAGTACTTTCGAGTCAATGGATGCATTTATAGAAAAGTTGACATTTTTATCGATTTCTAAATATGCCATGTTTTTAATCAATATTGTTCCTTCTTTTTCTGGCGGTGCTTCTGAATTTTCCATCAAACTTCCCTCTTTTTCTAGCGGTGCCTCTGAATTTTCCATTAAACTTCCCTCTTTTTCTGGCGGTGCCTCTAAATTTTGCATTAAACTTCCCTCTTTTTCTGGCGGTGCCTCAGAAGTTTGCTGCAAATTTCCCTCTTTTTCTGGCGGTGCCTCTAAACTTTGCATCAAACTTACTTCTTTTTCTGGCGGTGCCTCAGAATTTTGCATCAAATTTCCCTCTTTTTCTGTTGGTGCCTCAGACGTTTCCATCAAACTTCCCTCTTTTTCTGGCGGTGCCTCAGAAGTTTCCATTAAAATTTCTGTATCATCTTGCCAAACCCCTGAATAAACTTCTTTATTGGCCGGCCACACCCTACGATCCTTTTCTGAAGAATCTGAATCACAGTTGTCAGCCACATCAGAACCTTCTGATAGCTTTACAACCTTAATTGGTGAATCATGCTCGTGAAAGAAAAATTCAAATCGTTTCCTAATTCTCGATTCCTGAGGACTCTCGGATGAACCTGCACTAAAATTGGACACATGAGCAGAGAAGCCTGATTTTAATGGCTTTGTTTCTTCATTGTTGGAAGATTCAAGATTACTATTGAGCTGATTTCCTGATTGTTGCGGCCAACCTTCATCATTAAGAGAATTTTCAAGATTGTTTCCTACTTTTTGTGGCGAACCCTCAACATTTTGAGAAATTTCAATATTATTTCCCGATTTTTCCGGCCTTGCCTCATAATTTTCACCACTAATTCCAAACTTTTTCCAAACATACTTCTCATAAATCATATAAAATCCCAAATTTGATCCCAGCTGGTCATAAATCTCCAAGACAATGTTAATAAAAAGTGGATTTTTGCAAGATTGATTAAAATTTGTGAATTTTTCCACAAAAGCTCGTAACTCGTTTGCTTCATTTTTTGGCAATTTTTGTGTTTTAATGAAAAAGTCGAGTAACTTTGTGGAATCGACCGGCTCTAAATGATAAGCAAAGATGCTGAATGCACCGCGGTACTCATTAATGCAATATGGACGCATCCCAATCCAAATATGACAATTTGTGATTTTGTAAAGATCTTTTGTGAAATTAATAATAAAGTCTTTGTGTTTTTGCGTAATTTCGTCCACGCTGTCGATTAAAAACACAACTTTTTCAGTCAATAAAAGCTGATTAAATATTTTAACTTCAAATTCGCTCAAATTTTGAATTTTTGTAAAGAATTTTGTGAAATTTTCATAATTCCATTTCGGGACGTCCTTAAAATCCTCATAAATTGAGCCATGACGCTTCAAATCGACATAAATGACCCAATTTGATGGTAAATATTCTTTAAATTTGAATTGAAGTTGCTTAAGAGTCGTCGTTTTGCCCATGCCTGGTTCATCACATAATAAAATAAGTTTTTGGTGAATAATTTCGATAAAAAATTTCGTTGAGTCTACTTGAGTGACGTCACGTAGGTGAGGTGCTACATAAATGTAATATGAATCTACAAATTTTCGATCAAAATAGAATTTTTCTGATTTTATGAATTTTTGACCAATTTTTAAGGTTTCTTTGTCGTTGATTAACATTTTGAATGATTTTTCGTCAATTCTTTTGAGAGTTTCTGTGGAAATTATGTCAGAAAATTTGACTAAGCTTCCTTGAAAGTCAACTTTTCTTTCAAGAATGAACCTTTTTGTAGCTTCAGTGAAATCTGAAACTTTATGATTCAGTTTTGAGGTTAGAATTTGAATTTTGAGGTTAGGATGGCTTTGATATGCTGTAAATTGGAGATTGTCGGCCATAACCTCACTCTTTTCTGAATTAGTTTCATTTTTTGGAGAACTTACCTCCTTTTCAATAGAAATAACCTCAAAATTTGGTAACATAACCTCATTTTTTGGGGATTTAACGTCATTTTTAATTGAAATAACCTCAAAATTTGAAAACAAAGACTTACGTTTTGGGGATTTAACCTCAATTTTAGGAGATATGACTTCCCTTTTTGGAGGAATAACTTCAAGATTTGGTTTTCTAACCTCCAAATTTGGTAACTTAATCTCGCTTTTTTGGGAATGAACCTCACTTTTTGTAGGATTAACCTCACTTTCTTGAGGCATAACTTCGAGATTTGGTTTTCTAACCTCCAAATTTGGTAACTTAATCTCGCTTTTTGGGGAATTAACCTCACTTTTTGTAGGATTAACCTCGCTTTCTTGAGGCATAACTTCGAGATTTGGTTTTCTTACCTCCAAATTTGGTAACAAAATCTCGCTTTTTGGGGAATTAACCTCACTTTTTGGAGCAATCACCTCACTTTTTTGAAACATAACTTCGAGATTTGGTTTTCTAACCTCCAAATTTGGTAAAATAACCTCAAAATTTGGCAAAATAACCTCAAAATTTGGCAAAATAACCTCATTTGTTTGTAACCTAACCTCATTTTCTGGAGTTATAATCTCAAAATTCTTAAAATCTTCGCTCATATCTGTTAAAACTGAGCTACTTGAGTCAAATCTAACCTCACTTTGCGACCTAACCTCGTTGTTTTCACATTTGCTTGAGAAATTCTCGATTTTTCTTGGAATATTTTCATCATTTATCAATTCGACATCATCAGTCTCGACTACAATGACAATTTTGTCAGAAAAGTCAGACATAACCTCAAAATTTTGTAAATTTTTGATGATTTTGTGATGATTATCTGCAGATACTATTAAGTAAGCATACTTTAGCAGATCTTTAACCTCATTTTGGAAGTTTTCACTCAAGAAATTCTCAAAATCAACAAAAATTAGATAATTTTCACATTTTTCTTGAAATATTTGAGTTAATGTTAAAATTGAAGAGTTGGTTAAAAGAATTTGAAGATATTTTGATGGAGTTTGACGAACTTTATCAGGGCTTTTGACATTAAAATCATCGAAAATCTTCAAATTCTTGAATTTTTGAGAATTTTCCCATTTAAAATTTTCCGACATTTTTGAAATTTTGTCAAAAATTGTTGAATTTTCGTTAAGTTTTGCGACTTTTGTTGAAACTTTTAGGAAACTTAAGTGATTTTTAAATTCAATTGTCAGATTTTCATAAAGTTCGAACAATTTTCTCAAATTTTTACGACTTTCAAGCATTTTTTCATTATTTTTGGCGTAATTTGAACACATTTTTGGGACACAAGACAACAAATTTGACCCCCAATTGAGGCAATCCTGATTTTCAAAAACATGTTTGACAAAAACTTCATCAATTTGACCTTTTAAGTATTTTTCGTGAAGTTTTTGAACGAATTTGTTCAAATTAACCTCAAATTCTGTGTCATTTTTGTAAAAAGGCTTCAAATTGTTGTCAAAAACTTTAAAAATTACAAAATTAAAAACTTTTTCAATCAAAATTTGAGCGAAATTTTCACTTTTTGATGGCAAACTTTCAGAATTAAGTGTCATTTTAGTCAACTTTGAGGTTAGCTTTGTCGAATTAATGGAACTTACTGAGCTAATGTCAGAAAATGAAGAATTGAGGTCAAAATTTTCCGATAATTTCAAGACTTTTGATGGCGTTGGCTCAAATTTTCCTTCATTTTCATCAAGTTTTTGAAGATTTAAACTGAAATTGTCGAATTTTTGGACTAAATTTGCCGAATTTTGTTTAAAATTATCCAAATTTTCATCAAAGTTTGATGAATTTTCACCAAATTTTCCCTCAAAAGCTTCAAAATGTTGCTCACTAATCGGTTCAATTTCTTCAAAATCTGACGAATTGTCAAACTTTTCAGACACAATTGACAAATTGTCATAGCTAGAAAAGCTATTAAGTGTCCTGTCACTAGCCACTGACCCAACTGACTGAACATCATCATCAATAATCTCACAAGAAGTGGACGAAGCTGAAGAAATGATGTCAAATGACTGCAAAGCGTGCCTCAAACTTGACACATCGGAATAAGAATCGTCATAAGTTGAGGAATTGGATGAGCAATTGCCAGATTTTTGGACATGATTGACAGCCTTAATATCTAATTTTATAGAATTTTCCTTAATTTCTAAGCTAAAATTATTTAAATTTAATATAATTTTGACATTTTCATACAAACCGAAGATCTCAAGCAAAATTTTAGTTTCTGGGATGTTAGTGAGCAGCTTTAAAGCATCAATCAGCATTTTGTTGCTGTTTTGAATCGAGTTTTGCTGATTTAAATCCAAATTTGGAGAATTTTCTGAACTTTTTGATGATTCAACGTCGATTTTTGATTGTTTAAACTTACAAACTAATGATTCCGTGTCTGAATTGTCAATTAACTCAAAATCTGATCCATCGTTGCTGGTCTCATCAACATCCTGATCCATTATAGCTTTAAAAGCTTCAGATTCCAATGGAGAACCACATCTCGTCCCAACATAAGCTTTGGTAGACTCTGTGGACGCTTCTGCATCAATTGGAATGTAGTCATCTGCAATTTCGGGTATCATGTCCATCAATGCCTCCTTAGATTGTTCAGCTGATTCAACATCCTTAACACTTTGTAGCTTCTGATGTTCATTGTCATTTTTAATGATGCATTTTGATAGAATTTTGTGGATATAGTCACAAAACAGGGGATTTGCAGCCACCTTTGAGGTTAGAATCCCTGGAAATTTCTCACTTTTTCCCATCCTTAAACCATTAAGCAACAAAAATTCAATAAAATCTTCACAATTCTGATCAACTTGTTGTACATTTGATAAACATTCTCCTTCAATGGCTCCCTGAATTGCAGTTTTCATCGCTGACTGTCCACTTGAGTCGAAAAAGTTGCGAGTTTTTGGATATTTTTGAATAATTTTCATGATTTGTTCCTCATTTTTACGGCCGCACTCTGCAGCACCAACAAGTCTGTGAAGCTCCTTGACATCTTCAGTAAAGTCATTCTTAAAATCATCGCTGTACTTTGCATCATGTTCAACAAGAACTGCAGCAGCTTCCAACTTTTTCTCAGTCATCGCCAACTTCAAAGCTGTTTTTTCATTCACACAAAAATTGACATCAAAAATGTCCAGTTCCAGTAAATATTTCATAATTTCAGGATTTCCATTTTCAGCAGCCAGCATGAGCAAGTTGAAGCCCGTCGGTTGATGCGAAAGTGTCAAAAACTCAAAATTTTCTCTCAAAAGTTCCAAAAATCCACAAAAATTTCCACATTTTGCAGCAGTTTCGAGTGGACGGTCGCCATTTTCATTCGTGAGGCTCAAATCGATGCCAAAAAGTTGTAGAAATTTCAGGCTGAGTGAATCGAAATTAATCAAAGCATAATCAACAAGTTTAAGACCCAAAAAGTGTCGATCGACGTCCAAAATGACGTTCAAAAATGAATAATCGTAAACTCCACAAATTCCAGCTTCAACACGTGACAACATGATAGCCTTAAAGATCAATTCATTTGTGATTAAAAAGTTTGTAAATTCATCTTCGTGTAGATTCCGACTCAGTTCAATTTTCGTCAATAAAGTTTGATTTTTGATCTTGCAGAGAAATTTTGTTGGCCTGAATTTTGGCTGAAACACAAAAATCCGCTCAGATTCTGAATTTTTGAGGTTTTCTGACAGAATTTGAAGTTTTTGGCGCTCAAAAGTGCAAGCTTTCGATTCCTGGATGTTGAAAACTAATATAAAAATAGTTTTTGGAAGTTTCTCAGCATTTGAAGTTAAAAAGTCGAGGGCTGAATTGATTGATGGACAATTTGGGATGTTGATGACTTTTTTTGATGCTGGAATGTTGAATATGTCTGAGATTGATGAAAAATCGATGGAATCAATAAGTTGCGAATTGATTTTCTTCATTTTTCGTTTGGAGTTGGTCTAAAAAGACAAAAAAAGGTAAGTTTAGTTGAATTGTTAGAATAGGTTTGAAGTAAGTTTGATCTGATTTGAACCAGGTTTGATCTGATTTGAACTAAGTTTGATCTAAGTTTGAAGTAGGTTTGATCTAAGTTTGAAGAAGGTTTGATCTGATTTGAACTAGGTTTGATCTAAGTTTGAAGAAGGTTTGATCTAAGTTTGAAGTAGGTTTGATCTGATTTGAACTAAGTTTGATCTAAGTTTGAAGAAGGTTTGAACTAAGTTTGAAGAAGGTTTGATCTGATTTGAACTAGGTTTGATCTAAGTTTGAAGAAGGTTTGATCTAAGTTTGAAGAAGGTTTGATCTGATTTGAACTAGGTTTGATCTAAGTTTGAAGAAGGTTTGATCTAAGTTTGAAGTAGGTTTTATCTGATTTGAACTAGGTTTGATCTAAGTTTGAAGTAGGTTTGATCTAACTTTGAACTAGGTTTGATCTAAGTTTGAAGAAGGTTTGATCTAAGTTTGAAGTAGGTTTGATCTGATTTGAACTAAGTTTGATCTAAGTTTGAAGAAGGTTTGAACTAAGTTTGAAGAAGGTTTGATCTGATTTGAACTAGGTTTGATCTAAGTTTGAAGTAGGTTTGATCTAAGTTTGAAGTAGGTTTGATCTAAGTTTGAAGAAGGTTTGATCTGATTTGAACTAGGTTTGATCTAAGTTTGAAGAAGGTTTGATCTAAGTTTGAAGTAGGTTTGATCTGATTTGAACTAAGTTTGATCTAAGTTTGAAGAAGGTTTGAACTAAGTTTGAAGAAGGTTTGATCTGATTTGAACTAGGTTTGATCTAAGTTTGAAGTAGGTTTGATCTAAGTTTGAAGAAGGTTTGATCTAAGTTTGAAGAAGGTTTGATCTGATTTGAACTAGGTTTGATCTAAGTTTGAAGAAGGTTTGATCTAAGTTTAAAGAAGGTTTGATCTAAGTTTGAAGTAGGTTTGATCTAAATTTGAAGTAGGTTTAATCAAGGTTTGAACTAGGTTTGATCTAAGTTTGAAGAAGGTTTGATCTAAGTTTGAAGAAGGTTTGATCTGATTTGAACTAGGTTTGATCTAAGTTTGAAGAAGGTTTGATCTAAGTTTGAAGAAGGTTTGATCTGGTTTGAATTAGGTTTGTTTTTGCCAATACATAGATATGACTCCAATATGACCCTGAAATGTGAACAACAATTAAATCAGATCAAATAAGGCAGACCTGACTGCACCTAATGCCAATTCAAACAACATAAAGCCAGGAACTTATTTTTAAAAATTATTCAATTAATCTAATCAAATAACTTAAAGTTATACAATTTCTTTTCATTAAACTTCAACGACCAATAAAAATAAAACACGGGATTTTCCCATTCACAAATACCCGGCAAACTGAGTCAGCTGTTTTCAGCATTATTTAACAAGTTGTTCACACTTTATTATTTACACATGCGATAGAGAAATGTGAAACACAGCAAAAATACTAGAATTACATTTTGAATAATAAAAGCTCACTTACACAGTGACAAATGTCGTTTAAGTAAATAATTTAAAATGCTTTTGATCATTTTGAAGAAATTGCAAATAAATTAAGAAAAATTGTTTTTAAGAAATTGTTGAGGCAACTTAAAGTAAAATAAAAAGCAAATTTATGATTTTCATAGTTAAGTTTTGGAGAAAAAATAAATAAAACACTAAAAATGACTCACGATTTTATTTTTGCGGCGCAATTATTAGTTTTTGCAATCAACATTAATTATTGAAAATAGTTTAAATTTTATGTTTTCACTGTCATTTTATATTTTAATACTTTCTTTGAGATTTTATTTTTTTTTTATTATTTTATAACATTTATGATTTCAACATAATTGAAATTACTGCAAACAATTCAAATTTTTCTTCTTTATCTTTTTATTCCGAAATTTTTTAATTCTGTTTTGCTAAATTTAGCACAATTAAATTATTAAATAAAGTAAAAATAAACCAAAAAACCACAGTTTTAAATATTTTAAAAACAGTTTTCAAAAAATACGTCTTTTTGCTGTGAAAAAGTTCTAACGACTATGGTGAAATACACAATCAGTCAGCTGATATTTAATAACTTTTGTTGTTGTAGAACATAAAACTGAGCAAAATCCTCGCGCTTTATTTTGAAATTTCTCTTTTAATTTCATTTGAAAGTTTTAAATTTAATTTGTTTTACAATTTTTTAAATTTTCTTCGTCGTCATCCTCGTCATCCGGCTCATTTTTAATATTAAAAGCATTGTAAATGAGCTCAACAATCGACAGAATTGAACATCCCATTGCCAGACTCAATAAACCGCCAAAATCTGAGATAAATTGCTGCATTTGATATGCTGAGAAGCTTGTTCGTAGAAGGAGTGGAGTAATGGCATTTTTAATTGTAATTAAAGTTGTGATTTTTCTGAAATTTAATATAAAATTTCAAATTAATAAAATAAGTTTTAAAATAAAATTTTCAATGGATTTTCAAAGTTTAAAATTTTTACCGGCTGACAAAAAAAATCAATTTTTCAACGTTTTTCTTTTCAAAATTTAAATCTTTAACGGATTTTAAAAATTCAAATTTTTAACAGTTTTTCAAAATTTAAATTTTTAACGGATTCCAATATTCGACATTCTATTAAATCTTAAACCAGATATATTCACAAACATACAAACCTATCTGAAACATTGTTCAAATCATCTAAATTAAAATGATCTCCAAGACTAAAACCATCATCAAGATCAGCATCAGTCCATGAGAATAGCTCATACTTAAGGTCTGTACAAGGTGGATAGCAATCACATGAATAATAATCAATTTTTAAATCATGATCAGCATCAACTTTTGAGACACAAACTGAATCATTTCCCATGCAAATTCTTGTATCTTTGCCACGTGGCATATGATACTTGGCACATCCACATTGTTCTATAGTTTTATTAGACAAGCATTCAATTTGACAGTTGTTCTCGGTGTACGACTTGAAAAATTGTAAATTTCTTTCTGCATAAAAATAGCACTGACGAGCCTCGACGCTGTATGTCTTCATGTCCGATGACATTTCAAAGCTTTCTGCTTTAAATTGAATTAAATTGTCTTTATTGATGTTATTTAAATTTATTGACGGTGCAAATGGAGTCAATATTTCATTTGGTAAGTGGAAGTAAATTTCAAATCCGCGTCGAAATGGCCGACATTGTTCGTCAATGTTCATTTTATTTTGAATCAGAATTGCATTAAATGTGTTTGATGATGAGAATGACATTTGAATTGGATACAAGCCAGGTTCATCAGGGTAAGTGTATCCATTAGCCAATGTCCAATTGGACTTCCTTCCATGACTGTAAACCTTAAAATCATCGTGAATTTCGTTGGTAAAAATTTCATCAAAATCAAGTTGGTTAAAAGTGACACAAAATCCATTACATGTGAAGACTCGTGTCAAAAATGGGTCAGTTTGGTTTATGTGGTCGCCGAGAATAAATTTTGGAATAATTTCGGATTTGTTGAATTGAATTTTTGATAAATAATCCACAATGTTGATTTCTGAAAAGTTTGAGACTATATTTTCAGAATTGTAAGTCATTTTCTGACAAGTTTGAGATGAGATTTCAAGCTGAAGTTCTTCATCTGCTGTCAATTCTGATGAATCTAGTTTCTCCAAAAGATCAGCAATTTTTGATGCTTTGTATGGCAGCTAATTAAAGGAAAGAGTTGAAATAGTTATGAAAATTTAAATTAATTTTAAATTACTGCAGAAGTTGCCATAAAGAAAAGAGAATTAAGTGTCAATTATGGCACAACAGAACATCTGGCGAGAATCTGGAACAACAAAAAATCTGGCAAAAATCTAGTACAACAGAAAATCTGACAAGAATCTGGTACAACAGAAAATCTGACAAGAATCTGGCACAACAAAAAATCTGACAAGAATCTGGTACAACAAAAAATCTGGCAAGAATCTGGCACAACAAAAAATCTGGCAAGAATCTGGCACAACAGAAAATCTGACAAGAATCTGGTACAACAAAAAATCTGGCAAGAATCTGGTACAACAGAAAATCTGACAAGAATCTGGCACAACAAAAAATCTGGCAAGAATCTGGCACAACAGAAAATCTGACAAGAATCTGGTACAACAAAAAATCTGGCAAGAATCTGGCACAACAGAAAATCTGACAAGAATCTGGCACAACAAAAAATCTGGCAAGAATCTGGCACAACAGAAAATCTGACGAAAATCTGGCAAGAATCTAGTACATCAGAAAATCTGGCAAGAATCTAGCACAACAGAAAATCTAGCGAGAATCTGGCACAACAGAAAATCTGGCAAGAATCTGGTACAACAGAAAATCTGACAAAAATCTGGCACAACAAAAAATCTGGCAAAGATCAGACAGACGAAGTAAGACGAAATTTAAAAAGCAATGACTTACCTTATTATAAGGACAAATTGTAATCGCTGGAAATGGATGCAATACAAATGGTTCATACGTAATTTTTGCTGACATATCCGGCACCACAAAAACTTTTTCATAAACCTGCAAAAAGAAGAAAAAGCATCCCAAAAATGACAAAATAAACGCGGTTATCCAAAATATTTTCGACTTTTTTGATGTCTTTCGATCACTAATGTAATTTAATCCATGAATTGTGGAAATTCTTGAGAGAAATTTAAAAAATTTCCTTTTTGTAATAGATTTCATTGTAAACTATGAACTGAACGGAACTAAATTTCGTACACAACTGAGTCAACATTTTAATTTCGCATGTGAATATTTAAATAACTGCACCTACTTGAGGTTTATTGTAGAAAAATCTAAAAGCTTTCAAGTGGCAAATTTCGCTAATTACATAATTAATGCAGTTTCAAGTAAGTCATTAGCTGATTCATCCGGATTGAAACATTTTCGTTCAAGTCTAAATTTTTAATTCTCAATATTCAAAAATTCCTCCCAAAAAATCAAAATTGGCCAAAAAAAAAACCAAAATTCGCAAAAAAAACCCAAAGTCCCGACGAGGATGAGATTCGAACTCACGCGGGCAGAGCCCATTGGATTGCTGTCGATAACTGAGCAAGTTAGCAGTCCAACCTATTAACCACTCTAGCACCTCGTCGTCACGACTTCTGTGGTTGAACACTTGACAAATGTTTCATTTATGTACTCAAAGTTTTGTGATGGAAGTTTTGGAATATGGAATTAAAACATGTGTTTTAGACTGTTGCCGAATAAAGTGACGTGAAGGTTGTTGTCTCAACAACTGAGCTGTCCCACACCTAACGCAATCTTACGTTCACTCAATTCTCATAACTAACCTGCCTCAACCAATCCTTAATTCAGCTTGAGAAAATGTTGCCGACCAGCATTTTTCCAAAATATATCATAATTGTTATTGAATAGCAAACATCCGGAAGGTATTGTCATGTATTTATTTAACAAACAAGTCTCAAGTCATGAACCAATAAAGTCAAATTTCACTTAAGAATCAGCCAATAATCTTCAGTAGTTTTCCATCTTTTGAATTGTTGAGCCTTCAACTAAGAATGCATCCGATAAGAATAAAGCTGTCCAAATATCTTTCAAAGATCTCAACAATTCATGGACTAAACTATGTCAGTGACGAAAAGTCTTCAAAGTGTTCAAAATTTATTTGGATATCCGCAATTATTTTGTCATTTTTGGGATGCTTTTTCTACTTTTTGAAGGCTTACGAAAAAGTTTTTGTATCTCCCGACATTTCTATTAAAATCAGCTATGAGCCATTGAATGAGTTTCCATTTCCAGCGATTTCTATTTGTCCTCGTACTAAGGTAAGCTCTGTTGATGTGTTTTTTTCTGTTCTGGTTCTGTTTTAGTCTACTATTCTAGTCTCCTATCCTAGTTTCCTAACCTAGTCTCCTATTGTAGTCTCCTAACCTAGTCTCCTATTCTAGTTGCCTATCCTAGTCTCCTATCCTAGTCTTCTATTCTAGTCTCCTAACCTAGTCTCCTATTGTAGTCTCCTAATCTAGTCTCATATCCTAGTCTCCTATCCTAGTATCATATCCTATTCCAATCCTAGTCTTATCCTAGTTCTAGTCTTACTCATGACCTAGTTTTCATTAGTATACGCACTGCGCACGTTTTTATTCATCTCAAAACCATTTCAGTTCCCATTCGAGCCAGTCAACTTCAAGAAGAATCTCCAAAAACTCAAAGAGAACAAGACATTATCAGAAGATGAGGAACTAAAACTTGAAATGGGGCTTCAAGTCTGTCAATCAAATCCAGATCATTTTGCAAACTTAACCTTAAACATCTCAAGACCTGACTTTTTAGATCATTTGTCCAAGAATCACTACAACATACCAGACATGACTCCAAGGCATTGCTTCGACTACTGCAACAGTGAAGGTTCCACGTTCCTTACTCGTACCTTAACATTTCATGGATTTTGTGCAACTTTCAATCAACTTGACTTTAATGACATCTTTACAGACCAAATTCATGACGACTTTAAAGTCTACAGCCATGGCATAAAATCAAATTGGAACTTATCTTATGGATATTTTGACAGCAATCACGAATATCCATCAAAAATGTCTGATGGATTCTCAAAAAGCTTAAATGCAATCCTATTACAGGACATAACAAACATGAACAAAGACTGCAGCATTTATAGACGCGGATTTGAAATTTATTGGCACTTACCGAATGAAATTTTGACTCACTGGCACTCGTCCGTCAACATCAATAATGTTAATAAGGACAATCAAATTTATATAAAAACCAAAAGCTTCCAAATGTCACCAAAGCTACAAAAATACGACGTCAAGCACCGAAAATGCTTTTTCGACCATGAAAAAAATTTGAAATTTTTTAAAATTTATTCCGAAAAGAATTGCCTGCTTGAGTGCCTTGCTAACATAACAATAGCTAAATGTGGGTGTGTCCGGTACTTTATGCCACGTGACATGACAACTTCGGTTTGTACAGCAAAGGATCTGGTTTGTAGTTGGACGGAAATGGTGAATTATTATGAAAATATTGAATTAAATCCTTGTGGATGTTATCATTCGTGTAATTATATTGAGTATGAGCTGTTCTCGATTACTGAGACGGATGTTGAGGATGACATGATTTTAGGGCAGTTTTTCACGATGGATGACTTGAAGAATGAGGAAGATCGGTAAGTATGAATATAAAGAAACTCTTCAGACATTAAATAAGATCAATTTTTAGAGACAAATTCACAGTCATCGCCATAAAAACAACAAAAGGCAAGATTGAAGAGCGCACAAGCTACTCAGCATATCAAATGCAGCAATTTATCTCAGATTTTGGCGGTTTATTGAGTCTGGCAATGGGATGTTCAATTCTGTCGATTGTTGAGCTCATTTACAATGCTTTTAATATTAAAAATGAGCCTGAAGATGATGAAGATGAAGCAGGTGATGATGAGAATAAGGAAAATATACAAAGATACTAAAAAAAATCTAAGTGATGTAATTTCGGAAATAAAATTAATTCTACGCCTTCTTTTAATGATTTTCAATTGAAAAATAAATTTGAACATTTGTTAGCGAAATCTCGGAAGAATTCAAGAAGGTTCGGCCATGTGTTTATAGGAAGCTTAAGTAGCTAATTATTCACTTACTATTTTTCAACTCAATATTCATCAGTTTAATTTAGAACTTCCAGCAATTCAGTTCAATATTCGAAAAATGGTGAAAATATCAAAAAGTAATTTTTTGTCAAGAATCTCCACAATTCATGGCTTAAGCTACATTGGAGATGGAAAAGCGACAAAATTCTCAAAAATATTTTGGATTTCAGCATTCGTTTTGTCATTTTTCGGGTGCTTTTTCTTCTTCACTCAAGTCTACCGGAAAGTTTTTATTGAACCGGATATATCGATTAAGATCAGCTATAAACCATTGAATGAGTTTCCATTTCCAGCTATTACTATTTGTCCTAATACTAAGGTGAGTAATGGGTGGGTTTTCGAGGAAGCCAGAGGGGGGGGGGGGGCAGGGGTTTGGGAAGTCTGTGTCCATCAAAATGTTTAAGAATCCATAAGAACGCTACAAAATGACAAAAGTTGACACTAGTAGCGAAGATATAAATTTCTTTGTGAGAAAGGGGCATGGGAGAGGGGGGGAAAATGAGGGGTGGTAGGTTGGCAGGGGTTGGGAAAGTCTATGCTTTTTTTAAAAACTATAAGAATGCTATAAAATGACAAAACCAGGTGCGTACATAGAAATTTATTTTAGAGGAAGGCGGGGGGGGGGGGGGAAGGGGAGGTGGTTTATAGATTATGACTAAAAGACTGTCCGAAAGGCACACGGCGTTAAAGTATCCGAAAAATGAGCACCAGGAAGACATGAATGTGGCACAAAGCCGGATTTGGTGAAATCTGTCGTAGTGCCGTGTTCATGCCATCCTGGTGCAACATTGATTTACGCTGTGCGCCTTGCTGGCTGGTAAACACATGGAAATTCTGAGTTTGGAGCAAAGATGATCTAAACTAAACTAATCTTCCTTGTCTGTACTGGACTATGACATGATATATCCAACCCCACTCCTCTAAGCACCAACAACCACTCCCAATTCCCATCCATCCATCCATCACTTAAAGATTTGACTGCTAAACCCAATCTTAATTCCATTTCAGTTCCCACACGAGGCAAAAAACTTTAAAAAAAATCTTAAAAAACTAGAAAACGTCTCAGACTTAACAGAAAAAGAGATAGTCGACTTAGAATTGAGCCTTCAACTTTGTCAAGTCGACATCAATGACATTCCAAACACAATTCAAAACATCTCAATGATAAATTTTGTTCAGCACTTGTCTGATAATCACTACGATCTCATTGATATGGTTGCGAAGCACTGCTTTGTGAGTTGTTTTGATGGAACTGACGAAAATCCGTATCTTAAACGTGTTTTGACACATGATGGCTATTGTTTAACATTCAATCAGCTTGACTTTAATGACATGTTTACTGATCAAGTTCATGACGACTTTAAGTCTTATAAAAATGACAAAAAGTCTAATTGGAATCCAACACATGGCTATGTCCAACAAGAAGACAATTATCCTTATCAATTGTCGAACGGCATGTCCAAGTCATTTGATGCACTCTTACTGCAAGACAAAAACAACAAGAACAAGGACTGCAGCAGCTTTCGACGAGGATTTGATATTTATTGGCACTTACCAAATGAAATTGTTACTGACTGGCACTCAACGAAGAATATTTGGAACTTAAAAAAATATAATCAAATAACCTTAAAAGTCAAGAGCTTCAAAATGTCACCGGAACTGCAAAAATATGACGTAATGCATCGGCAGTGCTACTTTGAGAATGAAAAAAAATTGAAATATTTCAAAATTTACTCCGAAAAGAATTGCATGCTTGAATGTCTGTCAGATCAAATGATAGCCGATTGTGGATGCACAAGGTACTACATACCAAGGAACAAGACAGTTCCTATTTGTACAGCAAAAGACCTTATGTGTGCTTGGAATGTGACTGGATATTTTTATGAAAATGTTGACTCACATCCATGTGACTGCTATTCGGCTTGTAATAATATTGAGTATGAATTGTATTCAGTTAGTGAGGATGATTTGGACGAAGATATGAAATTGGGGGAGTACTTTGACATGGATGACTTGAGGAGTGAGGAAGAAAGGTGAGAATTATGTGTTAAATATTCACAAAAAAAATCAAAACAGCTTCCACAAAATTTAAAAAATAAGTCTCCAAAATTTAAAAAAATCTCCAAAAAAGGTCCAAAAAATAAAATAAAGTCTCCAAAAAAATTAAAAAGTCTCCAAAAAAATAAAAAAGTCTCCAGAAAAATTAAAAAAGTCTCCAAAAAAATTAAAAAGTCTGCAAAAAATTGAAAAAAGTCTTCAAAAAATAAAATGGAAGTTTCAAAAAAAATATAAAAGACTCCAAATAATGAAAGTCTCTAAAAAAAGTTTCCGCAAAATTTAACAAGTTTCCAAAAATTGAAAAGGTCTCCAAAAATTAAAGTCTCCAAAAAAGTGAAAAGTCTCCAAAAATAAAAAGTAAAAAAAAATTGAAATTTCTTCAAAAAAAGAAAAATCCAGAGCAATCAAAAAAGTCTCCAAAAAAATTAAAAAAAGTCTCCAAAAAATTAAAAAGTCTCCAAAAATTCAAAAAGTTATAAAATTAATCTAAACTATAAAATTTAAACAAATTTAATTTTTTCAGTGAAAGATTCACAGTTATTTCAATTAAAACAGTCAAGGGCAAGATTGAAGAGCGCACAAGTTTCTCAGCATATCAAATGCAGCAATTTATCTCAGATTTTGGCGGTTTATTGAGTCTGGCAATGGGATGTTCAATTCTGTCGATTGTTGAAATCATTTACAATGCTTTTCATGTCAAACATGAGCTTGAACATGATGATGAGAAGGACGAACATAAGGAAAAGTTTTGAGGAATTCCAGAGGATCATATAAATTTGAAATTAAATTGCTTTTTGCTTAATGTTTAAAAATTCTGCATGTGCTTTTTTGAAAGGGATTTAGCTCCACTTTTTTAATTTGTTGAAAAACTCGTTCCTGTTTCGATACAACATAAAATAAAGATTCATTTTATTGCTTAACAGCCTTTTGATATTGATTTATAATTTTTAATAGTATAATTTGACTTTTACAGCTGTCGCTCAAAATGAAACCGTAAAACTTGGTGGATTTTTCTTTTCATTTTATGTCCTCATCAACTTAATTGAATCACCAATTTATGGAAAATTTTGATCACTTTTTTGTCGTTCATGAGAGACTAAATATTAATTCACTTCAATATTTGAGAGTTTTGCAAGAATATTAAACATGTAATGAGCTAGGGTTGGTCAATTAATTCCGTTTTTAATTATCTCCGCTGAAATAATTGATTGTAACCAAATATTGACCAAAACATTCTCAGTACAACTTCAACCTTCTATCTGGTGTGTTAAAATGAAGTTCAAGGAATTAAAATTCAGCAAATTTCTGTCAAAAATCTCCACAATTCATGGATTAAGCTACATTGGCGATGGAAAAGCTTCAAGATTCTCAAAAATATTCTGGATTTCTGCTTTTATTTGCTCATTTTTGGGCTGTTTTTTCTTCTTTCTGCAAGTTTACGAGAAGGTTTTTGTGGTTCCTGACATTTCAATTAAAATTGACCATCGACCTTTGAATGAGTTTCCATTTCCAGCTATTACTATTTGTCCACAGAATAAGGTGAGTTAAGTGTCATATTCAGAAATACACATTAAAGTCTCTCCAAAAATAGCGCACGGCAAACTCAAAAATTCCTCAATTTCTACTTCCAGTTTCCATATGAATCCATAAACTACAACCAAAATTTGGACAAATTGAGAAACTTCATCAACATGACTGAAACTGAAAAAGAAGAAATGGAACTGGCATTTCAAAGTTGTCAATCTCATCTCGGCTTTGTTGGCAGTGACTTAAAATTCAACTATTCATGCGCCAAACTAGTTGAAAAGCTCTCAGAAAAGCAGTTTCAAGATGAAATTTTACTAAACGGCCACTGGGAATTTGACAAGTCAGACTACCTTAAAGACTACATCAATCGTGTCCTCACATTTGACGGCTTTTGCTTCACATTTAATCAACTTAATTTCAATGAAATATTCACAAATCAAATCCACGGGGATTTCGAAGTTTACAACCACAAATATCCATCAAATTGGAGTGTCACAAGTGGATACCTAACCTCAAATTCAAATTATCCATTTAAAATGCAGGAAAATAAGAAAAGCGTCCTCATTTGGCTCGAACCGAATGACACAAAAATTGACAAATTCTGTTCAAATTATCAGCGTGGATTTCAAATTTTTTGGCACTCGCCAGACGAGATTTTGACTCCTTGGATCCCATCCATCAATATCAACAGCGTTAATAGAAAATTTCAAATATTCCTCAAAGTCAAAAGCTTCAAAATGTCACCGGAACTCCAAAAATACAACGTCAAGTACCGGCAGTGCTACTTCGATGGTGAAAAAAAGCTGAAATTTTTCAAAATTTACACAGAAAAAAATTGCAAATTTGAATGTTTGGCAAACATAACTTTAAGTAAGTGCGGATGTGTCAGGTACTACATGCCAAGAGACAACATAACCAGAATCTGCCAGTCAATCCACTTGCCATGTGTTAATAGAGCTTACAACACCTTCATAAATGACCATCAACAGTGCAACTGCCTTACAGCCTGCAACTACATCGAGTATGAGCTAATCAGCATTGAAAAGTCCAAAATATTCTCAGAATACCTTCAAATGATGAACGACAAGGTTGTTTATACTTTTAAAAACTTTTTCAAAATGGCATATCCAAATTTTACACAAAATGAAGCAAATCGGATGATTGAGAATCTGCTGGAAAATATTGAGAGTCATGAGGATGGATTTGTTAAAGTTAATAAGCAGACATTGAAGGTTTCGAAGAGGTAAGTAATGTGGAATAGTAAGGAATAGATCTGGGGTGCTTGCTGTGGTATTAAATGGTATTTTGAGCTTTAGACAAAGACATAGGAGCTTAAATAATTCTCTGGGTCTATGTGCGAGGTGTGAGTAGACAAAGAGCAGCTTAGGGTCCGTTCCCATAGAATCCAAGCACCTCCACTAATCCTTTGAACCATTCAATATCATTACAGACCAAACATAACCTACCTCAACCCAATAATCATGAAAGGCAACGTCGAAGAGCGCACAAGCTTCTCAGCATATCAAATGCAGCAATTTATCTCAGATTTTGGTGGTTTATTGAGTCTGGCAATGGGATGTTCAATTCTGTCGATTGTTGAGCTCATTTACAATGCGTTTCATGTCAAACATGAGCCTGAACATGATGACGAGAAGGACAACGATGAAGAGAAAGTCGAGGAAAATAATTAATTTTATTGTAGCTTAAATATTTCAAAATTAAATAAAATCGATTAATTTTAAATGTTTGCCTCAATTTTTTCACTATTTTTCATCGACATCCACTTGAATCCCAATAAAATCAGCAGACTTTAAGTCTCAGACAAAACGAAAATACACAAAAAAAATTCAAGAGGGTGTGGTCATGCAGTCATTTAGGTATTAATTCTCAACTCGAGTGCTTCCATTAAAATTTTTCTGCATTGTAATTTTTCAATATTAATGAAAACAGGCTACAAAAATTTCAGTTTAGCTTCAACCATCGATCTGTTCAGTTTAAAGTCTACAAATGAAGATTAGAAAAATAAATTTTCTCTCAAAAATCTCCACAATTCATGGATTAAGCTACATTGGCGATGGAAAGGCTTCAAGATTCTCAAAATTATTCTGGATTTCTGCTTTTGTTTGCTCATTTTTAGGCTGTTTTTTCTTCTTTTTGCAAGTTTACGAGAAGGTTTTTGTGGTTCCAGACATTTCAATCACGATTGGCTATAGAAAACTGAATGAGTTTCCATTTCCAGCTATTACTATATGTCCACACAATAAGGTGAGTATAACTTCAAAGTGAATTCATTACAGTGTTGAAGGATAAGTTCAGTTTTTGAGAATAGGTTCAGTTTTTTGACAATGTTTTCAAATTTATGAGGATGTGTTTAGTTTTTGAGGGTTGTTTCTTTTTTACGGATAAGTTCAGTTTCTTGTGATAAGTTCAGTTTCTTGTGATAATTTCAGTTTCTGATGATAAGTTTAGTTTCCGTTGACATATTTAGATTCTGAGAATACTATTACTTTCCTGGGATAAATTCAGTTTTAATTATATATTCAGTTTTTAGCAATATGTTCAGTTTTTGAATAAATGCAGTATCTAAGAATACGTTCAGTTTCTAAAAATAAATTTTGTTTATGAGAGTAAGTTCACTTATGGATACTTTCAATTTCTAAGGATAGGTTAAGTTTTCAGAATAAGTTCAGTTTTTCGGATAAGTTCAGTTTTTCGGATAAGTTCAGTTTTTCGGATAAGTTCAGCTTCGAAAAAAAAATCGATTTTTGAATTTTTAAAAAACAAACCTAATTCATTCAAAATGTGCTAAAAAATAAATAAGTCAATAAATAAAAAGTTGAGTGTCGATACTGATTTATTTATTGACTCAAAACAAATTTGCTGACAAATCTACAGCTGCCGAATAGAGTAAAAAAAATATCAAATTTAATTCGCACTTGTGAGATCACTGACTCACACACAAAAGAAGAAGATAATAAAAAGCAGAAGGTGCGGTTTTTGGACTATAAAACTAAATTTTTGTTTAATTTTCTTCTTTAATTCCCAATTCGATGCACAAAATCACATGGCAACTTCAAAAATAGACCGAAAATGTCTAGTCTGTTTTGAATTTTTGTTCTGTTCAGTTCACATTCCGGCGCGAGATGAGAAAAAACAAGGAAATAAAAACTTTAAAATATTTATCAAAAATTTCAACAATCCATGGACTAAGCTACATTGGAGATAAAAGAGTTTCAAGGTCCTGCAGATTTTTATGGATATTGTCTTTGGTTGTGTCTTGTTCTTGGAGTTTTTTCTACTTATTGAAGGTTTATGAGAAAGTTTTTATTGCACCGGATATTTCCGTTAAGATCGGTTACGTGCCATTGAAGCATTTTCCATTTCCTGCAATCACAATTTGTCCTCATAATAAGGTAGATTTATGGTTTTAGATACTTTTTGGCATTTCAAAGGATGAATTTAATTCTAGGACTATTATAAGTTAAGGAATAAGTTCGGTTGTAAGGTCATGATCAATTCACAGATTAGTTCAGTTCAAGATCAAGATCAGTTGAATGAAAAGTTCAGTTTTTAGACCAAGATCAGTTAAAGCATAAGTTCAGTTTCATGGTCAAGATTAGTTCAAGGATAAGTTCAGTTTTATGGTCAAGATTAGTTAAAGAATAAGTTCATTTTAAAATCAAGATAAGCTGAATGAAAAGTTCAGTTTTAAGACCAAAATCAGTTAAAGCTTAAGTTCAGTTTCATGGTCAAGATTCGTTCAAAGATAAGTTCAGTTTCATGGTCAAGATTAGTTAAAGAGTAAGTTCAGTTTCAATATCAAGATCAGTTGAATGAAAAGTTCAGTTTTAAGACCAAGATCAGTTAAAGCATAAGTTCATTTTGGACAAGATAAGTTCAAGGATAAGTTCAGTTTCATTACAAAAGTTAGTTCAAGCATAAGTTCGGTTTGAATGTCAAGATCAACTAAATCATAAGTTCAGGGTCAAGATTAGTTCAAGGATAAGTTCAGTTTCATGGCCAAGATTAGTTGAAGGATGAGTTCAGTTTCATTACAAAAAATAATTCAAGGATAGGTTCAGTTTGAATGTCAAGATCAGTTTAGAAATAATTTCAGTTTCAAGGTCAAGATCAGTTTATGGATAAGTTCAGTTTTCAAAACGTATATTAGCCAAATTACTATAATTCCAATTCTATTTATTTCTAGTTCCCTCACACAACCATCAACTACAAAGAAAACTTGTTAAAAATAAAAAGAGCCGAAAATGTTTCAAAATTAATCGAAGCTCAGATCGAAGTGGCTCTACAAAGCTGTCAACTTGGAGTCTACGATCTAGAAGATGTGGAATTAAACATATCAAGCGAACATTTGGTTTACAATCTATCCCAATATCAATACTTTATTGATGATATGATCCCAGTAAGCTGTTTCGACACTTGCAGTGAAAGTTCAAGAACTTTTTACAGCCGATTTTTGACGTTTCAAGGCTTCTGTGCTAGCTTTAATCTTATGAACTTTGATGAGATTTTCACTAAAGAAATGAGCAGAGATTTTTTTTTCAATCGTGTCCAATCAGAACTGTCCTGGGACTTGACTAACGGATACTCAAACAATGAGTCAGACTATCCATACCGAATGTCAAATGGAAATTACAAAAGCTTCGATGCAATTCTTCTGCAAGACAATGGAAATGTCGACAAAGACTGTTCAGGCTTTAGACGTGGATATGAAGTCTATTGGCACTTACCAAATGAAGTTCTGACTCACTGGCACTCATCCATCAACATCAACAACATCAATAAAGACAATCAAATTTATTTGAGGACAAAAAGCTTCAAAATGTCACCGGAACTCCAAAAATACAACGTTAAGTACCGGCAGTGCTACTTTGATGGTGAAAAAAAGCTAAAATTTTTCAAAATCTACACCGAAAAGAATTGCAAATTTGAATGTTTGGCGAACTTTACCTTAAATAAGCACGGCTGTGTCAGGTACTTCATGCCTAGAGACAAGTCAACTCCACTTTGTACATCAAAGGATCTTCAAGCTGTTTCATTCACAGAAATTGATTTTGAGGATAATGCTGATGGGCATCAATGTGACTGCTACCCGCCATGCAATAATATCCAGTATGAGCTATTCAGTTGGGCTGAGATTAACTTACTGCCTGATATGAACTTTGGAGAACATTTTGATTTTAGACGAATTAGGAATATTGACTTTGAGGATGAATTGAAGGATTTTGATAGGTAAGTGATTAATTTAAAGGGTACGGAAGGGTTGGTTGGGGTTCTAAGTTCCTAAATTTGAATTGTCAATCATCCACAGAACCAGAACAACCTCATTCTCTATAAAAGCAGTCAAAGAGAAAGTCGAAGAGCGCACAAGCTTCTCAGCATATCAAATGCAGCAATTTATCTCAGATTTTGGCGGTTTATTGAGTCTGGCAATGGGATGTTCAATTCTGTCGATTGTTGAGCTCATTTACAATGCTTTTAATATCAAAAATGAACCTGAAGATGAGACTGAAGAGAAAGTTGAAGAAAAAGGATATTTAAGTGAAACGCAGCTGTGAATTTTACATTTTACCTAAAAACACTTAATTAAAATTATTGCTTGACAAATTTCAAAATTTATTTCATTTCATTTAATTTCAGTCAATCCTCAATTTTTAATATTTTCAAATCGATCACAAAACTTTGAGTACATAAATGAAACATTTGTCAAGTGTTCAGCCACAAAAGTCGTGACGACGAGGTGCTAGAGTGGTTAATAGGTTGGACTGCTAACTTGCTCAGTTATCGACAGCAATCCAATGGGCTCTGCCCGCGTGAGTTCGAATCTCATCCTCGTCGGGACTTTAATGTTGACTTTCTTTTTTGGTTGTTGCTGTTTTTTGGGACTTTCCTGGAAAGTAATCAACTTTAATTGACATTCGTTGTAGGTTTTTTTTTATCAGAAATTGTTTTTTTCTTCTTCGGTGAATTTTGAATGTCGATTGTGGAAAAGATAATGTTTAAAAGTTGTTTTTAAATATAATGTTTAGTGCAATTATCAATTTTCTGATCATTTTGTGGCCAGCTCTTGAGTTTAAAGGAGTTTTGAAACAAAAAATGGAGAAAATAGTTTTGTAAGTTGTGAATTTTAATTTCAACAATTTAATTTAAAAAGTTTTTTATCTTCTCAAATTAGAGTCGTTTTATGCTTAATATTAGCATTTATTGGACCATCCACATCGACTGACATTGAATGTGATTATGGATTTGTTGATACTTACTCCATTGCTGGTCAAATCTACGATTGCATAGTCGACAATAATCCAAACATTTTAACAGAAGAATCAGCAATTATCAGCAAAGTCAGTGGACTTCATAATGACTCAAACAGTAACGATGATGTGCTTGGCATTCGTGCTTTCAGCAAAACAATTCAGGTCTTCCCAAAAGGATTAGAAATGATTTTTAAAAATCTTAAAGTGATTTACATCGAAAATTCAGAATTAAAAGAAATTCATCAATCAGATTTGAAAGTTTTTCCAGATTTAATTTATTTTTATTTAAAAGGCAATGAAATTGAAGTGATTGAGCAAGGCTTGTTTGACTTTAATCCTAATTTAGAACTTGCTGGATTTGATGAACGGAACATTGTTCACATTGATCCAAATGTTTTTGATAATTTGAGTCGATTGAGATATTTTTATTTATCTGAAGTTCCTTGTGTCAATTGGAAAACAATTTATGACTCAAAAGTACAAGTTCAAGCAGCCATAATGGCTGTAAAGTTGAGATGCTCAAATTCTGAATTTTTAACACTTGGCCAAGAAATCGAAAATCTTGAAATTGAGTCAAAAACTTTAAATTCTGAAGAATTTCGAGGAAAACTTGAAAGCTTTGAAAAAAGGTTTGGCAGTTCTGGATTATCGAGTCTTCGTTCGTTTAACTACAAATTGAAGAACCTTAGATCAATTATTGACATTCCTCAAATCGATCTTGTTCAAGATGACACAATTCCGGACATAAATGACATCAATGACAAGTCAGAAGACCTAAAACCTTCACAATGCGATCTACAAAGTCCTCTTAACGACCTCAATGCTTCTCAAGATGCAGCACAATTTACTTTAAGTGAAATCAAGTCTTTAGTCACTGACCAAGCATCAGCAATAGATGAACTTCAAAAATCTTCAAAAGATCACGAATCCAAACTCGATCAGATTCAAGATTCTCAAGAAAACCTCAAAACATCCCAAGACATCATGTCTGAATCAGTTAGTTCTGAATTCAGCAGCTTTGAAGCATCTCAAGCTTTGTCATTTAGTGATTTAAGCACCAAAATCAGTGACATTCAGACGGTTCTTAACGAACAAAATTCAATTTTTTATGATGTTAAGGCTATTCAAACTGCACATGGATCAACTCTCGATAGCCTTAAAGCATTTAATGATGAAATTTCAAAGACATTGACTGATTTGGATACAAAATTGGAACTTATTGAAGAGAACTTGACTAAAGAATGTCAAAATGATGAAATTAAGGAGGAACTTGAACTGTTTCGTGACATTCTGACGACCGCAATGGAAACAAAAATGAAGGAAGTCGAAAATCGATTGATGAACAAAATGGAAAAAATTCTTAAAGCTCTTTACATATTTTAAACTTCAAACATCTAAGGCAGTGGTGGACAACCTTTTTTAGTTCCATGGCTCACCTTTTTGGTATGTCATGACCAAAACTGCACACAGCAGTTCTGTTGAATTTACACTAGTGTGCCGCGGCACATGGGTTGTGCATCACTGAACTAAGAATTTTAAAATTTTGAATTTGAATAAATTTGTCTAAAATATTTTATAATCAATTTTAAAATGTTATTTTTCCACCATCGACATTCAAAATTCACCGAAAGAAAAAAAACAATTTCTGATAAAAAAAAGCCTACAACGAATGTCAATTAAAGTTGATTACTTTCCAGGAAAGTCCAAAAAAACAGCAACAACCAAAAAAGAAAGTCAACATTAAAGTCCCGACGAGGATGAGATTCGAACTCACGCGGGCAGAGCCCATTGGATTGCTGTCGATAACTGAGCAAGTTAGCAGTCCAACCTATTAACCACTCTAGCACCTCGTCGTCACGACTTCTGTGGTTGAACACTTGACAAATGTTTCATTTATGTACTCAAAATTTTGTGATCGAGTTTTGGATGTGTAAGGAATGGAAAATTAATTAAACTAGTTTTTAATGATTTTGAGAATCAAGTTAAAGATGTTGAGGATGTCAGTGACCCACAATCTCAGTTTATGTACAACACTGCTCAATATCCGTAACGTATTTTTCATATTTAAATCTCCTTCGTTTACAAAAAATCAGCTGTTTATTTACTCTTAATCTGTGCTTATCACTTTCCTTTGTATTTATTCATCTACAATCACATTTTTAATGTTTATTGAATGTTGAACTTGATGTACTTAATGAGACTAGTCCAGTACATGTTCAGTCATTGACGAATAAAGAATAAATCTCATTTTGCTGCTTAAATTACAATTTTCTTGTGTTTTTCTTTGAGAATGTCAAGAGAAAGTCGTGTTTTGTCTATCCAAAGTCATGTTGTGCATGGCTATTGTGGCAATAAATCTGCTGTCTTTCCATTGCAGGTAAGAACAACCTTAATTTAATTAATTTTACAATTTTTGACCAATAAATTACAATTCAGCTGCTTGGAATTGATGTTGACTTCATCAATAGCGTCCAATTGTCAAATCATACTGGATATGCGACGATTAAAGGACAGACTTTAAGTGAAAATGACCTTAAGGAGTTATTTGATGGACTTACAGCCAATAACTTACATACAATCTACACACATCTATTGACTGGATATGTCAGGAATGATGACTTCTTGAGGGAAATTTCAAAAATCATTAAAGCACTTAGAGCTGTTAATCCAGACATGATTTATGGTAAGCAACTTATTAGTTAAAGTTAAAATCAGTGGTGGTCAACCTTTTGTGTTTGGTCCACCTTGTTACTAAGCCTTGATCAAAACCGCAAACGGCATTCAGTTTGTTGGATTTCCCAAACTCTAGTGTACCGCAGCACATGGGTTGTCCATCACTGATTCATAAAATAATTTTGTATCAACAGTTTGTGATCCAGTCATGGGAGATGCAGGCAAGATGTACGTACCTGAATCATTATTGCCAATATTTCGCGATGAAATCGTTCCTTTATGTGACATTTGTACACCAAATCAATTTGAAGTTGAGCTGCTGACTGAACAGAAAATAAATAATGAAGAAGATGCTTGGAAAGGAATGCAGTGGTTCCATGAGAAAGGCGTAAAGACTGTCGTGTTGTCATCAAGTGACATTGGTGGTCCTGATGTGCTCATTGCATTGCTAAGTACAAAAAAGTCAAGTGAACAGTATGAAAAGTTCAAAATTGTAATTCCAATTCAAGGACCAATATTTTTAACTGGAACTGGCGATTTATTTGCTGCATTATTCCTGGCACATTCAACGAGACTACCAAATGACTTAAAAACAGCATTCGAACAAACAATCGCGTCTGTTCAGTCAGTCATTAAAGTCACAATTGATTCTATGCCTGAAGAAATTAGATCTGGAAAAGTTAAGCCAAATGCTCAACAGCGTGAATTGAAAATTATTCAAAGTAAAAAGCATATCGAGGATCCAGTTATTGAGTTGCATGCATTAAGAATTGATTAAGAAGCTATGAAGCTAAGATGAAGGAGAGGATTTAGGGGACCTCATTTTAGATAAATCCCCCCAAACCTTTATATTGTCTTGTCCCCCGCCCCTCCTTAAAATTCCTAGCTACGACCCTGTTGAATTGTAAGTTGTTATCTTGGATTTGTTCACTATCTTATCCAAAAAAGAAGGTAAATAATGATGACTTTGAGAGATATTCCCATATTTAAGCAATTAAGGCACCGAGTCTAAAGATCTAAAGTAATTAATGAGACAATAAAGCATTATGTGTGATTTAAAAAGCTGAAGCTGTTTTTATTTTAACTTTTGGACTAGAGTGTTCCATTTCCGGGATTAAAATGCACTGAATCCAGGGTTTGATTCCAGAAATCAGTACATTTTGATCCCAGGATTGAAAACTATAGTTTGAACTTCTTGATAGTTCTATCTGACATGGTCATACTTACTTGTTTGACATGTCTAGGCTGGCTATTGATTTAAAATTGAAAAGCGGAACCACGTAAAATTTCCTAGCATTTAAAACGAAGTCGTCCACTTGTGACGTTCCAAATTATTGGTTACCCCCCTACAAATCATTGCAGACGAAGTTGGGAAAAGGAAATGGAACTGGATTGGCCATACATTAAGGAAAGACTATTCAGACATCGCAAGGCAAGCGATCTTCTGGAATGTCCAAGGAAATAGGACTAGGGAGAATTACTTGGTGTACAACTGTTGAAAGGGAGGCGCAACAACAGAATAAGAAGCTGCAGGAAATATCAGCTTTGGCCCAGAATCGATTGCGATTCAAATGCTTTGTGGACGCCCTACGCTTCATAGTGGAGCAATAGGAACCCATCATCATCAGCTACCCTCCACCTCGATGATTTTAGAAAATCAACTATTGCAATTGAGCTCAACAATCGACAGAATTGCCAGACTCAATAACCCACAAAAAAAAATATCCAAAAAAGAAATCACCTTAAAGTCCCGACGAGGATGAGATTCGAACTCACGCGGGCAGAGCCCATTGGATTGCTGTCGATAACTGAGCAAGTTAGCAGTCCAACCTATTAACCACTCTAGCACCTCGTCGTCACGACTTCTGTGGTTAAACACTTGACAAATGTTTCATTTATGTACTCAACGTTTTGTGATCAGTGTGAGACTGAAAATATTCAATAAATTTGAGTTAACCTTGAAATTTCCAAAAAAGAAATCACCTTAAAGTCCCGACGAGGATGAGATTCGAACTCACGCGGGCAGAGCCCATTGGATTGCTGTCGATAACTGAGCAAGTTAGCAGTCCAACCTATTAACCACTCTAGCACCTCGTCGTCACGACTTCTGTGGCCGAACACTTGACAAATGTTTCATTTATGTACTCAACGTTTTGTGATCAGTGTGAGACTGAAAATATTCAATGAATTTGAGGTAACCTTGGAATTGGAACGAAAGTATGGAATATGGTGCTGGTGAGGCAGGCGCGTTGCCAGGTGGGAGGGGGGATTTGGGGGACAAATTCCTCTTCGTCTTGAGAAACTTCTTCATTTTGCTAGAGTTTTTATGAAAAAATCGAAAAAATCCCCCCCCCCCCTAAAAGATTTCCATACAAAAAAAATTTGTCCCCTCCCCCCTCTTCAAATTTCTGGCTACGCCCCTGTAGTGAGGTTCTGGGTCAGTGGGTAAGTTGCAAACTATTAAGGGCTTTCTTTACTAGTAAGACCCCCATTCCGATTTTATTCTTAGCTCAGCATAGCCTAAAGGGGGGGGGCAATGGTTTATAAATAGGCTGACCATCTGCTTGGTTCTTCAGAGGACTGTGCTCTATTTTTCAAACGCCAAATAAGAGAGGCTATGGATCTTAGTTGCTCTGTACTACCAGCGATGTATGTATGTATGTATGGACTCAATTTTTATAAATTGTCGAAATTAAAATTTCATTTATTTTTTAAATTTCAATATTTATTTTTAATTTCAGTATTTTTTTCTTATAATATTTTCATCAACATTCAGCACTTAATTTGTCATTAGATTATTTAAATATTTGTGTATTGTTCCATTTTATCATTATATTTATATGTTTAGCAAATAGTTAACGCTTGATTAATGCTTTTGCTGATTTTGTGAATTTGTTGGGATTTTTATCGAGGATGTTTCAGGAATAATGTTTAATGCATTTCTATTGACAATGTCGTGGTTCCATAAATTCATGTGTTTTATATGCTTTGTAAATGTTTTTTTATATCTTATATAAATGTGAGTTATAAGGTCTGAAGTTAAAATGGAATTGTTTGGATTTTAAGTTCCTTTATCAGCCATTAAAGTCAATCAATCCCTTCTCACTCAGATCCGAAATATATTTTAATTACCTAACAAAAACTGGTTTTTAAGCTTTTTTGGATGTGCGTTATTTTGCAATTTTCTTATATTGAAGCTATAACTTTCAATTAGGAACTGAATTAATCCCTAAATACATCGTGAGGTCGGTTTCTAGGGCTACTCTTAGGTCCCTTATCAAATCATAATCAATTTTACATTGAAACTCGGTTCTAGCGTAAGTTATCCCTAAAATACGACACCAGAAGCTAGACTCAAAATTTATCCAAGTGAGAAATCACTCAAAACACCCAGACTAGCTTCAATTGACCCTAAAACAGAAAACCCAAAAGAAGACACCCCCAAAAAAAACCCAAAAATCCAGTCCACAAAAATAAACTTAACCCTGAGATCCTTAAACATTCTTCCTACTTCCCCCAAAATTCCCAAATCCCATCATTTTCATCATGTCCTCATCAAACCCTCCATCATTCGATGTCTCTGTCTCCTCCTTCTTTCGCTTCTTTTTCTCTCGTTTAAGTTCCTTTGCCTTCTCTTCCATCTCCTGCACCTCCTTAATCTTCTGATCTAAATCATATTCCTTGACTTTATCATCAGCTTTCCTCTTATTCTTATTAAATCTTTCTTTAACCTGCTCGAGACTCGATCGTTCAACCTTCATTGACATTCCCAAGTTCCTTTGATGCTTCTTGCCATTTATATGATCCAGAAAGTTAATCGAGTCCTTCACAACACAATCACATACGTTACAAAAATATCCACCAGATTGACTGCTTGGTGTTGTCTTGTTGATGACCATTGACTTGCCCAATTTGCTATCTAGATCGACTTTATAGTCGCGGACTTTGAGGAGCTCCCGAGGTGTTTCTGGCTCAGTTTCATCCTTTTTGATTTTTTGAATTCGGTCGAGAGCTTTTCGCTCGAATTCCTTTTTGTCCCATTTGCGTCGGTGGTCGTCGGGTCTTGTTGACATTTTTAAGGTTTTTAGATGCTGCTGATTTGTTGGAGTTGCTTAGGTTTGTGATTTGTGGATTTAAATTGTTTTTTGTTTTTATAAAGATTTTTTTTTTTTTTGAGAATGTTTACAAAAATTTATTGTGCGGCTGAGGGGCTGGTGGATAGGAAAAGTTTGTCGACTGTCGATTGCTAGATTCTCATATGTTTTTTTGGGAATTAAATTAGATTTATTTTGAAATAAAAAATAGTTTTTGGATTAAAGTTTGTTGATTTGAAGGGAGTTAAGTGGATAAATTGGATAATAAGCTAGGCAAAGTTGAGAAATTGTCAAAAATTGTAGAAATTGAGAATTTAAAAATTAATAAATTTGTCAATTGTCGGCAGATTTTTGTTTACTAAAAGAATGTGAAAAAATGACAAATGTTGAACAATTTTGAGATTAGAGAAGATTTGAAGGTGAAATTTGGAATTTTAAAAAATATCAAAAATTAAGAATAATGTCAAAATTGACTTAAAATTCACAGATTTCCCAGATTAGAGACCAAAAACACATCACATAGACACAAATATCATCAAATCCAAAGTAATTATCTTCAAAATCAGACAATTTTATAGAAAATTTTCTCAAAAATAATCAATAATTTTAAAATAAATAAATTTTAGATCCTTAAAAATTTGACATCAGTTCCATCACAACGAAAGTCACCTTCCAGTCATCGACATTTTATCAGGAAAATTACAAAAACTTCAGATTTCAAAAAAATCAATATTTACAAAACAAATTTAAAATAAATTCATCGAATTGAGAATCAGATTGTAAGTTGTCAGGTACTTAAAGTCATCCAGGTATCTAAGCTAAGTTGTATAAATTCAAATCATTTGCAAATTGAATAAGTATTCATAACTCTGAAGTTGTCCAGTTAATCAAACAATCTGAAATACTTAATTCTGATAAGAATCACTTAAACAGCTCAAACTTAAGAACCAAGCTAGTAAATAAGCATCAAAAATCATGAGTGCAATTGGAGGATTTGAACGAGAAGTTGATATTGAGGAAAGAAGACGGAAGAGACAAGAAGAATGGGAAAAAGTCAGAACAGAAGATCAGCCAGAAGGTATGTAACTTGATTCTTTAAGTTAAGCTTGTTGTGCTCTGATTAGGTCTTGTATAAGACAGCATCTAGAGCTGGTATTTTGAGTATTATCAAACTAGACGTTAATATAGGTTTGGTAGAATCAATGATGTAGCAAAGAACTTGTAACTTTAATATGCCTCTGACTAGACCAGTGTTTCTCAAACTATGATCTGCGGAAGTATAATGCTCCAAGAAAATCCTCGCATGTTAATAGTGATTGCCTTAGATTCTTTACAAATTGAATCGCAGTGCCTTCAGCTGTAAGGCTGGGACCTTCACACATTCTTATTATTAATAGTGATTGCCATGGAAGCATGGGAAGATATATGAATGATTTCCTGCTTCAGTGGTCATAAAAGTTCGAGAAACCCTTAAATAGAGCAGTGATGGCCAACCCATATACCTCAGTCCAAAAAATATACGAAAAGTACCACGAACCGTATGCTGGTTGTGTGGTTTCGGTTGTGCTTTACCATTAAAATATTCCATGGCACCAAAAAGGTTTGCCACCACTGGAAGTGGAACATACAAATTCAAGAGCCAATCCTTTTTCATCCAATACCCCCTCTTAATCCAAATCAATACTAATCTCAAACCTTATTCACTTTACAGAAGCACCAGAAGAGCCATACGATGGCAGATCCTTATTTGATCGTCTCAAAGAACAAAAAGACAAAAAAGATGCTGACTTTGAGGAATCAAAGAAGTTTAAGAATATGATTAGAGGACTAGATGATGATGACATTGATCATTTGGACTTAGTCGATAAGAAAAGATTGGAAGAAGAGAAGCTACAAAGACAAGAAGAGATGAAGGAGTTGAGGGAGTATAGAGAGAAAGTTGCAGCAATGGCTGAGGAGAATGAAGACAAGGTAAGTCAAGATTAAGTCTGAAAATCAGGAATTTTTTAATAATTTGAGTCAATTTCAATCGTAGAAGCTGCAGCTGATCGCTGGCAAGTCCCAAAAATCCACCGACAAACCAAAAGAACCACTCTCAAAACCAATTCTATCACAAAAGTCAATTCTGTCAGCAGCAATAAAACGAAAGCCACAGTCAAGTCCACAAGAATCAGAACCACAACCCAAAAAGCCAGCAACTGTCAAAAATCCATCAGCATTAAAATGCTTTGCAGTCCTTCCAGGTCTCGGTAATTACGACTCAAGTGATGATTCTGATGACTCGAGTGACTTTAGTGAGGAAATTACCGAGTCCAGGACAATGGACATTACCGGAAGGAAGCTCAAGAAGAAAAAGGATGACGACAGTGAATGAGGTTGGATGACAATTGGGAGTTTGGCAGAATATGAAGACATTTAAGGGACAATTGACATTGATTATGGACTATGAAAAAATTGAAAATTGTAATTTTAAAATAAAGCTAGGATTGAAAGTTAAGACGATAAAAATTTTAATGGAATAAAAAATAAAAATTTAGTATGGACAAAATGATTGTGTTGTGAATTGGGTTTGGGTAGCTTTTGGGTTCCAGGGGTACCTCTGGGTTCCAGGGGTACCTTTGGGTTCCAAGAGTACCTTTGGGTTCCAGGGGTACCTTTGGGTTCCAGGGGTACCTTTGGGTTCCAGGGGTACCTTTGGGTTCCAAGAGTACCTTTGGGTTCCAGGGGTACCTTTGGGTTCCAGGGGTACCTTTGGGTTCCAGGGGTAATTTTGCCAAGATCACCATAAAATGCAATCACTAAATCCAGTTTAACTGTTGTTTGAAAAACTCTTGACAGACAGACAAGAAAAAACAAAATAGTTTTAATTTTGCAAAACACATTCGACACCCAAAACAGTTCGACAATGAGAAAAATTTCTATTTGTCAACAAAAGAAAAAGATAAGAAAATAAATTATCATCAAATTTTGCAATAATTTGAATTTAAGGCAGAAAAATTGGATCTTAATGTCAATTTTGAAAGGTTTTTGATAGATTTGGAGTTGTTTTGGCAGAAAATCTAAAAGATTAAGCTTAAAGATCTTCTAAACTAAGATATTTTCAACTTAGAACAACTCAGCTATTGACTCAAAGCTCTAAAGCACCTAAAACAGTCAAAAAGTATCAAATTTCCCACCACAACTAATCAAACTAAGCCTCAGCATCACAACCTCGACTAAATCTTAACAAAGAAATCCCAAAAAGACACCAAACCAGCAACCAATCCACACCCAACCATGGCTCACATGCAAAACATCGAAGTTCTTGTCCGTGAATTCCTAGCCTACCGTGGCTTCCTCACATCCTTAAAATCCTTCGAATCTGAATGCAAAAATGACAGAAATAAAAGTTTTCGAGTCGATAGAATCATCGAATCCATCCAGCTTGCTATAAACTCAAGTGACTTGCAGGAGCTTCGTGATATTTGGAGGAACTTGGATACATTTTTCTTCAGCAAGTTGGAGCAGAACTTTTCAGAAGCTGTGAAGAAGCTTGAAAGTGGATTATTTAAGGTTTATCTTGTTGTTGCCCAAAACAGTGGACGAAGTGAGAAAATTGCTGACTTTTTTGTGAAAATGGCATCAGAAATTCATTCAAATGCGGACTGGCGTGATTGGTTTTACTTCCAGTTTTGTAAAAGTCCAGAAGAACATCCTTCGTTTGCTGTCTACTTCACTAAGAACTACCACGATACTTTATTCCTGTCGCTACACAATTTTTTGGCTACAATTTTCCAATCAATGCCACTGCCAACTTTAATGAGAATTGAGTCCGAAACTGTTCAGATTAAAAAGTTACAAGAAGAAAATGCAAAATTGAGGAACAGGCTTCAAGTGTCTCAGCAACAGCAGCAAGCAATGGCTAGTGGAACTAATCAACATCAGTCGAGACAACAAATGTTTATGGATAAAAAGACGAGAGCTGGAAATGTCCAGAATACTAACGAAATCATTCCATTTGATATTCAGCCACCAGTTCATCTTGTTGATGACTTTTTCATCATTGCCCAGGAATCTTTGTGAGTATTTTTTGGGGATTGTTTGGGGTTAAGGTGCCTTCGCATAAAAATTATTATGGTTTCAATATCTCAAAAATAGAGTTTTTAAATTTACGGGTGGCCTAACACTAGTTTATTGAATTCGGGTGTCTCCACACTAGAGTCTCGATGTTCAGGTGTCTCCTTACTAGCTCTTGAAGATTCAGGTGCCTTCACACTAGTGATTTGAGGTTCAGATACCCTCACACTAAGATATTAAATTTCAGGTTCTTTTACAAAAAGGGTTGGGGTTTCAGGTGTTTTCACCTACAGTTTTAAGGTTCAGGTGCCTTCACGTTAGAATTTTTAAAATCAGCTGCCTCTTTGCAACAACGTTTTTGGGTTTCAAGTGCCTTCAAACAAAAGCTTTCAGGTTCAGGTGCATTCACACTAGACTTTTTATGTTGAGGTGCCTTTACACTAGGATATTAGTGTTCACATTAAGGTTTTAAGGGCTCAAATGCATTCACAATTGAGGTTTTTAAGGTTCAGGTGTCTTCACATAAAGAGTCTTAAGTTCAGGTGCATTAACACAGGAGTTTTAGGTTCAGGTGCCTTCACACTAGATTTTTGAAAATCAGCTGCCTTTACATTGACGTTTTTGGGTTTCAAGTGTCTTCACACAAAAGCTTTTAGGTTCAGGTGCCTTCACACTAGAAAATTTTTCTATTTTTGATTTTTTCTTGTAGATCAATAAGTGAGAACCAGTCGAGAGGCTTTAAATCAATTATCAGAAACATCTCATCTGGATCATCACCAGTAATGGGTAGAAAAGACAGTTCACAAGACTTTGGAAAAGGAAAACGATCAGGAAGTGTCGGAAATCGACCTTAGAAATTTATTGAAATTTTTTGTGTTGGCTGAGGTCTCTGTGGATGCTTTTAAGAGTCTGTGAACGCTCTGTTGAGTCTGTCAAGGCTCTAAAATGACCACCAAGCATATAAGGAACCTCATTAGACATTAAAATCCCAAACCTATAATTTTATTTGTGATATATTCTCATTTAATCTCTAAAAAACCTAAATTTATTCCAAAATAAAATCTTAAAACAAAAAAATAAATTTGAACTTAACAATTAATCATCATTGTGATCCTTTCAATGGCCATCATAGCAACAGAATGACATGGAATAACATTCCGATCCCTCAATGTCTTGTAAATATCCATCAGTGATATCTTCTTCCTATTTACAGTATAGTTTTCATATGAAGTCACATAATTCGGCTCATCGGCTGCCTTCTTTTCAATTATTGGAGGTTCATCATCAATTTTAATTCGACTCATCGTGTTCCTGACTATTGGGTCCCTCAACTCACATCCAATATCATAATAGAACTTCTTATCAGCCGTGACTTTATAGTGCCGTCGCTGCCTGATGCAATGTGATAAAATATTTTTCAGCATAACTTGAACTGCTTGAACTAAAATTTCCACAGCTTGATCGTCAACAAATTCGAGGCTGTTTTCCCAACATCCAGCTAAGAATCGACCATTTATTAATGAACTATCAGGCAGGAACAATTCTTGTGCTGCATATCTAATTGTATTCTGTCTTTGTGAATCATCAAATGCCATTTTGACAAAATCATTAATTGGATGGATTTGAAACACAATTTCCTCATTCTTCCTCCTTCTTTTAACACTTGGCGGTGCTGGAAGTTCTTCTGTCTTTATAACTGGTGGTGCCAATATGGCAGTTGACTGCTGTGGCTGTTGTGATGTCTCTGTAACGTCAGCACTGCTCAATATTGCCATCAAAAATGTATTGTGATAAAAAATCTGCTTGTTTGTCAAAAATGATCGAATTTCACGATCAAATTCAGTTTTTGTGCCGTTCCTGAAGAATTTGCGGAGATGTGAAAGGTACTTTTGCCAGTCATCGCCGAGAGAATTTTCGAGATTACGTTTGGCTGTGAGGACGGCTAGTTTGTTGGATTTGTCCATGATTTGTATGGTTGTGTTGTGGTTTGTTGGGTGTTGGTGAATTGGTAATGGCAGGAATCAGATGACTGTATGGTTGGATGGTGCCTTGGTGTTAAGCAGATCTTGTGAGATCCTGAGATGGGGCAACTGGATCTATCTGAATGTACAATCTGTACTTATGAGTCTGAGTGTAATATTAATTGTTTTAGTACACTAATCTGAATTTGCTCTATTTGGATGGTTTAGTGAAGCTTAAGGTGAGTTGATTAGGTATTGAACCAGATCTTTGAGATGTGCGTGTGTTGTCTAGATGATTATTAATGCAGAAGCCACCAATGAAGATCTAAAATGACAATTAAATGGTAAAAAATATTAAAATTCAGAAACTTTAATTTTATTGATTTTTTTAAAGAAAGTATGAAGCTAGTTTTCAGTGATTGTAGCTGATTTGAAGTCAATTTGACTAAGCTGCATTACCTGTGATGTATTAGTAATCTCGGATGCTTCCAATAGTCCTTGATATCAACGTAGCTTTGTACTAGATGTGAATTATAAAATCAGCAATGTAATGTTTTACTAAATGAACCTCAAGTCATGGCTTTTGATGCTTCAGTTCGGTTGTTCCTCAATTATAGTCGTTCTAAAACTTTGCAGATCTTCAATAATGCCAAATTAAACTCAAAATACGAATTATCATTTAAAATATTCTCAACTTCTCAACTTCATCCACTCCAAATCGATCAATCTCCAAAAGTGATCAGTGATCCTTAATCACTTAACAAGATCACAAACTGTCTTTAAAAATTTGTTAAGTTCTTTTTATGTTGTTTATTTATGTTTTAATGTCTTATAAATAAAAACAAAAACAATTTCTTTCTTTTTTTGCCGTGACAGAAGAAGAAGTGTCGAATGATACAAATAATGAACAGACCAAAAAGCACAGTTGTTGATTTTTGAATTTTTGGCGATCGTTGGGAAATTGTTTGAGATTTTGATGGAGTTGATGTTAACAATGATGAAGTGTTGATAAGGCAGCTTAGGATTGATTTAAGAACTCGAACAAAACTCAACAAACTAGCAAAGGTTCATCATTAAATGAGATAAAACCCATGAGCATTGACGTACAAGCTCAACATGCACTTGAATCAATGACTGCGGTTTCTATTTCAGTTCAATAAGCTTGATTTTATGCTACAACTGTCCTAGCTAACATGATACTAGTGTCCAGAAGCTAACATAGCAAAGCTTGTGGCCAACCGCAGTAGTGACGCAGTGGTGGTCAACCTTTATTTTACCATGGCTCACCTGATGGTAATCCATGACCAAAATAGCACATAGCGTACGTTTCGTGGGACTTCTCCATTTTTTTTACTTGGAACCAGGGGCGTAGCCAGGAATTTGAAGAAGGGGGGACAAAAATTTGTTTGCAAACCCTAGCAAAATAAAGAAATTTCTGTTTAAGTTGGGGGATTTGTCCCCCAAATCCCCCCCTGGCTACGTGCCTGCTCGGAACACTATTGAGTCGCGGCATATGATTTGGCTATCACTGGTGAAACAATCGTTGTAGCCTTAATTTGGCGGGAAATCAGTTTTTGAAAGGGGGGTAGGGGGGGATAGGGGGGTGTTGGAGGGGGGGGGGTTGAAATTGTTTGAAGAAAATTCCGACTGAGTTGACTTCAAGCTAAGCTTTTGATGTCTTTTATTGGTAATGTGTATTGTGAAGCTCAGTCTGGGAACCTTTGCATAAAGTTAGGTTCAAGTCACATTGAGGCTGTTTACCAAGCTCAATGGTCTTGCAGCCACTAAACAACTTCAAAGTATGCAAAAAATCAAATTTGATCAAAAATAAAGTCAAAAAATAACGGTCAAAATAATTAAAAATTCTCAAAACCCCACAAAACTCTAAAGTTTCCAAAACTGAACCTCAAAACAGCAAAATTCTCCCAAAAAGAAGCCAAACAATTCTCTCAATGCACTTTCCATGTCCTCTCTTGATACAAAATTCCTCTCTCAATTCATTATTATTTATTCCTTATTCTGTCACATTTTCATCTGTCAAACAGCCCAACTTCTACACCAACAAACAAGAGTCAACGTGTCGCATCGCATTTCTCTCACACGCACACACAGTCACAGATCATCGAAAAGAAGTTTCTGATGCTTGCAACTTAAACACAATTGCGGCTATCAAAATAATCACAAAATAAACTTCTCCATTCTCAATTTTTTTTTCGCACCAGTCATCAGCCATCAAGCTGAACAAAAAAAGTGAGAGCGGAGCGAAATTGGACGAGGAAAAAAAAAGATTTTCAATTTAAAGGAAGAAAAAAAAATTTTGTTATTTTTTTTTTCGGTGTTTAAAATAAATTCGAAAGTGATTTAAAGTAGCCGATTTGGATAAGGAACGATGGTAGGTTGGGCTGGGCATGGAAATTTGCCATAAGTTGAGCATTAAATTGACGCATTTTTGAAAAAAATACACAAATTTTTTTCCATTTGACTCTCAAAGATGCGGCAATTCTTCTTTTTATTTCCAACCTCGGGTCGCCTCAAAACTTGTGTGTACATTTTTTTTCGGCGCCATTTTTGCTCGAATCGAAGAAAAATAATCAAAAATAATTTTATATATTTTTTTTTCGGAAAATTTGCAGTCGACTGAAAAGGAACCAATGCCGCAGGAAAGTAAGGAAGATGAGATAGTGAAGGAATCAAATGGTGAGAAAAATGGCGACATTAAGGAAGATGTTAAAGATGCTGAAACGAGTGGTGCCGCACAGAAGCTTAGTCTTGGTGAAATTGCTGCCGTTGATGGCGAGATTGCTAAGGCAAAAATTGAACAGCTACAATTGCTTCATAATGTAAACACTTTTTGTGATTAAAAATATTTGTGAATTTAACGAGTTGAATTGGTTTGAAATGGAAAAAAATATTTTTTTAAAAAAATTTCCGTTAAAAAAAGTGGTTAAGAAATATTTTTATTTAAATGTTCTCGAAGTTTATTGAATTATTAGATGAAAAGTGAAATTCCAATTTTTTAAAAAAATTGTGAAAAATTTAACGGACATTTTGAATTTAAAGAGTTCAAAAAAATTAAAGTTAAATGTTGAATTTCCGTTAAAATTTGAATTTTAAAAATCCGTTAAAATTTGAATTTTTAAAAATCCGTTAAAATTTGAATTTTTAAAAATCCGTTAAAGTTTGAATTTTAAAAATCCGTTAAAATTTAAATTTTAGAAATCCGTTAAACATTGAATTTTAAAAATCCGTTAAAGTTTGAATTTTAAAAATCCGTTAAAATTTGAATTTTAAAAATCCGTTAAAGTTTGAATTTTGAAAATCCTTTAAAATTTGAATTTTAAAAATCCGTTAAAATTTGAATTTTAAAAATCCGTTAAAATTAAACCGTTAAAATTCGAAAGACCACTCCAAACCAACAAATTCCTCGTTCTCGACCATCAATCAAAATTCACAATTCCAATAATGACAAAAAAATCATTTTTATTTCAATTTTCGTAGGTAATCTATGGTAAAAATGGTAGTGGACCGCAAATAAAACGAAACATTCGAAAATTTGCCGGTTTCGAAGATGACGAACGTCAAACGAAACTCGACATGCTGCTAACATATGAATTACCTCAATTACAACAAACTGCCACCATTCTCGATCTTAAAGACATTAAATCTGATGATACAAAAGAAAATTTTGCTAAGGCAATCGTCGATTTTCTAATTTTACCAACAGGCAAAACAATTGCTGAAACAGAACCGGCAGAACCTGAGGAAGAAGATGGCGAGGAAGTAGATGAAAAGGATGCAGAAGGTGGTGAAGAAGAGGAAGAGGAAGAGCCAGAAGAAGAGGAAGAGGAAGTTAAGCCTAAAGGATCACCGAGAAAGCGTGGTGGTCAGCAGTCATCAGCTGGACGTCCGAAGAGAGCAACTGCTACTAGAGTTTGGACTAAGGGTGAGGACTAGGAGGGTTCTAGTTGATATTTCCAGGGTTTCGGGATCAAAGATTCTATATTGTCAGGGTATAAAGACCCAAATCTCAATTCTAACCTCAAAGTTCCAAAATGTCAGGGATTAGAACCAAAAATTTCAAAATTGTCAGGGTTTAAATCCCAAAATCTCAATTCTAACCTCAAAGTTCCAAAATGTCAGGGATTAGAACCAAAAGTTCAAAAATGTCAGGGTTTTGATCTCAAAATCTCAATTCTAACCTCAAAGTTCCAAAATGTCAGGGATTAGAACCAAAAGTTCCAAAATTGTCAGGGTTTAAAGCCCAAAATCTCTTTTCCAACCTCAAAGTTCCAAAATGTCAGGGATTAGAACCAAAAGTTCCAAAATTGTCAGGGTTTAGATCCCAAAATCTCAATTCTAACCTCAAAGTTCCAAAATGTCAGGGATTAGAATCAAAAGTTCCAAAATTGTCAGGGTTTAGATTCCAAAATCTCAATTCTAACCTCAAAGTTCCAAAATGTCATGGATTGGAACCAAAAGTTCCAAAATTGTCAGGGTTTAGATCCCAAAATCTCAATTCTAACCTCAAAGTTCCAAAATGTCATGGATTGGAACCAAAAGTTCCAAAATTGTCAGGGTTTAGATCCTAAAATCTCAAGTCTAACCTCAAAATTCAAAAATGTCAGGGTTTTAAGCTAAATCAGATAACCTAATACATTCAGATTCAGATTTCACATTTTATTGTAATTCCAACAATTAAATCTGACCGAAGAGCATTTAAATCCAACAATTTCACAATCACAATTACTAATTCTCGGCACCTCATATACGTTAGCAAGTAATCTGATATTTCAAAACAAATCTGAAACCGCTGTGATAATGAAAGCCATTGCATAATATAAACAAAAAAAAACCGTTTAACGAACAAAAACAAAAGAATGGAAATAAAATGCTCAGATAACAAAATAATGACACTGATAACAGGTCATATCGGGTCTAATTTAGGGCTATTTGTAACTTTGTATTGATTTTAAAATTTAAAACAATAATAATTTTTATAATTTTAGATTATGGCAGCAGTGAGGAAGAAGAGGAAGTCGTTGAGGTTCGTAAAGGTCGCAAGAAGCGTAATGAATCAGACAGTGGATCAGATGTAAGTTTAAATGTTCAAATTTTGCGAAAAACGCGCTCAAAACTTCCATTCTGTAATAAACGCGCTCAATTTTTGCCAACTTGCTCAAACGCGCTTAATTATTGCTAAATCAAGCATATTGCGTTTAATTTGCCAATGAGCTAAATCGCGTTAACATGTCCAACTCTTATAAAACGCGCTAATTTTTTCATCCCTCGACATATGTTCTTACTCTCAACTTAACTAATCCTCGGTCAAAGTCATCTAACCTAACTGTACTCCCTCAATTTCAGTACAATCCAAGCGGTGGCAGTGACTCCGAGAAGAATCGTCGCAAAACATCACGAGCTGTAGCACCAAAAAGAAAGTCAAATCGTGGTGCCGGACGTCCAAAGCGTCGTAATTCAGACAGCGATGAGGAATCAGAAGAAGAATCTGAAGATTTTAGCGAGGAGGAAGTCGTGCCGAAGAAGAAGAAGAAGCCAGCACCACGTGCAGCTCAACGACGTGGTGCAAAACGCGGCAGAAAACGCAAGCAAGAAACAGAAAGTGAGGACGAAGAGTCAGAAGAAGAGGAAGAGGAAGAAGTAGATGATAGTGACGACAGTGAGGTAGGTCATGGAAATGTTTGATTTTTGATTTGTTTGTTGTGTTGTGTTAGAGGTTTGGATGAGTGGATAAATGGAGGCATTTGTTTAGATTAAGGACTGTCTTTATCATCTAATACTACAAAATACCCTCGAATATCCCTTAATATCCTTAAATATCCCTTAATGTCTTCATATAATCCTTAATGTCCTCAAATATCACTTCATGACCTTCAATATCCCTCAATTTCTCACAATGTCTACAAATGTCCCTGAATATCCCTTTAATATCCCTCAATATCCTCAAATATCCCTTTAAAATATCCCCAAAAAATAAATTGTAATTCTTAACATTCCTCATTCTAGAAACAGAAAAAATCACGCAAACCCGCTTCAAAAGCAACACCGCAAAAGAACTCAAAAGGTCGACCAAAACGAGCAGCTCCACCAGTTTCAAAAAAGAAGAAAAAGGACGAAAGTGAAGACGAAGAAGATGACGTAGCCGAGTCAGAAGAAGATGACGAGCCCCTCAAGAAGCCTCCAAAGAAGACCAAAGAGGCGGCTTCAAGCGATGGTGTAAAGGCTCCAACCGACGATGACATTAAGACCTTGCTTAAAGACATTCTTGCTGATGCAAATCTGGAGGAAATTACGATGAAAACAGTCTGTAAGAAGGTTTATGCACATTATCCCAATCATGATTTATCGTCACGAAAGGATTTCATTAAGCAGACAGTCAAATCGGTAAGTAGATTAGGGTGGGAGGAGGTTTGGAGAGGTTAAGGGGTTTGTAGCTATTGTTACCATTGGTTTTCTAGCCTGTCTTACCTTAGATAACTGATCACTCTACACTCTTTTAGGGTAGGTTTGGTTTATCCAAGGTAAGAGAAGGTAAAAGATCAACAAAATCCTTAGAAATTAGCCTGGTCTAAACCGAACCATTCATATTTTCTGTGGTTGGGACTAAGAAATTAAGATTTAAAGGTTCTTACCTTTAATTTGAAGACTACTAAGCTATAAATCCTAAAATCTCAGTTCTGACCTCAAAATTGAAGCTCTCAATCCCAAAATCTCAGTTCTAACCTCAAAATTGAAGCTCTTAATCCCAAAATCTCAGTTCTAACCTCAAAATTGAAGCTCTACATCCTAAAAACTCAGTTCTAACCTCAAAATTGAAGCTCTTAATCCTAAAATCTCAGTTCTAACCTCAAAAATGAAGCTCTTACTTCTCAAATCTCAGTTCTAACCTCAAAATTAAAGCTCTAAATGCTAAAATCTTAGTTCTAACCTCAAAATTGAAGCTCTAAATCTTAAAATCTCAGTTCTAACCTCAAAATTCTAATTAATTCTCTCTTATTTCAGCTGATCGCAGCATAATATAGCCGCCACACGGTGCAGCAACAAGTATAATGTGTCAGAAAGAGTCGATAAAAAAAAATTATTTTTCTTCTATGTGTTTTCATCATCAACATTAAAACTTTTTTTTCTGTTTATCTTTCACGAAAATAATACTGGAAAAAATCAATCCACATCAACACAAAATAGACAAGAATGAAAAATGGAAAATAAAAAAAATCTTTTTTTAATTGAGGAAAATTCGCAGTGAATTTTCAAAAGTAATTGAATAAGTAATTAATAATTATGATGGATGGATTAGAGTTTTTAAGGGAATTAAGAAAGAATTGGGTGGAAAATTTGTGGGATTTGGTATTTTTTTGAAAGTATTTTGATGATTTTTTGGGGGTCCATGGTTTTATTTTTGGGAGTCTGTGGTTTGAAAAATTGTGACTTTGATGAAAATTTATGTTTTTTTTAACACAAACCCCAATCAAGTGCCATTGGATTCCTAGAAACCTCCTAAATACCACAAATAAAAAACTAAATCCCTTCAATAAAAATAATTAATGTCTGAATTGAAATAAAAAAAATTTTTACTTTTCATTACCAAGCGTTCATTTAATATTAAAACAACAGAAAAAGAAAATAAAGAATTATATATGCATTAAAAATACAAAACAAAAACAATAGCAATTTATTAGTTCATATATGTTAAGTGAGGATTCAGATGAGGACAAAATTCTATATTAAGTGGAATGATATATGAATAAATAAATAAGAACAAAAATTATTAAATAAATCATTTTTTATTTTTTAAAAATATTTGGAATTAATAATTTGATAGATTTCAACTTTACACAAAGCAAGGTTGTAGCTTGAGAAGGGTCACATGAGGTTTTGGTTCCTTTTATCACTTGGTTGGTCTGACTTAACCTAAATGGCTTTCTGGCTGCAAATCTTTAGTAAAGTTAAAACAGATCATCGCCTTAAAATTAGGCAACAAATTAAATTTGAAGTTTTTACAAAATTTATTTTTATATTTTTTTAAATTGTCAAAAAAATTATTTTTTATTAAAATAAATTTTATTATTTTTTTAAACATTTTTAAAAAGTTTTTTCAAGTTTGTTTTTTTTGTAGGTTAAAACAAAAATTTCTTTTTATTTTTTTACGGTTTTTATTTAAATTTTTTCTTTTTCTTTTACAAATTTGGTTCAATTTGGAAATTTTTGGTTCAATTTGGAAAATTTTGGTTCAATTTGGAAAATTTTGGTTCAATTTGGAAAATTTTGGTTCAATTTTTCTATTTTCAAACGTAATTTAAAATTTTATTTTTTGATTTAAAAAAATTTATTTCAAAGTTTTTTATTTTTTTTTTGTTTAATTTTTTAAAGATTTATTTTTTTTTTATTTTTTTATTTCAAAAACACAAAACTTTTGACCATGCCAGCAAATCAATAATTTGCATCAAAAATGTCTCAAAATTTAGCAAATTTAAATTGCATTAAGTTTAATTTTTCACTCAATCAACAGCAAAAAACATTTTTTTGAAATAATAATTTCCACTTTGCCTGGCAAAAGTGATGAACAAAAAAAAATAATTTAATAAATTTAAAAAAACAAAGTTTAGCAAATAAATGTAAAAATTAATAAATATAAATTAAAAAAATCAAATTTACTACAAAGTGAGAGTTCGGTTGCTTGGGATGACTTTAGGGTTACTTTTTTACATGCTCGGTCCTTAGTTTATATGTCATCGCTTGAGTATAACTTGGGTTAGTTCCTCAATCCAAACCTTCAGCATAATCCATGCCTAAACCATTTTGTATCTAAAAAGTAGTTCAGTTGCCCTCTGGTAGCCCTAAATTAGTATATGAACGAGAACCTTAGTTGCCATTTAGCAATCCTAAGTCATACCAAGCACCAAACTCCCCTAAAAGATCACAAAAAATAAAAAAGGAAACAGAAAAAAATGAAGAAATTAAATTATAAAAAAACTTAATAAAAATTTTACTTTTAAACCAATTAATAAATGGAATGACACAAAAAGCGATGTGAAAATTGTGGAGTTTTTTTCAAATGAATGAAATGTAATAAATGGAAATAAAAAACAAAAAAAAAATTGAATTTCAAATTCTTGGTTAAAAGCTTTCGACAGCCACAAAGTCATTTAAGTTGCAGAGCATTAAGGAGCAACTTTATGTCACAACTTGAAGAGTCTGAAGTTCGAATCTCAAAAAAATGTTTATCTTATCAGCAAAAAATGAGGCTTTGAACTCCAGTTAACTTAAAAAGATGTGAAGAGTTCCAACTTCTGGTTAATTATTGCTGATCTAGGAAAACCTTGCAACCCAAAAAGCTAACCTCTATTAAATTTAATCCTAATTCCTAGGCTGAACCGCAATAATTTGCCTTGATTTCTTGGATTTTTTGAATAACTTCCTTACCCAACGTACACAATCCAGCATCTGATGTCCTCTAATATTCCTCAAGCAATCATGGTAGAATATTTCACAGAAAAACACCAAAACTGACACGCCATGCAAAATGATCAGCACCAAATAGACTTGATAGAGATCCTCATACCCCAAACTGTCCATAATTGACTCTTCAGTCACTGACTTCCTTGATCGATCCAATTCCCCAAAAACCTTCCACATGTGCGGCAATCCCGCTTGAAATGACAAGTCCATGTAGAACTGGAACCTTTCCAAATATGGATTGAAGTAACCAGCTTCAAGTCGCACAAAATCCCACAAAATGACTTCAGGCAGCATGTAAAAGTGGTCCGAAACTAGTCCATTTTTAAACTTTCGCTTTAAGTCAACATCAAGCACGTCACACATGCCAATCAGGACATGACGTTTTTGTTTGATTTCTGCATAAAATCTTGCAATAATCTGCAAATCCGTCATTTTAATCTTTGACTTTAGTGCCTCAAATCCATCGCTGTTATTTAACATGAATGTAAAGCCTTGATCAGTCACGATTTCATAGTCAGAAACCAGCAAGTCAGCGACTGATTCAAGTCGATTCTCATTAAATGGCTCAATCATGCAGGATGTGATTTCACTTTCGTAAGCATTGCCAATAACGAACATCAACCAGCATATTAGCTGCATCAGTGTCAACAGCATGAAGTGGTTGTATCTTGACAATGTGAAGCCCTGGCCGAAGAATAATTTGTAGATCTCAGCTAGAAGTAGCCAGTGTGAGTCAACAGCACCACGACCACGATAGAGCCACCAAACAATAAAGGAACCAGCTATTGAGACCACCAAGGGTGTCCATATGCGGTAGTCAAATGGCATGATGATGAGGAACCTGAATGTTGACACCTTTGGAGGTATTGGAACTAAAGCACAGAATCCAATTTTCTCATAATTTATTAATTTTGGTGAATTATTTTCAAATAGAAGTGCTGTGTTGATTATCAGCTGCATCTGATGGGCATGATGTATGGCACCAAAATATGCAACATCATCAAAAATTGTCAATCGTATTGTCATGTTCAATGCTTTGCTGATTATATCCACAAAATGAAGCATGGGTGACTTTACAATGCCATTTTTAACCTTTACTGACGGAGGTTGATTGACGACAGGAATCTTTAGTGGATATCCATGCATGTCCTTTATTTTGTCTGAGAATATTTCGGAACTGTCATTTGGATTTACAAGTTTAATCAATTGTCCTGTTGCCCTAGTTTTGACAAACTCATACCAAATGTAGGAGCTTGGGTTTTGATGAACGACTGTAATGTCATACATGCCAAAAAGGATGAAAGCTTTAAGGAATGAAATGCGTTGTTGCTGTGAGGCATAGCTTGGTACGATGCAGACAATTTTGGCCATATGATGCAGAACTGATGAGAAAAAGTTTCTTGCGATAAGATTTGTGACTAGTTCCTGCAAAATATAGTAAGCAACAATTATTAGACATTCTGTAAAGTTCGATCTGCTAAGATGACCAAATTGTAGCTCAATCCGAGATGATCAAGCTAGACCAGTGGTGGTCAACCTTTTATGTTCCACTGCAAACCTTGATTTGACGCGCTTTCCAAAACCACACATGGCATACGGTTCATGAGATTTAACAATCTAGTGTTCCGCGGCACATAGGTTGGCCATCACTGAACTAGTCTTAGATTCATACTTACACTGTCAGCTGTATGTGATATCAGGACAATAACTGATGCCTTCTTTAAATGAATGTCGACTAAAACATTAATGAAATCAGTAACGACGACTGCTTTGTCTTTATCAATGCACTGAATCGCATCATTTAAAGCTGAAGACCATCGATTATATCCAATATATCCAACTAAAATGTCCTGTATGTCATTATTTGTTCCCGTAGCGTCATTGACAATTTTGCACACAGATTTTGTCAGTTTGTCATCTTGACTTGACAATTCTTGCTGGCTAAGCGATGAGTTTAGAGATCGTAGAGCCATAAATATCAAAAATGGAACTGATCCCTTCATTTTTCAATAGTATACAGACTAAATTGCAAGTTTTCGTTAAAACTGAACTGAACAGAATGAAAATAAGCTACAAATCGATTATTCTTAATTGACTATAATTTCCATGCATTAATTGTATGCAGCTATCGATTATTTTGAGGTTATGTTACCGCTACCACAATTATTGACCCCTCACAACCCTCCAAACATCAAAAGCAACACGAATGACAAAGAAATAGAAAATTTCAACAATTGACAGCATTGAAATGCCAGCAAAAAGTCCCAAAAGTCCACCGACATACGAAACAACATCCGAGAATGTAAATTGCTGATATCGTCGGAATAAAATTGCATCTTCAGTGTTGACTCGAAGATTTATTGAAATCTCATCCGATTGAGTTGAAAATTTATGAAAATATTTGATGTGATACTTGACTGAGTCGCAGGTGGGCAGGCAGGAACAAGCAGCTGATGACGGAACATCTTTATCAATATATTCTTTAAAAGCTTCTAATGGACAGTAAAGGATATGTTTCTCATCTTCAAGAGGACAAAAGACAGGTTCTTTATATGGTTGATTAATGTCAGTGCAGTTGCATCTGCTTAGTGTAAAGTTTGCAAAGCATTCAGTCAGACAATTTTTGAGCGAATATTTTTTGAAAAATTTCAACTTTTTCTCGCTATCGAAATAACATTCTCGAGTTTTAGGGTCGACTGACTTCAGCTGATGGTCCGTTTTGATGATTTCTGGAGTGACTTCAATGTCCAATTCAATTCCATAAATTATAGGCAGAAAATGATCTCTGTCAAAGAATGTGGGCAGCTCATCAATGCTGTGAACTAGAATTGAGGGTGAGATACAGACAATGTCACTCGATGTGTGCTGATTCCTAAGGACAAGCTTTAGTTCTGCTCGATTTCTGTTGCTGACTTTGATATTTTCAAGATTTTCAATTGAATTTTTGTTTATTTTTTTATATCGAAAAATTGAGTCGAGACTGCCCAAAAAAGTGTACATTAAAGTTAATAATGCAAGGAACTTATTCATACCTTCCAAAATCAAGCAGTTCCTCAGCCTCCATCAGATTAAAACTGAATCCCATTCCACGTTCTGTCAGCACTTCTGCATAAGATACATTGGATTTTCCATTAAATGTAAAAATTTGATCCTTAAACCACTGAACTTCTGATGTTGCTTTCAACATGCCGGGAAAGAACGGCCTCAAATCGTAATCAATGCCTTCTACATGAACATCATATCGTGGGTCACAGAAGGCATCCATCGACTCATTTCTGCAAATTTGAAATTTATTAAATATATTTTTGCTGCATTTTCTGTTCTAATCCGACGGTTCTAGTCCGACAGCCTTAGTCCGACAGCCCTAGTCCGACAGCCCTAGTCCGACAGCCCTAGTCCGACAGCCCTAGTCCGACAGCCCTAGTCCGACAACCCTAGTCTGACAGCCCTAGTCTGACAGCCCTAGTCCGACAGCCCTAGTCCGACAGCCCTTGTCCGACAGCCCTTGTCCGACAGCCCTAGTCCGACAGCCCTAGTCCAACAGCCCTAGTCCGACAGCCCTAGTCTGACAGCCCTAGTCCGAAGCCCTAGTCCGACAGCCCTAGTCCGACAGCCCTAGTCCGACTGTCCTTAGATCTAACCAACCTGAAAAAGTCATCACTTGGAGTTTCTGGAGGTTTTTCTGTAGGTTCACCTATCATTATCGAAAATTTAAAATTGACTTCGGGTCCTTGTATGAATTCAGGAATGAATGTGAAAGCAGGAAAACTGATCTGGAAAGTTAGAAAGCTTAAACTCGAGTCTATTGGCTGATTTCAATTCACTTACATTATCAATAAACTTGAAATTATCATCAAACGCCACAACTCGACTGTCCGGAATTTTCTCCCTCGTCTCATAAATCAGAAATGTGCAGGCAGTCATTGAGATTGTAAGGAACAAAGTCCACAGAAATCTGTAATTTAAGTGTCAGCGCCTTAGCTGCATAATTTTGGATGTTAAGTACCTTTGATTAAAATTTGATCCAGCAATCAATTCAAGTCCGTGAATAGATGATTCCTGCATGTAGTTGACCACGTGCTTCTTAGTCCTGATTGATAAACTTACTTCTTGATTTAGTGGATACACCTTTGATGAGCTCCGATTGAATTTATCCAAAAATATTCTAATTGTGAACCAATAAACAAGTTCAATGAATGAAAGAACTGAAAATCCAGCAAAAAGTCCCAAAAGTCCACCAACATATGACAAAAAATCCAGTTCATTAAATTGCTGCTTTTGTATCAAATTGTTAAACTTATCGCCACTGAATGCAACTTTAAGGTCGAGTCTGAAGACATCGTTTGGTGCATAACTGGGCCCGTGACTGAAAATAAAGCATAAATCATGCAAAATTAGACCACATTAAGACTTTATATACATTTTACCTTTGTAAACTCTTTTCAAACTCATACTTGACATAATCGCATGGCTGCAGACATCCACAAGACTGCTGTTGAGCTTCAAAAGCATTTTTGGAATTTTCTATGCAATTTCTTTCATTTGCTGAACAAATTCGAGTTAATGAATTTCTGATCATGAAGAACTCGACGCAGCTGCATCGATTGATCATAAAATCAGTCAGACATTCTTGGATGCAGTTGGCTTTTGTGTATCGCTTAAAGAATTTCAGTGTCTTTTCAGTTTCTAGATAACAATTCCGACTTGATGTTGAGGAATAACAGAATTTATAAAGATAAGCTAGTATCGGGATACGTTTAGTTTTGAAGATAAGTTAAGTTTGAGGATAAGTTCAATATAACGATAAGGTCGGTTTTTTGAAATATTTTTAAGTTTTTTGGGAATAAGATCGGTTTTAGGATATATTGAGTTATAAGGTTTAAGTTTAGCGTCTGGGAATAAGCTTAGTTTCTCGGGACGAGTTTAGTTTCTCAGGACGAGTTTAGTTTCTCAGGACGAGTCTAGTTTCTCAGGACGAGTTTAGTTTCTCAGGACAGGTTTAGTTTCTAATGAAAGTTTTACTCTTGTGGATAAGTTCAGTTTTAAAGAAAAGTCCGATTTCGAAGGATAGGTTCAGTTTTTAAGGATAGATTCAGTCTTAAGGATAAGTTCAGTTATAGTTACATGTTTAATTTTTATGGTTTGTTCAGTTTAGAGGATAAACCCAGCTTTGGAGGATAGGTTCAGTTTCTAAGGTTAAATTCAGGTTTTGTGGATGAGCTTAGTTTCCAAAAATAAGTTTAGTTTCCAATAAAAAATTCAGTTTTTGAACCTTAGTTTAGTTTTGAGGATAAGTTTAGTTTGGAGATTTAGATTCAGTTTTTGACATCTGTTAAAGAATCAGTTGACTTACTTTTCAGGACTATAATTAACCAAAGAATCATCAATAGAATAAAGTTGCGGATGAACTTTGATTTCAGACAGCTGAAACGACTTAGCTATGATATTTAGTCCAGAACTAGTTGGAAGTTCAAAGGGATCATGAATGCTAACCAAGAGTCCATCAAAATTAGCTTCAACTGCTTCAAAATGTATATAAGTTAAGTGCATTTGCACATAAAGTCCAGCAATTGATGTTGAAATTCTCCTTGGTAAATATTGAGGTGGAACTGACTTGTACAATTCATATTGATAAAATAGTTGAAGATGAAAGTCATTAGAAGTTGAAGTAACATTTATGAAATCATTAACCATTGCCATATTGAATGTAAAGCATAGTCCATAAGGTGTTATAATTTCTGATAATAGCTGACTATCATCATTGACCCAAAAGAACCTAACATGTGATTCCGAATTGAATTCCTTCTGAAACTCATTCATTACGTCAATGATGTCATCGGATGGGATTGAAAAGTTACGTTTTTGAAAAATGTTCATATTTTTAATCAAGTCAACAACTTGAAGCCTCTTAAGCCTGAAAAATTGAAGGAAATAAAAATCATAACCTCAAATTTTTTAAAAAATTTCTCACATTCTCATCCCCAAAGTGCTGGGATCAATTTTTCCTATGCCAATTCTCTTCAAAATCTCAACATACGTCAAGTTCAGCCTTCGTTCGTCTATCGATTTTTCTAAATATTCTTCAGTTTCATAATAAGTTCTTGTGTTTGTATTTTTGTCATATCCATGATAATCGTATGGACGAAAACCTTTTCTTATAAACCTTGGGATGTACGGCAAGAAATGAGGACAAACTGTCACAGCTGGAAAGTAAATCTGAAAACCAGAGTTGGGGATCAAGTGATCAAGTGGTCAAAGACAAGGTCTCAGATCAAAGACTAGGTCAAAGACTAGGTTAAAGACAAGGTCAAAGACAAGGTCAAAGACAAGGTCAAAGCCAATGTCAAAGACAAAGTCAATGACAAGGTCAAAGCCAAGGTCAATGACAAGGTCAAAGCCAAGGTCAAAGACAAGGTCAAAGACAATGTCAAAGACAAGGTCAAAGCCAATGTCAAAGACTGGGTCAAAGACAGGGTCAAAGCCAAGGTCAAAGACAAGGTCAAAGACAATGTCAAAGACAAGGTCAAAGCCAATGTCAAAGACAAAGTCAATGACAAGGTCTAAGCCAATGTCAAAGACAAGGTCAAAGACAAGGTCAAAGCCAATGTCAAAGACAAGGTCAAAGACAATGTCAAAGACAAGGTCAAAGACAAGGTCAAAGACAAGGTCAAAGACAACGTCAAAAACAAGGTCAAAGACAACGTCAAACCTAACCTCAGATACAGGAACTGCCTTATCCGACAAATACACGACAATTGGAAAGTTTTTCATCTTCACTGCAAGATCGTAGAAAAGTTTGAAAGTGTAAAGAACTGACGACGTCAAAACTATTGTCCAAAAGATTCTGAAAGGAACAATTTTGAATTATTTTTGAACTTTAGAACAATTTGACTTACTTTTCCACAATATGAGAACGGCTGGAAATGTACCGAACTCCATGAATTGTTGAGATTTTTAAATAATTTTTCACATCAAGCTTCATTTTATTGAACTTTTGTTGCAAATGAACAATTTTTGATATTTCAAAAAAATGTAAATTTTTGTTTCGTGATTGAATTTTTTGATAACTTGCATGCAAAGTTTACATTAAAAAGCAATTAAATTATCAAAGATTAAAACATTTCGAAAAGTTTTTATGGACACTAACCTAGTCTAGTTCTAGATTCATACTTATTTTGAGGTTATGTCACTTCCCAACCTCATCGCTGACCCCTTACAGCCCTCCAAACATCAACAGCAACACGAATGACAAAGAAATAGAAAATTTCAACAATCGACAGCATTGAAATGCCAGCAAAAAGTCCCAAAAGTCCACCGACATACGAAACAACATCCGAGAATGTAAATTGCTGATATCGTCGGAATAAAATTGCATCTTCAGTGTTGACTCGAAGATTTATTGAAATCTCATCCGATTGAGTTGAAAATTTATGAAAATATTTGATGTGATACTTGACTGAGTCACAGGTAGGCAGGCATGAACAAGCAGGAGATGATGGGATGTCCAGTGCATTAAATCTAACTCTATATTTAATATTGCACGGAACGTAAGTTTCATTTTTAGGTAAAGATGAGCAATATCCGTTAGCAGATGCTGGTTCCTCTAAAGTTACAATGCAGCCACATTTCCTTATTAAATAGGTTGAAAGGCATTCAGAGACACAGTTTAACATTGAATATTTTTTATAATATTTCAGCTTCTTTTCCCCACCAAAATAGCATTCGCGTGCAGCTGGTGCCAATGGTTTTAAATTTCTGTCTGTTCGAATAATTTCAGGCACAAGTTCAATGTCCACATCAACTCCATATTCGACTCTTACCAATTCTAAGAATTCAGTCAGTCGAGGAGTCTGATCGTTAGGATGAATCCAGAATAAATTGGCATCACATTCACGAGGGCTTTCAGCTTGCTTTTTCACCTTCATACCAAAAGTTGCATGACTTCCTTTTTTAATTTTCAGATTTTTAATAAAGTTTGTTGTATTTCCGTTGTAAGTTGTTACGTTTTTGACAAATTGAGATTCTGGAATGTTCCTGGCATATTGTTTTCATTAAAGATTGATTACATTAGGTATAGGTTAGGTATAGGTTAGGTATAGGTTAGGTATAGGTTAGGTATAGGTTAGGTATAGGTTAGGTATAGGTTAGGTATAGGTTAGGTATAGGTTAGGTATAGGTTAGGTATAGGTTAGGTATAGGTTAGGTATAGGTTAGGTATAGGTTAGGTATAGGTTAGGTATAGGTTAGGTATAGGTTAGGTATAGGTTAGGTATAGGTTAGGTATAGGTTAGGTATAGGTTAGGTATAGGTTAGGTATAGGTTAGGTATAGGTTAGGTATAGGTTAGGTATAGGTTAGGTATAGGTTAGGTATAGGTTAGGTATAGGTTAGGTATAGGTTAGGTATAGGTTAGGTATAGGTTAGGTATAGGTTAGGTATAGGTTAGGTATAGGTTAGGTATAGGTTAGGTATAGGTTAGGTATAGGTTAGGTATAGGTTAGGTATAGGTTAGGTATAGGTTAGGTATAGGTTAGGTATAGGTTAGGTATAGGTTAGGTATAGGTTAGGTATAGGTTAGGTATAGGTTAGGTATAGGTTAGGTATAGGTTAGGTATAGGTTAGGTATAGGTTAGGTATAGGTTAGGTATAGGTTAGGTATAGGTTAGGTATAGGTTAGGTATAGGTTAGGTATAGGTTAGGTATAGGTTAGGTATAGGTTAGGTATAGGTTAGGTATAGGTTAGGTATAGGTTAGGTATAGGTTAGGTATAGGTTAGGTATAGGTTAGGTATAGGTTAGGTATAGGTTAGGTATAGGTTAGGTATAGGTTAGGTATAGGTTAGGTATAGGTTAGGTATAGGTTAGGTATAGGTTAGGTATAGGTTAGGTATAGGTTAGGTATAGGTTAGGTATAGGTTAGGTATAGGTTAGGTATAGGTTAGGTATAGGTTAGGTATAGGTTAGGTATAGGTTAGGTATAGGTTAGGTATAGGTTAGGTATAGGTTAGGTATAGGTTAGGTATAGGTTAGGTATAGGTTAGGTATAGGTTAGGTATAGGTTAGGTATAGGTTAGGTATAGGTTAGGTATAGGTTAGGTATAGGTTAGGTATAGGTTAGGTATAGGTTAGGTATAGGTTAGGTATAGGTTAGGTATAGGTTAGGTATAGGTTAGGTATAGGTTAGGTATAGGTTAGGTATAGGTTAGGTATAGGTTAGGTATAGGTTAGGTATAGGTTAGGTATAGGTTAGGTATAGGTTAGGTATAGGTTAGGTATAGGTTAGGTATAGGTTAGGTATAGGTTAGGTATAGGTTAGGTATAGGTTAGGTATAGGTTAGGTATAGGTTAGGTATAGGTTAGGTATAGGTTAGGTATAGGTTAGGTATAGGTTAGGTATAGGTTAGGTATAGGTTAGGTATAGGTTAGGTATAGGTTAGGTATAGGTTAGGTATAGGTTAGGTATAGGTTAGGTATAGGTTAGGTATAGGTTAGGTATAGGTTAGGTATAGGTTAGGTATAGGTTAGGTATAGGTTAGGTATAGGTTAGGTATAGGTTAGGTATAGGTTAGGTATAGGTTAGGTATAGGTTAGGTATAGGTTAGGTATAGGTTAGGTATAGGTTAGGTATAGGTTAGGTATAGGTTAGGTATAGGTTAGGTATAGGTTAGGTATAGGTTAGGTATAGGTTAGGTATAGGTTAGGTATAGGTTAGGTATAGGTTAGGTATAGGTTAGGTATAGGTTAGGTATAGGTTAGGTATAGGTTAGGTATAGGTTAGGTATAGGTTAGGTATAGGTTAGGTATAGGTTAGGTATAGGTTAGGTATAGGTTAGGTATAGGTGAGGTAAAGGCCAGGTCAAGACCAGGTCAAGGTCAAAATAAAAATCTTACGAGTTTAAATTAAACAGCTGATCGAAATCCAATAGATTAAAGCTGTATGACATTTGTGTATAAGTTGGAACTTCCGCAAAAACAGGCTGGAATTTGTCATTTATCAAAATTGTTTGCTGTCGGAACCAATCGAGACGAGATGATTCTTGAAGGGCATCCAAATTGAACTGAGCTAAGTTGTATGAAATATTACCCAAAAGGATTGATGATTCATCTGCACATGTTTGTCTCACTGTAAGTAGTTAAACATAAGGAGGAGGCTGATGTAAAGGATCAAATTAATACTCACATGCTACTGTATAGCTTCTGTAATTGTAAAAAATATTAGGAAAAAAAACATGTAATAATTCAAATTAAGTCTGAATTTACCTTAACATATCATCTGGAACAACTAATCCTTTATTATGAATCTCGTACATTCGACTGAATATATTTTGTTTATCATAGTAAGCACTGATGTTATAAAATGTTGCAGGAAGGAATGAAATGCTCGGGAAATCAATCTAAAATGATATAATCATGAAAATTGTGCACAAAAAGTTAAAAAGCATGTCTACATATCCAAAATCTTTCAAATTGTCATCAAAAGCAACTATTCTACTGTCTGGAACTCTATTTCTGGTTTCTAAGATCATAAAGAAGCATCCAATTCCAGAGATTGTGATTATTAGGGTCCATAATAATCTAAAATGGAATTAACAATGTTGAGAGTCGCCTTCACATTAAAGAAATTATTTTACAAACCTTTGCATGATTTTACTATCTAAAAGGTATCGTAAACCATGAATTGATGACTCTTCAAGGTACTTCAAAACATACGCACCAACTTTTACAATCACAACATTACTTTTATCATTCAAAGTTTCATCTAAAGGCGTTACTAATGTTGATGATAAACTTGTTCTGCATATAAACAATCGAGTTGTGATCCAATAAATTCCCTCACCAATTGACAGCACAGAAATGCCAGCCAGAAGACCTAAAAGTCCACCAAAGTATGAAAAGAAATCTAAAATATCGAACTGTTCCTTCCAAATGATTGGATTGTACCGAAATTGATCAAATTTTATTTCAAAAATTATGAAAGTGAATGCATTTTCACGTCTGAAAAACAATTTTTTAAACTTATGAGCTTATAAAAGTATGAATATTTAAATCTCTTACTTTTTAACACCTTTCTCTACCAGCTCAAAGCCATATTTGACATAATTGCATGGCTGTAGACATCCACAGGACTGCTGTTGAGCATCAAAATCATCTTTGGCAATTTCTGTACATTTTTTCTCATTTGCTGAACAAACTCGAGTTGTTGAGTTTCTGATCATGAAGAACTCGACGCAGCTGCATCGATTGATCATAAAATCAGTCAGACATTCCTGGATGCAGTTGGCTTTTGTGTATTTTTTGAAGAATTTCAGTGTCTTTTCGGTTTCTAAGTAGCAATTTCGACTAGATGTTGAGAAATAAAAGAATTTTTGGGGATACGTTTAGTTTTGGGATAAGTTTCTAGAAAAGGATAATTTCGAGTATAAGTTCAGTATAATGACAAGGCCGGTTTTTAGAATAAGATCAAGTTTTTGTGGGAATAAAATCGGTTTTGGGATTTATCGGGTTCTCAGGTTAAGGCTAAGTTTCTGAGGATAAGCTCAGATTTTCAGGACGAGTTAAGTTTTTCAGGACGAGTTTAGTTTCTCAGGACGAGACTAGTTTCTAATGATAGATTTTTAATCCTGTGGATAAATTCAGCTTTGAAGATAATCTCGATTTCGGAATACAGATTCAGTTTTTAAGGATAAAATCAGAATTAAGGATATGTTCAGTTATAGAAACATTTCGTTTTTTATGATTTGTTCAGTTTTGAGAATAAACCTAGCTTTAGAGGACAGGTTCAGTTACTAAGGATGAATTCAGACTTAAGGATAAGTTCAGTTATATTTACATGTTCAATTTTTATGATTTGTTTAGTTTAGAGGATAAACCTAGCTTTAGAGGATAGGTTCAGTTTCAAATGATAAATTCAGACGTGAGGATACGTTCAGTTATAGGGACCTTTTCTGTTTTTTATGATTTGTACAGTTTCGAGGATAAACCTAGCTATGGAGGATTGGTTCAGTTACTAAGGATGAATACAGACTTAAGGATAAGTTCAGTTATAGTTACATGTTCAATTTTATGATTTGTTCAATTAAAATAAACCTAGCTTTAGAGGATAGGTTCAGTTTCAACGGATTAATTGAGACTTAAGGATGCGTTCAGTTATAGGGACATGTTCGTTTTTATGATTTATTCAGTTTAGAGAATAAACCTAGCTATGGAGGATTGGTTCAGTTTCTAAGGATAAATTCAGTTTCTGCAAATAACTTCTGTTTCTGAAGATAAGTAACGTTTCTGAGGATAAGTTTTAAATTGTAGATATGTTTAGTTTTAGGATCAGTCTAGTTTCTGAGGATAGGTTTAGTTTGTAGGAAAAAGTTCAGGCTTGATGATGAGTTAGTAGTTGAAACTTCCAATTTTGGGATGAATTTGATTTTAGGGATGAGTTTAATTTTAGGGATGAGTTTAGTTTGTAAGGATAAGTTCAGCTGTTCAGTAGACTTACTCGACAGGATCATAGCCAGCAATTGAGTCATCAATCCGGTTTATTTGAGGAATAATTTGAATTAAAACATCGTAATTAGCATTAATCATGATTTTTTTCGAGCTAGTTGAGGGCAGCTCATATGGATCATGTAAAAACATATAACGACCAGCCAATTTTCTATTAAATGTAAATTCGCTATGACCTTCGAACCATTCTATATGTAATCCAGTTGGAAAAGGTGTGTCATTTCTTGGAAATTCTGGCATATCATAAAAATTGAAGGCTAATGCAAAACATGTTGAAAATAGCTCATAATGAAAGTCATCTGATGTTGTATTAAGGTTCAATAAATCATGTGCTAATGCAATATTAAATGAACGACAAAGTCCAAGAGGTGTTAACACTTCCGATATATAATTGTTGCATCGACGATGAAGTTCGAAACAGATGTCAGGACAACCCCTGATTTCTTTATCAAATTCATTTAAGACATCCAAAAAGTCAAATTTTGGTAAAGTTCGATTGAGTTTGTCTAGAACTCCTAGATTCATCATTGTATCGACAACCTGAAGTCGGTTAAGGCTAAGAAAATTGTGGTTAATCTTAATGTTGGCTACAGATTTGTGCTGTTCTTCAAAAAACTTACATTTTGGTTCCCAAATCATCAACTTGAATTTCACCAGTGTCAAGTTTTGTCAAAATCTGTTCATAAGTTAACTTTAACTTAATCTCATCGGCTCTTTCTTCCATGAACTCTTCATCCTCATAATAATATATTTCATAAGTATGCTTCTCATAACGATTGTGCTTCTGTAATGTTGTGTAAGTAGTTGTTGGTAGATAAGGTATAAAGTCAGGACATAAAGTAACTGCTGGGAAGTTTATCTGGAATTGCATTTTAAGAGTTTTAAACTGTTTTCTTAAAAGAGCTTTAATTCTACCTCAGAAACAGGCACTGACGTGTCCGACAAGTAAGCAACAATTGGAAAATTTATAATTTTAAGTCCAAGCTGAATTACAAGGACTAAAGTGCAGATTATTGAGGATGTCAAAGCTAATAACCAGAAAATTCTAGAAAAAAATTGTCATTTTGAGGTTATGTCGACTATTTTGGACTAAATCTTACCTTTCAACAATGTGAAATCTTTTGGTTGTGTAAGCAAGTCCGTGAATTGAAGAACTTTCCAAATATTTCTGGATTTCTAGCTTCATCTTTGAGGATCTGATGACAATAAAAGCTGAATTGCTCAATAAAAATTAAAAACTTCATTCTTTATTACTTAAACACGTCAAATCTTGATTAAATTAAAAATGCAAACACATGTGAATAGCGTGTTGAGTGTAAAGGTTCAATTTTCAAGGTTATGTCACTTCCACACATCACTAATGACCTCTCACAGCCCTCCAAGCATCAACAGCAACACGAATGACAAAGAAATAGAAAATTTCAACAATCGACAGCATTGAAATGCCAGCAAAAAGTCCCAAAAGTCCACCGACATACGAAACAACATCCGAGAATGTAAATTGCTGATATCGTCGGAATAAAATTGCATCTTCAGTGTTGACTCGAAGATTTATTGAAATCTCATCCGATTGAGTTGAAAATTTATGAAAATATTTGATGTGATACTTGACTGAGTCACAGGTAGGCAGGCAGGAACAGTTTGGTGATGACATTATGTCATTGAGATAAAAATATTGCTGAATTTCATAATTGCAATTTTTTAAGCCTTCTTCCCAACAGTATTCTTTGGGTGATGCAAGATCAAAGTTATGATAAACACATCCGCAATGCTGAATTGAGTAATTTGAGTAACATTCAGCCACGCATTTATCCATTGAATATGTTTTGAAAAATTTCAGTTTTTTCTCGCCTTCAAAATAACATTCGCGGACTTGTGGAGTCAATTTCCTTAAATATTCATCCGTTTGTATTATTTCTGGAATAACTTCGATGTCAACAGTCAATCCGTAGTTCATAAGTCGTAATTTACCATAATCCATTAATCTTGGCGTTTCGTCAGATTTGTGAACCAAAATTCTGTTCAATCCACATTCTTTAATATTTTCTTGCCTTTTTAGTCGCATGTTAAGAACTGCATTGCTACCTTTGCCAACTTTCATGTTTTTAACTAGTTTTGTGCTATTTCTGGCATCCTTGAAGGTCACATTTTTGACATATTGTGCTTCTGGAATGTTTCTGTAAAAAAAAAACAAGAATTAAGAGGCAAGAACCAAGGACCAAGAACCAAGGACCAAGAACCAAGAACCAAGAACCAAGAACCAAGAACCAAGAACCAAGAACAAAGAAACAAGAACCATGAACCAAGAACCAAAAACCATGAAGCAAGAACCAAAAACCATGAACCAAGGACCAAGAACCAAGAACTAAGAACCAAAAACCAAAAACCATGAAGCAAGAACCAAAAACCATGAACCAAGGACCAAGAACCAAGAACCAAGAACCAAGAACCAAGAACCAAGAACCAAGAACCAAGAACCAAGAACCAAAAACCAAGAACCAAGAATCAAAAATCAAGAACTAAGAACCAAGAACCAAGAACCAAGAACCAAAAACCAAGAACCAAGAACCAAGAACCAAGAACCAAGAACCAAGAACCAAGAACCATGAACCAAGAACCATGAACCAAGACCCAAGAACCATGAACCAAGAGCTAAGAACCAAGAACCAAGAACCAAGAACCAAGAACAAGGAACCAAGAACCAAGAACCAAGAACCAAGAACCAAGAGAACCAAGAAACAAGAAACAAAAACCAAGAACCAAGAACCAAGAACCCTAGCAAACCAAACAAAATTAAAACTTACGTCTCGAGATTCAGCAAGTCATCAACATCCATCAAATTAAAAGAGTAAGCCATGCCACTATAAGTTGGAACTTCTGCAAAAACTGGTTGATATTTGCCATTTATAGAAAAACTTTGCTGCCGAAACCAATCAAGTCTTGACAATTTCTTAAGGATGAGTGAGTTGTACTGAGCTATGCCATATTTTGTTTTACTTTTCTGGAATGTCAGTGGTCCTAAGAATGAATGACAGTCAAGTTCTCCTAACATGGAAAGAAATAAAATTGATCAGAAACTTAATGATTGAAGCACGAGTTTGTTAGAAGTTGAGGATATCCTACAAGTCATTGAATAATTCAGATGTCGTACCTTTTAATGCATAGTTCCTGATTTGAGCATGTTTATAAAATAAAAATTCATCAGTTCTCTCAACAAAGCTATCATCTTTACCTGATCACATCCTCTGTAAAGTTTACGCCTTCTTTGTCCAGCTCGTACAGTTCTCGGAGAAGTCGAAATCCCTCCTTTGATACATTTTTGTTTTCAATTTTAGGTGGAATTATTGAAAATGCAGGAAAGTCAATCTAAAATTTAAAACTTAGTCAGGAGTGCTCAAACTTTGTTTCACGACACAGGACAGAACCTTCAAATGATTTCAGAAATATCAAAAATTTATAAAATTAGAGTCGTGAACCAAAAAAAGTTTGAGAACCACTGTATAAGTTCCTAAAACCACTCAAAGCCTTAATTCAATGAAATAAAATAAAAAAATATTAACATGTCCAGAAAACTTTAGATGGTCATCAAGAACCACGACTCGATTGTTTGGAACTTTCTGTCCTGTTTCAGAGATCAACATGAAGCACAAGACTAGCACAATTGAAATTAGAACTGTCCAAAATGTCCTAAAATTTAAAAAAAGATAAGAAAAATATTGAAAGTTATGAAAAATAATTTGCAAACCTCTGAAAAGTGCTTCCGTTGGCTATAAATTGTAGACCATGAATTGAGGACTCGTTCATGTACTTTTCTATATATCTATGTAGCTTAACAGCCATGGTTCCTTCATATTCAAGTTCTCTGTTTAAAGGAACAACTCTTGATGATGACCGACTCAGTCTGGACTCAAATAATCGAAATGTAAGCCAATAAATTCCTTCATAAATTGACAAGAATGAAATGCCAGCAAAAAGTCCCAAAAGTCCACCAAAATACGAAAAAAAGTCAATGTTGTCGAATTGTTGCTTTCGAATCATTGGATTGTACCTTAAATTGTCATACTGAATCTCGACGTTGATCATTTTTGAGGTCGTGTTTCGACTTTAATTGAAAAGTATTAAATTATTAACATGTTGTCTTTAGATGATATATCTTACGGCATAATGCCTAACTCTGCCAACTCAAAATCGTATTTCACAAATTCACATGGCTCCAGACATCCACAAGACTGCTGTTGAGCTTCAAAAGCATTTTTGGAATTTTCTGTGCAATTTTTCACGTTTGCTGAACAAATTCGCGTTGATGAATTTCTGATCATGAAGAACTCGACGCAGCTGCATCGGTTGATCATAAAATCAGTCATGCATTCTTGGATGCAGTTTGCTTTTGTGTATCGCTTAAAGAATTTCAGTGTCTTTTCGATTTCCAGGTAGCAATTACGTCTTGATGTTGAAGAATAAGAGAATTTTAAGAGGATACGTTTAGATTGAGGATATGTTCAGTTTTAGGATACGATTGGATTTTTGTGATAATATTATTCGAGATTAGGATACGATTGGATTTAAGATTTGATCGGTTTTAGAATAAGATTAGTTTCAGGATAAGATCAGTTTCTAGAGATAAGCTCAGGTTTGAAGATATCTTCAGTGTCTAAGGATAAGTTAAGTTTTTGAAAATAAATTCAGTTTCTAAGTGAAGGTTTAGTGATGCTGATTAGTTTAGTTTTAGGATACGTCTAGTTTTAGAGAATAAGTTCAGTTTTTAAGAATAAATGGGCGCTTGAGGATGAGATCAGTTGTAAAGATACATTAAGTTTGTTGATAAGTTTAATTTTGGGACAGGTTCAGTTTTGAAGGAAAGATTAAGTTTTGAGGGCAAGTTCAGTTTTGAAGGAAAAATTCAGTTTTAAGGGCAAATTCAGTTTTGAGGGCAAGTTCAGTTTTGAAGGAAAAATTCAGTTTAAAGGCAAGTTCAGTTTTGAGGGCAAGTTCAGTTTTGAGGGCAAGTTCAGTTTTAAGGGCAAGTTTAGTTTTAAGGGCAAGTTCAGTTTTAAGGGCAATTTTAGTTTTGAGGGCAAATTCAGTTTTAAGGACAATTTTAGTTTTAAGGGCAAGTTTAGTTTTAAAGGCAAGTTCAGTTTTAAGGGCAATTTTAGTTTTGAGGACAAGTTCAGTTTTAAGGGCAAGTTCAGTTTTAAGGGCAAGTTCAGTTTTAAGGGCAAGTTCAGTTTTAAGGATATGTTTGATGCTAGGAACTTACTCAACCGGATTATAGTCATTGATAGAATCATCAATCTTAATAATTTGAGGCACAATCTTAATGAATGTTTCTCCATTGACATTAATCATGAATTGTTTTGAATTGCTCGTTGGTAGCTCGTATGAATCATGAAGGTACAGTTGATATCCAGTTGAATAACGTTTGATTGCTTCATTATGTAACAAAATGATGAAGCGTAATGTTAAGCCATTGGGATAAGATGTTTCATTTCTAGGAGAATCTCTAAATTCAGGAGTGGAGCTTGATATTCCATAAATATCATTTGAAAATATTTGAAAATGGAAATAATTGGAGGTTAAATTGACATTCATTAAATTTGACGGCTTCGCAATGTTGTATGAAAAGCACAATCCATTTGGTGTAATGATCTCAGAGACAAAATTGTTGTGATCTTGACCAAAATCGAAATAAACTTCTCCAAAATTGTTCAAAAATTCTTTGTCAAACTCATTAATGACGTCGAGAAAGTCATCGTTAAGGTATGACTTGTTTGTTCTTGAGAATACTCGAAGATTGAGCATTATGTCGATAACTTCTAGTCGTTTTAAGCTATTAATAAAATAATATCTATAAATTATGTTGAAAATTTAGATTCTAACCTCAAAAACCTTACATTTTCGATCCCAAATCCTTTGTGTCGATTTCACCAGCATCAATTTTAATCAGAATTTCCTCATAAGTCAAGTTGAGCTTCCTTTCATCAATCGTCTGCTCAAAAAATTCAGTATCTTCATAATAATGCTTCTTACCTGTGTGCTTTTGGTACCGAAAAAACTTTTTTGGATAATCACGAACATCATATCGTATCGGCAGGTGAGGAAGAAAGTCTGGGCAAACGGTGACTGCTGGAAAATGGATCTGGAATTGAATGTGGTAACTTTACGGATGGAAAACCTTAGCTAAATATAAAATTCACCTCAGAAACAGAAAATTGCTTGTCTGACAAATAAGAAACAATTGGGAAGCTTTTCATTTTTATCCAAAGTTCAATAATAAGTGCCAAGGTGCAGATTATTGAGGATGTCAAGCTAATCGACCAGAAAATTCTAGAAAAAATTGTCATTTTGAGGTTATGTTGACTGTTTTGGACACCAAACTTACCTTTCAACAATGTGAAAATGCTTTGAAATGTAAACAAGTCCATGGATTGATGAACTTTCCAAATATTTCTGGATTTCAAACTTCATTCTGATGAATATTTATTCGGTCCACTTGATATTAATTAGATTCTGCAACTGAAATAACAAAAACTGCTGTCTTGTTGAGCTTTTCATTGCATATTCGTGTTTATTCTCGATATAAAAAATTCAAATACATGTGAATAGCGTGTCGAGTGTGAAGATTCAATTTTCAAGGTTATGTCACTTCCACACATCACTAATGACCCCAAATTGCCCTCCAAGCATCAACAGCAACACGAATGACAAAGAAATAGAAAATTTCAACAATCGACAGCATTGAAATGCCAGCAAAAAGTCCCAAAAGTCCACCGACATACGAAACAACATCCGAGAATGTAAATTGCTGATATCGTCGGAATAAAATTGCATCTTCAGTGTTGACTCGAAGATTTATTGAAATCTCATCCGATTGAGTTGAAAATTTATGAAAATATTTGATGTGATAAGTGACTGAGTCACAAGTGGGGAGGCAGAAACATGGTGGAGATGACATCATGTCATTTTGAACGAATACTTTCTTAGCTTTTAAGTCACAATCTCTGTCTTCATTTTTTAAATCCATGAAATTGCAATAGTCATTAGTTGATGCTACGTCAAACATCTGAGTGACACATCCACATTGTTGAATTGAGTAATTTGAGAAGCATTCAGCTACACATTTATCCATTGAATAAGTTTTGAAAAATTTCAAGCTTTTCTCGCCTTCGAAGTAGCATTCACGGACATCTGGTGGCAATTTTCTTAAATATTTATCCGTTTTGACTATTTCTGGGACAATTTCGATGTCTAAAGTCAATCCATAATTTATTGATGAAAATTTAGATACTTCCATCAATCGTGGAGTTTCGTCAGTATTGTGAACCGAATATGCAATTATTCCACATTCTTTAACATTTGCGTGCTTTTTAAGTTTGATACTTAAGACTGCACTGCTACCCTTGCTTATCTTTATGTTTTTAACCAGTTCTGTTCTGTTTCCAGTGTATTTTGTGGTCACATTTTTTACATATTTTGCTTCTGGAATATTTCTGGAAAAAAAACAAGAACCAAGAACCAAGAACTAAGAACCAAAAAGCTAGAATCAAGAACCAAAAACCAAGAACCAAGAACCAAGAACCAAGAACCAAAGAACTATGAACCAAAAAGCTAGAATCAAGAACCAAGAACCAAAAACCAAGAACCAAGAACCAAGAACCAAGAACCAAGAACCAAGAACCAAGAACCAAGAACCAAGAACCAAGAACTAAGAACCAAGAACCAAGAACCAAGAACCAAAAACCAAGAACCAAGAACCAAGAACCAAGAACCCCAATGAGTGCGGATGAGAACTAATTTTCGATTTCGAAGGATCTAATTTTCGAACGCGGGAAAAAAATTTGAATTTGAAATTTCGGTTACAAATATTTGTTTACATTTTGTATTTAAATTAATTTTTGAAAAGTAAATTTAATAAAATGGTTAAAATTTGTTCTATAAAAGGCTGTAAATGCACTAAAATAGCAAAAATACCATTATTCGGATTAACAATAAACACAGTCCATCGAGAAAAGTGGATACAATTCCTTGAATTTCATGATGTAGAATTTGACTGTAAAAAAAAATATTTCTTGTGTATCCTGCACTTTTGTAGTTCAATGATATGTAGAAATGAAGAGAAAATGCGTTTAAATATTAGTGCATATCCAACAATTGTAAGTATATATTTGATTCTTGTAAAATTTTTGGATCCAGAAATAATTTTTTTTTTTCATATTTTAGCATTCAGATATAACACTTGAAGAAACACAACTGAACCTTGAAAACTCGAACTCAGAGTCTCAAAAGAGCGAAAAGGATCGACCTAAGATTATTTCTAATGTAACTATATATATTATATCTATTCATATAAGTTTTTTAATTTATATTTTAAAATTGATTGTAGGTTCCTTATAAAGAACCAATAGTTGATAATTTATGTCGCCAATTGATCGATCTGAAAGTGGAACTTGAAAATGCCCAGAAATTAGCTCAAGAGTACAAATCAAAATATGAAAATTGCAAACAGGAACTTGATTGGACGAAGCAAATAATGTCAAAATATATTTCTGACGATCAAATGGCTTTTATGAGCGGAAAGAAAGTTAACCGTTGGAGCGATAAGAGTATTCAGAAAGCAATTGTTCTCAAACAGATTGGTGGTTCAAAGCTGATTGAATTCTGCAGGAAATACTTGATTCCAGTTCCATCATGTCGATCATTATATGAAATTTTACAGAATTTACATTACAAACCAGGCATTGTCCATTTTAATTTAAGTCTCTTAAAGTATATGACAGAAAACTTTACTGCTTCTGAATTGCTCGCAGATCTCAAAATTGATGAAAAATCTGTAATGCCGGGTTTATCGTATGAAGCATCTTCGTGTACTTTTATTGGAAACACAACCTTGCCAGTTTCGTCAAGACTTGCCACTAACGCATTTGCAGTTCTTCTTACAATGATGAAAACGCGTATTAAAATTCTTGTCGGTTATCACTTTATGGACAATAATCACGATAGTAATGCTTTGAAAATGTTCTTATATGATTTGATTTGTGAAATTGAGAGTGTAACAAATGTAAGAATAGCGTCAATCACAATGGATATGAGTCCGGCAAACATTTCATTGGTTAATTCTATGGGCTTAAGCACAAAAAAATTTAGTCGAGAATTTGGCATAATTCACCCTATGGATTCTCATCGTGAGCTATTGATTATTTTTGATCCTGTTCATAATTTAAAAAATCTTGCCAATGGTCTGCGAAATCATGACATAATTATAGACGACAAACTGCAAAAACATTACAATTTAAAATCAAAATCAGCTAGTCTTAAAGAAATTAAGAATCTATTCAAAAAACAGGAAAGGATGATTTATAAGCCTTGTAAGAAACTAAAATATGAGGTTTTAAATCCAACACACCACGAACGAATGAGAGAAAATATTGCGTATGATTTAATAGATGAAGATGTTTCAAACGCGCTGGAATTCTTACAAACTCCTTCAATTGAAACTTTTATTTATGGTGATTCACGTGAAAAATATAAGGTCAATACTACGTCGTGGATATTACGATTTTTCAATCGATACTCTAATTTAATGTTGAAAACAACGTGGACACGTAACAACTTTGAGGAAAATGCCACGTGGTTGATTAATGAAGCTGTTCCCATCTTGGAGAATTTAAAATTTGAAAAATCTTATTTGCGATGTACAACTGGTGCTGTAATTGGAATTTACTCAACTGTTGAGCTTATTAGACATTTTTTGAATCAAGGAATTGCAGAGTTTAATCCTGAATGGCTTTCAAACAATAGTATTGAAAATTTTTTCTCTCAAATAGTTAGATTTGCTCCTAAACCTTCAGCTTTGGGATTTGTTCGAGCTGCAAAATCATTGTCTTTTTCAAAATACATGCAAAATTCGCTTGACACTAAAAATTATAGCTGGAGTCACAGTAACGTGTCATTTTGTTCAGAATTTTTAAAAATCTTAAGAAAAAGTCCAAAGTCTAGTTCAAAAACAACAGAAGCAAAAAATACGGAATTAGTTGACACAGGAATTCCAGATTCAATTTCATGGCAAGTTCTATTTATATCAAAATTGGAATTCAATTCTTTTTTAGTTTCCATGAATGATCTGATCGAAAAGTTTTTGGAAAAAATCACATGTGACGCTTGTAAATCTCGTTTCTTGACCCATTCACCCAAACCTACCGAAGGAAATGTTTTGAACAGAATGAAAAATGAATCTCCATGGGAACTTTCAGTAGAAGTTCAATGTTTTTTAATGTGTCTCGAATTTATTTATAGGCAATTAAATTGTCTTATTTCGTGTTCTGATCCTTCATTTAATCAACAATTTATTGATACAGTAATTGCACAAGTTGAAGTAGTTTTTGAACATTGCGAACAAACGATTGATAAACTATTAAAAGCTTTTGTTAAATTTAGAGCAAAATTACAGTATCAGTGTCGATTAATACACAAAAGAAACAATTTTGCATCAAAAAACAATTAAAATAAATTTGCTTCTTAACTAAGTCGTTAACGTATTTTTATTTTTCAAAATTTCATATTTTCGAATTTTTTTTTGAATTTTTCGAAAATAACCAAAATTAACTGACTTTTTCTTTGTTCGCACTCATTGGCAAGAACCAAGAACCAAAAACCAAGAACCAAGAACCAAGAACCAAGAACCAAAAACCAAGAACCAAGAACTAAGAAACAAAAAACAGGAACCAAGAAATTAAAACTTACGTCTCGAGATTCAGCAAGTCATCAACATCCATCAAATTAAAAGAGTAAGCCATGCCTCTATAAGTTGGAACTTCTGCAAAAACTGGCTGATATTTGCCATTTATAGAAAAATTTTGCTGCTGAAACCAATCGAGTCTAGAACCATTTTTTAGCAAGTCTAAGTTATACTGAATCAGTCGATATCTAGATTTGCTTTTCGGAAAAGTAAGCGGAGATAAATATGAAATGCAGTTCCGTCCATCTGAATTGTAAGAATCAAGAAATAACAATGTACAAATTGGATCTGTATGCAGGCATTATGGATGACTAGCTCATACCTATAAATACATAGTCCCTATTTTAAATGAACAAAAAAAACTTTAAAAAAATTGTCAATGCTGCTTGCTGCTTTATTTTAATCTACCATACCTTATCATTTCATCTGTCAGATTTATTCCATTCTTATCAAGTTCCTGTAGTTTAAGGAAAAGCTTGTAGCTCTCCATGTATGCATCGTCATTATACAACTTTGGTAGCTTTATTGAAATTGCTGGAAAATCAATCTAAAATTTTAAAAACTTAATAAATTTTTTTTTGAGGTTTTGAGGTTAATTTACCAGTCCAGTATGTTTCAAATTGTCATCAAGAGCAACGACTCGACCGTTTGGAACTCTTTGTCCAGTCTCGGAGATCAGCATAAAGCATCCAAAGATTGAGATTGTGACGAGGATGGTCCAACTTATGCTGAAAAAAAACAGAAGCTAAAGTTTAAAATATTAAAAAATTCTTACAAACCTTTGAAATGCGCTTCCAGATGTCATGAACTGTAGACCATGAATTGAGGACTCATTCAAGTATTTCTTCACATATTTCTTAACTCTTGTGGTTTTCCTCCTTTCATTCTCGAGGTCTCTTTGAACTGGTTCAATTCTTGATGTTGCCCGACATAATTTACATACACACAGCCTAGTTGTAAACCAGTAAACTATCTCGATAATCGACAGAACCGAAATGCCAGCCAACAGTCCCAAAAGTCCACCAAAATATGACAAAAAATCAATCATGTTAAACTGTTGCTTACGAACCATCGGATTGTACCTTATCTTGTCAAATTGAATTTCAACGTCAAGAGCTGTAATTTTTGAATGACGTCTTTAATGTAAAAAAATGGAATTAATTCAATATTTGAGTACACAATAAGATCTATTCTTACGGCATGATGCCTACTTCTGCAAATTCGTATTCATATTTGACATAATTACATGGCTGCAGACATTCACAATACTGCTGTTGAGCTTCAAAATCATTTTTGGCATTTTCTGTGCAATTTTTCTCATTTGCTGAACAAGTTCGAGTTGTTGAATTTCTGATCATGAAGAACTCGACGCAACTGCACCGGTTGACCATAAAATCAGTCAGACATTCTTGGATGCAGTTAGCTTTTGTGTATTTCTTGAAGAATTTCAGTTTCTTTTCGGTTTCTAGGTAGCAATTCCGACTGAATGTTTAGAAATATAAGATTTTGGTGGATACGTTTAGTTTTTGGGATGGGTTCAGTTTTGGGATGAGTTCAGTTTTGGGATGAGTTCAGTTTAGGGATGGACTCATTTTTTGTGATTAAAGTTTGTGCATAAGTTCAGTTTCAAGAATGAGTTTTTCTTTTAAGGCAAGTTTAGTTTATGGATAAGTTACGTTTTTGAGGATAAGTTCAAGTCCTTAGAATAGGTTCAGTTTTTAAGACAGTTTCAGTTTCTGAGGCAAGGTGCAATTTCTAAGGATAGGTTAAGTATTGTGGATAAGTTCAAGTCCTGAGGATAAGTTCAGTTTTTAAGACAGTTTCAGTTTCTGATGCAAGTTTCAATTTCTGAGGATAGGTATAGTATTGTGGATAAGTTCAGGTTTTAAGGATAAGTTCAGTTTTTCAATATGTTTAGTTTTGATCAAACTTACTCAACAGGATCATAATCAGCAATTGAATCATCAATCTGATTAATCTGAGGTACAATTTTGATAATATTTTCTCCGTTGACATTTGCTGCAAAATGTTTAGAACTGCTAGAAGGCAGTTCAAATGGATCATGTAAGAACAGATGATATGCAGTTATATGTCGAATAATAGCTGTGTTAAGCAACTCAGTCCTAAAAAAGAACTTGAATCCATTAGGATAAAATGATTCATTTCTGGGCAAACTTTGGATTTCAAGCTCAAATTTCGGACGTGTATAAAAGCATGTAAAGAATGTTTGATAATGAAAATAGTTTGAGGTTAAGTTAAGATTTAGTAAATCTGAAGATGAAGCAATGTTGAAAGTTAAGCATAATCCATGTGATGTTAGCACTTCAGATACAATTTGGTAATAATCTTGACGAAATTCAAAGCAAACTGTTTTGTGATTATTTAAAAATTCTTTGTCAAACTCATTAATGACGTCTAGATAGTCATCGTTTAGGAACGATTGATTTAATTTTGCAAATACTCCTAGATCGAGCATCGTGTCGACGACTTCTAATCGCTTCAGTCTGGAAATTAGAGATTTAAATAAAAACAAAATGGCGAATTCTAACCTCCAAAAATTTACATTTTTGATCCAAGATCCTTAGTAGAAATTTCCCCAGCATCAATTTTGTTCAAAATCTCGACATAAGTCAAGCTTAACTTCCTTTCGTCAACTGTCACTTCCATAAACTCATCATCTTCGTAGTAATATCTCTCCTTAGAGTGCTTTTCATTTCGAAAGAACTTTTCAGGAGTAAATTGAGTTCGATATTTTATCGGAAGGTAAGGTAAGAACTCTGGACAAACTGTGACTGCTGGGAAGTGGATCTAAAGTTGATTAATTCAGGTTAATGAGCTAAGAGATCAACATCATGGGCACATTTACCTCAGAGACAGACACTGACGTGTCAGATAAGTAAGATATAATTGGAAAACTTTTCATTTTTATCCAAAGTTCAATGATAAGTGCCAAGGTGCAGATTATTGAGGATGTCAAGCTTATCGACCAGAAAATTCTAGAAAAAATTGTCATTTTGAGGTTATGTTGACTGTTTTGGACACCAAACTTACCTTTCAACAATGTGAAAATGCTTTGAAATGTAAACAAGTCCATGGATTGATGAACTTTCCAAATATTTCTGGATTTCAAGCTTCATTTTAATGAATATTTAGACGGTCCACTTCATATTAATTAGATTCTGTTACTGAAATGACAAAAACTGCTATCTTGTTGAGCTTTTGATTGCATATTCGTGTTTATTCTCGATATTAAAAATTCAAATACATGTGAATAGCGTGTTAAGTGTAAAGGTTCAATTTTCAAGGTTATGTCACTTCCACACATCACTAATGACCTCTTACAGCCCTCCAAACATCAACAGCAACACGAATGACAAAGAAATAGAAAATTTCAACAATCGACAGCATTGAAATGCCAGCAAAAAGTCCCAAAAGTCCACCGACATACGAAACAACATCCGAGAATGTAAATTGCTGATATCGTCGGAATAAAATTGCATCTTCAGTGTTGACTCGAAGATTTATTGAAATCTCATCTGATTGAGTTGAAAATTTATGAAAATATTTGATGTGATAAGTGATTGAGTCACAGGTAGGCAGGCAAGAGCAGTTGTCAATGTCACGAGTGTAAAAATTGGTATAAAATGATTCATCATAAGTTGTTTTGTTTATTAATTTAAAACAATAATTTTCATTTTCATTTGGTCTCCATAAATCATCAAAGCAGCTGTGGAAGTTGAGAGTGAAATTTGACAGACATTCCATTTTGCAGTTTGCGGTTGAATATTTTTTGAAAAACTTGAGACTCTTCTCGCCTTCAAAGTAGCATTCGCGATCATTTGGGCTTAATGTCTTCAAAATTTTATCAGTTCGAATAATTTCTGGTGTAATAAGGACGTCCAGTGCATGTCCATATTGTAGTTCCAGGAAATTTTGACGTTCAAAAAATCGAGGAATTTCATCATTTTTGTGAATTAAAAACTTAAATGATCGTCTCATGGTTTCATTTCTGTACTTTCTTTTGCTGAATTTCATGCTTAGAACCACTTTACTTTTTTTGTTGATACTTAAATTTTCGACTAGTTTTGATGAATTTGTAGCTAGCTTAGAGGTTATGTTTTTGAAATAACGATACTCGCTGATGTTTCTAGAAGATTTTGAAGATTTTAATTGAAAAAAGGGTCTCAAACTATATACAAAGTATAAAAGGGGTGTGCAACTACTTACAAAGCAGCGAGGGGGTGTGAAACTACATACAAAGAATCAAAAGAGTGAAAAACTTCATGCAGAGGACCAAAGGGGATGTAAAACTTTACACAAACAAACAAAGGGGTGTGAAATTACATATAAATAATCAAAGGGATGTGAAACTACATGCAAACAATCAAAAAGGTGTAAAGCTACATACAAAGCATCGAAGTGGTGTAAAACTACAAACAAAGATTCAAAGGTGTGTGGAACTACATACAAACAATCAAAGGCGTGCGAAACTTCATACAAAGGATCAAAGAGGATGTAAAACTATACACAAACATTCAAAAAGGTGTGAAATTACATATAAATAATCAAAAGGGTGTGAAACTGCTACAAATTTCAAAGGGGTGTGAAACTTCATACAAAGTATCAAAGGGGTGTGCAACTACTTAAAAAGAAGCAAAGGGGTGTGAAACTGCATACTAAAAAATCAAAAGGGTTTAAAACGATACACAAACAATCAAAGAAGGTGTGAAACTACATATAAAGAATTAAAAGGGTGTGAAACTTCTACAAATATCAAAGGGGTGTAAAACCGAATACAATGATTCAAAGCGGTGTGAAACTACATACAAAGAATCAAAGGGGTGTAATACGACACACAAACAATCAAAGGGATGTGAAACTGCATAAAACACTAAAAGGGGTGTGAAACTACATACAAGCAATCAAAGGGGTGTGAAACTGCATAAAACACTAAAAGGGGTGTGAAACTACATACAAGCAATCAAAGGGGTGTGCAACTACATAAAACACTAAAAGGGGTGTGAAACTGCATACAAAAAAATCAAAGGGTGTGAAACTATAACTTACAAATTAAAATTGAATAATTCGTCAGCATTCAGTAGATTGAAGCTAAATCCCATTCCATTTGGAACAGGCATTTGAGTAAAAACCAGATGATTAATTCCATTAATTGTGTAAATTTGATCTCGGAACCAATCAAGTCTTGAGTTATTTTTTATCACTTCCAATTTAAATGATCTAATATCGTAGTAGTTGAATGCATATTTTAATGGAAACTCAACGTTTGCAGCAATTCTAGAAACTCTTCAATTAAATTTTAATTAAATTTTTTAAAACACACAAATTCACCTCAACATTTCGTCAGTTATGTTTGTAGACTTTCCAGCTGCGAACCGATTCCAATGCATTGTCCAATGGTCAATCAATTTATTTCTCATTTCATTTTCAAAAGTATATTCTGGGACAATTGTAAATGCTGGGAAAGGAATCTGAAAAAGGGAGTAATTGATTTTAAGTTGATTTGTCGATTGGAAGGACATTGATGCCCTTAAGCAGGATTAGTGCCTCATAAGTTCTTATTAACGTCTAGTCTTCTGTGTCCCTCTTATCTTCCTGCCCCTCTCCGACTTATTTTAACATACCAATCCAAAATCTTTAAAATTGTCATCATAAGCCACAATCCTGCTGTCTGGAATCTTTTCTCGTACATCTGATATCATCTCGTAAGAGATTATAGCTGACAAAATGATGAAAAAGAGCCAGAAAAATCTTTAAAAATAAAAAAAAAATTTCAAATTATTTTGTTCCTTATCAGTTCAGTTTTAAGATGATGAACCTTTGAACATAGTTGGAACCAACTAAAAATTTGAATCCATGAATTGACGATTCGTTGAAGAAGTTAACGATAAAAAGTTTAAAGCTATTAAAGATTCCTGACGGTTGACTTCCTTCATCGTCTTCATTAAATGGCATTACTTGTGTTGAATCTGATCGATGACACGACTCCAGTTGTCGAATTGTGAACCAATAAACCGTCTCGATTAATGACAGCACTGAAATTCCAGCAAACAGACCCAAAAGTCCACCAAAATATGAGAAAAAGTCGAGTTCGTTGAATTGTTGCTTCCTGATTAATGCATTGTATCTGACTTCATGAAACTGGACTGATGCTTGAATTACATAACTTTCAGCAGTAAATGTTGGACTGTTTGGTGAAAAATTAACATTAGAATAATTAAACTTAACACTTTTTTATGCTACTAACTTCACGACTCCTTTCAAATTGAACTCAAACTCATACTTGACATGATTGCATGGCTCAAGACATCCACAGGATTGCTGTTGAGCATCAAAGTCATCTTTGGCATTTTCTATACATTTTTTCTCATTGGCTGAACAAATTCGAGTTGTTGAATTCCTGATCATGAAGAATTCGACGCAGCTGCATCGGTTGATCATAAAATCAGTCAAGCATTCTTGGATGCAGTTTGCTTTTGTGTATTTCTTGAAAAATTTTAGGATCTTTTCAGTTTCTAGGTAGCAATTCCGACTGGATTTTAAGAAATAAAACCAATATTAAGGATAAGTTCAGTTTTTTTTCGATAAATTTGATTTCGGGATAGGTTCAGTTTTAAAATATGTTCAGTTCTAGGATAATATTAGTTGTTAAGATAAGATGAGGTTCTTACGATAAGCTCAGTTTGAAGATAAGCTCAGTTTGAGCATAAGTTCAGTTTTGAGGATAAGTTCAGTTATGAGGATAAGTTCAGTTATGAGGATACGTTCAGATTTGAGGATACGTTCAGATTTGAGGATACGTTCAGTTTTAAAGATAAGTTCTATTTCTGAGAATTAAATTAATTTCTGAAGATTAAATCAGTTTTTAAAATTTAGGTTCGGCGTACGTTTGGTTTTCAGGACATGTAAAATTTTGTGGATAAGTTCAGTTAAACGAAGTTTTAAAAACTCACTCGGTAGGCTTGTACTCAGCAATAGATTCGTCGATTTCATTAATTTGCAGGTTGATGTCAATATCATTTATTTGATTAGGATTGATGAAAAATGATTTTGATAATTTTGATGGTAGTTCAAATGGGTCATGCAAAATGATAAGATATCCATTAATTTCACGAGTCATAATAGGCTTACTAAGATCATTTGTGATTTCAATAATTAAATTCAATCCCTCAGGATTTCCTGCTTCCTTTCTCGGAAGATCAAACTTTTGATTAGAACCAACTGCAAAGTCCAAAAGTTGAAAATGAAAATCATCGGAAGTAGAATTAATGTCCAATAAATCATGTGCTTGTGCAGAATTAAAGGTAAAGCAAAGTCCATATGGAGTAACGATCTCAGTTAAATATTGTTCTTGTGACATTCTAAAATTGAAATACATAGGTTGAGATGATATCATAAACTGTTTTTCGAACTCATTAAGAACGTCCAAGAAGTCATCAGCAGGAATCGAAAAGTTGAGCTTATTAATAATGTTGTAGTTTCCAAGAATATCGATAGCTTGAAGACGTTTCAAGCTGAAAAATTATTTGATTTAAATCAAGTAAAGGATAAGTTTAGATTTAAAATACGTTTAGATTTGAGGATAAGTTCAGTTGTCAGGATGTGTTTAAGTTTGAGGATATGTTCAGATTTGAGGATAAGTCTATTTTTTATGACACGTTTAGTTTTGAGGATTAGTTCAGTTTTGAGGATAAGTTTAGTTTTGAGGTAAGTTCAATTTTGAGGATATGTTCAAATTTGATGATTAGTTCAGTTTTGAGGAAGTGTTTAGTTTTGAGGATTTGTTCAGTTTTGAGGTAAGTTTAACTTTGAGGATATGTACATATTTGAAGATTCGTTAAGTTTTGAGGATGTGTTAAGTTCTGAGGTTTACTTCAGTTTTGAGAATGTGTTAAGTTTTAAGGATAAGTTCAGTTTTGAGGATATGTTCAGATTTAAGGATTAGTTCAGTTTTGAGGATGTGTTTAGATGTGAGGATAAGTTCAGCTATGAGGATAAGTTCAGTATTTGAGGGGAAGTTAAGATTGTTGATAAGTTTTACATTTTTACACCTAGAGCATTTGGATTTATTTCACCGCTTTCAATTTTGTGAAGAATCTCAACATAATCAAATCCAATTTTATTTTCATCCGCTATTTCCTCTTGGAACTCAGCATCTTCATAATAATGTCTTGACAAGTTATTCTTTTCATAACGATAAAATCTATTTTCAACAACTTTTCCTTTCAATTTAATCAAGGCTTGTGGTTTAAATGGTAAAATGTCAGGACACACAGTAACTGCTGGAAAATAAATCTAAAAATAATTTTTGGTTAAGAAAGAATTTTAACAACTTTATAATCAAATGACCTCAGAGACATGAACAGATGTGTCTGATAAGTATGCAATAATTGGATGACTCTTCATTTTAATCCATAACTGGACAATAAGTGTCAATGTACAAATTGTTGATGAGGACAAAGCTATCGACCAAAATATTCTAGAAAAATAAAAATAGAAATTAGAAAAAATTAAAATTTAATGCTTTAGAGTCACCTCTCCACGTTGTGATAACCGTTTGAGATATAAACTAGTCCATGGATTGGAGAACCTTTTAAATATTCTTGAACATCCAGTTTCATCTTTGGTTTAACAAATATGGTTCTTTTTGAGTAAAGCGTTTATTTAATTCTCAATAGCTTGCTTTACATTTTACAAAAATCAATGATTTTTTAGATTTTATCAGTGCTTTCTACTTAGTTTTTATTAACATGCAAGCAATCTTTACACGTCAATTCAACACATTGAAAAAAGGTTTTGTCTAAACCCAGTCAAATGTGTAAAGTGGTCAAGAAGAGTCGAGAAAAATCTTAAAGCGTCACAAATTTATAATCTGTCGATTGAAAAAATATATCACGAACAGCGAATCTTATCGATATTGATAAGAAAGACCATATTAAGTCCTCTAATTTAACGTCAATAACTCTTAAAAATTCACGGCTATTTATTTATCATGAAAACGATTGCAAGAATTTCGAGATAATTTGAAAAAAATATCCCAAGGGTTTAATTCAGTAAACACCTGTTGTGATAAACAAAACGTTTTTCTTCTTTAATAAGAGTTAGAAGTTTTCGATAAGATATGAAAGGTACTTAAATTTGTAAGCTGAACAGAGCTGAACCTATACCTAACCTATACCTAACCTATACCTAACCTATACCTAACCTATACCTAACCTATACCTAACCTATACCTAACCTATACCTAACCTATACCTAACCTATACCTAACCTATACCTAACCTATACCTAACCTATACCTAACCTATACCTAACCTATACCTAACCTATACCTAACCTATACCTAACCTATACCTAACCTATACCTAACCTATACCTAACCTATACCTAACCTATACCTAACCTATACCTAACCTATACCTAACCTATACCTAACCTATACCTAACCTATACCTAACCTATACCTAACCTATACCTAACCTATACCTAACCTATACCTAACCTATACCTAACCTATACCTAACCTATACCTAACCTATACCTAACCTATACCTAACCTATACCTAACCTATACCTAACCTATACCTAACCTATACCTAACCTATACCTAACCTATACCTAACCTATACCTAACCTATACCTAACCTATACCTAACCTATACCTAACCTATACCTAACCTATACCTAACCTATACCTAACCTATACCTAACCTATACCTAACCTATACCTAACCTATACCTAACCTATACCTAACCTATACCTAACCTATACCTAACCTATACCTAACCTATACCTAACCTATACCTAACCTATACCTAACCTATACCTAACCTATACCTAACCTATACCTAACCTATACCTAACCTATACCTAACCTATACCTAACCTATACCTAACCTATACCTAACCTATACCTAACCTATACCTAACCTATACCTAACCTATACCTAACCTATACCTAACCTATACCTAACCTATACCTAACCTATACCTAACCTATACCTAACCTATACCTAACCTATACCTAACCTATACCTAACCTATACCTAACCTATACCTAACCTATACCTAACCTATACCTAACCTATACCTAACCTATACCTAACCTATACCTAACCTATACCTAACCTATACCTAACCTATACCTAACCTATACCTAACCTATACCTAACCTATACCTAACCTATACCTAACCTATACCTAACCTATACCTAACCTATACCTAACCTATACCTAACCTATACCTAACCTATACCTAACCTATACCTAACCTATACCTAACCTATACCTAACCTATACCTAACCTATACCTAACCTATACCTAACCTATACCTAACCTATACCTAACCTATACCTAACCTATACCTAACCTATAACAACAAAAAACCTAACCTATGTTCTTCTCTAATCTCATGTGTTTCTCGTTCCTTTCCAATAAGATTAGAGAACAAAAACTCTTAGCTTTATTTTTAGTATCGCTCGGAAGATAAAACTTATCAATGAACGTAGTTTTTGTTTCAGACGGCCCCAATTATATGTTTACTATAAAAGTTAAGGAAAAACTAGCCACTGAAGTCAGTTTCATTCTAGATTAAAACCAAAAATGAAGGCATTCATTGTTCTCGCTTTAGTAGCTTGCGTCTACGCACAAACACCCTGTGACAACATCCGTACCCGTTCACAATGGGGATCAAGATCAACCAGTTTGACATGGATGGCTACACAACCACCATCTGGATTCGCTGTCCATCATACAGCTGGTGCCCGTTGCACAACACAAGCCGCCTGTGACACACAAATGAGAAACATCCAAAACTTCCATATAAACACAAATGGATGGGCTGATGTTGGATACAACTTCTGTGTCGGAGATCCAGGTCAAATCTATGAAGGTAGAGGTTATGGACGTCAAGGAGCTCACGCTCCAGGTTTTAATGCTCGCGCTCTTGGACACTGCTTCTTTGGAGACCACTCTTCAGTCCTCCCAACAGCTGCTGCTTTGAGCAACACACAAGCTTTCATCAACTGCGCACGTGGACGTGGATCATTGACTTCAGGACATTGGGTATCAACTCATCGTGGAGACAGACAAAGTAACACAGCTTGCCCTGGTAATGCTCTCCATAACAACGTTGCTACATGGCCAAGATTCATTGCTCAACCTTAAATTGACTTCTTGATGATTGAATAAAAATAAATTGTACAAAAAAACTTAATCTGAATTGTGTTGTCAGTTCTAACTCTGCAGGTCGAATTTGACTAGTAGGGTGTCATCCTACCATCGAGGCTATAGTGAGTGTCGATACCAAAATTATAACACGGGTAAGGAGCCATTTTCAGATTTCTTTAATGATGACACTGCAGACCAAATAGCTCATTCGCTATAAGATGCTTTATCAAGTTCAGTTCTGCAGCATAGCCAGACTTTAAAAATTAATCCTACATACCATATGGGGGGATTTTGAAGTAGGAACGAGCCTAATCAGTAAGCGATAAGAAGATTAAGCTGTGCACAAACTTATTTCTTATCAATTTTAACCTTTTTTTTTGCGAACGACACTACATAAAGGTTTTTGTATAAAATTCGCGAACTTATAAGTGTAACTCAACAGTTTTGTTGAAAAATTTGTAAAAAAATGAAGGTTTTCATCGTTCTTGCACTTGTTGCCTGTGTCTACGCACAAACTCCATGCGATAATGTTCGTACTCGCTCACAGTGGGGTTCAAGGTCAACTAGCTTGACATGGATGGCTACACAACCACCATCTGGATTTGCTGTTCATCATACAGCTGGCGCAAGATGCACAACACAAGCTGCCTGTGATACACAAATGAGAAACATTCAGAACTTCCATATTAATACCAATGGATGGGCTGATGTTGGATACAACTTCTGTGTTGGAGATCCAGGTCAAATCTATGAAGGCAGAGGTTATGGACGTCAAGGAGCTCACGCTCCAGGTTTTAATGCTCGCGCTCTTGGTCATTGCTTCTTTGGAGATCACAGTTCAGTCAACCCAACAGCTGCTGCTTTAAGTAACACCCAAGCTTTCATTAATTGCGCTCGTGATCGTGGATTCTTGACATCTGGACATTGGGTATCAACTCATCGTGGGGACAGACAGAGCAATACAGCATGTCCTGGACAAGCTCTTCAGAACCAAGTTGCAACATGGCCAAGATTCATTGCTCAACCTTAGTGTTTTGTTGATGACTAAATCGACTGCTGGAATCAAAAAAATAAAACTGATGATTTAAATAAAGTGATATGAATTTTTGAGGAATTAAACTTTTTTGTGATATTTTTAAGTTTACATACGTCACATCTTATCATAATCGTACTACAACTCAGAAAAATCCATTCAATTTTACAAGTTTCAATTACGGAATTTCCAGAAATTAAAAAATTAGTTTTTCCACTCAAGTTTTTATTTATTTTTTATATCAAAACTTGAACAATCACTTGACATTTAAGGTTGAGCGATGAATCTTGGCCATGTTGCAACTTGGTTTTGAAGAGCTTGACCTGGACATGCTGTGTTACTCTGTCTGTCTCCACGATGTGTTGATACCCAATGTCCCGATGTCAAGAATCCACGATCACGAGCGCAATTAATGAAAGCTTGTGTGTTACTTAAAGCAGCAGCTGTAGGAAGAACTGTTGTGTGATCTCCAAAGAAGCAGTGACCGAGAGCACGAGCATTGAAACCTGGAGCATGAGCACCTTGACGTCCATAGCCTCTACCTTCATAGATTTGACCTGGATCTCCAACACAGAAGTTATATCCAATGTCAGCCCATCCATTGGTATTAATGTGGAAGTTTTGGATGTTTCTCATTTCAGCATCGCAGGCTTAATTGAATAAATTATTAAAAAATTGACTAATCTACAAAAACATCACTCACCAGCTTGTGTTGTGCATCGAGACATGAACGTGTGATGAACAGCGAACCCACTCGGTGGTTGAGTTGGCATCCATGTTAAACTTGTCGATCTTGATCCCCATTGTGAGCGGGTACGAACATTGTCGCATGGAGTTTGTGCGTAGACACAGGAAAGGAATGCAAGTATGATGTATGCCTTCATTTTTTGGAAAGAATTATGAGAATTTTTGCCACATTTGTGCGGATTTTATTTGATAAACAAAAAATCCGTATTTTGGTGCCGTCTGGAAAATTTAATACTTTTGATAAGAATCGAGATAATTTGTCGAGTCGGCTGTATAAAGCTATTGTGAAATTTAAAATAATTTGCTAACCTCAAAAATTCTAACCTTGAATTTTAAAAAATATCAATCTTGTCAAGCTTACAGCCTTAAAATTGTAAGAAATGTTTATTTCCAAATTTCCAAAAATCAATAATATTTACCTTGTAAATGCTCCGTGATATCAACAAACTTAATAATCTCAAAATTCATTCCATTCCCGTGGAAGATTCCACAATCTAATCTCAAACTTTACGACTTTAATCATTTTTTTTTTCTTTCAAAAATTGATTCTAGAATTCTGAAATTCATTCATTCGTCACAGAATCTATAAAGCTGACGTCAAAAGGCACGCATTAGGGGACTAGTAGACTGTATCTTATCATTAAAGCTAGCTTTCTTATCGAATACTTCACAAAAAATCCTCTTTAATGCTTTTTAATTGAGTTAAATCGATTAAATGGAACTGATTGACAGTCCTCGTGCATCAATATTAATTTATTGACTTTTAGGTTAGGTCATGGTTGGAGTGTTGTTTCCCGAAAAGCACAAGTGGGTTGATCGAATAGAAATTCAGCATGGTGCAGGCTTCGATTTATATCCATCACCATGCCAGAGTTACACCAACTTGGTGCTGGATTTCTGATCAATTAACCAACTTGTATTATTATATTCACACCGTTTTCACGTGTGAATCTATTGGTTTTGTTCAGATTGAAAAATCAGTTTTTCGCATTTTGTGAGAAAACAAAGCAAAATTGGTTATAAAAGGGCAAGAAGAAAAGTTTGTGCCTGAAATTTTACATCATTTTCAAAAAACAGATTTCAAATTGGTTGTGGGATTGCTGAGAAAATCGCAAAATACGCTTTCTGTAAGCAAACAAGCAAGCAAGCAAGTTAATCAGCAAGAAATCTCAATAACGAGACATCGTAGAGACTTCTAGTTTTTTACATTTGATCCGTGCTGCTCTATAAAAGAGCTGTATTGTTTTTGGGCAAGGTAGGAACAGCCGTTGCTTCAGAAATGGCAAAAAACTTTCCTTTCTTACGAATTTTTTAAAACAAAAGTTGACTGTGATTTTTATAAAATTCAACTTGGATGAAAATTTTTTTTAAAAAACTTTTAAAGAATATTTGGCATATTCGTCAAGCTTTATACGTTCAAACTTATGCTGAGCGTAGCTCAGCTGACTCGATAGCTTTATATCTTCAAACTTATGCTGAGCGTAGCTCAGCTTATGCGATAGCTTTATAACTTCAACTTATGCTGAGCGAAGCTCCACTGCCTCTCTAGCTTCATATCTTCAAACTTATGCTGAGCGTAGCTCAGCTGACACTCTAGCTTTATATCTTCAAACTTATGCTGAGCGTAGCTCAGCTGACTCTCTAGCTTCATATCTTCAAACTTATGCTGAGCGTAGCTCAGCTTACGCGATAGCTTTATAACTTCAAACTTATGCTGAGCGTAGCTCAGCTTATGCGATAGCTTCATATCTTCAAACTTATGCTGAGCGTAGCTCAGCTTATGCGATAGCTTCATATCTTCAAACTTATGCTGAGCGTAGCTCAGCTGACACTCTAGCTTTATAACTTCAAACTTATGCTGAGCGTAGCTCAGCTTACGCGATAGCTTTATAACTTCAAACTTATGCTGAGCGAAGCTCAGCTGCCTCTCTAGCTTCATATCTTCAAACTTATGCTGAGCGAAGCTTAGTTGACTTATCAAGCTTCATACCTTCATACTTATGATGGGCAAATCTTGGTCTATTCATAAGACTTATGATAGTACGGTGTGAATATAATCCGCATTGGGTTTCTACCCGATACACTAGTTTGGTTTTATTAATTATCGCATAAATGCTTCTTCTGAAACTTGAAGTTGTCGACATCGAGATTGCAACAGTAGTTTAACTGACAGCCAGACAGATAGACATACAACATGGGCAATTTACAGTCTCTCCCTTCATAAATTAATTCCAAAATGAGTAGATCTATTCGAGTAGCCAACATAAAAGCTACTCAATCTATTCATTCTCTTTGCTATAAAATCTTCTCCTTAAAATTACTTTTTTCTCCTTATCGGATTTCTCCTCTTTAGCATTTAAGGAAAAATAATTTTTTTTCTCCTCTCAACTTTCGATTCGAAAATGTTTGAGGGGAAAATTCATTCGAAATCAGGTTTCTTTTGCGATGAAGTCTCTCAAATCTTTGTGAAATATTGGACTGAAACAATTGAATTGCACATCTTTGATAAGTTTGGAGATCTCCAGAATGTTTTTGTGACCTTCTCTGGTTCGAAGCTTACAAGAAAGAATGTTGTTATTTTTCAAGACATCGATGGCAAGCAACATTAGAAGAAATTCTTCAAATCCTACAAACTGTATATCCTGTTCGGTTTGCGCCATGGTTAACCACTAAGGTGTGCCATCGCACAAAAAAAGGTTGCTTATCACTGTTTCAAAAGCATCATAAGCTAGAGCCTACAAGCATGTAGCTGCTGATGAACCAACAAAGGGGCTAAGTTTTACCACTTGATGACTAGATTTCCTAGATTCTAGACTTGCTAGTATTTTAAAGTTACCGATCCAGGTTCAACTTCCGTTCACCCCATCTTTGTTATTGGAGAATAACTTAAACTAGAGTACAAAATCTTATTTATAGCTTTAGTTTTTGCTTCCGCAAGTTCCTTACTCTACAACTTGTTATTTAAATTTGAATGAAAAACACAGGATTAGTCAACTAGAGCAGTGTTTCTCAAACTATTCTCCGTGCTTTAATGTGCAGCCAAATAATTCTAGATGTGTCAATAGTGATTGTCAGCGTATTTGGCTAGATCTCCTAATTTTTGGGTTGATACACTGGACAAGAGCTCGAAGTCAAGATGAGTTGACTCGAGTCGGCTCGAGTAGAATGCGGTCACCAAGTGCCAACCACGCATAACTGACCTACATATTAATTTACTTTCATACGTACAAACTCCAATCTTCACAGAGAAGGTCAGCTTTATTAACTTTTTATTACAAATTCCCTTAAAATTCTTCCCATTTCCACTTCATCGATTTTTCCTCACTTTTTTTTTGTGTCTTATCTTTTACTCATCTTCATTCAAGTCATTATGAACAAACAGCCAGCAGAGTTCATCTAACAAAGTTCATTAAAGCAACATAACCTCACTTGTAGTTTTTTTTTATTCATAATTAATGTGAGTTGGGAATTGGATGGAGTTTGAGAGGGGTTGTGACGCATTTTGGGGGGTTTAGCAGTTAATCATTGCTTTACTGAGGTAAGATTCATCAAAATTGAGGTTATGTCGTCCAAAAGTTATATTTTGTCAGCTCTTAAGTTTGTCAAAGTTTCAAAAATCCCTCAATTTCCTAAAATTTCAGCTAATTTTACTTCTTGTTCACTTTTTTCTCATTTTCATTTTCATTTTTCTAGAAGACACGGCAACCCGATGAGAAAGAAAAGTTTTCGAAGGTAAAAATGATTCTCATTCATGTTTCTCTATCATAAAGTACTGAATTATGCCTTCGGGGTCCGACATGATCCGATAAGTCTCTCCTACATCGTCGCCTTCTATTGTGGCTTTTACGGTTTGCTGCTTGCGGGGAGTTTAAGCAATTTTTTTTGTGTGTTGAACTTGGTTATGAAGACGAGTTGTGGACTTTTGGTTGGTATGAGAGGGGATAGTGGAAAATTTAAGATTTGTGCGTCAGTTTCGGTAAGAGACAGTAATGTGGAGCCTAAAATATGACGCACGTTTTTTTAAATTTTTAATTTATGTGTTTTTCCGAATCCAAACCAAGAGTTTAACCTCAAAAGTGCAAGTTTTTTATGTCAAATTCAAGAAAACATCCCAAAAATGCGCCTTATTAAAAACTCACCAAATCGTGACTTTCAAACTTGCCAAAAAAAACTTTCCATTCTATTCCTTCCCATTTCTTGTCTATAAAGCGAAAAAACGCCAAAACCACAAAACATTTCCTCAATGCTCACGATAAATGTGGATAGGCTATCACGTACTTAAGATAAGAGAAACGGTGAACATGAACAATCAGCCGTGTTATCAGAAAACAATAAAATTTTATTTCACAAAAGGTGCTTCTTCACTTTATTTTTTTATGCTTTCACGTTGCCGTTCTGTGTCAGATAGATGATGAGAGAGTTGAGTGTCGTTGAATTGAGAAAAGAGTGATGTCGATGCTGATTTGATGATTTTTTTTTGAAGCTTGTTTGATTTTTATGGCTTAGTTCGATGATTATGTATTATCGAAAGGTGATTTTTGGAGGGGTTGGTATGAGATTTGATGAAGATTTTTGATTAGAATTGATTGTAAGGTTGGAAAAGTTTCTGAAATCTGAAAATTGTGTTATAGTTTGGTAAAACTGTGGTGACAATCAACCAACTGTTAATCCGAACAATTCAGTTAACCGTTGATCCGAAAATTCAGTTTACCGTTGATCCGAACAATTAAACTAAGCGATTATCTATCTGTCTGTCTGTATGTCTGGTTGGCTGCAAAAAGCTGAAAATTTAAAACATTTGAATCTGAAATAAAATAAAAATCTAAAATTAAAATAACAATTTTTTTATATTTAAATTTCACTTTTATTTTATTGAACAACTTTTTTATTATATTTTTTTATATTCAATTTTTTGTGTTTTTATTTTCAGTAAAACAGAAAAAATCTCGAAAAAAATGACTTTTTGACTTAAAACAGTTTTGCTCACTTTTACATGCTTTTTATGAGTCTATTGGATTAAATTTGTTGTTGATATATATTTTTTAAATGCTATTACAGAAATTCAAATCTACTAAAATGCATGATTTTTTTTTGTGAGCGCTTTTTTGTTTGGAAAATTCAAATTATTTTTTGCGGGAATTTTTATGATTTTTTTTACAAATAATTACCATTAAATTTAACTTCTAATATTTTAATACAATATATATACTTTTTGTTGTGTTAATTATACGCAGTCATTTGAGTAAATTTATTCATCTAGGAAAATTGCTTTAATTGAGTCATTTGAATTTGAATTTTTTTAAAATTAAAGCAAAATTATTTTTTTAGATTTTTATATTGGACAGATTTGCACATTTAATGCTTTTGAAGAATTTTGTTTCAAGAATAATTTTTGAGTTTTTAAAAAATTCAAAAACATTTTAAAAACTTAAGAAAAATAAAAACTTTATTTCAATAATTTTTAGAATTGATTTAAAATAATTTCTTTAAGAATTTTTACACTTTTTTTAATTTGTTTTTACAATTTTTCTAATATAAACAATAATTTAATTTAACATTTTACATTTAACGAATGAACACGATTTTCTTAATTTTTTTCTCTAATTATTGTTTCAATTTTGTTTTTTACATTTTTAATTTAAAATAAATTAACATCAATTTTTCTGAAGTTTTAAACTTTATTTTAACATTTAACATAAATTCTTTTTCAATTAAATTGAAATGTTCTGTCAAAAATTTAAAATTTCTGAAACCAAATAAATTCAAATGAAAATGAAAATTTTTGATTTCTTTTCTCATAAAAACATTGTATTTTATTGTTCTATTTCGTACACAATGCGGCAAATTTAAGCAAATTATTTTACTGATTTTTTTGACATTTTTTTTCTACTTACAAATTATATTTTTAAGCTTTTATGCTCAAAATTTTTTATGTCTGTCCAATATTTAACAACTTTTTTTGCTATTTAATTATAAATTTGACTCGAGTTGCTTTATTGAGCCTTACACACACATACACACATGCGTTTATAGATTTTTTTATTAGCATCAACTTTTGAAGCTAGTTTTTTTACATTGAATATTTTTTTGTTTTCCCCTTTTTGTGTTTTTCAGGATTTGTTTTTGAGAATTTAGAAATCGCACATTTTTAACTTTTTGGTGAATAAATTTTAAAATAATTTAAAAATTGTTTGATTTTTTTAAAGCAATTAAATTGAATTTAAAATTCTAAAAGTTTTTAAAACTTAATATTAAGTTTTGTAATACCTTAAAAAATTAAGCAAAGATAATTTTTAATTTTTTTTTATTTTACCTTTTTTTAAATTGAAAGTTTCTAAAACTGGTTTTGATTTTAAAATTTAAATTAAAATTGGTTTTAAATTTTAAGAAAAAGATTTTTAAATAAAATTAAAAGATTCGCAGAATCAAAAATTCTCGAAAAAAAGTCCCAATTCAACAGCATATAAATGCGGCTATACGAGTAAGTAAACATTCACTCACGATGTGTTTGCTTTAAATATAAATTTCATGTCCAATAAATTGATATATATTCATTCAGTAATGATAACCACATAATTTGATTTATATACGATGATTTACATTATTTTCACTACTTTAATTCTGATATTTCATACCTCAACTATATTTATATATATTTATTTATTTACTTTATTAATATTTATTCATTTATATATATTCCTATATTTATACTTCTCACCTTATTTTCGATATTTTCATTTATTTTTCATATTTTTTTTAATGATAATTTTATTTATTTTCAGGAAGACATTTTTTCATGATTGTAAAAATCTTTTTTTTTTCATTTTTCGCGTTTTAATTTTCATTCGTTAATGATAAAGAATTTTATTTTTTAATTAACAGATGTTCAACGAAAAGGAATAAATTGTCGAAAAAATAATAAAAATGAATTTTCCAGGTGAAAAGTTTGAATGTTTGTGAAATTATTTTTGGGTTTGTTGGGGTGTGTGCGTTGTTGGATGGTAAAATTTAGAGGTTAGAAAATTTTAATTCGAAGTAAGAGCATCAAAGTTTTGGAGTTTAATGTAAATTTTGAGGATAAAATTTCAATTTTTGAGGATGGAATTCCACTTTTTGGTATTAGAATCCTAAATTCTAGGTTAAAGTTCTAATTTCAAGGTTAGAATTCTAGATTTGAGGTTAAAATTGAAATTTTTGAGGTTAGAATCCCAAATTCGAGGAAACAATCCCAACTTCGAGATTAGAATTCCAATTTTTTTGGTAAGAATCCCACAACTTAGGTTGGAAACCCAAATTCGAGGTTAGAATTAAAATTTTTGAGGTCAAAATCCAAAACTCAAGGTTAAAACTCCAATTTTTGAGATTGAAATTCCAAATTCAAGGTTAGAGTACAAATTTTGAGGTTAGAGTCCTAGATTTTAGGTTGGAATTAAAATTTTTGAGGTTAAAATCCTGAATTCGGGGTTGGAATTCCAATTTTTGTGATTAGAATTCAAATTTTTGAGGTTAGAATCTTGAATTCGAGGTAAAACCCCAAATTCGAGGTTAGATTCCAAATTATTGAGGTTAGAATCTTGAATTTGAGGTAAGATTGAGATTTTAATTTAAGCTTTCAACCTAAACCCTCCAAATTCAACCTTTATCCTTATATAATCACCAACTGCATGGAAAAGCACAAAATATTTTCTTCCTCATTTAATTTAGTTCCACATTAAGTCTCATTCAAAGCATAAATCATAGCGGCGACACATGTAGTTAATGTGTTAGTTCTGTCTTGTGTTTCCCTAAAGAAGAAAATTAACGACAACAACAAGAAACTTTTCCTTCGTGTTGCGTCTTAATTTGTGAATCTGGATTTTTTGTGGAGCTTTTGGAAAGCTATTAGGAAGAGGTTGTGTGGTTGTTGGGTTTAAGAATGGGTTATTAAGTGAAAATACAGGTGAATTGTAATGTATTTGAATGTTTCAACCTTTTTTGGTGAAATTTCGAGAAAATCTGAGATTTTCAATAACATAACCTTAAAATTTTCAAATTTAAGCTATCTTTTGCCCACAAGCTACAACTAATCATGTAATTTGACTCTTATTTGATGAATTATTATCAAATCTTCATTTTGAACCCCCTCAAACCCCATTTAACCCCCCTCAATCAACCAAACCCAGAAAAAAATTCAATTTTTCTTTCCATTCTGTCCTCAATTTTGCATAAACTACTCACAATAGATTGTGAAAAGTTGAAAAGAACTAAAACATTGTTGACATAAATATTCCGCATGTTTTCTGCTTTTGTTGAGAATAATTTTTATGTAATTAATTTTCTGTTCCTCCCTTTTGTATTCCTATTAATATTCCATGACATAAATAACTCATATCTCGAAATGAAATTGTGGAAATTTTTTTTTTCATTATTTTATTTGAATTCTTTTAATGCTCACATGTGGAATTTATGAAGGTTTTTTGTTTGAGAAACTCAAAAGAAAGGCATTTTTAATTAACTTGTGGGCAGTTTGTGAAATTTTATCAAATGGACATCAAAAGGCTTTTAGAAATTTTTATTAAAAATTATTATTGCTTGAATTGAGTGTTAAAAGTGGGTGTTGGGGCATGGGACGTAATTAAAAGTTAAGCCGTGCTCTCGCTGCGGTTTAAAACTATTGGGAGTGAGGTTCAGACCCTCCTGGCTACACAACTGGTAGGGGTAATAGAACAGAAAGTCGAAAGAATAAGTTCATAAATTTGAATTTTAAACTAGTTTATTTTAAAAAATATTATGCAGCATTGGCGCCATCCTTAAAGTATTACTGATATGTATTCTTACAGAAGACTTCGTTATTTAATTTTAATTTAATAAATTACTTAAAACGTTAAAACGAATGATAAAGTTTTGTACAAAAATCTGCGGACTTTAAAAAGTTAAAAAAAGAACCAAAAATTTCAAATATTTCAAAAAAGAACCAAAAACTTAGAAAAAGTTTCAAAGAAAAATAAAAAAATGTAAAAAAGATTCAAAATTCAATTCAATTGTTATTTTTTGTTTTATATTTTGATATTTTTGAATTATTTTGAAAAGTATTTGAAATTTTTGCTGTTTTTGTAAAGGGGCCGTTCAATTATGACGTCCTAAATTAACGGTCATTTTTCAAAAAAGAACTATGAATTTACAAGAATTTCTATTGTTCTTTTCTTGCTGACCCCGCCTCCTACCCCCCCCCCCCCTTCCCCTGGACGTTATAAGTGAAAGGTTGATTTTTAAAATTTTATTTTAATAATTTTCAAAAGTTAAAAAATTTAAAAAATTTCAAAAAAAATCAAGAAAATTCAAAAACTTTTAAAAATTGTAAAAAAAAGTAAAATAGTTCAAAAACTTCAAAAATAAAAAAAACCAAAAGTAAGATTTTAAATACATGAATTTAAAATTTTAAAAAGAAAAAAACAAAAAAGTGCAAGTCATCATGTATTAAAAATTATTCAGCTGCATTCGCCAAATTTACTATAAAAATTTATTTCACAATTTTTGGCTCACTTTTTTTTCATAAAAAACGATATGTTTTGTTGCGTCAATAAATTTTCACTTCCCATTAATTTCAATAACTTATTTCAATATATTTTTTAAAAATATTTATGTGTGTGAAATTCTGACTTTTGTGTGTTGTTGTTGTAGATTACTAAATATTGACAGAATATGTGTTTGTAGATTTATGTTAATGTGTCATTAGTTGAAAGTTATATTTGCTATTTTTTGGTATAAAACATAATTTTGTTGAACGAATTGAAAAGTTTTTTGAAAATCTCGTTACTAATCATTCCCGAGCGGCACATGTAGCAATATGACAAGCCATATGGAGCCGGTGATCAAATCGAATCCATTTTGTGTTAAAAAGTATATCACTCTGTGGCGAAACTTTGACGGAATATTTTTCAATTGTGCCGATCGGGATTTTGGTTTATTTTGTATAAAAATTGATGGGATTGACAGAAGTACAGCTTAAAATATTCGAAAATAGAAAAAGGGGGGGGGGGGGGAGGGGTATTCAAACCAAATGCAGTTGTTCAATCACTCGAGTCAGTTTGGGGGCCAGTATTTTAAATAAAATAATTTTATTTTGAATTTAAATTTTTATTTTGTTGAAATTTGGAACTGATCAGACCCCCCCCCCCCCCACCCTCCACCCCTCTCCGCGTCTCCTTTTCATATGCTTTCAATCTGTCTGCTTTGTTGGACTCAAGTTTCGATAGATTTTACCTAAATTTAATAGATTTAATGGAAAACTTAACAATTTTGAGGTTAAATTCTACATTTTTTTAATTTTTCGATTCAAAATTTACAAAAACCAACCCCAAAAACTTCAATATTCTCCACCATTCCCCATAAATTGATGTAAAATCTCTCAGGATCCCTCAAATCACATTCAACAAATCCAACAAAATTTCTGTCAATGCTAATTGCGTAACATATTGCTATGAGATAATATATAGAAAGTTATACTAAATTAATAAATATGCTAATTCATTACATAGAAAAATGTGTCGTTTTAATGACTAAATAGAGTAGATATAGAAAATACATTCGAGTAAAGTTAGTCAGGACTTATTTTTTTGTGTCTGAATTTCAAATATGTTAATGGGTTTCTGAGTAGTTCTGAGTATTAATTTAAATGATAATTGTTTTGATTAATTGAAAATTAAATAAAATTCATTTCTCGTGTTTTTAATTCAATGAAAAAAATTTAAAATCATATTTAATTAAATTTTCGAGAAAAATAAGTTTAAATTGAATAAAAATCCTTAATTTAACATTTTTTAACCTCAATAAACCTCGTCACACCGTCAATTGAGTTTAATTTTAACATCGTCAACTCACTTGACAACTGATAAAGCTGCCATTAATCTTGTTAAATTGCAACATTGAGAAGCTTTTATGGACATAATCGGAGATGTGTGTCAGTATTTTTGGTATAAAAAAATATGGAAAATGTTTCAAGCATTTTTGAGGTGTTTTTTGGAGGGTTTTTATTGGCGTTGCCTTAATTGATGCCAGGGGGACAACAACTTCATGAGAAATATTTTTAGGTAACATTTTTACCTCATATTTTCTTAATTTGACTTTATTTTGTCAATATTTTGTATTAAATGTTGTAAAATTAGATTAAATTGAACCAATCCCTCCCACAAACCTGTTATCCCCCTGGTTGTCAATCAGGGGGCACCAAGCTACTAATCATTAGAATCTAGAGTTCTTTTGAGGACCCTTTAAAGGATTCCAGGGTTGTAGGACCAAACTTTAACCTCCAAACCCATCAAAACCTTCCAAAACTAACCTCAAAATACCTCAAATATCTAAAAAAATCTTTAAATTAAATTCTGATTTCACTTTCACATCGCATTTAAATTATTAACAAATCCTACGATATCCCTATGATAATATAGTCTGCGGATACAATAATGACTATATTTATATATGCGCGTATGATGCATGCCATATCCCTAACCATAATAATAACTTCACTCACACACACACAAGCTCACACATACACCCACAAAAAATTTCTATTTCTTCATCTAAATGATCCCGAAACTGAAAATCCAAGCGATATTGAACGTCACGTTCTAGACGACGACAACATTTGATGTGATAGTTCCATTGTGCAGCATATGAATGTGGCGATGATGAGGAGTAGTAAATTGACATGTTTTGCTGAGCCAGCACCATTTAGATCGGGCCATATAACTTGCACCTCAGCCATCTTAAAAATGCTTAGTAAGCGGTGGGCCGTAAGCTCATCATATTCTGTATTTATTTGATGACTTACTGTCTCTAGTATTGATGTGCAGAATTGCTGTTGGACGAGAATTGAGAAAAAAAAAAGAATGAGAGATAAATTATTAAAAGGATGAAAAAAAATATGAAGAAAAGATTGAAGGATTTTATTTGGGAAATTATGACAATGTGGAGGCGGGCAAGTAAGAAAGTCACTTTGCTTTATGAAAAATCAGAGCGCATTTATTATTTTTATTTCGGAGTTATTGTTTAAAATTTTTCAGCATATTAATATCCAGGAGTTCTAAACCTATGAACTTAGTAATTCCAGGAGTTCTAAACCTTTGAACTTAGTAATTCCAGGAGTTCTTAACCTTTAAACTTAGTAATTACTGTCTATTGCTTCAAAATGAGTATGTTCAGGGGTTCCGACTATTCAAAAAGTCAATAACCAGGGGTTTTGAATTTTCAATCTTGAAAGTGAGGTTACAGAGCTTTTGAGTACCGTAATCCAGAAGTTGCGAAGCTTTATTCTTGATACTAAGGATCCAGAGCTTCAAAATGTCAATATCCAAAGGTTCTGAATTCAAAATTGAGGTTATGGTGATTTCAAATATCTAAATTCAGGGTTTTCAAACATTTAAACGAGATAAAGAGGTTTCAGGGCTTCAAAATATTTAAATCCAGGAGTTGTAAACCTGTAAACTATATATTGAGGTTTGAGAAAGATAAGAGCCTAGAATTCAGCAAGTTAAAATCCTCTAGATTGATAATTCAACCCAAACCAAAGACAATCTGAACAGATACCCTAAAACAATTCAAGCTAACCCAATAATATCCGCACATAATATTTTCGTAAACGACGACATTATTGACAAAAAAAAAAAAAAATGGAAAAATAAATAATAAAAATTCATGAATCTTAATCGATTTGGAGCCAAAAAACATTCGATTTATTACATGACATGAATTCATAATAAATAAAATAAAAAAAAAATTGGACTATATGTTTACCTTCTCCCGCTTCAGCATATCAATGGTGGTGAATTTTTGGTCATATGGCAACCGTACGGACAGAATTATATTCTCATCGGTGATGTTGAACAGTGAAAGCGTGCATTGAGTCTGTTGGAATGATGAAAAATAATTGGAATTAATTTTAATAATTTTTTTTTTAATTTTGAGGTTATATTTACATGATTATTGATGTGCAGCACAATATATTGCTGTAATGCCCTAACAGCATCCTGTACACCTAGATTCGTGTGTGGCCTCAAAAGTGCCTCATCAGTTGAGCTGTAACCTAACAATAAAAATACGCCGCCTGGAAGCTTATAGTCACCAGGTGGAGGACGCATGCAGATAAATCGTCCCGAGTAACATAGACATCGTCCTCGGAAGGCTTGATATGCTGGTGATGTGTGGCTGTAGAATGCTGTAAATGTGGAATTTTTGAGGTTATGAGATAGAATTTTGAGGTTAGAATTTCGATGTTTGATAATTTTGAGGTTAAAATCCCAAATTGTGATAATTTTGAGGTTATAATCCCAAATTATGACGATTTTGAGGTTAGAATTCCAAATTGTGACAATTTTGAGGTTAGAATCCCAAATTATGACGATTTTCAGGTTAGAATTCCAAATTGTGACAATTTTGAGGTCAGAATCCCAAACAATGACGGTTGTGAGGTTAGAATCCCAAATTGTGACAATTTTGAGGTTTGAATCCCAAATTGTGGCAATTTTGAAGTTAGAATCCCAAATTGTGATAATTTTGAGGTTAGAATCCCAAATTATTACGATTTTGAGGTTAGAATTCCAAATTGTGACAATTTTGAGGTTAGAATCCCAAATTATGACGATTTTGAGGTTAGAATTTCAAATTGTGACAGTTTTGAGGTTAGAATCCCAAATTGTGATAATTTTGAGGTTAGAATCAAAAACAATGACGGTTGTGAGGTTATAATCCCAAATTGTATCAATTTTGAGGTTAGAATCCGAAATTTCATAATTTTTGGAGGTTAAGTAAACATTTTGAGCTTTATCCAACATTTTCAAAGCTATGAAACCCAATACTCACCCAATGACGTCCTACACGGCACCAATGGCACACAAAGTGCATGACATGACAACGCCAGTGACTCAACGCTACACGAACATAACTCACTGCACTCCGCATCATCCATAATGTAAAGCTGAACACGAAAAATGTAAAAAATTAATTCAAATATTTTTCAAAAATTTATTTGCAGCACTTACCCGCTTGCTCTGTCCTTCAGGAATAAATTGTTCTGGAGTATGAGGCCGTTGTACGACACAATATCCTTTCGAAAATAATTATAGAGAGAATAAATGAAAATTACATGATCAATAATTGGGTTTGTAATTACAGATCTGTCTAAAGATACGTGTGGAAAGGACTCGAGAAGTGTAGAAGTGGAGTTTTAGTTGTAATAATTAAAGCAAGTGACAGGAAAAGAGCATTCAGGGGGTAATTTAATTACAAAAGTGTCATTTAAGCAAGCAATTTTGTAGCTGCTAATTAAATTAGACTAAATTGATGGGATTTTGTTGAAAATTGAAATTCTGGTTTTTTTAAAAGTCGATAATTAGATAAAATCACATGTAATTATAACAGAGTCCTGTCAATATCGAGGTAGAGCATGAATATATAATGAACTCACTCAACGGAATCGTCGTCGTCTCAACTGTTGTTGTCATTGGGGCTATAGTAGCGACTTCCATTCCTAGCATCTCGGTTGTGATGCCATAAAATTCCTCATTTTTATTGTCATCGATGAAGTTCTCGTCCACAACTTCCTCGCCTTCAATGTAGTTGTTGTCAAAGTCCTCGTTCGATACTGGACGATGATAGATCTGTAATTGTTCAATGTTATTAGGATGTTGAGGTTAAATCACATGATTTTGAGGTCAAGTCCCAAGATTTTGAGGTTAAGTCTTAAGATTATGATATTAAGTCACGAAACTTTGGTGAGGTTAAGTTAAACAATTTTGAGGTTAAGTCACTCAAATTTGAGGTTAAGTCTCATGATTTGTGGTTAAGTCCTAAGATTTTGAGGTTAATTCACGAAATTTTGAAGGTTAAGTTCCAAAAATTTCAGGTTAAGTCACTTAAATTTGAGGTTAAGTCTCAAGATTTTGAGGTTAAGTCTCAAGATTTTGAGGTTAAGAAGTCTCAAGATTTTGAGGTTAAATCTCAAAACTTCAGAGGCTAAGTTCCAAAAATTTTAGGTTAAGTCTCAAAGTTTTGAGGTTATGTCTCTGAATGTTTAAGATTAAGTCACAAAGTTTTGAGGTTAGGTAAACTTACAATCTCCGGCGGAGGAGTTTGTGGCACAGAAGTTTGCAGTCTTTCTCTAAATGTAATACGAATAGGTGCGGGTGTTGTTGTGGTTGTTGTTGATGTTGTTGAAGTTGTTGTGGTCGTTGTTCGTTGTGTGGTTGTTGTTGTTGTCGTAATTAATAATCCTAATTCAGCCAATCGCTTCATATGAAAGTCTTTTTGAACCTCAACTGTGAATGAGAATGAAATTAGACTTCAAAATCTCATCAAATTAGTCAGGACATCTTACCAACACATGGATTGAGCCATAACAGTCGCTGCCATCCTAAACATTCATACAATTGCTGAAGATCACTTCCTTGACAGGCACAAAGTGACCTTAATGGTGTTCCCATGATGCCTAGCAGTGCTATTCGACAATTACTCATTTTCCCTGCACATTTCTTTGTCACACTATCGACTGCACATGACTGCTCGAAAAATTCTAGCCTCGACCTACATTAGATACCAAATTATCATCAAAATCATATATAAGACTTCAAGAAGCTTCCATACCTGCAATCTGGATCTTCTTTACACAAATCCGCAAGCGTATGACAAGCAGGCAGCATATTATAAGCACCATTAGTAGTTGCTACCGTACTCGACCCATCCGGCGGTCGTTGAGCACAAAGTGGATGAAGTTTCTCCTTAGCCAACATGCACGAGTCATGACGCGACGATGTCTTTCGACAAAGGCACAGTGCTGCGTCCAGACTCAAGTCTTCATGTGAATTATCACGATAAAATGTTTGTAGTGACTCCATGCATGCTGGCTTATTACAGCGATCAATGTCGCAATGATGAATAACAGTTTGGAGGGACGTTGAGCATGAAGATTCGTCGCGGCATGCGTCTAGCGCTATGTGGCAGGTACTCTGTAGGGAATGAGATGATTTTTGAGGTTATGTTATGATTCTTTGAGGTTATGTTGAGAAATTTTGGGATTAATTAAGGAATTTTTGAGGTTAGTTTTGTATTTTGGGGGTGGACTAGGAATCTAAGGTTAGGTGAGGAATTCGAGGTTTTTAGGAATTTTGAGGTTAGGTTAGGGTTTTCAGGTTAAGTAGAGCAATTTTTGGACTTTTTGCAATGAGTTTAAAGATTATATTGCTAAGTTTAAGGTTAAAATAGATAATTTTGAGGTTATGCTGCTGAATTTTGAGGTTAGGTACTTAAATTTTGAGGTTATGAAATGAAATTTACCTGGAAATGTATTGGATGGGACTCATCAGTCTCAATATCGTCGGAATCTGGAATGTTAACATCAAAATTGAAATAGTTTAATTAGCTTCGTCAATAATAAATATATGAAGATGTATTTTACTAGTTTAGACAACAACATGCTACATTTTTGTGGTTTGGGGGTTCAAATGCCTTGAAAATGAACGATTTATCCATTTGAACCTCCAAAGAACTTCTTGTTCATGAGTGAATCAAGCATCAAATATCATTTTTACACTCATAAACATAAAATAAGAAAGAAAATTGGAAAACGTTAAAGAAAAATTAAACAAAACTCAGCAAATTTTGTCATTTAAAAGTTCTAAAGTAAAATTCTTCAACTACTTAATGACAAAAAGTGCTTAAAAAAGTCGGAAAAATTAACAATTATTTTTAGAAAAATTCATTTTTAGGTTAACTTGACATTAAGTTAGTCAAATAAGAAGAATAAGATCAATAACAGTCAATAAAGAAGATGTTAAGCTAGTCACAAGTAGCTACATCAAGAAAAAAAAGAATTAAAAGTGCATGCAAAAAATCCACAAAATCCTTAATGGAATGTCAGACACTTCCAAGTTGACAAACCCCCAAGACCATTTAAAGACTAAAAATCGCCATCAATTTCCTTCATTCTATTTCTATTTATGTGTGTCACGTTAATTGTCCGACACGTTTAGAAAAAAAAGTTGAACAACGAAAGAACTTTTTCTTTATTTTTATTTTTACTTATTTTTTTTGGAACAAGAAACGAAAATAGCCGGAAATGTTTGCAAAAAAGACATTAATCTTTGTTATGTCATTGATACTTTTATGCAACTTTTCCTTATGCTGGCTTTTCATGCCATTTTTATGTCTCTCTGATTTTAGATGTGAGTGTATGTTTGTGGATGTGGGTGAGTGTGAGTGATTTGTAGCTGTTGTGTTGTGATTTTTGTGTGTGTGTTTGTGAATAAACCAAAATGTAAGGTTGGATTGCAGCTATTTATAAAGCATGCAAAACTTTGAATTATTTACACAAAAATTTGAATTTTCAAAACCCGTTACAAATTTGAAATTTTTCAAAAAAAACCGTTAAAAAATTAAATTTTCCAAAAATCATTTTGTTTGAAGTTTTTGATTTTTAAGCCTTGTCCCTAATATCTTAGGTTCTATAGTCAAATGCAAACAGTAGATCTAGACAATCCGATAACATACTATAAATTGCTTAAAAACAATTTTTTTAAATTCAAACTTCAAAAGTTTCCTGTTTAGGACAGCAAAAGGAAGAAAAAAACGAGCTCAATTCTTTTAATTAATTTTGAAAATTTATTGCCGACGGCTTGTAACATTTTGCTGTTGTTTGCTTCCATTTTACACAACTAACCTGAAACAAAAAGCAACAAAAAATGGAAGCACAAATTTCTATGAAAGCCAATACACGCAAATGATAAATGGTTTCATCCTCCTGGATCAAGTCTAATCACTCAATCAAATTGGCTTTTATCTTTCCTCACATTTGCCACGTCTTTTTTTGCTGCTCTTGTTCGTGATTTGCATTGTGTTTGGTTATTGAATCTCTTCGATATCTTCATCTGAATTTCTTTTTGTTGTAGTTTTATTGATTGATATTTTGAGATTTTGTCAATATTTTGGGGGAGACTTTACTGTTTTCCCAAAATATGGCGCATGAGGCTCAATATTGTCAATTTTAGAGAGAAACTTTGCAGTCTATGAATATGTGGAAAAAAATTCAAATTTGTCAATATTCTGGGGGAGACTTTACTGTTTTCCTAAAATATGACGCACGAGGCTCAATATTATCAATTTTTGGGAGAAATTTTGCAGTCTATGAATATATGGAGAAACATTTCAAAATTTGTCAATATTTTTGGGAAGACTTTACTGTTTTCCCAAAATATGGCGCACGAGGCTCAATATTGTCAATTTTAGATAGAAACTTTGCAGTCTATGAATATGTGGAAAAAAAATTCAAATTTGTCAACATTCGGGGAGAGACTTAACTGTTTTCCTAAAATATGACGCATGAGGCTCAATATTGTCAATTTTAGGGAGAAACTTTGCAGTCTATGAATATATGGAGAAAGATTTCAAATTTGTCAATATTTTTGGGGAGACTTTACTGTTTTACAACCCAAAACACATCAAATCTCCACAACATCACCAACAATCGACTCAAAATCATTACAAAAATGTGCTGGTAACTGGTAAGTTCTGCCACTTCATGCTGATGAAAAGCAAGAAAAAACTTTTTTTGTTATCTTCATCTTCTGTTTTTTAAAGGAGCATAAAGGAGCTCCAGAAAATGGCGAGGAAGCGTTAAAAATGAAGATGTTTGTTCCACATTTTCTGCAGATGATTGTGCATTGTTACTTTTCATTATTCATTGTTATTATTATCATAAAGGAACAAAAGTAGAAAAGGAACGAGAAGATGAAACTTGTGGATGTGAAAAGGCAGCGTGGAACAAAAGGTAAGAAGAAGAAAAATGAAGATGAAGTCAAAAGGGTTGATTGAAAGAGATGTGGTGAGTTGAGATAGATTGGATGGGATGTGTGTGAAGAAGATGTTATTGGAGTTGGTCTTGATGTTGAGGAGAATTTTTAGTAAATTAAGTCGAACTTCTAACGGGCTTTTTAAGATTTAAAATTTTTAACGGTTTTTAAAAATTCAAAATTTTAAACTCGTTTTAAAAATTTAAATATTTTTTCGGGGTTTAAAAATTCAAAAAATTTGACGGTTTTTCAAAATTCTAATTTTTACCGGTTTTTAAAAATTCAAAATTTTAAACTCGTTTTAAAAATTTAAATATTTTTTCGGGGTTTAAAAATTCAAAAAATTTGACGGTTTTTCAAAATTCTAATTTTTAACGGTTTTTAAAAATTCAAAATTTTAAACTGGTTTTAAAAATTTAAATATTTTTTTGGGGTTTAAAATTTCAAAAAATTTGACGGTTTTTCAAAATTCAAATTTTTAACGGTTTTTCAAAATTCAAAATTTTAACGATTTTTCAAATTTTGAATGTTTTATCGGTTTTTTGAAATTCAAATTTTTTAAACTGCTTTTTCAAATTTTTATTTAAAAAAAGAATCAAAAATGTAAATTTTTCATACTTTTCAAAACAAAATCAAAAATCCAGGTCATCAAAAAGCAACAATCGTAATCCATCATCTGTCATTAGACTTCCTCAATAAGCCTTTATATCCATTCATTAAATCCACAATCATCCATTCATCAAAGCTTCCGAATCCGAAGTTACAAAACTATCAAATAAAAGAACTTTTTGTTCTCATTTTCAACCTGGCAAATTAAATTCATTCATCAAACTTTTTCCCTTTTCTCCCATTTTTTAATTCCGAATCATCCACAATGGATTGAAAAAAAAAGAGAAATATTCAATGCAGTAGCTTCCTACCTTTTATTTTCTATTCATAGAATTTAAATTGTAATAAAACGAAATCATACAAATGTATCAACACAGCGAGCGAAACTGCAACATTTCAATTCAACTTTGGATTTATTTTTTTAATTTTGAAATCCAAGCCACAAAAAAACTTTTTTTTGTTGTTTTGTAAAAAATGGAGAAAAGAAAAAAATTGAATTAGGTTCATCGTAAAATGCATGCAAATGAAACAAAAAATTAGAAAAATAAAATTGTGGGAAGCAAAAATAAAACACAAACAGGAAAATTTGCAAAAAAAATGAGAAATAACTTTTTTGACAAGGGTTGGTAACTTGAACTTTTTTGTTTTCTAGCAAAAAATTTATATTTTTGGGATTGTGCAGCATAACTGGGAGGAGACTTTAATGTTTTATCCAAAATATGGCGCACAAGATTTTTTTTTGAAGATTTTGAGATTTTTGGAACTATTAAGATAAGTGGGTATAGAATTAGTCAAAGGCGTAGCAAAGTATGTAACCAGGTCCTTGATTGGTGGCTAGCCAATCTTTGGCATGACTTTCCTCCAAGAATGAGTATTTTTTTAATTTATTTGAAGTTCACAAAGCGCAAAAATTGAATGTAAAAGGCTGGAAATCCCTCAATAGAAAGAAATGGCACCAAATTAGACATCAACAATCCAAATCAAGCTTCTATAAGTTACCAACCCTTGCAAAATCCTCGTTTTGCTTACCAAATCTGGGTCACAAAACTTAAAAAATTGACAATAAAAACAAACTTTTGTTTTATTTGATGCAAAAGAGTCAAAATGAAATAAAAAGTGATATTTATAGCAGGAAGTGCCAAACAAACATCAAAGTATCATAAAAATTCAATTTTCTGAGTGCCATAAGAAAAAAAAAATGATTTTTTTAAAATTGAAAAAAGAAAAAAATGATTTCTTAAAATTGAAAGAAAAGAAAAATGGTGAAATTTGACAAATTAATTAAGAATAAATCTAGCAAAACAAAGGATTTTAGCAAGAAAATTAATTGAAAATCAAAAAAATTGAAGAAAACTTGACAAAAAAATAAATAAAATTGATAAGTCAGAAAAATGAAAGAAATCAAATTAAATCAAAAATCTGCATGAACATTTTTGAGAGTCAATCCATTTTCTAGACAGTCTATATGGAAATATAACCAGGAAATGAGAAGCAAAACTCATCTCAAAAGACTCAATTTCGCTTCAATATCCCGAAAAAATCACAAAAATTCAGCTGCAATTTCTTCTCATTGCTTTTCTGCTAAAACTTATCAATTTCTATGTGTTTATAAAATCTGTACATAGTGTCGTGTATTTGTGTATATTAAGTGTAAAGAGAGACAGTTCCACTAGTGCATCAGTTCTCACTACACATTTGCATTTTCAAAACAATTTTTTTTTGTTGATTTTTGTACACATCCAGTTACTTATTTGTTGTCATTGAGTAAAGCAAAAGAAAGAAAAACACAATCAAAGCGATTTCAAATTTTGATAAATTTTGATGAACTTTGAATAATTTTTTTTGGCGCGGTTTTCTCGTTTTTGTGGAGGATTTGGGTCCTCAAGTGATGTTCAGAACGATTATCGAGGGATGCATCAAACTGAAAATCATTCTATTCATCACTTGATGCCTAAATCTTCTCTTTTAGCTGCAAATTTCAGAGAATATCATTTTTGAGAGAAGCAAAATAAAAGAAAAAAATTTCAAATAATAAAAAAAATAAAGTTTCAGTTTCACGCCTTGCGGATTAAAAATCATAAATGTCGTACTGTGTCAAACGGCCACAACAGAATGTTAATCGAATGTTATTTTAGAGCCTGCAATGAAGCTCAATTTCTAATCTTTATTCGCAGTTCGATAGCTTTGTGAAACAATGCCAAATCACTTCTACCAGCCATGTCCAGTAAAAGTTATGTTGCACTGCTTGGTTTGTTGATTTTTGGGTTTGGTCGGGAGAGGAAGGGGGGGGGGGGGGGGTAGGATTGGATTAATTTATAGGAATCCTAGCAAAATGAAGAAATTATTGTTTCTTGGCTACACACCTGATTCTTTTCACTCTTAACTAAGTCCTCATTAAAGTGTGTACGTTTGACAACAAGTACCAACGTTAACAAATAATCTACAAACTAAAATAACAGTTTAAAAATAAAAAAAAAACAATAAATTAGAAAATAAACTATTTTGAACTTTTAAGCTTCTTTCTCGATAGAATCACATTAATCTTATTTTTCGACGTTTGTGGTTAACAGCCCCTCTTCATTTACGTTGAAATATTGCCTATCTAAGCGACACAAGACTATATGACAGTGGTGACCAACCTTTTTTATGTCATGGCCCACCTTGACATATGATTAAGCCACGTGCAAAGCCAGTGTTTCTCAAACTTTTTGGTCCGCAATGCAGTATCTTTCATCTGTTTATGCTTCCTTGCCACGCTGTCTCAGCTAAAATTGTTTTCACGGAACAGTAAAGGGGCTGTTCACTTATTACGTAACGCGAAAAAATGACTTCTTAGACCCCCCCCCCCCCCCCCCCTCGTAACAAAATTTGTATGAAAAAAAAATTTCCTTGTTTGAACCGCAACAAAATCTTAGATCCCCCTCCCCCTAAAAGCGTTACGTAATAAGTGAATGGCCCCAAAGCTCCACGGAGCAAATTTTGAGAAACACTGTGATAAGCTTTTACCGAAACCGTACCCAGCACACGGTTTTTGTGGGATTTTTCGAATTTTTTGCACTAGTGTGTCGCGGTACATAGGTTGGCAAACACTGCACTACCAGAAAGCTATTTAGAAGGGGTGTTTTGGTCGTCGCTCGGGCTTTAATCAAGTCTGAAACCAGTTCAGTGTCGGCTTAGCAACTGATTCAAGCTGAAACAGTGCCACAAAGCCTTATATTCAGTAATATTGAACCCCAAATTTGTTTTTTTATTAACAATATATCATAGATAGTAAGCTAGATTAGAGTTCTTTTATAGAGACACATCTACAGAGTATGACAATATATTTATGTATAGTTATAATACTAGATTAGACACTGACTATATGTATATATGCAATAGAGATATAAAATAATAATAGGACAACATATTCTACCTTACAAGACTATAGATTTTTTTCACTTGACTTTAAGTATTTATCTTTTTTTTTTACTTATCCATTCAATTACAGTCATTAATACCTACTTTTTTCATAACTGCTGATTCCATTTCCATTTCCATGCTCATCATCAATGTTATAAGAATATCCAGCACCTCCACTCGCCGTTGTTATATTGTATGGATATAAAGCTGTTTTAAAATGCTGACGAACATGCGAGTTTAGTGGACCGACGAGCGGTGTTTCAATCATTGCCGCATTATCATCCAATATACGATGGTGATAGTTTTCATCCAAACCCATTGCTCGGACTGCAATGAAGGATTTTTTTTTTCAAGTTTTGGTTTTTTTTGTGGATCTTTTAAGACTTAAACTACAATTTTTTTTTTTGTATTTTTGTGACTACGACTTGGATTTGATTTGTTTTTTGGAAATAAAAATAATAATATTTTGTTCTATAACTACGGACGGGGGTTTTATTGCTTGTTGCACCAAAAGCATTTTTAATTATTTTGTGAGATTTATGTACAAGATGAGAGTGACGATTTGACTTAGAGTCGACACAATGGTGAGGTTCTTGTGGAATGTTGTTCAATTATTGGAGGTTTAGGATGAATTTTGAGGTTAGATCAGCGATAGTTAACCCTTGTGCTGCGGCACACAAGTAAGAATATTTTGAAGACACCACCAACCACGCGCTGTGTGCTGTTCATGTCCTACTATCAAGATGTGCTTTGCCACACAAAAGGTTGCTCACGACTAGGTAAGATGTTCGGGATTGAAACAACTTAATGGATTACTTAGACTAGATTCTCAATATAGAACTATACCTTTGGCACTCTACTATCAGTGGTGACCAACCTTTTTACGTCACAGCACACCTAAGTGTTAGCTTATGACCAAAACCGCACACGACATACGGTTCGTGGGGTTTCTCGAAGTTTTCTTGACACACTATTGTGCCGCAGCACATGAGCTGGCCATCACTGGTCTACATACAAAGAATGCATATTTTGTGGCAGTGTTTCTCAAACATTTTAGGCCGCAAAGCAGTTAAGGAGCAGTTGACCATTCTATTATGCTTCTGCGCCACGCTAGCAACCACTATTGACACATCAAGAATTTTTTTCGCAAAACAGCAAAGCTCCGCAGAGCAGAGTTTGAGAAACACTGTTCTATTGTATTCCACACTCGACTAAGATCCTGATAACAAGGATGTGTTCCCACCAACATGAATTAGAACCTGATTCTTTTTTAAAGCAAATTATTCCACATTTTGCCAACTTCCAAACGCAAGTTTGTCTGTGAACCCAAACTAGTAAGCAGAAGAGAAGAAATTTAAAACAAAACTGAAACATAACCTCAAATAAAAATAATATTAAACCAAAAAAAATGATAAAATCAGCATCAAGGAGGAAATTCGAAGGATTTCAAACGGAAGGACAAAACATTTTTTTATTCTACATAGTAAGCGGTTCCAATAATCATCAAATTGTTTTTATTTCATCTGAAATTATTTTTAAGCACGAAATTTTTGTTTTGTTCCAATTTGAAGCATTTTTTCTTTCTTTTGCGTTATTTTTTTGTTCATGTCATTTTTTTATTCTTTTGTGCAAATAAATGTAAAATTTTCTATTTTTAAGAATTGAAAAAAATAAATATAAAATTGATTGTGAGGACCTCGCAGACACCCTCAAATGTTAATGAATATTTTAACCCACGTGGGTTAATTTATTGTATTTTAAATAAATTGAAATTTTCCCACACAAATTTCAGAATTTTTTTTATTTTTCTAACCTACAAAAAAAATTAAAATTCAGTCGAAAAGAAAATTAAATGTCAACAAATTAAATTGTGAATTTTCTTCAATGAATATTTGAATTTAAATTGTTTTTTGACATTTATTTTAGATCAAATTAATTTAATCAATGGTATTTTAAGGTTATGTAGGTTGCAATGATAAACTGAGAATTTAGTAAAAGATATTTGAGCATTATTAAAATTGAAGAAAAACTTTTTAAATTGAAAAAGATTTTTTAAGTCTGAATTTAAAATATTATTAAATTTTCTTTAAAAAAGTAAAATTTTAAAAAATTATACAAAATTCAAAATTTAAAAATTTAAATTCTTTGACATTCAAAAGTTCTGACAAAGTTTAGGAATAATTTTTAAAAATTTTGAATACATTTTTAAAATAAATTATAAAATATTTGAAATTTATAAATTAATTTTAAAAATTATAAGTACTTGGAAATATTTTAATAAACTTCAAATAGTTTTAGAAAAGGTTTAAACGATTTAAAAAATTCAAATGATTTTCAAAAAACAGATTTCAAAATTTTTAAAAACATTTTATCAACTTTTAATAGATTTTAGAATTCTTTTAAAACTTATAAATATTTTAAAAACCTTAAAAAATAAAAATATTTTAAAAATCTTAAACTTAATGTTTGAAATTTCGAATAAAAGTTAAATCAAATTCTTAATTTCAAAAATAAAAAAAAATCAAGGAAGAAAAATTTTAAATCATCAAATTTAAATTTTCTTCAATAAATTCCTCCCCAAAATTTCACCAAATAATCATCAAATGTCATCAACTAATCCTCTTAAACAATCTAATTGACTTGTTACTAACAGCAATTTTCACTCTCATTGTCGCATTAACAAAATATTTTGCATAATTTTCCATTCAATTTTCATTCCATAATGATTGATTAGTCGTCTAAAATTGCAATTTTCATGTCCAAAATGTGTTGCAACAATGAAATTTAATGAGGATCAAAATTATTTATGGAATTATTAATTATTCATAATTGAAAGAGCTTCTGATGAACGGAAATTACAAGCTACAGGAAGTGATTATGGACAATTTAATTGAGGAATTCTGAATGCAACTGAGTAATTTGTTATTAAGTTTGCAATTTGTTGGTGTTGAAAATTTAATTTTTGGGGGAATTATTGAACTGAATTGCTCTGGGAAGCTTAATTAAGATGCAATTGGAATCTGTGACTTTATTAGCTATGGCAAGGGAGTGATTAGATATTGTTGAACTAGTTTCTCCTTTGATGGGTTGTGTGGATGACTTGACTAAGCTAATGAGCCATGTTAAGTCTTCAAAGACCTAGGTTTAAGGAGAAAAATCAGTTCCAAAGCCACCCACATCCCCACTGCTGTGAAGGAACTTTAAAAACCCCAAAAAGGATGTCTTTAATATTATTTTAAATTTCACATTTTTTTATTGCATGTCATAAATATTTTCAAGATCATAAAAAGTTAAATTATTATCAAATGTTATTGTTTCCTATTGCCTGAGTTTAAATGTATAAAAATGAAATGATAAAAGACAAAACACACGCTGGGAAAAAAGGAAAAACTTAAAAAATAAAAAGAAAGAAAAATTGTTAAATGGTTTGTGAAAAATGGAGCAAAAAAGTGAGCGGAATTTGTTTTTATTTCAGTAGTTTTTTTTGTGTGACAAAATTGAAATAATTTATTGAAATTTATATTTAAAAATATATTTAAAGGCATTAATAAAAAATAAGAACCCCCCTTGCCCCCCCCCCCCTTCCCCTTTTCATAAAATCATTGTTCAGCATGGAAAAACCCTCAACTTTGACATCAATTTGAAGATTATCAAATAAACCAGCTCAGTTGCCACTTTGCAGACTAACCAAAACTCTACAGGCCGGTAATCGACCAACAAAAACAACATTTCGCTCCTTTTAAGTCTCAAGTGAATGAAAAACAGAAAATGAAAAACAAACAATATTTTTTCTTTCACAAATTTGTGCTCTTTGTGCTTCTTGGTGGTGCTGTTAATGCCTTTTGTGGTACAAAGAATTGTGCAATAAACAATTAAAACATAGTAAGTGGATTTACTTTAGTGCTGTGCTCGAATATAAACGGTTAAAATGCTTTTTGGTGCTGTCAAAACATTTAATTTTTGTGTAAAAAATAAAAGAAGCTTTGAGAATTTTTTTTGGTTCTTATAACAACATTGCATATGGAAAATTAAATCTAAAATGGTAAATGAAAGTAGTCAGCCGAAAAAAATTGTTCTCAAAGCTTCCAACATTTTAGTGCAATTTTAGGTGCCAATTGAAAAATAAAACATAATTTTTTTAACCTCGTTGGTGAATTTAATTATTTTAATGAGAAAAATTTCATGAATTTTTGGATCACATGGATTTTGATACCTTAATAAATTTATTTAGGATTTGGTAAGACAAAAAATTCATTTAAATTTTCTTAATAAAGTTGTTTATAGTGTTGGAAATATTTCTTTATAACAATTTTGGGGTTCAGGTGCCTTCACCCTAGAGGTTTTATCGTAAAGTGCTTTTAGACTTAAGTTCTAGAGTTCAGACGCCTTCAGAATTGAGTTCTAATGTTTAGGTGCCTTCACAATAGAACTACTAGGTTCAGGTGCCTTAATACTAGATTTTTAAAGTTCAGGTGCCTCCACACTTGAATTCTAAGGTTAAGGTGCCGTCATACTTGAATTCTAAGGTTAAGATGCCTTCACACTTGAGTTTTTATGTTCAGGTGCCTTCACCACAGAGCTACTATGTTCAGATGCCTTAAAACTAGAGTTCTAAAAATGAGGTGCCTTCACACAAGAGTTTTTAATGCTAAGGCGCCTTCACACATGAGTTCTAAGGTTAACGTGTCTTCACACTTGAGTTCTTATCTTCAGGTGCCTTCACCACAGAGCTACTATGTTCAGATGCCTTAAAACTAGAGTTCTAAAAATGAGGTGCCTTCACACAAGAGTTTTTAATGCTAAGGCGCCTTCACACATGAGTTCTAAGGTTAAGGTTCTTTCACATTTGAGTTCTTAAGTTCAGGTGCCTTCACACTAGAGTGTCTAATGCTTATGATCTTTTAAATTAGAGGTCTAAAGTTAAGGTGCCTTCACACTTAAGTTCTAAGGTTAAATTTCCTTCACACAAGCGCTACTAGGGTCAAGTTCCTTTGAAATAGAGTTACCAGGTTGTGGTGCCTTAACACTAGAGTTCTAATGTTTAAGTGCCTTCACACTAGATCTCAATCTACGAAACACTCAAAAATTAGTCATAAAGAAATTTTTCCTATAAATTCCTGCAAAAAAATTGTGCAACAATTAAAAATAAAAAGTGAAAAAGTGAATCTCACCAACATCATAGATCTGCTTCTGCAATTGTCGTTGCAAGTGCATCAATCCATTAGTGAGATTAGCCATAGGTTTATGACTAACACTACTAAAATTATCATTGTGCTGAAATGTGTGCAAAATCCTATTAAAGTGCTTAACATTCTCATTCTCATCCAAATCATCATAATTATTGTCATTATTATTGTTATTATTATTATTGTAACTATAATTATAATTTGTGCGATGGTGCGGTACGTGCAAAGTGCGATTATAGTTATGTGCATCAATATCAGGACGGTGTGAGGCGAGTGCAATTGGAATTTTACGTGAGGATGGGTATAGGAAGTAGGGGAAGGTGTATGGATAACGAGATGCAGGACGAATCTCGCCAATATAGTCGGATGTGGGAAAATAATTGGAATTAACGGAATTTGTTGATGTGCCGGAGGCTATGTCATGTGCTGTGGGAAGAAGAACATCTGTAAACACACACGGGGAAGAGAAAGAAACATATTTTAATATTTTTATATTTTTTTTATGAAAATAAAACATTTAAGCATTCAGAGAGGGAGTTTAAATTGGAAAATAAAATTAAAATTCGAGTATGAAAGTAATTGGAGTTGTGCGCATAAGGCGCATTTTTTGGAAAACTTAAAATTTTATACTTTAATTTGTGAAAAGTTTCATAGAAATTGGGGAAAAATTTCATAAAAATCTGGAAAAATTATATAAAATTTGCAAGTTTTAAGGCTTCTTAACCTCAAACTTATAGTTTTGCTGTCTTTTCTACCAGTCATGTGACTGAATATCATCAAATCCTAAATTGTAGCTATTTAACCAAACCCATAATTACAGTTCATCACCTCATCAAGTCCAACAGCTCAACTGACACACAAGAATCAATATTTTATAGACAAAAACTGAAAAGCTTGCAATTTTCATTGATATTTAATTGATACTTTTCATTATCTTCATTTTGAAATCTAAAATCACCATTTTGTATGTCATCGGAGTCATTGGATGTGCATTTATGCTCTGTAATTATCGGTTCTGATATCATGCATAGAATCTACAATTAATATTCAACAAACTCTTCAAAATGCATGCAATTAAGGGATTTAGGGGTTGGATTTGTGAAGGATTTTAATTAACTATTTGAAATGGTATGATAAGTTGACATACATTTGAAGTTATATGGTTGAAATATGTCTTAAAGTTAAACAATTCGTCGATAAAAAAGAAGGTTTAAAAAAATTGCCATGCATTATATTTGGGGCGACACATTATTGTTTACCTAAAATGAAACGCACGAACCAAAAAAATCTGAATGTGCGCAATTTTCAGAAAACTACATTAATGTCTTCTCAAAATATGACGCACAAAGCAAAATTTATCAAAAAAAGTAAAATTAATCCATTAATTCAAGAAGGTCAAAGCCTAATTAACAAAACACAGAACCACTTTATTCATTAAAGCCCGTAGATCCTCATCAATATTACTGTTAAGCCTCTTGAACATGCCCCTTAAAGTATCCTCCAGAAAATTAACTCAAAATATTAATCGAAAAACTTTTTTTGCATGCCTTTTTCTGAGGAAAATCGTCAAGATTTTCTTCATTCACCTTTTCCTTTTCCTTTACTCTTTCAGCATCTTTTAAATGTGATAGATGCAACTGAGAAGATAACCTAACGACTTTCGTCATTATGAAGCATTTAAAGATTGAGGATTTTTGGGTATTTTGGTTAAGATTATGGCGAGGAAGAGGAAATGGAAGTTGGCAAAGAGTTAAAGATTATTTGAGGAAGTTTTGTGGGTTTTTTGATGTTCTTAAGGAAGATTTGTTGACTCTAGATAAAAAAAATTAAGTTTGTGCGTCATATTTTGAAGAGACTGTAATGTGGTTTTTGGAATATACTGCACATAAGCATGAATTTGTTTAAATTTGATGACTTATCTGGTGCAAAATTGTAAAAAAAGTTTCGCTCGTGCGTCATATTTGAGTAAACATTAATGTGTCGCCCCGAATATTGCGCACGACTTTTCATTTTTTTATTCTTTTGCATGTTTATTTACAACTTATAAAAATCTATAACAGTTTAAAACTATAAAAAGCAGTTAGAAAATGGAATTGACCATTAAAATCCTTGCTTCATCCAGTAAGCCAAACTTCCTCAACAAATCTCAATTTCATCAATTTACAACCATTTCCTTAACAACTTCAATTTTCCATAACCAAAAACTGTTTCTGCTTCCTGTTCAACATAAAAATTGCTACTAATAAATTTAAACTTTAAACTTACAAAAAAAAATATTCAACTAAAACACATGTTTTTGGAGCAACTTCGCCATTTCCACAGCTAAAAATTTTCATTTCTTATTCAAAATAATTTTCATTTTATTTCTTTCAATAGCTGCACACAAATCGATTTAAATTGCTTCTCGTATGAAACTTTTTAGCTTTTTTTTTTTTGCATACAACAAAATTGGATTTTGCTTTAAAAAACTGGAAATGGGAAGAAATTGTGCAACATTTTGCTAATGCAAATGAAATTAAGACTCGTAATGCAATAAATCGTGTGTGTTTTTTTTGGAATTTTTTAAAAGTGGATTTTTTTCGTTTCCTCGTTTTGCTTTCTTGCATTGCAGTTTGTGTTTTTTTGGCGGAGGTTGGAGTTGGAATTTGAGAATGAGGGAAGTTATTGCTCAGACTGGGAAATTATTTTATTGAAAAATTAGTCTGAATGCTTGAATTTATTAGAATTTAATATTAAAAAATCATTTAAAACAATTTCAAACATTTTTCAAAGATTTTTAAAAATTTAAAATTTAACGGCTTTTTTAAACTTGAATTTGTAACGGTTTTTAAAAATTTAAATTTACATTTGAAATAAAGAAAATTTAAAATTTTCAATAAAATGTCTTCAATTATTCAAAAATAAGCATAATTTAACCTAAAAATCATTGTATGGAACACTCAAATTACCATAAAATCTAACATTATTTTCTAAAATTCTAAAATATTCATGCATATTGACATAAGAAGCTTGTGCAAGATGTGCAGTAACACTGTTCTACTTACATAATATTATCCTTAAAAATCTACAAAAATATAAAGATTGTTCAAAGATGGATAAAAATAATATCGACAAAAGATAATCCATGCATGACAATGAAAGGAAAAGCTTCAACATTAAAGGAACAAGAAAAGCTTTCAGAGAATGGAAATGAAAACAAGGAAAAGTGACAACGTGAAAAATTAATGTGACAAAGTGAGAAAAATGGAAGCTTTCATGTTGAGTATGGAGTTGGCCCGAGCGAGACATGTTGTGCGTTAGATTTTGGTGAAAGACTTTACTGTTTTCCTTAAATATGACGCACGTGTCTCATTTTAGATAGTTTTGGAGCGAGACTGTAAAGTGTTCTTAGAATATGGCGCACGGAACTGAATTGGTAATTTTCTGGGAGAGAGTTTACTGTTTTCCCTGAACATGATGCATGACTTTTAATTTTTAAAAATTGCAGGGAGAGACTTTACTGTTTTTCCTGAATATAACGCACGACTCTTAATTTGAAAATTGCAGGGAGAGACTTTACTGTTTTCCCTGAATATAACGCACGACTCTTAATTTTGAAAATTGCAGGGAAAGACTTTACTGTTTTTCTTGAATATAACGCATGACTCTTAATTTTGAAAATTTTAGGGAGAGACTTTACTGTTTTCCCTGAATATGACGCACGACCCTTAATTTTGACATTTTCATGATTTGCCTTTAATGTTTTCTTAAAATATAGAGCATGTCCCAGAATAATGATTAAGATCATGCACCACTCGGTTCTAAAAAGTCTTCACGGTTCACTTTTCCCAGAAAAATGAGAAACTAAAAGAGCTTCTGAGCAAAAAAGACGTTGAAAAAAGCAGGAAATGAAAGAAACTATTAGGATCGAATCAACAGGAAAATTGAATGTCATCGAATGCTTTTTTTGTGATGAATAGATGAGAAAGGAAAGGATGCGAATGAGTGAAATAGGATTTAAAGGAAAATGAGAAACATGAATTTAGATAGTTGGAGTAATAAGACATATAGTAAGGTATTATAAAAAGATATAAGGTTGAATAAGTTAAGACTAAATGACACATATTGAGATAAAAATATAAAAAATTCAGGATTGTCAAAATAATTGACTAAATGGTCCCTAGTTAAGAATTAAGGTTCATAAACCATTTTGTAAGACTTTATTAAATATTTGAAGTAAAATTTAATGTTGGTCAGCAATTGCTGACAATTTTGAGATAAATTAAGAAATATATTTGGAATTAAAACAAACCAGGGACGTAACCAGAAGTGTTGAGGGATGTTTTGCCCCTAAATTTGAAAAGGGTCGATACATTACGAGTTTTGTAGATCCCTTGGCCTGGCTACGTCCATCAAACAAGTTCAACAACACAAAAAAAGTAACAAAAACTCAACCAAACAAATTTAAAAATAAATTAATTAAAATCTTTTAAGAGAATTTCTTAAATTAGCCAATAAGAAATTTTCAAAAAACTTAATAGAACAATTAGGAATAAATTTAGCAAATTTTGCTTTAAGAAATTTAAATTTTGGTTATTTTAACTTTCTTAAGGGCAAATTTTTTGAGCGGAATAATTTTTTTGGCGCGAATAATTTTTAGAGACAAAAATTTGATTTAAATTTAAAATTAATAAAATTTTTAAAATTACTTTTTTTAAGTTTTTGGAAAATTGTTTTTTATTTTAAAGAACTTTTAAAAGTTGTTGTTAAAATTTTAAAAAGTTTTTAAATTTTCCAATAAATTTGAATTTGTTTAAAAAACTAAATTTGTCAAAGAAAGTTCAAAAATTTTAAAATCATTTAAAATAATTTTAAAATTAAATTTAAAATCATTTTTCCATACTAAAATAAAAAAAAACTTAATATTCCAAAAAACTTAACAATCAGATTGAATTATTTAAAATAACAAGAATTAAACTTAAATGTTAAGATTTAAAAGCTCAAAGTGTGGTGCTGGTGAAATTTCACTTTGAACCTCAAATCCAGAATTTTAGAAAAACTGTAATAAGTAAAACTGTAAAGCAATTTTTAACACAATAATTTTTAAAAAAATCTTTTAAATTTCAAAAGAATTTAACAAAAAAAAAGTCAACGAAGAAAAAAAAAATTTTTTTTTTCAAAAAGGACAAAATTTTTTTGGGAACAAAAAGGAATAAAATTTTTTAAATATAAAATTAAACTTAAATTGAACCTTACCGACACAAGGATTATGATTAACAACATTAAATATTTTATCACATCGACGTTTCATGTGATTATTTGGACAGATGCAGCCAAACATTGGCGATAGGCGAAGATTTGTCCACGCTTCGTGGCAAGCTTCTCTGTTTAGGGAGGAAATAATAAAAATAATAAAGATTTTGCCGAGCTTCCTCAAAATGATCAACTTACTTGTCCTCCATACGGCACTTATTCTCCCTCACTTTACAGTGAAGTTTAAAATCTTCAAATAATTTGATGCACTTTCGCTCCTGCTGACACACGGACAATGCATGATTGCATGTTGGTAAGGCATCGACTGGATACGGATCCTTTTCGACTGTAATGAAAAAAATGTGATCACAAAAAGTCGTAAAAACATTGAAAATTTCATGATTTGCTAGTTTTTTTCGTGACTGACTGTGGCAGCTAGTAATTGAAAAGTATCAAACTGAGTTCATTTATTGTTAAGTAGATGAAATAAGAATGGAAAAGTTTTTTTGAAGAAGGGCTAAAAGTGTGAGGAATAGCAAGTAAGGAAGTAATTTGGGTTTTGGTATAAGGCGCATTTTTTGGTTGACTGAACTACTGAACTGACTGAACTGACTGAACTGACTGAACTGACTGAACTGACTGAACTGACTGAACTGACTGAACTGACTGAACTGACTGAACTGACTGAAATGACTGATGTGTTGACTTGATTTTCAAGCAAGTAAGAAAAATATTTTGATCATAAGGCGCATTTTTCTACCAAACCTTCCTCACAACTTCTAGAAAAACTAGCTCAATTATAGAAATCTCTTCAGCACGCTATTACACTGGTTTGTAGAAACAATCACGACGAGTCGAACAAGAAAAAGTCCATAAAAGAACTTGCTTGCAAAAAAAAGTTTAAATGAACAATGAAAAGTTGTTAAAAGTAATTTAAACACTAATTAAATCACATAATGAATGTTCGTAAATTGCACTGAAGTTGCCATTTTTGTAGTTTTTGTTCTGCTGGATGTGCTTTTTTTGGGTTGTGAATAATAGTTGATGATGAGGGTGTTGCTGACTTTTAAGCAGGGGTGAGCAACTGATGAATTACGTCTTGAAATTTTTTGATTATTTTTGCACCTTTGAAGCAGGGCTGGTCAACCTATTTGGTTTGACATGCTTAAGAGCCTCTAAAACATCAGAGTTACTTAAGAGTGCCACGGGACATAGGTTTGACACCACTGAAATCCTCTTCTTAACTTAAAACTAAACCAATTAGATATCCCGACCCTCAGCTTTACATCCTCAAATTCCCTTCAACTCAAGTCTGTTCCGAAAATTCTAACTTTCCCTCAAATTATAAACTTTCCAAATTAATTTATTGTCGAGACTGTGAAATAATTTATTATGAATTTTCACTATTTTTTCTGAAGAACTAGTTTTTTCGTCTAAATTATTACAATTATGAATGTCATGGGACTTGTCAGAAGAATTTTTAACAAGAAAGTTGATAAGAAAAAAAGTGGTGTAGTTTTTTCATGTTCGTTGATTATTTTATGTAAATTTCGCTCAATAATTTAGTGGATTTAATGCTCGAATGTGTTGTTTGAAACTGGTTTTGACTGAATGAAGCGTCGCTTCAGCCAAGTTTGAGGCTTTGCTTCAGTCAGGTTCGATGCGTTGCTTCAGTCAAGTTTGAAGCGTTGCTTCAGTCAAGTTTGAAGCGTTGCTTCAGTCAAAATTAAGGCGTTGCTTCAGTCAAGTTTGCAACGTTGATTCAGTCAAGTTTGATGCATTGCTTCAGTCAAGTTTGAGGTGTTGCTTTGTTCAAGTTTGAGGCGTTGTTTCAGTCAAGTTTGAGGCGTTGCTTCAGTCAAGTTTGAGGCGTTGCTTCAGTCAAGTTTGGGGCGTTGCTTCAGTAAAGTTCGATGCGTTGCTTCAGTCAAGTTTAAAGCGTTGCTACAGTCAAGTTTAAGGCGTTGCTTTAGTCAAATTTGATGCGTTGCTTCAGTCAAATTTGATGCGTTGCTTCAGTCGAATTTGATGCGTTGCTTCAGTCAAGTTTAAAGCATTGCGTCAGTAGAGTTTGAGGCATTGCTTCAGTCAAGTTTGAAGTGCTTCTTCCGCCAATCCTAAACCGTTGCTTCAGTCAATCTAAAATCGTTACTTCATCCACTTATTTACCGATTTTCCATTTATTTACTTTACCGACTCCTTACCCACACCACAAATAAATCGAATGCAATTTCATCCACATTGCCTCATCAAAACAAATTCACATTTTCATGCAACTCAAACAGCAAAGAGGCAGAAAGAGGAATTAAATGCATTGCATGTAAACACAATGTATTTATGTACAACATTCATTGCCACTATGACGCCACATAATAATGTTACAATCGAGTTATTTTGTTCATATTTCATGTTTTTGTTGTTGGCTACTGCTGCTGCCCATTCAACCTCTTTCTTTGCTAGCTTTTTTATTTAAGAAACATGACTGTTTCAAGTCACGTAAGAAGAAATGGCGAAGAAATCACGCAGGAACTGTAACAAGTTTGAGGTTAAGATGAGAGTGTATAAGGCGCAGATGACGATATTGAAGCAGCTTAATCGTTGCTCAGTCAACTTGATCGTTGCTCAGTCAACTTGAAAGTTGTTCAATCGAGTTGGTTGTTGTTCAGTCAACTTGATTGTAGCTTAATCAACTCGAAATTCAGCAACTTGATAGTAACTTGATACACATAGTTGCTAAGTCAACTTGAGAGTTGCTCAGTCGAGATAAAAGTTTCTCAGTCAACTTGAGAGTTGCTCAATCAATTTGAACATCGTCCAGTCACTCATAAAATCCATCCATCAAATCACAAATCCATAAAAGTCTGGAATAACTGCATAAAAAGTTGCACATTTCTGCTCTCATTTTTAACTTGTAAGAAATTGCCTCCTTAACTGCCACAAATCACGCAAATGTGCAACAGCAAAAGTCTCATATTTTCCTTTAAAGCATAGAATTAAGCAAGAAATCTTGGAAATTGAAGCCATAAATTAACAACAATTAACTTTTTCCATTCTTGTAAGCACCGTGTGCAGTAAAGTGCACTCGTTAGTTGATTGTGGTCGTGATAGAAGAAAAAAATTTGAATATTCATGAACCGCACTAAAATCCATTGCCACAAGGATATCCAGTCACGAAAACTATTAATTTCAAGCTCACAAAGACTCACCTTTTTTCAGTACAAATCCACATGGATGGTCGAAGAGAAAATCTCGAAAATAATTACAGTCGGGATCCACCCCCGGCTCTTTGCACAGACATGTTGGCCGGAAGAATGGAAATGCTTGGAGGGTTCGGAGAGCTGCTTGACATTTCGTTACTGTCACTGTGCTGCAGGCAACTGAAATGAGAAAATTTTGAATGCACATGAGTAAAATTGCTGGAAAAATGTTATTTTAAATGTAATTAAATTCAAATTGGATAGGAGTGGGTGAGGAATGGGATGTGTTATGGTAAGACGGAATGGTTTTTAAAGCAACGACTCGTTTTTTAAGCAATGGTTTAGTCTGAAGCCACGACTCAGTTTGTATCAATGTATCATTTAAAAGCAACAGTTAAGTTTCAAGTAACGACTCCGTTTGAAGCAACGACTCAGTCTAAAGCAACAACTCAGTTTGAAGCAACGACTCAATCTTAAGGAACGACTCAGTTTGAAGCAACGACTCGGTCTAAAGCAACAACTCAGTTTGAAGCAACGACTCAGTCTAAAGCAACAACTCAGTTTGAAGCAACGACTCAATCTTAAGGAACGACTCAGTTTGAAGCAACGACTCGGTCTAAAGCAACAACTCAGTTTGAAGCAACGACTCAGTCTAAAGCAACAACTCAGTTTGAAGCAACGACTCAATCTTAAGGAACGACTCAGTTTGAAGCAACGACTCGGTCTAAAGCAACAACTCAGTTTGAAGCAACGACTCAGTCTAAAGCAACAACTCAGTTTGAAGCAACGACTCAATCTTAAGGAACGACTCAGTTTGAAGCAACGACTTAATCTTAAGGAACGACTCAGTTTGAAGCAATGACTCAGTCTAAAGCAACAACTTAGTTTAAAGCAACGACTCAGTCTAAAGCAACAACTCAGTTTGAAGCAGTGACTCAGTTTGAAGCAACAACTCAGTTTGAAGCAACGACTAACTTTAAAACAAATGATTGACCATTAAAGGTTTGTCAGGAAAGCCTGATTTTAATCAACTAAGCATTAGAAATGTCATGACTTATTGTCACAATTTAAAAAGATTTTTTCATTTCCACCTTCAATTCCAAAAAGAACCCTTTTGAGCTAAAAAGAAGCATAAAGAAAAATCCCCGAAAATTCATCAACCGAGAAATTTTGATCCTTCCTTTTTTCATCACACAACTTCTTTACCCATTTAGCTTATTCATTCCTTTTTTCTTTCTTTACATTTCTTATCCTTATGTCATAAATATGAAGCACTTTCGTCTCTCTTGATGTCATTTAACATCCAATTTGTCATGAAAAATATTTTCATAATAAAATAGCATAAGCAAGCATGTCAAGAACAATTGAATGATAAATTATGCAGACATTTGACATAAAACATGAATTCCTTGTCATCGTTCATATTCAATCAAAGGGAATAAAAGAAAAAAGACTACAAAATTGTGTCGATGGCAAGACGTGAAGTTTGTTTTGTTGACTCTCGAAGTGCTTGAGTCTTTGTACACAGCTTTTAGTGCTCAAATAGTGGAAGTGAGATGGGAGTGTGAGTGGAAATATGAAAAATAATATCAAGGAATCATGAATGAAGTAGGAGTTTATGTGGGAATATAGATGAATTAAGAATCAGGACACGGAGGAGGGTTTGAGTTGATGTGCTGATTGTTAGTTTACTGCTGTATGCTCCAGGAAATGTATGAATAAAGTTAACTGCTTTTTTTTACTTCACATTGAATCATTGCTTCACTTTGAGTCATTGCTTCAAACTGAGTCGTTGCTTTGAACTGAGTCGTTGCTTTCAACTGAGTCGTTGCTTCCAACTGAGTCATTGCATTAAACGGAGTCGTTGCTTCCAACTGAGTCGTTGCTTCCAACTGAGTCGTTGCTTCCAACTGAGTCGTTGCTTCCAACTGAGTCGTTGCTTCCAACTGAGTCGTTGCTTCCAACTGAGTCGTTGTTTCCAATTGAGTCATTGTTGCACACTGAGTTGCTGCTTCAAACTGAGTCGTTGCTTTAAACTGAGTCACTGCTTTAAGTTTCCCAAAAATAATTCAGCTCTTCTTCCAAAACCTTCATTTTCCCGCCAAAACTCATCCAAATCATCCCTCAAAATCAAACATTTCTTCCTCAATCTCTCAATTTCCTTGAAAAAAATATCCCTCCAAACCCAGACATAAGCCAAATGTTTCCATAAAGCATCAATCCCACGATAACATAACAGTCATAAAATCGAAACGATTCTCATAAAATCAAATAAAATATTAAGCCAATCAATAATCAATGAATCGATCGAATTGTTTGTCGAATATTGTACATTTTGACATGATTATGTTTACTTTATTACAGTCGTAGTCTAAGAACGTAAAAGATGTCTCAGAATAGAATATTCAGGGGTGTTGAAGTAAGATGGAAATGTTGTTGAAGAGCTGTTGAATAGGCCGGGATGTGAAATTTTGAATTTTGAGGGGTTTTCAACTATGAATCCTAAAAGGGGTGTTCAACTATGAATTTTTAAGAGGGGAGTTAAACTATAAATCCTAAGGTTTCATCAATTATAAATCTCAAAGGGTGTTCAACTAAGAATCTTAAAGGGTATTAAACTATGAATTTAAGGGGTGTCAAACTATGAATCTTAAAGGGTGTTAAACTATGTCAACTACGTCATCCATAGTAGTGTTACACTAAGAACTAGCGAAATAACAACTCTGCCTCCAAATCGAAAGGAGTACAAAATTACTGACGAGCTCCTTGAACCCATCCCACAATTTTTCCATCGTTGTTTACATGAATAAAAAATAAAATATTTGATGTCAATTGATTTTTCGTTCCATAGCTTCTGTTGAGCTTTTGTCCTTAAACAAAAGACAGAAATCAAGCTTCATACTTCTTGCTTTCCATAATATGTTGACGAGAAGATGTAAACAACGTGCTTTGCTTGTCTTGAATTTTTGAGTGACATGGCACAAAAGAGAATATCGAAAAAAAATCATGAAAGGATTGACTTCAATGTTGTCGCTGTGTTGTTTGTGATGATGAAAAATTTGTGTGTCAATAAGGTTGTTAGCATTGAATATTTTTTGTGATATTTGAGAGGTTTTTGGTGATTCTTTGATTTTTTTTGATGGCAATGACTTTGTTTTTGGCGGCAAAATTGAGGATTTTTGAGAATTTTTGAAACTTAAATTTGGCCTCTTATCTATTGAGTTCGATGAATCTGATTGAGTTTATCATCAAACCTTCCTCGTCTACCTTTAATTCATTATCAATAAATAATATTGAATCAAACTGAATCGGAAAGAAATGACTTGCGTCTTTCTATTTTTGTAACCGTAGCTGAGTAAAATGGAATATCGTGAGTAAGTAGTAAATTATGAATTACACAGAATGGATTGTTTGATCAAGAATGAAATAAAAATCGATTATCATTGAAATGTTATGAGCTGGGTCAATGAAATGAGAGAATCGAATTTTTTGCATCTTTTAAGCAGAACATTCGCATCTTTTAAGTAGAACACTCGCATCTTTGAATCAAAAATTTTGCATCTTTGAAGCAGAACACTCGCATCTCTGAAGCAAAGGTTTTGCATCTTTGAAGCAGACACTTCGCTTCACTGAAGAAGAAGTTTCACTTCTTTGAAGCGGAAACTTCGCATCATTGAAGCAGAAGTTTCGCATCTTTTAAGCAAAGGTTTCGCATCTTTAAAGAATAAATTTTGCATCTTTGAAGCAACAACTTTGAAATTTTGAAGTAGAACATTCGCATCTTTGAAGCAGAACACTCGCATCTTTTAAGTAGAACACTTGCATCTTTGAAGCAAAGGTTTTGCATCTTTGAAGCAGAACACTCGCATCTTTGAAGCAAAGGTTTTGCACCTTTAAAGCAGAACATTCGCATCTTTGAAGCAAAGGTTTTGCATCTTTGAAGCAGACACTTCGCTTCACTGAAGAAGAAGTTTCACTTCTTTAAAGCGGAAACTTCGCATCATTGAAGCAGAATTTTCGCATCTTTTAAGCAATGGTTTCGCATCTTTAAAGAAGAAATTTTTGCATCTTCGAAGCAACAACTTTGAAATTTTGAAGTAGAACATTCGCATCTTTGAAGCAGAACACTCGCATCTTTGAAACAGAACACTCGAATCTTTGAAGCAAAGGTTTTGCATCTTTGAAGCAGACACTTCGCTTCACTGAAGAAGAAGTTTCACTTCTTTAAAGCGGAAACTTCGCATCATTGAAGCAGAAGATTTGCATATTTGAAGCAGAAGTTTCGTATCTTTTAAGCAAAGGTTTCGCATCTTTAAAGAATAAATTTTGCATCTTTGAAGCAACAACTTTGAAATTTTGAAGTAGAACATTCGCATCATTGAAGCAGAACATTCGCATCTTACCAGCAGAAGTTTGCATCAATAATAAAGAACTTTTCCATAACTTTCCAATTAATTTTATTGATTTTCAATTCAAATATCAAACAAGCTTCTTAATAACCTCATTTATTCAAACTTGACGACCGCTCTTAAACCATCAAGAATGTCAAATGTTAAGTACACAAACTTGCCAATCCACCCAAACCAAGTCATACCTTTAAACTTTTTCGTCATTGAATAATTTTCAATTCCCCATCTACATTACCAAATGCTCGAACATCATAACAAACTCATCAAATTCAATAAATGTAAATTTTTCCCCATTGCAGGAAGAAGAGGAGCAAAAAAATGTAAAAAAATTGTCAAGCACTGTTTGACATACATGCATGAATTTGAACATTTACATCCGTGCAGATATATATACTCGTTCACCAAATGACTTCGATTGATAAGTTAATGTCAAAATGATGAGGCCATAAAATTTTTTTTTCGTCTCCTTCGGAAAATTTTTGTCTAAATTTTTTGCTTACTTTTAAATCAATATTTTATAACTTGAGATGAGTTTGGGCTGCCTAGGCATATTTAGGTCATTAAGGTACATTTTTTCATAATTGAAATAATAGTTTGCATCTTTGAAGCAGAATTTCGCCTCTTTGAAGCAAAAGTTTGCATCCTTGAAGCAAAACTTTGCATCTTTGAAACAAGAGTTTGCATCTTTGAAGCAAAAGTCTGCATCATTTAACCCAAAATGCTTAAAATCATGCACGAGCCTACTCTAATCATCCCAAACTCCCCAATAACATTCCATATTTGCCGTATGCTTCATTTCAAAGATCGAAACAGCAACAAAAAAAATTATTTTCCTCTCAACTGCTCGATATTCGACATTAAAGTGCCATAAAATGAGCTCCAAGGCTCACTGCGATATCGATTTGATGGGAGAAAAGTAAAAACCATAAAAAGGAAGCAGAGCGTAAGGTAAGCATCACTGCTGTTTTGTATAATTTTCATATAACATTATGAATGAATGAGTAAAGCATGTAGTAATGACTGTATGAAAGTTGATTTCATGTGAATAAAAAGAAGATAGAATAAAACTTGAAGTAGAACATGATAAGCGAAAAATTTAAAGGGAGAGGGAAATATTGTTAGGAATGATTTAGAAGAGGTAGACAAAAATAGGAATTTGACGATGATTAAAGTTCGATTTTTGTAATGACTCATGATCTTGAAAATACTTGTCACGTTTGTTTTGAATTTGTCTTTCAAGATTAAGGTTAGGTTTGTCTTTGGGATTGAGGTTAGGTTTGTCTTTGGGATTGAGGTTAGGTTTGTCTTTAAGATTGAGGTTAGGTTTCTCTTTCAAGATTGAGGTTAGGTTTCTCTTTCAAGATTGAGGTTAGGTTTGTCTTTCGGTTTAACGTTAGGTATGTCTTCAAGATTGAGGATAGGTTTGTCTTTGGGATTGAGGTTAGGTTTGTTATTCAAGATTGAGGTGAGGTTTGTCTTTGGGATTGAGGTTAGGTTTGTCATTCAAGATTGAGGTGAGGTTTGTTTTTCAAGATTGAGGTTAGGTTTGTCTTTGGGATTGAGGTTAGGTTTGTCTTTAAGATTGAGGTTAGGTTTTTCTTTTAAGCTTAGGTCTGAGTTAATGTTTCATTTGCTTACCTGGAACTGGACCACAAACCCGTGGTATAATTTCTAAAATAGCTGAGCATGATGGATCCTCGAAGCACAGTTGACGAGCTAATATACAATTAAGTATTGCTATTGCTATCTTTACATTGGGCCCTGCAATTATAAGAAAATAAATAAAATTAGTTGAAAAAGTTGTCAATTTTATTTTTCATTAAAAAATGTAATCAAAACTTTTGAAAAATGAGGCACATTTCACTTCGTTTGCCATCAACCCTAGCATAACAACCATAATATATACCCTTATACCCATTATTATCCATAAAACCTAGATAAATTTCCTGCAAATAAACAATTCAGTTGAATCTTACAATCTTAATCTGATGAACAATTAAATTATGATTAATGAAAAGCGCGCTTTTTTGCGTGTCAGTTAATTCAACCTTAATTGAGTGTATTGCCGTCCACCAAAGCCACTAAACTGTACAGTATAATAATTTTATGTCATGTCCTTAAAATAGTCATAATTACAGCGCAATTGCACGTGTAGAATTGATTGATGGACAGTATCGATTGCTTTAAAAAGAATTTTATGTTATGTTGATCATTTGAATTATTTATTGAGTTATTAGCAACTATTATGGAAGTTAAGTATTACAGAATTGATAGATATAAATTTATTAAAGAATATTGAGCGTTGGAATTTTATTGAAGCCTTTGACCGCTCAGCTGTAGTTATTGTTATTAAGAAGACAAATAAATGCAGAAGCGAGTCATTATTCAGATCTACTGACGCTTAGCTTCACTGACGCTCAGCTTTCCTGACGCTTAGCTTGACCAAGACACAGCTTGACTAACGCCCAACTTGATCAACGCTCAGCTTGACTAACGCTCAACTTGATCAACGCTCAGCTTGACTTTCGCTCAGTTTGACTTTCGCTCATTTTGACTATTGCTCAGCTTAAACACCGCTAAGCTTGACTATCGCTCAGCTTAACCAACGCTCAGCTTGACTATCGCTCAGCATAACCACCGCTCAGCTTGACTAACACTCAGCTTGACCTACGCTCAGCTTGATCAACGCTCAGCTAGACCAACACTCAGCTTCACCTACACTCAGCTTGACCAACGCTCAGCTTGACTTTCGCTCAGCTTGACTATCGCTCAGCTTGACCATCGCTTAGCTTAACCAACGCTCAGCTTGACTATCGCTTAGATTAACCACCGCTCAGCTAGACCAACACTCAGCTTCACCTACGCTCAGCTTGACCAACGCTCAGCTTGAACAACACTCAGCTAGACTGATGGTTAGCTTAACTTACGAAAATTTAATTCAAAAATAGCTTCAATGATCCAAATGTAATCCATCTACATTACACAAAATAGCTTTATCATTCATACATTCCTAATATACTCACTAACAGCAATTGAGTAACAACTTATTCCAATCATTCCGCTTACATGAGCTCAATCTTAAATTGCGACAATAAAAATTGCAGAAAAAAAACTTTCATTTTGTAATCTTTGTGCGATTATCAACAAAAGAAGCAAGAAAATTTCACGCTTTTTTGGATTCTTCTTCATCCACGAGACAGATGCTTGGCAACAAACTTTTTTCTCACGTATACAACGTATGCTGCTTCCCCTCATCTCTGCTAAACTGAATAAGCTTATCAAAACATTGTTGACATAGCGATTGTGAGAAGGTAAAGAAGAGGAGGAGGAAGTACAAAAGGGGTTCTCAAGTGATACTTGACATACGTGCGTATTTTGGATGCGTGTATTATTAACACACAAGACATTATCAGTGCTTGTTGTACCAGCGGAATTATGAGGAAGTGAATTGGATGGGGGGAAATTGTGACAATCGGAAGTAGCAAAAATATTTTTTGTTCGCTGTTTATTTTGTTATTGAGGAATTTGGATAAGAGTTGGGGTAGGAGCAAGTGTGATGAAAAATTCAACATTCATAAGGCCGAGCTTCAGTTAAATTGAGCATCAGTCGAGATGAGCGTTGGTCAAGCTGAGCGTCATTCAAGCTGAGCTTCAGTCAATCTGAGTTTCAAGCTGAGCTTCAGTTTAGCTAGTTTTCAATATAATTGTCAGTAAAGTTGAGCTGTAGTCAATCAAATCACCAGAAACTTTCATAGTGCATCAAACCTCAAATAATTCCAGAACCCTAGGAGCAAAAAAAGTTATGAATATCAAAAACAGAATTCTAAGGATGCCAAACAAAAATCATGAATTTTTAATGAGAATTCCCCGTAACCAGCAATCCATTTATTCCAAGTCTTTCTTCCTCATCAACATCATCCTCAATTTGCATGCAGTGGTAAAGAGAAAATCATAACAAACTTTACTTATTTCGCACAGTGTGCAATAGAATTGAAAAATGCTCAAAGCGAAAGAAAGAAGAGAAATCTGAGAATGGAAATGACACTAAAGATATTTCAAGTAATGTTTTCATCACAAAAACAACATGATGAATTTTTAGCGTATTTTCCTAAGGAACAATACGCTTTTATCTTCACTTTGGCTGGCTGGCTGGCTGGCTGGCTGGTACCGTGAGATCTCAGCAATGAAAGCATATAGAGCCTTCGGATTTTTTGCATTCAATCCTTGCCATATTGTAGGCAAACCGAATCCGCTTTATGTTTCATAACTTCTTACCAAAACTTAATTAAATTAACTTTTATATGTTTTTTGCAACGACTTAGCCGACTTTTGCATAACATACGAGTTTGATAAAACAATTTCAAATTTCAAAATAGCCGTTAAAATTTTGAACGTTGCTTCATGTAACGTAACTGGATTTTAGTTTTTGAGTTTCTGGATCTTCGTTTTTGGGATTGGATATGACTTTAGAGTTACTGTATCTTTGTTATTGGTGTTGGATATGACATTAGAGTTACTGGATCTTTGTTTTTGGTGTTGGATATGACTAAAGAGCTACTGGATCTTTGTTTTTGGTGTTGGATATGACATTAGAGTAACTGGATCTTTGTTAATGGTGTTGGATATGAGTTTTAAGTTACTGGATCTTAGTTTTTGGGATTGGAAATGAGTTTTGAGTTACTGGATCTTAGTTTTTGGGATTGGATATGACTCTAGAGTTACTGTATCTTTGTTATTGGTGTTGGATATGACATTAGAGTTACTGGATCTTTGTTTTTGGTGTTAGACATGACATTGAAGTTACGGGATCTTTGTTGATGGTGTTGGATATGAGTTTTGAGTTACTGGATCTTAGTTATAGGTGTTGGATATGACATTAGAGTTACTGGATCTTTGTTGATGGTGTTGAATATGAGTTTAGAGTTACTGGATCTTAGTTTTTGGGATTGGAAATGAGTTTTGAGTTACTGGATCTTAGTTTTTGGGATTGGATATGACTCTAGAGTTACTGTATCTTTGTTATTGGTGTTGGATATGACATTAGAGTTACTGGATCTTTGTTTTTGGTGTTAGACATGACATTGAAGTTATGGGATCTTTGTTGATGGTGTTGGATATGAGTTTTGAGTTACTGGATCCTAGTTTTTGGTGTTGGATATGACATTAGAGTTACTAGTTCTTTATTTTTAATGATGGATGTGAATGTAAAGCTACTGGATCTTTGTTTTAGGGGTTGACTATGACTGTAGAGCTACTGAATTTATGTTTTTGATACGGGACATGTTTTAAATGCTACCAGATCTTTAAAATAAAAATCTGGAACGAACTATTAAAGATCTGGTACGAAAAATTAAGGCCCTCAAACGATTTTGAGTTACAACTAAGTTTACTGATCAGTAAGAGGAAAATACGCTGAAGTCGCCCAGATCCAAAGTACTGGCGATCTTTTTACTAGTTTTTTCTTGCTTAGGAATTCATCATGTAAGCGAGTTGTTGTGTTGTGAAATTCTTTACCAAGAATTGATGGAAAGGGTTGAGGGCTAATTATAGTAAATTGAATTTATATTAGCGACAGAAAGCTTTAACCAAATTAAGTTGCCTAGCATCACTAAAAGTGAGCGTCATTCAAGCTGAAAATCATTAAAGCTATGGGCTGTTAAAGCTAAGCGTCATTAAGTCTGAGCATTAAGGCTGAGTGAAATTGAGGTTGAGCATAATTATGGCTAAATGTCATTTTGGCTGGTCGTTGTTAATGCTGAGCGTCATTAGGGCTGAGCGTAATAAATGTTGAAAATCATTAAGGCTGGGCGTCATTAATGTTGAAAATTATTAAGGCTGAGCGTCATTAATGTTGAAAATCATTAAGGCTGAGCGTCATTCATGCCGAGCGTCATTAAGGCTGATCATAATCATGACTGAATTTGATAGAGGCTGAGCGTCATTAAGACCGGGCGTAATTAAAGCTGTGCGTCGTTCAAGCTGAGAGTCATTAAAGCTGTGGGTTGCCAAAGCTAAACGTTATAAATGGCTGAACGTCATTAAGTTTGTGCATTGTAAAAGCTGAGTTTCACTGTGGTTAAGCATAATTCTGGCTTGTTGTTATTGAGGCTGTGCGTTGTTAAGGGTGAGCGATATTAAGGCTTTGCGTCATTTAACAGAGTATCATTAAGGCTGAGCATTATTATGACTGAGTGTCATAGAGGCTGAGCGCCATTAAGGCTGAGCGCATTAGAGGCTGAGCGTCATTGAGGCTGAATATTACGATTCCTTCAATCAAACAGTGACATTTTGTAATCATTCCAATTTTTAATATTGACCTTCTTTTTTCATTGTAAATAAATCTTGTCAATCAATTTAAAAGGTTAAAATTAATCATGAGAAGTAGAACAAAAATCAATCAATTAAGTCTGCAGCTAAAAATAAATTCTGCGAGTCACTTTGACTCTCAAATTTCTTCAACATTCAAAAATAAATCGATCGAAGACAAACAAAATTGAATAAAATATGGAAAAGGTAAAAGTTCTGAGGAACTAGCCGTCATTCAATTAAGCTCAAAATTGACGCGTGATATTTTTGGAAATGGGTTGAATGAAAAATGTTAAAAGTCACTGAAGAAGTCATAAGTTGAGAGGTTTTGTAGCTTAATTGGACAGCTTACATGTAATATAATAAGAATCATGCAGCTAAACCCCCAAAATAGCATCCAAAACGTAAAGGATCAAAGACTCGCACTTCATTAAAATTCAAAAATCAATGAGTAAGAAATTCATTGAACCTTAAAGTTCTCTCTTCTTTTAAAACAACATCAAGTGCTTGAATTTAATTTGCTTCCCATTCATATCCTCGCATTCTCGTCCCAAAATGAATAATTCATAAAGAAAAGACTTGAAAAACTTTACAGCAAGTTCAGACTTTTGGGTTATGGAACTAAAGTAATGAAAAATAAATATGAGACAATTGAATGTTCTTCACATAAAGACATAAATCTAATTTCAAATTATTTAGGTTACGTTGAATTACTTTCGATCCACAAGTTCAAGTCGCTTGCTTTTTTTATACTTTTTTTTTTGAGGGGGAATTTAATGTTTTTTGAAGTATGATTTTTTTGTTCTTTTTTCATTTCTAATGCAAGAATATGAATATAAATCGTATGGATATGGCATGACTGTCTTGTGACTGTCTCACATTACAATGTGCATCGTACATCATTATTCAGAACATGCATGACTGGGTCTATTCGAGGTGAATTAAAGGTGAAATTGTGAGGTTTAAGAAATTTTTTGAGGTTATGATATTTTTTGAGATTTGGTGTGTCTTGCGAAGTTCTTTGATTAAGAATCTTAAGAAACAGGCATAAGAAATTTCAGAATACCAAATCAGATTAGCTGAAGGTAATTACCTCATCAAGATTTAGAACACTTCTAAAAAACAAAATGGAGGTCCATCATCGAAAAAGAGCTCTAATGCCCCGAATAAGGTTAACTTTAACTTATCGATTGATTAAACTTTCACTTCAGTGATTTATTCAAGCCTAATGTCTTTTCCGCGTGGAAGTTTGTTCCATTTTTCCAATGTTTTTTTTCACATTTTGCATTCCTCTTTAAATTATACAACAATGTATGCGATATGACATCAATGAACTCAATTTCTATATTTTTTACAATTTTCCTGTCCTTTTGTCATGTCAGTTTAGAAATATTCATATTATTAAGTTGTTCCACATGACCAAGTTCTGTCATATGAGCCATTATACAGTTTTGAGTCCAAATTGTGCGATAAAGCAAGTTTGGTAAAAATTAAACTCGAAATTGTAATCCTAATCCAAAAATTTAGAATTTCACCATCAAAAATTAAAAAAATTATAACCTCAAAATTTTTCCATTCTAACCTCAAAAACCAAAAATTCTTAACTCAAAAACCAAAAACTTTAACCTCAAAAACCAAAATTCATAACCTCAAAAACCAAAAACCAAAAACTCTAACCTCAAAAACCAAAAATTCTAATCTCAAAAACCAAAAATTCTTCACTCAAATATCAAAAACTTTAACCTTGAAAACCAAAATTCATAAACTCAAAAAACAAAAATTCATCAACTCAAAAACCAAAAATTCTAACCTCAAAAACCAAAAATTCTAACCTCAAAAACCAAAAATTCTAACCTCAAAAACCAAAAACTTCTTACCTCAAAAACCAAAAATTCTAACCTCAAAAACCAAAAACTCTAACCTCAAAAACCAAAAATTCTAACCTCAAAAACCAAAAACTAACCTCAAAAACCAAAAACTCTAACCTCAAAAACCAAAAATTCTTAACTCAAAAACCAAAAACTCTAACCTCAAAAACCAAAAATTCTAACCTCAAAAACCAAAAACTTCTTACCTCAAAAACCAAAAATTCTAACCTCAAAAACCAAAAACTCTAACCTCAAAAACCAAAAATTCTTAACTCAAAAACCAAAAACTTTAACCTCAAAAACCAAAATTCATAACCTCAAAAACCAAAAACCAAAAACTCTAACCTCAAAAACCAAAAATTCTAATCTCAAAAACCAAAAATTCTTCACTCAAATATCAAAAACTTTAACCTTGAAAACCAAAATTCATAAACTCAAAAAACAAAAATTCATCAACTCAAAAACCAAAAATTCTAACCTCAAAAACCAAAAATTCTAACCTCAAAAACCAAAAACTTCTTACCTCAAAAACCAAAAATTCTAACCTCAAAAACCAAAAACTCTAACCTCAAAAACCAAAAATTCTAACCTCAAAAACCAAAAACTAACCTCAAAAACCAAAAACTCTAACCTCAAAAACCAAAAATTCTTAACTCAAAAACCAAAAACTCTAACCTCAAAAACCAAAAATTCTAACCTCAAAAACCAAAAACTTCTTACCTCAAAAACCAAAAATTCTAACCTCAAAAACCAAAAACTCTAACCTCAAAAACCAAAAATTCTTAACTCAAAAACCAAAAACTTTAACCTCAAAAACCAAAATTCATAACCTCAAAAACCAAAAACCAAAAACTCTAACCTCAAAAACCAAAAATTCTAATCTCAAAAACCAAAAATTCTTCACTCAAATATCAAAAACTTTAACCTTGAAAACCAAAATTCATAAACTCAAAAACAAAAACTCTAACCTCAAAAACCAAAAATTCTAACCTCAAAAACCCAAAACTCTAACCTCAAAAACGAAAATTTCTAACCTCAAAAACCAAAAATTCTAACCTCAAAAATATCAAAAACCCCAAAATTCACAACTCAAACCCACTCAATTCAATTCAAATTATCCAAAAGTACACCAGCAATTCAAATTATCTCCCCTCCTCACAGCAATCAAAACCCATACCTCGCATCTTTTCAATAATTCAATCTGAAAATCCTTCAATTTCTATTTCAAAACAACCAAAAAAGGGCTCCCGGTAGACACATACAAAAATAAACCACATTGATATGAAACAAAAGTGCACTGAGAGATAAAAACAGAAAATCTTCTCTGATCAGCATAAATTTGCCCGATTTCGAATTTGATTAAATTCTCAATTTATAAATAAAACACATCGAGTGGGAAAGGTAGTTGGATATTGAGATGAAAATAAGTTAATAAACAAGTTTGGAAGGAGTTAAGTTGGAATTAGGTTTGTATAAGGCGCATTTTGTAATGTCATAAGCTTATTGGATGTTGAATTGGCTGGATGCTCTTAAATTTTATGTTACTGGAGTGCAATTATTGACACTAAGCACCTGAGGCGCATTTAAAGATAAACATACAAGTAAGAAAGTCCTGAATGTTGAGTGTCTGGAGCGCATTTTTCAAAAATCTCAATTATAACCTCAAATTCCATTAACAATTAGAAACAAACCCCAAACTGACAACAAGATCCCAACATTCTCGCAAACTTTCATCCACAAACGAACGCATAAAATTGATTTGAAAGATAAAAGACGGCAAAGCAAAAGAAAATCGATAGAATTACTTTTCATTCACATTCCATTTCTCTTTTTTGCAGCTCTTTTCAGTGGTTTATTTTCGTTTCCATACACATAATGTGGCTGAGGCAGGAGTAAAAAGTAGAAAAAAGTACAAGCATTAAGGGGCCATTCACTTATTACGTAACGCTTTTAGGGGGAGGGGGGGGGTCTAAGATTTTGTTACGATTCAAACAAGGAAATTTTTTTTTTCATACAAATTTTGTTACGAGGGGGGGGGGGGGGGGTCTAAGAAGTCATTTTTTTGCGTTACGTAATAAGTGAACAGCCCCTAACCTGAGTCGGCTTTCCGGTTATACATTTCTGCCCATTCAACATTTATGAACATTAATTATGCAATAAGTCTCGCTCATTTCGAATCCTGCCAGCTACTTTATTTTATTCACTATGTGAATTGCGATCCTGTGGTGTTGTTTGTTATGTAAGGACTTGATGGCCATTTGTGTCTGGATTTGTGGACAATTTTGATGATCTATATTGCATGAAAACTTGATTTTCACTTTTTGAGGTTAGAATTTTCAAAATTTGAGGTTAAAGGCTCATTTCTCAACCAAAAAGACCTCAATTCTCAACATTTCTTGATTTTTATCCCCAAATCCTCTTTAACAGCACCAAAATTACTCATATTCACCTTAACACCCCATTAGCCTCCACCTCCTTTATCATGTCAGCAAAAAACTTTTTCACATTCATAATTCAAGGTTAATTTAAACATTTTCCCCATGTTTTTGTATGAAACAGCACAATTTTATTTGCCGACCTTGAACTAAACTTCAGAAGCCTTTTTTGTAGCTCTTTATCAAGTCATAAATTCAATGTGAATTTTCAACTTCCCGTTACGTACTAAAGTAAGTGCTTTACATGAGAACAAAATTTTCCACTTAAAGCAGCCACAAAATCAATGGAAATGCGTGTTCTGTTTTGTTCTATCAAAAGAAATGAGAATAAAACTGGATGCAAGTAAGAGAGTAATTTGGGGAAAGGTGGTTAAGGCGCATTTTTGGTGATTATTGCAATTTGCAACTAAACTTAAGTTTTTTGATACAAGCTGATTTTGAGATAATGTTTGAATTTTAGAGGTTAATTCAATTTTTTGAGGTTATGTTGTTTGATTTTGAGGTTAAGTCATTAAATTTACAACATTAAAATAAAAAATTAAGGACTACAAACTCGATTTAAAAATAACCTCAAAGTTGACCAATATAACCTCAAAGTCCAGCCGCAAAACTGCTTGAAATTCCCACCAATTCCTCACAAAACTTTTTTTTCTTTCAAAAACTTTTAACAAAGAGTTTTTTTTTTATTTTTTGTTATCAAACACTGAAAAAAAAACAATGCAGACGAAATCGAAAAACAAAATTGTAAATTTATAGCTGCCAGGCACGACATCAAAAAGCAAATACGAGATAGAGACAGTCGAGTTCTATTCAGTTCCAATAACAAGCTTTTTTTGTGAAATTTAAAACGGAATAAAAGATGAAACAATAACTGATAACAATGCTGATGATGGTTGAGCTGAATTTAAAGGAGGGAAAAAAATCGAGTTTATTTTGGAGGTTATGGATGGTAAAATTGAGGATTGAAGGCATTTGGGATGACTTTTGGTTGAGTAAGTGGATCCAGGAGGTGAATGGAATTTGAGATTGGGAATTGAGCTTTCATAAAGTCAATATTTTGGTACATAACCTCAAAATAGGTATCATAACCTAAAATTTCCGGTCCGTAACCTCAAAATTGGCAGTGAAGTCTCAAAAATTTGTCCCACAATCTCAAAATTATCATCATAAGCTTAAAATTTGAAAACTTAACCCTAAAGTTTTTGAAAATAACCTCAAAAATGCAACATAACCTCAAAAGTCTATAACAATTTAAATCCATCTCTTTGACCAAAATCACTTGAAGATTCTTAAAGCTTCTTTCTCATCGACTTCTTCACTTCATCTTCCATTCTATATTTAAATAAGCTTCGACTGTCTTCTTCCGCAGCTCCGAAAAAAATTATTTATGACAAATTCATGGTGTTGAATATTTTTTATCCATTTAAATAAGCATCATTCTCGTTATAATGGTTCGGAGATATCAACGACGATAATGAAATTATTAAAGCTGTATAATGGAAGCTTTGCTTGGATTTACGGAAGTGATTAAGTGACGATTTTGTTGTTGGATGTGAGTTTGTTATGATGTTGTTGGCGAATGATCGATTTTTTCATCATTTTTAGGTTATGTTGCAGGATTATAAGGTTATCAACTTTAAAACTTAACGATTTAAGCTCAAAATTCAGCAACATAACTTCAAAATTCAGCTACTTAACCTCAAAATTTGGGAACATAACCTCAAAATTCAGCAATCATATTCACACAAATTTTCAATTTTTGTGAATATATTTAACCTTAAAATTCAGCAACATAACCTAAAAGTTCAGCAATTTAACCTTAAAATTCAGCAACGTAACCTAAAAGTTCAGCAACATAGCCTTAAAATTCAGCAACATAACCTCAAAACTAATGCAAATCTCTTTACTAACATTCTTACTCCAACTTCCTTAAACATTTACTCCAAAAATAATGACACAAAAGCAATTTAAAGAAGAGCTCAAAGTAAAAATCATTAAAAGAAGCCACAAGATGTTGTCTGCAACACCGTACTAACGCTGAGATAAAAAAAAAAGGTTTCGTCTAAATTTAATGTAAATATTTGCTGTTCTAGTTTAATTCAACGATCAACCTTCAAGGCAGGAGAATAATTTCGAGTGGAAAAAAGTAAGAAAAATATTTTCAGTGTCTCAAATCGTGTTGACGAAGGTGTAAATAAAGACGAAAGGCGAGGGAAAGTTGGAGAAGAAAAATCCTAATTGGCAATTTTGGAGCTGTGATGTGAGGGAATGTTGAACTACTGGGTTGGAGTATGTGAATAAGAATTTCAATTTGGTAAGCTTATAAAAATAAAGCACATCAAAGTTAACTCATCAAAATCTCATTATCACTAAATAAACTAAACCCCTAAAGACATAACCTCAAAATTTTTATTTCAATCGTTTAAACTTTTCCACGAAAATGACTCAATTTTCACATGATAAATATAAATTTCTCGAAAATAACTCAATGAAGCTATGAATTGGATTGAAAATAGCCGTTGGATGTGTTTTCTATTTTTTCTGAGAAATCAGGTTTAATTTTGAATGTTTTGTCTGCATTTGTACTTCTTTGATAGAAGATAAGCGGTATAATTTCTAAAGATTTAGTAGCATAACCTCAAAATTCAGCAACATAACCTCAAAATTTGGGAACGAACCTCAAAATTCAGCAACAGAACCTCAAAATTCAGCAATGTAACCTCAAAATTCAGCAACACAACCTCAAAATTCAGCAATATAACCTCAAAATTCAGCAACTAAGCCTCAAAATTTGTGAACATAACCAAAAAATTCAGCAACATAACCTTAAAATTAAGCAACATAACCTCAAAATTTGGGAACAAACCTCAAAATTCAGCTACGCAACCTCAAAATTCAGCAACAAAGCCTCAAAATTCAGCAACTAAGCCTCAAAATTTGTGAACATAACCAAAAAATTCAGCAACATAACCTCAAAATTTGGGAACAAACCTCAAAATTCAGCAACATAACCTCAAAATTTAGGAACAAACCTCAAAATTCAGCAACACAACCTCAAAATTCAGCAACAAAACCTCAAAATTCAGCAAAGTAACCTCAAATTTTACAAACATAACCTCAAAATATGGCAATATAACCTAAAAATAGATCAACTTAACCTCAAAACTTCATAAAATGCGCCTCTTAGTCTCGCATACCCCTTTACGATTCATTTCCAATCCAATTTCTGTAAAACAAGACATAAAAATCCCCAAAGATGCCCACACAAAAAAGCTCATCAAATTAAACCATAATAGAATAAACTTTTGTTCATCTCCCCCCTTTTACGGCAATTCACTTGAATCGTGAAACCTTCCAATTCATTTTTTTTACCAGCTCTATCTCCTAATGTTCTCATTAATTTTATGATTATTGCTTTCACTTTATCCACAACAATCCGTATTTTTGCCACTTTTTGTGCTAGCTTCTGGTGTGAAGAAAAGAATAAAAAAAAGGAAATTCCTGACTCTCGTTTATTTGTGGCTTATTGTTATTGCTCTTGTTGTTGACTTTGGTTTATTGTGTGATTTTCTTTTTATTTTATTTTTCATGTTTAGGTGCGTCTAGACTGATTGTGTGATTTTTGTGAATTAGTTCTGGGTAATTTTGAGGTTATTTGTTGAGGATTGGACTAGAATCAAGCAGCCAGAAATACAGACATCCAAAAAATTCAAAACGTGCGCCATATTTTGGGAAAACATTAATGTCTCTCCCGGAATATTCAATTTTTTCCGAAAATTCAAGCACACAACATGTCAACTTTAAAAGAATCAATAGACATCAAATCCAATTCCCAAAATTACTTTACTCAACAATCCATTTTTCATATTGTCATGTCTATACAGGCAATTCTCATGGAGACAATTTAAATTAAATCAATTTTTCAAATTTGAAAAGGAAGCCGAAAGTGAAATAATGTCCCAGGATGCCGTTATGTGTTATGTGAATGTACAAATAACATAGGACTGATAAAATTGATTTTCATGCTTAGGATTTTCTGAGAAGTTGAAAAGCTTTGTTGATGTTTTGAGAGATTTTTAAGGCTCGATGTAATTTTTAATATTGAAATCAGCTTTAAAATAAGTCAATTTGGTGAAAAGGGGATAGGATATGGGATAGGGTATGGGATAGGGTATGGGATAGGGTATGGGATAGGGTATGGGATAGGGTATGGGATAGGGTATGGGATAGGGTATGGGATAGGGTATGGGATAGGGTATGGGATAGGGTATGGGATAGGGTATGGGATAGGGTATGGGATAGGGTATGGGATGGGATAGGGTATGGGATGGGATAGGGTATGGGATGGGATAGGGTATGGGATGGGATAGGGTATGGGATGGGATAGGGTATGGGATGGGATAGGGTATGGGATGGGATAGGGTATGGGATGGGATAGGGTATGGGATGGGATAGGGTATGGGATGGGATAGGGTATGGGATGGGATAGGGTATGGGATGGGGTATGGGATGAGACATCTTTTTTAAAATAACATCCGAAACATCCCCAGCTTTAAATACTCTATTACACAGTCCCTTCTTAACTTTCCTATGCTTCCAAAATCTAAGAATCAATTTAAGCCACAAAGTTTGTTTTATATTTCCTCTTTATCTATTTTTTTCTACCGAAAAAAGTTATTGAAATACACTCAAATTGATTTTGCAATAGATCCTCATGAGAGATTTAGGTCGAATATACTTTTTTCCGAGTAAGAAATCCTCAAAAAGATTGCTCATCAACTCCGAAATCGATACGAAGATAAATAAATGTTAAGGAAAAGTTAGACTTTATTTTCAATTAGCAAGAGGGTGAGAGTTGTGGTTGTGGATATAGAGTTGATTTAAATGAGGTAGATAAATATCAAAATTATGCATATACTTTTATTGAAAATTTGTTGACATATTTGGGGGACACATTAAAGTCTACCCAAAATATGACGCACAAATTATTGATCCGTAAATTTTGAGTCTGATAAATTAGTCGCTACAAATGTCAATCAATTAATCAAGAACCTAAAAGTTTTCTCCATTTCAATTCCTACGAATATCCAGCTCAAATTACTTACACCCCCACTCCCACCCCAACCCCACTAGAGAAAATCCTTCATAAATATTTCAAAACAATTTTCCCATTTCAGGATGAAATTTTCATTGTCACTTCCTGTAAAAATTTTCTCTTATTTTCCCGGTCCATGACATAAATTCAGATTTTTGTCACGAGCTTCTTCGTCTTCCTCCAGCCTTACACGACCATTTTTCTTCATAAATTTCTTTCTTTTACTCGAAAATTTCCCTTGACAATTTCCATCAGCGTTTTGCTTATTTTCACATCGTTGTAGCATTGGATTGTGAACATTTGTCATGGCTTAATAATGCCATGTGGTTTATTTAAACGCTCGGAATGTTAAATTATTGTTGTGTTTGGGTAAATTGGTTGAGATTTTTTTGTGGTTTTATTGAAATGATTTAAATGGGGTTAAGGATATTTTCGCATCAACTAAGAATTTCTTACTTGAAAGATGCGAACTTTTGCTTCAAAGATGCAAATTTTGCTTCAAAGATGCAAACAATTTATTCAGAGATGCGATCTTATGCTTTAAAGATGCAAACAATTTCTTCAAAGATGCAAATTTTTGCTTCAAAGATGCAAACTTTGGCTTCAAAGATGCGAACTTATCCTTCAAAGATGCAAACCTACCAACTAAAATCAACTATCTACCACAAAAAAAGAATAGTCAACAATAATAAACGAAAGTTTCAATCATCTCAAGTCATTTGGGAGTTCAATAAAGGTCCTCATAACATCATGAAATGTGAGACGGAACTCAATTTCACACAGGAATAAGGAAGTAAAAAGAAAATCAAAATTGAATTTGTGGCATGAAATATTGACTCGACCATATCGGCCGCAGTGTCACTCGAGACAAGATCAAAACTTATTTTCTGTCCGAAAAACTTTTCTGATTTAATTAATTTCACATTTTCTTCTTTGACTGAACTTCCGCAATGGGAATTGACATCAACTAGAAATATTTACTTACCAGATCGTCCAGGCAGTGCCTGACCACCCGTATGTTGTAAAATATTATTAGCAGCTAAAGTTTGATGTGCTGATGATGATGATGATATTGTCGTTGTGGGTAGTGCCGGTGGCAATGGCTCTGGATCTGTTATGTCGAATGGAAAGACTGGATCGCAGCATTCTCGGTCGGGAAATTCACTGCATCGATGATGATGCATGAAGAGGAGCCAACAGATGAGCCATTCAATGCCATAGCTTAATTTTATTGTGAGAATTTGAGCCATTCACGTGTTGGTGATTAAAAATTGGTGGGGTTTGAAATTTAAGTTGATTTTCTTGACATTTACAACTTGGGGGTTGTTTTTGTAGCTTTTTGAGATCCTTTGATAAGTTTTTGAAGGTTTTTGAAGTTTATAGATGCTTCTTAAGATTTCGACAATCTTGAAAATTTTTTGGAAGCCTTTTTGATGCTTTTGAAGCTTTTTTTAGCCTTTTGTGAAATCTGAAGCTTTTTAGAGCTTTTTGAAGTTTGTTGAAAGCTTTTTGAAATTTTTTGAAGCTTTTTGAAATTTTTTGAAGCTTTTAGAAGTTTTTGAAACTTTTTGAAGCTTTTTAAAACTTTTTAAAGCTTTTTTGAAGCTTTTTGAATCTTAAAAGAGCTTTTGTAATTTTGAAAGAGCTTTCAAAGTTTTTTGGGATATTTGAAGAGCTTTTGTTGAGCTTTTATGAAGCTTTCTTTACGTTTTGAGTATTTTGAAAGCTTTTAAAATTAGTTTGATGATTTTTAACGGTTTCAAGACTTTTTTAAATTATTTTCTCAACTTTCTGAAGATTTTTTTTTGCGTTTTTGTTATAAATTTCGTAAAAAATGTCAATGTTTTCCAAAAATTGTTTAAATGTTGATCAATGAGTTGAAAAAGTGCAATTTTGATTAAATTCCAATAAAATTTTGCAATTTTTGTAAATTTCTCATAAAGTTTTTTATTTTAGGAATTTTTCCATTTTTTCCATCTTTTTGATTATTTTTTTAAAATAATTTTCAAGTTCTTGTAGTAAAATTCTCTCTCGTGTCAGTTCAATAAATTATTATTAAGTATGTGTTGAATATATTCCTATTATTGTCATCGATGATTCCTTTGAGTTGGGTTCGTTCACATTTTATAAACTTTTAATTTTCAATTTTTTAACATTTTTCCTGATTTTTTCATTTGTGGTTTAACTTTTTCTTTGTTATTATTTAAATGCACTAAATTGAATATTTTTTAATATAATTTTTTAAAATTTTTTTGAGAAGATTTTTCTTTTGTTTTGTTGCGAAATTTGTCATTTTGTGAAGAATTTTTTTATGTAATTTATTTTAAAAAATTATTTTTAAACTTCAGCTTCAAAATCAAAAACCTCAAAATGCAGCACAAAAGCCACAGAATTAAGCATTTGTCAACAAATATTACCAGAATCAAAACAAACAAGTCATTCAATTCCCCATCAACCTCTTCAAAAAGTCAATTATCTCAAGCAACAGCAGCAATATCATCCAACAAGTCTCAAATTGCTGAAGAAGCTCAAGTTATAAAAATCAATAAATAAATTACCCGCATTATAAATTTAAAATATTTCCTTTCATCGCCTTTTTCACACAGTCTAAGCCATTCACCTTGCTCATTTCCATATTCACGTATATTCCTTAATAATTCAATAATTCAAGCACCTCAAGCACTTCAAAGTACTCAAAAATTAATGTTAAATTTTCATTTTTTGTACTGGAATTTCTGTAGGTTAAGTTCGAAGAAGAATTTAGCATTTTGGGTAGATTGTTGAACATAATCTAAAATTTCTGCATCCTAACCTCAAAATTCAGAACATACCCTAAAATTTGACAACCTAACCTTAAAATTAGACAACATAACGAAAATTTTCTTTATAAAATGCAAAATTGGACATAAAAACCTTCAAATTAAGAGACATAACCTTAAAAACTTGAATCATAACCTCAAAATTTAGAAAATAACCTCAAAATCAACAATTTGAACCATATAATCTACAATTAGTATACAAATACTAAAAGTTTGTAACCAAACCGAAAAAAATTGACAACATAACCTTAAAGTTCCAAAAATGCGCTCTATTCCCTCAACTCCAATACCTTCCCAACTTGTGTCTTCATATTTCAACCTTGAAAAATTTATTCAACACAGTCAATCGTCTCATTTAAGCGCTTCCCAATATCAAAATTACTTCCAACATTCGAAAATTGATTTAAATTTATACGCGTGTGATGAATTCAGAATTTGAGAGAAAATTGTTGAGCGAAAGATGAAAGGCAAATGCTTAAAGACAGTCGAAGATTAGTGAATATTAAATAAATTTTCGTGTTGATGTGAGTAAGAAGACATGTGAATGTGCTAATAGGGTGAGAAATAAATTAACATAAGCAAATATTTCCTTTGGGAATTAGTTAAGAATTTTGTGCTTCGCGTCTGTGAATGGCGGTGTGTGAGGTGGCTTTTGGGAGGATTTGGAGGAGTTTTTGTGAATTAAAGCTGAGTCTTAACCTTCCTTGATGTTGACTTTTACGTTCAAAATCTTTAATTCTCACTAAATCATCGAAAACTATCCTCCACCCCCTTAAAAAAGATGAAAAAACAGCAAAGCAGTCGCAAAAACTTAGATAAAGATTTTCTTCAACTTCTGACCCGTGTCTAAAGGCTTTGCTTCTCCCTTTTTGACCTTCTTAAATAGAGCAGAACTAATATTCAAAGAAAGGGAAAGTTTGCTCGTCTATTAAAGAGCTTCTGAGCTGTAGTCAATAATTGGATGTAAGTATTTGCAGAAAATGGGAAGCTAAAGAAAAATCTGTAGATTTTAAGGAACTTAATGAGAAATTTGCTGAATTTTGAGGTTAAATTGCTGAATTTTGAGGTCAAGTTGCTGAATTTTGAGGTTGTATTGTTGAATCTTGAGGTTATGTTGCTGAATTTTGAGGTTAGGTCACTCAATATTGAGGTTAAGTTGCTTAATTTTTAGGTCATGTTGCTGAATTTTGAGGTTAAGTTGCTGAATTTTGAGGTTTTATTGTTGAATCTTGAGGTTATGTTGCTTATTTTTGAGGTTAGTTTGCTTAGTTTTGAGGTTATGTTGCTTAATTTTTAGGTTATGTTGCTGAATTTCGAGGTTATTTTGCCAAATTTTGAGGTTAAGTTGCTGAATTTTGAGGTTATGTTGCTTATTTTTGAGATTAGGTTGCTCAATTTTGAGGTTATATTGCTTATTTTTGAGGTTAGTTTGCTTAGTTTTGAGGTTATGTTGCTTAATTTTTAGGTTAAGTTGCTGAATTTCAAGGTTAGGTTGCTCAATTTTGAGGTTATGTTGCTGAATTTTGATGTTATGTTTAAAAACAACCCAATTTGTTTTAATCATCTCAATTTTTCAGCAAAAACAATGAAAAATACAGCAAAGCCAACCATTAAAGTATTGCCTTTATCTCTTAAATCTAAATCGCCCGATGAATAACTTTGCCTCACACCAAATTGGTCCCTTACCAATAAATTTTCAACTCAAACGACCTTAAACTCCCAAAGTCAACAACGGAGACACAACGAAAAAATAAAATCAAGAGATTCACAAAAGAAAAACTTCCTGACCTTATTTTTTTTGCAATCTTCAACATCTTTTGCTTGTGTTTCTTTTTATTATTCCAATTTCTGAGTTGAGTCTTTAATTCTCGATATCCTTAAGATCAATATTGAAAGATTTATTTTATTTATTTATTTTCTATGCTTTTTGTGATTCAATTGATTTTCATCTTTCCCCCCTCCTCCCCTTCAGACTCGAATTTTATTCAATTTGCTAACGAGAGAAAAGCATCCTTCAAGGTTCAGCAGTCATCCATACAAAAAGCAAACAGATTATTTTCCATTAGCAATTGTATGCATATAAAGAGACAGAATATGGATGAGGAATGAGATTTGAAGTAGAATTTAGGGAATTAGAGAGGATGTTGTGGGGAATGGGAGGTCAAAGAAGATCAGAGACAATGTCAAAGAATTGTTAAGGTATATGTCATGTCCATCGATTTTATTTATTTCCTTTTAAGCTCTCTTTTTAGTTGGAATTGGATTATGTCTTTAACTTTTCTAAAATATCAGCAATAGCAGACTCTTAGTTTGGGTTTTGCTTCATTTTCTCCTCAATAACTCAAATTAACGAATTGACGGGAAACAATATCCAAATTATTTCCCCAAACGAATCCCATAAAAATCCATTAACTCGATCCAAAAAAACATTTCTCAGAACATAAATTAGAAAACGAAGAAAATTTAAATTTATGATCCCCAAATCGACCATTTCAAAACAACTTCTTTACATTCTCAAATGAAAAACTATAAAAAAATAAAATTCTCACAAATTTATCAATTTCGTTGAACCAAAGACCTCAAAAAATGAATAAAACTACAAAATTTATTGCTCGTTTTTCATCCATAAATACGACGAAGGAGCAGAGCAGCCCAATAACTCATCGAAAAGAGAGTGTGCGGTGTTGTTACAAAAATTAAGGTGGTGTGGGCGTCATATTCAGAGAAACAGTTTACTGTCTTCCTAAAATATCGCACGAATCTAAAATCTCAAAAAATTTAAAAATACGAAAGAAAATGCTGGAAAATTTTAGGAAAATTTAGATCCTCTCAAAAATCTATTTTAACAATTTGCCGTGTGGCATATTCAGAAAAACAGTTTACTGTCTTCAAAAAATGGCGCACAAATATTAAGTCTCACAAATTTCATAATTCTTGATAACAATTCGGCAAATTTATCTCCAAGCGCCTCCAAAATGATCACACATAACCTCAAACTTCCTCATAACACCATCATTCATAAGTATGAACACTTTTATGCTGCCTCACAGGACAACTTTTCCCACAAAACCAGAAAAACACACTTCGTTCTCATACAAGAAAGTCAATAAAAATCAATAAAAAAAGCCAAATTACTTCGAATAACTTTAACACTCGATTGAGTGGATAAGTTACATGCTTCATTGAGTCCCAATGAGTATAAGTGAGTCTTGTAGACGAAAGAATTGCTCATGCAGGTGTGAAGTGAGATGAGAGAAAAATATTCATTTGATCCTAAAAATACAAAAAAAAAAAACTCGACTGCGTGCAGGTTTAAAAATAGAGATGAAAAAAAAGTTCTCAGGCATGTTCGTGATGACTTTTTTATTTCTTTGCTTAGCTTTGAGGTACTTCAGACTTTCTTGTTTGTGGGCTTTAATAGAAGCTTTTTGTGGAAACGTGATTTTGAGGAAGTTTTATGATGGATTTGATTGCTTTAAGGTTGAATTTGATTGTTTTTTTGGTAATTTGTCACGAATTGGTGTGAACTTGGAAAGATGAATTAGACAAACAGCTTAAAAATTTAATTTTCAGGCTATAGTGCATTTTTTCGAGGTTGTGTTGCTGAATTTTGAGGTTATGTTGCTAAAATTTGAGGTTAAGTTGCTCAGTTTTCAGGTTTAGTTGCTGAATTCCTAGGTTATGTTTCTGAATTTTGAGGTTATGTTGCTGAATTTTGAGGTTATGTTTCAAAATTTTGAGGTTAAGTTGCTGAATTTGGTATCTTTTCTAAATTTTGAGGTTATGTTGCAGAAATTCGAGGTAATATGAACGAATTTTGAGGTTATGTTATCAAACTTTGAGGTTACGTTGCTCAGTTTTGAGGTTGAATTGCTGAATTTTTAGATATTGCTCCTGGATTTTGAGATTATGTTTATTTTTGATTATTTTGCTGAATTTTGAGGTTATGTTTCAAAATTTTGAGGTTATGTCACTTAGTTTCAGATTTCTCACCCTCATTCACCAATTTTTAATCTAGATTGTCCTTAATTCACTTTAATTTCACCATTAAAGCTATAATTCAACCCCTACAAAGTCTTTCATTCAACGGCACACTCCAAAAAAGCTCCACACTTTTGTTATCTAAACAAAAGGTCCCCCAAGTTGCTCATTATTTGTCAAGAAAAACACATAAAATTTTTCCCAACCCCGTAAAGTGAGTCATAACCGAAAAATTTAATGAACTACATAATGAGAATTATTTTGAGGCCACATGTCGAGGTTCAATCTAGTCAGTCACACAAAAAAAAAATGTTGAATTTGAAAAGAAAATTGTCGGAAATATGAAAAATAATGGAAATGATAACAAGAAAATAATACAAACAGACAGACAGAGGTTTTTGGGGAGGGAGGAAAGTGGAAATGGTGGAAAATATAAATTAATGTGTGAAGATTTATTGTCGAGAAACACCTGGAGAGCACATACTGAGCTACTTTTGTTGTTTTTTTGAAGGAAATTATTTGTAATGCGATAAGACAACATTTAATACACGAATTGCTTTCTTTTGCATTCTGAAAATGGAGATAATGTTGATGATTTTTGTTATTTTGTGCTCTTTTGTGTGTCATTGAAGGTTTTTTATTGTGAAATTTATCTGATTTTTTGGTTATTTTTTAATGAAAATACTTAATGGATGTTAGATTTATGTTAAAGTGATGGAGGAGGAGGGTAAGGTTGGCATTAATGGTTGACTATTAACGTCTAAAATTGGATTTATTCATATTTTAACTTAAACAAGAGCATGGATGCACTAGACAGTGGTGCTCAACCTTTTTTGTTCAACGGCACACCTTCATGGTAAGTTATAACCAAAACCGCACACTGCATACGGTTTGTGGACATTCCGAATTTTTTCGCGGCTTTTGGGTTGACCATCTCTGCCCTATAAACACCCAAGCAGGCCCAAAGTGTCTCATTCATTCAATCTTCTTCAACTAATGCCAAACTATTTTCCACAATTAAATGCATTCAACAATATTTTCATTAAATTCCACAAAACAACCAATAACGAAACAATTTGCTTTTCATTTCTGCATGCAAATTTTTTTCACATTTTTTTGTACAATTTTCAATTTTGCTTATCAATTGTGTGCACTCGTCCGCTTAATTGAGTCGAAACGTTCATTTCTTTTTTTGTGTATTTGTGAAATTGTTTTTAAATTGTGAATTGCACAATTGAATGGATGATAAGGTAAGGAAATTAAAGGGAAATGAATTTTGAATTTCGAATTTTTGAAAGTCGTTAAAAGTTTGATTTTTCAAAATAAAAGTTTAAATCTGAATTTTCAAAATAAAAGTTTAAATTTGAATTTTGAAAAACGTTAAAATTTGAATTTGAAAAAAACCGTTAAATTTTGAATCTATGAAAACCGGTAAAATTTGAATCTTTGAAAACCGTTACAATTTTAATCTTGGAAACCGTTAAATTTTGAATTTCAAAAATCCGTAAAATTTAAATTTTTGAAAACCGTTAATTATTTGAATTTTGAAGTACATTTAAAAAAATTTGAACTTTTCAAAATTATTAAAAATCTCAAAATTTCTTCAATATTCCTTTCAGTCATCATTCCTATAATCTCCAACCCACCCACACATTTCTCACTTTAATACCTCCAACCCACTTCCTTCATGTTCCTTCATTCTGTTTTGTTTACATTCAATTATTTCATTCATTCGTTTAATCCGAATTGTAAATAAAAGCAATAATGATGATAATTTCTGAGCTTTTTTTTTGTCTTCAGTTTTTATTTATTTTTAATTTAATTGAAACTCATGATTTTTTATTTCATCATAATTTATGGAAACAGGCATGTCTGATCGGTCAATTATCTCGGTGCTGTGTTCATTATGATAGTGCATTAATTTATGAGGAATGCAAATGATTTGAGGAATGAATTTGTTTGTGCAGTGACTGAAAAAATTCTGAATTGATCTTTTTTAATGGAACCGCCCTCCCCCCGTACCATTCTTGATTTTTATATTTATTTCCTCGGTAAAATATCACACGTTTCTAGCTAATGACTTGATTTATACCTGAAATTCCCTTTTTTGTGGAATGAATTTATTATAATAATAACCAACCCCTGTAAAAATCGTCAAATTTGATCATATGTTCCTGATTTTTACGGCCGACCCTTGACAAAGTGTCAGCTTTTGATCAATATTTCCCATTTTTAAGGCCAACCCCTTTCAATTTTGTTTAGATTGTGTAATAATTCCCACTTTTTACAGCCAACCTCTGTTAATTTGTCAGCTTTTGATCAATATTTCCTTATTTTTATGGCCACCCCTTGTAAATTTGATAATTTAAAACTTTAGATTCCCGATTTTCTCGACCACCCCACACAGAACAACTACACTCCATCCTTAATTCCACCAAACCAAACCCCTGCTAAGCAGAAACAAAATTATATAGCAATAAAACTCAAACATTATTACATGAAATTTTCGCTATTTTTCCCATTCCCATCGCACCTCTCGTCCCATTCATTCATGGAAAGTAAAACAACATTTTTTTGTTTGATATCACTCGTGTGCTTTTAGTCTTCATTTTTATTGTTTGCCGTGCTGTGCTTTTGTTGTTTCGAGTTTCATGGAAAATTAAATAAATATAAAAAGAAGTAAAAGGCTGAGGCGGGCAATGAATAGCAACGAAATTCTAACACATAACAATTAATTTTGTTACAATAATAATGTAACAAGGCTTGTATAATAAATTTAAGTGTAAAAGAATTTTTGCTTCGTTATATCAATAGTTAAAATACCGAAATAGATATGCTTGGTGGGGGTTGGGGTGTGGGTTGAGGTGGATGTTTGGTGTGGTAATCGAATTTGCAAGGTTTGAGGATGGTTGAATGGATTTTTGGGTAACTAATGCTGAATTTTAACTTATGTTGGCCATAAAAAGCAATAAGTTTTGACCAATAGTTGACAAATCGACTAGGGTTGGCCGTAAAAAATGGGATCTTTAGTTTAAATATTGACAAATCAAAGAAGTTGGCCGTAAAAATCAGGAACTTTTTCTTATAAATTGCAAAATCGATTAGGGTAGGACGTAAAAATTGGGATCTTTAGTTTTTGCGTTGACAAATCAAAGAGGCTGGCCGTAAAAAACAGGAACTTTTTCTTATAAATGGCAAAATCGATTAGGGGAGGCCGTAAACATTGGGATCTTTAGTTTTTGCGTTGACAAATCAAAGAGGCTGGCCGTAAAAATCAGGAATTTTGTCTTATAAATGGCAAAATCGACTAAGGCAGGCCGCAAAATTCGAGGTCTTAAGTTTAAGTTTTTACAAATCAAAGAAGTTGGCCGAAAAAATCAGGAACTTTGTCTTATAAATGACAAATCCGACTAAGGTAGGCCGCAAAAATCGGGTTCTTAAGTTTAATTTTTTACAAATCAAATAAGTTGGTCGTAAAAATCAGGAACTTTGTCTTATAAATGGCAAAATCGACCAGGGTTGTCCGTAAAAAATGGGATCTTTAGTTTAAATATTGACAAATCAAAGAAGTTGTCCGTATAAATCAGGAACTTTGTCATATAAATGGCAAAATCGACCAGGGTTGGCCGTAAAAAATGGGATCTTTAGTTTAAATATTGACAAATCAAATAAGTTGGTCGTAAAAATCAGAAACTTTGTCTTATTAATGGCAAAATCGACCAGGGTTGTCCGTAAAAAATGGGATCTTTAGTTTAAATATTGACAAATCAAAGAAGTTGTCCATAAAAATCAGGAACTTTGTCATATAAATGGCAAAATCGACCAGGGTTGGCCGTAATAAATGGGATCTTTAGTTTAAATATTGACAAATCAAATAAGTTGGTCGTAAAAATCAGAAACTTTGTCTTATTAATGGCAAAATCGACCAGGGTTGTCCGTAAAAAATGGGATCTTTAGTTTAAATATTGACAAATCAAAGAAGTTGTCCGTATAAATGAGGAACTTTGTTTTATAAGTGGCAAAAGCGACCAGGGTAGGCCGTAAAAATTGGGATCTTTAGTTTTAGTGTTGACAAACCGAAGAGGTTGGCCATACAAATCTGGTATTTTTGACTCTTAGTTGACAAGTCAACTAAGGTTGGACGTAAAAATGGGAACCTATACCAAAAAGTAATCAAGAATCAAAGCAGTCCTCCAAAAAGTCATAAAACCCCCAAAAAAATTCCTTCCATAAAAAAGCATATCAATCATAAACTTCCTCAATAAATCTAAAAAATTTCCAAGTCATTCACAATTATCCCCATCCAGAGACCCCCAATAATTCATACAATCACTCTGATTGCCCACGTTTCAACCAAAAACAAAAAGTCAGCACTAAAAATTCAAGCATGATGTAAAATAATCGAAATAAAGCACGGCAAATAAAATTAATTGAGCAATTGCTATTTATAGTCGCATTGGATAAAATTCCACGCAAATGCCTCCTCAAAACAGAAAGAATTTTGCTCGTTTTGCGATTAAAAACAATCGTAAAAAGGGAGAAGAAAAAGGCGAATTGTTCATAATAAAAATACACTTTCGTGTTGATTTCTTATCATAGAAATTCTTTTTTTGTTCATGTGTTCTGGCTTGACTTTTGGCCTGTGTCGTGGGACGTTCTTTTGGCTGTGATTTGGTTTGTTTTATGCTGGCTTTTTGTGTATTTTTAGTAATTTTTCTTTCTTGCGGCTGCTTTTTAAAGGACTGTCAAGTTGTCAAATATTTTTTGGTGGGAAATTAAAGTCTAAGAAATATTCTGGTTGTAAGGCAATTTATGAATTAAATTTTATTGCGTCAGAGCTTCGCTTGACAAACAAATTGTTTTAATTTAAGACTTTTTACAGAGAAACTAAGTCACTTTCTGCAAATCATGCTTTTTAAACAAATGTTCCCACTTATTACGGCCAACCCTGGTCAAAATGTAAGACTTAAAGTGACATTCCTGATTTTTACAGCCAACCCCAATCAAATTGTAAGATTTAAAGTGAAGTTCCTGATTTTTACAGCCAACCCCAATCAAAATGTAAGATTTCAAGTAAAATTCCTGATTTTTACGGCAAACCCAAGTCAAAATGTAACATTTAAAGTTAAATTCCTGATTTTTACGGCCAACCTTAGTCAAAATGTAAAACTTACATTGCAATTCCTGATTTTTACGGCCAACCCAAGTCAAATGTAAGATTTAAAGGGAAATTCCTGATTTTTACGGCCAACCTCAGTCAAAATGTAAAACTTACATAGAAATTCCTGACTTTTGTGGCCAACCTCAGTCAAAATGTAAAACTTACATATAAATTCCTGATTTTTATGGCCAACCCAAGTCAAAATGTAAGACTTAAAGTGAAATTCCTGATTTTTACGGCCACCTCATCACCAAAACATTCAATCTCAATCTTTCCATCAACTTCCAATTCCTTAAAATCACCCCAAATCACAACCACCAAGAAAGCTCCCAACAGTGTAGCATGAAACTCACAAATTAACCTTTTTGAATGGCCCACCTCAATAATTACAATCACGCATTTACAATCGCGGAACTACAACAACAGCTGTAGCAAAAGTCAAGCTGCGACCGGAAGAAAAAGAATTTTTTTTGACTGACCAACAAATTTAACATTTACTTTTCTCCAATAAAACACAAAAAATATTTGAATTTATTTTCTGGTTAATCAAAAGAACGTAAAATTTATTTACATAAAAAAAATATGATTGAAGGCTGTTTACGAATGAATTGTGAGAGGCTTGAGTTTCTAGGAAGTCTTGAGAGTCGTAAAAGTCGTAAAGTGAACAGTTCCTGGTTGGTGGTTGAGATTTGGAGAGATTAGGTTGCAATAGATGAGGGATAAGAGTGGGTTGGCCGTAAAAATCGGGAATATTTTTTGAAATTATGCTTTTGTGCTTGGATTGGTCGCAAAAATAGAAAAAATTGTTTCAAACTGTGAATTTTAATTGGGGTTGGCCGTAAAAATCAGGAAATTTACTAGAAATAACATTTACATCTACCATTTACATCTCTATTCCCTAATAAAAACGCACTTAGTCTCATATTACATAAACCTAGAAAATCCATCCCTGCCATTAAAGCATCAAAGCACCATGAATGACCAAGCATCGCCAAGAACAATAAATCTCTTCCTTTCCATACACACTCTACAATTCATATTAAATATATACTTTACCATACACATCTAGTTTATTTATTTGCGTACATTTATAGCCACAGTAAGCATGAAGGAATTCATTATTGCGTATAGTGTGATTTGAGGTCACAAATTACGGCAACAAAAATGAGAGTGTGAGGTGAACCCAAAATGACTGAATGTTTTATAATAAAATGTTTTGAGCTATTAAGGACACACAAAAAAGTACGGACAATAAAAAATTTTTTCACTTTACTGCCGACTTTTTTTTCGGTGTAGCTTGAATTGCTCTTTTATGACTAAACTTCGTGTTTTCAATTTGCTGAATAAATTTTTCGGTTGACTTCTTCATGAACAATCAAATTGAGATTTTTACGGAATGCAAAGTGGTCTAATTGTTAACGTGAATTGAATTGTTAAAGTGTAAGCAACAATTTGATGAGGTTTTGGAATTTTTATGAGATTGTCGTGAGGATTGACTAGAATTCAGCAATTATGAAAGAGAATTTAACAATTTTAGACTACAATTCAGCAATTTTGGACTAGAACTCAGCAAATTTGGACTAGAATTCAGCAGTTTTGGACTTTAATAATGCAACTTTGGACTCGAATTTAATAATTTTGGACTAGAATTCATTAATCATGGACTGGAATTCAGCAACTTTGGACTAGAATTCAGCAGTTTTGGACTAGAATTCAGCAATTATAGACCAGAATTAAGCAATTTTGTACTAGAATTTAGCAACTTTGGACTAGAATTCAGCAGTTTGGACTAGAATTCAGCAATTATAGATCAGAATTAAGCAATTTTGTACTAGAATTCAGCAAATTTGGACTAGAATTCAACAATTTTGGAATAGAATTCAACAATTTTGGACTAGAAATCAGCAACTTTGGACTAGAATTCAGCAGTTTTGGACTAGAATTCAGCAATTATAGACCAGAATTAAGCAATTTTGTACTAGAATTCAGCAACTTTGGACTAGAATTCAACAATTTTGGACTAGAATTCAACAATTTTGGACTAGAAATCAGCAACTTTGGACTAGAATTCAGCAGTTTGGACTAGAAGTCAGCAATTATAGACCAGAATTAAGCAATTTGGTACTAGAATTCAGCAACTTTGGACTAGAATTCAACAATTTTGGACTAGAATTCAACAATTTTGGACTAGAAATCAGCAATTTTGAACTAGAATTCAGTAATTTTGGACTATAATTCAGCAATTATAGACCAGAATTAAGCAATTTTGTCCTAGAATTCAGCAACTTTGGACTAGAATTCAACAATTTTGGACTAGAATTCAACAATTTTGGACTAGAAATCAGCAACTTTGGACTAGAATTCAGCAGTTTGGACTAGAATTCAGCAATTATAGACCAGAATTAAGCAATTTTGTACTAGAAATCAGCAACTTTGGACTAGAATTCAGCAACTTTCGACAAGAATTTAGCAACTATGTACTAGAATCTCAAAAAAACATTCGAACTTCCTTTTTAATATTTCGGAGAGACCAAAACTCCCAATTCTTTAATATCCAGCTGAGTCAAAACAACAACAATAAAAAAACTCCAAAAAACTGCCCCAAAAACTGCAAACAGGCAACAGTAATAATCACATTAAGCTTCCCCACACGATTCATGACGCACAAAAGAATGTGAAAAACAATAAAAAAATGTTGCTCAACATAAAGTGTCACTTATGAAATATACAAAAAAAAATATTATTGTGTGAAAATAAAAAGAATAAAGAAGAAAAAGTAGGACATAAAATAATTATTTTGGATCATTATTGTGTTATGCACTTAAATGTTTTCGGACTTTTTGGTTGTAGGAGGGAGCAGGAGATGGAAACTGAGTTGGAAAATTTGTTCTAAAGTGAATTGAACCTTTTAAAATTCTGCAAACTCAAAAATTGGTCAAAAAAGATCGAAATAAATAAAAATTGAACTTTTTTTTACAAAGGATACTATCTCCTGCAGTCTATCCCACAGTTACTAACGTTTATCGTATCGTGAGCCAACAGCGAAAAAATTAAAAATTGAAGTTTTCATATCACAAATGTCTTGGTAGAACCCCACCCCCGTCCTTTTGATACGCTACTGCTTAAGTTTATTAACAATGAAAACCGAAGGTCAAGGGGGGTTCTTTCACATTGTTCAGGTAACAATAGCTCATAATTGCATTAGTTATTATTAAACTCGACATGAAATGATGATTGTATCACTTCATATTATTGACGAAAAAAAAATAGAATAAAAAAATAAAATTCAACTTGAACACGTGTCAAATTATTGTCGATTTAAGTATTTTGACAGGTAAACTTGAGAGTTGATAAGGGGCTGAGTCAGGAATTTGAAGCAGTGGGTGGAGAGGGTCCAAAAACTGTTTGAGGAAATTCTCCTACATCTAGAAAAATGAAAAAAATTCTTTTGGCAAACGGGACCCCCTCCTCAACCCCCCCCCCCCCCTTCCGACCCACCCCGGCTAAGAGCCTAATGTTGGTAGAAATTAAAGCTTTACAATTGAATGTTTTTTCGTGGAATTGTTGGATTTATAAGATATTTTTGTACTTAATTCGATAACATAACCTAAAATTAGAGAACTTTAACTTGACAAACTTACAAAAATCATAATTTTAACTGCTTTTCTTCCTCTTTTAATCAGTTTTTAATTTTTCGTACTAATTTCAAATTCTTTTCAAGGAACTTTTCCCAACTTCCTCGTTCCCTCCATTTTTTGTTGGTTCTCACTCTTCTTCTCATTATTTCGTTAATTTCAAACGAAAAATAAATAAATAAATAAAAAATTGTTTCTTTTGAGAGCTTATCTCAGACTCTTTAGGTAATTAAAATGGGATGTTAATTAAAAGCGATGTTTAAATACTTTTTTTTAAGAATTTTTTTAAATTTTCTTGCAAATTTTATGAGAACATGCTTAAAATTTCAAGGTGTGGAAAGTTTCTACTGGAAAACATCTTAAATATCTTAAAACTTTCCAAAATAATCCTGAAGTCTGGATTAATTAGATATTTTTGATATTTTCCATGCCTTGTTAAATTCTTTGATAATGTTGCTGACTTTTGAGGTTGAATTTCTTAATTATTTTAGGTTATGTTGAACACTTCAAGACTAAGTTTTAAATACAATCCTCATCATTTTAATTATCTAATTATTGGAAGCATTTAACATCCTTTATTAAGCATTAATTGAGATTTTAATCCTTATTATATTGAAATTAGTTTCACACAGAAAAGTTTTAATCAGCTTTGTTTGTTTTTCGTGGTGATTTTTGATGTTTTTGTTTTGAAATTATTTTTTTATTTATTTTGGAAGTATTTGATTTTCATTAATTGTTGAAATTGAGTTAAGGCTTTTAAAATTCCAATTAAAATAGTTTGATTTAAAATTCATGTTTTTTGGGTAATTATAGTTTTTAAAAAATTGAATTTTTTTTAAATTATATTTTAAATTTTCCCAAAGTTTTAAATTTGTTTTTAAATTCATATGTTTGAAAATTAAATTTTATCAACGTTATTTTTTATGAAATAAATGAATTTTTAAAAATTAAAATAATTAAATAAATAAAATTGCCTCAAAAATTCAAACCCTAACCTTCAAAAATTTTAAAATTTATTTTAATTTTTCATTTTTAACCTCCAAATTTCCACAAAAACATTTTCTTTCATTCCTCAATTTTTCCTCGCTATTCTTTTTTCACCTCACATTAAAATTTTAAATTCATTATTTTTTAATTTTCTCATTTTCACATTTTTTGCCGCACTTAACTCGAGACAATTTTTTTTCTCCATTCTCAAAAATGAGAAAAACAGAAGAATTTTTCAGCTCTTAAAAACATATTTTTTTTACCTTCAACAAGCAATTTCCGGTAATTACTTATTAAAATGTGTATTTTTGCTGTTTTCAGCTTGTTTTGTTGTTAAATGGAATTTTGAATTGAAAGGAGGAAATATTACGAACAGATGAGCAGCAGGAGAAAATGCTTGGATTTTAATTTGACTTTTTTTGATGATAATTGAAAAGTAATTGAACATAACCTTGAAATTTTAAGGTTATACCTTAAAAAATTTTCAAGTTAACCTCTAATTTCAGCGACATAACCTTAAAACTTTGCAACCTAACCTCAAAATTCGGCAACTTAACCTCAAATTTCAGCAACCTAACCTCAAATTTCGGGAATTTAACCTCAAATTTTAGCAAAGCAAACTCAAAGTTTAACAACATAACCTCAAAATTTGACAACTTAATCTCAAAATACAGCAACTTAACATCAAAAATTTACCAACCTAACCTCAAAAGTCTAATCTAATCCCTCTCTCAAAAATTTAATGACATAACCTCAAAAAAAATTCTCAAAAAAAACTTTTTCAATTTTCATAAATTTTTCATAAGCACAAAAAACTTCCATTTCACTTTATAAAAAAAACCCCATCCGTGAAGTTACTTGTGTCATGTAAATCATACGCGAGTACAAAACTCATGAAATATTCATCATAATTAATGGATCTATTGTCAAACGACCTCAAAAATTCGATAACAACCTGCCGACTTTTTTCCTCGTGTGAGTGAATAAAATTGATTATTTTCAATGTGATTATGGCTCATGTTTACTATGTGATAATTATTTTGCTCTTTCAGTTGGAGTATTTTAGTGGGTTGATTGGTTTTTGTGGGTTTTAGCTAATGATGAGGTTTTGGTATGGATGTGGATATGCAGGAGGAAATTGAAATAGATTTTTTGATTTTTTGTGAAAGTTTTGATTTTTTTTGAGGTTAGGTTGAATTTTTTTACAGGATTCTTTGAGGTTAAGTTTTCTTATTAAGAATTTTAAGGTAGGTTCCCAATTTTTCATGTTCTGAGGGTATTTTGCAAATTTTAAGGTTATTTTTAAAATTTTGAGGTTAAATTTCAAAAAATTGTTGACATAATCTCCAAAATATTCACATTTTTTCCACTAATTTTCAAAAATACATATCATTAGGCGTCCAACGATTTAATCACATAACATCACTCTTAATTCACATTCGATTGTCAATTTAACTTCATAATTTACGTTCACAATGTAAATATAGATCAAAAATTTACATGGAAATTCTCACATGAGAGTCAGCGTAGGACAGATAAATGAATGGACAGTCATTAAGCTCACTGTGACGTAAGTCAATTTCATTGTTCTGATGAGCCAGGCAAATATGAATGCTTGATGACTTTAAATATTTAATCGACTTTTTAATTGAATTTGTCTTTTATTTTTAGATTTTTTTTCATGATTCGAATGCTTAATTTATTGAATGAATCGATGAATATTTTACATTGATGTGAGGAGGATATGATTGTGGTATTGAAGGTGGGCTGATTGGCATTCAGTTGGAATAATTTATGAAATTATTGACATAACCTCAAAAAAATTAAAATTAAAACCAAACCACAAAATTCTAAAAATATACTGTAATTAATTTTGTAATTATTTGAAACTTTACCTCAAAAAAATCAAACTTAACCTCAAAAAAAACAAACTTATCCTCAAAAAAATCAAACTTAACCTCAAAAAAATCAAACTTAACCTCAAAATTCAAAAAATGATCTCAACCTCAAAAACTTCCAAAATTTTCAAAAAGATTTTAAAATTTTGATTAAAAATTCAAAAAGTATTCTATTTGAAAAAAAAATCAAATCTAACCTCCAATTTTAAATATTTCCTTAAAAAAAACTCACAAAAACAAAGTTCAAAGCACAAAATTTACGACCAAAACTGACCACAATTATCCAAAACAATAAACACAACCTTAAAAATTCTACCCAAATTACAATGTTAAGAGCGCAATTAACCGAAATTCTTTTCCAATAAACTGGAATTACTTCCCAATTCAATTTAATTAGCAGCTTATCAACCTCACTAAAGCACAAAACTATTTAATTACCAAATTAAACACAACAATTTATCATATTCAATTAACATTATTAGACAATTAAAAGACTTTATGTTTCCTAGTTCAATGAAGTCAATCAATAAAGAGAATTTTCACATTATATTGGGAATGTGGTTTAAAGTAAGGAGTCAATAGTAAACGATTTTAAGCAAATTGAAACTTAACCAATTATTTTAAATTGATTTAGATTTGAGGTTTAAGTTAAAATTTAAATTTTAGAGTTATTTAGGAATTAAAGTAAAATAATTTGAATACAAATTTATTCAAATTGGAGAATTTTTTTAAATTTTATAAGTTTAAAATTTCTTTTCTTAATTTTTTCTAATTTAAGCTTTTTTGATTTTTTAAATTTCTGATTTTTTGACTTTTTGATTTTTTGAATTTTTGATTTTTGAATTTTTGATTTTTTAACTTTTTGATTTTTTAAATTTTTGATTTTTTGATTTTTTTGAATTTTTTAAATTTTTGATTTTTGATTTTTTTGAATTTTTTAAAATCTTAAAATATTTTCAAAACAATTTAAAATTTAAACGAGAAGTTATATTTTAAATTTTTAGAATATTAACTTAAATGACACTTTTTCATAAATGTTCTAGTTCTTAATTTTAACTTTTTAAGAATATTTTAATCTTCTTTTATTTTTATTTTTTTTTAAATTTGATTATATTTTTTCACATTTTTTCTTCAAAATTGATAAAACCACAATAAATTTGAATTTTCTTAACCGCCTTTTCACTTCCATCAGTTTTTATATTCTCAAAAATCTTTAAAAATATATTTTTTTTATTCAACAAATTTCTTCACTTTTTTTTCAAATCTCGCAACAAGAAAAATCTCCTCAAAAAAACAATAATTATTTTTTTTCACAATCCCATTTCACATCAAATATTTCTCAACATTGAGGAAGAAAAAAACAAACAAACCCGTAAAATGCACTTGCTGGTTGTTGCAAGCAACGAATTCGACTGATTTCAATGAGTGAAATTTAGTCAAGTTTTGCCTCCTTAAACAATATTCTTTTTTTTTATTTATTTTTTTTTTCTAACGCATTCGTGTTTTTCTCATTTTTACGAAGGAAAATTGTGCGAGGATTTTCGAAAATTCGGAATATTAAAAAGAAAATTTTTGAATTTTAAGGGGAATTTTTTGGTAAGGGGAAAATTTTGATGGAGAAATTGTAAGTTTATTTTTTATTGAAAACAATTTTTAATCTGGTTTTAATTTGCAACTAAGTTCAACTTACTGACTTCTGCTTATTAACTCCTAGATCCAAGTTTCTAGCTACTAGCTTCTAGACACGCTTCTAGACACTAGCTACTCTACTATCCTGACTTACAGCTCTTAGCTCCTAAATACTACCTCCTAGCTACTAGGTACTAGATACTAGCGATAATACATCATCACAGTAAATTCCCCTTTTTCAATCATTCCGTTCCTCATTTCACCAATTTCGAATTTCCCCAACTTCCACACCATTTCACTTCGTCTCATTTCCCCATTTTCATCTTCGTTCACACTTCGTTCATATTCGAAAAAACGGAGAAGAAAACAAACCGAAAAGATTCAACCAACATTTTCTCTTTCACGCGGTGCCTTTCTATCCAGCAAATCAAACCCACTTCCACATATTCAGTTGCAAAATTTCCGTCAAAGCCGAATGAGTTGCTGAGAATTTTTAAAGAAATTTTCTCAATTTTCTTACGTAAATAAATCGCGACGTGATGCCACAAAAACAAAGAATTTTTTTTTGATTAAAGCCGTATGTGTTTTGGTGTGCTTTAAACTTCAACCTCGACGTGTCTTTATGGCTCGAGTCATGAATAAAATAAAATTATTTTAAAGAAGGCTAAAATGAAATTTTTATGAAAGCAAAAAAAAAGTCTTTTTTGTGCGTGATTTGAGTCAATTTTTTCTCATTTCTTGTCGCACTTTTTCCTGATAAGAAGAAATTTTTCAGTTCTGAGAATTGCTTGTTGAAGAGAAAAGTGTAGTTTTGTGGAAAATGGGGCCCTTGTGGGGTGTTTTGGGTGATTTATGAGCTGAATTCGTGAAATGTTTGAGATTTTTGAGTTAAAATTGAGAAAATTTGTTGAAATTTTAAGTAAAGTGAGGTTACGTTTATAAAATGTGAGGTTATCTTTCCCAAAAAAGTGAGGTTAGGTTTTCCAAAAAGTGAGGTTATCTTTCCAAAAAAGTGAGTTTAGGTTTCTCAAAAAGTGAGGTTAGGTTTCCCAAAATGTGAGGTTATCTTTCCAAAAAAGTGAGGTTATCTTTCCAAAAAACTGAGGTTAGGTTTCCCAAAAAGTGAGGTTAGGTGTCCCAAAAAGTGAGGTTAGGTATCCCAAAAAGTGAGGTTAGAACAACAAAATTGAGGTTAAGTTCACCAAATTAAAGGCTTAGCTCAAAATTCAAAGCAAATTCCTAATCTTAAAACCTAAAATCATCACAAGGACCTCATATCCCACACACCTTTCAGTCTACAAATCGCACATTAAACATTTTACCCTCCAACATTATAAAATTCAAAAAGAAAAGTTGTTAAGTGCCGTGATTATAATGTTTATGCTAAGTTATCGTTATGAAAATTCATACGATATAAAAAATTAAATGTTTGAAATATTATTTATTTTTTACGACAGTTTAAAACGTCAAGACTGGACATAGGAGTTGATGGTTTGACATAGTAAAAGTTGAATAATAAAAAAAAGTGCTAGAAATTAAATGGAATTAAAAAAAGTTTGTGTTTTTTATGGGTTTATTAAGAATCATTTTAAGTGATGTTTTCGGGCTAATGAGCAGTTTTTTAGCAATTAATTGTGAAGTTTGATGTCAATTTAAGCAACAATCAGCAATTTTCAGTCAAAACGGTGAGTCAATATGAAAATAAAAAGCAAACTAAGTTCAAAAATTGAAAGAAATCAATAAAATGTCTGAAGAGCCTCAATGACCCCAAAAACTGGACCAAAAACTATAAAATTTGTCAAAATTTTACAAAAAAACAACCAAAATTGCTCCAAAAAAGAAAGCAAGAAATCCAAAAATTTCACCAAAAAAGTAACAACTCGCCCCTAGGTGGGGTCGAACCACCAACCTTTCGGTTAACAGCCGAACGCGCTAACCATTGCGCCATAGAGGCAAATTTTTGTTGTGCAGTGTTTTGGATATTTTCACATGTCCAACATTTCCATCTTACTCACAACACAAAGATTTTATCCAAGATTTATTAAAATTAAGCATTTCTTATCAATTAATTAAATTTCAATTCAAAGTATGAAGTCATAATGAATTCTTGAAAATGGAACAAAAAACAGAATCACAAAGTTCATTAGCATTTTTAATTACTTTTCACAACAATCATCTCAATTGCTTTTTGTTTTCTTCCAAACAATTGCAAATGAAATAAATCCTCTTGTCGTTAGACGCGACAACAAAATGAATGGAATATGAAAAGTATGCTGTTTTATGAGAGTTGCTGTGTTTACAAATGCTAAACAAGCTGCACTTAATTCTGTCATTCATTTCAAGCTGTTTATGTCTCAACAGAATAAGATTGAAGAGTGAGTTGGAGTTGTGGATGAGTTGATGGATTAGCAGAGGGGTTTGGATTACGGATAGTGGAATAATAAGGATTCTAACCTCAAATTTTTTCCTGTAAATTAGGATTATAACCTGTAGATTATTATTCTAACCTCAAAATTTTGGAGTCTAACCTCGAAATTGGATTCTAACCTCAAAATCGGATTCTAACCTCAAAATTGGATTCTAACCTCAAAACTGGATTCTAACCTCAAATTTTTTTTAAACTTACTTTAAAGCTTGGATTCTAACCTCAAAAATTTGGATTCTAACCTCAAAACATTAGACTCTAACCTCAAAAATATAAATTTTAAAATTTTAACCTCAAAAGTTTGAATTGAACTTGAAATTTGGATAATCAGCTAAAAATTTGGATTCTAACCTTAAAAGCTTCGATTCAAACCTCAAAAGTATGAATTCTAACCTCGAAATTTGAAGTCTAACCTAAAAATTTAGATCTTAACCTCAAAAAGTTGGATTCTAACCTCGAACTTTAGAGTGTAACCTAAAATTAAAACCAAAAGGTCCAAAACTGCAGTTATACAACATTAGCTTTAATGCGCAATTCCCCTTATAATGCAACCCCCGCCCCCCTTCGCTTCTCAACTTATATCTTAACTTTCATCTTTTTTCTTTATTTTATTTTATTTTCTATAAAATTTTCTTTTATTTCCCAACAAACAATAAACAATTGATGACAAATTGAATGTATTACATGACTGAACATATACTAAAGCTGCAAAGTGCACTTATTGTCTTCATCTCTTTACTTTTCACATCTGTCTCTTTACATTTTACTTGCTATGCACCTCCACCTCCTCCTCTTATTGTTCATATTTTATTTTACATCATCCTTTATTCCACCTGTGAGACATAAGCAGCAGTTCTATAGAAAGAAAAAAAAACTAGAGATGAAAGATGAACAAGTGGAATATGATGAAGGATGACAAAGACAATGAAAATAATAGAGTTGAGCTCTTCATAATTTCATAAATGAGACATGAAATGTCATGAAAGGTGAGAGAGTGGAAACAAAAGAAGGTATGAAGGTGCTGCTTAATGAAGATGCGGAAAAAGTAAATTAAAAAAGGTTGTAGATGTTATGAGAGTGTGGATTGAGGAGATGGGGTTGGCTGGCTAATTAGAAGTTTTAGATTTATTGTCTGAATTTTGATTCTTTGGTGTGGTTATGAGTTCTAATGGGGTTCTAAATTGGACTTTTCTTATGATTTAAATTAGATTTTGAGGTTAAGAACCTGGTTTTAAGGTTAGGAACTTAGTTATGAGGTTAAGAACACAGTTTTAAGGTTAAGAGCATAGTTTTAAGGTTAGGAATCTAGTTTTGAGGTTGAAAACCTAGTTTTGAGGTTTGGAACCTAGTTTTGAGGTTAGGAACCTAGTTTTGGATTGCGAACCTAGTTTTGAGGTTAAGATTCTAGTTTTGAGGTTTATAACCTGGTTTTGAGGTTAGGAACTAAGTTTAAGGTTAAGCACCTAGTTTTGAGGTTAGGAACCAAGTTTTGAGGTTAATAACATAGTTTTAAGGTTAAAAGCAAAGTTTTAAGGTTAAGAATCTAGTTTTGAGGTAACGAACCAAGTTTTGAGGTTAAGATTCTAGTTTTAAGGTTGAAAACCTGCTTTTGAGGTTGAAAACCTATTTTTGATGTTAGAGCCTAGTTTTGAGGTTAGGAACCTAGTTTTGAGGTTAAGAACATAGTTTTAAGGTTAAAAGCATAGTTTTAAGGTTAGGAACCTAGTTTTGAGGTTGAAAACCTAGTTTTGATGTTGAGGACCTAGTTTTGAGGTTAGGAACCTATTTTTGAGGTTAATAACATAGTTTTAAGGTTAAAAGCAAAGTTTTAAGGTTAAGAATCTAGTTTTGAGGTTACGAACCAAGTTTTGAGGTTAAGATTCTAGTTTTAAGGTTGAAAACCTGCTTTTGAGGTTGAAAACCTAGTTTTGATGTTAAGGACCTAGTTTTGAGGTTAGGAACCTAGTTTTGAGGTTAAGAACATAGTTTTAAGGTTAATAGCATAGTTTTAAGGTTAGGAACCTAGTTTTGAGGTTAAAATCATAGTTTTGAGTTTAGGAACCTAGTTTTAAGGTTAAAATTAAGAAACTGTACTTAGAATGGAAAAATACTTGAAAAAGAACCTGATAGAGAAATAAAAATTCATAAATTCACACCTCAGCAATTCTCAGCCTACAAAACATACCAAAAGCACCAGCAACATCCCATTTGAGACAAAATAAACAAGATTCAATTTCAGTTTAACGTGAAATTCTTTCATTTTACGCCTCGTTTTTTAATTACTGAAATTACGCAAAAATTAACACGAATATAAACAAGAATAATTTAATTAGGAATTCGGAAGAAAATTTTAAATAGAAACAATTTTTGGTAATTAAGTTGAAATTGTCGTCTTGTTGCTGATGATGAGGCGGGTTCGTGGAACTGATTAAAATGCCAAATAGATACAGATAAATTAATTAATACCGGGAAATTTGGAGAAAAAATCTTTTGAAGATTCTTAAGTTAAATTTCTATAGAAAAATGTTGAAATTTTTCTATTTTTAAATTCTTTTGTTTTCTTATTTTCGAGTCAGACTCAAGTTTCCACTTTTAACTAACAAGACTGACATGACAAGAATGTCTTCATTCAATTCCACTCGGTGTGAAGAATCTTAAGAACAAAAATAAAATAAAATAAATGAAAGGAAAAAAAAGGAAAAGTTGTTTGAAGAAAAAAAATTGCACGTGATGTTGCCGATGTCCTTGTGGCAATTTTTAGAAATTCTTTCATTTTGAAAAAATATTTTAAAACTTTAAAAAAATATAAAATAAAAGTAAGTTTTTTATAAATTGAAAAATTTAAAAAAATCAAAAGAAATTTACCAAAGTTAAAAAATTTTTGAAATTTTCAAAATCATTACAAAAGTTAAAAAATAAATAAAATTTAAAAAAACATTTTAAAAAAAAATTTAAAATAAAAAAGGTTGAAATGTTAGAAATTTAACAATTAACCTTAAATTTCCACAAGATCAAAAACAAACTTGATTCAAGCAAACTTTCTCGAAAAAAGAAATTCCTTAAAGATTCTTCCTCATTGTTCCCAGCTCCAAGCTTAAAACCAACAACAATGACGGAACATTTTTATAGCTGGGATTTTTCGCACATAAATTTTTTTATGGAATGTTCTTTGAGGTTTTTGAGGCTTTTGTGGGATTTTTCACACTCAATTCACAAAATCGTTTTTTTTCTGCTTCTTTTGTTGCCATTCTGTGCACTTTTGGATGACATTTTAAGTGCTGCTTCTGTTATTGTTTTGTCTGAGCTTTTTTTGGTGTCTTAAGATTTATTTTGAGTTTATTTTAAATTTTGAATTATTTATTAAATTGCATAGATTTTTGATTTTTTTTAACATTTTTCAATTTTTTTTAACCTTTTCACTTTTTTCAATATTTTTGATTTTTTTCAATATTTTCAAATTTTTTCAACATTTTCAAAATTATTAAAAATTCATTTTTTTTAAAAAATCTTAAAATTTATCAAAAATTTCATTTTCAAAACCATTTAAATTTTTCAAAATATCTTTTTCTACATTTTTTTGAATTCAAAAATTCCTAAAAACTTTCCAACAATTTTATTACAAACACGTCGAAAAAAAAACTTATTTTATGTATTTGAATTCCTCATTGGAACTGGAACTGGTTTCATGTGTTATTTGCTCTCTTTTACACAGTTGACAATTTTTTTTCCTATCATAAACTTTTGTAATTAAGTTCATCCCACTGCGAGAGAGTCGTTTGATGCTCACACAAAAGTTTGTAGTTAATAAAAAGTTTTGAATTTTTGTGTTTTAGTTTTGTTTAAAAAAATAGGAAAATTGGGGAATTTTTGTGTTGGTTAATTTGAATATAAAAGTTGGATTTGGAGGTGTCTGTGGATTGATTTAGGATTTTATGTGCTGGTTCTCAGTGGTTTTGAATAGAAAATTTGCGATTTTTTGTTTAATTTTGTTGAACAAATTTTATTTTTTTGGAGCAAAATTAAGAGTTTTGCCTAACTTATTAATTCTTCTTCAATTATTTCATCAAGGGACCATTCATTTATGTCGTCCAGGAGGTGGGGGGGGGGGGGGGGGGTCAGCGAGAAAAGATCAATAGAACTTCCTAGAAATCCATTGTTCTTTTTTGAAAAATTACCGTTAATTCCGGACGTCATAAGTAAACGACCCCCAAGATCATTTATATTTTTGAGAGGAGGGCGGTAGTCTTCATACGAACTGTCTGTACACTTATGACGTCATTCATGAACTACCCAACATCAAAAACTAAATTTAACATCACAAAAAATAACCAGGAAGTAATCCATTTCAGGTTCATTTGACATTTTTCCTTTTTTCATTCTTCATACTTTTTTTTTGCTTGTTGAAAGCTGCTTAAAAACTTGAATTTTAAATGCCGACTATTTTGACATTTAATGCATTAAATTATGCATACTTATAAGAAGCTTGTCAGACAGACTGGGGCTGAAAATTGTGACTTTTTTCTAAAGAAATTTTTTTTTTCATTTTATTGAATTTTGTGTAATTTTTTTTTAAATTTTCTGGTAGTTGAAAGATTTTATTGGTATACGGGACAACATACGAGGGTCTGACTAGCTTTAAACCTCAAAATTGCATGTCATGAACTTCATAACCTCAAAAATTTTCATTCAAGTTGACTCAAATCCAACCCAAGTCCACTAAAACCCTCACCATTCAAGCTCATTCCAAACAATTTCATTTCAATTTTATTTTACAAATTTTTCTATTTTTAATTCATCGAACGACATTTTTGCAATTCATTTCTCCTTGACAATAGGCAAATGTTTGAATAGAAATACAAAAAGTCAGCTACATTTGCAGGCACAGAAACTGGCAACAAAAGTAAACTGAAAAATGCAAAATGTAAAATGAGAGATAAAAAAAAGTTGTGCAAAAAAATTAGAATTTAAACTGGATTTATTGTGATTGTGGAGGTTAAGGGGATGGGCTGACTACTGAAGCTACTCTTTTCTAGTCATATCAATTTTTGTTTATAAACCAGAGTGTAGTTCTGTGAATTTTTACTCTAATGAGTCTTAGGAGCTCTAGAAACTGGCTCTGGCACCTTTAGCTACTCTTATACTTACTCTTGGATAGAACTAAGCCACCCTTATGATAAGAATAGGAGTTGACCTTAACTATTAGCTAAGACTGGCTATTGAGGGAGCTAAAGGAGCACAGTAACATCAAAAAGCAACTCTCAGGTTCAAAATTCTTAAAGATTTCAACTCAATAACCCAAAATCCCATCAATCACTCTCACAAGTCTCCACCCCTGCATCCCTCACATGAACCGTAACGTGAACACACACCAGCAGCAACAAAAAAAACTTTAGAATTGGCAACATGAACTTTTTTTTGTGTTGTTCGCAACGTGATTGAATGCCATGAATATATGTACACAGTATAAAAAAAAGTGAATGCATACGTAGAACTGCAGCCTCAAACAAATGTGAGGTAAAAATAAAACAAGTTGAAATGGAGGAAAAAGAGAGAATTTAATGACTTTATGCACTTTTCATTGATGACTGCCTGCCTGCGGTCATTAGATTGCGATGTGAAAGCGGTGTTTTGTGGAAGAATGAATGTGATTTGACATGGGGTAAATGTTGGGGGGCGGGGAGTTATTTTAGTTGAGGTAGCATCAATTGTGGTTGGTTCTGGATGTTCATAAAAACTATGCTAAATCCTTAATCAATTTGTATTATTTTCGACAAAAAATGCGCTCTAAGCACACCACCCAAAAGTTTCCTTACTTGTCAATTTTTTTCATACTGTAATGATTGAGAACAGTGAGAGTATGAAGCTACTAGTATCTTTATGATCCGAGTTTTTGAACTTTTTATTCAGTCATGACAATCAATTGACGATGACATGAAAATTTGTGTGGTAGAAGACCGATAAGCCTCACAAATTATGTCATTTTGAGGATGAAGTGGATGAAACAATGGACTTGGGCTATTGGTTGACTTGTATTGATGAGTAATAATTGAGATTTTGTGGATTATGAAGTGTTGAAGTTGGAATTTGAGGTTAGGTTTGATTTTTAAACTTTATTTAAATTGTTTAAAGATCAATCAAACTTCTTTGGATGTCAATCAAGTCAAGCTTCATGTCTCAGTCACTCAAAACCAAAATTGCATTAAAAACAAATAAAAAACCTTTAATAAATAAGATAAAACAAGGAAGCAAATTGAGAACGAAAATCAAACACAAAATGACATGAATTTGTTTTTTTATTTTTTTCGAGGTTAACCGGAAAATTTTTCAATAAATTTGATGTGAATGTGGAAACAAAGTAGCACAAAAAATATTGAATCGGAACTGAAAATCGATTGTTTTTTACTTTTTTTTCCAGACCGTGGGAAAAACAAAAGAATTTTATTTTATTTTGCAATTTTTATGATTTGCATGATGAAAAATAAACTTGGAAAAATATTATTGAATTGGGAAAAATTGAGGAAAATGGAAAATTTTGTTAGATTTACTTGAAAATTGAATATTAAAGTTTTTGATATATTCTTAAAGTTTGAGGTTAAGTTAAATTTTATTGGGTTTGAGAAGAAAATTTTGAATTCTAACCTCAAAGTTCAATGTGGATGCTTTTATTTGAGATGTTGGACTCTTATGACGATGACTTAACCTCAAAATCAATGACTTAACCTCAAAATCTATAACTTAACCTCAAAATCTATAACTTAACCTCAAAACCTTTGACTTAACCTCAAAACCTTTGACTTAACAACAAAAACTATAACTTAACCTCAGAATCTATAACTTAACCTCAAAATCTATAACTTAACCTCAGAATCTATAACTTAACCTCAAAAACTATAACTTAACCTCAAAACCTTTGACTTAACAACAAAATCTATAACTTACCCTCAGAATCTATAACTTAACCTCAAAATCTATAACTTAACCTCAAAATCTATAACTTAACCTCAAAATCAATAACTTAACCTCAAAATCTATGGCTTTATCTTATCAAATTAAGAACTAACCTAAAACTAAAGATTCTAACCTTAAAAAGCCAAAAGTTCTAACCTTAAACACTTATCATCAACTCTTCATATTTGACCCCCGCCCCAATAAGCAATTCCTTTCCAAACCCAAATAAAAGGCCTCAAAAGAACTCAATAAAAAAATCCTTCAATCATCCAAAAAATAAACTTTTAATCTTCTGATAATCAAAAGGAAAACAGAGGAAAAGAAAAAAATAAGAAAAACTATGTCAAACAACAAACAAGACATTTCCAATTCATCGCTTCATTGAACTTCCTTTTTTTGCTGTCTTCTCGTCTTTTGTTCTTAAACGAGAGCAACAAACAGGAGAGACACACAAAAAAATCGTTTAGGAGACAAAAAAATATTGTTTAAAGGCAGGAAATAAAAGCAGAGTTTGAGGAGTGAAAGGAAGCATGACATTTATTGTTCAACGCCTGCAGCCAGGAAAATAAGAGACATGAAAATGAGTTTTTATTTTGATTGTGATTGAGTGGATAGAGCGCATTTGATAGATTAGGAAACTGGAAACCTCAATATTCTGCGAATCACTTAGAATTCAGCAACCTAACCTCAAATATTCAGCAACCTAACCTCAAATATTCAGCAACCTAACCTCAAATACTCAGCAAAATAACTTCAAATATTCTGCAACATAACCTCAAATATTCAGCAATCTCACCTCAAATATTCAGCAACCTAACTTCAAACATTCAGCAACATAACTTCAAAATTCAGCAACATAACCTCAAAATATCACAAAATTCAGACAATTTTTCTCCAATTTTCCTTAAAACTTAGCTACTAAGTACCATAAAAGATGAGAAATCCTCAATTCCTCATGCAGGTTAACATCTTTAAGCATGGGAAAAGTAAACAACACAGAATCACTTAGAAAATGCTAGAAAAAATAAGAGATGGGATCAAAAGAGTAAAAACAGAAAAGCACAAATAAATAGCTTCAAGTTGAAATAGAAGAAAAATGAGCAACGAAACAAATAAAATAAATAAATAAACACAAAAAGGCATTCATGTGTGGAGTGAAGGAATTGTCTTGTCATTTTCAATTCATTTGAAGGGTGGAAATGCGAAAAAAATGTTGGAAATGATGGATTTTTTTGTGCGGGTTTTATTGAAATTGATGATAAATGTAGGTTAGAAATTTGGATTGAATAGCTTTGGATGGGTTTTTGAGGTTAGGTTATGAATTTTTGAGGTTATGTAATGGACTTTGAAAGTTTTGAATTCAAAACTGAATATTAAGATTGAGGACTAAGAAAATCTTAAAATTTCAGATTTTGAGGTTAAAATTAAATTTTGAGGTTAGAATTTAAAAAATTATTCTAAATCATGTCACAACATCGACTTTAACCACAACAATCATAAATTCATTATCACTCAAAGCCTTAAAAGCTTAATCATTAACCCCCCAAAAACATAACCTCAAAAAACTTTTTTAATTCCATTAAATCCATTAACAAAACTGTTAATGGCCACATCAACTTGATATAACGAAAATAAACATTTTTTTTGTTCTGAAAATAAAATTTTTTCCATCACAAATATAAAAAAATTTTCACGACAAATAATTTTATGTAAAACTCAGTTTAATAAACCCATCAACCAAACCAAATCAAATCAAAATCAGAGCTGAAAAAAACGTGAAGTGAAAGTACAAAAAAAGTAGCGGAAAAGACCTTGAAATAAAAAAATATTTGATTTGGTTGTTTTATTTCAATTTTTATCGTCATGCAATGTGAATAGGCAAGGCATGTCACATAAAAAAAAAAGGATTTCTGGTGATAAGCTTCACTTTTGATACTCTCTGGCTTTTTTTGTTGATGAATAAAATTAAGGTGGATTGTTTTAAATGATATAGGGTGTAAGGAGGCTAATCGAGTTTAAATTTGGAAAAATCGTGCGTCATATTCAGAAAACCACATTAATGTCTCCCCAAAATATGGCGCACTTGATAAAAATTTCACAGCTTTGAAAAAATGACGCACAATTCTTAATTTGATTTATTTTCATTTCTTTCAAGCCAAACTACAACTCACTTCCTACTATACTTACGTCAATCCCTTCTCCTCCCACATCCAGCCAATCCAAAAACACACAAATAAAATTACTAATTCATCCTCCCTTTCAAAACTCATCAAAATCAAATTGAAATCAACAAAAATGAAATTAATTTGATGACGAAAGTCCACTAATGAATTATTACAACCTGCGGAAATGCTGACATGTTATTTTTGACACATTAATGAGCAGCATGAATGGCAATGAGGTTGAAATAGAAATTTTCCAATTATATCAATTAAATGTGCTTTAATTATGTGCCTGTTTTTTGGTGAAAAGGAATTTTTTTTTTTGGATTGTGAATTTTTGTTTTTGGGGTTCAGGAAGTAATTTGGTGGATGTAGGGGAAGATTGTGGAGTGCAATGATCTAATCAAGGTTGAATTGAGGTTTGTTTAGCTGTTATTGAAGCTGCTATATCAGCTCTTAACCCTGCAAACTGTAGGTTTAGACTCAAAAGCATGTGCTTAGACCGAAAATTTTTACTAAGTGCACAAAACTAGTCCTTACTGTTGGAAACTGACGCTTAATACTCTTTAACAGTTTATAAGACTTCAAAGAAGTCCATGATATAAGTGATAAGTCCTTTAATTCAAATTTCAGTTCCTTTCATTGCGAATCATCCTCTTAAACCCTCAAATCGTCCTCCTTTAAATCCCTTTAACAACTCAGAGCTTTCTTTAAAGTCTTATTCTCATTTTCCTATTTTCTCCCCATTAAAACTTTTCTACATTTCCAAACTTTCATGCTTCCTTGTATTCACACGAAAATAAAGCTATCTTTTGATTCTTTCATTCTTTTCCACCTTTATGCTATCTCGAATTTCAAGTTGTCATCTCATTTTTTTTCATCTTTTATTTGCGATTCTGACACGCTTTTTTTGTACTTCGCACGTGGAAAATTCTTCTAGTTATTTGATTTTGCATTAGGGTGATGATTTTTGCTCAGTTGAGGATGGGAAGGGGATGGGCGAATGGTTACTATATGAGGATTGATCAAAATTTTGAGCGGTTAGAAATCATAATTTTGAGGTTAGAACTCAGAATATTGAGGTTAGAATTCATAATTTTGAGGTTAGAATCAAGAGTTTTGAGATTAGAATTCAGAATTTTAAGGTAAGAACTCAGAATATTGAGGTTAGAATTCATAATTTTTAGGTTAGAACTCACAATATTGAGGTTAGAATCCAGAATTATATGGTTAGAATTTTTGAAGCTTGAGGTTAGAATTCAGAAGTTTGAGGTTTGAATTCACAATTTAAGGTTAGAATTCTGAATTTTATGGTTAAGATCCAGAATTTTATGGTTAGAATTTAGAAATTTGAGGTTAGAATTCAGAAATTTTGAGGTTTGAATTCACAATTTAAGGTTAGAATTTAGAATTTTGTGATTAAGATCCAAAACTTTAAGGTTAGAATTCAGAATTTTAAGGTAAGAACTCAGAATATTGAAGATAGAATTCATAATTTTGAGGTTAGAACTCAGAATATTGAGGTTAGAATCCAGAATTTTATGATTAGAATTTTTGAAGTTTTAGGTTAGAATTCAGACGTTTGAGGTTTAAGTTCACAATTTAAGGTTAGAATTCAAGATTTTAAGGTTAGAACTCAGAACTTTGAGGTTAAAAATCCGAATTTAAACAATTTCTACTCAAAATTCTCACTTTGAACGTGAAACTCCATCTATTAAACACTTCCTAACTTCCACAACTCAAAACTACTAAACTATCATCATCATATCGTGTTAAAAGTTCCTTTCCAACTTCCAACTTTTTCCTTTTGCTTTTTCTCACCTTTCAAGATTCATTCTCATTACCCCGGGTGTCATTTTTCCCTCAAAAAAACTTTTTCCATGCAAGTCCACATCTCAAATTTCCTCATTTCTTCTTTTTTCTTCGTCTTTGATGATGTCACGACCCACGACAATCTTCATCATCTTACAAAAGGAAAGAAAAATATGATGATAGTAAGTGACTTGACAAAGTAGTGAGTATAAAAATAGAGAGATGAATTTCACATTCATAAATGCACGTACAAGCCGTGTGGCAATTTAATTGTCATTGCCGTGTCATGTTGGTTGGGGTGTTGATTCAGGTACGGAGAGATAAAAGGATGAGGATAGAGACATGGATGATGATGGAGTGGATTAAAGCGAGAGAAAAGCTTTTAGTTATGCGGATTTAATATTCATTTTTAATTGCTGCTTTATAGAGAGCATCAGACGAAGGGTTTTTGGTATGGAAAAGTGAACGGTGGATGAGGATTGAAATGTTATGACAGGTGGATTCGAGATAGTAAATTATGATAAAGTGAGGTTATGTTAGATATGAGGAAATGAATTATTTAATGGAGCAGGGAAGATTGCTGTCTATTTACTTAACCTAAAAGTTTAGGATTCTAACCTCAAAATCAAAAACCTAACCTCAAAATCACAAACGTAACCTTAAAATCAAGAACATAACCTCAAAATCAAGAACCTAGTCACAAAATCGAGAACCTAACCACAAAATCGAGAACCTAATTTTGAAAAAATAAACAACCTTAAAATATAAAAACTAACCTCAAAATCAAATCATAGCCTCAAAATCAATTGCCTAACCTCGAAATAAAGAACCTAACCTCAAAATCAGGAAAGTAGCATCAAAATGTTGAATTTTTGCCTCAAAATCAAAAAATGTTGAGTTCTAGCTTAAAAATCTAGAAATTAACCTCAAAATAAAAAACCTAACCTCAAATATAGAAATGCGCTCTAATCCTATTAATATTTTCCTACTTGTCTCTTAATTCCAATCAGCTATCGCAACATGAATGCATCAAGTGCTCTCTTGTCAAGAGGATTCTTTATAATCCCCATTTGAATTCTACCTTTAATAAATGATGCAAAGAGTTTTTTTTTCATGATTTTACTTTTATCCATGTCTGTCTGCAGTTGTGAATGTTTGTTGATACTTTTGGTTTCCAAATTGTAATTCCTTTTTGGTGTGGGAGAATTTTTGGAGTGGATACGGATGCTTAATGAAATAAAAATTCAACATTTTCTTCTTAATTCCACAAACCAAACAGATTATCCAACACATGACCTGCATTATCTCAAATTGCGACCATAAATGTGCAAATTCCGCAGAGAAATTCCTCACTAATGCATTTTGCATTCTGATCTATAAACAGCAATTAACAAAAGTCATTTAAATATTTTTCACGTCGCTTAGAGTTTAAAAATTTGGGAGGCGTGGGGCAAAAAAGGTAAAAAAAAATCATTAACAAGAATAAAAAGAACCTGCAAAGTGTGAGTATCGCATTAAACAGAGCAATTAAAAAGCTATAAGTGGCTGCTTACAGTGACTGTAATTAAAACTGAAAAGGGGAAGTCGGGTCGGTGTGGGGTGACTTTAAAGAAGTGTAGAATAATTAAAATGAAGGAAAAAAAAGAAGGTTAATTACCAAGATAAACGTACAAAAGTTATTGTTTCTTGCCACCGACACGACACAAAGTAGAAATTTTTTGTTTTTTTTTGAAGAGGGAAAAAAAAGTTGAGCGGAACAGGAAGGAAAATTTTCACGTGAGTTAGGTACTTCCTGGGAATTCCGGATATTATTGTTCTTTTAATAGAGGCGTTAGAATTTTCAGAGCTATTGCTGGTTTTGAGGTTATGGTTCGAACTTAGTTTTAAGGTTAGGATTCGAAATTAGTTTTGAGGGTAGGATTCGAACTTAGATTTTAGGTTAAGATTCGAACCTAGTTTTGAGGTTAGGATTCGAACTTAGCTTTTAGGTTAGGATTCAAACTTTATTTTGAGGTTGGGGTTTGAACTTAGTTTTGAGGTAAGGGTTCGAATCTAGTTTTAAGGTTAGGATTCGAACCTAGTTTTGAGGTTAAGATTCATACCTAGTTTTGAGGTTAGGATACGAACTTAGTATTGAGGTTAGGTTTGAACTTGGTTTTTAGGTTATGGTTCGAACTCAGTTTGAGGTTAGGATTCGAACCTAGTTTTTAGGTTATGGTTCGAACTTAGTTTGAGGTTAGGATTCGAACCTAGTTTTTAGGTTAGGATACGAACTTAGTTTTTAAGTAAGGATTCGAACCTAGTTTTGAGGTTAGGATTCGAACATAGTTTTGAGGTTAGGATTCGAACTTAATTTTGAGATTCGGGTTCGAACCTGGTTTTGAGTTTATCGTTCGAACCTAGTTTTTAGGTTATGGTTCGAACTCAGTTTGAGGTTAGGATTCGAACCTAGTTTTTAAGTTAGGATACTAACTTAGTATTGAGGTTATGGTTTGAACCTAGTTTTGAGGTTAGGATCCAAACCTAGTTTTGAGGTTATGATTCGAACATAATTTTGAGGTTGGGGTTCAAATCTGGTTTTGAGGTTAGGATTCACAAATCATTTCTAGTACTTCAACGACAACGACGGCTTTTCTCCACTTATTAGAATGATGACAAAAAAAAAACAATTTTCACTTATTTTCTGGTCTTTTTTAATTCAATTTTCCATTCTTTTCCCTTTCACGTACAGAAAGCAAACCTTTCTATTATTCGAGTTAATTTATGACTAATTAATGAAGTCATAACTTCACTCCTGCTTCGCTCTTATCTTAGGTCATAAATTATTTCCATATGGTCGGGTATTACTTGCTCTATGAAAAGTATCATAAGTTTCATAAGGAAATTAAATTTCAATTGATTCGACTTTTAAGGACTTTTTGATACATTGTAACAAAAAAATAATCCTCATGTCAATGTCAAACCTGTATAATCGCGAGCTTCCGTTCCAAATCACTTCAAACAGTAACAAAAGAATCTTCACAACATCAAAAACAAGTGAAAAGCTTCGTTGATTCCGCATAAGAAGCAAAAACAACAGACACAAAAAATTTAACATTCAGGACAGATGAAAAGCATTTGAGCCACGCGAGTGATCAAAGTGGATGGAATGGATGGATGCTGAATGTGTGTGGATGTTGAAAGGGAAAAAAATTGAAGCAAGTGGAATTGAAAAAAAATATGAAAAGAAGAAAACGAAATGAAAGGATGAAAAATGAGAAATAAAAAAGGGCTTTTGAAAGGAAAAAAGGAGCGAATTTGAATTTTAAAAGAGCGAAGATGAAAGCGAAATTGTTGTTTTTGTTAGTTGAACTGTAAAGTGCAGCTCTATGGGATGGAAAACTATTAAAGTTGTTGATGATAATTGCAAAAGAATTTACTAAGAATGCCTTCAATGTTTTTTGACGTAACCTCAAAACTCAAGTTATATTCCTAATTTAAAACTAAGATCGAATCCTAACCTTAAAACCAAGTTTGAATTCTAACCTCAAAATTAAGATCGAATCCTAATCTCAAAACTAAGTTCGAATCCTAACGTCAAAACTAGGAACGTATCCTTACGTAAAACTAAGTTCAAATCCTAACCTCAAAACTAAGTTTGAATTCTAACATCAAAACTAAGTTCGAATCCTAACCTCAAAACTAGGAACGTATCCTAACGTAAAACTAAGTTCAAATCCTAACCTCAAAACTAAGTTTGAATTCTTACCTCAAAACTAAGATCGAATCCTAACCTCAAAACTAAGTTTAAAACTAGGTTCAAATCCTAATTTCAAAACTAAGTTCAAATCCTAACCTCAAAACTAGGAACGTATCCTAATGTAAAACTAAGTTCAAATCCTAACCTCAAAACTAAGTTTGAATTCTAACCTCAAAATTCCAAAACATAACCCCAAAAAAAAAGAATTTCTAAAGACAAAATCAATAAAATTAAACAATGATGACCAATTGCTAGCCAAACACTGATGAGCTTTATTACAATTGAACTGCTTAATTAATCACAAGAGAATTTAAAAGGACATTTTTAGTCATTAAAAATTTATTATGAGAAAATTTGTTTCCATTGTTCCATAGCTTATTTATTCAGATTTGAACAAATATTCATTGAATTTTACTATCCATAGTAACGAAATCCACAAGAATACACAAATTTCAGAATTAATTAAAAAAATCTTCTACAAATTTAATTTCATCTGAAGAAATCGTCGATAAATTTTCATTTAAATGCAACTCAGACGACAGAAAAATTCCAAATTAAAGCTTGTGAGACAGAAATGGAAAATACAAAAAAAAAACTCGTAGCGAAATGGAAGTAACATACAGCTAATTAAGTTTTGGTGTCGAGGATCTATCAATTTATGGCTACACTCTTGCCTTTTTATCAGCCATGAAACATTAATTGTTGAGGGAATGGAGGAGGAATATGAGGAAATTGGGAAGGCAATGTTGGGTTTGCTTGAGTTTAAAGCGCATTTGAACAATTGATCCAGACAGACAGACATACAAACAGCCTACATATCTCCATCTTACACAGGCTACACAATACAATCTCCCGGAAATCCAAAAATACATTTTGTGCCACATAATTAAATTAAACAATCTCACAAGTCTCACTCACCGTCGTCTCGAAATTGCCATAACAAGAGAATTAGAAGGTAGAAAAAAAGGAAAAAGAAGATAAATTTGGATAAAAAAGAAGGAAATTTTTTTTCGCGTGCGATTCGGCACTTAATTGAATTTTTTTTGTTCTCTTCCTCCTCAGATGCTCGAAAAGCAATAAAATTGAGCAGGAAAATTTGTAAATGTCTGTACATGTGTTTGCCTTTGGGGAAAAATTATTGCCAAGCAGATGTGTGTTGGACGAGATACTGGACCGACCATTAGCCAGATTAACAATTTGTTTTTTGGAATGGAATGCAAGGTGGGGGAGCTCTTGAGGATTATAGAGTGGATTAATTAGGATTTCTTTTGGTGTGATTAGAGATGGAAGGTGTAAGAGAAGTGAAGGAATTTTGGAGTCTGTTAAGGAATTTGGACTAGCTGTCTGGGTGTTTGGCTGTCTGGCTCTCTTGTAGTTTTGTTTTCTGACTGTTTTGCTGTAAGCTTATCTGTCGATCGTTCCTTTTATCTCAGTCCCTTGCATATTCCACTTCATCTAAACCATCTCCATCTCTAATTCTCATCCATATGCTTCATCTAGTGCCATATTCACCCCCACCCTCACCCCCACCCCCATGCTAAACCTCAGTATCTCTCTCAATTCATCTCCTATCTCTCCATTCTGTGAAAACATCGTGTACAAAAATTGTATGACAAACGAAATAACACAGCACCAATTGTTAGCAATTATCAGATTTTTATTGCCATTGTCAATAATTAATTGGATAACTAGGCTGACATTTGTGTTTATTTTCGACTCTGTTCGTGCGAGAACGAGAGATGGGATGGAGGAAATTCGGTAACGGATGTTTGCGTTGTCTGGTGTGGTTTTGGGTACCAAGAGTAGGAGTATCGTGCAGCAAAATTGGAAGTAGACTTTAAAGTATTCCCAAAAATAAAGCGTACAACTTAAAGTCAGCAATCCGATTACAAGTCCCGTAGCGAGATTACACAACCAATTTACTTTCACTTTATAAATCTTCTGACTAACCTTTGGGACATAAAATACGATCATCATCGTCTTGAGGCTCTTCCTGCTGATAACTCCCCCAACCCAAAGTATTTTTTATTTCACTTTAATTTCTTTTCACCCTCATTGAACAATCTTCGCGCCCCATGAAAAAAGTTAAACATTAAAAAATTAACAGCCTCATTAGATATTTAGCAGCACATGGAGGCGATAAATATTTTTCGACCTCATAAATTTTCTTTTTACTTAATAAATATTTTTTTGGGTAGATTTAATGAAATTTAATTTAATGTTGGTGTGATAAATAAGAAAATGGGAAATTATTGGGTATTAAATAGGTGTTAAAGATTCTTATGTAATTGAATGATGGAAAGAGGGGCTGTGAACTAAGACTGGTGGATCGGTAGGGGTAGCAGAACTTAGTATTTTCAAGTGTGAATTCAATAGGAGGTTCAGGAGCTAGAAATGTGTCGACTTGAAGCCAAAAAAATTTAAAAAAATCGAAAACGTGCATCATATTTCGGGGAAAAGTTTACTGTCTCTCCCAAATATGGAGCACGTTTAAAGTTTTTTTGTCAATTTTTTCTTCTCTCAATTTCCAAACAATTTAAACTCAACAATGTTCAAAACTTCCCATTTGCTACCAAACCAACCGAATTTTCACAGACAATTTAAAAAAATTCATCATCAATTTCACTTCCAAATAAAACCACAAAAAAGTGAGAAGTAAAAAAAAAAATCATAAATTCAAATTTAATTTTTTATCTCGACCGACTTGAAATATTTTTTTCCACTTATTTTGTCGAGTAATTTTTCCATACTTTTTTTATGCATGAGGAAAAGTGTGAAAAATTTATAGTTGAAAAAATTTTTTTTTGTGCAGCATAAAAATGAAAAATTTTACATTTCAATGCTCCAAAAAATAATGAGAAGGATGAAAAAAATGATGAACAAAAAAGCCACTCGAGCGGTGGCAAATGAAAGTGTTTATGAAAATTTATTGTTAGGAATTATATTTGAATTTTTTTTGAAATTTATTGAATTATTTTTTTTTTAAATTTTTTTTAATTTTAGAAATTTTTCAACTTCTTCAGATGAAAAGGAAGCCTTGGACACATCTTATTGTAGGGTCTGAGTACTAAGCCTAAGCTACGCAATACCAAATAAAATGTGAGTTTATATTAAAAATTCATATTCAAATCCAAAAGCTCACTTACCCAAGACACAATTTTACTCAATGACATCTATCTTCTAAATAACCCCTAAACGACATCTTGGACACACTTTAAGGGATATATGTCTATAAATCTCATAGATGGCACTCTAGTTTACTAAAAGGAGTTTAGCTGAGACACAAAGTAATAAGGATTAATGTGTCTTGGATAAATATCCTTAAGGACGAAAGCTCACAGTGTTAATAGATGTCAGGAGTTGTGATTAGGAGGGATATTAAAGGAACATAGCTTTTATTACAGGCTGAATTACCAAGCATAAAAGGAATTTTTTAAAATTTTGATTAGTTGTTAAAGATTTAAATTTTTTTAACGGTTTTTTGAAATTCAAATTTTAACGGCTTTTTAAAATTTAAATTTTTCCGAGCTATTTAAAATTATCAAAATTTTAAAATGTTAAGCCACAAAATTTGCCCATATCAACATTTTTATAAGCAGTATCTTAAATTACATCCCCCCCTCCCCCCTAACCTAACCTCCCATCAATCTCCCTTCATAATCCACAAACTCAATAAATCAAACATAAATACCACATGTACATCAACTGACATTTATTGCCTGCAATTGACTCTAAATTTTAATTAGCCAAAGCTCGATAATTTATCAATCGTAATTGACACCAAATACTTTATATCGGCATTTATCAATCAAATTAAATTGAACAAAATTTTCATCAAATTACATTGATTGCCACATGTCTTAATTATCGTGATTTACTCTGTGTAATTAACGATTTTTGAGTTGATTAACGCTTGGATGGGAATCAAAAGGTGGATGATTTTGTTAATTAGAGTTTCAAACTTCACGAAAAAAAGGATCTGAAAAGTGGTCGAGTTGTAATCAGATAAAGTTTTAATTTTCATAAAAATTGGATGTTTGGAGAGTTTTGTTGCGTAATTGGGAGTTGTTTGGTGTGTCGGGAGTTTAATATAGATAGCTGTGGTGCAGGTTTGGTATAGGCGTATTTAGGAGATCTATTTAAAAATTCAACAACATTGACTCAGAATATGACATCATTGAGCGGAAATATGGCAGCATTAAGCCAGAATTTGACAGCATTAAGCTAGAACTTGGTAGCATTGAGCCAGAATGTGGCAGCATTGAGCCAGAATATTGCAACATCGAGCCAGAATATGACAACATTGAGCCATGATTTCGCAGCATTGAGTCAGAATTTGACAGCATTGAGCCAGAATATTGCAACATCGAGCCAGTATATGACAGCATTGAGCCAGAATATAGCTCATATTAAGCCAGAATGTGGCAGCATTGAGCCAGAATGTGGCAGCATTGAACCAGAATGCGGCAACATTGAGCCAGAATGTGACAATATTGAGCCAGAATGTGGCAGCATTGAGCCAGAATGTGGCAGCATTGAACCAAAATGCGGCAACATTGAGCCAGAATGTGACAATATTGAGCCAGAATGTGGCACCATTGAGCCAGAATGTAGCAGCATTGAACAGAATGTGGCAACATTGAGCCAGAATATGACAACATTGAGCCAGAATATGGCAGCATTAAGCTAGAATTTGACAGCATTGAGCCAGAATGTGGTAGCATTGAGCCAGAATATGGCAGTATTAAACCAGAATATGACAGCATTGAGCCAGAATATTGCAACATCGAGCCAGAATATGACAATATTGAGCCATGATTTTGCAGCATTGAGTCAGAATTTGACAGCATTGAGCCAGAATGTCACATAATTAGCCATAATTCCAACCAAATTTGGCAACATAAATCAAATTCTAAGCTACAGTTCATAAAAAATGCATCAACTAATAAATTACTTGACAAAATGTCTTCAAAAAAGTTTCTAATTCTTCTTAATCCCCCCAAAACACTTTGGATTCCAATCAAAACATGACACATTTTTCCCAGTATTTTGTCACATTTTATTGATTAATCCATTTTTGTGAAGAACCAATACCAAAACTTTTAAGAGTAAATGAGAAAGTTTGAAGATTAAGAGATGAAGCACATGCATATTTGACCATATTCACATCCAGGATATGTCAATCAATGTGAACAGCATAATAACATTTAATGTAAATTACTTCAAATAATAATTTCTAAATTAGAAAACAATCCGCAATGGATTTACACTTCAATCATCCCTAACCCACCAGCTTATAACTTTATTCCACATTTACCGCATTTAAATAATTCCAAAGGAACAGGAAAAAAAATTTCTCACATTCAGCATGTAAATCACCTAAAACAACAAGAGCCCAAGTGTTTATTTCACAAAAAAACCGAATAACAATATTGTTAAATAAATAATTTTTCGAGTGGCATGAGCTCGATAAAAGCAGCAAAGTCAGTTGTATGAGACCGTAATCATAATCATTCAGCTGTGTATTTGCACGTGAGCATAATCGTTCGTGTACATTTTGACGTGGCTTTTTGGGTTTAGAAGTAGACTGTTGTGGTTTTTTACTTGATGGGATGGGTGATGAGTGGATTAGATGGGTAGTTTGTGTAAGTATGTCAGTTCGACCTTAAGGAGTCTCGTTCAGATCAAGCTTAAGAAATCTTGCTCAGCTCGACTTGAAGGAGCCTCGCTTAGTTTGACCTGAAAAAGCCTTTCTCAGCTCGACCTGAAAGAGCCTAGCTTAGCTCAATTCGAAAGGGCCCCAGTCAGCTCGACCTCAAGAAGATTCGTTCAGATCGACATTAAAACGCTTTGCTCAGATCGAATTGAAGGATCCTAGCTCATTTTTTCCTGAATGAGTCTCGCTCAGCTTGATTAGAAGACCTAGCTCAGCTCGATCAGAATAAGCCTAGCTCTGCTTGACCTCAAGAAGCCTCGCTTAGATCGATTTGATGGAGCTTCGCTCATCTTGACTCAAAAGAGCAGTTTAGCTCAGCTCGATCTCACCTTTTCTCTTCCATGCTGACCAATGCTCAGTTAATCACTCAACATAACCACCATATTTTATGAAATTAAATAATCAATAATTAGAGCTAATCAGCTCCACAAACTCTTATCCCTCATGTCCTAATACATAAATCAGTTCTAATTTCCCACAAACACAGAAAAAAAAAACATAAAAATAATCTCATCCATTAAAACTTAACCCCCAAAAATCCACAAGAGACTCAAAATAATCGAAAAATCCTCAATCATTCAATTAAATTTGAAACATAAAAAAATACACACGAATTGAAAATTGAAATTGATATGAAAAAAATCGCACACGGCAAATGAACATAAATAAATAAGGAAGTGCAATAAAAAAATATTTTTTATATCGTGTTTGGCGTGAGTCCGTTGTGTCTATTCCAATTTTCAATCCTCATATTCCTCTTCAAAAAGAAAATTGTTGTTCTATCAATTTTATCATCGTGCTATTCATATAAATGGGTCACATAATAAAAAAAGTACGAGAATTTTTCACATAAAAAAGGTGAAATGAAAATTATTGGAGGATGAGGAAGGTCGGGAAGCACGAGGAAAAATGCGAAATAACGAAAAAAGTTCGTTGTAAAAATGAACTTTTTAAAATTTAATATTCATAGAGCATTTTGATGGGAATTTATGTAGACTGGTCAGTTTGGGTGGGTTTGATAAAGTTTTTCTTGTATTTGTTTTGTTGGATGTTTTAAGAGATTTCTTTGAATTTTTAATGAATTTTGATGATTTTTTTTTATTTCTGGACCAACTCTTTGAACTTTATTTGATAGTTCCATGTTATTATGTACTGAATTTAGCCAGTTTCAGTCAGATTTCATTACTCTTGACCTGATTCTGTCCGACTTTTAATAATTTTATCCATATTCTGTCCAATTTTGGTCATTCTGTTCAGATTTGGTCAGATTTCATTACTCTTGACCTGATTCTGTCCGACTTTTATTAATTTGATCCATATTCGGTCCGATTTTGGTCATTCTGTTCAGATTTGGTCAGATTTCATTACCCTTGACCTGATTATGTCCGACTTTCCCTAGTTTTATCCAGATTCTGTCTGATTTCGGTCACCCTGTTCAGATTTGGTCAGATTTCATTACCCTTGACCAGATTCTGTCCGACTTTTACTAATTTGATCCATTTTCGTTCCGATTTTGGTCACTCTGTTCAGATTTGGTCAGATTTCATTACTCTTGACCTGATTCTGTCCGACTTTTATTAATTTGATCCATATTCGGTCCGATTTTGGTCATTCTGTTCAGATTTGGTCAGATTTCATTACCCTTGACCTGATTCTGTCCGACTTTTAATAATTTTATCCATATTCTGTCCAATTTTGGTCATTCTGTTCAGATTTGGTCAGATTTCATTACCCTTGACCAGATTCTGTCCGACTTTTACTAATTTGATCCATTTTCGTTCCGATTTTGGTCACTCTGTTCAGATTTGGTCAGATTTCATTACTCTTGACTTGATTGTGTCCGAATTCCTTAGTTTTATCCAGATTCTATCCGAATTTTGTCACCATAACCAGATTCTGTTCGATTTCGATCATCTTGAAAAGGTTCTGACCGATTTTATTCACGTTGTCCAGAATCAATCCGATTTTTGATGATCTTGACCTAATTATGTTAGATTTCGATAAACTCAGTCCATTGCTATTAGCTTGCAGTCATCTTAACCCAATTTTGTTCAAAAATGCATCTCCAATCCCTAAAAAACTCAACATCGATTGCCATCCTAACTTATATTCTCCTTCTTCTACATTATATCCTATCTACTTTTCATACATAATCCAACCGTCTGCTCCAATTTCTCATTCCCACAATTCCCAATCTATCCATCCATACTCCACGTTTTACTCTTCTTATGAATTAAAGAAGAAGCAAGAAAAACTAAAAGCAGAGCAAGAGAAGAAAGAAAAAAAATCGATTTGACCTTTTTTTTCGTGTGTGACGAGAACGAGCCATTCAGCAAACTGAACAAGAATAAAAAATCGATAGTCGGTGTGTAGCTTTTTATAGTTTAGTCGGTGAAATAAAAGTTTTGTGGCAACAACAATGTGCTTTTATGTATTTTGGATTTTGTTTTTAGGCACTCATTCGCTCTTTCTTGCGTGAGGTTTATGTCACTTCCGTGTTTATTAAGTTTTTCGACTCAATTGTATTGCAATGTTACTGGTTTTCTCACACATACTGGAAGGAAGAAGTAAATGAGGGTTCGTGTGTAAAAGTTTGGAATAAGTTTTTGGGATTATTAAGGTTGGAGGTTGGAAGGAAAAATAATAAAAGTTGAAATTAAGAAAATATTTCTGAGAATGGAAAAGTGTGGGATTTAGAGTTTGTAGGGATTCTGGTTGAAATGCTGGCTGGTGGACTCATAAAGGTAGCTAGGTGTGTGCTGGTAGATAAAGCAATGGATGCAGGATACTTACGATACATCGTTAAGGCTGCAAGGTATGAGCTAGTAGGTTTGCGAAGCAACTATAATTTGAGCTACTGGGTTTGGACCTATATGAATTGTTGGGCTAGTTTTGAGCAAATTTATGTCAGAAGACATCAAGATTCTTTCAGAATTAAATCAATGTTGCCTTATTTCCTAAGATTTGCCAGTCTTACTAGTAAAAGTACCCTTTAATCAAAGCAAGAAGTTCCAATAATCAAAATTACTCCAAGTTTATTTTTGAGATGCTGTAACCTTCAGTAGATCTGAATTTAAATATGAAAGACAATAATCATGCATCAGTGCTTTTGATAAGATTAATTCTAGGGTCTCAAACTCTCCAAATCATCTGACTTTATCAAGAGTTTCGACTCATGCTGACCCCATTGAGTTACTCTTACTAAAATTATTCTCCATTGCAATTTTAAAAATTCCTCTACATCATCTCCACACACAAATGAACTCAATAATTTTTAATTTCAATAGAATTTTCATTCCTATACATTTCAATTTAATCTCGAATTAAAAAAAGTTCACGAATGCATGAACAAAAAGGTTCAGAAATTCAGCATACACGGCTTAATTTAAATGAGCTTTTATACAGATCTATTGTTTTCATTTAATTCAGTTTTATTCGACTGTTGGGCTTTTGAAATGGAATTCTGGCTCGTCATGATGTTCGTGGATGTTGAAAAGGTTTTTTTTGATTCATGAAAGAGCGAGTTTTTGTTAAATGATGATGTGAAGTTTTTTGGTGTTTGATGGGGCTCTGTAGCTTTTAATACGTAGAATTGAAGTGATGTTTGGCGACTCTAACCTTAAAATTGTGGATTTAGGCTTTAAAATTCAGATTCTAACCTCAAATTTTCTGTGTTAAGCTTCAAAACCCTCAACATAACGTTTAGTTTTGAAATTCTATCCTCAAAATTTAGGCCTTTTGGATGATAGCCACAAAATCTCTGCCTTTTGGGATTCCAACCTCAAAATCTCAGCCTTGTGGGATTCTAACCTCAAACTTTCAGTCTTTTGGAATTCTAAACTCAAAATATCAGCTTCTTGGAATTCTAACCTCGAATTCTCAGCCTTTTGGGGTTCTAACCTCAAAATCTCAGCTTTTTGGGATTCTAACCTCAAAATCTCAGTATTTCTATGAAAATTAAAGAACAAAGGTTCATCTTGAATTAACTGCATAGCAACTAACATCAAAAAAACATCCTTAAGCTCACTGAACCAACAACTGAATCTACATAACGATGATAAATCATTTTCAACATGCTAGAGCAAATCCTAGACGAATCAAAAACATATTTTTCTGATTTAAACATTTTACTCCTATTTATTTTTCTCGGAAGGTCATCAAATGCCTGACTTCATAAATTTATTAAATCTCAAAAACATGTTTATGAAATAATTTTTGATATTTCTATCATGTCTGGAGTTGAAAACTATTTGAAATGGATATTTTCTAGTTTTATGAGCTGGATTTATGCTTGTCATTTTTGGAATTATGATGATATGGGGTTAATTTATGAAGATTCATGGACTAGATTTGTATAAATAGAAATAAATGTGGTTGAAAAAGAACTAAAATTTGCTTATAAATATTAAATTCATGAAAACTATTTTTAAAACTTCAATTTCAATTGTTTTCATTAAATTAATTATTTTAAATTACTGGGAAATGAACAAAATTGCTTTATTTCACTCATTCAGTCAACCTTTACAATCGGTTTTGAATGAATTTTTAATGAGGTTCTAAATTGAATGGAAAATGCTCTATTAAGTCAATCCTGAATTCATTAAAAATTACTTTCAATTTGTAGAATTGATTTTATAGTCGATTAAGATGTTACGACTCTAAATGGTTATTAAAATAATTTTTGTGAAAATTTTGAGGTTAGAATCCAGAATTTTGAGGTCAAAACCACGAAATTTGAGGTTAGAATCCAAAGTTTTGAGGTTAGAATCCAGAATTTTGAGGTTAGAGTTATAAAAGTTTGAGGTTAGAACCACGAAATTTGAGGTTAGAATCCAGAATATTGAGGTTAGAACCACGAAATTTGAGGTTAGAATCCAAAGTTTTGAGGTTAGAATCCAAAGTTCTGAGGTTGAAATCCGAAGTTTTGAGGTTAGAATCAAGAAACTTGAGGTTAGTGATCCCAAAACAGAGATTTCAAATCCAAACCCCAAAACCAGACAAGAATCAATCTCAAACATCCCAAATATGACTCAATGATCCATAATACACAACATCCATATCAAATTTTCTTGATCCATCAACCCAAACACATCCTAATCCCCATCAAAAATCTACCCAACAAAAAAATCATGTCTAAAAAGAAAAACAAGACCAAAACTGATGATTTTTAGCAACACTGACGATAAATCATATCAATTTTCATACAAATATCCATGTGTTACCATGACAAATCCTCTCTGTCCTCATCCACACACGCAAATCTACACAAAAAAATATATAAGCCCTGTACTTTATATTCACACGTGTTTTGTCATCGTTAATAGTAGAAAAAGTATGCAAAAAGATAAATCAACGGGCTGTGTATGTTTTCCTTGACCCTTTTTGGCCTTGTTTCACCTTGTTTTGTTGTTTTTATCATTGAATAAAAATGTTTTTTGCGGTTTGGTCTGTTGGGGATATTTAGATGAATTTATATGGAAATTAGAATGAATGGGAGGAGAGATGAAGAGCAGATGGACGAACTTTAAAGTGGAACTGAGTGTTTTCTTGTGAATGCTGTCAAGTTTTTGACATAATGGTATGAGTTGGCAACAAAATCTCAAAAATAAGCATCATAACCTCAAAATTAAGCAAAATAACCCCAAGAATAAGCATTATAACCTCACAAATAAGTAAAAAAAACCTCAAAAAACATTTTAAAAAACTTTTAAATTCTCCAATTTACCAAATTATTCAAAATTAAATTTTTCAAAATTTTTGAGGTTAGAACTTGATTTTATCAATTTTCAAAATCTATTTTTGCTCCGACTTTTCCATCATCCTCTTTCAATTCCCAAAGCAATCAATCCCTTCTGCATCAATGTATCGAAGCTTAAAGTCTCGATATGAACAATCCTTTGGGGAACAACTCAACCAAGTAATTCAAACTTTCATTAATAAGTAGTTCTCCTACAAAGTAATTTATACCCTTAAATCTCATAACTTACTACAATGCAATCCATAAATTTCATTATGTAAATCCACACAACGAACCTCTAGTGACATTTAAATGCTAATGAACGACTCAACAACATCCCACAATAAACTCCTTTTTCTTGCTCTCCAATTATAAATTCAATAAAACAATTTCCATTCTCATCCGTAATAAATTTCTCGACACTAATTGACATCATAAACTATCTCATAAATGTTAATTTTATAATAAATCATTAGATAACAACTTTTTCGTCATTTATTTCGATACAATGAGGACTAATATCAAAAGAAAGTATCAATAAAATATGGAAGGAAATAAGTCGTTAGCACGGAATTGATACGACAAAAGTTGATGAAGAAGAAAAATTTCTTGTTTCGAGTGGTGAGGTTTTTAGGGTGGAAAATGCGTAACTCCCAGCATTTATAGTTCATTTGGATTAAGTACCTAAATCTGTACACTGCCATGTTTCAAGGGTTTGGCACCATAAAATGGTTTAATTTTGATAAAAATACCAAAAGGTAATTTTTTGATATTTTGAGGTTAGAATTTTTTTATTTTCTATCTTGTCTATTTTAAATTCGTCTTTGCTCCGACTTTATCTTCCGAACAGCATTTAAAGTTTTGTATTTGAAGCGTTCACTTTCGAGAAATCGAGTGCCAAAAACTCGATATGGGAAATCCGTGAGAAAATTATTTGAATCCATAGTCAGTGATGAAAAAACATTCTAAGTTTTTGTTATAATTTCGCAATGAAAACAAAACTTTTTGCCAGTTGGACTTTACCAATTCTCATTCTCACCTTCCCAATTCCTTACAGCATAAAAAATACACAAAAAAAGTAAGAAGCACAAGCGACTGAAAAAGGAAAAGAAAATGTTTTGCGAGAACAAAAACAGAAGAAAGTGTAATGAAAAAATTCAATAAAAATTTTCTTTCCTTTTCAAAAGTTTTTCCTTCTGTCGTTTTCATTCCTGTTTTGTTCTCGCTGAGAAAGAGAGCTCGCGTAGGAAACTCTAAATACTTCCGTGACCATTATTTGCGTCATAAAGTTTTTTTTCTCCAAAAGTTTTGTTCGTTTTGATTTAAAAAATAATTATTTTGATTGTTTCGAGGTGGCCTGAGTGGAAATGTTAGAGAATTTCGTAGTTTTGTACCCATTCGTAGTTGCTAACCCCTTTATATTTTAGGACCTAGATCATAAACATTATTGTTTTTGTGCCTTTTGCATAGTTTCACATCTCTTTTGTAATTATTATGCATAGTTGCACACCCTTTACATAGTTGTATACCCCTTTTAGTTCCACATTGTGTCACTCAGGCCACAATATCCCCAAATAATGTAAAATAAAATTCATTCAGTACTCACCAATAAGAATAAGAGCGATGATCGAGAAAATTTTATTCATTTCGGTCTCGTACTCGACTTATTCAAGCGTTTGACAAACAAAATATAGCTGCCGATGCACAAAATAACTTTTTTTTTGTGCTCTCTTTTTCGATTGAGAACAAGTCTTGTGTCTACTTTACGTCTACAATTTTCTCGATTTGTTGAATTGATAATTGGCTGAATTAATTAAATACTGATGCGATGCTGACTGCTTTGTAATCAGAACAATCAAACTTAATGACCCTTAGATGCTTTTGCTGTCTCGGCTGTTGTTGACTGAAATGAGAAAAAGAAGAAAGAGAACGAATGAGGATAATTGACGGAAGTTAATTGTATGCTTTTGCATTAATATAAGATTGTCAGGAATGACAGGAAAGTAAATGAGTTGTTATAACTTGATGGAAGCATTCAGTTTTAAAAAATAATCAAGGAAGGCGTTTTAATTGCTTTGATATTTAAGAATCTGTGACTGAATTAATTCCTCGTTTAATTAAAAAAGTTTTTGTGTGTTTGTGACTTGTTGTCATTAATTCTTTTGATTAAATTTTATTTCGTCTTTTGTTTTTCAAAAAAAATATGAATGCCGTAATTTTACACCACGTAAGTCAAAATATTGCTCATAGTTTCATACCCTTTGAGTAAAAATTGCTCATACTTTCACACCCCTTGTATATAAATTGCTTATAGTTTCATTTCCCTTGAGTATAAATTGCTCAGAGTTTCACACCCCTTGAGTATAAATTGCTCATAGTTTCATTTCCCTTGAGTAGAAATTGCTCAGAGTTTCACACCCCTTGAGTAGAAATTGCTCATAGTTTCACGCCCCTTGAGTAGAAATTGCTTATAGTTTTACGCCCTTTGAGTAGAAATTGCTTATAGTTTCATGCTCCTTGAGTAAAAATTGCTCATAGTTTCATACCCCTTGAGTAAAATTTGCTCATAGTTTCACACCCTTTACTTCAAAAACAGTATTCATCCTTAAATTATTAATCACCTAATCAAGAATTTTCCACCTAATTTATCTCTTTGAAGTTCCTTCCCCAACCGCACTCTAATAATACAAATTACTACAATTACTAATGAAATCTACAAAATAATTATTCATAAATTATAACCTCAACAAATTATCACGCAATCATCTATTCATCTCCTATCCACTCAAATTTCATATAATCCAAACTTTTCCCATTCTAATTCACAGACACAAGCTGAATATTCATACATCCACACACAAATCCGAGTATATTAATATCAATATTGCAGCATAATCATTTAAACAATTTCAAATTGTCTAACTTTGCTTTTCTCTTTCCCCTTTTTATGCTGTTATGCTTTTCATGTCTCTTAATGTATATTTTGCGTAATTTTGTTACACGAGATAAGAGATGAAGAGGAAAAGCTTCTCATTACATCAAAAACCATAATGCGTACATTATTCTAACAATATGAAATCATGCATTGAAAGTTTATCATTTTTAATGTAAAAAGAAGGAAGATGCTTTGTTTGTTTGTTCAAGGGATGGAAAATTTTTGAGTTTATAATGAGATTGAGGACTTTTGATTTCAGAAAAAAGGGTATACAACTATGATTTTTAGAAAAGGGGTATACAACTATAAATTATTGAAAGAACTTGGAATTATGAATCTAGAACGGGGGTCTGCAACTATGAATTTTAAAGGGGGTATGAAACTATGTATTTTTGAGGGGTACGCAACTATGTATTTTGAGGGGTCGACAGCTATGCTTTTAAGAGAAGAAAGAACTAAAAGTAAAGAAAAAGCTGTGGAAGCATTGAAAGTGTCCAACAATTTAATAAGAAATAATCCACATCCATATCCACTCCTTGCCTTCAACCCATTAATAAAAATGCTCCATTTTTTTCTACATTTTATTTTTCTTCCTCATCTTACGCCGCTTATTTCCCTCTTTTTCTCTGCCTCATCTCTCCAAATATCATCCTTTAATTTCCATTCATTATTCCTTTACATCTCGCACAATCATCATCATCATCACCATCATGTTCATCATATGATGCGAATGGAGTAGAAAATAAAAGAACGCAGGGAGGCAGCATTACAAAAGAAATATTCAGTGTGCGGCGCTTTTATCATGAATATGGATAAAACGTGATGTGAGTTTTGAATTCGAAATGAGAGAAAAATGAGACAAGCACCGGCATGGATGTGCTTAAGGAAAAATTTTAATGTAAAAAGTGAGGAATGGAAAAATATGAAATGAGATGGAAATAGAGGAAGAAAAGTAGAAAAAAATGGCTCGTGCATATGTTAATGTCAATCATCATGACTTTTTCATGCGATCTCGAGTGGAGATGGAACAACAGATGGAGGAAAAATATTGTTTGAGTGCTTTATGTGTAGCTTAATTGCTCACTTTTTGGAATAACTGATGGAATTGAGTTTAGGACGAATAACTCGTTGCTGCTGATTGATTTGAATCATAGTTGCGCACCCCTTTTTAAGAGGTTATCTTCATAATTGCGCACCCTTTTTGAGATGTTTTCTTCGTAGTTGCGCACCCCTTTTTGAGATATTATCTTCGTAGTTGCACACCCATTTTTGAGATGTTATCTTCGTAGTTGCGCACCCCTTTTTGAGATTTTATCTTCGTAGTTGCGCACCCCTTTTTGAGATATTATCTTCGTAGTTGCACACCCATTTTTGAGATGTTATCTTCGTAGTTTTGCACCCCTTTTTGAGATGTTATCTTCGTAGTTGCTCACCCTTTTTTGAAATGGTACATTCGTCGTTGAAAACCCCTTAAAATTTTTATTCCATAGTTGAATTCCCCTTTTTTTCCCTCAGATTCGTCTAAAATGAGCCATACTAAAATGCACACCAATAACTACTCTAACCCACCAACTTGTTCCAAACTTTCTTATAATCTCCAACTCAACGTATTCATCGAATTCATCAAATTAATAACAATGCAGTATAATAAAAAAAAATATCCGTTAAGTACATAAACAATCTCGAGTTTCATGTTACGGGATTATAGCCATTAAAGTCAACTTTATTGGACACGATCATGCAATTTGAAGTGGGTGGACATGGAATTTGTAAGGATCAAGAGGAGAAAAAAAATTTATTTTTATTAGCACAGTTTGGATTAATAATTGATGAACTAAGATTTTGAAGCTTAGGATTTGATTTGCTGGGCGCGAGTCTCATGGAAGGTTATGTTGGGACAATTTTAGCTCTTGCTGCTCACAGAGTTGAGGGCTGGAAGGATAAAGCGAAATTTGTAACTGTCGTGCGCCATATTTGAGGAAAACTTTAAACTGTCATCCTAAATGTAGCGATTTTTAAAACTTATTATTCCGCATTTTCCACCAAAAAAGCAAACCCTACACAATAATCAATTACAACTCCATTTAAACTCACATAAATCCTCCAAAATCCCCAAAACTCCCGTCCAATCCTTTTACATTTCATGCCCAAATCCCATATTCCCACTCATTTTCCATCTCGTCTTACATTTCCATCCTCATTATTCTCATATTTGTGAGCGAACTTTGCGTGTGTACACGTCCACGTATGAATATAATTGTATTTGTTCATAAATATCCATTCACACACGCGTGAGCCACTCCACGATGATTTAAGATTATTACAATGATGAGGAAGTTCAGTCTGTGCATGAATAGACGTAATACTAGGTATTGTAGTAAATATGAACTATTGTTAATACGTTTTGTAATGAAAGAATTGGAGTGGAAGGAATAGAATGTTGTAAATGGGCTAGGAAGGGACAGGAATATGAGGAGAGGTGGAAATATACAGCATTGAGGAACATGGTCTCAATTTTTCTGATACTCTTTCATTTCTAAAACCCGATCTATCACTTTGTCTCAAAGTATCAAAAAAATTTAAGAAAAAATATCCATGCGCCATATTGGGAGAGACAGTAAACTATTTCCTTGAATATAGCGCACGACCTTAATTTTTTAAACTTGAGTTTTCTCCAAATCTTCAACATTTTTAACGACAAAATAACTTTTCTAACCTCAAAAATTGTACATAACCTCAAACTTCCCACCTATAACCCAACAATCCCATCCACAAAAAATCCATATATGATGAGAAAAGTAATCATATCTTACGAAAGACATTCATGCGTGTGATTCGATGATAAAATTAAAGATATAGAAAAGATATAAATGGAACAGTGAAGCAGAAATGAATCAAGAATAAGAAAACTAAGCAGATTGAATCAGAATGGAACCAAATGAAAGCAAGAAAATGATGTGAAATGAGAGAAGAGGATTAAGGCAATTATCGTATTATTTAAGCAATAACAAATGATTTCTAATGTGAGATCGACGAAAATGAGATGAAAATCTACTCGGAACTGAAGATGGATGAATCGTTGCTTGTGAGATGATTTTGATAAGTTATGAGGAAATTGTAATTTATTTTATATTAAAAGATTGTAATGTGAAACCAAAGATTAAGTATGAATGAATGGGTTTTGTAAATTTTACACGTGTACGTTTAGGAAGGAGGCTTTCATATTTTAGAACTTTAAGTCCTTTGCTGGTAGCAGGGTCAACTCAAATCATGGCTAAGCGAGCATTACAGTCGCTATAGACTCAGAAACCTAGAATACCTGTCAAAAGCTAGCCGTGCGCCATATTCAGACACCACTTTTAACTATTCCCCAAAATCTGACGCACAAAAAAAAACAATTTTTAAAAGGATTCAATCACAAAACACCAACAAGACAAGCTTCTTAACACAATTTGCTAGTTCTTCATGTTGAAAAGTTGTGAAAACATTCATAAGAGGATTAAGTATCGTGTTCGGTATTTAACATTTATAAAGAAGATTTTACTAATGGATGGAAATTTGATTCTAGAAAGAGTAAAGGTGAAATTTTGTTAATGAGAAAAGCGGATGTAAGCTTCTTGCTATTCAAATTGGCTCATTCTGTCGAGTCTGCTTAATTTTAGAGGTGAATTTAGGATGTTGTAGGTCATGACTCTTCAGTTGTTGTCGTTCCACATCCATAACTGCATAATATTGATCAAAAGCTAGTTCCATATAATCTCAAATTGTTGTCATTATCTAAACAACTTTATCACTTAAGATAGATTGATGTAGTTGAAGTAATCTGTACGGATCAAGATCCAACACTTATTATTCTGCCACATGGGTCGAGTGTTAATAGAACATCATCAATATTGTCCTTATTGCTGTAACATTTCTGATGGAATTTTTGTCTACAATATTGACTTACATTTTTCTACGAAATTGTCTTTGCTGATCTGAAAATGGTTTGGAAATAGAAACTGAATTCATCAACTTTAATGTTCGGATATGAATCAATAATTCATCTACGCAGGAGTAGTATGGAAATGTCGAACATGTAGCCGGAAGGAGGATGAAGATAACGAGTAGGAGGATGATGGTTGTGATGTCTTTGGTAGGAAGTTGATGTTGTGTTTAAGGCGCATTTTATTAACAGTATTTTTACAATTCAAATTTTTAACGGTTTTTGAAATTCAAAATTTTTAACGGTTTTTTTCAAATTCAAAATTTAAAGGTTTCTTCAAATTAAAATTTAATGGTCTCAATATTCAAATTTTAACAGGGTTTTTGAATTTAAATTTTAACGGATTTTCAAAAATCAAATTTTAACGGATTCTTAAAATTCAAATTTTAACGGAATTCTAAAATTCAAACTTTTACCAGTTTTTTAAAATTCAAAATTCAACTTTTTCAACAAATTCAAATTCAATGGTTTTTAAAATTCAAATTTTAACGGAATTTTAAAATTCAAATTTTAACAGTTTTTAATTTAAATTTTAACGGTTTTTAAAAATTCAAATTGTACCAGTTTATAAATTTTCAAACTTCAGCTGGTTTTAAAATTCAAATTGAAATGGGTTTTTAAATTAAGATTCTAACGGGATTTTAAAATTCAAATTTTAACGGTTTTCTAAAATTCAAATTTTAACAGTTTTAACAGTAATTCAAATATTATCGAATAAATTTCTATTTGAGGTTAGAATCTTGTATCGTCAGTATGAAAAGGTCACAAAAGCATACGCCAGCCACACAAACCACAACAAATTCAATATAATATTCAAACAAATGTCTCAAAGAATGCAAAGTAAAACATTCTAAAATCCCCACAATATCTGACATATTTTCTTCTTTACATCCATTACATCTCCCTTTGACCCTTATTCAAGTGAACTTCACCGTAACGAGAATCAATTTTTCATCAATCGATATTTCATGGGAAGGCATTATTCATTCTTCATTCTTCTGTGCCTTGTTCATGCTTAAATGCCTTCGAGAACAATGTTTTGTTTGTGAAATGAAAACAAGAGACTAAAAAGTACACATGAAATCGCGAATTCATCAAAATTTCATGCTTTTGCTTTTCACTCTTGATTTCGTCATGATTCTTGTTGTTGCTGATGCTTTTGTTCGAGAATTTTTTTTTATGCTTTGTGTGCTTTTGAAAGGAAAGTGAAATGAAATAAATCCATTGTTGGAGGTTATGGGGGTTGAGTTAGTCACTTTTGTGCTTTAAGATGAGCTTTAAGATAGCTTTAAGCTTTGTTTTTAAGAGAACTAATCATCAAAATAAGAATTTGAGAACATTGTTGAAAATTGGAATTCAAAAAACATTTAAGAATTTGAATTTTAAAAAACCGTTAAAAAAATTAAATTTAAAAAACTGTTAAAATTTGAATTTGAAAAACCGTTAAAATTTAAATTTGAGAATACCGTTAAAATTTGAATTTGAAAAATCGTTTAAAAAAATTAGAAAAAAACCTTTTAATACATAAATTTTAAAAAAATTGAAAATTTTGTGTGAATATGAAAAATTTGAAAATTTGAATTTGAAAAACCGTTAAAATTTAAATTTGAGAAAACCGTTAAAATTTGAATTTGAAAAATCGTTAAAAAAATTGGAAAAAACCTGTTAAAACATAAATTTTAAAAAAATTGAAAATTTTGTGTAAATATGAAAAATTTGAAAATTTGAATTTAAAAAACCGGTAAAATTTAAATTTGAGAAAACCGTTAAAATTTGAATTTGACAAATCGTTAAAAAAATTAGAAAAAAACCTTTTAAAACATGAATTTTAAAAAAATTGAAAATTTTGTGTAAATATGAAAAATTTGAAAATTTGAATTGCAAAAAACCGTTAAGATTTTGAATTTGAAAAAACCGTTACATATTTAAATGTAAAAGAACCGTTAATAATTTAAATTTTAAAAAAGCATAGGAAAAGCGTTAAAAATTTGAATTTTAGAAAACCGTTAAAAATTTCAGTTTTAATAGAAGTGAAAAAATTAAATTTTTTGCATTTAAAAATATTAACAGCCCTTCAATAATGAACAGAACTTCCACGATCTCAAGCAATTTAAATACAAAGGCTTTAAAAAATTCATCCCTTTTTTTCGTTGAAAGCAAATTTTCCACCTCAACCTTCCGGGAAAAAATAATTATTTTTAACATAAAAGGATCATTTTCCACGAGAATTTAATAATTTAAAAATTATTTAAAACAAAACTTTCTAGTTCAGTGGCTTGATTAATCGATTAAGAACTAATTGATACGAAAACTTTTCAAAAGCAGAGAATCGAAGTGAAAATTGATAATTTGAAAGATTTTTAAGGGGTTGAAGAATGTAGGATTTATCCATTAATAGCTTTTATTATGCATTAAGCACCTTTTTACGGTCCACAGGATGTTATGCATCATTTAATTAATGTTTTAATAATGTGCAACTGTATGGAAGTAGACAGCACACTTTTCTACTAAAACTGACGCACATTAGATTCAAAAGGTCCACTTTTTACTATTTTAATATTGAAAAATCAAAATAATCCGAAAATAGATCAAATTTTCACCCCCAAAGCTTAATATTTCACCAACACACGCCTTAATTAACATCCTCGCTTTCTTCGTCAACCGCCAACCATGAATTTTTAATTTCATTCATAAAAACAAAGCCAAAAAAATATGGAAATCAAGCTAGAAAAAAATCTCGACAATTATTCATCGATTTTTTAACCTACACGATGAAAAAGCTTGAAAAAGTCATTAATTTACATTCTTTCCCATCTGATTTAGATTTTTTGTTCGTGCATATTTTGGTAAAATTAAAGAAATTTTGCTCTTGTGCGCTGAATTCAGGGATACAGTTTACTGCCCCTCCCAATATGAAAAGAAATCCAGCTTTTGAACAACAGATTTGATTTATTTTATTAAAAATACAATTTTCAATAACGTGCTCCATATTGGGAGAGACAGTAAACTATTTCTCTAAATATAGCGCACGTTAATGGCAAATTTTGCATTTTCTAGTAAATTCAAGGACTTTGAGCTTGTTGAGTGAATATTTTGATCGGTAAAAGATAATTTTATCAAAATACACATAAAAATCTACCAAAAACCCCCACAAGAACCTCTCTAATAAACCTTAATCCAAACCTCCCACCCTCAACAAGCCATTTTAATTGACTTTTGTTAACAATCCTTCCTTCCATGTCAACCACATTTGCCACCCAAGTATTTCATTATTAAAGCATTTTGTTTCGTCCTCCCATTCTCACGTCTATTTTACATCGTGCGCACCAAATTCTACGCACACATGTATAAATATTGAAATCATTAAGCTATAATTAAACACTTCCTCGATTACCGTTGTTGACTTGTCGAGCGAGACGGCGAAAAAAGAAATGTGACAAAGTCACTTTGAATGTTCTCTATAATTAAACAAACAATGTGGAATGGAAGAAATGGAAAAAAGTTTTTATATATTCACGTGAAAGGAGTTTTCTTCGCGTAGACTTAATTGTAGATTTTGCAAGAGATTTTAATGACGTGTTTAATTGGTTTTGGAATGTTTTAGGTGTGGATTTGCAGAGCTAGATGGGGTTATTGAGTAAGTTGTGAGAGAAAGGTTCAAAAATTTAAATTTTTATGCTGTAGATTCAGGAAAACAGTTTACTGTCTCTCTCTAAATGACGCACGTTATCCAAAAATTCAAATTTTGATAACCATAATTCAATATAATAACATTTGAGCAAAAAACTACATTGTTCATTTACGTGCGTCATATCGGAAGAAACAGGAAACTGTTTTCATGAATATGGTGCACGTTAAATTTTTTTAATCTTTAAAACCTTTTTAACATTCCATCTTTAAAATGTCTCAAATTCTACGTCTTCTGTGCTTATTTATAACACTTTACACGTAAAATATCATATTTAGAAGATTTATTTTTAATAAAAAGCTCCCAGCGAGATCAAAATTGAATTTCAAAAATGCAATAAAAATCTTCTTTAACATTCTAAGAAGCTCAAGTCTCAGAAGCTCAAATTTCTTTCTTACAAAAATCTCTTCATTGAGTAAAAAAAAGCTCACAAATTCTCACAACAGAATTTAAATTCCTTTTGAATTTTTTTGATTAAATTATTCGCAGTAATTTGCATGAGCTTCTCGATGTTTACCTGTTTCCTTGGATCTAAATCATTATGAATGATAAATTTGTTCTCAATGGTACAATAAAAATTTGATGAGATTTTCTTCCTTCACAGTTGAGACTTTTGCTTCTAGATTTTCTCGCTTGTTGTGCTTCTTTTTGGAATTTATGAGAGTCTTGAAAAATTGTTTTGTGCGTCTCATTAATGAAAAATGAAGTGAAATTGAGAGGAAAAATGAGGAAGTGGAATTTAAGATGAATGGAGTTGAAGGTTGGGTTGAGTTTATAGAGGTTAAACTGAAATAACTTCACAAATAATGATTTGGAGCTCATATCCTGTTAGAATAAAAGAATGCTGAGTTCGTTGGTCCAATTCTGACTTGACAGATGCAATTTAGGCTTGACGTGCACCATCTTTACTTGATTGCAGCCATTTGACTTAACTGAAGCTATCTTGAATAGACGTGCGCCATTTTGGGAGAGACAGTAAACTGTTTCTCAATATATGACGCACAAATTTATTCAAAATTGCTGCTTTCTACAGCCATTACCTTTCCAATCAACTTTATCTGCTTGTCATCAGCCCAACACCTCCAAAATCCACTCAATTTCCTCCTATTCAACATCCAATTTCCATCCAATACGAGATAATCTCCACGCAACTCTTTAACAAGGTAGTAAAATATTCTCAAAATAATAAAATAATCATCAACTAATGACTTAATTTGTTCTCATTCGCGTCTCATTAAAAAACTTTCCATTTTATTCTTATTCTTCCTTAAAAAAAAGCCTGAAACCAAGCAACACGAACTTTATCGCTTTTTACTCTTTTTTTATCCACAAATTGAAATTCATCATCACGCAAACTCTTTTTTTTTCAGTTGAACAAATGAATTCTTTTCATGATTAATCGTCTTAATTGAGTTATCGGATGACTTACAATAGGGAAGTATTTATTATTGTTTGTGTACCGTGTACGTAATAATGCGAGCTTCATTGAGCATTTTTTTGAATATAAAATTCATCATTCAGTTGATGGGGGTGATTGAGGTGGATTGAGGAAGCAAAGGGGTTTGTCGAACACAAAAGGCATTAAAATTATGAGATTTTGAAGATGATGGTATAATTTAATGGAGTGAAACGTGAGGAAATGAAAGCGCTGATTTCCCAGAAAAAATTTTGTGGAAAAAAATTGTTGAAAATTTCATTTTCAAAGAAAAGCTTCAAGTTATAAGCAAGATAAATGATAACTAAGCAGAGATTCAAGGTTTTTTTAAAAATAATTTTGGTGACGTGCATCATATTTAAGGAAACAGTTTACTGTCTCTCGCCAAAATGGTGCATCCTTTTTAACATCTATGAAATTTTGAACAAAAATCTTGAATATTTGATAGCTGTGCGCCATATTGGGAGAGACAGTAAACTGTTTCCCTGAATATGACGCATGTTTCATAATTTCATCCGAAAAAATTACCATTCATTCCAAAAAAACATTCAACCACGACCAGATATATCGATAAACTTATTCAATATTGCATGCGACACTCGTTAATTAACAGAATAAATGAGCTATAGCACTCATAATGAGGCATAATTGAGTATGAAATGCACTTGTCAGGACACGAACACGAAATATTATATCAATTAAAATTTGTGAAAAGCTTTTTTGACAAGTAACATTTTGTGACATGTGAGTGGATGTACTTCAATTCTGTTGAATAAGTTGGTGGGATTTGGATAGAGTATGAGTCAACATTTTATAAGCCTTACTGAAAAAATTACATTTCCACTAAACACCACTCCAAATAAGTGTGAAACTGATTTATTCGAATTTATTTCTTTTTTTCTCATGAAATTGTCAATTTTGTGGCAATGACGAGGAAATCTGCAGCTTAAATTGCATTTCTCTGTTTGCAATCATTTTTTCCAAATTGAATTTAGAGAATTGATTGAGGGTAAAATGGAGCAAAAATTGAATTCTTTTTTGTTATGTGAATTTTTCAGACGAGAGGATGTGCTAATGGATGTGTCGTGTATCGTGCCGCTGAATGTAAAAATTGAAGTGGTAAAGCAAGTAGTTTTCGGTATAGTGTCGGTGGTATGAGTGGGAATGGTTCATACTTTTGTTGGATGGAATTGAGAAGATTAAAGTGGTTTGTTGTGTTTTTAAATGGATTTCAAAGAACATTTTGAAACTTATGTAGTGAAATTTTACTGAATTTTCTGAAACGTGAAGCATATTCAGGGAAATAGTTTACTGTCTCTCCAAATATGACGCATGCTCCTCAAAAAATTTATTTCTTGACAAAAAGTAGTATTAGTTGATTTTAAAATTTAATAGAAAGATTTTGTCAAACGTGCTCCATATTGGGAGAGACAGTAAACTTTTTCCCGGAATATGACGCACAACATAAATTTATTTCTTATTTTCTTTTGTATTTCCAGAAATTTGTTGATCAATGACGTAGAAAATCAAATAATATCAACAATTTTGCAGTCGATTTACGGCCTAAAGCTCCAAATCAAGTTCAACAAAGTTAATTTATCTTAATGTTCCAACAACCTCCACAATTTCAAACAAAAACTCATTAAAAATTCTTCAATTTCCCAATAAGTTCCCAAAACAACTCAATTAGCAGTTAAAATCTGTTTAATTATCAAAAAAACAACTTCCATAAATCACGAGAATTTCGATTAATCTAAAAAGAAAAACTAAATCCAATTACATTAGGCGCCGAAAATTTGATTGAAAATTAATTAATTTGGAAGTCTCTTCAGTTCATCAAATACAGCAAAAAAAATCTTCAATTACGATTTTTAATTTGATGAAAAAATCTCAAAAAAAAATTAAATCGAAAAGGAAATCTCATTAAGTAAATTAAAAGTCGAAGTCGAGATGAGAAATCGAAATTGAAATGAAATTACAAAATCAGCGTGGGATTTTTTTTCTTCATTTGAATGAAAATCGAACAGGTGAGCGTGAATTTTGGATGCTTTTGTGGAGGTTGATGTGTTGGAGTTTTGGGGCGTTGGAAGTCTAATTGATGAGAAATGACGAGATATTTTGAGTGGGATGAGGAAAAACGCTTTAAGATGAACATGTGCGTTATTTTTGGGGGAAAAGTTTAAAGTTTCCTTCCGAATATTACAAAAATCAAAATGTTGATGGGTTGTCCATCAAAATCGGGGATTTTAAAAGTCTTGTTGAAACAAATTCAACAACATTAAAGGGTCGGACATAAAAATCGGGATTTTTGAAAAAATTTTGTCTTTAAAAGTCGCAGTCTAATTTCAAAATCTCAACCTTTAAAGGGTTAGCCGTAAAATCTGGGATCTTATATAAAAAATCTATCTAAACTGACGAATATTTTCATCCGCAGTTTCAACAATAAACGCTCATTCCACCTTAATTACCTCTTTCATATCCTTAATCTACATTTTGATCCACTCACTCATCCTTCATTGCCTCTTTCCCTTCCAAATTCCCAGTTTTTCTTGCTACCTCAATCAAACAACCGTTTTTTCCTTAACCATAATTACACACATTTTAAGTATTCATCCACAAAAACTTGCCATTAACGATCATCATCCTAATGACCACAACAATTTCGCTTCTTTCTTTGTGCTTCTTCACATCTCATCGTGCGCTAAAGTCCATAAAATTGGCTTTTTATTTTTATTCTAAGAGCCTTTTTTGTTAGAAATTCATCCGAATATGAGCAAAAGAACATTTTTGAGCGTGCACGAGCTGAATTTTTATTTTCAGAATTTTTTTTCTTCAAAATTAGTATTTTGTAGATGTGGTTAAGGAGGACTGAAGAAGAAAAGAAAAAGGAAATTTCTTTATGAGAATGGCTAATTGATTTTTATTGGTCAGGTGTGTGGAATATGAAATGAAATGGTTGTGAATGTCAATAAAAATATAAAATATATTAATGTGAAGTGATTTTGGCTGTTGTTGGAGTGGATAAGGTGGGAGGTTTGGTTGATTTTTGGGTTGGAATATGTATTTTTATTGATTTTTTTATTTGATTTCCTGATTTTTACAGCCAAACCCTCTATATTTTTAGAATTGCATTAATGTGACTTAAAAGTTTCCTTATTTTTGCGGCCAAGCCTTTTTAAAATTCTACATTCATTGAGTTTTGTATTTAATATCCCGATTTTCACGGCCAACCTTTTCAAAATTACATCATTCTCACTCATTCTCATAAGTCTTCCATAACCTTATCTCATCCACGACTAATCAAGCAGCATTAAACACCAACCAACCTTGCCAAATTTACATCCTTTAAACCTCACCCAAACCCAATCTCATCCGCTAAGCCTTTCGCAATTTATTTAGTTTCATTTAACGTTCATTTATCTCCATTCATCCATCCATCCGTACATAACAGAACAAAATGATAACAAAACAAAAGCAAGCACAGCACCATCCATCACCTCAGCATGTCAGCACTATCAGGACATAAAAAAAATTGTGTACCGAGAGAAATAAATTCATTGCAAAGTTTCAAGGTCAATTGACATACACACATTTCACAACAGTTTTGTGCTTTCTCTGCTTCAATCTCAATAAGTCCCGAAAGTCTCATATAATGAGGACATAGCAATGGAATGGAATGAGAGATAAGTTCGGGAGTGTGAGGATGAGATATGGAAATGAAAAAACGGAGAGGATAAGAATAAGTAAGGAAGACAATATTTGAGTTTGGGAATAAGGCGCAGTTTTTAAAATATTACCCAAAAAATTCAGCAACTTAACCTCCAAATTCAGCCTAATAACTTCAAAACTCAGCAACTTAATCTCAAAATTTGGTAAGATAACCTCAAAATTCAGCAACTTAACCTCAAAATTCAAAAAAAAAACTTCAAAATTTTGCAACTTAACCTCAAAATTCAGCAACTTTACCTCAAATTTCAGCAACTTAACCTCAAATTTCATCAACCTCAAAATTCAGCATCATAACCTCAAAATTCAGCATCATAACTTTAAAATTCAGCAACATAACCTCAAAAATGAGCAACATAACCTCAAAATCCAGCAAAATAGCCTCAATATCATCATAATTCCAGCCGCCCAACCAGACACTATTCGACAGTCCCCTCATTATCAACAAATTTCAGCTGTACTAAAAAAAAACTTTTATGCGATAACGAAGCGACAGGAAAGAAAAAGTTTCTCACTCGTTTTAACATTCATCACATCGATGTGTAAAAAAAAGAAACTTTTTTTTATTTATTCATATCATTTCGTATCGTCCCCAAATACTGCGACAACACTAGTTGTACGGAAAAGGAAACTAAAGTGCAGAAATGACAACAAGTTTCATTTCGAAAAAAAAAAACTTTGTTTTTATTTTTTAATATCACTTGTTATGTGCTGTAAATATTAAACTTGTGGAATTTGAACAGGAATGGAAGGTTAGGTTGCTGAATTTTGAAGGTAAATTTCTCAATTTTGAGGTTAAGTTGCTAAATTTTGAGGTTATGTTGCTGAACTTTGAGGTTATGTTGCTCATTTTTGAGGTTATGTTGCTGAAATTTGAGGTTATGTTGCTGGACTTTGAGGTTATGTTGCTGAACTTTGAGGTTATGTTGCTCCATTTTGAGGTTATGTTGCTGAATTTTGAGGTTATGTTGCTAAATATTGAGGTTATGTTGCTGAATATTAAGGTTATGTTGCTGAATTTTGAGATTATGTTGCTGAATTTTGAGGTTATGTTACTGAATTTTGAGGTTATGTTGCTGAATTTTGAGGTTGAGTTGTTGAACTTTGAGGTTATGGTGCTGAATTTTGAGATTAGGTTGCTGAATGTTGAGGTTAAGTTGTTGAATATTGAGGTTATGTTGCTGAATATTTAAGTAATGTTGCTGATTTTGAGGTTATGTTGCTGAAAATTTAAGTAATGTTGCTGAATTTTGAGATTAAGTTGCTGAATGTTGAGGTTAAGTTGTTGAATATTGAGGTTATGTTGCTGAATATTTAAGTAATGTTGCTGATTTTGAGGTTATGTTGCTGAAAATTTAAGTAATGTTGCTGAATTTTGAGATTAAGTTGCTGAATGTTGAGGTTAAGTTGTTGAGTTTTGAGGTTATGTTGCTGAATTTTGAGGTTATGTTGCTAAATATTGAGGTTATGTTGCTGAATATTGAGGTTATGTTGCTGAATTTTGAGATTATGTTGCTGAATTTTGAGGTTACGATGCTGAATTTTTAGGTTATGTTGCTGAATATTCAGGTTATGTTGCTAAATGTTGAAGTTATACTTCTTATACTTTGAATTTATCAAGTAACTTACTAGACATCTACTCCTCACCGTCAATAAAGCCCCATTTTTCAACCTCATTCCTTATAATAATAATCCCAATCCAAAAAAGCACAACAAGTTCCCACCCCAAGGCAATTCAAAGATACAGTAGAAGACGAATGTGAATGCTTGTTAAGGGAAAAAGGGACATTTATCATTTGCAATACACGTATGATACAACTTATTCCAGCTCTTCCGCATCTCACATTTTTTTTTCCTCTCTCGTCTGTCATGTCGCTCGTCTCCCTTTTTGTCTCTGTTTGCACGAGCCAAATGCCATATTTCTTACTTTGTATTTGGGTTTTAAGAAGCTGAATGGAATTTTATTTTGAATGCTTAGTTTCTTGCTTGTTGAACCATTTAGGCTGATTTTGACAGATATTTTAGGATTATTTTGAAAATATTGAATTTAAACTTTCAAGAAAATTGACAAAAAATGAGAAAAAATTTACGAAAAATTTGAAAATTGACAAAAAAATTCTCAAAAATTCTCACAAAATCCCCGCAAGGAAACCCAAAAACAAAAACAAAACAAGAAAGGACAGAATCAGCAAGTTTAGTGTAAAGAAGTTAAAAAGACTCAAGAAAAGGGTTTTGTTGGATTTTCAAGGGCTTTTTGCCTTTCCTCAAGAAAACTTTAAATTGACTTTTGCGAGTTTTATTAATTAAGAAAATTGAATTTTTTCTTTCTTTTGTTTTTTGATCTTTTTCTAAGTTTTGATGTTTTTTGTTCTTCTTATCAGATTGATGATGTCCTCAGGGGAGGATGTTGAGCAGATCTTTAAGTTTTTTGAGTGACTGTTTGATGGAATGATGTGAAATTTTATTTGATTAAAGGTAGACTTGGTGTTGGTATGTGCTTAAAAGGGTGTGGTGTTCATAGGATTGGCAGAATTTGGTTGACAATTGACTAGTTGTTGAATTTAGCTTATCCTATTAAAAGTAATCATTATTTGAAAGACTTCAGATTTGGAGTAGACCAAGAACAGGCTTTGAAGGTCTACCTGTGGCCTTGCAAAGCAACAAATCCAAAAATTTATAATCAAGGCACTAAGCTTTGAGATATTAAACAAGATTTTATTACCAGTCAGTCACTTTGAAGCTTGAACGATGTACAGCAGCTCAAGAAAGTTGAACTGGAGTGTCACGGCAAAGATCCATCAAATAGTCAACTTCCTTAATCTTTATTATTAACAAAAATTTGAAACAAATACTCACATTTGAACTGATTTGACTGAACTCGAGTAAAGTCAAGCAATATCCATTCAGTTTTTGGGTTTTGGTAAGTTAAAAATCCACTAATGTAGCACCAAATTCAATAATAAATTTATTTCACTTTAATTCACAAATTTAATATTTTTAACTACAATTTTTGAAATTAATTTATTTTTATTTGAATTGTTTTACGATTTTTAATCACACTATTAACACTGAATTTATTAAAACAATTTTATTTTCTTAAAATTTCAATTTTTTGGCTAATTTTTAAAAATTTTAATTTTCAGTCTTTGAAAAGATTTTAAAAATATTTTTTTTTTGACTTTTGAAACTGACAGTAAATTCAAAATTTTAAACTTTTTCTTCTCACAATTTTCAATAATTTTTCACTTATTTATCTATAAATTGATTTTTTAATTTCACAAATTTTCGATATGTAAGATTTAAATTTTCAAATATTTTTAAGTATTTTAAAAATTCTAGTTTTGTAGATTAACAATTAAATAGAATAAATTCATCATTTAAAAAGTTATTAAAAATTTAAAAAGGTTTTAAAATTGACAAAAGATTAGCAGAAGATATGTTTAAATTGATATGTATTCTTTAACCTTTATCACAAATTCTTTTGAATTTTTTTAAGATTTTTTAACTCATTTTGAAGTTTTTTGAATTTTTTCTTTATGCTTAATTTTTTTAATTTTAAATAATTTAGATTTCACATTATAAATTCAATTTTTAAACTTTTTAAATTCAATTTTTTGGTTTCAAATTTTATTTTTTTTGTTTTTAATAACAATTTTGTTTTGTTTCTCAATCTTTTGTTTTTTCTAACGTTTCCACAATTTTCACTTAACTTTCAAAAACACTTTAATAATCCGATTTAAATCCTTTTTTTGCATGTTCAGTTCTTCAATTATTCACAATATTTCACAATAGTAAATTTTTAATTTCCTGCATGACTGAAAAATCCTGTTTGCTGTTGACACATTTAATTCAATTTTTTTCTGTTTGTAAATTTTTAAACTTTTTTTCTCACTTTTTGTCAGCAGATTAAAATCCAAATAAATATAACTCGACTATTAAAAATTCAATTTTAATTAAAATATTTAAACTTTTTTGAGTGTGTGCAGTCTGCAAAGTTGGATTTTGTGTGGCGTAAAAGTGATTAAAATTGAAAAACACAAAAAAAAGTTTTATTTTATTTTGAGGGTATTATTGGATTATTCACTGAGGTTTGAAGTTTCAGTTTTTGATATGTTTGAATTAGTTTTAAATTTTTATTTCAATAATTTCTAGTTTTTTGCTTCATTTTTTGAACTTTTGAATCCAAGTTAAAAAATGTTAAAAAATTTTTTCAATTTTTTTTGTTTGTTTTCAAGTTTTTTTAAATTTTTTTCCATTGAATGTCACATTTTGCACTGAGTTTAAGTTTTAATTTATTTATTTTGTTTTGTCAATTATTTCACAAAATCATCCCCATTTACTGGTTATCAATTTAGGCACCTGACAAGCTGCAAAAGAACAAAAACAACAAAAACATTAGAATTTCATTTTTTCTTCTTAAAATTCACAATAAATTCCCCAATAACCCATCAAAATCCTCACATTCCTAAGATTCTCATCCCAAAACAATTCAAAATTTTTCATTCCATTTCCTCACAAATCAATTCAGTGAACAATTTTCCCACAGCAATTTTCACAAGAAATTTCAATTCAAGTTAAACAAGCCGTAAGCAGAAAGTGGATTATTGATGGATAAAAGCTTAAAGAAATCCGATTACGAAAAGGTTTTTAACAGGAACTGATCCGATTACTGACACTTTGGATAGTCATTTAAATGGGGATGTTCATAAATGATGTCCACTGTTTTGAATAATAGGGGAGAGGGTCTAAAATTATGTGAGCGCTTAAAATGAAGAAAAAATGAAGTTTTTAAAGCAGTTTCAGTTGAAAAAGCGGTAAAAAATTGAAATTCCCCAATGAACGTCACTTGTGGACGTCCGCCGGATTTTTTTATTTTTAAAAAAATATCATCACTGTCAAATTTTTTAAATTGTTTCAATTTCTCTTCAAACTTCAAATTCAACCTAATTTGTCCCCATTTTCAACTCATTCCACTTTTTATTCTCAATCACTTCTCAAAAATCTGTTCCTCACACTACCAATTCAGTCTCTACCTGCATTCACATACACAAAAAAAAATATAAAAAAAAACTTAAAGAAAAAGAAGAAAAACACAAAAAAATTAATAAAGTGAAAAAATCCTCGTCGCAGCATCACAAGAAATTTGCCTCTATGGCGCAATGGTTAGCGCGTTCGGCTGTTAACCGAAAGGTTGGTGGTTCGACCCCACCTAGGGGCGGTTATTCTTTTTTTGCTGCAGATTAGTTGATTTTGGTAGATAATGAATTGGTATTGAGGAATTGAGGAGAATTGTGAGGATTTTGAAGAGAAGTTGAGGAATTTTGAACTGTTTGACAATATTTCTAGTTTGAGGGATCAAGATTAGGCTTAACATGTGATTGGTAAGTCTTAATTGGTAGATAATTGCTTAATATTGACTCTCTCGGAATCCTGAACCTTAATTAGAGTGCCTTTAGTTCAGGTCAGCGTCTGGAGACTTTTTAATCCTCTGAGTACTTCCACAGATCTTTTTGGACCCTCAAAACTCATTCATTCTCTTAAATTCACAATTGTTACACTTTTTGAATTCATAAAATTATCCAAAATAATCTACTCGCACCTTAAGTCCACAGAAACAGTTTTAATCCATCATCCACGACACAATCCACGAAAAACAATCCACAAGAATGAAAAATAATTTTTTAAATCCCGTAAAACTTTTAATTTCATCACCAAAACCAAGAAAAAAACTCAAAACCTTCAATCCGATTCACGAAAAAAATCCACGAGCACGTTCATGTTTGCCGAGTGAAAGTAAACTGAAAATTCATTTTTGGTCGACTGTTTTTCCGAGAGAATCGACAACAAAAATGTTGTTGTGAACTTTCCAGTTCCAAAAAGCTTCCAGCGGAGTAGAAAAATATTCTCAGAGAGAATCCTTGAAAATTTTTCGTCTGCTGCTGCTGTTGCCATTTCTCATTCCCACGCGACTCACTTCCTTACTTCATCTACCTCACACCTTACTCTTGATTTTTATTGACGGAAGTTTCCGTTTTCATTTTATTTTGATTTTTTTTTGTTTTTTTTTTTTACCGGTAACAGAAATCCATAAAATTGTAAGATTGACGGTGAATTTGAAGCTCCTTTGGCTTCTTTTTATTTTACCTTTTTTATGATTTTTGATTGTTTTGTGGTGCTTTAGTGGAGATTGTTATTGGTTGTTATTTTTTGGATATTTATGGAGATTCTTGTAAGTTGTGGATGAGTAAAATGATTTTGGAGGTAAGTTAATTTTTTTTGATTTTTTTTTAGTATTTTAACATTTTTGTATTTTTGAATTTTTTGAAATTTTTAATCTTTTAGGCTTAATCTAAAAGTTTAAGCACTTTTTGAATCTTTTGATTTTTTTGAATTTTTTAAATTTTTGAATTTTTGAATCTTTTGAATTTTTGAATTTCTTGTTTTTTTTTTGATTTTTTGAATTTTTTTTGACTTTTTTTTGAATTTTTTGACTTTTTTAAATTTTTTGACTTTTTTGAATTTTTTGAATTTTTGGATTTTTTTTTGATTTTTTTGATTTTTTATCTATTTTGATTTTTTTGTTTCTTTTTAATTTTTGATTTTATTTTTTTTGGAATTTTTGGATTTTTTTTTTCATTTTTTGATTTTTACCTTTTTTTATTTTTTTTGGAATTTTTAAGGTTTTTGATCTTTTTTTGAATTTTTGTTTCTTTTTAATTTTTGATTTTATAGATATTTTGGGAATTCTTTAAGTTTTTGATTATTTGAACTTTTGATTTTTTTGGAATTTTCGATATTTTGTTTCAATTTTAAAGTTGTTCCAAAAATTCTATAAATTCAATAACGACAGTTGATCTCAAAAAATACAACATTTTGCCAACCTGGTCCCACATCAGTCACTTGTCAGACAGCAATCATTCACAAAACTTCTATTTACAGTTTAACACACAAACAAATTCTCAAATGTAAACCTGAAAATTCTCAATTCTCATAAATGTCTGCAATATGAACAACTGATGTAATACACTTGACTATCTTCTGACAGTTTTTGGATACATATTTAATGTCATAATTAAAGTTTCGTGTGTAAAACTCATAAATTTTTAATACACACAGGCATGAGTTGAGGAAGGCTTGGTTGGTTGGAAATTTAATGCTTGCAAGACTTTTTGAGGTTAGAATTTTTATTTAAAATAAGTTTAAATATTTTAAAAGGTGGAAAAAATTCAAAAAATTAAAAAAAAATTTTCAACTAAATTTAAATCACAAATGACAGAGCAAAAAAAACCTTTTCACAACCCATTTCACAGCTCATAGCAAAAATCGAGTTTCAAATAGCAAAAACATTACCCAGAATTGAAACTATAAATTGTTATGTGTGTTTCGTAATCGAACCATTTGCGTGTCTACATTTCTCTTTTATTAGAGGCAAAACTAGTCGATAAAAGAGAAGCAAAATTGTCTATTTACAAAGTGTGGAGATATAGAGGAAGACTGAGCGGAAATTGGGTCTGATAGGAGTTTTTTTTAAATTTTTTGCCTAAACTTTGAGGTTAAAATTGTTAAAAATAGTTGAAAACATGAACTTGTATCATCTTTAACACAAAAAAGCTAAAAAATAAAAAAATTTAAAAACGTGCGTCATATTTCGAGAAACAGTTTAAAGTCTCTCCCAAAATATAACAATCTATTAATTCTTAAATTTTAAGTAATTTTTAAACTGATATATTCCAAATACACAAAAAAATAAATTATAACCTCGAAAATGTGTCCACTAATTCCTTATCAAGCAACAAAATACTATCCTCATTCCAAAAACTACAAAAATCTACTCCCAAACCCTCCCAACATGTGTCTTCTGATATAAACATCCGAATAAACAAAGCCATTATGTTGATGATAATAAAGTTGACTGGACGAAAAAGCATTAAGCTGTAGAAAAGCGAGCGAAATAAACGCGTAGTGAACTACATTTTCTCGTATTTATAGAATCGCGACTGAAAAGCCAATTAAAATAAGAAGAAGGTCACTGGTTTCGTTGACATTTGTGTGTTTTAATTTGGATATTCGTTTTGTTTTTTTTTTGAAGGTCAGAGGATTTGATATGAGGGTTAATTGGTGTTAAGTTTTTAGGTTATGTTGTCTTTTATAGAGACTGAGGAGGGTTCTTAGTGTTTCAAGAGCGGATGTGCTAAAATACAACGTATATTGATGAATTTTTAGTCAAGTTTAGCTGATTAAGAATCATGTTGAACAAATTTAGAATCAAGTTACCAAGTTGTAACTAAATTGACCAAGGTTAAAGTCAAGTAAATATCTTGAGAATCAAATAATCAAGTAGAAAGTCAAATGATCAAGTCGAAAGTCAATTGATGAAGTAAAAGGCCAGTGATCAAGTTGAAAGTCAAGTCATCAAGTTGAAAGTCGAGTGATCAAGTCAAAAGTCAATTGATGAAGTATAAAGTCAAGTTATCAAGTTTAAAGTCAAGTTATCAAGTTGAAAGTCAAGTCATCAAGTTGGAAGTCAAGTGAACCAAAAAACCCATTCCTAGCCTGAAATCTCAAATTAATTCAGCGCAACAACAACGACAAACAATAAAATAATGTTCATAATTCATAACCAATCGGAAAATTTTCTCATTTTCCTAAAGCACTTCCAAAACTTTATTTTTGTTTATTAAACATGCCTGATATCCTCAAAAAAGGCAGTCAACAACAACAACAGCAGCAAAAACTTTAATTTTCAAGTTTCTGATTTCTCGAGAAATATTTCAATTTTGAAAATGAAATTTCATAGCTTGAAGGATGAAAATAAATAAATATAAATGAATAATTTATAAGGACTGAGATTCAATGCTGTTATTGGATATGGAAATATGAGAATGTGTTGCATAAGAAGCTGAATGTTTATCGACATGAAAATGTGCAGTCACAGGATGCTGTTGTGGAAAGTTTTGTTTGCATTTGAAATGAAAAAAAAGTAAATTTAAATTTTCAAATAACTCAAATTTGTAACCTCAAAAATTCATAAAACCTTCCAAAATAATCTCAAATGACCCCTAACCAAGCCAACAAAATGTCAATTAACTCAACATGCGTTTGACATTTCTCGAACATAAAGAACAAGTCAACTTTAATCGTAAACCTTCAAGAAAAAGTTTCTAAAGCAAACAATGTAACGAATGGAAACCAAGAAGAAATCAAAATAAAAACAAACAAAAACAAAAGAAAGAAAAATTACTGAGAAAAGATAGGAATTGGAGTTAACAAGAGTGACACGCACAAAATGACAAGATCGAAAAAGAAGAAAATTGAATATTCAAGGAGATAATTTTAGGAAAAAAAAATTAATCAATTCAATTTGGAAACCCACAAAGCAGAACGGCCCTTCAATGTTTGATAGAAATCAATTTTAATGACGCAAGATTGGTTTCTTGTGTTTTTATTGAGAATGGAGGTTAGGTGGGATGTATTCTCTACTTAACCTCAAAGTTTAGCAACTTAATCTCAAAGTCAAACAACATAACCTCAAATTTTAGTGAGCTTACCTCAATAGTCGGCTACATAACCTCAAATTCAGCAACCTAACCTCAAAATTCATCAAATTAACCTCAAATTCAACAACTTAACCTCAAAAACTAAGCAACGTTACCTTAAAATTCAGCATCTTAACCTCAAATTCTGCAAAGTAATCCCAAAAATTAAGCAACTTAACCTTAAAATTCTGCAATTTAACCTCAAAAATTAAGCAAATTAATCTCAAAAATCAGCGATTTGACCTCAAATTTCAGCGATTTAACCTCAAACATTCAGCAACATAACCTGAAAAATTAAGCAAATTAACCTCAAATTTCAGCGATTTGACCTTAAATTTCAGCGATTTGACCTCAAACATCCAGCAACATAACCTCAAAAAATAAGTAACATAACCACAAAAAATCAGTAACATAACCTCAATATTTCGATAGATAAATCTTAAAATACTCAAGAAAATCCCGCAAATCCACAAAATCCCTCAAAAAATCTAACCCAAATCATCCAATCAATTGCCCAAATGAAGATAAGAATCCGAACCATTCACAAATCCTCGGAGTGTGAAGAAAAAAAAAATATTGACACAATTTTTCTTAAAGCACACACACACAAAAAATAAGAAAATAAATAGTCGAAGCGGAAGCACAAGCAGAAAATCAAGCACAGCAGGACGTATGTAACATGTCAAGATGGAATAAAATAAAAATTAGGAAGCTAAAATAACGCAATCGATAGCAATAAATGAAATTGAGAACGACAGATTGAGATGTCAAGAGATGTTGGAGCTATTCCGCCTACACTTGAACACGTCTGGTGCTTGAAATTGAAGGATTTTTGTGTCATCTTAAGGAGTCTGTGTGCATTGTGATGTGGATGAGTGTGGCTGGTGGATGGAGTGGTTAAGATTAAAGTCTTGGAACTGGTTGTTGCTAGATTTTAAGATCCTTGACTGATTTTTGCCAGTTTTTTGACAGATTTTTGCCAGAATTCCAGCGGATTTTTTTTCTTTGGATTTTCAAAAAAAAAAATTTCTCAAAGACCATCAAGAATCATCCTTACAACAGCCAAAAAACAACAAAATTAAATAACAACAATTTAAGCCATCATGAATTTTCCAATTCAATTGAGCATTTTCATTTATCATTTACGTCAATCAGCTCGAATTACGTTCATTCTGTCTGTTATTTTTTTTTCATGTTTATTCAATCATCTGTTGTGTAATCGGAAATTGAACTTTAATTGGCTTACAAACAGCAATTATGGATTTAATTTGAATTCACAACATTATGTGAATGTCGCTTATGTTGTTGTGCTGTGTATGGGTGTGGGTGGGCTGGCGTTTGAGGAGCTTTTGTGAAAAACATGGAAAATAACCTGAAATTCGGGCATCATAACCTCAAAATTCAGCACCATAACCTCAAAATTCAGCAACTTAACTTCAAAATTCAGCATCCTAACCTCAAAATTCAGCATCCTAACCTCAAAATTCAGCATCCTAACCTCAAAATTCAGCATCCTAACCTTAAAATTTAGCATCATATCTTCAAAATTCAGCATCTTAACCTCAATATTCAACAACTTAACCTTAAAATTCTGCATCATAACCTCAAAATTCAGCAGCTTTACTTCAAAATTCAGCATCATAACCTCAAAATTCAGCATCATAACCTCAAAATTCAGCATTCTAACCTTAAAATTCAGCACCATAACCTTAAAATTAAGCACCATAACCTTAAAATTCAGCATTCTAACCTCGAAATTCAGCATCCTTACCTTAAAATTCAGCATTCTAACTTCAAAATTCAGCATCTTAATCTTAAAATTCAGCATCCTAACCTCAAAATTCAGCATCCTAACCCCAAAATTCCACCAAAAAAGCTAATTCACTAATGGATAATCACAAAATATTCAATTACACAACATTCTAAGAAGCACAGCCGTCCTTTTTCAACCCTCGATACATTATGAATTTATATTCTTGTTCTTTTAATTAACATTAAAGCTTGTCACTTCCTAAGACCTTAAAAAAAGTCTCAATTTTCACATCATTCCATTCTCTTGACCTTCATCCGCTGCTCATTCTTGTAATCTTGTGAATTTGAGCCTTAAAGCATGTTTTCGAGATTAAAGTTAAGGATATTTAATTCATGAAAATCCCCTCAACCGATAACAAATCCACTTTCTTATGCTCACTTTCATCCTCGTTTCTTTTCTTTTTTGTGTCGTTTTCTTCTTGCCGGATTTGGCTTCATGAGCATTTTTGATACTTTAATCCTCAACATTCTGTTGCTTTTGCTTTTGGTAGGAAATTTGTAGGAAAATCTATTATTTTTGAGGTTATTGGAGTGAGTTTGGTGAATTTTTGGTTGGTTTAGGGAGTTTGGGGTAAGTTTGGTGAGTTTGGGGTAAGTTTGGTGAGTTTTGGGGTAGGTTTGGTGAGTTTAAGGTAGGTTTGGTGAGTTTGGGGGAAGTTTGTTGAGTTTAGGGTAGGTTTGGTGAGTTTGGGGAGAGTTTGGTGAGTTTGAGGTAGGTTTTGATGAGTTTGGGGTTCTTAAAAATGTGTTAGACGGCTAATATTGCTAAAATCCTTTCCTTAACCTTAAAATTTTCTACCAAATTTCTGAATAATCACAACTCGAACCAGCAAAACAATTAAATCCGCCTTCTTTAAGAAATGAAAAATTCCTCAACTTGCACGAAAGCTCAGCAAAAAAAAATTCTTCATCCACATTAATTGACCTTAATGCATTCGCCTGCAGTGAAATTTCATCCAACCTTATCGCCTACATCTGAATTCTTTCATTTTTTGCTTTAGCTGTGAATGCAGAGGAGAGAGGAAAATTTTTCCCGCACACATGGCATATTTCCGGTTTGAATTAAGGTTCAAAGCTTGATTCGGAGAAAATTTTGGTTTTTTTTCCTTCATAAGCCTTAGATTGAATTAGCCTTATTAGTAGAAAAATTATGAATTAATTAACAGGCATATAGATCATAATCCGCAGGCTTATCAAGTTTCTTCCATTTTGGCGGTCTATTAACATGTATCCGCGGATTATGAACCTTAATTCGCTGACTATGAACCTTAATCCGCAGATAACGAACCTCAATCCTTGGCTTATGAACATTAATTTGAACATTAATTAAATTTTAACAGTTTTTTTTCCGAACCAAACTTTAATTTTCCTCACACGACCTTTAAGTCCAAGCAGCACTTTTAAAGTATTTAATTGTGCGAAACACAAATAACAAGGATCATGCACACTTGAGCACGTTTAACATCGGTTTTAAATTTCATGTCACATGCACACTTTCAATTCCTGCACAAATGCACACTAAAAAGTCTCCAATTACATCGTTCTCGTACTCATTTATAATGATTATGTGATAGGCGGCAGTAGCTTTTGCTTGTGCTGTTGTATGCAATTTTAAAGGTTCTCAGTCCATTTCTCTCTCATATCGTCGTCCTCCTTTTCAGCACTTAAGTGTCTCATTTTGTGCATCACATTTTCCTCTTCACTTGACTTTGATTGTCGCTTTGCCTGGATGAAAGGATATTATGAAGGAACTGAAAAGCATTAAGACTGAAGTGAGGCACTTGAAATGTCATGAGAGGACTCAAGACTCTTTTTTGTTCGTCTCGTAATCTTGAGTTAAGATTCTGAATTTTGCATTATTTAGCATGAAATATCCATTATGCAGTTTTGCATACATGAATTTCTAGTATTGCAGACAGTAAGCAATTGTGTTTAAGAGCTTTATCTTAAACTGTGATAGCTTTAAGGAATTGGTTGATGCTAGAGGCTCTTCAGGTGTCGTTTGTCCAACTTATATAGATAGACTTTAGTTAAATGAGCATTAGGCGCAGGTAATTGTACATAAACGGTTGGTTTGTGACCACAATCCGCGGGTTAATGACTACAATCATCAAATTAATGACTAATATCCGCGGGTTAATGACTTTATTCAGTTTATAAATGACTATAGACCGCAGGTTAATGACTGTAATCAAATGATTAATGACTACAACCCGCGGGTTAATGACTATAAGCCGAAGACTAATGACTATGATTCGTGGGCTAATGACTACAATCCACGGGTTAATTACTATAATCAGCTGGTTAATGTCTCCAACCCGCGGGTTAATGACTATAATCTGCATTTTAATGTACATAATCTGTACATTTGTAATCATAACCCGCAGTTTCGTGTATACAATCTGTGGGTAAGTGACCATAATCCGCGGGTTGATGCACATAATCTTAATTTTTGTGATCTTAATTCGTGGTTTCATGTCCATAAACCGCGGGTTAGTTTCACAATCCGCGGATTAATGACCACAATTCACAACATGTGCTCTCTTAACACAGTCAATCTCTCTACTTGCTAGCAAAACTTATCAAACATTTCGTCTTAATACCTGTGCATAAAAATATTCATAGCAGATGGAATATTAAATGAAGTATAATGCAACAATACTTGGGGCTAATTTTATGCAGAAGCATTTAACAAAAAGGAGCGAAAAAGTCGTTTTCATATTGCAGTTGAATAATGTTCAGTGTCCTCAAAGACAAAAGACATTTTTTTTTTCAATTGTCATCTGACTTAAAACTTAAAAATGTTGGAAGAGAAAATTTTCTCTCGTCGTGGAAAATTATTTGCATAAAAATTGAGCAAAATTATTAAATTTTTTATTAAAAAATTGGAAGCCTTTCTTTTGTGACATGACAGGAAGAAGAGTTTGAGGTGCTGCAGATGATAAAAAGTGATGAAAATTTTATCATAAAACATCTTTTTTTGTTGTTTCTTTTATTAAAGTTTCAGTAGTAAAAAGTGGGATTGTAAATTGTGGAAGTTTATTGAACAGTTTTTAAGGTTAGAAATTGAAATTGCGACTGGGGGGATCATCCATCAGTTTGGTCTTAACTGAGACAATTTATAAGTAAGGGTTCAGCAAAGTTCAGTCAACCAATTCAGGCTCAGAATGGTTATGTCCACAAAATTAGGCCCTAAAAGGACAATTCTTAAGTAATGGCTCATTGAGAACATTCCTTAAGTTTAGGATCAACAGTAAACAACCGTAAGTTGAGCTCTACAAGAATGTTTTACAAATTGAAGCTCCATCGGATCAATCCCTAAGTTTGAACTCCACAATCCATCAGTCAACCAGCACCAAACCCCCTTCCCCTAATCCAGCACCTACTGCTTGTCATATAACATTTCACAATAAATGAAAAATTTCCATAAAACTATTCAGTTTATGCAACGCAATCAAAAAGGAATTGCTTATGACAATAAAAAGATGAAATGAAAGAAATAAGAAATGATGGTGCGTATGGTGCCTGCATGACATTATTTCCTCCTTGTCTTGTCTTTTTTCAAAAATTATGATGATGAAAAAATTTTTTGTGTTGTGTTTTTGTTTAGTTTTTTTACAGCTTTTGTTGAGAAGAAGAATGTGAAGTGCTTTTTTGAGGTGTTATGGAGGCTTTATTGTCACTGTTGGGGTTGGTTATGATGTACTTTTGGGGTGTTATTGGGAACCCAATAGAAATTTATCACAAAAATTAGGTTTTTTATAGGTTATGTAATTAAAAATGCGAAAGTTTCATTTTAAGTCTATCTATAGCAGTCAAAATTAATAGAAAACTCGAAAAAATCCTTCTTGTGCGCCATATTCAGGAAAAACAGTAAACTTTCCCCCAAAATATAGCGCACGAAATTCCAATTTTTAATCAAAAACTCAATTCAAACTTTCTCATTCAAATGATAAATTCCATTCCATCAAAAACATCCCAATCCAATTCAAATAAATCGACAAGAAATCCTCATTTCCATCACCATAATAGATACTAAAAAAATCAATAAGACATCACACGTCAGAGATGAGCAAGAAATTCATCAATTTATTCAGCATCACGCATATCATCAAGATCTTCAATGTCATATCAATTTAATTTCCATACATTAAGCACACGAATGAGAGAACTAAAATGATGCCACAATTCCAACCCACCCCAAACCACACACGGAAGTTAAGATCAAAAAAAGAAAGAAATGAAAGTCATTCGGATGTGACTCTATTTATATCCATTTTTCATAACTGCACACTTATTCCATAGTTGCCTTTATGTCACGTCTCCATTTTTGCCTTCAATTTCCATCAACCTTACTGTTTCACTTCTCTCGTGCCTTCTGTCATACCCTTGAACATATTCGAATGTTTATGTCATACATATTTGTGTCGTATCATGACATTTTCATGGTTAAAAGTTTGTGTTTTAAGGGATTGGAATGAATGTTGACTTTTCTTGTGGTTGTTCTCTGGTTCTAAAGGTTGGATCAGTTTGGATTGCTAGGAATTTAAATTCAAAAAGTCTGCTAATATTCTGGACTAGAAATTATAAAGTCTGCTGAAAATCTGATAAACCTGTCAGAATTTCTAAAAATCCGGTGAAATTCTGGACTTTTTGACAGATTTTTGTCCGAATTTCTAAAAAATCCGGTGAAATTCTGGAAATTTTGACATATTTTTAGCCGAAATTCAAAAGTCCGCTGAAATTCTGGACAGATTTTTGTCAGAACCTCAAACAAAACTTCAAAAAGTCAGCCCAAAATCTGCCAAAATTTCATTTTATTTCAAAATCAAGTAAGAATTCCTAAAAATGCGCTTTAGCCACCCATCATCCCACCCTCACTGCTCTCCTTTCTTCATCCATTTATTCCTCATGTTATTCATCTACAATTCCCGTCTTATTATTTTGCTACATCATGTGAACTTGTGCGTAAACATTGTTGAGCGAGTAAAAGTCAAACAAGGCATACAATTTCATTCACAATTACACATTTAAAATGCGCATATGATGAAATGGATGAAGAGTCGAGAGATGAGAAGCAAAAAAGCTTATTTCTTGTGGCTTTTTCATCTGCTTTTGTTTTCTTTACCTTTTCATGTTGTTCTTAACTGAAATGAAAAGTGAAAAGGAGCTGAAACTTTTTGCTTTTTGAAGTTGAGTGAAAGTCAAGAGCAACTGAATTGTTCGTGGAAGTATTTTAAATTCTTGTGGGATTTCGCGTGAGAATGTTGAAATGGAAAATGTGATGAAATTGTCATAGGATTTGTAATGAGAACTTCTGGGAATAAAGTATAAAGATGTAAGTTATTCACACATCAGAGGAGGCGAGAGTGCTTGTGTAGCTGCTGGCATTGAACCATTAAAGGTGGAATAAAAGCTTTCAAATTAAATATTGGGGATGAGTTGACTTTAAAGCGATGTTTTGAAGCAACGACTCAATTTTAAGGCAATGTTTTGAAGCAACAACTCAATTTTAAGGCAATATTTTGAAGCATTGACTTAAGTTTAAGGCAATGCTTTGAAGCAACGACTCAATTTTAAGGCAATGTTTTGAGGCAATGTCTTAATTTTAAAGCGATGTTTTGAAGCAACGACTCAATTTTAAGGCAATGTTTTGAAGCAACAACTCAATTTTAAGGCAATGTTTTGAAGCAATGTCTTAATTTTAAAGCGATGTTTTGAAGCAACGACTCAATTTTAAGGCGAAGCTTTGAAGCAACGACTCAATTTTAAGGCAATGTCTTAATTTTAAAGCGATGTTTTGAAGCAACGACTCAATTTTAAGGCAATGCTTTGAAGCAACGACTCAATTTTAAGGCAATGTTTTGAAGCAATGACTCAATTTTAAGGCAATGTTTTGAAGCAATGACTCAATTTTAAGGCGAAGCTTTAAAGCAATGACTCAATTTTAAAGCGAAGCTTTTCAGCAATGACTGTCAGAATCAGTTCGGAATTTAATTTAAAATCACAAAAATCAACATAATTACGCATTCAGATTTCCATATAAAACCATACTTTGTCATTTTTATGTCTTTATTTAAATCACATCCATCTCATTTTCTTTTAAACTCCTGAAAATTTCATTTCAATCCTTCTGTATTCATCTTGATAAGTAATGATAATTTAATGCTTGTGGCTTTATGAGAGATTTGAATTTTGTTCAGTTTCTAAGCAACAAAAAAGTCAAATTGAAGTTTTTTGAGAATCTTGAAAAGCTTTAACTGAGTCTTGATGTAAAAGGTCAAAAACATTTGTAAGATCAACTCAATTAGTTAAGGAGAAGAAGTGCACTTGAAGCACTTTAGTAGCTTCATACCTTCCGAAGGTACGGACAGAATTTTTTATGGCCAAAAATAAATTTTATTCAAAAATGCGGACAAATTTTTATAGGAAAAGTTTATTTATGAAAAATTGCCATTAGGTTGACCCACAAGGGCACTTTTGATTCATAAAATTACAAAGATTTGTAAAATAATTATGAATGATGTCCATGACGTCATCAAGACATCAGCTGTAGACAAACTTAAAAAAATTCAATTATTTTTGACCTTAAAAATCACAAAATCATTAAAATTGCAAATAAAATCAACAGAATGAAACTTTTTTCAACCCACATCAACTTCCTCATATCTGCACTTTCACGTATATTTATTTCCCAATCTTAATTCATTTTCAACAATTTTCAAAAACTTTTTCTTGTTGTTGTTATTTCAACTTCTTCATTTCATGTTGTTTTTCTCTTCAATTTCTGCTTTTATTACGTGCTGTTATCTTTTCCGTTTAAAAATAAGCTAAACATCTCGCCTACTTCATTTCCGCACACTTACTATGCACATATCTGATGTAAATATGGCAAGTGACTTTCTGTGTTTAGATGATTTTCAAGGTTGGGGTTTGGATTTTGTCAGAATTTGTCAGAATTGTAATCTAGTCGGATAAACGAGATGAAACCTAGTCGGATAATCGAAATAAAACCTAGTCGGATAATCGAGATGAAACCTAGTCGGATAATCGAGATGAAACCTAGTCGGAAAATCGAGATGAAACCTAGTCGGATAATCGAGACGAAACCTAGTCGGATAATCAAGATAAAACCTATTCGGATAATCGAGATGAAACCTAGTCGAACAATTAAGATGAAACCTAGTCGGATAATCGAGATGAAACTTAGTCGGATAATCGAGATAAACCCTAGTCGGATAATCGAGACTAAAACCTAGTCGGATAATCGAGATGAAACTTAGTCGGATAGTCGAGACGAAACTTAGTCGGATAATCGAAATGAAACCTAGTCGGATAATCGATATGAAACCTAGTCGGATAATCGAGATGAAACCTAGTCGGATAATCGAGAAGAAACCTAGTCGGATAATCGAGATGAAACCTAGTCGGATAATCGAGATAAAACTTATTCAAACAATTGCAAAGAACTTTAGTCGCATAGATTCTAATGACAATCATCCTACGTCCCATTTCTCATCTCATTTACTCAAGCACATGTGTTATGATGAAAATTTCTCCCCAGCGGCACTGCCAGGTGTGATGATGATAATCAGTTCATGTTTTTCTTTTCCTACTTCTTGCTACCTTGCTGTTGTCATTGCTGATTATGTTCATCACCATGAGCTTTATGAGAAAAGTAGGAAAAACATGGAATTGAAAATTTACATACAAAAAAAAAGTTCATCTCATGGTGGGAAAATTGGAATTTAATGAAAAATATTCAGGTTATATTGTAAAAATGAGGTTATGTGAGTTTTTATTGGGATAAATTGAAAAATTATTTTTCAAACCAGAAAAGTTTCTTCATAAATGAAAAAATCTCGAAACAACAAGTTTAGCTTCAGTTTGCCATGAATATTTATAAATCGAACACACTGCGTGACATCCAAAGCTCCCAATACACAACTAAGAGGCAAATAAATCTGTTAAAGCTCAGCTGTTGAAGAATGTTTTGCGTGGTCGTTTTCAATGGAATCAAGAAGATATGGGTATACATCCGAGATAGACAGTTCTAACAATAGACTTGATAGCTTAAATTAGTTTATTAATATTAATGATATTTAAAATAAAGGAAATGTTGTTCATTTTCGATCAGAATTTAATGATAAAAATTTACTCTGAGAATTGAGTCAAAGCTAGTCGGATAACCAAGTTAAAAACAGTCAGATGATCGAGTTAAAGATCGGCGGATAATCAAGTCAAACCTAGTCGGATAATCGAGTCAAACCCAATCGGATAATCGAGTCAAACCTAGTCATATGATCGATTTAAAGCTAGTCGGATAATCAAGTCAAATCTAGTCGGATAATCGAGTCAAAACTAGTCGGATAATCGAGTCGAAGCTAGTCGAATAATCGAGTCAAACCTAGTCGGATAATCGAGTCAAAACTAGTCGGATAATCGAGTCGAAGCTAGTCAGATAATCGAGTCAAAGCTAGTCGAATAATCGAGTCGAAGCTAGTCGGATAATCGAGTCAAACCTAGTCAGATAATCGAGTCAAAGCTAGTCGGATAATCGAGTCGAAGCTAGTCGGATAATCGAGTCGAAGCTAGTTGGATAATCGAGTCGAAGCTAGTCGGATAATCGAGTCAGAGCTAGACGGATAATTGAAATAAGCTTTTGTTCGAAATTCAAATATACCGAAATAATTGAAAGCAAGCAGCCTTTAAAGAACCCAACCCCACGTCAAAATCAATTCTCAAAGCAAACATCAAACAACTTCATCCCAAAACAAGCACAAAACAACAAGAAGAGAATCAGAGATCATGAATTTTAATGGAAAAAATGTTCGGATGAAAGTTTTTCACCTTTTTCCCATCCATTTACATTCTTCTTATTTTTTAATGGTCCATAAGACCTTTTAATTTCAAGCAATCAACCCAAATGGACTGAACTGAAAATTTTTCACACATTAAACCATGAAAAAAAAAATTGTAGCCTTTAAAAAAGTTTTTTAATTCTTCTATAAGCGCTCATTGTTATGGAAAAGGTCGACGTTCAATTATTCATCAATCAAAATGAGAAGTTTTTTTGAGCTTTTTCGAGTAGATCGACTAGATTCAATGGTTCTAGAACGGCACGTGGTGCATAAGCTTGACAACTTGTTGGTTGTGTGATTGGTCAAAAGTGATTAGCAGCATACGATTTTGACTTGTAGGTATCAAATGGCTGAAAAGTGGTGTGGATTCTACGATTATGAACATATCAAGAGTTTGTGACCCTAAAGTGGTTGAAATTAAACGACTCTGAGCGTTTATAAATTATGAGACCATAAAGTGGTGTCGTTTACACGACTTTGGGTGTATCATAATCAGTTGACCCTAAAGTGGTGTATAAAACATGACTATTGACATTTGATAGCCATATGAACCAATCGTAGTGTTGATTAAAAGATTTTAAACAGTTTAAGCATCATTTGCACCTAAAAAAGCACATAAACTACTAAAGTGGTGCTCAACACACGATTCTGACTATACATCCCTATCACAACCTCACTTCGACTTCTTCTTCGTCATTCCTTAAGTGGATGAAGCTGAAAATGATGAACGATAACTGAGGAACCTGAAAAAATGAGGCAATGAAAAGTTTCATGTAAAAAGTAATAAAAAAATATTTTTTTCATGTTTTTTATGCTCTCCTCGCTAAGTCACCTCAAGGAATTAAAAGTCCATAAATTTGTTCCACGAACATCATCTTTAAGTGCTACAAACTTTTTACTTTTATTGTTTTTTTTTGTCTTTGTTGTTGTTGTTCTGTTCTATAGTGATGGAAAGGTGAATTATGAAGTTGTTGGGAGATTTATGGCGACTTTTATTGGTTTGGAATGGATGGAACTGAGTGGTGCTTGAGGTATGCGATGATATTGAGGCTGGCTGGTGTGTAAGTTGGTCAAAATTCGCAAGTTATATACGATTTTAGACTACAATGACACAAAATAGTGTTCATCACACGACTTTAGACCAACATGACCCAGAATAGTGCTCATTATACGACTATAAACTACCATGACCCAAAATGGTGCTAATTACACGAATATAAACCGTCATGACCCAAAATGGTGCTGATTACACGACTTTAGACCACCATGACCCAAAATGGTGCTAATTACACGAATATAAACCGTCATGACCCAAAATGGTGCTGATTACACGACTTAAGACCACCATGACCCAGAATAGTGCTCATCATAGGACTTTAAACCACAATGACCCAAAATGGTGCTCATTACACGACTTTGGACCACCATGACCCAAAATGGTGCTAATTACACGAATATAAACCGTCATGACCCAAAATGGTGCTCATTATACGACTTTAGACCACCATGACCCAAAATGGTGCTAATTACACGAATATAAACCGTCATGACCCAAAATGGTGCTGATTACACGACTTAAGACCACCATGACCCAGAATAGTGCTCATTATACGACTTTAAACCACCATGATTCAGTATGGTGCTCATTACACGACAATAGACCACAATGACCTCGAATCGTGCAAATTACACGACTATAAACCATCATGACTTAAAGTGGTACTCATTACACGACTTTATACAATCATGATCCAGAATGGTGCTAATTACACGAATATAAACTATCATGACCCAAAATGGTGCTCATTATACGACTTTAAACCACCATGATTCAGTATGGTGCTCATTACACGACAATAGACCACAATGACCTCGAATCGTGCAAATTACACGACTATAAACCATCATGACTTAAAGTGGTACTCATTACACGACTTTATACAATCATGATCCAGAATGGTGCTAATTACACGACTTTAGACCACTATAACCCAGAATGGCGCTCATTATACGAATTTAAACAAAGATGACACAGAATAGTGCTCATTAAACGACTATAGACCATTTTGACACAGAATCGCATGCAATGCACTACTTTTGCTCAACTTCAAGCTCAGAATCCATTAAAATAGCTCATTCTCTACCTTATAACTCCCATTACACCCCAATAGTCCATCAAAATTAATGAGGAAATGTAATTGATTCAGACAGATTACCTCCAACCATGAGAATCAACCAACGACCATTTGCTCGCCTTCTTAAAGTTCTTCTTAAACTTAAACTTTTCCACTCATTCATCTTTTTTTTTCACTCATTTATTTTCATCTCAATTTTCTTTATTTGACGTAGGCTCTGCGAGAAAAAAAGTGCTCGAAGGTGATGAAGAAAAAAAAATTTTTACGACTGAAAATTTTTCAACCGCAGAAACGTAACCTCAAAAAAAAAGTTCTGGCACATCTCAGCTTCCTCAATATAAAATTAAACATTTTATCCATCACAAAAAGAAATTCAAAGTCAAATTTGATGTTTGGGGGAAACTTTTTAATCAAATTAAAAACATGACACAACCAAAAAAGTCACCAAATCCAACTCATTTCTTTAATTTTTTTCCTCCGGAATGAATTTTCATCGCTTTTCCTGAGTCTTTTTTACATTTTCTTCTTCTTTTTATTTCCCCACACATTTTCCAGTTTTAAATATTCCCAATGAAGCTGATAAACGAAATAAAATGTAAGGAATAACAAAAGGAATGTCCTTAGTGGGGTTTCGTCAGGAATTTTTGAGGTTAGGTTGCTATTAACTACTTTACACCATAAATATAGGGTCATTTTAAGGTTAGAATCTTCAAAACAAGCTCATATCACGAGGTTCTGATAATTTTGAGGTTAGAATCTTCAAAAAGTAGCTCAGATCACGTAGTTTTGCTCATTTTGAGGTTAGAAACTTCAAACCTAGCCTAAAACATGTTGTTCTGGTAATTTTGAGGTTGGAATTTTCTAAACTAGCTCATATCACGAGCTTCTAGTCATTTTGAGGTTAGAATCATCAGAACTAGCTTAAATCACGTGGTTTTTCATTTTGAGGTTAAAATCTTCAAATCTTGCTTAGATCACTTAGTTCTGTTCGTTTTCAGGTTAGAATCATCAGAACTAGCTTTAAATACGTAATTCGGATCATTGTGAGGTTAGAATTTTGAGAACTAGCGTACAACACGTGGTTTTAGTCATTTTGAGGTTAGAATCATCAAACCTTACCCAAATAATTCAAAAAAATTCACCACAAGGACACAAAAGAAACCTGCAACGACATCAGAGAGTAAGAAAAAAAATTCTTTCAATGTCAAATGATAAACTTTTAACATTTTTCTTATTTCCACTCAAATTTTTCTTCCTCTTCCTGTCTCACTCTCTCTCTTATTTTTTTATATTATTTTGCGTAAATAAAGATATTCATTCTAAGTACTTACGACTGTTCATCATCGTGAATTTGAGGCTGAAGAGGCAAAAAAAATTGTATAAAATAATTTTTTGTTGTGTTCAGTTTCTCCCTCATTTCTCGTTTGTCGAGAGCACTTTTGAATAATTTTTTATTGAAAGCACAAAGAGAAAGAAAAAAGAATGTTGAAGATACTGAGGGGAAATGCTTTGCTTGTAAAAGATATATGAAAGTTGAGGTGTGCTATAAATCATGGATGATATGAGCGCATTCTAACCTCAAAAATCACATGGTTTTAGTTCATTTTGAACACTTTAACCTCAAAATTACAAAAACCATGTTTAACTTCTAGTTTTGAACACTCTAACCTCAAAATTACAAAAACCATGTTTAACTTCTAGTTTTGAACACTCTAACCTCAAAATTACAAAAACCATGTTTAACTTCTAGTTTTGAGAATTCTAACCTCAAAATGATAAAAGCCATGTAGTCTGAGATAGATTTAAAAATCCTAACCTTAAAATGCTCAAAAACATGAGATCTTACCTAGCTTTAAGGATTCTAATCTTAGATTAACCTTAATTACATGGTCAGAGCTATTTCCGATCCTTCTAACCTCAAAATGACCATAGCCACATGATCAGAGCTAGTTCTGAAGTTTCTAACCTCGAAATTAATTCAAAAGGTTGACATTCCGTCAAAACTGCACCACCTATCCCCAGCCAACAACTAATACTCATAAATCTAACTCCCCATAAAAGCAAATTCACAATACAAGAGCTAAGGAATTGAAGACAAATTAAGGTACATGACAAAATAATCTTAAAGCACAAAAGAAAATGATGAAGAAGAAAAATTGAGGAAACGACAATAAAAATTCCGGTTTTATTTTCATTCCAAACATTGTCAATATTTCTTCTGTAAATTTTAATATCAAGCACTTGTCAAGATTAAGTAAGCAGAAAAAGAGCTTTTTTGAAGATGAGAAAATGTTATTTCGAGGATTTTCTTATGTTGGAGTTTATTGTGGAGCTTACTGTGAGTGCATTGTTTGGATTGATGTGAATTGAATGTGAGGATGCAGAAGAAGTTTTGAGGGATTTTTTAAGAATTTAATTGGGGAAATTTAATAATGTTGAAAACTTTTAAATTTTTAAAAAATTCAATTTTTAACGGTTTTTGAAAATTCAAATTTTTATGAAATTTTAAAAAACTTAAATTTTTTCAACAGAAATCGAGAAAATTTTAACATCATGAAAAGCTTTGCCCTAGCAAAAAGTCATCAAAATCCTTCAACATCCAGCTAGGTCAAGGCCAAATTCCACAACACCACACCATCCCCAAGAAGTTCATCCATCAAATATTCCAATTTTCAAATTATTCCTCATTTTCTATTCACAAAAGCAAGTCAACATCGATTCAAGGCAATAAACAAAAACAGATTCCCAGTAAAGCTCCCAAGGAGAGCAAAGCAACAAAAAAAATAAGCTTATTGATTTACTGAGCCTCATGCAAAGCACAGTACAGCAGCAGGAGCAATAACACAAGCAATGCATCAATGGCAACAGCATTACCTTATACTTCATATACACAACAAAGCAAAACACAAAAAAAAAGCTCGAGCATATTAAATAGGTTAACCCAGATACAGCAAAAATATGAAAGTCTCATGTAGCCTGGGATAGAATAAACAATATTTATTTTTGTGAGCAGCAGTAAGCAGTAATAGTGACACACTAGATATGCATGTATGTACGTGCATGATTGTTTGTGCATATAAAAGCACAATAAACAATCTTTTTATGTGTCATTGGGAAGCTTTCGGATTTAACACAATTTTAATGTTCTGTGATACATCGTTGATGTGAGCGATGAATGTGGATGGATGTGAATATGATGTAAGGTACGATAATGTTGCGAGAGTCTGCATCAGCGAGTTTGTTGATCGGAGAGCTTTCCTTGTTGTTTGTTTGGATGCAAAGTGATTTGTTGTGAAGTTTATATGAAAAAAGTTTATGAACTTGAAGGGGTTGTTCATAAAAAGTGGGAACTTTACGATTGTAATTGAGGGGTTGCCCATAAAAAGTGGAAATTTTGTGTTCATAATTGAGGAGTTGTCCTTAAAAAAGTGAATTTGATGGTCAAAATTGAGGTGTTTCCATAAAAAGTGGGAACTTGAAAATTTTGTAATCAATATTGAAAGGTTGTCCGTAAAAAGTGGGAAATTGAAAATCAAAATTGAGGGGTTGTCCATAAAAAGTGGGAAGTATACGATCGAAATTGAGGGGTTGTCCATAAAAAGTAGAAATTTTGTGATCAAAATTAAGAGGTTCTCTGTAAATAATAGGAACTTTAAGATCGACATTGAGGTGTTGTCCATAGTAAGTGGGAATTCTTGATCAATATTGAAGGGTTGTCCATAAAAAATGGGAATTTATCACAAATATTTCAAAGCTTAAAATAAAGAATTTTTCAAAATTTAAGTTTGTCCACCCCCTATTCAATCCCTAAATCACAAATCCAAACAACAAACTTCCTTCAAATGATCAAGAAGCAAAACAGCATGTAAAATTCATTAAGAAACTTAATTAGCACAGTTTTGCACTTCCATAAACTTTTCCATTATTCATTATTTGTTCTGATTGTTGCTGCTCCATTTTCGTTACATACTCGCTCTCGTCTGAATGAGTCCACTTTTTTTTGTTTACATTTTGTGTTGAAAGTTTGGAAAAAATTAAATTGAGTCAGATTAAATCGCGTGAGTGCAGTTTTTGGGACAATATTTTTGGGAGAAATACTGAATATTTGATTGAAGTTTAGGGATTGGATGTTAAAAATGGGAAGAATTCTCATTTGCAATTAAGGGGTTGGCCATAAAAAAGTGGAAATTTAATGATAAAAATTGAGGGGTTGCACAAGAATGTGGAAAAGTTGCATCAATGAGTTAAGGGTTGGCCGTAAAAAGTAGGAATTTAGAATTAATTAATTGGGGGTTGGCCGTAAAAAGTGGGCATTTTGTCATCAATTATCCTGGTATTGCTCAGAAAATAACATCAAAAACCAAAGTCATAACCACAAAATCCACAAAGCATCAACAACAACTAGCCTCCACCCCAAAAACCACTTCAACCTCACCCACCAAAATAACAACACAGACATAAATTTTTCAAATCAACTTAAATAAACTCATCAATAAAGTGTATCCGACAAGTCCAATTGATTTATTGACAAACATTTTCACAATCCACAAAAGGAACAGCACAGACAACGGAATAAACTTTTCATCGATTCTTTTTTTTTTGGTATGCACATTTCTCTTTCACTTTAGTCTTCCTTGGCTCGAGTCATTCGAGCGGAAAAAAGTTTTTTTCATGTTTTATTGCTTACTTAATGATTACTTTATTCATTCGTTGAATGTGAATATAAAAAAGTTCAAAGAGGATAAAGTTTGTAGCTTGAAAATATGGAAATAGTTTGAGACCAAGTTTGAGGTGGGTTGGCTGGAATAAAGCGCATTTTTAGGATTTGGAAACCATTTTGAAGATCATTTTGAACCATTTTGAACTTTGGGTAGCCATTTTGAACTTTTGATAGCCATTTTGAAGCTTCGGTAGCCATTTTGAAGATTTAATAGCCGTTTTGAAGATTTGGTAGCCATTTTGAAAATCTTTGATTCATTTTGAGATACAAAGTCATACGTTGAGCACCACTATTAACACTTAATGACATCCTGCTTACTCCTAACCCATCAAACTTCCACAAACCTAAGCCTAAGCTAAAGTAGCAAAAGAGTCTTCAAAGTTTAAGAAACGAATTGACACACAGCTAAAGGATGTAAAGCGAGCGATGATGAATGCTCAAAGACATCAAACGACAGTAAAAAACTTTTCATGGCATCAAACTTTGTATTAAGCTTGAAAAATGAGAAAAATGTTTCAATTATAATGATGTGAGGAAGTCAAAGGCAAACTTGATGATTTTGGCGGGAAAATGTTGTGCCTTTGGGGTGTCTATCCATCCTTATTTAACACAAAGAACTCAAAAGAATTCTCAAAATGATCCCAAAAGTTATAAGATTATCTCAAAATGTAATTATAAAGCACCCATTAATGATTTTTAAGGTTAGAAAAATTCAACCTTCTGGGAAGTTTCTGTCGTCTGGAAAATTTTATGATTATTTTTTTAATGTCAATTTAAAGTTTGTTTTCAAGTTTGACTAATTAGGAAGTTATTGGTGCTGTTTTTTATGGATCGATGAACTTTGTGGTGTGAATGAGTTGAAGTCGGGTTCGGAAAGGATGTTGCAAGGAAGATTAGATGGTTTGGGTATGATATAGACTATAAATGTCACCAATCGCACACAACACACGACTTTGAGTCACAAAATTGACTTCAAACCCCGTCAAAATCCATAAAATTTGCAACAATTTTAAACAAATTTTCACCCCAACTTCAACTCAAATCCTTCAACTATTCGAGCATTAAACATTTTCCATAGCAACATAAAAAAAACTTTAATCCATAAGTCTGAAAATGCGGAAGAAGTTTGCTACGTTCTAGCAAGATATTTTTTTAAAAAAAATATTCAAGTCCATAAAACTTGAAACCCCGGCAATGACTGCAAAACAATTTCGTCAATTATTCATAATGAATCATAAAATTTTCATTCAAATTGTTTCCCCATCGCTGAGTCTTACTTGCTGCTTTTGAATGCAATGACGATGATTTTGATGAATAGACAGTCAAAAAGGTGGAAAAGGAAGCGAAGGAGATTAACATAATAATTTTTTTGCATAATTCATTCAGCTTTTTTAAGTTTATGGAATATGTCTAGGAGAAGTTTGTAGTTTCTTTTTTAAAAAGTCATTCGGGTATGGATGGATTTAGATGAGCACGGATTTCTACGATGGAAAATTTTGATGAAGCTCGACCCGAGCTGACCAAACTTTAAATGACAATTTACCCGAGATGACCAAACTTTTAATGGCACTCAACCCGAGGTGACCGAATTATTGTTGACACTCGACTCTTGACCCTAGATGACTAAACTTTTAAAGATGCTTGACCCGAGATAACCAAATTTTTGATGGAGGTTGACCCGAAATGACCGAATTTTGCAAGACGCTCGACCCAAGACGACCGAATTTTTGATAAAAATCATCCCGAGATGAGCAAACTTTTATTGACGCTCGACCCGAGATGATTGAATTTTTGATGACACTCGACCCGAGATGACTGGATTTTTGAAGAAGTTTGATCCAAGATGACTCAATTTCAGGTGTAACTTGACCCGAGATGACTCAATTTTGGTGAAGTTCGACCAAAGATGTCCGAATTTATTAAATAAACTCGACCCAAAATGGCAAAATTTCCAAACTCCAACAAACCACACTCAAAGAAGTTACAAAATTTTCCCACCCAAATGCACAGTAAGAAGTAAAAATTCCATTTCATAGCTTTCTATGTTCCCAGCCCCTAAATCCATCTTTTTATAAATTTCTGCATCTTTATAGCATTACGTATGGTGGAAATTGTAGACTTTTGTGCACGAAATTTCATTTAAAATGGATGAATATGAAATACTATTATTCATTCATGATATTCCATAAATTTCTACTGTAAAGAAAGGCTTTTCATTTATTCAGTAAAAAAATTTTGCTCTTTTATAGAAAAAAAATATGTACATTACATAATGGAAAAAGGAAGGGATGCATAAAAATGAAAAACATAAAGGGTTGATGGAAAATTTTTATAAAATGAAAAAAGCTACATTTTAGGATGAAAATTAGGCTTTAATAATGCTTTGGAATCAAATTTAATTAAGTTTTGTTAAAGAATCGTTTAAAAGGTTGACTTGGGAAGATCTTGCTCGACTTGAGTTGTTCAAGCTCGACTTGAGCGGATAAAGCTCGTCTTGAGACTATCTAGCTCGACTTGGGATGGTCTAGCTTGACTTGAGATGACCTAGCTCAATTTGAGCAAATCTAGCTCAACTTGAGCGGATATCACTCAACTTGAGCTGATCTAGCTTTAACTGAGCGGATCTAGTTCAACCCATAATGATTTAGCTCAACTTGAGTGAAGCTAGCTCAACTTGAGTGGATCAAGCTCGACTTGAGATGATCTTGCTCGACTTGAGATGATCTAGCTCGACTTGACCGGATTTAGCTCAACTTGAGATGATATAGCTGAACTTGAGCGGATCTAGCTTGACTTGAGCAGATCTAGCTTGACTTGAGCGGACCTAGCTCAACTTGAGATAACTTAGCTCAACTTGATTGGATCTAGCTCGACTTGAGCGTATCTAGCTTGACTTGAGATGATCTAGCTCGAATTGAGCGGATCAAGCTCGACTTGAGATGATCTAGCTTGACTTAAGCGAATCTAGTTCAACTTGAGCGTATCGAGCTTGAATTGAGCGGATCAAGCTCGACTTGAGATGATCTAGCTTGACTTAAGCGAATCTAGTTCAACTTGAGCGTATCGAGCTCGACTTGAGATGATCTAGCTTGAATTGAGCGGATCAAGCTCGACTTGAGATGATTTAGCTCAACTTGAGCGGATCAAGCTTGACTTGAGATGACCCAGTTCAATTTAAAATCACACAGATCAATCCAATATGACAGAATCCCATCAGTTAACCTCAAATAAACCAGACTAAGCTCAAAACACTATAAATAACTTCATTTAAATTTCATCACATTCACACCAAAGTCAACTTACATTACTGACATTTCACATGCAATAATTCAATTCCATTCAAGTTCTTTTATCCACGATAAATGTTTTGCAGCCACACATGAAGAGGTTTCTCACATATCACCGAACACAAAACTTGCATTTCTACGGCATTAAATCAACATAATCGAACAATGAGCTTGCAAATGCTCTCTCGAAGAATTTTGTGCACAATTTTAAATGGAAAACTTTTCTTTAAGTTGAAAATAGAGAAACTTTTGCAGATACATTGCATGTAAACCAATCTCATGCGACGTAATGTAAATTGCAGTTTGCTGCATGAAACACTTTCTGCTGTAGAGAAGTTGTGAAAATGAAATTGTTTTTAGAGGCAGTGTTGGTTGTTGTGGTTTAACCAGGTAAAGCACCGGACAAACAGCTGAAGCTCTAGCTTGAAAAGGTTTCGTCCTTTTTTGAGCAAGAGACATTTCAAATCTGGTCTTTCTGTACATCCGAAACTATCTTGATACTTCAGCCAAACAACTCTGATCAAAGCAAATGGTTGAAAGTTATCTATTTTTATTTTCACAGTATTGGATAGTCGAGTGAAGGTAATTCATTGGAAATTGGATTTTTGCATCGCTTGATTCTTGTTATGTTGAATATTGTCGAGGAAAAAAAGCTTTATATGTTGAAGATTCTAGCTTTAAAGAGAGCTTTATAGCAGAAAATTTGAAGTATTGATGGAAAAACTTTTCAGAAATGGTATTATTGGGGAACTTTTGAGGTTATGTAATGATTGCTGTAAAGTCTGAGACTTTGTTTGAATTATTGTTGATCAACTTTAAGTTAATATTGCCTTAAAATTCCAATATTATTTGTAAATTCAATATTTTGTGCACGTTAACCGATTATTCCATAATACTACAAATCACCAAATCAGCTGTTACTTTTAATCGAAAACTCAATAAAATCCAATGTTTTTGCCATTCGGCTCTTGCCATCTTCTGATTAAGCCTGTAAATATTTTAAACCTATTCCCATCATTAACCTCAAAATAAAACACAAAAACTTTTCGAGGTGGAGAATTTTTTTCAAAAATCAAGTCATCACAAACTTAATCGAGACATATTTACTTTCTTGCATGCGTTGAGCTCAAAAAATTAAAATCAAAAAACTTTTCGACTCATTTTTGCTTGTCTAATGGCTTTTTATGTTTAGGCTCGTTTTCATTTAGACAGGCAACAACAACAAAAAAAAATGTGAAAAAGTTTCGTCTTCAAAAGCGAACCGAAAAGTTTTTCTCTCCTATTTCTCGACATTATTCTTATAAGTTCAACTTAGACTTTGAATATTTAATGATTTTTCTTTCTTTCTTTCTTGTTCCTTTCAACTGCAGTCAAGTGGAAACTGAGACTGAGTGAGGAAAAGTTTCTGTGCTTTAAAATTCATGATGTTTTTTAAGAGTTTTTAAGTTTTATGGATGAGATTTTTAAAGAATATGATGCTCTGTGGATTAAAGTTAGATTGAATTTATGAGATCTAGTTGCTTAGTGATGGATAGTTTGATGTGGAATTGAAGTTTGATCTTAGTTGAGTGAATTTTTGATGACGCTTGACCCGAGACAGTGATAAAGCGAGCACTGCAGCGAGAGCACGTCTCAAAATGTTTAAGGGGGTCCAGATCCCAGAGCCTCTGACCCAAGATGAAACTTCATCACTAATGCTGCAAAATTCAAACTGAAAATCCCTTTAAAGTTCCGAAATCCACTCAACACCCCTCAACAAGTCCCAAATTATCTCAAAACACACAAAAACTATTGCAAAAAAAACCACATTAATATCTTTAAATGAGTAATAAATTTAATCCAAAGTAATCAGAAAATAAGCCGATTTGCTCTTTTGCTCCATTTGCCCCACACATAAAACATCTGTTCCATGAAACCCATGTCAAGTTATCTGCCTTTTAAGTACCGAACAGAAAATAAAAAGAAAGAAATTTTTAAAACAGAAATAATTTTTTAGTGAAAGGAAGGAAGGCTGTATCAGTTACACACAAAAAAGAGAGGCTATAATGATGATAGAAAAGGGTCAGTAGACCGTCCATAGATTTTCTCTTTGTGCTGCCCTTTGGCTTAATAGACGAACAAGTTATGGAATTATAGAGCTTCGGATGTGGAGTGGGAAATAATTTGTAAATTAATGAATAATAAATTGTGGTAAATTTCAAATAATGCAGCACATGAACCCCTCCCCCCCCCCACCTCCCCCCACCTGTCACATGACATCAACTTCTCTCGTCGTCTCTTTCATTCGTTTATTTTTATTTACTTTAACTTGTCTGACTTGTAGATTGTAAATATGTTCATTAACTATTCATGATGAGAAGGAAATAGGAAGAAGAAATTTTCCTTTTTATAACAAATTTTACGTCTTTGCATTTATTTATTCGAGCGAAAGTAATCATCATTTTTGTTTGGAAATTTAAAATAAACTTTTGTTCCATTTTTGGTTTGCAATTTTCATTTGATTTCGACTTTTTCTTTCGATATGAGCTCTAAAATTATTCTGATCCTTATCACATGATTGTCATTATCATCGAATAAACTGTAAATTAATTGGTAAGTTCCAGCTAGAAAAATAGACATGGCGTTCAAAAACTCGATGGAAATGTTGTCAAATTCAATGTTTCCCTGAAATATATTGAAGAAAATAAAATTAGTCTTGTGCGCCATATTTTAAGGAAACTTTAAAATATACCCTCAAATTTTCCAAAGAAGTTGAAGTATCCAAAAAAATAAAGGCAAACTTTACAAAACGTGAGCAATATTCTAGGAAAACAGTAAAGTCTTCCCTCTGAATTCCAAAAATTAAACTTATGCGCCAAATTTTAGATGAAAATTATAAAGTCTTCCAAAAAATATAGGCAAAATTTATAAAACGTGCGCAATATTCTGAGAAAACAGTAAAGTCTTCCCCCTGAATTCCAAAGATTAAATTTATGCGCCATATTTTAGATGAAAACTATAAAGTCTTCCAAAAAATAAAGGCAAAATTTACAAAACGTGTGCAATATTCTAGGAAAACAGTAAAGTCTTTCCCCTGAATTCCAAAAATTAAATTTATGCGCCATATTTTAGATTCAAACTTTGAAGACTTCCAAAAAGTAATGGCAAAATTTACAAAACGTGCGCAATATTCAAGGAAAACAGTAAAGTCTTCCTCCAACAAATGACAAAACATAATTAAAATTTTACCTCATAAGGACACGCATGAAAAAACTTCTTCAAAATCGGAACAATATCCAACGCCCATTTGAAAAGTGGATTACTAGCCGTTACATTGGCAATCGAACAAGCCTCAAGAGTCACGTTGATAATTGACCGGACTGAATTTGAAATAGATTTATAAGTCAAATCAAATCTCACATATATTTTAAAAATTGGCCTAAGCATTGTCACAAAGACATTAATGGTTGTATTTTTGCAGCTATTAGCCTTAATAAAGCACTTGTTTGCTTTTATTTACGACGAGGTGCTAGAGTGGTTAATTGGTTGGACTGCTGACTTGCTCAGTTATCGACAGCAATCCAATGGGCTCTGCCCACGTGAGTTCGAATCTCAGTCTTGTCGGGACGTAAAAGTAATTTTTTGGAATTTTTTAAAAACAAGTTTATTTTTTTCAGTCCAAAGTAATTTTTTTAATTGCTTTAAATTGCTTTATTTAACAATTTTATGGGGGTGGACCATAAATGACGTCCAGTACTTAAGAAGAAGGGGTTCTGAAGGAATAAATTTTGGATCATGGTTTAAAAATGAACGTCATTGATGAACAGCCCCCGTTATTAAAAATATATATTTAACAAAATGTTGAACTTTCTATTTAGTTCCATTTATAAAGATGGCAAGCTACAAGCTCATAGTACTAGCTCTTTATTTTTTATATGTTTTTACTTCTTTAGCACAAAATCAGAACTTTGTACCTTTCAGTCGCTTCAAAAGTATCCAATGTCACACATCAAACAAAACTATTGTGGATTTTAAGTGTTTTTCTAAGGCTTACAGCCGAAAGATGACCACAATTAACATTATTGTGAACATAACGAAAGCTGTTTATATTGCAAATCTTCGATTTGACTACAGAATTAAATCTTTGGCGAATTCACAGCGGTCACTAATTAACACGACTTTTCCTATTTGCTCAGTTCTTAATGGAACGACTTCAAATCCTCTCTTCAAATGGGTTGTTGAGCAGGTTCCTGCATTAAAACCATTGCTGCATCCATGTCCATATGAGGTAATGAACTCTTAATTATAGATTATGCAAAGGGGGATAACAACATGATAAGGAAATGTTTTTATGGGGAATTAATATTCGACTGGATTTCCATCATTTTTTATTAATTTTCAACAGATTCGGGACAATTTAGTAGCAAAACTTTTTCCCATCAAGTTGTTATCCCCTTGAAATCGCTATTGAGAAGCATGTATCAAGCCATTTGATAACGTACTTCTTAATGAAATAAAGTTTAATTTCAGTGCTTAGAATGGCTTAGGTTAGAAGTAGGTCCGTGGCTACGGACAAGCTCTAAATTGATATCAAGATAACCAAAAACTTTAATAAAATTTTCTTTATTTCAGGGACTGGTGAGATTTGAAAATCTAACAATTGATCTTAATTTATTATCAGGACTTCCAGCGGGAAATTACATCTGCTTTTTGGCATTTTCCAATCACTTTGACAAAAACTTATTCACAATTAAGTTAATTCATGAAATAATCTCAAAAAATCGAAACGAATTCAAATAAAGAATGTTTAACAGAAATGTGGAGTTTGTCTACGTCAGATGTTCTTAAACTATGCTTCATGGAGCACTTCTGTTTGATGAAATAATGCTTAAGCCGGCTTTTAGGGTTGCCAGGGGCATCTTAAGGCAAAAATGATATCCGATGTACTACAAAATTAGGGCCAGGAGCCCCTGGCAGTTCTAAAATCCAAACCAAAGATTGAGCAGCACTGACACTCAATGTCAATTGTTTATTCCAGTCCACCTTATCTTTGATCAATGGAATCATTTTTAAAAGTAAATCTGACTGCAAAAAAGACAAATTATTTTAATTACCAATGATTACAAGTCTAAATCACCAATAATTTGGAAGGGGCCGCTCACTTATGACAGTTTTTGAGCCATGACAAACTCTAGTGGTAAGCCCAATGACCAAAGTCGCACAGAGCATGCGGCTTGCGTAATTACAAAAAAAGTTATTGCGGCACACCAGAGTGCTGTGGCAAACAGGTTAGAAAACACTGACTTATGACGTCCAGCTTGCGAGGAGGGGGAGGGGTCAGCAGAAAAGGACAGTAAAAATTCTTGACAACCTATCGCTCTTTTTTGAAAAATAACCGTTAATTTCGGCCTTTATAAGTGAACGATAGTTTTTAGCGCATTTGTGAAACTTGTTTTTAAAAGGTAGCTTAACAATACACTTTGTTCGGCTGTTCGGCTGCTCGGGCGAAAAAAAACTTTTTAACCAGACATCGTAGAGAGCTCGGGTTTGTTTTATTAGCTCCGTTACTATCGATTTATCGGCCCATCGAGTGGTTAAAAGTCTTGAAACAGTGTATTTATGAAATAATAATGTATTCTTAAAACTACGGCAATCCTTTTAATGCATCACAAATATCCTCATATTTTTATCACAGAAGAAGGAAGTAAAGTAAAATCCACAAAAACACATTGCGGGCAGCATAAAAATAAGCTTGAGTGAAAAAAATGCTGAAAATTTATCTGCGGCATTCCGAGATGAAAGGTAAAAGCATGGATTTATGTGTGACTCTATCTCAATTTTTATATTTTTGGGATGCAAATGGAGATGGAAATTATTCATTTTTTTGGAGGTTAGGTCAGTTGTGGGTGAGAAAATAGGGAAATGGGAGTAATTTGTGGAAGATACAAGGGGTTGTGGTCCACAATTTAACCAAAAATGAGTAAAACAAAATAAAATCTAGCAAAAATTAGTGAAACTGAGCAAAATTGAGCAAAACTGAACAAAATTGAGCAAAACTGAGCAAAACTTTGCGAAACTGAGCAAAAATCATTTCAAGGGAGCAAAACTGAGCAAAACTGTGCAACTTAGTGAAACTGAACAAATCTTAGCAAAACTGAGCAAAAATGAGCAAAACTGCGCAACACAGAATAACCCAGACTTTAGCAAAACTCACAGAAAATTTAACCAAAATCAAGTATAATCAGATCGCACACTTCCAAGTGCCCCCACCAAAATCAGCATCATTCACGTCACTAATTATTCATTTTTTATCACATGGGATTTTTTTTGTTGCATAAAGCACATTAATATAAATTACACAAATTCGCATGTAGATTTTCTCACTCATACATATTCATCTCGTCATGAAAATTTCATACAGCAGCTCCTCTCCTTTGCGGTACAAAAAAACGTGTTCTACATAAAAAAAAATTTTCGGGGCCTCACAAAATGTAGAGCAAAATGAGAAAATGTGACATAAATGGAGTATTAATATCAATAAACATGACATTAAGTCCCAGATGTGAGTGTGTGTGTTGGTTGTCGGGTTTAGCTGTGGATTTGACAGGTATCGATTAATTGACGAAATTGATGAATTTATTGCAGACATAAAGATTTATTATGGGATGGAATTTAATGTCTTTTTGAGGAGGTTTTGATGGTTTTTAAGTTTTTTGTGGAAGACTTCCGAAAAAACTGAATTTCTGAATTTTAAATTACCGAGATGACAATTTTCCGAGATGACCTAATTTCACTTCCGAGATGATCGAATTTCACTTCCGTGATGACAAAATTTCACTTCCAAGATGACAAAATTTTACTCCAAGATGACCGAATTTCATTTTTAAGATGACAAAATTTTTACTTCCGAGATGACAAAAATTTACTTCAAAGATGACAAAGCCTTCATGTCATTGACACAACAATAAACCACGTGTCATCCAATCTAATCCCAACCACAAAAACTTTCATCATCATTATCGATCACGTTTATCCTCATCACATGAACTTGAACACAATGTGAAGCCTAACAGAAGGTCACAAGACCCAAAACATTGCTTAAAGCTTTTACTGAATTACTGACTCATGTTCACAACAATAATAAAGTTTCAATATATCAACACTGAATACAGCAAAAAAAAAGCAGACAAATTGGTTGAGTTTTTTACATCTTCTCATTTTCGATCCTTTACGTCGACTAAGCCTCTCAGTATGTGTGCTATCAATGAGGGTATGGTTGATGTAGTGATATGAAAAATGAGAAGGCTTTGGGATGCTGAACGTGTAGAAAACATTTGGGAACATTTTACCAAGATGATGAAATTTTATCAAGATGACTGAGTTTTACCGAGATGACGATATTTTACCGAGATAGTTGAATTTTACTAAATTGATGATATTTTACCGAGATGACTTTATTTTACCGAGATGACGATATTTTACCGAGATGACAAAATTTTACTGAGATGACAAAACTCAATTGAAAACACAAAATTCAAGTAATTGTGCAAATTCGACTAAGATGACTTAATTCACTAGCAATACCCAACATATCATAATTACACTACAATCCTCATAATTCCTTAATAGAAAAAGAAGCCAACGTCAGCACATAAACCTTTCCAGTCCTCTCACTTTCCAATTCCAAATCCTTTTTTGTGTCTGTCGATCCACATTCTTCGTCCCCTCATCGAATATCATTTGTGACTTACTTCTCACAGTCGTTTTTAATTGAGTGCTTATCCGTAAATGCAATCTTGACAAATTGTCGATTGATTTTTTTTTCTCAAACAACGGAAAGAAAATGAACAAAAATTTATCTATCGATGGCAGTTTTTTGTTAGCTTTTTTGGGAGCTTTTTTTTTTGTTTACTGTTGAAAGGATTTTTTGGGATGTGGGACGTGAGATGAAGTGTTTATGGTGATTTGAGGGTCCTTTTGAATTAAGAATTTAGAGGAATTTAATGTTTAAGATTTTGAGGTTTGAATTTCAACTTTAGAGTTTAGAATTTTGAACTTTTGAGGTTTAGATTTCGAATTTTTGAGGTTAGAAATTTTGAATTCTTTAGGTTAGAATTTCAAATTTTTGAGATTAAGATTTCAAAGTTTTGAGGTTAGAAATTTGAATTCTTTAGGTTAGAATTTCAAATTTTTGAGATTAAGATTTCGAAGTTTTGAGGTTAGAAATTTTGAATTCTTTAGGTTAGAATTTCAAATTTTTGAGATTAAGATTTCAAAGTTTTGAGGTTAGAAATTTGAATTCTTTAGGTTAGAATTTCAAATTTTTGAGATTAAGATTTCGAAGTTTTGAGGTTAAAAATTTTGAATTCTTTAGGTTAGAATTTCAAATTTTTGAGATTAAGATTTCAAAGTTTTGAGGTTAGAAATTTGAATTCTTTAGGTTAGAATTTCAAATTTTTGAGATTAAGATTTCGAAGTTTTGAGGTTAGAAATTTTGAATTCTTTAGGTTAGAATTTCAAATTTTTGAGATTAAGATTTCGAAGTTTTGAGGTTAGAAATTTGAATTCTTTAGGTTAGAATTTCAATTTTTTGAGGTTAAGATTTCAAATTTTTGAGGTTAGAAAATTTGAATTGCTAAGGTTAGAATTTCCTTTTTTTGAGGTTAAGATTTCGAATTTTTGAGGTTAGAAAATTTGAATTCTTTAAGTTAGAATTTCAAATTTTTGAGATTAAGATTTCGAAGTTTTGAGGTTAGAAATTTGAATTCTTTAGGTTAGAATTTCAATATTTTGAGGTTAAGATTTCGAATTTTTGAGGTTAGAAAATTTGAATTCTTAAGGTTAGAATTTCAATTTTTTGAGGTTAGAAAATTTTAATTCTTTAGGTTAGAATTTCAAATTTTTGAGGTTAGGTAGACCAAATGACATTATTTCCCAATTATGTATCCCCTTTGTAACCAAAAACTCGATCATTCTCCTCAACCAATTATGCAAAATTCCTCATATAATCTGCAATTGAGCTCATACATCCAACACACACTCACCAGAAGCTATTCCAAACCATGCAAATTACTATTGTCAAATTCATAAAATTCAGAACAGGCCTTTCTGTACAAAAGTTACGTGAGTCAATATGGAAATATGAAACTTTATTTTTATTTTGTGTGTATTCATGAACATGCATAGTTCATGGATCAGAAGCATTCATGACATGTAATTACCATAGAGAACATGTCTAGCTCTAAATAAATATCGTATCAATATCGAAAAAGTTTTTTTTTAAATAGAAGAAATTTTTCATGTTGGTGCAGACGTAGAATTTGCTAAAATATAGTGTCTGTGGATGATTTGGGGGATAATTTGAGGTTATGTAGAATTTTTTTAAGGTAGAAAATTAGCATTTTTTTGGGAAAATTATAGAAGTTGGGAGTTGAAGACTGAATGGGCAATAACTTCAAAATTTAAAATTCCAACCTCAAAAATTAAAATTTTAACCTCAAAATCAAAATAAACTAAAATTTGCGCGGGAAAAGAACTTTTCCTCTCAATTTAACTCAACATTCATCATATCAACATTACAATTTTATCATTTCAGTACCAAAAAAAAGAAATCATAAAAATTTCCCGAACATATTGCAGGCACAGGAGCTCATTGCGATTAATAAATCATCCATAAATCATTGCCGTGCTGTTCATAAAGAAGAAGAAAAAAATCCATTTGAATTCAATTTCGCAGCAAAAATATTATTTATGAATATAAATTTCAATTGCTCTCACACAAACACACACAGAGCCTTCTTCCCTCATTTTTTTTGTTGTGCTTGTTGTTAATGAAAATCGATATTCTACCTCTGCTCTTTTTTTGGAGAATTTGGATAGGGAGGACTAAATGACGCACGTGGGAATTTAATTTTTACTTCCTTTTGATTTGTTTTGCACTTTTTTATGTCATTTTGATTTGCTTTTATTCACTTGACAGCTTTTTGAATTTTAAATAATGATTTTGTTTTTAATTTCATATCTTGATGAACTTTTAGAAGCTTTGTCAGCTTCTTAACCTTAAAAAATCAAAAAAAAAAGCTTTTTACAATAAATTCTAATCTCAAAAAGCTCTTTTTGATAAGTTCTAACCTCAAAAAACTTTTCCAAATCAATTCTAACCTCAAAAAGCTCTTTCGAATGAATTCTAACCTCAAAAAGCTCTTTCGAATGAATTCCTCAAAAATCATTTTTTTGAAATATGAAAAAAAAAAAAAAAAGCTATTAAAAACTTGCAATTGCTCTCTTAAACTTCACAAACCTCCCTCAATTTGTCCCACCACCTTCTCCAAACTTTATCTTTTAAAATCCATCACAAATTGTCTGCCCTGAACTTCCGATCGAACTCAAACTCATTAAAATTCATACCGGAGCATAAAATCGAACATAATTGACATAAAATTCTCGAACTCATGCACACGTGAGAACGTTTTCCATCATTTTCTTTAACGTTCTCGCTTTGAAAGTCGCGATAGAACTGAGCACGGTGGAATGTGATGAGAAGTTCCAAAGAGAAAGTGAGAATAAGACGATGGAAATGTTGCTTTGGGTTCTCTTGCTGGAAATTTGTTCTCAGTTTATAAATATTGTAGAGTTTATTGCTACTAGGAATTGAAAATTTATGTTTTTAAAAGTATTTGCTAATTTGAAATTTTTAACGGTTTTCTAAAATTTGAAATTTTAACTGGTTTTAAATATTTGAATTTTTTTTGATAAATTTTTTTTTTAATTTTTTGAATTTGATTTCTAATATTTTTAAACATTATTTTAAAAAAACTTAACATTTTTCTCGGTTTTAACATTTTGAAATTTTTGAAAAACAAAAATTTTGAAAAATAAACACATAAATTAAAATTAATATCAAATTTCACTCAAAATAGCATCAAAAATTCATTTTTGTCAACATAATTACAGTTCTCTACACCCACCCTCAACCAAATGTCAACTCCCCAATTTACAATTCATTAAATTCCCACGTCAGCAACACCATTGCATCAACAAAATATCACAAAATATTTTCCTATAAAAAAATAAATAACGCTTGCCATTTCGAATCCCACAAAATATCATCAATTTACGCTCACCTCAAACCTTTAATTGAAAAATTCTTGAACGAATAATTTTATTTATTTATTTACATGTCCATGTGCAAAAACCGCAATCAATTTTGAATAATTTGCAGGTCAATCAGCAGTCATTTGTGGAGAATCGCTTCAATTTTATTAATATTTGTAATTTTGTGAAAACAGCGACTCTAGTGTGAATGCACCTGAACATAGCTACTCTAGTTTGAATGCACCTGAAAGTAAGACTCTAGTATGAAGGCACATGACCATAGCCACTCTAGTGTGAATGCACCTGAAAGTAAGACTCTAGTGTGAAGGCACCTGAACATAGCTACTCTAGTGTGAATGCACCTGAACGTAAGACTCAAATGTGAAGTCAACTGAAGATAAGACTCTATTGTGAAGGCACCACAAGATATGAATCTGATGTGAGGGCACCTGAACATAGCTACTCTAGTGTGAATGCACCGATACTTACAAGTCTAGTGTGAAGACACCTGAACCTAACAACTCTTAAAGGAAAACACCTAAAATTGCTACTACATTTCTTAAGTGTGTCAACTTCAGCCATCTAACTTCATTAAAAACATTCCTCATCTTTCATCATCTCTAATTATGTCATTTTTTCTTACCGAAAACACAACAAGAACTTTCTTTTTTCAGTCGCACGAACCAAGAATCCTCAACGGAACAACCGGAAAAAATTCCATTCCATCATGCAAGCCTCATTTAACATCTCAATTTGACACTTCCAATTTATTAGTATGCGACAAAGGCAAACATTGAGGCATGTTTTGAGAGAAAAAAAAGTGATAGTAAGAAGACGAAAATATGAGGTGGAATAAGAAGGAAATGACATAAAGCAAGAAGATTGATTGAGGTTTTTAAAGAGTACGAAGAGCCTTGAAGAAATCTTCTAAGTGCTTGTCTTCTACTTTTGCCTCTTTTCATACGAAGATGGAACATGTTTCTTATTAAATTCTTTTTTTAACGCTTCACGAAAGGTTCTTGTGGATATTTTGTGGGATTCTTTGATTAACGAAGCTTAAACCTTCACACTGTGAAGGCACCTGATTCTAAGAAACCTAGTGTGAAGTCATTTGAATTAAGAACTCTAGTGTGAAGGATCATGAGCTCCCAAAACCAATTGTGAAGGAACTCGAACCATATAACTTTAGTGTGAAGGCACCTGAACCTCAAAAAACGTAGTGTGAATGCACCTGAACCTAAAAACTCTAATGTGAAGGAACATAAGCCCTCGAAACCAATTGTGAAGGCATTCGAACCATATAACTCTAGTGTGAAGGCACCTGAACCTCAAAAAACGTAGTGTGAATGCACTTGACCCTAAAAACTCTAATGTGAAGAAACATGAGCGTTCGAAACCTATTGTGAAGGCACCTGAATCATAAAACTCTAGTGTAGAGGCATCTGATGCTTGAAAATCCTTCAAAATCAACACAAGATCATCTAAAGTACCAACCGAAGCGCAATAATGAAGAAGTAAAGCAAAAAATGAGTACAAAAATATGATTGATGAATGCTGACGCTATAAATAGACATAAATTGATGAATGAAGATGAGCATCATTGTGCTGAGTTGTTTATAAAAGAGCGTGTCTGAGTTGCTGCATGGAAGCCTTTTTTTGAGTTTTTTTAATGATGTCTGAAATTTTCGTAGTTTGAAGTATTAACAATTTAAAAAAAAATATTTTAATAAAAAAATGATAAAAATTGGCCAGTTTTTGAGTATTTTTTTGAAAACAAAAATTGTTTAATATTTTCAGTGGTTTCACGTTTTTTGTAGGAAGCGATGACTCTTGAATTCTTGTCAATTTTAAAAAACCTACAAATAATTTTGTTATTTTGTATTTTAATAAATTGCTCAAGAGATAAACCTCAGGAATTCGCTAGATTTAAGTCCGTGAAGTGCATTTCATCGAATAAAACTTTTGGTTCAAATTACACATGCAGGATCAGGCCTTATAATCGCTACGTTGCTAAATTGACCATCTTAGTAAACTTTAGAGTCCCAACTCATGATGCATTTGTAAGATTTCAAAAGTTTTTCATTTAAACTTTCCGGAAAATTCAAAAATAAAAAAATTATTTTCAGCTGGATTTGTCCGTTGTATACAAGCAGCTAACGGGAACCTCCTACCGTGTCATTATTAACAAAACAATTGACATTTGTGGATATTTAGGAGGTCAGAAGGATGTTCTTATGCAGTGGCTTATTGATTTGCTTTGGAAGGACCTGCCGAAATCGTTGCTGCATCCATGTCCATACATTGTTAGGTTATTTATGATTATAGTTTGATATTTGGTTGGGGGTCGTTCACTAATGACGTCAAACATTAAAGGTCACTTTTCAAAAAAGAACAATGGATTTCTAGGAATTTCTATTATTCTTTTTTGCTGCCCCCCCTCCCCCCAAGACGTCATAAGTGAACGGCTCCTTGACTAGCTTCTTTTTCAGGGTTTATTTCCACTGCACAACGTATCAATAGCTCTAGATAACATGAATCATCTACCGGATGGCTTATATAAAGCTTCATGGCATTTTTACAACAAAAATGATGACAATATTATGAAAATTTGGGCAATTATTGAAGTTGGTGGGACACTTTTGAAAGAATTTTAAATAAAAGAGGAAGTTTGTGATTTCCAACATTTTTTTTTGATAAAAATAGATTTTAATTTTAATTGTTAAATTTTACAAAAGAGTTCTACAATAAAAATATCAACTCTAACAAGAATGGACTTAGTAAAGTGTTTAATTTTCTCAATTTACATAATTTTAACAGCTTTGACTTTAGCTAAACAAAAACCTCCAATTATGGCACGATTTAGAACTGTGAAATGTACTTCGTCAAATAAAACATTCAATGCCAACATAACCTGCAGTATTAAGGCTTATGATCGATATGCTGCAAAGTTGACAGTTCTGGTGAACTTTGATGTCAAAACTTATCAGATTTTGGTACGAAATTGAACATTTTCTTTGAGCTTTTAATGAAAAGTTCCTTAATTTTCCAGTTTGACTCGTCTGTAATGTACAAACAGCCAGTTGGAACTTCCTATCGTGTCCTTATCAACAAAACAGCTGACATATGTGGACATCTTGGAGGCAAGAGTGACGTTCTTTTAGAATGGTATCTTAAATTACTGTGGAAGGAACTTCCACCTTCACTTTTACATCCATGTCCATACATTGTAAGCTATTTGACATTTGCTGTCTAACTGCCCGTTTTTTTTGGGGGGGGGGGGGGGGGGGGGTACAGTGCCAGTTTTTTGACCAAAGCCCCGAATTAAATCTTTAAGGCTTTCCAAAAAATCATCAAAAATTGATGGACATCCTAGCTTTGTCCGAATAACACAAGTCGGTTAATTGAATTGTGACTTAATACATTATTTTATTATTATTATTTATTTGTCGACGTTACCGTCCGGAAGAATTAGTATTTATACATGTTTTTACTTTTTACATTGATTAGTGATACATTTCATATCACTATGGGTGACGTAGAATCAAGCTTCTAATCTTCAAATCTAGGTTTTCGATTAAATTCAGGCTCTCGTTTCAATCTTCTGTGGGCGTGACGTGATACATTTCAGGTCCGTTCTGACAATATTCCATTATAAGGTAATCTTGTAGCTCTCGTTCCTATTTCTCCCGCTACACTTCAAGTTCCTGATCCGTTCCTTAATCCAACGTTGCCCAAAATGCCCAATTATGGCTTGATCTCGTACATTAAGCAGTCGAAGTATCTAAACTTCTGAAAAAGAACAAATTTGGAAATGGCTGGATTCGAACCGACGACCTTCAAGTTACCATACCAAATTTGAGCCCAGTGCCTTACCTATTCGACCAGCAATGCACTTAACTGCTCTAACATGTGTTGGAGTTACATCGAATTCAGCACCATTCTAAAGTCACAGCGGCATGTTGCTGCATTTTTATTCAACTAACCGACATGTGTTGTTCAAGTTAGATCCAATATTCTAGCACAAAATTTGCTTTCAGGGTCCATTTCTGATGCACAACATCACGATTGATATGAAATTATTTCAAAAATTTCCGGACGGATTTTATCGAGTCAATATGCATTTTTACAATGACAATGATGAGAACATGTTGACAGTCTTTACTGTTTTTGAGGTTAGCGGAACTGGATTGAAGGAATTTTGAGGCATAATCTTGCTGGATTTTGATGAAGCTTAATGATTTTGCTATTTTATAGCCGATGCATATATATTTATTAATTATTTACTACAATAAAGTTACAATGTCAATTTTATCACAAATAATCCCAATTTCTGTCTTATTGGATGCTAGGGGTAGGTTTTAGGGCTCATTAAGGCACACTGCGTCTTCCCATGGGTTGCCTTGGGTAGACCTAGAAACCAACCCTAGATTGAAGCTCATTACTCTCATCTACAATCTTCTCTTAAGTTCCTGCACGATCTTCTCCAACCCCTGAATCTCATTCAACAGCTCATTCCTAACATCATCAGAATCCTCGCCTGAAATTCTCTTAATATTGTCAATGAATTCTTTTGATCCAAACAATGAGCTTGACAGCATATCAAGTGTTGGTGGACATTCGACTGACAATTCCCAAACAAGTTCCTTCAATTCCTCTTTTTTAGTTGCGTATGCGTTATCCGATGTGCAGGCATTGTCATGCATGTTAATCATAGTCAAGTGCTGTAAGTTATTAAAGATTTCAAGTCCAACATGCATGATCAAGTTCCCACTCAAGTCAATTTTCTTTAATTTTGGATTAAACTGAAATAAATCATTTGGAAGTTCCGTTAATCGATTCCCACTCAAGTTGATCTGCAAGAGTTCCTTAAATGGCATCAAATCATCACTTGATATTTTTGTCAATCCACAATCTTCAAAGTCAATTCCTATTAAATGATGGAAGTGTCGCTCAAGTCCTTTTGGAAATTTCTGCAAGTCACGCTGTTGAACAATCATAAGACCGCGAACGTCTGCATTTCTCATTTGTTCTCGATGCGTATTCGTGACTGTTCTAATATTTTCATCATCGCCATCAAGTCTGATTGTTCCTTCACACGTGTAGTCACGGGAAAATGCTTCCCAGTGTAGATCTGGCTCGCGATAAGTGCATTCGAGTTTGAGGGCTGATGTGTTGTTGATGTTGGTGATGGATGCGATGATGATTAGGATGAAGACTTTAGTGATGAACCTGTGGGAGTGTTGGAGAGGGAATAAAACTTGATAAGTGAAAACTTATTAAAGTTCAGGATGGGAACTGTTAAAGTTAACAATATGACGCACGGGAAAAAATTTTACAGTCTTATCTAATATATAACGCACGAAGCAAAAATGTTAGATTTCTTCAAAATATGACGCATGAAGAATAACTATGATAGTTTACACCAAAATATGACGCATACGTTAAAAATCTCAGTCTTTTTCAAAAAAAAAACGTACAGAAAAAAAAGCTATAAAGTTTTCTCCAAAATATGACGCACGAAATAAATATTTCAAAGTGTTTTCCAGAAAATTACGAACAAAGTGAAAATCTTACAGTTTTCTTCAATATATGACGCACGGACTGCAATTTTTTACTTACATTATCTATCAAACAAGAACCTTAATTAATTCAAAATCTTTTTTGAGCTATGTAATCCAAACTGTCCAGCTACTTATTCACACCTCCTGTTACTTCAATCTGAATTGTATGAATAAAGGTATCATAAGCTAGCCAGTAGCTTCTTATATATGTTCAGTGTATCGAATAAATTGGTTAATAAAGATAAGAGTAAGTCAATATTACTTCACATTCCATTTCAATTCAGTATTATTGCTTATCTATGTCTTGATAATAGTGGCGTAGTTAGGGTTCTTGATGGAATGGACTGCTTTAGGCTATTTTTTGAGATTCTAGCCTTGCTTGATAGTGAATCATATAGTTCTGGTAATCTTTTGATGTAGTGGTGTTAAACCTATTTTGCACCAGGTCACACTTGGTAGTAAGCCATAACCAAAACCGCACACAGCATACGGTTCGTTGAATATCCAGAATTTTTTCACACTTGGGTTTGCCTTCACTGCTTTGATGGATCAGCCTTTACTTTGAGTCCAATTGCAGACGGACAATCTAGCTCCAGTTCTGTATTTAGATACTTATATTAATAGTAAAAATCAATATCGATAGCTTCAATTAAATTGATTAGATAATTAAAAAGGAATCCCAATAAGCTATTTACAGCTATCGCGTCTTTTTGATAAATATTATTAATCCAAAAATTGATAAAGTTTTTGCGGGGTTCCCAATTTTGATCTGAATGGTTTGAGTATTTTACACCGTATTAAAAAAATAAAAAATAAAAGAAAAATTATTTTTAATTTTTATAATTTGGTCAATTTTAAAATTACAAATAATTTTTGATTTTTTTTTTCTATTTTTAAAAATTATTATATGAGAATTTAGTTTTTGAATCATTTTATGTTCCTTCGGTCAAAATGAAATTTTTTCAAAGCAGGAAAGCTATAAGAGCCAAACCTGGAACTAAGGAACTACAGCAAATTCTCATCAGTTCAAAAACTATAGTTGTGCTTACATTTTTAGCTATTTCAATGATTTTTGCAAAACAAAAAGCTCCAATTTACGCGAGATTTAAGACTGTCAAATGTACATCGTCGAATAAAACATTCAATCCTAACTACACTTGCAGCATAAAAGCTTACAACCGATTTGTCGCTAAGTTGACAGTTTTAGTGAATTTTGATGTAGCCACGTACCAAGCTTTAGTAAGAATTTTTTAAAAAAATGTTAAAACTTTTATGAAAATTTCGATGTTTTTCACGAAAATTGCGATGTTTTTCAGGACAATTTTGATGTTTTTCTTAAAAACGTTGATCATTTTAAAATGAACATTTCGATGTTTTCCACAAATATTTCGATGTTTTTCACAAAAACTTCAATGTTTTTAAAACGAAATTTTTGATGTTTTCCACGAAAAATTTGAAGTTTTTAAAATGAAAATTTCGATGTTTTCCACGAAAAATTTAAATGAAAATTTCGATGTTTTCCACAAATTTTTCGATGTTTTTCACAAAAACTTTAATGGTTCTAAAATGAAAAATTCGATGTTTTCCACGAAAACTTTGAAGTTTTTTAAAACGAAAATTTCGATGTTTTTCACAAATTTTTCGATGTTTTTCACTAAAACGTCAATGTTTTCAAAATGAAAATTTTGATGTTTTCCACGAAAAATTTGAAGTTTTTAAAATGAAAATTTCGATGTTTTCCACGAAAAATTTAAATGAAAATTTCGATGTTTTCCACAAATTTTTCGATGTTTTTCACAAAAACTTTTAATGATTTTATTAAAAAATAATCAAAAATTGGCAGTTCGACACTTCAATCATGTACAAACAGCCAGTTGGCACTTCTTATCGAATAATTATCAACAAAACAGTCGACGTTTGTGGACATTTCGGAGGAAAACCAGACATTCTTATGCAATGGTTTATTGATCTGATTTGGAAGGAAATGCCAATGTCACTGTTGCATCCGTGTCCATATTTGGTATGATTGAGACACACAATTGTAAAAATAAGCCAATTGATGCCATAATTCTGACTTTTAGGGTCCATTCTTGCTGCATAACATAACAATTGACATGAAAATTCTTCAAAAATTTCCCGATGGATTTTATAAAGTTGTTATGCATTTCTACAATGACGATGATCCAAATATTATAACAGTATTTACAACATTTGAAGTTGCTGGAACTGGATTGAAAGAATTCTGAAAACTTTTTGTCAAAAAAAAAATGAATTTAAAAAAAAAATTTTAAAATTACTTTAATTATTTTAATTTATTTTTTCTGATTTTCTATCTTTTGATTCAACAAAAAACAAAACAGTCGTCAATTTTAAGTATTCAAGCATGAAACCAACTCAACGATTGTCCAAAAAAATATTAAAAATCAGCTTTATTTTATTTTTAATATTTTATTTTTTAAATTCAATCGTTTTTGCCAAACAAAAAGCTCCAATTCATGCAAGATTTAAGACTGTTAAGTGCTCGATAACAGGAAAAACTTTTAGTCCTAACTACACGTGTACAATTAAAGCTTATAATCGATATATTGCAAAGTTGAATGTTTTGCTACATTTTGATGTTCTGACGCATCAGATTATTGTGAGTGTTGAAAATGTTTTTAAGGTTCGGTGTTTTTTATGAAAATTTCGGTGTTTTTCATCAAAAATTCGGTGTTTTTCATGAAAATGTCGGTGTTTTTCACGAAAATTTCGATGTTTTTCACGGAAATTTCGGTGTTTTTCTTGAAAGTTTTGGTATTTTTGATGAAAGTTTCGGTGTTTTTCATGAAAGTTTCGGTGTTTTTCACGGAAAATTCGGTGTTTTTCATGAAAATTTCAGTGTTTTTCACGGAAATTTCGGTATTTTTATGAAAATGTCGGTGTTTTTCTTGAAAGTTTCGTTGTTTTTCATGAAAAGTTCGGTGTTTTTCATGAAAATATCGGCGTTTTTCATGAAAATTTCAATGATATTCACGATAATTTCAGTGTTTTTCATAAAAAGGTCGGTGTTTTTAATGAAAACTTCGGTGTTTTCAATGAAAATTTCAGTGTTTTTCACGGAAATTTCGGTGTTTTTCTTGAAAGTTTCGGTATTTTTTATGAAAATTTCGGTGTTTTTCTTGAAAATTTCGATATTTTCATGAAGTTTTCGGTGTTTTTAATGAAAATTTCGGTGTTTTTCACGGAAATTTTGGTGTTTTTCTTGAAAGTTTCGGTATTTTTTATGAAAATTTCGGTGTTTTTTTGAAATTTTTCAGATTTTTTTTTTTCCATTTTTTAAAAAATTTCAGTTTGATACAGCAGTCATGTACAAACAGCCAGTCGGTACCGCATACCGAGTTCTAATCAACAAAACAATCAACCTTTGTGAGCATCTAAGGGGCCAAAACGATATTCTCATGAACTGGCTAGTCGATGTTATCTGGAAAGAGCTTCCAATGTCAATTTTTCATCCATGTCCGTACATTGTGAGTGTCTTAACCATTGTTGCTAGAAGCTTACCTTACATTTATGTTTTTTAGGGCCCCCTCCCCCTCCACAACATAACAATTGACTTAAAAATGCTTCAAAAGTTCCCAGATGGGTTCTACAAAGCGCATTTGCACTTTTACAACAATATTGACGAGAACATGTTTACAATTTTTACAGTTTTTGAGGTTAGCGGAACTGGATTGAAGGAATTTTGAGTCCCTTCATCACACAACGCACTTTATCTTATCCTATTCAACATCTCAATGGATTTTAAATGATCAGATAAATTTGATTCGTCTCAATGACTTCACAAATTGCGTCTAATTTAATCACAGCATTGTCAATTATTAAAATTTCTCAAGCGGAAAATCTCAGGATTTAAATTTAAAAAAAAATAGTTTTACATTTTGACGATTTTGGATGTGCTTTTTTGAGAATTTTGGTCGTTTACTATCAAATTTGAACTCAAGAGAGTCAAAAGTCGCACGTTGCACACCACTTTTGGGATCTTTATGTCAACATTGCCAAAAGTCGCACGTTGCACACCACTTTTGGTGTTTTTGTGATAAAATTGTGAATAGTCGCACGCTGCACACCACTTTTGGTGTCTTGGTGATGAATTTGTCAATAGTCGCATACAACTAACGACTCTTCCAACTTTGCCATCCTCTGATTCACCTCCAAGCAGTTCATTAACCCAAATTCATTCCTATAATCGATACCTCCTCTTGCTCATCTCTCAATTGATCGATATTTCTCATCCCGTACCCAAATATTGACAATCAATTGAACAAGTAAAGCTTAACTAAAATGGAAATAAAGAGAAAATCCCCAGAAAAGTCTTCGTAATCGCATCATGTAGCATGACACAATTGTCACCCTGAAGCATTCGATGATACATCAATTATGCTCAAGGGTCAGACACTCCAACAGAATTGTAAAGATTGTACAATCCTTACAATCCTTACAATCTTTATATGAGAAGGATTGTAGGGATTGTAATCCGTACAATCCTTATATGGAAAGGATTGTAGGGATTGTAATTCTTACAATCCTTTCCATATAAAGATTGTAAGGATGAATAAATGTATGGAACATTTAAAAATGTTTTTCATTGGTTATTAGAGAAGAAATATTAATTTAATATTAAAAATTTATTTGTTTGAATTTAAAGAACGAAATAAACTTGATATATCAATTCTGTCCGTTGTAAAACTACGCAGATGGTCACGCTTAAACCAGGGTGATTTAAATCAAAAATCAAATTCAAAATATTTTTGCAATGATTTTAAAAAAAGGATTTTGATTTAAATCATTTTTTCAAAGGGATTGTTTTTTGGATTTTGATTTAAATCTCTTGTATGAAAGATTTTATTGGGATTTTAAAATCCCTCCATGTAAAATTTTTGTATTCAATTTCTCAAATTATTTTTCAAATCAACAGTTTTCAGTTGCAGTTCCTAATAAGTAAGAATGCAGTTGATCCTTTTTTGGCCTGAATCTTGCAACTGGATCTTTTAGAGCCAAATATTTCTTAATTAATGGTTACAGCAATAGTTCCATGCTGTTTGAATTGAACGAAATCCATTTCGTGTTTTTTAATCTTCTGTGCTTTGCTGCTTGCATATAAATAACTGGACTTTATCAATCATGCCTGGATCTTACTTCATATGAGGATTTCCCTGCTTTCAATGCTTTCAAAAACTTAAATATCTTTTATTACAGTACGTTAGTTTAATGAGTCATAAGCAAGAATAGGCACTTGAACTGCCTAGTTCCTTTACATCCACAAAAAAATTTTTTTTGTTGCTTTTTCATCAAGGATTCACCTCTTGAAATCAAAATTTTTTTTGCGGAAATGGCCGGTTCCTTTCGTACATCAAGGCACAGAAGATAAAAAATCACGAATTGGATTTCGTTTCAGTCAAACAGCATGGAACCATTGGTTGCTGTAACCTTTCTTTAAGAACTGCTTGGATCTAAAAGATCCATTTGCAAGATTCTGGCCAAAAAATGATCAACTGCATTCTTACTTTAGGAACTGCAACTGAAAACTGTTGATTTAAAAAATAATTTGAAAAATTGAATACAAAAATTTTACATCGAGGGATTTTAAAATCCCAATAAAATCGTTCATACAAGAGATTTAAATCAAAATCCCAAAAAAAAAAAATCCCCATACAAAAATGATTTAAATCAAAATTTCTTTTAAAAATCATTGCAAAAAGATTTTGATTTTTGATTTAAATCACTCACCCTGTTCACCGGTGTAAAAATTATACTTTTTACAACTTTTTAATGAGTTGAAATGTATAAAAAATCATTCGAATTGATTCACGGTAAATTATTGCATTTTAAATATAATTGTTTTCAAAGAAATTTCTGACTTTCTTCATTTTTTGTATTTTATCTTATTTTTTAAAAATAAATGGACATTGTTTTTTGTTTAGTAAGGATTGTACAATCCTTACAATCCTCACATAGAAAGCAGACTTGCGTCATTTCGAATGTTGGCAGTTATGTAAAATTTTGAAAAATTCAAAATTTATTTTCCGTTAAATAAAATTTTGCTTTAATTAAGCTACAGATTATGAAGCTTTTCGATCAGTATCACTAAATATGTGATCAGTAATTTGTTAATCATTGTTTTAAGTAAGAAAATTCCTAAATTAAGAAAATTCAGTTGAAATTGAAAAATGTCAACAAAAAAATGTAAGTGTGTAAGTGTAAAAATTTCTTGAAAATATTTCTGCAAAAAACTCTTTTGTTTCTTGATATTCATGATTTTAAAGCTTATCAATGTTCATAAATAATAACAATCTTTGATTCTAAGCTAGTTGACAGTAGTTATCATAGCTAAAATGCTCAAAATTCAGCATAGAATTTTTTAAAGTTTTACCGGTTGAATTGAGTTTAAATTTTCGAAATAAATTTCGAATTTTTCGAAGCCAATTTCGAATTTCTTCGAAATGAAATGACGCAAGTCTGATAGAAAGATTGTAGGAATTGTACAATCCTTACAATTCTGTTGGAGTGTCTGACCCTTGATTATGCTTGTATTCCCACCAATTTCTATTGTAATCGAGATGATTGTTATCTATTGTTGGATTAAAATGACTTTTATGGATGCTGGGGAGATAATTTCAGTGTGGAAGGGGGTGTATGTATGGCTGGAAGACTTCAAGAGTGGTGTGTTACGTGCGACTATTGACAATTTGATTACCAAGACACCAATAGTGGTGAGCAGCGTGTGACTATTGACAATTTGATTACCAAGACCCCAAAAGTGGTGTGTAGCGTGTGACTATTGACAACTTCATCATCAAGACACCAAAAGTGGTGTGCAACATGCGACTATTGACAATTTTATCATCAAGACACCAAAAGTGGTGTGCAACGTGCGACTATTTACAATTATATCCAGTTTTTAACCTTAAAACTTGAAAATTCACACCAAATTCGCTCATTAGCTCCAACAGCACATACTACACACGCCCACACATAACCCTCATATCAGAAAATTTACAATCTCATATGCAGCAATACAACAAACTGCTTCCATTTCCATGTCAAATAGTCATTAATGAACTTTTGAATAAATAAGGACGAGATAGTCGAGTTGAGGAGGGAGCAATGAGCTTCAAGTGACGACAAATTTTCCTTTTCGCCTCAAAAATGAATATTTAAATTCATGCAAATGTCTATCATGTCACTTCACTGATTCTATTCCTGATAAAAGTTCCAGTTAATTTTCATTTTGCTTACGTGAGCTGGTTTTGGGGATGGGTAGAAATGGAAATTGAGGTATGGTTGGGTGAAGTTGTATAGTCGTATGATGCACACGATTATTGACTACAACTAGTAAAAGTGTTGAATAAAGTTGTATTTTGTATACCACTTTTGACAATATCGCACGACTATTGACCATATGAACCATTGCAAAACCAAATCCGCAGTCTCTGCACCACTTTTGACTATGTTAACCATTGAAACACCAAAACCGTAGGCTCTGCACCACTTTTGACTATGGTAACCATTGAAACACCAAAACCGTAGGCTCTGCACCACTTTTGACTATGGTAACCATTGAAACACCAAAACCGTAGGCTCTGCACCACTTTTGACTATGGTAACCATTGAAACACCAAAACCGTAGGCTCTGCACCACTTTTGACTATGGTAACCATTGAAACACCAAAACCGTAGGCTCTGCACCACTTTTGACTATGGTAACCATTGAAACACCAAAACCGTAGGCTCTGCACCACTTTTGACTATGGTAACCATTGAAACACCAAAACCGTAGGCTCTGCACCACTTTTGACTATGTTAACCATTGAAACACCAAAACCGTAGGCTCTGCACCACTTTTGACTATGGTAACCATTGAAACACCAAAACCGTAGGCTCTGCACCACTTTTGACTATGGTAACCATTGAAACACCAAAACCGTAGGCTCTGCACCACTTTTGACTATGGTAACCATTGAAACACCAAAACCGTAGGCTCTGCACCACTTTTGACTATGGTAACCATTGAAACACCAAAACCGTAGGCTCTGCACCACTTTTGACTATGGTAACCATTGAAACACCAAAACCGTAGGCTCTGCACCACTTTTGACTATGGTAACCATTGAAACACCAAAACCGTAGGCTCTGCACCACTTTTGACTATGGTAACCATTGAAACACCAAAACCGTAGGCTCTGCACCACTTTTGACTATGGTAACCATTGAAACACCAAAACCGTAGGCTCTGCACCACTTTTGACTATGGTAACCATTGAAACACCAAAACCGTAGGCTCTGCACCACTTTTGACTATGGTAACCATTGAAACACCAAAACCGTAGGCTCTGCACCACTTTTGACTATGGTAACCATTGAAACACCAAAACCGTAGGCTCTGCACCACTTTTGACTATGGTAACCATTGAAACACCAAAACCGTAGGCTCTGCACCACTTTTGACTATGGTAACCATTGAAACACCAAAACCGTAGGCTCTGCACCACTTTTGACTATGGTAACCATTGAAACACCAAAACCGTAGGCTCTGCACCACTTTTGACTATGGTAACCATTGAAACACCAAAACCGTAGGCTCTGCACCACTTTTGACTATGGTAACCATGGAGACACCAAAACCGTAGGCTCTGCAACATTATTGACCACATTTAATAAAAATACTTTAAAATCGCTCACCTTACATGACTTTTGACCTCTAAAGGTCCTTCTGACCATATCTACATCACCTTAGCTACATTACAGTAGCCAACCATACATTGTTCAGCCTTTTCAGCACATCCGTGCCACTAAATGACATGCAAAATAGAACATTCAATTACGTTTACATATGAAGTACTCATTAACATTAAATTGCACACTCAAGAGTCCGAGTCATTAATACCGACACTCAACTGAACCAAAAAAAAGTACTTTTCATTCTCTGCTGAATCGCGTTTTTCAGGTTCTACTGTTCAGTAAGTGGCAGATAGAAAAGTTTATGCAAATGAATGGCAATTATTGCTAATTAATGTTTACTTTTCGTGTCATTGTGAGCTTTACTTTTCATTTGTTTGACATTTTGGATCAGAAACTGTGTCACATTGTGTGGAATTGGCATTGAAATTCGAGATGGGTTGACGATATGGGGGATGTGGAGTCGATAGAATGAAAAGTTGTGTAAAAAGTCGCACGCTGTACACTACTTTTGGCACTATTTGAACGTATGTGTCAAGACTCGTACGTTGGCCACCGTTTGGGAACTGTTTAAAGTTAAGTGACCAGATTTGTACGCTGTGCACCAATTTTGGTACTCCTTAAATGTATGTGTCAAGACTCGTACACTGCGCACCACTTTTGGTACTTCTTAAACTTAAGTGACAAGAGTCGTACGCTGTGCACCATTTTTGGCACTATTTAAACTAAAGTGACAAAAGTCGTATGTTGCACACCACTCTTGTGGTCTCCGAAGGTAGAAGTGTCAAGAATTGTACAAAACACACCACTTTTTAGGTCCTAGTCGCCCAAATCAGAACATTAACAACAAATTTGAAAACAAAAAACAATCAAAATTCTCAAAATAAAACTAATATTCGCTTAATTTTAGTTCCATGCCTCAAAATGTTTTCATTTCCTCTCCCCAAAATAAAATAAAAATCTACCCCAATAGTGCTCATTATGTGTTTGCAATTCAATTATTTATCGATTATTTATATATTTCCCTCCTCAGTTCATTCCAACCGCATCAGAGGCAAAAAAAAACTCTCTTTTATTATTAAGTTCTATTGTACATGTTCGGTGTATGTTTTGTATTATTCACATGAATATTATTGAGCACAGCAACTCGTCCCACAAAAAAAATATATATGTATATACAAAACAATCAATATTTGAAGTATATTCCACTTGAAAAGCTCTATTATTATCAATAATCGGGGGTTGTTTTTCGCACAATTTAGGATAATGAACATAAAACATTGATTTCGATATGGGTTGGCATGCATTTTTTAAGGAAGAAGTTCTAAATCATTAGGGATACGTTTAGTACAATTTTAGGTAGTCTGTTTAAACTTGGGATAAGTTCAGATCACGAATCATATATATATATAACCCTTACAGCTAGAATAAGTTCAGTGCAGAGCTCAAATAAGTTCAGTTCAGTTCAGAACACGAATAAGTTCAGTTCAAAACTAGTATAAGTTAAGTTGAGAATTCAGATAAGTTCAGTTTCGGATTGATCGGGATAAGCTTAGTTCAGATCTGGGATGAATTCTGTTTCGAAAGAATACGCATAGTTTTGATTGGGATAAGTTCAGTTTAGAACGGATAAGTTAAGTTCAGAACTATGATAAGTTTAGTTGAAAACTCAGAAAAGTTCAGTTTAGAAAGAATAAATTGAATGCAGAACTAAGATATGTTCAATTAAGAGATGGATATGGTCAGTTTGCAGGATTAATACGTTCAGTTCAGAACGAGGATATGTCCAATTAAAAGATGGATATGGTCAGTTTGCAGGATTAATACGTTCAGTTCAGAACGAGGATATGTCCAATTAAAAGATGGATTTGGTCAGTTTGCAAAATTAAACCGTTCAGTTCAGAACGGGAATATGTTCAATTAAGAGGAGGATAAGGTCAGTTTGCAGAATTAATACTTTCAGTTCAGAACGAGGATATGTTCAATTAAGAGGAGGATAAGGTCAGTTTGCAGAGTTAATCCGTTCAGTTCAGAATGAGGATATGTTCAATTAAGAGTTGGATAAGGTCAGTTTGCAGGATTAATCCATTCAGTTCAGAACGTGGATATGTTCAATTAAGAGTAGGACAAGGTCAGTTTTTAAAATCAATACGTTCAGTTCTGAACGAGGATATGTTTAATAAAATGTAGGATAAGATCGGTCTGTAGAAGGATACGTTCAGTTCAGAAATTGCGATAAGTTCAGTTCAAAATACTCTTCAAACCACTTATCATCCATCAATCAAACCAAACTTTCTTGCTGTTCATTAAAAAGCATTTTAAACCGTGCACTGTGCTTTATATTACGCTCGAATGTACAAATGCCGTGTGAATGGAAAAATGTTATTTTAGTTTTTTGCATTCATGAACGAATAATTTTTCAATGAATGGAGATGATGAGGTTTTGTGCTGAGTAAATGTTTAGCGGGCAAAAATAATGTAAATGAAAATTTCAACGAGCTGATTTCAGCTAAAAATAAAACAGATAATAGAAATGTTTAATGAATTAATTATTTTTCGGATTTAGAATTTGTTAAACAGCAGCACCAAACCTGAAAGTTCAGCTCGATGGGGATTAAAAAAAAACCAACTTCAATTTTTCATGTCAAATGAAAATAAATCATAGAAATTTTTTTCAAAAAAAAAGGGGAAAAATTCAATTAAAGCAGTGCTTTTTGCATGACACACGATTTGTCAATAAAATTTGTTTGATTTTTCTTTTTTTCTACAGTTTTGAAGCCACCCAAACTTTTCCACGTTTCCTTTTTGATTAATTATCGTTATTGATTGTCGCTGGAGCTGATTTTGAACGGGGCGAAATTTTGCTATAGGAATTTATGAAGTTGTTAGGGTTGCTGTCATTATTTAAAATGATGATTAATTGCCAACTTAATTAACAAAGAAAATGGAAGATTTTTTTAAGTAGGATGGGTGTGGAATTGAGGAGTAAGTGGGTGGAATATTGAATTTGACACTGTTAAATAGCCAACAGATTCCTTTACTAATTATGAATTTTTTTTTCTGGCTTTTACTTAAATAAACAACTTCGCTTTAAGTTCTGGTTCAACATATCCTATAGTTGTGCTTCAGCTCAACTTCAGCTCAGCTTCAGCTCAACTTCAGCTCAATTTCAGCTCAACCTCAGCTCAGTTATAGCTCAGCTACAGTTTAGCTACAGCTCAGCTACAGTTTAGCTACAGCTCAGTTACAGCTCAGTTACAGCTCAACTTCAGCTCAGCTTCAGCTCAACTTCAGCTCAACTTCAACTCAGCTTCAGCTCAGCTTCAGCTCAGCTTCAGCTCAGCTTCAGCTCAGCTTCAGCTCAGCTTCAGCTCAGCTTCAGCTCAGCTTCAGCTCAGCTACAGCTTCAGCTCAGCTCACCTTCAGTTACAGCTCAGCTACAGCTCAGCTACAGCTCAGCTACAGCTCAGCTACAGCTCAGCTACAGCACAGCTACAGCTCAGCTACAGCTCAGCTACAGCTCAGCTACAGCTACAGCTCAGCTTGATGTTTAGCTACAAATCAGCTTTAAGTTTATCTTCTGCTCAGTTACAGCTTATTCCTAATCGCACACACTTCCTGCAAAAAAAATCTCAGCACATTTTTAAATGTTTTCAACCAAACAGAAACTACAACTCGATTAATAATTGCACATAGCTTGAAAAACTTCCTTTTTTGTAGTTGTTGTTGTTATTACATTAAATTGCAGGAAAGGAAAAACTTTTTATTTTCCACAAAACAACGAGAACAAAAAAAAATTGTTAAAGAAGAAGAAGAAAAGAGGAATTTTTACAGCGAGCGTGTGAGTGAGAAAAAGCACTAAAATGCCTGCATTGCAGATGCAGCTCTGTGCACTGCATGAAAGGGAAATAAATTGGGAAGAGGAATTTTTTTTTGTTAAATTCTTACCAATGTTTTTTGGGAGATGGGTTGCAAGATTAAAGCGTTTTAGATCGATAAAATAAGTTCTAAGGCTGAAATGCAGCAGAACTGCAGCTGATCTTCAAGATGAGCTGAAGCACATTTTCGAACTGAGCTGGAGCTGAACTTTAAGCTTATCTGTAGCTGAATATAAAGCTTAGTGTAGCTGAATAAAAAGCTGAGCTGAACTGTAACTGAGCTGTCGCTGAACTGTAGCTGAGTTGCCGCTGAACTGTAGCTGAGCTTCCGCTGTACTGTAGCTGAGCTGTAGCTGAACATCAAGTTGGGCTGCAGCTAAACTGTAGCTGAACATCAAGTTAATCTGCTGCTGAACTGTAGCTGAAATTATGGCTGAGCTACTGCAGCTGAACTGTAGCTGATCTTCAAGTTGAGCTGAAGCACATTTTCGATCTGAGCTGAAGCTGAACTTTAAGCTTATCTGTAGCTGAATATAAAGCTGAGCTGTAGCTGAATAAAAAGCTGAGCTGAACTGTAGCTGAATTGACACTAAACTGTAGCTGAGCTGCCGCTGAACTGTAGCTGAGCTTCCGCTGAACTGTAGCTGAGCTGTAGCTGAACATCAAGTTGGGCTGCAGCTAAACTGTAGCTGAAAATCAAGTTTATCTGAAGCTGAACTGTAGCTGAAGTTATGGCTGAGCTACTGCAAATCTTGAAGCTGAGCTTATGCTCATCTAAACCTGAGATTTAGGTTACACTAGTCACAAAACTGCGCTTGAAACCCCTGAAACCCAACAACTTCTTAACTTTAAATTTACAATTGTTAAATATTTTTTTCCTTTCCTCTCGCCTCACTCGACTAATCCATAGATATGTACATACACAAAGTGAAGTGAATGTATAAAAGAGAAAGAAAAAGAAGTAAAACATGCATGAGAAGCATTAAATGGCTAAATATACGCTCGAGAATAAAAAAGGAAGCACGAGAAGAAAAACGAGAATGTGGATCATGTAACTCAGCACTGAGAATTACTAAGCATCACTAATTGCATTTTTAAGCGCATTAAGACTAGAATAAAGAAGGTAATTGAAAGATTTTAACTTTAATGGGTGGATGATAGTGACTAGGTTGGGAAGTGGAGGTTTATAGATGAAATAAGTAAGGAAAAGGGGCTGAATGATGTGACAGAAGATAAAATAGTGAGCACAAATCCAAAAAAAAATCCTATCATTTAAATTTCATTTTTTAACACTCGACAAAAATTTTCACAAGATCCAATAACATCCTCAGCGATGCACAATAATAGAATTTTTTTCGTGAAATTTAATATTGCACAAATTACAGCTCAGTAACACAGTAATACTAATGAAATATCATCCCCGGGTCACATTTGCGAGTTCAAAAAAAAGGCATGAATTTTTAAATCCAACGCAAAAAAGAATCACGAAAATAAGAAGAACGAGGAACTCTACTGAGCATTTATTTATGTGACAATTTATCAAAAAATTCAGTTGCGTGCGTACTTATTTGACAATCTGTTCTACGCTCGCATGTCAATTTCATTGGATTGGATTTTTTTTTGCTGCTTCATTTTGTTGCTTGCTTTGTCGTTAAAAATGAAACTTTCTTGCTGGCTTTGAATGCTAAGTGATTGGAAATTGTGAATTCGATATCTTTTTTTGGATTAGAGTTGAAGATTTGATGGAAATGAGAGAACTTTGGAGGGTCTAGGGGTGGACTTTCATGAGGAATTAAGTTGTTTGCTAGTGCATAGTCAGTGGACTGAAGACGCTCAGCCTAAAGAACCTTCAACCTGAAAAATGCTCAGCCTGAACGACGCTCATCCATAATATGCTCAGCCTGAATAATTTCCAGCCTAAAAGATGCTCGGCTTGTACGATAATCAGCTTTTTAGATGCTCAACCTAAAAGATGCTCAGCTTAAAAGAAGCTCAGCGTGTAAGATTCTCAGCCTGAAAGAGATTCAGCCAAAAAAAATGCTCAGCTTGAACTATGCTTAGCCTAAAAGACGCTCAGCCTGAATGACGCTCAGCTAGAAAGACACTCAGCTTGAAAAATGCTCAGCCTTTGAAACGCTCAACGTGAAAGACACACAGCCTGAAAGACGCTCATCCTGAAAAATGTTTAGCCTAAAAGAAGTTCAGCCTGAAAGATGCTCAACCTGAAAGATGCTTAGCCCGGAAGACTCTCACACTGAAAGATGTTCAGCCTGAAACATGCTCTGTTTGTAAGACACTCAGCTTGAAAGACGTTCAGCCTGACAGACGCTCAGCTTGAAAGACGCTTAGCTTGTAAGATGCTCAGCATGATTCAAGCTTTGCCTGTAAGATGCTTAACCTTAAAACGAGTGCCTGTAAAATGCTCAGCCTCAAAGACGCTCAGCCTGAACGATGCTCTGCCTGTAAGATGCTCAGCCTGAAAGATGCTCAGTTTTTAAGATTCTCAGCCTGAAAAACGTTCAGCCTGCAAAAGGTTTCGAAAGAAAAACTCTCAGCCTAAAAGACTCCCAGCCAGATCAACGCATAGATATTTGAGTCTAAATCTCTGTTCCCATATCGTACCAACTTACCTAAAGACAACCATCCTTTGGCAATCAAAAGTTTCCTTATAAAATCCCAATCACAATATATCCTCAATTGCTTCTTGAACATCCTTCCTTATTTTTTCTCCATGTAACCCTTTTTCATGCATGATTTTACATAAAATTAACGCACAACTTGGCAATTTCAATATTGATGATGAATGAATTGTCGATACAGATGAGGAAAAATTATGAGATATTGTCAGAACGTGACATGAAAGTGAGCTGAGATTTCATCTTTGATAGGAGTTGGGGGTTTCAAAATTATTTTGAGGTTATGTTGGATTTTTTTGGCGGGAAAAAAATTATTTTGAGGTTAAATACCCCCAAAAAAATTTAAAATTCATCCCTCATTTACTTCAAATTTATTAGCAATTTGACAACAAAAAAACTTATCCTGCATCAAAACAAGAAAAGAAAAACTTTTAAGAAAATTAAATTTTCTCATCAGACGTGCCTTATTTCCCATTTATCTACTAATGTCTGCTTTCAATTGAGAAAATTTTCCATTTTAAGACGAATGAAAATCCTTTTGAAGTTTCCCGTTCTCCGGCACAAATGTCATTCACATTTCAATGAACTTTGTGTTGTTCTAAAAAAAATGTTGATATGTGCAACACTGACACTGCAATGCAGATGACGTCAATCAATTTGTGAATGGGAAAATGAAAGGCCGTGTGTATGAAAATTAAGGGAATGGAAAAAGCGGGAATTTTTCAAAGGAATTTGAAATGAAATGAAAAAAAGTGGGAATAAAAAGAGGAAATTGTTGACTTTAGAATGTTAAGGAATGAAATATTTACAGTCATGCGAGGAAATTGAAGGAATAAGAAAATGAGATTTTTTTTAAAATTGAAAGCTTTTATGCACAGGCATTCCTGAAATGCATTTAGCTTTATGTTTGGAATTTTATCTCGAATATGTTGTATTTTATGCAAACTTAGCGTCAACAAAGCTTTGCTTCAACTAAGCTGAGCGTCAACAAAGCTGAGCATCGGGCAAGCTAAGGGTCAGTTAAGCTATGCGTCAACCAAACTGAGCGTCAGTCAAGCTTAACATCAATCAAGCTGAGCGTTAATCAAGCTGAGCGTGAGTAAAGCCGAGCATCAATCAATTGAGTGTCAATTAAGCTGAGCGTTAATCAAGCTTAGCGTCAGTCAAGCTTAAAATCAATCGAGCCGAGCGTCAACAAAGCTGAGCATTAACCAAGCTGAGCGTCAACCAAGCTAAGCTTCAATTAAGCTGAGCGTCAATCAAGCTAAGCGCTAGTCAAGCTAAACGCCAGTCAAGTCAAGCTTTTGTATGAACAGTCCTAATTCAATCCAAAATTCAATTAATCTATCGAAATTAATCAACATTTTCAGCCTTCAACCATTTCCAAGTAAAATCACTTAACTCAAATCCAATTGCACTCGAAAAACGGTTGAGAAATTAATTTTTACCTCCAAAAAGCGATTCATCGATTGACTTTATTTTCATACTTTCATTAGCCTCAATACGAAAGGTAACAAATGTCTATTATTAACATCCACTTAATTATTCATTCACACACAATATGTGACAATTGCTTATAGTCCAATTCCAAGTCCATTCCATTTTTCTTATTGATTTGTTATTTATTACATCTATGAGCCGTGCGTTGACAACAAATAGTCATCAATTGATATTCATGAGCCATTCACAATGGAATATGAATTGTTCGTGCTTTTTTCTTTTCGTATTTTGTGTTTGCATGACTGAGTGGTGATTAGAGAGGTGCAATAACAGGCTTTTAAGGGATATGGAAATGAAATTGGCCTTTTTGGAAGGGTCAAAGCAATTAGTAGTTTGACTGCTGCTCAGCCTGAGTGATTTTTAGCTTGACTGAAGCTCAGCTTAAGTGATGCTCAGCTTGAATGATGCTCAGCTTAAGTAATGCTCAACTTGAATGACGCTCAGTTTGAATGATGCTCAGATTGAATGACGCTCGGCTTGAGTGATACTAAGCTTGACGGATGCTTTACTTGAATGACGCTCAGCTTGAGTGATGCTCAGCTTGGCAGATGCTCAACTTGAATGACGCTCAGCTCGAGTGATGCTCAGCTTAACGGATGCTCAACTTGAATGACGCTCAGCTCGAGTGATGCTCAGCTTGACTGATGCTCAACTTGAATGACACTCAGCTTGAGTGACGCTAGGATTGTCTTAAGATCAACTTGATTTATGCTCTGTTTGACTGAAGATCAGCTTTAGTGATGCTTAACTTGACAAACGCTCAGCTTGACAGACTCTTAGCTTTATTTATGCAAAGAAGGACTGACGTCAAGCTTTAATAATTCAAATATTACATATATGAACTTACAAAGTGATCAACAGTTAATAAAACATAAAAAAATATCCTTTAAATCTGCAAATTTTTGAACTTTCTAACTTCGTAGAAAAAAAAATTGTTCCCAAGTCCTTAAAAAATTTAACGACAAGCATGAAAAAAAGTACACGTGCAAGATTTTTTTTTTTTTTTATAATTCAGAACATAAAAAAAGCTTTGACATCATAATAAACCTCGGATAGCATATTCAGCACAAGTGAGCATGTATGAGGAATAAAATAAACTGAATAATGACATTTTGTGAAAATAACAACTTTAGATTGACGTGGAAAAATGTCGAAAAATTCCTGGAAATAAAAATGAAAGCGGAATTTTGAGAATGCAAAGCACTTAAGGGGTTAAATGGTATTGAAACTGGTAATTAAATGGTCAGTTTTTGTAAATTCCTTCATTTATTATCGTGGGAAGTAAGAAATCAGATTGGAAACGAGTGGCTAAGGCGCATTTTTGCTTGACGTGAGTTTTACAATATTTTATAATTTTTTGTCAAAATTCTGGCATTTTTCTAATTGAATTTTGACATTTTGACAATATTTTCCACTTTGCCTTCATATTGCACCTCCAACACCCAGCACCATAATTAATAAGTCAACAAATAAAAGCTAATAAAGCATATGAAAAGGAAGAATTGTGATTTATATGCGATAATAAATTTTTAAATGTCGCGACACGCAAAACGAGAATTTTTCTTTCAAATCCATTTATACATTTAGAAAATTGTTGTGAATTTTACTTTCTTTTCACATATTTTCACGTACTGCTGTCGTCACAATTGAAGGGCGGTTGTTAAGGGCTCACTTACACCTGTAATTTTGGAGGTTAGAATTGTAATTAATGCGTGCATGAATCGATATTGCTGTGGGTAATTACATAGAGACTTTATTGATGAAGGCAAATCAATAAAGATGTAATTTTGAATAAGAGAAATCCGTTAAATTTTTGAATTTAAAAAAATCGTTAAAAATTTGAATTTTAAGAAAACGTTAGATTTTGAGTTAAAAAACCGTGAAAATTTAGATGTAGAAAAGAAAAAAATTGATAAAAAAAATCAAATTTAGTAATAAACCTCAAGGAGTCAATAATCCACCTCCAAGCACACAAAGGACAAAGAAGAAAAAAAGAATCATTTTAAAAATAAACAAGCAGCTTGTCAAGATCGAGTAAGCGAGACAGACGAACGTGTCTCCTTGTTGCCTCAACGTCTCGTGAATTATTTATTGTTTATTAATTGTGGCGTGGGTAAATGTTTATGAATGTGCGTTGGAGTAAAGAACTGAATGAAAAGTTGACCAGAGAGAGTGGAAGAGAATTGGATTTTTGGGGTTCCTGAGAGGGAGCATTGGTTTTGGAATTAGAGAATGAGAAAGAATTTATTTGTTTAACGTTTCTTTATTTATTGAGAAACTGAAAATTTTTGTATATTTATGAGAAAATCTAATGCAAACTTGAAAAAGTTTGTAGTACATTTTTAAAAGAGTTGGATTAAATCTAGTACAATTTTTAATAAGGTATCTTAAATCATAAAAAAAATCTAGATTAATCCACGAGAAAATCTAGTACTATTTATGAAAAAACTAGTCCACTTCTAAGAAAATCTATTCCATTTTTTTTAAAAATCTATTCCAAATTTAGGAAAAATCTAGTCGAATTTTAAGTAATTCTGACCTATTATGAAAAAATCTAGTACAACTAACAAAAACATAGTACAATTTCAAAAATCTAGTACAATAAAAAATCTAGAACAGTTACAAAAAATCTAGTACAATTACAAGAAATATATTCTAATTAGAGAAAATCTAGGACAATTTAAAAAGCTAGAAGAACGACAAAAAAATCTAGTACAATAACAAAAAATCTAGTACAGTTACAAAAAATCTAGTACAATTACAAAAAAATCTATTTTAATTATTAAAAATCTAGGACAATTTAAAAGGATAGAAGAACTACAAAAAAATCTAGTACAATAACAAAAAATCTAGTACAGTTACAAAAAATCTAGTACAATTACAAGAAATCTATTCTAATTAGAAAAAATCTAGGACAATTTAAAAAGCTATAAAAACTACAAAAAAATCTAGGACAATAACAATAAATCTAGTACAGTTACAAAAAATCTATTCTAATTAGAAAAAATCTAGGACAATTTAAAAAGCTAGAAGAACTACAAAAAATCTAGTACAAAAACAAAAAACTAGTACAGTTACAAAAAATCTAGTACAATTACAAGAAATCTATTCTAATTAGAAAAAATCTAGGACAATTTAAAAAGCTAGAAAAACTACAAAAAAAATCTAGTACAATAACAAAAAATCTAGTACAGTTACAAAAAATCTAGTACAATTACAAGAAATCTATTCTAATTAGAAAAAATCTAGGACAATTTAAAAAGCTAGAAGAACTACAAAAAAAATCTACTCTAATTGCAAAAAACAAGTTCAAATTTTAATTAAATATTCACAAAGCCTAAGATTGATCTACAAGTTGTCTCTTCATTATCTTTTCAAGTTCTTGTCAAGAATTGATCCCAATTTTTCTTCTAGTACTTCCTCAAACTTTGCCATTAATCGTTCCTCAGCTTCTTTGAGGTTTTGTTCGAATTTCTTCGACATTTTCTCTTCAAAAATCATAAATTTGTCTTCATAGCTGTTGATTTCATTATCCTGAGTTGGTGTGCTAGTACTTTGGGTGCTCTCACTTAACTTAGCAACCAGATCATCCAACGATTGCTGTATTTTCTCATTTGAGGACACAATGGTCTCTTGAGTTGCCTTTAGATCTTCAAAAGAGACTGCAACCACTTCCATAGATGCATTCATAGCTATTTTCAGTTCCTCAATCGCATTAAGCGCTTCATTTGGAGATATTTTGTAAGTCTCTTGATCCAACCTTTGATTTTCAAGCATCTCAAATGTGTCATTCTGTACTTGACTCAGCTGTGTCATTGAAAGCTGTAAGTCATCAACTTTTGAGGTTAGCTCAAAAAATAAAGAAATTTGTGTTAAATTTTTTTGATTTTCAGCATGTTCAAGCTTCAATTCATCAATTATTGATGTCTTCAGCTCATTAATCATGTACTTATGCTCATTCAGCTTAGATTTTATCAAATCTTTGACTTCATTTTGTCCAATCTTTACTTCATTCAATTTATACCAAGAAAAGTAATCTTGACTACTTGTAAGGTTGTTAATTAAAGCTCTAATTTGGGGAACTGACGCGACTTGTAATTTTGCAATCTCACCGACTTTATTTTTAACCTGGTTTATTGCCCAACTGAGGCTATCTTTGGCTTTATTTTGATTAGTTTGAAGTTGTGCTAATTTTTTGACAAAATCATCGGACGAAGCCATGATTCCATTAACTGTGGCCAATTGTTTCTGTTTAATCTCGATTATTAAACTTTTAATGCTGTTTTGAGATTGTTTTGTCTCAATGATGAACTTTTTGACACCACATTGAGAAAATTTTAGGTCCTCAAATCTGGCTGCAATTTTTTTGTCTAAGATGGTCAAATTATCGTCTAGGATGCCAACTTTTGAGATGATTTGAGTGCAATTTGTGCAGTTTAGGGATGAATTAAGGTCCGTATATTTTTGATTTAAAGGTCGAAAGCTTGAAAACTTTGAATTTTTGAATGAATTGTCAAAATTTTGGTACTTTATGGCAAACGATTCGAATTTCTCAGATAAATTGACAGTTTGTGCTCCAAAATTTGAGTCATTTTTATTTTTCCCTCCAAAATTTGAGTCATTTTTAATTTTCTCGCCAAAATCTGAGTCAATTTTAATTTTCCCGCCAAAATATGAATCATTTTTATTTTTCCCGCCAAAATCTGAGTCATTTTTAATTTTCCCGCCAAAATCTTTCAAATTCAAATTTTTAACCTCACTTTTCAATTCCTCAATTTCTTCTTCCAGCACCAGAACCTCTGAATTTGTGCAATTGTATTTCAAGACTTTTATAGCTTCCTTGACCATTTCACTAGAGTTATTCACATTTATATCCAAACAAGGAATTCCTCCCAACCAAAGATACTTCAAATGACTCAAACCATCGAAGACTTTATGATCAATATGGACAATCGAGCTGTCAATCAGACCAACAGCCTCTAATTTCGGATTATACTCAAACAAGCCTTCCTCGATGACTTCAATTCCGTTCGATATTAAATCAAAATAAATTAAATTTGTTAAATTTTTAAGGTCATTTTGATGAACTTCCGTCAATCCACAAGCCCAAATGCTGATGAGTTTGAGGTTAGGAAAAAATGTGTCTAAATTTTGTGGGAAATGCTGAATATTCTTATTAATTGCATAGAATCCAGTCACATTATCGTTGGATTTTAAGTCTGTGTGATTTCCATTGACTGATGTGAGTTTTGCTGACTCATGAGTCGTTATCATTGGATCGTCGTCCACTGAGCATTGATAAAGATGACCAACAATAGAAATGTCATTGCTAATTGAGAATTTACATGAAATGTCAGTCGATGCTGTGGTTCCAATGATGATCAATAGATGAATAAAGACACTTAATGGTAAAATTATAGTAAGTTTAACTTTAGTATTGAGGATCATTAATGAAAGAAGTAAAAATGATGCAAGATAACTTACACGACTGTCCTGTCCATGGTCTTTTAATGTCCAATGCAAAAGTCAAGCTTAATAATTCAAATAAAATTAACTTTAACTCTTAAGCTACCAAAACTGAATAAATAATTAATTCAGAGCTAAATTAAATCTCAAATGTGATACTTTTCAAGTCGAGATTGTGAATTCTTTCATTTGATTATGCATGAGTAGCAGATGTGTAGTCAGAATTGTTTTTTTGGGGATCCTGCCCACAACCTCACTAGTTTCTAGACTTTTGATTTCGTTCTCTTTAAATCATAATAAATTATACACAATTTTCAGAATTTGTTTTCTTTGTTCCTCATTTCCGCCTAGCTACATGCCAGATTATTCAGAATTCTCATTAAAACTGATTACTGACCGACTTATAGAGTCAAGAGAACAAACAAAACAACATTATTGATAAGAACTGAGTTTCGCTTGTACAGTTTATCCAATGAGAATTGTTTTATTTATAAACAACAAAGCATGTCACATAGCTCTTCAAAATCAAAGCAAGCATCAATGACATATTGTAGTCTCCTGTTGCTCTGAGTTACTGCTCTTTAATACAACAACTAAAAATATCTTGACTGGCTCGTTAAACAATTTTCATCGACTGACAAAAAAAGTAAATTTATCCTTTAGCCTTTTTGACACTTACAAAAAGAGCACTTTTTGGCACCTAAAATGAAGAAGATGTGAAAAAAGTTTAATAGAATAAAAAAACATAAATTTAGTAGGAACTCCATTAAGAGTGCATTGTGAATAAAGCGTCTTTACCAATCTACTAAAATAGTAAACTGATCTACTAAAATAGTAAACTGATCTACTAAAATAGTAAACCGATCTACTAAAATAGTAAACTGATCTACTAAAATAGTAAAACGATCTACTAAAATAGTGAACCGATCTACTAAAATAGTAAATCGATCTACCAAAATACTAAACTGATCTACTAAAATAGTAAACTGATCTACTAAAATAGTAAACTGATCTACTAAAATAGTAAAACGATCTACTAAAATAGTGAACCGATCTACTAAAATAGTAAATCGATCTACTGAAATAGGAAACCGATCTACTAAAATAGTTAACTGATCTACTAAAATAGCAAACCAATCTACTAAAATAGTAAAACGATCTAGTAATATAGTAAACCAATGTACTAAAATAGAACATGCTCATGTAAGTTCTTTATTTTTGACAAATCGACAAAACTTAACAACGCTTACCAGTTCAACTTCCATCTAAAAATTCAATCCCTTGAGAAAAAACAACTTCCAAAGCAAAAAAAAATATCTTGAAATTTCCACATGAGATGAAAGGTGAACAAGCCCAAAAAGAGGCATTAAGTGATAAGGAAAAAGAATACGAAAAAAAAGGATCAAGGAGAGTCGGAGATTATTGATTTAAAGTGATACTTGAAAGAGTGAGAATAAAAGTTTTGGCTATGATGAACATAAAGCAGCGCATCCGAGAGGCTAATGATGATACTTAATGGATATGTGCTTAGTTTTAAGCACTTTTTGTTGTGCTGAGAGGATTAGGAAGGTAATTTGGATGAATTGGAGGCAATTTGAATTAATGATGATGATTTTTTATTGGATGAGATTAAATGTGGATTTTATGGATGTTTGCATAGTCTTAAATGTTGTGCTTATTAGCCATGAATCAGTCTCGAATCTCGGGAAGAAAAACTTATAAAAATGCACCATTTTGCATTAAATAGTTTCTCTTAAAGATAATTTTCAAGGTCGGGCTTTAATAAATTCATAAATTGGACTCCTTTTCTCATCTGTTTCCCTTTTCTCCTTCTTTATTTATTCATTCCATCCGCATTGTCATTTAAAATTCTTCCTCATTTGGCTCATCATGAACCACACATACAGAACTGTGCAGTAAGTTAAAACTACTGTAGGATTATTATCAAAAGAAGCGCTTAATGATTTGAATCTATTCTTTGTAATTTGCAATCTTGTCAAAAGTTTATTCTTAAGGCAGTTCAAACAATGAACAAACTAAGCGAATTCAAACGTGCACTATATTCAGGGAATCAGTTTACTGTCTCGCCCAAAATGGCGCACGTTTGTCAAATGTAAGGTTAGGCTTTTTTAGACCAGGTTAGGTAAGACTAGGTTAACCTATTGACTCAAAGTGCAGCAAATAATCCTCAATCCCCCATAAGCCCTGCTAAAATGCGAGGAAATCTTGCCCAATGACTTTGTAGTTTTCCCTTCCGTCATATCTTTTAACGACCACCGTTTTGTTATTTTTCTTTCCGTCTTCAGTACACAGCACAGCATATCGCACAGTGACGACGGTAAAAAATGAATTTAAATTGTCCATAAAAAAGGAGAAAAAAAGAAGCGAATAAGATAAAAAGCAATGTTATTGAAGGTGTGTGCAAAGCATGACAACTGGGAAATCAGTTGAATGTGGAATGGAAGAGCTGTGAATTGAGGAAGACGACAATGAAGCGGACGAAAGTTGTCACAATGATTACGTAACGAAAGGAATGTTGAGCTTTAAAGATTCACACATATATAATTTGTATTGCTTCGGGGAGGATTTTTAGAGGATATTCAGATTGTTGAGGGGATTTGTGGATTAAATTTGGATTATTGGGTTAAATTGTTGATGGATTTGGTTTGTAAATCTAGTGTGAAGACACCTGAACATTGAAAATCAAGTGTGAAGCTGGCTGAACCTTAAAAACTTAAATGTGAAGGCACCTGAACCTTTACAACTCTAATGTAAATGAAGCTGAACTTCGAAAATATAGAGTAAAGCTGGCTGAACCTTAAAAACTTAAATGTGAAGGCACCTGAACCTCAAACATTCTAATGTGAAGGAACCTGAATATAAAAATTATTGTGAAGGCATCTTAACCAAAAAATAACAAATATGAAGACACTTAAAACTAAAAATGCTAGTGTTAAAGCACCTGAACCTCAACAATTCTAGTGTGAAGTAAGCTGAACTTCGAAAATCTGGTTTAAAGCTAGCTGAAAGTAAAACTTAAATGTCAAAGCAGCCGAACCTCAAACACTCTAATGTGAAGGAACCTGAATTTAAAAATTAGCGTGAAGGCACCTCAAACTAAAAAACGCAAGTGTTAAAGCACTTGGACCTTGAGAACTAAAGTGTAAAGGCACTTAAACCTTAACAATTCTATTGTGAAGGCAGCTGAACATAAATAACTCTAGTGTGAAGTTAGCTGAACCTAAAAAACTAGTCTGAAAGCACATAAATACAGTTTCAAGGTTACAGTTTGTTTTTCAAACTTGAAATGACTGATTTTTATCTAAAACAATAAAACATAAGTAGCTATAAAGCAACTTACTAAGAAAAGTAATAAAACAAAATATTTTATTATTTAGAAAAATAATATTAGTTTAAGTTTGTCATTTGTTGACATTGGATTGATCCTTCAAAAATGAAACTAAAGCAAAACATATTAGCGGTCTTATTAATTTTAGCTAATTTTAATAAATCTTATTTTACATCAGGATTGAAGCCATATGAGACTAATCTTAACGTCACTGCTGTTGTACAAGTTCTTCACGATATTGCGATTGAATTTCTAGTGAATGAAAAACTGCGGTTCAATGTTTTATTTCTTAAGAAAGTTCCAATTATTTTGGACATAATTGATGGATTTGTTGCCTTATTAAAGCAAAAAACGAGTTACAGATTGCTAGTTTTTGGAAAATATGATCAAAAATTCAAAAATCTGCTGGTTTATGCTCAAATTATCTTTATGAGCTCATTAGATGAATTTGCAGAAATTGAGAGATTTTTTCTAGCTATGAGGTTTGCTGGTCAGCCAATAAAAGTATTTATCATTGTTCCTGACTTGACCTTTGAGATGTTGAGGTCGTCCTGGATTTTTGGAAAGTATCAGCAAATTTCAACTGACTCTGATGGAATTTTTCATAGTTCCTACTTTATAACAACTGAAATGGACACCGTGACTTTATCATCAATTGAATCATTTGAACCTGCTGCTTGTGGCTATCCTAACCTCAAAATACTCAACACATTCAACAAAACAACATCAAAATGGACTACAAAGTTGGAAAATCATGAGAAATTTCTTCAATACAATGGATGCGAGCTAGTCTTTGCCTTACTGTTGCACAACTGCAAATGGTGAAGTTGATAAATATTCAAAACAAGAAGGTCTGGATCTATTGATAATAAAAAATAGACTCCTTTATTCATGCTATGCTATCTTCTTTTATACTAATTGCTTCAAGGCCTTACAAAGGAATGTGCACACCAAATTGCACACGGCACTGCAATTATTATGCCCTTGAATGAAAGTATATTCAACTTTAGCATAACGTCATTATAAAGTTATACATTACAATAAATTATAAAATACATAATGATTATCAAATTCATTAACGACATGAAATAATTCAAATCTAAAGCATAATTTGGATATACTAAAGTGACATCTAGTGAAATTTATAGAAAGTATAAAAGTATATCATAGATAAATAAATATGTTAATATCGTATATTAACATTACTCCCCCCTCACGAATTTAATAAACCCTATTATTTGCGTTTAGGTGATGGCTCTGGTGTTCTGATAGGTGGATGATCCATATTCGGTGCAACGGGCTCCATCTTGATGTTGACTGCAGTTACCGCTTCCCTGCGCTTCCAACAACAGATTCCTATTAACGTGATTAGCACGATCGCAACGATGGTTCCCAACACAGCAAACAGCAAAGTGGTTAAATCATCTTCTTTTCGTTCTGGGATATTTGCTTCTATTCCAAGATCGATTTCCTCTTGAATCTCCTTTGCATCTTGATTGACTAAACTGTCAATTAGAATTGTCTTGTGTGGAGTTGTACTTTCTGATACGTTCCAACTTAATTCTGGAATGTGGAATGATGAAACATTTCCAGATTCCTGATGATCTTCTAAATAATCAATCTGATTAAAGGTTGTGGATATGAAGCATTTCTGTTCTAAAATCACTGTACCAGTAATTCCATCAATTTTTGTTCTCGAATTTGGATGACATATTTTCTCCTTTTGAACATTACTAGCGAAGCAATAGACGTTTGGAATAACCTTAACCCAATAATCATATTCTTCAGGTAGTTTTTTATAAACGCATGATATTGACATCTCATTCATTGTAATTGCCACTGGACACGCTGACTTTTTAGACAATTTCATTAATCTTGAAGCTTCAATCACTTGATGTGTGACGTTAATCTGATTTATCAATCGAAACTCCTTCACGTACATACTTGTGACGGGATTCATAATCACGATTTGTGGTTCAAAATCTAAAATTTGTCCATCAACCGTTGGCGTTGGAATTACTTTGAATACTTTTAATGTTTCTTCATGTAGAATCGGCCACACTACTTCGTAAATTATTTGACTGTTCTTTAGGACGATCTTTATGTCAAACATTTCTCTCCACTGTTCTAATCTTATGTTTGGAACATGGATCTGATCTGCTTTTAATTTTCCAATCATTGTTTGAATTTCTTCGTTTGTGATTATTGCCTCAGTATACTTCTCAAAAATATACTCAAAATGCTCATTGATGAGACTATGAACGTGTTGGAACTGCAAAGCCTGTTTCAATTCTGCATCTCTATTGTCCCACGTCGCTTCGTACTCATTTACTGCATCCGTCAATATTAACAGTTGGCTGTTTACCTTCTCTTCAATGCTTTTTCGATGTTTGTTTGCTAACTCTTGTGCTTTTGACAGATGTTGAATTGCCTCATAACTAGGCTTATTCTGATGATAACCAAACAAAAGTCTCCATAGATGTGTAACAATTCCCTCATTATCAGTGCTTCTCTTAGACCTACTGCGTCTTTCTGATTTTTCTGGTTGTTTAAATTCTCCAATGAGTCGTTTAACATTATCAGATGAAGCTCTCAATACATCAAGATTTGCTGTACATATAGACTTTGAAAATCCGCTTGCACGATTGCATTGGACTTCATAACTATTCATTGCTCGTTTAATAGTTTCGTGATCTTGTTGTGGATACATTCCAGTGCTGACTTCCCACTTAATGTCACCTGCTTTCCTCCATGTTGTCGCAATATCGAACACCATAGCTCCACCAAACGCTTTTTGCGGTATTAACACCCTGCCTAAAACAATTGGTACGAAACTAATTAATACAATGAATTTTAACAAACTAAATGTTAACGTTTTGCTAGAATTTCTAGCTGCTAATCTAGCACTTTGTCTTTTAGGCTGTTCAACTTTATTTTCTTGCTTTTTTATCAACTTCTGATCAATTTTATCAGTAGCCTCATTATTTTTGTTGGACTGTATATTAGCAATGATAGGCAAAGTGACTACTTCCGTCATTGCTCTTTCATGTGTATGACCTAATGAATTCTTTACAGTGACTACTCTAACAATCTTATCCTTGCCAGGATGTATCTTCGTAATAACTGCCTTAGGCCAACAATTAACGCTGCTGTTTTTGTCTTTTAACAGCACGACTTCCCCTACTTGAGGATTTTCAACTCTCTTAAACCATTTATGCCTGGACTTCAACTCATTGAAATGCTTATTCTGGACAACTTCCCAACACTTTTCAACAAGTTGATCCATCATAATGGCTCGTTTGGTCAGTTCCACAGCCTGACCATTTGTTTTTGGAATAGGTCCTGATGGCAATGCCACTAAAGGACGCGAAGCCCAAAAATGGGCTGGAGTAATGACCAACGGACGTGAATTGTCATCAGATTTCGTGACAGCTATCGGTTTGCTGTTAATCACAGCTTCAATTCTCTTCAAAACTGAATGAAGCCCAGCTGCATTAAGCAAAACTGTTCTAATGATTTTAACTAAATGTGATTTCACAACTTTTACTTCCGATTCTGCTAAACCATTGAACCAAGGACTGTAACATGGTGACAAACTAAATTTTAACAAATCACCTTTTCCTTTTAAGAAAATTACCTGTTGCCCCTTGTACTTACTCTCTACATAGTCAATAGCCTCTTGCATTGACTCCATCTCAGAATCACGTCTGAGATACTTATTTATTACCTTTGCTGCATTAGCATTAGCCTTTTTTGACTTACATGCTGCTCTAAGTTGCTTTGTGAGCTCTGCTGATGTCAAACTTACACACATATCGCCGCCTTTTTTGAAATTCGTACCATTATCTGTCAATACAGACCTAGGTAAACCACGTGTCGCTACAAAATTTCTAAAACACATTAGAAATTCCTCAGCAGACAAGCTTGATGCAACCTCAATGTGAACTCCACGGGTAGCTCTGCACACAAATATGATACCCCATGCCTTGCCCCCTGGTCTTTCCTCACCATCAGCATTTAGACGCGTGCGTTTTCCAGGTTGGTGCTTGATCTGGAGTGGTCCGAAAGCATCACACGACACATGATAGAATGGTGGTGATGGTGTAACATTCTCCATTGGTATGCTCCCCATGAGTTGATGTTGAACCTGCTTCTTGTGCATTCTACATTTTACACATCTGTAAATCATACTCTTGACCGTTCTCGTTCCATTTGGCAAGTAAAATTCTTGATTTAAAGCAGCCAGAACTTTGTCGACTCCTCCATGCATTACTTCCAAATGAAAATACAGAATCAGCTTCATTGTTAAAGGACATACTTTATTAAAGTCTTCATCGCTTGTTTTTGGATCAATGTTGAGTTTTGGCAATACGATTGGACAAACTTGCGACCATTCCAAGGGTTTTACGTTTTGTAACCTAGAACGAATTCGAAGCACACCATTATCATCAATAAATGCGCACTTACCCACCAATAGTCCTGTCTTGATGTATTTTCCGTTTGACAGCGTATCAAGCTCTGTGTTATATGCCTGACGTTGATAAGCTCTGATGATGGCCCACTTAGCTTCCTCTAACTCCATCCCAGACAAATCTTTGTGACGAGTCCCCGGAGTTTTAAAGCATACGACGGTTCTACGTAGCCACCCAATCCTTTTTAAAGTACCAACCCAACCTGATATCTTGTTAGCAATCTCAATGATGGCATCCACAGATATCTCATGGCTGACCTTAGCTACTCGAACCTCTGTTTCTTTTGGTTTTGACCTATTTTCTACAATGGTCTCGTAGAGGCGCTCTTCAAGCTTTCCTAATGCCCCCTTTTCAGTCAAAAATGATGGTCCATGCCACCATAATGGATTATCAATTAAATCTCCCGCTTTGCATTTGCGACTTGCCAAATCTGCTGGATTTAATTTTGTATCGATGTAGTAGTAATTTCCTTTTGAACATACTTTTTTAATGTTGTTGAGTCGATTTCTCACAAATGTAGCTCTATCATTTGGATTACCTTGCAACCATGCAAGCGTAATTTCCGAATCTGAAAAGAAATAAACCTCAACTTCTTGATCGCAATTACCTCGTTTGAGCGTTTTTTGAACTGCATTCTTTACATCCATGGCTAACTCAACAGTTTTCTCCATAGCTTTCAGTTCCAATTTTGGAATTGTCCAATTTCCCCCACTTGGCTTTATATTGGACTTAGCCATTAGTAAATTGACATGTATTTCACCCTCCCCTTCTGAGTGAGAGTAAATTGTTGATCCCGTACCATCCAATGATGCATCAGCAAAAGCTATAATAGACAGTCTGTTGCCTGGAACATGTCTAATCCATCTTGGAGTTTTCAAATCATTGATGGCACATAAATCTTCACTCCAGACACACCATAACTTTCTCAATTCCTCTGAAAGTGAAATGTCTAATCTTTTGTCTCTTTTTTTCAACGGCTTGTTGTTGAGCAATTCTTTGTAAATCTCTTTGATTATTAATCTTCCAGTCAAAAATAATGGACTCAACAACCCAATTGCATCATAAACAGTTGCAATTTGGGACAGTGCAAACCTCAATGTCAATGGTTCTCCCTCTTTAAGCTGTCGAAATTTATTCATTTTAATAGATAACTCATCCGAATCTATCAACCAAGAAAGTCCTAAAATTCCTGCCTTTCCTGACACTTCATCATCACGAATTTCCTTCTCAATCGCTATCAATTTGTCCTCTTCAGGAATCATCTCGATAGCTTCTGGAACATTTGACGCCCATTTTCTGAATTTCAACTGAGCGCTCTCAGCAATTCCTTGCAGCTGTCTCGAAGCTTCTTTCATAAGTTCACCCACTGGTAAACTATACAAGACATCATCTACGTACATAGCATCTCGAATGATGTCTGCCGCTAATGGAAATCTTCTATTTTCAAGACTAGCTAATTCCTGCATTGCTCGAATTGCTAAAAATGGACTAGACGTATTCCCAAAAATTATTGTTGGCATCTCTACCTCCATTAACTTCCCATCCTTGGTTGGCATAAATGTTCTTTGATATGGAATATGCTTATCAATCATATCCATAGACAAATACATCTTTGACAAATCCGTTGAATTCATGCCCTCGAAAATTCTACTGCCGATCAGCACCAGTTGTAATGAATTCTGCAACTTCTTTCCTTTAAGCTGTATGTCATTTAAGCTTCTTCCATTACTCGTCTTCTGTGAGGAGTCAAAAACTATTCTCAAAGGATGTGTAAGAGAATCTTTATTAATAACTGGTAAATGAGACACATAATATTTTCCTGGTACCGATGTATCAGCTGGTCTGATATAACTTTTGACCATAAGATCCTCAAATTGCCTTATGTACTCAACTCTCATTTCTGGAGATAATTGATTCATTACTCTGTGTGTTCTAAAAATACACACTCTTTTACTTTCTCCTAAACCCTGATCTTCTAATAATGGCATCCCTACTACCATTTTTCCATTTCTGAGCCGAGAAAAGTATTTCATAAACATTTGCTCCGCGAGCTCTTCATCACCGCAAGGCTCAGAAGTATCTTGATCGAAAAATCTTCCTATAGCTCTAAATTCTGGATCTCCCACAGAAACCATCCTAGTATGCAAACTACGAACATTTACTGAATTTTCTAGACAACCTAAAGCCATATATCCAAATCTAGTATTTTCCAAAATTAAATCTTCAGATATGCGAATCATACCATTTTTTCTGATTTTAGCCACATATTTAACTGGCATGATAATGTCAATTCTCCCTCCTGTCAACTTGTTTGAGGTATCAGCTAGAGGAGCTTTAACTATTTGCCTAAGCTTTTCTGGAATTGGCTTTACACCTCCCAAAGATTTTCTCAAATAAGCAGTTATATTAAGAGAATATTTCTCATGCAGTGAATTCATTGTAACATTAGTTTCATGACGAACTGGCATTGTTTCTTTTCCCTGATAATCATATGTTTTAATAAACGTTGGCTTCAACTTAAGTCCCAAACGCTTTGCAAACTCATAAGTAATCAACGGTTGATCCGCTCCCGTATCAAAAAGAACCCTAGCTTCAACTGATTTCATCCCATCTTCTGAAGTACATTTTACTACAGCAGTTGGCAAAACAGCAACCGCATGAGATGCATCCAACTTTTTAGTTCCTACACTAAACTCTGGAGCATTAATTGCTTCTTCAGCCCAGTCAAATGTTTCTGGGTTAAAATAAACTCCCTTTTGCTCAACCTGAACTTTCTTATTCGAGGATGTTTCTGAGTTTTCATTTATCATATGCAATAAAATATGGTGCTTAGATCCACATTCTTTACATTTTCTACAATCATCCTTTGTCGCACAATTACAATCCCTATACTTTCTATACAGGCAAACAAAGCACTGACCTTTTTTCTTGATTGCATTTTGACGCTGTTGAGGCGTCATTGCCAAAAATTTTGGACACTTAACTGTCTTATGCCCCTCTGGACATATTGTACAGGAAATTGCTTTTTTATTGCGAATATCAATCTTCTTGCAATTTGAAGCTTTTGTAGGTTCCCTAACCTTACTTCCCGCAGGTAATATAAGCTCCCTAGTGCCACGCACATTGAGAAACATAATCTTGACATATTCCAAAACATCTTCAAAATCTGGAATTTTATCAGGAGTAATTTTTAAATGAAGCACAACTTTATTTTTAGTGCCTTCATCCAACAAATTAAACAACAATGCATTCTTAATAACATTAATTTGAAACTTTAGCTTTTCAAGCTCATTGTCATGTTGATCTTCGCTCATCAGCTCAGATGTAAATGACTCAAAATTTTTCCATTCAAAGGAAAACTTATTAAAAACCTCTTGAAGGTATTCACTACCCTTGGTAGCCTTAATATTTGGATTAACAAGTCCCATAAAATGATTATAAACCGTTTGACGAGCTGTAAAAAATTGCTCATCCAAAGCTTTAAGCATTTGATCATAATTCGAACCTACACTACTATCAAAACATTTCACGATAGAACGAGCGTTTGAATTCTTATTAATTGCTTTCAACAGAAAATCAATCTTGATTTCTGAAGGAATATTTGGAGACCTAGCCTCCCAAGTCCTAACTTTTTTACGCCAGACTCGATACTCTGACTCAAGTGCTGGAAATTCAGGAAAATTATTGTCAGCATCAACATGCTGCAAATAACGGAGCAATAGTTCCTCTCGATTATTGCTAGAGCTTCCCCTAGTGACAACTTTCTTAAGCTCACTAAGCTCTTTTTGCATGGATTGCATGCGCTCACTATCAGCTGAATCATCTATATCAGATCCCGCTTCAAAATCATCTTCAAAGTCTTGAGATGAAGAAGACAAATTAAGAAAATCCTGCTCATCAGGAAACAACTTAAAAATGCGCTTTTTTGAAACATCAACCATTGACTTCACTATGTCAAAACGACTTTCTTTAAAATAACTCAAATTATTAAGAACACCCTCTTTATTTAATTCTTTTAGTTGAGCATGTAAAGATTTGACTTCTGGCCAAGCAGTCACAAGTTTTCCTAAAACTTCCTCTGCTTCAGTACGAGTATTTTTAGAAAAACTTTGAACTCTTGTAAACAAACCCGAAACCAGTAATTGAAAACCTTGCTGTTTATCACGCAATTCTCCATACTTTTTGTACGTTTCTTCGTCAATCTTATTATCTTCATTTTTGTCACCCATCCCGCTCGAACCTCTTGTTGAGACCGGAATTTTTAAAAAAAAATTTCTTACTGGGTAAATGAAATAATTCTAATGCACCTTATGCACACAAAAAAAACTCTCACACGGAGAGAACAAAAGCAATTTTTTTTTTTTTCTCTTTCCCAAATGTATAGAGAAAAGAAAATACAATAAAAAAAACGTCTCTACAATTATGTGTCACCTACACTAATATGTAAAGCCCAGAGAAAGACAATGCTTTAATTGACCTTGCTCACTAATTTTGCTCGCAACTTAGGTACCCTCAAAATTAGACACACAAATATGTGATTTTCAACTTGTACAAGATTTATTTTAAAAAAATGTTCTAATCCTTGGTAACTTTTGTACCCTTGATAGAACCAAGAATAAAATAATTAATTTTATTCCATACAATTTCCCAATTACCGATAGAAACTTGTAATATTGCGAAATTCTAATTTCCTTTATACCTTTTGTATTAAAATTAAATTTGCAAATGCACTTAATGCCGAACAATTAATTATTTTTAAATTAATGTCACAAAACAAGAAAAAAATCCACAAATTTCTCTCACCAAATCTCAACAAGATCTCAAAAACTATAATATTAATTTAACCACACACTTGTTAGAATTAATTATAGTACAATAAATGAATTAATCCTTTTGAAAAATTCACTTCACTCACCTGATGCGTTCTGGCCAGAAACGACTTTAATGGTTTACAAACTTGCTCAAGATTTATTCACCGAATACACTTTTTCTCATCACAACACTATCTGTGTGACCGCAAAATATTTCTAAGTGCTTATTAAAAACTCAATTTTTTCAAAGTTTTTTCAAAGACTTACAAATTATTTCCGATTCTTAACAACACTCTCTATCAATGTTTCAACGAACCGAAGGACCAATGTTGCACAACTGCAAATGGTGAAGTTGATAAATATTCAAAACAAGAAGGTCTGGATCTATTGATAATAAAAAATAGACTCCTTTATTCATGCTATGCTATCTTCTTTTATACTAATTGCTTCAAGGCCTTACAAAGGAATGTGCACACCAAATTGCACACGGCACTGCAATTATTATGCCCTTGAATGAAAGTATATTCAACTTTAGCATAACGTCATTATAAAGTTATACATTACAATAAATTATAAAATACATAATGATTATCAAATTCATTAACGACATGAAATAATTCAAATCTAAAGCATAATTTGGATATACTAAAGTGACATCTAGTGAAATTTATAGAAAGTATAAAAGTATATCATAGATAAATAAATATGTTAATATCGTATATTAACACTTACCAACATTTATGCCAGACGGCACCTTGAATCATGTTTATGGATATTCAGTAATTAATAAAAATAATACAAATTTTAGTGTTCATGGAATTACACCGAAAATTTTCGAGATTGCTTCAAAAGTTCACAATTTTACGGAACAATATCAGCCTGTCGATATTCATCCTTTATGGATATTTCCAGAAAAAAATAAACAAATGAATTTTGTGTTAATTAACAATACTTACAAGATTCCTTCTGTGTATTTCGAGATACACGACATTAAAAAAAAGAATGTCATCATGGACGTGTCTAATGTTATTGTTAATATGAAGACAATAATGTTTGTGACACCAGCTGATAAGTATACAGTTTATGAGAAATTTGTCCTTCCGTTTGATTCTTTGACTTGGATTTTACTTGGAACGACCTTCATGCTAACATTTATGTCAATAATGATGATCAATTTGACGTCAAGAGCAACAAGAAACCTCGTTTACGGATATAAAGTCACCAATCCAATCTGGAATGTCATCAGCATCTTCTTTGGAATTTCTCAGACTAAATTGCCGACCAAGAACTTCTCGAGATTCATTCTCGTTCTGTTCATTTTCTTCTGTTTGATCTTTCGAACTTGTTTTCAAAGTAAATTCTTTGAATTCATGACAAGTGAGCCGAGATTGTCACCACCAAGGACTATTAGTGATCTGATTTACAGGAACTACAGTGTTTGTCGGTCAATGCATCAAAAGGACGTCTGTTCTCGATTAGAACCTTGGTAAGTTTTAATTATTCACAAAGAGGCACGAAAATAGCCGAAGGTAGAGAAAGAAAATCAGAAGACACACAAAGATGCATGAAGATGCACGAAGACACACGAAGATGCACGAAGAAACACGAAGATGCACGAAGATACACGAAGATGCACGAAGATACACAAAAACTACCGAAGACACACGAAGACAGACGAAGACAAACGAAGATGCACGAAGATGCACGAAGATACACGAAGACTACCGAAGACATACGAGAAAAGACGAAGACACACGAAATTGCACGAAGACACACGAAGATGCACGAAAGTGCACGAAGACACATGAAAACACACGAAGATGCACGACGAAAGTCGAAGATAACTGATGATAGTCAAAATCAGAATAAAAGTAACCTAAAATAAATTTTTTTAATAATTAATTTTCGTTTTCTTAAAACAGGCCAAAAATCACAAATATGTCAGTCAAGGAGATCTCAGATGCAATCTTAACACAGTCACAGAACTCATCAGCTAAGATTGCATTGTGTGTTGACGAATTTTTATTGAATCTACTTGAATTTCACACTCAGAAAAATTTCAAATGGAATAAGCTTGAAACTGTCTTTCATACAACATCGGAAGCATTCATGTTTCGAAGCTTTTCATTCTTTTACCGAATGTTTAAAAAAGTCATCAACAATTTGATTCCAACTGGAATGATTGAGCATCTAGTCACAGAGTTTTATACGAAAAAGAGGAAATTTGTAAAAATTGAAGACGAACGGAAAGTTTTGAGTGTCAATGACCTACTTTTTGGATTCAAAATTTGGTTTGGATGTTGTTTAAGCGCTGGATTTGCATTTTGGTTTGAAATGTTGACAACACGTGCTGTAAGATGTAAAAAAATTAAATTTGCAAAAGTTTATGTGACTCAAAACTATGAGTTTGGACAGAAAGTGTTAAGTTCAGAGCTGATTATGAAGTTTCGAGTCAAAACTAAAGGAAACTAGTTAATGCATTGCAAAAGTGGTGTGCAGCGTGCGACTAATGACACTAATCTGTTGCTTAATCCAACTGTAAACATCCAATTAAAATCAATTCTCAATATCAAAAAAAATAAATAAATCCAAATCAAACTTAATTTTATTCAAATTTATTCACGTCAATCCGCTTGTTAATTATTTCAGCTTCAGCTTTCATCAAATGTTCATCGAAAAAGTTTCATTTGAGTTCCTGCAAAACAGCATATTTGCACAAACAGAACTGAAAATAAAATCGACAACTGGAAAATGTTCATTGCATCGCCAAACAAAAGCTTTCACATCCAATTATCGTCGAAATAGAAATTCGAATAAAAATTTTCATTTCCACTTCTTTTTTAACCACGTTTTTTTTTGTTTAATTTTCAGCAGCACAAAAAAACGAAGTGGAATCGACAAAATCGAATAATGCTTAATTTCAGAAACAAACAATAAACATGCAATGCATTCCGCTATTTGCAGTTGTCGGTCAACTATTCAGCCGTTCATGTTTAAGAATTATTTGTTTCGGTGCCTTCACACTAGAGTTTTTGGGTTAAGGTGCCTTCACACTAGGGTTCTAAGGTTCAGGTGTCCTCACACTGGATTATTAAGATTCAGTTGTCTCTGCAATTGAGTTTTATAATTCAGGAGCCCTAACAGTAGAATTTTACGGTTCAGGTGCCTTCACACTAGAGTTTTTGGGTTCAGCTGCCTTCACACTAGAGTTTTTGAGTTAAGGTACCTTCACACTAGGGTTTTTAGGTTCAGGTGTCTTCACATTGGATTTTTGAGATTCAGTTGTCTCTGCAGTTGAGTTTTATAATTCAGGAGCCCTAAAAGTAGAGTTTTACGGTTCAGGTGCCTTCATACTAGAGTTTTTGGGTTCAGGTGCCTTCACACAAGAATTTTTGGATTCAGCTGCTTTCACAGTAGAATTTTTGGGTTCAGCTGCCTTCACATTACAATATTGGGGTTCATCTCTATTCACACTAGCTTTCTAAGGTCTAGGTTACTTGTTCAGGTGCCTTCACACAAGATTTTTGAGATACAGGTGCCTTAAAACTAAAATTTGAACTGATTTTTAAGTTTTAGATGTCCTAGCATTAGATTTTTAAGTTCTGTTGCTTTCACACTCGGTTTCTGAGATTCTGGTGTCTTCACACTAGTTTTTCATTCAAATTTTAACTTTAATTTCGTCATCTTTTGTCCCACTTGGATCTGAAATCACTTCTGCAAGACTTTCTCTAGTTTGGACTCGAAATTGTGACAAAAGAGCCAAACTAAGTTCACAACATCCATCTAATCCTGGTTCTTCACAATTTTCCATCACATTAATTTTAGCAAATTTAATTTTTTGTGGTATTTTCCTAAATCTTGTCACTTGTTCAACTCCAAAAGCACATCCAGAAACTATACAAAAAACAAGCCAAATTTTGAAGCCAAAAAGAAGGTCATTGACGCCCAGAACTTTCCGTGTATCATCGATTGTCTTAAATGTTAACTTTTTAGTGTAAAACTTTGTAACCAAATATTCCATTATTCCAGTCGAGATTAAATCATTGATGACTTTTATGAACATCTTGTAGTAAAATGAATAGTTCCGAAACATAAAAGCTTCCGTCTTTAAATAAATAGCGGAATCTAACTTGTTCCAATCGTAATTCTTTTGATTATGACGTTCCAAATGATTCAGTAAAAATTCATCGACACATAAAGCCATCTTAGCTGTCGAGTTTTGAGATTGTGATTGAATGGCATCAGCTAATGTTTGGATATACATGTTAGTTACGTTAGGCCTGTAAAAGACATTTATAGCTTAAAGTAAGAAGAAGCTTAGACAAATTCTAAAATGAGCTCACCATGGTTCTAGTCTACCTTCATTGCTACAAATTTCAGGCTGATGAAATGATTGATAAACACTGTAGTTCCTGTCAATCAGATCACTAATAGTCCTTGGTGGTGACAATCTCGGCTCACTTGTCATGAATTCAAAGAATTTACTTTGAAAACAAGTTCGAAAGATCAAACAGAAGAAAATGAACAGAACGAGAATGAATCTCGAGAAGTTCTTGGTCGGCAACTTAGTCTGAGAAATTCCAAAGAAGATGCTAATGACATTCCAGATTGGATTGGTGACTTTATGTCCATAAACGAGGTTTCTTGTTGCTTTCGATGTCAAATTAATCATCATTATTGACATAAATGTTAGCATGAAGGTCGTTCCAAGTAAAATCCAAGTCAAAGAATCAAACGGAAGGACAAATTTCTCATATGCTGTATACTTATCAGCTGGTGTCACAAACATGAATGTCTTTGTATTTACAACTGCATTAGATATTGCCATAGTAAAGCTTATCATTTGAATGTCTTGAATCTCAAAATAAACTGAAGGAAATTTAAACGATTGATTAAATTTATAAATGAAGAGTTGCTTCCTTGTTTCTGGAAATATCCATAAAGGATCCATAAAGACAGGCTGATACATTACTGTAAAATTATAAGCCATAGACGCTATTTCGAAAATTTTCGGTGTAATTCCATGAACACTAAAATTTGTATTATTTTTGTTAATTACTGAATATCCATAAACATGATACAAGGTGCCGTCTGGCATGAATGTTGGTAAGGCAAAGACTAGCTCGCATCCATTGTATTGAAGGAATTTCTCATGATTTTCCAACTTTGAGGTCCATTTTGAAGTTCTTTTGTTAAATGTGTTGAGTATTTTGAGGTTAGGATAGCCACAAGTAGCAGGTTCAAATGATTCAATTGATGATAAAGTCACAGTGTCCATTTCAGTTGTTACAAAGTAGGAACTATGAAAAATTCCTTCAGAAGTAAATGAAATTTGTTGATACTTTCCAAAAATCCAGGACGTCTTCAACTCTTCAAAACTTAAATCAGGAATAAAAATAAAATATTTGATTGACTGACCCATGAATCTTAAACCTAGAAAACGCCTTTCAGTCTCTCCAAAGTCAATTAATGAGTTTAAGAAGATGAATTGAGAAAAATACAGTTTATTATTGTAGAATTTATTGAATTTATTAAAATTTGTGAGACGATAGTGAGTCTTTGCTTCCAACTAGGCAATGAATTTGTCACTTATATCCAAAATAAATGGCGATACTTTTTTCAAATAGAAAATATTAAATCGAACTTTATGTTTTACTAGAAATTCAATGGCAATGTCATGAAGAACTTGTGCAACTGCTGTTACATTTGGATTGACTTTATATGGACTTAATCCTGCTGTACACTTTGAAACTTTAAAATCAGCTAATAGAGCTAAAATCAATAAAATCTTGAACTCGTGATTCATATTTGAAACTTCAATCTATTTCCAATGAGCAACGAGATCGAACTGAAAGGGAATCTAACAATTAATAGTAAATAAAAAATAAATTTTAAATGTTTGTCGACGCACGACATTATCGTGTTTACCTATTCCCAAAATAAGTTTTGATTAAAGTAAAATGATCTGTTTTAATTGAGGTGTAAGTGATTTTTATGTTAGGATGCATTTACGTTAGAGTATTGAATTTCAAGATGATTACAAGAATTTCCTTCAGATGCCTTCACAGTAAAAGCTCTAGTTTCAGGTGCCTTCACAGTAAAAGCTCGAGTTGCAGGTGCCTTCACACTAGGGTTTTTTTATTCGGGTGCCTTCACATAAAAGACCTGATTTGTAGGTGCCTTCACACTGAAGTCTTGTGATTCAGCTGCCTTCACATTGAAGACTTGTGTAGCGGGTGTCTTCATATTCGAGTCTTGTGGTTCAGTCACATTAAAGACTTGAGTTGCTGGTGCCTTCACACTTGAGTCTTTTAATTCAGGTGCCATCACATTAAAGACCTGATTTCTAGGTGCCTTCACATTAGAGTCTTATGGTTCAGGTGCCTTCACATTAAAGACCTAAAAAAAGAAAGAAAGATAATAATAAAATAATAATAATAAAAATAATGTCTAGCCTTCATACTAGAGTCTTATGGTTCAGGTGCCTTCACACTAGAGTATTGTGGTTTAGGTGCCTTCACAATAAAGAATTGTGTTTCAGGTGCCTTCACACTAGAGTTTTGTGGTTCATGTGTTTTCACAGTGAAAGCTCGAGTTGCAGGTGCCTTCACACTAGAGCCTTTTAATTCAGGTGCCTTCACATTAAAGACCTGATTTTTAGGTGCCTTCACACTAGAGTCTTATGATTCAGGTGCCTTCACACTTAAGTTTTGTGGTTCAGGTGTTTTCACAGTGAAAGTTCGAGTTGCAGGTGCCTTCACACTAGAGCCTTTTAATTTAGGTGCCTTCACATTAAAGACTTGTGTTTCAGGTGCCTTCACACCAAAGTTTTGAGGTTCAGGTGCCTTAACATTGAAGACTTGAGTTGTAGGTGTCTTCATATTAGAGTTTTGTGGTTCAGGTGCATTTCCGATAGAGTCTTGAGGTTCAGATGCATTCCCACTTAGTTTTGTGATTCAGGTGCCTTTACTTTTGCAAATTTTAACGGTATTAATGTCTAACCAGTCTAAAGAATTTTAAAGTTCCCATTTACGTCAGTCACATCATGAATTACTCAAAAGTCAATATAATACACAAAATGTGGCTATGGAAACAATAAAATTGACGGTGGAATGAGGAGCTATTATCCAATGATTATAGACAGAATGACTTAATTACTTTTAATATTATTCTTCAAACTTAATTGAAACCTCAAAAAATATTCTCTAATGGAATATTTAATTAATCTGTAGTCTGTGCTCTATTTACGATGGATAAAAGAAGGCCGTAAATAAATTTTTGTGGGAGTTTGAGAATTTTTTAAGCTCCCAATTTGTAAAAATCTCATTTGCTTCCACTCAGAGCCACTGGAAAATGGGAAATTTTCAGTCTCAAATGGAAAAGTCTACAAAAATTCACTCTCCGACTGACTTTACTGACCTATCGTAATGTCATATAGATTCGGTGTGCTGTTTATGATCCCAGACACGAGTTTTTAGAATTTTTTAATGGGTTTTTGGAAAGCGTTTGGGTTCTGGTGGGTGATTTATGATCATTTGAAGCTGTTTGGATGCAAATTGAGGAAGGTTTTGACGCTAATGTGGCTTCAGATCCTTAACAAAGACTAAACTTGAATGAAAATTTCGGAAAATTTGAGAAAAACTTGATTTATTTAAATATTTTCCAAATGCATCCTTCATTTTATCAAAATTTTCTTGTAGTTGCAGCCTTAATCGTCGTCTTTGTCACCGTCTTTGCTTTCATTGTTGTTTTTTTCGTCAATTTCGTCACTTTTTTCGTACTTTCAACCTTCTTCTGAACCTTTTTGGCATTTACTTTCCTGGTTGTGCTAACAAGTTTCATATTTCTTGTCGTCGGTGCTGCCATTTTAGCTTTTTGACTGGCGAATGTAAGACCTGTTGCTTGTTGTCTTACCAGTGGTCCAACAGTAAACGATGTTGTGGTTTCCGATCGAAAAATTAAAGGCTTTTTTGTGTAATATGTGACTTTTCCCTTGACAGTTGTTCTCGTTGTTGTTGAAGACGATTGAGTTGCTGTTGTTGTTGTTGTTGCTGTCATGTTGGGCTGCCTTGTAATAACACTAAGTGGAATTCCACCAATGAATGTTGTTGTTGGACTTTTTGTTATTGATGTTTCAACTTCAAGGTTTACTGACGGTTCCTCATCTGTTTGCTCATCTATTGCTGGGGTAAAAGATTCACTGTTTGTTGGTTCCATTTCATTTGGATTGTCTTCAGGAACCTCATTTGGCGGGATTTCTTCAACTTGACGTTCTAAAATGGATAAAAAATTGATTAATTATGTAATTCAACTAAAGACATCGAAAAATTTTAATTAAGTCAAGTTGATCAACAAGAAAGTTTAGTTGATCAGCAAGAATGTCAAATTGATCAGCAAGAAAGTCAAATTGATCAGCAAGTAATTCAAATTGATCAGCAAGAAAGTCAAGTTTATGTGTAAAGAAACAAACTTGATCAGTTAAGTAGTCAACTTGATCAGAAAATGAATCAAGTTGATCAGAAAAATAGTCAAGTTGATCGTAAAGTCAATCAAGTTGATCATAAAGTCAATCAAAATGGTCCGAAAATGAATCAAGTTGATCAGAAAAATAGTCAAGTTGATCATAAAGTCAATCAAGTTGATCAGAAAATGAATCAAGTTGATCAAAAAATAGTCAAGTTGATCATAAAGTCAATCAAGTTGATCATAAAGTCAATCAAGTTGATCATAAAGTCAATCAAGGTGGTCCGAAAATGAATCAAGTTGATCAGAAAAATAGTCAAGTTGATCATAAAGTCAATCAAGTTGATCAAAAAATGAATAAAGTTGATCAGGAAAATAGCCAATTGATCATAAAGTCAATCAAGTTAATCAGAAATTCAGTCAAAAGAATCGTCAAACGAGTCAAGTTGATCAGGAAAGCAGTAATTTTAATCAGTCATGAAGTCTTGCAGTTTAATAAAACAATCAAATTGATCAATCGAACAGTCAAATTGACAAATCAAGTTAAACAGTCAAGTCGATTCTAATTTTTTTAAAATTCACATTCTCTCCCCTTCCTTCTTGACTTACTCCTCCTCTTTACATCATCATCACTCTTGCTACTAATCATTATCAACTCCGCATCTGGCTCAATTGTTGATTGCCTCAATTTAACCATTGTTTCGTCAATTTTCATTGCCGTCTCATTTTCATAATCAGGTTCGTCACTCGACTGTTGAGTCATCTCTAAATTTATTACATTTCCTATCAGTTGTGACATTAAAAAAATTATTAAAATTTTTGTTTTCATTTTTTTGGCTCAAATAAAAAATTCGTGAATGGAATTTTGTTGAATTTTGATGATTGACTGATTAAACGAGTGGAGTTGAATTGAAGAAAATTGTGAAGAGACCGGATGGAGGTTAAAAGCACTGGGGGAGGGAAGGCTTGTTTTGGAATGTTTTACATGATGTTAACAGAATTTGTTCTCAATTAATTGGGATTTTTGAAAATTTTCTCACTTACAATAATAGACTGACCAAATAAAGAGGTGAGTTTGGTGATTTTGCTGCAATTTTTAGAGTTCAAAAAATCAAGGGGACAATATAAACAAAAAATGCACTGAAAGAAGGTTCCAAAGACCCATTTCATTGAATATATCACGACTTAATTTAATTACAACTGACCGACTCACGACTTATTCATTAAGTAAAAACAAAAGAATTGAAAAACTTATTGTTTTAAAAAAACAAATGCTGCACATTTTGTAAAATGCTTCTTGAAGGTTTCAAGAAGTTTCGAGGCTTACAAGATGATTGCTGTTCACTTAACAAAACGTTAAGACAGACCAAAAATTTCAAACACACATAATGCGTAGTTTCAAACCCCTTTAATCTTAGTTTTTCATAGTTTCACACCCCTTTAATTTTAGTTTTTCATAGTTTCAGACCCCTTTAACATTCATTTTTATAGCTTTTCATAGTTTTACACCCTTTTAACATTATATTTTCACAATTTTGATAGTTTCACACCCTTTGAAATAATTTTCCGTAGTTTCATCCCCTTTAATAATAAATTTTCGTAGTTTCACACCCTCTGAAATATAAATTTTAAGATTTTCAAAGTTTTACACCTCAAAACCATCTTAAATCCCACCAAAAAATAAAAACACACTTCAAAATTTTCATTCTGATTAATTAACTAAATTAAATTCAAAAATCATCAGTGGGAAAAATATCAAGTTTGCGGCTTTGTCGTCCCACTGATGATTTTTGTGACATTTTATTTATTTATTTACAAGTTGTCACAGATAATTACAAATTTACAACAAAAACATATTTCGAAAAAACGAATAATAACAATAAAAGTAAGGTCTAAAGTAGATTTTTTTTCCAGAATTAAGCTCCATTTTCTGGCAAGACGTGGCTGACTTAGACTTAAGTTATCTATTATTGATTGACTAGCTGGCTGTTTTGTGAGTTCCACAACATTTTTTAGCAACAGTTCTGCTGATTTTAGTATTTTTTTGTCCGAAATGGTTAAATTTGAATTTAAGCCATTGATTTTGATGGATAGACTGAAGAACCTGATGATCCATCTTCGTATTCGTAGTATTCGCACTCGTAGTTGTATTCGTAGTAATCATGCATTGATCCTTCAGATTCAGCTGATGGACGATGGCTACCATGTTCATGGCTACCGCGGCTTCCATCCCTACTAGGCATTGCAACTACAACACCAAGAATTATCGCAAAGATCAAGAAAATTGAACTGATTTTCATCGTGAAAATTTTTTCTATTTAAACACCGAAAAACTAAAGAAACTACTATTTTCTAGTTCCAACCAGGCTAACAAATCGTCTCAAATCACAAAACGAATGAAGTCTGAATGTGTCGATTGTTCAGAAAGTCCAACATTTTATATGAAAATTTTTCCTAACACAGTGGACAACAGGGAAGCTAGGTCGATGCCGTGAAATATCATTTTAATATGTTTTTATTACTAACTGAGTCGTGGAATCGTGACAGTTGATTCAAGAAGGAAAAAATTGAATTTTTAAATGATAATAAATACTGTGGAACTTCTTGTGAACTTGATAAAATAGTCGTGAGTCATTGCTATCGTGGAGAATCAATAAGGTTTATGAAATTGTGAATCAAAAATTATTTTATATCAATTTCGTGGAGGATTTATGGTTGGCATTGCAATAAATTCTCAAAATCATAGACCTCATACTTACACTTGTAGTACAGAAGTTTGGTTTGATACAACTTGATTCGACACTAGTTGACTTGACACTACTTGACTTGACACTACTTGACTTGACACTACTTGACTTGACACTACTTGACTTGACACTACTTGACTTGACACTACTTGACTTGATACTACTTGACTTGACACTACTTGAATTGACACTACTTGACTTGACACTACTTGACATGACACTACTTGACTTGACACTACTTGACTTGACATTACTTTACTTTACACTACTTGACTTGACACTACTTGACTTGACATCACTTTACTTTACACTACTTAATTCGACATTACTAGACTCGAGACTACTTGACTCAACGCTTTTTGACTCGACCCTACTCGACTCGAAACTGCTTGACTCAACACTGCTTGTATCAACGCTACTTGACTAGACCCTACTCGACTCGACACTACTTGTCTAGATACCAATTAGCATGACTCTACATGAATTTTACTTGATATTAAGCTATTTGACTCGACCCTACTCGATTCGAAACTACTTGAATCAACGCTACTTGACTTGATACTACTTGACTTGACACTACTTGACTTGACACTACTTGACTTGACACTACTTGACTAGAAAACAAATTTGCTTGACCCTCCATGAAATAAATTTACTTGATATTAAGCTACTTGACAAGACCCTCCTTGATTTGAATCCACTTGACTTGAAATTAATTGATTTAATTTAATACAAAAAGTTTGAATTTTTCACAATCCCTTATCAAACTGCATAATGTTCAAGTGTTACCAAATACTCAAATTAATCATTTCGTCAAATTAATTTAAATATTTTGTGCATATTTTTGCATTACTCATGACTGTTATATGACATTCTCAATTAATTTTCCATAAATTTGATAAACATTTTGCTTTAAAATGAACAAATTTTGGAACTCTTCAGTGCATTTTCAAGTTTGTTTTCACACGTTAAGTTCATTTTACGACATATTTAAAATTTCTATATTTTCTAGAAAGCTTCAAGTCATGAACTTTTTATGTCTCACGATTCTCTCGACACTTGCACTGATATTTCCTGTTCCGTCATCGTCAGGAGATGTTTCATGCGATAAAAGTTGTCCAAAATGGGAAGTTTATTCGAGATGTGCCGGACCAAACCAGCCAAATTGCTTCCACCGTCATGCATCGACTGATGAGTCACAATGCATTCCTGGATGTGTCTGTACAAGAGGAATGATCAGAGATCCAAACACATTTAAATGCATTTCCGAGCATAAATGTCCAAATCCTGTTAATAATCCAAAATGGTGTCCATCAAATGAAGTTTATTCAGACTGTTCAGCTGGATGTCAACGAACTTGCGACACATTGAATGCTGTTTTTAAATGCCGTTGTATACCCGGATGTATTTGTAGGGATGGATATGTTAGGAGTCAGATAACTAATCAATGTGTTCCGATTAAGTCTTGTAAAGGTAGATCCAATAAGATTTTGTAGATCACTGGAATTTTTATTTAAGTTGAAACGACTTTAGGATGTCCAAAGGGCTACAAAAGAAATCCCGAAACTGGAAACTGTGAGTTCCAGTGCAATGAGTGTCCAAAAAATGAAGAATACAAAGACTGTGGATCTCATTGTGAGCCTGACTGCTTTCCAAGAGGAATAGCCTGTATATTATCGTGCAAACAAGGGTAAAATTTTTTTAAGTTGTCAATTTTTAATCTTTTTGACTCAATTTTTTTTGATGACTGTAAAGATGCTTCTGCAAGACTGGATATGTCCGTGGACCACAAAATGGAACTTGCATCCCAAAAGAAAAATGTCCAAGTAAGTTAATAAAAATGATCATATAACCTCAAATTTTAGTCCCGTCTTCCTCAGAATGTCCAGCAAACGAATCATTTTCCTGTGGAAATCCACTTTGTGAGAAGACCTGTGACAACTACAAGGAGCCCTGCACAATTCAGAATATCCGATGTGAAGATAAATGCTATTGTAATGATGGATTTGTAAGGAACAAGAACAATGTATGTGTTCCTGTGTCGGAATGCGATGAAAATGATTGCTGATGGAATCTCCTTGTTAAGGCTAGAAATTGGACAATTACCCAACACATTGTATTCCCCTTGATCATATAATTAAGAAAATAATAAAATTATGCAAATAATCAAATTGCATACCCGAATTTTTTTCTTGACTTAATAAAATATCCCTTGATTTTCACAACGATAAAATGAAATTTAAATGAAAAGTGCAGTACTAGAAGTTTTTTTTCTGTTCAAAAGCTCATTTGAAAGCTCTTTGGAAAGCTTTTGTCTGTTATTTTATAGAATATCCGTGATTATTTTGCAAATTTTTAGAAAAATACATCGAAAGGGGAGAAAACTTAGAGGCGTAGCCAGAGTCAGTCCCCTCGCATCGCTCCTCCTTGCATTTCGAATCACTTAACAAACATTCTGGCCTTGCCCCTGATGAACGCTTCAAATTATCAAATGCTAAGCAGATCATCCTAATTTCAGTTAAGCACCAGCTAATTTGAATGAGCTTATCATCCTGAACTTTGATCTCTGCAAAACACCTCGAAGACGATGAGGGAGCGACATTTAAAAATGGCTGGCTTCGAACCGACGACCTTCGAATTACCACATCAAATATCAGCAAAGCACCTTGCCAATTACTCCACAGAGGGTGCTTAAGCAATGCTTCTGCTCTTGATTCAATATCCCCCCCCCCCCCTCCAAAAACTTAATTAAACAAGTGAGGTTATGTTATCAGATGAAATACAGAAAAGCAGTTTATTAACAGAAATAAAAACGCAAAATTATAACAACACAAAACTTAAAAATAGATACAAAGTACTGACTCTACAAAACAAGCACTAAAATTCCTTAAAAGTAATTCTAATTTTAGATTTTTTTTTGTGATTTTTGAAAGGGGTCATTCACTTATGACGTCCATCGAAAGATGAGATTTTAAGACCCCCCTCCCCCCCCCCCCCCCCCCTCTGTCACAAAATTTTCATACAAAAAAAATCTTTTGTATTGAGGTGTCACACAGCTTTAGACCCCCTTTCCCCCCTAAATGTTGGACGTCATAAGTGAACGACCCCAAAGGGGTCATTTACTTATGACGTTCACCGAAAGACAACTTTTTAGAACCCACGTCTCTGTCGAAAAGTTTAATTTGTTTGAGCTGTCCCCCATCCGGGATAAATCTTGGACGTCATAAGTGAACGACCCCAAAGGGACTCTCAATAGACTGTCTCAATTCTGACTTAGTTCAGTGTATGTGTTATGTTTAGAAGCACTAGGCTTGCATTGAGCTAGATTTCATTGAAGTTAGCCTCACACCTGCCTAGTGCCTCCGGTTTTCAACTATTCTACTCAATTTTATGTCTACTATGGCTAGTAACATTCCAAAAAACTCACTTTAAGTCAATTTAAGCTTGAATTAAAAAGAAATTTGAATTTTGAACATACTAAATCATTGTTGCGGCAATCACTTCATCATAACAAATTGCTTTAATTTAAGGTTACAATAAAGTGACATTGAGTATGTTCAGTATGTTCATGTCCAAGTTTTTAGATTCTTTTGACTTTAACTTACCAAATTTCCTTAAAAATCTAATTATAATCTGTGATTTTAGTACAATTCTACTTAAACTTTTAATCCTATAAACCTACGACGATGATGATCCCATTGCTGATGCTCCATATGGTCCACTTCCTAAACTGTCATAATAATAATCACCATAGCAGCCGTAATAATCGTAGTCATAATAATCGTAGTAATAATCACTACCAGATGGATCATTGACAGCGTAGCTTTGACTTTGTGCATCGGTTGATGACAAACATACAAAAATAAGCACAATCAAGCACATAAAAAATTTGAGGTTAAGTTTCATTTTTGACACAAAAATAATTTTGAAGAAATTCACAAAAATTAAATATTTCACTGGCAATTCCAAAAGTGGATCTGAAGCTTCCAAAAAACACTTTGTGGCTATTTATATCCATGCCAAAAAAATGCACCTCGTTAAATATTTAAGGATGAAGATGACGAAAGTTTTATTTGTTTTTAAAAGTTTTTATGACCTTCCGTGTGTCGTGGGCTGTTGAGAAGAATAGAAAGTGTGGCTAGTGGGAAATTTCGTAAGTTTTAAGCTTTGCTACCCGAGCAACACGTGTTGAATTTGCAAGATTCTATTTGATAGCCACAAGTGCAGACACTGCTTGCAAGGCTTAAAATCAGGACTTCTCCTGGATATCCTCATCTGAACCAAATGGTTGAGTTTAGGGTAAATGTTTAATTATTTCTAGATTGAACCTTAATGATCCGCACTCTTTGCTTTGATATTCTTATCTTTTCAACCCAACTGCACATCTTGATCCTCAAATCCTTAACAAAACCTCGAACATCAAAATATCTCAAACAGTCGTGATAAAAAATTTCAAACAAAAACACAAAAATTGAAGCTATCAATCCAATTCCCAAAACCCTAAAGACTTCATGAAGATCCTCAAAACGCAAACTGTCAGGAACATCGGATGCATCAATCATTGCGTATCTCGATTGATCCAAATTCTCAAGAACCTTCCACATATGAGGCAATCCAGCTTGAAATGACAAGTCCATGTAGAACTGAAACCTTTCCAAAAATGGATTCAAGTAGCTTGCTTCAAGTCTCACAAACTCCCATAGAATAGGTTCAGGCAGGATGTAGTAATCATCATTTATATATCGTCCATTATCAAGCAATCTGTTCAAATCATGCTCAAATGTATCACACATGCTGATCATAACTGAGTGCTTCTGAGTCACTTCCTCTTCAAATCGTTCATGAAGTTGTAAGTCAGTCTTTTTGATCATCATCCTTAGTGCCTCAAATTCATCGACGTCCTTGATAATAAATGCAAAGCCTTCATCAGTTACAATTTCATGATTTGAAGCCAGTAAGTCTGCAACAGTTTGTAGTCGGTTCTCATGGAACGGTTCAATCATGCAGGATGTGATTTCACTTTGGTATGCGTTGCTGATGATGAATATTAACCAGCAGATCAGCTGCATAAGGGTCAACAGCATGAAATGGTTGTTCCTTGACAATGTGAAGCCTTGACCGAAGAACAATTTATAGATCTCAGCAAGAAGTAGCCAATGAGAGTCAACAGCACCACGTCCACAATAGAGCCACCAAACAGCGAAGGAACCAGCTATTGAAAGGACCAAAGGAGCCCAAATGAGATAGTCAAATGGCATGATAATCATGATCCGGAATGTCAAGGTTTTCTGAGGAATCGGAATCAATGCACAAAAGCCTCTTTTTTCATAATTTATCAATTTCGGCTCAGGATTGTCAAATGATGCAGCAGTGTTGATCGTCAGATGCATTTGTCGGGTCTCCCAAGACTTGCCCAAGTGAGCTCCATCAGGTTGAATAGTAAACTGAATGCCTGCATTTTGCTTCTCACTGACGTCCTTCAAAAAATGAATCATCGGTGATCTGATTTGTTTACCTCTAATTTGAACCAATGGTGGCTGAATAATGACTGGAATTTTATAAGGATAACCTGCCATGTCCTTTAATTTATCTGGGAATAGCTGTGCACTGTCATCTGGATTGATTATAAGACTCATTTTACCCGTTGGAGGGTTCAGAACATCAACAACAATTTCGTCCTTATCATTTTCGTGTACAGTAACAACATTGTAGAAGCCAAGGCTTGCAAATGTATTTAAAATTGCAGTGCGATGGAAAATTGATGTGGATTTAGGTACGATACAGATAATCTTAGCCATGTGGTGCCAAACAGATGAAAATAGCTGACTTGAGATGAGCTGTCTTATCAGGTTCTGAAAAGGAGGAACATTTTGAATTCATCTAAAAAGATTGAGCATAACACAACCTTAGATGACCAAACTCAGCTTGAACCGAGGAACAAACTTAGATCGCCCAAGATGATCAAACTTAGATCGACCCCAGATGACAAAACTTAGTTCAATCCGAGATGACCAAACTGAGCTCCACCCGAGATGATCGAACTTGGACCCACCTGAGATGACCAAACTGAGCCCGACCCGAGATTGCCAAACTTAAATCGACCCGAGATGACCAAACTGAGCTCGACCTGAAATGATTGAACTTTTTTCGACTTGAAATGATCAAACTTAGCTCGACCTGAATGATTGAACTTAGCTCGATCCGAGATGATCAAACTAAGATCGCCCAAGATGATCAAACTTAGCTCGACCCAAGATGACCAAACTTAGCTCAACCCGAAATGACCAAACTTAGCTCAACCCGAGATGAAAAAACTTGGCTCGACCCGAGATGACCAAACTTATATTTAAACTCACCCTGTCAGCTTGATAAGACACCAAAACTATCACTGATGCTTTTTTCAATGTACTTTCCGTTGCGATTGTCAAGAAATCAGTCATAACAACAGCTTTCTTATCTGCAATACACTTTGCAACGTCATTTACAGCCTGTGACCATTGATTACCACCAATATATCCAACCAAAATGTCTCGTGTGTCATTCTTTGACTCTGTGATGTCATTGACAATTTTACAAACGGAATTTATTATTTTGTTATCTTCACTTGAGAGTTGTTGGAGAACATTGAGTGTTCGTGATGAGTTTAGAAGAAATAAGGATGAAAATAGCAGAAATAAGATTGTTGCCTTCATTTTAGGATAGCTTTTGAAATAAAGGTTTTATTCCTCAAAGTTGAGAATTGAATTCATTTACAGAAGTTCATGAACAATTCTGTAATGGATTGCTTGCATTCGTATTTAATTGATAAGCACGATTGATAATTGCATATGATATAACCTCAAAATCGACCCAATGATCTACATTTTTATCAATATGTGTGACTTTATAAATTTATAATTAAAAAACAATTTCACTCATTATCGTAAATTGAACAATATTTTTTTTGATAAACCTTTGCAATTTTGCAAAACAAGTAAAAAAGACTAGATTGATATGAGGCTAAGGCGCATTTTCTTGTTTTTAAGGAATGTTGCAAATGTTAAATTATAATCAAAATACCGAAACTCAGCTAACTTAAAAAAAAATTATACTGAAGTGCCCGATTAGATAATGATTATAAAATTAGTCGTTGAACGCTACTTGGCTTGTTAACATCAAAACTTAAAATGTTGGAGCCATCAAATAAATTTGATCAATTTCATCGCAGTGATTCGTTTTCCACGGTCGATAGTTCAGTTGCTGCTGCTGATTTGATGAGACAATATGCAGATTTGTCCAAACCATCACGGCTGGTAGAAGCTATCAATCCACCACATATGAAATTTGAGAAAAGTGAAAACATTAATGTGATTTATAATACTTACTATAGTAATCCGACGCCAGGTATGAAACTTTTATAACTGCCGTGGTTTTAGTGACCCAACTTTAATATTCTAGAACAAAAACTAAGCAGGAACAACTCATTTACGTCATTTCTGTCTGGTCCCCGAAGGACAAAAGCTACAAAAAATTTTATAAAATTTTTGAAGACCAAAAAAGGAGCTGCGATTGTTTTTGTGCTGTTTGTTGCTGTTTTGTGTACAATTGCATCTGTTATTTCCTATTTTTTCATTCGGGGAAAAAAACATGATGTTTCAGGTAAGGGTTTAATTTTAAGGTCGTGGTTGCTACTGGGTACAAGCTCTTTCAGGAAGGAGTTTTTGGCAAACTTATTGCCATAGCCCTCAGGACAGTGGTTCTCAAACTGTGTTGTGCGGCACGCTAGTGAATATCATTTTGTGTCCTGGGAAGACTTTTAAGTACAAATCGTGTTTAATAGTTCAAAAAAAGTTCAGAAGCACTGCTTATAGGGCAGTGGTGGTCAACCTTTTTTGTTATGCGGCACACTTTGGTATTAAGCCATGATTAAAACCACGCACAGCAGACATTTCATGAGATTTCTCGATTTTTTCATCACTAGTGCGCCGCAGCACTCAGATTGGTCATCACTGTTTTAGGATATACTCAGCAGTCAGCTCTTTTGTTCATTACAAATTATATTATCCATTCTAGACTCAACTACTTCTAAAGAAACAACAACAACAACAAATTTCAATCCTACAACAACTACAACCTTAAAGCCTACCATATCAACAACTCTTACAGATCCAATAACAGGTGAGCCAACTACAGACCCCTTAAATTCAACGACAGAAGAGACAACAACATCTGTGTTATCTGATGGCTCAACAACTACAGAGGATGCCACACTAGAAGACACAACAACAACAACAGCATCTACAACAACAACAACTCCAACAACAGCAACAACTTCTACAACCCAAAAGCCAACTACAACTGAACCAAATCTATATCCAGAATTCTTTATGACTCGAGATGATTGGGAAGCTGAACAGCCAAGATCAAAGAATATGACTAAGTTACAGACACCAATAAAGAGAATCATCGTTGGGCACACAGGTGGACGGTTTTGTGCTAATGTGGTGAGTATGAGTAAGCAGTTATAAGGATGTCTTGTCAGCATCCTCTTGTTCTTAACACCAATTTGATCAATTCCAGACCGATTGCATCGAAACTGTAAAATCAATTCAAGCCCAAGACTTTAGCCTTGAAGATATTCCTTACAATTTTCTAATCGGTGTTGATGGAAAGGTTTATGAAGGTCGTGGTTTCAGCTATCAAGGACAACATACCAAGAACACAGGAGCTACAGAATACAACAGCATTGGAATTATGATTGCATTTATTGGAAATTACAAGTCTACACATCCATCGGTGGATCAAATTATTTTACTGGAAAATTTCATCAAGTTCTTTCAAGAATCTGGGAACATTAGTAGCCAATATTCGATATTTTCACAAGATGACTTGATGTATCGAGATGTGACTGCTGATTCACTTAATGGTGCTGTTGCGAATTTGAAGAATTATCATTCGTGTGAGTAACTGACTGACAGGCAGACATCCAGACATACACACACACACACACACATCCAAACAGCCAGACAGCCGAACAGATCATAGAGCTTAATATCATTCCTTATTTCAGTATACAAAGTGCATCGGAGAGAGGAGTGGGCAGCAATAACCCCAAAAGTATTACCAAAATTTAGCAGGCTCATGAATTGGAATATAATTGGCCATCTTACGAGTCAGGGATGTTCGGGCTTGGTGAGTTGCTAGATTTGAAGATTTTTTTCTTGTAAATGTTGATCATTAAGGACATTTTAAGGATGACTGTATAAAGGAAGTGAAGAAAGTCGAGACTGACAATTTAAAATCTGAATATAATGACATCATTTATAACTTTTTGGTTGGTGGACTTGGTAATATAAATTGGAAATAGTGCCATAAAGGACCTCAAGCTTATGTCATTTACGAATTTTTCCAGGCATCGTCTTCGAAGGCCGTGGATGGGACATAACTGGTCAAACAAATCTTCTTCCAAACTCAGCAATTTCAGTCATGATACTCGGTGATTATCGGTACTTCCAACCAAAACCGGAAGTAGAACAGTCACTTAAACAGCTTTTTGATGATGGCTTGGCATTAGGGAAGTTAACAAACGACTTTAAAGTATTTGGTCGCAGTGATTTTGGACAAGCTGGACCCGGAGGGCTGTTGATGAATCTTATCAAAAAATGGGATAGATATGGAAATAAAACTACTTATTAGCAATCAAGAAAAGCTAGCTTTATTATTAGGATAATTAATTTTACAGGATATGTCATATAGGTGATCCTGACGAACATCAACAGCAACTTGAATGACAAACAAAATTCACAGCAAAAGGTTTAAAAAATCCTTTAAATTGCTGATATTGTTAATGTGCACGTGCTGGCTTAACAACAATCTTTCGTACAGTTAGCTTTGCATGCTTAAGTTGGACACACAACTTGCTCAAACAGCTCCAGAAAGTTCCAATCATTGTCTTGACATCCAAATACCTCAAACAATCATGATAGAAGATCTCAATCAAAAACACAATTCCCGACATCAGCAATCCTATTCCAATGACTATAAATACTGCATGCAGGTCTTCATACCTCAAACTGTCCATAATTTGTGATTCATCTTGAACTGGATACCTTGAATAATCTTGATTCTCAAAAACCTTCCAGATGTGAGGCAATCCAGCTTGAAATGACAAGTCCATGTAAAACTGAAACCTTTCCATAAATGGATTCAAAAAACTAGCTTCAAGTCGTACATAGTTCCATAAAATGACTTCAGGCAGCAAGTAGTAATAGTCAGAAACCAGTCGTCCATTCCTTAGTCTGAATTTCAGGTCATTTTTCAGGACATCGCAGTCTGTTGTGAGTACAAAGTGCTGCTTAATGACTTCCTTCCAAAATTGTCCTGGCAAATGAAGATCCGTCCTTGTTATCATTGACCTAAGTTCCTCAAAGCCTTCATACTCATTAATGCTGTACTCAAATCCTTCATCAGACATGATTTCATAATCAGAAGATTTAAGATCCCTAACAGTCTTTAATCGATTCTCATAGATTGGTTCAATCATGCAGGACGTGATTTCACTTTCGTAGGCGTTGCTGATGATGAATATCAACCAGCAGATCAGTTGCATCAGTGTCAAGAGCATGAAATGATTGTTTCTTGATAATGTGAAGCCTTGACCGAAGAACAATTTGAAAATCTCAGCTAGAAGTAGCCATTGAGAGTCAATAGCACCACGACCACGGTAGAGCCACCAAACAGCGAAGGAATCAGCTATTGAGAGGACCAATGGAATCCAAATAAGATAGTCAAATGGCATGATGACCAAAAACCGGAATGAAGATACTTTTGGTGGAATTGGAATTAAGGCACAAAATGCTCTTTTTTCATAGTTCATCAGTTTCGGCTCAGGATTGTTCAAAATAACTGCTGTGTTGAGAGACAAGTCCATATTTCGTTGGTTCCACATGTCCACAAATTGAGTTGGATCTGGTAAAAGGTGCAACATTTGTCGTGCATTTTGTTTTTTGCAGACTGCATCTATAAAATGCAGCATTGGCGTGTAGATGCTCATATTCTTAAACTTAACCAATGGAGCTTGGACATAAACCGGAATATTATAAATGTAACGTTTCATATCCTTCAACTTATCAGGAAAGATTTTTGAACCATCTTCCAAATTGAGTTTTGACTCAACAATCCTTGATAAGGTTGGAACTAAACTAACCTCGATGTTGCCTTGCTGATTCTCACGCACAGTAACGACATTAAAGAATCCATACTTAATGAACAATTTGAGAATTAAATCACGTACTTTTGTAGTTGCTGTGCTGGGAATGATGACAATGACTTTGGACATGTGATGCCAAATTGTTGAATATGCGTGATTTATTATGATGTCTTCAATCATGTCCTATAAAAGAATATCAAACTTTAGGAATTAAGTCTTACCTGACACAAACATACCTTATCAGCTTTATCCAATGCCATGACAATTACTGAAGCTTTCCTCAATCTTTTTTCATTCATAACGTTCGTTAAGTTAGTGACAACAACTGAACTGCCTTTATTAATGCAGCTAGCGACATCATTCATTGTTTGTGACCATTTTCCATTCATGTTGCCTATGAGAATATCTTGTGTGTCTTTTGTGGACCTTGTGATGTTGTTAATGATTCTACAGATTGATTTTGGTAAATTTGTGTCATTTTCTGCCAAGTTATTAGCAAGATGTGAGCCAAATGTTGGGTTGTTAAGCAACAGGAACATCAGAACTGTGAAAATCTTCATTTTTGATGGGAATTTCAGCTTTTTGATGACAAAATTTAGTAAAATATTTTAAATTTCAGCTATGCGGCTAGTTTATGTTGTTATTACATGAAAATGGACTTGATTTATTGAACATGCGATTGGAATCGATTGATAAATTTTAATTTTTATAGCCAAGCGTAAGGGAGGCTCTAGCCTCAATGTAATAACTTTTCACTTTGTAGCTTTAATTCTAATTTATGTAATTAAGCAGTTAAGTGCCTTGCTGGTCGAATAGGTAAGGCGCATGGCTCAAATTTGGTATGTAACTCGAAGGTCGTCGGTTCGAATCCAGCCATTTCCAAATTTGTTCTTTTTCAGAAGTTTAGATACTTCGACTGCTTAAGGTACGAGTCAAGCCATAATTGGGCATTTTGGGCAACGTTGGATTAAGGAACGGATCAGGAACTTGAAGTGTAGCGGGAGAAATAGGAACGAGAGCTACAAGATTACCTTATAATGGAATATTGTCAGAACGGACCTGAAATGTATCACGTCACGCCCATAGAAGATTGAAACGAGAGCCTTAGTTTATTTGAAACCTAGATTTGAAGATTAGAAGCTTGATTCTACGTCACCCATAGTGATATGAAATGTATCACTAATCAATGAAAAAGTAAAAACATGTATAAATACTAATTCTTCCGGACGGTAACGTCGACAAATAAATAATAATAATAATAAAATATTATTTGAGGTTATGTCACTTTTAAACCTCTCTTTCCTCTTCTCATCGCCCTTAAAACTCGACAGAATCTCGGATGACTAGAAAAGTTCAACAAAGCACAGCATTAAACTGCCTAATACCAATGATAGAACCTGAAATCAATAAAAGATTAACAAGATAAAAAAACACAATTTTTATTGAATTTTTCATTTTATTTTAATGAGCAATTGCTATAGCAATATAAGCTTGCAATTTTAACAATTTTTATTAAATTATTAAATTCTATTAATTCGATCCAAAACTAGTTCTGCATGATGAAGTCCTTAATTCCTTATTTATTCCTCTTTTGTATTCAAAAATGGTGCGATTGAAGCTAAAAAAATCACAAAAATTATAAAAAATATAAAATAATCCAAAAAAGTCACTCACCCAAATCCTCACAATCAGGAATAACTTTGCCTTTAAACTTGACACATGATTCAGCACAAAGTTGACCTTCAAAGAATCCACCAAACATTTTCTTACACTGAGCACAGTTCTTCAAGCAAATGCCAACAATGTCATATCCACCAAAGAGATCCAAGCTTGGATATGGACTAGCTGATGAATTATCAATGAGGAAGGCAACAGCAATGATAAAAGTGATGAAAATAAGCAATTTTGGTGATGACATGATGGAAATTGATGATTTTTTTGGTAAGTTTACTGAAGGATGTATGAAATGGAACTGATGAATTGTCAATGAATTTTGTGGGTTTTTATAGGAAAAAAATTCATATTTGTACAAAAATCCATTTCCGGTGTTAATTTGATAATGAATGCATTAAAGGACAACTGTGGAGTTAGAGACATGGACAGTATTGTGGATGAGCTTGCTGTGCTGGTGCAAATTGAATTAAAATCTTTTTTTTGCATTTATTCAAAGTTCAATTCAGCAACATTAAAAAAATCAATAAAAAATTTTTAAAAGCACAAGCGACCTTCAGGTAGGGGAAAGGCTGCAAACCACGCATTAAATAAATAGACAATTGTATCATATTTCTAGTTTTACGTCCACAACATTGACATTGAATAAAATTCACATTTAAAAATAATTTTTCATTGACCATCGACAAAATTTAATGTGAGTTTCTAGGTTGGACATTAATCCTGCGAACTTTTAGCTTTTGCTGTCTAATTCTATTAAGAACTCTTCGAACTCTTAATCTCATCTGTTCCAAATCAGCACGTCCATTGAGGTTAGCTAGACAATCATGATAGAAAATCTCAAGCAAAAACACCAGTGCTGAAGCTGCCAATCCAATTCCAAGAACCTTAAAGACTTCATGAAGATCCTCAAATCGTAAACTGTCTAATGAATCAGACTTTTCAGTCTTTGAAGTCCTCAGCTGATCAAGATTCTCAAAAACTTTCCACATGTGTGGCAATCCAGCTTGAAATGACAAATCCATAAAGTATTGAAGCCTCTCAATAAATGGATTCAAGAAGCTTGCTTCCAGCCTCACAAATTCACTTAAGAACTTCTCGGGGAGCATATAGTAATAATCAGATACAGCAGTTTCATTTTCATATTTGCTTTCAAAAATGTTTTGAGCAATGTCGCAAAATGTGATGAATGCAAAGCTTTGATTACTGATTTTATCCTTAACTTCATCTGATGATATAAAGTCAAGGACTGTAATTCTTGATTTAATTGCCTGAAACTGTTCGTTTTCCTTTACAATGAAAGCAAATCCTGCGTCGGTTAAGATTTCATAATCAGAAGCCAGAAGATCATTCAGAGTTTTTAGACGACTCTCGTGGTAAGGTTCGATCATGCAGGACGTGATTTCACTTTCGTATGCATTACTGATGATGAACATCAACCAGCAGATCAGTTGCATCAGTGTCAAGAGCATGAAATGATTATTCCTTGACAATGTGAAGCCTTGACCAAAGAACATCTTGTAGATCTCAGCTAGAAGTAGCCATTGAGAGTCAATAGCACCACGACCACGGTAGAGCCACCAAACAGCGAAGGAACCAGCTATTGAAAGGACCAAAGGAACCCAAATGAGATAGTCAAATGGCATGATAATCATGAACCGGAATGTCAATGTTTTCTGAGGAAGAGGAAGTATGGCACAGAAACTTTTTGTCTCGTAATTTATCAGCTTTGGCTGTGAATTGGCAGAAACAGCGGCTGTATTAAGTGTCAAGTGCATTTGCCGTCGCTGCCAAATTTGATAAAAATAAATGTCATCAGGAAAAACATTCAGCTTCAGATGAGCGTTTTGAATTTGTACAACTGCCCTCAAAAAATGAAGCATTGGAGCAGTTACTGTAAAATTTCGAACATTTACTATTGGTGGTTGATCGTGTACAGGAATGACGTAATAAAATCCATTCAAGTCCTTTAAAATGTCGGGAAATAAGCTCAAACTATCGCTTGGATTGATGTCGATCCTAGTTTTACCAGTAATTGATTCTAGAACATCGACATTAATGTCTACATGTTCATCCTCATGGACAGTTATGACATTCAAGAAGCCAAAATTTGTGAATGCTTGCAAAATTGAAACTCGAGTACGATAAGATGTTGATGTAGGTACGATGCAGATGATCTTTGCCATATGATGCCAGACTGATGAGAAATGCTGAGTCAAGATGTGCTGTATGATCAAGTTCTAAAAGAAAATAGTGGGAGATTATTAAAAGGACGAACAAGCTTCACTTCTTATTAGTCTTATTTAGTTCAGTTTGAAATGATCGAATTTAGCTCGACCCGAGATGATAGAACTAAGCTCGACTCAAGATGACCGAACTTAGCTCGACCCGAGATGATAGAACTAAGCTCGACTCAAGATGACCAAACTTGGCTCGACCCGAGATGACCAAACCTAGCTTGACCCGAGATGACCGAACCTTGTTTTTCATAAATAGAACTCAATTTTGCCAAACTAGAGTCTTAACTTCTTTAATCTTAATTACCACTCAACATAACTTTATACATACCACATTAGGCTGCTGCATCACCAAAACAATTACAGCTGCCTTCTTGAGCTTTGTTTCCTTATAAACAGCATTTAAATCAGTAATCACGACAGCTTTGTCATCATCAATACACTCAGCAATTGCATTAAACTCTTGCAGTCAGATTCTACTACCCACAAATCCAATAAGGATGTCCTGAGTGTCATTTATAGGTTTTGTAATATCATTGATGATTTTGCATGTCGATTTTGATAAACTTTTGTTGATATTTGGTCAAATTTGCATATTTAATGAAGCACAGTAAAGCAAAACAGATGAAAAAGTGAGAAAAAGAATTGCGAACTTCATTTTTACACTAAGTTGGTGTTTTAATGTCAGCAGAAACTTAATGAATAAGGTACAAAAATTATTGAGCAGATTATTGATTAATTTTAATGCATTTTGTGGAATAAAATCAGATTTTTAAATCTATTGACAGCAATGAAGGTCAGTAATTGAATAAAAGCTTACAACTAAAATCACATTCATTCATAATTTTAGATCCAAAGTTGAGATTGTAAAATTCGTTCATTAGCTGGAAATCTGAAAGTCCATATTTAATTCTTTAAGGCCCTCCAAACATCAACAGCAACACGAATGACAAAGAAATAGAAAATTTCAACAATTGACAGCATTGAAATGCCAGCAAAAAGTCCCAAAAGTCCACCGACATACGAAATAACATCCGAGAATGTAAATTGCTGATATCGTCGGAATAAAATTGCATCTTCAGTGTTGACTCGAAGATTTATTGAAATCTCATCCGATTGAGTTGAAAATTTATGAAAATATTTAATGTGATAAGTGACTGAGTCACATGTGGGTAAGCAGGAACAGTTGGTGGATAAAATATCAAGCAGCACGTAGTCATTAATAATTTGTTTTGGACAGTCAGACTTATTCAAATTACAAAACTGCTGATGCTCATATGGCTGAATGTAGTCATTGCAGTTGCATTGATCGAGTGTAAAATTTGCCAAACATTCAATTAAGCAATTTTTTTGTGAATAATTTTTGAAATATTTCAGTGACTTTTCACCATCATAGTAGCATTCTCTAGTCTTTGGGTCAGTTGATCTTAAGTTCTGATCCGTATTGATGATTTTTGGAGTAGCTTCAATGTCAATTTCCATTCCGTACTTTACTGACAAGAATTGATCCTTTTTGAGGAATGTTGGAAGTTCATCAACATCGTGAACTAGAATGGCTGCTGGAATGCACATTAAAGTGCTGTTTTTGTGAGGATTCTTGAGGATTATTTCTAGTTTTGCGTTGCTTTTGCTGTTTATTTTGATGTGATTTAGGATTTTGGTTGAATTTTTGACTGATTTTGTGTTCACATTTTTGGAGTAACGAAAGACATTGTTGAGGCTAGAAAGGAAGGATCAGAGTTATGAGCAGCACATTGTGTCTCAAGGGAATGTTGTGGATCATTAAGGCATAGGACCATTCGTTAAAGATCAAACTCGCCTCTTCTAGACGGCAAACACCTCAACATTCCCTTCAAGAATCTTTATACTTCCCATAGGCTTCTACTCTCTAAGCTAGCAACCAGCAGTCAGCTAAAAGACTCCTAACCTACAGCCATTGATACCACATCACACTCTCACAACTTTAATCTTACCTCTTAAGATCCAGTAAGTCTTCAGCATCCAGCAAATTGAAGCTGAATCCCATTCCTCGTTGTGTCCAAACTTCAGCAAATAATGGCTGAAATTGCTTCCCAAAACTTGAATATTGTTGCTGAAACCAGGCAACTTCTGAAGTTTCTCTCAGCATGTCCGCAACATATGGTCTTAAATCATAAACTTTACAGTTCAAATGAGCTTCTTCAAGTTGATTACATAGACCAACTATAGCTTCAAACCTCAAAAAGTCATCCGTTATATTGTTGACCAATTTTGAGCTGTCCCAGCATTTTCCATCGTATGTGTTGCTGCGCTCAAAGAATTCAGGAATGAATGTAAATGCAGGGAAATTTATCTAAAAGTAAAAGAAATGTTAAGGTACAGCAGGAAGTGGAGGAATAAAATATTTACATCATCAATAAATTTGAAATTGTCATCAAAGGCAACGACTCGACTGTCTGGAATCTTCTCATGTGTTTCTAAGATTTCAAATAGGCAGACAGTCATCGATGAAGTTATGAAGGCAATCCATAGAAGGCTGTGGAGAAAGAATTATGTTAAGTATAAGAGGGAGGTTGGGATTTAGGATTTGAGATCAATCCATCACATCCGGCTCTTAATGAATGTGCTTGGCATTCACTGTTATGGATGATCTGCTCAGGATTTGTTCATTAATAACATCCAACATTAAGAAGGCTAATATATGGAAAGGCTTGTACTTATACATCCGATACGTCATTTATGAATAGACCCTTTAGTTCAGAAAAACAGATTTTCATACCCTTGAATGAAGCGACCACTAGCTATGTATCCTAGTCCATGAATTGAAGATTCCTTCAAGTAATTTGCAATATATTTCCTCAAAGCATCAACTCTAGCTCCTCTGTTAGCTGATTCATCATTTAATGGAACTACCTTTGTCACATTTACTAAAAACAATCTTAAAGTGAACCAATAAACAAGTTCAATAAATGAGAGAACTAAGAAGCCAGCAAAGAGTCCTAAAAGTCCACCAATGTAAGACAGAAAATCCAGCTCATTAAATTGCTGCTTGCGGATTAAATTGTTGATTTTATCGCTGCTGAATGTGACTCTAACATCAAGCCTTAATATTTCTGGAAATGATGGTCCTTGGCTATGTAAAATTCAGATTATATTAATCATGTATGAAGCCATAGTTTATTCTATTACCTTTCAAAATTCCTCTCAAATTCATACTTGACATAGTTGCATGGCTGTAGACATCCACAAGACTGCTGTTTAGCTTCAAAATTATTTTTGACAAATTTCTGTGCAATTTTTTTCATTTGCTGAACAAATTCGAGTTGTTGAGTTTCTAATCATGAAGAACTCGACGCAGCTGCATCTGTTGATTATAAAATCAGTCAGACATTCTTGGATGCAGTTTGCTTTTGTGTATTTCTTGAAGAACTTCAGGGTCTTCTCAGTTTCCAGGTAGCAATTTCGACTAGATGTTGAGAAATAAAAGAATTTTTGGGGGATAAGTTTAGTGCGAGGATAAGTTTAGCTTTAAGGATAAGATCAGTTTTGTGATAGTTCAATCTCATGAAAATTTGTTCACCTTCTGAGAATGAGTTTAGTTTCTAGGATAGGTTCAGTTTAAAGGATAAGTTTGGTATTGAGGATACGTATTAATTTAAGGATACGTTTAGATTTTAGGATACGTTTAGATTTTAGGATACGTTTAGATTTTAGGATAAGTTCAAGTTTGAGGATAAATTCAGTTTTGAGGACGAGTCTGGTTTTGCACATACGTTTAAGATTAAGGATAAGTTAAATCTTGAGTCTACATTTAGTTTTGAGGATAAGTTTAAGCTTACGGATAAGTTTAGTGTTCAGGATAGGTTCAGTTTTTAGGATGAGCTTAAGACTAAGGATAACTTCAAGTTTGTTGATAGTTTCAATTTTGGGGATAAGATCAGTTTTGAGGATAAGTTCATTTTGTGACTGCAGTTTAGTTTTGAGCTCATATTTAAGATTCAGGATAAGTTCAGCCTTAGAACAAGTTCAATGTCCAGTCAAAGTTTTACCTTTCAGGACTATAACCAATCAAAGAGTCATCAATCGAGTGAATTTCAGGAATGATTTTAATTTCAGTTGGTTGAAATGATTTCATAATAAATTTTGACCTGGAACTTGTTGGCAGCTCAAATGGATCATGAAGAATCATCAAAAGTCCATCAATATCAGCTTCAATGACTTCATAATGATAATAAAAAATATAAAATAGAACATAAAGTCCATCAATTGATGTTGATATTTTTCTAGGCACTGTAATCTCCTCAACAGGCTTGAAGATAGTCGACGAGTGAAAGAACTGATAATGAAAGTCATCAGAAGTTGAATTTAAATTCAAAAAGTCACCAACTTTTGGAAAATTAAAGGTAAAGCAAAGTCCATAAGGCGTGATGATCTCAGACACAAAATCTTTGTTGTTGACCCAGAAAAATTGAATAAATTGAGTGTCAAATTCCTTTTTAAATTCATTGTAGACGTCGAAGAAGTCGTCGGTTGGAATTGAAAAATTAATTTTATTAAAAGTTCCGGTATTTCTGATCAGATCGACAATTTGGAGACGCTTTAGACTGAAAAAGGTAATTACAAATTAAGAATTAATTAGTTCTCGATTGGTTCTGGATCAAAATGAACTTAAGAGAGCTGCGGAACCTTTTCCAGGCTCGCTAGTTCATCCTTAATCCCAAAAAGTACAAGTAACTCATACATTTTCAAACCTAGATGCTTAAGATCAATGACGCCAGCCTCAATCTGTTGCAAAATGTCACTATAACTCAGATTGAATCTCCTTTCATCCACAGTAATGTCCAAATATTTAGTATGATTAAATCGAAGTCTTGTTATTGTGTGCTTCTTATATCGATAGTAATCAAATGTATCAAAGTCTCCAGGTGCCTGAATATATGGCGTAAAGTCAGGACAGATTGTGACAGCAGGAAAAAAATCTAAAAAATTTATTTCAAAATTTATAAAGTCATGGATTATTAAATTATGTAACCTTAGACACGGGAACTGATTTGTCTGATAAATAAACAACAATTGGAAAGTTTTTAATTTTGATTGCTAGTTCCATGATAAGCCACATTGTACAAATTGCTGTTAAAGTCATTGAAATTGTCCAGAAAATTCTAAAAATTTATTTAAATTTCAAATTTCACAATTTTTGAAGATTTCTGATTTTTACCTTACTGTGATCTGATGACCTTTTGATGTGTAGACTAATCCATGAATTGAAGAAGTCTTTAAGTAATTTTGGACATTCCAATTCATTTTGTCGACTACTTTTAAGAGATTTCGTTTAATTATTTTTTGTAGAATTTATTAAGCATTTAATCATCTAGATTGTGTACAATAGCTGATCTTATCGTAGTAAAACTTTACAAAAACATAAAAATTGCATGCAAAGTCAAAAATTAGTCGACATTTTGAGATTAAATCCATCAAAAATCTCACAAGTGAACCTTAACCACCCTCCAAACATCAACAGCAACACGAATGACAAAGAAATAGAAAATTTCAACAATTGACAGCATCGAAATGCCAGCAAAAAGTCCCAAAAGTCCACCGACATACGAAACAACATCCGAGAATGTAAATTGCTGATATCGTCGGAATAAAATTGCATCTTCAGTGTTGACTCGAAGATTTATTGAAATTTCATCTGATTGAGTTGAAAATTTATGAAAATATTTGATGTGATAAGTGACTGAGTTGCAGGTTGGCAGGCAGGAACAGTTGGTATATGGAATATCAAGAATAAAGAACCTTTTCGAAGCTTTGATATGACACAATCTCCTTGGTTCAAAGTTATAAAAGCTGCAGTAATACTTTGCAGAACTCGGTTCATATAAATTCTTGACACAGTCACATTGTTCAATTGTATAATTTGATAAGCACTCAGCAACACAATTTGTCATTGAATATTTTTTAAAAAACTTTAACTTCTTTTCACCATCAAAGTAACATTCACGTTCGTCTGGTGTCAATTTCCTTAAACTTGGATCTGTTCGAATGACTTCCGGAACAGCTTCAATATCCAACTCAAATCCATAATAAATTAGAGATTGTCGACCAAAAGGAATCAATCGAGGTGTTTCGGAATTATCGTGAATTAAAAATGCATTTGGATTGCATTCCTTAAAATCTCCTTCATTTTTAAGTCTCATTTTGAAGACTGTGATGCTAGGTTTACCGATTTTCATGCTTTTAACTAGCTTAGTTCCATTTTCAATATTTGCTGCAGTTACGTTTTTGACATAAAATGACTCCGGAATGTTCCTGAGAATTGAAATAGTTTATAATTAAGTTTGCAGGAAGAACCAAGAACCAGGAACCAAAAACCAACAACCATCAACTAACAACCAACAACCAACAACCCAGAACCAACAAGCATGAACCAAGAACCAGGAACCAAGAACAAAGAACACAAGAACCAAGAACCAAGAACCAGGAACCAGGAACCAAGAACCAAGTACCAAGAACTAAGAACCAAGAACCAACAACCAAGAACCAACAACCAAGAATCAAGAACCAGGAACCAAGAACAAAGAACCCAAGAACCAAGAACCAATAACCAAGAAACAAGAACCAAGAACCAGGAACCAAGAACAAAGAACCCAAGAACCAAGAACCAAGAACCAGGAACCAGGAACCAAGAACCAAGAACAAAGAACCAGGAACCTAGAACCAAGAACTAAGAACCAAGAACCAAGAACCAACAACCAACAACCAACAACCAACAACCAACAACCAACAACCAAGAACCAAGAACTAAGTACCAAGAACCAAGAACCAAGAACCAAGAACCAAGAACCAAGAACCAAGAACCAAGAACCAAGAACCAAGAACCAAGAACCAAGAACCAAAAACTAAGAACCAAAAACCAAGAACCAAGAACCAAGAACCAAGAGTCATAAACCATTAACCAAGAACCAAGAACCAAAATCCTTGAACCATGAACCAAAAACCAAGAACTAAGAACCAAAAACCAAGAACCAAGAACCAAGAGTCATGAACCATGAACCAAGAACCAAGAATCAAGAATTTGAGTCGCAGTGCCTCCAGCTGAAAGGCTGGGCCCTTCACACATTATTATTATTAAGAACCAAGAAACAATCTTACGCTTCAATATTCAATAAATCCTCAAAATCCAGTAGATTAAATGTGTAAGCCAATCCTCTGTAAGTTGGAACCTCTGCAAAAACTGGCAGGTCCCTTCCATTAATGGAAAAGCTCTGCTGTTGAAACCATTTTAATCGTGATACATTTTGAAGAGCATACAAGTTGTAAGCGGTTAAAGGATAATCATTGGATCCATAAAACAGTGTCTCAGATGCTTCAAGGCAAATTTGTGCGTCTGAAATAATTGAATCTTTAGATTGATGATATTGGAACCGGCTTCAAAATCTTACGTAATACGGAAAATTCTCTGAAAATAAAAACGTAATCAAAAATTTAAATTTTAATAATTTTGTAAAATTTTACTTTAATTTCTCTTCTGGAATCGGAATTCCATTTTTATGAAATTCTAAGAGTGGTTTTCGCATGTCAAAAATAATTTTTGAAGCATTTGGATTCCGGACAGGCCTTGAAATAAATGTAACAGCTGGAAAATTGACCTAAAAATTTAAAAAAATTAGATTGAAATGTTAAACTGTTCGCAGTGCCTTATATTGGCTTTCTAGGAGCTCTAAAATCCTCTACAATAAGCATATTAAGTTTAAAATTTAGCTTACATATCCAAAAGACTTAATGCTGTCATCATAAGCAACGACTTGACTATTTGGAATCTTATCTCTTGTCTTGAAGATCATGAACATGCATCCAGTTCCAAAAAATCCCATAATCAGTATCCAAATCGTTCTGGAAAGCAATAACTTCTCATTAAAAAAGTTAATTTAACCTCAAAATCAGTTCCCACAAACCTTTGAAATATATTTTGATCAGGAATGAGCTTGAATCCATGAATTGATGATTTATTCAAGAATTCTTTTATATAATCACTGATCATACTGCTCTTAACTTGCGAATCTTCATCAAATGGAATAACTCTTGATGAAACCCGATCTAAACTGCATCCACAAAACCTGATTGTAAACCAATAAGCAATCTCAACAATCGAAAGTACTGAAGCACCAGCAAAAAGTCCCAAAAGTCCACCAAAATATGAAAAAAAGTCGATTATGTCAAATTGCTGCTTCTTCACCAATGGATTATACATTTCCTTATCAAATTCAAATTGGGCAACAAAAAATGGATACGACAAGTTTTGGCTTTAAGGCAGAAAAAAAAATCATTCAGATATAAATCAGAACTCCATTAATTTACATACGGCAAAATATTTTTCTCAATTGACTCAAACTCATAATTGACATAATTGCACGGCTGCAGACATCCACAAGACTGCTGTTGAGCTTCAAAATCATTTTTGGCATTTTCTATGCAATTTTTCTCATTTGCTGAACAAATTCGAGTTGTTGAATTTCTGATCATGAAGAACTCGACGCAGTTGCATCGGTTAACCATAAAATTAGTCAAGCATTCTTGGATGCAGTTGACTTTTGTGTATTTTTTGAAGAATTTCAGTATCTTTTCAGTTTCTTGGTAGCAATTGCGACTAGATATTGAGGAATAACAGAAAATTTGGGGGATAAGTTTAGTATGAGGATACGTTTAGTTTTAAGAATAAGATCAGTTTTTGAGATAGTTCAATTTCGTGAGAATTTGTTCACTTTCTCAGAATTAGTTTAGTTTGAGAATAAGTTCAGTTTCGAGGATAAGTTTAGTTTTGAGGTTAAGTTCAGTCTTGACATAGTTCACTAACGTGAGAATGTTTTTCGGAATGAATTTAGTTTTAAAATAAGTTCAGTTTCAAGGATAAGTTCAGTATTGAGGATGAGTTCAGTTTAAACTTACTCAACAGAGTCATAATCAGCAATAGAATCGTCAATCTGATGTATTTGAGGAACAATTTTAATGTATCCATCTCGATTCCTATTAACCATTATATTCTTAGAACTTGTTGAAGGCAGCTCGTATGGATCATGTAGATATAGATAATGTCCAGGTCGTTCCTTTGGATAAGCATCAACATAACTATATTGCCATATTAAAGCTAATCCATTTGGAAGAGACGTATCGTTTCTTGGGATTTCTGGTATTTCACGAACATTTCTTGGTCTTGTCATGAATATTTCATAATGAAAATAATCTGTTGTTAAATTCAAGTTCGTTACATCATGTGCTGGTGCTTGGTTGAATGAATAGCAAAGACCTAAAGGTGTTAATACTTCCGATATGAATATGTCAGCCTCATGACGAAATCTAACAATCAATTGTGTATTTTTTTCAATAATGGCTTTATTAAACTCATTAAGGACATCAAGGAAGTCATCTTGTGGGAATTTTAAGTTAGTCTTTGCAATCACACCAAGATTGAGGATTGTGTCCACAACTTGAAGGCGCTTTAGACTATAAAATTAAGAAAATTTGAGTTCTAACCTCAAAGTAACCCGAATAGCACAAGTCGGTTAATCGAATATAAATCCGGCGCCAAATATGACTCTGGAATAGTGCTGGCTTTGATTTATATCCAGCACCATGCCAGAGTCACACCGGCTTGATGCTGCATTTCTGATCAATTAACTGACTTGTGCCATTCGGGTTTAAAGATTCTAACCTCAAAAAACTTACATTTTTGATCCCAAGTCCTCAATTTGAATCTCACCAGTGTCAATTTTATTCAAAATCTTAATATAACTTAAGTTGAAGCTCCTCTCATCAACTGTCTCTTGCAAGAACTCATCATCTTCATAATAATACTTCTTAGCTGTATGCTTCTCATAACGAAAATCCTTTTTAGTCTCAAAAAGCTTTGTTGCTTTGCTTGGTAAACTTGGAAGAAAATCAGGACAGAAAGTAACTGCTGGAAAGTGAATCTAAAATGTAATTTTTATTACTATGGCAAGAATGGCTAAGCGTGGACCAAATTTACCTCAGAAACAGACACTGGCGTGTCCGACAAGTAAGCAACAATTGGAACCTTGTTCATATTAATCTCCAATTTGATGATAAAAGCCAAAGTGCAAATTATTGCGGATGTTAAAGTTATTGACCAGAAAATTCTAAAAAAATTAGATTTTGAGGTTATGTTGACTATTTTACGTGCTAAGTCTACCTCTCAATAGAGTGAAAATGCTTTACAGTATAGACAAGTCCATGAATTGATGAAATTTTCAAATATTTCTGGATTTCCAGCTTCATTTTTCCAGAAACTGCTGTTTAAACTACTGCAAGCTAGTTAAATTACACAATCAAAAAAGAACTTAGTGCATAAACATGTCAAATCATATTTTTTAAAAACATTTAAAATCTGATTAAAAAAACATCAATAGCGTCACTAGTCACGCAAGGTTAAACATTCGAAGTCATAAATTTGCTTTTACTGGATTTGAAAAACAACGATTTTATTCCGCAAAATGCATTAAAATTAATCAATAATTTGTTCAATAATTTTTGTACCTTATTCATTAAGTTTCTGCTGACATTAAAACACCAACTTAGTGTAAAAATGAAGTTCGCAATACTTTTTCTCACTTTTTCATCTGTTTTGCTTTACTGTGCTTCATTAAATGTCCAAATTTGACCAAATATCAACAATAATTTATCAAAATCGACATGCAAAATCATCAATGATATTACAAAACCTATAAATGACACTCAGGACATCCTTATTGGATTTGTGGGTAGTAAAATCTGATTGCAAGAGTTTAATGCAATTGCTGAGTGTATTGATGATGACAAAGCTGTCGTGATTACTGATTTAAATGCTGTTTATAAGGAAACAAAGCTCAAGAAGGCAGCTGTAATTGTTTTGGTGATGCAGCAGCCTAATGTGGTATGTATAAAGTTATGTTGAGTGGTAATTAAGATTATAGAAGTTAAGGCAATCTAGTTTGGCAAAATTAAGTTCTAAAAATGAAAAACAAGGATCGGTCATCACGGGTCAAGCTAGGTTTGGTCATCTCGGGTCGAGCCAAGTTCGGTCATCTCGAACCAAACTACATTCGGTCATCTCGGGTCGAGTAAAGTTCGGTCTTCTTGGGTCGCGCTTAGTTCTATCATCTTGGGTCGAGCTAAGTTCGGTCATCTCGGGTTGAGCTAAGTTCGGTCATCTCGAACTGAGTTAAATAAGACTAATAAGAAGTAAAGCTTGTTCGTCCTTTTAAAAATCTCCCACTATTTTCTTTTAGAACTTGATCCGACAGCTCATCATGACTCAACATTTTTCATCAGTTTGGCACCATATGGCAAAGATTATCTGCATCGTACCTACATCAACATCTTATCGTACTCGAGTTTCAATTTTGCAAGTATTCACAAATTTTGGCTTCTTGAATGTCATAACTGTCCATGAGGATGAACATGTAGACATTAATGTCGATGTTCTAGAATCAATTACTGGTAAAACTAGGATCGACATCAATCCAAGCGATAGTTTGAGCTTATTTCCCGACATTTTAAAGGACTTGAATGGATTTTATTACGTCATTCCTGTACACGATCAGCCACCAATAGTAAATGTTCGAAATTTTACAGTAACTGCTCCAATGCTTCATTTTTTGAGGGCAGTTGTGAAAATTCAAAAAGCTCGTCTGGAGCTGAATGTTGTTCCTGATGGATTGTATTTTGATCAATTTTGGCAGCGACGGCAAATGCACTTGACACTTAATACAGCTGCTGTTTCTGCCAATTCACAGCCAAAGCTGATAAATTACGAGACTAAAAGTTTTTGTGCCGTCGTTCCTCTTCCTCAGAAAACCTTGACATTCCGGATCATGATTATCATGCCATTTGACTATCTCATTTGGGTTCCTTTGGTCCTTTCAATAGCTGGTTCCTTTGCTGTTTGGTGGCTCTACCGTGGTCGTGGTGCTGTTGACTCTCATTGGCTGCTTCTTGCTGAGATCTACAAGATGTTCTTTCGTCAAGGCTTCACATTGTCAAGGAATAATCACTTCATGCTCTTGACATTGATGCAACTGATCTGCTGGTTGATATTCGTTATTGGCAATGCATACGAAAGTGAAATCACGTCCTGCATGATTGAACCTTACCATGAGAATCGACTAGAAACTCTGAATGATCTTCTGGCTTCTGATTATGAAATCTTAACCGACGCAGGATTTGCTTTCATTGTAAAGGAAAACGAACAGTTTCAGGCAGTCAAATCAAGAATAACAGTCATTGACTTTCGATCACCAGAGGAAGTTAAGGATAAAGTCAGCAATCAAAGCTTTGCATTCGTCACATTTTGCGACATTGCTCAAAACATTTTTGAAAGCAAATATGAAAATGAAACTGCTGTATCTGATTATTACTACATGCTCCCCGAGAAGTTCTTAAGTGAATTTGTGAGGCTGGAAGCAAGCTACTTGAATCCATTTATTGAAAGGCTTCAATACTTTATGGATTTGTCATTTCAAGCTGGATTGCCACATATGTGGAAAGTTTTTGAGAATCTTGATCAACTGAGGACTTCAAAGACTGAAAAGTCAGATACATTAGACAGTTTACGATTTGAGGATCTTCATGAAATCTTTAAGGTTCTTGGAATTGGATTGGCAGCTTCAGCTTTTACGTTTTTATTTGAGATTTTCTATAATGACTGTCTAGTAAATATCAATGGACGTGCTATTCTGGAGCAGATGAGATTAAGAGTTCGAAGAGTTCTTGAAAGAATTAAGCAGCAAAAGCTAAAAGTTCGCAGGATTAATGTCCAACCTAGAAACTTACATTAAATCTTGTCGATGGTCAATGAAAAATATTTTTAGATGTGAATTTTATTCAATGTCATTATTGTGGACGTAAAACTAGAAATTTGATACAATTGTCTATTTATTTAATGCGTAGTTTGCAGCCTTTCCCCTACCTGAAGGTCGTTTGTGCTTTTAAAAATTTTTTATTGATTTTTTTTTTGAAATGTTGTTGAATTGAACTTTGAATAAATGCAAAAAAAAAGATTTTTCCTCAATTTGCATCAGCACAGCAAGCTCATCCTCAACACTGTCCATGTCTCTAACTCCACAGTTGTCCTTTAATGCATTCATTATCAAATTAACACCGGAAATGGATTTTTGTACAAATAGAATTTTTTTCCCTATAAAAACCCACAAAATTCATTGACAATTCATCAGTTCCATTTCATACATCCTTCAATAAACTTACAAAAAAATTCATCAATTTCCATCATGTCATCACCAAAGTTGCTTATTTTCATCACTTTCATCATCGCTGCTGCCTTCCTCATTGATAATTCATCAGCTAGTCCATATCCAAGCTTGGATCTCTTTGGTGGATATGACATTGTTGGCATTTGCTTAAAGAACTGTGCTCAGTGTAAGAAAATGTTTGGTGGATTCTTTGAAGGTCAACTTTGTGCTGAATCATGTGTCAAGTTTAAAGGCAAAGTTATTCCTGATTGTGAGGATTTGGGTTAGTGACTTTTTTGGACTTTTTTAATTTTTTATAATTTTTGATTTTTTTAGCTTCAATCGCACCATTTTTGAACACAAAAGAGGAATAAACAAGGAATTAAGGACTTCATCATGCAGAACTAGTTTTGGATCGAATTAATAGAATTTAATAATTTAATAAAAATTGTTAAAATTGCAAGCTTTTATTGCTATAGCAATTGCTCATTAAAATAAAATGAAAATTCAATAAAAATTGTGTTTTATCTTATTAATCTTGTATACAGGCAGGTATGAGTAGGGGAAGTTTGCTGTGACCAAGTCACTTTTGATAGCCCTTGAACCATCGCCTGAATTCATTGTTAATGCAACATTGAATGCAATCAATTCCAACAATCTAAATTGTAGAGCACTTAAAGTTGAGTTTTTAAAATTCCTATGAACAGTGCTTTAAAGTTCATCAACTAGCTAACATCGTGAATTCAACTTAAAACATGAAGGCATTCTTAATTCTTGCTTTATTCTGCTTTCCTAATTTAACCAAAAGTCAATCTGATAACCAGAAAATATCAGAATCAATTTGCATCGTTGCAAATAGCAACACAAATCTGAAAGAAGGAGCAACTGACATCCTTATTGGGAGTGTTGGTGAATATGTGCAGTCTCTATTGATTGACGACATCATTCGTTGTCTTGATGATGAAAATGTAGTCATAGTTTCAAATTTTAAGACTTCAATTAAAGATGCAAGATTAAAAAATGCAGCACTGATGATGTTAGAGTTTGATCAGGTTGATAGGGTAAGTAAAGAGTTATACTTATATGATTCGTATAGAGTTTGGTCATCTTGGGTCGAGCTAGGTTTGGTCATCTCAGATTGAGCTAAGTTCGGTCATCTCAGATTGAGCTAAGTTCGGTCATCTTGGGTCGAGCTTAATTCTATCATCTCGGGTCAAGCTAGGTTTGGTCATCTCGGGTATAGCTTGGTTTGGTCATCTCAGATTGAGCTAAGTTCAGTCATCTTGGGTCGAGCTTAATTCTATCATCTCGGGTTGAGCTAGGTTTGGTCATCTCGGGTCGAGCTTGGTTTCGTCATCTCAGATTGAGCTAAGTTCGGTCATCTTGGGTCGAGCTTAATTCTTTCATCTCGGGCCGAGCTAGGTTTGGTCATATCGGGTCGAGCTAGGTTTGGTCATCTCAGATTGAGCTAAGTTCGGTCATCTTATGTCAAGCTTAATTTGGTCATCTCAGGTCAAGCTTAGTTTGATCATCTCGGGTCGAGCTAGGTTTGGTCATCTCGGGTCAATTTAAGTTTAGCAATTCATAACTTTTTTTAAAAACAATATTTAAACAGAATGAAGCAAGAAACCTAATAATGGGCAACATCTTCAAAAAGGTTTGGAATCATATGGCAAAAATCATCTGCATCGTCTCCAGTCACACGACTCAACAACAGCGAATTACATTTCTTGGAGTATTTCTGAATTTTGGATTTCTTAATGTTGCAGTCGTTCACCGGAATCGTAATAATAATGTCCAATATGAATTTATTCAATCATTGAAAGGTAATGGTTATGTATATTTGGATCCAGAAGACAGTTCCAAGATTTTTCCTGACAAGCTTAAAGATGCGAAAGGATATCCTCTACAAATTCCAATATTTCACCAAGAACCGCTTGTGAAAATTCAAAATAATGTCGTTAGATCACCGATGCTTCATTTCTTATACATTATTGGTGCAAAAATGAATCTACGGCTGGAACTAAACATTTTTCCAAGCGTTACGTATTTTAAGAAATTATGGGACACTCGGCAAATTCACTTGACACTCAACACTGCTGTTGTCTTTAACAATCAAGAGCCAAAGTTGCTGAATTATGAGATTCAAGGCAATTGTGCTTTGATTCCAAAACCTCCAAGAAGATCATCTTTTCGGTTCCTCATCGTCACGCCCTTCGATATTTTCATTTGGACATCCTTAGTACTCTCAATTGCCAGTTCCGTGTTTGTTTGGTGGATGTATCGTGGTCGTGGTGCTGTTGACTCGCATTGGCTCCTCCTAGCTGAGATCTATAAAATGTTTTTGGGTCAAGGCTTCACATTATCAAGGAACAATCATTTTATGCTATTGACTCTGATGCAGCTGCTTTGCTTCTTCATCTTTATAATCAGTAACGCGTACCAAAGTGAAATCACATCCAAAACTATTGAATCATTAGATGACAATCGATTACATACGGTTAATGACTTATTAGCATCGGAATATGAAATTGCTGTAGACGAAGGATTTGATTTTATGTTGAAAAATAATGATGGATTTGAAAGATTAAGAACAATGATTAAAAAGACGGACCTTCATTTATCCAACAATTATGTTGATGAAATAATGCAAAAGCACTTTGTAATCATCAATCTTTGTGACATGCTTGAAAATGTACTGAATTATAAATTTGAAAATGAGCAGCTGATTGCTGACTCTCATTACATTCTGCCTGAAATCATTTCATGGGAATATGTAAGACTTGAAGCTAGTTATTTGAATCCGTTTGTTGAAAAGTTTCAATATTTTATGGACTTGTCATTTGAAGCTGGACTTCCACAAATGTGGAAAATTATCGAACGTTTAGATTTATCCAGAACGGCAGCAACAATTCCACCACAAACTATCGACAGCTTAAATTTTGAGGATCTTTATGAAGTCTTTAAAATTCTCATTTTTGGACTTAGTGCATCAATTTTGGCGTTTATTCTTGAAATTTTTCATCACAAATGCTTTAATCGGTTAAATGGACAGACCTTTTGGGAATCAAGAAGCCGTCATGTTTCTAAATTATGCTGGAAATACATAAAGTCAAAGTTAAATGTTCGCAGAAATTATGTCCGTCCACGAATGTAAACTGAGGCACTATGTTGTCGTTCTATGCTGTAATTAAGCTCAATAAAATGTCGTATCATCGATTTGTGTCGAATCTAAATGAAAGCATTCACTAGCTGACTTGATTTTTAGCAAAACAATATTTCATAAAGTTTGTGTGCAGCATAAAAGAGCAGCTCTGATAAAAATATGAAGTTTACAATATTATTTCTTTCTTTTTCGACATCTTTATTCTTAAATGCAGCACAGCATCCAAAATTTCTCCAAAAATTAACAACAATCGAACAAAACTTACAAAAAAATGTGTGTAAAATCATAAATAGTGAAACAAAGATATCCAATGACATTCAGGACGTTCTTATCAGCAACTTAAATGGGACAGTAAAATCACAAGAAGTTGGTGACATTATTAAGTGCATTGACGATAGAAGTGTTGTCATTATTAGCGATTTAAAGACAAGAGAAACTCAAACAAAACTCAGAAAGGCTGCAATAATTGTTTTAATTTTGAGACATCCTGATAGGGTAAGTAAAGCTGTGTGGTTTTCTTTAGGTACACATGTTAAGATTCACTTTATTATCTTGGGTCGAGCTTCATTTGATCATCTTGGGTCGTGCTTTATTTTATCATCTTGGGTCAAGCAACATTTGATCATCTTGGATCAGGCTTCATTCGATCATCTTGGGTCGAGCTACATTCGATCATCTTGGGCCGAGCTACATTCGATTATCTTGGGTCAGGCTTCATTTGATCATCTTGGATCGAGCTACATTCGATTATCTTGGGTCAGGCTTCATTTGATCATCTTGGGTCAGGCTTCATTCGATCATCTTGGGTCGAGCTACATTTGATCATCTTGGGTCGAGCTTCATTCGATTAGCTCATAACTAGTTATATTACGTTTTTTAAATCTAAATTATCAAAATATATATTTTTTTTAATTAAAGAATTTAGTAAGACAGCTCATCATAAACCAGCATTTATCAACTGTTTGGCATCATATGGCGAAAATCATCAGCATCGTACCTAAATCTTCGAATTTTCAGAATCGAGTTGCAATATTGCAAGCATTTACAAACTTTGGCTTTTTGAACGTTGTTACGATCAATGAAGGTCCAAATTCTGATATTTATGTTGACGTTGTTGAGTCATTAAATGGAAAAGTTAGGGTAAAAGTTAATCCAATTGATAGCTTGACATTATTTGCTGACAAGTTGAAGGACATGTCTGGATATCGCTACATCATCCCAATTCATGACCAGCCACCAATTGTTAGTGTTAGTCATGGAATTTCAAGTGCACCAATGCTTCATTTTTTGAAAGCTGTCACCACAATACAGAATGCAACTTTGAAGCTCATGCTAATCCCCAATAGTCATAATTTTCATAAGTTATGGCAGACTCGACAAATGCATTTGACTCTCAACACAGCCGCTGTATTTGATAATGTTGAACCTAAATTAATTACTTATGAGAAGAAAGGTTATTGTGCCTTAGTTCCAGTTCCAAAAATCAAAATATTTCGCATCTTTCTTTTTATGCCATTCGACGTATTCACATGGATGTTCTTAGCTGTATCAATAATCAGCTCAACTGTTGTTTGGAGAATGTATCAAAATCATGGCGCTGTCGACTCTCACTGGAAGTTTTTCTCAGGAATTCTTCAAATGTTCCTCCAACTTGGAACTAATTTCTCCCAAAATAATCACTTTATATTGCTAGTTTTGCTTCAATTGACTCTATATTCTGTACTCTTTTTAAGTATTGCGTACGAAAGTGCCATCACTTCGACAATGATTGAACCAATTCTTACAAATCGTTTGCAAACTGTTGAGGATCTTATAAACTCTAAGTATATGATAGCTACTGAGGATGTATTTGAGTTCGTTATGCGGGATAATGAGCAATTGATGGTAATATTTTTAGTATAAAGGGTGCGAAACTATGTTTTTTAAGTTCAAGGGGTGAAAAACTATGCTGTTTTCGGTCAAAGGGGTGTTAAACTACGAAAATTTGTTAAAGGGGTGCAAAACTACGAAATTTTGTTTTTTAAAATAATGCATTTTTCGGGGCATAAAACAATGCAAATTTTTGTGAGGGGTGTGAAACTCCACTGAATCTGGACTAAAGGGAGTGCAACTATGCACAATATTTGTAGGGGGTGTGAAACACTACTGAATCTGGATTAAAGGGAGTGCAACTATGCACATTGAAAGGGGTGTGAAACTCCACTGAATCTGGATTAAAGGGAGTGCAACTATGCACAATATTTGCAAGGGGTGTGAAACTATAAAATCTTGTGTTGATTATTGCAACTTAGTAAAACATTCTCTGTATTCAATTTTCAGGGTATTAAATCAAGGATAAGCAAGCTTGACATTTACAATCTAGACACATTTGAGTTACAGGTTATTCAACAGCACTTTGTCTTCATCACTGCATGTGACTTTGTAGATAACAGTCTTAAATTGAAACTATCTAAAGGACAGCATCTCTCTGAATATTACTACAAGCTACCAGAGATCATCTCATGGGACTATGTTGGACTCGAGGCAAGCTACTTAAATCCATTTCTTGAAAGACTTCAATTTTACATGGACTTATCATTTCAAGCTGGATTGCCTAACATGTGGAAAGTTTTTGAGGATCTTGATGAGTCGGGATTTAGGATGAACAGATCATCTCAAATTATGAGCAGTTTGCGTTATAAAGAACTTTTTCGATTGTTTAGAATGCTCACAGTTGCTTTAGGAATTTCGACTGTTTTATTTATTTTGGAAATTTTTCATCATGGCTGTGTACAACACCTCACTGTGGGATCAGTGATGAAATTTATTAGAAATTGTCTTAATAAAATAAGAAAAAAGTCTAAAACTTCGAAGGTTAAAGTTAAAAAAATTAATGTTAAGCCAAAGAAGGCTTTAGTCACATAAGGAGGCTTTTTAGGGCTTAATATAACCTCAAAAAGTGTATGTTGTTAATAAAACCTTAAAAATTTGTCTATGAAATTATTATTGCATCACTTTACAGACCAACAATTATGCAAATCAAATTGCCATGGCAAAAAAATTCGTTTTCTCTTCAAGTTCACGTACAGCAACAAAGAAATAAAACCACGTGGCCCATGAGTACATTCAACAAGTTGGCAAGAGCTCAAAATAATCATCAACCTCGCCTGACTCTCTTGTCATCAATTTTCATGAGCTTTTTCTCTCTTTTCATTTTAAATTTTCTCTCAATTAATACAAAAGAAGAAAAGTTTCACAGAAAATCACGTGCAAAAGGAATCGATTTTTCTGTATGAATCGTCGCATGCAACTGTTCAATGCCAAATGTGGTGTAAGGAATATGAATTTGTAAGGATTTTCCTTTTGCATGAATGTTGTGATTTTAATGGATAAAATGGGATTGAATTGAGGGCTGTAATTTAAAATATTAATAACTTGTGTGTGTGTGTTGAATTGAGGCGTTGTGTGTCAAGCTTTGAGGTTAGGTACAGTTTTGAGATTCTATATGGAGTCATGTTTAGGTTTTTAGCACGAAAGCTTGAGAAAAGCTTTGTTTATTAAATTTGACATAAGCTACTTTAAAAGCTCTTTCTAATGCTCTTGTGCGTCATAATTTGAGGAAAACATTAATGTTTAACCCCAAATAGAGAGCATGATATTTATATAGTAGTTAAAGTGTTAATCTTGCTTGCTTGTAAAAGCTAGCTACTTAACCTCAAAATTAGCTACTTAACCTCAAAAGCTAGCTACTTAACCTCAACAATAGATATTTAATCTCAAAATTAGCTACTTAACCTCAAAGTAAGCTATTTAGCCTCAAAATTAGCAGCTGAACCTCGAAAACTAGCTACTAAACCTAAAAAACTAGCTCCTTAACCTCAAAAACTAGCTACTTAACCTCAAAAGCTAGCTACTTAACCTCAACAATAAATATTTAATCTCAAAATTAGCTACTTAACCTCAAAGTAAGCTATTTAACCTCAAAATTAGCAGCTTAACCTCTAAAACTAGTTACTTAACCTTAAAAACTAGCTACTTAACCTCAAAATCTAGCTACTTAACCTCAAAAACAACCTACTTAACCTCAAAAAACAACCTACTTAACCTCAAAAAACAACCTACTTAACCTCAAAAAACAACCTACTTAACTTCAAAATCTAGCAACTTAACCTCAAAATCTAGCTACTTAACTTCAAAATTAGCCACTCAACCTCAAAGGAAGCTACTTAACCTCAAAATTAGCAACTTAACCTCGAAAACTAGTTCCTTAACCTCAAAATTCAGAAACTAAACCTCAAAATCCAATCCAAACCTTCATAACACCTCTTCAGCCTTAATTACACCCTTCAAAAACTCTCAAGACCAACAAAAATGTTAAAATGAACTTCAATTCCCACAAAGTATCCAAACTGCAATCAGAACACGACACAGTAAATAAATCCCCAAAACCATCCCCGAAAAAAAGAGAGTAAAAGTCATTGAAATTGAGTAAATAGAGCAACCTTGGCACATTTTCAAGCATGACTTTAATACTGAAATGAAAAAAGAGGAAATCGTCACAATGCTGTGTGTGGTATCGACTGCAATCTGTGTGTAGCACATCCAACTCTCGCTCAGTTTCATTTCAACATTTTCACAGTTCGGATCGCTGCGTGAAAAAAAAAATTCAATCTTTTATTTTAAGTTTCTTGTTGTTGCTGTTCCTGTCTCGACTGACTTCCTCTCTGAACCTGAAACTTACATAGTGGATATAACTAGTTCTTTAAGTTCCATCTCAAAATGATTTTAATTCAAAAGTTTTTCTGGATTTTCTCGCTGGAGACAGGCGGACGGTTAACGAGTTGGTATTGCTCAGTGCTTAATATTGCATATATTACCGTCCTTATGATGGTCCTGAATAGTTTTGATGTGCTGAATGATAGTATGACGGGATTTCAGAAGTTTCAAATCTTGATGGTCGCGACTTGTGTGAATTTCTTTATTTATTATATTTTTGGTTCGATGGTTCTTACCGTTGGTGTCCTTGAGGTAAGTTTTGTTGGATGTTCTTTACTCTTTCTCGTGCCTTACGTAATTTTTGCGAAAATTTTCCTTTTATTAGTTTCTTTCTTTTTGTTGCCTGCTCGCTCATTTCTTTCACGTCTTGTTTCTCATCTTCTTGATTTATTTATTTTTTTGTTTATCGTTAAACTTCATCGAACATAAGGAACAGCTTTAAGCTGGTTTGGGTGGGGGTTGGAGGAAATTTTACGGATTTTTGAAGGTGATTTTAGGGGTTTGTGGCTCAAAGTGGTGTGTAGCGTGCGACTTTTGGCAAATATTTGGCTTGAGACCTATGATACCTAAGCATCATGGTTAAAAATATGTCCATAGTGGTGTGTTCCGTACGACTTTTGACCAAGCTCAATCAAATGTGTATTAAGTCGTATGTTCCGTGCGACTTTTGACCAAAATGAGTAAAAAGTGTCCATAGTGGTGTGTTCCGTGCGATTTTTGACCAAGTTCAGGCAAATGTGTACTAAGGAGTTAGCAACGAACGACTTTTGATACAACTCAATCCAAAAAGATACCCTACATGTCCTCGAACCCCACATTTACCCCAATAAATAGACAAAACTAATAAAATCATCTAGAAAAACTTTTTATTTGTCATGAATAATGTGCGAGACGTACAATAGACACAGCACAAAATGAAATAAATTTATTGCCTTACTTTGCATGTTTAATGCCTTCAACAATATTTACAACGACGATGTATCAGAAATGGCAAAGCAGTCGGGGATTGTAGAGTGAGGATGCAAAGAATGATAAATGACAAATTGTGAAAAGAATAAAAAAGGGGATATTGGAAAAAATAACAAAGTTGTAGACACAAAGGGAAATGAAAATAAAATTATTGGGGTGGAAATTTTTAGAATATTTTGACAGAACTGCGGAAATGAGATCATTCTGATAATAAATGGATGATAGAGGGTTATAATCTAGCGGATTATGAGATAATTGATGGAAATTGTTATTGTCGTTGGAGTTTTTAAAACATAAGGTGTCTTCACACTAGAGTTTTTGAGGTTAATATGAATCCACACCAAGTTTGAGATTCAGGTGTCTTCACAAAAAAGTTATACGCTTCAGGTGCCTTCACAAAAGATATTGAGGTTCAGGTGCCCTAACAATAGAAATATTACAGTTCAGGTGTCTTCACAATAAAGTTTTATGTTTAGTTATCTTCACAATAGAGTTTTAAGGTTCAGGTGTCTTTACTATAGAATATTAAGGTTCAGGTGTCTTTACAACAGAGTTTTAAAGTTCAATTGTCTTCACAATAGAATATTAAAGTTCAAGTGTCTTCACAACAGAGTTTAAGGTTCAGGTGTCTTCACAATGGAATTTTACGGTTCAGGTGTCTTCATAATAGTGTTTTAGGGTTCAGGTGTCTTCACACTAGAGTTTTGAGGTTAATATGAATCCACAACAAGTTTGAGATTAAGGTGTCTTCACAACAGAGTTTTACGGTTCAGGTGTCTTCACAATAGAATATTAAGGTTTAGGTGTCTTCACAATAGAGTTTTAAGGTTCAGGTATCTTCACAATAGAATTTTAGGGTTCAGGTGCTTTCACAATAGAATTTTACGGATCAGGTGTCTTCACAATAGAGTTATATGTTCAGGTATCTTCACAATAGAGTTTTAAGGTTAAGGAGTCTTCACAATAGAGTTTTACGGTTCAGGTGTCTTCACAATAGAATATTAAGGTTCAGGTGTTTTAACAATGGAGCTTTAAGGTTTAACACTAAAGTTTTGAGGTTTGGGTGTCTTCACAATAGGTTTATTAGATTCAGGTGTCTTCGCACTTGAGTTTTGTTGTTCATGTGTGTTCACACTATGGTTTCTGGGTTCAGGTGTCTTAACACCAGAACCTTGTGATTCAGGTGCGTTGATACTAGAATTACAAGGTTCAGGTGTATTCCCACTAGACTTTTAGAGTTCAGGTGTGGTCACACAAGGGTTTTTGTGGTTAAGGTGCCTTCACACTATAATAATGCTAACAAAAAACAAAAATTTTGAAAGAAAATTCACAAAAAATTTTCATTCAATTCAGCGAAAGCATAGAAAATTTTTGCCGCATGATTCCTCACACCACTCCACATCATCCGCAAAATGTTCTCGTCTGTCCATTAACCCCCCAAACAATCCATTAAGTTCCTGATTCAATTCATTCAGCTTTTTTTCTGTCACATCCTCTCAAACATTATTTTTATTCTCTCAATTTTTTTAATTCTTCTTATTTTTTCATAGCGCAACCACAAAATCGTAAAGCAGTTCTTGATATTTCACGCGGCAATGACAGTTTCGATCTTCTTCGGCGGTCTCTTCTTCGCTTTTCAATACACCTCACCAAATAAGGAGCACCATCATCATCACACCAAGCCTGAGAAACAAATGATGCATATCGAGGGACAAGAAATGAGTCTGGACATTGAGCCTGAAAAGGAAGGTGCAAATTGGCTCCTTTTACTGCTCACAACACTCGATTTCTTTGTTCGAGCCTACATGACTGTTTGCGTGTATTCAATTTATATTAAATTTAAAAGTGAACGAATTGAAAGTGAATTTATGGAGTCAGATAAGCAACGGCTGTCGTATGGTAGTGGAACTGGATCAATGGATAAAATGACTGATAATTGCTCTGTTATTAATGAACGATAAGAATTGTGTCATTGAATTATGGAAACTTACTTTTTTTATGTTAAAAAATGTGGGATTTGTTGAGTTGCGGGTGGCTTTTCAGACTTGTTTGGAGGTTAGGAAGGTTTCACGTTGGTTCTACTGACTTAATTGGGATAATGTCTTGTGTGATGCCGCTAGATCCAATCTACATCTGGAATAATATATCAAATAAAGGCTCTGCATACATCCCTCATGTAAGATCAATAATATTTAAGGTGTCTAGCGAAGTTTAAGCTTAGAATCAGGAGTCTGTCATTCATTTTTGATGGTCAGAGCAGCCAGGCTAAGACTAAGGTCCGGTAGATGATCTTATTGATAGCTACAACTCCATATTACACCTAAAGTAGCTTCAACTAGCTTAAACTTAATGAATAGCAGTTGCAGGGCCAGGAAAGTCTTGTCCCTCCTTAAGCCCTTTGAACCGTGCTCTCGCTGCTGCTGAAAACGCTTAAGATGGGACAAAACTACGCGCCTGATGAATAGTCAAAACTTTTGTGACTTGTTGGAGGTAATTATTGGGTTTGTAGTGTCACATCTGTGTGAGTAAGAGTTTCCACACAGCTGTGACACTCCAAACCCAATGAGTACCTCCAACAAGTCACAAAAGATTAAAATCTAACCAAAAAAGTCTGAAAAGTCAGCCTCAGTTAAAGCTTTTACTGCATTTGCTATGCAACATTTTACTTTAAACTTTTACTCATACTTTGAAGAACTTTTTTTTTGTTGCTCTCTCCTGTAAAAAAGCCCATGCGCGAAACTTTTTGTTACTGATGATTTTCTCTCCTAATTTTTTTATGCTGATTTTTGAGCACTTTTTGTGAAACTTTCTCAAGCAATATGAAAAGAAAATGTGAAGAAGAACTTTATTTATATTTACATTACTAATATAATTGCTATAAAAAAGTCCATTTTTTGATATTTTTGTGTATTCTAAAAATAACAAATGAGCTGTGAAGGTTAAAGTCAGTGGCTGATTAGGCTGAACATGGAATGAGTGACGTCGGAAAAATAATTTTGTGGATTTTTGTTGTGTTTTTTTTTGGTAAATGATGTCGGAAGTGGATTTATGTGATGGATTTGATTGGTGGTAATATATTAAATCAGTGATGGTCAACCCATGTGCCGCGGCACATTAGAGTGCCGCAAAAATATTCATGAAATCCCCAAAAAAAAAAATATGCTGTGCGCGGTTTTGGTCGTGGTTTAAACACAAAGTGTGCCGTGGCTGATAAAAGGTTGGACACCACTGAAGTTGTTGTTTTAAGTATTTTGAGATTTGAAATTTTTAATTTTCAAAATTTTTCGAGTTTTTTTGGTTTTTTGATTTTTTATTGGGTTTTTTTTGAATTTTTCAAATTTTTAACTTTTGAAATTTTGAAATTTTTTTAAATTTTTTGATTTTATTTTTGAATTTTTCAAATTTTTTAAATTTTTGATTTTATTTTTGAATTTTTCAAATTTTTTAAAATTTTTGATTTTATTTTTGAATTTTTCAAACTTTTTAAAATTTTTGATTTAATTTTTTGAATTATTCAAACTTTTTAAATTTTTTGATTTTATTTTTTGAATTTTTTAAAATTCAATTTTTTTGAATTTTTTAAAATTCAAAATCCACAAAATAGTCCAAGTAAGAAAGTGAAAAGTGAATAATTTGAAACTTTGGTGCTTCAAAATGCTTCAAAAGTCAAAATCCAGAGTGAAATATTTAAAAAATCGCGCTCTTATCTCTTAAAAATGCGCTCAAAAATCCATTTTCAAAAAATAAAAACAAAAAAAATTTCATATTTTGTTATAAAGATAAAAAAATTGCCTGAAAATCAATTTTAGGGTTGTAAGTAAAAATTTGTTAAAAAATATTAAATTGTCCACTTATGCATAAGTCAAAAAAATATAATATTAAAAAATTGACATTCAAAAAATACTTTTAAGCTTCCTTTTTAAAAATTAGGAAAATAAATTGCCTTTTAAGAAAAAATTTAAAAGTTACGTAAAAGTAAAAAGAAGTTTTGAAAAAAAAGGATGCAAGTTAACCTAGTTTGTAAGCTTTGCAGTCTTTCAATTCAATAAATTTAAATTTATAAAATGTATAAATTGAGAAATTATGAATGTTAAAAAATGTGAAAAATTTGTTAGACTTGAAAATTTTAGTAGAAGTGAAATTATATTTAAAAGTTTATAAAATTGCGCGTTAAAAAGTGAATTTTTTTTTTTGAAAGTTGAATTTTTACATTTTATTTTTTTTTGTTTTAAATTTTCAATGACTTTTTTATTAAGTTTTGTTTTTATAAACGATTTTAATATTTATTAAAATTAAAATTACAAATTTTAAATAATTTATTTAAAAAAATATCTAAACAATTAAAAAAATCATATTTAAAACCAAAAAAAAAAATATCATCCAATTTCAAATAAACCAAAAATAGCAAAAAAACAAAATTTGTTAAAAAAACTGTTAATTGATTCCTTAGAATAAGAAGAAATAAATTTAAAAAATTGTTAAAAGAATCACAAAAAAATTAAGCTTAGAAATTAGCTTAAAATTAATAATAACGGCCTGTCCATAAAAGTTGCCGAGCATAGTAAGTGCTGAATAAAATTCGACTGTTTAATACTTAATTTTTATAAAATAAGTGTGCAATATGTTAAGCATATTCAGTTCCGTTGATGAAAAATCGTGCTTTCCAGAATTTAAAATAATAATTTTTTTTTACTTAATTTAAGCTTAATTTTGTTTGTAAAATGCCGAAAGCTTTTGATGAAGCTTGAGCCAAAGCCTGATTTCTGGGAATTTTTCTGATTTTTATTAGGTCCAGTTAAGTCCGAATTTGAAAGAATTTTTTCAGAATCTCAGAAATCTAGGCTCAAAAATTCCATAGAAATATTTATAAATTTTTTCATCAAAAATAAAGAAAATTTTTTATTGCACCCTAAAAAATTTAAAATTTCTGCATTTTTAAATTATTTTTCAACAATTTTATGAAAACTCAGTTTGCAGCCTACAACATTAACAAGCGATTATCTAGAATCTCACGCTGACTACAGGATAACTCGGCATTGTCGCCACTCCACAGTGATTTGACTTGTTTCTTGCCATCCTAATGTATCTAAAAGGACAGAAAATAGCAACTTTATCAGCACTAACCTCAATCTGGAAGTCTTCTTACCCATATTCACCCCATCCACTGCCCCAAGAGTTCTTCACAGTCCAATAATCGCCAAAATCTTCATCTGTTCCATATCCGACAACTAAAATTACAATTGAATTAATTATTGGGGATTTTAACAAGCATGTAGCATTCAAAAGTGAATTTTGTGAGTCAAATTAGTGTCTACAGCACTTTACAGACCCCAAACATCACTCACAAACACCCCTAACCCCATATCTCACCCAACACAGCATGATTTAACTCATTTGGATCACAAAGTGGCTCAAAATACACCCCAGTCTCATAAAACTGGAGCGACTGCCATCGAGCATCAATAGCTATGCTAATTGGTCCAATTGTAGACACAGCACGAAGTAATTCATCTTCAGAAACTTTTTTGAGTTCAATGTATCCAGTGACTTTGATTGGGATTGTTAAATCTTTAATTGTACATCCATCTGGAGATTGTCCGTCTGTGTATGGATGTCTGGCTTCTTCCACAATGCCGTTGGTCATAGAAAATTTGTAGACATCTGTCATGAGACCTCCAGTGCAGCCATCGGTACTGTTGGGAGGTTAGAAATGAGGTTGTGAATTAAATTTGGTTAACATTTGGACCGATTTAACATTTAGGCTCATTTTGGCCAGATTTTGACCGGGTTTTTAAAGTTTCTGGCAGATTTCCACCGGATTTATTTATGAATGCTATATTTTAATCGAATATGTTCAATAATGACAGATTCTGAGCGAATTTTTAAGTTTCTGACAAACACTGAACGGATTTGTCCAGATTCTGACCGAATTTGTTTAACAATGCCAGATTTCAACCGGATTTATGCAATAATGTTAGGTTTTGACCGGACTTGCACAACAATGCCAGATTCTGACCGAACTTGTCGAATAATACCAAACTCTGGCCAGATTCTGACCGAAATTTAACTTTTCTGACAGATTCTGACCGAATTTTGAAGTTTTATGATAGATTCTGATCGAATTTGTTCAATGATGCCAGACTATAACTAGACCTTTAAATTTTCTGACAAGTTTTGACCGGATATGTTTGATAGTTCCAGATTTCGATCGAATTTAACCAAAACTGCCAAAATCTAATCTGTTCGGTCCAGTCATGCCAAATTTTTGCCAGATTTGTCACTTTATGTCAGATTTTCACCGAATTTTCAGACTTTTGACAGATTCTGACCAAATTTAACCTCAAACTCGATACTCACATGTTTGTCTTCACACAATCCAAGAAGTACTGAGCAGAAACTTCATACAACTTCCTTGCTTTAATGAAAATTTGTCCCTCAAGTGCCCCAGCAGCTGAGAATGTCCAACAACTGCCACATTCACCTTGCTTCTTAACTCCAGTCACAGCTGTTCTCCTCCAATCGATTGATTTCAACACTTTTGCTTCTTGAATAATTTTTTTATGATTCCCAACAACAATTCCAGTTCCAACAGCTTTAATTCCAAAACCTTGCTCGTGTGTGACATTGTAGTCGGTTGGCGGTTGAAATCCTGTATATTTTTGCTGAAATTCCTCTTTTGTCAAGTCAGAAAATCGATTTATAGAGCACAAAAAACTTTCAAGGTTCAAGTCGTAGTGCTTGTTGTGGTTCGTGACAAGCCGATAATTTTTAATGAAAATCATTTTCCGACGCTTTGCTTCGCGAACAGATGAGTAAGTTTTGTTGAATTTTTTGCGGAACTGAGTCCACGCTTTGCATTCGCCGATTCTGAAGCCTTTGACTTCTGTTGTTGAATTGTAGGCTGCTAGGGTTGTTGGAATTATGATGAGGATTATGATTGCGAAGATTATTGTTGTTATTTTTGACATTTTTGAATTTTTTGAGGTTAAAAAATTTTTAATTTGAGATTTTTAAAGATTTAAAATCTTTGGTCAATTTCAAATTTTTAATGTGTCATAATTTTTTTTAAATATTTTTTAAGCTTTTTAATATTTTCACAAAATTTTAAAAATCATTTTTTGTTTTCAATAAAGCAACTCCAACGTATTCAAACGATTCCTTGAAAATGACTGAAAGTGTTGCTTCAAACTTTAGTTTTAATTAAAAATTGTTCAACTGTATTGCAAGTAAAGCTTAAAGAAATTGAAAGTTTTTCGTTAAAATTTCATTTGAAGCTAGATTCGTCGTGACTATCAATTCATGACCGTTTCTATACACAGATTTTGACATTCTTAATTGAAATGTGGGGTGGGAGTGGGGGAAGGGGAGGGGGGGGGGGTGTTCAGCTGAGGGTCTTCTTTATGGCTCATACGAAGCATCTCAAAAACCAATGCCTAGCTGAAGTCCTCCAGTTAAGTTCATCATTAAAACAATCGTAACGGTTTTTAAAAATTCAAATAATTTCCGTTCAGTACCAAAAAAGTTAACAAAATTCTTAATTTTCCAATTTACCTAAAAATCTTAAATTCCACAATATTAACCCAAACATTTCACAATCCAACTTCAATCCTCATCCAAAGTAAACCTAAAATAATAAAAATTCCCATCAAAAAAATTCTAAAAATCTCCCATAACGGCCACAAAAAATTCAAACTCCAAGTTTTGTTGACAAAAATAAAAAAAAAGTCAAACAAAAAAATTTTTTCTCATTCAACATAAAAATTATCACGGAGCCAAAAACAGCCTAAAAATTCGGTCACTTAGACACTCAATGAACCCATATTCCAACAGCACAGGATGTGTACCGCTTTTGTCACAGGAAACCGAGCTCCTCAATCATCTTTACCATGAGATTCGCAACAACAAATACAACTTTCCAAACTCAAATCTACGTAAACTAATTGAAAGGTCAGTTCATCATTAATTCAAAGCCTTAAAGCTAAAAATAACAATTGAATGAATTTTTTTGTAGCTACCCACGCGATGCCAGACGTGAGTTAATGAAACGTGAGCGGGACGGGATCTGTCCACTATTCTCATCAGCACTTAATGGAAACTCAATGGCTGTCGAGTACTTAGTCACAACCTGCAATGCTGATCTGGAACAGAAAAATCTTTACGAAGTCGAGGAAGAGAAGACGTTCCATTACTCAACGCCATTGTGGGCTGCAGCTGTGGCTAATCATTTGCCAGTTGTGAAGCTTCTCGTGCGACTCGGTGCAAATATTAATGCCATAAGTGATTCAGGCTCAACAGCCGTGAGGAGTGCCTGCTTTATGACCAATATTGATGTTGTACAATTTCTGGTCGAATCCGGTGCTAATTTTAAGCTGCCCAACTTTAATGGCGGAACGTGCTTGATTAATTCCGTTCAAAGTATTGAGCTGTGCAAGTATCTTATCGCTAAGGGTGCTGATGTTAATGCCAGGTTTGTAAATAATATTAATCAACTGTTGCAATTTTAGACTAGTTTGTGATGATTGTTGTTAAGCTGTGATGATGGGGTCAATGTGGGGGTTGTTGATAAATGATGTCATTATCTGAAAAATTACCATGAGGGGGATCTTAAGGTGGTTTGTGACTTTTAGTGATTGATTCTCGTGACTGAGGCTTGAAAGTTATGAAAAATAAGGAATCGGTGAGGGTTGGTCTGGTAGATGATCAAAAAATGGTCCTTTAGCTAATTAAGATGAATTTTCTTTATAAATTCATGTTTGCAGTCGTTTATATAGCAATAGTCGTCACTTACGGTTGACCCCAAAGTTGTTTATGTCTGCCAATTACTTTGTTTTGACTGCAAAATGTGATTAAGTTTCTTGTTTTGGCTGCAACTTTAATTTCAGTGACCATTAGCTAGGGTGACCATCTGCGTAGTTTTACAACGGACAGTCCTGTATTTCAAAACCCTGTCCTGTATAAATTTGAAAACTTTGTTCCAGGTCCTGTATTTTTTTCACGAAAATTTCCGTTAATTTTCGAATTTTACTCTATGTCCTGTATTTTTCGAAAAAATTTACCAAAAGTCCTGTATTTTCATGAAAATTAGATGGTAACCCTACCATTAGCACACTTTTGACTAGACTGAGTTAATCATTTTAGTATCATTCAATAGTTGCATGCTCTGTTGAGTGCCTTATCATTTTTTTTCATTTAATCACTTGATTAAGAACATTAAAGTAGCAATTAGAACTGCCTAGATGACCTTGACATTCCTCATCCTAATAGCAAAAAATGATTTTTTATATTATTTTAATCTGAATCTATGTTAACTGACCTTGGTTAATATACAGCTTCATACAGCTTTATGAAGTGAAGGTTTATTCAAATTTATGCTAGGTTTTGCTAGCCTAGGAGATGCTGTGTAGTTTAGAACTTTGAAGAGATGGTCATATATCTTTAGCTGATACTTCCTGTGGCTGGTTTCTTGAACTCTAAGGGATATCAAATAAAATATTACTGGGATTAAGTTGACTTAACTAGTCATAGTTTTTTTGGTAGCTTCGGCAGCTGACCCCCCCCCCCCCACTCTCTTCCTATGCTTTTTGAGTCGTTTGCAGTGAGAGAATGACTCAACATGCTTAAGGGGGAAACAAGACCTTCCTAGTTGCCTCAGGTAGACTTAGAAACTTGCCCATTGCAACCAAATCATTTATGTACGTGCAATTAATGTGGTCAGTTCAACTAGGAAGCTTTGATAATGATAACTGCCTCTGCTTATGGCAACCGTCGACCTTAGTAACAACTCCGAACAAGAAATTCTTTTAAAAAAATCTAAATTTAGACAAGTTTAAAGTTTGTTAACTCGTGTCTCATTAAAAAGCACTTAACTAAGCAATCATGAATGCTTTAACATTGAAATAGTCATTTAACTGGAATTCCTAATATCGATAATTACCATTTTCATGTGAAAGTTTAGGTTTTATTTTTGAATTCATTTAATATTCTTCACTATTGATACTATTTGAGGGAATGTCGTGCGTAAAGCTGTTGAATTTTGGTTTATAGGTTGGATTATTCATAGAATTTTATATTATTTGCGACATTTTTGGGGCAATCAGAGGAGTTGCAGTGACATAACTTAAGTTTTGTGCCATTTAAAAAGGTTTTTATCGTTTTGAAACCAAATTCAGGCAAAAAATATTCTTGGTTCACAAATAAAGCGGTCAAAGGGTGTCAGTGTCGTAGTCAGAACTTTTATGCAGAAGAAGGACCTCAATATCTCCTGACACCGACCTAAGAAGAGCCTTTTTCATCACTAATCATTTATCAAGTGGCATCAATCATCACAACAGGCGCATAGCCTGGAGGGTCCCCCCCCCACCCCCTACCCCCTCAAAGGTTTTGAACCGCAACTAGAGCACGGCCTAAAACGCTTAAGAGGGGAACAATACCCTCCTGGCTACGCACCTGCACTACAAAACTCCACAAACCTAGCAACAATATTAACAAAAATTTTATTAAATCCACAGAGACATCCAGAACAAGACAGCACTTCACTATGCCATCCAAGAGTACCGACTCGAGACAACAAAGCTTCTCATCGAGCATGGTGCCAATGTGTTCTCAAAATCCCGCTATGGTGATGATGCCTTGCAAACAGCATGTCTCAAAGGTGCTCATGAAATTTTCGAGTATTTAAAATCGCGGATTTATTTCACGCCAGAGCGACTTGCGAATGCTTACGAGCTGATAGGAACAACAGTCATATCTGATGATCATCAACTGCACAACCATAATAATGAGAATCATGCAATTACTTATTGGCGTCAATCGATCGACATCCGAACTCGTGAAAATATTCCAAAGGATATTTTGCCGGTTCGGTCTGCATTTGGTGGAATTCGTGAATTTTCGAACCATGAAGAGCTTAATAACATCGAGATGGACTTGGATGATATGAGGATGACAGCTCTTGTGATAAGTGAGCGGATTCTTGGTACACATCATCGAGATTTCTTATTCCGACTTCTTTACCGTGGTGCATTCTTTGCTGACTCAATGCGATATGATAGCTGCCTGAAACTTTGGATTCTGTCGCTGGAAATCCGCGTTGAACGCAATACAATTCTTCATTCCGATACTGTTTTTGTAGCTCAAGCAATTATCAGACTTATGCTGAACTTGAACCTTAAAGACATCGATTTGATTCATTTTGAGGGTGCGGCACTTCAGCCACATGACATGCCAAATTTTGAGGAGATTCACAAAGTTTTTCAGCTCTTGACTACCGAGATTGTTGAGATGAAGCAACTGCTAGCCATTCGTCCGATTTATAAGAAGCAACAGGATAATTTTGACAAGGTTCTTAAATGTGTCACTCATCTGATCTACTTAATGCTTGATACAGCTAATAATTGTGAAGAGAAGCTTGATCTTGTTTATGCTGGTGTCTTTAGGATCGTTAGGAATAATGTGACAACATCAAATCATGACACATTGCTTCATATGTGTGTATCAAGGCTGAATTATGTCAAACATGGATATTTTGCAGATCATAACATTACAGCTAAGTCTGTGTTTCCTAATTTGAGGGTTGTGAAGATGCTCTTGCAGTGTGGATCGCCTGTGAATGCTAGGAATGATTGTCGGTCAACTCCGCTGTTTATTGCGTCAAATCCTTACAATTATAACTTTGAGGTTAGTACAAATTAGTGTTTTTTAAAGTTTAAACCTCTGACCAGACTTCAAAACTCCTGACTTAGGTTCAAAACCCCTGACTTAGGTTCAAACCCCCTGACTAAGGTTCAAACCCCCTGACTAAGGTTCAAACCCCCTGACTAAGGTTCTGAAACCCTGACTAAGGTTCAAAACCCTGACTAAGGTTCAAAACCCCTGACTTAGGTTCAAAACCTCTGACTAGACTTCAAAACTCCTTGACTAAGGTTCAAAACCACTGACTAAGGTTCAAAACCCCTGAGTAAGGTTCAAAACCCCTGACTTAGGTTCAAAACCCCAGACTTAGGTTCAAAGCCCCTGACTAAGGTTCAAACCCTCTGACTAAGGTTCTGAAACCCTGACTAAGGTTCAAAACCCCCTGACTAAGGTTCAAAACCCCTTGACTAAGGTTCAAACCCCCTGACTCAGGTTCAAAACTCCTGACTTAGGTTCAAAACCCCTGACTCAGGTTCAAAACCCCTGACTTAGGTTCAAAACCCCTGAGTAAGGTTCTGAAAACCTGACTAAGATTCAAAACCCCTGACTAAAATTCTGAAACCCTGACTAAGGTACAAAATCCCTGACTAAGGTTCAAAACCCCTGAGTAAGATTCAAAATCCCTGACTAAGATTCAAAATCCCTGAATTAGGTTCAAAACCCCTGAGTAAGGTTCAAAACCCTTGACTTAGGTTCAAAACCCCTGAGTAAGGTTCAAAATCCCTGACTAAGATTTAAAATCCCTGACTTAGGTTCAAAACCTCTGAGTAAGGTTCAAAATCCATGACTTCAGTTTGGAACCCTTGGTTTAGCCTCAAAAACTAAACATAACCTCAAAATTAGTTTTTAATTCCAAAATTTTCTCATTCACAGCTGATCGAGACTCTCCTCAACTCCGGAGCCGAGCTCGACTACCCCAACAAGACCGGAGATCGTCCACTAAATCTAATCATATCAAATCCATCAAACAATATTCCGATCATAAATTATCTCACCTTAAAATGCTTAGCAGCAACAGCCATCTGCAAATTTCGTATTCCTTACAAAAATTTAATACCAAAGACACTCGAGACATTTGTTCAGGATCATTTAGGATAAATAAAAGTTTTTGACAGGCTTTATATAGGCGCATATACAGCATTTATTAAAAATTGTGTGATTATCAAACAAAATAGGAAATTAATTATAATAGAGTAAACAATTGACAACAAAAATACAATTTTTATTATTTATCTAAATTATGATATTTCTGACTCCGTATTTATCAATAATATTTAAATAGTTCATAAACATTCTATAATTAATATACTTGGGTTGTGTAGGTGTCAAAAATTGTTCAAATTTAAATTTTAAATAGCCGTTAAAATTTGAATTTTAAAATACCGATAAAATTTGAATTTAAAAATTGTTCAAATTTAACTTTTGAATAACCGTTAAAATTTGAATTTTGAAAACCGTTTAAATTTGAATTTTGAATAACCGTTTAAATTTGGATTTTAAAAACCGTTAAAATTTGAATTTAAAAATCGTTAAAATTTGAATTTTGAACAGCCGTTAAAATTTGAATATAAAAAAACCGCTTTAGTTGAATTTAAAAAACCTTTCAAATTTGAATTTAAAAATCCTTAAAATTTGAATTTTGAATAGCCGTTAAAATTTGAATTTTAAAAAACCGTTTAAATTTGAATTTAAAAAACCGTTCAAATTTGAATTTAAAAATCCTTAAAATTTGAGTTTTGAATAGCCGTTAAAATTTGAATTTTAAAAAACCATTATAATTTGAATTTAAAAATCCTTAAAATTTGAATTTTGAATAGCCGTTAAAATTTTAATTTTAAAACCGTTTAAATTTGAATTTAGAATAACCGTTTAAATTTGGATTTTAAAAACCGTTAAAATTTGAATTTAAAAATCGTTAAAATTTGAACTTTGAATAGCCGTTAAAATTTGTATTTTGAAAATCATTTGAATATTTTTTCAAAACAAAAGTTAAAATTTTACTTTGAAATTTTCTTTTGAATTCGGTTCGATATTATCAGTTGATGACCTACACAGCCCGGGTACGCATAGTCTGATTAATATATCTCCACTCTAGGCAGTTTTATTGGACATTATTAACAACAATATTATAAAAAGTTATACACAAAATATGCAAAATAATAATAATAATAACAATTAATTAATACAATATTGACTCACTTTGTGATGATTTTGTTAGAATTTGATTGAAACTCGTTTAAAAAAATAATTTTTGAGGTTAAAAAATCCAAAATAAGTCATCAGAATTTCGATTTCATTCGAACTTGTGTAGGAAGTGGGACAGGAGGTATTAAATAATTCCAACAACCATGCTGGACCATGTTTTACTGTTTAAAAAAGATTCTGACAAAATCATCACAAAGGACTGTTCGAGAGTCATCATATATGAGTATTATATGCACAATAATGGTTGAACATTTTAGATAAACAAAATATTGAATAAAAAAAAATAAAAAAAATTGTCAATGCTTTTTTATCCAATTTCTTCCCCCCCCCTCCCCCTCCCAGTCACAAATCTGTTCAAATGTTAAAAATTACAACAAAAAAAATGAAAATCTGCTGCGTTAAAAAAAGAATTTTTTTTCACGTTTTTAACATTTTTCACATTCACTTTTTAATTTAAATCGTGGATTTATTTTGTTTTTGTCTCGACTCAGCATCCCAAAAAAAGGAGATGATTAAAGGATGCACAGCACAATAAAATGGTTTAATGAACATGAAAATTCAATTAAAAGCGGCACAAAAAAATGCTTTTTAATCTGTTCAGCGGGGAACAAAAAAAAAGAAAATTCTTTTGTTCCTGTTGATGTCTGGCAACGATGATGTGGAAAATTTGCTTTATTTTTTGATGCGTTTTTAAACAAAGGTTACTTTATTTTTATCAATTTTGTTTGTCGCTGCACTGGAATTCTCAGATTTTGATAATTTTGCTAATGAATCAAAATGTGGAAATTCGCTACGAGCAGTTAATTATGTAATAGAACCTTAATTTTCTCAGCATCACGTTTTTCACCAACCAAGTCTGCGGAAAATGAAGGAAAACTAAGTTAAAGGAAGTAAAATTGCAAGCACGAAAAAATGTTCTTCAAAGCTTAATTGCAAAATTGCTGGAAGGAAAAAAGAAAAAATTGCAATTGAGAGAATGTGTAAATGGCAAGTAAGAAAGTCATATTGTGTCTGGAATAAAGCGCATTTTTTAATTTTTTTAAAAGTTTTTTGGAAATTTACAAGGTTTAATTCGGGTTTTTGCAATTAAATTTCTCAATTTTACTTCTCAACATCCTTTTTATCGATTAATATTTTTTTGCTTGATTAAGTCTTTTTTGCTATTTTGTCAACCTCCCTCCCCGACTTTTTTCAAAAGTTTCGAAGCATAGCTATGAAAACCAAAGGAAAGTCGACGGGTTGAACGTTCCTAACTTGCTGGACTCCTAGAAATATTACTTCCTCATCAGATCATCCACAAAACCATTTTGAACCCCCTAAAAGCAAATCTTCCTTGGTTCTATTTGATGCTTACCTGCTTACGTAAGTAAATAAAAGCAAGGAAAATAAGGAAAAGAGTTGAAGATGATTTGTGGAGTGATTGATGGAAAATGGAATATTTTGTTTTTTTTCCATTTTTTTGTTCAATTTTCTTACCTTTTCTATTGCTTTTTGCACCCCTTTAAGGCATGTTTAATGATGTTTGTTGAGGACTTCAAGTTTAATGTCAAATTGAATTTTTGTTTTGAGGTTTTTTTTTATTTTTCAATATATTTTGAACTTCTTTAACAGTAAAATTGATTTGCAAACTAGTGTTTTGAGTAGAAACTTATATATTCTCCAAGGACCATCAAAAGTCCACGCCAAGGTTGCGATAAATGGACCTCTCGAGAAACCTTATAAAGTATCAAACAATTGAACGGTTCTCACCTGTTCACAGGTGCCTGCATCACAACCCTGGTCTAACGTTTGCTCAGCAAGATTTAGTTTAAAGCAGAGATCGAAGCCGATTTTTTCGGCTTAACTCAATTTTTGATTTTTTTGATAGAAAAAAGCCATTTGACACCCATTTCAAGTATTTAAATTGAACTTTACATGCTTTACTATGATTCTGTGTAATATTTTGTCAGCATGTAGCTATAGTGAGCTCAGAATTTCAATTTAGTCGATTTTAAGCCGAAATTTAAGCCGATCGGCTTAAAATCGGCTAACTTGAAATTCTGAGCTTACTATAGCTACATGCTGACAAAATATTACACAGAATCATAGTAAAGCATGTAAAGTTCAATTTAAATACTTGAAATGGGTGTCAAATAGCTTTTTTCTATCAAAAAAATCAAAAATTGAGTTAAGCCGAAAAAATCGGCTTCGATCTCTGATTTTTAATATTTTAGCGTTATGTGAATTTTTTGTCTTTTTTGAATATTTGATTTTTAAATTTTGGATTTTTTAAAGTTTTTTAAATTTTTAGAATTTTATGACATTTTTTTAAAATTTTTGAACTGCCTAAATTTTTTTTGAAATCTTTGAATTTTGTTTAAATTTGTTAACATTTTTTGATTTTTCAACTTAATTAATATTTTTATGAATTTAATAAGCTTTATTTCAATTTTTAAAATTTTTGGGAATCTTAAAATTTGTTTAATTTTATTTAAATAAATTGCAACAATTTCACAAACAAAAATATAAAGTCAGCTGATTTCATTCATTCTCTTCGTTCAGAATTCTTCATTTTCTCTCTGATGTTTTTACAAACAATAACAAATCGTTTAAGAGAATTATAATAAAAATTTGAGAGAAAAACTTCCACAACCGGTGCACATTTTACGTACGTAAAAATACAAAACATCCAAAAAAGCAAAATAGCAACAATGAAAAAACATTTTCGATCTCATTTGTTTATCACTCAACATTCATCGCAGTTTGCTGCGGGATTCTAAGTCGATAAGACGTGGATAAAGTTTCGTGGATTTGAAATTTTGTTGTTGATTTGCAAAAAAATATATTTAAATGAAAATAAATTGAGAAATTGTTTGACAAAAAAAATTGAAAAAGTAAATAACAAAAAAAATTTGTTTGTGTTTATTTGTGGATTTTGTGGGAGTTTTGATGGAAAAATAAATTGAAAAAAATTATTTGAATTTTTTTAAAATTCTGAAACGTTTTAAAAAGTTTGAAATTAAAAATAAAATATTTGAAAATATTTTGAAATTTAATTGAATAAATTTGTCAACATTAAAGTCAATTGTCACATTACTAATCTAAAATTGAATTTTAAAAAACTCCTCTCAAGTCAATCGCTACCCCCCCCCCCCCCCCCCCCCCACCCCCTCCCCCCCCCCCCCCCCCATCCATCCAACAATCTCTTTATCATCTTCCCACCATCAACTAAAGTGATTGAAGTGCAAATCTTTGCTTTTTGTAAATCCTTCTTTTTTCCTTTCTTTTTTCTTTTTTTGTGTTGTTGAGATAAAAAATTGAATACAAAAAAAACTTTTCACATCGTCTTCATCTTCCATCATTTCATATTTGTTGCTCTGCCGATAATCAAATTTAAAATTGAAATTTTTCTTTGCCTTATCGCAACATGACGAATAAAAGATTCTGGAAAAAAGGAGAAAAAAGAATTGGTGGGAAGATTTGCTAAAGGAGGGTTTAAGTGTGAAAAGAGGGGGGAGGGGGGAGAAATTTGTCAGATTTTAAGAGTTTTTTTTTACATTTTTTTAAAGTCTTTTAATTCAAAATTCTAATGATTTTTTAAAATTCAAATTTTTTAAGATTTATTTTAAATTCAAACTTATTTTACTAATTTGAAGAAAATTTTAGTTTTTAACAAATTTTTCAAAAAAAGTTAAAATTCCACCAAAATCCTCACAAGGAACTTAACAAAACAGAAAGAAGACAAAAAAAGGCTCTTGTGCAAAAATAAAGAATAAAAAAAGATAACAAAAGAAAAAAAACTTTTTTTGATGCCAAAAAAGGTGAAAAAGTGAAAAATCAGCAAAGCAAGAATTTGAATAAAAAATTCTTCTTTGCAGGCAAGTGTGATACACCAAAAAAATGATAAAACTTTGATAAATTTGATTGAATTTTGAGTCAAAAAAGGATTTTTGTGGATGAAAAAAAAAAAGGATTGAAAAGCGATAAGAAAGGTTGAAAAAAAGAAAAGAAATTTTTCTCTTTGTTGAGTTAGTTTCGTGCCACAACCAACAGCTGCTTATCATCCGAGCCTTTACGTCCTTCAATCTTTATTGTCGTCATTGTCGTTATTTGTTATTGTCGTTCAAGATTTTTTTCTTCTTTTTATTTTATGGCTGTTTTGAAGTTTTTTTTATGTTCGACTTTTTTTGTTAAAAAGTGAAATAAAATAAAAGACAAAGATTGAGTTAAGGATGCTGTAGCTGATAAGGTGGAACAATGTGAACAAAAGTTTATAAAAAGTCAGGACTAAAGTGATTAAGTTGGTCATAAAATAACTGAAATTGCCAAAACTGAAAGACAGAAAGCTTAAAAAAAATGTAAAAATTAAAAAAATCTAAATAAATTCAAAAAATATTCAATTTTTTCTAAGAAAAGAAAAATAACTTAAAAAATATAAAACAAAAATTTTAAAAATATAAAAAGTTAAAAATGACAAATTTAATTTTCAAAAAATTTGAAATTGAAAATTTATGAATTTTAATCTTGCAACTTCAAACTCATAACCATCAAATTGGATTAAAAGCTCTACACTATTATTGTGGTAATAACTTTGTCAGGTAAAAATGCACCTTTAAGTTTCTAATTTCAAATAATTTAACAATTTTATTCAATTTTAATATTAAATATTCATCTTATATCCTTTCCATAACTAAACATTATGCTACTCCAACTCCTCCTATAAAGACTTAACCCCACAACTACTAAAAGCCTTCTCTCAACCGAAAATAATCATCTCATTGAAACATTTTGATTAAAAATAATTTTCTTGATGAGCTATTCTGTCAAGTATTTATCCACTTGAATGATTAATTTAGAATTTCTTAAATAAAAAGAAAATATTTTTAGATTTTTTTTGCTCTTTTTATTTCTCAAAAGTTTATCTACTTCTTACTTTAGTAATACTAGATTTGAGGGCTCGTTAATTCTGGCAAGTTAAAGTTTTTTGATGTTCAGGTGCCATCACAGTATAGATACTAGATTCAGATGACTTAACATTAGAATCACCAGGTTCAGGTGCCTTTACAGTAGCCTTTTCTGGTTCAGGTGCCTTCACACTAGCTTTTTCTGGTTCAGGTGCCTTCACACTAGCTTTTCTGGTTCAGGTGCCTTCACACTAACTATTTATAGTTCCAGCGTCTTCACAGTAGCTTTTTCTGGTTCAGGTGCCTTCACACAAGATTCACTAGATTCAGGTGCCTTCACACTAGCCATTTTTGGTTCAGATGCCTTCACACTAACTCTCTATAGTTCCAGCGCCTTCACAGTAGCTTTTTTCTGGTTCAGGTGCCTTCACACAAGAGTCACTAGGTTCAGATGTATTAACACTGTTATCACTAGCTAGTTAAGATGCCTTTACACTAGAATTTTCAGATTCAGGTGCCTTCACACTAACACTCTATAGTTCAGGTGCCTTCACACTTTCTTTTTCTGGTTTAGGTGCCTTTACACAAGAGTCACTAGGTTTAGGTGCATCAACACTGTTATCACTAGCTAGTTAAGATGCCTTTTCACCAAAATTACAAGGTTCAGGTGCCTTCACACTCACTCTTTCTAGTTCAAGTATCTTCACACTGGTTTTTTTCTGTTTCAGGTGTAATTACACTAGTTTTGAAGTTAGGGTGATTTCACAATAAAGTTAGTAGATTCAGATGCCTTCACAATATTTGTTTTAGTATCTTCATCCTGGAGTTCTCGATGCTCAATGTCCTTCGCACTAGAGTTGCATTCAAAAATCGACAAAAATTGAGAATTATCCTCACAATATCTCCAATCTTCACTCACAAAGTTCTCATTATATCCCCGAGCCGACCTCTTCATCCTCTAATTTTCGCAAACTTTTCCTCCTTTAAACATCAAAAAATAATAATTTTCATCATGATCATCGCTATTCAAAATATTCCTTTTTTTGTCGTCACACCAACACAGCAAATAACATCACAGCAGTGAAGAAGAAGAAGTGCCGAAAAAATTAATTAATTAATGACTCTTCAAATTAGCTTGAAAATGATTCACAAAATAATAAAAAAAAATTTAATTCTCGGCTTTTATGTTTGTTTTCATGCGCTTCTCAATTAAGAAATTGTCGCATAAAATGAATTGGATAATCGGTCTCGATAATTTTTTTTTATTACTGTCGAGTACTTTACGGACTTATTGATTGATTTTAAATTGTTTCGAGAGTCAATTGGGGAATTTGTTGCCTCATTTTGGTTCTACTTGCTTTTTTTTTTTTTTGTATTGACGAGTGATTTATGAATGAAATTTTATGGCGATTAAATTATGGGTTCGTTAAAATTGCTTTTTTTCGGTTCATTGTGGGACATTTTTATTGGAAATGTTGTTTATAAGGCATGAATAGGCTGCTGATGACATGTTTATGTGACCTTAACCTTAGAATTTCAATTAATTATTGCGAAAGTTGTATTTGTGTGTGGTTGTGGATATTTTTGGGATACGGGTTTTATTTATTGTTGTTTTTCTTGGTGGATTTTGGGTTATTGTTTTAGTTTTTTAGGATGCTTAGCTGATTAGAGTTTTAACTCGGGTTTAGTGTAGTCATTTTGTCAATTTCTTTTATTCAGGTGCTTTCACACTAGAGTAGCTATGTTCAGGTGCCTTCACACTAGAGTAGCTATGTTCAGATGACTTCACACTAGAGTAGCTATGTTCAGGTGCCTTCACACTAGAGTAGCTATGTTCAGGTGACTTCACACTAGAGCAGCTATGTTCAGCTGCCTTCACACTAGAGTAGCTATGTTCAGGTGCCTTTACACTGGTGTAGCTATGTGCAGGTGCCTTCACACTAGAGTAGCTATGTTCAGATGCCTTCACACTAGAGTAGCTATGTTCAAGAGACTTCACACTAGAGTAGATATGTTCAGGTGCATTCACACTAGAGTAGCTATGTTCAGGTGCCTTCACACTAGAGTAGCTATGTTCAGGTTCCTTCACACTAGAGTAGCTATGTTAAGGTGCATTCACACTAGAGTAGCTATGTTCAGGTGCCTTCACACTAGAGTAGCTATGTTCAGGTTCCTTCACACTAGAGTAGCTATGTTCAGGTGCATTCACACTAGAGTAGCTATGTTCAAGAGACTTCACACTAGAGTAGATATGTTCAGGTGCCTTCACACTTGAGTTCTGCTTTCAGATTACACTCAATAATCAATTTTAAACAATATTCGATCAGCCAATCCCCACCCTCACTTAAATCCCCTTCCTCTCGAGATTCCGATTATTGATTCATAATTTTCACAAATTGCCTCTCGTAAAAGTTAAATTGTTTCTATATTCAAGCATGAAATCCTTCTTTCCGATTTTTGCACCCAAATAAAAATCTCACACGTACATCGAATAAAATTCGCAACAATTTTTTTTGGCTCCCCCTCCTACTCATAAATGATTAAAATTCAAGTCGAATCGTCTTTCATGTAAGCATCAATTTGCTTTTGACACCGGAGCCTTTAAAGACGGGTTTGAACGGTTGAATGGATTATGTTGCTACCGCAAAAGTTAATTGGGAGAAATGATGAGAATAAAATTGATTTTGTTAAAGGTTTTACGCGTGTGGTAGACTTTGAAGGCTTTAAAATTGATTTGTGGTTAGTAATTTGGTGGTTTGTGGGTTGACATGGAAGATTAGATGCGGAAAGTGTTAGAAACACTAGTGTGAAAGCACCCGAATCAAAATAAAATCTAGGGTGAAAGCACCTGATTGAGAAAGGACTTTTGTGAAGCCACATTAACTAGAAAATTCCAGTGTGAAGGCACCTGAATTAAAATGAATTCTAGTGTGAAAGCATCTGAACTAGAAAATACTAATGTGAAGGCACCTGAACTAGAAAATACTATTGTGAAGGCACCTGAATCAGACTAGAACAAGTGTGAAATAACCGGAACCAGAAAGAACTATTGTAAAGGCACCTAAATTAAAAATATTGTTGTAAAGGCACCTGAATCAGAATAGAACTAGTGTAAAGGCACCTGAATATTGAGTTTTATCACTAATTAAAAATATTGATTGCAAAACTGAAAAGTCCTTCAACATTTTGTCTCTAATTAGTGCAAATAATTGCCATTATCATATAATTTGAAAAGTTGTGGATATAATTTCAAATGGTAATTAATTTATGCTCACTCAGCGTACATCATTAACCCCAATTTTACTTGCTTAATTAATCATAAAAAATTATTTTCGCTTGTTAAAATTTTTATGGACTTTTCCATAATTCTTCTATTATTCTCTGAATCCTCATAAATTTTCATACAGTGAAAATAATTTTAATTAAATAATCGACATTTGTTGCTGTGAGTTCATCGATCGGATGTTTACCTTTTGGGACTTTTGGTTCAATAAAATTGGCAACACGTGTGCTGTAAAATATCAGCGAGTGCTTTTCCATATTTTAATGGTGAAAAAATTCGAATTTTATTGCTGTGAATGGAAATAAATTTTGTAAAATGTGGGAAAAAGTTTTTTTATGGAAATTTATTTATTTTTGTAATAAAATGGCAGATTTTGAAGAATGTGAAAAAATTTATTGGCATTTAGAAAGCAATATGTCAGTTTTGAGATGATTTAAAAGATTCTTGATAATCAGGTGCCTTCACATTACAGTTCTATGGTTGAGATACCTTCAAAACAGATTTTCATGGTTTATGTGGCTTCTTATTACAGTTTTGAGGTTAAGATGCTTTCATACTTGAGTTGCTAGATTTAGGTGTCTTCACACTAGAGTCGCTAGATTCAGGTGATTACACACTTCAATCACTAAATTTGGTGCCTTCAAACTAGAGTCGCTAGATTCAGGTGGCTTCACACTTGAGTCACTAGATTCAGGTGCCTTCAAACTAGAGTCGCTAGATTCAGGTGTCTTCACACTTGAGTCACTAGATTCAGGTGACTACACACTTCAATCATTAGATTTAGGTGTCTTCAAACTTGAGTTGCTAGATTCAGGTGTCTTCACACTTGAGTCACTAGGTTCAGGTGACTACACACTTCAATCACTAGATTCAGGTGCCTTCAAACTTGAGTTGCTAGATTCAGGTGTCTTCATAATTGAGTCACTAGATTCAGGTGACTACACACTTCAATCACTAGATTCAGGTGCCTTCAAACTAGAGTCGCTAGATTAAGGTCTCTTCACACTTGAGTCACTAGATTCAGGTGACTACACAATTCAATCACTAGATTCAGGTGCCTTCAAACTAGAGTCGCTAGATTCACGTGGCTTCACACTACCTATTCTCAAAATAGGATCTATCCAAAACATATTCATAACCTCAAAATACCTCATTCCATCATACTGATTACAACTGCCATAATCTTTACGAGAAAATTAATTACCAAACAAATTTAAAAAGTCAAAAAAAAATCCGTAAAAAAGCGTGTAAAAATATTTCAGCCGTCTGCAACGCTCCGTTCGTTGTTGGAATGTCTCATAAATATTAATCAACGATAAATTTTAATTTTTAATCACCCTCACGGGACGAGGCGGGAAAAAGATTCTCTTTTTCACTCGTTGACAATTTTTTGTTATTTTTTTATTCGACTTCTTCTGTTTTCACTGCCACAGTTATTTTGTAAAACATGCGAGATGAGTTGAAATACGGTAGAGATTATGAAGAAAATAAAATTATGAAGTGGCAAGGGATGGTGATTTTTTGGAGAGGGATTGGAGCTAGTGTGAATTCACCTTAATCTAGATTTCTTGTGTGAAGGCACCTTAAACTAGTTTTTTAATGTAAAGGCACCTTTAGCTAGTTTCTAGTGTGAAGGCACCAGAACAATAAATTATAATTTAATGGCACCTTAACCTTAATAACGCAAGTGTGAAGGCACCTGAACCTCAATAATGCTAGTGTGAAGGCATTTGAACCACAATAATGCTAGTGTGAAGGCACCTGAACCTCAATAATGCTAGTGCGAAGGCACCTGAACCTCAATAATGCTAGTGTCAAGGCACCTTGACCTCATTAATGTTGGTGTAGAGGCACCTGAACTCAAAATTCATAATGTAAATGCACCTTAACCTATATATACTAGTGTGAAGACACCTGAACCCAAAAAACTTCCCATACCTTGCAGCTTATCATTTAGATTTATTTATTTTTTTTGCAAGCTCGAAAGACATTTTATTTTTGTTGCTTAATAAATTCTCTCCTTCTGTCGTCTTTCGTATGATTTACAAAAATAAAAACACTTTTTTATTGCAAATTTATTTCCATTTTTTTCTCATTCTTAAAAATTTATTTTGTGTATTTATTTTATTTTTTTATTGTGGAAAATAACGGCAGTGAAAATGTGACACAAAAAATATGAAAATGAGAGCAGAAAAATATCTTTTACCTGTTGTGGTTTTTTTTTCTCTTTTTGTGGATTTTTTTTTCTTTTTTATTTTTTTGTGGAGAAGATTTTATTCAGTTTTGCATTTCTAATCCGCTTTTGGATTTTGATTCATTGAAATTAAGAAGATTACATGGATTTGTGTGACCCATGCTCCCCACTTAGGTCACTGAACCAATGCAGACACAGCTATTCTTCAAAAAAACATACAAAATTTATTATTATTATAAAAAAACTTTTTTCACTTTTCAATTTTTCATCTTTTTAAGTAGAAAAATGTTCACGTCGTTTTTCATGTTGACCCAAATTTTTCAGCAGCATTTAATTTATGAATTTGTTGACATTTTCATGTATATTTTCTATGACATAAGTGCGGTCGTAAATTATCAAATTAACTCGATTGGATTTCGTGAGGATTAAAAATTATTGTCTGCTGGGGATTTATTGGCAAATGAGTTGACGGCTGTGTTGTTTTTGGGATTTTGAGGTGCTGAGAGAAGTTTTTGTAGTAATTGAGTTAAAAATTTGAAGTCCTAGTGCCAATCTAGTCCATTCATTGAAGTACTAGAGTTAATCTAGTCCATTAATTGAAGTATTTGAGTCAATAAAATCCACAAATTGAAATAATAGATTCAGTCTAGTCCACAAATTGAAGTACTAGATTCAATCTAGTCCACAAATTGAAATACTAGATTCAATCTAGTCCACACATTGAAGTACTAGATTCAATCTAGTCCGCAAATTGAAATACTAGATTCAATCTAGTCCACACATTGAAGTACTAGAGCCAATCTAGTCCACAAATTGAAATACTAGAGTCATTCTAGTTCACAAATTGAAGTACTAGTGCCAATCTAGTCCACAAATGGACTTACTTGAGTCAAGCTAGTCCCCAAATTGAAGTACAAGAGTCAATCTAGTCCACTAATTGAAGTTTTTAAGCCAATCAAGTTCACAAATTGAAGTACTAGAGCTAATCTAGTCCACAAGTTGAAGTACTTGAGTCAATATAGTCAACAAATTGAAGTACTAAAGCTAATCTAGTCCACAAGAGACATCAGAAGGTTGACATTTTAATTAATTAATCCCAATTTTTCACTGGTTTTCAATTTCCACTTCCTAATGACTTTCATTCTTCTTCCACCGAATTGTTCCTTAATTAATGAGAATGGCGTGGAAAAGAGTCAATTAAGGCAACCTCCTGAAGATAAATTGCATGCTACGGACACGTCGAAAAGTCCGTTATTTTTTGCTTTGTATTTCAAAAAACCGTTAAATTTTCATGAATATTTCTTGCAAACACTGGCAAAAACAAGTCTTGAGCAAACGATTCTTATTCTCAGCTTCGTGTTTAGCTAAGTTTAGCTAAAATCATCCCAGAAAAATACAGTAATTTAAATATTAATGCTTAAAATCTTAAAATTGACAGATTTTTAACGGTTTTAAAATATACAAACGCTAGGTCGACTAAATTTAAACATGTCGAAAAAATTCGACACTGAAATGTCCGTAGCATGATAAATTGAAATGATAAAAAGAAGAGAAAATTTGGAAAACTCGTTGAATTTTCGTGGATATGGTGGCATCAGCTTGTGCTAGTTTTTCTGTGTCTTAATTGCTTTCTTTTCGAATTTCGTTGGGTACGATAAGGTAGGAAGATTTATTGGAGCTGAATTATCAGTTTATTAATCTTACTTGAGGGTGTCTTAATAGTAATGAAGAGAGACAAAAGAGGGAAAATAATTTACGACGAAAATCACTGCTGGTTGCTGTAATCAGGAACTTTATTAATGAGGAAGATTAATTTGAAAAGTTTTGATTTTAAGGTTGGATTTTGAACCTTTTTTGTGATTTGATTGAATTTTTGGACTAGATTTGCTTGAGTCATTCTATTTTAGACTAAATTGACTCTAATACTTCATTTTGTGGACTAGACTGACTCTAGTACTTTAGTTTGTGGACTAGATTAACTCTTGTCCTTCAATTAATGGACTAGATTGGTTCTAGTACTTCAACTCATGGACTTGATTGCCTCTAGTACTTCATTTTGTGGACTAGATTGACTCTGGTCCTTTATTTTGTGAACTAGATTAACCTTTGTCCTTCAATTTATGGACAAGATTGGTTCTAGTACTTCAATTTATGGACTAAATTGACTCCAGTCCTCAAATTTAGTACTTCAATTTATGGACTATATTGCTTCTAGTACTTTAATTATAACAAAATTTAACGAAAATACCTCAAAAATTCAATTTGATCCTCAAATTTAAAGAAACATTTCCCATTTTGCAGCATCCAGCTCCCCTTTCCCACCTCACAAAAACAAATCCCCAAACAGAATTCAAAAAGATTTCGCAAATGAAACTCAATTGACACATTTCAATGTGCTCCAAATTGACGCAAACAAGTCAACAAAATCCAACGCAAAATAAATAAATTAAAATGATGAAAAAAAAATCTTTTCGGCTTTTTTTTTTTACTTTTTTATTTTCAAATTCAACAAAACAAAATTTTCAATGATGAAAAAAAAATCGCGCGTTAATTTTTTCTCTCGCTTTTCGCAATTGGAGCATGAAATTTACTTCCGTAGCTTTAAAAGCATTTCCTTAGACGTACTTTTTTTTGTTTTGTTTGCTTATTTGTGTTGTTTTTTTTTATTTTTTTTTGTTGCTTTTGTTCATGTTTTTATGATGATAAAAAGTATTTTGTTTCAAAGTTCACATGTAATGAAATGTCGGAAGTAAGGGAGAGTCTTATGACAAAAGGGATTAGAGCGCATTTTTCTATTTTTTTTATTTTTCAAAAACTTTAATTTTTTTTAACTTTTCCAACTTTTTCAACTTTTTCGACTTTTTAGCGCATTTTTGAAAGCTTGTTTTCGAAAAGGGAGCTCAATAATACACTTTGTTCGTTCGTTCGTTCGTTCGTTCGTTCGGGCAAGCATAAAAACTTTGCAACCAGACATCGTAGAGAGCTCGGATTTGTTTTATTAGCTCAGTTCTATCGAGTTATTGGCCGATCGATTAGTTAAAAAGCTTAAAACAATGTGTCAATGCTATAATTAATGATTTCTTTAATTTTAACAGTGTAACCTGTTCAAATTTTTTTCGACTACCTCTATAAATTCAAATTTTTAAAAGTCGTTAAAATTTAAATTTCGAAAAACCGTTAAATGATAAACTCTTTCTGTATGGAAATTCATTGCAACAAATTGTTTAATTATACTATAATTAATGTTTTTTTAGTGCAACTTTTAACGGCCAAATTTCAAATTATTTATTGACCGTTAAATAATAATCCTTTCTATATAAGCATTCATTGTAACTTTTTGTTAATTACACTAAAATTAATGATCTTCTAATTTTCTCATGATCTGTAAATGAACGAAAAATAAATAGACAATCAAATGCTGATCGCTGCTACAAAAATGCGCTGAAGTCCCTCGATCAATAACACGAGGACTTTTGTAATTTTTTTATTTTTCCACATTTTTCAGTTTTTCAATTTTTCTTCAAAATCGACAAATTGCTCCTAAAATTCCAACATTTCTCCCAAAGTTCTCAGCTTCATCAAAATACTGCTCATCAAATAAAAAACTTTTTTCAAGTACAACAAAAATTGTTTTATTATTTGATGAAAAAAGAGAACAAAATACCGAAAAAAAGAAGAATTTTTCAACTACATCAAAATTGACAAGATTTTTTTTTCTGTTGGCACTTTTTATTTTATTTAAAAACTTTCATTTTTGATAAAAATTTAAAAGGTATGGAAAAAGTTTTTTAAGTTGTGACACAAGTTTTTTTCAAGGTAGACGTTGAGTAGGTGGGGGGGGGGGGGGGAGGGGGAGGAGGGGGGGTCATTAGAGTGGGGTTAGAGGAGTAAAGGAGAGCTGATGGGAGCTTATTGCTTGTTTGTCTAAAATGAAGTTTAATTATTCAGTTTTATATTAAAACTTAAATAAAAAAAAATAAATTTGAAAAATAAAAATAAAAAAAAAATTGAAAACTTGTAAATTTTAAATTTTAAGTAATAGAAAATTTTACTTTTTAAAAAGTTAAAACAAAGTTTTTCAGTAAATTCTAAAATCCACCAAATAATTCAAAAAATCTAATAATAAAATTCCAATTAAACTTTAAGCACTCAAAATGTAATTATTTAAACAAAATTTAAATTTTTAATGCGATTATTTTCAATTCAATTCCGTAAAATTGGTACATAAAAAAGTTTATTTTGATTACTGTTTATGAGCAGCATAGAAGTAGAATTTGAATTTAATCGGATCTAAATTTGCTCATGTTCACTCATTTTTGCATAATTCATGTGATTAAATATCAAATAAGTGAGCAGTCGTGGATGTGAAAAATTCTGTTTGTGAATAAATTTTTAATAAATTTTTTGAATATTTTTGAATTTTTTTGAATAATTTAAAACCAATTAAAATTGAATTTTTGACTTAAAATTTTGCAAAAATTATCAAAAGTTGTCAAAAAATTATAAAAATTTGAACATTTTTTTGAGAATTTTAGAATTCTAAAAGTTTAAAAACCCCTAAAATCTATGAAAAGACTCCTCAAGTCTCATAGCTCCTCCATAACCCCTTGGTCGCTCATTTAACCTTTTTATAGCTCCCACAAGCCTAAATTCTTTTACCCAAAGCTTATCGAAGCTCATTTATAGCTTTTTAACCTTCCTTAAGGGCCATATGAACTACATATAAGCCATTTTGACTATTTCTTATATTCCATGTCCAATTTATGGCCCCTTAGTCACTTCCAGATCCCCACAACTCCCCTTTAGCCCCCTTAAACCCACCAAAATCCAACATTTTGCACAATTTTCTCTCAATTCATCTCCAATTCAGCAAAAGTTCCATTTCAACAATTTTATTTCATTTATTTTTATATTAAAGTTGCAAAAAAAAATCATAAAATAATATTTTTAGTGTCATTCACACAATAGACACTTCCCTACCTCAATTCATTGTTCAAATAAATTGAGTGCTTTATAAACTTTTTTATTATTTATGATTTTCTATGGTCTTTCATAAATGACGTATCTCCAAACTCAAGCTTTTAAAACCCCTCGATATCCAAAACTTAGATATCCTTTGTTTGAACTTTTACTCAATATTGAATGTTTGACATCATTTGTGAACGACCCCATCTAGTAAAACTGTTTTTTTGCTGCTCTCAATATTTATTTTGTGATATTTTGATACTGTTGGAAATTTTTAAATTGAAGAAAATTTTGAACGAGCGTTGTGATGACGAAAATTGGATTTTATGGAAATGTATTTGAAAGTTTTTTGAAGTGAATTTTTGCATATGTTGAATTTTTTTAATTAAAAATGTTGCAGAATGTCTGAAGTGGAACTGAATTGAGCTAGGAATTGATGGAGCTTTTGAAGATTTGAGCTGCAATTTGTTTAAATTTAATTAATTTTCGTCAATTTTTGCTCTTTTTTGTAGTGAATCCAGAAGGAAATTGGGATTATTGTACCCCTCTTGTGTTTTTGGACCCCCCTTGTTTTTTGGACCCCCTTGTTTTTATTTGACCCCTCTTGTTTTTTGGACCCCCTTGTTTTTGACCCCCTTGTTTTTGGAACCCCCTTGTTTTTTGACCCCCCTTGTTTTTTTGACCCCCCTTGTTTTTTTTGACCCCCTTGTTGTTTTGACCCCCTTTGTTTTTTGGACCCCTCCATGTTTTTTGAACCTCCTATGATTTTTTGGACCGCCTTGTTTTTTGGACCCCCCCTGTTTTTTAACCCCCTTGTTTTTTGACTTCTCTTGTTTTTTTGACCCCCTTGTTTTTTTGGACCCCCTTGTTTTTTGACCCCTCTTGTTTTTTGACCCCCTTGTTTTTCGGACCCCCCTTGTTTTTTAATCCCCTTGTTTTTTTAGACTCCCCTTGTTTTTTAGACCCCCTATGTTTTTTGATCCTCCTATGTTTTTTGGACTCCCTTGTTTTTTGGACCCTCTTTTTTTTTAAACCCCTTTGTTTTTTGGACCCCCTCTTGTTTTTTGGATCCCTCCTACCCTTTACTAATAATTCCTTTCATTATGAAAAATCTGAATTTTTCGCAAAGGTTTTGTTACCCACAGCCCCCTTCTCCCCTTACTATCCCCCTATCCCCTCTCTTCCCCCCCCCCCCCCCCCCCCCCTCTCTATCAAAAAAACTGACGTCATTTAACAAAAATTTCAAAAATCCACGCAGCAATTCATTCAATTCTTTAAATTTCCATTCACAGATCCAACAAAGCCAAGCCGATATACAAAGCAGAACCACCCGCAGAAATCAGATAGAAAACAAAACAATATTTTAAAAATTCATCCCACGACATCAAAACACACCCGTCGGTTCACCATCGTCATCAACAGCCGTCAGCAACAGTCACAAAATCAACATAAAAAAGATGAACTTTAAAAATTTAATTTTGCACAGAAAAGTCAAAAATTTTCCCGCCAACCAAAAATTCTGTTGAATAAAGTTAAAGTATTTTTGGGGTTTCGGGGGGTAACCACAGCAGCATGTCTCACTCGATAGCAATTTTAAGTCGACAAATGACACAATTGTTATGGAATTTGACATTCATGAAAGCAAAAGTGCTCGTTATGATGATAATTGTGATAACATTCAGTCATGCAAATAACACATGGGATAATTGGATACGATTCGATGAGAATTATTTGCTACAGTGGAGTGTAAAGGATGCAGATATAACGTTCGAGATGCAAGTTAGGACGCATGGTTATGTTGGATTCGGGCTGTCACGTGATGGAACGATTTATGGTGCAGATGTCTTCATATCGTGGATTGATGATGGTCACATGTTCTTTTACGTAAGTTACTGTGCATGCATTTTTAATTTATTCTTTTTTGCAGTCTTTTCTGAGCGGTGTTTTCTCAGTTGGAAATATTTTTTGAATTAGCGCGGTTTTCGGGTGAGACTTTTTACAACATAACCTCAAAATGGCACAAAATCGTGTGTAACGTGCGACTTTTGACAAACGTAACCTCAAAATGACACAAAACCGTATGCAACGTGCGACTTTTGACAACATAACCTCAAAATGCCACAAAATTGTGTGCAACTTGCGACTTTTGACAAACATAACCTCCAAATGGCAAAAAACCTTTTGTAACGTGCGACTTTTGACAAAAATAACCTCAAAATGTCACAAAACCGTATGCAACGTGCGACTTTTGACAAACATAACCTCAAAATGGCAAAAAACCTTTTTTAACGTGCGACTTTTGACAAACATAACCGCATGTGTCACAAAAGCGTGTGCAACGTGCGACTTTTGACAAACATAACCTCAAAATGGCAACAAACCTTTTGTAACGTGCGACTTTTGACAAACATAACCTCCAAATGGCAAAAAACCTTTTGTAACGTGCGACTTTTGACAAAAATAACCTCAAAATGTCACAAAACCGTATGCAACGTGCGACTTTTGACAAACATAACCTCAAAATGGCAAAAAACCTTTTGTAACGTGCGACTTTTGACAAACATAACCTCAAAATGGCAAAAAACCTTTTGTAACGTGCGACTTTTGACAAACATAACTTCATGTGTCACAAAACCGTGTGCAACGTGCGACTTTTGACAAACGTAACCTCAAAATGGCAAAACACCTTTTGTAATGTGCGACTTTTGACAGCATAACCTCAAAATGTTTCAAAACTGTTAAAAAGCCACTTTTGACTGATAAGTACTCAAAGTATCTCAGAATTTCCCACAAATTTCCACCACATGCTATTAATACTTAAGCAATTTCCACGAAAATCTAATTTCAATTCCCACAAAAAAAGCCAAACAAGCGAAAAGGAAAAATTTCAAACACAAACAAGAAATTTTTCACCATTAAATTAACATTTTCAGCATCTGAAACTTCTCCAGCAAAGTAAATACTGAAAAAAAAAGTCTGTGGAAATGAGGTCGAAAAAGTTTTTTCTTTTAATTTTTTAACTTCCTGTTTTTTAAGAACTTTTCTTGATTTAAATTAATTTGTAACTTGAGTAATTGCCTCATTCATGTTGACAGTAATTACATCAAATTGCTTACATTAAAGCTAAGTACGTCGCGGTTGCTAGGAATTAGGATGGAGTTGGAGTTGGAGTTTGCTTAACGAAGGCGGAATAAATTAAAAATTAAAGAAGTTGAAGGGTTGCAGGATTTTTCTGGGAAACAAAATTCAATTATTGTTGACATGCTTTTTGAAATCTTGTAGCTGAGTGTCTTTTTTTGGGTATGCGGCCCTCAAAAGTCGTACGTTGCACATGGTTTTGTGACATTTTAAGGTTATGTTTGTCAAAAGTCGTACGTTGCACACGGTTTTGTGCGATTTTGAGGTTATGTTTGTCAAAAGTCGCACGTTGCACACGGCTTTGTGCGATTTTGAGGCTATGTTGTCAAAAGTCGCACGTTGCTCACGGTTTAGTGTCATTCTGAGGTTATGTTTTCCAAAAGTCGCACTTTGCACACAGCTTTGCGACATTTTGAGGTTATTCTTTGTCAAAAGTCGCACGTTGCACATGGTTTTGTGACATTTTGAAGTTATGTTGTCAAAAGTCGCACTTTGCACACGGTTTTGTGCCATTTTGAGGTTATGTTTGTCAAAAGTCGCACGTTACACACGGTTTCGTGACATTTTGAGGTTTCGTTTGTCAAAAGTCGTACGTTGCACACGGTTTTGTGGTTATATCGTCAAAAATTGCACATTTATACGTTTAAAAGTTTTAAAATCTCAATTATATCCCGATTTTTGTCTCCACCCCCTCCAAAAATCTCCATTAATCTCCCCGAATGACTTCATCACAGTGCACAGTCAATAATTCAAATTCATTTCCAAACAGAACATAATGAAAATTGAGGTAAAAAGATCCACAGTCAATATACAGACACGACACAAAAGAAATGAAAACCGACAGAATGAAATGTCACACGAACCATTAATAACACAAAATGAAATGAAGCACAAAATGATTGAAAAAAAGGCATAAAATAAAATAAACAAAGTGAGCTGAGATAAGAAAATGAAAGGCGACAATGACAGTTTGTGAATTAAATTGTCAGTCAATCTACAGTTTATTTAGAGCCTTTCTGGCTCATTTTTTATTCATTCCATTTGCAGTTAATTTTGACATTTTATAAAATGGGGCTTGGGTTGTTTGTCTGTCTGGCTGGCTGTTACATAAGCTATCGTCTATTTCAAATTATTTCTTGATTGCGAGTGGTATTAGGAGTCGTATAGTTAAGGATTGTTGGTAAAAATATAACCTTTGTCCGTTTGTTTGTCAGTCTGGCATTCATAAGTGATCATTTCAAGTTCATGGTTGTCAGACATGGTAAGATTGAAAATAGTGAATATCAAATCCAGAAGTATCGATTAAGATAAGTGAAAGAGCGGTTCCTCCAAAAAATGCGCCTCTAACCCAACAAACCCGCTGACATTTCCAACTTGCTCTCTTTTTGTTCCACTCGCTCATTGTATGACGCTGACATTCTCAGTGAATTTAATGCTGAATTCATGTTCGCGATTGTGTATTTGGATGAATGTCGAGGCTGATGCTGAAGGAATCGCTGAAATATTCATGAAAATTAAAAATTTAAACGCACGATTAATTCCACTGAAAAATTCTTTATTTATTCAATTCCGATGTGCCTTGCTGTGCAGCTTTGTTCTGTTGAGGGGAAAAAAAAATTTCGTGCAGTAATTGGGGATTGATGTGCAGGAATGTTCCTAATTTATTGGAATAATTGCCTTTTCTGGAGGGGATGATTTAGCTCCAGACTAGCTGATTACTGACTCATTAAACCTTATTTCATCATCCATCTTATGTCTATTCACAGGATTGCCACATCAAGACACACACACAGACAAGCGAGCCAGTCGTGGACACATCACAAGACTATGAGCTGTTATCAGGCAGTGAGAACTCAACCCACACAATTCTGAGATTTCGAAGGAAGTTAAACACATGCGATGACAAATCAGATGTTCCAATTACGGTAAGTGCCATTAAAGATTTGTCCAGTGGAACTTTCTCGTCATTTTTTTGGGCCATTAAGCATAATTATCCTTAAGAGACCGGCACTAATCTTAATGATTCAGAAGTACGAAAGAAATTGAAATAATTTTCAGGCACAAGCAGCTTCAAGTCAGTCATCAGACCTTTAAATAGGCTTAAAATTATCAAGAAGCATGTAATTTAAGTAGCCGTAATTAAATTAGGAATTCCTTTCGTATTCATTTAATGAAATGCTATGCAGTGAAATTTATTTTTGTGTGGATTTTATGGCGTTGTGCTTTCGTATCCGGCTATAACGAGCCGTGTAATGGGAAAATGCTTAGACGAGTTGAAAATATTGTGTGACTTACAAAGTAATTACTTAAATTGGATGAAGATTTTGTAGCGGAAATGGGAAGGGAATTTATTTTATTGTGGAAGTTTTTGGGGAAAGTGTCACGTTCTGCTGAATAGGGGTGAAATTAGTGTAGCTTTGGAAAAATCTAGTACAATTCTAAAATTTATTTGTCAAATAAAGTAGTAAAATTTTAAAAATATCTAGTCTAATTTTAAAAAATCAAGTCCACATTTCAAGAAAATTGGGTCCAATATCGAAAAATCAGTCCAATTTAATAAATCTAGTCCAATGAACGAAAATCTAGTCCACATTTCAAGAAAATCTAGTCCACATTTCAAGAAAATCTAGTCCAATATGAAATAATCTGGTACAATTTGATAAATATTGTCTAATTTGTAAGAATCAAGTCCACATTTCAAGAAAATCTAGTCCAATATGGAAAATTCTAGTCCAATTTAAAAAAAATCAAGTCCACAATTTAAGAAAATCGAGTGAAACTTGGAAAAATCAAGTCTAATCGTGGAAAAAAATTTTGTCTATCTTAGAAGAAATTTTTAGTCTAATTTGGAAAAATCTAGTATAATTTGCAAAAAGGTAGTACAAGTTATGAAATTTAGTCCATTTAAAAATCTATTAAAATTTGGAAAATCTAGTCCAATTTAAAAAATCTAGTCTAATTTGAAAAAATCTATTCCAATTTGAAAAATCTAGTCTAGTTTGAACAATCTAGTCCAACTTGGAAAAATTTAGTACTGTTAAAGAAAATCTAGTCCAATTTGATAATCTAGTCTAATTTGGAAGAAAATCTATTAAAATTTGGGAAAATCTAGTCCAATTTGGAAAAGTTTAATCCATCGTTTAAGAAATCTAGTCCAAATTTGAAAAAATCTATCTAAATCCTCACTTTCCTATCATTTTTTTGACATTACGTCATCACCAGTTGACTCGCAAAAATAGACACTTCAACCCCCAAAACCTGAATAAAATAAGCATCAATTAAGTCAATTCTCTCGCGAGCAATTAAATCCAAGACACAGTTTAAATTCATCATACAAAAAGAAAAAGTCAATCCTCTCAGGGAATTTTGAGAGTGAAAGAATAAAATTTTGATAAGCGTAGGCGGAACATGCCGCTTTGGGGATATTTATCTTCCCATAACCTTCAGCTCCTTTCATAATCTGACGTAACTCAAGCAATTCTTTAAAAAGAAGAGCACAAAAATTCTTCAAAAAAAGATTTTTTTATTTGATCGAAGGCTTAAAGAATGGATAATTGGATACCTTTGGGATATTTTCATGCTATTCATTTCAAGATGATTAAAATTGAATGAATGAAAAAAGGTTTAAAAATGTTTCTTGGGAGAATGGCTTAAGGTCCTTTTGTCCGGAAGGGAGGGAATTGAAGCTGAAAAGAGAAATATTTGACGGAATTTTACGGACATTTACATTAATTTATGCGTCTGACTGGCTATGAATGCGAAAGGTACAGTTCGTGATTTGAAAATTAAAGTCAACATCTTTTGTAAATGTTTTGACTCCAAATTGAGTTTTCCTTTTGCACATTTCCATTATTCTTCTTCTGCTTTTCAATCTTGAAGGTGCTTTATTGACTTTTGTTGGATGTTTTATTGATTTTGTTTAGCTTTTGCTGAATCAATTGATTTTGTGTTTTTTGCAAATATTTTACTAGATTTCTTAAAGTTGTACTAGACTTTTTAAAATTACACTTGATTTTCTAAAGATTGGACTAGATTTTTTATTATTGGACTAGATTTTCTTGAAGTTAAACTAGACCTTCTTAATATTGAACTAGATTTTCTTAAAATTGGACTAGATTTCCTTATAATTGGACTAGAGTTTCTTCAAATTGGACTAGAGTTTCTTTAAATTGGACTACAGTTTCTTCAAATTGGACTAGAATTTATTAAATTTGGACTAGATCTTCTTAAATTTGGACCAGATCTTCTTCAAATTGGACAAGAGTTTCTTCAAATTGGACTAGAGTATCTTGATATTGGACTAAATTTTACTTCAAATTGGACTAGAGTTTCTTCAAATTAGACTAGAGCTTCTTAAAATTGGACTAGAGTTTCTTAAAATTAGACTAGAGTTTCTTAAAATTGGACTAGAGTTTCTTAAAATTGGACTAGAGCTTCTTAAAATTGGACTAGAATTTCTTAAATTTGAACTTGATCTTCTTAAATTTGGACTAGATATTTTTATAATTAGACTAGATTTTCTTAAAATTGGACTAGAGTTTCTTCAAATTGGACTAGAGTTTCTTAAAATTGGACTAGAGTTTCTTCAAATTGGACTAGAGTTTCTTCAAATTGGACGAGAGTTTCTTCAAATTGGACTAGAGTTTCTTCAAATTGGACTAGAGTTTCTTTAAATTAGACTAGAGTTTCTTCAAATTGGACAAGGGTTTCTTCAAATTGGACGAGAGTTTCTTCAAATTGGACTAGAGTTTCTTCAAATTGGACTAGAGTTTCTTTAAATTAGACTAGAGTTTCTTCAAATTGGACAAGGGTTTCTTCAAATTGGACTAGAGTTTCTTAAAATTGGACTAGAGTTTCTTAAAATTGGACTAGAATTTCTTAAATTTGAACGAGAGTTTCTTAAAATTGGACTAGAGTTTCTTCAAATTGGACTAGAGTTTCTTAAAATTGGACTAGAGTTTCTTCAAATTGGACTAGAGTTTCTTCAAATTGCACTAAAGTTTCTTAAATTTGGACTAGATCTTCTTAAATTTGGACTAGATATTTTTATAATTAGACTAGATTTTCTTAAAATTGGACTATAGTTTCTTCAAATTGGAATAGAGTTTCTTAAAATTAGACTAGATTTTCTTCAAGTTGGACTACATTTTCTTCAAACTGGACTAGACTTTCTTAAAATTGGACTAGATCTTCTTATAATTAGACTAGATTTTTCGTCATTTATTAACCTTAAAAAGTGCCTTATACCTTAGAAACCCAAAACTTTTCTAACTTGCCTACACAAAATTTCCACAAAATAATTAATAATTGAATATTTCATTAATTATTAATAATTCTATTTGCATTTCCAATTTTCCAGAACGACACAATGAACATAATCTTCTTATACACAGACGAGAAGCCAAAGCGGGGTCAATTCCGCAGTGATAATTCACCAAATTTATCTCACGCAATTCTCCAAATTCGATCACTTTTACTCCTCCAACGTAGTCCAAATTTAATCAGCAATAGCAACAAGACATTCGAAATGTTCGAGATCCGCAATGACATGTCCAACGTGACATCACACGGATTACTCAAATGGTGCCATAGTTTTAGAAATAAATTAACAAATCATCACATTGTACGATACGAGTCGATATTTTCATCACTAGAATCAAAGAATTTCATCAATTTTATGAGAATTTATGAGTGTAAATCGCAGCTTAGTGACTTAAGGAATGCTGATGATGTCAATGATGAGTGCAGCGAGAGATTAAAACTTGAACGGAAGTGCTTCACAACAATTGCAATTTGGACGAAAGGATCTGATGGATTTACATACCCAGATGATGTGGGATATCCATTAGACAGTACAGAGTCCGACAACTTCCTTCTCGAGATCCATTATCAAGACATTCCAAAAGAGTTTCAAGACTCATCCGGATTTCGGATCTTCCACACGTCTGAGCGACGAAAATTTGACGCCGGAACAATTGCAATGAACATTCGACCAAACTTCCTTCACATTATTGCCCCGGGATATAAACGTGTTGTGTCTATTGGACATTGTACATCAAATTGCACGCAAAAAGCATTTCCAGTTGACGGATTGAATATTTTCGGCATAACAATGCAGACACATAGTGCGGGTACAATGGTGAAAATTAATTTAGTAAGAAATGGAGAGGAACTTGAGCCATTAGCACAAGACTCTAATCTCAATTCAAATTATATTGAGACACGTCTATTGAATAATTCAAGGAAATTATATCCTGGTGATCATTTGATGGTCGAATGCACATACAATTCATATAAACGTGAGCGATTCACGCTGGGTGGCGAGTCATCGAATGAAGAAATTTGTATGGCAAATATTATGTATTATCCGAGGCAGGAACAACTCGTTGCATGTAATTCACAATCGAAAATATCGGATGTCCTTAGGGCACTTGGAATTGAGGAACTTGGGTTCGTTAAACATTTGATTTATTTGATTATTATATTTTTTTCTGTGTGTGCTTATTTGTCTTGCTTATTATTATTATTATTTATTTGATTGAGGATTTAAGGGGGATCTAGCATCTTGTGGAAAAGTTTGGCTCATGTATGGCTTCTAAGATGCGAAATGTTGCTTCAAAGATGCGTACATTTGCTTCAATGATGCAAAACTCTGTTCCAATGATGCAAAACTCTGCTTCAGTGATGCAAAACTTTGCTTTAATAATGCAAAACTCTGTTTCAGTGATGCAAAACTCTGCTTCAATGATGCAAAACTCTGCTTCAGTGATGCAAAACTATGCTTCAATGATGCAAAACTTTGCTTCAATGATGCAAAACTCTGCTTCAGTGATGCAAAACTCTGCTTCAATGATGCAAAACTATGTTCTAATTTTTGAATTTTTGTTGCTAATCTTTGCATCTTTCATGCTAAGCTCTGCATTTTTGATGCAAAGCTCTGCATCAAATGATGCAAACAACTTCAATCAACCAATAACCCCCCTTAATAATCCCTCATTTGCCTTCTTACACTCTGCTGCTTCCACCTACACACAATAATATAATCTTTGTTCACCCACATGAAACTCTTACAGGAAGAATTGGAATCAAACAGTCATAACGAAGCCGGATAGGTATGCAGGAAGAACGCTTGAGAAACATTTGGAACTTTATGATTGGAAGAATGAGTTCTTTACATTTGAGAGAATCATAAAGACATCAGCATTTGATGGTTATTGTAACAGTGCTTTTGTTGCCACACGGGTGAGTTTAAATGGATAATTTTAGAATAAGTAATGAGAATTGGATGTGGATGTTAATTTTATGTCCGGAATAAGGAAGTTTAATTGGTAATTTAAGATGAGATGATTATGAAGGGTTTGATGCTGACGTAAGTCATATTTTGGGAGAAACTTTTCAGTGTTCATCGGAATATGACGCACGGCAGATTAAGTTTCTAATTCCCACCCACTAAACTGCTCCAAATCATCAACTCACCCCACAAAGCACTTAAATCCGGACTGTAAAATTAAATTCATTCCATTTCAACTCAAACAATTGCTTTTAAAATTTCAATTTCAATCTTTTCTGCATCCAATTTTTCAATAAAATCCAGATATCAGGAACGCCAGCCGTGATAACAAAGCCATATCGTCCACCCGACTCATTCTGCACCTCACCGCGTTCCAATAAACAAACAAACGACGACGATGCAAATGAAAATTCTATCGAGGATGATAAGAGCAAAGAAGTACGAAGCCCATCGACATTATTGCAGCAAACATCAAATAATGAATGCAACCAGGCAACCGTTTCGATATTCGTTCTTATGGCCATCATTCGAGTATTCATTGTGTAAAAGTCTATCGTTCCTATCTCACAAATGGTACCGAGATGAGGGTGTGGGGTGTCGGGTGTGTATAAAAAGTGGAATTGGGAGGCCTCAAGTGCTTCCTTTTGTGTAAAATGATATCAGTAGGGAAATAATGACGCTAAAGAAAAGAAGACAATGTGGAAATTTATATTTTTTTTTTGTATAAATCTCGAGTGCACTTTCTTCTGTCTGCAGTTTGGGTGATGCTGTTGTAGAATAAAGATTGGGATGAGATGGAAAAATAATTGAAAATTAATTTATTTGAAGAAAATTGAATTACTTTAATATTGGATTCTTTTTTTGACTGATGCTAACAGATGGTTTATGGATGCAAACAGTCGTTTCAAAAATGCAAACTTTTGCGTCGAAAGATGCAAACTTTTGCGTCAAAAGATGCAAATTGTTCTTTAAAAATGTGAAATTTCGAGTCAAATGATGCAAACTTTCGCATCAAAAGATGCAAACTATCACATCAAAAGATGCAAACTCTTGCGTCAAAAGATGCAAACTCTTGCGTCAAAAGATGCAAACTCTCGAATAAAAAGATGCGAAATCCTCAATCTTGTAATTCATCCCACCCCAGCACAGTAAATGAATAATGCAAGAACTTTTCAATTAATTTTCAATATAAAGTTGAAGATGCAAAGTAAAAAAATTCTTTTTAATAATATCAAGTTTCTGAGTGGATGGTGGATGCTGATGAAGATGAAAAAGTTACGATGAGTAAAAAACTTAATGACTATAGAGATTTATTTGCATATTCTGTCATGGAAAGTTTTTGTTTGAGTTTCTGGGTTGTTTGAAGTTTTAATTACAGTTTTTAAGTGGATGGATGGGGTTTTGGTGGTGTTGTTGCTAGTGATGCATTTTGAGGATTAAGTTGTATCATGGGCATCAAGAATATGTAAACTTTAGCTTCAAAGATGCAAACTTTCGCTTCATAGATGCAAGTTTTAGCTTCAAAGATGCAAACTTTCGCTTCAAAGATGCAAACTTTCGCTTCATAGATGCAAACTTTTGCTTCAAATACGCAAACTTTTGCGTCCTAGATGCCAAATTTTGCTTCAAATATGTAAACTTTAGCTTTAAAGATGCAAGATACTTTTGCGTCATAGATGCCAAAATTTGCTTCAAAGACGCAATGACTTTTGCTTCAATGATGCTAATATCTACTTCAAAGATGCGTAAAGATGCAAAACTTTTAGGTTAGATTTATAAATTTTGAAGCTTTGTTAAGTGAAAAATTAATGAGTTAAACCCTAAAAATAATGCAATAAGTGAGCACATTTGCAACATTTTCAAGTTCTTTAATTAATAAATAATTTATACAACAATCATGTGCTCATCTATCTCAACAGCCCCATCAATATTGAGCAATTTTTAAGTTTTCTTTTGTTTAAAAAAGTTTCACTTTTCCACAAAATTAATTTTCAAAATTTATTTTCAACAACAAAAGGCTTCAATTGCTTGTAATTTATGAACAAAACCATTCAAAAATTCCATTTTGCAATAATTTTTCCAAAAAAAGGGAGAAAAAAAACTTTTTCATTCGAAAATTTTAATTAAAGCCACCACAAAGTAAAATATTTTCTCCCCAATTTTCATCCTTAAAATTCCAATTTAATAAATTTTCCACCCCAACGACTCCCATGACCCCCAAAAAGCATCATTATCATCACAGTCAGCATGAAAAACTCATAAAAAAATTGGTAAAAATCAATAACTAGAGGAACTCATAAAAAAAAGTAAAATTTAAGCCAAAAAGGACACGAAGACCATCAACATTATCGTCATTGTCCTCAAAAAAATTGAAACGGAAGTTCACTGAACTAGAAAATGAACGCAAAAATGTTTTAATGTCGTTGTTGGTCACTTTTTTTTGCCTGTTGTTTGATGAAATGAAAATATTGTTTTTATGACACGAGTCAGTAAATGTGCGGCAGTGACCATAGCATTTGGGGATTGTATTGCGCGCGGTTAGGAATTTATTTGGACAGAAAAAGGTGCAAAATAATTTTTTTGAGGTTGTGTGGATTTTAAAGGCATGAAAAAAATTGGGGAATAAAATTTTTGTGATGTTGTAAAGTTGAAGGACGGATGGCTTTTTTGGGGGTTAAAATTTTAAGCTGCACTTTTTAAGGTTACTTTGGGGAGAGAAAAGGGTTTAATGGCTTAAAGAACAAGTTTAGAATTTTTGTGTCTTTCAAGCAAAAGTAGGTATCTTTAAAGCATAAAGTTTGCTTCTTTGAAGCGAAAGTTTGCATCTTTTAAGCAAACGTTTTCATCTTTGGAACAGAAGTTCGCATCTTTGAAGCAAAAGTTCTTGTATCTTTGAGACGGAAAGTTTTGCATCTTTGAAGCAGAAATTCGCATCTTTGAAGTGAAGACTTGCATCTTTAAAGTAAAAATTCGCATCTTGAAGTGAAGACTTGCATCTCTGAAGCAGAAGTTTGCATCTTTGATTCAGATGTTTGCATCTTTGAAGCAAACTTTTGCATCTTTTTAGCATAAGTTTTGCATCTTTGAAGCGAAAGTTTGCATCTTTGAAACAAAATTTTGCATCTTTGAAGCAAAATTTTGCATCTTTGAAGTGAAGATTTGCATCTTTGAAGCAAACTTTCGCATCTTCTAAGCATAAGTTTGCATCTCTAAAACTGTAGTTTGCATCTTTAGAACTGAAGTTTGCATCTTTGAAGCGAAAGTTTGCATCTTTGAAGTAAAAGTTTGCATCCTTGTAGGAAATTCATCATCAACAATAAATCACATCACCCAATATCAATCAAGTGTCGCTCAGAGAAACTTATGAATAAAACTAAACTATAAATCTGACCAAAAAAAACACTAAAATTCATAAATCAAACTACTCACAGTGATGAGAAAAAAGGGTTTATATCCAAAGAGAAGCAAAGCTACAGGCAAAGTTAGTCAAAAAAATAACTTGTAATATTAATAGTAGTTATAGTAATAAGAATAATGATAGTAATCATAGAAAAAAACAATCAAGTGAGTGCAAAAAAAATACGTAAAAAACCTTCATCAATAGAAAATCCTCAATGGGTACATGCTGTAATTTATATAAATAATAGAAACCCCATCCACACACAAAAAGGAGGTTGCACGCATGAAATATACGACGGCAGTAATGAAAATCGTTTATGTGAAAAATGACCCATTCAATAAATACAATAAAAGTTATGGAGGGTAAAAATAGAAGCAAAAAAGACCGAAATTCTCACCCTCTTAATAGATTATTAATTTTATGTGGTAGATGAAAATAGAAAAAGAAAGTTGTAAAAAATTGGTCGAAAAATCAAGACAAAAATGTTGGGTTGATCTTTGTGGAGATTTTGGAGGCAACAAAGAGCAATGAGTAGTGACAGGGAGGGATAGGGAGGGATAGGGAGGATTAGGGAGGGATAGGGAGGGATAGGGAGGGACAGGGAGGGATAGGGAGGGATAGGGAGGGATAGGGAGGGATAGGGAGGGATAGGGAGGGATAGGGAGGGATAGGGAGGGATAGGGAGGGATAGGGAGGGATAGGGAGGGATAGGGAGGGATAGGGAGGGATAGGGAGGGATAGGGAGGGATAGGGAGGGATAGGGAGGGATAGGGAGGGATAGGGAGGGATAGGGAGGGATAGGGAGGGATAGGGAGGGATAGGGAGGGATAGGGAGGGATAGGGAGGGATAGGGAGGGATAGGAAGTGACAGAGATCAACAACAAGGCAAAAGGAGGACTCAGATCCCCTCAGAACCCCTCAGAACCTCTCAAACCATGTCCATAATTTATTTGCCCGTGAAATTTCCACAAGGACACCACCAACCAACTATTTATACATAGCAATAAGCACGCAGACAATCTGAGTAAAAAGATATAAAACTTTATGGTTAAGGAACACAAAAATAAATCTGAAATAAAATAAATCAAGTAAAAAATGGTCGAAAATAAATCATTCTGGTATCTGAAAGTAGTAAAATTAAATCATTAATTTGAGTAAACAGCTAGAAATTTAAATTTAAAAAAATAATTAGAAAAAAAATAAAATTCGAGAAAATTTTCGGACTCTATTAGTGATCAAAAAACATATTAAGTATCAAATTTAACAATCTGGCATATCTAAAATATTTTTAAAATTTAATACTTCCTCGAAATTGCATTTAAAAAAATTAGAAACTGAATAAAAAATTTGTAGACAAAAAAAATATCAAAAAATTTCAATGTGTTAGTGACTAAGGATGCAAAAATTTGTAGGTTTTATTTCTAAGAAATTTTATTAGATGAAGAATTAGAAATGAAAAATTTAGAAAATTTTCAAAATCAAAAGTGAAAAATAAAATTTGTTAAATTTTTTAAAAATGAAAAAAAAACTTTTTTTGCTTTTTTTATTTTTTTCCAGAAATTTTGATTTTTTTAAAAATTAAACGTCTTGCCACATCCAAAACTCATAAGATTTTCAATTTATCACCCAAAAGTCCCCCCTTAAGCCACTTCATTATCTTTCAAATATTTCAAATTTTCAGACAGCTTTAACAACAACAGAAAAATTATTAATCCAATATTTTCATCATTTTCATGAGGGTGTGCGTTGGATATCAAGTCATAATAGCAAAATCTACCCAAACAATCTCCATGAATAAAAAACACAACAGAAAAGATAGGAAAACAAAAAAAACACACAAAAGGTTCCAAATATAAATTTTGTTGGCAGGTAAAGAAACAAAAAAGTTCAACAAAAAAAAATTATTTAATCTTTTGTCTGAGCACCCAATCAAGACTTTGTTACTGATGACTAGACTGAAGCTGAACTTAAGGCTGTGCTGCAACTAATGCGTAACCGCACTTAAGTTAAAGCTGCAAATGAACCTAAGACTGTACTAAAGCTGAGCTTCAGCTGAACCTAAAGATGTGCTAAAGCTGAGCTGCTACTGAGCTTGAGCCTATGCTAAAGCTGAGCTTCAGCTGAACCTAAAGCTGTGCAAATGCTTTGCTGAAACTAAATCTAAAGCTGTGCTAAAGCTGAGCTGCTACTGAACTTAAGCCTGTGTTAAAGCTGAGTTTCAGCTGAACCTAAGCCTGAGCTGCTACCAAACCTAAAGCTGTGCTAAAGCTGAGCTGTTACTGAACTTAAACCTGTGTTAAAGCTGAGCTTCAGCTGAACCTAAAGCTGTGCTAAAGCTGAGCTGCAACTAAACCTAAAGCTGTGCTAAAGCTAAGCTGCCACTGAACCTAAGCCTGTGCTAAAGCTGAGCTTCAGCTGAACCTAAAGCTGTGCTAAAGCTTAGCTGCAACTAAACCTAAAGCTGCGTTAAAGCTAAGCTGCCACTGAACCTAAGCCTGTGCTAAAGCTGAGCTGCAACTAAACCTACAGCTGTGCTAAAACTGAGCTTCAGCTGAACCTAAAGCTGTGCAAAAGCTGAGCTGCAACTTAACCTTAAGCTGTGTTAAGCTAAGCTGCAACTAAACCTAAGCCTGTGCTAAAGCTGAGCTGCTACTAAACCTAGCCCTGTGCTAAAGCTGAGCTGCAACTAAACCTAAACCTTTGCTACAATTGCGAGCTGAGCTGTAGATTATCTGTAGTTTAATTATGAGCTGCGCTGTGAGTTGAACTACACCAATGTCATTCCATCACATAAAGTAGACAACAGCAACAAAGCAACAAGGAAGAAATTTATGACTTCATTAAAAAGTTTTTCACAAGACAAACTTCAAAAAAGTCTTTTAGATAATGCAAAAGGAAAAGTTTCTTTTAAGTCTTGCCACACCATCTAAAAAAAAGTTTTACATTAAATAAGATAAAGATGACAAGTCCTCTTGATGTCGTCTTTCAATCATTTTTTGTCATCTTTAATAAACATTTTTTGTTTCATTTTCAAAGTTAAGGAGGGGTAAATATTGGTGGATGGGGCCTGGTTCAGTATAAACGATCTCCGTACTTAAAAACAGATTTTTTTCAGTAATAAAAACATTTTTTTCTATAAATATTCTCATTTTATTAATAAAATTATTCATAAAACTCACTAAATTATGGCAATAAAAAGTTTTTTGGGAAGTACTCAATGAAAAATAGACTCAGCACCAAAAAAAAGTTTTTAATTCGATGTAAATCTCAAATATGAGCGGACGTTTCACAATATTTTTACAAGTATTTACAGATTTTTCTTTCTAGTTTGTGGCTTTTTATTGTTCGGAAAATTAAAAAATTTATAAAAGTAATCGAGTAATTTGAGTTGTTAAACATGAAGCGCATTTTCAATTTAAAAATATTATTTTGTGGGACTTTTTGCTATTTTATTCCGATTTAAGAAGCAACAGCCTTAAGTTCAGCTGAAGCATATCTTTAAGTTCAGCTGAAGCACAGCTTTAAGTTAAGTTGAAGCACAGTTTTAAGTTCAGCTGAAGCACAGCTTTAAGTTCAGCTGAAGCACAGCTTTAAGTTCAGCTGAAGCACAGTTTTAAGTTCAGCTGAAGCACAGCTTTAAGTTCAGTTGAAGCACAGTTTTAAGTTCAGCTGAAGCACAGTTTTAAGTTCAGCTGAAGGGCAGCTTTGAGTTCAGCTGAAGCACAGTTTTAAGTTCAGTTGAAGCATATCTCTAAGTTCAGCTGAAGCACAGTTTTAAGTTCAGCTGAAGCACAGCTTTAAGTTCAGCTGAAGCACAGTTTTAAGTTCAGCTGAAGCACAGCTTTAAGTTCAGTTGAAGCACAGTTTTAAGTTCAGCTGAAGCACAGCTTTAAGTTCAGCTGAAGCACAGTTTTAAGTTCAGCTGAAGGACAGCTTTGAGTTCAGTTGAAGCATAGTTTTGAGTTCAGCTGAAGCACAGCTTTAAGTTCAATTAAAGCACAGCTTTAAGTTCAAGCTTCAAGTAGCCCAAACTGCTTACTAATCTTAACCTAAAACTGAAACGACCAAAACAAAAAAATTCTTCATTCAACAAAAAAAAAGTCTACAAAAAAAAGAAAAAGAAACTTTTTAATTCCATTTATTGCCGCATGTAAAAGTTGTGATAGGAAAGATGTTAAGGAATGACGACATGGAAAGAAAAGCGAGAAAAAAATTTAATGTTCTTAATTTCAAAGCCACTCAAACACCAATGAAAAGTTTATGTCCTAAAATAAAAAGTTGTCAAGTTTGTTTGGTCTGATTTCATTATTTGGACTTTTGAAATGAATTAAGCGCATTTTTAAAGGGATGTGTTTAGTTTTGCCAATGAAACAAGTCCAGATTGGTTAAAAGGATGAGTTCAGTATGAGAAAAAAAAGTTAAATTTAATCGAAAGGATAAGTTTAGTTGTATCAAGAAAATAAGTTTAGCTTTGTTGAAAGGATAAGTTTAGTTTTGTTGAAAGGATAAGTTCAGTCATATCAAAAGAATAAGTTCAGTTTGGTCGAAAAACAGTAAGCTAAGACAATTCAAACCAAAAACTTTCTCAACAATCAAAAAAAAGCAGATAACAAAGTAAAATTTATGACACTAAAAATGGCTTATTGAGAATCTTTATGACGTCACAAAAATATGGAAGATGATGAAACAGGCACAAAAAGAATTCTTATTAAGATATTGAACACAAGAACGCGTTTTGGGTCAGCTTTAATAGCTTTTGTGACATTTTTTTGCTTCCAGTGAAATTTATCTTTTTGTGTTTATCGAGAAAAATTATTTTATGCTTCTCGGAAGGTGGAAATTGTCAGCAAGTGGGTGTCTATGAAGGAAGTATGCAGAAGCTTTCGTAAAACTTTAGAAAAAAATTGTTAAAAATTAAAGTTTTTCTTCTAAAAATCCTCCAAAAAAATTCCTAACCTCAAATGACCCCGCAAACCAACACCAACTCACCCCAACCCCCCGCCAAGCGATTCCTTAAACAATTTCATAAGAAAAGTAAAACAAGAAAAATTGTCATCATCAAAAATATTTATGTGATGTAATAAAGAAAATGACTTTATGGTGAGTCTCAGAATGGATTTAACATGAAAATCGTGAGGATTTTCAAATAAAAATGGGAATGCAGATTGTGTGGTATGTCTGAGGATGTGACTGTGTGATTTGTCTTGAACATGAGACAGAGTTCTAGGAATAAAGTCAAACTGGTGAACGATGAGTGTAATATGTTGGAATTTCAGCTAAAGCTTAGAATTGATGAGGTCAGGACAGGTTCAGTTTTTAAGGATAAACTTGAAATATGTTCAGTTTCAGAGGATAAGCTTAATATCTGTGGATAAGTTCAGTTTTGGGGGATAAGATAAGTATCTGAAGATAAGATCAGTTTCTGAAGATATGTTTAGTTTTTGGTGGATAAGATCAGTTTTTGTAGATAAAATCAGTTTCTGTGGATAAGTTCAGTTTTTGGGGATAAGATCAGTTTCTAAGGATAAGTTCAGGTTTGGGGATAAGATCAGTATCTAAAGAATAAAATCAGTTTCTGAAGATATGTTCAGTATCTGAGGATAAGATCAGTTTCTGAAGATATGTTCAGTTTTTGGGGGATAAGATCAGTTTCTGTAGATAAAATCAGTTTCTGTGGATAAGTTCAGTTTTTGGGGATAAGATCAGTTTCTGAGGATAAGTTCAGGTTTGGGGATAAGATCAGTATTTGAGGATAAAATCAGTTTCTGAAGATATGTTCAGTTTTTGGGGAATAAGATCAGTATATGAGGATAAGATCAGTTTTTAAGGATAAGTTCAGTTTTTGTGGGATAAGCTCAGTATCTGAGGATAAGTTCTATTTCGGAAGATAAGTTCAGTTTCTAAGATTAAGTTTACTACTTCATTATTAATCATAAATATTCTTATCACATCCTCGCCCATATATCACACCAAATACGCACAACGCCTACAAAGAGCGACAAACTAGAAAAATAAATAAATTTTTATGACCTATTACATCCATTATTATATCCTCAAGTGTCCTCTTCATCACACAACAAGACGGAGAGACACAAAGATGAAGAAGATGATACTTTTTGCACAACATCAAAGATGAAACAAGCACAAGAAGAAAAAAAGTCGAATGAAAATTGAGGAAATAAAGAAGATGAGAAGAGAATCAAGGATCAAAATCTAATTTATGTTGGCGTGAAACTTTCATTTCCGAGACACATATATATATTGGAGACGTAGAATGTACGGAACACGGCATATCGAATAAAGAATTGAGTTAAAAAAGTTTTTGTTGAGGGATAACGCAATTTTCGGGGAGATTTTAGGAAGGTTTGGTAAAAACTGAAGATTAGGAAAACTTATTAGGATTGAAACTGGCCGAAAATTTTCAAAATTGACCGAAACTCTCCAAAACTGATCGAAAGTCTTCAAAAATGGTCGAAGGTCTTTGAAACTAGTCGGAATTGTTCAAAGCTGATTCAAAATCTTCAAAACTGGCCGAAAACTCCTCAAAACTGACCGAAAGTCATTAAAACTGGCCGAAAGAAATTAAAACTGACCGAAAAATTTCGAAACTGACCGAAAACTCTTAAAACTGCCTTAAACTCTCTTAAAATTTAAGTTCTAATCTAGAAGTTCATGTTACACCAGACCAAATTGTCACTAAACCCCCACTCATCCCATCAAACTCCACTTCACGCTATAAAAAAAAGCACATTGCATGTGCTGAAAATTCATTTTATCCTCCTAACATACACTCACATACTCGTTGAATGCCTTTTCATATTTCATTACAGATGATGATGATGATGACGATAATAGAAAATGATGAAATAAAAAGGAAGAAAAGTTCTCTTTTTTTTTGTAGATAAAAATTACATTTTTTTATGTCAGATGAGAAACAAAAAAACAGAAAAAAGTTGCTGTTTGGTGTGAAAGATGATAAAAGAAAGTTTCTTTTCAGTCCCGCCTTTTGTAGTGAATTGGGGTCGATGACATGAATTACTTTTGATGTTGCTTGCGATGCATCTTTTATGTAACAGACTGAGTATTTTTTTTATTAAGGACTTCTGGGGAAGGAGAAGTAGTTTTTGTTGTGTAGTTTTATATAATCGGTTCAGCTTTTGAGCTTATTTAGGAAAAATATATTGTATGGTCAAATAATAAGTTCAGTTTAAGGACAAGTTCAGTTCTCCGAGGATACGATTAGTTAAAAAACAAAGATCAGTGTTTTGAGGAAAAGTTCAGCTAAAGAACAGCCTGAACTCATATGGGACAAGTTCAGTTTTGGGATAAGTTTAGTTTTCTGAGGATATGGTTCAGTTTAGGGACACGTTTAGTATTTTTGGTTTAAATTAAGTTTTAGGTAATGTTTAGTTTTATTAAGACATATTCAATTTAGTAACAATTTAAGTTTTTGGTAACAATTTCAGGTATAAGACTCTGACACGTTCAGTTTTAAATTTAAATTAAATTGAATTTCTAAACTTTTCAAACTACACACTCGCTGCACTTCTAATTCATCTCAAACTTCCCCAGTTACTTTAACAAATCTCATAATGCAAAACTTTTTTTCTCTCCATTTTCTTCACATTCACATTTTGACTTTCATTCGAAGGATAAAAAAAATCAAGCTCAGAATACACAAGCAGGTTCTCAGTATGCTGTAAATGTCTGGACCATGTCTGTACATTTATGAGCTTTTTCATGTAATTTTGCATATTCAAAGCGGATCAGGAGAGTAAAAAAAGTTGCAAGCAACATGAAAGGATTCTTTTTTGTTAGAATAAAAATGTTTACAATGAAGAATAATTTATCCGCAAATTGTGTGTGCATGGAAAGAGGAAATGGGATTCAAAAGGACGAGCACAGATGTTGAAAGAGCAAAAAAATTGTAATTTTCTAAGTTAGAAAAGAAATTTGTTTAAAATAAAGTAAAAATTGGGTTAGGGGTTCATTTGTGCTGACTTTTTTGCCAAGGATAAGTTCAGTTTCTGAAGAATAGGTTCAGTTTCTGAAGAATAAGTTCAGTTTTTAAAGAATACGTTCAATTTCTGAAGAATAAGTTCAGTTTCTGAATGATAAATTTCATCTTGAGAATAAGTTCAGTCTTACGGATGAGTTCAATCTTAGGGATGAGCTCTGTCTTCGGGATGAGTCCAGTCTTGGGGATAAGTTCAGTCTTAGGGATGGGTTCAGTTCAAATTTTAAACCAGATACCCGAGACCCCTACAATAATTGTTCACACTAACAAGATACTAAAAGATAAGAACATCCGTGCATGCACATCCATTTTCATATTTTTTTATTACATTACAATCTCGAAATTGTTCCTTGTATGTTTTCCATCTCTTCTTTTCACATTTTTTTATATTCATCATTACACAAAGATTTATTCCGTTAGTACGGGGTTGAATATGATGAAAATTGAATATGAAAATCCGGAGTAGGAGCTGAAAAAAAAGGGTTACACGGAACTAACTTGCATAAGCACACGTATGAGCTAGAAAGATGAGCTTTGAAGGAAAAGAAGAAAAAAATGTTTATAAATCTCCTCGATTGATGTTCATCCTCGTTATGTCATATGCAGTTGGGATTATACTTTATTGAATGAGGAATTGTAAGGAAAATGGAGTTTAGATGCTTAATGAAGATTTCAATGGCAGAGATTTTGTATTGCGAATTTATTGAAGCAAGGAATTGAAGTTGTGAATTTAAATAAAATGTGAAGTTGAATGGAAGTGATCTGTATTCTTTTAAAAGCGTTTGAATTCAACTGAACTTGTTCTTGGAACTAAACTTGTCTTCGGAACTAAACTTGTTCTCAGTACTAAACTTGTTCTCAGAAGTGAATTCAAGACATGAACTGAACTTGATATTAAAATTTAAAATGTCTTTAAAACTGAACGTATCCCCTTAATTGAACTTATGTCTCAGATACTGAACTAATTATTTCTAAACTCAACTTATCCTTCAGAGATTCAACTTACCTTTCATAAACTGAACTTATCCTTCATAAACTGAACTAATTCTCGACACTGAACTTATCCTCGACAATGAACTTATCCTCGACACTAAACTTATCCTTTAGGTACTGGACTTATCCTTACAAAACTGAACTTCCCCTTCACCGGCTCAACCCATAATTCACAAACTGAACTTTTTCTTTCAAAACTGGACTTATCCTTTCAAAACTGAACTTATCCTTCCAAACTTTAACTTTTTCTTAAAATTGACTTCGTTGGAATGGAGCCTTCATATCATTACTATGAATAGCTCATTCATAAAATTATTCAATAAATACGCCCACCAACATCGTCTGTTGTCCTAACAACCTTGCGTCTCACTTGAAATTATCAAAACCAAAAAGTTCTCCATTCAATTCCACCTACAAATCCTCAATAATAATGATTTCCCATTCATGCATGCAATTCACCTCAAAAGTTTCCTTTGATATTTTTTCTTTCTTTCTTTTATTTTAGTTTCCTTCGCATCGGTAAAATATTTGTTCTTCCTTTGCAATTTTTCCGCTCAAATTGACTCTAGATCTGACTTGCGAGAACTTTGATCATCCTTGAGCCTTCATTATCTTTAATGATTTTCCTTTATCTCTTCGTTCAATTGTGGCTTCATGTCAATATCATATGAGTCAATTTCCACTAAATTTCCTCTTTTTTTTCCTCGTTTTGCTGAATCAATAAATTCTGAAGGAAACTTTCTCATGCACACTTCAATGCACAATCCAGAAGGATTTTTTATTACTCAAAGAATGAAATTTATTTAAACTTCTGTAATGATGTTGATGGTAAAGTATGCATACTTGCTGTATCTATCACAAGAACTTTTTCATTTCATTTTTATTCTACTTTGTACTGTGTTTTTCCTTCTGTTACACATTATTATGAAAGTTTTCTTTTAGTTTTTCCCTTTTCTTTCGTTTCTTTTCTCGTCTGTCGACTCACTTTTTACAGTCCTTGAGAGGATTTTTGGTGACTTTTGTAATTGAGGTTTGGGATTTAGGACCAAAAAAAGTTCTATAGTTGGATAAGTTTTCTCTTATCTCTAAGAACAGAAGTTCAGAAGACGAGTTCAGTTCTTCAAAAATAAGTTCAGTTGAAAGGGCAAGTTCAGTTTAAGGGACAAGTTCTGTTCCAATAAAATAGTAAGTTCTTAGGAGAAGCGCTGTGTTTAAGATCAAGTTCAGTTGAAAGAACAAGTTCAGTTGGAAGAACAAGTTCAGTTTGAAGATCAAGTTCACTTGGAAGATTAAGTTCAGTTTGAAGATCAAGTTCACTTGGAAAATTAAGTTCAGTTTGAAGATCAAGTTCAGTTGAAAGAACAAGTTCAATTTGAAGAACAAATTCAGTTGAAAGAACAAGTTCAGTTGGAAGAACAAGTTCAGTTTGAAGATCAAGTTCAGTTGGAAGATAAAGTTCAGTTTGAAGATCGAGTTCGGTTGGAAGAACAAGTTCAGTTTGAAGAACAAATTCAGTTGAAAGAACAAGTTCAGTTTGAAGATGAAGTTGAAAGAACAAGTTCAGTTGGAAGAACAAGTTCAGTTTGAAGATCAAGTTCAGTTGGAAGATAAAGTTCAGTTTGAAGATCGAGTTCGGTTGGAAGAACAAGTTCAGTTTGAAGAACAAATTCAGTTGAAAGAACAAGTTCAGTTTGAAGATGAAGTTCAGTTGGAAGATTAAGTTCAGTTTAAAGCTCAAGTTCGGTTGGAAGATCAAGTTCAGTTGGAAGAACAAGTTCAGTTTGTAAAAACAAGTTTAGTTCTGAGAACAAGTTCAGTTCTGAGAACAGGTTCAGTTTATTAAGAACAAATTTAGATCATTAGACAAGTTCAATTATAAGGAAATATTCAAATAAATTTGAAGAACAAATTCAGTTGAAAGAACAAGTTCAGTTGGAAGAACAAGTTCAGTTTGAAGATCAAGCTCAGTTGGAAGATTAAGTTCAGTTTGAAGATCAAGTTCAGTTGGAAGAACAAGTTCAGTTTGAAGAACAAATTCAGTTGGAAGAACAAGTTCAGTTGGAAGAACAAGTTCAGTTGGAAGAACAAGTTCAGTTGAAAGAACAAGTTCAGTTGGAAGATTAAGTTCAGTTTGAAGATCAAGCTCAGTTGGAAGATTAAGTTCAGTTTGAAGATCAAGTTCAGTTTGAAGATCAAGTTCCGTTGGAAGAACAAGTTCAGTTGAAAGAACAAGTTCAGTTGAAAGATTAAGTTCAGTTTGAAGATCAAGTTCAGTTTGAAGAACAAATTCAGTTGAAAGAACAAGTTCAGTTGAAAGATTAAGTTCAGTTTGAAGATTAAGTTTAGTTTTAAGATCAAGTTCGGTTAGAAGATCAAGTTCAGTTGGAAGAACAAGTTCAGTTTGTGAAAACAAGTTTAGTTCTGAGAAGAAGTTCAGTTCTGAGAACAGGTTCAGTTTATTAAGAACAACTTTAGATCATTAGACAAGTTCAATTATAAGGATATGGTCAGTTCTTGTGAAAAATTCAGATCCTCAAGAACATTTTAATTCATAGGAGATGTTCAGTTCCAAGGACAAAGTCAGTTCTTAGCAGAAGCTCATTTTTAAGAACTAAACTAAGCTCAAATGACAAATTCATTCAAAAATCCCAGCAAGGGAAGTTCATCAGTTCTTTTAAGTTTACTTTGTAATATAATTTTTCCTTATTTTTTATATCTTGTAAAAAATATTCAAATAGATTTTTTTTTTCAACTTCTTATGAACTTTACTTTGCCTGCTTAAACATAAATCTGGTTTGTTTAAAAAAATATGATGAAATGAAGCTTCTTCTTGTGTTCTTGGTTTCTTTTATGTGTATTAAATTTACTCTTTAACATTTTTTATCTTCTTAATGATTTTTCAAGATATTTTTTGCCTTTGAAGATTTATTTCTCATGTAAAAAAGTTATCAAAGGTTTTCGGATTCTTTAACAAACTGCTTTAAGATTTTGAGTTTAAAAGTTGTTTTCTTTTAAATTTATTAATTGGGACAAGACTAGTTTGAGGATAAGTTCATTTAATGGGGATAAGTTCAATGCTTGAGAATAAGTTCAGTTTCTTAATATATATCCAGTTTCGAAATGACAATTTCAGTTCAAAAGGTTACATTTCTGAGGATAAGTTCGATTTTGAGGGACAAGACAAGATTTAGGATAGGTTCAGTTTCAGTGGACATTATCAGTTTGTAAGCATAAGTTCAGTTTCAAAAGGTTGATGTTAGTTTTTTTACGATTAATTTGATTTTGAGGGATAAGTTCAGTTGCTAAGGATAAGTTCAGTTCTGGAGAAAACTTAAGTTTGATCCAATTTCTTTAATTTGCATTTAATAGCTGCTAACAAAATCCCAAACTAAATTTGCATCAGTCAACCTTTACCCCAAAGAAAAGCCTCAAAACTATCGAAAATTTTCACATTTGCACACAAAAATGAATGAATGAAAAAATTTCTCACTAGAGAATCAAAAATTATTTTTTATGACTTTTACATCCAGCACCAAATGCCTTTTTACCTCTCAAATTTCTACAAAAAAAAGCCATTTGATGTCAATTTGCATAAAAAGAGGTAAAAAATCTTCATCAATATTTTTACATCCCTCAAAGGTATCAATTTCGATTCCATTTTCATATAAATTGAGAACATTCATAAAATAAAAAAAGGAAACTTTTTTTTTAAAGAAATCGTAAAAAATGAGGCGAAACGAAAGGAAAAGAATTTTTTTCCCATGTGTCAATTGGATTGAATGGTAAAAAAAAAGGTAAAGTAAAGGCTTATGTGGGGGCAATTTTTCAGCTCTTCGATCTCATGTTTCAATGAATTAATGGATGGGAAATGCATTTGAGTAAGAACAAGTTTCGAAAGTGAAAAATTGGAAAGGAATGAAGAAGTACTTAGTATTCTTAGTCATTTATTTATGTCAATTGGGTTATTAAAAGCTTTTTGGATTAAACTGAAAGTTTTGTGCTGCGAAAAGAGTTTGCTGTATACTGAAGATGTCATCAAAAACTGAAACTATTCTCAGAAACTGAACTTATCCTCAGAAACTGAACTTATCCTCAGAAACTGAACTTATCTTCAGAAACTGATTTGAGCCCAGTGAATTATTTTCAAAAAATGCATTTTTGCTCTGAAAATGAACTTATCCCCCAAACTTAACTTATCCTGCAAACTAAAAGTATACCTTAAAAACTGAATTCACTTTCAGAAACTCAACAAATCCTATTTCTAGTAATTGAACATATCCTCAGAAATTCAACTTGCCCAAAAATAGAACTTATTTTTAGAAACTCAAGTATCTTCAGAAACTGAACTCGTCTCTCAATACTGAACTCGTCCTTCAATACTGAACTCGTCCCTTAATACTGAACTCGTCCCCCAATACTGAACTCGTCCCTCAATATTGAACTCGTCCCTCAATTCTGAACTCGTCCCTCAATATTGAACTCGTCCCTTAATATTGAACTCATCCCTCAATACTGAACTCATCCATAAATACTGAACGTATTCCTCACTACTGAACTCATCCTCAGAAACTTAAATCATCATTATAAACCTAACTTATCATGAAAAACTAAACATGTCGTTTGATTCTGAATTTATCCTAAAGACAAAATTATACCTTGAAACTAAACGTATCCCATAAAATGAGCTCATCGGCTTGAGTTACTGAAAAATTCACTCAAAATGTAAATTTGACCTGATTTTCAACCCCAAAGAAGAAAAAAAAATCCATCCATATGTTAAGCACTCGACTCCTAATTTTTCATTCAGAAGAGCAAATTTTTCACTCAATGATTTATGCACGAAAGACTTTCTTTCTCTTATTTCTGTCACAAAAACACTTTTCCTTGTTTCGTCTTCAAATCCACGCGAGAAATTCATTCAAATTCGATTGTGATGACGAAAGGAAAACTTTTTTTACACATTTGTGGGGCGTCGTCATTGAATTTTTATGTTTTCGTGATTTGAATGAAATTTGACTTCGTGTGTGGGTTTTTTGGTAAATAAAACAAAAAGAAAATCTGAAAATGCTTTAATGGAACCAACACAAAAAGACATCAAAAGGAAAATTAAAAATTTTTAATGAAAAACAAATTCCAAATTAACAAAGATCTTTACTTTCATCAACCCACGATTAAGACAAACTCACGAAAGAATAATCTTCAAAATCCACATGCGATGACAATTCAGACATTCCAATTACGATAAGTGCCTCTCGCATGTGTCATTGAAGCTCTTGACCCAATTTTATCCCTCATTAATGTGCGTTTGAGCCGACATTTCTCTAACTTTGTGCGCCTCATTTCCTATCTAATGGGTCATTTAATGCACAATTGAGAGGAGCTTTTGGGTGGACGAGATTGAGTCGTGTGTCTTTGTGGGGATTTTGTTACGAAACTGACTATTTGGCAGAGATCGAAGCCGATTTTTTCGGCTTAACTCAATTTTTGATTTTTTTGATAGAAAAAAGCCATTTGACACCCATTTCAAGTATTTAAATTGAACTTTACATGCTTTACTATGATTCTGTGAAATATTTTTTCAGTATAAAGCTATAGTGAGCTCAGAATTTCAAGTTAAAGAATGTTAAGCCAAAATTTAAGCCGATCGGCTTAAAATCGGCTAAATTGAAATTCAGAGCTTACTATAGCTACATGCTGAAAAAATATTTCACAGAATCATAGTAAAGCATGTAAAGTTCAATTTAAATACTTAAAATTGGTGTTAAATGGCTTTTTTCTATCAAAATAATCAAAAATTGAGTTAAGCCGAAAAAATCGGCTTCGATCTCTGCTATTTGGGGGTTTTAAGCAGATTTTGATGTTATTCTGATGAAATTTGAGGTTATGTTGCTGAATTTTGAAGCTAAGTTGCTGAATCTTGAGGCTAGGTCGCTGAATTTTAAGGTTATGTTGCCAAATTTGAGGTTGGGTTGTTGAATTTTGAGGTTATGTTGCAGATTTTTAAGGTTAAGTTGCTGAATTTTGAGGTTATATTTCTCAATTTTGAGGTTATGTTACAGATTTTTAAGGTTAAGTTGCTGAATTTTGAGGTTATGTTGCCAAATTTTGAGGTTAATTTGCTGAATTTTGAGGTTAAGTTGCTGAAATTTGAGGTTAAGTTGCTGAATTTTGAGGTTATGTTGCTGAATTTTGAGGTTAAGATGCTGAATTTTGAGGTTAAGTTGCTGAATCTTGAGGTCATACTGCTGAATTTTGAGGTTAAGTTGCTGAATTTTGAGGTTATGTTGCTGAATTTTGAGGTTATGTTGCTGAATTTTGAGGTTATGTTGCTGAATTTTGAGGTTAAGTTGCTGAATTTTGAGGTTATGTTTCGAAATTTGAGGTAAAGTTGCTGAATTTTTGAAAATCAACCCAAAACTTGCACAAGAACAAACCTCTTCAACCTTATCAGTAAGGACGTCCTCAATAAAATCACATAAATTTCAGATGTTCTCTTTAAAAGTCGAATGCATAATAAAATGGAAAAAAGAAAGTTAAAAGAGGAGCTTTTGTGAGAAAATTAAGCGGAAAAATTTTATGGATTAGAACTGAATTGAAAGGAAATATGGGCAATAAAGACTATTAAAGCTGTTAGAGTTAGAGCGATTATGTGGAATAAAATTATTTTTGGGGATCGTTTCTACCTTTTTGAGGGTGATGAAGTGAAGTATGTGAGGATTATGTTAGTCTTTAGACTGAATTTTTGATTTAATTTGATATAAATATACACACTAGCTACCTTAGCACCTTAAAATTCACAAGAAGCCCCTTTAAAGCCCCCAAAAACTTAACAATCTTAAAAAAGACATCCAAACTCAGCAGCACAAAATGCCAAACTTAGTAAAACTTTTAAGGATCCTTAATTGACTTTATTACGCCCAACATTCACTCGATGGAGCTTCAAAATAAACATCTGCAGTAAGTGCCATAAAATTATTGAATAAAGTAAAAAGTCTTCAGTTTGAAGGGTCATTACAAGCAAAATACAAACAATAAACAAGTTTTGAAAGCAATTTATTCGGAAGTAAAGAAAAGTTTTACTTGAGAATTCTTGAAAGTTTTTATTCTTTTCTAGTTTTACAGACAGCTGAGGGAGAAATGTGAGCAATTGAGAGGAATGTTGCAGGTTGCAGGTATGGAATGTGTCTGGATGAAAACTTAAGTTTTGAAATGTTTAATTTTAATTTTTAAAAATAAAGATTTTAAACTTCTAGCATAAAATTGAAATTTCTTAGAAATTAAAGAAAAAAAAACAAAAAAAAATAAAATTTTCTCAAAAAAAATCAAAATATTTAAAATTTGTAAAAAAAATTTAAAAGCAAAACATTTGAAATTTTATTATAGATTTTTTTAAGTTTTAATATGAATAAAATTGTTAAATTTTTAAATTTAATCCAACTCTGTCTCAAAAAGCAGTTAAGTGTCTTGCTGGTCGAATAGGTAAGGCGCTTGGCTCAAATTTGGGATGGTAACTCGAAGGTCGTCGGTTCGAATCCAGCCATTTCCAAATTTGTTCTTTTTCGGAAGTTTAGATACTTCGACTGCTTAATGTACGAGATCAAGCCATAATTGGGCATTTGGGCAACGTTGGATTAAGGAACGGGTCAGGAACTTGAAGTGTAGCGGGAGAAATAGGAACGAGAGCTACAAGATTACCCACGAATGGAATATTGATAGAACGGACCTGAAAAGTATCACGTAACGCCTACAGAAGATCGAAACGAGAGCCTTAGTTTATTTGAAACCTTGATTTGAAGATTAGCAGTTTGATCCTACATAATATTAATTCATATGTATACAAATACAAAAGTTTAAAATGTGAATTATTACCGGACAGTATGTCGTCAATAAATGCAATAATTTGCAATTAAAATGAAATGAAGCACCAAGTTGAAGGGATTGCTGCAAAGTTCTCAAAAAATAAGAAAAAAGAGAAAATGGAGCAGAAATTCAGTTCGCAATTTATTGCAGTAAAAAAAATGGTGAAAAAGAATAAAAAAAAAGAAAAAAATTCCTTCAAAGTCACTTGAGATGAAAGGAAAAAGAAAAGTTTTTTTACTGCAATTTACTTTCTTTTCATGCTCTTATTCACTGTTTGGATCGGAAGATTATGTATTTTTTTGATTTTTTACATTTTTCATTTTTGTTATATTTTTTGAAATTTTTTACTTTTTTATTTTTCAAATTTTTTGATTTTTTCAAATTTTTTAATTTCTTTTTGAATTTTTTGCATTTTTTGATTTTTCCACTTTTTAATGTTTTTTACATTTTTTAATGTTTTTCCACATTTTAAGATTTTTTTTCATTTTTTGATTTTTTAACATTTTTTGATTTTTTACATTTTTTGATTTTTTCACATTTTTTGATATTTTCACATTTTTTGGTTTTTTCACATTTTTTGATTTTTTCACATTTTTTGATTTTTTCAATTTTTTAATTTTTTCATTTTTTTTGATTTTTTACATTTTTGATTCTTTTCACATTTTTAATTTTTGTAACTTTTTTTGAATTTTTCTACTTTTTACACGCTTTTTTTGAATTATCTTAAATTTTTTGATCAACTTCTTTTAAATTTTAGAATTTTTTTATTAATGATTCACTGTTTCTCATTTTTTCCGAACCACACTTTTCATCCCCCATTCAATTTTCCTTCCATTCCTTTCTCCCTTCCTTTATTCCTACTTTATTTTTTTCCACGCCAATTTATTTTTAATGCCAAACTAATTTCCTGTATAGAAAATAAATTTTTTGTTCGCTCCACAAAAAAAAGACTTAATTCCCATTGCTGCTTGTCTGTGTGTAAGTTTAACAACTTCATGCTGTGTACTACGATGCAATTGTGGAAACAATGTGAGAGAAAGGGTAAAAGTAATCGCATTAAGTGTCATGGTGCATAAGCATGTTCAATGAAGTTCCACAACTGCAGTTTTTCACTTAATTTTCTTTTTTTGTTTTTTTTGCAACATTGAGTGGATTTTTCGGGGATATAGGCTGGGATTAAGATGGATTTTGAGATAAAATTGACAAGTTTTGAGGTTAATTTACTGAATTTTTGAGGTTAGGTTGCTGAATTTTGAGGTTAAGTCATTAAAGTTCGAGCTTATTTTTCAAACTTTAAGGTTAGGTTCACAAATTTAAAAAATAAAGCCAACTTTTTATTCCCGTGCGCCATTTTTTGGAATTCACATTACTGTCTACCCAAAATTTGGCGCACAATAATATTTTCTTTTAAATTCCAACAAAATGCTATCAACATAACCTCAATATAATCCTCCCAAACCCCTGACAAGCTTGCAAAATTTTCCTCTCAATTCCTCTCTAATTGACTTTTCCTGTCTCAAATTTCAAGCCGATATTGCAGCAATAAAAAATAGTTTTATTTAAAATTCATTTCACACATTTTCAAAATGCTTATTTTGAATGGCTTCGGGTAAGGCGGATAGACTTAACAGTAATCAGACATTCACAACCGCACATTTGAGCTCAAAGATAGAAAATTGCAGTAAAAAATAAACTTTTAAGTCTTCGATTCTAAATTGAGCAATTTCTTGTGTAATTTAAGCTGTAAAATTGATTTTTTATTTGCATGACTACACAATGTTCATAATGAAGTTGATGGAAATTTGATAACTTTGCAGACAATATGCTTAATGCGGATTATGAAGTGAAAAAATTAGTTTCAAGTTTTTAGAGCTTATGTTAAGTGTTTTTGTAAGCTGTGAAGCTGCTTTTGTGTTGATGGAGACGAAAAATTGGCAAAGTTTTTGTTTAAAATTAAGAAATTTAGTTTTTGTAGCTTTGGATAAATTTTAATGAAGTTTCACATCTGGATCTGCAAATGCTGAAGTTTATGGAAATTTTTGAGATAAAGTTGTTAATCTTTAGGTTAGGCTGCAGAACTTTGAGGCTATGTTGGCAAATTTTGAGGACATGCTGCTGAATTTTGAGGTTATGTGTCAAATTTAAGGTTATGTGACAAAATTTTCAGGTTATGTTGCTGAATTTTCAGTTTATTTTAGTCATTTTGAGGTTATGTTGCTGAACTTTAAGGCTATGATGGCAAATTTTTAGGTTATGCTGCGGAATTTGAGGTTATGTCTCAAATTTGGGGTTTTGTCTCAAATTTGAGGTTATGTTGCTGAACTTTGAGGTTATTTTGCCGAATTTTGAGGACATGTTGCCATGTTTTGAGGTTATGTTCCCTAAAGTGCAGTTTGTTGTATCCGAATCTTCAAACAAAATGACTTTTCTCAATGCTGACATAAAAAGAAGCTAGAAGAAAACATTAATGAACCCTTTTGTTTATTTTTACAGCTTTTTGTTTAAGAAAATTGCAATTTTCCTTTCCAACTTTTCCTTAACAATTTTCCTCTCATTGCAGTTGTTTTTCCTTTTTTTCACAAAACTTTATTCACAAAAGTACAAAAAAGTTTTCCTCTTCAAAAATTACTTCACGTCTAATTTTTTTTTCCATCCTTAAACATCAAAAACTTTTTTTTCCAACCTTTTTTGTTCCTCTCACTGCAGCAACTCGTCTACTTTTCATTACATCAAAGACATATCACTTAGTTTCACTTGAAAAATGCACGATGCAGACATCAAAGAAACTCATTTTGTCATTATGTCGAGTTTTATTTTAAATGAAAGTGTTAATGTTGCAGGTTTTTTTATGTTTTTTGATGTTGCATCATGTGCACTTTTGAGATTGTCAAAGGAATGAAGACGGAAAATGAGTGTGAATTGAAATGTGGAATGAAAGCATCGGCGGTAATATGTACTTGACTTTTTGCATTATGCTCTTAATGGAGTTGTTTGGGTGTGATGTTGATGGTGTTGGATAGTGTTGATGGCTTTTAAATGAAATGAGTATTAACCAAAATTGTCAGTATAATTACAAAATTCAATAACATAACCTTAAAAATTTGGCAACATAACCTCAAACTTTGGCAACATAACCTAAAAATTTGGCAACATAACCTCAAAGTTTGGTAAGATAACCTCAAAATTTGGCAACATAACCTCAAACTTTGGCAACATAACCTAAAAATTTGGCAACATAACCTCAAAGTTTGGTAAGATAACCTCAAAATTTGGCAACATTATCTCAAAATTTGCCAAAATAACCTCAAAATTCAGCAACATAACCTCAAAATTCAGCATCATAACCTTAAAATTCAACAAAATAACCTCAAAATTCAGCAACATAATCCTAAATTTGGCAACATAACCTCAACATCTATCATCCTAACCTCCAAAGTCAATGCTTAACCTTAAACGTTAGCTTCCAGGTCATGACGAACCTTACAAATCATGAAATAATCAACTCGAATTCATCAAATCAACACCAAGCAATCCAATTACGAAATTAAAGTCAAATTTTTCTTGATAAATAAGCAAATTATGTCACATTCGTCTCAAAAGCTTTAGAATCATCCAGTCATCATCATCATCATCCGCTCAGTCGTTGACTCAATTTAATAAATTTTTTTATTTCATTCAATTTCATTATTTTCCTCTCGTGTTCCGACTCAATTTTTTTTCAAGAGCATGAACGAAACAATTTTGTGCAATTCATCACATCTCATCATAATTTTTTGTGCTCTTCTTCTTGTTTGACGTCAATTTTATTATGTCACGCATTTGTTTGTGAATAGATTTTTATGATTTGAGTTGTAGGAGTGATTTTTTGGCGTGTTTTGAGCTGATTTTGATGATTTGTAAAATTTGATTAATATTCAGAAACATAACCCCAAAATTCAGCAACATAACCTCAAAATTCAGAAACATAACCTCAAATTTCAACAACGCATTCTTAAAATTTCATAAAAAAAATCTTTAAACTGCCAATAAAGCGCATTCAAGCCAATCAAATTGAAGACATCCAAGACTTTGTTAAGCAGTCTCAAATAAATCTTTGTCCTTCGGTTTTCCATCCTTTTTTCCTTTCATTAATTGAATTTTTCCTTTCCCTCATTTTCTATTTCAGGACTTTTTCTTTCTCTCAATCAGCTCATCCGGTTGAAAATAATTGGAAAGGAATAATTGGATTTGAAAAAAACAAAAAATAATTTTTTTGCAGTCTTCTTGTTCCTTGTTTTTGGGGATTTGTTCTCATCCAATTTTCTATTTTGATGATTGATGAAGGTCAATACTTTCATTAGGATTTAATGACTTTTCGGCTCATGTCAGTCAATGTTGATGATGAAGTTTTTTTTTAAAAAAAAGGGATTTTTTGTAGCTGAAGAGTCATTAATGTTGGATGTCAATCATGAATTGAGTTTTTGCTGAAAAGTTTTAATGAAATTTAAAGTTATGTGCGCTCAGAATTGAGAATTGAGATTTTTTAAGAACCCAAAACCAAGAACCAAGAACCAAGAACCAAGAACCAAGAACCAAGAACCCAAGAACCAGGAACCAACAACTAAGAATCAAGAACCATAAAACCAAGAACCAAGAACCAAAAACCTAGAACCAAGAACCAAGAACCAAGAACCATGAACCAAGAACCAAGAACCAAGAACCCAAGAACCAACAACTAAGAACCAAGAAGCAAGAACCAATAACCAAGAACCAAGAACCAAGAACCAAGAACCAAGAACCAAGAACCAAGAACCCAAGAACCAACAACTAAGAACCAAGAAGCAAGAACCAATAACCAAGAACCAAGAACCAAGAACCAAGAACCAAGAACCAAGAACCAAGAACCAAAAACCTAGAACCAAGAACCAAGAACCAAGAACCAAGAACCATGAACCAAGAACCAAGAACCAAGAACCAAGAACCAAGAACCAAGAACCAAGAACCAAGAACCCAAGAACCAACAACTAAGAACCAAGAAGCAAGAACCAATAACCAAGAACCAAGAACCAAGAACCAAGAACCAAGAACCAAGAACCAAGAACCAAGAACCAAGAACCAAGAACCAAGAACCAAGAACCCAAGAACCAGGAACCAACAACTAAGAACCAAGAACCAAGAACCAAGAAACAAGAGCCAAGAACCAAGAACCAAGAACCAAGAACCAAGAACCAAGAACCCAAGAACCAACAACTAAGAACCAAGAAGCAAGAACCAATAACCAAGAACCAAGAACCAAGAACCAAGAACCAAGAACCAAGAACCAAGAACCAAGAACCAAGAACCAAGAACCCAAGAACCAACAACTAAGAACCAAGAAGCAAGAACCAATAACCAAGAACCAAGAACCAAGAACCAAAAACCAAGAACCAAGAACCAAGAACCAAGAACCCAAGAACCAACAACTAAGAACCAAGAAGCAAGAACCAATAACCAATAACCAAGAACCAAGAACCAAGAACCAAGAACCAAGAACCAAGAACCAAGAACCATGAACGATGAACCAAGAACCAATAATCAAGAACCAAGAACCCAAGAACCAGGAACCAACAACTAAGAATCAAGAACCATAAAACCAAGAACCAAGAACCAAAAACCTAGAACCAAGAACCAAGAACCAAGAACCAAGAACCAAGAACCAAGAACCAAGAACCAAGAACCAAGAACCATGAACCAAGAACCAAGAACCATGAACCAATAACCAAGAACCAAGAACCAAGAACCAAGAACCAAGAACCAAGAACCAAGAACCAAGAACCAAGAACCAAGAACCAATTAACAAGAACCAAGAACCAAAAATCGAAAACCTTTTTTTGATAATCAATCACATGTTTGAGAGCATCTGAGAGATTTTGAGAGAATCACAACAAAAATCAAATTCAATTAATCTCAAAATATCTAGTGAGATTATTTTGTTTTTAACTTTCAATGCTGAAGTATTTATTTGACTTATTTTTAACAAAGTTTGAATTTTTAAACCAATAAAAATGAAGAAATCATTTCTGTAAGTTAAAGCTATTCAATTGAAATGGTCAAACCAAAAACCATTCCATGACTTATTTAATTTTATTATTTATTCGACATTATCTGAAAAAAATTCAATTTTGTTTATTATTTTCAGCTTCATCATTTACCTTATCGCATCACTAAGCGGACTATCGTCATCAACTGATATTGTTTGTGACTACAGCGTAACTAGATTCACTGTAATTGGTGACGTTTATCGCTGTTCAATCAAAGACAATCCAAACATTTTAACTAAAGAATCAGCAAAAGTCAACATCCTCAGAGGATCACACTGGGACTCAAAAAGTAACGACGATGTCCTCGGTTTTGTTGCATTTGGCATAACAATGCAGTACTTCCCAACTGGATTAGATAAATATTTCAAAAATATCAAAGCAATTTACATCCAATCGTGTCAATTAAAGGAAATCCATCAATCGGACTTGAAACAATTCCCAAATTTAATAAGCTTAAGTTTCTACTTCAATTCTATTAAATCCATTGAAGCTGGTCTGTTTGACTTTAATCCAAATTTACAATTAATTGCGTTTCTTGAACAACAAATTGTCCGCATTGATCCAAATGTTTTTGATCATTTGAATAATTTAGAGTCTTTCTACTTCCATCTAGTGCCATGCGTTAATCAATACATTGAAAATTCTAGAGAGGAAGTCAAAGCAGCCATTCAAATTGTTAAGGAAAAATGCTCAATGATTTAGTAAATATTTTACATAATTGTTGTTTTGTTTAGATAATTTTTTCAATTCTAGGTTAGGGGAGGTGGGGTAGGGGGAACGGGAGGAACGGGGGAACGGGGTAAAAACCTTATCAGTCTACTGCAGTACTGGCCAATCTATGTGCCACGGAAAGATTCAGATACCTCCATTAATCGTATGTTCTGTGTCAGGTGCGTAGCCGGGGAAGGGGGGGGGGGGGGTAATTGAGGGACAAATCCCCTAACGTAAACAGAAATTTCTTTATTTTGCTGGGGTTTTTATGAAAAATCACAAAAATACCCCCCACCCCCCCACTAAATTTTTCCATAAAAATAAATTTTTTTGTCCCCCCCTCTTCAAATTCCTGGCTAAGCCCCTGCCTTGTGTCATGTCTTACCATCAAGGTGTGAAAAAATGTTGGGCTCCACTGGTCTACGGAGATCTCGCTGTGTCAAGTTAATTTAATCGCAGTTCTATTTCAGTTTATGTCATTTAGTTCAAAGAATATCAAGCTAAGTGTCTCTGAATATAGGAACACAATAAATTTGACAAGCTTGCTGTCTTGTTCATTCATTCGACGATCAGCTTTTATAGCTTAAAGATTAAATATTTTTAAAATATTACTGAATACTTAAAAATGAAAATAATCTTAATGTAAGTACAAAGATCAAAAAACCTTGACTTTATTGAAGCTTATAATATTTTTACAGCCTATCCACGTGCTTCATTATTTCACTTAGTGACTCATGCACTATAAATAGCAACTATGGCCATAGCAGCCCATCCTATGAAGGATTAAAGGATATTTACTTATGTTATATCATTAGTGATCCTAAAATCACATCAAAGGATTTAGCTGACAGTTGTGGAATCAGTGGAACACACGCAACTTCAAAAACCAACGCTCATGTGCACGGTTTTTATGCTAAATCAAAAACAATTAATTATTTTCCACATATTTTAAGTAAAAAATACCAAAATCTCAAAATGATAACATTTCAAGATTGCAAAATGAAGGAAGTTCATCAATCAGACCTCAAGCCATTTCCGAATTTAGTTCATTTTAATGTCAAGTTGAATGAGATTGAGGTTATTGAGCAAGGTCTTTTTGATTTTAATCTAAATTTAGAATATATTAGCTTTTCCCAAAATAATATTGTCCATATTGACTCGAATGTTTTTGATAGTTTAAGTAAATTGCGATGGTTTTTCATGGATCCTGACTCTTGTCTGACCAACTCGAATAGCGTATCTGACTCAATAGAGCAAGTTGTAGAAGTTATTAAAATTGTTAAGTCAAACTGCACAAATTCTGAATTTTTATCTCTTGATGCTCAACTTAAAAACCTAGAAATTGAGTCAAAAGAACCAAATTTTGATGAATTTGCCTCCCAAATGGAGAGCTTCATAAGAGTTTATAAGAACTCGAGACTATCTAAGGTCCGAACCTTAAATGATCAATTCCAAGCACTCTTGAACAGCGAAGAATGTCCGAATTGTCATCAAATGATTAAACTTATAGCTTTGGATAAAAAAGTTTCAAAAATTGATGAAAATCTGAGCGTTAATCAGAAAATCATTTTAAATAAGTTTGAAGACCTTAGCTTAACTAAATGTGGACTGGATGCTGTTGAACTTAAAGCTACACTCTCAATCACTTTGGATAGCTTAAAGTCATTAGTAATTGACCAAGAATCTAAACTTGATCAGATCCAAAATACCCAAAATCAGCTTAATGACAATAGTCAAACTGAGGTTAAGTTTGATGACCTTAGAGCATCTCAAGACTCGTCCCTTAGCGTCCTAACATCAAAACTTAATGAACTCAAAAATAACATAAAAGAAAGTCAAATCAATGACAATTCAGATGACAAGATCTCGGCACTACGCTTTAAGGATCACTTTATTGATTTTGAGGGAAAAATAGATGAGAAGCTTGAAAGAATTGAGAAGAAACTGACAACCAAGGTTGACAAAATGTCAACAAATCTTGATGAAAAAGTTAAAGGACTTGAAAGTCGACTGATGAAAATTTTTGAGGAAATTTTAGAAGAAAAATTGCAGAAATTGGTAAAACTAATGAAATAGACGCCTTACTTTGTTAGACTAAAGTTTGAGGAAACGACATCTCTGGAGTAAAGTTACAACAAAGCCGGAATTTCCTGAAAGTCAGGGCTTGGCTCTATTCAAAATAGTAAAGTTAAGAAAATAAAAAAAAATGAATTTTATGCAGAAGAAAAATTGTTAAAAAAATTTGATAACTTCAAGGGGGATAACAGCTTTGTGTAAAAAATCTTTAAAATTTTTTCTAAATTTCATCAGCATTTTCTTAAGGGTGGTACTAATGAAATGATCAAAAATGAATTCTTCAATTCCGCACCCTTGCATTTCCTACGAAAAAAAATTAAAATTTTTTAAATAAAATATTTTCTCACAAAGCTGTTTACCCCCTTGATCATATGACTATCCTATTTTCGACGTCACATTTGCTCTTATCGCAGCCACAGTTATCGGTTTTGTTGGAATCTGAGTCACTTTCTTGGTTGTTGTCTTATTTAAAGAATTTGTCTTTGTGTAACTTGAAGGACTTGACTTTGATTCTGTAGTCACAACACTTTCTGGTGTGCTTAGTTCCTTAGTTGTAAACTCCTTTGTTGTGCTGATATCCTCTGTCGTAGTCTCTTCTGTTGGGTTCTCCGTTGTCTCTTTTATTGTCTTCTCTGTTGCTTCCTTTGTTGCTACCTTGGTTGTCGTTTCTGAAGTCATTTCTGTTGTCCTATTCGTGGTCGTTTCCGAAGTTGTTTGCGTGCTCGTTTCCAAAGTCGTTTCCGTAGTCGTTTCCGTAGTCTCCTCAGTTGGGTACGGAGTTCCTAACGTGGTTGTCCTAGTCGTCCACTTCAGAGTCACATTATTATTATTTTTGTAATAAAATTCTTCAAAGAAGTACTCATGCAGCATTGGATAATTTGATTCATCACATTTAGACATTATTTTGTTGATTTTCTGACAATTTGAAGCCTTTGAGTAGTCTGGACAGTTAAGGAAGTTTTCCATTCTAACACATTCGATGAATTTTGTGTAAAAGAAGTTGTAGTCTTCGCTGGTTATGTCTGATTCTGTTTGAACTTCTTTGTCGCAAGTTTTTAATGATTTTTTGACAACTTTTGTCCATTTTTCAGTCAAGTTTGTTGGATCTTTGTAGCCACCCTCGTAAAATAAGTTAATAACTTTAGATCCATTGAATTTTCCACGAGCAATCACGCCTGACTCACTAATTTTACAATTTTTCAGACAATAAAAGGGCGGCGATGGAAGTGCTTTACATAATGTTGAACATTTATATGTGACCTCGGATAAATCGTCAATAAATTGTGGATAAATGCAGCATTCGAGTGGGTGAGTCTCGATGGTTGAGAGATTTTCGCATGAAATTTCATCCTCGAATTTCTGAAAATCATTTTTTGAGGTTAGATTTTGAGTAAAATGAGCTGAATAATTTGTAAAACTTACCGCAGCGCTCACAAATGAGAGAAAAATAAACAAACATTTAAAATCAAAACTTTGGAAATTCATTTTTACGGTAATGGAATTTAATTGAAACTAATTGAACGTTTGAAATATTTGGAATGTAAAATGGGATGAAAAATAGTTGATTTTCAAGGGAAAAGTGAAAAGTAAGGAAGCAAATTGGGTCGATGTTGTTTAGAGCGCATTTTGGGGTGTAAAACTACACAAAGTGCATTAAATTGTGACATTTTACTTTGATTTGAATAAAAAGAGTGAGGTCATACATAAATAAATTAAAAGGGGTGTATGACTACTCAAAAAATTCAAAAAGAGGTATGAAAATACCCGAAAATCCAAAAAAAGATTGCAGTATTCGAAAAAAGGATTTAAAGTGGATTTGACACTTGAACAAAGTTTATTACGGATGTGAAATTACACAAAAAGCTCAAAAAAGACGCGAAACTACATCAAAGTCTGAAAAGGGGTGTGAAACTAAGCAATATTCAAAAAAGGGATGTGAAACAACATTCAAAATTGAAGAACGAGGAAAACTAAATTGAATTTTTCACAAAAGGCGCCAAACTGCTTAAAATAAAGTTTCTCCAGCCAAACAGACAAACAAAAAAAACCCAAAATTCTTCTTAAATTCCCAATTTAAAATAATATGTAGCAAAAAATGTTAAACACGAGAAATATTTTTTGTACAAAATTGTTCATTCCGTAGTTAAATGTCGAAACTGAAGCAAGTAAAATAAATGGAATTGGAATAAAAAGTAGCAAAAAAAGAGTTGAAGATGATTCAAAATGATTGATGGAAATAGAAACGAGCAAGAAGAAGTAAAAAAAAATCTTCATTTATTTTCACTCAATTTCCATCTCAACTCTTATTTCTGTGCCGGATGTGGATGGGGAGACTCAAGAACTTAAGTTTACTCAAACTAAAAGCTGTTTGTTAAGAACTTAAGGTTGAATGTCAAATTAAAAGTTTTTCATGAAAGGAATTTAAAAAAGTTTGCTGACTCTCGAGTCAATATTTGCTTTTAGTTCCGCAAAGTTTATAAATAAAAGATTTTCCCATTTAACATTTCATTTTCAGTCGTTTAATTCAATTTGAATTTGGGAAACATTTTAAACATTTTCATTCGAATTAAGTTTTAAATCTTTTGAGACATAAATCAAATCTATTTTAATTAAATGATTCTTATTGAGTTGGAAAATTAAGTCTAATGAATTTATTGCTGTGGAAGTTTTAAGGAAACTAGTTGAATGTGCTTGATATGTTTGTGTACGGTTGGATGGGTTCTTGGAAAGCTTTTTTGATTAATTACAAGACGAAACAGATGAATAAAGCAGACAAGCGGGAAAATACGGACAGACAGACAGGCGAAGCTAATGGTAACAACGCATGGCTACAGATAACAAAACATAAGTGAAGACACCTGAAGTTAATTGAATACAGCCGAGGACAGCCAAAAACTACCGAAGAAAACCGAAGAAAACCGAAAACATCCCAAGACAATCGAAGACAACCGAAGAAAACCGAAGAAGACCTAAGACAACCGAAGAAAACCGAAGACAACCTAAAACAACCGAAGACACCCGAAGAAAACCGAAGAAAACCCAAGACAACCGAAGACATCCGAAGACAACCGAAAACAACAGAAGAAAACCGAATAAAACCGACAACAGCCCAAGACAATCGAAGACAACCGAAGAAAACCGAAGACAATCGAAGACAACCGAAAACAACCGAAAACAACCGAAAACAACCGAAGACAACCGAATACAACCGAAGAAAATCGAATAAAACCGAAGACAACCGAAAACAACCGAAGAAAAGCGAAGAAAACCGAAGAAAACCGAAAACAGCCCTAGACAATCGAAGACAACCGAAGACAACCGAAGCAGCCGAAGCCAACCGAAGACAACCGAAGACAACCGAAAACAACCGAAGACAACCGAAAACAACCGAAAACAACCGAAGACAACCGAGTAAAGTTGAACACAACTAAAGACAGACGCAGGCAACCAAGTAAAGCTTAGGACAGTATAACGTGTTCAAAGACAACTAAATGAAGCTAGATATAGTCAAGCACAGTTTGAAAAAAAAAACGGCACAAGACAGCCAAAGATAGTCAAACAGAAGCCATAATGGACAAGAAAGACAAATATACTAAAGGTCAAGCTTAACCTTAACAATTCATAGTCGACACACCCACATTTATTGTCTTCTTCATCATTCTCATCGATTACTTCATTCTCATCCTCATTCTAGAGTTCGATCAGTTGCCTCAGTTCCACATTCATGCGAAATCATCATCGTCTGTTTTTATCGCCTAATGCATTTTTTACTCTCGATTCTCTCAGTTCCGTCTTCGCCTAAATATATATTTTGCATCATAAATAAATCATTTGTGCAGAACAAAAAAAAATATTCAAGACATGTCAGACGCTACCAACCTACATACTGAATCTATTATTCATCCACAAAAACCCAAGCACAAAACGTAGCTTAAAAAACACAATTTTTTCTGTTCATTATTCATCTCCAATTTATTTGTATGAATGCAAGGGAGGTTCTAATGTTCTACAGAAATTTTTGTTTTGAAGCTTAATTATTTTTTTTCCTAGAAATATTTTTTTTTGTTTTTGAATTTTTAATTCATTTGGTTTGAGGGAATGCATTTGAATAAAATTTCTTGAAATGTGGAATTTGTTGAATAATTTATTGCTGCTTAATTGGTACCTTGAAGTGCTTCTGAGTATGCAAAAGTCACAACTTGAATTCTACTCTATTTTATCCAAAGAACAGCATCTTAAAGACTCCCGTTATATCAAGTTTATATGCAAATTTCTCCGCTGACCTACTTAATGTACAGTTCTTGATCAAAAGAATATTTCTGCATCAGTTCGCTGCCAACTTTCAATTCAAAATGTTCACAAAAATTATTTCAGTGATTTTTCTCGCAGTTTTTATCTCAAAAAGCATTCAGCAAAATGAAATTTGTCGTGGCAAGGACTCGAGTAGATTCTATCCGAATCAGACAGACTGTACAAGATTTTATCGATGCGTTAATGGAATGAAATGTGAGTTCAATTGATGTTTATAAGGTTTAGTTGATATTTGTAGGTTGCTATGGCATGGATTGGATTATTGAAGCTTGATCCTTAGCTACGGATTGATAAAGGTGCAGCTGTGCTATCCACACCTCATCCATAGTCCACAAGACTTTTCTAGACGTCCCCAATTACATCCAACCATCAATTCTTAACTTTCCCGCCATTTTTGAGGTTATGTCAAGCTTTTAATAACAATAAATAATTACTTCACAGATGACTTCATGTGTGGCGAGGACACGATTTGGCGGGATGAATATCAAGCATGCGGACCGTATCACAATCAACCTGACAATGATTTATCGCTGTTCAACTGAAAATGTCTAAACTTTATGTCTCATTTTACTAATAAACTTGAAAAGTTCATGTCTGAAAATGTGCCATAAATTATTTAGTTTAAATTTTTCAGTGCTTATGGAAATGACAGGAACAGTTTTGGGGATTATGTTAATATAGTTTGAAAGGTTTGAGGATGTGTGCGTGTGTTTGTGAATGGATTTAACTGAAAATCATTACAAATTCACGGAAAGAATTGAATTTATTTTGCAAGTTCAACAAGAACCAGCCTTTTTACTTTCATTTGCTCCAGTGTTTCTCAAACTTCAATCCGCGGAACTCTAATACTTCACGAAAAAATCCTAAGAGTGTCTATAGTGGCAGCTAAAATGATGCAGTGATCTTTGAGTACCCCCCCCCCCCTTACACCCCCACTCCCGTCATTACCCCTTCCCCCATCTTAACCTAATCTCAAAGATCACAAGAAATAAATAAATAAATGAAATATCAAACCAGACATTCAGCAAAAATAGAAAATACAGAAATTAATAGTACAAAAAAAAGTGAGGTTATAAGATATCTCGAGTCATGTCTACAGCACCAGATCCGAGTGACATTTTCATTGTTATACGATATAGATAATAAAAAAGATGGGAGGATGAATGTGTCTTTTAAGGTTATATTGGGGGATGTGGAATGGGACGAAAGGAGTGGATTAGCTAGTTTTGTTGTTTATGCACTACATTTTGACGTTTGTTGAGTTTGTGGAAGATTTTTCTTAGTGACTTTATTGCTTTTATTTTGTCCTAGTAAAAAAAATAGGTTTCGACAGCAAAGCAATCAGAAACTTGTCCGGGGTATGAAACTATGACAAGGGTTTATAAGGGGCTGGATTTTAGGACTACCCAGGGGATCAAATTAAACTCGATGTACTAAAATTTGGGATATTAAAAAAACTCACCTAAGACAAGGGCAGATGCCTCATCAAGCCCCAGAAACTGGCCTCAGGGATCGTTCATCAATTATGTGTGAAAGGATTGGTCATTTTTCAAAAAAAAAATAAAATAACAATAGAATTCTAAGAAATTAAATTGTTTACAAGCATTTGAACCCTCTCTGGCCCTCTTCCCTTGTCCTCCTTGTGACGCCATTGATGAACAACCCCATACTAAAAGATGTATACTTAAAGAAGTATACTAAAAGATGTATACCTAAATGAATTTTACCCTAGACCAGTGGCTAGGCAGGCTCAGAGATTATTCTTGATATTTTTGGGATATTTGGGATCAATGGAATATTTGGGATAGCTTTTACGCCTTGACCAGTGGTGTCAAATCTTCTTTGTGCCACGGCACACAGGTTAACCATCACTGCCTTAGACTTCAAGCAACAAATGAACTTACAAACGAAAATCTCCACAAAATGCGCCTTAATACTAACTCACATCTCCCAGGCCTTTCTTACTTCCCATCCGAATCCTTTCAATTCATCTCTATTTCCTCCTTTATCATCCTGTCATGTCACAAACCTTTTTTGTCTAGTTTTTTTGCTGTAGTTTGTTAGACTATTTGATACAAATTAAAGATTAAGTAAACTTGAAAGTGATTGACAATGATGAAGATGTGAGAAATTAATTTTCGACTTCAATTTGACTTTACTATGTGTTTTTTTGGCATGTTTAGGTATGTTCTTGCTGTATGCTTGAGCTTTGTTGGATGTGCTTCTTTTGCCGCAAGTTTAATTATTTTCTGGTGTCTATTGATGAACTAGATTGATAGTTTTGAGGTTAAGTACTACACAATTGGAAATCCTGTTTTTAAGCCTCAGTATAGTCACTCTGACCCCCACCAGTGCCTGAGAAGCACAGCATCAACAGCAAAACTTAATGGTTATATCATTTCATGTACATTATTTGTCAAATTTGAACTACAGTTGATATGATGTTCTCATTATGAGCCAACTACATTTCACATTTTTATTCTCACTCCTTATGTCCACTGTCTTCATGCTTCCTTTTGTCGTCTAGCATGACATTTATATTTATTTATGATGTACAGACAAGAAAAATTGTTTTTTGTGTCATCCTTGATGGATGGACTTGAATATTGTGTGGGTGAGGGTTGTGATGTGTAATGAATTTGTATGGTCGTCTGGTGATTTTTTTTTGCCTGGAAATGAATTTTTTCAATTTTTTTTGTCATTTTCTTTCGTGAAATTGGACTGTTGATTGAATCTGTCGAGTGAATTTATTATTACTTTACCATAAGAAATTTATGATTAGGTTGATTGGCTTGGCAAAGAAAGGTTCAGTTAAAAAATTGATTATATATATGGATAAGTTCAGTTTTTATCAAGGATATGTTCAATTTTTATCAATGACAAGTTCCTTTTTAAGAGTAAACTTAATTTGTTTTTAGGATAACTTCAGTTTTGTCAAAATTAAGTTAACTTTTAATCAATGTTGAGTTTAGTTTTTAAAAGGATAAGTTCAGTTACTGTCAAGAATAACTTCAGTTTTTTCGACGATATTATTACGAAATTATGGTAAAGGTTTCAAATAATTTGGTGATAACACGCCGGCTAACTTCAGTCACACAAATAAATTGAGTTTTTGACAATGATTACTTCAGTTTTTTATGAAGGACAAGTTCAGTTCTTAACAATAACAAGTTATTTTTAAGAATAAATTCAGTTTCTTTAGAATAAGTTCAGTTTTGTCAAAGATGAGTTGAATTTTCATCTAGGATGAGTTAAATTTTAAAAGGACGGGCAACGTTTTAACAAGGATGAGTTTAGTTTTTACAAGGATGAGTTTAGTTTTTACAAGGATGAGTTTAGTTTTTACAGGAATAAGTCCAGTGACTGGAAAGTTTAGATTCAGTTTTTGACAAAAAGAAATTAAGTTTTCGACTAGGTTAAGTTCAGTTTCTACTAAGGATACGTTCAGTACTTAAAAAGGATACGTTCAGTACTTAAAAAGGACACGTTCAGTTCCTTCATCCAAAATTATTCAACTTCTATAAAATGGAAATGATTCATAAACTCAAAACTTAAGATCTGTTTGGTATTTATTCAAAATATTTCAAAGTTCATCCACCCACCTAACCCCACCCTTACTTCGCACATATTTCGTCAGAAAACTTCTCAACTCATTAAAATCTTCTTCAAATTAAAAATTATTTTCACATTTACATCTCGAAAATTTATTCACTGCAGACTTGAAACTCATTAAATTGCGATAAGAAGAATGCAAAAAGTTTCTTTCAATTCATCTCGAACTCATCTCTTCATTATTCATCACTAATTTGCATGGTGATTATTCAATGAATTGCATTTACAACTCGTACGTCTGCATGAAGATAAAAGGAACTAAATTATGAAGTGGAAAAAATTTGCATTTGCTATTCAGAATTTTTATTTTAATTTGTCTGATGTTTCGTTATTAAGATGTTAAGAAGTCACAAGAGGGATGAATAACATTAAAATGAGGTATTCACAATTTTTGTATAGTTTTCAATTCTAGCTTCAGAATGGAGAAATGAAGATGCAGAATTAATTGATAGAATATTGAATGAATTTCGATCATTAATTTGAGTTCGAGTCGACGGATGATAATTTTTCATTATTTGATATCATCACGCATATTCAATCAAGTTGTGGATTGATAAATGATGATTATTAAGGAACAGACAGTTCAATTAAGATGTAGATTATGATTTATATCTTGAATTTTATGATTTGGTGCTGGATGTTGCACTTGGTTCTGATTTTGTTGATGCTCAGAACTAAAAATTTTCTTGGCAAAAACTGAATTCATTATTGACAACAATCGAACTTTTGTTCTCAATAACTGAACTTATCCTTCTGAATAACTGAACTTTTCCTTCTCAATAACTGAACTTATCCTTTTCAAAAAATTATTTTATCCTTAAAAAATCGAGCTTTTGTTGAGAAAACTGAATTTATTATTGAAAAACATTGAACTTATCCTTCTCAAAAACTGAACTTGTCCTTATCTATAACTGAACTTATCCACCTAAAACTGAACTTGTCCTTATCAATAACTGAACGTATCTCCCTAAAAACTGAACGTGCTCTTATCAATAACTAAACTTATCCGTCTCAAAAACTGAACTTATTATTCTCTAAAACTGAACTTATTCTTAATAAGATGAACGTCTTTCCTTGATAGAAACTGAGCTTATCCTTGAAACAAAAACTTTTCCCTTATAAAGATTGAACTTATCCTGTTTGTAAATTAAACTTATTCTTGACTTAAAATGAACTTATTCTTGCCAAGTATTGAACTTATCCTTGTCAAACCCCCAACTTATCCATTAAAAACTAAACTTATCCTTACCGAAATGACTTAAATTTTACATTTTTGCTCATTTTACAACAAAGTCAACCACAATCTAGTTCAAAAACCGCACATAACCCAAATATTAATTCCAAATCAAATTAATTCATCCAATTTCTAATCTTTTAATCTAAATTACCAGAACAACACACATTAAATATCTAAAATCACACCAAACGAATCGCAAAAATCGCATCAAAATTCAAAAAACGTCAAAAGCTCATTAGCTAACTGTATTGAAATTAAATCACTATTTTATTTGTGCATAGCTGGATAATTACGATCATTTTCCAGTCTTTTTTCCTCCCATTGACAAAAATCTACACACGTCAATCAATCATTAGCAACAACAATCCTCTCGAGGGCATCAGCAACAACAACACATTGGAATTGGATTTCCCTAGAAATTTGAGTAATTTTCATGAGTAGCTAATGAGAATTTTTCAGCTTTTGGGGGTTCTGGAGTCGACATGTTGAAGTTATGGACATTAATCCCGGAAGCAATCGACCCCCCAACTTAAGCATGTCTAACTACAAGCATGTCTATGTGATATGAATATCAATTGTGCAATGAAAAGCATCAATGATACACGATATATATAAAAGCCTGTCAGCAGCACATGTGATTTTAGTTATTATTGTTATTATCATCGTTTTATTTCAGTTGACAGTCGTTCCTTGTTGCCAAAAAAAAAGAAAAATAAAAGGGAGGCAAAAAAAATGAAGAAATTTCTATTGATTTTTGGGATTGCAACGTTTGCCGTTCATTCGATTGTTTCTGAAAATGATGATGAGGCAGGAATTGAGCAGAGTCAAATGGAAGGTAATGAAAATTGATGGGAGGAGAATTTTCAACATTTGCTGCTTCTTTTGTGTGTTTGATGTCTGAAAGCAAAAATGTTTGTGGATTCAAAGAAAATCTTCTTATTGTGACCACATCTTGCGGTGGACATAACATTTTGGAACGAAACGTGGACTTTATGGCATAAGATTTTACATGACCATAAAAAAAGTTATTTTTATTTGAGTTTTTGATGCTTTTTATTCATGAAAATTATGGACTAAGTGGGACATGTGTCTGCATTAATGAAGCTTTTAAGTTGATTTGATGAAGATGTTGAGGTAGTAAGAGGTTAAGGCTACATTTTGGAATAATTCTGCAACTTCTGAAGTATTAATGCATTATTGGACTTCGATCACAAAAAAAAACTTATCATTTGAACTAAACTTATCCCTCAAACTGAACGTATCCCGTGAACTGAGGTTATCTCGTGAACTGAACAAATCCCACAAACTGAGCTTATTCCACAAAATGAACTCATCCCACAACTGAGCGCTTCTCAAAGCTGAACCTTTCACTTGAAACTAAAATTTTTATTCAAATTGAACTTATCCCACAAACTGGACTTATTCCTAGAAATCGAACTTTTTTGATCCAAAGTGAACTTATCCTTTGATACTGAACAAATCACAAATAACAGCGCTTATCCCTTAAACTAAACCAATCCATTAAAACTGGACTTATCCTGAAACTAAACTTATCTCTTTAAACTAATCTTATCCTTCAAAATTCATCTTTTATGTCTTAAACTGTCGAACAATATTTCAAAAAACAAATCCAATTCAACACATTCACTCAATTTCCTCCTACAGCAATTGACGATGACATCTCCAATCCCCAAGACATCACCAAACCTGACAATCAACAATTTTCAATTCACAAAGACAACAATGACACCGAAAATGATAAAATTCCGTCTACAAAAGAGCATGAAGACCGCCTAAAACTCTTAAATGATCACGATGATGATAAAGAGGCATCCGGAGATGACGCGACATTAACAACTGACAATGAGGGAAATGATGATGCAGTGAATGAGGCAGAAAATGATAATGGATATGACACGAATGACCAAAGTCAAGACGAGGGGATTATTGGAGTGGAAAATGATGAAGAAGATGATAAGATGGATGGAAGTGGAGACGAGGACGATAAGGAAGAGAAAGTTGAACAAGATGAAGAGGAAAACTTGAATGTTGGAGACGAGAATGAAGAAGAACAGAAAAGTAGTTCAGGACATGATGAAAATGAAGAAGTGGAAGAAGAAATGGAAAGTGGAAATGCAGGAGGTGAGGAATTATTTATTAAAGGACAATTTGTGGATTGTTCAAAGGAGAACTAACCCAGGTTCAAAGAAGTATGGCAAACTCAGGTTCAAAGAAGTAAGGCTAACCCAGGTTCAAAGAAGTATGGCAAACTCAGGTTCAAAGAAGTAAGGCTAACCCAGGTTCAAAGAAGTAGGGCAAACTCAGGTTCAAAGAAGTAAGGCTAACCCAGGTTCAAAGAAGTAGGGCAAACTCAGGTTCAAAGAAGTAAGGCTAACCCAGGTTCAAAGAAGTAGGGCAAACTCAGGTTCAAAGAAGTAAGGCTAACCCAGGTTCAAAGAAGTATGGCAAACTCAGGTTCAAAGAAGTAAGGCTAACCCAGGTTCAAAGAAGTAGGGCAAACTCAGGTTCAAAGAAGTAAGGCTAACCCAGGTTCAAAGAAGTATGGCAAACTCAGGTTCAAAGAAGTAAGGCTAACTTCACTTAAGTAAGCTCCAACCACCCCAAAAACTCACATCCTGTTTAATTTACCGTTAACCAAATGTCAGAACCGAATGTGTCGCTTAATTTGAGGCAAAACTAAAGCAGTAGAACATCATATCGACCGATTAGAAAGAACATGAAGACAACATACACAAAACTATGCAAACAAAAGTAGAAAAACACGAGAAAAAGTTCAACAACAGACGAGAAAGGAAAGTTTATCGAAACCCAAAATGGCAGAAACATAACTTTATTTCTCACATACAGCCTTAACCTTGGCAAAATATTTATTCCTTTATCTCAAATCGAACCCCATTTAGCCTTTCGAGGCTGTAAATGATCCATCTTAACCCACGTGAAAATTATTTCGAAATTTATTCTCATTTCATGATAAAAAAAAACTTTTCTTGCTCAATTCCAGCATCGGCTTTCAATTACATTCGTCCTTCATCATTTTCACCTTCTCCACTCGATGAAGCGATGCCAACTTTCTCCAATTAATCAAATCAAATTGTGAGAATATCCGTAATAGTTAAATGAATCACCCCGAATAAAGTCTGTGGCTCACTTCATCATTTTAATTAATTTTTAAGGGGAGATTTTTGTGTTGAATGAGTTGGATTTGGGGGTCATTTGTGAGTGATGGTTGTGATTGTTGACTGTTTATGATGAAAAGATGGGTCGGCAGGTTTTTATTCAGTGATTCTCAGCAACAGAAGCTGAATGGATACATTCCTACATTAGATACTCTTCCAACCAACTCTTTAGACATCACAACTGAATGACTATCCCCAAAAATATTATTTCCGTAGCTTCGCACTATAAAAATCAAATAAAATAATCAAAATTGATGGAACGGAGTTCATTAAAAAATTGAAAAAGAGACCAGATGGATTTTTGGAATGTTTAATTGTTACAACAAAATTAATAAAATGGATGAAAAAAATGTTGGATTTTTTTTAAATAATTTATCAAAAGAGAGGAGCAAAAAAAATTAATTGGTTGGAAAATTTGAGGTTAGAAGTGGACTTCCGGGTGGAAATAATTTAAGGAGTTAGATATGTCTAGATTGTTCATCATTTTTTGCAGATTTTTGGTTAAAAAGCAGGGCATGTCTTGATTTCAGCTTTGAAAAATTGGGACAGACCAAATTTTCAAGTATTTTCTTAAAAAAATAGGTTCCAAAAAGTGTGACATTCCCGCTCAAAAATGGGCGGTTCGACAGTCAGATGATATAACATACAGGTTTAAGGGCTACTTGAGCACCTTAGCTAGACTTAGAGAAGGAATCAATCAGATATTAAAGTCGTTGCTCTCTAATATTTGATGTAAATACAATTAATCTGAGACAAGGGAAGCTTGAGTCATGAATCCCCTAAAAACCGACTGCTGAGAGGTATCTTTGGGTCTATTATTGGGTTCGATGGATCATAGTGGCAAAGGAACAGACTCAATAGAAGGCTAGCGACCTTCAAAAGCCAAAGTAATTGAGGTATCTTGCTCTAGAATCAAAAACACATTAAGTTCCACTATAGTAATGTTAAGGCAACCTAGCAGAAGCGTAACCAGAAGGGGGGAGGGGGGGGGGTAATTTGAGGGACAAATCTCCCGACTTTAAAAGAATTTTTTTCATTTTGCTAAGAGTTTTATGAAAAAATTATAAAAAACTTCCCTCTGAATTTTCCATATAAAATTTTTTTGTCCCCCCTCCTCTTCAAATTCCTGGCTTCGCCCCTGCAACCTAGGAAATCCAATAATCTGGTCTCAGGATTATTATTATTATTATTATTATTATTTATTATTGTACTTTTGTCAAAGGAAAAGGCCGATTTAAATGCACAGAGGATCTTTCCTCTAGCTTCGTCTGGCTAGTTTTCTAAACATTGTCGCTCGATTTAAGAAGAAATTAAGGGCGTGGAACTGATGAAATGATCAAAAATGGTCAAAAATGATCAAAAAATGATCAAAATGTAATTCTTCAGTTCCACACCTTTGAACGAAATGGATGAATGAGGTAAAAATGGTAAGTCACTTGACTAAAATTCAAAAGCTACCACAAAACTAAACTCATCCCTCAAATCCACCTGGAAGTCCACCCTCAAACATGATAAATTTCCCGAATTTTTCATATCGCCAAAAACACGAAGCAATAATTTTGCGGTTTGATTCAATTTAACAACTTTTTTTTATATTGAATAATAAATCTAATCACCGCCAAGTGTCGAGCAGCTTTTATTCCCGTCCTGAAGATTTTTTTTTTTCATTTTGAAGAGTTGAAACTGAACCTTAAAATCAGCTGAAATTAATTGCTTTTCCCCATTTTCTGCTAAAATTTATGTTTCTTTGCCTCTTTCATCTTAATGTCGCTTTAAATCCACTCAATTTAACCTTTTTTTTATATTTTTGGAGAAGCTCTCACAGCAAGAAAAAAAAGGAAAAGAATTTTTTATTTCAATCCTGATAGCAATTTATTCTAAATTAAATAGAGCGTATAATGTGATATGGAAGTGAATGTGAAGTGAAGAGGTAGAAAAAAAAGTTCTTCGGTACAATCAAAATTAATAGACTTATTTGATATTTATGGGTGTATTGAGTAAATATGAACTGACTTAATCTGTTTATGGTTTTGGCGGAAAATTGGATTGAGATGGGGAAAGGTTTTTGTAGTGAATTATGGGGTAATTGTGATGATATATTGATGTTGGCTACATAAATTATTGGATTAAAAAACGGATAATGTAAAAAGTTGTGAGAACTCAGCGAAAACTTCTTATTTGCAGGATGAGAGCAAAGGACAGGATTAGGGAAGTAAGTTTGAACAAAATAAGAGTTAACGAGGAATAAGGATTAGAGGAGGGTTAGGATATTTGAAAGGATTGGTTCAAAACTACTTCAGGATATGGTTAGATCCATGCTACGGACACGTCGAAAAGTCCGTTATTTTTTGCTCAAAAAACCGTTAAATTTTCATTAATTTTTCTTATAAACACTGTCAAAAACAAGGCTTGGGGAAACGATTCTTATTCTCAGCTTCGTGTTTAGCTAAGTTAAGCTAAAATCATCCCAGAAAAATACAGGAATTTAAATATTAATGCTTAAAATCTTAAAATTGACATATTTTTAACGGTTTTAAAATATTCAAACGCTAGGTCGACTAAATTTAAACATGTCGAAAAGGTTCGACACTGAAATGTCCGTAGCATGGTTAGATCAAGGTCAGATCAAGATAAGATCAATGTTAAATCAAGGTCAGATTAAGGTTAGATTAAGGTTATATCAAGGTCAGATCAAGGTTAGATACAAGTTAGATCAAAGGAAAATCAATGTCAGTTCAAGGTTCGATCAAGGTCTTATCAAGATTAGATCAAAAAAAGATCAAGATTAGATCAAGGTCAGATCAAAGTTATATCAAGGTTGAATCAAGGTTAAATCAAGGTTAAATCAAGGTTAAATCAAGGTTTGATTAGGGTCAGATCAAGATTAGATTAAGGTTAGATCAAGATAAGATCAAGGTTAAATCAAGGTCAGATTAAGATAAGATCAAAGTAAGATTAAGGTTATAGCAAGGTTAGTTCAAGGTCAGATCAAGGTTAAATCAAGATTAGATCAAGGTTAGCCCAAAGTAAGATCAATGTCAGTTCAAGGTTCGATCAAAGGAAGATCAATTTCAGTTTAAGGTTAGATCAAGGTTACATTTAGATTTGATTAAGTCAGTGTAAAATGAAGTAAGGTCAAGATTGCCTTAGGACCATCTCAAAACAGCCAACAACGTCTATATTTCATTTTCGACTAAAAGCCGAAACTTCTGATTTGCTGAAAAATTGCCAATGCTGTTGGTTACTGGATTCAAGATTGTCACTGGCTTAATCTTCTTCTTAACTTGTTCATCTTTAATTATTTATTATAATCATTCCCATCTTAATAATATTGTCAAATTCATCATTATACAACTTAAAAGTAAACAACAAAATTCCCTTTGGTAAAAAAACCAAAAAATTCTCATTCATCGTAATATTTTTATAGTTTTGGACTCCTTGTAAGGGACATGGACCTGATGCCGCCGAAATTCCAGACCGTTTCCAAAATGCCACAATACTTTTCGTGAATGGATTATTGGCGTAAGCTGGTTTGAACATTTCACATCGGTCTATGTGCTGACATCTACCAAGGAGACGAAATTTTGTGTTTTCAGATTTGTAGAAGCAGAGTTCAACCTAGAAGAAAAAAATGTCAGGTATGAATGTCAAGAGGTTAAAGCGCATTTTTGAACAAATTTCAGAATTTTTGCAAAAAATGGTTTGAAAATGCTTATCTATGATTAGTTCGCTCACCATGCACTGCTCGATTGGCTTCAACACCTCAAATTTCAAGAAACATTTCCCATCAACAACTTCACAGCGCTCAAGTCTAACGATTTTATCAGAATACGAACATTCTTTGCCTTTAAGAATTTTTTTCTCACATTTTGTAGTCCAAATTGTTAGAAAAATTGATAAAAAAGACAAAATAAAATATTTCATGGCCTATAATTGATGAAAAACAAGCCAAATGTGACAATTTTTGCTGAAGTTTTTGATTGACTGATATTTAAAATTGTGATTAAAAATACTCAAAATTGGTCTGCTTTTGACAATTAAACACTTTTTTAATGAATTGAAAAAATCGTAATTAAGCTGCTACACATGCTTACCTAGATTTATTAACCAACACATTCGCAATCTTTACAATATTTTCAAATTCATCATTATAAATCCTGACTGTAAATAATAAAATTCCTTTCGGTAAAAACATGAAGAAATTTGAACTCAATGTAATATTTGAATATTCTTGAAGACCAAATAGAGGACACTTTGTGGATGCAGCCATGATTCCAGCTCGTTTCCAAAACTTCATAATTCCAGTTATCATTGGACTTGCGAATTTCACGTTTGACTTGTCGATTGCACATCGATTTAGCTGTTGACACTTTCCGAGAAGTCGGAATTTTGAGTTTTCGGATATGTAGAAGCAAATCTCGAACTGAAACGATTTTGTAGACAATTGAAGTACTAGAGTCAATTTAGTTTATAAATTGAAGTTCTAGCTTTAATCTAGTCCATAAAATGAAGGACTAGCTTCAATTTAGTCCATAAATTGAAATACCAGAATAAATCTGGTCCATAAATTTAAGTGGTTGAGTCAATCTAGTCCAAAAATTGAAGTACTAGAGCCAGTCTAGTCCATAAATTGAAGTACTAGAATCAGTCAAGTATTTTGTTTGACGCACTAGAAACAATCTAGATCATCATTTGAAGTACTAGAGTTAAACTAGTCCATAAATTGAAGTACTAGAATCTTCAATTTATGAATATTACTGATTGTCTGTCTGTCCATCTGGTTTTCTTTTAGTCAGCTTACCATGCATTCAGGAACAGGAGATAAAACATCAAAAGTGAGGAAAAATGTTCCATCAATAATTTCACATCGGACAAGACGTGATATTTTAGGATCAGTAAAGCATTCTCGAACTTTTAACAACTTTTTCTCACAAATTGTCAGAGAAATGATTAGAGAAATGTAGAATAAAATCTTCATGATTTGAGAATGCTTGTTGTAGTTTGGTTAAATGACAAAACAGTCAGCTAAAGGTGGGACATAATTTATAATTCAGATATTAAAATCTGATAAAAATCTCAAATTACAAGTATCAAAAATTTTAATTTTATTCACAAAAGCTGCTCAATTACCAACCAAATATTCATTTAATTTCAGTCACAGTTAATCACTCTCAATGGAATGAAGCCTCAATTTTACATTTTTGTAATTTTTCTAGCTTTTAATTTGGTAAGTTCTGAGAAAATGTTTAAAAAAATTTACGAATGCAAGTCGAATGATGAATTTGTAACCATTGAGCGATGTGACATGACTGATGGGAAGCTGTGTTTGATTACGGACACGATTAAACCATTAATTAAGCCGCATGTAAGTTGAAATGATGGATTTATCTTGATTTCCTCTAGTACTTCAATTTATCAACTTGATTGATGCTAGTAATTCAATTTATGAACTAGATTACTTCAATATATAAACTTAGTACTTTAATATATAAACGAGATTTATTCTAGTACTTGAATTTATTAACTAGATTAATTCTAGTACTTCTAATTTATGGACTAGATTTCCTCTAGTACTTTCAGTTTATGGACTAGATTTCTTCTAGTAATTCAATTTATCAACTTGATTGATTCTAGTAATTCAATTTATGGACTAGATTGATTCTAGTAATTCAGCTTATGAACTAGATTGACTCTAGTACTTCAATATATAGACGAGATTGATTCTAGTACTTGAATTTGTGGACTAGATTGGTTCTAGTAATTCAATTAATAGACTAGATTGATTCTAGTACTTAAATTTATGGACTAGATCATTTCTAGTACTTCAATATTTTCGCAAAATTTTCTAGTTTGAAATCTGCTTCAGTAAATCAGAAAATTCAAAGTTTCGTCAAATTGGAAAATGCCAGCGATTTGATGCCTGCACATTGACCAACCCGAATACTATGAATCCAATGATGAGAAGACTTCACAGTTACTGGAAGAAATTAGGATTCTTTACAAACTTAGCTGGATGTCCGCTTACAGGACACTTTGAGACATGCAACATTAATCTTGACACGAATTTATTGACTTTTCTGCCAAAAGGTGTCTTGCTGTATACAATGAGGTATGATAGTGATGGTAGATTTGTGCTTAATATGTCAATGCTTTTAATTAATACTTAAATATAAAAATAAATAAAATAAACTTTACAAAATTTAAATCTAAAAACTTTATTAACTGTTCATAAAAATTATAGAAATTGCAAAAATAACTCCATCGTCATTAAAGTTCCTCACACTAATTTTCAAAACTCCTTTCGGTAAAAATCCCATAATATTGGCATTTAGTGTCATATCCAAATACTCTTCACGTCCATGAAGCGGACAGGATGGGATTAAGCTAGCACTTCCTGCATATTTGATGAATCTTGTAAGTCTTTTCATTATTGGTGTTAAATTCACATCTAGATTGAAGATTCTGCAGCGATCAAAGCGTTGACATTTTCCGAGTGGACGGAACTTTCCATTTTCGGATTTGTGAAAGCAGAACTCGACCTAGAAATGAGAAATTTAAGGGGTTTCAGCTTTAAACCACGTCCTTTTTTTAAAATGGTGAAATTCAAAATGGCGGATTTTTTTGAAATTGATTCTACTGCATGATTCAATTTTAGACTGCAGGGGCTACATCCAGTGGATGGTTTGTCCCTGCTGAGTCATTCTTTGATCAGGCAAAACAATCAAAACTTAATCTTACCGTACAACTTGCTATAGGCTTGATTATGTCATAAACTATCGACATTTTGTTGTTTGCCAATTCACATCGTTGAATTCGAACCAGTTTGGCATCCGCAGTGCAGTTTTCAACTTTTAGGAATCTTTTCTCAGCTTCTATCGATGAAATTGCAATTAAAATTGATAAAATTTGTACTAGAGTGTTCATGACTAGATGAATTAGATCTAAAATATGAAAAGGTACTAAAATGAGAAGCTACAAAAGAAGTAATCATAATTATGGAACTAAATATGATTCTATGTGGACGTAATGAATCATTAAAACAATTTTGTGGCAATTAATTTAGATTTTTTGATTTTTATCACTCAAATAGCTTTATTGTAATAATTTGTTAAATCAGTAGTAGACCAAGGAAACAGGAGACCCTGGCCACGCCCTGTAATAGCTACAATTCCCACTGCTACCGCTAAGTATTGACAACAACAAAAGAGCAAGCAAAAATGATTCCATCGCCATTAAAAATCTTAATACTGGCCATCAAAACACCTTTCGGCACAAACGCTAAATAGTTTGAGTTAATGCTAAAATTGAGGTACTCAAGGTGACCAACTAGTGGACATGGTGACATTGCATCTCCAAATGCATCTGCCATGTACTTCCAGTATGACAGTAAACGGCTAAGAAATGGATTTTTGGATATTTTTGATTTAAATATTTCGCAACGATCAAAACGTAGGCATTTCCCGAGGAGCTGGAATTTTGCGTTCTCAGATTTGTAGAAGCAGAACTCAACCTGAAAATTGAAGAATTTTTGTCATTACTTTTGTCTTTCAATCTCTCCAAGTCTCTCCCAGTCTTTCTCAATCTCTCTCAGTCTCTCTCAATCTCTCTCAGTCTCTCTTAGCCTCTCTCAGTCTCTCTCAGCCTCTCGCAGTCTCTCCAAGTCTCTCTCAGTCTCTCTCAATCTCTCTCAGCCTCTTTCAGTCTCTCTAAGTCTCTCTCAGTCTCTCTCAATCTCTCTCAATCTCTCTCAGCCTCTTTCAGCCTCTCTTAGTCTCTCTAAGCCTCTCTCAGTCTTTTTCAGCCTCTTTCAGTCTCTCTTAGTCTCTCTAAGCCTCTCTCAGTCTCTCTCAGTCTCTCTCAGTCTTTTTCAGCCTCTCTTAGTCTCTCTAAGCCTCTCTCAGTCTTTTTCAGCCTCTCTTAGTCTCTCTAAGTCTCTCTCAGTCTCTCTCAGTATCTTTCAGTCTTTTTCAGCCTCTCTCAGTCTCTCTCAGCCTCTCTTAGTCTCTCTAAGTCTCTCTAAGTCTCTCTCAGTCTCTCTCAGTCTTTCTCAGTCTCTCTTAGCCTCTTTCAGTCTCTCTTAGTCTCTCTAAGCCTCTCTCAGTCTTTTTCAGCCTCTCTTAGTCTCTCTAAGTCTTTCTCAATCTCTCTCAATCTCTCTTAATCTCTCTCAGCCTCTATAAGTCTCTCTCAGTTTGTCCATCTTTAAGATTCCTTACCATTGCCTTATTAATCGTTGTAATTATGTCATAAATAATTGAAACCTTTCCATCAATCAAGTCACAACGAGAAATATGCGAAAGCTTTTCAGTCGATGTGCAATTTTCGATTCTAATTATTTTCTTTTCACAATAAAATGTAAAAAATGAATGAAAAAGTATTAAAAATTGGATTTTGACTTTCATGACTGGTCGATTGTAGAGTCTAAGCAAGGTTTAAAGATTATTTTTGGTAATTTTGGACATCGGATGTTTGGATCAATTAATATCATTACTAGAATGTTAATTTCCAGGAAGTAACTATTAGAATTTAAATTAAATGGATTTTATTCAACAATTTGTAAGCTTAACATGACATTATGAGTCATTTGGGGTCGTTTAAAAATGACGTCTATCCAAGCATCATATTCATCTATTAGCAATGACAATAGACATCCCAATAATAATCCCATCATTATTATACATCTTGTATCTAATGAGCAGCATTCCTCTCGGCAAAATTGTCAAAAAATTTGAATACAAAGAAATATTTAAAAATTCTTGACGTCCATAAAGTGGACATGGTGCTGTGACTTGAGCTATTGAGGCTCCCATGTGCTTTAAGATCTTGAATAATCCACTTAGAATTGGATTGGAAGTCGGTCCATGGTTGAATAAATTACAACGATCGAAATGTTGACATTTTCCGAGTGGACGAAATTTTGAGGATTCAAACTTGAAAAAGCAGTATTCGATCTGGAAATTGACAAATTTGAGGTTAGTCACCTTTTAAGCTGAAGAATAAGCTATGATTTTATTACCATTGCCTTGCTGATTGGTGCTTTAATATCATAAACAACTGACATCATTCCATTGACCAAATCACATCTCACAATATGACTAAGTTCCTCGGTTGACGTGCAATTTTCAATTTTATGAAGTTTTCTTTCACAATTTAATTTTAAAGCTGAATTTAAAATTAGAAAAAAATGTAAAAAATTCATTTTCAATTTTTTTAAGTTAAAAACAGCACAAAATATTTATTTATAGTCTAGCCTATGGCTTCTATTTTTAGATTGTTGTGTCTACATTATGATTTAATGTTTTTGGATATTATTTAAAAAAAAGTAAATGTCATGATTAATTAAACATAAATTCAGCATTTAAAAATCTAAAAATAAGTCAAATTAATTCATTTGTTCAAAATCACAACCGACGTCTCAAACAGCAGTCCATCCTTCATATTGTAGTTCCTCACACTAATCCTTAAAACTCCTCTCGGCAAAAGTGTCAATAAATTTGAAAATCCAATTGAAATATTCAAAAATTTTGATATCCAACAATTGGACATGATGACAATGATCCTTGAATGCCTGAAATTTTGAAAAAGTTGGCGATTCTTTTTGTGATTTGATTGAGATTTGCTCCTGGTTTTGAATATTGACAGCGATTGAAGTTTTGACATTTTCCGACTTGATGAAATTTTGAGTTTTTTGACTTTTGCATGCAGACTTCGACCTAGAAATGGAATTATTGAAGAAAGTTTGAAGATTTTGGATCCTAAGCATTGATTTCCTCACCAAACATTCATTAATCGGCTCAATTATTTTATAAACAACAAAGCTTCTTCCATCAATGACTTCAAACTTCTCATTTAACGATTTTTAAGTATTTTTCTCTCGGAATTTGAATTCAATTTAAAAAGTATAACATTAGTTATAACTTAAATATAACATTCGATACATTCCAAGGGGAAAACAACTTGGTGGAAAAATGTTTTCAATCTTCAATTTTCATTGTTTTCCATTATCAAATTTTTCATCAAAAATATTCAAGAAAAACAGTGAATTTTTCCACCAAGTAGTTTTCCCCTTAAAACAATCTCATTCTTTTTTTGCACACGCGATGATTCATCTCCAGCCTGAAGGTCAAAAACTTGTTTTTTTTTAGTAATTGTTTGTCAATTTAGTTTTGTCATTTCTGAGCTAGCATTTGGCATTAAAAGATGTAAAGAAAGTGTTTTTGGTTTAATTTTAAATAAAGAACTGAAAAAATGATTTTGTGAGTTGTGAAAATTATTTAAAAAAATATGACGCGTGATTTTTGTGTTCTCATTTTAGTTTCGTCATTATTATTATCTTAGCAGTTAGTGGATTATCGGCATCGACTAATATTGAATGTAGTTTTGGATTTGGTAGCTATCCTGTTGTAGGTGACATTTATCGCTGCTCAGTCAATAACAATCCAAACATTTTAACAGAAGAATCAGCAGAAATCAGCAGAATTAGTGGAACACATGAACGTTCAAAAAGCAACAGGAATGTTCTTGGATTTCGTGCCGTCAACACACTGATCCAGGTCTTCCCAAAAGGTTTAGAAAAGTTCTTTAAACATCTGAAAGTGATTCACATCGAATCGTGTCAATTAAAAGAAATTCATCAGTCAGATTTGAAAGATTTTCCTGATTTATTTTATTTTTCATTAATTTTTAATGGAATTGAAGTGATTGAAGAAGGTCTGTTTGATTTTAATCCTAATTTAGAATTATTATGTTTTTATGAATCTAAGATTATTCATATAGACCCAAATGTTTTTGATCATTTAAGCCAATTAAAATATTTTTGGATTAATGTTCCTTGCGTTCATCAGCAAATTGATAATTCAAGACAAAAAGTTCTAGAAGCTATAAAGACTGTCAAATCCAACTGCTCAGATTCCGAAATTTTTTACCTTAAAACTCAACTTGAAAGCCAACTTAAAAGACTTGAAATTGAGTCAAAAACTTTAAATTCTACAAATTTAAGCTCAAAACTGCAAGAATTTGAAAAAAAATTTGAAAATTCAAAAACATTTATAAAAAATCAGTTAAAAAAGCGATTTGAAAAAGTTAAATTAAATATTTGTTCAAATTGTCGACAAATGGCTAAACTTGAATCTATGGACACAAGAATTGCTAGCTTTGAGGACATAAAGGATCAAATTGAAGATCAAGCCTCGTTTTTTAATGATTTTTTTAATATTCTCAATAAGTTAAAAATCAATCGCAATGAATTTCAAGAATTATATAATAAAACTATTGAACAACTTGAAGCTAAAGGTCAGCATAAATCACAAGCTGTTTCCATTAATGAGCTCGAATCTAAAGTCAGTCAGATTAAAATCACAAGCATGCAACTTAGTTATTCATTAAATAATGCAATAAATTCTATTGGGGGCATTAAAGTTAATCTTATATCAGTCAATGCAAACTTAAAAACAACTCAAGAATCCATAATGTTAATGCATAATGACACCAAAGAAGCTATAACAAAGATCAGTGCCTTACAAAATGACACAATTAAATCCCTCGACAACCTCAAATCATCTCAAGAATCTATTAAATCATCATTAAATTCATTTAAAAATGACTGTCGTTTGGCACAAGATGAACTTAAAGTGTCGATGACCAAATTAAGTGAAATTTTAAAAAATCATAAGCAAGAGTCAAAAACTAATCAAATTGAGATAAAAAGCATGTTAAATTCAATTAAAAAAGATTCAATCGTTGCGGATGTAGCTTCAGTGGCAGGAGCTACAGCTGATATAGTTGGTAATGTTGCTAAAGTTACTGCATCTGGAGTCGGTATACTTGGTACTGTAATTGGTGCAGCCGGTGGTCTATTAGGTGGCTTAATAGGTGGACTTTTTGGTGGTGTTTTAGGAAGTGGAAGTTCCTCAACTTCTCAAAACGATGTCAAATCATTAAAAAATGACCAAAAAGTTAATTTCAATTTGCTATCTGAAATCAAGACTGGGTTGCTTAATCAATCGAATCAAAAAGTGAACAATGTGTCAAATATATTCCAAATTGATGTCCAAATGTCATTTAAATCATTCGAGTCTGAAGAAATGAAGCAGTTAGATCAAATCAAACAGTCACAAAAGGCTTCAGTTGATTCAATCGATAAATTGAATTCTAAAGCTAATCAAATACAATCAACAATAAATCATGCAATTTTAGGTTTAAAGCTGACTCAAGAATCTGTAAAATCATCTTTCGATAGTCACAGAGATGATTATAAAGTAGCTCAAGCTAAACTAGCTGGTTTGGTCAATCAAATTGGAGAAAATGTAAATAAACATGACGATGCATTTAAAATATTCCAAAATCAGGTTCAAGTGACTTTTAAGACACTTCAATCTGAGCAAAGAAAACACAGCGATCAACTGAAGTTGTTCCAAGATTTAATTAAGTCTTCCTTCAGAGATAATTTTGATGTTTCACAAAAATTGGTTCTTTCATCATTAAATAAAATAGCAGAAAAGCTAAATGAGCACATTCAAGAGTCCAAATTGAAAAAAAATGACATTATTTGTACTTTTGAGTTGCTTCAAAATCGGACTAAATTGTCAAGTAATAATTTTAGTAACTTTTATGTAACTTTGACTAAAATAACCGAAACTCTATATGACCAAAGTGTCCCAATTTTAATCTTATTGTTAGCTTTAACATTATTTCTTTTAATAATTGTAATTTCATTGATTATTTTTACCAAAAAGTCAATTCAAAAGCGCATAAAAATGCTCAAAATTTCCACTGCTTCTTCCATTGGAAAATTAAGTTCTAAAGTCTTTTATGATCAAGCTCCTGCATCTGGAACTGGTGTAAGACATCGTTTAATAAATGCAATTGCAACATCAAAATCATCAGATGGACAGATTTACTCACAAGAAATGGTTGACTTAACCTCAAATAAAATAACAAAAAGCACAAATTCTGAACAGCAAAAAACCAAATTAAATAATGATGAAGATACTCTCAATTTGATACAGAATCAGATGAAACTAATCCAAGACATGACCGATGTTTCCAATGAAAAGTTAAACTCTAAAGTTGACGAACTTTTATTTTTTAATGCTAATCAAAATTCTCCATTAAATGAAATTATCAGTGAGGTCGGTGAAGTTCGAGAGAACCAAAAACAGTTTGAAGATTCATTAAAGTCAATCAAATACTCGCAAGATTCACTTCAGTCATCTCTTAGTGACCTGAAAACGAACTTTGATGAATACAAGAATTTTACTGAGTCTTCAATTAGGAGCATTTTGGAGGTTTTGAAAGAGATTCAAGAATCTGTTAGGAAATGAACCTGAAAATCATCAAGCAAGGGTGGGGGAACGAGGGTATTATTTTTTTTTTAATCCAAAAACTTAGTAATGATTTTGGGATTTTTATTTCTCAAAAAATCCAATCAAGTTGAATATACAACCCGCCCACTCACCTCTTGCAACTTGACTTTGAACTCAATTATTCTTTAATCATATTAAATATATCTTTTATAATACATTTTATTTTTATTATTAAAATTACCAATAAAAGAAAGCTAAAAGCAATAAAAGCACAAGTTTATACTTAGGGGGGTCCTCGATTTTTCTAGAACAAAACACCAAATCAAATCAAGAAATCCTGAACTATCAATCCAAATATTCTCCAAAAACATGATTGTTACCCCCGCCCCCTTACCTCCTGCTCTTTTTACCCCCTTCATCCTTAACCCTGTTAAAAATTGATGTGCAAATAATTTCCTTTGTTTGATCTGCCACAAAATCCTAAACCCCCCTTCCCCTTCTAAATCTCGGACGTCATAACCTGAAAAACATAAGCCGATTAATCGAATTGATATCCGGCTCTTAACTAGCATGACTCTTGTATTGTGCTGACTTCGATTTAAATCCATCACCCTGCTAGAGACATACGGCTTGATGCCAGATTTCTGATCGATTAACCGACTTGTGAAATTCGGGCAAGTGATTCAATTTCATTTATTCAAAATTACAGCCGACGTCTCAAACAACAGTCCATCCTTCATATTGTAGTTCCTCACACTAATCCTCAAAACTCCTCTCGGCAAAAATGTCAATAAATTTGAAAATCCAATTGAAATATTCAAAAATTTCTGATATCCAATTATTGGACATGATGACAATGATCCTTGAATGCCTGAAATTTTGAAAAAGTTGGCGATTCTTTTTGTGATTTGATTGAGGCTTGCTCCTGGTTTTGAATATTCACAGCGATTGAAGTTTTGACATTTTCCGACTTGATGAAATTTTGAGTTTTTTGACTTTTGCATGCAGACTTCGACCTAGAAATGGAATTATTGGAGAAAGTTTGAAGATTTTGGATCCTAAGCATTGATTTCCTCACCAAACATTCATTAATCGGCTCAATTATTTTATAAACAACAAAGCTTCTTCCATCAATGACTTTACACCGTTCATTAACTGCAAACTTCTCATTTACTTCACATTTGTCCATTTTTAGGAACTTTTTCTCGCAATTTGAATTGAAAATTTGAAGAATTGTTAAGAACAACTCAACGTAAAGCTTCATGGTGTCCAGCACTTAAGTATGTCAAGAAACCACCAAATCATTTAGTTTAAAGTGCTAAAGGTAATTTACAGACCAGCTCAATAATTTAAAATTAAATTTTTTTTTTTTATTTAACCGGAAGCAATTCAGCCTAATTGATACTTAAAGTTAAGCGCAGTGTTGCTCAGTTTGTAACTTGAGGTGTTTTAGGTTAGCGGTTCTCAAACTATGATTCATAGTTCCTCCAAAGAAAAATCCTCTTGGCTACGCTTTCGGATTGTATACTTGAATCTTACGTACAGGACGGCATGAACAAGCTGTATTTTGTGAATTACGGTGTAGTGCCGTGTTCGTGTCTTCGTGATTCCAATTTTACGTCGTGTGCCTTTCGTGATACTGACTTGCAATAAATACTTCTTATCACATCAGCAGACGTAAGACATGATTTATTTTATGAAAATGATAAGAGTACAGCTGTTGTTGTTGTTAAAAAATTACGCCACTCATCAAGTATGGCGAAATTCTTACAATTTTAATCGAATGTCAAGACAGTTCATGAGATTTATTTATGAAAAAGTTTGACACATTTTATTAAAATTCAGACTTTATTTTTTTATGAGATCATTTTGTTGTCAGTCGTTGTCTTTGATAGATTAAAATAAATATCATCAATAATTTCTTAATAAAGTTTGAGTGAAAATGATTAAATTTATTATGTAAGTTGAGAATTCTAGAAAAAAAAAATTTTAGCAAATCATGACATAAATTTTTATTTTATTTGTCGATTAAGCCTTGTCATTTGCCTTATCTCAACATTTACTGGATTATCGACATCGACTAATATTGAATGTAGCTTTCTACTTAAAAGCTACTCTGTTGTAGGTTTCATATATCAATGCTTAGTCAAGAACAATCCAAACATTTTAACAGAAGAATCAGCAGAAATCAGCAGAATTAGTGGAACACATGAACTTACAAAAAGTAATGACGATGTGCTTGGCTTTCATATAAACAGCAAAACAATCCAGGTCTTCCCAAAAGGTTTAGAAGAAATATTTAAAAATCTTAAGTTAATTTGGATTCAATCGTGTCAATTGAAAGAAATTCATCAGTCAGATTTGATAGTTTTTCCTAATTTAGTTTACTTTAATCTGCTTAACAATGATATTGAGGTGATTGAGGAAGGAATTTTCGACTTTAATCCTAATTTGATACTTTTAGGAATTCAAGAAAGTAAAATCATTCACATTGATCCGAATGTCTTTGATCATTTAACTAATTTGAAACATTTTTGGCTTTCTTATGTTCCTTGCATTGCTCAGAGTATTAACGACTCAAAAGATAAAGTCCAAGAAGCCATAAAAGTTATCAAATCCAAATGCTCACATTCCAAATTTTTATCCATCGACAGTCAACTTAAAAATCTTGAAGTTGAGTCAAAAACCTTAAATTTAGAAGCCATAACCTTAAAGATTCAAGTTTTTGAGACAAGTTTCAAAAGATCTAAATTTTCGAAATTTCGCCCATTAAATTATAAATTTGAACATTTAAAGCAATCAAAAAGTTGCTCAAATTGCCGTCAATTGGAAAATATTGGAACTTTAGACTCGAAAGTTGAAGAAATGTCTAAAAATGTAGACGAATTAAAAAAGATCATTTTTAACTTTAAAGACTTCAAAGCTTCTCAATGTAGTCTTACAGCTCCTATAAATGAGGTCAAAAGTTTAATCCAAAATGCCTTAAGTGGCATCAGGACCTCAATAAATAGCCAAGAATCTGAATGCACCAAATTTCAAAATATTTTGACTGATTCCGCTTCAAATGTTATCAATAAGATTACTCAGGTTGAGGCTAAGGTCAGTGACTTTAAATCTGATCAAGTAAGTTCCACTAATGCACTAAATACCAAGTTTGACAAGATACAAAAGGATCATGGAGCTGTGCTTAGTGACATCAAAGTGTTGCAAAATGACGCGGTTGGTAAGCTAAGTAGCTCACTTGCTGACACATTTGCTGCTATAAGGGACCTCAAACTGACCCAACATATCCTCAAAACCTCTCAAGATGCATCCTTTAGCGACATAACCTTAAAGTACAATGAACTCAAAAGTGCCATAAAATCAACTCGAGACGAAGCAAAACTGTCTGTAAGTGACATTTTAGCTACACTCAGTGACCATACGAAGTTACAAACTGAGGCTAAAGACTCATTTGTTAAAATCCGGATTGTCCAAAATGAGATTAAGAAGTCCTTGAATGACTTGAATGTGAACAGAAATGACAATTTAGACGACAAGTTCTCGGCAATAAGTGACAAGGTTGAAAGCTTTGGGGATCAATTTAAGGACCTTGAGGGTAAAATGGATGAAAAGCTTGAGAAAAACAATAAGGAACTGACCACCAAATTTCATAAAATGTCAATTAATTTTGATGAGAAAGTCAAAAGCATTGAAAAGCGATTGATGAAAAAATTTGAGGATATTTTAGAGGAAAAACTGGAAAAGTTTTTCAACAAAAATTAAAATTTGGTGAAATTTCATTTTTTTTATTCTAAATTTTCAATACTTTGAAGTCAAATTGTATATTTTTATGCTTAATAAAGATTTGATGTCTAACTTATATTTCCAACATTCGTTTAATTTTCAATTTTAATGGAATTTTAATCAATAAATTAATAAAAACAGTTGAAAATTCCATCACCAAAATGCCGTCATTCAAAATAAAATAAAAAGTTCTTCATTATGTTTAAAGATGTTTGATGTATCACCAAAAAATATTCATTACTTGAGTGAAGTTCGTCCAAATTGAAACAAAAAGTTCGCATCTTTGAACCAAGAGTTCGCATCTTTGAACCAAGAGTTCGTATCTTTGAACCAAGAGTTTGCATCTTTGAACCAAGAGTTCGCATCTTTGAACCAAGAGTTCGCATCTTTGAACCAAGAGTTCGTATCTTTGAACCAAGAGTTTGCATCTTTGAACCAGGAGTTCGCATCTTTGAACCAAGAGTTCGCATCTTTGAACCAAGAGTTCGTATCTTTGAACCAAGAGTTTGCATCTTTGAACCAAGAGTTCGCATCTTTAAACCAAGAGTTTGCATCTTTGAACCAAGAGCTCGCATCTTTGAACCAAGAGTTCGCATCTTTGAGGCAAAAGCTCGCATCTTTAAGACAAAACTTCCCATTTTAGCAAGAAAAGTTCGCATCTTTGAAGCAAAAATTTAATATGTAGCAAAAGTCTGCACTCTTAAGACATTAATTCGCATCTTTGACAAAAGAAGTTTGCATCTTTGAAGCGAAAATTTGCATCTTTGAAGATCTACATCCTTCAGACAAAACTTCGCATCTTCGCAGGAAAAGTTCCCATCTTTGAACCAAAAGTTCGCATCTTTGACAAAAAATTTCGCATCTTTGACAAAAAATTTCGCATCTTAAAACCAAAAGTTCGCATCTTTGAAGCAAAAACTCGCATCTTTGAAAGTCTGCATCCTTAAGACAAAACTTCGCATCTTCGCAGGAAAAGTTCCCATCTTTGAACCAAAATTTCGCATCTTAGACAAAAAATTTCGCATCTTTGACAAAAAATTTCGCATCTTTGAACTAAAAGTTCGCATCTTTAACGCAGACATTTGCATATTTGAACCTAAATTCATCAAATCTTCAAACAATGTCAACATTAAAACAAAGAAAAATCAGTCCTTCCTCTTTATTTGCGCTCATAAAGTTCCTTCATGCGTAAATTGAATTGACAAACACGCGATTGAGCACCCACGACACTACAAAACACGTCTATGAGCGAAAAATTCCTCCTCTTTTCTCAAAACAAAAAAAAAAGCACAAAGCTGATGAAGAAAAGCGGGAAATGAGAAAATTAGAAAATCAAACAAAAAGCGATGAAGTTGAAAAAAATGCGAAAACAATAAAAAAAATGAAAAGGAAAAAAAAATTTGCGATAAAAAAGTTTTCTTTTTTGTGTCGCTTTTCTTTACTTTTTCAATCCGCAATCGAAGGATCGTAAATTGGATTTTTTATGTAAAGTCTGAGACTGGAGATTAGAGATGGGCGTGGGGATTTGATTGATGGGGAGTGGGCTCGGATTGTTTGTGCGTCTGTTGGGAAGTTGGATTAAGGTTAGTTGATTTATTTCAACACTTTTTGAGTTGCGTTGACAATCCTAGCTGCTTCAGAGATTCTTTAAACTCAATTTTGATCCGCTTAGTCCCTTTCATAACCCCTAGCTCAACTATGGACCCTCCAAGCTTCTTTGAACTACTAATTTGTTCTTATAAGAACCTCAATATTCTCATTTTCACATTAAAGTTGTCCAAAGCTCTTTAATCATCAACAATTAACCTTTCTGGCCGAAAAATGCGCTTTAAACCCACCAAAACCTAAAGTAACAAACCATCCCCCCTTGCTAAATCTCGATCAACGCGAAAAGCGACAGAAAATAAAAAACTTTTCACTTTTTATCCTCTAAAAATTCGATATTTGATGAAAAGCTGTCTCTTCGCATTCTTCTCAGCATGAATAAATTACAAAACTTTTTCTTGCATAAATTTCAATTTGAATTGGAAATTCCTCATCATCCACGTAAGTACTTGCTTCGATGTTAATAGGAACAATAAGAAGAGATTCCATCGATGGATGAACAAAGCCTGTTTGTTGTCTTTTGTTTTTTTTTTGTTATTTGTGTACACAAAAGAAGGTTAATTGAATTAATAGGATTTGTGGATGGAAAGATGAAAAAAGTTTTCTGTTTTTTATGATTTTGAGGTATTTGCATAATTGGTGGGAAATATGGAAAAGGATTTTTGGGGGGAGGGGTTGCTGAAAATGGAATTATGAATTTTTTATACAGTCTTTGACTTTTTTTGTATAATTTTAATCATATTTAATAACAGTTCTTTGTTATTGCTGTGTTTATTGGTTTAAAGCATCTGCTTTGATCTTTATTCAGCTATGAAGAACCAATCCTTCAGCTACATCCTTGCAAACCTTAATCATCCCCCAAAACCCATCCTAATTATTAGCAAACACAGTAGACACAAGAAATATCAAGTCATACTGCTTATTATAAGCCCTCTTAGTAGCCTTCAAGATTCCTTTCGGAAAGAATGTCATAAAATCAACATTCAAATCCACACCGAGCATCTCAATCCTTCCAATTATTGGACATGGCTTAAAGAATCCAGAAACATCAGAATATCTCCAAAATGCAATCAACTTTCTCGCCAGTGGACTTGCAATGTACTGCTTTTGATTCTTTACGAACTCACAGTGATTGAAGTTTTGGCATTTTCCGAGGGAACGAAATGTTTTGTCTTCAGATTTGAAGAAACAAATTTCTAGCTGGAAAAAGATTTTTTATTATTGAAATGATTTTGCAGTTTAAGTCAAGCTCGATAAAGATGACCAAACTAAGTTTGACCTGAGATTACCAAACTTAGCTCAATCTGAGATGACCAAACTTAGCTTGACTCGAGATGACAAAACTTAGCTCAATATGAGATGACCAATCTTAGCTCGAACCGAGATGATTAAACTAAGCTCAACCCGAGATGACCTATCTTAGATTGACCCGAGATGACAAAACATAGCTCACTCTAAGATGACAAAACTTAACTTGACCCGAGATGACCAAACTTAGCTCAAACCGAGATGATTAAACTGAGCTCAACCCGAGATGACCAATCTTAGATTGACCCGAGATGACAAAACATAGCTCACTCTAAGATGACAAAACTTAACTTGACCCGAGATGACCAAACTTAGCTCAAACCGAGATGATTAAACTGAGCTCAACCCGAGATGACCAATCTTAGACTGACCCGAGATGACAAAACATAGCTCACTCTAAGATGACAAAACTTAACTTGACCCGAGATGACCAAACATAGCTCAAACCGAGATGATTAAACTGAGCTCAACCCGAGATGACCAATCTTAGCTTGACCCGAGATGACCAAAATTAGCTTGACCCGAGATGACCAAAATTAGCTCGACTCAAGATGGCCAAGCTTTGACAAAAATGCTAACCATAAACTCATCCAATGATTCCAAAATATTAAAGACTCCGCTAAACTTTCCATCGTGAATTTCACACTGCTCAACTCGAGTAATTTTTTCATTTGATGTGCAATTTTCAATTTTTACAAATTTTCTTTCACACTTTGACTGGAAAGTCAAATTAAGACAAAGAATTAATGTCAGAAGCAGCTTCATGAGGTTGGTTTTGTGATTGATGACTGAATTTTGCAAAATAGATGCCAAATTGCTTCTGGAAGGTTGCAAATTTATATAATTGGCTGATAAATTTTAAATGAAGTCGAAAAAAAATCACAATTTTAATTTATTTCTTCCTAATTAATGACAAATACAGCAGACAAAATAAAAATCATTCCATCCTGATTGTTGTAAGTTTTAGTGACCAATTTCATAATTCCTTTTGGAATAAATGACATAAAATTGTTGCTTATATCCAACTTGTTAAATGTTATATTTCCAATTACAGGACACGAAATTTTAACGCCTTCAATTCCAGCAAACTTCCAAAAACTCACAAACTTCCTTAACATTGGACTTAAGTCGCTTTGTTTTTGAGCTGACATGAAGTCACAATGATTCATAAATTGACATTTTCCGAGTTGGTTGAAAACTTTATTTATTGATCGGAAGAAACAAAACTCGATCTGAAATTAAATTGCAAATTAGCTAATGAACTAGCTGTAAACTATAACTCACCAAGAACTCATCCAATGGTTTTATAATATCAAAATTTGCGCTCAATTTCCCATCGCTGATCTCACAAAGATCAATCCTGGCTACTTTACTATTTGCTGTACAATTGTCAATCTTCAGAAATCTCTTCTCGCATTCTGATTGAGAAATAAATAAAATAAACAATATTATGACTTGAATGAACTTCATTGTGCTGAATAATCAACAGATTAGCAATGTTTTCCTCAATAATGACTCAAATTACATCCGGAAATCAATTTTGTTATCCAAAAGTGCTAATTATTTTCGTTTTTTTGATCAAACTGTAGATTCTGATCACTTCACAACTGCTAGTTGAAGCTCTAACCTCATCAAAGCACATCAACGATCCAATGTCATCAGCATAAACCACACAAAACTGACCATAAAGCACAACAAATTCATCTCATGAACTTAATTACCTTTCAACCGTACTGCAGATGCTACTTTCACTTTATGTTCCATACATCACTCTTCTGACAATTTTTTTTACTCCCACCTTCTTCTTCTTGTTTGTTACTCCTGCTCACTACTTCACATCCATGATGTCTGACGTTGAAAAACATTAAAAACCCACACATGAGATGAAAAAAGAAGAAATTAAATAAAATACGTGGAAGGATTTGGCAGTTGGTGAGTTGAAATGGTTTGTTGATTGAATGGGACGCATTAGTAGCTAGGTCAGCATTTGAAACACTCAGCTGCAAAGACGCTCAGCTTTACAGAAGCTCAGCTAAAGAAATGATCAGATTTACAGAAGCTCAGCTGAAAAAACGCTCAGCTGAAGAAACGCTCATCTGAAGAAACGCTCAGCTGAAGAAACGCTCAGGCAAAGAAGTGTTAAGCTTTAGAGATGCTCAGCTTAAGTGATGCTCAGGTTAAGAGAAGCTCAGCTGAAAAAACGCTCAGCTGAAGAAACGCTCAGCTGAAGAAACGCTCAGCTGAAGAAACGCTCAGCTAAAGAAACGCTTAGCTGAAGAAACGCTTAGCTGAAAAAACCCTTAGCTGAAGAAACGCTCAGACAAAGAAGTGTGAAGCTTTAGAGATGCTCAGCTTAAGTGATGCTCAGCTGAAAAAACGCTCAGCTGAAGAAACGCTCAGCTGAAGAAACGCTCAGCTGAAGAAACGCTCAGCTAAAGAAACGCTTAGCTGAAGAAACGCTTAGCTGAAAAAACCCTTAGCTGAAGAAACGCTCAGACAAAGAAGTGTGAAGCTTTAGAGATGCTCAGCTTAAGTGACGCTCAGCTTAAGAGAAGCTCAGCTGAAAAAAAATTCAACCAAAGGTAATAAATTTAAGACAGACTAAAGAATCTGAATAAACAAATAATAATAATAATAATAACTTAGCATCAAAACTCACCATCACCACTCAAAATACCAGCTAAAAGACTGCCCGAAAGCATTGACTCACCACCTGAGAGTTATGAAAGCGATAAATTAGAATCATAATGTCATCAGCAGTGAGCTGTAATTGTATTTTGTGCGACATAAACAAATGAAAACAAAAGCACAGCAGGTCAAAAGTGAAGGAAACATACGAAAAAGGGAGAGAGAGATGGAGATATAAAGCATAAAGTGACACAAAGGAGCTTCAAGCGAATCTCCCAAAGGAGATCTGACGACAGCAAAAACCATTTTTTGGGATGACATTAAAATTATCTTTTGCGTTTCGGTGGTTTAGGATATTTTAGGAAGGAATTTCGGAGAGGGTTTGGGGGTCAGATTGTCATTAATGAAATTTTTAAATATTTTTGATCATTTCACAATTTTTTGCAATTTTTAATAAAGAATTTTGGTTCATGTCTACTAAATGCGCCTTGTACCTTCCTAAGGCCTAACCAAACTTTCCCAAAAATTCATTCCATATCCCCATCCTCCCTCTAAACCCCACATCCCATCATAGTCAAAAATATATTTCATATTTATTTTATTGTTATGAAAAACTGCGCATCATTTGATTTATGATATTATCATTGCCCACAATTTGCTTTTGTCTCTCTCATTCATACTCACATCAACTCCACTTGTGGCAATGCACAAGATGATGGAGAAATGAGAAAAAAAGAACATTTTACTGCTTCCTTTATTGTCAACAATTTAAACAGCAACAAAAAAAGGAGTCGAGATGAGGAGGGGATAGGGTATGGGATAGGGTATGGGATAGGGTATGGGATAGGGTATGGGATAGGGTATGGGATAGGGTATAGGATAGGGTATGGGATAGGGTATGGGATAGGGTATGGGATAGGGTATGGGATAGGGTATGGGATAGGGTATGGGATAGGGTATGGGATAGGGTATGGGATAGGGTATGGGATAGGGTATGGGATAGGGTATGGGATAGGGTATGGGATAGGGTATGGGATAGGGTATGGGATAGGGTATGGGATAGGGTATGGGATAGGGTATGGGATAGGGTATGGGATAGGGTATGGGATAGGGTATGGGATAGGGTATGGGATAGGGTATGGGATAGGGTATGGGATAGGGTATGGGATAGGGTATGGGATAGGGTATGGGATAGGGTATGGGATAGGGTATGGGATAGGGTATGGGATAGGGTATGGGATAGGGTATGGGATAGGGTATGGGATAGGGTATGGGATAGGGTATGGGATAGGGTATGGGATAGGGTATGGGATAGGGTATGGGATAGGGTATGGGATAGGGTATGGGATAGGGTATGGGATAGGGTATGGGATAGGGTATGGGATAGGGTATGGGATAGGGTATGGGATAGGGTATGGGATAGGAGAACTCCAAAACCAGCAGCAACACACCCCTCGTCAGATTTTAAAACAACAGCAAACTCCAACTGGATATGACAAAAACATTTAAGAGGGGTGCAAATGACATAAATTATCTCAAAATTATTGCTTGTATCATAAAAATTTAAATTAAGAAATATATCCAGGTGGAAATGAGAAAGGAAATTTGTAGGAAAAACGAGTGTCGTGAAATAAAAAAAAATATTAGATTTTTAGGTGCTGAAATGGAACCTTAAATGTGACAATAAATGTGATTTAGTGGATGGAATAGATAATTGGATTTTTTAAGCGAAATATTTTTTTTTGTTAAATTCAAAAGTAAGTTCATGACAATTGATACATTGAAGACCATAAAATCTAATATAATCTTTAAAAAAAATAAAATTTTAAATCCAGTAAAATTAAGTCGATTTCAAACAATTTTTCACTTCACTCAAACCAAAAACAAGAAACAAATTTTCCCAACATTCAAATTCAATCCATGAACGTCGCAGATGATTTAAATTTATCGCATGAGCTTTATGTAGACTTCATCATCGCAGACTAGAAAACAAAATCAGAAAAATGAAGAAAAAGAAAGAAAAAAAAACACGAAAATCTATCTCAATAAATTAAAATGTGAATTAAATGCTTGTCAGTTCATTTTTTATAATCTTTTTTTTCCTTGCTTGTCTCATTCTTCAATGTTGTAGCTCAAATTTTAATAAAATGTGCGCTATATTTTTGAAGAGACATTACAGTCTTCCTAAAATAGCGCACGGAGTAGTTTTTCAAATCTTTTTGATTTTGCTTACTTAAATAAAAATAAGTGAAAATTTTGTCAACTTACTAATTTTAGGATGAAGGTAACAAGATTGTTTGGGGGTCCTACGTTTAAAGTTTTGAGGTTAAATTAAAGTTTATTTCAAATTTCCACAATAATGAATATTTCAGTAACCCATCACTTCATGTAAGCTTAACCAACCATAAAAGTTGAAAATTTGATGCAGTTTTTCTCAAATTTTGATGGGGGTCCATGATTTTAATAATGGTGATTGAATTCATTTTTTGTTTTTATTTAAAAAATTTCTTTAATTTATTTCAGGACAAAAAAAAATCATAAAATAAGCATTTTGAGCAAATTCGTACACAGATAGCATCGCATGTCCCCACCATACACCACAAGTATGAGTACAAGTACAAGCGTGCAGATATGAAATGAAGATGTGACATGAAAATTTTCTCATTGAGAGCGATTTTTACTTCATCTTCAGCACACAACAACAACAAAAGCAGCAGCAGCATCGAAAAATTTTCGTGTTGAAGAGAATGAAGAAAATAAACCATATCGACGATGTCTGCTGTCTGGTGTACTTTATTGAGTGGTTTATTGTGTGTATCATAATGTCGTCATTGTTGTTTTTCCCTCATTGCTTACTTCACATTCTTCCTCATGATGAGATCTATTGTGTATTTTTTCGTGTTTCTATGAAATTTTATTTATTGGATTTTTTCTCTCCTTGCTTACTTTTTTGTTGTTGAGATTTTTCACCGTTTGGCTTCGAGCAGAAGTTTATTTTTCTATTTTATTTTGCGATGATGGCTTTATTGAATTGTTGATTGAGGTTTCAATTGAATTTTCTTATATTGCTTGGATTTTTTTCAAATTTTTCTACTTTCTTGAGGTGAAGATTTTCATTGTACTCTAGATCTTTAGGTTAAGGTGCCTACACACTAGAGTTTTGAGGTTCAGGTGTCTTTACACTAGAGTTTTAAGGTAAAGGTGTCTTCACACTAGAGTTCTGAGTTTCAGGTGCCTTCACACTAGATTTATGAGTTTCAGGTGGCTTCACACTAGAGTTCTGAGGTTCAGGTGCCTTCACACTAGAGTTCTGAGTTTCAAGTGCCTTCACTCTAGATTTATGAGTTTCAGGTGCCTTCACGCTAGAGTTCTGAGTTTCAGGTGCCTTCACAATAGAGTTCTGAGTTTCAAGTGCCTTCACTCTAGATTTATGAGTTTCAGGTGGATTCACGCTAGAGTTCTGAGTTTCAGGTGTCTTCACACTAGAGTTGCCTCAACATTAAAGTTCTCATCAAGCCTCACCTTCTGCATTATTCCACAAAATCTCAATTTACTTACCTCGTAAACCATTAAAACCAAAATCCATCACTCGAGACTGTTCGTTAAAATTTTCATCATATGCTGAGTGTCGGTTTTATTGCATAGCAATTAGCAATCTGTTACAATTCCATTCATTTCAATTTCGACTGTAATTAAACCGAATTGCGAATGAAGAAAAAGGAGTAAAATACAACCTTTCAATTATGTTCTAATGACTCCCATTTCCTCCTTTTTATTTCACATTTTGGGTGGGGATTTCTTTGCATCTCACACTTGAAGAGTTGGAGTTTATTTTCGAGTGCTTTAATTCACTCAACAGGTAATCACGTTTAATGTTTATGTTAAGCAGATGATAATGAAAATGAAATGATTTTTAAAAGAATTTGAATGAGATTTTATTAAATGATGGCTTGACGGTTTGGTGAATGAGGCGCATTTTGAAGCTACGGTTCAAAACTTCAACGAAAGTCAACGAAAGTTCAACGAGTTAAAACTAAAGCAACGACTCAAAACTGAAGCAACGACTCAAAACTGAAACAACGACTCAAAACTGATCCAAAACATCTCAACCTTACCTTTTTCCCACCAAAATCCGCTCACCCAAAAGCAAGTCATTATTTAATTTGTTACTTGTGTTTTTATCAGCATTTTAATGACAAACACGCACAGAGTTGAGAACTTAATTGGAAAAAAATTCGGTGATAATGAAAATGAGTGCGAAAATAAAGTTTTTTTTTTCTTTTTGTGTATGTTTGCTGTCAACAAGTTTGTCACAAATGGAAATTAAAATGAAGATTTTGAATGGAATTGGTGAATGAAAGACGAGGAAGGAAAAGAAGGGGAAGTTAAAAGGATGAAGAAGAATGGCAAAGAGGAAGAATGGAAAAGTTTTCTTTGTTTGGAGATGCTTTTGGGGTTCAAGGGACGGATTTGGATGGTTAAGATTTTTTGTACTAAATTTTAGAACTTGTACTAAAAAATATGGTTGGAATTTTTGAACTTGTACCAAACATTGAGGTTAGAATTTTAGAACTTGTACTAAACATTGAGGTTAGAATTTTAGAACTTGGACTAAAAGTTGAGGTTAGAATTTTAGAACATGTACTAAAAGTTGAGTTTAGAATTTTAGAACTTGTACTAAACATTAAGGTTAGAATTTTAGAACTTGTTCTAAAAATTGAGGTTAGATTTTTAGTACCTGTACTAAAAGTTGATGCAATAGATTTAGAACTTGTACTTAAAGTTGAGTTTAGCATAATAAAACTTGTACTAAAAGTTTAGAACTTTTACTAAAATGCTAAAATTCAAAAATTCCTGAGCAAAATTTATCTTAAATCCTCTTTTCATCCATCAGACTAATCAGATCCGGCAACAACAACAGCCATCATTGATAATAAAATTCTTCGTCTTCATTTTTATCTTTTTATCTTTTTTTCCTCATGTAATGAGCAGGAAAATGCTTTTAATTTTCTTGTTAAATTTTCTTCTTCTTTTTCAGTTCCTTTTTCGCTCCCCTCCAAAAAAAATCTCATCCATTATTGCTATTGTATAATTTTGTTGTTGTTGTTCCTCCTCTACTTAAGGTTACTGATCACTTGTGCTTTTAATGTGCTTTGAAATTAATTTTAATAGCTTTTGAAAATTTAGCAAATGTTTGAAAACTTCTTTTTTTGTTGCTGTAATTAAATTTTTTTATTAAGAAATAAGTAAAGTTTGAGACATGAAAATCAATTTTTGCAGGCTGTTGTGTTGGAAACTTTAGGTTTAGGGATTTGGGGATTAATGATTGAAGATGGAGTGAAGAGGTTGAGAATAAATTTGAATGAAAAGTTGAGAAAGGTCAAAGCAATTCTAGAGTGTGACTGGGATTAGGACTTGAGATGTTAACTGTGGCACTCTTTGTCCCAGAATCAAGTCTATTTTAAGTTTATAGGCCAGTGTTGTCCAAACTTTTTGAGCCACGGCACACCTTAGGGGTAAGCCATGACTGAAGTCGTGCACAGCATTCGAGTCATTTTAAAAAATTCTACAGCACACTAGTGTGCCGCGGCACACAGCTTGGACAACACTGATGTAGGCTTTAGCTTAGTTGTGTATTTTTAAGGAAGGTACCAAAATGACAATCTTGGACTTCTTTAGATCCTCTAGAAGCCAATTTAAACCCTCTTGAACCCTTTTTAACCCTTTTTAACCCTTTTTAACCCTCTTACACCTAAATGACCTTGTTTTAATAGTTTTGAAACTTCAAAAATGCCTAAAGATCCTCTTGAACTCTCTTGAACTCTCTGAAACCTAATTGGATCATTTCTAACCTTTCTGAATCCTTTTTTGATCCTTTTTGGATCCTCTTGGACCATCTGAAACCCATATTACCATCTTTAAATCCCTCAGAGCCTATTAAACCATTTTGAATAACCTTAATTCTTGGTTGAACCTTTTATTTCTTCCTAATTACATCCATGGACATTAAAGCCATAAAACCTAAACTAGTCCAGTTAAATATCAAACATCAAACACTTTTGCACGACTTTGCAGTTAAAGTAACAAAGTTTATCGAGTATTTCAACCATAAAATTTTTTTTATTGACATTTGCAACTTTTATGAGTCAAAAACGTGTGTTAGGGACACGTGTGTATTTATTTAAACCGAAAACAAATGAGATATTTTAGAGATGATCTTATTACTTTTAGGAAGTCAGGACAGTTAGAGCTCAAAAGGATCAAAAATAAAATGTTTAAAAATTTTTTTATAATTTTTGTGATTTTTTGCAGTTTTTTGAACTTTATAGCAGGTAAATTAATGGATAATTGATGTTTTAAGGAACCCATTATGGATTTAAATGGAATTTTTCAATTTTATCCATCAGCCATAACCAACAAGCCCGAAGAATGCTCAATTTTCGTCAATAAATACAAAAACATTTCATCAACAAATCAAGCATTTGTGAAAGATTTAATTGCTGGAAATGCTGAATCAGATTTCTTGCCTTTGATCATTAAATTGAAATTTTCAGCTATTTTACAAGCTAACGAGAGTCTTGTTGGCGATGACGAAAGTTTACTGACTGACTTAATTGCAGGAGCTGATTATGCAGCAAATTGTGTTGTCAAATTTATTTTAAATATTGAATAAAAGCTGCTTAAGAATTAATTTTTGGGATACATTATTTACTGACGAACCCCTTCCTCGTGGACTACGTCTTCTACCTTCCAAAAAATGCCATAAAATTATTTTATTTTAAAAAGTGAAACAAGACAAAAAAAAGTTAAGTACGGCTTTATTTTATAGACACGAACTCGTGTAAGTTTTTGGAAATTGTATAATCAAAAGTTGTTTTCAGTTATGAGTAGATTGTGAAGCCTAGAGGACGGACTGAAGTTTAAATTTAAATATTAAAATGTTGAATATTTTTGTGATTTTTTCCTTAATCCTAATAATAGGTAAATATGACTTATCATTCAATATTAAGCTAAACTAGGTCGCTAATCTAGTCTTAAGAGTCAATTCTTAATGTAAGGTGCAAATCAACATTTCAGGAGCTCAAACACCAAACAACACAGACCAATGCACAGCATTCCTCGATCAGTACTATGGAATAGACAGTGAAGTCCAGACAGACCTTCAAAACCTAGTAATTAGTAACAGAGACCTTGGATGGGGTACAATTGTGCCAATACTAAAGTCAAGCTTGGAAAACGTCCTTATAAATACAATTAATTTGACCAATTTTGATCGTATAAAATTGAACATGTTTAAGGAAAAAGAAGGAGCAGCTGAGTGTCTAGTTTCATTCTTTTTAGATCCAGTTTCGACTTTTTCGATCGATTAATGTGACAATAAAATTTCGAAATAATAAGATAAATTTAAAAATGTCAAATGTTTCAAAAATTTCAAAAAATTTCAAAAAATTCAAAAAATTTCAAAAATTTCAAAAAAATTCAAAAATTTCAAAAAATTTCAAAAATTTCAAAAATTTCAAAAAATTTCAAAAAATTCAAAAAATTTCGAAAATTTCAAAAAAATTCAAAAATTTCAAAATTAATTCAAAAAATTCAAAAAATTCAAAAAAATTCAAAAATTTCAAAATAAATTCAAAAATTTCAAAAAATTTCAAAAAATTTCAAAAAATTCAAAAAATTTCGAAAATTTCAAAAAATTTCAAAAAATTCAAAAAATTTCGAAAATTTCAAAAAAATTCAAAAATTTCAAAATAAATTCAAAAATTTCAAAAAAATTAAAAAAATTCAAAAAAATTCAAAAATTTCAAAAAATTTCAAAAAGTTCAAAAAAATTCAAAAATTTCAAAAAATTCAAAAATTTCAAAATAAATTCAAAAATTTCAAAAAAATTCAAAAATTTCAAAAAAATTCAAAAATTTCAAAAAATTTCAAAAATTTCAAATTATTTCAAAAAAATTCACAAATTTCAAAATTCATAAAAACTTCAAAAATTATAAAAAACTTAAAAAAAGTTAAAAATAATTTTTTTGTCGAAAAAATTAAAAAAACAAAAAATTTAAATTTTAACAATAACTTCCAAAAAAAGAGCTTTTAAAGCTCTCCAAAAAAATTCTGCATCATCAACTCAACACAAAATCCCAAAAGTCCTCGAACAAAATTTATTCAATCACAATCGATTGCCATTCAGTTCCACATTTACCTTTTCCGCAGTGACAACAAAATCGAAAATAAATTCTTCGAGAAAATTTACTGAATCGAATTTTATTGAAGTTGAGTTTTATGCGGTTGAAGTGAAATCGGAATTAGCAAAAGTTTTGTTGCTGTCTTTTTTGTGCCTGATTGATATTCAAGTGACTGTTTTATGGATGATTTGGTTGATTAGGCTCGGTTTAGTTTTATTGAGGCTGTATTGAATATTTAGCAGTTGTGGTGGGTTTGAGGAGGAAGCTAACAATGAACTTGGATGGATTTTACCTTCAGCAGCTTTATGTTCCCGCAAAAAATCAATAAAACCTCAAACAACCTTGTTAAAGCAATCCAGCACCCAAATCCCCATTCAGCCAATAATTCAATTTAAAAACAAGCTTAAAAAGAAGCCAGTCCACAACTGAACTACTCGTTCTTGTCCATAAATCCCCATACAGTTCACTTGCTCTCATCTTCATCGTACTGCTGCAAAAAAAAATATTCAATTGACTCTGTGGAATCTCGTTGAGTGCTTTTTAAATTTTAATCTTGATGCTAGAATTGCATGCTATACAGCACATGACGTAATCCACAGATATTATCCTCGTCTCGATAGAACAAACTTTACAGAAAATTAAATTATATTTTTTTTCTTGCTTTGACTTTTTTTTGTGCTGTACAGCAAAATTTCATTTTATAATTTTCATGTAAACTTCGAGCACCGCTAATGCAAACAAATCTTTATTAATCCCATGTGTTCATGCATTATTATGTGTGTATACATGAACATGTACTTGATATTAGTGGTTTGGGAGCTGTTTTAAAGGATTTTCTGGTGGATTATTGAAAAATGTTGTGATTTGTAGTTTACTCTAGTTTTTAAATTTTTATTTTAACCTACAAAAATGCTAATAACCTTAAAATGGACAATTCTACTTTAAAATTACTAATATAACTTCAAATTTCCTAATTTAACCTCAAATTAGCTAATCTAACCTAAAAATGGCTGACTTAACCTCAAAATGCACAGAATAACTTCAAAATGAACAGCTTAACCTCAAAAAATTCTTGGTAACTTTAACGTAGCTAACCTAACCTCAAAATTACTAACCTAACCTTAAAGTAGCTAGCCTGACTTCAAAATGGTTAACTTAACCTCAAAGAAGCTAGTCTAACCTTAAAATGGCTAATTTAACCTCAAAGTAGCTAGTCTAACCTTAAAATGGCTAATTTAACCTCAAAATAGCTAATATAACCTTAAAATTGCAAACTTAATCACAAAATGCCTTCTCTAACGTCAAAATGACAAGTCTAACCTCCAAGTAGCTATTTAATTTCAAAATGGTTAACTTAACCTCAATGTAGCTATTCTAACCTCAGAATAGGTAATTTAACCTCAAAATAGCTAATATAACCTCAAAATTGCTAATTTAACCTCAAAATGCCAGGGCTAACCTCAAAGTAGCTAGCCTAGCATCAAAATGGGTAACTTAACCTCAAATTGATAAATTCTAACCTCAAAAAGTCAGCAAAATTTCTTGAGTTCCACCTTTTTCCGACAAGTCACACTCCCCATATCCACCCCGTAGTCAAAGAAGCGCCAAATTCACAAATTACTGCCAAAACCACCACTTATGCAAACACGATGATGATTACAAATTATGATAACATTAATGCACAGAAGAAAATTCAAAGGCCACAAAATGTTCACATTCACAATTTATATTGACTTTCCATTGCAAACAATTAAATTCAAACAATAGGCAAAAGGCATGCTGATAATGAGACTAGCAGGCAATGGCATATGAATGGAGATGAAATGTGTGTGGGTTTGGGGAAGGGAGGGGGGGAGGGCGATAAACTACAAAACTCGAACATAATATTTACACAAAAGACAATGAAAATGGGAGAGAAAAAGTTCATTTTTTATGTAAATGATCTGTCTGTATTTATCTTGTATTATGTTAATAAGATTACATGAACACGAATTTATGTACGAATGATAATTTTCATAGAAAATGGGATTAAATGCTATACACTCTAACTCGATGCTTTCTTTTTATCGGGTCCTTTTGTAAATTGTCTCCGAGTTTGAGATGGATGAGAATTTAAGTACTGAGGTGGAAAATTTAGAAAATTGGAATGGGAGACTTGCTGTTGTATGGATGCATTGGGGTGGAAAGTTCTAAATTGAGATCAAGTGATTATAAGTCTCAGGGAATTATTTTTAATTTGTTTGAACGTGATAACTGAAAAGCTATTTAATAAGTTTTGTTTGACATAATCTGATTTTGATAATTTGGAACAAAACCTAAAAACCAAGAATTCTAATCTCGAACATTTCCAATTAACCTCAAATTATGAAATTCTAACCTCAAAATTTTCATTTGACCTCAAATTATGAAATTACTGCCTCAAAAGTGAGAACTTTAACCTCAAAAATTGGATTCTAACCTCAAATTTTAGAATTCTAATTTCAAAATTTGGAGTTTTTAACCTCAAAAATAGGATTTTTAACCTCAAATTTTACATTTTTACCTCGATATTTGGAGTTCTAACCTAAACAAGAGGATTTTAACCTCAAAGTTTGAATTCTAACCTCATAGTTCACATTTTAACCGCAATATTTGAAATTCTAACCTCAAAGTTGTGAAGTCTAACCTTAATTGAGGATTTTAACCTCAAAGTTTGAATTCTAACCTCAAAGTTCACATTTTAACCGCAATATTTGAAATTCTAACCTCAAAGTTGTGAAGTCTAACCTTAATTGAGGATTTTAACCTCAAATTTTGAATTCTAACCTCAAAGTTCACATTTTAACCGCAATATTTGAAATTCTAACCTCAAAGTTGTGAAGTCTAACCTTAATTGAGGATTTTAACCTCAAATTTTGAATTATAACCTCAAAATTCTCAAATGGTTAGATATCAAAGTTTCCTGAAACCTCCAAAATTCCACTCAGCCAAACGCACAACCAATTCATCATAAATTCACCTGACCATTAGGCAACATTTCCAATTAAAACCGCGACAAAAAAAGTGCACAGCAATTATAATAATTGACCACAAAAAAAATCTCATTTGTCATAATTAAAAGGTAATAAAATTAATTGAAAATGCTCAAAAACTACATCAAAAATATTTTATTTTTTGTCATAAATTAAAAGGCATTTTATTTATTTTGGGACAAATTCCAGAGAAAATGCGGTGAAATGTGCGAGCTATTCAGGTTGTGAATCATAACTGAAAAGATTTTGATGTATTTGAGAGAATGTTTCAATGCTGAATGCTTCGATGTTGAATGTTTCAATGTTTTACGTAAGTTCTCTCGCTACGTAAATGATCGCATGCATGCTGGTATGGATTAATAAGACACAAGCTATGCTTACAACTAAATCAATCAGCAAATCTAACCGCGGCATGTCTCCTCAATCTTCTTTTGAAAATCTGGCAGTTCCTGTATCCACTTCTTCTGTTCTTCCTTACTATACCACTCATCATAAGGTGGGAAGTTAAAGAACATTGTGTCACAGGTTCCTCCATTGTGTGTAAAGTCAGCAACTTCAAGGAGCTCAAACTTAGTAAAGTCAAATGGGACATTCTTGACCTTGTTGTGCCTTATTGAGATGACCGTCATATTTGGGTTGTTTATGAATAAATCTTCGTGAAGTTCCTTGATTTTGTTAAACTCAGCATACAGGACGAAGAATTCTGGGCAGTCTTTGAACAAATCAGGATGAAGTTCAGTCATTGGACTTGGCTAACAACGAGTCAAAAAGTGGTGATTTTGTGAACAAATTTGGATCCAGTTCCTTTAAGTTATTGCCACTTATATCCAAATATTTAAGATTTTGTAAGTCATAAAAAGCACCGAACGGAATGTCCTCAATCTCATTATCTTCTAAGCTTAGCATTGTCAATTTTGATGGCATGTCCTTGAAGTCTTCACGCTTAATGAACCTCAATGGTGTCTTTTTGTAGAAAAAATTTGTAATCCCGTGGACTGTCTTGGCGAGATTCTTTGGGAAATATTCAGGATAATTGACATTTCCGGATATTTGCAATCTGACAACCGTTATGTGTGCTTCTATGCTGTTGGTATCCAAATCAGTTGAAGTGACATAAACTTGATCTTTTGATGATTTAACTTCCATCAAGAAACAGTCAAAAAATATCAAATATTCGTCAGTTCCTGATTCTTTTACACAGTTAAGGGCCACTTCTTGAGTTGGTACAATTACAGCAGCGTATGCTGATAATTGATAGACTATGGCAGTGATTATGATGAACTTCCACATTTTGAGAAGATTAAATTAAAACTGAGTGAATTTTGAGGTTTATTTTGGCTTTATATATTATAATTTCTTAATTAATGCTGAGCTGATTAAAACCAGAGTTGTCAAATTAGCTAGTAAGAGTTTTGTTAAGACTCTTAGTTCTCAGTTTCTGAGGACAAGTTCAATTTCTGAGGATTAGTGTAGTTTTGGAGGATGAGTGCATTTTCAGAGGATAAGTTCATTTACTAAGGATAAGTTCATTTTTTGAGTAAGGTAAAATTGTGAGGATACGTTTAATTTCTAAGGATACGTTCAGTTTCTGAGGACAAGTGTAGTTTCTGAGGATTAGTGTAGTTTTGAAGGATGAGTTTAGTTTCTGAGGATAAGTTCATTTTTGAATGATGTAAAAATGTGAGGATACATTTGGTTTCTGAGGATACGTTCAGTTTCTGGGGATACGCTCAGTTTCTGGGGTTACGTTCAGTTTCTGAGGATGCGTTCAGTTTCTGAGGATACGTTCAGTTTCTGAGGATAAGTTCAGTTTTTGAGTAAGGTAAAATTGTGAGGATACGTTTGGTTTTTAAGGATATGTTCAGTTTCTCAGGTCAAGTTCAGTTTCTGAGGATTAGTGTAGTTTTGGAGGATGAGTGTAGTTTCAGAAGATAAGTTCATTTTTTGAATAAGGTAAAATTGTGAGGATACTTTCAGTTTCTGAGGATAAGTTCAGTTTTTGAGTAAGGTAAAATTGTGATGATACGTTTGGTTTTTAAGGATATGTTCATTTTCTCAGGACAAGTGCAGTTTCTGGGGATTAGTGTAGCTTTGGAGGATGAGTGTAGTTTCAGAAGATAAGTTCATTTTTTGAATAAGATGAAATTGTGAGGATGCGTTCAGTTTCTGAGGATACATTCAGTTTCTGAGCATAAGTTCAGTTTTTAATTACTTTAAAATTTTGAGGATGCGTTTAGCTTTTGAAAATACTTTCAGATTTTTTGAGATACGTCCACTTTCTGAGGACACGTTTAGTTTTTGAGGAAGCATATGCCACAAAAGTGATCATATGGCTTATAATTGTTTTATTTAACTCAAATGATATTGTTATTAAGTCATTTTGTAGACTATTAGACTTATTCAAGTGTGTGACATTGATTGATTGATTGATTGATTGATTGAGTTTTATTAGCCCTCTCGGGCAGATAAACTTAAAGACTAGTGACAAAATAAACTGGCATATAATAATAATTAAGAAACTTGTTATAATAGCGGTTAAAAATAATAACAAAAGATAATATTCAATAAGTTTTACACCTTAAAGTGTTTATAATGGTGAGTTGAGAAATGTACGCACACGTACAATTGGTAAGTAACTGCAAGTTCCAATTTTAAAGTTTAATTAATTGATTGTGAAAACATTTTTAAAAAAAAACAAAAATATTAATAACGTCTAATAAAATTTTTAAATTTCGCATCTCAAGGATTTCGCTGATTAAACATATTGTTTACATCCAGTTGACTGCCCCTCAGGAATATTAATTTATTCTCTAATAAAAAAGTTTTCAGTTTCCTTTTAAATAAATTAAATCCTCTAATTTCTCTTATTTTCAGAGGTAGCTGATTGAAGATTTTGGGACCAAGACAGATGAGATCATTGGCTAGCAGCACTTTTCGGAATCTCGGATATTTTAACTGCCCTTTTCGACGTCCTTCCAAAATCACTTCAATATCTTCATGATTAGTTACGATGTACTTTTTAGTCAATAAGAGTAAGTTAAAAAATGCAATTCCTCTTACTGGCAAGACATTAACAGCTATTTCATCAAACAATTTTTCAGTTGAAAATCTTCGCTCCAGTCCATATGCTGTCTTGAGAGCTTTATTTTGAATTGTCTGCAGTCTGTTGATGTCTCCAGCATTCATTCTACAAATCAGGTAACCATTGCAATACATGTGAGAGCCTATGAAGGCATTATAAAATTGCATAAGTGAAAAAGTTGGCAAGTGCCTCTTAATGACATTCATAGCGTTCATCGACTGAGAAATTGTTTTTGCTAGGTGATTAACATGCTCAGTCATTCTTAATTTACTATCCACAACTACTCCCAAATACTTAATTGTCTCAACTTTTTCAATTCCATGAATTTGCATTAAATCATCTAATTCTTTGCAGTCTGTGAATCCAAATTTCATGTACTTTGACTTATTTCCATTTAATTTGAGTCCGTTGCGTTGATAATATTCTCTAACTTTATCCATATCTTTACTTATAGTACCTGGAATATCCTCCAAATTGTCACAAGTAAGCACCATTACGATATCATCTGCGAATTTCAGTATCAACGAGTCAGTATCAACAAATTTCAGGTCATACAGCATCAGTACAAACAACAGTGGGCCAAGACAGCTACCTTGAGGAATCCCAAAAAGAATTACCATGATTTCACTCAATTCATCCATGATCTTTACGTATTGCTGCCTGTTGGTAAGATAACTTTTTATTAAATTAAGTGCTATTCCTCGAATCCCCATTTTTTCAAGCTTAAACAACAGTAACTCGTGGTTGACACTATCAAATGCTTTTGAAATATCGAAAAATACAGCCACCACATATTTGTTTCTATCTAATGCTTTAGAGACTGTGCTGTAAAGCTTACAAAGTGCATCATGCGTGCCAAAGTGCTTGCGATATCCAAATTGAAGCTCATCGAATTGCTTATATTTAATGATGAAATTCTCAATTTGATCGTAAATAACTCTTTCAACGACTTTATTAATTGCTGGAAGGAGTGAGATTCCTCTGTAATTCTCTATATTAGTTTTACTTTCTTTTTTATGAATAGGTTTAATGGCTGCAATTTTAAGGACATCCGGATAGATTCCACTATGAAGCATTTCATTTACCAAAACAGTCAGAACTGGAGCCAAAATGTCGATATTATCTTTCCATACCTTGATAGGAATTCCGTCACTTCCGATTGCTTTCTTTAATGACAAATCGTTCATCATCATGGCTATTTCATCTTTAGTGACTGGATTTATCACAATGCTGTTAATAAGCCGTTCTCCCAAGTAATTCAAAGAAAGTGGATTCGGTGAGTTACATTCAAATTCTGTAAACTTTTGTTGAAAAGCATTTGCGATTTCTTTATTGTCATATATCACACTATTATTTTGTTGAATCACCAAATCATCATCTTTCTTTGAGCGACCAGTAATTTCATTAATTATGTTCCATGAGAACGATCGGTTATTTGAAATTATATTCGAGTAATACATATTTGCCTTCATATTAGCATGCTGACTCAACAAATCCTCCAGATTTGACATTTTAAGTTCCAGTAGACTCACTGCTAGGTTTTCATTCTTTCTCTTACGAATTTTGTCGTGCAAGTTGTTAATGCTATTTGATATTCGGATGTATTTTCTGTCGACAAATGGTGGAACTTCATTTTCATATCTATGTTTAATTTTGTAGGTCTTGCGAGCATTATCTGTCGACATCTTAACCAATTCTATTAATTTTGAGAAGGCAGAATCAACATTTGAGCATCGGCTGATGGAATTCATTAAATTAAGATTAGCAAGTTCATCACTTATGATCGCATGGTCTAATTTTGACAACGTTGTGTGGATCCAGTTCGATTGGTGAGTAATTTTTCTAATCAGGACTATGAAATTGTGATCAGAAAGTTTGTAGTTTTTGGATGTATAAATCAAAGCACTTGTATTATCTCTAATCATCACGTGATCAAGTAATGAGCCAGAAGCAGGTCTAGTTACTGCGTTATTTGCAACCATATAACCATTCATCATCATTAGATCTCCATATTCCTTACAAGCATTTACGTTTAGTAGATTAATATTCATGTCTCCTACTATCAACATATTGCTATGCTCATTAAACAGATTATCCATAAATTCGTAGAAAGCGTTCAAATTTCCTGAAGGTGGTCGATAGATAGCAAGGATCTTTTGTCTTAAATTCTCTGACAGTATTTCGACAAGAATTGCTTCCACATCCTTATTACAAATTCTAGTTAGAACATTAGTAGCAAAATATTTACGAACGTATATAATTATTCCTCCTCCTTGAGATGTATCACGTAAAATTGAAAAGCTGTTGTAATTTTTTAATTCATATAATTTAAATTTATCAAGAGGATCAATCCACGTCTCCGCTAGAACAAGACAATCAATTATCTTATTCCTATCACTCACCAGTTCAGTTAATTGCATTTTAAATTTAGTAAATTTGTTAAGCGACTTTATGGATCGTATATTCCAAAACAGTAATGAAAAATGCGGGTTATTTTCCTTTTTTAATATTCCATTTTTTATTTGATTCACGTCGCAGTTGTTGAAATTAATTATTTGTGTGCTTTTTTGGCATGGTAACTGAGCTGATGAGGCATCATTTCATTGTTTACTTGTTCCTGAATTAAGTCGCTTTGAACCACTAATGACATCATTTTCATCATTATCTCTTCCTCTTTTCTTTTCCATTGCAGGTTTCTTCTTTTTATTCCAAAAGTCTTCATTATACTTTGCAGAAACTGATATGTAGGCATCTTCAACATTCAACAATTTCCTCAAGTCATCAATCTCCTTTTCCGAAGTCACAGCGCTGGTTCTAACGCTTTCTTTTTCACCATCCTCATTCTTCATTTTATAAGTCACCAGAATACCACGATCGGATCCACGAACATTGACTAAGGTCCCTTCATTCTTTAACTCGTAACAGATTCTTTTTAAATTCCATACATTTTTGCTTGCAGGCATTTCAGCATAATATTTCAGTACATCCTGTTTTCCTTCATCTGTAATATTCTTGTTATGGTTGATGATTTGTGCAAAAATGCGACCAGCAGTCACAGAGTCATTGAATCGAGCCCTCAACATTCTTATCTGCTTTCGTCTTCTATTCACAAATCTACTGACAGTCATCAGGTGAGCATCAATAATATCTTTGGGTGAGACAATTCGCATTTCACTCAAAATTTCATCAAATTTTTGTTTCGGCCCAATAGTTCCATTCTCGACACAATCAGCATCCTTTCCATTCACAAAAATAATATTAATGAAGTGACTATCGAATGTACAATTTTTTGCGACTTCCAGTGATTGGAGACGGTTCTTTACTTCACTTATTCCATCTGCTAGGTTTCCAACACCTTTGGTCAAGTTATTGATGGATGCGCTATTTGACTGGATTTCTTCCAAATCTTCATTTTGCCTGATTATTATCTCATTATGGCACTTCAATATCTTGTCAGTATCCTCAACAATATTTTTCATTTCATCCATCATATCAAGTAATATTTTTTTTATCTGCTCATCTTTAATATTAGTAATGCCAAGTTTCTTTTCATCTAATGATTTTCTTCTAGCTTCAAGCACGCTGACCATTTGAGGCAATTCAGACATTGGATCAACGATCGTACCATTAAGAGAAGTGATAAGAGATGACGTTGATGAGAAACTTTCATTAAGCTGATTCTGTGATGATTGCTGACTTTTGAAGAAGTCCATAATTCTCGATCCTGGATTATTAAGCTCATTTGGATTTTTGACATCTTTTCGCTTTTGCAAGTGTGCTTGATTCTTATTAGCTGCATTTCCTTTACGTTCATACATCTTGAATCAAATTAAGTTCCAACGGCAATTGAAAATTGAAATAATGTCAAGCTATTTCAAGGATTTCACTGATATTTTCAAATATTTCGTCTTTTTAACGATTTTTTTTTTTGTCAACACGTTTTGGATCAGTCACGTGGGCTCGTAGCAGTTGCGTTCGAATTTGTCAATGTTATGACTGGATCTCACCGAGCTCAAAATTATTTTCTTTGGTTAATAACTTAATTGGTGAAGTTTTAAGCACTTATTTGCCTGTTGACATAATCGCATTTATTCAATGAATACGCTTGATTTTGTCCAGCCTCAAATATACTCACTAAACTTCAACCAAAATTAATTTAACCAGGTTTGATAAGAATAAGTTGAATTTGATGCTGGTTTTTCTAATAAATTTTTTGATTCTCAATTTTTCTCTTTATTTAAAGATTAATCAATCTAAATTTAATGGAATGCACTTTATGTGACTTTACGCGAATTTACTACTATAATTTAAACAAAAATACGGTCTAATATTCATTAAAATCAAAATTTTTAGGCAACGACGAGTTACAATGTTGTAAAAACTTCTCATATTACATTCTGAAGAAATTTAAGAAATTACATAAAATCATGACTGATAAGGCAGATGCCGTAAATGACCTAGGTTAAGAAATATTTTTTGCTTTATTGAGACAAATTTTTTTTTGTAATTTAAAACAATTCAGTTTTTTGATATAGCACCTCAACCTCTACAGACCTCCTCGATCATCTTCTGAAACTCTGGCAATCTCTTAATCCACTTCTTCTTCTCAATTTCATCATATTGTTCCTCATAAGGCTCAAAACTAAAGAACATTGTGTCACAGGAACCACCGTTGTGTGTGAAATCGACAGAATCAAGCAGCTCAAATCTGGTAAAGTTAATCGGGATGTTCCTGATTTTATTGTGCTTCATCAAGACTATGCTTAAATTTATATTATTTTTGAACAAATCCTTATCAATTTTGTCAATTTTATTGAACTCAGCACTGAGGAAATTAAATAATGGACTGTCCTTGAACAATTCAGGATGAAGTTCAGTCAACTCATTGGAATTGATAAATAAAGAGTCCAAAATTGGAGCATTTGAGAGCAGATTTGATGGCAGACTCTTCAATTGAATGATTCTGGGGAAAAATGTCGTAATTGCATTTTGTTCTTTTACTTGTTATAACTCTAAAACTATAGAAGATAACATAGACATATTATATATTGTTAGAATTGACATCCAAAGAGCTATTTAATTATGCTATTTTTGAACCGGTTCAATCGGTTTAAACGGTTCAAAAACTGGTTCAAAGTTGAAAAACTAAGAAATTGAATAACTTTTTCAATACTTAATCAAAGGCTTTGCTTTTTAGCTCATTTTGTAGCCTTTAAAAATGCCCATAACTTGTTGGAGCTAGATTTTTGATTCTCGACCTGTGACGTCATTTATGTGCCATTTATGTCGAAATTTTGAAAGCTTATTTCTCAGCAACTACATATGATACAATAACGATATATACCTTAAAAATTTTCAATTTTCTTATAAATTAATAAACATTAATAATTTGTGGGATTTGTGAATAAGTTTTGTCAAAAAATGATAAAACCTTAAAACATTAAAATGTTTTGAACACTATTTTACCTTTATTTGATACTTATCTTTCAAATACGGAAAAATTTTTATTGCATAAAAAAAGCTTTTAATTTACTTTAAAATGATATATAACAAGCTTGGGGTTTATCAGTAAATGACGTCTAAAATTTTTTTATTGTTTTCTAATGATTTTTGTACCTTTTTTCATTTAGTTTTAGTCTTCTATTCCACTTTCTTCTATTTTTTCACATTTTTCATCGAAATAAAAGTAAATATTGACATTTAATCAAAAAAAAGTTATTCAATTTCTTAGTTTTTCAACTTTTAACCAGTTTTTGAACCGTTTAAACCGATTGAACCGGTTCAAAAATAGCATAATTAAATAGCTCTTTGAATGTCAATTCTAACAATATATAATATGTCTATGTTATCTTCTATAGTTTTAGAGTTATAACAAGTAAAAGAACAAAATGCAATTACGACATTTTTCCCCAGAATCATTCAATTTATTGTTGCTGAGAATCAAGTTGCGAAGTTTTGTCAGTCCGTGTAAGGCATCGTACGCAATATCCTCAATTTTATTGTCAGCTAGGCTCAAAATATATAATTTAGTTCCAAAATCAGTCAAATCGCCACGCTTGATGACCTTCAGAGGCGTCTTTGTGTATGTAAATGTTGTTGTTCCTTTTAGAGTCTTGGCTAAGTGTTTTGGGAAGTATTCTGGATATTTATCATCCCCAGTGATGTCAATGTTGACGAAATTCTCACGAGATATTAAGCCTGCCATGTCAACATCACTTGATGTCACTGCAACTTCAATATTTGATGATTTTACATCCTTTAAACTGCAATCGAGGGATTCTGTGTATGAGTCAATAAATGTGATCGGTCCGCAGGTTAGCGACACCTCAGCTATTGGTTGTAGAAGCTCAAATACTGAGGCATGTGTAGAGCATTGAAGAAATAAGGCGAGGATGAAAATAAGCTTCCACATTTCAAAGAGATTAAATTTAAACTGAAAGTCATCTGAAATAATTTTAATCACACAAAAATTCAACAAGGTTGTCAAGTGTCAAGCAAACTGATTAAACTTTATTAGAATCATAAAAATACAGTTAAGCTGTTTAATGACATAAATCTAACCTCTGCAAACCTCTTTAATTTTCTTCTGGAAATCAGGCACAGTTTTAATCCACTTCTTCTGTTCCTCATCGTTGTAATATTCAACATATGGCTGGTTCATAAAATACATTGTGTCACAGGTTCCTCCATTGTGTGTGAAGTCAGCAACATGCAGTTCTGTGAATCTATTAAAGTCGATTGGGATGTTCTTGATTCTGTTGTGCCTCATTGAAATAACCCACATTTTTGGGTTGCTTTTGAACAAATCTTCGTGAAATTCCTCAATTTTATTGAACCCAGCATAAAGGACATAGAATTCTGGGCAGCTATTGAGTAAGTCTGGATGGATTTCAGTGATTTCATTGGACCTAATAAACAATGAATTAAATTTTGGAGAATTGAGGAACAATCTTGTGTCGAGGTTCTTCAGTCTGTTGTCACTTATATCCAAATAAACGAGGTTTGTCAAGTCATAGAAAGCATCGTACGGGATGTCTTCGATCTCACTTTCTCCAAGGTTTAAAAGTGTCAATGTCGATCCTAAATCCTTGAAATCCTCACGCTTAATGAACTTCAGTGGTGTCTCTTTGTACCTAAATGTGTGAGTTCCTTTGAAATATGCAGCGAGATTCTTTGGGAAATATTCAGGATAATTGACATTTCCAGTAATGTCAACGTGGATCGTCTTGTTTGATGAATTAATTGTGTCCATATTAATGCTCGATGACGTCACAACAACTTTATCTTTTGGTGATTTGACCTCAATTAAGAAGCATTCAAGGTATTCATATTCGTCATCACTGTATTTACTGGGATCACAATTTATTGCTACTTCATTGACTGGATCGACTACAGCAGCGTGAGCTGATAAATGAATTATTGCAGCTAGAAACACAATAAGCTTCCTCATTTTTTGGAGATTTTATTAAAACTGAGTAAATTTTGAGACCTTTTTTGACTTTTTATGTGCTTATTTTATTATATAAGAAGGCTGATAATGAAGAAATTTTGAATTATTTACTAGCTTCGACCCATCGTGATTACTGTTATCAACAAAATTGTTGTTGAGTCATGATTGAGGACCTTAAAAATTCTTCAGAAAATTGTCTTAGGTTATTATTTAAAAAAGCACATAACTAGTCTCAAATTTTACAAACTGAACTTATCCTCAGAAACTAAACTTATCCATAGAAACCGAACTTATTCTCAAAAAACTAAACTTATCCGTTAAAACTAAACTTGTTTCCTAGAAAAATTGAAAGTATCCTCAGAAACTGAACGTTATATAAAAACTAATCTTATCCCAAAAATTTAAATTATCCTCAGAGAGTAAAATTATCCGCAGATATTGGACGTATCCTGAAAAGTAATCTTATATAAAACTGAACCTTTCCTTAGAAACCACATACATACTCAGAAACTGAACCTGTCCTCCATAATTTAAACCTATCCCGCAAATCCCTTTTTAAAAAATACGAAACTATCCTCAAAAACTTAGCTTATCCTCAGCAACTGAACATATCCTCTGAAATTGAACTTGTCTCGAGAGACCGACTTAGCCTCAAAAAAACGACTTTATTCTCACACTCTAAGCTTTTCCTTAGAAATTAAACTAATCCTTAAAAACGAAACTTGTTCGTAGAAACTAAACTTATCCTTAGAAACTTAAAGATCCTAAAAATATCAATATAATCCTCTAAGTTTGAAACCAATGATACATTATTAGTGATGGTTACTCCAAAAAAAGTTTGAAAATTTAGAAACTCAACTCTGGCAATGCTCATGGCTTATTATGTTCTAAATTCTCACATACTCAATTCAAACTCATTTTATTTGCTAATTTTTCTTCTTTTACATACTCAAATATAAACTATGCAAAATTTCATTTCTTAAGCCCGACAAACTTCCTCAATCTTCTGCTGAAACTCAGGCACAGTCTTGATCCACTTCTTCTGCTCGTTCTTATCATAATGCTCATCGTAAGGCTCGAAACTGAAGTACATTGTATCACAAGTCCCTCCATTATGTGTAAAGTCAGCAACATCAAGGTGCTTGAATTTTGTAAAGTCAATCGGGATGTTTTGGATCTTGTTGTGCCTCATCGAGATGACTGTCATGTTTGGATTGTTTATGAATAAGCTTTCATGGAACTCCTCAATTTTGTTGAACTCAGCGTACAGGACATAAAATTCTGGGCAGTTTTTGAATAAATCTGGATGCAGCTCAGTAATTTCATTTGACTCAATGATTAAAGTATGGAATGCTGGTGAATTGGCGAACATATTTGGTGCCAAACTTGTCAATTTGTTATCTCTGACGTCCAAATAAATTAAATCAGGCAAGTCATAAAAAGTGTCGAATGGAATTTCCTCAATTTTATTGTCTTCCAAGATAATCAAGTACAAATCTGGTGCAAAGTCTTTAAAATCAGCTCGACTTATGTACTTTAATGGTGTATTTTTGTAGGTAAATCCACCAGTTCCGTTAATAATTTTACCCAAATTTTTAGGAAAATATTCTGGATAATTTCCATTTCCAACAATATCGATGTAAATTGACATATTCAGCTTCTTTAACTCATCCATGCTCAAATTCATTGATGTCACAGTCACTTGATTACTTGATGACGTCACATTCTCCATAGAGCATGCAATATACGCAATATCCTCATTATTTATTTCACTTGTTGATTCACATTTTAGTGCGACTTCATGGAAAGGTTCAATTGATGCTGTCAACTGAACAAGCACAGTAAGGTTTACTAGCCAGTTCCACATTTTAATAAAGACTGAATGAGGATTAAGAAGCTACAATAACAAGTTATTTTTGCTGATCAGCTGATGAGGCACACTTGACTGATTAAAATTGTTTATTTATTAATTTAAAAAATGCAGGAGTTCTTAACTTAGATTTCGTGACACTCTGATTGCTGCTGAATAGCTAGGTTCAGGGTCTTGTCCCCCCTCTTAAGTGTTTTAGGCCGTGCTCTTGCTGCGGTTCAAAACGTTTAGCGGGGACAAGACCCTCTTGGCTATGCACCTGGATAGGTTCACTGAAAAGAAAATGATCTTTGAGGAGGGATTTTACTTTTTAGGTTCCCCCGCCCCATCTTTGCTGTCAAAAAACTCTTTTGGATGTAAATTTCCTTTGTTTGAAATTTCACAAATTACAGAAAAAATCGTACCTTATCCATCTTCAGGACTGTAGCGTAGCAAGAAGGGAGGGGTCAGGGTGAAGCGGGGGGGGGGGGGGGGGGGTAGTATGAAAGTCAAGATAGATTAGACTTAGGTATTAAGTTGGAAGTCCATAATTCACATCTCTACCTTTTGTCTACACTTCCAACCATACTTCTATCGGATGCTGACTACAGCTGGACCTTAGCTAATCTCAAAAGCAGACTTATGATCCAAACAGTTGAGAATCACTGTCTTTGCAGATGATGCAAAAAAATATAGCTGAGATAAGCTTTCAAACTTTGTTTTCTTTATTTTATTTACTTTATTTCTTGGGTCATAAGGCTAATTAAGCATGAATATAAATCACAAAAAACAACGCTAACGACTCAGAAGTGGCAGAGCGGAGTTAAACTTTGTCAATTCCTAACCCGAATAACACAAAACGGTTAGTCAAATCGAAATCCGGAACCAAACAAGCGTGACTCTGGAATGATGCTAGACTCAAATCGAATCCAGTACCATACGAGAGTCACGCCAGCTTGATGAAGGATTTCTATTTTATTAACCAACATGTGCTATTCGGGTTATTACTATAATAAAGTTCTATTCCCTGCAAACCTTCTCAATCTTCTTCTGGAACTTTGGCACATTCTTCATTGCCTTCCTCTGGTCAACTTCATCAAAATCCTTATCGTCTGGTGTCAAAGTAGAAAAAATGACGTCACATGTCCCAAAATTGTTTCTAAAATCAGCAAAATGCAAAGACTTCAACTTCCTAAAGTCAACCTTAATGTTCCTTATTTTATTGTACATCATCGAGATTGACTTCATGTTTTGATTATTCCTGAATAAATCTTCATGCAGTTCCTGAATTTGGTTGAACTCAGCAGTCAAGTCATAGAGTTGTGGGCAATTTATGAGCAAGTCTTGATGCAGTTCCGTCAAATCATTGCCACTGATGCTTAATGAATGAAGTCCAATAGAATTAATGAGTAAATTTGATGCCAAACTTTTAATTTTATTGCTGCTGATGTCCAAATAAAGCAAATTTGTCAAGTCATAAAATGTGTCGAATGGAATTTCTTCAATTTCGTTGCTTCTCAAATGAAGAATTAAAGGATTTGGTGATGCTAAGCCTGTAAAGTCATCTCGTTGGATGTACTTTAATGAAGTGTCATCGTATATGAAGCCACTGACGCCAGTCAAGAATCTTGTGAAGTTTTTTGGAAAGTATTCCGGGTAGCTTTCATTGCCGAGTAAAATAATGTTGATTGGCTTTTGGAACTTCAGCTGTTCTTGAAGATTAAAGCTTGATTCAGTCACAATGACTTGATCATCTGCGGTCGACAGATCTGTTAGCCAACAGTAGTTTTCCTCAAGGAATCTGCTGTCAGTTTTACATTCGAATTTCACTTCATTAGCTGAGTGAGCTGTGCTGAAAAGGATTGCACCTAGATGTATGAGGAACTTCCACATTATCTGACGATTTGAACTTAACTGATTAAAAACTGATGAGTGCATTTGAGTTTACTGCATATTTACAAATAACCAAGGAAGTGGAACTGATCAAATTACGAATCAGGGTACGAATAAAATCCATTTTTACTTTTTGATACAAATTTAAATTTATTATTTTATACGTTATTTACTAAAACTTTCAATTTATTAGAAATGCAGCTTATATCAGGAAGTGGTCTGATTAGCAGCGAGCCTTCGTGTTGGAGCTTTAAACGAATCCAGAAATTGCCATAAAAACTGATCATTAAGACTCAATTGTCCAACCCTTGCTGATCCTGTAATATCCACCATTGTTACTAAAACCAGGACTGCTGCTATAACCTGGACTGCTGATATAACCAGGACTGCTGCTATAACCTGGACTGCTGATATAACCTGGACTGCTACCAAAACCAGGACTTCTGTTACTATATCCACCTCCACCCCCAACAACATTCATTTTAGCTGACAAAATAGCTTCAGAATTTCCATAATCATCAGTTGCAACACATTCATAAGTTCCAGCATCTTGATATCCAACATTATCAATGACTAATACACCATTATAGCTGGCTGCATTCGATTGAAGTCTTTGTCCATCAGCACGTCTCCAATCGAGTCTAAAATTCCCACTCGATGTGCATTTAAGCTCACTTGTACCTCCAATTTCTGCTGTAACTTGTTTTGGTGGAGGCATGTTTCCAACTGATATCTGTGATGATCCGCTACGTGATTCCCATGGAACGACCCCAACAGATGATGCAGCTGGAATTGAACAGTTAAATTAGTTTAATTGCTCAATGGAGGTTCAAGTTACTCACATCTGACTACCAATAATACATTAACTGAATCCTTTCCTTCAGAATTTACAGCAGTACAGGTAAATGTTCCACTATTTCGGAAGGACACGTTAGTAATTACCAAAACATTTTCATTTGTTCCAACATTGTCATCAACTGGAATAGCCTAAAAGGACAAAATAAATTTATAAAAAAATCAAGAGAAAAGTTGTCAAAAGCACTCACACTTGACCAACGAATAGTTGGATTTGGCGATCCATATGATTGACAAGGAAGTTCAAAGTTGGTTCCCTCAGTTACTTCAATCCGAGATTTCATTGGAACAATTGATGGACTTCGTTTTGGTGCATATGTTGGTGCTATAGTTGGAGGTCTTTTTGGGATACTTGTTGTTGGTCTTGTCGGAGGTCTGATGGTGGTTGTGACTGAAAGTATGAGTCAATTACTACTGAAGTGTATAGAACATTGAATAAAGTTCAGCATTTAAACTTCTTAAGGGGGGAACAACCTCAAGATGGTCTAATCTTCTTATAAATAAGGGGTTTGATTCTCTATTGAGATTCTGATCCAATCGAACTAGTCTGGCTCTGTTCTGGAGGTTTTTATCCTCTGGAAATGGAATTGATCCTTTAAAGAGCATTGCTTTCTCTCAGAAAGATTCAGTTCTATCGACAAAGATTAGGTTTTTTCGACAGGGGGCATGAATTTCTCGAGTTTGGTTTCTTTCTCCTCACGTGGGTTCCTATTTTTACAAGACTACTTTAGTTCTTTAAAGGCAGGTGGAATTCTTACGATTACTGACCCAATCCTCTCTTAGTAAGCTAAGACTCTAAACGGAGGGGTCAAAATCCCTCAAGGGGGACCAATATTTTGAGATATTCTCTTTAACTTACCTTGCATTGCTGATGGACTATTAAAAAAAAATTGAAAAAAAATTACAAAATACTCAAAACTTAACATCATCATCAGCACATTCTCACCCATATACATAAGGCCTGTCATCCTGGTCAATCATCTCAACAATCCAGTCATTAAACTTTAATACATCCGTAAAAATTGCGTAATTATCAACGTCACAATTAAGATTTGAATACAGCGATGCAGAGACAATTCCTCTCACATAATAAGTCTGTGAATATTCAACAAATAATCCATTTCCACTATCACCAATACAAACTCCACCACCAACTCGATCACCACCACAAAATGTCCGTGAACTTGATATCTTGACGAATGCCTCATTTGTATAAAAACACTCCTCATTGCTGTCGGCAATTGGTGTTTCGACAGATTTTAAAATATTTTCATTTTTTGCGTCTTTTTCACTTTTTCCGAAGCCTGTCGAGTATCCTGTCTTGATTCTTGCTGGTTCTGAGTCAGAACTTATCAGACAAATTGGTTGAATAAATCGAGAGAATGCGGCGTTATCGGTCAAGGTTAGTATAGCAATATCAGCATCATATGATGCTGACTTTGTATTCCAATCTCTGTGAAGCTCAATCTTCTCAATACCAAATGATATTTTTCCCAGTTCCTCTGTATTGGATAGATTGTGAGCACCTAGTTTGATTGTGATATCTCGTGCTAGGAATTCGTAAGTATCTTCCTTGCCTTTGATGCAGTGAGCGGCTGAAATGGATTTTTTTGGAATAAATCTTGATAATTGCTCAACTTGAACTAAGCTTTAGTCTTTCTCAGCTCATGTCAGGCTCTGGACGAATTTGGCTCGAACTAAACTCTAGTCTGGCTCAGCTCAAGTCGAGCTCTGAACGAATTCAGCTCGAACTAAGCTCTAGTCTGGCTCAGCTCAAGTCGAGCTCTGAACGAATTCAGCTCGAACTAAGCATTAGTCTGGCTCAGCTCAAGTTGAGCTCTGAACGAATTCAGCTCGAACTAAGCTTTAGTCTGGCTCAGCTCAAGTTGAGCTCTGGACGAATTAGGCTCGAACTAAGCTCTGGTCTGGCCCCTGCTCAAGTCGAGCTCTAAACGAGTTCGGCTTGAGTTAAGCTCTAGTCTGGCTCAGCTCAAGTCGAGCTCAGGACAAGTTCGGCTTAAACTAAGATCTAGTCTGGCTCAGCTCAAGTTGAGTTCTGGACAAATTCAGCTCGAACCGAAACAGCTCTAGTTCAGCTCATTTCATTTAAACCCAACACCATGCAAACCTGTCAAAACTTTATTTTTTGTCACCAACGTTCCACCACAAAACGGTTTTCCTTGAGTATCAATGAGTACAGCAACCCTGGAGAGAAGTAAGTAAGCTCTCAGCTGAACTCTCTTTTCATATAAACAATAATTTACTCACCATGGGAAAGCCCCGTGTACTGCGTACTTTCCACCAATAATATTTTGTCGACCGACCTTGACTTTGCCGCAAGTTTGCTAAAAACTGAATAGATTTTTGGATCAGTTTAAGATAAAATTGAGTCAAAATTAACTTACCAAAGATAAAAAGATATTTTTTTGCCATTATTTCTACAAAATTAATTATTTGTAATAAAAAATTAATTATCTTCACATACACCAAAAGTGAACAATCCACCAAGAATCTCAGATTCTATAATTCCACAAAACAGGATCAAATAAATTTTAAAATTCATTTTTAAATCCACAATTTTTAATGTCCAACCAGCTAAACTATTCATTCACAACTGATAAACTAGTGAGAATGCAAACTGCAATGAAGGTTGATTTGTTTACTTTAAATTTAATCGTTTATTGATTCGAATAATAAAATGATGATTCGCGATCATTCCGTTGATTATATTATTTTTGGCTTGACGAATTCGGGATTTCCGAAATATTCGCTTTTCCATAGGTTAGGTATAGGTTAGGTATAGGTTAGGTATAGGTTAGGTATAGGTTAGGTATAGGTTAGGTATAGGTTAGGTATAGGTTAGGTATAGGTTAGGTATAGGTTAGGTATAGGTTAGGTCCAGGTTAGGTATAGGTTAGGTATAGGTTAGGTATAGGTTAGGTATAGGTTAGGTATAGGTTAGGTATAGGTTAGGTATAGGTTAGGTATAGGTTAGGTATAGGTTAGGTATAGGTTAGGTATAGGTTAGGTATAGGTTAGGTATAGGTTAGGTATAGGTTAGGTATAGGTTAGGTATAGGTTAGGTATAGGTTAGGTATAGGTTAGGTATAGGTTAGGTATAGTTTAGGTATAGGTTAGGTATAGGTTAGGTATAGGTTAGGTATAGGTTAGGTATAGGTTAGGTATAGGTTAGGTATAGGTTAGGTATAGGTTAGGTATAGGTTAGGTATAGGTTAGGTATAGGTTAGGTATAGGTTAGGTATAGGTTAGGTATAGGTTAGGTATAGGTTAGGTATAGGTTAGGTATAGGTTAGGTATAGGTTAGGTATAGGTTAGGTATAGGTTAGGTATAGGTTAGGTATAGGTTAGGTATAGGTTAGGTATAGGTTAGGTAAAGGTTAGGTATAGGTTAGGTAAAGGTCATGCTACTTTAATACAGTGACTGCATCAACATTAATTTAAACTTTCAAACTTTATTAAGAATTCAATCATAATTTACAATTAAATCATAATTTACTTTTACATCATTTACAAATCGAAAAAAGAATCGCATGTCAGTAAATATAGAATAGGAATTGATATCACACCCATACTCATGAGCATAAAGCGAAGCTGACACGATGCCACGAAGGAAATGTCTTTTATTACTAACAACGGTCAATCCACCACCACTATCACCAGTACATGATCCAGTTCCATTTGCAAAACCACCACAGAATGTACGATGACTTGCAAGATTCAACAAATCTGGATATTCCATATGGCAATCAATATTGGAATGAATCGGTGTATTAGCTTTTATCGGGACATTTTCATGAGATTTTGAACTTTCGCTCTTTCCATATCCAACAATAATTCCATCTGTATAGCTCAAAAAATCATTTCCTACCTCTGACAAACAAACAGGCTGAATATAGTAATTAAATGTAATGTCTTCATCCAGCACCAAAACAGCTATATCAGCATCAAACTTTTGTCCATTCGGATTCCAATCTTTATGAATTTCAATTGCTTGTACGCCAGTTGAGACTCTTCCAACTTCTAATGGATTATCAAGTCTATGACCACCTAATATGACAGTCAAGTCTTTTGGAATCTTTGCTGTAGATCCTTTGGCAAGAATGCAGTGGGCGGCTAAAAAATTGAAAATAAAATATTGAAGCTTGGATTTTTTTGTGCGGCATATTTTGGGAAAACAGTAATGTCTCTTCTTAAATATGACGCATGATATGTTTTCAGTTTGTAGGAGAGATGCTTATTTTTTAGAAGGAGAATAAAGTGTTAGTTCTGCGGTAAGCTTTTTTAAAGATCCTTCGCCAGTCATAGTAAAGCTCATGGGCTAGTTTGCTTTCGGATTCAGGCGTCATTATTCAATATTCATATCAACAACCCATAGAACCTTTTGGCTTTATCCCTGACTATGTGTTAATCCTTACCAGTTACAACTTTCCTTTTTGTCACGATTGACCCGCCACAGAAGAATTTTCCTTTATAGATCAATCCAGCTAACCTAAAATCACATTTTAAAATTTACATTGAACTAAGGGCTCGTTCGCTTATTACGTAACGCAAAAAAACGAGTTTTTAAACCCCCCTCCCCCCTGTAACAAAGCGTAACAAAATCTTAGACCCCCCCCCCCCTAGTGCGTTACGTAATAAGTGAACGAACCCTAAGAAAATTATAAAGTATTTACCATGGATGCGTATTTGGCGATATCTCTTCACCTCCAACAATGTTTGGGACTCCAACTTTTGCTATTCCACATGGCTGTTGATTGAACTTAGTTAAAATACTGAAATATATTGATAATAGTCTTAAGGCTTACCTCATTCACAGCTTGAAGTTTAGGTTTATCTGGTTTTGGTGGAACCGTTGTGCGGTTGGGTTTGGTAACCCTGGACAAAGAACGATCTTCAAAGGGTATTGCTTCTGTAGTTGATGGCTCAGCTGTGGTTGGTAATTCAGGAGTTGTCGTGGTTGTAGTCGTAGGTCTCGTCCTCTTCTTTGTTGGACGACTAATCGTGGTTGTTGATTTGTCAAAAGTGGTTGCTTCAGGCTCAGAAGTTGTTGTCGTGGGTTTTTGAGTTGTGGATGTAATTAGTTCAGTTGTAGTCGCTTGTTTGGTTCGTTTTGTCCTTGATGTTGTTGTCTTAATTGTGGTTGTTGTTTCTGGTTCAGCAAAAGTTACAATCTGACTCCCATAAAGAATATTATAATTATCAAAACATTTTTTCAATTTTTTCTTCATATCCTTCTTGCCAATGTTCATTGTCTTGTCACAAACATTGCCGCCCATTTTAAGTTTGGATATTTCACAATTATTTATGACAAATTCATCAATAGCTTCAATTCGATTCTTTGAAAAGTCAACAAAGTTGATTTTAGTTTTTTGAGGAAATGACTCAGCATGGATGACTGTAAGCTGATTATTCTTCAACATCAGTTCCTTTAATTTACCAAGATTCGAGAAAATTGACAATGGCAATTCAGAGATCGCGTTGGTTGCCACGCTCATCTTTACTAGGTTTTGTAAATTTTTGAATAAGTTTGGCATTAGAATCTCAATAAGATTTCCTTCTAAATTCAATTCCTTTAGATTTCTGAGGTCTCGAAAAACATCACTGTGTAAGTACTCCAATTTATTATAGGATAAGTCCAAAATCTCCAAACTAGACAGTCCTGACAGGAGATCTTTCGGCACTATTCTGATTTTGTTGTAAGAAATGAAAAGTCTTAACAATTTTTTGTTATTTTTCAGCAAATCTTCCGGCACTTCCTTAATATTATTCATATAAAACTGTAAGATCCTCAAATCTTTACACTTTTCAAGCGACTCATTCTCAATTGTCTCAATTAGAGTGCCTGACATGTCAATAATCTCCAATTTCTCAAAATGTTTGCAAAATGTGTCAGGAAATGACGTCAGATATGTTTTGAAGTCTTTAAGAACCTTAATAATGTCAACTTGACTATTAGTTTCACCATTTTCATGACTACCTCCGATATGGTCAACCCGATCACCTTTAATGTCTAAATCTAGTGCGCAGAGGTAGCCAGAAATGTTATCTGTTATTAAGTCACTTCGGTACGTTGTGGTGTGTTCAAATGAACAGAATGCAGTGTCAGCTGATGCAGGTATAAAGTAGGATGAAGTAAAGCTTAAGATTATTATCAGCAGATGCCAAAAGGCCATAGTAAGTCTTAAACTCTTTGTGATACTTAAATAAATGGAGAAAAAGTATTATTTTATGCTCACTTAAGCTAAATATGCAATAAAAATACGCGTTCCTTATCAATTTCTTACCTCGAATAAAGTATTCTGACTAATGCAACCAAATTGTTCAAAGAGCGAATTGAGACTGAATGAGAAAATATTTATTTTATTTAAGCAAGAATCTTAAAGACGAAGAGATTCTCTCAGTGAAGATTTGAGAATATTAAGATAAGTAAAATGAAAAAGAGTGTGACAGAGGATGATTATGATGTGGTCTGTCTGTACGTCTGTCATTCAGTTGAAAAATATTTTATTGAATTTTAAAAAAACTGCTTTATTTTGAATCCTTAATAAAAGACGTGAAAAACCTAACATCAGTAAAAATGGCATAAGAATTAACATCACATCCATATTTGTTAGCATAAAGTGAAGCTGACACAATGCCACGAAGGAAGTGACGTCCATTATCAATAACAGTCAATCCACCCCCACTATCGCCAGTGCATGATCCAGTTCCATTAGCATTACCACCACAAAATGTTCGATGAGAAGCGATGCCTGCCATATTGGGGAATTTATCAAAACAATTTTCACTTTTTTGGATCGGTGTGCTGGCTTTCCTGGGCACATTTTCATGGGAAACTGACAATTCACTCTTTCCAAATCCAACAATAACTCCATCATGCATATTCTTAATGTCAGCACTAATCTTTGCTATGCAAACTGGTTGAATGTAATAACCAAATGTGACTTCTTCATTAAGCATCAAAATGGCAATGTCTGCATCATATCGTTCGGCTATTGGATTCCATTTCGGATTGACAATAATTTTATTGACTCCAACGGTAACACGACCAACTTCATTCATGTTGTCAAGTTGATGAGCTCCTAGAAGAACCACTGTTTTGTCTTCTTGCTTTTCGATTATGTCCTTTCCGTGGAAGCAGTGGGCGGCTAAATAAAGGAAGTACAATTGTGATAAGATTTGAAACTGATTGAGATTATTCACTAATTAAGATGTTGTGTTTTTGGAGGGTAAAAGTGGGGTTAGGTGCATCTGAATGGTCATTCAAGGATAATTTAAGATTAAGCTTAAAAAAGTGTTTTAGGGTTCAAATCTTAACAAACTTAACTTCTTTGAACCTCCTAGCCTCAATTAAATCAATTAGTCAGTCTTGGTACCTTAGAAACTCTTCAGTTTTTCATTAAGCCTTTCTAAGTCTCACTCATCTTCTCTAAGTGCCTCTCAGTTCCCCTCAGTACCTTTGAAATCCCCCTTAGTACCCCTAAGTCCCCCACAGTACACCTTAAGTCCCTCTTAGTCTCCCTTAGTACCCTTAAGTCTCCCTTAGAACCCCTAAGTCCCCCTTAGTATCCCTAGTCCTCCCTTAGTACCCCTAAGTCCCCCACAGTACACCTTAAGTCCCTCTAAGTACCCCTAAGTCCCCCACAGTACCCCTTAAGTCCCTCTTAACCTCCCTAAGTCTCCCTTAGAACCCCTTAGTCTCCTTTAGTAACCCTAAATCCTCCTCAGTACCCTAAGCCCCCTCTAGTACCCCTAAGTCCCCCTAAGTACCCCTAGGTCCCCTTAAGTACCCTTAGTACCCCTAAGTCTCCTGATTTGTACTTCCAAGCCCCCCTTTCAGTACCCTTAAGCCCTCCTTACTGCTAAGTCTCCTTTAGTTCCTCCTAAACCTCTCAATGTTGCTAAAGCTTTTAACTGGTTCCTTAATGTAGTTCAAAGCCATCCCCCCGTGTCCCCATAACACTAAAACGCATCAATCTCCATACAAACCTGTAACAACTTTGTTGCCAGTCACCAATGTACCGCCGCACAAGTATTTATTATCATAAATGATTGCAGCAATCCTGAAATCGTAAGCATATTAGACTTAGTAATACCATTGAAATCAAACCCATTCCCTTCCTTACCATGGATGAGTACCATGATTAATCTCAATTCCATTTACGACATTTGGGATTCCGACTTTTGAAACTCCGCATGGCTAAGTGTTGTTGAAAAATTAGTAAAATTGTAGGTTTTAAAAAAAAATAAATAAATTACCTCATATAAAGCTGTGATTCCTTTTGGGGACCTTTGGGGAACTGATGTGGTGACTGTTGGTTCAAGGGTCGACGTTGTAGTTCTCAATGTAGTCGTTGTTGCTTTGGTGGTTGTTGTAGTAGCTTTAGTAGTTGTTGTTGTAGGTTTGAATGTTATCGTAGTTGTCGTCCTTGCAGGTTTTGTTGTTGTTGTTGTCCTCGGCTTAGTTGTTGTCGACTTCGTTGTTGTGGTTGTTGGCTTCGTTATTGTAAAAGGTTCAGAATCTTCTAAAAATCATGAAAAATATATCTTTAAAAATTATCGTATGCAAAGCTTATGGACCTACCATCATTTTGAATTTTTAAGTAGTTTTCAAAGCATGTCTGCAGCTTCTGCTTCATGTCCTTCTTCTTTATTGTTTTACTTTTATCACAGACATTCCCGCCCATTTTGAGGTTAGCCACTCCACAGTTATCAATGAAAAATTCATCAATTGCTTTAATTTTGTTGTTACTAAGCACGACCATGTCAATATTAGCTTGTTGTGGAAATGAGTCAGCATGAATGACTGTCAAATTGTTGTCTTTTAATGACAGATGCTTAAGATTCGGAAATGGGTTGAACAGTGCGACAGGAAGCTCAGAAATGTCATTGTTGTTGAGGTTGAGCTTCTCTAATTTTTCAAGGTTTTCGAATAAAACTGGCTCGATTGCTTCCAGCTTATTTGCTTCTAAGTTAAGCTCTTTTAGGTTTTTAAGGTCTTTGAAGATGTTGTCAGGTAAATTGTCAATTTTATTGTAGGACAAGTCCAATATTTTCAATTCCTTTAATCCATTTAGTAGATTTTCTGGCAAAGTTTTGATAGAATTGAAGGTTATGTAAAGTCGCAACAACTTTGTGTTCTCAGCCAGCAATTTTTCTGGAATTATTTCAATTTTGTTCATGTAGAACTGCAAGATTCTCAAGTCTTTACACAGACTCAATGAGTTAGCTTCGATTGTTGTAATTTCTGTGCTGCTCATGTCGATAATTTCCAATTTCTTGAACCTTTTACAAAATGTTTCAGGAAATGATGTTAAGTAGCTGTAAAAATCTGGCAGGACCTTGATTATATCAACTTGATTGTCATGTTCTCCACCTTCATGGTATCCACCGACGTCATTTACACGATCACCTTTAATGTCCAAGTCTAATTTGCACATGTATCCAGTGATTTCATCAGATATTAAGTCACTTTGGTACCTTGATGTGTGTTCGAATGTACAAAATGCTGTTCCCGCCAAAACTGATGATCCATAGATTAGTATAAGGAGACAAAGTGTAAGTCTTAGGTCCATGTCTATGCCAAATTATAAAAAGATTAAATTAAGATTCTTTCAATTAAAAAACATTAATCACACAAATTTGAACTTTTCACCTTTTTATGGATCGCACCTTAATTTTAAATAAAACAGCAAGCACGAGATAATGTTTCAGACAGTTTGAGTGATACTACAACCGAACAATCCAAAGAGAAAATTGAGACTAATTTAATAATTTTAAATAAACTGCTAAATTGCTCTGAAAAGAAATCTCTGAGATTGACTCTCTGGACATGCCTGAAATTACTTTATACTCATTTTTTTTATTGTTGGAAATAACGCAGCATGACGTCATAATTTGTCAATTCCTTTATTTTAATTAATTTTAAACATTTTTAATAAAATTAAAATAATATCGAATATCAGTAAAAATTGAGTATGACTCAACATTGCATTCATAGTCGGTTCCATGTAGTGACGCAGACACAATTCCTCTCAAATAATGAACATCATCTTGAACGACAGTCAATCCACCGCCACTGTCACCTGTGCACGCACCAGTTCCATTAGCGAAGCCACCGCAAAATGTTTTGTGACTTGCAATATTTAATAGAGTTGGATATTCGTTGTAGCAGTCATCAGACTTTCGAATTGGTGTGTTGGCTTTCATTGGAAAATTTGAGTGTGTTCCTTCCTTTTCAGTCTTTCCGAATCCAACGACTTCGCCAAATTTGAAATTCTTGAGTGGTGCGCTGATCTTTGGTAGACAAACTGGTTGAATCCACGTGCCGAACTTTGCTTCCTCATTTAATTCTAAAACAGCAATGTCAGCATCAAATTTTTTTGAATTCGGGTTCCAGTTTCTATCAACTCGGATGTTGGATACTAAATGAGTTTTTCGACCAACTTCGTTTTCATTGTCAAGTTGATGAGCTCCTAATAAGACTACAAAGTCACCGGGTGTCTTCTCGACTGAATTTTTCCCAAATACACAGTGGGCAGCTAGACATTTTACAACGGTTTTTAAAAAATTTCTAATTTATAACGGTTTTTAAAAATTTAAATTTTAACGGTTTTCAAAAATTTAAATTTTTAACGGTTTTTTTAAAATTCAAACTCTTTACAATTGTTAAAATTTTGAATTTTTAACCCGTTTTATTTTTCAAAAATTCAAATACTCACCAGTAACGACTAATCTTTTTGAAATAAGAGTTCCACCACAGAAATAATTGCCATTTTTGTCGACCAAGACTGCAATCCTATGAAAAATATAAAAGGAGTAGCCAATTGTTAAGAGTCTGAGTTACAGAATCAAGGCTTAGGCTTAGCAAGGAGGGTCTGGACCCCCCCCCCCCCCCTCAATTAAAATTAAAAGCTGTGCTTTCGCTGCGGTTCAAAACTATTAGAATTCCAGATCTTCCTGGCTCTGCCCCTCTCCCAAATCAACACTCTAGCTTAAAAGTTAAAGAAAAAAAAAAAGCCCCTTGAGAGGTCTGACCCCTCCAAACCCCACATCTTTGATCAAGATCAAATCAAGTATTTACCATGGATGTGTTCCTTTAATAACTGTAGTTCCTAATATGATATTCTGGACAGGAGCTTTTGATATTCCGCATGGCTTCAAAAAAAAAATCAAAACTTATGGAAAATTTTTTGTGAATTTAAAAAAATAGTCTTAACCTGAATCCATGGGACAAGCTGCTGATTATTGGTCTTTGGTTCTGCGGTTGTTATTCTTGGCAAAGTCCGTTTCGTTGTTGATTCAGTTGTTTTTCTGGTTGTAGACCTTGTTGTGGTTCTGCTTGTCGTTGGTCTAGGAGTTGTCATTTTTGGTTTATAAGTAGTCGTAGTGGTAGGTTGTGTGACCAATTCCCTTTCCTCTGCAGCATTAAGCTCCACTTTAAAAGAAAAGAAAACATTTTCATATTCATAGTCGGAGTCAAAGCTCAAAGTCGACTCCAAGTCAACTCTAACTGTATTGACTTTGAGCTTTGTAGAATGGCCTAGGATAGAAGACTAGGATAAGAGACTAGGATAAGAGACTAGGAAGGGAGACTAGGATAGGAGACTAGGATAAGAGACTAAGATAGGACTTAGATTCATCAAACTTAACTAAGCCTTACTTTTATTTCTATATCCCTCAAAGCATGCATTCAACCTCTTTTTTATGTCCCTATTTTTGATTAAATTTGATCGGTCACAGATGTTTCCTCCCATTTTGATGCTAGATACTCCACAACGTTCAATAAACAATTCATCAATTGCTTCGATTTGATTTTTTGAGAATGACACAATGTCAAGTTGAATATTTTGAGGAAATGAGTCAGCATGGATGATTGTCAGCTTGTTCTGTTGGATATAAAACTGCTTTAGACTTTTTAAGTCGTTAAAAATTCCAGCTGGTAAGTCAAAAATTTCATTGCTGTTGAGATTGAGCGTTTCCAAGTTTTCTAGACTATCGAATAAATTTTCTCCAAGATCTTCGATTTGATTTCCTTCTAGGTTGAGATCTTTGAGGTCTGCGAGGCCACGTAAGATATTTTCGGGTAAATTGTCAATTTTATTGTAGGACAAGTCCAATATTTTCAATTCCTTCAATCCATTTAGTAGATTTTCTGGCAAAGTTTTAATGGAATTGAAGGTTATGTAAAGTCGCAACAACTTTGTGTTCTCAGCTAGCAATTTTTCTGGAATTATTTCAATTTTGTTCATGTAGAACTGCAAGATTCTCAAATCCTTACACAGACTCAGCGAGTTATCTTCGATTGTTGCAATTTCTGTGCTGCTCATGTCGATAATTTCCAATTTCTTGAACCTTTTACAAAATGTTTCAGGAAATGATGTTAAGTAGCTGTAAAAATCTGGCAGGACCTTGATTATATCAACTTGATTGTCATGTTCTCCACCTTCATGGTATCCACCGACGTCATTTACACGATCACCTTTAATGTCCAAGTCTAATTTGCACATGTATCCAGTGATTTCATCAGATATCAAGTAACTTTGGTACTTTGAAGTGTGTTCGAATGTACAAAATGCTGTTCCCGCCAAAACTGATGACTTATAAGTCGTTGTCGTGAGTATGAAGATTAGAAATGATTTATGGTCCATTTTTTTTTAAATTTCACTGCATCAAAAAATAAACATTTTTCAGAATGAAATAAATAAAAAAGTAATTTTGTGGGGATTCCCGTTTAAATTTAATATGAACTGATATGAAAATAAACGACATTTGAACTAAATAATAAATTTAAATATGAAAAGATTAGGACGAAATGAATATTGTGCTTCACAAATGAGCAGAAAATATGAATTTCTTACAGAAAAATTATAATGACTGATCAGATACAATTCACAATTGAGACTGAATAAAATGGCTCTGCTATTCCTTAATTCAGATTATAAAAGTATTGCAGTGCTGATCAACCTTTTTTACATCATGACACATCTAAGTGTTCAAAACATTATTTTTTTGACTATTTTAACAGTTGTCAATGAGATTTTAGAGTACCGCGACACACAAGGTTATGCACTTCTGAGGTACAGGCAAAATTTGTGGATTTTGGGACATTACGCTCAACGGTTTTTGTAGAATCATCTCATTTATCTTTTGTGGAAGCTCCAGGGCCATTATGAGAAGCAGGTGGTCATCTTTGGCATTTAAATCAAAGAACGGGTCACTCAGGAAAACCTAGACATAGCCATTGCCCTCCTTTTTCTTTACTTTCTTAAATTGTAGACGTTACAAGCGAATGAACAAGTGAATTGACAAACTTAAGAGAGAACAAATTTATAACCAAAATCATCTCACAATGATATTTCACTGAGTATAATACTCAATTGCTCTCAGGGGTCGTTCACCTATGACGTCCAGGGGGGGGTCCAGCAACAAAAAATAGAAATTCTAAGAAATCCATTGTTCTTTTTTGAAAAATGACCGTTAATTTCGGACGTTATTAGGGGCCGTTCACTTATGACGTCCAGGGGGGTCCAGCAACAAAAAAAAATAGAAATTCTAAGAAATCCATTGTTCTTTTTTGAAAAATTACTGTTAATTTCGGACGTCATTAGGGGTCGTTCACCTATGACGTCCAGGGGGGGTCCAGCAACAAAAAAAAATAGAAATTCTAAGAAATCCATTGTTCTTTTTTGAAAAATGACCGTTAATTTCGGACGTCATTGGGGGCCGTTCACATATGACGTCCAAGGGGGGGGGGGGGGGGGGGTCCAGCAACAAAAAAAAACAGAAATTCTAAGAAATCCATTGTTCTTTTTTGAAAAATGACCGTTAATTTCGGACGTTATTAGGGGCCGTTCACTTATGACGTCCAGGGGGGGTCCAGCAACAAAAAAAAAATAGAAATTCTAAGAAATCCATTGTTCTTTTTTGAAAAATGACCGTTAATTTCGGACGTCATTAGGGGTCGTTCACCTATGATGTCCAGGGGGGTCCAGCAACAAAAAAAAACAGAAATTTTAAGAAATCTATTGTTCTTTTTTGAAAAATGACCGTTAATTTCGGACGTCATAGGTGAACGACCCCTTATTGCTTGTTATTAATCTTGTGATTCCCTGCTGATGATGGCATCAGCTGTGATTTTGCAAGCACAATAATTTCAAGCTGACAAAGAGCATCCTTAGGAGTTGAGAAAGCGGGATGGGAGTGGCTGAGGTTAATTGTGGACCCCCAACCATCCCCCCCCCCCCCCCCCCCCCCCCACATAACACAGCCTAGGATTTTCTGTAAGAGCAGTAATGCACCGTGGAACATAGTTTGAGAACCACTGAAGATGATGAATTATGGTCAGGGCTGGTTCTTGCAAACATGCTCTCAAGAAACTCTGAAACCTAGTAAATTGTAAATAAAAATCAAAAAACAATCATCAAAACTAGCTTCTTTTATTCGGTCCATTTTAAATATTTTTCATAAAAGGTAAAAAAAATTTGACATCAGTAAAAATTGAGTATGACTCAACATTGCATCCGTAGTCGGTTCCATGTAGTGACGCAGACACAATTCCTCTCAAATAATGAACATCATCTTGAACGACAGTCAATCCACCGCCACTGTCACCTGTGCACGCACCAGTTCCATTAGCGAAGCCACCACAAAATGTTTTGTGACTTGCAATTTTTATAAGACTTGGATATTCATTGTAGCAGTCATCAGACTCTCGAATTGGTGTGTTGGCTTTCATTGGAACATTTGAGTGTGTTCCTTCCTTTTCAGTCTTCCCGAATCCAACGACAATTCCAGTTTTAAAATAACTAAGTGGAGCATTAAATTTTGCGATGCAAACTGGTTGGATCCAGGTGCCAAAGGTGACATTTCCACTTAGTTTTAAGACAGCAATGTCTGCATCATATTTAATAGTATGTGGATTCCAAGCATTATGGATATGAATGCTCTCAACTGAGAATTTCTTTCTTCCTTGCTCGTTTGGGTTGTCAAGTTCGTCAGCGCCAAGCAGTACAGAAATGTCTGAAGCCTCCTTTTCTTTTGTGTCCTTTTTCTTGATGCAGTGGGCGGCTAGAAAACAAATTTTATTGCTTTTTTTTTAAAAATCTAATTTTAAAGTCAATTTTGTTAAAGCTGTAATTTTTTGACAACTCTTCAAAATCTAAAAACTTTAACGGTTTTTTCAAAATTTAAAGTTTTAACGGTTTTTTAACATTCAAAATTTTTAACAATTTTCAAAAATTCACATTTTTAACTGTTTTCAAAAATTCAAATTTTTAACGGGTTTCAAAAATTCAAATTTTTAAAGGGTTTCAAAAATTCAAATTTTTAACGGGTATCAAAAACTCAAATTTTCAACGGTTTTCAAAAATCCAAATTGTTAACAACTTTAACGGTTTTCTAAAATTCAAAATTTTTAACGGTTTTTCAAAAATTCAAATTTTTAACATTTTTCCAGACATTTTTCAAATTTTGAAATCTCTCTCAAAAATTTTAAAACTCACCAGTAACAACCAATCTTGTTGTATAAAGAGTTCCTCCACAGAAATATCCCTCAGTCTTGTGGATTAATGCTGCAATCCTGCAATATAAATTGTTTAATTCAGTTCGACTTGTCAACTATTTCAATAATTTACCATGGATGTGAACCCTTTGCGATTTCAGTTGCTCTAATCATATTAAATGCTGCAGCTTTTGCTATTCCACATGGCTGGTGATTATTAAGGAGTTTATTAGTATTTAAAATGAGAAAAATAATGCAAAAGTCTTACTCCGTAATAAGATTCAAGCTTTTGAGTTTGAGTTTTACTGGTCGTTGTTGTTGTTGACTTGATTGTCGTTGTTGCTGGCTTTACTGTCGTTGTTGAAGTTGTTATTTTTGATCTTGTTCTGCTTAATGTTGTTGTTGTTGTTGCTTCAGTTGTTGACGTTATTAACTTCGGTGTTGTTGGTCGTTCAACGTTTGTCGGATCTACAGACAGAGAAAATTTAGTTTTATGTTCGAGTCATAGACTCTGCTTTTATGCTTTGACTGCTTGCTAGAATCCTTCGATACAGCTACTTTACAGGAGTTCTCAACCTTTTTATTTGCGGGTCAAGACCCATTCAATAGGATCTAAACCACTTCTTGTAAGAGTGCCTAAATAATCAAAAATGGTCAAAGTCCCCCCCTCCCCCACCCCCTCCCCCACCCCCTCTCCCCCCTCCTCTCCAATATCAAACTACTTACTTATATTTTCATAATTTGTAAAACATTTAGTTAACCTTGCCTTGATGTCCTTCTTCCTGATCAAACTAGTTTTATCACAGACATTACCGCCCATTTTGAGGTTAGAAACTTCACAATTGTCTATAAAACCTTCATCGATTGCATTAATTTTGTTCTTATTAAACGCGACCATGTCAATATTAGCTTGTTGTGGGAATGCATCAGCATGAATGATGGTCAGCTTGTTACTTTGTAGATGTAATGTTTTAAGATTCGCTAAGTTTGCAAAGATATCAGGCGAAAGATCAGAGATTTGATTGTCATTAATTTTAAGGATTTTGAGGTTTGTCAGCTTGTCAAATAATCCCGTTTCTAGGTCAGCTATGTTATTGGCTTCAAGATTAAGTTCCTTAAGATCATTATTGTCCTCAAAGATGCCATTTGGTAAATGATCAATTATATTGTATGACAAATCAAGCAGCTGCAGTTCTTCTAAACCCGAAAATAGATTTTTAGGTAAAATTCTGAGTTTTGAGTTAAAAGTTATGAAAACTTTCAGCAGCTTTTGGTTCTTGGCCAGTAAATTTTCTGGAATTCTGTTAAACTTGTTCATGTAGAACTGCAAGATCCTCAAATCTTTGCACTTTTCAAGCGAATCAGCTTCGATTGTTTTAATTTCAGCACGACTCATGTCGATAATTTCCAATTTATTGAATCTACTGCAGAATGTTTTAGGAAATGAGGTAAAGTAGCTGTAATAATCTGGCAGGACCTTGATTATATCAACTTGACTGTCACGTTCTCCACCTTCATGATATCCACCAACGTCATTTACACGATCACCTTTAATGTCCAAGTCTAAATTGCACATGTATCCAGTGATTTCATCAGTTAACAAGTCACTTTGGTACCTTGAAGTGTGTTCGAATCTACAAAATGCTGTTCCTGCTAAGGCTGATGGGGTTAGGGCTGCTATGAATAGCAACAGAAGATTGAGGATTCTTTTAGGCATTTTATGGAACCTAGTGAGCCTAAAAATAATAAAAATGGAGACTATTAATTTAAAGAAGCGTAGCTTAATGGATTCTAGAGCTGTTCTAGAGACATCCAACTAGCTGTGTCAATATAAAGCTTTTAATGTGACTTGGAGACTATATTTGAACTTCTAAGTCAAGGTATCAGTTAAAGCTAGAAGTGTTCAGAGCTGCTTTAGAGTAAATAAATGATAATCATGCAAAATTATTGGAATTTCATAGTCAGACGAAGATAATAATAAAAATATTGTTTGTGAATTCTGTTCAGAATCATACGGAAGATTTACATTAGGCGCGTAGACAGAGGAGGGATTTTGGGATTTGGGGGGCCAATTACTTCATGCTCCATTGTAGACTAAGTCTTAAATTGTAAACCCAAAGGCAAATTTAAGCTCCTTTGCTTTAGAACTTGATTTTGATCACTTTTGCAGGGGCGTAGCCAGGAATTTGAAGAGGGGGGGACAAATTTTTTTTTTGTAACGGGGGGGGGGGGGGGGGGGATTTTTGTGTTTTTTCCTAAAAACCCTAGCAAAATAAAGAAATTTCTTTTTAGTTGGGGAATTTGTCCCCAAATCACCCCCCTCCCCCCCCTGGCTATGCATCTTTGTATACAATTTTTGATTCCAAGACCCACTCAGAACCTCTTCCACCCCCCTTCTTACTGCATCACTGCCTTTACCATAAAAATACTCACTTCTTTGAAAAAAATCAAAAGTTTTAAAAACAAAAGCAGCAAAATGAGGAACTAACGTCTGACGACACGAAAGTAAACATTGAGACTGAGCATTTTTTTATATTTAAAGAGTCAAAAAGAGAGAAAAGATGAAATTCTGAATCAAGTATTTAATGATTTACTATAAAGAGACTTATTCTACACACACTCGACGAGATGAGTCGATAGAAACTGAACTGAGAACCTTTAAACTTGGAATTCCCCAAAATGACGAAAAGCAATTAATTTTTGCGATTAAATATAAAACATTTGACATAAAACATTTTTGTCGTCTTCCTTGCCGTTTAGCACTAGAAACTAGCTCAGGGGGGAAACAACTTCATGAAAAAACAAACCAAAAATGCTTAAAATAATTAAAAATGTAAAAAAATAAGTCATTTTATTTAAACCAGTGGTGTCAAACCTTTTTTTTCCGTACCACCGAAACCGCACACGACATACGGTTTGTGGAATTTCATGAATTTTTTTCACCACTTTTACACCTCTATAGGCGCGTAGCCAGGAGGGTCTTGTCCCCCCCCATCCTTACACGTTTTGAACCGCAGCGAGAGCACGGCCTAAAACGCTTAAAAGTGGTACAATACCCTCCTGGCTACGCACCTGCACCTCTAGCTTCGCTTTTATAGTCACAATATTTGATCAAATAATTCAAAACCTTTATTCGACCTTTTTAATAGTTAAATTTTTTTATAAAATTCAAATAAAACTTTAAATCTGTAAAAATTGAGTAAGAATTCAAATCGCATCCATAAGTCTCATCCTTCAACGATGCAGACACAATTCCACGTAAATAATGAACTTCATCTTGTACGACAGTCAATCCACTTCCACTATCGCCAGTACATGCACCAGTTCCATTAGCATATCCACCACAAAATGTCCGACGTGATGCAATATTGAGGATTGATGGGAATTCGTTGTAGCAGTCCTGAGCTGATCTGATTGGTGTGTTGGCTTTAATCGGGACATTCTCATGTGAATAGCTTGTTTCACTCTTACCGAATCCAACGACAATTCCATTTTTAAAAGGTGAGAGGCTCATACTTAAACTTGCAAGACACACTGGCTGAATATATGTGCTAAAGCTTACATCTTCATTTAACCTCAAAACTGCAATGTCAGCATCATATTTAACTGTGTGCGGATTCCAGTTATTATGTGGATTAATGCTTTCGACTCCGTATGATCTCTTGCCAATGTCGTTTGGACTGTTGAGCTGATGTGCACCTAGGAGAACTGTTAGGTCTTCTGGTTGCATTTCAAAGTTTATATCTAGGATGCAGTGAGCGGCTGTAAAGAAATAGGATAAGTTAGCGTAGAAATTGGAATGTTTTTGGAAGTGCAAACCTGTTAGAACTAATCTTTTGGTGATCAAAGTCCCCCCACAGAAGTATCCTTTGGTATTGTCTATCAATGCTGCGATCCTGGATTATTTAATGATGAGGGGATAACAATATAAGGGGATATATTTTTTGTAGTTGGATTTATTTGCAATAGGGATAACAACATGAAGGAAAAAATTAAAAAGGGATAACAACATGAATGAAAAAATTGCAAAGGGATAACAACATGAAGGAAAAATTTTGCAAGGGGATAACAACATGAAGGAAAAATTTTGCAAGGGGATAACAACATAAAAGAAAAAATTACAAGGGGATAACAAAATGAAGGGGAGTTTTGCAATGGGATAACAACATGAATGAAAAATTTTGCAAGGGGATAACAACATGAAGGAAAAAATTACAAGGGGATAACAAAATGAAGGGGAGTTTTGCAAGGGGATAACAACATGAATGAAAATTTTTTCAAGGGGATAAGAACACGAAGGAAAAAATTACAAGGGGATAACAAAATGAAAGGGAGTTTTGCAAGGGGATAACAACATGAAGGAAAAATTTTGCAAAGGGATAACAACATAAATGAAAAATTTTGCAAGGGGATAACAACATAAAGAGACGATTTGCAAGGGGATAACAACATGAACAAACAAATTGCAAGGGGATAACAACATGAATGAAAATTTTGCAAGGGGACAACAACATGAATGAAAAAATTGCAAGGGGATAACAACATGTAGGAAAATTTTTGAAAGGGGATAACAAAATGAAGGGAAGATTTACAAGGGGATAACAACATGAAAGGTGATTTTCATGGGGATATCATCATGAAAGTGATCTTATTCAAGGGGACAATAACGTGAATAAAAGATGCAAGGGGTAAACAACATGAAGAGCATGAAAGTATGCTAAATTACCCACCGTGTTGTTTACCCCTGGATAATTGCAAAGTTTAAACAAATTCAATCAAATCTCACCATGGATGAGACCCTTTGTCGACTTGAGTACCCCCAACAATTGTTGGAATTCCCACTTTTGCTTTACCACAGCCCTTTTTTGAAGAAAAATTGGTATTAAAAACTTTTAATTTGATTTGAAAGAAGAAAAATGAACTTTTACCTCAATCCAAGGAGTAAGCCTTTTTGAAGATCCTCTCGTAGATCTTGTTGTTGTTGTAGTCCTTGTATAGCCAATTGCAGCATCAGAAAATAAGAACATTAAGAACAAAGTTGCTAATTGCATATTTTAAAGTTATTTTTTAGTTCAGCAAGCAAATAAGTCAATTCTGCATCAACCGATGTGAAAGGAGTTCAAATGTAGACTGAGCTTGCTGATAATCAGCACAATTTAATAATTAAAAGCGAGAGTCGAGAACAAAACGTCAACGACAGTCAAAGCATTCAAACTCATCATCCAACGCCATCTATTGACTAAACCACAAAACATCCAAAACAGCCAGCAAGACAACAAACCCGAGTGAGATAGAAAGACAGTTCTTGCCGGGAATCATAAAAATAACAATGTGTGAGAGCCAAAAAAAAATCTTTCATAACAAAAAAATGAGCTAAGGTCTGCAAAAATTATTAATTTAATTGAAATTTTTTGATAATTTTGCAATGTAAAAGTGAAAAATTGTGAAAAAAATCAAATTGAAAAGTTTAAAAGTGGAGAAAAATTGAAAACAAATTGAAATTGATGAAAAAATTGTGATATCAACAGTTTTAATTTGTGGACTTTAAATATTGAAGGACAAATTGTTGAATGTGAAAAAGTGAAAATTGAGGATTTGCTGAAGATTTTCCAGGGATTTTTGAGGTGAAATTCAATTTTTTGCAGATTTTTTGAGGTGAAATTGCAAAAAATAAATTTTTTTTGCGATATTTTTGCGATATTTTCCAAATTTTTGGTCAAATTTAATGACTTCTTGGCTCCTTCCCTTGTATCCTCCATACATCCTCAACCCCTCACGCACCAAAAGCTATTCAACCTTAAAATCAACTTTTGTACATTTTTAACACATCGATGAGCTATCCATCACAGTTCCCACGGTAAAAATAGCAACAAAATCTGTGTAAAACAAATTGGCACGTCAAATAAATTAGCAAAAGATGTGATTATGTGCGATATGATTAATAGGAATGATCAAGTCATGAAGTAATCTTTGGTATGACTCAAATTTGTTGATTAAGTTGGAATTTCGGTTTGTTTACTTTATCAACATTTGTTTTGGTTTTTTTTCTATTGTTCTATTAAGCTTTGCATGTAAAAGAGGTTCAATGACCGCTTGTAAGCAAATCCGGGGTACCGAATTGTTAAATGCACAAGCACTCGTCTTGATTCAACAGCAAGCTCTGCATTTAATTAATTAAGTCATATAAAATAACGAGAATTCATCAAAGACTGCCAACTTTTGACTCAGTTGAATGACTTGCCGAGTCTAATTTAACAAATTAATTATGAATTTTCTAATGATGATGTTGACTATGATTTATTTCATCTCATACACAATTTTTAATGGACTTACAATATGAGCGTAGCGAGGAATTTAAAGAGGGGGGGGGGGGGTTCAAAAAAATTTTTATATGGAATATTTAGGGTGGGGGGATTTTTAGGATGTTTTCATAAAAAAATTGAAAAACGAAGAAAGCAAACGAAGGAAGTCAACAAAATTCCACCGCTTGGCTTTGCGCCTGACTCATATACTCCATCAAATCAAAGGGGGGATAACAACATGATGGGGAACTATCAAAAACTTATCCAAAGTTAAGTTATGCATTGTGTCTAAGATTTATGACAATAAACATAGATGTGAAGTTTCTCATAGCTGCTGAACATTTCCCATCCAAATTATTCCCCACCATGTTGTTATCCCCCTCGATCAAAATCCAAAATGACATCAAATTATTTCATTGCCAACTTCATCCAACCTTGAAATCATGTCCATAAATCACAGTCGTCATTTTAAAGACCTAATTAATTAACATCAAAACAAACAAAAATAATAACAAATAAAAAGTCCACGAGACACTCAGGAAGAGAAGTAAAACCTTTTTCATTTTACGTCAGCCACAGCAAAAAAAAGTGAAAATTTTGCGAGAAAAAAATTGTTTTCTAAAAATAAAATGGAAATCTTTCTGATCTTAAAATAGCTGCAAAACAGATAAAAAAGGTAGGAAAAAAACATTTTTTTTTGCGTGAGGCACTTAATCCATATATCAAAGTCACGGGATCTTGATGATTATTTCGTAATGCATGAGAAGATATGCGGGAAATAACAGCGTGCGTTATTTTTTGCTACAGCTTTACTTACTTGGCTGCTTTCGCCAGTCAAAGTCAAATTTAAAGGTGGAGTATCATTTTAGCTCCTGAAGCCAACCTTAGTTCTTATACAGAGATCTGTAGCTACACAAAATTCATTTTTGTAATATTTAAAGTCATAAAACTAAAGCCAAGTCCACTCTAGAGCCAAGAACCAAAGATAAAATCATATTTTTTTTGATTCAAGGGGTTTGCAACTACGACAAAGTCACTTGTTTAAGAACAAGGGATTTCAACTTTACTAATATTCACGATAAAAAAAATACGGGACATAAAAATACGATCAGCTAGCGTTTCACAATTGCCTTAACTTGAAGCTTCGATAAGCTAGCTTTTCACAATTTAAGGGGTATAAAGCTACAATAAACTAGCTTTTTACTTTTAAAAAGACTAGAAAAAAAGATAAACTGGATTTTTACTATTAAAGGGGCTTGAAACTATGATTAACTAGCTATTTAAGTTTTTTAAGGGGTAAGAAACTACGAAAAACTAGCTTTTCACCATTTTAGGGGTATGAAACTAGGATAAACTAGCTGTTTACTATTAAAGGGACTTGAAACTATGATAAACTAGTTTTTCAAGTTTCTTAGGGGTATGAAACTAGGATAAACTAGCTTTTCACCATTTTAGGGGTATGAAACTAGGATAATTTAGCTTTTTACTAATAAAGGGACTTGAAACTATGATAAACTAGTTTTTCAAGTTTCTTAGGGGTATGAAACTAGGATAAACTAGCTTTTTACTATTAAAAGGGCTTGAAACTATGATTAACTAGCTTTTCAGTTTTGCAGGGGATTAAAACTACGATTAACTAGTTTTTCACAGTTTAAGCGGTATGAAGCTACAATAAAGTAGATTTTTACTTTTAAAAGGACTAGAAAATACGATAAACTAGCTTTTTACTATTAAGGGGCTTAAACTATTATTAACTAGCTTTTCAGGATTGCAATGGGTTGAAACTACGATTAACTAGCATTTTACTATTAAAAGGGCTTGAAACTATGAAAAACATGCTTTTCAAGTTTTTTAAGGGGTATGAAACTACATGCGTTTTACTAAACTACATTTAAAGGGGTTAAAAACCACTATTAACTACTTTTTAGTGTTGAAGGGGCTTGAAACCACGAAAAATAAGCTTTTCTTCCATTAAAGTACGTATGTTGATCAGCCGGCACATCTAGTTTCCTCAATTTAATAAAGTAAGCGTGCGACGAAAATTTATGCGACATTAAAAATGATAATTAAGTGAGCATCAACAAATGGATGAGGAGGAAAATGTCATCAGATGTGTGCATTTACATCTGTTAATTGAAATAAATATTTAATCTGTGTTTCAAGTATTTTAAGATTATGTCCATTTTTTTAAACTTTATTTATTCATTTTTAAGCTCCAAGAAGGAATTGAACGATGCACAATGCAGCTGTTTCTCCGCCAATCGTAAATGATTCCAAAATGCTCTCATCTTGAGTTGTTGGTACGAGACTACCCGCATCACCTGCTAATATATTGCCAATTTTTCTCTGAACTACTAACAATAAATCAGAAAGTTGTAAATCGATGTTGTTGTTGATTTGTGTTTCGATAAAGTTTTGGATATCCATTGACAAGCTTGCAAACAATGTGTAATTTTCAGAGCAGCCTGTGTTGCCGCCAGAATGAACACCTATGGATATGAATTGTTAAAATAAGTACAAATCACTACTTTAGTCAACTTACTAGACACAGCAAATAAGCCAAGAATCAAAAATCCTAAAATTGTCTTCATATTTTCACGAATTGTTCAACCTTTAATGTCCTCAAACTTTCTGACAAGCTTGGACTTAGGAATTAAAGCTTTATATACTTTAAGTTGCTTCACACCTGTGCGGCCAGCTTGTGTGTTTTTCTCGCAACTTGAAATCCTCATAAAAAATTCTGTCAGGACTTGAAAAGCAAGATTTCATCAGCAAATCGTGAATTTCATTATTTTTTTTGTAATTTTTCTATTGTTTTATTAGCTTTTTGAAGAATTTGTTTTGTGGAAAAATTGAGATTCGTGATGTGATTCTCGGAAATCGACAGGTGGATTTTGGGATTTAAAGGCTTTCTCAGGAATGACATTAGACATTCCTAGATCAGCACTTATTTTAAGCTTTTTACAAGCATCAGTATCCAGAATATCAAGCTTTTAGCATGGATTAATTCATAAAGACTAAGGAACTGAAAATCAGAGTTGGCGCGCCAGTGGGGGCAGTCAGCAAAAGCTGGCCGTTGCCATCAGCCATCGGCGAATTGTAACCTCCAATTGTTAATAGCAATGGCTGTCAGTGGCAATGACCAAGTCAACGATTTTCGAAAAGATAAAAAAGCTAATAAAAATCAATTTTTTGCAAGGCGTAAACACTCAAAAAAATATTTTTGGCGCCAAAAAATGTTTTATGTTTTCTTCACATGATATCTCGGAATCCCAAAGAAATCCCTAGTCTATTCATCATATAATATCAGGATCCGTTGGAAATTTTGAGATCGGACATTAGGAAGTGCTGGGATTTTTTTGAGATTTTTTGGGATTTTTGGGATTTTTTGGGATTTTTTGGGATTAATCCCGAGTGTGAAAGCCTTGATTTTTGGGTTATAAATTTTTAAAAAAAAAATTTATTATTTTAATTTTTTTATTTTTTTTATTATTATTATTTTTAAAAAAAATTTATTAAAGTTCAAAATTAAAAAAGTGTGATGAAAATTAAAATAAAAAATTCTCGAATGTCGTGACACAAAAATTTCAAGCAGTTCCAAAAGTGAATATCATGAAGATCGACGTGTGTTTTAAATAATGGAGCATATTTTTGTGATAATTTCTTATTTTATTATTTTAATCGCAGGTATTCAAAAAAATAAATAAAGAAAAAAGTGAATTTTTTTAAAAAATTTGAATTTCTTGCAAAGGTGTGCTTGGCGGTGGTGACTCCTCGTGCTTATCAGTTGACTTAAAATTCAGCAAACTTAGTTCAAAGATTCAAGAAGATTTTAAAAAATTTATACAAAATGGTCAAATTTATGCTGCAGAACTTTTGGTTACGCTAGTTAAAATTGAAATAATCAGAATTTTAGGAAATTTTGATCCAATTTTAAGTAAATCAGATGAAAAAATTCTAAAAAACCTCAATAAAAAAGCTGATTTTGCAGCATTTTGTATTATTCAGAACATCTCTAAATAAAATAAAATTTAAACTTTAACAATTTTTTTAATTTTTATTCTCAACAAAATTTATGGAACCCGAATATTTGGAAAAATGCAAATTATTGCTGGATCTCCTGCAACATTGATGGCTCTTATGATATCTAAATCTGCTTGACTCAAACCAGCTTCATTTGTTGCGAAATGTTCAATAAGCAAAAATTCAAAAATTCAAAAAATTCAAAAATTCAAAAATTCAAAAATTTTCAATTAAATCAATTTGAACAATTTTGTTATTTAAAACTGATTTTTCAAAAATTTTATTGATTTTTAAATATTGGAATAATGCATGGTGATGCATCATCCGCATCAGCTTTGATTAAATTTAATTTTGTTAAATCATCTTGACTATAATATGACAAATCTGATAAAAAGAAAGTTTGGAGCAGTAATTTGAAAAAAGATTCATAATCTTTTTCCTGTACAAACTTCATTGTTGTAAAGAAATATTCTTGAGTTTTTAAGTCTAGACTTTTGAATAAATCAATATAAGCATTGCACTCGCTATTGCCACCTCCATGAACACCTTTGGAAATTTAAATAAATTAAAAAAATATTATTATTTTTATTAATATTAAAAACTTACTGGCGATTATTGAAATAATCAAAATTGGGAGAAAAAATTTCATTTTTAAAAATTAAATTAAACTTTCTATTTGCAACTTTGAACAATCTAGTCAATTTTCTACAATTTTTCTCATTTTTATACTTTTTGATAAATTGAAAAAAAAAAACTTTTCGTTCCGGTAAACAATTTTTATTAGGGAACAAGTGACACAAAACATCACGATTTGTTTTAATCGTGACTGGAAAATAAATTTCTGAGAAATCACTTCTGTTTAAATTCATCTGTGATATGAAAGTCCCCCCCCCCCCTCCCCCCCTTCTCTCCCTCCTCTTATTCCCTTTTCTTAATCCTTGAAAATTAAAAAAAGTTTTCTCGCATATTAAAAATGAACTAAAAACCAACATCCGGAAGCATTTAAGTCATGTCCGGAAATAAAAGCATGAACTAGTTGGACATGTGGATGCCCACATTGTCGATTATGATTCATAGAACCGACATAATTTATGCAAAAAATTATGAAACCGAATTTTAAGCATAATTTATGAATAATTTTATGCAGAACTTGATGCACAAATTTTGAAGAATTTATCCAATTGTGGAACTACATTCAGAGTTTCCACCTCCATCAATGCCTGTGTTTAAAAATTAAATTCAAATTTGGAAAAAAATCAAGAAATTTGAAAAAATTAAAAGTAAAATGTTTTTCATAACAAATTTCAAGAAACTGTGATAAATAAAACAGCAATTATAATTTTTTTTTATTTCAACTTATATTTTTTTACTTTATAATTTCAACGAATTATAACATATGGAAAAATGCATGTCAATGCTGCATCTCCTGCATCATTTATGACTTGTATGGTTGCGATATCCGCTGGACTTAAGTTTCCTGGGCTAGTTGTTGCAATTGATTTAACAATATTTTTGAACATCAAATACGGATCCGCTCCATTTGGTGATTTTATAATGTTTGAAAATCCAGAACGAAGTTGAAGGCTAAGGCTTTGGTAAAGAGCAATACTTGAGCTGCAATTAGAGTCGCCACCGCCATGAACGTCTAAGTTTTGGATTAAAATTTGAAGATTCAAAAATTTAAAAATTTAAAAATTTAAAAATTTAAAAGTTTAAAAATTTAAAAATTTAAAAATTTAAAAATTTAAAAATTTAAAAATTTAAAAATTTAAAAATTTAAAAATTTAAAAATTTAAAAATTCAAAAATTCAAAAATTCAAAAATTCAAAAATTCAAAAATTCAAAAATTCAAAAATTCAAAAATTCAAAAATTCAAAAATTCAAAAATTAAAAAATTCAAAAATTCAAAAATTCAAAAATACAAAAATTCAAAAAAAATTCAAAATTTTACCAGTAACAACCGCAATTAATACAAATGCAAATATTATTTTCATTTCCAATTTTCTTGAAGTTTTCTCAGGATCTAATTTATTTTGTATAATATTATCTTTTTATAAAGCTATTCCCGAGAATATTCCTTACTAAAAAATGATTTGAACAAAATTTATTGCTCATGTCACGATCAACTTACTAAAAAGAAAGTACTTAAGTCGTGTTGTGAAAATTAAAGGACAAAAGAAGTCACGATTTAGGATTTCAATTTGATGCTTTGTTTCCTGTAATGGGACGTTCATAAATGACGTCTGAAATTTAGGGGAAGGAGGGAAGGGTTTAAGAGTTTTGGGACATATTAAAAGGGGATCTAAAAATCTTGTTTTTTAATGGACGTCATTTATGAACATCCCCTTATTGGCCATAAATTGACACTTTTGAGATTAAGCTGGAAGGGGCTGTCAAACCTCATATATTTTCAGAAAGTTTACATGTGCATCGCGAGCTCTGAAATAAGTCGAATAAAAGTCGATTTTTTTTAAGAATTAAACAATTATTTTTCAAAATTTTTATTTTTAAACAATTTTTTTAACAATTTATGGAGCTGCAATGTATGGAATAAGACATTGTGTAGCTGTTTCTCCTCCAGCACTGATTACAGTTATAATTGCTAAATCCTCGGAACTTAATTCCTCTGATCCACTTGTTAAAAATGAATCAATAAACAATGGAAATACATTGTAAATGTCTGATGGACCAACAGATATGACAACAGATTTAAATGCAGTTTGAACAGCAGTGCTTAGGTTTCTGTATTGGGAAATGTAAGAACTACAATCGGCATTTCCACCTCCATTGACGCCTGGTTTAATGAAAATCAGAAAATAATTTATTATTATTAAAAAATATAAACTTTTTAATTAAAATATATAAAAATCATAAAAAAGATTTTAAAGTTGTAAAATTAAACTGAAGAATGAAAAAAAATAAGAAAAAGAGAATTTAAATCAAAAATAAAAAATTTTAAAAATTTAAAAAAAATTGAAAAAATGTAAAAAATTTGAAAAAATGTAAAAAAAATTGAAAAATGTAAAAAAATTGTAAAAATTTAAAAAAATTAAATGTAAAAAAATTGAAATAATGTAAAAAAAATTGAAAAAAATTTAAAAAATTGAAAAAATGTAAAACAAATTGAAAAACGTAAAAATAATTGAAAAAATATTAAAAAAATTGAAAAATTTTAAAAAAATTGAAAAAATGTAAAAAAAATTAAAAAAAATGTAAAAAAAATTGTAAGAATTTAAAAAAAATTAAATGTAAAAAAATTGGAATAATGTAAAAAAATTGAAAAAATTTAAAAAAAATAGAAAAAATGTAAAACAAATTGAAAAAATTCAAAAAAAATTCAAAAAATTCTAAAGAAATTGAAAATTCTTTAAAAAAATTGAAAAAATGTAAAAAAAAATTGAAAAACGTAAAAATAATTGGAAAGGTTTTAAAAAAAATTGAAAATCAAAAATATAAAATAATTAAAAATTCAACAAAAATATTGAAAATTTAGAAAAAATTACCAGAAAATACAGCAATTGCAATGAATAAAATTGCAAAATTTCCTTTCATTTTTTTTAACTTATTTTTTTCTTTTTGGCAACTTTCTTAAAACTTTGTTTGGCTTTGGTTAACTTTCTTCAATATTTCCTTCCTTTATATATGACTTTGCACATGTAAAATAAAATAATTTCCTGTTTTTTTATTTAATAGCTGTAAATTTTGCACCTGGATAGTAAATTTTACAATAGTTTTTTGATGGAAAAAGTTAAAATTATAAAAAAAAGTCACAACTTTGCTGAAAATGGATTAATTTTAACTTTTTTATTTTTATTTTCTAGTTTAAAAATTTTAATTCTTTTAAAGACAATTAATTTTTGATTTTATTTCTTTTTTGTCATAAATTCTATGAAAGCAATGTCAATATTCATGGTCAAATGTGCAACAATAGTTAAAATTTAAATTAAAACAAAAATATGTTTTGCAACAATCAGTTAAATTTTGGTTAAAATGCCTGTTGGGGGGTTGGGGGGTGCCAAAAATCGGCAAAACCGATGGTAAGCTGAAAAAATTCAAAAAAAAACCCTTGATTCCATTCAAATCAAATTTTGACTTTTTAAATATGAAACAATGCAAGTTGATGCCTCATCTCCTGAATCTCTAAACATAATTAAAGCTTCCACTTCAATGGAAGTGATTGATTCGTCAGCATTTAATATAAGATAGTTGATGTAAAAATTAACGGCTGGAATCGGTTCCAATGTTTTCAATTGTTTAATTGCTTGTGGAAATGTAACTTGAAGTTGTGGACTAAATTTTTCAAATGTCTCGATGTAGGAATTGCAGATTGAGTCGCCACCTCCATGAATGCCTAAAGAGAGATAAAAATTAGATTTTTTTTGTATGTCCAACAGGATGTTCTTGCCATACTTACCAGAAATGACAGCAATCACGATGAACAATTCACAAAAAATTAATTTCATTTTCTTTAGCTTTTGAACCTTTTTAGAAAGTTATCCAGGAACTAGTTTGCTCTCCACCATTTTTGTTTGACTTTATATAGCATTGAAAAGTCGTGATAAAAGCTACTTCCTTCATTTTTTAATATGATATGATTTTAGTGTCATTCCTGTGTCATTTTGTAACTGGATATTAAACTTAATTATAGCTTTTCCTAGGACATTTATTTAAAGTCATTCGTGATCAACAAACCTAGCGTTACTCACTCAAACTATATCATTTTTTACTTGCAGTTAAAATTTTTGAGATCATCAGTAATTCAGTCATAAATAAAAAATATTGCAACAAAGCCAAGAAACTTGTTGAAAGTTTCTCAAAAAAAAAAAAAACATAACAAGAGAATCAAAAATAAGAAGACAAACTTAAATGCTCTATAAATAAATCAACTCGGTCTGTGACGACAACACTTTCATTATTTTCAATTGCAGTAAACAGTGAGCAAGAGTAAATAAATAAGAATAGCTCAGATCAATCGCACTAAATTAAGCTCGTCGTTAAATGAATCAATGAGTTCTTAAAATAAGGTCGAAAAATACCGCAGGTGAGAATTTTAACGTGATTTTTTGTTAATAATGCGAACTTTTGCTTCAATGATGCGAACTTTCGCTTCAATGATGCGAACTTTCGCTTCAATGATGCGAACTTTCGCTTCAATGATGCGAAATTTTCTTCAATGATGCGAACTTTTGCTTCAATGATGCAAACTTTTGCTTCAATGATGCAAACTTTTGCTTCAATGATGCAAACTTTTGCTTTAATGGTGCGAACTTTTGCTTCAATAATGCGAGTTTTGCTTCAATGATGCGAACTTTTGCTTCAATGGTGCAGAATTTCAAAGATGTGAAATTTAGCTTTAAAGTTGTAGATTTTTGGTTCAGACATGCAAACTTTTGCTTCAAAGATGCAAACTTTTGCTTCGATGATGCGAAATTTTGATTCAATGATGCAGAATTTCAAAGATGTGTAATTTAGCTTCAAAGTTGTAGACTTTTGGTTCAGAGATGCGAACTTTTGCTTCAATGATGCGACTTTTGGTTCAGAGATGCAAACTTTTGCTTCAATGATGCGACTTTTGGTTCAGAGATGCGAACTTTTGCTTCAGTGATGAAAAATTTTGCTCCAATGATTCGAACTTTTGCTTCTTTGATACAGAATTTCAAAGGTGTGAAATTTAGCTTCAAAGTTGTAGACTTTTGGTTCAAATATGCAAGCTTTTGCTTCAATGATGCGAACTTTTTCTTCAATGATGCGAGCTTTTGTTTCAATGATGTAGAATTTCAAAGGTGTGAAATTTAGCTTCAAAGTTGTAGACTTTTGGTTCAGAGATCCGAACTTTTGCTTCAATGATGCGACTTTTGCTTCGATGATGCAAAGTTTTGGCTCAATGATGCGATTTTTTGCTTTAATGATGCAGAATTTCAAAGATGTGAAATTTAGCTTCAAAGTTGTAGACTTTTGGTTCCGAGATGCGACTTTTGCTTCAATGATGCAAACTTTTGCTTCAATGATGCAAACTTTAGCTTCAGAGATGCAAACTTTTTGCTTCTAAGATGCGAATTTTTGCATTAAAGATGCAAATTTTTCCCTCAGCAGTCAATCACACTCAATGCTCGTTATCTCTCCGATCAAAAAAAACGTGCTGGCTCTGCTGCATGCAATTAAATAACAAAAAAATCTAAGTTTAGACAACTAAAATAAATTAACAAGAAAAAAAATTTTCATTTCATTTTGCAGCATCCGAAGGTGCGAAGCATCGCAATAGTGTGATAAAGTCAATTAATCACAGCGTCCATAGGAACGAGGAAGCGATCGTTCAATAGTCGACGATTCACAAAAAATTCCCATTTAGTTATCGATCAATTTTTGAGTCGTGAAGATCGTTCTAGAAGTAAAAGAAAAAAATAGTTTAAAGTGAAAAGATGAGTAAACGTGCTGAGCCACTAACCAAAGGATCTTTGATCCTCCAGGAAAAGCCATTCGCCTACATTGTCAAATCAAAATTTATTAAAGAGCGTTGCGACTTTTGTCTGTCGACTGGAAAGCTCCTCAAGTGTGGCGGATGTCATTTCACCCATTATTGTGGTGTCTTATGTCAACGTGATGCCTGGGCTGAACACAAGTATGAGTGCCTGTGCATGAAGAAAATTTTACCACGATCAATTCCAGATGCAGCTCGTATAATGGCCAAAATCATATGGAAACTTCAATATGGTGGATATTTGCAGAAATTTTACTATTCACGTAATGGATTTAGAAAGTTCAATGACCTGATGGCTCATTTAGAGGACATTAAGTGGGACGAGAAGAGAATGGAACATGTTCAGAGTCTTTATGCTGTCCTTAAGGAATATCTTGCACCTGAGCACCTCCCAAATCAGACAGAATTCTTAGGTATCTATGGACGACTCTGCATCAACAGCTTCAACATTCTTGATGATGACTTGAACTCAATTGGAACTGGAATTTATCTTGCTGCATCAATTCTCGATCATAGTTGTAATCCAAATGCTGTTGCAACATTTGAAGGACCACAATTGAGTATCAGATTAATTGAGGATATCCCAGAACTTAAATGGGACCAAATTAGAATTTCATATGTTGAACTACTCGACTTGCCAGAGACACGCAAGGAAGAACTCAGAAGGTCTTACTATTTCGATTGTGACTGCGACAGATGTAAAGATGAGAAACAGAGAGCTAAGATGGTTGCAATGGCATGTCCAAAAGAGGGATGTGATGGATACATTGATGTTATGGATGAAAAGTGTAAGGAATGTCAGACAGAAATTAAAGAGGAGCATCGTAGTGCTTTTGATGATGTGCTTGATATGACAAAGGTTATGCTTCAGGAAATGCAGGAAACACGATGTAAGTTGTGATTAATTCTTTTAAATCGTTAGTGGCTTTATCTTGTTCATACACATGCTTTAGCTAGCCTGTATCTTGCCTGTACCTAACCTGTACCTAACCTATACCTAACCTATACCTAACCTATACCTAACCTATACCTAACCTATACCTAACCTATACCTAACCTATACCTAACCTATACCTAACCTATACCTAACCTATACCTAACCTATACCTAACCTATACCTAACCTATACCTAACCTATACCTAACCTATACCTAACCTATACCTAACCTATACCTAACCTATACCTAACCTAAACCTTTCCCTTAAACTCATAGAAATTCCTCCAGACTTGACAAATCTATAAAAAATCATTCATCTACTTCCAGATATTGACATTTGCCGAAATCTAATAAAAAAACAAACTGGTGTTCTTCATGACAAGAACATCTGGCATCTTAAGACACTGGATCTTGCTTTTGAATCTGCCATTGACTTTGAAGCATGGGAGGAAGCTGTTGGATATGGAAAGAAATTCGTTCAAGGACTATCGTAAGTTGAATTTTGTGAAGATTGCAGTTTTTTGGTCTGTTTGATTGTTTGGCTTGCTGGGTTGTTATCAGGCTGGATTTCTAAATTGTTGACTCGTTTTCAGTCTTGCTATGAAGTCTGGTTGTCTAGCTTTCAAATTGGTAGCTTAGGTTTCAAGCTGGTTTTTTGACTGGCTTTCTTAAAGTCGAGTTCCTTTTGTGGTTGGATGTTTGTCTGTTTGGCTCGATTGCTCAATTTTGCTAGTGTGTTGCACGACTAAGGCTCTAAAGCTAGTTGTTTAATTGTCAGTCTGAATCATGAAGAATCATGAATCTTAATTCCATTTAAAGCAATATAAACTCCTTTTACTTCCTCAAACTATCCGGCAAAGTCAGTCAAATTCACCGACAAATTCCTCAAAAATCTAAAAATACCCAAAGTCAGCACAACTTACAAGCCAAAAAAAACTAAATTACACAATCAGATCCGAAATTTTCCTCGCTCAATGCACTTTCAATTTGAAAAATTTTAATCAAATTCCTCAAAATTTATTTTTAGCTTCTACACATCGCCACTCAATCCACTTGTCGGCATCGATCACCTGAAATTAGGTAAAATTTATCCACACCTAAACGAATTTCAGACTGCCATTCATCACATTCGTGAGGCCGGTGATGTGTTAAAGTTTACGCATGGCGATCAGTCACGTGTTATGCGTGACTTTGTGAGACCGTTGTTGCGCGAGACACAAATCATGTTGGAGGAGAGTCAGAGGATTAAAATGCCACCACCAAGTGAGGAAGAGGAGGAAGAAGCTGCTGAAGCTTAATTTTTTTTTACTTTAGTTTGAAAATATTTTTTGATTTTATTTTGTTTCTAAAAAAATTTGAAAAATTGAGAATTCTTTTGAATTTTAATGATATTTGGTCCGAGCAACATAGGGGATTTTTGGGAGTCATGGAGCAATGATGGAGTCCAAGATTAAATAAGACATATCTTGGATCATAATCAGAATTAATAGTTGTCATGATGAATGCTGTGTTGCTCGGGGTTTAGACTGTGCTTTGGTTGAGCTTAGCTGAATATGAATCATATAGGATACCATCTGTGGTACTCTACTAGTTTTGGTCGTCTACATGACATGCTCCAGGTGTTTACATTTGCTAATGAGATTGATTAAGGTTGCTTAGCTAGCCTAGTATCCTAGCTAAGCACACCTAACCTAGCTTTCTCGGACTAGAATATTTTCCATAGCCGTTTGTACCTACCACTTGAAAATCAGCTCAAAAACTAAGGACCGGCTCTACAAAAAGTCAAATCTTAAGATTCAAGCATCATCAACTTAGTTCTCAAAAAGCACAGCACTCAAAACTTACAATTAAGAAACTATAAACGTTGATAGAAATTTTCAAAAAATATCGTTAAAATTTGATATTGGAAGTTAAGTCTTTGACTGTCCAATTTACTTTTAAAATGTTTTAAAAAATATTGAGGCTAACAAACCTCGAATCGTAATGTTTATGAACTATCCATGTATGTAAATAGAGAACAAAAAAAAAAGATAAGTTTAATAAAAGTTTACAAGAAAAAAAAAGTTCTCAATTTTGACAAAATTTTATTTACAGATTCAAAATATTAAAATACTAAATTTAGTAAAGTAACAATTCAGAGCTCAACAGTCAACATGGTTAGTACCTTAAAAATATTTTATGTCTTTTTCTTTTCTTTTTCAGTCAGACTTGATTGTTCCTCATTCTCATGCTCCTCGATTTCTATATTGCCATGAATCTTCATGTGGCTCTTTAATGTTCCACTCTGATGGAAGCTGGAGTTGCAGATGGTGCATGTGAATGGCCTGAAATGAAATAGATTAGTAATCGAGTTTTAACTTCAGAACCGACCCCCCCCCCCCCCCCCATCCATAGTCCCAATGTTGAACTCCCAAGTCATTCAAATGCAACTAAATTAAATACTTTAGCTTACCTGCTTCCAGTATGTGTCCTCTCATGAGCAGTCAAGTCAGACTTTTGGGTAAATGCACGTTTGCAGTATTTACATTTGTGAGGCTTTAATAAGGAAATTGACATTTTAATCCTGATTTCATAAATAGTCACTTTAAAGTGCTTCTTACCTTCTCTCCGGTGTGTGTCTTTGTATGGTTCTTAAGAGTTCCAAGTGCTGTAAATCTCATAGGACAGAACTCACAAGCGTACGGTTTCTGTAATATTAAGTACATTATTAGAATTGCCTTAAGGAACATGCTGTTGGAAGTCTTACATGAAGCTAGATTCAATCAATTCTAGCTTCGCGCTAACCCTACTTCTAGCTTGCTCCTGGACACAATACAAAAATAAAAAATCCCTCACCTCTCCCGAATGTATCCTCTTATGCTTCGTCAATGAGCTCGATGTCGTAAACTTTGCATCACAAAGCTCACATTTAAACGGATGATCACCAGAATGCTTCCTCGAGTGACTGTCCAGCTCGCCTTTACTCACAAATGCTGATCCACAACCCTCAAAACTACACTTGAATGGCTTAATCTGTGTATGTCTTCTCAAATGCTGCTTTAAGTTTGTATTCTGACTAAATCCACGTCCACAAATGTTACAGATGAATGGCTTCTCATTTGAGTGTGTCCTCAGGTGGTCCTTTAGTGTCGAGAGCATTTTGAAGGACTTCCCGCAACTTTCAAAGTCACATTGGAACTTCTTTGCTGGATCAATGTCAACTTTTAACGATGGAATCTCCTCTGGTGGATTATTGCTGTCCTGTGGATGAGTTTCTGTATGTTCCCTAAATAGCTGCTGATCTGTAAATACCTTTGGACATTGTGAGCATTGATAGCTTTTTTGTTGACAGGCATTGCGTCTCTCATGCAGCTTTAGTGACTTTTCATTGACATAAAGTGCTCCGCACATTTTGCAGCTTTTAGCGTCTGGATTTTGTTGCAACTTCTCCCAAAGTGCTTGACTGTCTTCTTTGTCATCTTTTGCAAGCTTAAGGCGGATCCTTTTGTCAGCTGGTGCATCGTCATTGTCACCTTCTTCATGAAACCTCCGGACATGATTGTCAAAATTCTTTTTCCTCACAAATGTCAATTCACAAAGGTCACATTTATAGGAACTGATTTTTGGTTCTTTTGATTCTATTGTCGGTTCCTGGTCACTTACATTCTGGATTATAAAAACTAGTCCGTCATCCGCTTCACTTTCATTTTTTGCTATGTTTCGGTTCCTATTTTGTGTATTTAAAATTGTTTGAATTTCATCCATTTCCAGCATAACTTCATCATTTGTTTCTGATGCTTTAACCTTAGCTGCATCCAGAAGAGCATCAGTCACTTCTATTTCCTCATAAGTCTCATCAACTTTACTGAATTGCTTGCTACATGCTGGAGATTGTGGAAGAATTATTGTTTCTGGTTCGTCATCTTCAGAAAGATCTAGATAGGCACATAAGGTTTTATAGGTTCTGATGCATCGCTCGCGAAAGGCGTAGGACTTGTTGAGCTCTGAGACGCAGGACATGCAGAGTTGTTGTGGTAGCTGGTCGTCTTCTTTGACCTAAAATTGTAAATTGGTTTTTTGATGAAATTGGAATATTTTGAGAACCCGACTGACAAGCTAGTCCAGGGATACCTAAAAGAGTCTAAGATGGCCTCTTAGATCTATGTTCACAGCTGGAACCTTAATAATTCACAAATGTCATCAATTTCTCACCTTAAGATTGCATATTTCCTCATAATTCAGACAAATTTGAGTCTTTCGCTTCTTTTTCTTGTTGAACAACAGAACCGACCCAGATTGAGTTACTTCCATGCAGGACCGACACAAGTTTTCACACGAAAATGACATTTTTAAATGAAAATTATTTAAAATTTATTGTTCAAACGATTTTTATTTGTAAACAAAAAAGTTTCGCTTCTGGTTTTCTTCTTTGCTTTGTTGATAAATTTTTGAGTTTGTAAAAAAGGCGGGAAAATGTGATCCGAAAGTATTTTTTGTTGATTTTGGATTTAAAATTTGAGATTGAAAAAAATTAAAATTAATTTAATTTGATGTTAAAATTGTAGTTTTGTCTTTTATTTTATAAAATTCACCCCAAAAATAAACTTTTACAACTTCAAACTTTTCAATATTAATTAAGTTATTAAAATTAATAATTGATGGAGTCTAATTCCAACTTTTTCCAGGTCTAAATCCAATTAAAGATGACAAAAGAACTGTAATTAAAATTTGAATCGACTTAATTGTTTTAGTGTAAGTTTTGGGTATCAATTAAATCACTTATTGACTATAAAGTTGCCTACATAATGTATAATATGAATACGCTGATTGTAGAATCTAAAAATGGAAATATGAATGGAAAAAATTAATTAATCTGATCGATTCTGAACTGTCGATTTATCCACTAAAAATCAAGATTTAATAAAAAATCCGTTAATATTCTGTACAGATGAAAATTCGGCTAAAACTCTAAACTTGCTGAAAATTAAGATTTTCAAAAAAAAAATCCGCTTAAATTCAGGACCGTCAATATATTCGCTGAAAAGTAGATTGACTGAATTTTGGTTTATTATTATTTTGGTTTTCAAGAAATATCTTATAAAATTCTGAATTAACCGGAATTCTGCTGAAATTCTAGTCTATACAAAATTCTGTCAAAACTCTTTACCGATCAAAAAATCCGCTCAAATTCTGGTCTACCAAAAATCATCTGTTAAAATTTTTCAATCATCCATTTTCTGACCGAATTCCTAATTTTCAAAAATCTGTTAAAATTCTGGACAAATGAAAGTTCGGCTAAAATTCTGCCAAAACCAAGATATCAGCCAAAACTCCCAAATCAACTCACCATTGTCATTCTACTCATATTCAACCTCGAAAACTTCCAAATACTAAGTCCAGTAGACCTTTGTGACTTTATCATGACCATCATCAGCATCTTCTTAACTCGATCATCCTCAATGTCTTCCCATCCACTCTCATAAATCTCCTTTCCCACATCTTCAATTGCATCTGCTAAAGCTTGACCAAAAAAGCATTGAACTCGAACGAAATTAGCTTGTGTGATGAAAGCTATAATAAGGAAGAGAATCTCAGTCAAGTCTGATGATATTGATATCCGAAATGCATAAAGACACAGCGTTAATCCAGTCGTGTAGTAAGTTAGGAAGAATCCTGGAGCAAAAATCTTTTCTAAAGTGTTTTTAATTTCCGTTAATTCGCAATGTCTTTTGACTAGTGGGATGAATTGATGCTGAATGAAGTGGTCTTCAAGGCTGATGATTGGTTGAGTGTTTGGTTGACTTTTAGATGAAAGTGAATGTGAGACTTCTGGAAGTTGAAAAGAATGAAAAAGTTTGAAATTTGATTTAAGTTTATATGAAGAGAAAAAGAGTTTCTAAGCCGATATTTATTTATTTTTTTTATTAAGCCAGAATTCTGCCAGATCAATTTATCCGCTGGAATTCTGCCAGAAAAGTTTGTCAACTGAATTTCTAAAAAATGAATTTATCTTCTAAGATTCTGGCAAAAAAAATATCCGTTATAATTTTGGCAAAAAATTTATCCGGTGAAATTCTGCCAGAAAAAAAATATCTGCTAAAATTCCGTCATGAAAATTTACCTCCAAACAATCCCAATTCAGCACCAAAAACATCTTCTTTTCCACAAATTAAAAAGAATGGCGAATGAATCGGCACAGCAACATGAAATTTTGAGGTTATGTTGGCTAATTTTGAATTGATTGAGCTATTTGAACTTTTACTTGCGTCCGATGTCAAACTGCCATTACTATTTGATGCTTTAAGTTTGACTTTTTTGTTCCCAAAGTCGACAGTTTTTAAAAATCGAACTTTTTTCTTTTTGGATTTTTTCTTCTTTTTCAATTTTTTTCTGAATTTTAAAATAATTTTCTTAAAGTTTTGAGCTATTTTTCGGTATTCGATGGTTGTAACTGCAATTAGGCCGTATTTAAGGATCTCTGAGTATATCCAAAGGTGCAGAACTGATAAATTAAGGATTAAGATCCAAATATAATAGATTCTTTTAATTAAATCACTTCCAGGTGGACACCAGAGTCCTCCGACCATTTTAAAGTTTAGATTTATTTGCATTTTGATGATATAAATTATACTGAAGAATCCTAGAAATGCAGCATAGATGTGAAAGATCTTAAGACCCTCTCGAGTCAATTCCTTCACATTAAACTTCATTTTCTCATTTGTGGTCAATTTTTGAGGTAAAATTTTGATGATTTTTGAGATTTCAGGCATATTGATGAACATTAAGATGTACTTGACCAGCATAATGCCTGAAAAAATGATGACTTGACATCCACTAATCAAATCTCCAATTTCTCTTTCTTCTGTAAATCTTAAGTAACTTCTTACAAATCCATAAATTAAAATGTTGACAATGTGAATTAAAAATATCAAAAAATTTCCAAATTTCCTCTTAAAAGTTATTAAAAATTGAGAATTTTCCAAATTTAAAGCTAAAAATTTCCACTGAAATGCTGAACGATTTAAAAAATTTTCCATTTTCAACTCTTTTGTACAAAAGAAAACCGTCTGCAGCGATTGAAAGCACCGACTGAAGTGAAAATGGAAGTTTTTGATGGAAAATTTTGTTGAGCATCAATTTTAAATGACTTAGAACTGAAAAAAGGCTCAAAATCAAGGCGTGAAAACTCAGAATTTATTCTGGAAAATCCCAAAAAACCTTAAACTTCTGAGCCAATAAACATGAGTGATTTAAAAAAGACTTTTTTATGTTTATTGGCCAAGCCTTGAAATTGATGAAATTTTCTTGAAAAAATTTTAATCAAAAAAGTTTTTATTACAAGATGAAAAAATAAATTTTATTAAATTTTTAAAGTACAAAAATTTTCAATATTTAATAATTTTAAAAGATAAAAAAAAATTTAAAACATTAAAATCCAAATTTCTGCGTAAAGAACTTTTCCAATTTTTGCTCCAAAAGGTCCTCAAATTTCTTCATCATTCGCTTTTCGATTCCTTTAACCTTTTCATTAAAATCTGTTGACATGTCTTGAAACTTGCTCGTTAATTCTTGCTCAATTTGGTCGAGTTTTTTTGAAGTTTTTTCTTGAATACTCTCAAAAGTTTCAAACTTTCCTTCAAGCTCCTCAAATTTCCCATCAAAGTTTCTCAATTTCTCACCAAATCCTGCCAACGTATCGCCAACTTCTGCAATTTTATTGATAGACTCTTTAATATAATTTTGAAAGACCACGTGGTCACTGAGCTTAACCTCAATGTCACTAATCGAAAGTCTTGTCTCATCTTGAATAGATTTTATATTCTTTTTGAGTTCATTGAAATTTGAGGTTAGATTGCTAAAGGATGTTTCTTGAGATTCAATTAGAGAGGTTTTAACGGATTCTAGGGTTGTTTTGAGGTTAAATTGAACATTTTTAACGTCATTTTGTGAGATTTTAAGTTCGTTGAGTTTTTGGGTTTGACTTATTACTGCATCTTTATGGGACGAACTGAGTTCATTGACTTTAAATTCAACTCGACTAATTGAACTTTTTATTTCATTTTGTAAGTTTGTAGGCTGGCTAATCTTAGTGATCATGTTTCTATAGGTGCTGAACATATTGTCTTGCAGTTGATTATGAGAATTTTGAATTTGGTCAAATTTAGTGTCATGCTTAGCAAGATGAGAATCAATTCTTGACAAAATCGAGTAAGTCTTAGTTTGAGATTCTGCGTGTGTATTTTGCATCAACTTCACCACTTTACTGACATTAGAAATTAATTGAACATTCGAAAGATGGCAGCGGACAGTCTGCTTGAGATTTTGGTAAACTAAGCTAATTGGTCGAAATTTCAAAAACTTTGAAAAATTGAAGCCCTTTTCTAATTTATCAAGTTTTATGCTAAGTGCTTCTAAGGTTATAGTTTTGGATTTGATTTCGAGGTTTTTTACCTTTTTGGAAATATTCAGAAATTCTGAATTTGTGCAATTCGATTTGACAATTTTTATGTTTGATTGGACTTTTCCTTCAGAACCGAAAATATCTTGATAAAAACATGAAGCAAAAGATCGAATATGACTTAATTTGGTTAAATGATCAAAAACATTTGGATCAATGTGAATGATTTCAGTTTCATAAAATGCTACAAACTCTAAATTAGGGTTAAAATCAAATAATCCTTCCTCAATCACCTCAATTTTATTAGAAGCAAGGGAAAATGTAATCAAATCAGGAAACACTTTCAAATCTGACTGATGAATTTCTTTTAATTGACAAGAAAAAATAATAATCAATTTAAGATTTTTGAAAAACTTTTCTATACCGATTGGGAAGACCTGGATTGTTTTGAAATTAGCTTTAAATCCAAACACATAATCATTATTTTTTGAAATTGTATGTGTTCCGTTAATTTCACTTATCTGTGCTGATTCTTGTGTTAAGATGTTTGGATTGTTCTCGACTTCGCATTTATATATTGGACCAACAGTATTGTAATTATTAAAAGTATTAAAATTGCATTCAATAATAGTCGACAACGCTCCGTCAAGCGAAATGATAAGAAAACAGTAGATTCTAAATTAATAAAAAATTATTAATTTAAGAATTTTTTAGCACAATTTTATTCAATTTTTCTAACTTACACAATTATTTTCAACATCACATTTACAATTCTTCTTTAAATTTCCCTGTAAAATATGTGTTCAATTTGAATAAACAGTTTTTAATGCAACGACTTCCGAAGTTGACACCAAAATGATTTAAAATAATCTCAAAATTGAGGAACTGTGATGCTAATAAGACAATTATTTTTTTTCTTTTGAGAGTATTTGCAAGATAATAGCTGATTTTCCAAGAAAGTAAGTTCAAGCACAAAGGTTATTGATAAGAACTAAGCGTGGAGCAAAAAAGATTTTATTTTCTCAAAAAAACTTACAAAAATTGAAATAAGAATCAAAAAGGGTTTAGGGGGAGGTGTTTTCCCTCTCCCCCAACCCACTTTTCGTCCTCCTTCCCCCAATTCCCACCCTCAAATCCCTACTTACCGTCCCCTCCCCCTTACTTACTGCCCCCCTTCCCCCCACTTAACGTCCCACATTTCCAGTCCCCTTCCCGTCTCCCATTTCCAGTCCCCTTCCCGTCTCCCATTTCCAGTCCCCTTCCCGTCTCCCATTTCCAGTCCCCTTCCCGTCTCCCATTTCCAGTCCCCTTCCCGTCTCCCATTTCCAGTCCCCTTCCCGTCTCCCATTTCCAGTCCCCTTCCCGTCTCCCATTTCCAGTCCCCTTCCCGTCTCCCATTTCCAGTCCCCTTCCCGTCTCCCATTTCCAGTCCCCTTCCCGTCTCCCATTTCCAGTCCCCTTCCCGTCTCCCATTTCCAGTCCCCTTCCCGTCTCCCATTTCCAGTCCCCTTCCCGTCCCCTTCCCGTCCCCTTCCCGTCCCCTTCCCGTCCCCTTCCCCCTCCCCCTTACTTACTGCCCCTTACTGCCCCCCTCTCCCCCCACTTAACGCCCCACCCCCGTTGAATATAAAATGAATCCGTTAAATCATTTAATAACTTAATGCAACCAAAATCGCTTCAAATGTTTCAACCAAACCATTGAACTGTTCACAAAAATTACAAATTCATTAATAACGTCACCCCAAGCCTCACATTCTCGCATTCAGTTCCTCACAAACACAATATGAAGCATAAAATACACAGAAAAAAAAATGTTCGTTTAATGCCTTTTGTTCCCTAACGTATCATATCAGTTCCATTTTGAGCATCGTGAGAGAAAATTCCAGCCGAGAGAGCCAAAAAAAAATCCGAGAGAGTTCCAGCAACGGCGCATTCACAAGAAGGCAAAAAAAAGCCGAAAAAGCGTACGCTGTTGAGCGATTAGACTCAGTTGTGCTTTGTCAACGGTATCGAATAGACGCGCGACTTGTGTTGTGACACAAAAAAAGAAGTTGTTGAAAAAAAAAATTTTATTAAAAAAAAATAAAATAATAAATTTTTGAATAATTTCCAAAAAAAAGTGACTGAAAATTTTTGAATAAAATTTTAAAAGAGGTGAATTTTGAATTTTTTCAGTGTTTTTAGTGCGGCGAGGAAAAAAATTCTGTGCAAAAAAACTTTTTTTTACATTTAAAGATGAAGAGAAAAAAAAAATTTTTTTTGGGCGTATGAAGGAATAAAAAGGACGCTAACATTTAAAGTGAAAATTTTCTATGAAAATTAACGAAAATCTCTGCAAATTTTACACAAATCGACGACTTGGTGCATAAATTTTCAAAAAATTCATCAATTCCGTTCAAAAAATGCGAAAATATGTTAAAAAAAAGTTGAAATAAAATGGAAGAAAAAAAAAATTTCAATTTTTATGCTTCAAATTGAGCACTTTTGTTGGTGTGCGTTCGACACTCACACAATCGTAAATTTTCAATCCTCACTTCTTTTGTGCTGTTCGGACTTATGCTGATGCTGCCTGTGTACATAAAATTAATGATTGGAGATTAAAAACGCGATGAAATGAAATTTATTTTCAACTGTTAAGAAATCTGCGAGATTTTTTTTTTTAAGCTTCATAAAATAGGCAAAGAAGAAGACATTCGGTAATGGGACGGTTGGAGTTGCGGGGAAAGGGAATTGTACGTGATGTGAACAGTAATGAACACAAGGGTTGACATGTAGCGTGCATTTTAGATTGAATTGGATTTTTTAAAGGCATTTTTTTGATGTTTGATCATGAAAAATTCAGGATGAAGGAGGTTTTGGGATGAATTTATTGAATGTACTGTTCAAAATAAAGTTTTTAGGTCAACTTAGCTTTATATTAGCATTTTATCCAAAGTTTCAGTTCAATCTTTTGCTGGGTGGTAGCCTGGAGCATTAGAACTAGGTTTCTCTACTAGGTTCAGACACTGAAGGTCGTAGGTTCAAGTCTCAGTCAGATCAGTTCTTTTTTGTCCTTTTTTTGATGAGTTCTTGCCTATTAAGTCCTTTAAGACATGAAAAATTAACAATTGCTGCCTAGAAATTCAAAAATCTCAAGAATTACCATTCTGAAGCTACTAAAAATAGTAATTTACTAATTACGAACTAATCAGACATCCCAAATCACTCAAATTAATCCCCGACCACCCAAAGTCGCCTCACTTCTTCGTCTTCAAGTCATAAAAATCATTTCGTCAACGTCCAGACAAAGAACATTAGACAAGCCAGTCTTCAAGTCCAATCCCAAAATTGCTCAATTCATCTAGTACCTAATACAAATTTAATTTCATCGTCTAATCATTACAAATTGTTTACTACAACATCCAAATTGTGATACATTTCTGTTGATTACATTCAATCTTGACAATGACTCGGCCTATCCGCTGATGATTTTTTTTTTTTCATTATAATAATCATTTTTTTTTGTGAATTATATTTTCTTTACTTTGAAATTCATTCAGAAAAAAAGAAGCAAGAAAAGTGGAAAGTTTTTTTTTATAATTTCTTGATTAAAAAATATTTTTTTTCTTGTGCTGCTTTTTCTTTCAACTTCATTTCATTGCTGGCTCACAAAGCGCTGTCTGAAATTGGGATTTATGTCAAATTTTTTTTTTCATTTTCTCTTCTTTCATTTGCTTCAATTGCAGTTTTATTATTTTTGTATGTTTTGTTAATGTTTTGATGGGTTTTGAGGCGATGAGCAGACTTTGAGGGATTGCATGGGCTGGTTTTGGTAGGATTGTAGCATAGGCGACTAGATTAAGACCCAATAGGTGCAATTTAGAGGTTATTTGACTTTAATGCAACTTAAATATGTCTTTAAGCCTGAATTTTTGCCCAAATTTTTTGGTCTTAGTAGCTCAAGTGGTTAGGTGCATGGGAAAAAACCTAGGCTAGGACCTAAAGGTCGTGGGTTCGAGTCCTAGCAAGACCAATTCTTTTTTGTTCTTTTTTGATAGATTCTGTAATCTTTTGATGAAATATTTATGAAAAAGTTAAATTTAGAACCAAAAATTCCAAAAACTTATCAAAATTCAAGCTTAAATTCCAAAAATGCGCCTTATCTCCCTCAAATCCACTCCACAATCGCCCTCACAATCTCAATTTCCATGTTACATGATAATGGGATTTAACTGACTCTGACTCGACTCATTCAGTTACTCGACTGACTCTTCAGACATACATAATAATAATAATATTAATGATGATGATGGGCATGCTTAAATGAATGTCTGAACAACAGTTTTATGACTAAAAGGGAAAATTTTTTTCAACTGTGCACATTTGTTTTTGAGGAAATTGCAACTCGAGAAATCTTTTTTCATCATCTTTGCTCATCTCAATGATAAATAACTCGAGTGGAGCATCGAATTTAAAGTTTATTGACTCATCTCGCAGCTCTTTGCTTGTGTGCGATACAACAAATTAAAAATAAGAGCAACTTTTTAATGGACATGTGGTGAATTAAATATTTTTTTATTTTTCTTAAAATATTCCTATTTTTTTGCACATATGGAAGACTTTTTTTTTTGTTATTCACATGAAGATTGATGGGAGTTATGCGAATATCTTAGGGACATTTGGGAAACAGATGATTATAGTTGTTAAAAATTGTAGCATAAAAGTGATGATTTTTGATCATTTCTGGGATTTTATGTTGTTAAGAACTTTTTAAAGAATTTTAATTGAAATTTTTTAAGGGCTTTGATGTGTAATTAATTTTTTTTGACATTTTGGATAAATAATGACTAGCTACTCTTGTGTGAAGGCACCTGAACTTAACTACACTAGTGTGAAGGCACCTGAACATAGCTACTCTAGTGTGAAGGCACCTGAACTTAGTTGTTCTAGTGTGAAGGCACATGAACCTAGCAACACTAGTGTGAATGCACCTGAACTTAGTTAATCTAGTGTGAAGACACCTGAATCTAGCTATGCTTGTGCGAAGACACCTGAACCAAGCTACTTTTGTGTGAAGACACCTGAACCTAGCTACTCTAATATGAAGACATCAATACTATGTTTTGAAGCTTCCTCAATATCATAATCTTCAATATTAATCAACAATTTCTCAGTCTCACTTATAAATCCATCAGATCTGACAAAATGTAAAAACAAGAAGCTGAAAAAAAATGAAAATTACACGGAAATTATTCCAAATTAGCCAGCAAAAAAAAATTCATTTTAATCTTACCACAAGAAAAAGAGAAAAAAAAGTACAAAAAGAAAAAGTTTAAATAAAATAAAATTAAACTCAAGCGCCAGCAATTTTTTTACTTTCATTGCTGCTCTACATTACAATTTAATAATAAATGATTATATTCGACAATATGTTAAGAATTAAGTCCATTATCGTGAAATTTATGCCACTTGCATTCAACCGCATTGAAAAAATTTATTTTAAATGGAAAACAATAAATTTTGTATTTGAGACTCTTAATGAGACTCGCAATGGTAATTAGAAAGTTATTGGAATTTATTTATTTTATATTTTGAAATGAAATTTGATATTGCGATATTAGACGAGGTGATTTTGATCACTGTGAAATTGAGCAGAATGCTCGTTTGGAATCGATTTAATGGTTTAATGAGTTATTAGTAGCTATTAATTATGATTTAAATGAGGAGATGTTGAGGAGCAGATTAGATCGGTTTTTAAGAAGATTCGGGTGGCTTCACATTATAGTAACTTAGTTCAGGTGCCTTTACATTAGAGTAGCTAGGTTCAGTTGGCTTCACACTAGAGTAGCTATGTTCAGGTGCATTCACACTAGAGTAGCTGGGTTCATGTGTCTTCATACTCGAGTAGCAAAGTTCAGGTGCCTTCAAACTAGAGTAGCAAGGTTCAGGTGCCTTCACACTAGAGTAGCTGGGTTCAGGTGTCTTCACATTAAGTTTTTATCTCAAACTTCTCTTTCAAACTCAAAATATATTCATAATTAAACCACAAACATTACAGAAAACGACATCAGCAATAAAAAAGCAAGAAAAAGACAAAAATTTTCCATCATATTAAATTTTCCACCCCCTTAACATTCATCCTCAACCATGCCTCATTCAAGCCTCAATTTTTTTATATGTCATAATTTATATTCATAGATATTCTTTATCATTTTTCCCAATAATAATAATAATAATAAAAGTAAAATTTCACCGACACACGAGCATGATGCAAAATATTTTTCGAAATTTAATTTATTCCATAAAATGTATCAAAAGTGAGCAGCCGTGACTCTCCCAGTACTGTCTCAAATTTCCTACCGAAAAAAAATAAAATCAATTTTTCCCCTCTTTATTAATATGCCGTTGCCGTTCTGTGCTCGGTTGTGCTTCACTTCTTCTTCTTCTCCTATTCGGACATTTAAATTTCTGGTTTGTTTTCTTCTTTTTCATGCTCTTTAATTTTTTTTTCTTTCTTTTTTTAACTCGCTCGATTCAATGACTTCTCATATCTTCATTTTTTTTGCTGTTGTTGTGTATTTTTTACATGCTGGAACATGAATAATACACAAAAGAATAAACAAAAGAGAAACACTTGTGCGGATTCGTATGCTACTTTTTTTTGGCGTGTTTTTGAGTTGAGATAGATTGAATTGAGGGGATCGGTGTAATTGTTTTGGAATTGGTGTGTAATTGAGGCTCACTTTTTTGTGAATTTTCATGGCTTTTTGTGGATTTTTGATGGTTTTAAGATTGAGTTTTTGAATTTGATTGAGATTTTTTGAGTATTGACATTAATGTGAGGGCACCTGAACTTAGCCACTCTAGTGTGAAGGCAACTGAACCAAGCTACTCTAGTATAAGTGCAACTGAAGCTAGCTACATTAGTGTGAAGGCACCTGAATCTATCTACGTCAGTGTGAATGCACCTGAACATAGGTTCTCTAGTGTGAAGGCACCTGAAAATAGCTACTTCAGAGTGAAAGCTCCTGAAACTAGATATTCTAATGTGAAAGCACCTGAACGTAGCTAATACAGTGTGAAGGCACCTAAAAATAGCTACTCTAATGTGGAGGCACCTAATTTCCAAAACTCTAGTTAATGCAATTTAAAAAAATCCAAATTGAATTTAAATGTGAAAAATACTTATTGGCATAACATTTAAGGCTACACATGGGTCAATTACCTGTCCAACTGCCTACCTAATGAAATATTTGAGTTATTTTGGTAATTGTTGATAATTATTCGATGTAAATTAATGATAAGATTCATCAATGTCTGATTAGGTATGGATAGTTTGGTGTCATTGGCATTTGGCTAAGACTTGAGTGGCAATTTGTCATATTTTGAGTACTTATTAGGCTTAAACTGCTGTTGGTTTAGTAAATTATGAAATGAGACGGTGATTAATGGATGGCATTTAGCTAATTTGTCTTTAATTCGTGAATAAGGTTGAAACTAAGGCACTTGAACTGCACACAATCCTCCAAGTTTCCAGCTAAACCATCATAAACCAATGACTCATCATCAAAATCCTTCCCAGAAGCCACACAAAAATCTATTCCAATTTTATTTTCACTTCCTGAAAAATCAAAAGTTCATTTTCATTTCCAATAACTGCAAATTGCAGCCACAACAGACGAAAAACCCATAATTTGAGTTCGATGATTCATTGGCAATTTTCTTTTCTATTTTTATGCTCACTCGATTTTTTTTTTAATTTCATGGAAATTTATTTTTATTATCGTCAGGAGTGAAGTTAAAAAAAATCGATTTTGAAACAAAGAAAAAAAATTTATTTTAATTGCATAAAAGTAAATTGGAGTGAAGAATGAGTAATGAGAGTTTTTTAATTCGTGTATTGGAAGAAAGGGGTGGATTTGGGGGAGGGGGGGAGGTAGGGGCGTTCAAGATGGGTTGAGAAGTTAAGTCATTTTTCAAATATATTGTTAAATTGTAGATTTTTGAGTAACAATTTTATTTTAATTAAATACTATTGACGGGATATTTAGGGATATTTGGGGATATTTGGGGATATTTGGGGATATTTAGGGATATTTAAAGATATTTAAGAGATATTATTTGTTAATTAAGAATAGAATAACCTGTAATCTTTAAGAATTATTAGAGGATATTTAGGGATATTTTTTCTAAACCAACGCTTCAATCTTAACCAAAAATATCCCCAAAAATTAATCAACCTATCACCAAAAACACACAAAAGAGCCATAAAAAATCTGAATATATCGATTGCGGATGATCGTAAAAAGGGAAACAAATTTCAATATTTCGCATGAGTACAGAACAACATGAGCCAAAAATAAAAGTATCGACCTATAAAAAACATTTGTAGTGATACGAAAATACACAAATATAAACCACAATGAAATTTATTGATAAAAGTGATGTTATGAATCACAGGAAGCTTTTTGAGTCAGTTTTTGAATATTTTGTTGGTGGTTTTGCTGATCATTTCAAAAGAATTTTGAGTCAGTTGAGTGAGTCATAGCTTGGAGTTTTAGAAAATTAGATAAATGCAAGCTGCAGTAACTGAACATCTTTGAACCTCTTGCAACCTTATATCTGCTTATCATCAACCTTCCAACTCCAAAAACAACCCAATTCCAAGTTCAATTTGAAGTCAATCAAATTCGGCACGTTTCTGAAGAGCAAATATTCCAAAAATATATATTCTAAGAAAAAGACTTCAATAATTTCTTTGTGGGAAGCTCTAAAGTAAGTTTTGAGGAATTCAATTACAGAGTTTATGTAAAAGAATCTTTAAACTTCAAGAGATTCAAATGATTGAATTCTCAAAAGTTAAAAAAAATTGATTAAGAAAGTTTAAAAAAATTTCTAATTTCTCAAAAAATTTCGCCTTTCAACTTGCCATCTCATTAAAATCAAAACAGTTTTTTTAGCTTTTTATATCTTCAATTATCTCTACGTGAATATTTACCGAAATATCGGCAGCAGTTACGCCGTTGAATATTCAAATTAACCTCAATATATTACTGAAAAATATCTTTATGATATTTTTATCGGGAAACATAAAAATTGGCACCCAACGAAGTCGTTCTCGATTACAATTCACAAACTATCAGTAGCAGCATGTCATTATAGGGATCGTGGTGATTGATACTAGGTGTGAGGGGTGCGTTGGGAATCAAGAATTTTTAAAACAAAAGTTTGCGTCTTTGAAGCAAAAGTTTGCATCTTTGAAGCAAAAGCTCGCATCTTTGAAGCAAAATTCGCATCTTTGAAGCAAAATTTCACATCTTTAAATTAAAAGTTTCCATCTTTGAAGCAAAATTTCGCAACTGTGAACCGAAAATTTGCGTCTTTAAAGTGAAATCTCGCATCTTTGTAGCGAAAGTTCACTATTTTTAAACGTTCTGCTACATTGAGCCAAAAGTTTGCATCTGTGAAGCAAAAATTTGCATCTATGAAGCGAAAGTTTGCATCTTTGAAGCAATAAAAAAATTAAAATTCACAAAATCTCATTAAAATTCTTCATTAGACTTGCGATGAAAATAGTACAAAAAAAATAGTAAAATAATAATAAATGAAAGGAAAGCGGCATGTAAAAATTTCCATAAAATGAGAATTAATCACGTTTAGAGAATAGAGGGAATTTTTCAATTCTCACACATCCAAACCATTCTCACCAACACAATCAAATCTTAAAGTAGTCAAAAGTAAAAAAAATCCTCAGAAAAGGGTGCGGATTGCATGTGTCTCTCTATTTCCCCCTTCGACTGACTACATAAAAAAATATAGTTTGTGTGTATTTGTGTAAAATTGCAGCCACCATTTGAGTCCTTCATCTCCGATTTATGCAGCACAATACAGGGTGGTTAATTCCATCAATGTGTGTGCCGACGCACAGACAAACAGATTTTTTTTCCATACCGAATATGGAAATTTTCTAGCATCTATGCTTGTATTTGTGCCATTATACTCATGTCTTAATATTCTCTTTTTCATCCTCACAGGAATTTCCTTAAAAAGATAATTTTTTGTATTCGCAAGTGAAAAAAACAAGTTAAAAGAAATGGCAACAGAAGTTGAAAACACACCATCAGTTCCAGCAGCAGAAGAGAAGAAAGAAGAAGTTGCTGAAGTTGAGGCAACACCAGTTGTTGAGGAATCAGCTGAAAAGGCAGTCGAAGAGGTTAAGGAGGCACCAAAAGAAGCTGCTCCAGCCAAAGAGCCAGCACCAAAAAAGCCTAACGTCTTTAAACAAAATTTCGAGAAGGATGTGGTATATTTGTATCAATTTGCACGTACAACATCGCTTCCATCTCTCTCACCATATGTGCTCAAAGTTGAAACATGGTTGCGCTTGAGTGGATTGAAATATGAGGTGAGTAATCTTGATGATTTTTCATTTTTAATTTGGAGCTCTATGTTTAGGGATTGGGTGTTTATCCGGGAAAATATTGTAACATTATAAGTAAATGATGCGAACAATTCGCATCTTTGACGCAAAAGTTTGCTTCATTGAAGCGAAAGTCTGCATTTTAGAAGCAGATGATCTGCATATTAAAAGCAGATGATCTGCATTTTAAAACCAGATGTTCTACATCTTAGAAGCAAATGTTCTGCATCTTTGAAGCAAAATTCTGCATCTTTGAAGCAAAGTTCTGCATTTTTGAGGTAAAAGTCTGTATTTATACAGCAATCATTTGCATCATTGAGGCAAACATTACCATCATTGAGGCATAAATTTGCATCTTTGAGGCAAAGATTCACATCTTTGAGAATTAATATCGCCTCATAGTAGCAAAAACCTCAATTATTTACTCAAAAGGCATCACAAAGTCTCACAAGAACCCCCAAAAAATGCCTCAACAATGACTTACAATACTATTTTTCGAGAACATTTAGCTTCATTCATGCATTTAATGACACACAATTCACATTCCAACCATATCTACTGACTGACTTACTAAATGACTGTTAAGTAAATTTTTCTTCTCGCTCCTCAGTTTTTTTTCTGTTCTATTTCAATCCAAAAAAATGAATTTATGTACAAAGAGAAGAAATAATATAAAATGTAATGTTGATTCTCGTTTATGAGACGTGGATTTATGCGGTGATGAATTTATAGACGTAATACATTTTGGGATGATAAATTGAGAGACGGTTTTTGATTACTGCTAAGGAGGAAGTGAGTGTGTCGTTATGATGTGGGAAATTTGGATGATTATGGGTGGAATTTGACTCGAATTTTGGATGTCTAACCTCAAATTTTGAAATCTAACCTCAAAACGTGTTTAAACTTGGATTTTAAGTTTAAAACTTTTGGAAATTTGGATTCTAATCTCAAAATTTGTTTTAATTTGGATTCTAACCTCAAAATTTGTTTAAATTTGAATTCTAACCTCAAAATTTGTTTAAATTTGAGTTCTAACCTCTAAACTTGTTCGAATTTAAATTCAAACCTCAAAATTTGTTTAAATTTGTAATACTAACGTCAAAACACTTGCATTTTGAAATTTTAACATCAAAACACGAGAATTTTCAAAAGTCTAACCTAAAAGTTCATTTGCCCATATCTTCATTTTTCATCCTCACCAATCCCATTTACTTCCTCAATCGCTTTATTTATTCTTCAAGACGAAAAAAAAAAGCCGTTTAACCCTTTTCAAGTCTCACATTCAAAAACATTAAAAATCGTTCAGTAAACAAAGTCTCAAAAAGGGTTCAACATAATTTTCATTTAAAGTAGTTCCAACATGACGTAAAGAAACATTCGAGGCAATTAAGAGGGATTAAGTTATTGTCATAAATGGACTCGGCATTATGAAGACTTATTTGCATTAATTACATAGAAAAAAAATAGACTTAAATTGTGAAGATGAATGCGACATTCATTGAGAGATTCTTTTTTTGTTTGCTGTGCTGAGTGCTGGCTGTTGTCAAGGGGTCATGAGTTGTGAACTTATGGGATGTAAAGAGAGCAGTTTAAGCTTCGATTGCGGGCAAGATTGGTTTTTATAGCATAATTTGTGATTTTGTGTATTAAATTTGAGGTTAGAATCTAAAATTGTCCATATTTTGAGGTTAGAAATCTAAAAATCCTCACAATTCAGCCATAACCTTCAAAAATATACTAAATTCAACCCAATCCATCAAAAAAAGAATTAAAGACCCCTCAAATTCAAACTCAGTCATATGACACACGATGACATATGGGCGCATAATACATGATGAATTTTATGATAATGAGAAGGCAAGTTTCACATCCAGCGCGTGTGTTAGTTCCAAAATATAAATAAAAGACACAAACTATTGTAATAAAAATGTCAAGCTCCGTCAATCTAGTAATGAATTTGTCATTTTTTCATGCTAGAATTTTCGCATTGTTTTTTTAATTTTTGATGATTTTTTTGACAATTAATTTGTCATTTTTATGTGATGTGCATGTTGTGTAGCTTCTTGATCGTCATTAATTGTAGATTCTAACCTCCAAGTTTGGATTTTAACCTAGAAATTATTGATATAACCTCAAAATTTTCAATAAATTCTCAATTTTACAAACAAAACAGCAAAGACCTGCTTTAACAATAATCCTAAGGGCCGTTCACAAAATCCAGATTTCTTTCTCTCCTAGAAGCATTACGTAATAAGTGAACCCCCCCCATAATAACAGTATCTTAGGATATATTGAGTCTTTATATTAGCCTCAAAGGTTCTATAGAGGCCACTAAGTCTCCTCAAACTAGCTATTTTCTCAATGTAAACCCAACTCGACTCAATGATTCAAAAAATATCGAAATTCTCCTCAATTTCCCAACATTTACTTTCATTAATAGCCATCAAGCCAACTTCAAATCCTCACCATAATCGAAAAATTATTCAAAATGCACAGCTCCAAGCTCACTCGTACGTGCCAACTACTAAATATGATAAATATATGCGCATTGTTAAGCAGCGGAAAAAAATTAAAAGTGTGATAAAAAAAAGTTGGAAAAAATCATAAAAAAAATTATTTTATTTCATGAGAATATTAAATAATGATAAAAATTGAGGTAGAAATTATGAAGAATTTTTTTTGTGGGGAGTGTCGAATGTAAATTTGTGCTGAGTCTTGGGATGATAAAAATGGGCTCGATTGGGTTTTTATTAATTATTGTTGTTTGAGTGTTGAATTTATTAGAAAATTATTTAATGAGATTTTTTTGATGGGCGGAATTTTTGGAGATTGGAGGTGCTTTTTTTGGAGTCACGTAGGCACAGGAGGTAATCAATAAGTCTGATTTGGAGCAGGTAGAAAATAATTCAAAATTTGAAGCTAGTTCTTTGAAAACTTAAGTTTTGAGATTCTAAGTTTTAGTTCCATAACCTCAAAAAATTCAAATTATCTTCAAAAATCAACTTTTGATCCCCAATAATTGTCAAACTTAACAAAATCCCCTCAAAATTGTCATTTCACATTTAGTCTCGTCTGCCTTCAAGTTCATAAAAATTTCATATTATTTCCTGCAAAAAAGAGTCCAATTTAATGCCAATACATCCATCATCAGTAACAGCCCCTACAGTGTGCCTGAGACGTCCCAAAATAGACAAAGCTCATAAATCCACAACCAAGAAACACATTTTTCGTCTATAAACCTTTTTAACAACTTCCAAAACATGTCCATTTGTAAAACATGCCATAAAAAAAACTTTCAAAAAAAATAATATTTGTGTTTTGCTGAATATTATGAGCGATAGACTAAGGAGGAGGGGGGGGGGGGTCAAAGGGGTCCGATGGAACTCCTTCTAATAAAGGTTTAGATTTAAAAAGATTGAACTTGCTCAACCAAATCGCAAGAATCTATCAGAACCACCCCCCCCCCCCCCAAACCCTAACTCCACCTCTCAACTCATGTCCATATCGAGTCTCAGCAACCAAAAGAATGAAGAAAAGGAGAAGAAAAAGACATTAAATGAGGCATTAAATGAAGGAAATAAAAATTACGTCTCGCTACTTCATTTTTTATTACTTTATGACTCAATTCATGCTAAGTTGATAGCTCACTAGGAATCTCTTTTGTTAAAAAACAATTTTTAATGTTTGATTTAATTAAATTGTTTGTCAGAATTTTAATGTCTGAGATATGAAAGAATTGAAGGAACGGAAATGGAACGAAATTAGAGTTAAATATTGGGTAAATGGGTGAGGAATTGAGGAAGTTGTTGATTTGCGATGAGTTTTTTTGGGTATTGTCTCTGATTGTGGAGAGTTTTAGGGGTTCTAACCTCAAAATTCAAGGTTTAAGGATTGAAATGGACAGGTTTGACACTAAACTGGTAGACATAACCTCAAAATTTGAGATTCTAACCTCAAATTGTGGAGATCTAACCTCAAATGTTGATCATTACCTCAAAACTAGTTATTCTAACCTAAAAATTGAGAAAAGTTGAGATTCTAACCTCAAACTTTAGGTTCTAACCTCAAAATTTTAAATTCTAACCTCAAAATACGAATTCTAACCTCAAAGTACAACTCAAAATAGCCAATAATTCCCGATAAACCAACTTATTGCACCTCCTTTAAACATTTTAAACACAAAAAAAAACAACTCGGAAGTCTTTAAAGAATTTCCATCACCCATCGTGTATGCACTTGACAATCCTTCACAAAGTGCCTCATAAGTGTGTCATAATAATCTACTTAAGGAAGCTCATCGGAACCTCCCTCACAGTCTATATTCTTGCCATAATTTACAAAATGAATAGCTCATTAGTGCTCATTACTTATCAAATTTTTCACGGCAATTACAAAACTTTTATGTGCATTATCGTCATTGCTGCACATTCTTCCGATACATATTTGAACATGACATAACATGGAATTTTATAGTCGAGACTAATGTAGCAGAAGTAATAAAGCCATTCGGAAACGTTTAAAAAGCCATTGCAAATGCATTTTAAAGACATGAAACATGTACAGTCATAAATAATCATATAAAGTCATTAATTACTAAGAATTTTTCTATTATTTGGGCATGTCTATGTACAGACAATTGTGTAAGACAACAGGAAGGAAGTTAGCAAGGCATAGAATGAGGCAGGCAATGAGAAATGTTTTTTGGGGTTGGGTATGGAATTTAGGTTATATGCAAGGGGATAACAACATGATGGGAAAAGATAGAAAATTCAGAATTTGGGGTCACATAACCTCAAAACTAGTGTCCCGGCACTCAAGCGGTTCTCCATCCTTCCATTAATCCACAACAACCATCAATCAACCACTCCGCATCCCATTATCCTCACCACAATGACTCATCACAAAGTATCAAATTTTAAGTAGCTCCATCACTTTCTATGATCCAGCTACCCATAAAAAAAATAGGCGTTTAAAGTGTTTACCGAGTCAGTTCGATTACAATTGATTTTTTTTTAATTTGAGATCGATTTCATTGATGTAAAATTCCTGTTGCTGACCCTTAAAGTGATTGTCATGTCTTGGAAATATTTTCTAAAATTTTCATTCATGCTCGACTTAAAATAAAATGAGAGACTTCATCATCATCCAAAATACATCATAACAAGGCAACAAATTATAATATACACAATTAATATTTAACAAGCAATGGTTCCATCCGGGCACATCAAATACGAATAAAAGATATCGTGGCAATCAACAGAGTCTTGATGACTTTTAATTGGGATTAATTGGATTCTCTTTCTTCTTTTTCTTGCTTGTCGGATTTTCGTTTATTTTTTTGAGTTCTGGTCTGGAATCAATTATTTGAAATTGGGATTAATGTTGAGTTTTTGTTGATTTGTGGACTTGTTGGTGATGATTTTTTAGGTTAACCTGAGAATTTTTGAGGTTAGGATGGGAAATTTTGAGGTTAGGATGAGAATTTGAGGTTAGGATGTGAAATTTTGAGGTTAAGCTGAGAAATATTGAGGTTAGGATGAGAATTTGAGGTTAGGATGAACATTTGAGGTTAGAATAAGAATTTTTGAGGTTCGATTGAGAAAGTTTGAGCTTAGGATTAGGAATTTTGAGGTTAGGATGAGTACTTTTTGGGTTAAGCTAAGAAATTTTGAGGTTAAGCTGAGAAATATTGATGTTATGTTGAGAATTTGAGATTGGGATGAGAATTTGAGTTTAGGATGAGTATTTGAGGTTAAGATGTGAATTTTGAGGTACAATTGAGATTTTGAGGTTAAATAAGAATTTTTAAGGTAAAGTCTACCCTTTTTGGGGTTAGGTTGAGGATTTTGAATTATCATAAGATTTTGAGGTTTTGTTAAGATTTTAAGGTTCAAACGAGAAATTTTGAAGTTAATTAACAAAATTATGAGTTTGTATTGACATTTATCATCCAAATAAAGCTAAAATCTCCAAAAATGTCATCAAATCAATCAAAAAATTCCACAAAAAATCACATCAGTTTCTATTAATAAATCTCCCAGATAACCTCATTAATTCCTCCAATATAACTTGATCCCATCCCACACATATCACACCAATATCAATTAATTGAACCAGCAACTGCATTATTCGATTATCTCCAATCACTGCGAGCCAAATGCATCACGACCTTTATCATGATGGAAAAAATTTGATTATATTGACATCGAAATTGATGAGTTAATTGCGTTTATTGATTGATATTGACCTTTACAATTTGTCGAAGTGCATAAATGCCATCAGAATTCCTTAAATAGAGATGAATGTGAGATGATTCTAGATATTATGATGGAAGTAAGGTTTTGAAAGCCATTAAAGTTTAGAAATTTTAATTTTGAGCCAAATCTTATCTTATTTTATCCAACTAAACTCAAATTCAAGCTCTACTAATCCAAATAATCCTCCACAACCTCCAAATCCACCGTATAGTACAAAAAACATCTCATTTCAAACTTCTTCACGCTTCAAAAACACGAAAAATGCCTGCCCGTGCCACAAAGAAGCAAAACAACAATGATTCAGGCATTTAAAGGTCTCTTGCCCTGACAAACCGTTTATGATGACCGTGATGCAATTGAGAATGTTGTTTTCTTCTTACCGAGTCTTCTGCATCGTCACGATTAACATAATCATGATGAAGTGGCAACAAAAGAAAAGAAGAAGAAAAAGAGAATTTTTTTAATTGTTTGACTTCTTTTTCGGTTGTGTTTGTAAGAAGATTAAAGAAAGAATGCCTTGGTCTGTGTCTATTCTAGACTCAATTTTTTATCGTCTTAACATTTTTTTCTCACTTTTCTTTCCTTTTCACGTTGTTTATGCCTCGTGGTTTTAAATAAATAAAGAATCGCATTTCAAAATATTTACTCAGAATTTTTTTTTTGTTATTTTTATTATTGAAATATGAAAGCTGGAAATGGAATCGGAGGGATTAGTTTGTTATTTTATTTAGGAATTCTTGTTTGAACTAAGAAGATAAACAGCGTGCAACTTTCACTGATTTTTTTTTTCAATTCTTTAATGTCGTTTGGCTTAGCGACAAACTAGCAGCTTAAAGAATTCTATTTATTATGAAGGAATTTCATTGTTTTGACAATTTTCTTGAGGATTGTGTGGGAATATTTGATATAAATGGTGATTTAGGATCTAATTTCATGGTCTGGAGGGTTTGAGGAATGCAGTGTTTTATTTTTTGAGGTTATAACCCCAATTTTGAGAATTTTGCTTCTGATTTTGAGGTTAGGAACCTAATTTTGAGAGTTTTGGCTCTGATTTTGAGGTTAGAAACCCAGTTTTGAGGTTAAAATTTCAGTTTTAATACGTTTGGTTCCATCTTGATTTTGAGGTTATAATCCCAATTTTGAGAGTCAAGGTTCTGATTTTGAGGTTAAAATCTAAATTTTGAGAATTTTGGTTTTGAGGTTATAATCCCAGTTTTGAGGTTAAAATCCCAGTTTTGAGAGTTTTACTTCTGATTTTGAGGTTAGGATCCTAATTTTGAGAGTTTTGATTTTGATTTTGAGGTTAGAATCTTAATTTTGAGAATTCTAGTTCGTATTTTAAGGTTAGAATCCCAAAACTAAGACTTAAAGTTGTCAAAAATTTACTCTTCATCAAAAAAAAAAACACCCATAACCGCTCCAAAACCACAACAACAAAATTAAACTCCAAAAAAATCTCAATAAACGCGTCATAAAAACTAAAAACCAGGTTCCCATGCGTGCACGAGATACAAAAATTCAAGTTCAGAAACAAAAACACAAAACATAAAAAATTACACAATCAACTGTGAGTTCAACGACAGCAAAAAGCGAAAGATTCGTTCCAAACTCGCATGCATTAAGTTCCAATTAATAAAAATTTTCGTTTTCCTTTTTTTCTCACTTTCGTGTTTTTGAATATTTTGTTTTTGTATTTTCGAAAATAGTTGTCACAGCTCTTGAATGAAAAATTGGACAGACTTGGAAAATAAAATTCATTCATGTGCATTCCATTCCCAAAATTATGACGACAAGTCACACATTTAAAAAATCCAGAACTAGTCAGAAACGGCAGCTTGGCTATAAATTGAAAAAACGCGCGCACGATTAGAAAATAAAATAAAAAGCATGCAGATAAAATATATTTTTGTTATCAAGCTGCATTCTTTTCCCACCAGAATTAATTTTTTTTGTTTTTCTAAATTTAAATTTGATGTTTTTTTCTCAAGATTTGTTTGTTTTTGTTATGTGTCGATGGATGGAAAGAGAATGGATATTAAGAGTGTGCGTCAGGTGGATCGTGTTTCTGGTTTCTTGATTTGAAATTAATTCTAACCTCAAAGTTCGATTCTAATCTCAAAATTCGATTCTAATGTCAAAATTTGATTCTAACCTCAAAGTTGATTCTAACCTCAAAGTTTGATTCTAGCCTCAAAGTTTGATTCTAACCTCAAAGTTCGATTCTAACCTGAAAGTTCGATTCTAACCTCAAAGTTCGATTCTAACCTGAATGTTCGATTCTAACCTCAAAGTTCGATTCTAACCTCAAAGTTGATTCTAACCTCAAAGTTCGATTATAACCTCAAAATTTGATTCTAACCTAAAAACACGATTCAAAGTTCGCTTCAACTTCATCAAATTGACAAGTTGACTCTCAAAATTGTCCCACCAATCTCACAACGGATGAGACTCATTACAATCTGTTCCTCACAAATATCTTCTTCTTCCCCAATTCCTCATCCTCCTTAATGTACAATCGCAGTAATTTTAATGCACATTCCCACAAATTTACATTCTCATTCATCTCAATTTCACTTTTTTTCGTCTTGCAAATCAACTGACAATTTTGTTCCTTCGTCATCAACAAAAAAGACTTAAAAAGAATTGAGCATTGTAAAGTGATATGAAAGTGTAACAGACATCCAAAATGATGAGAATGAATGAGAATGAATGATGATAATGGGGAATGATGACTTAAAAGTGAAGGTTTCATTGCAATTTTTTATTTTTGTGGCTTGTTTGTGCCTCTCAACTGGAATTAAATTTAAATTGACAAAAATGACGCATGAAATATTATTTTTTTGTGAATGTCGTTTTGAGGATTTTTGGTGATGGTTTGGAGCTTTTGAAAGTAATTTGAAAGGGCTGCTAGAGTTTTGGGTCATATTGTGGCAAACATATTCAGCAAATCTCAATATTGAGCATCTTAACCTTAAAATTGAGCGACTTAACCTCAAAATTGGGCAACTTAACCTCAAAAGTGAGAAACTTAACCTCAAAATTGAGAAAATTGACCTCAAATTTTGAGAAAATTGACCTCAAATTTTGAGCAACTTAACCTCAAAAGTGAGCAACTTAACCTCAAAATTGAGCAAACTAACCTAAAAATTGAACTAAATAACCTCAAATTTGAGCAACTTAACCTCAAGTTTGAACAACTTAACCTCAAAGCTTAGCAAATTAACCTCAAATTTGAGCAACCTAACCTCAAAACGGTGCCATTTAACCTAAAAATTAATTAAATTAACCTCAAAATTGAGCAATTTAACTTCCAATTTGAGCAACTTAACCTCAAATTTAGGCAACTTTACTTCAAATTTGAGCAACTTAACCTCAACTGTGAGCATATTAACCTCGAAAATGAACGAAATAACCTCAAAACTTCTCAAAAATCGGCAACAAACTTTAAAATTCTATTCAATAATTCAAAGTAACCCCCTCAAGAGCATATCAAAATAATCCCAATCAAAATTATATTTCAAAAAAAAAATTAAATTCAGAAAACATCAATTTAAAAAAATAATCCGATCGAAAATTGAAATAAAAATCATTTATTAAATCATATAAACTAATGATGACGGTAGTGACGTAATAACCCATAGAAAATTTTAGCATTTATTTGAATTTCTCATCATCGCATGAATAAGAATAAAAGGGACACGAGAAATGTAAAAAATGCAGTAGCAGGAAGGACAACTTTTATGAGGGTCAGATAATAGTGTAGAATAATGACAATATCAATAATAATTTCCATTGTAATCTTAGAATAGGAAAAGGAAAGGGAGAAATATTTAGAAATGAACAAAAATACACACATGTGCATAGCTAGCTGAGTGTTGAAGCGTATATGGAATTTCAGAATGTAGAATGATGAATGGAGTGGAATAAAAATTCTGAGTCAAAATAGTCGGCTTGATAAAATGTTCTCGTATTGTGTGCGACATGGTTGGGTGACTCTAGAATAAAATATTTGATTAGATATGAAAATGAGATTGAATTTGAAGTTTTTTTCAGCATTATTTCAAAGGTTTTTAACGGGTTTTATTTTAAATGCAATGCTTTTGCTGGGGAACTTTGAAATTTGAGGTTATTTTACTGAATTTTAAGGTTATGATGCTGAACTTTAAGGTTATGTTGCTGAATTTTGAGATTATGTGGCTGAATTTTTAGGTTATTATGCAGAATTTTGAGGTTGTGATGCTGAATTTTGAGGATATGATGCTGAACTTTAAGGTTATGTTGCTGAATTTAGAAGTTATGATGCTGAATTTTCAGGTTGTGATGCTGAATTTTGAGGTTATGATGCTGAATTTTGAGGTTATGATGCTGAATTTGGAAGTTAAGATGTTAAATTTTGAGACTAAGTTAATGAATTTCAAGGTTATGTTCCCAAACATGAAGGTTAGAATTCAAGTTTTGAGGTTATGTAGCTATGTTTTTATGTTATAATTCTAAATTTTAAGTTACTTTGCCTAATTTTGAAAAATTCTCAAGTTTTGAGGTTATAAATCTAAATTTGTTATTACAACTTACATTTGAGGTAAAAACTCCATAATTATAGCCCAATCAACAATCTCATATCAAAAAAAAATCAAATTTCTCTCGATTCCCATTTCTAATACCTGAAAAGTCTATTTCAAACAAATGCTCGCTCCTAAAATAGCCCAAAGGCAAACATATTTACCCTTTTTTTTTACTTCATCGGCTATCAAATATCAAATTGTCCCTCGCATGTGTGCGTCTTAAATAAATTTTATTATTCTTATTCAGTGAAGCCTAAAAAGTACTTTTTTTTTATTGATCTGAGAAGTGAAAAAAAGAAGAAAGAATTTGCAGGAATTGCAAAAAATATGCAAAATGGAGGGTGAAATGGTGGGAAGTTCAGGTAAAATTTGAGTAGATGAGTGAAGAACGGCTTGAATTTGGGTTAGATGTATTTTAGGAGTGGGCTAGGTCTGGGTTAGGAGTTCGTTTGAAGGAGGTTGTAAGGAGGCTAAGAGGAGCCTAAGATTGGTTCAGATACGGTCAGCTTTTGAATTCGGACAACGTCAAGACAGTGAAGCTCAAATTTTACCTTTTCTAACCTCAAAAATCACAAAAAATACATAATTTATTCAAATTTTCTGACCCCTTTCAATCCAATCCAGCCGTCCATCAATTAACATCCATTTCAACTTGTCTCAGAAATAGTTCTTCAGTTCCTGCATATTATAATCTTGCATTGTGTATGCGATTGCATGTCTGTGACAATAATGAGACGCAATTACAATTACATAACTTTTCTCTCTGTTTTCTCCTTTCTGTCACACTTTATTGCACAATTCTTGTTGTGTTTCATTTTGATGAAGATATGTCACACACTAGCCACATTTAGCAACAACAGAAAAGGTAAAACTGGTAAAGGAAACAGAGAGAGTGTGTGTTTTTTGCTATAAAAAGGTTTTTTGGAATAAAAAGTAATTGAATATTCAATTTTTACCTATCGAGTCAGAGAGAGTTGCGAAGTTTCTTATTATTCTGAGCTTGTTTTGTCGGTGTTTGGGGCTTGGAAGTAATAAAAGACGAAAAATGACTGATTTTATTGATTTTTGTGCGGATATGGAGGTTGTTTGTGATGACTATGGTCGGATATCTTTAAATTTGATCTTTTTTTGAGGTTAGGATTTAAATTTTGGAGGTTAATATTCAAGTTTTTGAGGTTATAATTCAAACTTTTGAGGTTAGAACTCGCACGTTTGAGGCTAGGATTCAAACTTTTGAGGCTAGGATTCAAACTTTTGAGGTTAGGATTCAAACTTTTGAGGTTAGGATTCAATCTTTTGAGGTAAGGATTCAAACTTTTGAGGTAAGGATTCAAACATTTGAGGTTAGGATTCAAACTTTTGAGGTTAGGATTCAAACGTTTGAGGTAAGGATTCAAACTTTTGAGACAAGGATTCAAACATTTGAGGTTAGGATTCAAACTTTTGAGGCTAGGATTCAAACTTTTGAGGTTAGGATTCAAACTTTTGAGGTTATGTTGCAGTTATTCTCATGAAGTTTATACCATTTAAACAAAATATCCGAAAATAACCTCAAAAAGCCATGTCAATACACGATAAACAAATGTAAGCCCATAATTACCTCATCTGCATACCCAATGACTCTATAAATACACATCATCATACCCGATACTTACCATTCAATTACATGTGCCTGCACCATAACAATACTAGCCTATTTATAGCTACAAATAAACACCAAGTCACATAATCATTTCCATAAAGGTCAGCAAAACTTCTTCATGAGCTTGACGACAAAATAAATGCAAGCACGATTCCTTTGCTATCAATGAGTCTCAATCATGAAGCTTGCCGACCACGCGCAAAAATCATAAAAAATCATTTCCTATTTATGGAAATTTTAAGAGCTGTGCAAAATGGGGAAAAACAAAGTTTTTCGATTACTTAATTTATGAACTTCCGAGGATTTTGTTATAGTTCCATTAGGAATTTATTGATAATTAAATTTACTTTTATGAAGCTTGCTCCCGAGGGGTGGAGTCTGAGGGGGTTGGCCGAGAAAATGGGAAATTTTCAATATAATCTTCAAAATTCAGAAAGGGTTGGCCGCAAAAATCAGGAACAATTATTAAATAATTCAAGATTCAGTAGGGTTGGCTGCAAAAATCAGGAAACTTTGTAACTTTCACTACAAAATATCAATCCAAGCACATCATGAATCTTCATTCCAGCCCCCTAAACCATTAAAAATTCAACATAAACTAAAATATTGCGTGCATGTCCTCATAAGAATTCATAAATTGCCAACAATGCTCTATTATTTCCTAGTTCTTTATCCCATATTTTTGCAATTTAAACTTCCTCTTTTCTGTTCCGTTTGCCAGACATAAAAAATTACCCTCACGAAGCTTTAACCGTATGTGCATTACTGACATAGTAACAATCATTTTAATGTTAGTTTGATAATTACTTGCGCTGCTGCCTTCTGTTCCATAAACTAGACATGAGCACAAGAATCGATGGCGACTTTAATTTGCAACTAAGGAATTAGAATGTCGACGGCGGGGCTTTAAAGTTGAGTACAAAATGGGGAAGTTTTAAGGATATGCAGACTTGTGGTCGCTGTTTATTTTGTTGATTTATGTTCTTTGTATTGTGTTGCTTATGGTTAGCGGATATGAAAAGGGTTTTATTGAATTTTATGGCAAAATCACGTAGTTCTGTTTGAGGAAGGCTTTTGTTGAGCTTAGATAAATATGCGAGACTGATTTATGATGTTAATATTATTTTTAGGTTAGGGTATTTGACTTTCTTGAGCTGTAAGGAAGAAATATTGTTGAAATCTTGCTTGTGCTAAAATTTGGGACTCGGTTGGCCATAAAAATCGGGATTCAGAATAATAATTCATTAAAATGTCATTGGGTTGGCCGTAAAAATCAGGAATCATATCACAAAAACCTCAAAAAATGTCAAAATAACCTCAAAACTCTTTTATATTTTGCACTTATCCACCAAAATTCCACTCATGACCTCTCATACTTCCCAGCTGTAAACTAATTTATCAACATCAACATATCAAAAAAAATTATTATTGAATACGATCTCGCAGCAGGTTCATTAAATTCACTAACAAACAATCGCCGTCGTTCATTCCATTCATCATCCGAAAATAATGCTAAGCATAAAAGTCGTTGATTTAATGAAAAAGGCAGCATTTTATTGCATATTGTTTTCTATCCAATTCGCATCTAACAGTAAATAATAGTGACAGACTTTACCGCATTGTTAGCAAATGAGGTAGTGTAAAAGGTATAAAATTATTGTTGATTATTTTGATGGAATTGATGTGTTGATGGGTTTTATGTGGTCGGCAGAGGTTGATTTGGAAGTGAATTTATGAATTTTGGTTCATTATTGAGAATAAATTCCTCGTTTTTGTGGCCAACCCCTTTGATGAAATCACACTTATGTATAAAACATTCCCGTTTTTTACGGCCATCTTAGTCTGAATTTCAGTAAAGACTCGAACAAGTTCAAGCTTTGCCACTATCAATCTCAAACCAATCTAAACTCAAAAATGCGCCTTATACATTCAACAAAAAAATGTGTCTCCTTAACTTGTTTCTATCCAGCGCATACAATTAAAAATCTTTTTTTTTTGAGTGTTCACGTCTACGATAATATTTATTTTTTTATTGAATGCTTTATGTGGATATGCTTTTTTGTGAATGTGACATCTATAACCAAAAGCCCGAGTCGATTGTCAGTCACTAAACGAATAGTTTATGGTATGTGCATGCATTGTTAAATTCCTATTGAAATCTATACGGTGTATATTTATAAATTGACTGTTAAGTAATCGGTCGATTACTATTTTTTTGTTTTTGTGCTTTGGAATGCGCCATAAAGTGTGATTGAACCTGAATTTTATGACTTTTATGAATTCTAAGGCATAAGAGGCAAACAAACGACTCAAGGGGTAATAAAGTTGTTGGTAGACTTGAAGACTAATAATGTTGTAAGGTGAAGTAAGTTCTCTTGTAGCATTAATCAATGTTTTTTGTCGTCGACGTCGTCGTTGATGATGTGAGATTTGAAGGGATTGATAAGGAAAAATTGTTTTGTGTGCGGTGAAAATGTGGAATTTATGTAAATCCGATTAGATTAATTGAGGTGTGAAGGTATAGGGGTGACCTTAGGATTATTTTGTTATGCTATGTGAAAGATTCTAGAAAGTTTCTACTTAAAGTTAAGAACAGGGCGTCAAAACCTCAATGTTTGGCAACATAACCTCAAAATTCAGTGACACAACCTCGAAATTCAACAACATAACCTCAAAATTCAGCAACATAACCTCAAAATTCAGCAACATAACCTCAAAATTCAGCAACTTAACTTCAAAAGTCAACAACTTAACTTCAAAAGTCAACAACATAACCTCAAAATTCAGTAGCTTAACTTCAGAAACGGCAGTCTAGCCTCAAAGTTCATCAACATTAACTCAAATTTCAGAAACTTAACTTCAAAAGTCAACAACATAACCTTAAAATTCAGAAACTTAACTTCAAAAGTCAACAACTTAACTTCAAAAGTCAACAACATAACCTCAAAATTCAGTAGCTTAACTTCAGAAACGGCAATCTAGCCTCAAAATTCATGAACATTAATTCAAATTTCAGAAACTTAACCTCAAAAGTAAACAACATAACCTCAAAATTCAACAATTTAACCTTAAATTTGGCAATCTAGCCTCAAAGTTCATCAAGATTAACTCAAATTTCAGAAACTTAACCTCAAAAGTCAACAACATAACCTCAAAATTCAGCAACATAACCTCAAAATCATCCAGACATCCTTCAATTCTCAAGTATCAGCAACAATAATTCATTTAAACCTACTAAAACCCACATAAATAATATTAGCGTATACTTTATGCAGTCTCCATACCCAACTTTGAATTATTTCCTTTAATCTCACCAAGCCCACGTTAAAATAGCGGCTATTATTCAGATAAATCCTCAATTCTTCAAGCTGTCAAGCTTAATTATCATTGAGAATGCATCAGCAATTTAATAAATAACAAATATGCATGCCATTTCAACAGAACTGAATGGCTTACAGTCGGTTTAGTTTCAATTTGCTTCATATCTAAGTGGACTTGGATATCTTTATTCTTGTTGTTCAGTTGGCACTTTTCAAGTAAGATTAGAGAGGATTAATGAGTTTTGAATGAGAGATTGTTGAGCTATTGCAGAAAAATTGCATGTGCATATTCAAGAGGAGACTTTAAAGTTTTCAAAAGAATACGACGCACGGATACTTTTTTGAACTGTCTTGTTGGTTTGGCTGGTTGGCTGTTTGGCTTAGTAGCTTATTGCTTTACTGAATTGCTGTTAGCTTTGTTTGATTGTTGTCTGTTTGGCTGGCTGGATGACTATTAAACTATACATCTGCAACATAGCAACAATACCTCCACAATTTCTCATAATCATCTTCACCTCAATAATTACATTCACGACTTTATCGACCAACAAATCATCTCTATCAATAGCTGCAAGCATTTTTCTAGCAAATTTACATTCAATTTATCCGCACTCAAGGCCCAACCCATAGCAAAAATATCCGCATAGCACCTTTGCATTAACGCCAGTCCATCAATTTGCAAAAAATTAATTTCAATTCATCAACAAAGTCTCCTCTCGAGCTACCTTATTAACCTCGTCAAAGCAACAAACAATATTTTTATTTTGTCATGTTGGCTTTCAATTAACGCCCCGAAAAAAAAAAAATGAAGCAACAGAAGAAAAAGTTTCTCTTCCATAAATTTACAGTTAATTTGCTGTTAAGTATTTAATTTGCAAAACAACATAATATTATCATTATTATTATTAAGGTGTGGAATGTGCATGAATGGGTGGAATTTGGCAGTGACCATAAATATTTTTTTCATGGCATTATTGAAAGCTTTTCATATTTTTTTTATTTTTATTGCTGTCGACCACGAGAGGCTTTTGACAAGACGGGTGGACATGGTTGAAGTTTTTTTGGGGGATGATGAGATCGCTTGAGGGCTTGACTGTCCAAAAATGGATATTAAAGAGTTGAAAGAATTTCATTTTCTGGGTGGAGGAGGAAATGTAAATTTATGGACTTGAAGGCACAGTCAAAGGTATTCATTACTCACTTTTTTTCATTATAAGAATTTTTTGGGATGGAATTTTTCCTGATAAGGAAACGGAATGGCATTTTTTGATGGGAATGCTGGTGTCTTGTGAGGATTTTTGGGTACTTTTTGCTGAATTCAAAGCTTTTGTTGCCAGATTTTAAGGCTTTGTTGCCAGATTTTAAAGCTATGTTGCCAGATTTTAAGGCTTTGTTGCCAGATTTTAAAGCTATGCTGCCAGATTTCAAGGCTTTAATGCCAGATTTTAAAGCTATGTTGCCAGATCTTAGGCTTTGTTGCCAGATCTTAGGCTTTGTTGCCAGATCTTAGGCTTTGTTGCCATATCTTAGGCTTTGTTGCCAGATTTTAAGGCTTTGTTGCCAGATTTTAAGGCTTTGTAGCCAGATTTTAAGGCTATGTTGCCAGATTTTTAAGCTATGTTGCCAGATTTTAGGCTTTTTTGCTAGTTTTTGGGCTTTGAAGCTACGTTTTTGGTCAATTCTGTTAGGTTTTCGACTTATTTTAACAAAATTGATGCCTAACCTGCCAAAACTGTGATTAAATACTTAACTAACCTATTTTGGCGCCAAAACTAGCTACAAAGCTAGTCAAATCTTCAATAATACCAAACCATCTCATTAGTCTCATAACTTTTCTTCCTATCTTGTCGCACCGACTCCAGATCATCCAATAATTTATCTTCTAGTATTTCTTTCTATTTTTTTTTCATCCTCTGTACTTTTCTAATTTAGTATTCTTAGTCTTATGTTCTTTCATTTCTCAACCATCCACACACATAATCTGCTGCCTTTTCTTCATATTTTTTTTACTATCGTCTTAATGCATTCATAAGGCGAGAAAAGAAATATTATTAATTGAGTTTATTTGAGATTCCGGCATGTTGAAGTGCTGCTTGTCTATTAATCATGTTGTATGCAGACTGAGTCTTCTATGTGCATGCTTAGTGAATTTATAAAAGTTGTTATTTTTTTAAAGTTGGATGAAGAAAAAAATTTGCTAGATGATTGGATTTTTTTCGAGTTATTGGAGTGGGGAGTAATGCGGATATGTTGATGACTTGAGGGAATTTTTGAGGTTAGAGTTGGAGTTGATGGAATTTTTTGGGTGGTTTTGGAGATTTTTGGGGTTATGTTGGCTTTGAAGCTAGTTTAACTGTGTAAATAGGAGATTAAGTTGCCAAATTCAGGATTGTGGAGCTAAACTGAAGGAATCGAATCTTAATTCACAGTTTATGATTGAATTAAGCTACAAAAGCCAGTTACAGTCGCACAAACGAACAGGTCTCCCAAGTACCCTATCCATATGCTCACCTAACCCATCCCCATACCAAAAAAGCTACACTTTCCCCAAAAAAAAGCAATTTCACTTTGCAAATTACACATCCAACAAAAGAAACTCAAAATAATTTTCAATAATTTTCCCATCATGACACAATCGACATGGATCATCGACACCAACATGCGATTCATAATTTAAATACCCGAAAAAAAAAAATAATGTTCATTATCAGTTAAGCGGCACTTTCAACATGCTTTGTTGCTATTTCATAACCATGAAGAATGTAATTAACATTTTTTCTCTATTTTGGAGAGTGTTTAAAGGCACTAAACTAAATCATTCATGTCGTGTCGTGTCTCAACCCGGTCATATGCATGCATACACGAAATTGGTGGATGGAAGGAAAATAATTTCGAATGTAAATGTGGAAAATTGAGGAGTTAAAAGAAGGAAATTTTGTTGAAGAGAGGACTAGGTGCAGCTTTTGGAGGTTAGGTTTGGGTAGGCTGGAAGGTTAGGCGTCGGTTCTGAGAAATTTGACTAATTTAAATGAGATTAACAACTCAAATGTCATTATTTAGTAAGTTTTCATCCAAAATAAGCATTTTGAATAGTTAAGAATTTTTGGCGGGAAACTAAGAGAGCTTAGTGTCTATCCTAGTACTTTTTGGCGGGAAAATAAAAATTACAGCTAATCAAACCCTTCAGTCAGCGCCAAGACCCCCTAAACCACCACTTAAACCATTAAAAAACTACAAAATATCCAAAACTTTCAAATCTGTGTCAAGTCAAACACAAAACAAAAGCAAAAGCAAACTTCTTCCTTTTCCTCATCACACCCAAAACGAGAACTCAAATAAACGGCTCGGAAAAATAAATTTTTCATGTTTGAATTTCATTTAAAATTGTACAAATATGGCGCGAGCGTCGCGTTAGCGTTCATTGACACTCATGTTTGTCGTCGTCGTGTTTCCTTTCTCTCCGACTGAGAGAGAGAGAGAGAGAGAGCATAAAAGTACAAAAAAGGAATATGAAAAATTGCAAAGCAACATGCGAACGCGCATGCGTAGTGTCAGCATTGCACATCTACGACTGTATTTTATGCAACCTCGCCCTTATTGTTGGCACACGGCATTTTTTTACTCAGTCTCATTTTAGTTGAATGTATTTGTGTGAAATGTGCAGCACTGACACAAATGCATGCTGAACACATGCACATGAATTTTATGCCGAATTTTGTACTCACAAAAGGAACTCATTTTATGGGTTGAATTTTTTTTTTATTATATTTTGTGTTGAGGATGGAAAAAAAATATTTAAAAAAGTTTTTTATCGATTTTTTTTTCGAGTTGGGAAAAAGGCAAAAAGTTTTTTGGGGGGGTTTTCAATTTGAACTTCCTGTTGTTTTTCATCCGGTGGAAATGCTTTGTTGGAGGTTTTTAATGACCCGGATTACTAAAAGGGGAGAAAGGGTGGATGGTTCAGTGATTATTAAGGTATGGATAGCATTGCACTGAAATATCTACTAAACTCACCAAACTCACCTCATTATTCACCAAATTTACCTCATTGTTCATCAAACTCATCAAATATGCACAAAACTCACCTCATTATTCACCAAACTCACCTCTGTTCATCAAATTCATTAAATATTCACCAAACTCACCTCATTGGTCATCAAACTCACCAAATATTCACCAAATTCACAAAATAGTCACTAAACTCACCAAATATTCACCAAACTCACCAAATATTCACCAAACTCACCAAATATTCCCTATACTCACCCAATATTCACCAAAACTCACCTCATTGTTTACCAAACTCACCCAATATTCACCAAACTCACCTCATTGTTCACTAAACTCACCCAATATTCACCAAACTCTCAAAATAATCACCAGACTCATCAAATATTCACCAAACTCACCTCATTGTTCAGCAAACTCACCGAATAGTCACCAAACTCACCTCATTGTTCATCAAACTCATCAAATATTCACCAAACTCATCTCATTGTTCACCAAACACATCAAATATTCACCAAACTCGCCTCATTGTTTATCAAACTCATCAAATATTCACCAAACTTACAAAATAGTCACCAAACTCACCAAACTCACCTCATTGTTCACCAAACTCACCAAATATTCACCATACTCACCCAGTATTCACCAAACTCACCTCATTGTTCACCAAACTCTCCAAATATGCACAAAACTCACCTCATTTCCACAAACTCACCAAATATTTACCAATTTGTTGTAAAACTCCAACCCAATTCAAAAACCCATCAAGCATCACCCAATAAATTTTAATTTCAATTTTCTTAACAAAACTCAAACATGAACAAATACAACATAACCTCAAAAAAGTACACAATATCCCATAAAACGCCATTAAGTATCTCTTTATTCCACAATAAACAAGACTTTCTCGATACATTTAGATAAAATTTTATAGTCTATTAAAGATAAGACCGATCCTTGTTATCTGCAAACAAACAAAATTTCAATTTTTGACGACTTTGTAGCTTCTTTAAGTTTATGGGTTTTCTTATTTGATGTCGATTGGGTCAAAAAAAATTCTACAATTTAAAACTTTATTGATTTTCCAACTCGATCCAGACATTAATCATCCAAAGCAGTAGCAGCAACAAAAAAGGTTCAATGATTTCACATCCACCCACAATCTATTCTCATTACTCGTCTTCTCTCCCATTTCTGTATCTTTCTTTCTATTCCACATAGCGGGGACCTCTCGGGTTTTTGCAGTTCACTAACTGCATGCTGCATCTGTGTGCAATGGATTGCGAAAAAAAGAGACTGCACAATTGATGTCTTTTGTGTCTTGTTTCATCTGTATCTGTACATATGCCGTCTCCCCTCGCACTTTAAAGTACTACGAACTTTAAAATATATATAAAAAAAAAGAATGTCAATAGACGTGGAACGGATACATGAATCGATTCTATTATGTGTGAGCGATGTTCTGGTTCTTTTGTGAAGGCATTGAAGAGATGAGAAAATGTGACTAATTTGTGAAGATTATGTGCAAGTGCATGGGAGGTTTAATGTGGGAATTTATGAGTCATCGATGATAATTAGACATGAATGGAGTTTTTGGTGAATAGAAAGTTGATTGGGATGAATGCAAATTGTGGTTATTGAGGGAACTGAGGATGAAATTGAATATTTTTGAGGTTATATTGATTGAATTTGAGGTTAAGTTGCTTAATTTTTGAGGTTATGTTCCTGAATATTGAGGTTATGTTCCTGACTTTGAGGTTATGTATCTGAATTTTGAGGTTATGTTCCTGAATTTTGAGGTTATGTTCCTGAATTTTGAGGTTATGTTACTGAATTTTGAGGTTATGTTTCTGAATATTGAGGTTATGATCCTGATTATTGAGGTTATGTTCCTCAATTTTAAGGTTATGTTCCTGAATTTTGAGGTTATATTCCTGAATTTTAAGGTTATGTTCCTGAATTTTAAGGTTATTTACCTGAATTTTGTTTTCCAAAGTTGAGGCTTTATTTCCTAAATTTGAGGCTATATCACTCAAAATTGAGGCTATATCACTCAAAATTGAGGTTACATCCAACAAAACAGCTTTAATTCTTCTCGAAATTTCCATACTTCATCAAAACAAAATTCTTTATCTCATTTCCCATTTTATTAACTCGATCCATCCTCACCCCCATCCGATAAAGTAAACAAAAGCATGTTAGTACACAAAACAAAAAGTACAACAACAAAAAAAGCCAATAAAATCCAACAAAAGAGACAAGATGAAGAAAATTGAATGAGAAAAGACAAAATTTCATTAAAAAAGCCAGCCCTGAGTTCAAACATAAATGAAAATGAAGACGAAGACGAAGTAAATGTAACAGTTAAATAAAGATACATGCACAGTGAGTCTACTTGAGACAGATTTTCTGCCTGCGATAAGATGAATTTTCATCATATTTTTTTAGGGGGTGTGGGGGCCTACAGGGTGGAGAAAACCACTTCAAAAGCACAAAATGCCGCTTCGCAAATAAAAATATACTGCAGATGTGTGCGTAGTTAATGTAATAACATTTTCCTTAGACTTTCATGCTGTGTGAAATGAGAATGCGGGACTTAAGTGGATGAAAATGGGGATATTGAGGATGGGAAGCATGAGGAAGTGGAAATTAAAGTTTGAAAGGGTAAAGGAAGGTCGGAAATTTTTTTTTGCACGTGTACTTGAAGGATAAGTTTTCTTTGGTGACAATTGACTTGTGCTTAAGGTTTAGTCGTCAACTTCAGACCATCACTTAGTCCTTACCAGTTAAAACTCATACATAACCTCAAAATAAGCCAAAATTAACTTCATAACATGCTTACAAAGTCACTCAACTGCCAAACAAGCACATAAACCTTGACAGACTCCTTCCATCCCAACATCTTCAATGAAATATTAAAAATAAAGCTCAAAAATCCTTCACTTAAGGCACAACAGCAACCAAGCAACGCTCATCAGCAATTAAAATTAAATATTTATATAAATTCCATTGAAAGGATTCATTCATGTAGTGCTTCAGCATTGCAAATGTTGTTACTGTTCATTTATTATTAGTGTTGAAAGGATTTTCTGATTTCTTGGAAACAGTTTATTTAAAAATGAATTAATAAAAATGCCTTTTGAACTGTTTGAGAGATTATTTCGGGATCGTGGGAAAATTTTCCAATTAAATTGATGAATTACATTAATGTGAAGGCGGCTGAATTTCAAAACTGTAATGTGAAAGCATTTGAACAAAGCTGCTCTAGTGTGAAGTCACTTAAACCTATCAACTCTAGTGTGAATGCACCAGAACACAGCTACTCTAGTGTGAATGCACCTGAACCTAGCTACTCTAGTGTAAATGCACCTGAACCTAGATACTCTAGTGTTAAAGCACCTGAACACAGCTACTTTAGTGTGAAGGAACCTGAACCTAGATACTCTAGTGTGAATGCACCTGAACCTAGCTACTCTAGTGTAAATGCACCTGAACCTAGATACTCTAATGTGAGTGCACCTGGACATAGCTATTCTAGTGTGAAGGCACCTAGTCTCAAAAATTTACATTTTCTCGTACAAAAACATAGCTAGTCGCCCATAAGTCTGACAATATCCCTTAATCCACACAAACTTTAACAAGCTCTAATCCAGCAATAATCAAAAGATTCAAAAAAAAATCTTCTCGTTATCTTAAAAAATTCAAATTTTACATCAATTTGTTCTTATTATCTTGTTCCATTAAGACGACAAAGTCAATTGATGTAAATGCAAACTTAAAAACTCTCTCAACGAGTGTCTCAAAATCCAATTTGCATTGTCAATGACAATAAAAACATAAATTGAGCTCCAAATGATGAAAAATATGCGCACAAAAATAATTTTTGACTAACGCAAAAAAAATCTTCTTTTTTTTATTTCCAGAACGTCGACCATAAATTCAAGTTGTACTCGAAGAAGGGACAATTGCCATTTGTTGAAGTCAATGGTCAACAAATTTGCGATTCAAGTAACATCATTAAGGAATTGTCACAGAAATTCGAAAAGGACATTGATGTTGGCTTGAACAATGAACAAAAGACCATTTCTCATGCAATGATCTCAATGGTTGAGAATCATTTGACATTTGTCATTATGGCATGGCGTGCAAAGAATCCTGGTGAAATGGTTAATGGATATAAGATCAACTTCCAACAGTCTTTGGGAAGCAAAATTCCAAATGCCATCTTGAATTTCTTGTTCAAGGTCAACTATGGACATCGAGTGAGTAGAATTTGCTGAGTTTCAGGCACCCTATTCGTAGCTTTATGCCCCTTATTCGTAGTTTTAGACCCCTTGTTTGTAGTTTCAGATACCTCCTGATAAGGACAGACCTATATTGCTAGTTAAAGACCCCTTCTTAATAATTACAAGCCCCTCTTGATAACTGTAGACCCCTTTCGATAGTTACACACCCCTCTTGGTAGTTATAGACCCCTATTGCTAATTACAGGCCCCTGTATGTTAAATATTAAAAAAAAACTTAAATTTAAATTATCATCCACCATCTAGGCATCCAAAAAAGTCAAGGCACAAGGTATTGGCGTACATAAGCCAGAAGAAATCGTCGAAATGGGCAAGGAAGATTTGAAGGCACTCTCAGAGCTCCTCGCCGACAAACCATTCTTCTTTGGAGATGAACCAACACTTGTAAGTATTTTTTATAATTTTAAGGTTATGATTGGGATTTTTGAGGTTATGTTTGGGATTTTTGAGGTTATGTTTGGGATTTTTGAGGTTATGTTTGGGACTTTTGAGGTTATGTTTGGGACTTTTGAGGTTAAGTTTCACACAAAATACTAAAATATTCTCGCATTTTACAGTTGGACGTAGTTGTTTTCTCATCAACCGCTCAAATCTACTTCATCTCCGACGATGCAAAATACGCATTGAAAGAATTCATAGTAGAGCAATGCGCCAATTTGGTTGGACATGTGTCACGCATCAAGGAACGCTGCTACCCCGATTGGGATGAAATTTGCAACAATCTCGAGCTCAATCCACATTTACCAAAACCAGAGTGAGTAGACTTTTTTTATTTGTTTTCCTGTTTTTTGCGACAAAATGCATAAAAAATTTGTTTTTATTCAAATGTGAAAAAAAATATTTGAACATGATGTTGAGAGGATTTATTGCTGATTTTCTACGGCTTTGTGTCTCTTGGTAGACATAAAAAAAAGTCGAGTATGAAAAGTAAACAAACACATGTTCAATGTCATGTTTGAGACAAGATTAAATGGCAAAAAATGATTTGTTGCTGATGATAAAAAAAAAAATTGTGAAAATTGAGAAATAGATTTTTGGATTTTTAAATAAACTAAAATTTTAAAAACTTCCAAACTTGATTGAAAAAGTTTTGTTTAAATTATCAAAACATTTCCGACTGCGCTAGCGCATTTTAATAAAATTTATGAATTTTGATTTTTACGGAAAAATAAACATTTCCAAATAACGAAGTAATAAATATTCTATTTAGAATGTGTATACATAACTAGCTCACGTATGTTTCGGCTCATAATTTTTTCTTTAACATTCCAACATGAAGCATATCATCGAAAATTGTGAAAATTTATTAAAATTAAAAAATAAAGAATAATTTTTTTTGGGCTTATAAACCAGAAAAAAAAGATTTTGATAAGTTTTTAATAAAAATTGTGGGTTTTTGAAAAAAAAAATTAAATTGTAAGTTTTAAAAAAATTAAAAAAGTTTAAATTGCGATTTTTCAAAATAATAAAAATTAAAATAATCATTTTTGAAATTCAAAGAAAATTTGGAAATTTAAATTTTAAATTTTTAAAAAAATTCATATTTAAAAAATTTGAAAAACAAAATTTGAACTTTAGAGAAAATTTGGAAATTTAAATTTTTGAATTTTTTTAAAAAAATCAAATTTAAAAAATTTGAAAAACAAATTTTGAATTTTAGAGAAAATTTAAGAATTTGAATTTTTGAAATATTTAAAAAAAATCACATTTTTGGATCAAATTCTTTAATCCTTACAAACTTTAAATAAAAATCATCCGAAATCCCTGATTAACCGTTAATAAACTATCCACACTCGGAAACAAAAACTGATGAACCACTAAAAATAGAATCCACGTGGAACTAACAAGAAATATAAGATCATAAACAAAAGCAGCAGATCTGAGATATCTGGGGTTTCTTTTTTTGTTTATGAAGATTTTTTTTTCTAATTTATTTGAAAAAATGAAAAAAGTTTTTATGTAAAAATATAGAAAAAGTTTTATTTTATGTTGCGGTGGAAAAAAAGAGAATTTAGTTTGGTTTTGAGTTGAATTTTGTGGAAGTGAAAAAAATTAAATTTTGAGGTTATGTTTTGGTAAAATGAAGAAAATTTAATTTTTCTGAAATTTTCTAAAAACAAAATTTTTAAATTATTTTGTGACTTATGCTTAAAAATCATGGATTTTCTTGAAATTGTCAAATTTTTCATTTCCATTTTTCATTTATAATTTGAATCGCAAGTGCCTCCAGTCCAAAGAATGCTGGACCCTTTGCATGATGTTCCTTCCATTTATTTCAAATAACTTTAGTCAATTTAAGTTTAAAATCCTCAACGTTCCTCCTTCCTCCTCTATGTACCCCCCCCCCCCCCCCCCCCCCTCCCCCTATCCCAACTCGCAACTCATCAAAAACACAAAAAAACTTTTATTAAAGTTCCTGCTTTGCATAAAAATGAACAAAAAAAAAATCCTGAACAATGAAAAACAAAAGAAAACAATTTTCCAGCAAGTCTTTTTTTCTTCTTTCACGACCCCCCATTATTGTCATCATCATTATTGTTGCTGTTCTTGATGATAAAATTGCTGTTGTTGCCATTATCATGTCGACTTAATTTTGTGCGCGCGTGGAGGCTTCGTTGTTGTTGTGACTGCGTTTTTTGAAATTTGGACGAGGATTTTTGGCTGTTTTTGATTCAATACTTTTGAAAGACCCTCAAAAATTTTAATAAAAATTCAAAACTCACATCAAGTTACCACAAAAGCACAAGACAAGACAAATTAAGGTCGATTTAATCAATTTATAAGAGATCATCAATTCCGTCCCATTAACATGCGTCCCATCTTGATATCTACAAGTGATAATCCTCAAGAATCTCAATTTATTGCCTTTTACAATTTCCATGACAATCCATCTGATTTAATGTGGGTGGGATTTGGCTTGAATTGAGGGTTGAAAATAAAGAAGGAAAATTAAAGAGAAAATGAGGAATTACTTTAAGAATATTGACGGTTTTTGAGCAATTTTACATCATTGACCTCATATTAAATGCTAATTGACCCACCTTCATCCTTGAAAAAATTCCAGAACAGCAAAATTTGCATCCATTAATTCCAATTTTACATAAATTTACATAAAAACTTGTCATTTTTATTACTTTTCATTTAATTTATTAAGATTCCACATGTAAGCCAGCCGTTCTGTGTCTCTATAATTATTAATTTATGAGCAAAAAACTTAGTTTACATTTAAATTAATATTCAGTTCATTTTGAACTTGAAAAAGTGTCTTTTAATACTCAAAAAAGTTCCTTTTCAAAGTCATTGAGGAAGTTTCGAGATGAAATTCTCAAGAGGCTTTTGGAATTGAGCACAGACAACCTTTACATGTTGAACATGAGCAGAAGAAAAATCTTGTAAATGCCAAAGTTCATGTAAAATTCTGCAGAAAGGTTTTCTTATGTCTAATTGGTATAAAAGCTCTTGATAAGAGGCTTCGTTGCTAAAGATTTGAGGGGAAAATCTGCTTTTTGTTTCTTAAATTAGCAATTAAGGATAGCAAATGGGTGTGATGAGATGGATTGGAGGAAAAAATTGTTGATTTTGAGGTTATGTTCAGAAATTCTTAACAATTTTTTAGGTTATGTTCAATAATTTTTCCAATTTTGAGGTTATGTTCAAGAATTCTTAACAGTTTTTGAGGTTATGTTCAATAAATCTTCCAATTTTTGAGGTTTTGTTCAATAAATCTTCCAATTTTTGAGGTTATGTTCAATAAATCTTCAAAAATAAGTGATAATCAGCATGATTGCTACTCCCACCCACCATAAAACCCATCAATACCACTCCTCCACCAACTTCCTTCCGTTCACACTTCCTTATCTAACCAAAAACAGTTTCTCAGCCATTTGTCATCAAGATTAAATAAAAATATTTTTCGTCCTCAAAATCCCTCACACGCCTCCATCTCGAAAAAGTTCAAATAAAAAAAATCTTCAATTTTATGCTCAACTGATTTTAATGTAAGACGGCCCAAATAGAATGAAAATGAAAATCCTTTTGTGATGTGAAAATTGCTGCAATTAATCTTATTTTCTTTATTTCTCTTTTTCGGTTCCTTTATATTGAGATTTTGGGGATGATTTGTGCTATTTTTGGAATTAAAGGTTATCGGAGGATGACAAGATTTTTTAAAGGGGGGAATTTAGGATGGGTGTGTTTTAGTGGAATTGATCATAATTTAACATGTTTTATATTTTTAACCTCAAAATTGTGATCAATAGTTCAATATAGCTTCAAATGACTTAGATAAGGTCAACTTAACCTTAAAAAATTCGAATTAAATCAATTTAACCTAAACTATTTGAACTTAAGCTCAAAACTGTTCAACTTAATCTCACATTTAACCCCAAAAACTTGCTTATTCATCAAATTTTGATAAAAAGTTTGACATAACCTCAAAAATTAAAATTATTTTTTTTTGACATTAACTGCAAATTTTGAGACAAATTGCGAAAACCTTCAAAATTTTGTCAAAAACTCCTTCTAGCCTCAAAGTTATAAAGAACATTTCAACATAACCTCAAAATTCCAACAATTTTTAAAAACCTGCACCCAAAATCTCCACCAATCCATCATCCAATCTTTCTCTCTCACTTCCCGCCTCAACCATTCATTTCCATCTCACATTTTAAAATTGAAAAAAAAAAGAATTAATATAAATTTCCATAATTTTTCTTGATACATTAAATACATAAAAATCACATCCACTTAATCGTCTGCAATTTGATATTCCCAACTATCTTTACTCACATCTATTAAAGACATCCCATTCATAAACTTAAAAAATTGGGTCACGAGTGGAGTTTCCTTCCATTTCGCCATTTCAATTCTAGAACATTTTGTGTATGAAACTTTAGACACTCTGACACCAAAAGAAAGAAGATTGAACTGGAACTCGAGAATTGAAGAATGTCAGACAACGACTTATCTTCCGAAATGAATCTTTAAGTTTGATGCTTGTTAAGTAATGCGTAATTTAATATCTGAACAGGAGCCAGAAGCTGCTGTTGTGAAATGAGAATTTTATTTGATGAGTTTTGACAGATTTGGGAGTCATGGAAGGGCAATTGAGGAGATTTGAGTAGATATGGGATGTTATTTGAAGAGATTGAGCAATATTTTGAGGTTATGAGCATTATTTTTGAGGTTAGATTAAGCATTTCTGTCAATATTCAGCTCAAACTTCTTAAACCTATCAATTTTCAAACTCTTTTCAATCTTAATCTTCCTGTGCCAAGCACAAACCTTGAATCTCTGCTAAATTCTTCAAAAATCATTCCCAAACGATTCATCAGACTAAACCCAGACGCTTTGCAAATACTCACGTCTATTCATCATCATCCACCCTCACATCTTTGTTTATGCATTCTTATTTATTCCTCTTGATCTTTTATTTACTCAGAAATTATAATGAGTACTTTCATGTTTGCTCAGTTCTTCTTGCTTAGCTTTGGAATTCTTTATTCTCGTTTAAATCTCATTAGGATGAGTTTTTTGACGTCATTGAGAGTTTTTATGGAAGCCATGGCAATGGCATGGGTGTGGTGAGGACAAATCGGCTCTTGACAGGTAATCCACTGGTTTAAGGCTGTGCTCAACGAGATAGGACAAGATTTTGAGTACTTTTGTGTTACATAGACACAAAAATATTCAACATAACCTCAAAAATCTCAAATGTAACCTAAAAAATCTCAAACATAACCTCAAAAATCTCAAACATAACCTCAAATCATCTTCAAAAATTCAATAATTCCTGAAAATAATCAACAGACAAACACTTAACCTCCAAAAACTACTCCAATTATCACAACAAGAACTTTCCCATCCTCGATCTAATTTCTTCTAAATCAGCTTGTGTAATTGAATGTAATTTGATATCCAAAAATTTATTCCATTCATAAGCCATATGGATCTTATCAATGTCATGAGCTCATTTAATGAAATAATCGTGTAATGATGATGATGATGGTGTGTTGTGCATGAAATTTGGGATTTCTTTTCACTCTTTATGTTGTTGCCGGCATCATTTTGAAGCTAAATTAATGTCAAGTTCGAAAATTGATTTCTCGGAAGGCTGAATTTTTGGGAGAATTGTTGATATTTTGATGAACAAAAAGGTCAATTCTGAGTATTTGGGAATATTCTGGAACTTTTTGGGTTTCTTAGTTTTATTAGTGTGCATAGTGATGAAAAGTCTAGAAAAAATTGAAAAAAAAAACTCAACAAGTTGATGTGCTAAAGCTTGATTTTATCTAACAGAATTGCCACCCATACTTGACCATCTCCCAGACACAAACTTAATCGCCTGAATTTCATAATCTTAATTTACATGAAAATTAATTTTTTTAAATTTATACACGCAAGTTAGCAAATTGACTGTCATAAATGGTCACTTAAATGTGTCGCGGGCATTTGGCCTTTGAGATTTTAACTTTCGTGTCATTAAATTTTGAGTTGTGTGATTAAATCTTACGGCTGTGATTTGTTGAGTGCAAAGGTTTATGAGCTGAAGAGTTGTAAATTTTGAGGTTATGATTCAGATTTTTTTAGGTTATGTTCTATATTTTGAGGTTATTTAAGGAGACTTTGAGGTTATAATGTGTGAAGGGCCCAGCTTTCGGAGGCACTGCGACTCAAATTAGAACAGAATCTATTGTACCACACCCTTTAGACCTACAGTTTATAGTGGAATCCGAACCACTTGGACTTGACTTTGAGGTTACTTGAGTAGAGTTTGAGGTAAGGTTTGAACTTTGATACAAAACAATTAAAAATTCGATAAAATTACCTCAAAAAAATTCAAATTCAAACAAAATAACCTCAAAATTGAAAAAAATCAATATAAAATCCAGCAGTTCCCAACCATCTTAATGCTAATATTTTAATTATTTCATAAACTTTTCAAGACATCCATGAACATGACGGATGATGATGACTGAAAAAAATAAATAAATTATACAATAAAATACTCAGTGATGTATTAGAATCGTGCCTTTGAATATTTAATCAACAAAGTTTCTTTTGTTGAAAATTATGCTCACTTCTCGCTTATTTTCCAAACTTTTATTTCGACTTCTTCATGTTCTTTTTTGAAATAATTTCTTTCATATTCTGTTGAAATGATGAATTTTGGATGTGTTGTTGTTGTTGTTGTTCCCTTTTCTTTAAAATTTATTCTCTAAGCTGTGAATGTTGTGTGTCAAAATGTCTGATGCTTCAAAAAGTAATAAATTAATTTTTATGGGTTTATTGTGGATGAGGAAATATGGATAAGGTAGCTGGAAAGTGAGTTCTTTGAGGTTAAGAAAGTGGAATTTTGTAAAATTAGAGGTAAGGCAGTTTTTTGAGATGGGTTTGATCTAGGTTTGACCTTTTATGATTGGAGTTCTTTCTAGATTCTAGATAGAAAAAAAAAGATTCTCAATTTTTTAAGACATAACCTCAAACTTTCCAGAAATGTTCAATTTTCATCGACATAACCTCAAACTTTCAAGAAATTTTAAATTCTTCATCAACATAACCTAAAATTTCAAACAATTTTGAATTTTTCTTGAACATAACCTTAAAACTTTTAAGATTTTTGAAACAATAATTTACCCAAAATTTACCTTAACCTCAAAATTCAACAAAATTTTGCTTTTTGAACCTAAAGTCAATTATAAAATCGAATCTTTTGAATCATAACCTCAAAATTATCAAAACATTCAAACATAACCCCACATAACCTCAAAGATTCTTTACAAAGCCATCACAATGACTCATCCAAAAACCAAACCAATCAACACAAGTCAAAATAATTGAAGTTATCCAAATCAGAATCTCAAAAATCGCACCTCATTATTCCAACAACGCACATAATCTACGTGCGATTTCCATATAAGATGTTTAAAAATTAATTAATATTCACGATATTTGATATTATATTCCAATTATTAATGCGATGATGAAGGTTTATTCTTTACATATTACTGTTTAGAATGAATAATGAGGAACTGTGGCTTGACAAAATTGAAGTAGTCAGGCAGGACTATTGGATTGAGTTGATCTGAACTGCTGGTTTTCAAATTGGTTCATAGTAATAAGGAGGCTTGTGGTGTTCAAGTTTGGTTCTTTCTTTGCCTAACTGAAAGCTAGACAGCCAGCCAACCAAACAGACTCAATAATTAACAAACTTAGCCCTGAGCCTTCCTTTTAATTCAGCAAAATTTCTTCTTATTCCATCCACACAATCCTCTGACTCTGTCTTTTGTGCCTTTCTCGTAATTCTCCATTCTTCTTATTCTCCCCACATCCTTTCCCTTTTCTTACCAGTTCTCGCAAAATTTATTGTGTCTCTTTAAACATTCATTTATGTTCTTTAATCGTACGCAGCACAATACACAAGAAATTCAGACTAAAAGAGATGAGAAAATTACGTTTCACGTTCAAAGTCCAATTTTTTTTATGCCTGACTTGCCCTTCCTTTTTCGCAAATAAAATTTATTTCACTCGCATGGTCGAAAAGTAACATCTTGGATGACCTTGACGGGGGGAACTAAGGAACTTTGTAAGTCAGTCAGTCAGTCGCGATATTGAGAAAAAATGAGATTAAAAAGAATTTTTTTTTATGCTTAAAGTTATTTATATAAAAAAAAAAGGAATGAAGGCAATGAACGTGTGGGACTTACTCTTCAAATTATGCTGATGCCGCATGTAAATTTTCTTGATGGGTTCATTTTTTACATTATTTTATTCTCTCTTTTGTTTTCATGTTTACAGAATCACTTGAGGGCAGTTCTTCTTTGTGTTGGTGTCATGGGCTTGATGGGAATTGTTTAACAGATTGAGAATAAGTTGAGGGAGATTAAAGATAGGTTGATGGGAAAGATGCGCTTAATAAAGTTTCTTTGATTTCAAAACAAACTTAAAAATCTTTCCTTCAAATTAAAAACGCGCTCAAAATCTGTCCTTCAAAATGAGACGCACTCAAAATTCTTTTTTCTAAAGTAAAAACACGTTCAAAATCTTTCTTTCAAAACTAAACGCGCTCAAAATCTTTCCTTCAAATTGAAAACACGCTCAAAAGTTTTCCTTCAAATTTAAAACGCGCGCAAAATCTTTCTTTCAAAGTAAAACGTGCTAAAATAATTTCTTTTAAAGAAAACGCGCTCACAAAACCCAATAAATTTCACATCATCCAAACAACATCAAACCAATAATTCATAAAAAATTGACCTATTAATCATGAATCCTGCGAAAACCGCCCTAATAGCCCATTACATATCCCTTTTTATATCATTCTCATCTCATCGCTTTAGCTGCGTGCATGCGTTCTTGTCTGAGAGGTCAAAGTTGGGCAACATATGGCCATGTATATAGCTTGATATATATGAGAAATGAGTCCATATGTCTAATCTAATTTATTTTAACGATGAAGGAATAATTTTTGGAATTTTTCAAATGCGTGTCTTTTATGGAATTTGGGTGATTGTTCGTTTGATGTTGAAATTGGGTTGATATTGAGGATTGTGATTGTGTTGTTGTTGAATATGATGGTTGTGATGATGATGAGTATGTAGATTAAGGGGTTTGGATAGAATTCAGTGAAATAAATTTGTCAATATAACCTCAAAAATTCTTAACTTAACCTCAAAATTTGGGTGAAATTCTTTACTTAACCTCAAAATTTGGTGAAATTCTCAACTTAATCTCAAAATTTTGGTTAATTTTTCAACTTAACCTCAAAGTTGTGGTAAAATTTCCAAATTGTGGTGAATTTCTCAATTTAACCTCAAAATTTGGTGAATTTCTCAACTTAATCTCAAAATTTTGGTGAAGTTCTTACCTTGACCTCAAAATTTTGACGAATTTTTGAACTTAACCTCAAAACTCTAAACTCAATTATTATTACAGCAACACTACTTCATACTGAACTGAATTCCGCACGTAAATCTCTAAAAAATCCTCATCAATTATTTCGCAGACCACACAAAGATCGAAAGTCACTCTGTCAATAATCTTTGTCATTTGCTACTTTGTTGTTGCGCAATTCAATGCAATTATGAATAGGAAATGATTATATTTTAGTGAATGAGCGGACACTGACGATTAATATCGCATACTTAGTAATTATTTTGAGACTTTATTGCGCATGTGAAAATTTTTCGATTGACAAGATGAAGACGAAATATTGCGAGATGGCACATAAAGAATATTATGTGATTTATTTTGGGGGTGTGAGTCATCCATGTCTACAGTCACATTTCAAATCTCCCAAAATTGATCTAAAAATCCACTTCAATTCCAAACTAAGCCAAAATAATTTCATGGCCAGAAAATTCCACTCAAAAAACAATAAAAACCTCAAAAATTCATAAATTCAAAATTTTAATTGAAAATAAAATTCTCAAAACTCATCACTTGTTCAGTCACTAAGTCAAGGTCAAGTTGAGTCCATTAAGATAAGACGTAAGACATGAGAAGAATATCAAAATGTTGCGGCATCTCCGCTTTGAACCCTTTCAGTCTACATTATTAAATATGAATGAAGCGTTTATCATCGAAACTCGACTTATGAGGAATAAAATTATCAAAAAAAAAAAATGCTCATAAAATATTTATTTATTGAGTGAACAAAAAACAGAAGTTCTTTACGGATTTACAAACTGTGAAGGCAATAAGATTAGAGTTGAGAATGTAATGGAAGCAGATGTGAGACATAAAAATTTTGAGAAGATGGTTTCGGGGTTGATTTTTGATTGAATTTGATTTTAAGAGCTGAAGGACGGATATGGGAGGAATGTTAAGAGGATTTATGAGTTAGTTCAGTCGCAGGTGCTGGGAATGTTCATCGTAACCTTGAAAATTCTATGAATAACCTCACAATTTATGATCATAACCTCAAAATTTTAAAAATTGCATCATAACCTCAAATTCTAGGAAATTTTGTTAAATTAACCTCAAAATTGTGAAAAAATTTCAAATTAACCTCAAAATTGTGAGAAAAAATTTCAAATTAACCTAAAAATTGTGAAATTTTTTCAAATTAACCTCAAAATTTTAAAGTTTTTTCAACCTAACCTCCAAATTTGAGTAAATTTGTCAACCCATCCTCAAAATCTGAGCAAAATTGACAAGATAGCCTCAAAATTTCAGTACAATTCAACTCAACATTGCCATATCCAATCTAAATCGACTCCCATCCAACATTTCCAACATCCATATTTTCATGTTTTTTCATGTAATCCTATTTATTTGAATATTTTCGGTTCAGTTGACTCAAAGCCTTTCTTTCCTTCAAAGACATCAAGCAGCAGTGACAAAAATTATTTCATCACATCTTGCTCCAAATCACAGAATCAAGTCAACCCTACTCAAGATTTACATCTTCATCTATAAAAGATCTGAGAGATAATTTTAATATTTTTTCATGTTTTTTGTGAGATTTTTTTTGGGGAAGAAACTCAAAAAATGTTAGGAAGGAATTGCTGATGTCTTGAGGCTCAAGTGAGGGGTTTGTCTTCTGGGCAAGGGGAAAGGTGGTGCATTTAGGCTCATCAACATGAGCAATTGATTTATTCACAATATTATTGCATCAATCAATTCATAATCGACCATTTTAAGACACAACAATTGCAACTAACCATCCAAAATTACCAAGTACCCCGCTTCATTCCATTGTTCACTTTGCAAATCACAATTTAATAATTAAAAATCACACAACAAACAAAAAATTATTATTTCTCACTGCCCCAAGGCAATTATTTGCCTTTACATAGCGTCACACAATGGGACAAGTGTAATCGCCTCGCAAACAAGCGGTTACGTGAATTAACTATTAAAATTTATTTATTTATTTTATACGTGCATATTTACATTACCTGATTTTTGTCATGAATCTACATATCAAAAAGAATTTTAATGATTAAGTTGTTGTTGTGATAGTTATGAATGGATTAGAAATGATGGAGGGAAGGGGGGGGGGGGGGGGGGGGAATGGGGTTCTAGAGTGGGTTGTTCAGATGATTTGGTTACAACGGGTTTACTAGAGTAAGATTATGTTGGAAAAGCTTCAAAATTCAGCAACATAACCTCAAAATTTAGCGACTTAACCTCACAATTCAGCAACTTTACTTTAAAAGTAAGCAACCTAACCTAAAAAGTGAGCAACTTAACCCAGAAAGTGAGCAACTTAACTCAGAAAGTGAGCAACTTAACCTCAAAAAGTAACATAACATCCAAATTCAGCGACTTAACCTCAAAACTGAGCAACTTAAAATCAAAATTCAGTGCCTTAACCACAAAACTCAGCATCTTAACCTCAAAAGTGAGCAACTTAAAATCAAAATTTAATGCCTTAACCTCAAAACTCAGCATCCTAACCTCAAAATTGAGCAACTTAAAATCAAAATTTAATGCCTTAACCTCAAAACTCAGCATCCTAACCTCAAAATTGAGCAACTTAACATTAGAAGTGAGCAACTTAACCTCAAAAAGTAACATAACTTCCAAATTCAGCGACTTAACCTCAAAACTGAGCAACTTAAAATCAAAATTCAGTGCCTTAACCTCAAAACTCAGCATCTTAACCTCAAAAGTGAGCAACTTAAAATCAAAATTTAGAGCCTTAACCTTAAAACTCAGCATCTTAACCTCAAAAGTGAGCAACTTAACCTTAGAAGTGAGCAACTTAACCTCAGAAAGTAACATAACCACAAAAGTGAGCAACTTAACCTCAAATTTCATCAACTTAATCTCAAAATTCAGCAATATAACCTCAAAATTCAATAAATTAACCTCAAATCTTAGACTGCTATACTAAATCTGCTTCCAACCCATCCAAAAAATCTTCAAATACTTCGGTATGTAATCGATACACAAAATCAAACATATTAAAAATTCTTATGCAAATTTGTCAAGTTTTACAACTGTGTCATTACGCAAACCTGTCATTTTTCGAATGTTTTGACTGGTTCTGTTCATTTATTTGGAACTGACAAAAGGTTCAATGGATTTTTTTACATCTCCTTCTCGAGCTAATTCTAATTTATTCAAACCATTTTGATTGACATGTCAAATAATAATGAAAAATCGATCAATTACGGAAATCTCAGTGGTCTTTGAAGTCAGTCGTTATGTCTGGATGATTAAGGTGTGATTTTATTGTTTTATGTAACGAGACATGACCTTCATGCACATGGCTTATGGAATGTCTGATGAATATTATTTTTGATGGTAGACAAGTTAATGGATGCAAATTGGTGGTTGTCGTGGTGAATTGATGGGTTTGGTGTGGATTAATTGTAGATTTTAGTTTTGGAATTCGGGAATTAACGATTTGGCGATGAAATTGGGCAGATTTGAGGTTAGGTTTGGTGTTTTGTAATCATTTTGATGCAAAATCATCAGTTTTGAGGTTATGTTGCAGAAATTTGAGGTTATATTGCTGAATTTTACAGTGGCACTAGTCATTAATTGATTCTACAGACTTTAAAGGTTATGACAGCAATATTTGAGGTTATGACACCAGAATTTAAGGTTATGTCACCTAAAGCTGAGGTTATGAAGCAAATCGAACCTATTAGCCGAAACAAGAGCCTATTTAGCATCTGTTAACAATTTTCATTCATAAATCCACTCAAAAAAATCCATAAACCACCAATCACACCTAAAAACTCGTAAAAAACATCAAAAATCATCAAATTCTGAACCAGCCACTTAAAATCTCATTCAGCACGTGCAAAAAGCCTTTAAAACCAACACAAAGTCCATCAAAACTGCGTCTTGTGTCAATTTTTACGACAATCTCTTCAACATTAATCATCCATTCATGCCTTTATTTTTAATATTTCCTTTCATTGACGTTAAATTTCATTTCCTAAGCACTGACAAAAAATATCTAAACACAATATGATTGGAATTTCAATTATTTGAATTATGCAAATATTTATTTTACACATTTATTTGCATACATTAAGCTAGCTCGGGTTTTTTGTGGAGAATAAGAGACGAAACATGTGTGGAGATAAAAAATATGATTATTGAAATTAATAGAAATGTTTTAGGATTGTGTGCTTTGATGGGTTATCTATAGCGGGTTTTTGATTTGTTCTGACTTCCGGATTTAATGGAGAACTTTTTTGAAAGGAATTTTTATGATTTTTTGACTGATATGAGGGATGTAAAGCTATATAGGGACTATTTTGAGAAGATGAAGCTAGTGTGAAGGCACCTGAACCTAGAAACTCAATTGTAAAGACACCTTTACCTAAAAATTTTAGTGGGAAGGCGCCTGAACTTCATGGTTCTAGTGTGAAGGCTCCATTTACCTTAAAATTCAATTGTAAAGGCGCCTGAACTTCATGGTTCTAGTGTGAAGGCGCCTTTACCTAAGAACTCTAGTGGGAAGACACCTTAACCTAAAAAATCAATTGTAAAAACATCTGAACCTAATGAGATGTTTCTGAACTAATGTGAAGACACCTGGAATTTTAAAACTCTATTGTGAATGCGCCTGAATTCAAACACTAGTGTGAAGACACCTTAATCGAAAAATTCAAATGCAAAGGCGCCAGAATGACAAAATATGCATGAGTTAAAAATCCTCGCATTCCTTTAAACAAGTCAAACTATTTTTCAACATCAATTTGCGTCTCAATCAATATTTTAAATCTAATTGTGTAGATTTGCATGAGAAAAATATTAAAATATTTAATAATTGATGCCTCACACGAGCTATTGAGCATGTTTGATGATAGTTTAGTCAATTTTTGAAGATGAAATTCAGCATAAATACAGACGAAAAAAAAAGAATTCCTCAAAATATAAACAAAAAAGCCAGACAAGTTAAAACCGGATTTGTCGGTCAAGCACGTGAACTCGGCAATAATGTTTTGATTTCTTTGATTTTTTTTAGTTGTTGCTCGAGTTTTTTTTTTATTATTTTATTACGAAATGAATATAAACATGCACTTGAGGATGTGACTGATCTTTTGTGGTTATTTATAAATTCTTGACATTCCAGGCTAGATTTGTCATGGATTGATGCTTTGAAGGTTAAATGTGACTTTTTGATGAGATTTTGGGGGCTATGGATTAGGTTTGGGGGTCTGTGGTTGAGTTTTGGGGGTCTATGGTTAAGATTTAGGGGTCTATGGTTGCGATTTAGGGGTCTGTGATTGGGATTTTACAGGATTTGACGACCTTTGTGGGTTTATGGGCATTTGATGTTGAAAAGTTAAAAAAATTTACTATTCTTATCCAAAAATTTATTAAAATTTTACATTTTTCCCACAACATCCACAAAACTTGAAGCTCAACCAGCAAAAAACTCTCTAAAATTCCTCCCAAATCAACTCCAAATCAATCAATCCATAATAAATCCCAATAAAATCCAATCAATAAACTCATTAATAGCTCAAACAGCAGCACATAGTACCTCCATGGTTCTTAATCTCTCATTTATCTTAATTGCAATTGAGCTGAATCAAATCTATTGACCTTCATAAATTAAAAAAAAAATCTTTAAAAGAGAAATTTTAATTGAAAATCAATTTGGATTTGAAGTTGAATGATCTCGTGTAATTTGATCATAAAAAATTGTAATTTAATTGAGAAGGGGGTTCAGACATTATGAGCTATTAATTTAAAATTAGAAAAATTAGTTTTGCGAGTGGGATTTGAGATTTTTCTTTAATGCTGGGAAAATAAACATTTTTTAATGGGTTTTTGGAAGTTACGGTGGTGTAGTTTGGGTTTTGAGGGGGTCTGGATCAGGTTTGACAACCCCCCTGGCATGCATCACGAACGCACGCAACATTTGATATTCATCGTGAATTTTTGAGAATTTTAATTTTTAATTGACGCATTCTTGATCTATAATGAGCAGTCACATGAGGGATCGTTCACTTATGACGTCCGAAAATAACGGTAATTTTTCAAAAGAGAACAATGGATTTCCAGGAATTTCTTTTGTTCTTTTCTTGCTGACCCCCCTGGACATCATAAGTGAACGGCCCCTGATCAAAATTCTCGAATTCCAGAACAGTTAAAGCATCTCCTTAACTAGGCTCTTTTTGCTGTCTTAACTGTAACTTAAACACTGTCCAATAAAATTCCTCATATCGTCAAAATCCTATCACATTTCATAAACAGACAGGAAATACAGAAAAATGATAAAAAAATTTCTTTTTTATATTTTTATAAACAAAAAAAAGAACTGAAAGAATTCCTTACGTCATGTCAAAATAAAAAAAATATTTTACATCCCCCCTCATGATTCTCGTTTATTTATGTGTTTTTACATATTTTAAAAAAAGACGAAGATCAGCTCTAATTTTGTATAAGCACATCGCATGGTGTTGATATATTTAATTTTGTTTAAATTTATGTTTTTATGATCGGTCATTAAAGTCGAGCGGTAGTAAAATACTTTTTTTTGCTAAGATTATCAAGTTTGTAGAAGAGATTCATTTGGGGGCGTTGCCATATGACGTCTAGAACCTCTTCTAGGATTTTATAACAGCTCAAATGAGAAGTTTTGAGCGCTCAGATCAAGAAAGAGCAAGAAAGGGCAAGTCTTAGTTTTACTAAATGAAAGAACTTTAAAGTTCAACGAGATTTTTGCTTGTTCCAAACAGAAAAAGAGCGGTTCACATATATTTGCATTCTGCCAGTTCCAATGGCAAAGCTCGATAGCTTAGTGGTCTGAGCACTTGACAGGCAACCGAGAAGAGCGAGGTTCGATTCCCGCTCTAGACAAACGATTTTATGAATTTATTTTTTTCAAGAACTTTCAATATTTAGGCTTAAATTACAAGAAATTAGATTCCAATAAATCACAAGTCGTGACTAGATTACATAACATTCTCAAATCTCATCGCACATTCCAATCCAAATTAATCCTGACGTACAGATCGCATAACAATAACAATAAAAATTAAAATTCTAATTCCAATCACATATTTTACACCCCATCAAGTCGCAAGCTGAATATGCAATCGAAAAGAATTCATAAACAACTGCAACAGCTTAATCGCTTCACAAAATAAAGGCATTCTCAACGGATGAGTCATAAACTCGAAAGATAATTGAGAATTGAATGAGTTGTTGAAATTGAGCTCGATTTTTTATTTTAAAATCTACTCGACTTTATTTATGACTTGATGATAGATGCGATGGAATGGAAATGAGTTAATTGAGTGGATCTGGAAGTTGACAAGTCACAGCAATTTAAATTGTAATTTTTATTATTTGTTTGTTTTAGTTGAGATGTTGGTATTGTTTATAAAATCAATATGCAGATCCTAGAATTTTAAATTTAATCTTTTTTGACATTCCGAGACTAAATTTAATCTAAACAATCTCTTCAACTTAAATTCATCTTTCAAACTCAGTCTCAACGACTTTAACTGAATCTGTCACATGTGACATTCGAGATTTATTGTTGATACTTTCGATGAAATTTATTATCTCAAACTTGTTTGTTGGCTTGTGTGTCATTATTCGTCTTGTGTTGATGTTTGGGGATTTCGCGGGATTGTTTTTGCTTTATAAATTAATTGAAAATTCAAAGCTGATTAAAAAAATTAATTGATGAGTTTCAAGAAGAAAAATGCGAGAAAATTAATCTTTTTTAATAAAAAAAGTTAATTTTGTTCGTCATATTTTGTGGTAAACTGTAAAGTCTCTTCCTGAATATGCTTATTGACTGTCCTACCAGTTCTGATTTCAATGATCCAAACAGCTTGTCTATTTAGCACACTAAGACTTAGTTTAACCCCTTGCTCTTTGGCTAAGCTCCATATCCCAACCAGCTTACCATCTGCCAGCTCCCATCCATCCGCACCCATTTAAACTCCAACATAATTGTTTAATTTCCAATTAACATTCATCATGATTAATAAAAATATAAAATACGATCAAAAAAAGATGTCATCGTTGTGGCAGAACAGAAATTAATGAAAGTTGTTAATAAACTCACACATATCATGTAGAAATCAAGCATTTAATTTTTTTATGGAGGTCAACGATCATGTTGGAATGTTTTAGACATGAACATGACTGCATGTGACATATAAAGTAAGTTTGTGAGTAGTTGAAAGATTTTTTGATGATTATAGGGGTAATTAGGATTGAATGATATTGATATGGATTTAAATGGAACTTACTAATGGAGTAAGGAAGTTTATAGATAGACTTGGGTTAAAACATTGACTTTACTTGATTTTGTGAGCCAAAATTTGGGAGAGACTTTTTCTTTTTCCAGAAATATAAAGCAGAAAGTTAGGTTCTGACCAAAAAAAATCAAATTTTGAGTTCTTGTGCGTCATATTCCGAGAAATAGTTTACTGTTTTCCCAAATATGACGCACGTCCCAAACTATTTCTTTATCATCTTTAAACATTCAGCTTAAAATATCATTATTCGATGATTTATGCATAAACTGTGATTCAGTTACCTTTCAATTACCCTAATTATCAAAAACTAAATCATCAAACCACAACTTCAGCTCAAGTCATCCAAAAAAAATCTCTCTAAAATCGTCCATATCGCATCCAATTTTGCTCGATATCGAATTTTTCTCCATCTCATTGCAATGACTCACATTTTCTTCCCAATAAAAACTCTCAATTCAGCTTCCGACTGTAAAAATATCTCACTTAAGACTCCCCAATCAAATCTTCATCTTCTACTAATTTATTTCCTATAAAATTGAATGATTTACATCCGAAACAGAAAAATTTCTCACATCTTCGTCATCAACGCGTTTCTAGCATTAATGAGAGTTAATTGATTTAGTAGTTCATAGAATTTGATTATGAATTGTAAGATATTCATGCGAAAAGGTTTTGTTTAAACTGTTTTGTTTATTAATCGGAGATGCCTGCGAGGCATGCGAATGGAATGTTTAGTATGAGAATATTTGTTTAATACAAATTGTTATTTAAATTTTAGATTGATGGGATTTTAACTTTGTGCGTTAGTTTGGGGAGAGACATTACTGTTTACCTCAAATATGGCGCACATAATTATTTTATTTTTTGGATTATTTGAAAGGAAGTTTGCTCTAGATGGAGCACTTTAGTGGAAGTCTTTGCAGTTTCCATCAAAACATGGCACTAAATCTCAATTTCAAATTTTATGACCGAATTCTTAAAGAATTCCGTCAAAGCTTATTAACAAGTCGTCATTATTTCACCCACAAATCTCAAAAATATATTAATGCCATAGAAACTAATCTCTTAATCCTCAATTCTCGGTCCCCAAGAACATTATAATCATTATCTTTATCACAATTTATACCTGAATCTGATAACTTTATCATCATCATAAAAAATGAACTTCAATGCCTTCCTCTTTCTTGACCTTTTCTTCCACATTCTTTATTGACAATTTTCCTCATTTTTTTTTTCCTTTTTTCATCAAAAAAAATTCTTTTATTCACTCAAGTATCAAATTTATTATTTTCGTTCTTATTGATTTTCCCTTAACTGACATCGGCAGAAATAAAGAAAAGTGAATAAAGTGAAACACAAAAGGAAACTTGTTGTTATTGACTCTTTCATCTCTCATTACATCCATTAGCTTCTTCCATTTACTTCATCAATCACATTCCGTTGCTTTATTCATCGTTTCATGGGTTTGGGTGGAATGGAAGATGAGAAAGAAATGTTCTTTTGCCATTTTTTATTGTCATAATGATAAGAATGAATGGAATTATTTATTATTAAGAGGATGGGGGTGGGGAATGAATGAGAAGTTAGTTGGAAGACAAATGAAGGAGATAAACGGTTGGAAAAACTAAGATTTCGATAAGAAAAAAATTAATAAAATTGTTTTTTGTGCGCAATATTTAGGAATAGACTGTAAGGTGGTCTTCTGTGCATTATATTCTAGATGAACAATTAAATTGTGATCAAAAAATCACAAAAATTGCAAAAAAAAATATTTCATGCGCCATTTTAGGAAGACAGTAATGTCTCCATCAAAAAATATCGCACAAAGTTTTCCTTTAAACTTTTAATTAGAAAATAATCGGAAATTTGATTGCAAACCACAAAGTTCCATTCCTCATTCTTCTTGCATCCCAAAAAATTAAGATTCTCACAAAAATTTCTCATTTTGATCGCCTCAAGTTTTTAACTTTCTCTTCATTTTCTTCTCAAACTTTAATAACATCGCCTTTAGCAGCTTCCAAATCATTAACCAAGAAAATATAAAATGAAAATATTTATTTACCAAAAAAAAATCGATTTGAGCTTCACAAAAATGTTTCTATTTTTATCCTTTTCTAACTTCTAACTCAAATAATTCACAACCTTTTGACCTTTTTTCGTCTTCGAGAGGAAAAACACATCGCAGCATCATCTTGCTGATGAATAAAAATAGAAATTAAATTTTTTTTATCTCGTCCCTTAATATTTATTTGAGTTGTTTATGAAGGCTCTTCACGGTAGCCATGAGAGATAATGTATCAATTATTAATAGTTTATATGCTTACATGCACCATCATTCATCTTCTTTATTGGCATTGTTGGAGATTCTTTTGTTATGGATTGGATCTCTCTCATTTTATTGGTTATTTTGAATTTTATGAGTCTGTGAAGGATTTTTTTGGTTATTGAATTATTTATTGACTGTTTTGTAAGAAGCTGGGTGAGATCTGATATAATTTGATTGGTTCGGTGGGTCGATGTGTGGTAAAATTGGTTGAGCTGTTGTTTACTAACTGAATGCAGGCTTAATCTCTTGTTTTTCGAATAAAAACCTTCACAACCTTTCAAAATTCACAGAATAATTTTTTGTGCGCCATTTTAGGAAGACAGTAAAGTGTCTCTACAGAATATGACGCACAACTTACCAAAAATCTTCTAAGTCATACTAAATCTCAAGCTCCATTGCATAATCATAAATAATCCATCAAGCATTCCCATCGTCGTCATCACACGCCATCTTAGTCATCCAAACCAATTAAATCTACATTCTTTTCTACTCAAAATATTATTTTTTATTATTTCCTCACACATTCCACATTCTTAAATGACCCACTGCTGATTTCTCCATGTGCAATGAATATAAACATCATGACAACTTAGTAGCTTCGAAGTAAATTGAGTCATCTTAATCAATGTCATTTCGTGTATGTTTTTCAAGTCAACATAATGGGTGCGGACTTGACAAGCGATGTGTGCAGCAAAGATGATCTTGGAGGGGAAATAAAAGTGAAAATTTAAATTGGAAGATGTTTTTGAGAGAGATAATCAGAGGAAATGGAAATGAAAGTAGACAATTTTTGATAGTTGAAGATAGTGTGAAAGCACCTGAACATGAAAACGCTTCTGTGAAGGCACCTGAACTTCAGATCTCAAATGTGAAGGCACCTAAACCTCAAAACCTTAGCTTTAAGGAATTTAAATTTCAGAACTTTAGCGTGCAGGCACCTGAACTTTAGAACACTAGTGTGAAGGCACCCGAACACAGCTAATCTAGTGTGAAGGCACCTGAAACTAGCTATTCTAGTGTGAAGGCACCTGAACCTAGCTACTCTATTGTGAAGGCACCTGAAACTAGTTACCTTAGTGTGAAGGCACCTGAACATTGTCACTCTAGTGAAAAGGCACCTGAAACTAGCTGCTCTAGTGTGAAGGCACCTTAAGCTAGCTATTCTGGTGTGAAGGCACCTGAACAATAAAATTCACTAATTGGAATCTTATCACAGCTTTTTCATCACGAGACATCAAAGTTCAATTTAAATTTCATGTAAAGTCATTCATATCACATGCAAATATCTTCCGTAAATCCACTTCAACATTCCATTCGCATGTCTCACCAACTTAAGATGTCGTCTGCAACGAAGAATTCTCACACGGCATAAATTTACATAAATTTTTATTTTGCCCACACTTTCCATTTCATTTCAGAAGATATGAAAAAAAAGTCCCATTGTCTTATTTACAAACAGACTTAGTTTCATTCTCACACACGACAGCGATCTTCCCTCCTTTTTGATATCAGATCTCATTTCATCTTAATTTGTTATTTTGAAGTAGTTCTGGTGCTTCTTCTTGCTTATTGTCTTGTTTGTTTTCTGCTTGACACACAGAAGCTTCGGCTTCTTTTCCTTAATTGTTTATGTTCTCAATTTAAATAATGAGATGTCTCGAGTGAGACGTGAGAGGAAGATTTATTTGGTGAATGAGGGGAGATTAGGACGGAATTTGAATAAACATTAAGAAGAAGTCTTTGAAGTTGTGGGTTTTGAGACGTGTGAAATATGGGGACATGGGAATTTGATAGTGATTAGCGGGAGTTCATAAATTTTGATGGGAAAAATGACATCTTCGACTCAACATCATGCCACTAGTTTAATCCACAAATCTTCTAATCTTCTAATCTAAAACCCTCTCAATCTCTAATCAAGGCATTCCAAAAACTCAATCAAAGGAGATAAAAAAGAATTTTTCTTCGTCATCAGCAGCAAAAAAAAAAATCTCAGATATACAAAAGAAATTTTGGCATTTCCAATTATCACATTTCACTGATCTTTATTTTTTTTCTTTTTTTCTCTTTCTTTTCATACACGTGTGCAACGTTCATCCAATCAAATTGAATAAAACTTTGAAAATGAGCAGACCAGAAGTCAAGGAGAACAAAGAAGGCGCTGACACAGAAAAAGCCGCTGAGGAGGAAAAGGAATCCGATAAGGAATTAGTTAAAGAAAAGGTAGGTTTTATAGAATTTGTGGCATTAGTCTCTAGTGTGAAGGCGCTTGAACCTAGCTAATCAAGAGAGTAATTAATAATTAGAGTGAGCTGAAGTGGCTCGGTGGCGGAATGGTTTAGTACTTCGGTACCTAATTATTGCAATACCGACACAGCGATCATGGGTTCGAGACTGGGTATGGGAAATTTTTCACTTGTTCTTTTTCGAATCATATGTACTGGAAATGAGGCTCACAGCCTTCCTTTGTAGGCTACAGACAGAAATGTCATCAAAGGAGTGGTTCGGATCCCACTATAAATTGTAGGTCTAGTTTTGAGTGCAGTGGTTTGGCGCATCCTCACTCGTTAAACTCTCATTAGCTGCGAATCGCCCTAGCGCACCTCTGGATCACAATTGATCTGAATGGGTAAAGGTTTTTTTTTTTTTTAATTAATAATTAGTGTTAAGGCACCTAAATCTAGTGACTCTAGTGTAAAGCCACCTGAACCCAGCTTCTTTAGTGTGAATCCACCTGAATATAGCTACTCTAGTGTAAAGGCACTTGAACATAGCTACTCTAGTGTGAATGCACCTAAACATGGCTACTCTAGTGTGAATGCACCTGAACATAGCTATTCTAGTGTAAATGCACCTAAAAATAGTTGCTCTAGTGTGAAGCACCTGAACTTAGCTAATTTAGTGTGAACGCACCTGAAACTAGTTACTTTAGTATCAAGGCACCAGAACCTAGCTTCTCTAGTGTGAAGCCACCTTAACCTAGCTACTCTAGTGTAAAGGCACATGCAATTTGCTACTTTAGTGTGAAGGCTCCTGAGCAAAATTTTTCTAGTGTGAAGACACCTTAAACATTTTTTTTTTAAATTCAAACTAAAAAAATTATTCAAATTTTAATTTTAGGTCGATGAGAAGATCGATGAGAACAAGGAGAAAGAAGTAGCAGCAGAGTAAGCGCCGCCATCATTTTAAAAAGTTTTCAGCATCCCAAAAGAAAGTAAAAAAGTTTTCACAATTTAAGAAAGTAAAAATGAAAGAAGAAATGTTTTCACACACACACACACACATACATAAGAAAGAATAAAAAAAAATATAAAATATAAATGAAGTATAAAATGTCTGTAATTTGTAAAATTTTTCCTTTTTTCTTATAATATAAAAAAGAACAAAAAAATAATGCATCTGTAATCTATCTGTAATGCCCCCCTTGTCCCCGATTTATATCCCCCCAATATACACACATACATACATAAGATTACACACACACACACACATTTTTATCCCAAATAAAAAAAAGAATTAATACAAAAAATTGATAAATTGATTGAAAAAAAAGTAAAAAATAAGTAAATGAAAATTTTTAAGAAAAAAAATGAAGAAAAATCCAACAATTTAGTTAAGTCACATACTCATTGAATATATAATTAATTAATGAAAAAATGAATAATTAATTGAAAATATAATAATAATTAATAATTAATATAATATTATGATAATTGAAATTATGATGAAAAATGTTTTAAGTTTTAAATTTTTCTTTAGTTTTGCGATGAAGGGATTTGGGTTGGTGCGGAAGTTCAAGAGTTAAGGTTGTTTTGATGGCTCAGCGTGGAAGTTTTTAATCAAAATACAACCAAAGATCATAATTTGATTCCATAAATCTTCGATAATGTTCCTACCAGCACCCATACCCATGAACTTCCACACCAGACCCCGAAAACCCTTCCAAAGCTTTTATTATTTCTGCAATTTTTTTGACAAAAAATAGCAAAAACTAAGCAGCATATTTAATTACTATAATAACAAAAAACAAAAATGTGTATGAATTTTTCCTTTCTAATATTTTTCCTCACTTTTTAAACTTCCATGCTGGGAAGGCATTTAAAAAATGAAATCTTTTTAGACAAAAAAAAAATCTCTCAAAGATGAAGACAAAAAACACGTAAAAAAGATGAATTTTAGAAATTTTTAAGAAGTAGGAAAAATAAAAAACAAAATGAAATGAAAACATGTGGACTCAATTGTAGATGAAAATAGAGTTGTGGAATGGGATTGGGACTTTTGGGGTTGATTTTCATTTTTCTGAATAGGTTCTGCAAAAGTCTGTAGTCTTATTACTGTAGACTTTGGAGCTTGTTCGATGGTCTGTTGTCTCAAGACTTTGATACTTCAAGTGTGTTTTGTCATATCTGTATGATTTTCAAGTCTGTTGTCACAAAACTCATCAAAAAATTTCAAAAATGTCTTGAAATGCTCAAACTTCTCATCTAGATTCTAAAATATTATCCTGATATTTTAATTATCAACGAAAAACAGCTTCATAAATTGAACATAAACTAATCCAAAACAGACATTAAGCCATCAATACAGAACAGAATCTAATAAAAAGGGCTAAAACTCCCTCAAAGTCATTTCATCCTCTATTCCACAACTAAAAAGAATTTGCGCATATTAAAGACTCAAAAAATCCTGAGATTGGGAGGTTCTGGTTTGGTTAATTGGCAAATTTTGATAATAATTTGTTATACTGTGGTTGAGATTATGTTCTGACTAAGGTTTGTCTTGTTATGCTCATGGTTAGAACTAAAGCAAACCTAAAGAAGGGTCAGTAGCTACTGATAGGTGTTCTGGTGTGAAGATAGTGTCTATTAAGGTTCTATCAGTGTATCTGGATTGGTAACTAGTTAAGATGTGCTAGATCCAGTGCTAGAATTAATAAAAGACCTTCCTGTACTTAGTACTGTTCAAAGTACTGTAGCTAGTATTGTACCTAGTAGTGTACCTAGTACATTACTAAGTGCAACTACACCAACATAGCCACCAAAATCTGAAAGTCATCTATCATTGTAGCTCCATACAACACCATCAACATAAGATCACCAACCAACCACACCATCCTTCCACATCTTCAGCTCAAAAAAGAAAGTAAAAAGCTTGCAAAAAATTTTTACACAGAATTTTAGCTTAGAAATTTTTGTAGCGAAAAAAAGGAGAATTTTTGTATTGAAAAACTTAAAAAAAAACGGGGAAAAATTGAGATAGAATTGAGAAAAAAAAACTGAAATGCACAAAAAAACATAATAAATGAATCCATGTGACTCAGACGACATTTATATACATAAAATAAAAAAAAAATAATGTAGACACTCCAACTGAAACATTCACTCATTTTTTTCTATATTTTTGAAAGTATTGAAAAGAAAAAAATCTCAGAAAAATTTTACAAAAGTAAAGAAAAATCTCAAAAAATTAAAATTAAATGACAACGTTCGATTCCCACCAAAAAATTTTTTTTTATTAAAACTATTTTTATGATTTCTGTTTTTATATTTTGGAAAATGACAAAATATTTTTAATTATGATAGTCAAAATATTCATGAAATCATGCAATTATTGTCTAAAGTTGGCTAGAATTTTGAAATAAGATGATGCAGGTGGATACAGTTAGGTTTTAGCTGGCTTGATCTTCCTGGATCTTCAAATTTGTTATAAAAATTTTGGCTACTTTAGGCTTTATGGGTCATTGAGGTTGATGATTTGGATGATGAAACCTAGTTTTGAGGTTAGAATTTTAAATTTTGAGGTTAGAACTTTAAGTTTTGAGGTTAAAATTTTGAGGTTAGAATCTTAATTTTTGAGACAAGAATACAAAATTTAAGGTTAGAATCCAAAATGTAGGTTAAAATCTCAACTTTTGAGGTTAAAATCACAAATTTTAAGGTTATAATCTCAATTTTTGAGGTTAAAATCCAAATAATTGGGGTTGTGTTTCCAAAAAATGGCACTAAATGCTCAAAATCTTCCATAACTTCTCAAATTAGCACAATTACTAGCTCAAATTTCGTAGCAAAAACTCTACAAGTGCTCAAAAAATGAATTCAAAATTCATAATTCTATTTTTGGCGTCATAATTTTCAAATATTGAAATTAAAGCGCAAAATGTTAAACTTTTAAAACCAACTGCCATTAGACCCCACCACAATGACCCACTACCATCAAAACTAACAAAAAAGAAACATTTTCTCATCATCATAATTTTTTATTATATTTAAAAATAATTTTTTTTATTTTTTGTATTTTTTGTCTTCAATATTTTGACTCAAATTTTTTTTAATAAAAAAACAAAAAAAGATCAAATTTTTTTATTATTATTTTTTATTTTTTTATGAACTTCCACGCGGAAGGTTATTTTTATGATTTATAGGTTAGGTGGTAAGGAATTGGATTGTAAGGTGAATAATTGATGTATTCTAGCTTTTTGCATGAAAATAATGAATTAATTGAGGTTAGGAGCCAAGAATTAGAAACTTCCGTGCTGAAATGTAGAAGCTCAAACTTCCACGCTGTACATGGAAGTCAACATTCTTAACCTAACCTCAAAATTGAAGAGATTTTTGATATATTGTCATACTAATCGCATCACCATCAATAATTGTAAGACAAAAACATAATTTATTCCAATAAAGTTCATTCAAAATACTCAAAAAAATATTTGACATTTTCAAAATTTCGTTTTCATTCTTTCATTAAAATTTAGTGACCAAATAAGATCTTTCTACTGCCAGATTATTTTTGATAAGTACAAAATTTAAGTCTAATAATTTCCAGAATCAAACTTTTTTCTAAGAACAAAAAAAAGCTTTCTTTAACTTGAGGATAAAAACTAAGTCATTCCCAGTTACGTGCTTCAAATTCATTATTAGGTGAGGTATTTTAGTAATTTTTTAAGAAAAGTGAGTTCAAATTAGTCGAATCATTGAGAAACCTGAGTAAAACAGCGAATACATTGCATTTTTAACAAAATATAACTCAAGAAACTTGATAAACATTCCTAGGATTTTTATAAATGTGTTTTAGTAGCGTATGGAATTGCAGCTCATAAGAAAATAAAATATAATATCAAGCAGTTAAGTGCCTTGCTGGTCGAATAGGTAAGGCGCTTGGCTCAAATTTGGTTTGGTAACTCGAAGGTCGTCGGTTCGAATCCAGCCATTTCCAAATTTGTTCTTTTTCAGAAGTTTAGATACTTCGACTGCTTAATGTACGAGTCAAGCCATAATTGGGCATTTTGGGCAACGTTGGATTAAGGAACGGATCAGGAACTTGAAGTGTAGCGGGAGAAATAGGAACGAGAGCTACAAGATTACCTTATAATGGAATATTGTCAGAACGGACCTGAAATGTATCACGTCACGCCCACAGAAGATTGAAACGAGAGCCTTAGTTTATTTGAAACCTAGATTTGAAGATTAGAAGCTTGATTCTACGTCACCCATAGTGATATGAAATGTATCACTGATCAATGTAAAAAGTAAAACATGTATAAATACTAATTCTTCCGGACGGTAACGTCGACAAATAAATAATAATAATAATAACAATGAAACAAAATGCACAACTTAGGACAGCTATTGATGAAGTTTTAGGTTAAAATCCTTAATTTTGAGGTTATGATCCTGAATTTTGAGGTTATGATCCTGAATTTTGAGGCTTATGATCCTGAATTTTGAGGTTATGATCCTAAATTTTGAGGTTATGATCCTGAAGTTTTAGGTTATGATCTTGATTAAGGTTATAATCTTGAATTTTGAGGTTATGAGCCTGAATTTTGAGGTTATGAGTCTGAATTTTGAGGTTATGATCCTGAATTTTGAGGCTTATGATCCTGAATTTTGAGGTTATGATCCTAAATTTTGAGACTTATGATCACGAATTTTGAGGTTATGAGCCTGCATTTTGAGGTTATAAAGTAACAAATAGCTGTCAATCACAAAAGTAGACATTAGATTAGAGCCAGGAGTGTACTTCGTCATGAAATAAATTTTTGTAGCTCAAAAAGAGTTCAGGATTTAGAATATAAAATCATAAAATGTGCAAAATAAATCATTTGTCATACACAAAAGTAATAAAATATTGGTAAAAAAATTAGAAATGCTTAAGTTTGAATGTAGAAACGCAACTCAGACCCTTCATTGTGGCTTCCAAATTCTACCTTGTTTCTACATTGTAATAAATTAATTTTCTTTCCCTAATTTTTTTGTTAGTTTGCAGACAGGATTTAAGGAATATGTATAGCTTGCACATTTACACCCTGTCTACATTTCCCCCTTTTAAACAATGAAACTAAAAACTTTTGACACTCATCGTGAGTTTTGACTCAAATTGTAAATGTTTGAGTCACTTCTACCTTAATCGTATTGTATTACTTATATTACCTGTGCTACCCTTCTATTTTCTATCATATCATTTAATATATTGCCAGAAAAGGCGCATAATTTGTCATTTTATAATAAAGTATAATTATTAAAATGAAATTGAGAATTGTGAAGGTATAAAGAGGTTGTGGAGGCTTTTAATAGCTCCTTTCAACTCAATTTGTCTCTGAAACTCAAATTTCATGTCAAAATTCTAATTTTTAAAAAATTTGAGGTTAGAATTCCAGAAATTAGTAAGCAAATAATTTAAATAATCCAATATCGACCAAAAACTATCAATATTGACATCGTTGAGTAACCCCAACCGAAATTTCTAAAAGAAAACCCGAAAATCAAATTTTAAGAACTTACAAAACAAAACAAAGAATTTTTAAAAATTTTTGAAAAAAAACTCATTGTAAAATGTGAAATAATCAAAAAATAAAATTTATACAGATATAAGAAATAATGTTATTGTAACTAAGTATGAGGACTAAAAGATGCACATTTTGAAAGGTATTTTAAGAATTTGGAGTAAATTTTGTAAGACATGTTATGAGTTACTTAACAGGACTGCCAAATGTCTTTATTAGTTGAAGACATTTGGATTGTTCCATATAGAATATAAAGATACCGTTGACCTTAAGCTGGAACATTTTAAAAGAGAAAACTTATGACTTGTCTTGGGAGATTTATTGGAATTTACTTGGATGGTTAAAGGGGCATGCAACTATGATTTTATAATGAAAAGAAGTATGCAACTGAGTATTCTTATAAAAAGGGGAGTTCAACTTTAATTTCATTGGGAAAGGGATGTTTAAATACGTTTTCTAAGAAAAAAAGGGATGTTCAACCACGTTTTTCTTCGAAAAAGGGGTGTTCAACTACGTTTTTCTTGGAAAAAGGGGTGCTCAACTATAGTTTTTCAGAAAATGGGGTGTTAAACTACGTTTTTCTTGAAAAAAAAGGGTGTGCAACTATGTTTTTCTCAGAAAAAAGGGTGTTAAACTACGTTTTTTAAGAAAAAATGGTGATCAACTTCGTTTTCTAAGAAAAAAAGGGTTGTTCAACTACATTATTTCAGAAAATTGGATGTCAAACTACGTTTTCCTAAGAAAAAAAGGGTGTTCAATTACGTTTTTCCCAGAAAATGGAGTGTTAAACTACGATTTATATAAAAATGAGCAAACACCGATTAGTCCTCAAAAAAAACATTCATACACAAAATACACACACCATATATTAACTATAAATTATGATAAATAAAAAGAAACCTAGAAAATATAAAACTTCACTGATCTCTTTAAGAAAAATAAAAATAAATTAAAAAAATTCCCAAAAAAAACAATGTGTAAAATTTATGGTGGAAAATAAATTTTGAAATTTCTAATTTTTTCGTAATTTTCATCATTCATGAATTTTCTAATCTCATAAAATGGAAGCACACACACACATACATACAATGAAATAAAAATATTCACTCACACATACATACAAACATATATTAGAGGTAATTTTTAAGTTCTTTTTGTAAAATTGAGGTAGAAAAGAAATGAACAAAAAAGAATTGAATTTTGTTTTGCTTAAAAATGACGATTAAGAAAGTTAAGAAATGAAAAACCACAGAACAAAATAATATTAAAAATAAAAATAAACGGAAGCTTTTTTTGTTTGTGAAAAATAAATTGTTTTTATTAAATTTTCAGGTTAAATTCTTGTGATTCATAAATAATGTGAGTCAATTTTCAAATATTTCAGTTTGCATTCTCTGTTGTTCCAGTTCCAGTTGTGGATGACGACTGCCCGGCTTGTCCTTTATCGCAAGCTTCACGTTCTTAATTGTTGGGAGATGATTTTTAAAAAACTTAAGTAAGTGATAAAATTGATAAGAACTTACTAGCTTTTGGTGCAGGCACAGGTGCAGCAGTTGGAGCTGATGGCGATGCTGTTGATTCAGCTTTGGATGCTGTAAATGTTAAATATTAATTAGTAATTTAGAAATCAAATTGATGGAAGTTTCGGCCCTAATTCTCAGCTGTAGCTTTATGAGAAACCCATGCACTGACTCCAAACAATCAAGAACTATCTCTGACCATATCCATACCTAGTCATGTACTTAATCATACTTAGGAATGCAAAGACACTCCATACGAACCTTCTTCATCATTTGCCATGCATACAGCAGCTAAACAAGCGACAACAATAAGTGCAGTAACGAATTTCATCTTTGAATTTTACTCAACGAAAAGTTTACTAATGGATATCCAAAAAAGAACTGTGATGTGAATCCAAATTTTAGTAGCTATTTATATCAAATTCCTACATAGCAAATCACATGTCAGCTGACTTTTTTGTTACAAGATTGACATGAATTTAAGTTTGACTTAAAAAGCCACGAGCAATTTTTTTGGAAATTTTGACAATTTTTTTATTGTGATTTTAAAACATTGACAAGAGTTAAAGCAGTTTTTGACAAAAATTACATTTCCGGTGACTGTTTTGATTAAAATTTTAGTTTGTATGATTCATATTGGATGTTGAGTCAACCTTTGTGTTATTCTCAAGGTTAGTTGAAGCAACGTAAATGTTCGGCAACATAAATTTCGTCAATTTTTGCTAAGGTTTTTTATGGAAAAAGTCACAAACCTGCAGCACCCCCCCCCCTCCCCCCTTCTTATCATTCTTAATTCCTGGCTATGCCTCTGACTAGGATCATAAAGGGTATCCTGATGTTTGTTTTAAACCAACACCAATCCAATATTAGTATTGATCCCCTAAAATTCGGCAGAAGGATTAGGTGGGGGGAGGGGGGGGGGGGGAAGGAAGTACGAAATTGTAAAAAAAACTATAAAAATTCTGAATTATTCAAAAAACATTTATTGCAGTAATTAAAAACTTCTAAACACATTTTGTCATTTAAATGTGATAATATTAAGATTGTTGTGGATCTTCTGGCTGAGCAGTTGGTGGACCTTTTTTAAAAAACATATAGCAAACTATAATTTATTATCTTTAATATTAATACTCACGTGTAGGCGCTCCATTACAGCCTAGACGATTGGGTCTTTTTTCACTTTCATTCTGTGAACTTTGCTGATTTTCTTTATTTTTTCCATTTTTTATTTCATTTTCTTGATTTTGCTTCTTTTTGTTGCCTTTTTCTTTGTCTTTTTTGTTCTTTCCGTTGCTTTTTTCCTTTTCATTCTTCCCTTTGTTGGATTTATTGGCCTTGTGGCTGTTTTGAGATGTTTCTTGAGCATAAGACTCAGCTTCACTCTCTAATGTACAATAATTGATTAAGAATTGGATCAGACATCAAGAAAAATTATCTATTTCTTGATTATTTACCATTTGGTTCTGTCGAACGAGCTGATGCTAATGAGCATGCAGCTACAAAGCAAACAATAACAAATAAAAATGTTACATTCATTGTAGAACTTCGATAGGATCAATAAATGATAAAATTAAATAGATTTTTACGCAAATTTATACTCAGCTTTATTTTTGTTGCAAAATATCTTTTTTATTAATAAAATAAAAACAATTTCGGTTCAGGATGTTCTTCAATGTAAAAGGATTGTTATGTTAATTTTTGACAATTTTTTTCAAATTCGTAATTGTTAACTTTTTTTACGTGTAGCTCCGAACACAAATTCCAAAAAAATTCTGTATAAAAGCCCTCAAAATTCATTGAATGTCATCAGTTTCATTTCAACTAGATTTCACCAAATAAATCCTTCTAAAAAATCAAATTAAAAATGAAAATTACACTTGCATTTTTGATTGTTGCATGCGTTGTTGCTTGTGCTCTTGCTGCACCACCAAGTAAGTTTCAAGTGATTAAATCTAGAATTTTACAAGTTCAGGTGCACTCACACTAGTGCAGTTCAGGTGCCTTCACAATAGTGTAGCTAGGTTCAGGTGTTTTTACACAAGAGTAGCTAAAGTCGTGTGCCTTCACACTAGAATAGCTAGTTTCAGGTACCTTCACATTAGAGTAGCTAGGTTCAGTTGCCATAAGACTAGAAAAGCTAGGTTCAGGTGCCCTCACACTAGAATTGCTAGCTTTAGGTGCATTCACACTAGAGTCACTAGATTAAGGTGCCTTCACATTAGATTAACTAGGTTCAGGGAACTTCTCACAAGAGTAGCCAGGTTTAGGTGCCTTCACACTAGTGTAGCTAGGTTAAGGTGCCTTCACACTAAAGTTAAACATCTAATTCTGCCTTTCATTCTGATTTTGTTTTCTAATTCTCAGGTGAAAATGGAGGCGAAAAAGGACAAAAAGGCGGTAAGCAAGTAGAAAAGAAGGGAGAAAAGGGTAAGAAGAAGTCAAAGGGAAACACAGAAGGAGAAGTACCAGAAGGTGAAGAAGCATCAGGATCAGACAGTGAAACTGAGGGAAAAGGCAAAGGCAAAGGTAAAGGAGAAAAGGGAGGTAAAGGTGGCAAGGGAGAAAAAGGAGGTAAGGGAGAAAAAGGAGAGAAAGGAAGCAAAGGAGAAGGCAAAGGCAAAGGAAAGGGAAAGGGAAAGAGTAAGTTATTGACTTTAGCACACATTTAATGAAGAATTAATCATTTTGGAATTTTTGTTTCACAGCTAACGCCGCAGAATCTGGTAAATAATATTTATAAAAGATAATTAATCATTTTTGCTAATTTTTTGGATATTTTTGAAGAACCTGAATCCGAAGCAATGTAAGAAAAACAACATGACTGATTTCCGGTGCTCCGAAGTCTACCGATCTGTGCTATTCGAATATAATTATAGAAAAATTTATAAAATAAACTTGAATATTTTTGCAATTTAAATTTCTTTGTGGTTCTTTACTTTATTAATCATGTGTGTTGCTGTTAAATAATTATCAAAAATACTATCGGGTATGGTGGACTTGATCTTTTAGACCTCTTTTGGCTAATTGTCATGAAACTTTAAACTCAATTTGCACAGAAAAGTTTTAACACAAACTAATGTTTTCATAACTTCACCAAAAAAAAATAACACTTATTTGCTATGATTCTGTGATTCTGTGTAATATTTTGTCAGCATGTAGCTATAGTAAGCTCAGAATTCAATTTAGCCGATTTTAAGCCGAAATTTAAGCCGATCGGCTTATCATGTAAAGTGCGTGTAAAGTTCAATTTAAATACTTGAAATGGGTGTCAAATGGCTTTTTTCTATCAAAAAAATCAAAAATTGAGTTAAGCCAAAAAAATCGGCTTCGATCTCTGCTTATTTGTCATAGTTGTATACCCCTTGGATTTCAAAAATTTCCACATTTGACCATGACCAAGGAATTAATGTGCTTAATATCAGCTTCATTTAACACAAATAAGTTCAAAAAATATACTTTAACTCTTATTGGAGGTTAAATATCATTATTTGAAGGTTAAAGCCAACTTAACCTCAAAATTATGTTAATTTTTCGAACAGTTAAGTCCTAGCCGGATAAAATGACACCTTAAAGCAGTGTTGTTCAAACTGTGTGCCGCGGCACACTAGTGTGCAGTTGAAATTATTTGAAAATGACACAACCCCCATTTTTTGTGCGACTTCGGTCATAGCTTACCCCAAATGTGTGCTATAGCTTAAAAAGTTTGAACAAGACTGCCTTAGTGTCTTAATGTGCCGTGGCACACAGTTTTGGTAACTCAGGCTGAAATCTCATCAGATAGTATGGTATTGGTATTTTTTGGTGTCAGTGCAGGCTATGAGAAACTGACTTAATAGAAGTGGTCAATATAGAAGATCTACTTTAAAATTCCAAAAAAAGTAACAACAACCAAATCTTTAAGATGCAAAAATATTATAAAACTTTATTTATTTACTGATCAGCTCAAGAACTCAAGATATAAAGACAATATTGTGGACCAGCTAAAGTCGACCCAATCCATACTAAACTTATGCAGACTCAGCTTCTGCTGGTTCTTCACTAGCTCCCTTGCCTTTGCCATGTTTGCCTTTTTGACTGTTGTCAGCTCCCTTTCCATGTTGTCCACTTTGTCCTTGCTGTCCATTTTTACCCTTTCCTTCACTTTTACCATGACTTCCAGCTTCACCATTAGTGGATCCTTCGTTTTGACCTTTCTTTCCAGCTTGCTTGCTGCCCTTCTCGCCATTTTTGTTCTTGTTGCCACTTTCTGAAAGGTTTTGAGATGCAAGATTAGGTTATAAAGAATGATTCTAATGAGAATCAGAAGCTGGAGCTTAGATAAAGCTTCAGAAATTAGTGGAAATGTCAAATGAGCTATTTAATGCTGTATTGATTAATATCGAGCTATTTAAAGGTGCAATCAAGCTCTAAAGTCTGAATTCAGACAGTTGATTGAAGCTGACGCTACCTAGTAGGCAGCCCTTGAACCCACTATGTCCAAACTTACCTTGAGCAAGTGCACATGCAACAACACATGCGATCAACAAGAATGCTACGGCGAATTTCATTTTTGAATTGTTTTTAAGTTTGACTTTGAGTCTTAGACTTGAGGAAGGATGAGAACTGATTGTGAAGTTTTATTGAAATTTTTTGAATTTTTATACTAAAATTTCATATTAAAATTTGCGGATTTTCAAAGTTAAAACAGTTTTTTAGGTTAGAATTTTTGAAAATAAAAAAGTTTTGACATTGGAAATGTTCTAGACTCATAAAAGAATTGATGAGTTTTGTAGTAGATTTGTTAAACATTTCCTTTTTTGGTGCTTCAAACTACAAGGGGAAAACAACATAATGGGGATTTTTTTTCTAAAATTTTTGATCGATTTTTCATCATTTTCCTCGTCAAGTTTTGATTTGCTTGAAAAACTAATAAAAAAGTTTCTCATCATGTTGTTACCCCCCTGAAAAATTACTACATTAAACAAAAGTTGTTAAAAATTGCAAAACATCTTGAACATACCAAACAAGTGTTTTTCAACGTGACATTGGATGTCCTTCCAAAATTGACCAAGCAAAACTCTATAAATTGACAATTTCTATCTCAATTACTTCAAAATCCATTTTAATATCCAAATATTAAGATATGAAGCTAGTCGTAGCATTTTTATTAGTTGCATTTGTTGTGGCTTGCTCATTAGCTGCTCCACCATCAGATAACAATGGTAAGCAAGGCAAAAATGACAAAAACAACAACAAAGAGAACGACAAGAAGGTAGAAAAAGGAAAAGGCAAAGAGAACAGCCAAGGTAAAGGCAAAGGCAAAGGACAAGCAGCACCAGAAGAAACTGAAGAAGGTGAAGAACCAGCTGAAAAGGGCAAAGGTAAAGGCAAAGGAAAGGGAAAAGGCAAGGGTAAGGGTAAAGGTGGACCTGTAGAAGACTCTGAAGGTGAGGAACCTGCACAAAATGGAAAAGGTAAAGGCAAAGGAAAAGGAAAAGGACAAGAAAAGAGCGCAGACAAAGGAAAGAAAGGAAAGAACAATAAAACAAGTCCAGAAGAAACTGAAGCTGAAGAATATTACGATTATGAAGAATACTCCAACAGAGCACCACCACCACTTCCACCAAATCGCGGTTAATAGCTTATAAGTTGTCACTTGAAGCTTGATTTAAAAAAAAATAAATAAAAGAAATTTTTTGCACTTTAATGGTTTATTTTGTGGATTTGTTCAGTTTGTGGAGTAATTGATTTTGATGCTAACATGTTGTGGATATTGTAGCTAAAGGTTTATTGAGCTTTTTATGTGTTAGAGTAAAAATTTGTTTTTTTTTGCTAGGTTTGGGGCCAACAATAAAGACAATTTTATAGATCTCATGCACTGTTTGTTGATTTTCTGTTTCTAGGGCTGTTTAAGATGCTGTGCCTTAGTTATAATAAAGCTTAGCATCGTCTAAACCTAATCAATCGATCATTAATTCGAAGGTAGCGCTAGAAACTTAACCATAGCATAAAAGTCCATGTCTTTTTACCGATGAATTACAAAAACACATCATTTTGCAAATTTCAAGTATTGCAAACAAGGCGTGGAAACTCAGGATTAATCCTGAAAAATCCTAAAAATCCTAAAAAAAATCCCTGAGCCAATAAACATGGAAATGTGAAATCCTTTTTAAATCCCGAAACTATTCATCAAATGCATCAGGGATTTAAAAGGGAGTTCACATTTCCATGTTTATTGGCTCAGGGATTTTTTAGGATTTTTGGGATTTTCCATGATTAATCCTTAGTTTCCACGCCTTGATTGCGAGCAAGTGCACTAGTCAGCTGTCGTTAGAGGGTTTTGATGAGTATCGAATGCTTGATTCTAATTGGGTTTATAGTTTCTTCAGCTTGTGATCTCACTTTCTTCATACTTTAAGTTTACAAGTACAAACAAAGCATTCCTTTCAATTCCAGGAGGTTCCAAAATTAGCAAATTATAAAACAAGATAAAAAATTTTAATTTTATTAAGATAATATTGTTGACAATATTTTGGCTAATATCCTGAAAGTTCTTAAATTCATAAATTTGAATCAAGTCCAAAAAGTTTTCATAGTGTTACCTTCTAATGGAAATAGAATATTAATGTAGGACACGTTCATACATGCTGAACATTAATTAATTTTTTTATTCAATTGTAAATTTTCCAAACGAAGTTTGAGCTTTTTAACTCATATGATGACTAAGTGGCTTAACAATTAATAACAATGAGCACTAAAATTTTTTGATTGATTATTTGAATCTATGGATCAAAAAACCTTTAATTAGCTGTATATTGTTCATTCGCTTTATTTTTCTCTTTTATTCAAGATTTTTCGACATTTTGTTCAATTTAAAATAAAAAGTTCTCTTCAAATACTTCAATTGGTTTCATATAAGCTTCATACTGTAAAGAAAATAATTAAATTTAAAAATTTATTATTAATAATTTACATTTAAGGTGCCTTCACACTTGTACTACTAGGTTCAGGTGCATTCACATAAAGTAATTTGAGATTCAGGTGCCACTACATTCTGATTTTAAATTTCAGGGTTCTCACGCGAGAATTTTATGTTTCAGGTGCCTTCACACTAGCTTTTTGATATCAAGGTGCCTTTACAATAGCTTCATGAAATCAAGGTGCATTTAAACAAGTGTTTTGAAATTAAGATGCCTGCACACTACACTTTTTGAGATTCAGGTGTCTTTACACTACAAATAATGAAATCAATGTGCCTTCACACTAGCTGTTTGTCATTAAGGTGCATTCACACTAGAGATTTTAAGTTATGAAGCATTCACACTTGAGGATTGTATTTTTAGTTTATTTACAATAGATTGCTAAAGTTCAGGCTCCTTCACACATTTCTTTTTAAGTTTAGATGCATTCACATTAGCTTCAAACTTACTCTATCGTTCCTGGAATTAATTTTGTTGGTTTCATCCTCATTTGCCACCTTGACCTCCTTGTCCTCCTTTTCCACCCATTCCTTGGGGTGGTCCACGACCTTCTGGTGGTCCACGACCTTCTGGTGGTCCCCTGCCTCCACCCTGACCTCCTTGTCCCCCTTCACCCCCTTGTCCATTACCACCCCCCTTTCCGCCTGTTGAATAGTTTTTAATTAATTTTTATTTTTTGGATTTATTGAAGTTTGAGGTTCGATTAATTTTGATGAGATTGTGAGAATATTGTACCAATTAAAGACATTTTACCCGGATTCATTATCATCATTTCACTTACAATTCGACGCCAATGTCCAGGTAATGTAATATCAATCCAAAATGTAATGTGATGTACCAATAATCGAACTTTTACTTTGAATTTATGAAAATATTTCTAAAAAATCTAAGAAAATGTTATTAAATCCTGACAAACCTTGACCTCCTTGACCTCCTTGACCACCTTGTCCATGCATTTGATCATTTTGTGTTGTAAAGTCCTGTGGTGCAGCTAAGGTAACAGCAACAACTGCTACAATCACTAAAATTATTAATGTAGTCTTCATTTTTTTGATTTTCAAACTTAAAACAGTCAAATTGTTAATTTTTCTGATGCAAGCTGTGAGTCTGACTTGAGTTTATATAGCAATGCATCTGATGATTTTAAGTTGAGATAGACACAGATCGGTCAATTAAGCGATCGCATGTTGACAGCGCTTATCTAAAATAAAAGATTGGAATTTCTATGAATTTAAGCTTAAATCGTGACAAATTAGGTGAAAAATTAAAGATTTAAAAATTGAGATTAAATTGTGCAAAAAATTAACAGTATTCAATGAAATTAATTGAAGGTTTTGTGTTGAGGTGACGAAGGTGATTTGCTAAGATCATGTAATGTTCAATGCTAGTCTAACTTACAAGTTCAACTTTGTAAAAACAAAATAAATTAAAACAAAATTTTTTTAAATTTTAAATGCAGCAAAAATTTATTTTTTAAATTATTTCAGTTTCGGATATTAAAATTTAATAAAAATAAAACAAATTGAAGAAATTAAAGATCAACTTTGTTTTTCATTTTTGATGTTCTTTATGGGCTGTTCAGTCTTGTCAACCTGTTGAGAATTGTAAAATAATTTTAAAAATGTAAAAAAATTGGTGAAATGCTCTAAAATGGAGATTTATGTAAAATCATTGAACATTTTTTCTAGTTTTGTTTAAAATTTTATCATTTTTATTTTTTCTAATTTTACCAAAATTTTGGATTTTTTTTTCATTTATTAAAATATTTCAGAAAAAAATTAAAAATTGGTAAATTTAAAAGTCAACCGACATTGAATCACACTCAGGGAGTTTCAAAATGACATGAAACCCACCCAAGTGTGATTGAAATTTTGAGTAAAAACTTCTACTTTTATAGGAATTTTCAAATACAATTTTGTGGTAAAAATAATAATAATTTTTGTAACAGGAAGGAACTTTATTAATGTTTATGTTATAACTTCTTGTTGATTTAACAACGATTTTAAATTTTAAAATTAAATTGTCAATTTTTTAATAATAAAAATTTAATTATTAAAAAAATTCATCTTTTTTTCATCATTTTTCATCTTTTCATACAAAATTTTCATCTTAAGAAATTTTTCATCAAAACGAAATTTATACTATTTCGAATTTTAAGCCGACTTACAAAACGGCTTACGTGAGCCGAATTTTAAGCCGACGATCTAAGCGACTTCGATCTCTGCTTCATCAATCCCCATTAATATCTATGTAATCTATAGGAATATCCTCTATCTCAAATCCATTCTTGACAGGTTTATAATGAGTCTCGCAAAATTCATTAATTCTTTCACATGCCTCAATAATCATTTCTTTTGGAACTGTCAAAACGATCCTCATAAAATTATCAATTCCAAAGCACTTTCCAGGCAAGCAAAACACACTTTGTTCACAAACAAGTTTCTGTACAAAATCCAATTCATCATTTATATCTGGGAAATTTATCATATCAATTTCAACCATCATGTACATTGCACCTTTTGGCATTATTGGAGTTAATCCTCTAACTTCCTTCAGCAATTGATATGCAATATTTGCATGATTTTGGAGTGTTTCAACAAGTTCATCATAAAACTTTTGTGGTGTATTCTTTAAAATAGCAGGCAGTGCTCCCTGTACTAATGAGTTTGGTCCGAGAATACGAGCTGATAAATTCATCAATCCTTTACGAATGTCTTGTAAAGCTCCTAAATAAATTCAATTAATAAATGCAAAATTTCAAAGAATAATATAAATAATTTATTACCATGTCTGTCATGTACAATAATCCATCCCAAACGCCATCCTGGTACTAAAAATCTTTTTGTTAATCCACCACAACTTAATACTGGAACATTCTTTGATAATGAGGCAAATGAATGATACTCATTGCCTGGAAACACAAAATGTTCATAAATCTCGTCAGCAATTATTGGCAAAAAATGTCGTTCTGCAATTTCTATAATATCGAGTGTGTGACTTTCTGTAAATACAGAACCGCATGGATTTGACGGATTTGTAACAATTATGGCAGCTGTATTCTCATCCACTAATTCTTCCAAATGATCTAAATCAATTTCCCATCCTCGTTCAGGAATTAAATTGTATGATCTACATTCGATTCCAAAGCCTTCAGCAAGTGTCTTATAAATTGAAAATCCAGGCTTTGGAATCAAAATGTTTTGTCCTTCATTTGCAATCGCTGCAATGCATAAATCTAATGAACAACTGCATCCAGAGCACAATATTACATCTTTTCCTGAAATTTCCTTAATTTTGCCTTGATGTGCTGTAAAATAATATTAATTAGATAATGTTAAGCTTGTTAAAGTTTTAATATTCAACCTGAATACTCAGCAACGGCTTCACGTGCTTCAATAAATCCTACAGACGGAGCATATCCATTAAAGTTTTTCTCGTCAATCACTTGCTTCATTGCATCAAGAATTTCATTAGCTGGTTGAAGGTTTCCAAATGTTGTAGGATCACCTGACATTATACAATTGGATATAAAAAGAAAGCATATAAAAGACTGGATTTATAAAACACGTTTTGATATCTTTTATTGATATCAGTGTCGTCATTTTTGAATAATTTAAGAACGCACACCTCCAATCAAGTCTGAGACTTGAAACGTCACATGCTGTATGTTATCATCAACAGATTAGATTAAGAGAATAAAATCTGGTTTGTTAATTATTGACATAAATATGGAAACAATTCTGAATATTTTATAAAATGTTGAGGTTCTTGCCAAGATTCTAGAAGATTTTTTAAAGACGCGCATATAAAACCTGATTTTCCACAATAATTTTCAGGATAACATCTTTTGGGATTATTCAAGGTCATGCGAACTTTCATGGAAAATAAAAAAGTTTTTATTTTTTTGCAGCGTAGTTCTATAATTTCCTTGTTTTTTTCTTAGCTACTGACTGACTGACTAACAGTAAACATCTAGGAATTTCACCAACAAACATCGGAGGCTCGATTCACATTAATTAATAAGTTGTTTACTGTAGATTATATTCTTTACATTTTTTTATGATGATATGAACGACTGTGTATTATAAAAGCAGTTAAGTGCCTTGCTGGTCGAATAGTTAAGGCGCTTGCCTCAAATTTGGTATGGTAACTCGAAGGTCGTCGGTTCGAATCCAGCCATTTCCAAATTTGTTCTTTTTCAGAAGTTTAGATACTTCGACTGCTTAATGTAGGAGATCAAGCCATAATTGGGCATTTTGGGCAACGTTGGATTAAGGAACGGATCAGGAACTTGAAGTGTAGCGGGAGAAATAGGAACGAGAGCTACAAGATTACCCACGAATGGAATATTGTCAGAACGGACCTGAAATGTATCACGTCACGCCCTAAGAAGATTGAAACGAGAGCCTGAATTTAATCAAAAACCTAGATTTGAAGATTAGAAGCTTGATTCTACTTCACCCATAGTGATATGAAATGTATCACTAATCAATGTAAAAAGTAAAAACATGTATAAATACTAATTCTTCTGGACGGTAACGTCGACAAATAAATAATAATAATACATTTTTTTTCATTAGCTTCACTGCCACTTATGCCTCGATCTATCTCCAAGTGAGATATTTCAATATTTTCATCGATATGCAAATTAAGTCGTTTTTCTAATATTTAAATTCATTAGCATTTTTAAAAATGTTCAAGAATCCTCACATTTAATTTTATTAGCACATTTTAGTGATTCTAGAACTTTAAGCCAATAACGTTCTTAAACATTTTTAACGACTTTAAAAAATTTAAAATCAAACGGCTTTCAAAAATTCAAATTAAAAATGAACTGAATTGAATTGAACTTTTTAACGGTTTTTTAATTTAATCACTACCGAAATGAACAAAATCAGGCACACTTAAAAGAAAAGGCAAAAATATGCGATATTTTTTTATGCCGCGCGTGGCAGTAACAATTTTGTAATTTTACACTCTTATAATGAAATTTCTAGAACTGTGTGGAACTGACCTATGGATAAAGCTATCATTCGTTTGTCAGGATTCGGTGCGATTTTCATTCCATCAACAATTGCTCGAATTGGATTGTGTGTTTTTAAGGCAAAATCACTGCACTCAACATTCCATTTTAAGTCTCGGACCGTGCTTTGTCGACGTAAGAGCTTCCTTTTGAACTCTGTATTTAATCGATTCTTTTCTTTTGAATTGAAATTTCCGATAAAATGTAGCACTTCATTTGTCGTTTGTTCCACTTTCGTTGCCATTTTGATCAACGAATTTAAAAATTCTTAAAAATTTCTACTGAATTAAAAAAAAAATCACTCTGTTTAATCCTTGATATTTCTCTCAATTTAGGTATTGATATCTCCTCGATCACTTGACAACTAAGTCAAGATATTAACAGCTTGTGCTTTTTATTTCATCTCACAAATATCAACAAAGACCCAAAAAAAAAAACATCTACTGCGAATATCACAAGCTTAATGAAAAGTATTTTGCATGTTACCAGAAATGAATCTTATGCTGTATCTTCTAAGATCTGAATCAATTAATAAATTTTAATTGTTATCAATTTTTCTAGCTAGCAATACATTTTTATTATGCCATTGAAGCGACATGAATACTGAGATTTGTCCTTAAGTGCCTCCATACATACCTGTGTTCTCCCTGTTTTAATTTTTTAGCGCATTTTTGAAACTTGTTTCGAAAAGGTAGCTTAATAATTCACTTTGTCTGTTCGTTCGGGCGGAGAAAAACTTTTAAACTAGACATCGTAGAGAGTTCTAGTTTGTTTTATTAGCTCTGGTTCATTGTTTTATTGGCTTTAAGATTATTTTCGAACCGTAAAACAATGACTAAATACTATAATCAATGATTTTTTTATTTCATAAACAAAACCACGTGATGAGTACGTTTAAAAATTTGAATTTTTTTCTACCGCTTTAAAAGTTGTTCATGGTATGTTCAGAGATTATACAGGGAACGGTACAATAAATTCTATCATCGATCAGGATCGCAGTGCCTCCGGCTCGTCGCAACGTGTAGCAACACATCGCTCAGCTGGAACCCTCTCACATTATTATTAGTATTATGTTCAGAGATTCAAATTCATTTCTACCGTTAAATATTTGAATTTCAAAAAACCGTTAAATGAAAATTTCATTTGAATTCAAGAGTTTTTTGTTGTGAAAATTAATTTATTTGTTTAAAAATGAATTACCTCACGTAAATAATATAAAAATGGCAGAATAATTTCAAAAACTATTAAAGGACAAAAAACTTTTTGCTGTACGCAAAATTTATAGCTGTTTGCTAATTGATTCACATTTTGATGCTTATCAAATACTGATCGCTGCGTTCAAAAATGCGCTGAAGTCCCTCGATCAATAACACGAGGACTTTTGTAATTTTTTTTTATTAATATTCAAATGATATTCCATATAACAACAAAAATCTGTTGCAAAAACCTGAAATCTGTTTTATTTTCTCTCTCACATACAAAAAATACCAGCAAAAAATTTGAGCCAATAAATGCTTTGGGGTCGATTGTCAGCTACGTAACACTCTGTAGACTAGGTGGTGCAATGCGAACCATAGAATTTGATCAGCAGCTTGCTTTGAAAGCAAGATATAGACATTTAACAGTTCAGTATAAGCTAGAAATCTTTGAAGAACGCAACAAAGGCTTTAAACTTCAGGATGTGAGTTCCTGTTGATAATAGATAGTATGAAGTTGTCTTAGTGTGGTGTGAATCCTATTGAATCTATAACTTACAAGATGCTCAAGAATCGCTACAAAAGTAACAAATAATGATGAGATTTGCTTCAATGAGCCACGAATATTTTTAAGAATAACTCAGTCGAAAAAATGCAAGTTACAAAAATTATGATCGACGCTTTGATGTATGTATGTAATACTGAATCTTGTGAATTTGGATCCTTTACAGTAAAAAAAAATCTACATTAAAAATTATGAAAAGTTGCAGCAAGACAAATGACTAGCCAAATAATCACAAGAAGTGGAACTGGCTTTTTAATATTTTTAAAATCAAAGTTCCAATATTCATTATCGACATCATTTGGTAGTTTTCGATAAGGTGGCGGTGCTTAATAGTCAGACATTCTATTATATTCAGTAAAATGAGTTTCAATAAAGTTCCTTGTGCATGTCTTTATTGGAGTCTGTAAAGTGCTGTCAAAAGGTAGCGAGCAGTGACCGACAACTCCTAAATTTATCCCAATCATCTGACGACATTCGAAATATTTTGCCAAGAATTTTTGAATCTTTAGAAATGGAACTTTTACGGTTTGTTATTGAAGCTTCTACGACACATTTTTTGTTGATGTTTTCTAAAGTTTTCTCGGTGCTTAATATATTCTAGTGACTTGTCGTGTTTCGATGTATTGGAGTGGCTTTCATGATTGTTTTCATCGTCTTCTGTCCATTCTGAATCGTTAGAACAGTTAATATATTTATTAAAATATGAAATATTTGAATCATTAGAAAATGATCGGCTAAGCCGAAGCTTACAAATCGGCTTATTATTTAATTAAGCATACTAAGCTCTCAGTCAATTTTTGCATCAATGTTGGGGAGTAAACGAGAGGGTTGGGGGTTGCATAAACCAAAAATCCAACCAGTCAATTTGCAATCAAGGACGAATTAGGGAAATTGAGACTAATTACGATATAGTTCCAATATTGAATTGCTCAGCTTTACCTTTATGAACACGATTTATTCATATTTCTCTAAATCAGGGGCGTAGCCAGGGGGGGCCATAGGGGGCCCGGGCCCCCTCTACGAAAATCTGATAATTGTTTTATTAAGTATTTATAGAGAAGAACCAGTTAATGTAGAGGGGGGGGGGGGGGGGCATAGGGGGCCCGGGCCCCCCCTCTACGAAAATCTGATAATTGTTTTATTAAGTATTTATAGAGAAGAACCAGTTAATGTAGAGGAAGTGATGAAAGAAATGCCAAAATCAGCACGAAAAATTAAATTTAATGTATGAATAATGAATTAAATATTTAAACTTATGAAGAATGAATATAGATTTAAGGATACAAAATAACAATTTTTTTAATTTTCAAAAATGGCCCCCCCCCCTTAAAAATTTTCTGGCTACGCCCCTGCTCTAAATCATATTGGATTTGTATGAATTAGTAGCCAATAAGACCTTCAAGTTAAAGTAAAAGCTCAAAAACTTCAATCTATAATCAAGTCAAGTTACCCAGAGACAATATTTTAAGCTAAATTAGAATTATTGCTGTCAAAGCCAATTAAAAAATTGTAGATTTTCCAACCTTAATCTCAATCATCATTAGTAAAATTTTAAAAATTCAATCAGACTACAAAAATATGCTTCAAAATTTAAAGGTTTTATTTCATTTCTACATTTGACATTAAATTTTTATGTCTTTTTCAGACTCATCACTCAAAAAATTCTATAAATATTAAATATTTAAGCACTTGTGCTTTCATCAGCAGCAGCAGCTTCGTCAGTCGATGCAGCACCTCCGGTTGTTGTTGCTGCACCTGTTGTGGTTGATGGCTTCTTGGATGGTGGAGCGCCACGTCCTGAAAGTAAAATAAAATTGGTTAATAGAATGGTTGAAATTATTTTTGAGCTCCAAATCCAATCATTGAAGTCTTTTAATACCAAAACATCCCAAAAAATCCACCCAAATACTCACTGAATCTAGCCAAAAGTCTAAGTTGCTCGACTGGTTCAAATTGGTCAATTTGCTCGCCTTGTTCGTTATTTTCGTTATTTTCGAGGTCTTCAGCAACGACGAAGACAGCCAAGAAAGCAATCAATGCAAAAACAACAGCGAATTTCATTTTGAATGGATTTTTAAATTTGTAAGTTGAAACTTTGAGATTGTAGAAAATTCAAAACTTGAATGATGATGGAAAGTGTGGAAAATTGTGTATTTATATAGGAACGATCAAGGTGAAATATTTATGAATGAGAATTTAGAACGGATGTGGAAGAAGGTTGACAAGATTGACATGATGTTTTTTGTTGCGTTGGATTTATGGGGATGTGATTCATATCCTATGGAATGTTTAAGTACTTTTTCATGAAAATTGGGAAAACACTGCAATGAATCATAACTTTGTTGGTGTTCTTCTCTTTGGTTCTTGGTTCTTGGTTCTTGGTTCTTACTTTTTGGTTCTTGCTTTTTGGTTCTTGGTTCTTGGTTCTTGGTTCTTACTTTTTGGTTCTTGCTTTTTGGTTCTTGGTTCTTGGTTCTTGGTTCTTGGTTCTTGGTTCTTGGTTCTTGGTTCTTGGTTCTTGGTTCTTGGTTCATGGTTCTTGGTTCTTGGTTCTTGGTTCTTTTTTCTTGGTTCTTACCGTATTATTGAGAATATTACATTCGATGAGTAAAAAATGAAAATTTCAATTGGTTTTTATAAACGAAAATACTTTATTGAATATTGAAAAATTATAATGTTGTCACAAAATCAAAAAATCCAAAAAAATTAAAATTTTTAAAAAAAGTTCAGTTAAAAGTCATTTTCATATTTATTTTGCAACTTTAAAATTCAATTTTATTTCAAATTTTTTTCACAAATTTCTTATTTTTGTGGTTCATAAGTGTCTCCCTTCTTTGGAACATGCTTGTTATAAACTCCAATTGTTGTTGATTCTCCATCAGCTTCTGTTGCTTCTCTGGACTTGCGAGACTTCTTTGGTGCACTTGATGATGAGCCTGATGAAGCTGTTGAACTTTCAGATCCTGAAGATTTTTCCTCGCTAGACTTTGGAGCTCCTTCGACTGATAGAATTGCGAATAAGGCGAGAATGAAGAAAATTGCGATTGTGAGCTTCATTTTTAATTTTTGTGGTTGATTTCGGTGTATATTGTTGAACTATTTAGTCTGCAATGGGAGCTGATTTAGTTCTGTTGCGGCTTTTATAGAATTTTTAAAACAAATTTTGAATATTGTTAAACATTTTTATTGGACCTTGTCAGGATGTTAGACATAACTATCAAAAATAAAAAAAAAGTTCTTTTTTCTTTACTGCTCGACAAACTCACGAACTTTCTACAAAAAATAGTGATGCTGGCACAATTCCCTTTAGATAATAAGGATCATCAAGTATGACAGTCAATCCAGCACCACTATCTCCTGAGCAAACTCCAGTTCCATCCCCACGACCACCACAAAATGTCCTTGCACTTGAGATTTTCACCAATCCAATGTTTTTTATAGAATTATTGGAACTTCAATGACTTTCTGGGTGCTTTCATGCTTTTTTGTGTCATCTTCACTTATTCCGTAGCCAACAACAATTCCAGTAAGTAACTTTACAGCTTCTGAGTCAGACTCAATTAAGCAGATCGGTTGGATGTATTTGTTGAATTGAACTTGAGTTGCTAGTTCCAAAATTGCTATGTCAGCATCATAAGTTTCAATATTTGGGTTCCAATCTCGATGCATTTTGATGTTCCTAACTAGAATCGATAATCTTCCAATTTCTATTGAGTTGTTTAAGTCATAAGCGACTAGAAGGACCACAATATCACGTGGAAGTAGCTCGTTGCTATGCTTTTAATTGATGCAATGAGCGGCTGAAAATTAAGTAACATTTGAGGTTATATTGGAGGAACTAGAAGAAAAATAAGGATCTTTACCTGTGACAATAAGGGAGTTAGTAATGATAGTTGCACCACAGAAGAATTGTCCTTTTGAAGTTACTAAGGCTGCATTCCTGTTGGAAATATAACAATATTTGGTCAGGTAGACATCTATTAAGTCAAAATTGAGGATAAGTTAAGTCACTTTGAGGTTAAATTAAGCTAAATCGAGGACAAGTTCAGTCGAATTGAGAATAATTTCAGTAAAATTGAGGATAAGTTCAGTGAAATAAGGAATACGTTCAGTTTCAACTGCTATTAAGTTCAGTTCGTAAAAAGGATAAGTTCAAAACCCAAAGATAAGTTTAGTTCATTTAGGTTTAAGTTCAGTTAGTCTTGAGAATTGTTTTAACTTAATTTGAGGAAACGTACAGTTAAACTTGAGGATAAGTTCAGTAAAATTGGGAAAAATCTCATTAAAAATGAAGATGAGTTCAGTGAAATTAGGGAAAAATTCAATTAAATTGAGGTAATGGTTAATAAAATCGATGATAAGTTCAGTTAAATAAGGAATACGTTCAATTCAAATCAAGGGTAAGTTCAAAAATCGAGGATAAGTTCAGTTCATATAAGCTAAAATTCATTTAAACGTGAGGATTAGTTCAGTCAAATTCGAGGATAAATTCCGAATTGAATTCGATATTGAACCTTTTTAGCTTAAGTTCCTTCAATGATGTTTCCTTTGCCGACCTCAGGCTTTCCACATTTGTGAGTCAAAGCTGTGAATGTTCTTATAATTTAAATCCAGTTCAGCACATATCATGGTCATTAACCTATCCACACTCACCCTTCACCTCCTTTGGTGCCTCTCTAGGTTGATAATTAGAAAAGCATCTTCCCAACTTGTCCTCAATCTGGTTCTCATCTATGATGTAGTCCTCAATGCAGATATTTTCAGACATGTCAAGCTTGTCCAGTGCTGTCGTGTCCAGAATCTTCTCATCAACCTCGGATATTTCATTGTTTGACAGTCCAATTGCCTTTAAACTGTTATGCTCAGATTGGTTTATCTGAGTGAACCTTTTAAAGCTTTTTCGATGACATTCCAAGTGACTCAAGATTCCTCAATGCTGCAAAGACATCCCACGGGAGATCCACAATCTCATTTTTATCCACATAAAGGACCTCTAAGTTGGGCACAACAACATGTTACAATTACCAAGCTCCTTTTTAAAAACAAAGCACAGCTGTTGAACCTGCTGTTTATAAGCACTCAAAAAAAGCAATTAAAAACTGAATAGAACTCTTAATTTAGAAAAACAAAAGGAAAAAATAATTAAAAAATCACATAAATTTGCAGGAACAAATTGCTTTTCGAACTATAAAAGTTAATATTTTTACAAATTTCTTTTCAGTTCCTAAAGTTTTCTTAAAGTTTGAAAAAAATCTTAAAAAATGTTAAAATATTTTTTTATTTTTTCGGTGATAATTTACAGTTTGAATGCACAGATCCCGTTGAGGGACGGAAAGTGTCCTGACATTTCAAGATGTTTAAGTAAATTTAAAATTCCACTGAGCTATCAGTCTGTAAGTGAAAAAATTAAATTAAAAATTTGAAAAAATTAAATTTGAAATTTGAAAAATTTAAAAATTGAGAAAAAATTTAAAATTTGAGAAAAAAATTTAAAAATTGAGAAAAAAAAAGAAAAACTTTAAAAAAAAGAGAAATTTAAAAACATTGGAAATTTAAAAATTGGAAATTTAAAAATTGGAAATTTAAAAACTGGAAATTTAAAAATTGGAAATTTAAAAATTGGAAATTTAAAAATTGGAAATTTAAAAATTGGAAATTTAAAAACTGGAAATTTAAAAATTGGAAATTTAAAAATTGGAAATTTAAAAATTGGATATTTAAAAATCTAAAAAGCAAAACTTTAAAAAAATTGGATAGCCAGAAAAAATAAAATTTATAAAATATTTTAAAAATAACAAAACTTTAAAAAAATAGAAAGTTTTTAAAAATTGGAAAGTTTTAAAAAATTCAAAAGAGAAAAAAATTTAAAAAAATTCAAATGTTTTAAGAAAATTGGAAATTTAAAAATTGGAAATTTTAAAATCTAAAAAGCGAAACTTAAAAAAATTGGAAAGCCCAAAAAAATAAAATTTATAAAATATTTTAAAAATAACGAAACTTTAAAAAATTAGAAAGTTTTTTAAAAATTGGAAAGTTTTAAAAAATTCAAAAGAGAAAAAAATTTAAAAAAATTCGAATGTTTTAAGAAAATTGGCAAATTTAAAAAAATTGGAAATTTTTAAAATATTTTAACTTAGAAAAACTTTGAAATTTATTTTAAAAACTGGAAAACCAAAAACAAAATTAAAATTCAATTTCAATTCAAATACTGTAAATATTAGATTCAAGGCTATCACTACTTGTACGCATCAGTTCCGTTCTTCTTCCAATCAAATTCAAAATGCAGCTACATCCAATTTACAGGAGCCACAGACAATGTTATAGATTTTGAGACATTTGCGATTGATAAAATGTAAGTTTAATCCTTAAATAAAGCTTAACTGAACCAAAACAACATCAATTCTAGCACAAACCAAGAAATCGTGTATGACGGATCACTTCATGCATCCCCAAATGGCGATGTTCAAGCCAACTTCACCAGCAGTAAGGAAACCTTAGTAGCTTTAACACATTCTGAATTTACTTGATTTCTGACTTGAATTTTAATTTTAGTGAACCTTCCACTTGACTTTCAAGTCATTGCCTTAACAGCTGAATATGCCATCACATATTCATGCAACACTTGCGGTTTCTACTCTAGTAAAGGCGCTGGAAGTGAGTATTGAGTCAATATTTTAACAAACCACTTAAAAAATCTCCAATTCATCCTCAGTCTACGTCCAAGTCCTCACCAGACTCCATCAACCAAAATGCGAAATAATCAATGACATCGAACATAAGCTTGAAGTGTGCGGAATTCCAACAAGAAGTTTAGTTTACATTGAAAACAAAGAATGTGACACGTGTCGTCATTTTGAGAAAAAGAAAAAATAAATTAAAATTCATAAAACTTTATTTAAAGGCTTTTTAGATCACGACAAGTGCTTTCAGGTTGACATTTTAATTTAAAATAAAAATAAAAAAAACAGTAACCAGGAACATCAAAACTTATCCAGAAAATCTTAATGAAGCTGCTGGAGGCTGTGTTGGTGAGCCAACTCTTGCGTCTATGACATTTTCTCCAAAATTGGAACCTGATCGTGTTGTTGTGGTTGATGCTGTTGATGTCGATGTCGTCGTCGTGGTCGTGGTTGTTCGTCCTCGTCTCCCACCACGCCCCCCTCCATGACACGCTGATCTGGATGTTCAAAAAAAATTATTACAATTTTTATCAGGTTTGATCATTTTAAAAGGTTTTGAGTTGCTTTGGATGATCAGAATGAGTTAACAGGCACGACTTTTTCCAGATGTAGACTTCAAAGTTGGTCCAAAGCTATTGTTTAAGTCATAATAAAGACAGTAGCTTCAATAAAATGCGTAATATCCTCAAAGAAACCATAAAAACTTTAAAGATGCTTCACTTGCCTTAAAATGGCTATCAATCTTGAGTCCACGACGGCACGAACCAGATTTGGTAAAGTCCAGCGTAATGCCGCGTTTATTCTTTTGTGGACAGCAGATTGACAGCTATTTTTTACGTGCTGTGCCTTTCAAAATAGACTCAATCCATAACCTGACTTACCCAGTCACACGTCCTTCACCACCAACAACAAAAATGATTAAAAATATTACAAAGATTTTAAATAAAATCATTTTTAATGTCTTTTTGTCGTGATTTCTATTTTGTGAATGTTGTGGAAATTCAAATTAAATTTTATGAAATTTAGATTTGTTTTGGACATTTGAAGGTTAAAGGCAAACGTTGTTTAATTTTAAATAAAACTTATTTTGTGTTTTACAACAGGAAATTTAAGGTTTGAACGAAATTATTGGGTTATTGTTTTTTAAATAATCATTAAAGCATGTACAGGGATGGATTTAAGTTGCAACTTGAAAGGGAGGAAGATTCACTTGAGACCAATCGCAATGCTCCATGCAGCCAAAGCTCGAAGTTGATGCAGTTTAGTTAAGTTTACTTAATCCTTTGGAAACAGTCTCAAGTGAGTTTCATGTCGATTCAAGTTGAAATCTGTTCAAGTCAACTTGACTTGACTTCGAGCTTTACTTGCAGCTCCACTCTTTTTTCATTGAGAATCTTTGAGATACGAGGGTGAACTTGGACGTCAGTAAGAAGTCAGTAATTATCATTTAGCTGCATGTCAAATAAAGGAACTCTTTAGAACATAAGAGGATGTGTAGCTCTGCTCTAGGAAGAATTATCTCTTTCACTGAAAATGAAAATCCGTACAAAATGTTCCAAACCCTTAATAAGGAGCCTGCAGACCAAGTTACTAGCTTGAGCTCAATCACATTAAATCTAATTTTATCCCTTAAGTCGTGAGAAAAACCTTAAAGCTGCCATTAAATATCGTTAAGAATGCAGCTGTTAATTTAATGAGCTCATTAAAAAAACTTCAAAGCTATTGTAGGAAATTGTCTCTTTTATTTGTTAAAACGCCGACAGTAAAATAAAATTTCAATTTAAAAAAATAGGCGGTAAGCTTAGAAACTTGAACCAAGTCAAGTCATCAACTCATCATCAGCAAAATCCTCGATTTTCCAGCACTACTCAGCTTCTGGTTGGCTCCTAACATCAATTACATCTTCTCCATAATTTGGATAATCACTTTCTACAGTTGTTGTCGGTTCCGATGTTGATGCCACTGGTGCTGTAGATGTAGAAGTGGTTGTAGTAGCTGTCGATGCTAATGTTGTAGTTGTTGTACTTGTTTTTACAGCAGTTGTTGATGTTGATGTCGAAAACGTTGTTGGTTTTGTGGTTGCAGTACTTGAAGTTGAAGTACTGGATAGCTTAGCAGTCATGGTGCTAGTCGTTGTTGTTGCATTGGATCGTAAAGTAGTTGTTGAGGTGGTTTTGGATGTTGATGACACTGGAGTGGCTGTGGCTGAGCTTGTCAAGTCCTTAGTGGAAGTTTGAACTGTTGTAGACTTAGTGGCTGTTGTAGGAACTGATTTAGTAGTAGGAATGGTTGTTTTCACCTTTGATGTTGTTGTTGTAGCTGAACTTTGTGGTTTAGAAGTTGTTAAAGAAGCAGTTGTAGCTTCTGTATCAACTGTTGACCTGACAGACGTTGGTCTTTGATTTCCGTTCTTCCTTTCTTGTTTTTCCCTTTCTTTTTGTTCTCTTCTTTTATTTTGTTGCTCTTTAATATGCTCAGGTGGACTTTAAATCGGAAGTTTATGATCAAATTTACAAGCTTAGCAGCTCTTAAAAAAATGTCCTTACCCAGGAAATCCATCCGAAATTGCGATCACAATAATCATTATTATCAAAATGAACGGAAAAGTTCTCATTTTATCTTCTGTTCCTTGTACGTTTAAGCCAAAAATCCTTTGACTTTTGAGCTTAAAATTCAAGAATTTAGTTATATTTAAAGAATTATTTTGACATGAAAATTTCGGATGTTTTTGAAAATTTACAATTTTTACATGACAATATAGAGGCAAAAATATGTTGTTTGTCAGCTTGTAAAACAATTGCGAATATTTGGCTCAAAAAATAATTGACTTACTGACTTGACTGTGACTTGACTGTGACTTGACTGTGACTTGACTTGACTCTGACTTGACGGTGACTTGACTGTGACATGAATGTGACTTGACTTGACTCTTACTTGACTGTGACTTGATTCTTACTTGACTGTGACTTGACTCGACTCTTACTTGACTGTGACTTGACTCCTACTTGACTGTGACTTGACTGTGACTTGATTCTTACTTGAATGTGACTTGACTGTGACTTGACTTGACTCTTACTTGACTGTGACTGTGACCTGACTCCTACTTGACTCCTACTTGACTCCTACTTGACTGTGACTTGACTGTGACTTGACTGTGACTTGACTGTGACTTGACTGTGACTTGACTGTGACTTGAATGTGACTTGACTGTGACTTGAATGTGACTTGACTGTGACTTGACTGTGACTTGACTAGACTGGTACTTGACTATGACTTGACTTGACTGTGACTTGACTGCGACCGTGACTAGACTGGTACTTGACTGTGACTTGACTGACGTGACTTACTTGACTGTGACTTGACTGACTAGACTTACTTGACTGACTTGATTGACTTGACTTGATTGACTTTATTGACTTGACTAATTTGACTGACTTGAGTGACTTGACTGAACAAAAAATAATTTTATTTTATTTTTATTAAAAACTCCAATTTTTAATACAAAATCAAAAAGTTCCATAAAATAATCAATTCAAACTTCCTGCAAATTTAATCTCAATCTACATCATTCCTGCAACAGCAAGAACAAAAACTAAGAAAGAGTCATCGAACCTACCCCAAAAATCCAACAACAAGATCATAACATGTGCTGATTTATCTTCTTATCTCATTCATTGTTGCCGTCTCTTTCCAATCAATGAAAAATTCTGCACGTGCAAATGCAATTTTATGAATGAGAAACTAATCTGTTGCTGGATGCGAATCGCAAAAAGTTTTAAATTGAATTTTATGAATTAAAAGTTTGATGATTTTGAGGGAATTTTGTGTCTTTCTAGAGAATTTTTGGAGGTTCGAAAGATTTTTAAGAGATTTTTTGAATTTTCTGGTGAAATGAAAAGTTGAAAAATCCGTTAAAATTCAAAAAATCCCCCCACAAAAATTGCTGCGTTTCGCGCCGACCTCGAAAACATTTGTGCGGTTCCAATCGTAAAATATTTTTGTTTACCACGGGAAGAGTCTTTCCTCGTGTATTTAAATCGTATTTTCGGGTATTTGCGGTAATTAATCGGGATATTATTGGAATTAAATAATAATTAGAAGTGGAAAATTTCACGGTAAGTAATTTGCGAGGCCGGAAAATGTGGAAAAAAGTGAAAAATTTAAAATAACAAAAAATTTACATACAAGTGTCAAAAATTACACAATTTTGGGAATTATTCAATGAAAATTCGTCTAAAGTTGGTCGTGAATTGTGTTAAGGGAGGGTTGGTGGGGTACTCAAGGGGTTCATGTAGAATTTTCAACACCCCACCCGGAAAAACCAATAAAAAATCCAAAAAACATGAAAATTTCGTCGCCCACAAAGAAAAAATATTTTTTTTTTGCAATTTTAGACAACAAAAAAAATTCACGCCGAACACGCTTTGCTGGATCAGCTCATAACAGCATAGCTTAAACCTACGCAACATAAATAATTTCTCCGCTCACTTCCAGTCAACGACAATCGCCTCAATTTGTGATAATTTTCAATTTAAATTTATTTTTTTCACTCCAAAATTTTCCGTCTCTTTTTGGCCTTTTTTGTTGTTGCTGTCTCCCTCGCACACATGTTTATCTACCACGAGACTTGATCCACATGCACCTGGCGATTTGTAAACATAAACAATCTCATCTCGCTCTTTTTTGCTTTTCTTCGTTTTTGTTGTACTTAAACTCGCTCTGCTCAACCGGCAACAGCAGCATGAGAATTTTTTTTTATTGTTTCTTGGCATTTTTGTTGTTGCTGCTGCTGCTGCAGAGAGAAAAAAATTGTAAAACATATGCTGAACGGATTTCTTTTTTGTTTGCACATTTCGCAATTTTTTTTTTTGATTCTTTTTAATCGAGTGTGGTGCCTGCAACGTCTTTTTTTCGGGAAGAATATTAAAGCGAAAAAATAAATGAGATTTTTGAGGCAATGCGAAAGGAATAATATGTAAAAAATAATAATAAATGTTATTTTATGTGCTGTGGATGACAAAATTAAATAAGAAGAATTTTTGAAAAAATAAGAAAACAAACTGTTGAGGAAATGAAGACAGATGATGAACAAATTTGTGGATGTTAATTAAAATTAGACTGAAAAAGTGTGAAATAATTGCTGGAAAAGATTTTTTAAAAATTGGAGAACATTAAAATTGAGAATAAATTAGAGAAATTTTTTAAGGATAAAATGAAATTTTTAATTGAATTTTTTTAAGAACTCAAAAATAAAATTCGCAAGAAAATAGAATTCAAAAAAAAAATAAGAATTTTAAAAAGTTAAAAGTTTCAAAAGTTAAAATTTTAAAAAATCAAAGCTCAAAGAAAAAACAAAATTTTCAAAAACCAAAACTTAAAAAAATCCAAAAATCAAGAATTTTAAAAGTTGAAAGTTTCAAAAGTTAAAAATCTATAATTTAAGAAATAAAAATTTTAAAATACCAAAAATTCTAAAAGTTGTAAAAATTCAAAAATCGAAACTTAAAAAAATCAAAAAACTCGAATAATTAATAAATTTAAAATTTGAAATTTTAAAATAAAACAAAAACCACAGAAGTTAAAATGTTCAAAAGTTGAAAATTTAAAAAAATCTAGATTTCAAAACATCATAAAATTCAAAAGTTTAATAAACCAAAAAACATAGGTTTTTAAGATTTAAAAGTCACAAAAATAAAAATTAAAACAGTTTCAAAATACAAAATAACAATAAATTCAAAAATCCTCTCAAAAATAATTCTCATCTCTAACTTGATCTCCAACATCAAAACTCTCTTCTCACAAATTACAAAACTAAACTCAAACATTAAATTTTTATTTATTCTACATCAATTCATAAAATAGATAAACAAGTGCGCGCATCTAACTTTAAATGAATAGTGACAATCGTGATTACGGCGATGATAAAAAAAAACCTTCACATTAAATAATTCAAAAAGATAAGAGTGAAAAAAAAGTGACTCAATTTATAAACACTCAAGTTTGATAACGCAAGACTGTTTACTGAGCGAATTCTTGAGAAGATCTGTTAAGGTTTTTTTGACTGAAAAAAGTCAGAGAGCATTTAGTGACGTGTTGAGGATTTCGTCATATTTTTTTGGTATTGAAATAATTTTGAATTGATTTTTAATTTGCGATTTTTGAGCTGGAATTTGAATGAGTTTAAACTAATTCTTGTCAAGATTGGTAATAGGTTAGAGCAGTGATGGTCAATCTATGTGCCGCGGCACACAAGTGTTCAAGAAATCCAACAAAACATTTGCCATATGTGCCGTGGTTCAAAAAAGGTTGGACACCACTGGATTAGAGTATTGCAGTAGAATAGCTATGGGAGTGATAAGCTATAGACACCCTTTTGAATACTCCCCAGCCTTGTCATCGGCTTTATTTTAGTGACATTTCATAGCCAATCTGGCCACCAAGTGAGATTCACGAGGTTCCTTTAAAGCAATCCAAACACATGTTCTTAAGATTTTGATTCTGATCAATCCAAATTCACATCATCTGCCAGCAAAAAATTTCTCTAAAATATCCTACAAATTTCACTGAATATGTTTGGAATATGTTTATCATCAGCCAGACTATTTTAATGAGAAAGGAACAGCAAGAAGAATTTTTTGACTCAATTAAAAATGCTTTTTTCTTCTTCTTTTTTAATCTCAACGGAAACCAAGAAAAAAAACGTTACGCTTCATTTTGTGTTTATTTTGAGAGTCAATTGTGAAATGTTTTTTTGGCCTTAAAACTTGAGAATTTTATGCTGAGTTGAAATAATGTTTTGATTTATTCAAGCATGTTGTGAGCTCATTCTGTCAATATTATGGATTGGTAGATTAATTTTGAGGCTGGCATCAACTAGTCTGGAGTTCTTAGTGTGAAGGCACCTGAACCAAATTAATCTTTAGTTCCTAGTGTGAAGGCACATGAACCAAATTAATTTATAGTTCCAATTGTGAAGGCACCTGAACCAAATTAATCTATAGTTCTTAGTGTGAAGGCACCTGAACCAAATTAATTTATAGCTCCTAGTGTGAAGGCACTTAAAACAAAATTAATCTACAGTTCCTAGTGTGAAGGCAACTGAACTTATTGGAAAAGCTAGTCGATGGACAATAATTCACCAAAATTTGAACCTATCAAGTAGATTTTCTTTCTAAGTTCAGTTGCCTTCACACCAGCAACATTTATAGCACAATCAATACCAAAGAATCTAAAAAAATTCCTCCTAGTGACTCACAAAAAAGTTTTTCTTTTCCTCCTCAAAGTCCAAAAACAAAAAATTATTTACATAAATTCTTCTTTTTATTTCATTTCTCTGCGATGTGTTTTTATTGTTACTGTAACTCTTTATATAGAAAGGTGTGTGCTGTATGAGAATTACAAAGCTAAATGACAAGAGACACGACAGCAATTTATTCTTGGAATTTTGTACATAAAATAAGAATTGAAATTATTGTAAAGACTAAAAAATATTCGAAAAAAAATGATTGATCGAAGTTGACTGAACTGATTTTTTTTTCTTATGTAGTTCAAGAAGATGAATAATTTGAGATGAAAAAGTCGCTGTTTTGAGTGAGAAAATTGAGATGCGAGTGAAATAATTTGAATGAGAATTAAAATCGATGAGAATGAATTGAAAAGAAAGGAAATTTACGTGAATTGAATGCAAAGTTTGTAGCTTTTTAAATGATTTGTGTGAGAATGTTGATAGTTTTGACTCTAGCGTGATCTCAACTGAACCTAGCTACTTTTGTGTGAAGGCACCTGAAGGTAGCAACTCTAATGTAAATTCACTTGAACATAGCTACTCTAGTGTGAATGCACCTGAACATAGCTACTCTAGTGTGAATGCACCTGAACTTAGCTGCTCTAGTGTGAAGGAACCTGAACCCAGCTACTCTAGTGTGAAAGCACCCGAATCTAGCTACTCTAGTGTGAAAGCACCCGAACCTAGCAACTCTAGTGTGAAGGCACCTGAACCTAGCTACTCTAGTGTGAAGGCACCCAAACCTAGCTACTCTAGTGTGAAGGCACCTGAATATAGCTACTCTAGTGTGAAGGCACCCGAACCTAGCAACTCTAGTGTGAAGACACCTGAACCTAGATGCCCTAGTGTGAAGGCACCCAAACGTAGCTACTCTAGTGTGAAGGCACCCAAACCTAGCTACTCTAGTGTGAAGGCATCTGAATATAGCTATTCTAGTGTGGATACACCTGAACTTCTCATTTCTTCACCAACTCTGTCCTAGCCTCTCATTTGGCATATCTCAAACTTTACAAAATCGACAATTTCTCCATAAACAATCTCCACACAAAGTTTACAGTAAAATATTGCATAATAGGTCAGCTGAATACACGACATGTTGTCTCATGTTTCACATACTTTTAGTCTTTCAAGTGGATTTTTGGATACACACATGCATTACATTCTTTCCAACAAAAATTATTAATTCTCCTAACGTATTTTTTTTTTCTTTTCATCGTTGTATATCTCATTTGAGTATAATGCTTCTTTTTATTCTTAATGTCCACACTTGACATCGAAATAAAAATTGAGCAAAAAGAGAGTAACACATAAAAAAATATTTTAATTCACATAAATGATGAATCAGGCATCGTTGTGTTTGAGATTTCAATGTAAACATCTTCATTATGAGAATTGAAACAAATCAAGTCAGTTGAACTGAATGCTTTGATTTTATTGTGTTTGTTGAAGAATTTACGGAATTTGATTTTTGTGTATCAATATTGAGGTATTTGAAATTTTTGACATTCAGTATTTTTCCGGCCAACCCCATGATGAGGGATGAATCAACACCTCAAGATTGGCATTGACTTCAATGCTCATTGTTATGTACTTCTCACGAATAAAAACAGTCATCGCAACAACAATTGAAATCCCGAACAGCATATGTCTGTTCGTTTTTGGTGTTAAACTTCATTAAAGGCTCCATCAAGGCAACCTTAATGTCTTTGGGGCATTTAAATGTTGATCCGATTTTCAATACTGCTTTGACAGTTCCCTTGGGTAGTAGAATCCACGCGAATCTCACGTCGACTTGGTGCCACCATTTAACGACTTCTGACCGTTGAGTACGATTGTGTTGCTCGGGAATGAAGCATCAAATGTATGGAAGCGATGAGTCACTTGATAGATGGAAATTATGAAGCCTTTTAAGAATCTTTTGGCTCTTTTCGGCAAATGAGTAGTCTTTAAAGACGGAAGAACGTGATTGTCATTTTTATGAGTAATCTAAGGCTGCCAAAAGTCTTGTTTGTTCTGTCTGGGGATCCTATGAGTCAATAATTGAGTAACTTTGTTGTTGATTGTGGCTTAGTTTAGCTTTGTTATTGGATTTGAACTGAATAATGGTTGTGGCTCTTAAGTTTCTCATATTAAAACGACTTTACTTTTTGGGTTGGCCGTAAAAAGTGGGAACAATCATGCAAATTTGTGCAATTTTTGACCTAAACTTCCAATTAAAATTTCTAATAATTCAATTTTTAATTCCAGATATCATCAATCTAAAATCTGATTGAACCTTTTATCATCAGAACATTTTCTTCTGCATCTTATCTAAATCATTAGAACATAAATCAAGAGAATCAACAAGTGTCAGTTCGTACATCGAACACCAAAACCACTTTTTAACATCACATAACCAACCCACCCACAGCTAGTGGTGTGGCTGACGAATAAAATCATAAAACTAAAACGAACGACAATGACAATGACGATGCCAAATGCCAAACATATTTTAATGCTTCTCGCATTTATGATAGCTGTGAATGTGCCAATTCTAGTCAACTGTGCGCCCTCAAATAGTGAAAAGGACATGAAAGGACCAGTCTTTATTAAGGAACCTGATAATCGCATTGACTTTTCGAACTCGACTGGATCTGTTGTTGAATGTCGCGCTAATGGAATTCCACCACCGGAAATTATTTGGGTTCGGAGCGATGGCACGGCTGTTGGTGATGTTCCTGGATTGAGACAGGTGAGGATATGATTGGGGTTGGCTGGGAAAATTGGGATATTTTTTTGTGGAATCTCAATTTTATAAGGGTTGGACACAAAAATCAGGAAAAATATTAAAAATTATTTTGTGGGTTGGCCGAAATAATCGGGAATTATTTTGTGATTTTTTGAAAATTAAGTTAACCTCAAAAAAAGAAACATTTTACTAATTTTTGAATTTAATATTTTAGGTCCTACCAAACGGCAACCTCGTCTTTCCACCATTCCGCGCTGAAGACTACCGTCAAGAAGTTCATGCTCAAGTCTACGCTTGTCTCGCTAAAAATCAAGTTGGATCAATCATCTCACGCGATGTTCACGTTCGTGCTGGTAAGTTGAGGATGAAAAAAATTGTTGATTTCTATCTGTTTTAGGTTTTTGGCGGGAAGTTGAAGATTAGGATTAAGAAGAAATTAAGAGAATTTTCACTAAAGAGGAATGAGAATTGAGGAAGTGCAATGTTACAATAATGAGGATGAGATGGAGGTTCAGGCAGGTTTTGGAGCCTTTCTTGTGGATTTGATGAGTTAAAAGTGTCAAAAGTGACTATAGTGGAGTGACTAGTGTTATAAGGGCATCCTGAGTGTGACTTTAGTGTGGTTAATGAGGCTTTTGTGTAAATAAAATCACATTAGTGCCTTTAAAAGCCTGAAATGAGTGAGAATTTGAGAAAAACAATCAAAATTCGTGTTAATTCGTGATAATTGAATTAAAAGCTAGTAAAGTTACTAAAACATAACCTCAAAAATATTAAAATAACCTTCTTAATTGATAATTAATCAAAACCTATTAAAACAAACACTGACCAAACCCACAAATACAGCAGAAGCCATTAAATACAGTGTTTTATGATCCAACAAGTGATGAGAACATTAATTCTTAGTTATGACACTCTTAATAAGTAAATTAATGAATGAAAAATAGTAAATAGTAAAAAAGAACGTCAACAAGTGCTATAAAAATTCCCATTTAATTGTTTTGTCGTGCTGCTCATCAAGCATTTGATTAATGAATGTCCAAAATTAACATTATGACATTTGATAGTGCTGTGGATGTTGTGTAGTTTTTGGAATTAATTGTTATAAATTATGTGTGCTCAAGTGATGAAGTTTTAATGTGAATCAAGTGATGAAGCCTCAAAATGACCAAAAGCTGCCTTAATCTCAATCATAATCTTCCCGCCAAAACCAACAACAGCTCCACCAATACAATAAAAATCGAATGACGACGACGAAGAAAAAGTAAGAAGCAGACAAACTTTTACTTTTCATCATTGAAAGTGAAAACGAAAATGTAAAGAAGGCAGCCTTGACCAAGTTCAATGCTCATTTTATGTAGCGAAAGTGGGTAACTGGGTCACTGGGTCAACGCGTTTCGTTTCTTTTTTGGCGAGCATTAAATGAGAAAAGAAATCATTTTCATTGTCAATGTGAAATTGTCGAAGGGCATGCGACGTTGGGGTGTGGGTGATGTAATGGGTGGTTTTTAAGGGGCGTCGTGAAGATTCTTAGTGGAAATTTAAGTTGTAAAGCTACAAATAATGACAAAACTAACTTCAAAAACTTTCATCAGTTGCGACACAGAGCTACGAAACGGACATAAACACTGAGTACGTCATTAAAGGAAATGCAGCAATTTTAAAATGTGTTTTGCCGTCTTACATGTCCGATTATTTGGAAATTGTTTCATGGAAAGTCGATGATGAGGAAATGAAATATGATGACAAGCATTATGGTTCGTTGGGTGTCTTTAAGATCTTTATAGTTGCAAGTAGAGCTGTTGGCTTGGACTGGGATGGTATATGGCAAATAAAGGTCCTTCTGTAGTTGCTCTAGAGGCTTACATAGAGCTTTTAGAATAGCACAAGTTGGTTAATCGAATAGAAATCCGGCAGCAACTTAGTGTGATTCTGGCATGGTGTTGGACTAAGATTGAATCCAGCATCATGCTAGAATTACGCTAGCTTGGTTCCTGATTTCTACTTGATTAACCAACTTGTGATATTCAGGATCAAATGATTAGACTTGCTCTACGGTAGCATATAGCCAGTGTTTTGATGTTTTAAATGATTTGCAAGTTGATATTTGATCTAGCACTGATCTTAAGCCATGGAATTGATTTATTGTGACTTACTAAGTTGCCTATGCTTACAGTTTATCCAGGCATGAACCTTATAGAGACACTGTCATCCTAAAGTGACCGATTGTGAATTGTTGAATACTTTTTGTGAGTTACAACTTCTAATGGCACCACAAAGTGACGCTAAGTTGCGCTCTCATCCCTAGTAAACAGCTCTACTTGCTAGCTTAGATCAAGTGGGGTACTTCAAGAGGATAGACGTCCAAAATCATTTACATTTAATCCTATAAAATTCAAAATTGTCAATTTTTTTACAATTTTTTCATAATTTTAAATAATTTTAAAAAGTCGTCGTTCAGCACTACGAAGTTGATGCCAGTAAAGAGTATGTCATTCGTGGAAATGCTGGGATTCTTAAATGTCAACTGCCATCATTTGTTGCTGACTATTTGAACGTTGTTGCTTGGCACACTGACTCTAATGAGTCATTCAGTTCGATTGAGCAAAATTATGGTTCGAATTTAGTCAAATTTTATGTTCTATAAAGCTTGCTGAAGTGGGAATATGATTTATTTTCATAAAATTCATGCACATTTTCCTAATTTTTTGGTATTTCTATTTTCAAAAAATTTACTTTTTGTATAATTTTATTTAATTCAATCAAAAAAAGTCGCGAATCATTTCTACGACGCGGAAGTTCTGTCCGAATACATTATAAAAGGCAATGCTGCCATTATAAAGTGCAACATTCCAAGTTTTGTGACTGATTTTGTTAAAGTTGAGTCATGGGTCGGCACTGAGGGTGGCGATGAGTACAAATATAGTGCAACTGATGAATACAGTAAGGATATATTTCTGGATGTGTCCAGCTAGATGAAAGGGGTGTCGACTGGGATTCATTTTGAAAGTCTCGAAAAATTTCAACATTTTAACTTTATTTTTTCAAAATTTTAAATAATTTTTCAAATAAATTTTTAAAGTCGTCAACCAAATCTACACACCGGGTCTTATGGACAATGAATACATAATGCGTGGAAATGCTGCAATCCTAAAATGTTCAATTCCAAGTTTTGTTGCTGACTTTGTTCAAGTGACAGCCTGGATTGATGATGAAGGACATGAAATTTTTCCTTCTGAAGACTTCGACGGAAGTTAGTGAATTAATTGAGTTTTGACTGAAATTGAGAAAGCTAGATGAAGTTGGTGTATTTTGAGGGGGTCAAAAGTGCTTAATTGACATCAATTACGAACATCCCAAATTTAATTTTATTTTTCAATCCAAAATTCAGATTTTATAATTTAAATTTTTTTAATTTCAAAGTCGTAAGTCAAGTCTACAATCCAGGCTTAATCGACGACGAGTACATAATGCGTGGCAATGCAGCCATAATGAAATGCTTGATACCAAGCTTCGTAGCTGACTTTGTGCAAGTTGTAGCTTGGGTTGATGAGGAAGGACATGAAATTTTTCCGACTGAAGATTTTGATGGAAGTTAGTGACTCGACAATTTTTTTTATGCTAGATTTTGAGGTTTTGGATCAAGTGGGGTGCTGTTTTTGAGGATCATTAACTTCTGAGGATTTTTTCCATTTTTAAAAAAATTATTTAACAATTAAATATCCAAAAAATTATTCAAATTCAATGTTGTGTCATTTTTGGGGTTCAGTCATCAATCAATTCTACGATCCGGGTCTAATGCCAAGCGAGTTCATAATGCGCGGAAATTCTGCAATTTTAAAATGCTCAATTCCAAGTTTTGTCGCTGATTTCGTCTATGTGACTTCATGGATTGATGATGAAGGCATTGAATACACACCGACGGAAGATTTTGATGGAAGTTAGTGAATTTGGGAATTTTTGATGCTTGATGAGCAGCTACATGAAGTGGGATTCTTGACAAAATTCTAGGCAAACTTACAAAAATCTTTTAAAAAACGATCAAAAAATGGTCAAAAAAAATTTCTTAATTTTGAGGATTTTAAAATTAATTTTCAAATTCAGTCGTCAACCAACACTACGATCCAGCATTACTGCCAACAGAATATGTCATGAGAGGCAACTCAGCCGTACTTAAATGTTCAATTCCAAGCTTCGTTGCTGATTTTGTGTCAGTCACAGCTTGGATTGATGATGAGGGACATGAAATTGTGCCAGTTGATGACTTTGATGGAAGTTAGTCGCTTTAGGTTTTGAATTATTATGATTAAGTGCGCTATGCAGCTATAGAAGCTATTTATATCTTGAAGATGAAGTGGGATGTGATTCGATTAGTTTTGAGGATCATTTGAATCTTGGGTTGAAGCTATAATGCCTTACTAGCGTCACTAAGTGACCGTACTAAACTTATATCTAGGCTATGTGTCCACAATATCTCACAATCTACCCTAAACCTTTCCAGTCGTCAATCAATTCTACGATCCTGAAATTCTCGGTAAAGAATACATAATGCGTGGCAATGCAGCCATTCTTAAATGCACAATTCCAAGCTTTGTAGCTGATTTTGTGTCAGTCACAGCTTGGATTGATGATGAGGGACATGAAATTGTGCCAGTTGATGACTTTGATGGAAGTTAGTCGCTTTAGGTTTTGAATTATTATGATTAAGTGCGCTATGCAGCTATAGAAGCTATTTATATCTTGAAGATGAAGTGGGATGTGATTCGATTAGTTTTGAGGATCATTTGAATCTTGGGTTGAAGCTTTAATGCCTTACTAGCGTCACTAAGTGACCGTACTAAACTTATATCTAGGCTATGTGTCCACAATATCTCACAATCTACCCTAAACCTTTCCAGTCGTCAATCAATTCTACGATCCTGAAATTCTCGGTAAAGAATACATAATGCGTGGCAATGCAGCCATTCTTAAATGCACAATTCCAAGCTTTGTAGCTGACTTTGTGTCTGTAGTAGCTTGGATTGATGATGAAGGTCTGGAATATACACCAGCGCCTGAGGGGACATTTGATTCGGGTAATTAGTGACTTGCATGATGAATTTTGTCTTGTGACTAAAAATTGAGAGCATTTTGTTTGGTGATGGGATCAAAATGTTCTACTGAAACATCTACATGAAGTTGGGATGGCTTAAATTTAAGTAAATTAAGGAAGTTTGTCTGCGAAATTGAAGATTTAAACTCAAAATTAATCAAAAAATCTAATAAAAAATTCTCGCAGTCGTCAATCAGTTCTACGATGCTGAAATAACCAAAGAATACGTTATGAGAGGCAATGCAGCCATCCTTAAGTGCCTCATTCCATCATTTGTGTCAGACTTTGTTCATGTAATCGCTTGGGTTGATGAAGATGGACACGAATATGTCAGTGAGAGTGACTTTACTGGGGGTAATGGTCAAATTTTTTCTATTTTTTTGAAGCTCTGCTTAAGCTTGACATTTAGATGAAGTTGGGATTGACAATCTTGAAAATTATGTCACAAAAAATCTTAAAAAAATATTCAAAATTTAAATTACAGTCGTTCATCAATTCTACGATCCAGGACTAGTTGACAAAGAGTATGTCATGCGTGGCAATTCAGCTATTATGAAATGTCTCATTCCAAGCTTTGTTGCTGACTTTGTCTTTGTTGATGCTTGGATTGATGAGAATAATAGCGAATATAAGTTGAATGAGAGGGACTCGGAGGGTCTGCCTGGGGGTAAAAAAATTGATTTTTTAAAATTGTGTAGTGACAAACAGCTGGATGAATGTGGGATGGATTCTTGGAAATTTTGATCATCAATTTAAAAAAAACATAACCTCAAAAACTTAAAAATCAAAAATATTAATATTCCAGTAATCAATCAAGTCTACAACGCTGAAATAACTCCAAATGAGTACATAATGCGAGGAAATGCTGCAATCATTAAATGTTTAATTCCAAGCTTTGTTGCTGACTTTGTTCAAGTTGTAGCTTGGATCAGTGAGGATGGGGAGGAATTCTTAAGTGGAACTGATATGAGTGATGGTAAAGATGGGGTTGATGTAGTAGTTGAGGGGTCTGACAGCTAGAATATACAATTTTTTGTAGGCAATGAAGTGAGATGCTTGCTTGGTGGTTTGATGATTGTTTTAAAATTTGAGCCTTCAAGTTCAGATTATGGAATAGCTCGAATTCTAACCGAGTCAGTTTCTTCTAATTGAATTAGAGTAAGGAAGAACTTATAATTGATTAAAATGGTTCTTTTAAATTTTGCATCATTATGATCAATTCTGTGAATATGATTTTAACTTGACTTGACTCTATCTTATTCAAGTCAACTTGATACAATTTTATTCGAGTCAACTGGATTCAGCTTAAGTCAAGCCATCTTGACTCAATTCAGTCAATTTAACTTGATTCTGGTTAATGCAAGTCAACTTGACTTTATATCAGTTGAGTAAACTTGACTATGTTTTGGTCAAATCAATCTGATTAAATTTCATAAAATCCAACTTGACTTTATTTTAATCAAGTCAACTTGACTAGAATCATTATTGACAATATCAGCTTGGATTTTTGGTTTTTCAAACTTTTTGCTTTACATTCTCAATTAAAAACCAGAGTGCTATGTGACTAGCTACCTTAAATAACCCAGATTTTCTTCTACCTTAAAAAAACCATAATTAATTTCATGACATTTTAATTCAACAATTTCCTTCCAAAAAGCCGTCATTCAATACTACGAAGTCGAGTCTGACAACGAGTATGTGATTCGTGGAAATGCAGCAATCATGAAATGCAAAATTCCATCTTATATTAGCGACTTTGTGGCGGTTGATATGTGGCAGGACACTGACAACTTCACATACTATCCGAATAACACTGAAGGTTGATTTTGAGAAAATTGTTTGATATTCTTGAAGTGGGATGATTAGTAAGACGATTGAAATTTAAACTTAAGTGTGTGGATTGAGGAATTGAGTCCGGTAACCACTACTGCACACCTGAAAAAGCTTCAATATTTTCCAAAAAGCCTTGAATTATTTTAATTTAATTTTTTCTTAATTTTTCTTCAAAATTTTTAATTTTATTCCACAAATTAGTCGTCGCTCAGTCCTTTGAAATTCGAGTAATTGACGAATTCGTCCTCCTTGGCAATGCTGCAATCTTGAGATGTGCTTTGCCTTCGTTTATTGCTGATTTTGTGTCTGTTGTCTCGTGGGTTATTACTGATAATGATGATGTTGATGAGATTCCGCTAGAACAAGGAAACAATATGGGTAAAGAATTGATTATGTTCAAGAATTGGACTAAGTCAGCTAGATGGGGTGTCAGGAGCTTTTTGATTGTGATTTTTTATAAAGCTGAATAAAATCTTTAAATAAGCATAATTTTTCAAATTTATTTTTTATCATTTAGTCGTCAAACAATACTTTGAAAGTCAAGTCTACGACATTTTCGTCATGCGTGGAAATTCAGCTATTTTCAAGTGTCAAATTCCATCTTTTGTGAGCGATCACGTTGACTTACTTGAGTGGGTTAGCACCGAGAATGACACGTACAAGACTGGCGAAGAAGAATTCGGTTAGAAATGAAATTTCTTGAATGTTTATAGACTTCCTTTAAATTATGTTTTGACCAAATTTTGAGGATTTTTTTGGAATTTTCAGTTTCTGTCTCAGTTTTTGGTTATTTTTTAAGTTATTTAATAATTTTAATTATTGATCCCGAGTAGCACAAGTCTGTTAATCGTTCAAATCCTACGATAAGCCGGTGTGACTCAAATCCAGCTCCATGCCAGAGTCAAACAGGTTTTATGTCGGATTTGATCGATTAACCGACTTGTGGTATCCAGGAATATTGTTTGGTTCATCTTAGATTATTGGTTTCAAAGGGAAAAGGTTAAGATTTCGGCGGGGAATGAGAACTTGAATATTAAGCAGGGTTAAACTACTTGCCAAGGATAATACCAAATACCATGCTTACGAAAGACATTATCAGAAAATCTTAAGGTTCCAGGCTGTTTCCAAATCCAAAACCAAATCTTTAAAAATTGATTCTTAAATCTACTTCCAGTCGTCTCCCATCCATTCTCAGTCAATCTCATGGACGAGCATGTTTTGAACGGAAATTCAGCAATTCTAAAATGTCACATTCCGTCCTTTGTTTCTGACTTTGTCACAATTGATGCGTGGATTGATGAAGAGACTGGCGATGAGTTTAGATATGAACATGCTGGAATGTCCAGTTTAGGTTCGAGAAATTAATTTTGGATGTCAAATTTCATAGCTTTTTGTGCACATTTTTCGAATTTATTGCATATTTTAAGGTTAAATTTAAAAATTTTTGGTTGATTTTGAATTTAAGTTTTCAAAATTTAATTTTAATTATTTCAATTTATTTGTTAAACTTTCCTTTTTGTCGACTAATTTTGTTACTAACACGATTTTCTGTTGAAAATTAATTTTTCCGATCCATCAAAAATTTGATTATTGAAATTGTCAAAAGTGACTAAAAAATCCTCAAAATGAAAATCAAGAAAGCATCCCACTTCATCTAGCTGTTTTAGTTGTTAATGCATGTTAACTTTAATTAATGATAATTTGAAAGGTTTTCAGCAATTTCACAAAATCGAAAATTTAACAATTTAACTTTAATTGCTGGAAACTTTACATTGCAAAATTTGTGACTAACCAAAACTTTCAAATTTGTGTTCAACTTTCTTAAACATTTCAATTTTAATGTCAATTTTTAAAATAAAAAAATTGAAAAAATGGTTTTTTTCAATTTTAAACTCAGTTTTTTAAAAATTTTAATCAATTCACAAATTTTGTAATATTTATTTTGTATTAATTTTGAAATTTATGAATTTTTTGAAATTTTTCCAAAATTTTGAAAATGTTTTGGTTTTCAAAAATTAAATTTTTAAAAAATTCATGAATTTCTCAAAAAAATTTTGAAAGTTGAAAGCAATTTTTCTTATAAAAATTTTAAACATTATTTTTAAAACTTAATTTTTATAAATTTTAAATAAATCATTGAAAAAACCATTTAAAAATTAAAATCTTCAAATCAAAAATTTTAAACAATTTAATATTAATAGCTTAACTTTCAAAGTTGTCAGCTTTTAGAATATTTCTTAATCTAAATGTTAAATTACTTTAAAAAACACGAACTTTTTCTAATAAAATAATTTTTACCTCCCAACCAACTTCAAAACCAAAAATCACAGACGGAAAATACCTCGTGCTTCCATCTGGCGAACTTCACATCAGAGATGTTGGTCCTGAAGACGGCTACAAGAGCTACCAATGCAGAACAAAACATAGATTGACTGGAGAAACAAGACTGAGTGCTACTAAAGGACGTTTAGTCATCACTGGTGAGTCCAAAGTTGCCAGAAAAAAAGTTTCGTTGATTTTTTAACGAAATTTTGTTTGTTTTCTTTTTTTGAATGGAAAATTTGCTTGAAATTCATTTAAAACTCAATTGAAAAATAATTATTTTAAAAATTTTCAAAATGTGTTTTAAAAACTTTTTTTTTTTAAATTTAAGAAAAAAAAATGTTTTTTTGTCGATTCTGAATTTGAGCAAATTTTCACTTTTTGGTTTTAAAAATTGAATTCTTAAACTAAAAATTGATCAAAATTTGGATTGAATTCAAATTTATAAAAACATTTAAAAACAAATCTTTAACGTATTCTTGAATAATTTACAATCGTCAATTTTTAGAACCAAACCTAATTTTATTTATTTTAAAATGACAGTTATTTAAATCTAAAGCACAATAAATTTTAAAAATCTTTTAAATGAAATTTTGCCCTGAATTTTGAATTTTTGCATTAATTTATTGTGCTTCAACATTTTGACACAAAAATTTATTATTACAACTTTATTCAAAAATGCAGAATAATAAAATCTTAAAACAAATTAAATTTAAATTTTGAAATTTTTGAAAAAATCAAAAACATTTAAAAATCAAAACCAAAAAATTTTTATACATTTAAAATAATTCAAAAAAAAACCTTAAAACAAAAAAAAACATAAATTTCAAAAAAAAAACACAATTTTAGCAAATTTTTGTGTCAAAATGTTACATTTTAATATTTTTTTTATATTGAATGAAAACAAAGAAATCAAGCGCGATTCAAAAGAATGAAGAAAAAAGAGAATTTAGTCAAAATTATTGAACCTTGTTTGACTTAAATTTTTCAAAAACAAAACCTTAAATAACTGTCAAAATCATAATTTTAATTTTTAAAAGATTTAAAATTTAAGTTTTTCTTGTCAATGAAACTTTGAGAGAGAAAAGGAAAGAGGAAGCCCAAAATTAATTGTTTTTAAGGTTCTTTGTGGTGCACTCAGGCTGTGTCTTACTATAAATATTGAACAAGGGGGTCCCTCTCTTGAAAAAAATTGTGCCATGTCGATCTAAAAAGACCCACAAAATCAGTTTTTATCTCTTTTAATCCGTAATGAACGCATTTTATTCTAAAAGCAAAACCTTAATTGTCACAAATTACAATTATTCAATCAATAGACCCCCCTTCCCCAAAAGACCCCCAAACCCATCTGTTTACACATTTTTTTAAAACTCTCACAAAAACCTACCAAAAAAAATCTTTATTTTTAAGAACCAATCGCGTCAACAAACCCCAAACTTGGTGGTGGAAATGACAAAAAGCACATGAGCGGCATTTTTAGTTCCGACATTACAATTATGAGTTGCGCTGCTCAGGCTTATCCTGCACCTGTTTTTCGGTGAGTTTTGAGTTTATTTTTTTTGTTTTTCGTTGCACAAAATTTTGCACACATTTTTTCTGGACCGCACAAAATGCTTGATGAGCACTGAAATATATTTTTTTGGGTATGAAGCTTCGCAGTTGATTTCTTTGTGGATTTATTTTTGAGTTTTTCGCAAGTTTTTCGTTATTTTGGAACCAAAATCTTACTCAATATTGTCCATAGAACCTGTAAACAAACTTTCACCACGAGTTAATGTTGCTGATAAATTGTCAATGCTTGTTGGAACTGCTGGTTCAATTATCAGCATGACTTTTAATGCACAAGCTAGTCCGTCGCCTGTTTTTAGGTTTGTTTTGAGTCAAAAAAGTTTAAATTTATTTTTTGATGATTTATTTGAAGTAATTCTGGTCGTTATTTTGGAAACTTAAAACTGCAAACTTGTTAAATTCTCGCATAAATAAGTCAAACATTCTTCTGAGTCTTTCATAGTTTTGAGCACTTGATATTGGGATTGTGGATTGGAGTTTCATTAATTTTGATGGTTCGAAACAAATTCTGTCGAATTTCCAAATGTTTTCTATGAAGGTTGTGAAGTCATCTGCCTGTCGTCGTCCTGGAAGATTTTGAAATATTTTATTTAAAGTTTTGAATCTTTAACCATCATAGACAGGCAACATTGAGCCATAATATACGATTTTTGACTCTCAGAACAGTATAAGTCGAAAAGTCAACTTACTTCTTATTTTTGGCATAAGTTCGAAGCCAATTTCGTAATTTTTGGAGCTTCCTTCTTCGATACTTGTGAGTGTGTTTCTGGAATCATTCAAATCGTCGTCTAAACCTTGAATTTTACTAATTATTGAGGCAGCGTCAGTTGATGGCTTTAGAATAAGCAGGATTGAAGCCATTATGATGAGTTTAACTGATGCGCCCATTTTTTTATGGTTCTGAATTTGTTGTTGTGTTCCAATTTGAATATATTTGTTCTCAGTCAGAGCTACCAGTTAAGGACTAAGTTGAGATAATGTATCAATCAGTTAATTTATATTAATTTTAAAGTACCTGAATTTGTAAAAAGTTTAGAGCCAAACTTAAAATAATCTCAATTCAGCAGCGTAGTCACTGTCTTTAGCCACAATTTTTAGAATTTTGACAAAACTTTTTCTCATTTTTCTCTGAATCTCGTGGATTGATTTCTTTGTTGAATGACATCACCCCTCTTCCCCCCAACCCCCTTCCTCCTGCTCTTTAAAATTTGCAATTATTTCAATTCTCTTTTCAAGAACCAATTGGTCATATCCCACCAAAAGTGAACCCTCAAGATCGATCAGTAGTCCTTGATGGGTCAATTGGAAAAACATTGGATCTCATTTGTGCTGCACAAAGTTATCCGCAGCCTGTTTTTCGGTAAGAATCTTCATTTAATGATTTTTTGTTGTTCCTTTAAGTCTGAAGTTTTTAGGCAGTTTCTAGACAGCTTGAGATAGGCTGAACAACTGCTCACTTTTCAGCGGGGCAGTCTCGCTTTTTTTTTTGAAGAATGTCATGAGTCTTCTGGAAGGTACAAGGTGTAGAAACGGTCGAAAATGTGAAAACAGGAAGGCTTGAAAATGGCACCACGCCAGATCATCCTAGAGCCTCATTTTCTTGTCTAAAGCTGAATTCCGCATATTTCACCATTTTTGACAAAAATCGATGGAAAGCTTAGCTCATTGATTCTTCAATATATTCTTTATTCCAGTGTTGTCCAACCTTTTTTCAGCCATTGCACACTTTGACCTTAGATATTTTTCCACGGCACACCTAAGGATGTCCTACGACATACCAGTGTGCCACGGTAAACAGCTTAGACAACACTGCTTTATTCTCTCTCAAATAATCTTAAAATCATATTCACACAAAATTTTTATTTTTTGGTTTCTGATTTGTCCGGTGTCTCTAATTTTGCTTGATTTCTTGGTTTCGTTCCTACTTTATTGACAAATTTGTTGACTTTATCTTTTTTGAAACTTTAGAACCAATCAACAAACTTTCACCAAAACTCACAACTGGAGAAAATATTCAAGTTATTCGATTCAATACTGATGAACACATTTCAATGCTATGTGCTGCTCAAGCAAGTCCACCGCCTATTTTTAGGTTTGTTTTGATGATTTATGAGTTGATTTAAATGCTTATAAGGCACAATTGGATCTTTAGTTGTCGAGTTTTTAGATTCTGGAATGTAATGTGGGGTTTTGTTTATAACAAAAGCGGCACTTCCATCGATGATCTGTTGGGTCCCGGGAGGATAGTCAGAACTTATCCATTTAACTCAAGGGTTTTGAATATTTTTGACTTAGAAACTTAAGTTTTGACGAGGATCTTACTTCATTTAAAGCTCTTCTTAAAAGGTTCTTAAAACCTCTTCTGTTTGACATCAAGCTTGATTTCTTTCGAGTCAATCAGTTGTTCCTGATGACATTTTCAATTTTAATTCACATATTTTGTCTGATCTTTCAGAACCAATTTCAAGTACACCGCCAAAGATGTCGACTGTTGATACTCGACCTGTATATTATCCATCAAATTACTCATTTTCACTCCTGTGTCCTGCTCAGGGTTATCCAGCTCCTAGCTTTAGGTACTTTTAATTGCATTATTGCTTTTTTTTGTCACTTCCTTTCTAATTTCTCATTCTCGAAGTTGATTTGATGAGTCTTTAGCCTCCTTAATTGATATTTTGCTTGATTTTCACATTGGTTTCGTTTAAAGTTCAGTTTCTTAAATCCAAATAATGACGATTTAAATTTAAATTTCAAGAACCTATCGGACATGTTGCTCCCAAAGTCAATGACATAGAAAAAGCTCACATTTTGTCTCGTGAGATCAACAAGTCGATCAATTTGTTGTGTCAAGCTCAAGCTTATCCAACTGCTTCTTTTCGGTAAATACTAAAGTCGAACATATCTTTTTTGTGAATTCTGCATTTGATTTGGTTGTTGTGGGTCTGGCGATTCAGATTAAATTTAGTTTACTTGCCTTTTTTGTGCTTTGTTCATGATTTCTTTGGGTTCATTCAATCTTCCTAATATACATAGTCAATACCAATCCTTAGTTGCAATGCTTACAAGCTCTTCAGTCCTACTGAGCATTCACTTTGTCCAAAAGGATCAATAAAGTAGTCTGTGGCTACATATTTTGAAAATCACATCCTTTCTCTCATTAAAGAACCAATTGGACACGTTGCTCCGAAAGTTAATGACGCTGATAGGTCTCATGTGACTACTCGTGGAATTAACACATCAATTAGCATGTTGTGTCAAGCACAAGCATATCCTGCTGCTATGTTTAGGTAAAAATACTCGAAAATCTTGTTCTGTTTCGTGTTTCCTTGCCTTTTGTAGGTTTTTATCTCAATTAGGGTTTTACTTGACAAATTTGCTCTTATTTCTGGCTGGATTTTGAATCTGCAGCTTGATTTCTTTTGGTTCTTCAACTTTTAGGCTATTTTGTATAAATTAAAAAAAAAAATTCTTTCTTTAAAGAACCAATCGGACATGTTGCACCAAAGGTTAATCTTGGTGACAAATCTCAAGTTGCTATTAGTAGCATTGGACATACTGTCAGTATGTTGTGTCAGGCTCAAGCTTATCCATCCGCAATGTTTAGGTAATTAATCTTAAAAATCGTTATTTTGCTAGCTTTGGCAACTTACTCATTGATAATCAAGTTCAGATTCTCAAAAAAAAAATTCTTCAGTTCCTCGAATCGCGCTAAACTTTTACAACAGATTTCTTGGTCTTCATTTGACTGTCTTGACACTTAATTTTTACTAATTACTTCCATTTTCTCCATAAAGAACCTATCGGGCATGTGGCACCAAAAATCAATCTTGGTGATAAGTTTCAAGCTAGTATATGTGACATTGGGCAGACAGTAAGCATGTTGTGTCAAGCTCAAGCATATCCATCAGCGATGTTTCGGTAAAGTTGAGGTTTTGATTCACTTTGGTGTAATTTTGCAGAACTAGGTTTTGATCATAATGATTAGTTTCAGGGAAGTAGCAAGTTCAAGGGGAGTTCAATCCCGGGATTGAAATGTATGTAATCCCAGGATCCAACCCGGGATTCAGCACATTTTAATCCCGGGATTGAAAACCCTAGGAGCAAATGATTTTGAAGATATTTGGTATTTTTGTGTTCCTAGAGGCTGAAAATCTGGCGTTTCTCTTTTTGCGGAGCCACTAATCGGTCGTCCAGCCCCCTTTTTGAAACAATTTATTCAATGTGGTTCCTGAAAAAAATAATTCTAACCCCGAAAAAAATTCTCGTTAAGCCTCTCGAGCTGATCAGTTCCATACCAAAAACATATTTCACGATCATTTTGAGACAATAGGAAGTCAAAAGGGTCAAAAAATCTTAAATTTGAATTTACATCCATTCAGTCATCCTTCAATTGCGCTTGATTCTCTTTGTTTCCATCCAAAATTGATAATAAATAAATCTTCATCTTTAAACCTAATCCAAACTTTTCCCATAGAACCAATCGGTCACGTTGCTCCCAAAGTCAATGATGGCGACAAGTTCCACGTTACTGAACGATCTGTTGGTCGAACAGTCAATATGATGTGTCAGGCTCAAGCCTATCCTGCTGCAATGTTTCGGTAAAAATTACATTTCAAAAAATTTTTTTTTTTGTGAATTTCTTTTTATTAAAATTTATATTGAACTGAAATGATTAATAAGGCAAAAGGAACTTGATGTTGTCCTGATTCTAGTCCGGTTCTAGAATTGTCTCTCCAGTTGCTTCCCATCAGTAAGAAATCACAAAGCCTAGCCACTTCTTAGACCTTCTTCAACAGCAATCTTTTTCCAAGTCTGAATATCTTCATACGCCCATGCTGTTCAGCATGCTTAGCTTCATTTGGATGAACAACTCTCAATGGATTATTCTTAAAATCCTCAAAATTCATCTCCAAATTCTTCAATTTACGCTTCATGATTTTAATTTGATGTTCCTGCTCTGAAAAGTCTGATTCCGATCGTAGTTCCTCAATTTTATCAAACAGTTCCTGCAATGATGTTTTGAATCCTTTAAGCAGTTCAGCATGAATACCTGGATGTCTATCCTCATCTCTTGTTGGCACTTCCATTGCATATGTGTCGAATTTTTCTTGGAATTCTTGAAGGTTTTCTTTGAAGCTAAACATTGATTTTGGGTGGACTGTTAAGCCTTTAAGGTATTCAAGGTCACGTTGGGTTTCAGTACGTAATTTACAAATCTGATGGGACAAGTCGACGCTCTTGAATTCAAAAATGTTGAAGTTTGTGTTGAGTTCCTGTGTGTTCCTGTAAATCAATTCTCTGAGGTCATCTTGTTCCTTTTTGAGGCTCGCAATTTCAGATTTTAAGTGCGTGGCTTCAACTTTCATGAATGCATTTTCCTTCTTCAGCTGCATGGTCTCCTTTGTAAATTCCGTCAAGATGAACAATTTTTCATCAATTTTTGTGAATTTTTGCTTAAAATCATCCAAAAGTTTGTAGACACTTTGAAGCTCGCTGATGTCCTCATTAATTGTAATTCGTCCAGAAATCTCCTCGATTTTATCATCAATAATTGTCACTTCCTCTTCAAACTTCTCATCGATTTGCTTTGTAAATTGGTTCCTCAAATTCTCAATTTTATCTTCGTGCGCAAAAATGTCAGCAACTTTTTGAAATATTTCATCTTCTGTTGGTTTGGGACGAATTGGTCTTGGTGTGGCTTGTTGTGTTGAACTTGGCTGGTGTGACTTTAGAAATTCATCAAACTTTATTCTATATTCATTTGAAAAAGCATCCAGCCTGTCCTCAAAACAGACATAAACTCCATTAAAGTGTAATTCAAAGGTTTTGTCAACAGCTTTGAGGATATCCGCTTTTAGATCGATGTAATTGTCGTTGCATTCTAAATTATTGGCAGTTGTTTGGCTTGTTGACAGTTCAGAGGAGTCAGCTGGATCATTTTGAGGAGCTTCGATCTTATATTCAGTCAATTTTGACTCTGTAAGCTCAATTACGTCAGCAGAAGTTGATAAATTGACGCTGATTGCGGCGATGATGATGAATTTGGCGATTTTGTTCATTTTTGATGAATTTTTCAATTCTTAAACAAAGAATTGGACTCAAATTTGGTTGATTGATGCTGCAAAATCCTGAATTTTGGCTATTGTTGCCAAATATTCTTGTTTTTTGATGATTTTAAAGCTTAACTTTGGTTTTTAATTTTTATTTGGCTGAAAATTCTTGCAATTTTAATTAAAATGATTGAAAATCAGATCCGAAACAACAGAATTGATTCTCAAAACTGATGCTTATGCTGAAATTTTGCATCCTTTTTATACGGTTTTGGTATTTGTAAAGTTTCTGAAGATATTGCTTCCAATAAGAATCTAATTAAGTTTAGCTGAATTGCAATTCTTTTGATTTTTGTTTGTCAATAAACAAAGTTTCAAAATTTTAATTTTTTTCAACTTAATTTCAAAATATTTTGAGGTTAATTTGATATTAAAAATTACAAAAAATTACAAAATTTTAATCCCCTTACCCAGTGGTGTCCAACCATTTTCGTCCGACGGCACACCTTAGTTGTAATTCATTACCAAAACCGCACACGTCATACGGTTCGTGAAATTTTTAAAAAATTTTAAATTTCACACTAGTGTGCCGCGGCACAAAGGTTGACAACCACTGCCCTAACCTACTTTAATTACCGAATTTAACAAAAACTTTGAAAAACTTGATTTAAAATCACATCATTTGATCTTCAGCTTGATTTCTTTGATTTCAATTTTTCAATCAGGGGTCGTTTATAAATGATGTTCCACTGTTAAGAGCTAGTGGTTCCAGAATAATCAGTTATTGATGAATATCATGATGATTCCATTACAAACCATGAATTTCAAGCCCTTTCACACTTAAAACTTAAACATCATTTATCAACAATCCCTAAAATTAATCCAAAAAGTATAAGAATCAATCTTAGCAGCAATAGCTGAATATTTTAATGAGAACTTTTAATTCGATTCAGAACCAATCTCATCAACACCCCCAAGACTCTCAACTGTTGATGCTCGTCCACTCATGATTCCAGTGAGCGGTTCCTTTTCTCTCGTCTGTCCTTCTCAAGGTTTTCCAGCTCCTAGCTTTAGGTATTTTTAAGACAGTAAAAATTATGATTTTGGGTTGCAGAACCTCTTCTTTTGAACGTCGTTGCTTGATTTCATTTGATTTTTGTCATATTTATCCAATGCTGCCTTATTCTTGATTTCTAGAACCAATTTCATCACTTGCTCCTAAAATTAACGACGATGATCGCACAAAGCAAGCTACTCGCAGATCTAATAATGTTCTGAGTTTAAATTGTCTGTCACAGGCATATCCTGCACCGCTGTTTAGGTTGGTTTTTAATTTCTGGAGATTTTATTTGTCTAAATCTTTTGTCAAGTTCTTTTGGGTTCCTTTGGACTCATCGGAAGTCTCGCAAAAATTCTAGTTCCTTAAATAAGATCAACTTTTGAAAGTTCATTCTTCAACATCACGCTTGATTTCTTAACATTCGTCAAATGATCTAAAACTCATGCTTAACACTTTTCTAAATTTTCTCAGAACCAATTGGAAGTGTTGCACCCAAAGTGAACATGGGTGACGGAACAATCTTCCGAAAGGAGGCTGGTCATCATATTAATTTGCTGTGTAATGCACAAAGTTATCCATCTCCATTGTTTAGGTTTGTACATTTGTGCATTGTTGCTTTCATGATGAAGTTTTGCAGTGGTGGACAACCTTTTTTGTGCCAAGGCACATCTTGGTGATGAGTCATGACCAAAACCGCACACAGCTTATGGTTCGTGGGATTTTGGGATTTTTCAGTATGCCGCGGCACAAGAGTTTGCCATCACTATAGTCTAGTCTTAAAAATGGTTGTTATATCTCTATAGGGACAGTACTAGCATCTCATTCAGGCGCGGAGCCAGAAGGGTATAGTCCCCCTCTTAAGCGTTTTAGACCTTGCTCTCGCTGCGGTTCAAAACGTTTAAGGGGGACAAGACCCTCCTGGCTAAGCTCTTGATCTCATTAGACCTTTTTTGGGTCTACCTTCCTCAATGTCTCTCAAAAGTTGACAACTAAAACGCAATCTGAGCTTCCTAACCTTAATGCTTAATAATTAATTCTTAATAACAGAACCAGTTGGATACAAAGCACCTGTATTCAGTACTGACTCGAAAGGAAGCATTTTCGAGAGAGCAATTGATTCAACTGTGACTTTGTTATGTCAAGCTCAAGCACATCCCATTCCGTCTATTAGGTATTGAGGTTTAAATCGCATTGATTTGTTGTAAGCTCTAAACAGAGCTTCATCCAGTTCTTCTCTCAAAGTTTCTCGATTGACAAGTTTATGGATTGACATTAGCCAATTAATGATGCAATTTCTGTTTTAGAACCGATTTCTTCAACTCCACCTCGTTTATCAAATAGCGACACTCGACGTGTCTTTTTGGGTTGGGGTTGTCTTTACTTCAGTGCTAGATTAAATGAAGTCTTTTAGAGACATCCGACTGCTGAGGGTTCTTAGAACTTTCCCAAACAATTTACATTCTCTAGCTGAGGATTTAGGCTTCCTTGGACTTCCCAATGCTATGTAAAGCAGCTTAAAGGCTGAAAGGCTTTAAAGGTTTTAAAGCAGCTTAAAGGCTGAGCAAAAGTAAACTCTCTCCAAATTCTCATAATTTTCCTCTCAAAGCTCTCAAATTGACAAAAAAAAATCAACTTTACTCAAAATTCTATCATTTTAGAGCCAATCTCCTCAACACCGCCCAGAATGTCGAACAAAGACACTCGTCAAGTCTTCATTTATGTTGACGAAAGTTTCTCACTTTTATGTCCAGCTCAAGGCTTTCCAGCACCGGGATTTAGGTTGGATATGTTTTTTTTTTTGGTTTGTCTCTAGCTTTTGATTCCAAGGATCTGCTTGATTTCTTTGAATTCTTGCTTGTTTTTGACTTTAATTTTACATTTTTGAAATAAATTCTTATTCCTACAGAGCCTGTTAACTTGAGAGCTCCTGTTTTCAATTCTGAATCTAAAATCAGTCAGTTCCAAAAGTCAATGAACACAGATATTGCTTTACTTTGTCAGGCACAGAGCTTTCCTGTTCCTTCTGTTAGGTACGAGTTTTTCAAATTGAAAATTATTGAATTTGGCTTGAAGGTTGTTGAGTTGGAGTCAAAAATGGTCAAAAGTCAATCTTGGTCTTAAAACCACAAAATTCTTCAAAACTCGCTTGATTTCTTTAAAATTCATTCAAATTTGGAACTAAAATTCTAGTCAAACTTTCTTAATAAATTTCACAGAACCCGTCGCATCTGTTTCGCCGAAAATTCAATCTGGCGATGAGTTCAAATTTATCAAAACTAAATTTGGTGAATCGTTGAGCATTTTGTGTCCAGCTCAGTCATTTCCGACTCCTGTTTTTAGGTAATAATGCTTGTTAAGTTGAAAAGTGTTGATAATCGTGGATGATGCGGCTCAATTGTGGGAGCCAAACGAGTTTAGCTTAAGGTTGATTTCAAAGGCTGCTCTCCTGCTTCATTCTGGATCAATTCAATCTGAGCTGTTTTTATTATTTCATTGCTCTCAAAATTTCCTCCCAAAATTCTCTCAAAGCTTCACGCTCGAATGACACAAGTCAGTTAATTGATCTGAGATCCAGCACTAAACCGGTGTGACTCTGGCATAGCACTGGATTCAAATCAAACCCAGCACCATGCCAGAATCATGCTGGCTTGGCTTCAGATTTCTATTCAATTAACCGACTTGTGCTATTCGGGATGACAAGAACTTCAAAATTCTCTCAAATATTTAAAAAACTTCACTAAAACTTTAAACTTTCTAGAGCCGATAAGCTTTAAGGCTCCAGCATTCAACAGTGACTCTAAAACAAGTCGCTTTGAACGCGATCAAAATTCATCAATTTCATTGCTTTGCCAAGCTCAGGCTGCTCCGGTTCCTGTATTTAGGTAATGCTGAATAATCAGTTGTTCCTTCAATCTTCTTTGAATCGCTCAATTTTCATTGTTTTCATTCAAAATCTTTCATTCAAAATTCAAAAACAAAATCTTTAATTTTGATAAAAATATTTCAGAGCCAATCGGTCATAAAGCTCCGTCATTTGCAAATGATGTGAAGAGTATTTCAATTTCTAGAGAGATTGACAGTCCATTTGAGTTGTCATGTCGTGCACAGGGATATCCTAGTCCTAGTTTTAGGTACTTTACATTATTTTGAGTTTTTTGAGGTTATCTAAGGTTCGATGTTGATTTGGCAATTTAGATTTTAGATTAAGGGGCTTGAATTCTGTAAGATTTAAGGATTGTGTCATCATGAGATAGATTTTTGGATGATCTCACGATTGGTTCAGCCTCAGTCTTCCTCTTTAACAACTTTTAATTATTATTTTAAAAGTTGACAATTTTTTTAACAACAAATTTGAGTCTCGCTTGATTTCTCGACAAACTTTCTTAAAACAGTTAAACTCTAAAATCCGTTTAATCTTAATTTTTTAAATTCAGAACCAATAAGTCGAGTTCCTCCACGAATTAGTGGAAGTCGATTACTTGAAGTTGAAGTTAAAGATCAACAATCGCTGTCAGTTTTGTGTTTGGGACAAAGTTTTCCAGTTCCATCGTTTAGGTAAATTTTATTTAATTTATGGACAGGATCCAGTTCTAGATAGCCAAGAACAGTGGAACTAAGACTTTCTAGTCAATCATGAAGGTCAAAACTTTACAAAACTCTCAAAGTTTCATTGACAAAGTCAAAATTAAATCCAAATTTTGATGATTAATTCGATAAATTCTTTCATAAATTTTAAGAACCAATTGGAAGTGTTCCAGTACGTCTGTCTGGTGATCGTCTTCAAGACTTGATTGTTAGAATTGACAATTCATTCTCGATTTTGTGCCTTGCTCAATCATTTCCCACTCCGTCGTTCAGGTAAACATTAATGACTTCTAACTTTTGATGAGATCTATAATGAATCAATCCACGGTTGACTGTCTTACAGACTCCTCCCACCCCTCCTCTATCCTTCTTCTCCCAACTAGAATCCTAGCGAACAAAAAACATTTAAATTTGGCTTCATCTGATAAAAATTCTCTCTCAAAACTTCAAAATTTATCAAAAACTTTAAATCTTCTGACCAAAAAATCAACTTCTAATTCCAATAGAACCAATAAGTCAAGTCAAGCCAGCGATAAAATCAAAGACAATCGAGATTAAAGAAGTTGAAGTTGGTGGCTCCTTCGTTGGTATTTGCTTTGGACAAGCTTTTCCTGTTCCTGTTTATCGGTAATGTTCAGATCCTCAAGATACTCTTCATAATCCACAAAGCTGCGTTGTTGAGTCAAAATTTATTGCAATTTTTTTTTAAATTTTTTTGTAGGAAATTTGAGAACTTTTTTGATAAAAAGCTGCTATTTAAACATTTCAGTGTGACTTAGACCTCCTGGATATTAAGCTTATCCACAATGTTCATTACAATTTGAACAAAAAGTTCTCAAATTTCCTCAATTCGACACAATTTTTCTAACATTTCCTTTCCTTTTCTTCCCCAACCGCACCCCAGATGGTACAAATTTATCGAAGGATCTCAACGAAAATCACCAGTTCCACTCGGCGACAGAATCAAGCAAGTCTCAGGCACTTTAATCATCAAAAATGCAGTCGTTGAAGACTCTGGCAAATACTTGTGTGTCGTCAACAATTCAGTCGGTGGAGAAAGTGTCGAAACAGTCTTAACAGTTACAGCACCATTGTCAGCAGAGATTGAACCAAAAGTACAGACAATTGACTTCGGAAGACCAGCATTATTCACATGCAGATTCTCAGGAAATCCAATCAAGACAATGAGATGGATGAAGGATGGAAAGTTTATTGATCATACTGATGCTATTTTGAGAATTGAGGCTGTAAAGAAGGAAGACAAGGGAAGTTATCAGTGCGTTATTAAGAATGATCAGGAAAGTGCACAAGCTACTGCTGAATTGAAACTTGGAGGACGATGTGAGTTAAAATTTTATTGAATTTTAGAATAGATGTAATCTGGGATCAACCTAGGTCCAAAACTTATACAGCCTAACCTTGATCTAACCTAACCTAGAGCTAGTTCAACTTAGATCTAACCTAACCTAAATCTAATCTAACCTAAATTTAACCCAACCTAGATCAAACCTAACCTAGATCTTACCTAGAGCTTGTCTAACCTAGGTCTAATCTAACCAAGACCAAACATAACCTAACCTTAAACTGATCCCATATAGATCTAACCTAGATCTAACCTAACCTACAGCCAACCAACCAAACAACTCATTATCTTTTCTCATTTAATCTTCTAATTTAGTCGACCCACCAATCATCCGTCAATCCTTTAACGAAGAGATTCTCCATCCAAGCACACCAGTCTTTATCAAATGTATCGCCGGCGGTAATCCAACACCAGAAATCTCATGGGAACTTGATGGCAAGAAAATCTCAAATTCTGAACGATTCCAAGTCGGTCAATATGTAACAGTCAATGGCGATGTCGTCTCATACTTAAACATCACAACAGTTCAAACCAAAGATGGCGGTCTGTACAAATGCGTTGCAGCATCAAAAGTCGGAGTTGTTGAGCACAAAGCACGCTTAAATGTTCATGGTTTGCCATGGGTGAAGCCAATGGAAAAGAAGTCGATTGTATCAGGAGAAACTTTGGTTGTCAACTGTCCAGTTGCTGGATATCCAATTGAATCAATTGTTTGGGAGCGTGAAAATCGAGTCTTGCCAATCAACAGAAAGCAAAAGGTCTTCCCTAATGGAACTTTGATCATTGAGAATGTTGAGAGGAATTCAGATCAGGCAACTTACACTTGCGTCGCTAAGGCTGCTGATGGATATGCTGCTAGAGGAACACTTGAAGTTGAAATTATGGGTAAGTTTTATTATTGCTTATTGATGAATTTAGATTGGAGTAGTTTGAGATGAACTTGAGATTGGGTTTTAAGGGGTTTGAGATTAAAGATTGGTTCTGTTAGAGGACTTAGTAAATGTATCTGATAGACTTGTGGAGATAAATGGGTAGTCAAGGGGTGTGAATGACTAATCCAGGGATATTAACAGGTTATTCAGGGGGTATGAAATGCAAGGAGTGTGAAAAACTGTTAAAGGGTATAAAAAGCTGGCAAGGGGTATGAAAAGCTGTTAAAAGGTATAAAAAGCTGTCAAGGGGTATAAAAAGCTGTGAAAGGGTATCAAAAGCTGTCAAGGGGTATGAAAAGCTGTTAAAGGGTATGAAAAGCTGTCAAGGAGAGTTGAAAACTTTCAAGGGGTACGAAAAAATGTGAGATAGTATGGTAAGCTACCAAGGGGAATGAAACACAGTCCAGGAGTTAAAAAGATAGTCGAGGGATATGAAAATGAGTTAAATGAGAAAAATCTCAGTTAAAACCCTTGTTCATCTCAAGTTCATACAAATATCCTCCAATCATTTTACTCAAAAATATAAAATTTATAAAATCACGACGAAAAGATCTACAAACAAATTCAACTAATTTACGGTAAGTTCACGTCTGAGGCTAATTTAATCCAGACGTTGCCCATGTTTTCTACAAAAATTTTCGCTAATAATCACAAAACTTTGAGCAAGAAACTCAAAATAATCTCTTCGTTGCTCAAAAATGACTCGAATTAAAATTTTAAATCCACAAAATTCAGTCCTCCCACAAATCGTGCCATTTGACTTTGGTGCTGACGAAGTAAACCTCGACGATATGGTATCAGCAATGTGCACTGTGAACAAAGGCGACTTTCCTATTGACATCATGTGGATTCATGCTGACACAAAAGGTGTTGAAAGAAAATTGACCACAAATGATGGAGTTGTGATAACGAGGACGAATCAGAGGATCAGCATGCTGAGTATTGAGTCTATTAAAGCGAGGCACAGAGGAAATTTTACTTGTGTTGCGAAAAATCGAGCTGGAAGTTCACAGCACAGTGCAGTATTGGCTATTAATGGTTTGAAAATTGAGGGATTTTTAATGAATTTTGAATCGACGAGTTTTGCGATTTGTTTCCTTAAATTTTGAATTTCTAAGCTTTTTTAAAATAAAAAATGACCCAATGTTAAATTTGTTCCTCAAAAGTCCTTCCACAAATCAGTCCCTTCTCATTCGGAGAAGAGGAAGTTAACTTTGATGATGCTGTAGCTGCAACCTGCATTATAACAAAAGGAGATGCTCCAATGACTATTTGGTGGAGCTTAGTTGATGACTTTGATAAATTCGAGCGGAACTTGACGACCAGTGATGGAATTATCATCACCAGAACTGGTCAAAAGCTCAGTGTTCTCAATATTGAAGCAGTTAAGGCTCGACACAGAGGAAACTACACATGCTATGCCAAAAATAAAGCTGGAGTCACGCAGCACAGTGCCTTCTTATCAGTCAATGGTTCGATTATTCTTCAATCTTTTTAAAACTGAGACCTTCCTTAATATTCAGAATTTTGCAATTTGGTTCCACATAAAATTATTTGACTTCAAAGCTAACTTTTAAACATGAACATAACCTCAAATTTCCCATTAAGTTCTCCCACAAATCAGCCCGTTCTCATTCGGTGACGACGAAGTAAACTTTGACGATGCAGTCACTGCCACTTGCACAATCACGAAAGGTGACGTTCCTTTAAAAGTTTGGTGGACCTTAAAAGGTGTCGATGATGAATTTCCTCAAAATTTGACAACAAATGATGGAATTATTGTGACTAGAACGACTCAGAAAGTTAGTATGTTGACTATTGAGGCTGTCAAGGCTCGTCACAGAGGCAATTACACATGCTTTGCTCAAAATAAAGGAGGAACTTTACAGCACAGTGCATTTCTCGCAGTCAATGGTTCGATTTTACGTTGATTATTTGTTAATCCTTCTCATCGATCAGAATTTTGCAATTTTAACCTCAAAACTCCAACTTATATTCCTTATTTTAATCAAAAATCACCTTTAGTTCTCCCACAAATCAGTCCAATTTCATTTGGAGAAGATGAAGTCAATTTTGACGACGCTGTAGCTGCAACTTGTATAATAACCAAAGGTGACATACCAATCACAATTTGGTGGAGTCTGGTCGATGATTTTGATAAATTTGAAAGAAATTTGACGACAAGCGATGGAATTGTTATCACAAGAACTAACCAAAAGATGAGCATGTTAGCTATTGAAGCTGTTAAAGCCAGACACAGAGGAAATTATACATGCTATGCTCAAAATAAAGGAGGAATCGCTCAACATAGCGCTTTCTTATCAGTCAATGGTTCGAATTTTTGACTTGAATGTTTGAAAATTTCCAGAAAATCTTCAGAATTTTGCAATTTCATCTCCGAAGCTATTTTTTTTATTCAACTTATTTTGTTAATTTTTTTTGTAATTTTAAAAAAAAACTTCAACCTTAATTTTGAATAATTTGGTCCTCAGTTCTTCCTCAAATCGTTCCCTTTTCCTTTGGTGAGGACGAAGTGAATTTTGACGACGCTATAAGTGCAACCTGCACAATCACAAAAGGTGATACTCCCCTAAAAATTTGGTGGACATTCAAGGGTGTCGATGATGAATTTCCTCACAATTTGACTACAAATGATGGAATTTTTATTACTAGAAATGGTCAAAAATTGAGTCTTTTGAACATTGAAGCAGTTAAGGCTCGTCATCGAGGAAATTACACATGTTTTGCTGAAAATAAAGGAGGATTCTCACAATACAGTGCATTTCTCGCAGTCAATGGTTCGATTTGTGTCTGCTTTAAATTATTTTAATCGTTCAGAATTTTGCAATTTATTTCAACCCCCGAAAAAAATTTAATTTAATTAATTTATATTAACATCAAACCCAACTTCTTAGTTCTCCCCCAAATAAGCCCCTTCTCATTTGGAGAAGAGGAAGTAAATTTCGATGATGCTGTCTCTGCTGTTTGCACAATAACTAAAGGAGACACACCAATCTCAATTTGGTGGACCTTAGTCGACGATTTTGATAAATTTGAACGCAATTTATCAACCAGCGATGGAATTATGATCACAAGAAATGGACAGAAATTAAGTTTGTTGAATATTGAAGCTGTAAAAGCTCGACATCGTGGAAATTACACTTGTTATGCTAGAAATAAGGGTGGAATATCGCAGCACAGTGCATTTTTGTCCGTCAATGGTACCATATTTTGAACTTTTATAGCTTCTTCAGAATTTTTGCAATTTGTTTCTTCGTAAATTTTGGATTTTCTTGAGTCTTTAAAGCTTAATCTACCCCCAAAATTATTCAAATTTATCAAAACTATCAACTTTTAAATCTCCAGTCCTTCCCCAAATCACACCAATTTCATTTGGCGAGGACGAAGTGAATCTCGACGAAGCTGTCGCTGCTACTTGCATAATCATGAAAGGCGACTCGCCAATTTCAATTTGGTGGACATTGCGTGATGATTTTGACAATTATGAGAGAAATTTGAGCACTAATGATGGTGTTGTGATTACTAGAAATAATCAAAAGGTCTCGTTGTTGACCATTGAAGCTGTTAAAGCCAGACATAGAGGAAATTACACTTGTTATGCTCAAAATAAAGCTGGAATTGCTCAATTTAGTGCATTTTTGGCTGTCCACGGTTTGAATAAATTTTAATTATTTTTTATTTTCTTTCGAATTTTGCAATTTGTCGACCGTCAAAAGTTCTTCCACAAATCGTTCCATTCTCATTTGGAGAAGATGAAGTCAATCTTGATGAATCAGTTATGGCATCATGCTCAATAATCAAGGGTGATTTGCCATTAAAGATTTGGTGGCAGTTCACAGAAAGTGATGAACTTATGAGCTACAATTTGACGACTAGTGATGGAGTTGTCATCACTAAACCTAGTCAGAAAATTAATATCTTAGCTATTGATGCTGTTAAAGCTAGACACAGGGGCAACTATACTTGTTTTGCTCAGAATAAAGGAGGAGCTACTCACTTTAGCTCTTATTTAGCTGTTAATGGTTTGAGTTGAATTTATTTTCAGTCATTTTTAAAATCTTCAGAATTTTGCAATTTTTTTAACCTCAAAAAATATTTTTTAAAAATTTTCAAATTATTTTCCAAACTTTTTAAGTTCTTCCATCAATAACTTCATTCTCATTTGGAGAAGAAGAATTGAACTTTGATGAATCTGCGACTGCGACTTGTGCAATAACTAAAGGTGATGTCCCTATGAAGCTATGGTGGACATTTAAGGGTGATAATGATGACTTTCCATATAATTTGACTACAAATGATGGAATTATTATCACAAGAACTACTCAAAAAGTTTCCATGTTGACAATTGAGGCTGTTAAGGCAAGGCATCGTGGAAATTATACATGTTTTGCACAGAATAAGGGAGGACATTCCCAACATAGCGCTTATTTGTATATTAATGGTTCGAAATTATCCAAAATATTTTAAATTTCCCAAAAACAGAATTTTGCAATTTGAAATTTTCCTCAAATAATTTTTATAAAAATTTATAATTTCATTCTAAGTCCTTCCAAGCATCGTCCCGTTCTCGTTTGGCGATGAAGAATTCAATTTTGACGATTCAGTCTCAACTGTTTGTTCAGTCACTAAAGGAGACTTACCTTTGAAAGTCTGGTGGACATTTAATGAAGAAGGAAGTGACTTGACTCACAATTTGACTACTGGTGATGGCATTGTGATCACTCGTGGGAGTCAAAAGACTAGCATGTTAGCTATTGATGCTGTAAAAGCCAGACACAGAGGAAATTATTCCTGTTTTGCTCAAAATAAGGCTGGTGTAGCCAATCATACTGTCTACTTAGCTATTAATGGTTTGAAATGTTTTAAAATCTTAGAATTACTTCAGAATTTTGCAATTTGATTTATGGGAGGAACTGAAAATCTTCGAGTTTTTGATGCCTTCGACTGTAACTTGACAATTTTATAGGACAAAGTTTATTTATTTGCAAATTTTCCATAATTTATCATTTAGTCATTCCAATCATATCACCATTCACATTCAGCGAAGAAGAATTGAATCTTGACGACTCAGTCACTGCCACTTGCTCCATCACCAAGGGTGATTTGCCTTTGAAAATCTGGTGGACATTTAAAGGTGACGATGACGAGCTTCCTTACAATTTGACAACTAGTGATGGTGTTGTTATCACTAGAACTGGTCAAAAGCTTAGCGTTCTGAATATTGAAGCTGTTAAAGCTCGTCACAGAGGAAACTACACATGCTATGCTCAGAATAAGGGAGGACATTCTGAGCATAGTGCATTTTTGTCGATTAATGGTTTGATATTTGATTAATTTCTTGGGACAACCTAACCTAGAAATTCAGAATTTTGCAATTTGTAGCTTCGTTGACCTCAAAAAATTTTTTTTGAATTTTGATAAAAATTGAATAATATTATCTGAATTAATATAGCTTGTTACATCAAATCTTAATCTTTAATACCCCCTAAAGTTCTACCCGTCATTGCTCCATTCGCATTCAGCGAAGAGGAACTAAACCTCGACGAATCTGTCTCTGCGATGTGTTCAATAACTAAAGGAGATTCGCCAATTAGATTGTGGTGGACATTTAAGGGCGATGACGACGACCAACCTTACAATTTGACTACGAATGACGGAATTTTGATTACAAAGCCAAGCCCAAAAATGAGTGTTCTTGGTATTGAAGCTGTTAAAGCCAGACATAGGGGCAATTATACTTGTCATGCACAAAACAGAGCTGGTGTGGCTCAGCATAGTGCATTCTTGGCTATTAATGGTTCGACATATTTCTAATGATATCAATTTATGTACCCAATGACCTTAAAAATTCAGAAATTTGCAATTTGTACCCAAAAAAGTAATTAAATTTTCAAACTCACTTATCATTTTTCATTCAAAAGTACTTCCATCAATCACTCCATTTTCATTTGGAGAAGAAGAATTAAATTTCGACGAATCAGCGTCAACTTTGTGTGCGATAACGAAAGGTGACACGCCCATCAAAATATGGTGGACATTTAAAGGCGACGACGATACTTTGCCATACAATTTGACAACCAATGATGGCGTTATAATTACTAGGTCGACACAAAAGGTCTCTATGCTCACCATTGAAGCTGTTAAAGCAAGGCACAGAGGGAATTATAGTTGTTTTGCTCAAAATAAGGGCGGATATTCACAACAGAGTGCTTATTTGCATATTAATGGTTCGAATTTTGATGAATTTACTCGAATATCTTCAGAATTTTGCAATTTAACCCTTTTTAAAGTTTACAAAAAATATAATTTATTCAAATTATTGTAAAATAATTGATTATTCATCATTAAAATACATCCGTCACTCATTTATCCTCTCAAGTCCTTCCACAAATCGTACCATTCACTTTCGGCGAAGATGAATTCAATTTTGACGATTCAGTCACGGCTGTCTGCTCAATAACGAAAGGAGATTTGCCTTTAAAAGTCTGGTGGACATTCCAGGATGATGGACTGCCAGATTCTTACAATTTGACTACAAATGATGGAATTGTTATAACTAGGAACAGTCAGAAAGTTTCTATGTTAGCTATTGAGGCTGTTAAAGCTAGACATCGAGGGAATTACACTTGTTTTGCGCAGAATAAGGGCGGATTCTCGAGTCATAGCGCTTATTTGTCGATTAATGGTTAATAATTGAATTTGTATTTTAAGCCTAACCTCAAAAATATCAGAATTTTGCAATTTTAAAAACCCAAATATTTTTATTACAATTTTAAGTTCTCCCATCAATCAATCCATTCTCATTTGGCGACGATGAGTTTAATCTTGACGACGGTGTGTCCACAACTTGTTCTGTAACCAAAGGTGATCTGCCATTGAAGATTTGGTGGACATTTAAGGGCGATATTGACAATGTTGAACATAATTTGACCACTAATGATGGAATTGTGATCACAAGAAATGGTCAGAAAGTTTCATTTTTGACAATTGAGGCTGTAAAGGCTCGACATAAGGGAAATTATACTTGTATAGCTCAAAATAAGGCTGGAGTGTCACAACAGAGCTCATATTTGTCTATGAATGGTTTGAATTACTTACTTTTAGTCGCTAATTTATCCAAAAATTCAGAAAAATTTGCAATTTGTTTCCCACGATTTATTTTAATTCATAAAATTCCAATTTTAAGTTCTGCCAAGCATCATGTCATTTGACTTCGGTGAAGATGAACTAAATTTTGATGAGTCTGTGTCTGCGATGTGTTCAATCACTAAAGGTGACTTGCCATTGAAGGTCTGGTGGACATTCAAGGGTGATCATGATGATTATGCTCAAAACTTAACTACAAGTGATGGAATTGTAATCACTAGAACTGGTCAGAAGCTCAGTTCTCTTTATATTGAAGCTGTTAAAGCTAGACATCGTGGAAATTACTCATGTTTTGCTCAAAATAAAGCAGGAGTTTCTCAACATTTTGCTTATTTAGCTATTAATGGTTCGAATAATCTGCATTTAGTGTTCCTTTTTTGCTCCTGAAAACTCAGAATTTTGCAATTTACTTCCTTCAATTTTATTCATAATTTTATTTAAAATTTTATCGTTTAAAGTTCTTCCATCAATCATGCCATTCTCATTTGGAGAAGAAGAGTTGAATTTTGACGATTCAGTTACTGCGACTTGCTCGATTACAAAGGGTGACTTGCCAATAAAAATTTATTGGACATTTAAAGGCGACAATGATGAACTTTCACATAATTTGACGACTAGTGATGGAATTGTCATCACAAAACCTAGTCAAAAAATTAGCATTTTAGCGATTGAAGCTGTAAAAGCTCGTCATAAAGGAAACTACACGTGCTTTGCTGAGAATAAGGGAGGACATTCTCAACAAAGGGAGGTTTTGCATGGCGTCGACATAATTTATGCATAAATTATGCAAAAAATTATGCATAAAATTCTGCATAAATTATGCACAAATTCTGCAAAAAATTATGCATAAATTATGTAGATTATTTAATTTTATTACAATTCTTGAACATCAAATATTTTTAACTTTTATTTTTAACTAGACATCGTTGATAGCTTGGGTTTGTTTTATTAGCTCAGATTCATCGTATTGTTCCGGGGTCGGTCAATTAAAAGTCTTGAAAGAGTTTATTTATACTATAATTAATGATTTTTTTTTTGTTTTCAGTGTAACCTGCCCAAATTTTATTTGAATCATTATTTCAACTTTTTTGAAACTCCATTTTTCCCACATTTTATTCAAATACTCTCGTATAACTTAGTTTTCCTATTCATAGTATATATCGATGGAAATAACTATGAAGATGCTATCTAATGCCGACATTTTTGAAAAATTTGAATCGGTTTAATCGGTTCAAAATTTAGAAATGTATGCTTCTTAGAAAACATACTTCCGAACTGTTTGAGAATAAGATTTGATATCTAGTTTTGTAGCTTATAAAAATCGATGAAGCTTTAAAAGGTTTTTGGATCATTTTTTGCATCATTACATCATTTTTGAAGAGGTCAAAGTTTTGAATTTCAAATATTTAAATCTCTTATAAGTTTTGAAATTTGTATTTAATCTAGTTTAACTAACAATTGAAAATGTTGGGGTAAATTAGTAAATGATGTCACAATTTTGATAAAAGTTATATAACACTTAACTAAACTTCTTTTTTGGCTTATTAATTGTAAATTAATCGAAAAACCTTTTATGGCGTTTTATTGTGTATAAAATTACCTTTAAAATGAGGAATCATGTTTGTGGTTTGTACTCCAGTGATGTCGAAAAAAGTTTTTGACTGTTTTGACACATTTTTTGAAAAGTTTTTAAAAATTGAATAAGTGGAGCAAAATGTTTTTTGCAAAATGTGTGCTATTCAAATGTATTTTTTAATATAAGATTTAATTAAATTAAACATAAGTAACCGAATGTTGTTTCTCAATTTTGTAAATCACATAAATCCGATTATTCGAAAAAAAATTCATAGAAAAAAATTGGTGATTTCGAATAAAAATAAAGATAAGAAACTATGTGGATACTTTGTCTGATTACTCAGGAAAATAAAACATGGGATGCACGTTTGAAGACTATTTAAGAAATGATTAGAAATGTCATTAAGACAGGATATCTATTAATTCAATAAAACAATAAAACATACCCTAACAGTCAAATGAGTATACTCATGGTACCATACCAAAGAGTTTATTTTGAACATACTCTTGAGCAAAACACGAAGTCGACTCGAGTTTTTCATCGATTTTGTATGGCGGAATCGACTTGACTCCATACAAATTTTCATCGACTTCTGCTCTTGATTATGTTACGGTATCATGAATATACTCACTTGTCTGTTAGGGATGTTTACTTACTTTTCACGCTTTATAAAGCTGGATGCCTAAATTTATACTAAATTTCTTGAAAATGTTTCCTAGGATTCTCTTCTACAAATCACAAACATTTGGTTTGCATATCCGTCAGGAATTAAGGCTGGCAAAAGCCAAAACAATAAATTAATTTTTATCTCAAAAATAATTACGCTAATACCTATAGAAACATTTCAATTTTATTAAAGTTTAACCAAGTGAGATAAATTTCTAGTTTGATTTCAAGGGGCATACAAATACGCTTACGCTAACTATTAATAGACCATTTAATCGGAGAATATTTAACTGATATGTAAGTTTTATGGTTGCACTTGAATGTTAAATTTTAACTAAAGAAATAAACAATTAAATCGACAAACAATCGAGTCACAGTATTTTCGAGTCCGGCATTACTGTGATATATGATCGATTTACTCCTTTTCTACTACTGTACTTTATAAGAAACTAACAAGCTTTAATTGAACAACGTTAAGTTACTAAGCTGGCCAAGACTTATATAATCCATTTTGGTAACAGCACAAAAAGGACCATTTACCAACTGCTTATCGATTAAACATGGAGCTAACCCTTAAATTTTAACCATAGCGTATAACTTATAATTTTATAGACAAGCCAGTAACTTAGTCTTTTTTGGTGTGATTTTTTGTCTTTATTTATACATAAATTATGCATAATTTATGCAGAATTTTTATGCACAATTTATGCATAATTTATGCAGAATTTTTAAGCATAATTTATGCAGAATATTTATGCACAATTTATGCATAATTTATGCAGAATTTTTATGCAGAATTTATGCAGAATTTTTATGCATAATTTGTGCATAATTTATGCATAAATTATGCATAAAAATTCTGCATAAATTATGCACAAATTCTGCATAAAATCTGCATAAATTATGCATAAATTGTGCATAATTGTGCATAATTGTGCATAAATTATGCATAAATTGTGCATAAATTATGCATAAATTATGCATAAATTATGTCGACGCCATGGAAGATAATCTCAACAAAGCTCTTATTTGTCGATTAATGGTTCGAGTTTTAATATTTTTAATTTCGTATAACCTCAAAAAATTTCAGAATTTTTGCAATTTGTTTCCAATTTCTTTCCAATTTTTTTAATTTTAATTTTTAAATCCTCAAGTTTTGCCGTCAATTCTCTCATTTGCATTTGGTGAGGAAGAATTTAATTTTGACGATGCTGTCATGGGTTCATGCTCGGTAACGAAAGGAGATCTGCCTTTAAAAATTTGGTGGACATTCAAAGGCGAAGATGAGAATTATGCTCAAAACTTAACAACAAATGACGGCATTATGATCACTAGAACTGGTCAAAAAATGAGTGTGTTAGGTATTGATGCTGTCAAAGCAAGGCATCGTGGAAATTACACTTGTCATGCACAAAACAGAGCTGGTGTGGCTCAACCAGGGCTCAACAAAGTGCTTACTTGTCAATCAATGGTTCGATTTATGAAATATTTTGTTGTTTTATCCAAAAATCCTCAATCCGCAATTTGTTTCCTAAAATTTATTTTAATTTCTGTCATTTTTAAGTTCTTCCATCGATCAATCCATTCTCATTCGGAGATGATGAGTTCAATTTCGACGATACTGTCTCAGCCATATGCACGATCACCAAAGGTGATGCACCAATTAAAGTATGGTGGACATTTAAAGGGGATGTTGATGATCATCCTTACAATTTGACTACAAACGATGGAGTAATGATCACTAAACCGAGTGCAAAAATGAGTGTCCTTGGTATTGAAGCTGTTAAAGCTAGACATAGGGGCAATTATACTTGTCATGCACAGAATAGAGCTGGTGTTTCTGAACAGAGCTCTTATTTATCTATTAATGGTTCGACTTTTAATGATTTATCTTGAGTTGTGTACCTTAAATCCCAAAAATTTTCAGAATTTTGCAAATTTTTTCCTAACTGACCCAATTTTCTTAATTATTTTTGACAACTTAGTCCTTCCATCAATCATGCCTTTCTCATTTGGAGAAGAAGAATTAAACTTTGACGATACAGTCACTGCAGTTTGTACAATAACGAAGGGTGATGTTCCCATGAAATTATGGTGGACTTTTAAAGGCGATAATGATGATTCGGCTCACAATTTGACTACAAATGACGGTGTTGTTGTCGGTAGAAGTAGTCAGAAAGTCTCAATGTTGACGATTGAAGCTGTTAAAGCTCGACACAAGGGAAATTACACATGTTTTTCTCAGAATAAGGCTGGAGTGTCTCAGCAAAGCTCATATTTATCCATTAATGGTTTGAACATAACCTTAATTTAAGCATAATAACATAAAACTTCAGAATTTTGCAATTTTTCCATAATTAACTTGATTTTATAATTTTGAAATATTTCTTAAGTTTTACCATCAATCGTATCTTTCACATTCGGTGAGGATGAACTTAATCTTGATGAAACAATATCCGGCATGTGCACCATCACTAAAGGTGACATGCCATTAAAAATATATTGGACCTTCAAGGGTGATGACGACAATTATCCTCACAATATTACATCAAATGATGGAATTGTCATTATGAGAAATAGTCAAAAAATGAGTGTTCTTGGTATTGATGCTGTTAAAGCTCGTCACAGAGGAAACTACACTTGTCATGCACAAAACAGTGCTGGTGTGGCTCAGCACAGTGCATACTTGGCTATTAATGGTTCGAAATTTAAACATTTTTTTCAGATTTCCTCTTTCTGAATTTTGCAACTTGTTTCCGACATGAATTAATTTTTTTAACCTTTTAAGTTCTTCCACAAATCGTCCCATTTACATTCGGCGAAGAAGAGTTCAATTTTGATGATTCTGTCTCGACGATGTGCTCCATTACTAAAGGAGACATGCCACTGAAAATTTGGTTCACTTTTAAAAGTGATAATGATGAACTTCCTTACGATTTGACTACAAATGATGGAATTGTTATAACAAGGTCCACACAAAAAGTGTCTATGTTGACTATCGAAGCTGTTAAGGCTCGTCATAGGGGCAACTACACATGTCACGCTCAGAATAAAGCTGGAGTTGCACAACAGAGTGCTTATTTAGCTATCAATGGTTTGCAATTAAACTAGCTTAGCCTGATTTTGCTCCTTAAATATTTTTTCAGAATTTTGCAATTTGTTTTCTAAAGTTTTATTATTTTGTTTTTTTTTAACTTTTAAGTTCTCCCACAAATCGTTTCCTTCAATTTTGGAGAAGACGAGTTCAACTTGGATGACTCTGTGTCAACAACTTGTTCGATCACCAAAGGTGACTTGCCATTGAAGGTCTGGTGGACATTCAAGGGTGATCATGATGATTATGCTCAAAACTTAACTACAAGTGATGGAATTGTAATCACTAGAACTGGTCAGAAGCTCAGTTCTCTTTATATTGAAGCTGTTAAAGCCCGACATCGTGGAAATTACTCATGTTTTGCTCAAAATAAAGCTGGATTCTCCCATCAATCTTCGTATTTATCCATTAATGGTTCGAAATTGTTGATATCTTGACACCATTACTTCCGATCCCACTTTAAGAATTTTGCAATTTGTGTTCTAAAGCTTCATTTTATTTTACTTCAATATTTTAAGTTCTTCCATCGATCAATCCATTCTCATTCGGCGACGAAGACTTTAATTTTGATGAAACTGTTTCGACGATGTGTTCTGCCACAAAAGGTGACGTCCCCATGAAGCTATGGTGGACTTTCAAGGGTGAAAATGATGATTTTCCACACAACTTGACATCAAATGATGGAATTATGATTACAAGAACTGCTCAAAAGATCAGTTCAATTGCTATTGAAGCTGTTAAGGCACGTCATAGAGGAAATTATACTTGCTATGCTCAGAATAAGGCTGGTGTAGCTCAATTGAGTTCTTATTTGCACATTAATGGTTCGAAATATTTCTTCAGAATTTTATGTACCCCTCTTGGTCCCCTCAAAATCATAAATTTTGCAATTTGTTTCACCAACATTTTTATTTTTGTTTCCATCTTTAAAGTTTTACCACAAATCGTTCCATTTACATTTGGTGAAGATGAATTTAATTTTGATGACTCTGTTATGGGTTCATGTTCTGTAACTAAAGGAGATCTGCCACTTAAGTTATGGTGGACATTTAAGGGAGATGATGAAGAGTTTCCACACAATTTAACTACAAATGATGGCGTGATAATTACTAGGTCGACACAAAAAGTGTCTATGTTGACTATTGAGGCAGTTAAAGCTAGACATAAAGGAAATTACACATGTTTTGCTCAAAATAAGGCTGGAGTGTCCCAACAGAGCTCCTACTTGTTGGTCAACGGTTCGAATTATTCATAATAATTTTTGCTTCAATTTTCCCACAAAAACAGAATTTTGCAATTTTTTGGAATTCATTTTTAATTTAATTTTTATCAATTTTTAAGTCCTTCCACAAATCTTTCCGTTCACATTCGGTGACGAAGAATTCAATCTTGATGACTCGATTATGGTGTCCTGTTCAGTTACGAAGGGTGATATGCCTTTGAAGATTTGGTGGACCTTTAAGGGCGACAATGATGATTTAGCTTATAATTTAACTACAAATGACGGTGTTGTGATCACTAGGAACACACAAAAAGTTTCAATTTTAACTATTGAAGCTGTTAAAGCTAGACACAGAGGCAACTACACTTGTCATGCTCAAAATAGAGCTGGCGTCTCACAACAACATTCCTACTTGTCTATGAATGGTTCGAGTTCTTGATAATATATCCTTAATTTTAGTTTTGATCCCCAAAAATCAGAATTTTGCAAATTTCCTTAATTTTAGTTCCATTTTATCATTTAAAGTTCTCCCATCAATCAATCCATTCTCATTTGGCGACGATGAGTTTAATTTTGATGACTCAGTCACAACAACATGTTCAATAACCAAAGGAGACGTTCCATTAAAACTTTGGTGGACATTTAAAGGAGAAGATGATCAATTTCCGTCCAACTTGACTACGAATGATGGAATTTTCATAACCAGAACTACTCAAAAAATCAGCATGATTGCGATTGATGCAGTCAAAGCAAGACATCGCGGAAATTACACATGTTATGCTCAGAATCGAGCTGGTGTTGCTCAACAAAGTTCTTATTTGTCTATTAATGGTTTGAATTTCAGCCAAAATTGGTTTTAAATGTTTTTGTAGCCTCTAAAAAATCAGAATTTTGCAATTTTTCTAAGTTTTGGCAATTTTTTTATAATTTTAAGTTTTGCCATCGATCAATCCATTTTCGTTCGGTGAGGATGATTTTAACTTTGACGACTCAGTCACTGCAACATGCTCAGTCACCAAAGGAGATACTCCAATGAAGTTATGGTGGACTTTTAAAGGCGAAGATGATCAATATCCACAGAATCTATCAACAACTGATGGAGTTGTGATTTCAAGAACTGGACAGAAGCTTAGTGTACTTAACATTGAAGCAGTTAAGGCACGGCATAGAGGAAATTATTCCTGTTTTGCACAAAATCGAGCTGGCGTTACTCAACAGCACTCATATTTGTCAATCAATGGTTCGAATTAATGCTGTTTATGTCTTGACCCTCGTTGTTGCTCAGAACTTTTGCAATTTGTTTCGATTTTGACTTAATTTAATTTTTTGGTTCATTATTTTGGCGATTTTACTTAATCAAGGCTCTTAAAACATGATTCGTGTTCCTTAGTTCTTCCACAAATCATTCCATTTTCATTTGGTGAAGAGGAAGTCAACTTTGATGAGGCTGTAACAGCAACTTGTACGATAACCAAAGGAGATCAACCTATTAAAATTTGGTGGACATTGAAGGAAGACGGAATGAGTGATTCATACAACTTGACAACAAATGATGGAATTGTGATCACAAGAAACAGTCAGAAGATCAGCATGTTAGCAATTGAGGCTGTCAAAGCCAGACACAGAGGAAATTATTCTTGTTTTGCTCAGAATAAAGCTGGTGTAGCTCAACATAGCGCATTTTTGTCTGTTAATGGTGAATATTTTCTCACTGGATGTTGATTTTTCCTAAGAATTCTTTAAGAAACTTTGTTAAAGGGGCGATGGGGTTCCAACTGTTGGGAAACATCAACTTAATCATCTGTTCTTCGAAAGTTGTTATCAAACTGCTCAGAAGCTTCAAAATTGAAGTCCACTTGAAGTTCATTGATGCACTCATTCATTAAGATTTTTATTTTATAACAAGATTTTTGTTTGGTCAGACTTTTAAGTTCAAAATTTGAAAACAAAATGAAATGGGGAAACAAATTGCAAAATTCTGAAAGATTCCTTCCCTTTCTCTTAATTCCCATCGCTCCTTAATCCTTATAAATCCTTTCTATATAGTATGTAGCTTGTAAAACATTATTATGTTTAAGATGTTAACTATTAAGTTTCATAAATTTTCTGGAGAACCTTACTCAAGAGTGTGAAAGTGATCAACTGATTTTTTGATCATTTTTGACCATAATTGACCATTTTGGTCAGTAATTGGCCGTGATTAAGCTGAGGAGTAGATTTAAATTTTATAAAAATAAACTTAACCTAGAAAATCGATATAATCCTCCTGGATGTTGATATTCATGAAATTTTATAGTTATTCATATATAGTTTATTATTTGTAGCTATTAACAAACTGTAAGTAGTAGAATCCACATTCCTAAAATACTTCCCCTTCCACTAATCAATATTTATAATTTTGCATGCTTTCATACTCGAGATGTCCAAAGATTCAAAAAGTCGGTTTTTTTCTCTTCCCCAAACAATCTAATCTAAGCTCCTAATAGAGCCGTTTCCCATTTTCCAAAAACAACAATCACGACGACCGACTTTTTTAATTCTTGCACCCCTCGAGTCAGTTTAAGCTTCCAAACATTTTATCTAATATATTTCTTCTCTTAACCAAAATCAAAACAACAGTTCCACCAAGGTGGATTCTTGAACCAACTGACAAAGCTTTCGCACAAGGATCAAATGCTAAAGTTGAATGTAAAGCTGACGGATCACCACTTCCATCAATTCACTGGAAAATGGCTGTTGGTAAGTTAATACATTGAGATTCTAACCTCAAAATTCAATTTTGACAATATTTAACCTCAAAATCCAATTTTAATAGTTTTTAACCTCAAAATCCAATTTTGATCGTTTTTAACCTCAAAATTCAATTTTGATAGTTTTTAACCTCAAAATTCAATTTTGATAGTTTTTAACCTCAAATTCCAATTTTGATAGTTTTTAACCTCAAAATCCAATTTCGATAGTTTTTAACCTCAAATCCCAATTTTGATAGTTTTTAACCTCAAAATCCAATTTTAATAGTTTTTAACCTCAAAATCCAATTTCGATAGTTTTTAACCTCAAAATTCAATTTTGATAGTTTTTAACCTCAAAATTCAATTTTGATAGTTTTTAACCTCAAATTCCAATTTTGATAGTTTTTAACCTCAAAATCCAATTTCGATAGTTTTTAACCTCAAATCCCAATTTTGATAGTTTTTAACCTCAAAATCCAATTTTAATAGTTTTTAACCTCAAAATCCAATTTCGATAGTTTTTAACCACAAAATACAATTTTAATAGGTTATAACCTCAAAATCCAATTTTGATAGGTTTTAACCTCAAACCCCAATTTTGATAGGTTTTAACCTTAAAATCCAATTTCGATAGGTTTTAACCTTAAAATCCAATTTCGATAAATTTTAACCTCAAAATACAACTTTGATAGTTTTTAACCTATAAGTCAAAAATTTCTAACCTCAAAATTCATTTAAGTTTTTAACCTCATAAAAAAACTAACCTCATAAAAAATCTAAACTCAAAAAAATTCGAACCTCAAAAAAAATTCTAACCTTAAAATTTTTTTTCCTAACCTCAAAAAAACAAAAAATTCAGGTGACAAACCCGGCGACTATAAAGACCTTCGCACAAATGACTCATCAGTTCGTGTAGAAAATGGCAACTTGATCATCGAGAACATCCAAAAGACAAATGAAGGTTACTACCTCTGTGAAGCTACAAACAATATCGGATCAGGTCTCTCAGCAGTCATCTACGTCAATGTCCAAGCACCACCAGAATTCTCAGATAAACTTCGTAACCAAACAGCACGTCGCGGTGAACCAGCCGTTCTTCAATGTGAAGCTAAAGGCGAGAAGCCAATTGGAATTTTATGGAACATGAACAACATCCGATTGGACTCAAAATCAGACCCAAGATTCACAATTCGTGAAGAAATCTTACCGAATGGAGTTATGTCAAGTTTGTCAATTAAGAGAACTGAAAGAACTGACACAGCACTTTTTACATGCGTTGCTACAAATGCTTTCGGAAGTGACGACACCAGCATCAACATGATGATTCAAGAAAGTCCAGAAATGCCATACGGGATGAAGGTTCTCGACAAATCAGGCAGAACAATCCAATTAAGCTGGAATAAGCCATACGATGGAAATTCACCATTAAAGCGCTACATTATTGAATTTAAGAAGTCACGCGGCACATGGGACAGCGACATTGATCGAGTTATCGTACCTGGAGACACAACAGAAGCACAAGTCCAGAAACTCGCACCAGCAACAACTTACAACTTCAGAATCGTAGCTGAAAATGACATTGGAACTTCTGAATCATCAGATGTTGTCACAATTATCACAGCTGAGGAAGCACCATCAGGCAAGCCACAAAACATTGTAATTGAGCCATTCAGTCAGACAACATTGAAAGTTCACTGGAAGCCACCACTAAGAGGTGACTGGAATGGAGACATTTTGGGATATTATGTTGGATATAAGCTCACATCATCAAATACTTCATACATATACGAGACTGTCAATTATATGGCTGAAAATGGAGAAAATAAGGAACACACTTTGGACATTACAAACTTAAAGACATACACACAATATTCAGTTGTTATTCAGGCATTTAACAAAGTCGGAGCTGGTCCAATTAGCGATGAAGAGAAGCAATACACAGCAGAAGGTACACCAGACCAACCACCAAGTGACACAGCATGTACTACATTGACATCACAGACAATTCGCGTTTCATGGGTTTCACCACCACTTGAATCAGCTAATGGTGTTATTAAGGGATATAAAGTTGTATATGCTCCATCTGATATGTGGTATGATGAGAAGAGCAAGGACTACAAGAAGACATCAAGTTCAGACACTGTTTTACATGGATTGAAGAAATATACAAATTATACTATTCAGGTTTTGGCTATGACATCAGGAGGTGATGGTGTAAGAAGGTAAGTTGGGTGGGGCAGGGCTTCCCAACCTTTTACTCGATGGATTCATACCAGAGTTTCCCAACCTCGTTCTCAGTAGATCCATTCCAGAGTTTCTCAATTTAATCTTTAGGAGATAAATTCCAGAGGTTCCCAACCTCGTTCTCAGTAGATCCATTCTAGAGTTTCTCAATCTAATCTTTAGGAGATAAATTTCAGAGGTTCCCAACCTCGTTCTCAGTAGATCCATTCCAGAGTTTCTCAATCTAATCTTTAGGAGATAAATTTCAGAGGTTCCCAACCTCGTTCTCAGTAGATCCATTCCAGAGTTTCTCAATCTAATCTTTAGGAGATAAATTTCAGAGGTTCCCAACCTCGTTTCCAGTAGATCCATTCCAGAGTTTCTCAATCTAATTTTAAGGAGATCAATTTCAGAATTTCCCAACCTCGTTCTCAGTAGATCCATTTTGAGTGATTCCCAACTTAATCCTTAAGAATCCAGGAGTTCGCAACCTTATTCATAATCAATAATCAATCTTCATCACATCCTAAATCTAGCATTGCAATCCACTGTCAAACCGACCAAGACACACCCGAAGCCCCAACAGCAGTCAAAGCTCTCATCATGTCCAGCGATGCAATCCTCGTTTCATGGCGTCCACCAGCATTCCCAAATGGAATCATCACAAAATACAAAGTCTATGTCAAGAACAGCGCTGAAAAGGAAAACAAAGAATTTGAAATCCCAGCAAATCAAATGAGCTATGAAGCAGCCGGACTTACAGTTGACCAGCAATACGAATTCTGGGTTTCAGCAATTACACAAATCGGAGAAGGTCAAGTATCGGAAAGAATCTCATCAACACCAAATGACAAAGTTCCAGCTAAGATAGCATCATTCGATGACACATTTACGGCTACTTTTAAGGAAGACATTAAGCTACCATGTTTGGCTGTCGGCGCACCAACACCTGATATTACATGGAAGATTAAGGGCGGTGAGTTCCAGGCTAGTGACAGAATCAGACAATTGCCAGAGGGAAGCTTGTACATTAAGGAAGTTATAAGACAAGATGCTGGAGAATATACATGCACAGCTGAAAACTCAATTGCTAAGGACTCGATCACACACAAGTTAGTAATTTTGGGTAAGTTTATAGCAACAATTCCTACATTTTGGACTCTACTAATGTCAATCCTCTCCTTTAGCTCCACCACAAGCACCACAAGTAATTGTCGGCGCAACCACAACCGATTCAATCACAGTCAAGCTGAAGAAACAAGAAACTGACAACGCACCAATGCACGGCTTTACACTTCACTACAAACCAGAATTTGGCGAATGGGAAACTGCTGATGTCTCAACGGAAGCTCAGAAATACTCTATCGAAAATTTGTATTGTGGATCACGTTATCAAGTCTATGCAACAGCTTACAACTCCATTGGTGCTGGTGAACAGTCTGATATCTTGAATTTGAGAACTAAAGGATCAAAACCAATTTTGCCAGAAAAATCAAGATTCATTGAAGTTTCATCAAGCTCAGTTACATTAATCTTGCCAGCATGGAAGGACGGTGGATGCAGAATGTCACACTTTGTTGTCGAACACCGAAAGAAGTAAGTTTGAGTTTGGCGTAGCTAGTCGAGGGTTTTTTTTAAGTCTAACGTAGCTAGTCGATGGGTTTTTGAGTCTGGCGTAGCTAGTCAAGGGGTTTTTGAGCCTGGGGTAGCTAGTCGAAGGGTTTTTGAAGTCTGATATAGCTAGTCGAGAGACTTTTGAGTCTGACGTAGCTAGCCGAGAGGTTTTTGAGTCTGACGTAGCTAGTTGAGGGGTTTTTGAGTCTGACGTAGCTAGTCGAGGGGTTTTTGAGTCTGGCGTAGCTAGTCAAAGGTTTTTTTAAGTTTAACGTAGCTAGACGAGGGGTTTTTTAGTCTGACGTAGCTAGTCAAAGGTTTTTTTAAGTTTAACGTAGCTTGTCGAGGGGTTTTTGAGTCTGACGTAGCTAGTCGAGGGGTTTTTGAATCTGACTTAGCAGGTCGAGGGGTTTTTGAGTCTGACGTAGCTAGTCGAGGGGTTTTTTAGTCTGACGTAGCTAGTTGAGGGGTTTTGAGTCTGACGTAGCTAGTCGAGGGTTTTTTGAGTCTGACGTAGCTAGTCGAGAGGTTTTTGAGTCTGACGTAGCTAGTTGAGGGGTTTTTGAGTCTGACGTAGCTAGTCGAGGGGTTTTTGAGTCTGGCGTAGCTAGTCAAAGGTTTTTTTAAGTTTAACGTAGCTAGTCGAGGGGTTTTTGAGTCTGACGTAGCTAGTCGAGGGGTTTTTGAGTCTGGCGTAGCTAGTCAAAGGTTTTTTTAAGTTTAACGTAGCTAGTCGAGGGGTTTTTGAGTCTGACGTAGCTAGTCGAGGGGTTTTTGAGTCTGGCGTAGCTAGTCAAAGGTTTTTTTAAGTTTAACGTAGCTAGACGAGGGGTTTTTTAGTCTGACGTAGCTAGTCAAAGGTTTTTTTAAGTTTAACGTAGCTAGACGAGGGGTTTTTTAGTCTGACGTAGCTAGTCAAAGGTTTTTTTAAGTTTAACGTAGCTTGTCGAGGGGTTTTTGAGTCTGACGTAGCTAGTCGAGGGGTTTTTGAATCTGACTTAGCAGGTCGAGGGGTTTTTGAGTCTGACGTAGCTAGTCGAGGGGTTTTTTAGTCTGACGTAGCTAGTCGAGGGGTTTTTTTAAGTCTGACGTAGCTAGTCGAGAGGTTTTTAAGTCTGGCGTAGCTAGTCAAGGGGTTTTTGAATAATAAATCATTAAATTTGACCAATTTTACCCAACAGGGATCAAACCGAATGGAACCAAATCTCAAACAATGTCAAGCCAGGTGGAAACTTTGTTGTCCTCGACTTAGAGCCTGCATCATGGTACATGCTTAGAGTCACAGCACACAACAATGCCGGTTTTACAGTAGCTGAATATGAATTTGCAACATTGACTGTCAACGGAGGTAAGTTGAAGGTTTTTTGACGTGCATGAGAGTGAGAAACAATTTTTTTGTAGAACTTTTTTCTTTCCGCTTCTTAATTAAATTATAATTTATATTTTAATTGATGAACAAATTTTACAATTTTATTATAATTTCGCTAGAAAATTTATTGAAAAAAAGAATTTGAGAGTTGATACCCTTGGTGAAGTGAAAAAAATTGTGTAAATACACAGAGAATTTGAAGTAAAATATCCACACAGACATTATTTATTTATGTATCACATATTTATGATTTATTTTGTGTGCCATGTGCTGCTAGTCACTATATAGCAGGGGTTGGTTCAGGTGTAGCAAGGGTCACCCCTGCTTCATACCTCCTAACCCCTGCTTAACATTAAAAAACATAAAATTTTCACCAAACACACTTTTTATTTATTTTTATAATTTTTTACACAAAAAAATTCAAATCACAAAATTTTAGTTTTTAAAAAAATTCGACTTTCGAAAATAAAATTCGAATTTCGAAAAAAAAATTCGATGATCGAAAAAAAGTTCGAATTTCGAAAATAAATTTTAAAACTAGAAGCAAATGCGAATGATAAGGAATGAAGCTGCACCAATTGAATCTCGCGAATCTCACAACCATCGTGCTTCCGTCTTGACTTAAGCTGTCTCTGAAACAACCATAAAACTAATAATTTTTGTTAAATAATTCCATTGAGTTCTTTGAATGTTTATGCCTTTAAAAAAACAATAATTTGGTTAAGTTTATTTGATTCTATCCTACTTTGCATATATATATATTTTTTGATAATCCATAATACACATTAATGACATCTTTGATTTGAGGAAGATGACCATCCATTTTTCATTGTTAGACACGTTCTGAATTTTCGTTAATATTTTTGGTTTTCACATCAAGCATGCGATTGAGTTTAATTTCATATTTGATGCAAAATGGGAAGATTGAGAAGGTTTGAGTGGGAAATACTACAAGGGGGGGGGGGGGGGGGGGGAGTGAAGGGGTAGTTCCGAATATTAATGTAGATTATTTTGCACATCTTGGAATGGGAATCTAATACTTTATAAAATCTGAGACTAAATAGTCATTTTTTCAGGACCCTTGAGGCGTGTATCCAGAAGGGGGAGGGGGAGATTTAGGTGAAAACTTCCCCCATTAATAGAACTTTCTTCAAATTGTTAAGGGGTTTTATGAAAAAGAAAAAAACTTTAAACTCCCCTCCCCCCTAAATTTTCAATATGGAAAAAATCCCCCCACACCATAAATTTTCAATAAAAAAAACTTCTCCCCCCTCTTCAAATTCCTGACTTTACTCCTTGTACCTTTAAAAAAAGGCGTGTCTCCACAACCTCAAATTCCTCATCTTTCTCCCTGGTAACCCTAGGCAGTGGTATTACCAGAAATTGTTTTTGTAAGGGCAGGGGAAGGGGGGGGGGGGGGAGTTGAAATTTTTTTGTATGAACAGATAAATTTCAGGGTTTATTTTGGATTTATTCTCAAAAAAATCCTGGCAAATTGAATATATTTTTCAAAAAGCGGGGGGGGGGGGGGGGTTGGTTCAACTACGTCCTAAGGTCCACACAACTTAGAATATCTCCTTTTCCTTTTTTTGTTAAAGCATCTTTGAACCAACTAACCTAAAAGGTTTCCTATAAACAGTTTAAAAGGGGTTGAGGGGGACAAAGGACCTAGGTGGGACATAGTACTTTACTATTCTATACCTAAATCATCAACCGTCCATTCCAAAAGTGCAAACACATCAAACTTTCAATTGTTAATTTGTAAAATAACTATGTAAATTAATCAATGTCAATCTAATCTTGTTGAATCCTCTTCCAAAACCGAGGGTATCAGTTATCTCAATATTTTTTTTTTTCTTAAATTAAATATCAATTCTGTTTTGTTGTTCCAAACATTTTTTAATAGAAACAAAAAAAAATATTTTTTGTTGCATTTTCAAATTGTTTTTTTCGTTTCCCAATTCAAAAGACAAAAAAAATCTCATTTTTTCTATATCTCTATCTCTCTCTATCTTTGACAAAAATCCTTAAAAAAAAATATCCACAAAAACATCAAAAAAAATTCACGGTTGTTTCAGGGACAATTGCACCGTCAAACGGAATTCCACAACTTACTGCCGAGGATGCAGTTCGTCTCATCGTGGCTAATTTGAATCTCGTTGTGCCAGTTGTTGCAGCTATTCTTGTCATTATCATTGCCATAATTGTGATTTGTATTTTACGTAGCAAGGGTCATCACTCTAAAGGTCAGTAATCAGCATGAGCTGAATTTTTATGTTCCTTTTTTTTCTTCCTTCTTTTTCAGTCACAATTGCGCCAAATTATAATCAAAATGACATTTATGCACGACTTCCATGGATCCCGAGCTGGTTTGATTTGAACGTTATGGTGCCTTTTATGGCCACAGTCATTGTACTTGCTGTCGGCATTTTAGTCATTTGTGTTGCTTATAATCGAAGACGTCCGGATTCGTCGAGGAACTCGAAGGATGTTTATTGTATGTTTTTTGGGTTGCGGGATTGAGTTGGCTACCATTTTATTGTTATTGGCGATTGCTAGATGCTACTTGGTCCTTACTATTTGTATTTAAGAATTGGATGCTGTTAAAAATACGACCAAAAGTCAGTTGATCAGTTCCACATCCTTAATTTTAGCTAGTTTCCTTTAAAATTGTGAACTTTTTATGAGTTTGAACCTAAAATTCCTGATTTTTAGGTATATTCAGAAAAGATCTTGGATATTCCAGCTTAATATTAGTCAAAATCCCTCACATCTGCCTTAAGAATCAATCTATACCTTAAAATGTATCAAAGTGCCTTACTTGCCATCGTAAAATGAGATATAAACCACACTTAATCGTTGCTATGAAACCTTAAGCTCCTGTTTTACTGCTGTATCCTGCAGAACCTGATATTGGTCATCAAATACATAATCCAGCAGCTTTAATGAATCCAACTTCAAATTTATACTCGATATTATTCTATACATATCCAAACAAGGCTCAGGCACTCATTTGATATGTTCTTACAATTTCAAGTTGAGTGCTTGGTGCTGGTTGCTTGAGTCTTTTAGTCTGGCTAAGGTCAGAAATTTTTTGAGAGGGACTTTTGAGATTTCTTAAATTGAAGAATTTCTTCTAAAAAGTGTGGGTTTTGACCCATTTAGCCTAGGCTATACTCGAAAAAACCAGCCCTTGAGTCTTGATACCAAAATTCCTATTTTTTTGGGCAAATTCTCAATTTTAATGAATTTTTCTATTGTTACATAGACGATGTAGTCTACAACCAAGCACTTGGACCAGGTGGCGGAGCTACATTAGACAAAAGACGTGATATTCGTGATGAACTTGGATATATTGCTCCACCAAATCGTAAACTTCCTCCAGTTCCAGGAACATCATATAATACGTGAGTATTAAATTCTTTTCAAGGTTATAAAGGGAATTTGCACATTTTAGGGAGAAGTCAGGACACTGAGTCAAGGTATAAAGCTCAGGAGCAGTGGAAATGCAAGTTGCTGACTTGCCTAGCAGCTTGGTTTGGGTTAAGATGAAGTGTCCTGAAAATTAAGTCATAAATTAAATAAAAGCTAGTCTCTTGCGTTTATATTAGGACAGTGGTGGCTAACCTATGTAACACAGCACACTAGTGTGACTTGAAAAAATTTATCAAAGCTCATGAATTTCCATACAAAAAAAGTTTATCATTTAACGGTTTTTTGAAATTCAAATTTTACAACGGTTAGAAAAAATTTGAAATTATAGAGGTATAATAAAATTTGAGCAGGTTACACTGAAAACAAAACAAAAATTCATTAATTATAGCATAAATACACTGTTTCAAGACTTTTAACTGTTTGATCGGACAATAAACAATAGTAACGGAGCTAATAAAACAAACCTGAGCTCTCTACGATGTCTGGTTAAAAAGTTTTTCTTCAGACGAACGAACGAACGAACGAACAAAGTGCATTATTAAGCTTCCTTTTCGAAAACAAGTTTTCAAAAATGCGCTAAAAAGGTTGCCCACCACTGCTTTAGATTTTTAGGGATTAATAACTAGAAACCTAAGCTTATCAAGTAATATTAACAATTTTTATTAATTTTTCTTTCAGATGCGACAGAATGAAACGTGCAACAGTGCTAAGTAAATTCTCATTATTTTATCAATTTATTAACATTAAGATTTCTAAACTTCTAGATGTCTAGTTACTATTTTATATCCTCTAGATGTTTTGCCTGTTTACTTAAAGCATTTACTGAAGCTCTAAGTTCTTAACTTTGCATTTGAATTCATCCTTTATTTCTAGTTCCTTTAAGAATCCAAATTTTCATACAATTTCTTAAAAATCCCATCTTTTTGAAGCACCAATTCTCAATTCCAACATTCAGCTTTGTCAAAACTTTCATGTGCATGCCTTTTTTTCCACCTCAATTTTATAATTTTTTTTTTCAATATTTTATTTATTAAATTTTTGAATATTTTTGTTACAAAACTTGAAAAAAAAAAATCAGAAGGTCGAAATGGAACCAATAACTTTTGCACATGGGACTCACGACGTCCAATTTATGAAGAACTTAAAGAAAATGGATCACCTCCTCCACTTCCACCATCCAGAACTTTACGTCCTGCAGAATATTTTGCACATGGTCATTCTCATAAAGGTTAGATATGATTTTTTTATGATTTTTGTTTTTTTTGTACTAAAAACATTGGCGAAAGTGAAAAAATTAAGATTTTGAATTGGTTTTTTTTTTATGTTCATGATGCACTGTTGAGTGAATTTTGATAGGCTGGACTTGAATTTATAGCTAGCTTACTACTATTCAGTCCGTCATGAACACATTCATTATTTTGAGTTGATTTACACTAACGAGATTTGGATTTGTGGTGGAAGAAGCAAAATTTTTGTATTTCTTTAACATTTTTTTGAGTTTAATAAATTAACAAAATTTACTTATAAGTTCAAAATTAGCCAATTTTATGATTTCTAAGCTAATGTAAATTAAATCTTTTATAAATTGTGCTTTTTACATTAACTTCTGCTATGTGCTACTACAAGATTAAAATACTAGCAAGGTAACTTTCCTATGCAAATTTTATATAAGCTCTTTCCTAAACCTTACTAATTTCCAATAACAACAGGTAAGTGATTTTCGTGTGTTCACTAACAGTTGCATGAATTATATTACAAATCACCAATTTAACCTTAAAGTAACCTTACTAAGAAATCAAATCACAAACATAACCTCAAACTTTTCCCTCCAAAATTCCTCTTTCAAATCAGGTGTCGACGATGAGATCTGCCCATACGCAACATTCCATTTGCTCGGATTCCGTGAAGAAATGGACCCAACAAAGGCACTCAACTTCCAGACATTCCCACACCAAAACGGACAACACATTGGTACAATGGGACCTAATGGACCGATCCCAATGCCTGGTCATATGCATTCGCGCGCTGGTAGTCAGTCTATGGTGAGTAGAATTGGAATTACCAATTTTAGTACTTGTGCTAAAAAAGCTTCTGTGCTTATCCTTAAAAAACCTTTGGAACTTGTACTAAAAAGATTTTAGTACTTGTACTAAAAACTTAAGTACTTGTACTAAAAAATTAAGTACTTGTACTAAAAAAAATTCTGTGTTTAATCTTAAAAACCTTTGGAACTTGTACTAAAACGATTTTAGTCCTTGTACTAAAAAACTTTAGTACTTGTACTAAAAAAACTTAAGTACTTGTACTAAAGAAATGTTTTTGTTTAATCTTAAAAAACTTTTGGGATTTGTACTAAAAACATCAGTACTTGCACTTAAAACTTTAGTACTTGTACTAAAACTTTAGTACTTGTACTAAAACTTTAGTACTTTTTTTAACAATTTTGTGACAATAATCTTAAAACTTTCAGCCACGAGCCAATCGTTACGCCCGCAAGAACTCACAAGGTGGACAGAGCTCAATCTACTCACCAGCACCCGAATATGACGATCCAGCAAACTACGCACCAGAAGAAGATCAATATCGTCGATGCAATCCTTATAATAACTCTGTAAGCTACTGTGGACCAGAATATGATGATCCAGCAAATTGTGCGCCAGAAGAAGATCAATACGGATCACAATACGGTGGACCTTATGGAAATCCCTACGATCCATATGATTCACGTGGATCTATTGGACGTAGAAGTCAGGGATCAATTAAGAATTCATCACCTGAACCACCACCTCCGTGAGTAGATTAATATTTGTGGATTAATTAAACAGTTCTAACCTCAAAACTTATCATTTCAGACCACCACCAAGAAACCATGAGACTAGTAATTCATCATTTAATGATTCCAAAGAGAGCAATGAAATTTCTGAGGCTGAATGCGACCGTGATAATGGTCCACGTGGTAATTATGGTGGTAAGTATGATATTAACCTAAAAGTAAATGTAAGGGACTCGTCACCTTTATGCTGGTTGCTCGGTTTTCCTTAGGCAACCTGGTAGATCCTAGTCTAACTTAGTAGACCCTACGGCATATGCTATACTCAATTTTTGGTGTTACTGATACCCCCTCGTGCGAGACAAACCCTATTGTACACCGAGCTACCGGCTTTTGCTATTGTAGCACTAACTGAATCCTCAATAACCATTCCAATACTATTTTTCTATCTCAAACAGAAACCAAGTCAGTCCCCGTCTCACCAGGACCAAATCAAAAAATGCCACTTCCACCTCAAATGACTCAACAACAGCTCCAGCAAAATCCAAATCAACCACCACCACCACCCGGTCAGGAGCCTCAAATCCTCTGGCAATGCAACTTGTAAATGAGTCAGCATAAAGCTCAGTAGAATTTTTTCAGCCAAAAATAAAAAAAAAAATTAAAAATTTTTCCTCTTCAGCTTCTTTTTTATATAAGTGAGAAAAAAAAACGTTAAAAGTAAATGTAAAGTTTTGAAAATTTTCCATATGATAATCACAATTACATAACCTATAAATATACATAAACAATATACGGATTCACATTGCACCCAGTCTAGTGCGAAAGGAATAGAAATTTTGAAGTGAAAGGTTGACGGAGTAAGACTAGAAATGCATCTGCAGTAATTCTCTAATGATATTATGAATGATTATTATACACCGACATACATACAGTACATTCTACTCTTTTTATATTTAAAATTAACAAATTCATACATCTATAGATAATCCTTTGTAATTTAATACAATGACTAATCACATAAGCTTTCCTAGTAGATTCAATAATGTCTGCAAAAACTGCTAATTTTTCATGGTTGCTGTTGTTTTGGTCAATTTTAGAGAATAATGTTGGATTTTTTTTTTGAGGTTAGGTTGATTATCTTGAGAGTAAGTTTTAAAACTTTTCGAGGTTAGCACTTAGAATTTTGAGGTTATCTTCAAAAATTTTGAGGTTAGCTTTTTACTTTCGAGGTTAGCTTTTAGAATTTTTAAGGATATCTTTTCAAATCTTGGATTATCATTCCAAATTTTGAAATTATCTTAATCCGAAGTTCCCTCTAACCTCAAAAATCTAACCAAAATTTCGTCAAAAATTTCCAAAACACAAATCCAGCTCAAAACGTATTTTAAATTGCATTGCAGCTTTGCAAAATTCCTTAGTTTTTCATACTCAACAATAATATTCATAATTAATAAGACGAAAAAAAACATTAAACAAAATGCAAAACTACTAAAAACATAAAGTTGCAATTAAAACGTTATCTAATGATTGAAAATAGACACTAATTTTGACTAAAACTAAAATATTATTAACTATTTAAAATACACAAATTTATCTATATTCACATGCTAACATGTCTTATCAATCAGATCGGAAACTAGGTTAAATATGAAGAATGAGAATTTGTTGGCTACAATTGGATGAAATTTGACAAACTTAAGCGCAAAATTTATTTTAATACGAAATTTTAAACAAAAATTAGGTTATGCTATTCAATTTTGAGATTATCATCTGAAATTTTGAGGTTATCTTTTGAAATTTTGAGGTTATCTTCTGAAATTTTAAGGTTATCTTCTAAAAATTTGAGGTTATCTTCAGAAATTTTGAGGTTATCTCTTGAAATTTTAAGGTTATCTTCTAAAAATTTGAGGTTATCTTCAGAAATTTTGGGGTTGTCTTCTGAAATTTTGAAGTTATCTTCTGAAATTTTGAGGTTATCTCTTGAAATTTTAAGGTTATCTTCCGAAATTTTGAGGTTATCTTCTGAAATTTTAAGGTTATCTTCTAAAAATTTGAGGTTATCTTCAGAAATTTTGAGGTTATCTTCTGAAATTTTGGGGTTGTCTTCTGAAATTTTGAGGTTATCTTCTGAAATTTTGAGGTTATCTCCTGAAATTTTAAGGTTATCTTCCGAAATTTTGAGGTTATCTTCTGAAATTTTAAGGTTATCTTCTAAAAATTTGAGGTTATCTTCAGAAATTTTGAGGTTATCTTCTGAAATTTTGGGGTTATCTTCTGAAATTTTGAGGTTATCTTCTGAAATTTTGAGGTTATCTCTTGAAATTTTAAGGTTATCTTCCGAAATTTTGAGGTTATCTTCTGAAATTTTAAGGTTATCTTCTAAAAATTTGAGGTTATCTTCAGAAATTTTGAGGTTATCTTCTGAAATTTTGGGGTTGTCTTCTGAAATTTTGAGGTTATCTTCTGAAATTTCGAGGTTATCTTCTGAAATTTTGAGGTTATCTTCTGAAATTTTAAGGTAAATTTTGAACTTTCAGATTGATTTTCACAAAATTCCACAGAAAGAAAATTCAATCCGACGCTTTTTATTCTTCCATTTTTAAACCTTCAAAATTTAAAAAAATATTTAAAATTCAGCTAAATGTGTCAACACGTGTCACTTCAAAATTTACCAATAACATTTTTGTAATTTGAGAGAAAAAAAAATTGAACAAGAGGAAAAATGAGTCAGAAAATTGCATTTAAGTGAATGTCAAAAAAATGAAGGAAAAAAAATAAATTATAAAATTGTAACTTTTTAGATATTAAGACTTATGAAAACTGAAGAAAATGATATGAAAATGGAATCTGCTAGGAATTAAGATACGAAAAAATTATTGCGAGTATTTAAGACGAATTTTTTAATTTTTAAAGTCTTTTGTTATTGATTTTTGCGACTTTTGATCAAAAAATGATCAAATGATTTTTTAAGTTGGAAATTTTCAATTTTTTGATAGAAATTGATGACTAAGAAGTGAACTTACATCACAAAATGAATCAATTTAGTCAAAAAATTGACATTTTTTAAAATATTTTTGAAGCTTGATTTTTAAAGTAAACATATTTATAACTAGTCGATGCTTTAACACATTTTAGAAGCTGCTCAGTTGGGATGGAAGATTTATTTTGGGGTTTTTGGGGTTATGCTCACTTTTTTGAGGTTATGATGTTTAAATTCTGAGGTTAAGAGCTCGAATTTTGAGTTTATGAGCTGAAATTTTGAGGTTAAAAGCTCGAATTTGGAGTATCTATTTTTGAATTTTAGGATAACTTCCCTAATTTTGAGGTTACCCTCCAAAAATCTCAAATTTTTCTCAAAACTCATCCCAACCAAATTTTTTATACAACCCAAAAAATTAACTTTTTTACTTCGAGCTTCTTTGACATTTTAATTTTGCTGATAATAAGTTAAGTAGAAATTAAAGAAAAATGAAATTGAACTAATTAATTAGTTAAGGAATGCCATATATAAAAAATTGTAGAATTATGCAAAAAGACTAACGAACGAAAGATGAAAAATGGGAAAAGTTTTGTGAACTTGTGTATGGTTGGTGATTTATTTTATTTTTAAATTTATTGAGAAAAGTTTTATTTTAATTTGCGATTTATTTGCTTAAACTTACAATTTTTGCTCTATAAAATGATGAAAATTGAAGACAATTTATGATCTTGCAGGACAAATTGGAAAATATTTTTCTTTTGAAAATTGATTTAACTTTCTTTAATTTCACTGAGAGTTTTCCTTAAATTTGCTTTGTCTTCCCACAATTTACACCAGAAAATAAATCATTTTGACTTCCTAATGAATATTTAACCCATAACATTAAAATTGTGATCAAATTTAATTTTAAGGATTTATTTTTAAACATTTTAATTTTGTTTTTTTAACTTTTCTACTTACGTTTACATTTAATTTATAATTTTTTAGTTTACTACATATCATTTATTTTCACATTTTTGAAATTTCAAATCTATTGAATTTTTCAAACTTTTTCAATTTTTTTTTTTGAATTTTTCAAATTTTTATTTTTTTTTCAACTTTCTTGAGTTTTTTCAACTTTTTTGGATTTCTTGAAATTTCTTGAATTTTTTAAAAATATTTGAAGTTGTGTAAACTTTTTCAAAGTTTTGAACTTACTCAAATTTTTGAAATTTTTCAATTCTTTTTTGAGTTTTTCAAATTTTTTTAATCTTTTCAATTTTTACGTATTTTACTTTTATGCGTAGCTTTTTTTTAAACCTATTTTAACTTAACAAACCAATTGAAAAAAAAATCATACACAAGTCAAATCACATAAAATCATAATTAATGAATGAATTAAAAAAAAGTATAAAAAAATGAAAATGGACGTGAAAAAATTAAAACTCAGTAAATTTACACTAAAGTTATAAGTCAATAAAAAATAAAAACTTACTCAACTAAAAATGATAATCAAAATAGAATGGAAAAAAAGTCAGTCAAGCAAAAAAATAGTCAGTTACGGTAAAGAAATGGAAACTAATAATCACACATACATATTATTACTATTATAATTAATAAAGAATATTAAATGGCATTTAAAATTAAAGTTTAAAAAAGTTCTTAGCTGATGAAAATAAAAACTGAATGTAGAAATTTTTTTATTATGAAGAATGAATTTTTTTTCATGTCTGTGTGTGAACGAAAAACAAGAAAATTGAAAAATTTCTGTGAAAAAAAAATGTTTAAAATTACCAAAAATTTAAGAAAAATTTGGAAATCCCAAAAAAGAGCAAAAAATAGATTTTTACAGCTTGGTAATCAAATTTTGAGGTTATATCTTGGAAAATGAACCTTAAAGTCAGAATTAAGAACAAAAGCTACTCAAAATATCAATAGTCAGGGGCTGGCTTCTTTGTGTTTAGCTTAAGGTACACTTTAGTCACATCATTGGTTGACCTTAGTCAATTATAATAGATTATATGGCTAAGGTGGAACTTAAAGCTAACATTAGACACCAGCCATAGTTTTACTTTTATCTAATTTAATAATTTTTTTATTATTTAACCTTCAATTTTATTTTACATTTTCAATATTTTTAAACTTAATGGGAGTGGGGCGGGGTAATGTGGTTGCTCGGTCTTGTCTATGGTTCACTCTTGGGACTGCTGAGCATCAATTACGTCTCCCGTTCTCAAAAAAAAAACTGAAACTGTTTATGAAGGTTAAGTAGGAATTAATCCACAGACTTGCCTCTGAATGTACTTTTACTTCATTAACCCTAGCTCCCAGAAACCTAGCTACCAGAAACTTAGCTGTTCCAACAATAGCTACTCCAATCCTAATACCAGTAATTATATCCAGTTCTAACCAAAACAGTTGGTTTTAACATTTATTTTACAATTTTTCTAATTTTTTTAACATTTTATTAACCAAAAATAATCAATTCAAATAATCTGTATCAAAATTGAAATTTATGTGTCATATTTATTAATTTTTTAACCTACAAAAAATTAAAAATATCAATTTTTTATGATTATTAATTAATTATGATAATATTCATTGTCAAATTTATAAGTGATGGTAGTTTTTAAGTTAATTAATCGAACAAGAAACAAGATTTTAATAATCAAGTGTGTTTATTAAAAATATAAACAATTTTATTAACCAAATATTTTTAACTACAATTTAGAATTTAAATTTACATAAGTTTTAAAAAAATTGATTTGATATTTTTTGCTTTTATTGAAATTTTGTTTGGTTTTTTTTATTGAAAATATCAAAATAACTTAAAGAATTTGAATAATTTTTGAAAATTTGCAAATTGATATTTTTAACAATTTTTTTAAAATTTTTCAATTTTTCTGAAAGTTTTTAAACTTTTTTTTGATATTTTCAAAAAGAAAATTGATATTTTCAAAAAGAAAATTGAATTTTTCAAATTTATTGAAATTTTTTTCAAATTGATTTGAAATGTTGCAGTTTGACAAATTTTCAAAAACATTTCAAACTTGAAAATCTGACAGAAAAAAATCAAAAAGTTTCACAGAAATTTTCACAAAACCCAAGAAAATAAAAATTTTTATTCAAAACAAAAATATTCATTCGTGTCATTTTGCATTTAGTAGTTAAGAAACTTAAAAAAATACTAAAAAACTTATTCACAAAACTAAAAGTATACAGGCAAAAAAAAATAATTAAAAAATCAAATTTTCATTCACAAAGAAAAAATTACCGGAAAAAAATGTTTAGCAGTTCATAAGTCTTATCAGAAAATAAAGAAAAAAAAAGTCAAGCTGAAGAAATTTAATGGAAACTATGTAACCGTTTTTTGAGATAAAAAAAAAATTAAAATCACAATTTATCCACATGAAATATTACTACAATTTATGAAATATTAAAATAATATTTATAATTAATCAAGTGACACAGAAAACTTATGTATTAACAATTTTTCAAGACATTTTTAAACAATATTTTATGTTTTTTAAGTTGTATTTATCGACAAAATGCATTTCAAATAAAGGCAAAAGTCAAAACTTTTTTCATTTAATTACAATAGAAAAATTGTGCGTTTTGTTGATTTTTTTAATCAATTTTCAGCATTTTAATGATTAAGGAAACTAGTGTGATGGCACCTGAACCACAAAATCCTAATGTAAAGGCACCTGATTCACAAAAAACCTAGTGTAAAGGCACCTGAATCACAAAAAACCTAGTGAAGAGGCACCTGAACCTCAAAAACCTAGTGTAAAGGCATCTGAGCCACAAAAACCTGGTTTGAAGGCATTTGAATCATATAAACCTAGCGTAAAGGCGCCTGAATCACAAAAAACCTAGTTTGAAGGCATCTGAACCACAAAAACCTTGTTTGAAGGCACTTGAATCATGTAAACCAAGTGTAAAGGCACCTGAACCACAAAAACCTAGTGTAAAGGCACTTGAATCACAAAAACCTAATGTAAAGGAACCTGATTCACAAAAACCTAGTGTAAAGGCACCTGAATCACAAAAACCTGAAGTGGAGGCACTTGAAACATATAAAGCTAGTGTAAAGGCACCTGAATCACAAAAAACCTAGTGTAGAGGCACCTGAACCACAAAAACCTGGTTTGAAGGCACTTGAATCATGTAAACCTAGTTAAAAGGCACCTGAATCACAAAAAACCTAGTGTGGAGGCACCTGAACCACAAAAACCTAATGTAAAGACACCTGATTCACAAAAACCTAGTGTAAAGGCACCTGAATCACAAAAACCTGAAGTGGAGGCACTTGAATCATATAAAGCTAGTGTAAAGGCACCTGAATCGCAAAAAAACCTAGTGTAGAGGCACCTGAACCACAAAAACCTGGTTTGAAGGCACTTGAATCGTGTAAACCTAGTGTAAAGACACCTGAATCACAAAAATCTGGTGTAAAGGCTTCGAACCACAAAAACCTGGTTTGAAGGCACTTGAATCATATAAACCTAGTGTGAAGGCACCTGGTCCATCAAAACTATGGTGTTAAGGAACCTAAATAATAAAAACTAATTGTGAATCACGAAAACTTGCAAATTATAGTTTAAGCTACCTGAAACACCCACAAACCCTGATAAAAATAACATTCCACGCTTATTTTCTTCCCAAAAATAAACACTAATTTTAACTTTATCAATTAATTCCTTCAACAATCAATCTTTCTCAAAAACTGCGAACTTTATCTCGAAAATTTCCTTGTCGCACGCGATTAATGCCTATCAATAGCTCACTCGTACGCTACAATGCCCTCTAATATGATTAAAATAATTGAAAATTAAGCCTACTTTGATCTTTGATTCAAGAACATTAAAAATAAGAACTGAAAACAACTTTTTGTAGGTTCAGTTGCTCAACAAACTTTAACTAAGAAAGATGGAAAAAATTCTCGTGCTTTTTTGTTCCTTTGTGCTTATTTCTTCTGTAATTAGTGGTGATCGATACCATCCAAGGAAGACAGCAGAAGATATTGAAGGACAATGGAGGCCTGGATCTGATCCACAAGGAATAAATCTCGATGGATATACGGAATTTTGGATGAAGCATGGACAAGATTATATAAATTCACAAATCAACAAAAAGAGAAATAATGGAAAAGCTAAAAACATCATTATGTTCTTGGGTGATGGATTGACACTCACAACAACAGCAGCAACTAGAAAGTATCTTGGTGGAGAAGAAGTTCAGCTGTCTTATGAACAATTGCCTTATTATGGCTTAGTAAAGACTTATTGTGTTGATAGACAGGTTCCTGACTCTGCTTGTACCGGTAAGTTGCTATAGTAAGTTTTGACTAGCTTTTCAGGAGTCCTTGAAGCTATGTTAGATGACTAAGAGCTCAATTGGACTCATGAGTTCAACTACAGACTCTTAAGAGCTTTAATTGACTGACAAAGTCTAGAATTCTAATTCACATTTTCATTTTTAACAGCAAACGCTTTTCTTCATGGAGTTAAAAACAATTATCAAGGACTCGGTATATCTGCAAATGTTCCGAGAGCAAACTGTGATTTTGAGGATTCAGATATTACATACTCAATAGCTAAGTGGGCTCAGGACGCAGGTATGGCAACTGGAATTGTCACAACAACTAGAATCACGCATGCGGTAAGTAAAGATTCAAACTTCTGCTTCAAAGATGCAAATTTTTGCTTCAAAGATGCAAATTTTTGCTTTAAAGATGAAAATTTTTGCTTCAAAGATGCAAACTTTTGCTTAAAAGATGCAAAATTCTGCCTTAAAGATGCAAACTTTAGCATCAATTCTAATAAAAACTTATCATATATCCTCCCCAACTCTAGACACCAGCCAGTGCTTATGCTCACGTTCCACACCGATCTTGGGAAAATAACGCAGATATGGCAGCAAGATGTGGCACAAAAACCCGTCGTACAGTCGACATTGCCGAACAGCTCGTCTACAATGAAGAAGCCCAAAAGTTTAAAGTCATCCTTGGTTGTGGTCGACGCAATTTCATCAATGCAACAGTCCGTGATGAGGAAAATGTTTTAGGTCGTCGAACTGATGGACGTAATTTGATTGAAGAATGGATTCAGGAAAGAAATCAAGCTGGAAAGGCTGAATATGTGTGGCACAGACAACAATTAGATGAGATTGATGTAGACAAGACTGATTATCTTTTGGGACTGTTCGAGAGCGATCACTGCATGTACAGAAATGACATTGTTGACAATCGATTGCTAAGACAGGAACCACTTTTAACAGACATGACAAGGAAGGCGATTGAAATGCTGAAAAAGGATGACAATGGCTTCTTTTTATTAGTTGAAGGTGGTCGCATTGATCATGCACATCATGCAAATCGAGCCAGACAGTCTTTGGATGAAACTGCTGAATTTGCAAGAGCAATTGAACTAGCTAAGCTGCTTACAGACAGCAATGATACAATGATTGTCGTCACATCTGATCACAGTCATGTCTTCACATACTCTGGATATCCTTGGAGATGGCAGGATGTCTTAGGAATCGCCATGAGAGATAGCAATCGTGTGCCTTTTGAAACTTTATCTTATGCCAATGGACCATCGTATGGCAACACATTTGTGAACGGAGTTCGTCGAGATATCACAGATGATGACTTTACAGCATCAAGGAGGACACATCAGTCAATGGTTCCACTTAGTTCTGAAACTCATGCAGCTGAAGATGTTGCAGTATATGCTGATGGACCTTGGGCTCATTTATTGACTGGAAGTTATGAACAGAGCAGCATTCCGATGGTTATGGCTTATTCAGCACAGATTGGGCCTTTTTCTAATAGATTTCCTATTGTTCCTGCTAAATGATTTGACATTAATTGAATAAAAAATGATTTTTTTTGTTTAAAGTTTATTTATTTATTTATTTTTACATATTTTACATTTTTGGATTGATGATTTTATACAAAATAATGTTTATTAAGTGATTTGAAGAAGGTGTCAAATAATTATAACAAGTGACAGATTGCAGGTGTTGAGAAGGATAGACAGTTACTTGGGGTAGCTCCTGGATGTAGCTTTAAGGCAGGGGTGTTAACCTATTTGAAGGCAGGGTTAAATACCACCTCAAAGACATACTAGCTTTATCAGATAAGCCAGTGGTTCTCAAACTACACTCCACGAATCGCTAGGACCCATATTCAAAAAGGTTGAGAACCACTGTCCTTGGATGCAACCAGTTACTAAAAAGCCCAAATGTAAGTTCTCGAAAAAAAATTATTTGTTTTAATGATTAAGTTTGCAGAATGTTAATTTACAATATTTTATTAAATGAAAAGCAGATTTGGTTTTTGTTAATCACAAATTAATTTGATATGACATATTTTTGATTATATTTTAATGCACTTATATTTCTGCAATATTTTTAAAAATCTCTGTTTTTAATTTTTTTAATTTTTAAGGCCCTCGGTTTCATTTTATCAGCACTTTTTGCATTTAACTCTCCAAAATTTAATAATTTTTTATTATAATTTCATTTTTAATACTTTTTTGTTTGAATCTAAGTGTAAAATTTCTATTAATTGTTAACTAATCCCCAAAAAAAATAATCAACTGAGAAATATAAAATTTGATAACAAGCAACATAAAATCTTTCAATATATAAAAATAAATTCTCATTAACGTTCATAAAGCTTTAGACACTGCATAATTTTATAGCTATAATTTAGAATACTTCATTTCCAATGCTTTGTCTATCGTTTGGTTGTTCGGTTTTTTGACGTGCCTTTGCCAAAATTGCCATTAATTCTGATGATCTTGCTGTCTTGTACTGAAAAGTTAAGAAAAAGACAAATTAAAGTTGCGAACTTTTGCTTCAAAGATGCGAACTTTCGCATCCAAGTAGTAAATTTCTGCTTCAAGGATGCAAACTTTTGCTTCAAAGATCAGATCTTCTGTCACAAAGATGTAAAATTCTACTCCAAAGACGTGAACTTAAGGTTCAAAGATGCAAACTTTTGTTACAATGATGCGAACTTTTTCTTCAAAGATACAAAATTCTACTTCAAAGACATGAATTTAAGGTTCAACGATGCGAACTTTTGCTTCGAAAATGCCAACTTTCGCTCCAAAGGTGCAAATTTCTGCTTTAGAGAACTTTCGCTTCAAAGATGCGAACTTCTGCTTCAAAGATGCAAACTCTCGCTCGAAGATGCGAACTTTCTCTTCAACACTGCAATTTTCTGCTTCAAAGATGCAAACTCTCGCTCGAAGATGCGAATTTTCTCTTCAACAATGCAATTTTCTGCTTCAAAGATGCAAACCTTTGCTTCAATGATGCAAACTTTTTCTTCAAAAATGCAAACTTTTGCTACTTAGACGCAAAATATCACTTCAAAGTCGCAAAACTTACCCCAGAAACATTCTTCTGAATCGTAATTTGACTAGCTAATCTCCGTCCTTCTTCAATACCAAAATAGTCCTCCAAAGTGTGCTTTTTAAGACCAAACAGTTCATTTCCACTCAACCCATGCAACTTCTTAACAGTCCGTTCTTCAAAGCCTTTAGCTCTCAGCCACTTTTCTATTTCAGCTGGATTTGATGTTTGTGTGATAAAGACGTCTGGTGTTTTGTGGATTTCCAAGTGCTTACGACGATCACGGAACAGAGCCAGGACATTTTTGAGTTCCTCTTGCATGTCGTCGACTTGTTGGTCTTGGGTTGACTTGCGAGCTTAAAATTGGGAAGTTTTGAGGTTATTTTTAATTTTTTTTATAGTTTGAGTCTAAAATGTGAAATTTTGAAGATAAACTCTAGTTTTTTGTGATCTAAAGCCAAATCCTAACCTCAAAATTCCAAAAAAAAAGTTAAAAAATAGAATTCCTTACAAGCAGTACTCTGTTGCCTCTCAAAGTCACGCTCGCTATTAATCGAGCGTAAAGTTGCATATGGTGTGGTTGGTGTTGTTGGCGGTAATGGCGGTGGAACTGGTGGTTTCTTAGTATTATTGTTCTCATCAGTGCGTGATATTGGGCGCAATGCCGCAGTGCTGTATAATACCGATGAATTTCTATTAACATTAGTGCTTTGATGGTACGGCTGATGATTGTTATTAGTATACATGTCACCATCATATGAACTTTGATCTGATTGATGCGAAGTATAGCGACCTTATTTTTTTGAGGTTATGTTTTTTGTTTTTTTTTTGGTTAGGTTTTGTGTTTTTTTGTGGACACAATTACATGAATTTTGAGACAGTTTTTAAGGTTAATTGTGTCAGTTTTTTTGATGGATTTTTTTTAAAGATTTTTCATGAAAATAAAACAATAAAATTTGAATTTAAATTAGTAAAATTAAAATTAAATCTAATCTAAGTTCTAAAAAGCAGTCAATTATTAAGCAGCTTCTACTCAAAATTTATAAGCACAAAAAACCACCAAAATTAATTTTTTTAAGGTTAGAAAAGTGAAAAAATGAAAATTGAGTCAGAAATTTTGGTAAACTAGAATTAGTAAACAGATAAGTAAGTTAGTAAGTTTTTGGATGAGTCAAAAGCAATCGTGAAATGTGTGAAAAAAATTTGTACCAACTTACCAACTTTCGTCATCATCATCAGGACTGACTTAAAATTGTGAAAAATGCCAAATAATTTTTTTATGATGTGTACTATGTGTGGATGGATATGCAAGCACTCGATTGTTTATTTGTTGGGTGTGGAGTCAAAAATTGTGTAGCTTGATTTTTTTTAAATAATTATTGCACTAGAAATTCTATAAAAAATTACTAAAAAGCTTGAACAGAAAGCAGCTAAGGACTAAGCTAAGAACATGGACGGTGATCAGGATTTGTGAACAATCTTAGATAAAGCTGACCTGGTTCAGGTTTAGAGGCTATGATAAAGCTAATCCAGTGATGGAAAACCTATGGGCCGCGACACACTAGGTGGAAAAATACTAAAACCGAATGCTGTGTGCGGATTTAGTCATTACCACTAAGGTGTGCCATGGCACAAAAAAGGTTGCCCACCACTGAGCTAATCCAACTCCTATCACAACTCTACCAGCCAAAGAATTCTAATTTAATAAATAAAAATGCACGATTTTCTTTTTTTTCTTCAAATTTTCAACATCTTGTCTTTACTAAATTATTGTCTCCAATTTCCAATAAGTCATTATAATTTTTTTTTCAATAATTCTAGTTCTTTAACTTCAAATGTTAGATTCTTTTTTTATAATATTTTTTTACGTAACTTTTTATTTTTTCATAACGACTACGATTCTTATTTTCTCATATTTTTTTTTAATTCCTCATTCTACAAGCTTAACTAGCTCTATTGTTCCTACGCAATTATTTATTTTTTTACACTCATTCAACAACATTCAAACTTTATTAATAAAATCGGAAAATAAAAATAAAAATAAATTGCAACAGTTTATGGAAATATTTCAAAGAAATTTTCTCTGAGTGTAGCTACACTTGCATGTAGATAAGGTTAAATTTATATTTATTATGTATATTAGGTGATGTTGATCTTGTTTATTTGATCGAATAGGTTTGATTAGCAACCATGTGATAATTGTTATGGAAAAATGGTTTAGATGATTGCTTGTAAGTTGAGGAATTTTAGACTGATTTCACTAAAATTGTATTTTAAAACTCTAGTGTAAAGGCGCCTGAATCTCAATTCTGTAATGTGAAGGTGCCTGAATCACAAAACTTTGTGCAAAGGCTTTTTAATGTCTAAACTATATTGTGAAAACACCTTCACTTAAAAATCAAGTGTGAATGCACCTGAACTTTTAAAAACTTAGTGTGAAGACAGCTGAATCATGCATTCTTGTGTGAATAAACCTGAATACCAAAACTTCATTGTAAGGGCACCCAAGCTTCAGAACTCCATTGTGAATACAACTTCACTTAAAAATTAAATGTGAATGCACCTGATTTCAAAAAAATCTTCAATGTAAAAGAGCCTGAATTTTTAAAAATCTATTGTGAAGGCACCTGAACCTCAAAATCTAGTGTTAAGGCATTTGAACTACACTTATCTAATGTAAAGGCGCTTAAACCTTAAAAATACTAGTGTAAAAGCACCTGAACCTCGAGAACACTAATGTAAAGGCACATGAACCTCAACACTACCAGTGTAAAGTAACCTAAACCTCAAGAATACGAATGTAAAGACACCTGAACCTCAAGACCACTAATGTAATGACGCCTGAACCTTAATACTAGTGTAAAGGCACCTCAACCTCAAGAACGCTAGTGTAAAGGCACCTGAACCTCAAGACCACTAATGTAATGACGCCTGAACCTTAATACTAGTGTAAAGGCACTTCAACCTCAAGAACACTAGTGTAAAGGCATCTAGACCTCTAGAACACTAGTGTAAATGCACCTAACTTCAAAAAATTTAGCGCGAAGACACCTGAACCTCAATTTAAGTGAAATCAACCTCAAAATCCTCAAACTATTCATTCATATTCCTTAAAACTACGCGACTATCTCTCAAAAAAAAAACTTTTAAAAATTCATCATCGCGTCAAAAAAAATATTATTTCTCATAAAATAGTGGATTAATGTCATAACTGATTATATACTTTTTGGTTGATGGGAATGGTTTGACTTATATTCTACTGATTATGAATATTTCCTTAGACAAAAAAAAAATCAATTTGATATTGCAGAAAAACAACGAAAAAAAATCTGTTATGTTAGTAAAGTTTCATGTGACTTCATGTCCAACTTGTTTAATGTGATGTACGACAATCAATTTTTGTGATGTATCAAATAAAATAATAATAAAATAAAAATAGGCTACAAGAATCTATAAATGAGTTGTGAATGTGATCATTGTGTTGTTACCTGATTGAAACATTGAAAATTAATATAAAAATGATAAATTATTAGATTTTCTTGTCTGCTATTGACAATATGATTTAGAAAATAATTTATGATGAATAAAGAAGCACACAAAAGGGAATGGTATTGAACAATGGACATAGAAATGGATTTTTTGGAGGATTGAACCAAAATTGAAACTATAAAGTCAAGTGTTAAGGCAACTGAACTTAAGAACTCTAGTATAAAGGTATCTTAATTTTAATAGCTGCAGTGTAAAGGCAACTGAACCTTGGCACTTTAGTGTGAAGGCACTGAACCTTAGAATTTTAGTGGGAAGGCACCTGAACTTAAAAACTCTAGTGTAAAGGCACCTTAATTTGATTAGCTCTAGTGTAAAGGCAACTGAACCTTAGAACTCTAGTGTTAAGGCACCTTAACCTTAGTGGCTCAAGTGTGAATGCACCTAAACCTTAAAACTCTAGTTTAAAGGCACCTGAACTTAAAAACTCTAGTGTGAAGGCACCTTAATTTTAATAGCTCTAGTGTAGAGGCAACTAAACTTTAGATCTTTAGTGTGAAGGCATTGAACCTCAAAACTCTAGTGTCAAGGCACCTTAACCTTAGTGGCTTCAGTGTGAAGGCACCTAAACCTTAAAACTCTAGTTTAAATGCACCTAAACCTTAAAACTCTAGTTTAAAAGCACCTGATCTTTACAGCTCTAGTGTAAAGGCATTTGAACTTAAGAACTCTAGTGTGAAGGCACCCGAACCTCAAAACTCTAGTGTCAAGGCACCTGAACTCTCAGTTTTTGCTTCAATCCTCTCAAATAATTCTAAAATTTCAACATGAAACTTTAAACAGAAACAAATTAAATGAAAATGTGACAAAATCCAGCCTAAATATGCTTTAATCTTGAGATGCTCATTACATAATTTTCCAACTTACTTGAATTTTTGAAAAACAAAACGAAATTTAAAAAAAACTACAACAGAAATAAATGTTTTACACAGATCTATGGAACCTAACATAGCTTTCTCATGAATAATAATAGAAATAATAATAATAATTATAATGATAAGTTACACATACATATAAAAACTGTGACATACAAACATAAAAAAATTGTTTTATGAGTTTTTGTTTTAACGAACATAATTAATGATAAAAAATATTTTTTTTTGATCTTTTAAAATTAAGAAAAAAACTGATTTGCTCTTAAAAATATCGAAATTCGCCCTTCTTACCCACGTGCTTGTTGCGAACCCACTCAGCTGGCATTACGTTCGGTGTTGCGGGACTTGATTCCTCCTAAAATAATGAGATGTGCCAGATTAGTGCTGTATTCTTTATAACACCCGATTAGGGCTCCTAAACCTAACATAATCCTGACCAATAACTCACCCTCTTGTATCCACTCGATTGTGGTCCTCCATACATATCATCCCGACCATCAGGATACGAGTATGTCGTCACAATTGTATGTGGAACATGAGCAGTTCGTCCTCGAACATTTCTCGCTTTCCACCATTTCCTTGTGTCATCTAAAACTTCTAAGAATTCCCCACGAACAACTGTCAATTCTTTATCATTGTTGGCCGTTCGCGGATATGTCACTTGAACAATTTTAGCATCGCGAGCATGAAGCTCCTCAAGCCACGCTTCTGTTTGCGGATCAATTCCACTACCGCTTGGTGCTCGATCAACGACAGTCGCACCACCATTGCGCTCAATGGAGTCAATTGAAATTTCACTACGTGCAGAAAAGTCTTTAAAGACGGGCGAACCTGTCGATGCGACAGTTTGTAATCCAGTCTTGGTGACAGCTGGTTGTTCGAACTCTTCGAAATCGTTGTAATCAAGTCGACGACTCTTTGCTTCAAGCTCATCAATTACTGGATAGTCTGGAGACCAGCCATCAAAGAAGACTGGATGGTAGTTGGCACCATATTGGCCCTTCCATTTGTCACGTGGAATCATCCATGCGTCACCTGAAATGAACGAGGAAAATTTTAGGTTTTTGAGGTTATGTTGCTTGATTTTTTTGCTTAAGTTCGTCATTTTGAGGTTAAGTGCTCAAATTTGAGGTTATGTCACTCAATTTTAAGACAAGTTACCAAATTTGTAGGTTATATCCATAAGTTTGAGGTTATGTCAACAAATTTGAGGTTATGTCACCCATTTATTAATTTATTCTCATCAAGCTCACCTAACGACCTCAACAGTTCCATTTCCTTGCTCGTGACACAATTGTGAAGCAAATTGATAGCATCTCGTGTTGGTAATGGCTCAACGACACGTGCTGGTAAATTAGGATCATAGCATGTGTCATGTGATGCATCAACAATAAGTGCAAGTGGCGTAAATAAAAAGTGAACGAGTTCTGGAGCATTTGGATCGTGAATGTGTGACTTGAGCTTTGCCAGAAGATTAAAACTTAGCTTGAATTTTGCAAAAATGTCAATAAATTCTTTCTCGTGTGGTGGACGCGTTCTGAGTGTCAAAAGTCCCTCGCCAGGATCCTTTTTCTTACTTCGTCGGCTTCTACGTCGTCTCTCAAGCTCTCGTGATGCAGCCGCTGCATGTTGAAGTCTTGCAATGAATTTTTCGATGTCATCGAAGCAGTGGTTCAGGACAGTCACGTCTCTCTCGTATTTTTCCGACGATGTCGATGATGTCTCATCATTTACACCTAATTCTGAGTCTGTGTCGTCTACTGCATGGCGTTCTGAGCGAATCATTGATATTTTCGGTGAGTTGTGCGATGATGACGTTGCTAATGGTTTACTGGACGATGGAAGTGGATCGCGGTATTTTGTGATGAGTTTGCCACTTCTTAATGCCTTGAGGTCCTCGACGAGGTGAATTGCTGAGATGCTTTGGCACTAGAAAGGTTGAATATTTTAGAATTTAATAGATTATGTCAGGAATAAGGCAATTTACTTGGAAAATGTGCATTTCTGATCGAGCACTAGCTTCTCCACCGACAATGAAGACGAGGATGTTGTTGTACATCTCAATTGGATCGTTGCTTGTGAATGCTGTTGGTTCTTGGATCAAAGTTGCAGGAAATCTCTCGATTATGTTCTGAAATTGTATAGAAATTGTGTTAAATTCAATGATTTCGACGAAGCGTTCAATTTTTTGTAAGGATAAGATCAGTATTTTTTGAGTATAAGTTCAGTATTTTTGAAGATAAGGTCAGTATTTTGAGGATAAGGTCAGTATTTTTAAGGATAAATTAAGTTATTTTTTAGGTTAGGTCCAGTATTTTTGAAGTTAAGGTCAGTATTTTTGAGGATAAGATCAGTATTTTTGAGGACAAGTTCAGTTTTTTGGGGATAAGGTTAGTATTTATTGAGCTTTAGTTCAGCATTTTGAGGTTATGTCAACCAAAATCAAAACTTACCCCAGTCTCATAATCCATTATCAGCACCCACTGTCTATCCAAGCACAATTGCATCTTCTGCGACCAAATGCCAGTCGTCTTCTCCAACTGTAACAACTTCCTCATTCCATCAGCTGGATATAAAATTCCTGATTCCTTATTGACTGTAAATGTTGCTAAATGTTCCAACAAATAGACTGGCTTATCACTCATATCGCCATCAAATTGTGAGTCGTCCAAGTCATTAGAGCGTGGTGACTCGCCTCGCTCATCACCTGAGTAGCCGCCATTGGATGGGGAGTTGTAGGCCATCATTTTGGAAGGGGGGATGTTGGTTTTAAATTAAAATTGTTTTTTTTGATGTTGTAGGGTTGGTTGAGTCTGAATATTGCACAATGATGATGTTGTCAGGAGCTGACTGGTACGTGCGTGATACTTAATAAGGGGTGATTGACTGAAAATAGATGCAAATGAGAATTTTAAGGTTAGTTTCAATATTCTTGAGGTTAGGTTCAAGTCTTTTGAGGTTAGGTTCAATGTTTTTAAATTTCACAATTTTTTGAAGTTCAATACTTTTTTGAGGTTAAATTCAATATTTTTGAGGTTAGGTTTAAGTCTTTTAAGGTTAGGTTCAAGTCTTTTGAGGTTAGGTTCAAGTCTTCTAAGGTTTGGTTCAAGTCTTTTGAGGTTAGGTTCAAGTCTTCTAAGGTTTGGTTCAAGTCTTTTGAGGTTAGGTTCAAGTCTTTTGAGGTTAGGTTCAAGTCTTTTGAGGTTAGGTTCAAGTCTTCTAAGGTTTGGTTCAAGTCTTTTGAGGTTAGGTTCAAGTCTTCTAAGGTTTGGTTCAAGTCTTTTGAGGTTAGGTTCAAGTCTTTTGAGGTTAGGTTCAAGTCTTTTGAGGTTAGGTTCAAGTCTTCTAAGGTTAGGTTCAAGTCTTTTGAGGTTAGGTTCAAGTCTTCTAAGGTTTGGTTCAAGTCTTTTGAGGTTAGGTTCAAGTCTTTTGAGGTTAGGTTCAAGTCTTCTAAGGTTTGGTTCAAGTCTTTTGAGGTTAAGTTCAAGTCTTCTAAGGTTTGATTCAAGTCTTTTGAGGTTAGATTCAAGTCTTCTAAGGTTTGATTCAAATCTTTTGAGGTTAGGTTTCAACTTTATTGCCAATTTTTCTACATTTTCTGAAGGTCAAACCTCTGCAGTTCATTCAATTCCTTTTGTTTGCACTCGATAAGTGCCTCATGATAACAAAAGTGGATGCAAAAGAAGAAGAATTTAGCAAATATTGTGAACAGGTTGCGAGTAAATTAAGTAAATAAATATTTTCCATTATCAACTCAATTGAAAACACAGCAAATTAAGAACACAAAACACAAAAGGCATTGATAAAAATCTAAATTTCCTAACCTAAGCAGTGCTGATAATTATTTTAACATTCAAACTTCACCGCACCTGAAAAGCAATCACTCAAATAAGTTTTCAAATTTATCTTCAAGATAAGCTAAACAAAGACAGTTCCGCGACTTCCTCACAAATATTTGAAGCCATAAAAAAGTATTGAAATTGTTTGACAAACGTGATTAGAAAAAATTGTTACTTTTTATGAATTGAAGTTTTTTTATTGAAAAATGAAGCAAATTTTGTAAGCATTTTTATGGTTATTTGAATAGTTGAATAGAAATTGGAGCAAATAAATATAAATAGACATGTGACAAGTTGGTAAATATTGACTGCTGATAGACTAACTGTAATGTGTGTTTGTTGGAAGTTACTGCAATAAGATATGAATGGCTTTATGCTGGAAGTTATGAAAGTTTTGTTTTAAACAAATTGAAAACATTGAAAAAAATTGCAAAAATTTTAAAAAATTGCAAAAAGTTCAAAAGAAGTAAGAAAATTCAGAAAAGATCAAAAAATTTTAAAAATATGAAAAAAATTTAACAAAATTGGAAATTATAAATTGAAAAAATTGAAAAAAATCAAACTCAAAAATTCAAAAAAGTTGAAAAATATTCATAAAAGTTTAAAAAATCCAAAAATGTTTTAAAATTGAAATAATGGAAAAATTGAAAAAGTTGAAAAAATTAAAAACTTAGAAATAATTAAAAAATTAAAAACCCAAAAAAATTCAAGCAAAAATAATTAAAAATTATAAAATAATAAAATCTTTTATTTTTAAAAAAATAATAAAACAATCCACAAATTATCTTCAATTTGCACAAAACCAAAAACATTTAAATTCCCCTCAATTAAGTACTTTGAACCAAGCCGGCATCTCATTATGCTCATAAATTATCCACTTATCAACTTTCTAATGCAAATTTATAATTTTTTTAAAAATATTTCCAATGAAAAAATTTCTTCAAGTTAAAAAAGTCATCAACTGCAATAAAAATTCACAATTTTCTTAAAAATTACATCGAATTTGACTTCATTAAGTCATAACTTAAATTGCACTTTATAGACTCTATATAATGGCATAATATGAGCACACATCGTGTAGTTCAACATTCGGTAATGAATTTTATTACTTTTAATGATAAAAAATTATTTTTTTCAATTCTTTGTTCGTGACTGATTGCAATTAACTGCAATGAAGTAATTAAAAATTAGAAATGAAGCACAAATTTGACCGACACAAAAAAATTGAGGAATCTTTAAAATTTTAATTGTGCTTGATTTGCAATCGAATTGTAAGTTTTTTAAAATTTATTTATCAATCCTGTCAACAAAGCCATTCAATTTAAGTATTTTTCCTAACTAAGACGCAAAAGCCATAGCAGCAATTAAAACACTTTTATGACTGCCATCATCACAAATATTTGATAAATAACTTTTCGACTAAAAAGACACCGAAATTGGCACTCAAAATAAATTTTTCTATTTTTTTATCCGACTTCTTTTATGACATAAGTAGTCATTGGTATTAAAAAATAACTTTAGTGCGAAATAGGAAGGCATTCGCAATTTATGATAGACAAAATAGAAGAATTTTCTTCCAAAATTTCATCTCTTCATGCCTCAAAAACTCATAATCACACCCCTGCTCCCAAAACTCCAGAAACTTCTCACGATTACTCAACAAACCCATTCACAACCTTATCTATTACTCACTCAAATCCGACATTACATCAAACGAGCTTGATATTGTATGTTGTAAGTTGTTATCATTATCTTAAGATTAAACTGGAATTAAACCAAATAAACACGTCAATACGCACTGAAATTGTATTTTGTACTTTCATTGTTTTTTTGTTGTTGAAATATTTTCGATAAGAACTGTTTTTAAGTGAATTTGAGGTTGACTGACTGGTTTGGACGTCAATTTGATAAGTTTTGAAGGAGTTTGTGAGGTTTGAAGAAGTTGGAGATGATTAAGATCTGGAGGATGAAGCAAGTGAGTCACAATTTGATTCAAACATTTACAAAATGTCATGGACAGCCTGAAATGTGGCTTACAAAATTTATTTAAACTGCATCAGCGAAAATCCAAAATTTATCAAACTTTTTACTATGCAAAGGCAAACGTCAGTCAGGCAAGTCACGAAATGTTAAACTTCTTATTCAATTGCTGACTTTTATTTCTATTTTATGTCTGTATCCACTTATGTCATTAATTTTTGACTGTTTTTGTGGGTTTTTTGTGACGAAGGTATTCGGAAGTAAAGAAAAAATCATTGAGTTAGGTCTTTTCGCATCGTGTGAAGATTTTAGTGTTGGTGGTCAAATTTGAATTATTTATTTGTTTTTAAAATATAAAGATTGATTAATTATGAATGAATTTTGAGGTTATGGGCGGGCAAATTATTAAGATTTAATTAATGGCTACGCTAAGGACAGATTTGTGGGTTAATTTGGATGATTTAGGCGGTCATTAAAGGTCAACATCAAGAAATCTTCAATGTAGTACTAAAAACCTTGAAGATCCGCAACATTGTAACATTTTACCTCAAACGACCAAAACAAGTCTTCAACTTTTAATCTCAAACTCGTGCCATTAAGATTCAATAGATTCAATTCGCAAAAATGCCACACAAAAGCTCATTTCCTCTTCTTCATTCAAAAGTATCAGTTCTGCATTCTTTGAGTCAGATGTTAACAACCACAAGTCTAAGATAGAAACATGAAAGTTCCAGTAAAGAATTGAGAACCAAAAAACCAAGAATTGAGAACCAAAAAACCAAGAATTGAGAACCAAAAACCAAGAATTGAGAACCAAAAAAACCAAAAATTGTGAACCAAAAACCAAGAATTGAGAACCAAAAAACCAAAAATTGAGAACCAAAAAACCAAGAATTGAGAACCAAAAAACCAAAAATTGAGAACCAAAAACCAAGAATTGAGAACCAAAAAACCAAAAATTGTGAACCAAAAACCAAGAATTGAGAACCAAAAAACCAAAAATTGAGAACCAAAAAACCAAGAATTGAGAACCAAAAAACCAAAAATTGAGAACCAAAAAACCAAGAATTGAGAACCAAAAACCAAAAATTGAGAACCAAAAAACCAAGAATTGAGAACCAAAAACCAAAAATTGAGAACCAAAAACCAAGAATTGAGAACCAAAAAACCAAAAACCAAGAATTGAGAACCAAAAAACCAAGAGTTAAGAATCAAAAAACCAAAATCTGAGAACCAAAAACCAAAAATTGAGAACCGAAAAACCAAGAATTGAGAACCGAAAAAACCAAAAATTGAGAACCAAAAACCAAAAATTGAGAGCCAAAAACCAAGAAAAACAAAAGTCGCATCAGATCACAAACGTTGAGAACCACTGTGCCTCAAACAAAACAATCAAAGAATCCCAAAAGAGAGAGAAAAAGAGAATCTAAGCCGAATTTAATGATGCTGTGATGAAATTTAATTTTTCTTATTTTTTTTTGTCTGCATGCACAATAAAATAAATACAAAGAAGATCTAAGCATCATCATCAACAATTTGATCATCTGTTTAAGCAACAATAGATTCACTTTACACATCTTTTAAGTCTCTTGATTGCCACACCTTGTTGACTAAAGTTTTGGCATTTTTTGGGAAGTAATGAAGTTGAAGGATGGATTTGGAGTCAAATTCGAATGCTTTTAGTGGTGAAACATTTGAGAGGCTCTGGCTTCACCCACAGCATTCAAGAAAAATTGAAAAAATTCATGAAAATTTCAAAACCTTCCAAAAGAGACCACAAACTGACTCAACTTTTTCTTAAATCTCACGAATTTAAAAAGCTTTTTACACAAAAATTCATCAACAAAAACGTGTTTTCTCTTCCTCACTTATTCAGCACATTCTTTACACAAAAATAAATCAACTTTTTTCACGCTTTTATTTTAAAAAAAGTCTTGTTTTGTTTACGCCTTGACTTCTCCTCAATTTCAGCTGTTTTTTGTTATTTGTGCCTTTTTTGCACATTTTTCTGTTGTTTGAAGTGTTTTGGAATTTGATTATTTTTTTAGAGATAATCTTTGTGGATTTTCGCACAGGTTTATGGAGGGATTAAGGGTGGATTAGTGGGAATTATTGGATTTATGTATTGTTCTGGATGTTTCATTTAGGTGACAAAATAGAAAATTGAGGTTTTCAGAAGTGATTTTGAGAAAATTTTTGAGGTTAGTTGACAATAAATGGCTGAGTTGTTGAAATTTTCAAAAGTAATCTCTATTTTGTATACTTTTTTAACATTTCCTGGGTTTTAAGGATCAAAATTTATCCGAATAGCACAGGAATGTTCGATATTCTGGCTATCTTCATATCAAAACTTGTATAATTTGCAACTTCAAGGTAAAAGAAGGTATATTGATCAATGTGGGGTGAATAAGGAGAGATAGGGAGGAATTGGGAGGGAAAGGGAGGGATAGGGAGGGAAAGGGAGGGAAAGGGAGGGAAAGGGAGGGAAAGGGAGGGATAGGGAGGGATAGGGAGGGATAAGGAGGGATAGGGAGGGATAGGGAGGGATAGGGAGGGATAGGGAGGGATAGGAACAGATGAAAAGTGTCTGAAAGTGGCAAGAATCATACATTTACATCTCGACAGCAAACTGCATACCAGAAACCACTCAAACCTCATTCAAATGCAAATAAAACCTTCAAACTCCTTGAAACCAGCACTTAAAATGCAAATCCAAGTCAACAATCCCCTGGAAAAAATAAAAAAATCACAACAAATCAAAACCTCAATCGCAATCCTCACCTTAGCATTCCCCACAAAATCAAACGAGAACAAATCAATCAAATTCTCCATTATTCAATTTTTGCTTCATCACATTCCACAATCTTTCAATTCCTAAGGTCACAATGTCTGTGTACACATTTATTTACAATAAAAAGGCGAGACATTTGGATTTCAAAACTCATATGAAGTACATTTGCAATGGAATTCCATGCTAATGTTTATGCTAATTATCATTCCATGCACTTTAAGTCACACTCAAACATGTGAGCAGCTACAAAAAAACTTGAAAATCTAGCTTTGATGGCTTTGTTGTTATTGTGAGATTGGAATGTGACTTGTGCTGGATACTTTCGTACAGCTACTGGACATTTTTTGGTCTGGTAAAATGTTTCGTAACTTAATTTTAAGTCATCACTTCCATAAGCAGCTCATTACTATTTTTTTCTTAATTTAATTAATTTCCTCAAACCTATCAACAGCTATAAACAAATCGAAATCCTTGACACGCTAGACAAAAATCACAAATGAGATTGTCCATTTGACATGTTAAGCAGGATATGCGACAATGTTATTCCTATAAATAAGCCATATGGAAGTAATGAAGTCAAAAACAATCCTTTTGTAAGTGTGAAATAAAATTATAATTCGTGTTGCTTTTTATTGGCCATTGGATGTACTAAAAAATGGTTCTTAATTGGAATTAAGTTTTATTTGACATAAAATGAATAAGAATGAAATGAATTAATCGATAAATGACTTATTTGGAGGTGTTTTGTAAAGGTTTAGGTGACCTAGATTGAACATTATTCTCAGGTGTAGTTAGGAATGTCCAAAGGAGTTTCCAGATCCCCTCCTAATTTTTTTCTGGCTGCCTTGACATGTTAAAAAAGGATTTAATGAATTAAAATGTATTTTATGGTTAGATCAAGTCTGACCGTTATCGTCAAGTATCAAATACGTAGGAACTATAACTTGAGATTTTTCCCATGCTAAGTCAAACATCCAGCACCATTTGAATGCTTTTAACAAATTCTATTCAAAATTTCCTTATCTATCACAAAAAATACTTTAAATCAATTTTATATCTCCAAATTAGGACATTTCTTGACTCAATTCTCACAGCTGATTTTTGTGCATTTCCATCATCTCAAACCTTAGCTACACCTCCTCATTAGCTTCATTTTCATCACCATAATTGATTATTTTTCCAACAATTTTTCAATTCCCACAATAATTTTTATTTATTTTACATTCAATAATAAACCTATTAGTCAAGATCACACAAACTGTGCGACATCACGTGTTTATTCATTGTTTTTTAATGGCACTTTTTTTAAAGCTTTTCTTGACACGCGTGAGTGTCACTCCCCAACTTGTAATGCTGCTCGGCATTACTGCTCATCAGAGGCGTAAACAGGAATTTGAAGAGGGGGGGGCAGGGGGGATTTTTTTGTATGAAAAAATTTAAGGGGGGGTATTTTTGTGATTTTTTCATAAAAACCCTAGCAAGATAAAGAAATTTCTGTTTAATTATTTAGGGATTTGTTCCCAAAATCCCCCCCTCCTCCCCTAGTTACTCGCCTGCTGCTTATTTATTTTCTCTCTTCAAAATTTTGTTGAGTAGTTTTAAATGGATGAGTTGAGCTGACGATTTTTAATGGATTTATGATCTTAGGAATTGACTTAGGATTAGGCTGTCCAGCTCTGCACTTCTCAGAGAGCCTAAAATCTCAAATTTCCCGCCTTTAATAGCTCTTTTTCTTAGAAAATACTTGAAAATGGTTTTTCCCGCTTTATAGAGCTGAAATCGCAACTTTTCCTGCTTTTTGACTCAAAATCAGCATAAGCCGTTGGATAGACTACCTTTAGGATCAAACTGATGACGGGTGATGTGGAATTTGAGGTTGTAAATTGAGTTGATCAGATAAGTTGTAGTGAACCCTTCTTAAGGACCACCATTTAGCATCCTAAAAGAAATAGTCAACCTGATCTTAACAAGAGTCAAGATTTGATCATTGTTGATGGGTTTTATCAGTTCCACACACTTTTAAGTCTCGAAAACAAGCCAAAACTATGATATTGTCAAATATCATCAAGAGACACAGTGGAAAGAAACACTTGATAACTATGCGAAGTTGTAACTAGCATTGACAGAGCTTAAACACAGCTGCACATCGGGAGCCTACCAAAAACCATGATAAACTCTCCAAACCTTGAAACTTGTTCGTTCTAGATGCTCAAAACCCATGCAAACCTGTCAAACCTGATCTAAACTGATCAAAATCATTAAAATTCAATTAATCAGCTCATTATCTTGTCCCCTAACCTCAAAACCCCTCAAAAAATTCACTCTCTGAAGTCCACAAAAATCAATTTAACCAACCTTCAATTCCACATCAACCACATAAAACCGTTATCAATTCTAGTTCCACTTCCCGATAAGATAACATTCAACAAAATGAATAAAATACAATAAAACTTGATCAATTTTCGTCGCCTGCTGTGACAGGTTTATGACTGCAAAAATTCATTTACTATTATCGATTATTCTTCAGCAGTGTTTGTGGATGTCTTGACATATTGAATAAAAAATAAAATTCTTTTTGTGTCGTGCGATGATAAAAATAGAAAAAAAATAAAATGAGGAACTGATGAGATCACTTTTGTGGATTGAAGTGAGATTCTGGAATTTTTATAGGTTGTAGCTACATTCTTTGAGATTTTATGGGTGACTAGCTTTATTTTTAATATGAAACGTGATTATCATGAGGTAGTCGTGGCTTTTGCGGTTCCTTTTTGGGTTTTATCTTCTCTTTTCACTGTCTGTGGATTAGTTTGGAGATAGTGAAGAAGATTTGTTATCAAAAATATTTTTGGCAAGTCTCATTTTTTAATTATGAAATATTTTAATTTTTTTATCTATGATTTGGGCTTTTTAGAATTTGATAAAAAATGTTTGGGTGGAAATTGGATTTTTAAGGAATTTTAAGGAACTTTTTTACTTAATTTTGGGTTCACGATCTTGAGTAGAGCTTGAAAATTATTGAAGGAAGTTGCTGATCGACTTTATGATGAACCAGGAGCCGATCTTAAAGTCTTAAGAGTCATTCTTCGCATGAATTGAACTTAAATCATGGAATAGCAGCAAATTGTGGTAGCAGCTAGGATCAGGAACCAAGAATAGCGCTAGAAACCAATCTCTAAAGTCGATTTCCTGATTCTATAACAGCATCAGCTGCCAAAAACGTGACACAACAACAAACAAAGCATTTCAAGCCAATAAAAAAATCCAATCAACGCCCAAAAATTATTGAAATTTTTTTTCATTAAATATTCAGAATATTTTAGAATTTTTTCCTCAATTTTTTTTTTCGTAAAATTTTTTATATAATAACTAGTCTTGCCATATTAAGAACACAACATTCTGTTGCTTGATCCGCTGATCTAGTAAATAAAAATGTCGAAAAGAATTTTGTTGAGATAAAAAAAATAAAAATGAAAATTTAAAATCCAAAACGAAACCGGTTGCGAAAAAGAAATGAAAAGAAAAAAAAATGGTTTAAGCCACAAAAAGACAAAAAAGAAGAAGAAAAGACAACGCAAAGCTATTTTTGTGATCTTCTCATGACATTCAATTGTTAACTAATGATCGGCGCTTAGTAATGATGACTGCCAATGAATCTGGCCAAGATCTAATGTTCCTTAACTTAATAAGTCAACAGTGATGTTTAATTCATGTGCTAAGGTACACTAGTGTGGTCATGGCTTATCACCAAGATGCAAAGTGGCATAAAAAAGGCTGGGTACCACTGATTTAAAGAATTCAGGATAAAATCAAGGCTCAATCCCACTAAAGACATCTAATTTAACTTATTGGTACCACCTTAATTCACTCAGAGGAGGGGCATAGCCAGGAGAGTCTGGACTTATCCCCTTAAAACTTTTGAGTCATACTTTTGATGCGGTTCCCTTCTGGCTACCCCTCAGATTCAGAAAGTTGACTTTGTGACTTTAGTTCCTTATTACTTAAGCATTTATTCCCCAACTTCTTGCCCCACCATGTAACCTCTACATTCCCAGCCAAAACCTTTCCCTTTCACCACGCAAAATCTAAACTTTTTTCTTAACACGAAAACCAAAAATTATTGACCTCTTGATCCACTTACTTCCGCATATTTTGCTGTAAATTATGATTTAATTCCATTATTATGAGTTGTGAAATAATCAATCAAGACTAATGAACTTTTGCTTTTTGGTTCATTGACAGGTGCAGTAGCCAGAGTTATGAGTGATTGCTAACATAGAAAAAGTTGTTGTGAAGTTTGAAGATTGTGAAATTTTATTTGACGGTGTGAATTTTGAGAAATGTTGGCAGGTTTTTTAAGAAACTTATTAAGTCACTGGACTAAAATTCTACAGGACAAATTCTGAATTTTAGAATATTTAAGCAACTTAATACAACATTTGCAAACCAAAATCAACTAAATTTAGCATCAAACCTTCAACAAAAATACACAAAATTCTTTATTAAATCAGAAATTCCTCAACAAATCAAAAAATTCTCCTCAAAGATGAACCCAAACGAAGTATTCACAAAAATCACGCAAACGATCTAAACACATCGTTAATTGAATTAGCAATAAAAAATAAAAGTTAATCCAAAATGTTCAATTTTTATTTGATTTTTTGGGTGTCAATGTAACAAAAGACGAGGAAATAACATTTTTTTCACTTTTAATTTGTGGTTTTGTGGATTTATTTTTGGATTTTTATTGGATTTTGATAAGAATTAGAGAGCTTTTGAGGTTAGAATTCCGATTTTGAGGTTAAAATCTCAGTTTTGACAAAAAACAACATGTCATTTGGAAAATTCTTTTAGTTTGTAGCTTGGTTTAATAATTTGAGGTTATGATTTGAAATTTAAAAGGATTTTGAGGTTATTATTTTAAACTTTAAGGTTAGAATCTAAGAATTTAAAAGAAAACTTCTGTTTTTATTTTGGTTAGAATTTCAAAAATTTGAGGTTAAAATCTTGGAATTTTAGGTTGAAATCTTAAATATTTTAGGTTATAGTTTCAGAATTTTGAGGTTAGAAACTTTTTTTTTGACATTTAGACTTTAATTGGAGTTCAAACTCATAATTAAGTTTCCATTTTGATTAAAAATAGCCAACATAACCTAAAACTTCATCAAAACTTAATCCAAACCTAATCACATCCAGCTCATCCAACCATAAAATGCATTCATATTCAATTTTCAATGTCACACACCAAAACAAATAAAAAAGTTGATAAAAAAATTGAATAAAAATACAGGAACTTGTGGCGCTGTCAATTCACATTCTCATTTCTGATAATTTTTTATGTCATCAATTTTTGATATTTTTCTTTTTCGTTGACTTAACTAAAAGCTGCGCAGTTTCTGACTCTTGAAAGTGAGGTGTGCACACTTGATGATCAATAAAATAAAAATATTTTCTGACTAAAGATAAAAATAGCCAATAAATGTGATAAAAATTGTGGCCACACGTGGAAGTTTTGCTGGTCATGTGACCTTGAAGAAATGTAAAAAATTTCTCTTTTTTTTATGGCAATAAAAATATTTTTCTCATCAAAATGATTTTTTCTTGGAATTGAATGAGTTTCTTGATTTTAATTTATATGCTTTGCAGTTGTTTTATGCAAATTGAAATGTTCATTAAAGTCAAGTCTGTTAATTACTACAAGACAGAATCCAAAGGTGTTGTAATTAATTCGCATTCGTGTTCCAATTACATGCGTGAATATTTATCAAACTGCGTAGTTTTATTATTTATGCATCCCCCCCCTCCCTGCCCTGGTAAGAGTTATTGAGGAAATTGAATGCAGTTGGATGTAAATGGAAATGGATTTAAATTTGAGGTTAGGATTTTATGAATATTATCCAAGGTTATGAAGGATATTTGAAATTCTAACCTCAAAATTTGAACTTTAACCTCAAAATTTTAAATCTAACCCCAAAATTTTAATTCTAACCCCAAAGTTTTAATTCTAACCTCAAAATTTGAATTCTAACCCCAAAGTTTTAATTCTAACCTCAAAATTTGAATTCTAACCCGAAAATTTGAGTTCTAACCTCAAAATTTGAATTTTAACCTCAAATTTTTAAATCTAATCCCAAAATTTTAATTCTTACCCCGAAATTTTAAATCTAACCTCAAAATTTTAATTCTTACGTAAAATTAGACCCAGTCATTTAAATCTCCAGATCCTGCCCATCTCTTGCATCACATCAATTAAAACTTTTATCATAAAATTACAAAATTTTTCCCTCATCGCAATAAAAATTACAAAATTGAATAAAACTTAGAGACCGCAAAAAGTGTGTACACTTCTGCATAAATCATAAATTCATAGCCTTTTTTAAAAGTTCTGGAAAAAAGAAGACAGAACAAAGCAGTCGTAAAAGCTGATCATAATACAAAAGATCATCTGTGGCAAGCACCAACATGAATATTCAAAGAGATAATGAGAGAAGGTATGTTTTAATGGAAAGTAAATATGTAAGAATCGGGGGTTCAGTGTGGTTTCGGCGGGAAAACAATTTGTGATTTTTCGGTTGTTTTTTAATCGAAATATGAAATTATAACCTGAAAAATTACAAACTTAAAATTAAAATTAGTAAAAGAACCTTAAAAATTAGCCTTGTAGCTCTTAAACTCAAAACATAATCTCACATAATACCTCACATAGTAAAATCTAGTCAAACTTAGGCGAATCTAGTGGATCCTAGCCGAACCTAGTCGATTTTAGTCAACTTTAGTCGAACCTAGTCGAACCTATTCGAACTTAGACGAATCTAGTCGAATCTAGTTGATCCTAGTCGAACTTAGTCGAACCTGGTTGAATCTAGTCGAGCTTAGTCGAATCTAGTCGAAACTAGTCGAAACTAGTCGAGCTTAGTCGAATCTAGTCGAAACTAGTCGAACCTAGTCGAAACTAGTCGAACCTAGTCGAAACTAGTCGAAACTAGTCAAAACTAATCGAAACTAGTCGAACCTAGTCGGAACTAGTCGAAACTAGTCGAACCCAGTCGAACCTATTCGAACTTAGTCAAATCTAGTCGGAACTAGTCGAACCTGGTTGAATCTAGTCGAAACTAGTCGAAACTGAGCAAACTAGTCGAACCTAGTCGATTCTAGTCAACTTTAGTCGAACTTAGTCATTAAAACACCCGCTAAACCCACTCTATTCCACCTAAACCACAACATATCATTTAAATTAATATTTCTACAATTTTAATTTCCATGAACAAAACCGACAACACAAAAAAATAATAAATAAATAAAAATTAAAAATGCACCGAGTGATGCTCAAATGCACGTTACTTATATGTACAGCAAGTGCAGTGGTGACCAGGAACTGACGACTTCCTCCAAAAAAAAACAACAAATTTTAAATTTTTGCATGCAATGCACCGCCCTAAAAAACAAAACTTTTGCATGCGGCGAAAAAAAAAGTGAAAATTTTACAGTGAAAATTAAACAAAAAAAATCAATTAATTAAAAATTAATGAAAAAATTTCTTTAATATTTATAGCTCGTATGTGCTCAATGGAATGTGAAGAAATTTCCAATACATACAAAAACTTTACATCTGTATTGGTCACGTAAACACGCAAATATAAAAGTGATGAAGAGCTGCTTAATGAAGTTTAAGGTATAAATGGGTGGAAGGCACGTACAAATGTAAAATAAATTTTAATTTCTGTTCATTCAATTGATTTTTAATATGAGTCAGTGACTTGGTTGATGTTGATTGAGCTTCCGGTTTGATATATTGTCGAATATGTAATGGGATATGGGATGGGATTGTATGGGAGTTGGTTAAATGAAGTTCAAGGGCTTCGGAAGTTGGAATTGTTAATTTTGATGAGGGTTTTGAGTTTTTAAAGGGTTATGTTTTATGCAGAGTTGGATTTTAACCTCAAATTGTGGATTATAACTTAAACTTGTCTATTTTAAACTCAATTTGTGGATTTTAATCTCAAATTGTGGATTCTAAGCTCTAATTGTGCATTCTAACCTCAAATTGTGAATTCTAATCTCAAATTGTAGATTCGTGCCTCAAATTGTGGATTTTAACCTCAAATTGTGGATTCTAACCTTAAGTTGGGGATTCTAACTTTAAATTGGGGATTTTAACCTCAAATTGTAGATTCTAATCTCAAGTTGTAGATTCTAAACTTAAATTAGGGATTCTAACCTCAAATTGTGGATTCTAACTTCAAATTGTGGATTCTAATCTCAAATTGTGGATTTTAACCTCAAATTATGGATTCTAATCTAAAATTGTGGATTTTAACCTCAAATTGTGGATTATAACTTAAACTTGTCTATTTTAAACTCAATTTGTGGATTTTAATCTCAAATTGTGGATTCTAAGCTCTAATTGTGCATTCTAACCTCAAATTGTGAATTCTAATCTCAAATTGTAGATTCGTGCCTCAAATTGTGGATTTTAACCTCAAATTGTGGATTCTAACCTTAAGTTGGGGATTCTAACTTTAAATTGGGGATTTTAACCTCAAATTGTAGATTCTAATCTCAAGTTGTAGATTCTAAACTTAAATTAGGGATTCTAACCTCAAATTGTGGATTCTAACTTCAAATTGTGGATTCTAACCTTAAATTGTGGATTCTAACTTCAAATTGTGGATTCTAATTTCAAATTGTGGATTCTAACCTCAAATTATGGATTCTAATCTAAAATTGTGGATTTTAACCTCAAATTGTGGATTATAACTTAAACTTGTCTATTTTAAACTCAATTTGTGGATTTTAATCTCAAATTGTGGATTCTAAGCTCTAATTGTGCATTCTAACCTCAAATTGTGAATTCTAACCTTAAATTGTGGATTCTAACTTCAAATTGTGGATTCTAATTTCAAATTGTGGATTCTAACCTCAAATTATGGATTCTAATCTAAAATTGTGGATTTTAACCTCAAATTGTGGATTATAACTTAAACTTGTCTATTTTAAACTCAATTTGTGGATTTTAATCTCAAATTGTGGATTCTAAGCTCTAATTGTGCATTCTAACCTCAAATTGTGAATTCTAATCTCAAATTGTAGATTCGTGTCTCAAATTGTGGATTATAACTTAAAATTGTCTATTCTAAGCTCAAATTGTGGATTCTGGCCCCAAATTGAGTATTCTTATCTCAAATTGTGGATTCTAATCCTAAATTGGGAATTTTAACCTCAAATTATGGATTCCAACCTCAAATTATGGATTCTAACCTCAAATTGTGGATTATGACCTCAAATTGTGGATTCTAACCTCAAATTGTGGATTTTAACCTAAAATTGTAGATTCGATCTCAAATTGTGGAATCTAATCTTAAATTGGGGATTCTAACCTCAAATTGTGGATTTTACTTTTAAATTGTGGATTCTAACTTCAAATTGTTGATTCTAACCTCAAATTGTTTTTTAACCTCAAATTGTGGATTTTAGCATCAAATTAAGGATTTTAACCCAAAATTATTGCTTCCTTACCTCAAATTGTGTCTCAAAATCCACATAATGAATCATTCTTGCACAAGTCCCTCAAAATCAAGATTACTAGTCACTTGAAACATTCAAAACAAATCCCACTTAATCACAAAAATTAATGATTTATTAACTTTTTAAAATTCGTTCAAGAATTTTAATCACCAGGTATTTAAAATATTTTTGTTTCAATTATTAATGACTCTAGATTAACATTTAATGTAGCTTTTAATTTGTAGTTTAACTATCTCTGATTTATTGGCATCATCATTGGGTTTAATGAGTTGAAATAAATTGAAAAATCATTAAGTGAAATATTGAAGTTGGATGTAAATTGTGATTTAAATTGTTGAAATTGAGACAATTTTCATAGGTTTTGAGATTGAAAGCTGAAAGCTGAACTCAGAATGAATGTTGCGGTCTCGATCTAATCAATCAAGATAAAACTGACCTAAAACCCTCTAACATCATCCCTAACATGCAATTCAGCTACATCTACAGCGTTACGAACCCTAAAACTCATCCTTAATCACATTCAATCCTAAAATCAATTAACCATCAAATTCTAAAGTCAACTTAAACGACAAAATAAGCAAAAAATTTGACAAAACAGAATTCTCTTCGAAAGTAAACAAAAAATCCATTTAAAATATGCAAACAGGCACCTGTACAACTAGAATGCTGTCAAGGTCATCAACTCAAATACCTTTTTTTTTTTCAAGAATATTTTGAGTATTTTCGATTTGTTGACTGGCAAATGAGTTATTAATATTGAGACATAAGATGATATGTGGACGGGAGAATAAGATAGAAAAAGGTAGTTGAAGTCATAAAGAAAATAAAGGCAGCTGTCATATCATTGAATTTGTAATGAGTAAGTAAATATAAGCAGGCAGCTCAATTGTGGGATCATTTGAAGTAGTTTGAACTGTTTTAAATGTGTTATTGTTGTGAGTCGTGCGGGTATGGATGGTTAAGTGTCATTTTGTAGGTTAGGATTCACATTTTTGAGGTTAAGTTTCACATGTTTGAGGTTAGGATTCACATATTTGAGGTAAGAGTTTCTTTAAATGATGCAGAAGAGGTTAGAATCCAAACTTTAAGCTATTTGAACCAACTTTGACATTAAAATTCGGTTTTGACAACTTAGTCAGTTGCTAAATCGACCCTAACCTCAAAACTAGCTCCTAAACCATTCCAACAAGTTCAAAACTTAATGGTTTAATACAGCGGTGCACTACCTTTTTGATTCACATTAATTTTGCCTAAAGACATGACAAAAACTCATTTTATATGACTTTTCGAATTTGTGTGCCGCGGCACATGGGTTGACCATCACTGGCTTAAGCTATTGAACATCAATTACATTTCCATTAGTAAATTAAACTTTCATTATCCAATAATAAGTCGAAAAGAAAGTGCTGATTTCAGTTAAGAAAGACATTAAATGAACCGAATACAAATAATTATAGCCAGAGGTCATTAATGGGTAATAATGAGTATCATGCTCAATTTTTGCGAGATTACTATAGTTCGATATTGGATATGGTTTAATTTTGAAATGATATAAGTTTCAATTAGGGATGTTGGTGTAATTTAGACTGTAATTGGATGTTGAAATTGATGGTTTTTGGTTTGGCTTGACTTGTTTTTGAAGTTTTGAGTTGTAGGTTGCTTTTTTTTCAGGAATCATGAGCTAGGTACTCAATATTCATCAGGGCACTGTTGGACAAACTTTTTTGAGCCATGACACATCTGAATGGTAAGCCATGACCAAAGTCGCACACAGTATGTGGCTCGTGGCAGTTTCAAAAAGTTTCTACGGCACACCACTGTGTCGCGGCACACATTTTGGACAACACTGCACTAGAGTATTCTTAAAGAGACTCTAGTCAATGCTAAAGAGCCCCAAACTCTTGATTATTGATGTTTCTCAGCCAAATCTTCCAAAACCAAGGCAAATCTTCCAGAAATGTGTCCCGAAAGCCAAACATTCCCAAACCATAACCAGTAAAGTCCCAAACATTAATAATCCCATGCAAAACAATGAATCATCACAAAACGACTCGAGTCAAGAAAGTCAAGACGACGACTTCATGCTGCATGTTTTTATTGCTCTTCACTTAATTGCTTGAACTTCTTCTTAGCAATTGTTATGTTATTGTGAGCCTCAAGATGTTCAGTTCTTTTGCAGGATGTTGTAAGGTAATTAATTTTACTTATTTTAATAAAAAGTATGTTGTGAATGTTGTTGGTGGCTGCATTTAAAATTTTGGTGTGAAAATGTGGAAAATGACAATTTTTTGGATTATTTAATTGAAATTGGAGCTCAAAATGACTTGAATTGTATAAATTTGACACTTGATTAAAGAAGGTTTGCATCTAGGAGTCGTGACTTACTAGTTTGAGGAGCTAGCTTCAATATTTTGAGTCTAGATGATTAAAACTCTTCTTAGTTCCCTCTGGCTGCACTCAATGGAGTAAATTTGACAATATTTCATTCGAAATTCATCAAAAAAGTGTTAAAAATACCAAAAAAATCAACAATCAAGTCTCAATAATCGATTAAATCACTTCGCACACCTCAAACTATTACCAAATTCCGAATTAAACCTAACGAAAAAATTACATCAAAACCTTAATTGACCCACAATTAATAACAATTTTTTCATTTAAAATTCATAATAACTCAAGCCTTTTGATGACTCAAGCGGACTGCAATAAAGACAGACTTTAATAAAATAATAATAATTAAACTATCATAAAACTAAGTATAAATTGATGGAGTATGTAATCAGTCATGAATTGAGCAAAAATATAAAAATGTTGAAAAAAGAGTTTGAAAAAAAAATTATTATTTTTATATAGAAAGTTTTTTTTATTACAAAATTCATTTTTAATTATTTTGCATGTAAAAGTTGAGTTTTTTGTGATTATTGCGTGAGGCTGGTTTGTGCATAATTTATGGAGTTATTTTTGGATATGAATGAATTTTTGAGATGTAATGATAAATCGAGTTGGAAATTTAAAAAGTAATTTTTTTTTAAAAATCAAAAAATAGATTTTTCAAAAATTTCAAAAATTAATTTTTCATTTCAATATAATTTTAATTTTTTAAGAGAATAAAAAATTGAAATTTTTTAAGAAAATAAAAAATTGAAATTTTTTAAGAATATAAAAAATTGAAATTTTTTGAGAATAAAAAAAATTGAAATCTATTAAAAATCAAAAAATTTAAATTAAAATAAATAAAAAGATTGAAATATTTTAAAAACAAAAAAATCAAAATTTTTAAAAACCAAAAAATTGAAATATTTTAAAAACAAAAAAATCAAAATTTTTAAAAACCAAAAAATTGAAATATTTTAAAAACAAAAAAATCAAAATTTTTAAAAACTAAAAAATTTAAATATTTTAAAAACAAAAAAATCAAGTTTTTTAAAAATCAAAAAATTGAAGTTTTTCAAAATCAACATTGAACCCCCTCAAAAAATGTAATCTTCGCACCCGTGCATCCCAGAACCAACCCAGCACCCCCATTTCCTCTAAACACCTCAAAAGAAAATTTCATATCGATTTCTTTAACATTATAAAAGTGAAAATCAAGTCGCACTCTCAAAAAAACTAGAGTAAGTCAAAGCAACAAAACACCAAACTTATGCGTCAAGTAATTAACATCAAGACAAGAAGTAGAAGAAAACAAGTCAAAAAGCAGCCGAATCTTCTGCAGCAAAAAAAAAGTTGTGACACACAAAATAAAAAAAAATTGTTAATTAAAATTGCCAACAAGAAGTTAAAAAAAAGCAGAGAAAAAAATGTAGAAAACGTAAAGTTGATGTGTTGATGGTTTGAAGAATCTTACTCGTGCGGCTTACCATGGCCGCAAATGGAATCTCAACATCGGGCAACACTCGATTAAGAAAAAAATATAAAAAAAAATTTCTCGCAAATGTGAAATTTTTTCTTATCAGAAATTTTTTAAAATCGACGGCAAAATTCGACTCACCTCAAATAAAATGAATCATGTTGAGTCACTTGACGGAATTGTTTAAAATTATTTTTTTTTAAATCCACAATTTTAATTATTTTTTTGTTATCACAAAATTCACTTTTTCCAACTTTCTTTTCTGCTTTTTTCTAGATTTTTTCAACTTTCAAAATTCCACAAATTTTTTTAAAATTATTTTTTCACTTTCAATTCTCAACTTTGAGTCACAAAAACTCGAAATTTATGTTCGAAATAGTCACAAAATAATTTTTTTATTATTTTTTTCGCCTCCGACTAAAAAAGAGTTTTGAATACGTTGGCACTTACACACGAAATGATCGACTTGCTTTCTTGTTTCCCACACTTTGTTGGCAACTTCCAGTTGACTACTTATTTTTACACAATCTTTATTGTTTGTGTGTTACCTGTGCATACGCTTAAGTGGATGGGTATGCAGGTAGGTCGTGATTGTATTGAATGCTGCATGTGTGCCTGTGGGCTTGTTACTTTTGTGTATTGTGGACTTTAAGTGGATCTTGTGACTGTATTCTTAGATATAACAGACATTATACCGCACTGTCGAACAGTTATGATGTTAAATTCCTATTAAATATTTAGATTTGTGTCTTTTGTGTTGGATATTGTAATAAAGTGAATGTTTAGGTGCTGAAGGAATTAATAAGAATGTAATTGGTTAGCGGTTCGAAAGCCGACTTTTAAGGAAATTGTGTGAAAAATTTATTTTTTTTTCAAATTAATTCTAATATTTCACCTTCGAAATACAAAAATTATGTTTTCAAAATTCTAAATTTTGACTTTCAAAAATCAAATAAATCACTTTCAAAATTCAAGAATTTCACTTTCGAAAAACAAATAATTCATTTTTGAAAATCAAATAATTAACTTTCGGAAATCAAAAATTTCAATTTCAAAATTCAAATATTTTAATTTCGAATTCAAAAATTTTTTTTAGAATCACGAAAAAATCAAGAATTTCCCTTTTGAAACTTGAGTATTTCACTTTCAAAATTCAAAATTTCACTTTCGAAAATCAAGAATTTCACTTTCGAAACTTAAATATTTCACTTTCGAAAATCAAAAATTTTAATTTCGAAATTCAAATATTTCACTTTTAAATTCAGAATTTCTTTTTCGAGAATCACGAATTTTACTTTAGAAATTTAAATATTTCACTTTCGAAATTCAAGAGTTTTATTTTCGAAATTTGAATATTTCACTTTCGAAATTTGAAATTTCACTTTCAAAAATCAATAGTTTTTTTTTCGGAAATCAAAAATTTCAATTTCAAAATTCACATATTTTAATTTCGAATTCAAATTTTTTTTTCAGAATCACGAATTTTACTTTCGAAAAATCAAGAATTTCCCTTTGGAAACTTGAGTAATTCACTTTCAAAATTCAAAATTTCACTTTCGAAAATCAAGAATTTCACTTTCGATACTTAAATATTTCACTTTCGAAAATCAAAAATTTTAATTTCGAAATTCAAATATTTCACTTTTGAATTCAGAATTTCTTTTTCGAGAATCACGAATTTTACTTTAGAAATTTAAATACTTCACCTTCGAAATTCAAAATTTTCACTTTGATAATTAGAAAATATCATTTTCGAAATTCAAATATTTCACTTTCGAAATTCAAGAGTTTTATTTTCGAAATTTGAATATTTCACTTTCAAAATTTGAAATTTCACTTTCAAAAATCAATGGTTTTTTTTTGGAAATCAAAAATTTCAATTTCGAAATTCACATATTTTAATTTCGAATTCAAAGTTTTTTTTTAGAATCACGAATTTTACTTTCGAAAAATCAAGAATTTCCCTTTGGAAACTTGAGTAATTCACTTTCAAAATTCAAAATTTCACTTTCGAAAATCAAGAATTTCACTTTCGATACTTAAATATTTCACTTTCGAAAATCAAAAATTTTAATTTTGAAATTCAATTATTTCACTTTTGAATTCAGAATTTCTTTTTCGAGAATCACGAATTTTACTTAAAAAATTTAAATATTTCACTTTCGAAATTCAAGAGTTTTATTTTCGAAATTTGAATATTTCACTTTCGAAATTTGAAATTTCACTTTCAAAAATCAATAGTTTTTTTTCGGAAATCAAAAATTTCAATTTCGAAATTCAAATATTTTAATTTCGAATTCGAAATTTTTTTTGAGAATAACGAATTTTACTTTCGAAAAATCAAGAATTTCCCTTTGAAAACTTGAGTAATTCACTTTCAAAATTCAAAATTTCACTTTCGAAAATCAAGAATTTCACTTTCGATACTTAAATATTTCACTTTCGAAATTCAAAATTTTCACTTCGAAAATTAGAAAATATCATTTTTGAAATTCAAACATTTCACTTTCGAAATTCAAGAGTTTTATCTTCGAAATTTGAATATTTCACTTTCGAAATTTGAAATTTCACTTTAAAAATATCAAGAATTTCTTTTTCGAAACTTCACTTTCGAAATCCAAATATTTCACTTTCGAAAGTTAAAAATATTACTTATGAAATTAAAAAAATTAATAAATTGCAAAAAACTAGCTCAAAAATTCCATCGATCAACAAGAACCCTAATAACTTTAAAGTTACTATAGTAATGCAATTCCACAAACATTCATCCACACCAACACCATCACAATCTATATCCACAATCTACCTATATAAAGCTACAACCTCACACAATCCAAAAACTATTCAACTTACCACCACAACCTCAACAAAAGTCAACTTGTGCCTGTATTTCACATTCCTTTACATTTCCAACCTGTTCGTTTATTTTGATTTTGTATTCTTATCGTCATAAATGTTATTGATCGCGACTATAAAATTCCTGATTAGGTACAGAATGTTAAGTCTTTAATGACTTTTTTTTTACTTTATTTTTATTTATCGCCAACAGATTATGATGTTTGTGGTGATGATTACGGCATCTTGTACGATGTGCACACATTGGCATGGCATTTTTTGTGGGGAATTGATACCATGTTGTTGTACAAGAAGTAGTTGAAGCTGTTGAAACTGAAGTATGCGATCGGAATTGGAGATAAGGTTGTGGAAAGATGAATGGAAGGGAATTTGTTGTGTTGGGATTGAGTCTTGAAGGTATAGTCGCAGTTTTTAGTGAAAAGTTGGATTATTTTAATAATTGGTATCCTAGTCTGAATTCAAACTCAAAAGATCAAAGGGGTAATTCACAAATGATGTCCAAAATAAAATGTAAATTTTCAAAAAGCAAAAGAAAAGAATCTATGACGTCATTTATGAACAACCCTTAGCGAAAAATTCTAGAACTTTACATCATTAATAAAGTTGATTCACACAGCATACATTTAGTCAGCTTATTTCAAATATAGCGTAACAGGTTGTCTTATCAATTGTACCTTATCATTCCTTTTTTTGTTATTAGATAACTCAAAGTTATATTTCACAAATTATCACGAATAAATTCCAATTGGGTTTCGTATTTATTTGGTACAACTTAATCTAAGATCCAAAATGGTGGAGGGGGATTTGAAGAAGGGGGAAAATTTTTTGTTTTTTTGTATGGAAAACTTTTAGGGGGGGGGGGGGGGGGATTTTTTCGAGCATTTCATAAAAAGTCTAGCAAAATTAAGAAATTTCTCAAGACGAAGAGGGATTTGTCCCCCAATTTCCTCCCCCCCCCCTGGCTACGCGCCTGGAAGGGGGGGGGGGGGGGAGATGTCGAAACCAGACATTTAACAGACAAGATTTCAATTCTTTTCAATGAACCTCCATGGACATAACTGGGAGACAAATGAGACCCGTAGCTGCGCCTACTTGAAATCTCCTCCCCCCCCCACCTTGCTAATTACCCCTGTAACATTATTTTTTTAAAAGCAGAACAGAGGTCGTTTGATTGTTACGTCTGATTTTTCAATCATTCTCCCCCCCCCCCCCCTCTTCTGCTCCTGCTTTGTCACAAAATATCTTTTTGTGTTTTTCTTTGGTTTGTATTGTTAAAATCCTAGTAACCCTTTCCTCTTAATCCCCCCCCCCCTACCCCCTGCCACTTCATTATTTTTCAAACTTTTTAAGGCCGCGGAGAATGAAATCATTCGCTAATGTTTCTTAGGTAAGCTTGCAACCACTATTGACCCATCTAGAAGCCATTTTTAGCAGAGTTAAAGCTCTATGGAGCATAGTTTGAGAAACACTGCCATAATGGTACCAAAATGACAATATTGATCGCTCAGAACCACTTTCTTGGTCTGAAAAACCGTCTGGAGGGGGGGGGGGGGGGTGATTTAAAAACAAATCCCCCGACGTAAACAGGAATTTCTTCATTTTGCTAGGAGTTTTTTGAATAAAAGACCCCCGCCCTTCCCTCTGAATTTTCCATAAAAAATTTGTTTGTCCCCCTCTTCAAATTTTTGGCTACGCCCCTGCATTGAAGCTAATTTGATGCTCAGATCTTCTAAGCAATAATTGGAGTACTACTTAATCAACTTCGCCTTCCACTGAATGATCAACTAGTTACTACATCAACCAAAAACAAGCTTCTAATCCACAAAAAAGTTAAAAAAAAATGCCCAGAACAAGATTTCTTTCCTCAGCTGTACGTGATAAAAATAAATTAAAAAAATCATTTCAAAGTGTTTTTTTTTCTTGTGTTAAAAAGAAATAAATTAAACGAAAGTTATCATGCGATTACTCATTCATCCACTCAAGATAGCTGTTTCATTCCGTTTCATTAGTATTATTTATTAGAAATAATTTGCTGCGGTATCTATTGAGGCAGTATGAATAGAAAATGTACACTTTTTTTTTGCGAGTGTCGTTGTTGGTATTTTATCAGTTCTGATATCAGAAGCTCTCGTACGTGATGGTTGGATGTGTGTTGAGCCGAGATGATGATGATGATGCGATGTGATTCTAAGTTTGATTCATTGATAGGATGTCCATCGGTTTATGCCGATTTTTGGTCAAAAAGCGGGGCATGTCTTGATTTCAGCTCTGAAAAAGCGGGGCAGACCAAATTTTCAGCCGGGACTGTCTCGTTTAAAAATTCAAATTTGGACAGCTTATTCATTGAAGACAGTTCAAATGCTAAAATAGTTAAAATTCGTAATTTTAATTTAAATTCTCAATTTACCAAAATTTCAATTACATCAAATTTTAGCTTCAAAATAATTAAATTCAGCCGCCTTCATAAAATTTTTTATTAATTTCCAAGTTGATCTACAAAATATTAAAAGTATGAATGTATGAGTGCAGCAACTGCTCATGTATTTGACTTTAACACCTGTAATGAACTCAACCATTCTGTCTGAAGATGAGCAACTGGAACGATTTAAGTTTATTTGTATATATTATCATGTAAATGGCAACACACCCAATACAAATGATATTTTAGTTCCAATAGGAATACAAATTCATCGGGTAACACAAAAAGCTTTGATTTTGATCAAATCCACTTGCTACGTCTCAGGGGTTGTGGATAGAAACTTTTAGGGTGGATTCAGGCCCTTCTGGCTATGCCCCTGCTATGCCATTGATAAGTTAAAACCAAGCAACTGCACATCACTTTAAAGCAAGATGATTATTTTGATGGATTCAATTCCCAGCAAATTCAATCTTGCCTGAAGATGAGCATAAAATGTGAAGTTTTTTCTTGTTACTGCCAAATACAAACAAAATTTAAGTTTCACACTCAAATGTTCAATTTGGAATGTGGTTCCACCTAGGAAAGAAAATTCAAATTTATAAACTTAAAAAAAAAGCTTTGAATTTGTAGAAATTGGACATGATGATTCATGTATTATCAATAAACGTTTAACATTGTTAAAAGTGTAAATATGTGTAAATATGATCAAGTTTTAGAAGTGGACTAATTTTGTTTAAATCTTCGTTCCAAAAGTACGAATGTGTGATGGCTGAAAATTCAGTTTGGCGATGAACATTATTTATAAATTTATTTTTTAATTTTCTGTATTTTTTCATCGGAACAACAAATATAACATGATGTTATATGCTTTTTTTTTGTGTATAAAAGCCTTGCAAAAATTGAAATTTCTTCAATAATTTTTTGCGAGCTGTCAAATTAACTTTTCATTTTTGAGTGATTAAAGTGGATTTAAAAATTGTGCAAAGTGATTGTGAAATTGTGAAATACTTAAATTGGTGTAGATTGAAATAAATTAATCACCGTTAACACATCATCAGCCAACGAATCAGCTTCATTAGCTCCGATCAGTCTCTTTTTATGGACTACAAGACAAAGGTTCGTGGATTTTTTATTTACATTTTAATTCATTCTACATTCTACATTTTCGGATAAAATTAACCCAGTTCCGATTTTATCTCATGCAGTAATTAAGACACTTTTTGATGCGCATATATATTCAAGCTTTGTGAGTGTCGACTTGAAAGTTTTACGTGAGATGATTAAAGTTCTTTCTGATAATTCGAATGTCATTCATGACGTTCATTATGCGTCGGAAATTAACGATCATTTTTTAACAAAGAACAATGAATTTCCTGGAATTTTTATTGTTCATTTCCTGCTGAGCCCATCACCCCTCCCCCTCCCCTCCTTGTTTACAAACTTTGTTGCAATGCAAGAGGAGAACGACTGTCTGTCTCATGCATACGAAATAAAAACCCGACTGATTTTCTTGTTAATTAAAAAATTACAGAAGTCCTCGTGTTATTGATCGAGGAACTTAAGCGCATTTTTGTGTTAACGTATCTAATTATTTTGCGTTTACTTACAGATCATGAGAAGATTAGAAGATTATTAATTTTAGTGTAATTAACAAATAATTACAATAAATGTCTTTGTCATTTAACGGTTTTTTGGAATTCAAATTTTTTACCCTTTGAAAAAAATAAAATTTCTGAACGCACCCTGATTACAATTTTACGACGGTTAAAAATATTTAAATTTCTGAACGCACCCTTATTACAAATTTTACCCTTTGAAAAAAAAAACAAAATTTCTGAACGCACCCTGATTACAATTTTTACGACGGTTAAAAATATTTAAATTTCAGAACGCACCCTGATTACAAATTGTACGACGGTTAAAAATATTTAAATTTCTGAACGCACCCTGATTACAAATTTTACCCTTTGAAAACATAACAAAATTTCTGAACGCACCCTGATTACAACTTTTACGACGGTTAAAAATATTTAAATTTCAGAACGCACCCTGATTACAAATTGTACGACGGTTAAAAATATTTAAATTTCTGAACGCACCCTGATTACAATTTTTACAACGGTTAAAAATATTTAAATTTCTGAACGCACCTTGATTACAACTTTTACAACGATAGAAAATAATTTGAATTTCTGAACGACTCGACTTGAGTTGACTGCATTTTTCTGGACTTAACTTGACTCGACTGGACTGAACTGGACTCGATTCCAGAAACATCTTATCCATCCCATCCTACCAGATTTATCATAAACTTTAAACATTCTCTTTTAAATAATTTTAGGACAACAAAAACTATAAACTTGATGCTGATGACAGGCCAGCTATTGTAATATCTCGAAAAGCTTATGATTTAATATTAAAAAATGATAAATGGTATAAGGCATTGAAACGTCAACGAACATCATTTGAAGAGACTAATGAGCTAGATAAATCGATTGCCATGCAGTTTATTGAGCATCATAATGCAACATTTACAACCACAAAAAAAGAAAAATCCAAAAATATTAAAATTAAGAAAATTAACTTTAAAATTAATTTACATTTAAATCAGGAAGAATTTAAGAATTATTTATTTAGGGAAGGTTTTATTAATGAAGAAAAAATGCAATTTTTGCTCAATGTTGTTAATGGTTTGAAACTTTGTAGACTTGAATTAGTTGAGAATCAATATTTGAAGGATATTTAATGCAAAGTGTCAATTTTATTCCAAAATCTACTATAAGAAATTGCTGATTAAGTAAAATGTGATTCATTATCCTTACTTTTAAACGCACAACATGTCATAACTGAAATTAAAAAAAATATTAATTTATAAGAGTCTTGTGCCAAGGCTCACACAAGTAATGTGACTAAAGTACGACGGCATGAAGTGTCCCATCACTTTGAAACTTTGCCAGAATTAAGTCCATATTACATCCAATTGCATCCCCAAAAAAATAATTGTGTACTACATCCTGTGGCTGGATATAGCAGGTTCCATTTTTAGGTATTATGCCGTCGTATTTCAGGTTTTTAAATGGCATCATTTTCAAAAATCAACTTTATTAGACAAATACATCAAAATTGATCTCTTAATTACGTTCGATTGCGTCCTGCTAAAATTTTTGGAATCAAATACAACCAGCAAGAGTTATGGACTGTCAAAGTTTTAAACAGTACTGCTTGTGGACCAATGAATTTTATTTTATTTATTTTAGTGACTTTATCAGCAAGCTTTATAGATTCGTCAGACTAGTAAATATAACACTTTTTTCTTAATAATTAAACTTGCTGGTTCACTGACTGTACATCTATACTGAACACTAAAAATTACTTAATTAGAAACAAGTCTGAAATATTTCAAAGATTCGTAAGAATTTGATGAAATTTCCAAATGTGATTAATGAAGGACAAGACTACAACAAAGCACTTTATATCCATCCGATATTGACAAAAGAACACGAATTTCATTCAAAATATGTAACTCATCACTCAGCATGAAGGAATGAATATCAGAATGAATATTCTTGACTTATTTTTGTTGAGATTTACGATACGGGTTGAGTCGTCTTGCAGCTCGTCTCCGGAAAACCTCTCTCTCTCTACCTTTTGCACGTTTGAACTGTTACGAAGATATGCAAGTAATAACACTTCGCGTTTCTCTATCTCTGCTTTTATCGCCTCCCACGAATCTTCCTTCACAACCTTTGGGGTTAAGCACACTGCCAGCTCCTCCTTAAATGTTGAGATCTTGAACAAGGGTGGAAAGCCCTTATTCGTCTTTATGCTGTTAGACTCCTGTGTGCTTCTCTCTCAGCCTTATGCACGTTCTCGCTATCTCCGAGATGCGTCAGCAGTACAATCTCTCGTTCTTCCACCTCCGTCTTGATCGCCTGCCCTGAGTCTTCACAGCCTTTAGGGGCTCTCCTTCATAGATGGCTACCACTCTACGTCGTGATCTCCGTGGTAATAGGTCCTTTATTCACCTTTGATTCTTTAATCCTTTTTACTCCCTTTTCCTTTACCCTTATATCTTTATCTTTTGTTCTTTTATCCTTTTCATTCCCTTTTCCTTTATCCTTATATCTTTATCCCTTTCCTTTAGATGTTTTCAGCTCGATTGCCAAAACAAGAACGAATTTCCTGCAATAATTGCCCCTTTCATCCTTTCTCTTTCACACCCTTTTCTGTCTCTTTCATTCTTTTTGAAAATGAAATGTCCGTTAAATTTCTTTTGCTTTATAAGGTGCGCGCAGTTCGTTTAGACGCACTTAATTTTTTTCAAATTTTCCTTTAATAAACACTATTAAGACAAAAACTATTTTATGTGTTTATAGCTATGACCAATTAGGTTATAAATATAATAAAAGTACCTGACTAAATGCTTTGCTTAAGTAATTAAAATAATTTTTTCAAAAATTACAACAACAAAGTGCGCAGTTCGTTTAGACGCACTTTGAAAAATCTAAAATTTTGTCTTATTTACGTTTCGTAGAAAACTTAATCGTTTCTAATATTAATCTATCAACAAAAACGAGTAATTACTGAGGGTTTTAGAATTTTCCATCAAGTTTTTCCAGAGATTTTCCTTCATTAAAGTTTTCATGTTGCAAAAATTTTGATAAATTATTTATCCAATAATTTTGCGTTAAATTATTATTCTTTTAACTGATTTCCATAGATAATTGTCCATAATATTAGAAAATTAACAGATATTTAAGCTTTCTTCTAAGTAAAAGGCGAAAATATGTGAAAAATATAATTATGGTGAAAAATTTCCACCACTCTCATAGATTAATCAACAAATTTTGACAAAACTGTAGATACCATAATAAATTTGAATAGACCAGCTTATTTATCGTATTAAACTTAGTTAAAAACAGAAAACTGCACAGCTCTATGGCTAATGGAACTTGAAAATTTTACTGATAAATTAAGTTGTGGTGAAAAAATTCACCATAGAAAAATAAAATTTTAAAAAAACGTTGTTTTAGGCAATTGTTTCATTTAAATTAGGTTGTAAAAGTGTTTCTGTCTCAAAATTAATCAATTTAAAACATGAATTAAAACCTTAGACATAGTTTTTTTAAAATTTTATTTTTCTATGGTGAATTTTTTCACCACAACTTAATTTATCAGTAAAATTTTCAAGTTCCATTAGCCATAGAGCTGTGCAGTTTTCTGTTTTTAACTAAGTTTAATACGATAAATAAGCTGGTCTATTCAAATTTATTATGGTATCTACAGTTTTGTCAAAATTTGTTGATTAATCTATGAGAGTGGTGGAAATTTTTCACCATAATTATATTTTTCACATATTTTCGCCTTATACTTAGAAGAAAGCTTAAATATCTGTTAATTTTCTAATATTATGGACAATTATCTATGGAAATCAGTTAAAAGAATAATAATTTAACGCAAAATTATTGGATAAATAATTTATCAAAATTTTTGCAACATGAAAACTTTAATGAAGGAAAATCTCTGGAAAAACTTGATGGAAAATTCTAAAACCCTCAGTAATTACTCGTTTTTGTTGATAGATTAATATTAGAAACGATTAAGTTTTCTACGAAACGTAAATAAGACAAAATTTTAGATTTTTCAAAGTGCGTCTAAACGAACTGCGCACTTTGTTGTTGTAATTTTTGAAAAAATTATTTTAATTACTTAAGCAAAGCATTTAGTCAGGTACTTTTATTATATTTATAACCTAATTGGTCATAGCTATAAACACATAAAATAGTTTTTGTCTTAATAGTGTTTATTAAAGGAAAATTTGAAAAAAATTAAGTGCGTCTAAACGAACTGCGCGCACCTTATTCATCATTTCAACAATTTTGTATTATGTTCACACATTGATGAAATGACGATTAAATTCCCCACTCAATTTGAAATTGTATCACGAAAATGTTATTAGTATAAATTCAGCTCAATCATCATCATTATTATCATTTTAATGAGTAGTCTCAAGATGAAAGCATTCTATACTCTCGTTGTGTTGATTTTATTCTCAATAGTGAATGGTGAAAGTGAAAAATTTAAATTCAGACTTGCTAGAAGATCAAACTCAGGAGTTTTTGAGGATTCAGCGGATTCAGAAGAGGATTTAGCTGAGGAAGAAGTTTTTGAACAAGAACCACAAGTCGAAGATGAAAGTAAATGTGCAGAGCTTAAAGACGCCATTAAAGGCAATCAAACAATCATATTTGAAATCATTTTACCAGAAATCCGATACATGGAACTAACCAAGGTTGACGTCATGATTTACAACAATATCAACTCAAGGATGCCTTTAAATGTGGAATTAAACATGATAAGCAATTGCGATAGATGTGATTTTAAAGTTTACAATGACAAATGCGGAACATCAGATTCAGTTTTTCCTAAAATCATTTCTGTTCCACATGCTACAGCTCGATTATTCTCATTCTATACTCAAACATCCTCAAATTTAAGAAATCTGAATGATTTGTTACATTTAAAATTGAAGGCAAGCATCAAAAGTGAAAATAACGAATGTTTTTTAACAAAATCAGTAAATGTTAAATCACCGACGGTAAAAACCTATGATATTGAAACAAACAAGTTCAATTTAAGACCATCAAATAATAAAGTTATGGTAAGGTCATATGATCAAAGTTTTCAAACATACGAGATTAGAATGGCTACAGAGATTATTGCAAATGGATCAGCAAACTTTACAGTCACATTAACAAATGATGGTGATTTTAGAGAGGTTTTAACTGTCACAGATTCAACTCCAATTGAGGTCATTTTTCCTGAAGGCTCAACTAGTATGAAGACATCAATAAAAGGCAGTGGATTCTGTACCATAAGAACAATTTTTCAAAGAACGGTCTTATTAAACCATTTAAATTCAAATTTCAATTTGACAATAACTCCTTTAAAGTCGAATAACAAAAATGTAGGAAATGTTCGAGTTTGTGCTTCATTTAACCCAAGTAATTTTTATACAATAACTAATGCTATATTAGATGTGCAGATGCCAAGCGGATATGTTTTCAATAAAGTTACAAACAAAGCTAAAATTAAGGTAAAAAATGCGCTTTATACTTTTTAAAAAAATTCTTACTTGATTTATATTCAACAGCATGTCGCCCCAAGATGGAAGAATTCGTCTGTCCAGATTTACTATGATGATTTCCGAATGACTGAAGTCAAATGTGTTAATATTCAAGCATTAAAGACAATGGAAGTTAGCAATGCACAAGACGCAGTTGTTAGTATTTATGATTATGAGGATAAAAGTAAGGCACTATTGACATAAAAAGGAATTTTTTGTTAAATTTTAACTTTTTTATTTTGGATTTTAAATTATGTAGAAAACATGGCTGTTGGATATTACAACTTTTTGGGTTCCTGTGGCAGTTCCTAATTTTTTGGCATTTAATGCTGAGACTTTATAACCTACGATTTAAGATCTACCCGCAGGTCTATTGATTGCTCTCAATTGCATAAATATTGTATGCAGCATATAATACTATTCGGTACAAAGCTATAGCTTGAATCCGATTGAATAAAAAAAATCAAAAAAAATATTAAGAATTTTTTTATTTTAAATTTTAAATTCAATTCCAGCTCTAAAATTATTCATAATATTCACATACAATCCAGCTTTTCTCGGTACATGCAACACCAAGTGCTTGATAAGGTCCATACTGTCCAGAATACCTTAAACATTCGCCATTAGTTTTCCCACGAATTGCATCCTTGTTGACCCACTCAATATCTTTATAAAGTTGACCTTGAATTGTTCTGTTGGCACTGAAGACATTCCATTGATTAGTCACTAAGTCACGTATCCCATTGATCCATAAGTAGCCTCCAGCAATTGTCTTCATCACATCCTCAGCGACTTCATGGAAAGCTTCTTCAACAACTTTATCATCGAATATAAAAAGATTCATTCCATTTTTGGCGCATGCTCTTCTTCCTTCATCGTACGTGTACGCGACATTGATCATGCACATTGATTTTATGTAATTTCCACCAAACCGAAGGTCTCTTTTATGAAGGCACGGAGTTGTGTCCAACAGTGGCTGAATTTCAGTTCTTTTATGATGCTCACAAATAAACCAAAGTGCATCTGTACAAGGTCCTGGCTGTGCTTGATATGGACCGTAAGCACCTGAGAATTTAAGGCAGTTACCAGCTATAAACCTGCTGTACAAAGTGACTTCCTTGGACAATGGTCCATCAATTGATCCATCAGCATTAAAAACTTTAAATTTTTTGGCATGTCCATCGCGTTTTCCATTAATCCACACAGATCCACGTGGATAGCTGGCAAGTAAGACAGTCACTGCATCATAAAACTGAGTTTCAACTGTAAAGTCATCAATTATGAATAGATTCATGTTGTAGCTTGTACATTTTTCCTTAGCTGCATCGTACGTTGATGCTGCATGAACAAGACAGACTGATTTGAGGTAATTTGGTCCATCAAATAAATCCTTCTTTTGACTGCAAACTTCAATCTTTGGTTTTTGGGCTGATGTAACAGTTTGGATGACTTTTCTTGGGGAAGCTTCAGTTTGTGTAGTAAATGATGATTCAGGCTTCTTTAAAGCTGCAACTTCCGACATTTTCACGGTTGATCCATCGTAAAATTTAAAGTTATTTGGATTTATTATAGCTCGTTTGTCGCAGGTTACAAATTCTTTGGATGTACAGGCTTTATTGACAATATCCCACCACAGATCAGCTTCACAGACTTTTCGGATTGGTGTTCCATATGAGCAGTGGTAGTAGCTGGAATGTTTTATTTAAATAGTATTGTATTATGGAAGAGACACTGCCAGATAGCCAGCCAAACTGACATAAAAAAAGCTACTCACACTTTACAGTCAACTGGATCTGCCACAAAAACAGGACTTTTGACATCATCAACTTCAGGACACCAATAATCTCGATGACACTTAGCTTCGCCAGGTGAGACACACTCGAACTTAGTTGGACTGAAATGTAGACCAGCAGCACATGACCAAACTTCTTTTTCTTTACCGTGGTAAGTCACAAAAGAGTTGCAGTCGTATGGATCTGGGAATTTGTCGACTGGCGATGAAGCGGAGATTAGATGGAGCAGTTGTAATATTAGTAGGTAGGATGTGAATTGCATCTTGGCTGGATTTGAGTTCTTTTGGTTCTAAAATTTAAATGATGCTGCTTGAACATCAAATTGAGATTAAATGACACAGAACAATCCTCTCAGAGAGTCTAATTCGTATTTATTTTGACATAATTCGGAGATTACTGACTGTACATAACGAAAAATATGCAAGGTTATCGTTCAATGACTCCAAAGCTTAATTTATACAAGTGACAAAAATATCACCAAATTAATTTTATTTCATAACTGATAAGCCTTGCCTCCGTAACCCAAAATATTTATAATAGCAAAAATCCCCAAAATTAATCATAATATTCACATACAATCCAGCTTTTCTCGGTACATGCAACACCAAGTGCTTGATAAGGTCCATACTGTCCAGAATACCTTAAACATTCGCCATTAGTTTTCCCACGAATTGCATCCTTGTTGACCCACTCGATGTCTTTATAAAGTTGACCTTGAATTGTCCTGTTGGCATTGAAGACATTCCATTGATTAGTCACTAAGTCACGCATCCCATTGATCCATAAAGACCCACCAGCCCATGTTTTAAGAAGGTCTTCGCATGATCTGTGGAACTCTTCTTCAACAGCTTCACTGTCAATGGTAAACAGGTTCATTCCTAGCTTAGAGCAGTGTCTTCTGCCGTCATCGTAAGTAAAGGCAGTAGCAACGACACATACTGACTTGATGTACACTCCATTGGTTGTTAAGTCTCTTTTTTGTGTACATCCAGCTGTGTCTACATGTGGATGAGTTTCTGTCTTCTTGTAGTGCTCACAAATACCCCAGCATGCATCAGTACATGGACCAGGTAGAGCTTGATATGGTCCATACTGTCCTGTAAACTTGAGGCAATCTCCAATCGCATATTTGCTGTAAAAATCAACTCCACTGTGTAGTGGACCGATTGAGGTTCCATTTGCATCATGTACATCAAAATCCATTGCATGACTTTCCCGCTTTCCATTAATCCAGACAGTCCCACGTGGATGATTAACAGCAACAAGTGCCATGATTGCATCATAAAATTGAGCCTCGACAGTTTCATCATCAATTATGAACAAATTCATGTTATTGTCAGCACATTTTTTAAGTGCTGCATCATAAGCCAAACCAGCACTGACAATACAAACTGATTTAAGATAATTTGGTCCATCAAACAGGTCCTTCTTGATATTGCAGACTTCTAGCTTTGGTTCAAGGGATAGTTGTGAGCTGTGTGACTTTGTTGATGGATTGTAGATGGTCCTTTTATCGCAAATAACTAAGTTGGCTTTGCTGTTGCATCTGTTGTTGAGGATGTCCCACCATTGGCCGTATGGACAAGACTTTTTGATCGGAACTCCATTTGAGCATTGATGGTAGCTAAAATAGGGGGGGGGGGGGGGGGGGGAAACAACATAATGGAAAAAAAATTATTCAATATTATATATCCTTACAATCTACAATCCTCAGCATCAGCCACAAATACAGGACTTCTATGATCATCAATAGTTGGACACCAGTAGTCTTCCTGACATCTAGCTTCAGCTGGTTGCATGCATTTGAATTTAGTTGTACTAAAGTGAAGTCCAGAAGGGCAAAACCAAACTTGTTTAGGGTACATGCTGTAAACGAATGCTTCACAGTTGTTGGGAACTGGGAGTTTAATGACAGTAGCTGGAGATGACGGTTTAAAGATCATCAATGAGATGATGATTATCGTGAGGATCGTCATGTTGCTGGCTTTGAGTTTCTAAAATGACCAAAATTCAGTTTAAAGCTTACTCACAAAAATAAACCAATTCAACTTAAATCAGTGAGAGTTTTGCACTTGTGTGCCTCAAAACCTGTGTTTTATATGCTATATAAGCTCTTACTCTTATATTTAAGTATATAAAGATGATCATTTTAGGAACACAGAGCATTTATTTAAATTATTGAGTCTTATTTAGTGATTTGCTAGCAAACGAATGAGCTAAAAAGTGAGCATTGACAAGAATAAAATCACAAAATGAAGACTTCCGTCCTGTATCTTTTCCTAATCATTGCATCAGCCTCAACATCAGATAATAAGGAACGCATCCCACATCCATATGACTGTGAATCCTTTATGTACAGTTATAATCCTGAGCAAGTATGGTCGTGTGCTGAAGGTCTGCATTTTAGTCCAACAACTTTCAAATGTGAAGCACCAGCTGAAGCTAAGTGTCATCCGGATTATTGGTGTCCGACTAAGGATGACCCTGAAAATCCGGTTTATGTGGCTGATGTTGTGGACTGTCGCAGGTGAGAATTTGTTCATTTTCACTGAATTTTCTCAAGATTTTCCACAAAATTCGACAAATTTTCCTTTTCAGCTACTACACCTGCACTAATGGAACTCCAAACAAAAGCACCTGCGATTTCAACCTTTACTGGGACTCCATCAATCATGAATGTGTCTCACAAGATTCAGTCACATGCGACAAACGCACACAATTAAACCTTGAACTTAACAATCAAGTTGAAGTAATCACAACAGCAACAAAGACTCCAAAGCTAGAAGTCTGTAACATCAAGAAGGACCTGTTTGATGGACCAAACTACCTCAAATCAGTTTGCATAGTCAGTGCTGGAATGATTAATGATGCAGCCCTAAAGAAATGTGCTGACAATAACATGAATCTGTTTATAATTGACGATGAGACTGTTGAAGCTCAATTTCATGATGCAATTATGGCACTTGTTGCTGTGAATCATGCACGTGGGACTGTCTGGATAAATGGAAGACGCGAAGGTCAAGGAAAGAAGTGGAAGGTCTTAAATTCTGATGGAACTGCTCGAGGACCATTACATGCTGGAGTTGATTTTTACAGTAAATATGCAAGTGGAGACTGTCTGAAGTATACAGGACAGTATGGAGTATATCAAGCCTTACCTGGTCTGTGCACAGAAGCTCCTTGGCCTATTTGTGAATATCACCAAAAATCTGAAAATCCACCAAAGTTAGACACATCTGCATGCACTCATAAAAGAGATTTAAAGCTCAATAGCTCATACATCAAGTCAATATGCGTAATCAGCACAGCACACACATACGAAGAAGCAACACGTCAATGCTCAAAATTCGGAATGAATCTTTTCATATTTCGTGATAAAATTGACGAACAATCATTCCATAAATCATGTGAGGACCTGCTTAAGACTATTTCTGGTGGCTACTTATGGATCAATGGAATGCGTGACTTAGTGACTAATCAATGGAATGTCTTCAATGGCAACAGAACAATTCAAGGTCAACTTTATAAAGATATTGAGTGGGTCAACAAGGATGCAATTCGTGGGAAAACTAATGGCGAATGTTTAAGGTATTCTGGACAGTATGGACCTTATCAAGCTATAGGAATAGGATGTAATGAGAAAAGTGGAATTGTTTGTGAATATTTTGATATTGAAAAATAAACTTTGAATTTTTTGAATTGAACAAGGCACGCTTATTGAACAAGAACTGATTGACAGCCTTTTAATAGCTTTCCTTTGATAGTTTCTGAATCTTTTACAAAACTTATCACAATACTTATCACAAAACTGTCACAGAGGTCAATTCCCCCCCAATGGTTACTTCCAATCATTGGCACAAAAAAATATAATTTCCTTGATAAAAACTTGGGGGCCATTCACTTATTACGTAACGCTTTTAGGGGGGAGGGGGTCTAAGATTTTGTTACGGTTCAAAAAAGTCATTTTTCCGCGTTACGTAATAAGTGAACAGCCCCTTGGGTGTCACAAACTTCCTGACTCCCCTCCCTCCCCTGTCACAAATTTTTGGATCCCCTCCCCCCCTAAATATTGGACATCATTATTGAATGATCCTTTATTTATAAAAATTCAATACGGTGGAGTGACTCCACTTGACTTTACATTTATAATTTTTAAAAATAATCAATTTATTGACATTTTCCATCAAAATCAAGCAAAACCGAGAAATGAGAGATAAATTAGCAGGAATTATCGAAATTGTAGAAAGCTACAGCCGTATTTTCTAAAAAAAAGCGAAAAATAAATTAAAAACCTTAATTGCCCTGCAAGAATTGAACTTACTTTTCTCATAAAAGTCATAAATTTTCACACCAGCTTTCTGCACGTCATGTATATCAAATAGCTTAGTTACTTCAATATCAACACAATAGTTTTTGGAACTCATAAAGTCATCAAAATAAATCTGAACTCTTTGTCCGTAAAGTCTTGGATGAACCATCTGCGTATGGACGACAAAATTAATTAATTTAAAATAAAAAATAATAAAAAATTTTACTTGCCTTTATTTCATGGATGTCCAATCGATTAGTAAGCTCTTTAAATTTATATCCACTAACCATTTCAACATCATAAATAACACTGGTAAGGATAAAGGAGCTTGGATCTTCCTCACTTGGATGATAAATGGCACAAACTTTCAATTTTTTTTCATTCGTCCTTGTCCCATTCTGTGTCAAAATTGACATTGTGAACTTAGAGCTGCTTTGATCAAGAACAACTGTTCTTTCAACAATTTTTGTGATTAAACAAAATCCACTTCCTTGAATTTTTATATCTGCCTTTAATGTGTAGTCTGGAAAAGCCACTTCAATTTCATTTGCCTGATTTTCTTTTGTAATGTGAACAATTTTTTTGAAATTATCTTCATTCGTCAGTGTGACTGTAAAGTCAGTTGACTTTTTGACTGGCTTCGCAATTAAATATCTTGAAATTGCTTCCGCACATACAGCATAGAAGTATGTATTTGATAGAACTTGATTCATTTTGTATTCATCATAAATGTAACGAAAATGTGATTTAGCTTTATCGGGCATGTTTAAAATCACATAAGCAATTACAGCATATGATGTGTGTCTTGTGTCACACTTGTGATTGGTTTTTGAAATTGTTAAACAAGTGTTTTGATTCGTCACATTTCTGGAGTTTTTTTCAGCATAAGTAAGAAGTTGTTTAGCCATTTTATCGTTTCCATTTAAGGCATAAGCATAAGCAGCTACTGAAAATGCTTCAGTGTCAGATGTTGAGATGTTTGTCATGTTATTAAGGTAGTTAAAGCCATTGGTAATGACTTCATCATAGTTCTTATTGACAAATCTTCGTAACTTCAAGAATGGTATTAAAATGTAGGCAGTCTGGAAGTATAAGTTACGACTGCTTGGGATACTTCCAAAATTATTAAAAAATCCATTCGAGTTTTGCCGATTTTTCAACAAGTCTAGTTCTTGTTCGATAATTAATTCGTTTTTTGGTATTGCTTCAATTTCCATAGCTGATGCGATTGCTTCAATGAAGTATGCTCGGAAGCCTGATGACGTTGCGTAATTCTGTTGGAAACAAACTTAAAAAAATTACAATTCAATCTATAATATTGGCTTAGCATGTGACGGGCAGCTAAGGCTTTAGCCGAATCTATTGCTTCTCATATGGGAAGCTGGGGCTTTATATGAGTCTATTGCTTCTCATATGGACATATGGGGCGTTAGACGAGTCTATTGCTTCTCATATGGGGAGCTGGGGCTTTAGACGAGTCTATTGCTTCTCATATAGGCAGCTGGGGATTTAGACGAAACTATTGCTTCTCATATGGGCAGCTGGGGCTTTAAATGAGTCTATTGCTTCTCAAATGAGCAGCTGGGGCTTTAGACGAGTCTATTGCTTCTCATATGGGGAGCTGGGGCTTTAGACGAGTCTATTGTTTCTCATAGGGGCAGCTGGGGATTTAGACGAGTCTATTGCTTCTCATATAGGCAGCTGGGGATTTAGACGAAACTATTGCTTCTCATATGGGCAGCTGGGGCTTTAGATGAGTCTATTGCTTCTCATATGAGCAGCTGGGGCTTTAGACGAGTCTATTGCTTCTCATATGGACATATGGGGCGTTAGACGAGTCTATTGCTTCTCATATGGGCAGCTGGGGCTTTAGACGAGTCTATTGCTTCTCAAAGGGGCAGCTGGGGCATTAGACGAGTCTATTGCTTCTCATATGGGCAGCTGGGACTTTAAATGAGTCGATTGCTTCTCATATGGAAATCTTTTCATGTGACTAGCTTCATAGGAAGCTTTAGGTTACGTAGTTGAACTCACTAACGCATCCATCATACATACCCAATTATTTACTCTTTCCACCATTGTTGATTGATAATAAGAACTAAAATGAGTTGTCAATGGATTGGCATTCTTTGACTTCAAGTATCGGAATTGTTCTACGTTTCCCTTAATTCGAGATGTCCTCTGTTCGAGACAATGATCAGCATTAATTCTGAAATGTATCTTAAAAGTTAAAAAAATTCAATTTAATTTGGAAGTTTGGTCTAAAACTTACTCAAATCTCCAATTAACATTTGCCATTTCATCAGTCATGAAGTCTCCAGCAATGTTGACAAAAAATCTAGAATATTCATCAGACTTTGTGACTTCCTTTTGCATCCTGTCTACATGTGGTACTTGTGATGGCTTTACATTGAACTTTTTATTTTCATAACTGTAAATTTTTATTCCAACAGGCTCTACTTTAAGTTTCTTTAAAACTCCATCGCTGTATGTATCACCACGACTAGATGTTGCTGAAGCATCAACTCTGATCTTGAATTCCTGATAAATATAGGTTTCATTTGTACCAGATTGAATGTAGAATGAGACTATCTTTGGCTCATCATATGGAACCCCAACAGTTTTTGTCATTTTCTTAACTGTACTCGCTGTTGTGCTACATGCAGTTTCAAAAAATTTAAATCTATTATGTCCATCATGATCGTACATATCGACATTTACGTCTAGTGTCTCATTGATGCCAAGATAATTATGAATCATAACATCAACTTTAAGTTTCTCCTTAAATCGAATCACGAATGGCAAGTTCATCCGGATAAAGAATTGACTTTTAACGATAAGCTTCTTTCTTGGTCCAATTGCTAATCCATCCTCTACATTCATTGAGAATGATGAGATGATCCAGGAAGTGGTCGAGTCGGGAGCATAATAAGATTTAATTAAATTTCCATTTGGAACTTCAAACATGTCATAAATGAAAACTTCACGAAAATCTTCACGGATATCATCAGAATTGGGTTTAGTTGGCATTTCTGGATTGCGTACACTGTCCATTTCTCTATTCATTTCATCTTCCTCATCATTTGTATTGGCAGTAGTTTGACCACCGCCATGACCAACAACAAGTTGTCTTCCTGTATTAATACGTCTAAGCTCCTCGTTTGTGCACTTATGCCAACTTAGCTTTTTAATATGAAATACTGTGACTATGTTATTTCCGTCATAATTGACAAGCTCTTTGATCACATCCTGCTTTTCAATTTCATTGCCTTCAAACAAATATGTCAATCGTTCGTCATATCCGAGTATATAAGCCGTTGAATTTGGCTTTGTTGTGATATTCAAATCTACTCGCTGTTTCATTTTAGCTGTTTTTGGCAGGTCTATATCGAGCTGAAAATTATGAAATTTAAAATTTAGTTTAAAGGCTGAGTTGAAGCTTCAGAAGCTTTGTGTTAAAGTCTTAGACTTAGGAAGGGGAAAAGGGAGAAAGGGGGAAAGGGGGAAAAAGGGGAAAAAGGGGAAAAAGGGGAAAAGGGGGAAAATAAGGAAAGGGAGAAAGGGTAAGGGAAGCCAAGGAAGAAGTAAGTAATAAGCAAATAGCCCCATAGCTTGAATAAAGTTTTAAAGCATTTTTTTCCGGGGGGGGGGGGGGGTCAATCAAGTATTTTTCACCAAGATCTTAAGCAATCAAGACAAGCTCTAACCTTGGCTAAAACTCAACTAGCTTGAAATCGACTCCAAGTGAATTAATCAAATGATCCAAAGACTACTTACAGTGTTTCTACCCAATTCATAAGTTGTAATGGTGACCTCGCCCTGTGAAATGCTTGTCATATTATTTACATAATAAACCACAACTTTAGCTTGCGGCATCATGTCTTTAGTGATTGTAATATCAAAACTGCAATGAAGACGATATAAGCAATAAACTTGATGACTCTCAATGTTTCCATGCCTTGACATTACAATGCCAATAAGCTGATTGACATCTGCATCTGTTAAGACATGAACAGTCACAACGTCGCCATAATTTGGACTAGAATTAAGTTTATATATAGTAAAGGTATGACATAAAGCAATTGTATTCTTACTTTTTAGGTAGATAATCCAAAGTAATATTCTTAACTCCAACAACCACATCACCTATCTCAATATTCTTCTCAAGAGTAACTTCAAGGTACTCAACTTTAACTGACAGCTGAATAGTTTTTTCTGGCACTAAATAGTTGATTACAGCCACGCCATTTTTTATGGCACCATCAATATAGTACGTAGCGTTCTTCTCATGAGCAATGCTGTATTTTATGACTGCCTTGACCTTTTCGTATGTCTTTTCAATAAGCGAATCCTTCCAGTCGTAAACAAAAACTTTTACTCCAAGTGGAAGTCCAGGCATAAATTTATCTGGGAAATTTGCTCTAATTTTTGGCTTATTATTGCCATGGACTGTAAAGTCGATAGTTTTATTGGCTCTAGTTCTAGTTCCAGCTTCTGTAAAGACAACTGTAGCTTTATAGCTAAGCTTTTCTTTCGTATCAGCTTTCAAGTCACTATATGCCATATATTTGACATTATGCGTGCCACTGACGTTATCAATAGTCTCGGATATGACAACGTCATTATTTGTAGTGCATGTGATTGTAAGCTGTGCATTTCCATGAACATATTCGTTAAATGAATATTTAGCATAGAATCGGAGATAAGAATGTGTTAATAAATGATTTGCCTGAACATCAATATGGACAGCAAATGGAGGCAATGTCTTCTTGGCGACTGCAAATTCCTTAAAAGTTTCCCATTGCTCGATCCTGTCGATGATCACACGAATCTTCCAGATGCCAAGTGGTGTATTTTCATCTAAAATGAAGCGTTCTGTAAAAACTCCTAAAAAGTCACCTCCAAGATCATTAAACTCTTTTAACGGACGGTTAAGTGAGTCAGTCACATTGATGTTAATGTTGTTCATGTGGTACGGCCTCAAATCTCGATCGACAACAACAACTCTAAACCTGACTGTATCTCCAGGTTTATAAATTGGCTTGTCAGTCTGAATAAATGTGTAATATTGCCTCTTTTCAGCCTCGATTTTCTGCAATGTTTGTGTTATGCACATTTGACGTTGTCCAGTCGCACCCGTCATATTTCGATGCAGTGTCATGAATAGCTCAAATTTTGTTTTCGATCCACTTTTATCAGGATTTTTTACTTTCATTTTCTGAACTTTATCCGATGCTAAAGCAACAGTTCCATAACTTTTACGAAATTGAAGTCCAAGTTCGGTTCTTTTGTCTAAATGGCTTGACAGGAGGACCACATTGTAGTCTTTTTCGTCATAAAATGTTTTAGGTGCCCATATTGTGACGTATCTGTAAAAAATTGAAGAAAAAAAAATGTCAGTTCAAATCTAGACGTTATTTGTGAACAGCATCTTGCTGTAGTTCCCATACTAGTGTAAAGATAAGACGAACATGCATAATTTGGCAATTTTTCATTCAATTGACAATTAAAGTACAAGAAGAAAAAATTTGAAATAATCTTTCACAGCATTTTAAATTGAGCATAACTGTGTTATGTGTTGATTCAGTCAATAACTTCAAAGTATTATGATTAACAGAGGCAGATTGCAGGCAGACGTTTAATTTAATTATAATTCACATTTGTCGTCGGAAAGGCTGTGCTTGTGCGAGCGATTAATGACTCTGGACAGGACGGAGATGAGCATCTGAGTCAATGCTTCTCAAACTATCTGTCCGTTGATATTTGCACGTCACACTATCGACTACTTTTTACACATCTAAGATTTTCTCGCGAGACGGCTAAGCTCCGTGGAGCATAGAATGATGATCTAATGATCGAATGATCTCAGCAGTTCCAGGTTGATGTTAAGAGTTTCTTCGTCTAATGTATTGAATGGCACGAAAGTCATTAGAGCAGTGCTTCTCAAACTGTACTCCACGGAGCATAACTTGAGTTATATGGGACAGGTGAGTAATGAGAAAACTATAAAATTTTAGAAACATTGTCTTAGAATGACAGTTACAGACTATGCAGATGACAAGAAATCGCGATAAAGGCAGTAAAATACCTGGATTGGATGAGTTGATAAGGATGATAGATTTCTAAAATGATCATGATTTGCTCGAAAGGTCTGAGCAGTCTTTAGATATTCTCTATGCATAGCATTGAGCTTACGAGCGTCCCAGCCAAGGAGAAAGTAACTTAGTCTAGCTAGTGATTTATCTCATAGAGACCGGTTGATGGAATATGTATTTGGATTCTAGGTTATAAGACTGGAAGATACCCGAGCATTTAGCCTTCTGTAATAGTCAGTTTAATTTTTTTACGAGCCACAGGCATCAGAATTTAAATAGCGGCTCACATTATTAATATTTTTTTTTTTTCAATTCATTAAATCCCTAGATTGGGTTTGTGATCTTTCTTTGGGTAAATATGTCGACATTTTAATCAATTAATAATTTAATTTGACACTCTTGAGATCTCAATGGCAGTCTTTACTTTAAGAATCACTTGTTTGCGGGTCCTTTGGTCGATTTTTCAAACACTTTACGATACATTTGGAGTCTAGCGTTAGTTTAAATTAAGTTTAAGGTTGTCCGAATTTTTCACGCTTGTGATTTAATTTTAATACTTAATTCTTCACTTTTGCACCCCCGTTTTTCACTTATTTGCTCAAATACTTACTCTTCCTCATCAGCTCCAACAGATTCAAAATATTTTAACAAAAAAACAAAAATCAGCCAAGCGAGCTTCATCGCAAGACAGTGGCTAAATTATCATTAAATTGTCGAGATCAAACTCATATCTTTATTTAAGAAAAATAAGTCAATTTTTTGGAGAGAAGAGTATTTCTCTCACTTAAGCACTTGATACACACGAGAGCAATATCCAATCAGATGTGCGTGAATTAAAAAAAGGGGAAAATCGCACATGAACTCACACAGATAATTTATTATAATACAAATTCTAAAGTAGCGCAAAAAAAACATTTTATTTAATTTTCTCAAATGACTCTTACAAATTGATCTTGCAGTTTAATCGACTCCTATACAAGCTGCAAAAGACAAGAAAATAAATTAAAAGTCATTCAACGAAGTATTTTCCATACCCAGAGTTGTAGAATGGCCTAAAGCGACCTCTACAAAAAAACGACAGCCGTTGATTTATTTTTCATCGGCCGTCGATAATTGACCGTTTGGCCAACGTCTTCCTTCACAACTCTGCCCACACCCATTTACCTTTAGAGACTCAAAGTTGTCAGGATCGTCAATGAATTTGATGAATTCAGACACATCTGTAAATAATGCGTAAGTGTCCTCATCGCAAACGCCTTCTTTAGCAGCAACAACAGCAGAGACGATTCCTCGAAGATAAAAATGATCAGCATTCTTAACATACAATCCACTTCCAATATCCTCAAAACACAATCCAGTTCCTTTACTTTCACCACCGCAAAAGGTTCGGTTGCTCGAAATCGAACTAAATGCATCGTTCTTACTTGGACAGACTGGATTTTCAAAAATTTTACAAACAATTTCTTTTTGTATCGGATTTGTTGACTTTGGAACTGGTTCTAGTTGACCATAACTTACAACAACTCCCTCGGAAGTGACAACACTTAAATCTGTCAAACAAATTGGCTGAATAAATTGATTAAATTTGACATTTTCTCTTAAAATCATCACAGCAATGTCTGCGTCCATTTCATAAGCATTAATGTTGTAATCAGGATGAATAAAGAGGTCCAAAATGTATGTAACTTTCTTGCCTTGACTGTTTTTATTGTCAATGCCTAAGAGAATTACAATTTCAAATTTTGTGAATGCAATTAGCTCTTCGGTCTTCTCATCAAATTTGTAAAGGCATTTTGCAGCTGGAAGTAAGATATGAATCGATTATTAATTTAAGTAGGCTAGTTCCATGAAACTAGTTCACTTGGTTTTGCTATTGGATGTCATGCACAGAGTTGGCATGTCTCCATTGGCAATGGTCTCGTAAAACTAAAGGTCGAGGTCCAGTTTATAAAACTACCCAGGGCACCTTACCTTAGTCTCCGGTTAATTTTATTTATATCCCATATCAGAGGCTCAGCCAGATTTATTTTAGATCTTTGGAGCCTTGCCAACTCTGAATCAAATCATAATAAACGAATTTTACCTGTTACTACTTTCTTCTCTGAAATCAACACCCCACTACAAGGACCAAGACCATTTTTCATTACAACTGCACTCCTGAAATAATAATTTTAAAGTTTAAAGGAGGGTCTTGTCCCCCTCTTAAGCGTTTTAGGCTCGCTGCGGTCCCAAACCGTTAAAGGGGGGGGGGGGGGACAAGACCCTCCTGGCTACGCGACTGTAAAGTTAACAAAATATCATCAATCATTTGATGTAAAGAGACACTCGCTAGGTTCTAGGTACTGCAGTTCTAACTTACCATGGATAAGATTCTTGTTCTAAACTGTCGTCATCGTTAATTATAGCTTTTCCACAGTTCAACTAACCTAGAAAAAAAATAAATAAAATGTTTTTTTCCACTTTAGTATCAATAACAAGGCATATTCCCTTCAGATTTATTCTAAAAATCACAGAGTGTCTCTATATGAGAAGCGCGAAGTCAAGGAGAATGGGGATATAAGGGGGACAATAAATTTTTGGCAGCAACCAAGCGACTAAAACCTCAGTGCTATACAGTTTTCTATTTATCCAAACAAAAATCGCCATTTTGTAACTTTGTATTAAAATGGTCTTACAGCGAAATGCCAGAAAAACGAAGGGTTTTGTAACATTAATCCTAAAATTTCCCTATTATGACCCCCCCCCCGTTGTTCGATTCCTGACTACACAACTGCGATATGAGTCTCCCCAACTACAGCAATAGAGTTTCTCTTTATAGAGAGCAGCTGAATTTAGCTCTCTGTTGGCTCCGGCTATCATCGGAGGAAGGGGGAAGGTTATAAAATATTAAGTAAGATTTTACTCACCAATTTCACCATGTACACGCAAAAGGAAAGAAGAGAAAAAAAATATAATTTAATATAGTCACGATGTGTTATCAGTAATTTAAAAATAAGACAGAAAAAAAATAAAAATCTTGGGAATTCCAAAACAAATATTCACCGGCTCTTGAGCTATTCTTTTAGCTACTGTTGTTATCTCTTTTATGATTGTCGATGTTGTTGATGATGCTTCTGTACTTGTTGTCGTTAAATCCTCAACTATGGCTGTGTCCGGTTCTACAGATGTCGGTTCCTCATCTTCTCTTTCTTGGGTAAAATTAGATTGAGAGCTAAAAGATGCAAAGGCTGTCAGAATGTCACCAACATCAGCAGTCGCATTTCTGTCTAAGTTTGACTCATCTTGGACATAAAGCGCTGGAAGAATTGAAAACAAAATTGAATTTAAGAATAAATAAAAGCTTGTCTTCTTACTAGAGTCAAAATTATCAAAGCACAATTTTAGTTTCTCGGCCATTTGATGCCTGCTTTCAATAATTTCATCAAAACAAAAATTATTTTCCATTCGAAGTTTCGTAAGTTTTGAATTTTCCACAATTTCTGGGTCCATTGCGCTGATATTATTCGAATTTACACAGATTTGTGTCAATTTATCGCGACTTCCGAATGAGTTTGAGTTGAGGATTGTCAATAAATTGTCGTCCATGTGCAGCATTTGGAGGTTGTTTAGGTTTGCAAAAATATTTTGAGGTAGGTGAGCAACTTTGTTGGAATTGATGGACAATGAGACCTAAAATGAGGGATTTATGGGGTTTAAAAACTTAATTCTGAGAAAGGATTAAGGCTCAGTGGAGTAGGATGGTCAGAAGTCCTAAGCACAAGCTCCAGTCCATCACAATAAGAGTTGTAAGTTCTTACCAAATTGTCCAAACAGTCGAACCATTCAGCATCTAGAACTTCAATTTGATTATCGTCCAAATTTAATTTTTTAAGATTTTTCAGGTTCCTGAAAATTCGACCTGGCAGTGACTCAATTTTATTGTTGTGAAGGAACAACTTTTGGAGATTCTTCTGTGTCTTAAATGTATCAGCTTCTAATGACTCTATTTTATTGGAACTAATCACAATTTCAACTAGATTTGTATTCTCGAGGAGGAAATTTTCAGGAATTTGACCAACTTCGTTGCCATTAAGATGCAAAAGCTTTAAATTTTGGCATTTTTGTAGAGAATTTTGTTGAATTTCTTTTATTTCAACATTTTCCAGTATTAAAGCTTCGAGATTGTTAAATTTATCACAAAAAACTGAACTTAATGCTTGAATTTTTGACGGACAAAACATTTGAAGAATTTTTAAAACGCCGTCGGTCTTTTCAGCTTCGTCATGTTCACCGATAACTTGAGTTATATTTTCATAATTCTCAAAATCTAGCGAAAGTTCACATGAATAAGCCGAAAACTTCATTGAGAATATAGAAATGTCAATGTCTTCATACTGGCAAGTGACATTGTCAGCTGATGTTTCACTTTTTAGGATAAATAAGGCACAAAAAATTATTAAAATGTGAACTTTCATTTTTTAAAGATTTTATTTTTGTTGAATTTTAAAAAATGATGTTTTTGTTGTATTCTTTAGAAATAAACTTTAAAATCTTAAAAAATATAATTTTCTAGTTTCTTGCTGTTCCTTAGCTAACCTAAAGTATTATAATGACTTGATTATGAAGTCATTTGCTTTATTTTCTCGATTACTTCCCAATACAAACTTAATATAAATTTAAATGTATTTAATGATCGCTTTAATTATTAAACTGTGTAGAATTTTAAACAGTAATCTCTTATTAAAATTGGGAGAGTCATAGCTAATGAGAAACAAGAGCATTTGATGCTCTTAATCAGTGGTGAGCAACCTTTTTTGATCCAGGGCACACATTGAGGTTAAATGATGACAAAAAACGCACACAGCATAAGGTTCGTGGGATTTCTGAATTTTTTTTGGCATACTTATGTGCCGCGGTACATGGGTTGACCATCACTGCTTTTAATCAAGGCCTATACACTCGGGACGAATCTTCAAAAATCACTAATTTATCAACAAAAGTAGAAATTTTAAATAGAATTTTAAAAATGATGTCAGGAAGTTCTACCTGGGTGGGGAAAGGGGGTGCCGTGCCAGATTAAAAGTTTCGGGATGAGAGGTCTGATTTTTTTTATTTCAATATCAAATGAGAATGACCGCTTAGATCATTGTAGTATATAATACATTGACATGCTGACAACCACTTCTGACACCTTTAGAACTTCTTGGGGAACAATAAATCCTCGTGGAGCATCGTTTCAGAAACACTGCCCTAGATTCTTATATAGAATGTTTATTACAAATTTGAAGCTTTTTTAGCGCATTTTTGAAACTTGTTTCGAAAAGGTAGCTTAATAAGACTCTTTGTTCGTTTGCTCGGCTGCCTGCAAAACTTTTTGATCTAGACATCGTAGAGAGTTCTGGTTTTTTGCGTTAGCTGTGTTTAATCGAATTATTCCGGCGACGAATAGTTAAAAATCTCAAAACCATCGGAAAATACTATAATTAATGATTTTTTGACTTCAATACAATGTAGCCAACTTCAAGTTGGAAATTTTGAAATATATTTTGACCGTTAGAAAGTTTGAATTCAAAAAAAACCGTTAAATGACAAATCCTTTGTGTACGGAAGTTCATCGCCACAAATTATTAATTATACTATAATTAATGTTTTTGTAGTGCAACTCTTAGCCTGACACCACCTCTTGAGCACCCTTTTACATAACAATTGATTTTTTGGTGACGGAATTGTGAAGTAACTGCGATGTAACTTAGGTTTATGGTCAACTTTGTGGTGGTGCTTGCAAACCAACCTCAGACTCAGGAGCGTAGTCTGAAGTTTTTGAAAGGCAATTTAAAGCGCGTTATTGAATTTTTTCTTCAAAAAACCCTAGCAAATTAAAGAAATTCTCCAAAATAGAAAGGGTTTGACCACAAAAACCCCTCTTTGGATAAACCTCTGCTCCGACTGGGGTCTTCTTGCTCCGCCACTGATAATTCGCCATTTTATCAAGTTGAACAATAAAAGATAATTATTTAAATTTTATTAAATCCAATTTTTATTTAAAATTCTAAATTCCAAGCTATGAGAAAAACTTAGTTCCTGCCAATAATATCCAGCACAGACCCAGCAGTTAAGAATTCACCAAACAGGCCTGAATTAAATAAAGAAAAGCAATTTAAAAAATCCCGAATTTTTTAAACATTTAAAATTTCTTACCGGTCATCAAAATTACTAGCTTGCTGAATTGTTGCTTCAGGAATTGATCTAATCCAATCAGTGAACTTTACGACATCAGTATAGATTGATAAAGTCTGGTCATCACATAAATTAACATCTTTAGTAACAACGGATGACAAAATTCCACGCAAATAAAATTCACTTTCATGTTTCACAAACAATCCACTTCCAATGTCCTCAATGCAGACTCTGTCACTCAATGTTTCATTAATACAGAACGTCTCAGCTCCAGATGTATGGACAAATGCATTATAACCTATAAGACAACTGACACTATCTAAAATTGATGTCTTTAGTTCCTTTGGAGCTGATTTTGCAGTTAGTTTGCGATTGTTCTTATATCCATAGCTTGCAACAGTTCCATTTGTGATTTCACTTTCATCTGAGCCTTCATCCATCAAATTGATACTTTTGACAAATCGAGTAAAACTCACACGTGCAGCCAACACAATAACAGCTATATCATTAGTCTTAATCTTGTCAATTTTAAAAGTTGGATGAATTATGATGTCAGACACCGTTGGGATAGTTCTTCCTCTTTCGGATGGATTAGTTAAATCATGCGATCCAAGAATGATCGAGAAATCATCTTTGGACATTTGTTGAAATCTACTTGATACATAATTATGAAGACATTTCGCAGCTGTTGATAATTTTAAGTTTGTTTTTAAATTGCTTTGGGGTTTACTTTGAGGGGGAAACAACATGATGGGAAAATATTTTTTTACAATTTTGTTACCAAGTTAAGCATGACCCGATTTGAGGCTCTTAAAAAAGCGGTACAGAATAGGTTTAGAAAAGGCTCTCTCGCTCTAAAGTGCGCAGTTAAATAGCCTAATCATGTTGATTCCCCGTTGGGATACTTACAAGTGACAATTTTTCTGCTAGAAACAAGAACTCCACCACAATAGTAGTCACCATTTCGATTCATTATTGCTGCAATCCTGAAATAATCAATGTACTTTAAAATTGATAGGGGACTGTTCATAAATGATGTTCATCAAGAACAAGATTTTCATTAAGGCAATTTTTTACTTGTGTCACAAAGTTTGTGTGAAGAACAAATTTTTTGTCACAAAACTTTTGACCCCGCCTTCGTTTTAACATTAAGGACGTCATTAATGAACGACCCCAGATATTTTGACTAGATTTGACAACAAACTTCCGATTCTGAGTAGCCTATTCTAGTCCGGTACCCCACCCTGGTTAAAACATATGTTAGAACCCCCTTGTTACAAATTTTTGTAACGAAAAAGCTGTTGCGCAATTCTTGGACCCCTTCTCCCCTTCTCCCCCCTCTCCTCTTTTAACTAAATTAGCTAAAATATCCACTTTCTAAACATAACTTTTGAGAATCAATAACTCCAAAAAACAGAACTTTGAAGAATACGTGTCATCTAGCCTGGATTAAGAACCCCTGAATACAATTGATGTGGTCATGAAATACCTTAAGTTAAGAACCCGAATATTTCTCAAAATTTATTCTTACCAAGGATACGTCCCACGTGCAAATAGCTTCCCATTGTTCAACTTTAAAATAGAAAAAAATTAAATTAGTTAAAAAAAATGAAAATCAAAAATGAATTTTAAGCTCTTACTTTTGGTACCTCACTTGCTGGTGGTATGGTTGGCTGAGTGGGTCTTGCTTGTGGTCGTCTCGTTGTTGTTGTTGTTGTTTTTGTTGTTGTAGATCTGGTTGGTCCTCTGGATGTTGGAGCTGGCACATTATTAAATCCTAGAAATTAGTTTTTTTTGATCAATTAAGCTTCATTTGGATGTTATTTAACTACTAGTAGCGTAGCAGGGGAGCTCAAATCTCATTGTCAGGGTTGATTGACGCTCCACAAAAAAGTGATAGCTACGCCGCTGTTAAAAAACCAACAAAGCACTTACTTGACTCGTAATTCTTGAAGCAATTTGCCAAAATAGTATTTATCAAGCTTTTAACTGATGACTTTGTATGAAAACAGATGTTATTGTGCATAAAAATCACATGAATTTGAGAATTCTGGACAAATTTGGGATCAATTGCGTCAATTTGATTGTAACTTAATTCGATATTTTTAATTTTTGTGTTACTTGCGAAGGATTTGGACTTGATGACTGTTAATAAATTTGATCTAAGAATTAATGTTTCAAGGTTGATTAAGCTGCTGAAAACTCCTTCAGGAAGGTCTGCAATCTCATTTGAGATAATTGACAGTCGTTCTAAGCTTTCCAGCTCTTTAAACCATTGAGGCTTTAGCACCTTAAGTTGATTTTGATCCAAATTGAGATTTTTGAGACTTATTAATGCAACAAAAATTTTATCTGGCAAAAATTTAATTTTGTTGTTTCTAAGGCTTAAGATTTTGAGGCTTTCCTGCATCTCGAATGTATCTTGTGGTAAGGAATTCAGTTGATTCGATGTTATCATGATTTCAAGCAGTTCTGTATTCTCGCTGAACAAATTCTCAGGAATTTCACGAAGATTGTTGTTGTTTAGATGCAAAAGCTTTAATTTTGGACATCCTTGAAGTGACTCAGCTGCTATTTTATTAATTTTTGAATTATCAATTTTTATAGCTTCTAGATTTGGAAACATTTCACAAAAAATTGACGAAAATGTTTGTAAATTTATGTTTGGTTTAAAAATAAGGAACTTGACATCGTCGTCGCTATTGTTGTCAATGTGATCTCCATCAATGTCTGTGAGAGTAACGAAGTTGTTGGGATTTCCCACTGATAATTCGCATGTATATTCATTGTATTGTTCACTATTTATTTTCATTGACTTTTGACTGTATTGACATGTTCCCGTATCGGCTATTGTGACTCTTGTTAGAGTTGTGAGCACAAAAATGATTAGAATTTGCCTTATGTGCATCATGTTAATGACCACTGACTTGAAGTTTATAGTACTATTTTTTAAAATTTACAATAAAAATAGAAAAAAATTTCAAAAAGTCAAAAATAATTTTTAAAAAATTAAAAAAATAATTTTTAAAATTAAAAAATAATTTTTAAAATTCAAAAATAATTTTTAAAATTCAAAGATAGTTTTTAAAATTCAAAAATAATTTTTACAACTCAAAACTAATTTTATCAATTCAAAAACAATTTTTAAAATTCAAAAATAAATTTTAAAATTCAAAAACAATTTTTAAAATACAAAAATAAATTTTAAAATTCAAAAACAATTTTTTAAATTCAAAAATAATTTTTAAAATTCTAATATTAATTTTTAAAATTCAAAATTAATTTTTAAGATTCAAAAATAATTTTTAAAATTCAAAGATAATTTTTAAAATTCAAAAATAATTTTTAAAATACAAAAATAATTTTTAAAATTCAAAAATAATTTTTAAAATTCAAAAATAATTTTTAAAACTCAAAACTAATTTTATCAATTCAAAAACAATTTTTAAAATTCAAAAATAAATTTTAAAATTCAAAAACAATTTTTAAAAGTCAACATTAATTTTTAAACTTCAATAAAAATTCCAAAATCCTCAAATCATTAAAAATTTTCATACATTTAAATGAAATTATTCTTTTCTGCTTCTAGAAATATTTTCTAACATTTTTAAACATTAAAACCTAATTTTAAAAATTATTAACCTTTTTGTCAAAACATTTAAAAAACAAATCACTTTTTAAACTTCACAAATAATTAAATAAATTCGATTAAATTGAATAGAATAATATTTTTAAATTATTTACGCGATGAAAATATTAAAAATCGTGTCTTATCAGCAAACTGAACCAAAATACTGAGCAAAATCTCTTTTTAAGCTATTGAAATGAGAAAGCTGCATCATTCTGAGCAGGAGATTATATTGCTTAAATGTTATTTTCTTTATTTGTATTCATTGACTTACTATACAGTCATGAACATATTCTCAATTTGTAAATTGTCACTTAAAAATGGTCAGAATGGGACGCTAGACTTTAATAAAATCCGTGAATTTAATTAGCAAATTTAATTTATTTTAAATGGAATAATTTATATTAAATAATCTTATAATTTATAGTTGCCTTATTAATACTTAAAAGACTGAAAATGAAAAAAATTAAAAGTGAATTTTGAATGATAGATTTTTTTTAATTTGTTTATTTTTAAAATAATATATAATAAATAAATGCACTCAGTTATACAATTTCAATTTTTTCAATCAGCTTTGTATTTCTTTTACTTAACAAGAATTACTAAATGTGTAGAAATCGATGGCAATGTTTTCTATAAAATGAAAAAAAAAATCAAAAAGTTAAAAATAACAAAAATATTTAAAAATTTGAAAAGAAATTCAAAAAAAAATTTAAAAACAAAGTTTGAAAAAATCCAAAAAAAGTAAAAATTGGTTTGTTAAATTATCGACGCTGAAGGGCTAAATCTCGTCCGTTTTATTAGAGGCAATAGTGAAAGACAAAACTGTATATTCTAGTCTTAATTTCTATTGATACAGTCCAACAACCTCCTCGTCCCCTCAATCTTCCGCTTCTCATCAAAAAGTATTAAAATAATAAACGATCCTTTTTGTATAACTCAGGAGTACGTTCAGAAATTAATAATAAGGATCTAGTCAAGTTTTTAACCCCGGCAGGCACACTTCAGGATATAACCCAAATGACACAAGTCGATTCGTTGATCAGAAATCTGGCATCAAGCAGTTGTGACCCTGCTGGCTTCAATTGAAATCCAGCACCATGCCGGCTGTGCGCCGGATTTCTATTCTATTTTGAAAAACTTGTGCTATTCGGGTAATATCTCCATTCCACATCCCATGGCCACCCCAAACCTACTACTCAGTACTTACGTTTATCATTATAGTCATAAACCATCACGCCAGCATTCTGCACATCTTTTACTTCAAAGAACTTTGCAGCTACGACATCAGCACAATAATTTTTGCCTCGGTCAAAGTCATTGTAGTAAATTTGAACCCGTGTTCTTCCTAGTCTTGGTGCTGCAAGCTATAAAAATATTTTAAATAAATTAAAAAACAATTTTTCATTAAAATTTTCGAACCTTAATTTCAGGCCTGCTTGACAAATTGACGATTTCCTTAAATGTATATCCACTCGGCATTTCGACATCATAAATGACATTGAACAGCGTCTGCAAGCTGACTTCATCCTCGAGTGGCTGATAAGTTGCACAAATTTTAACAATTTTCTCATTTGGTCTTGATCCAGTTTGTGGAGTGACTGACAATATTAATTTAGAGCTCGTGTGCTGAAGGGCAACAGTACTTTCCATAATCTTAGTGATTGAACAAAATCCACTTCCTTGAATTGACATTCGAGCCTCTAATGAGTAGTCAGGATAAATCACCTCAATTTCATTCTTTTGATTTGCATTCGTTACGCGCACAACTTTATGGAAATCCTTATCATTTGTTAATGTGACTGTAAAGTCTGTAGCTTGTGTGACTTGCCTGGAAATTAAGAACTTGGAGATAGCTTCCGTAGATACAGCATACGAGTAAGTATTTGAATAAAACTTATTTGATTTATACGAGTCAATGATCCAAATGCACAGTGACTTAGCATCATCATACATGCTCATAGTCACATAAGCAATCACAGCATATGATGTGTGTCGAATGTTGCAGTTGTTGTCAGTCAAAGAGTTTGTTAAACATTTTTTATGTTCAGTCAATTTTTTATAATATTTTTCAGCTTCAGCTAGCAATTGTTTAGCCATTGCGTGGTTCCCATTAAGTGCGTAAGCATATGCAGCTATTGAATATGCTTCTCTGTCTGAAGTAGAGCTACTGGTGATGCCATTAAGGTAACTAAAGCCTCTGTTGATGACGGACTCGTAGTTTTTATTAACAAATCTTCGGAACTTCAAGAATGGAATTAAAATGTAGGCAGTCTGGAAGTATGAGTTACGGCTGCTTGGGATGCTTCCGAAATTATTAAAATATCCACTTGCTGTTTGCTGATTTTGCAGTAAATTCAGTTCTTTCTCGATAATTGGAGTATTACTTGGAAGTGCTCCAATTTCCATAGCTGATGCAATGGCTTCAATAAAGTATGCACGGAAGCCTGATGATGTTGCGTAGTTCTGTGGGAATTAATTGTCAATTTTAGTAAGTTTGCCTTGGTTTTATCAGATTTTGAGGTTGTCTCGATTCAATTATACCAGTGCTTCTCAAACTTCGCACCACGGCACACTTCTATGAAACTAAAACTTTTAGGAAATATCAGGTTAATACTTGATAAAGGAGAACAATGAGGCAAGTTTGAGAACCACTGGAAGAGACAGGCGCGTAGCCAGGGCGGGGGAGGGGGGGGAGGGGGGATTTATGGGACAAATTTGTGGTACAAATCCCCCAACGTAAACAGAATTTTTTTTATTTTGCTAGGTTTTTTTGATAAAAACACAAAAATCCCCCCCCATGACCGCACTAGTGTGTCACGGCTCATAGGTTGAACATCACTGCCCTAAACCACTAAAACATAACCTACATACCCAATTCCTAACTCTTTGCTGTAGTGTTGATTGATAATAAGAACTAAAGTGAGTCGTCGATGGATTTGCATTCTTAGCCTTTAAGTATCGGAAGTGCTCAACGTTTCCTTTGATTCGAGATGTTCTTTGTTCAAGACAGTGTCCTGGGTAGATCCTTAAAAAATAATGAAAAGTCAGCAAATTAAAGTTGGCAATAAAATTTATCACTTACTCATATCCAAGATTGACTTTAGCCATGTCATCGGTCATGTAATCTCCAGCAATTTCAACAATGAATTTTGGATATTCGTCATCATTTGTGACATTCTTTTTGACAGAATCTATCTTTGTAGCTTGCGATGGCTTAAGATTGTAATTTTTAGTTTGAATGTCGTAAACTTTGACTCCAATTGGCTCAACTTTAAGTCTCTTAACCATTTTGTCGATGTATTTAGTTCCATGTCTGGATGTTGCAGTCGCATCCACTCTGATTCTGATCTCTTGCTCAAACTTTGTCCTTTCTGCACCAGATTGAATGTAGAATGAAACCTTCTTAGCATTGTCATGTGGAACACTAACAGTTTTTGTCATCGTTGTAGCTGTGCTTGCTGTTGTGCTGCATGCAGACTCGAAGAATCTAAAGCTTTTCTTATTATCGTGGTCGTACATGTTGACAGTCACATCCAGTGCTTCTTTGTTCTCGACATAATTGTAGACCATGACATCAACTCGAAGCTTCTCTTTGAACCTGATTGAATAAGGCAAGACCAATTTAGTGAAGAATTCATTCTTAACGATCAGCTTCTTTGGTGGTCCAATGGCTAGTCCATGCTCTTCATTCATTGAGAACGATGAGATCAGCCATGATGTGATTGAATCTGGTGCATAATAATTTTTAATCATGCTGCCGTCAGGAACTTCAAACTCATCGAATATAAAGACTTCCCGAAAATCTTCACGGACATCACTTGCAGCAGGCTCAGTTTCTGTATCAGGATTACGTACAGATTCAAGATCATAAATGTCTTCAAACACATTCTCATCCTGATGTGCTGAAAACTCGTCACCGCTGTGCTGAACAACGAATACTCTTCCTTTTTCGATTCTGCGTAGTTCTTCTGGTGTGCATTGATGCCAATTTGTCTTACTGATGTGAAATACAGTAATTTTGTTACTTCCATTATAATTGGCTAGTTCCTTCACGACATCGTCCTTTTTCACTTCATTTCCTTGGAATAAATAGCTTAAACGTTCATCATATCCGAGCAAGTAGACAGTTGAGTCTGGTTTGGTTGTGATTTTCATCGGAACTTTGTTTCTTGTTTGAACTGATTTTGGCATGTCGATGTCGAGCTAAAATTTAATTTTAAGAATATTAGCGCTTTTGTCAAAGACTGGCACTTACTGTATTTCTTCCAAGCTCTGTAGTAGTGACAGTAACCTCGCCTTGTGAGATGCTTAGTCTATCTTTCACATAATAAACGACAACCTTAGCTTCAGGCATCATGTCCTTCTTTATTGTAAAGTTGAATTTGCAGTTTACTTGAAATTTACAATAGACTTGATGACTTTCAATGTTTCCATGCCTTGACATTACGATTCCAATAAGTTGATCAATTTCTGAGTCTGCTCGGACGTGGATAGTCACAACATCACCATGATTTGGTCTAAAAGTCAAAAATATTTAGTAATTTGAGGTTAATTTTCAAATCAAGCTTGACTTACAGTTTTGGCAAATAATCCACAACAATCTTATTGACACCAACAACCACAGCACCTTTTGGAATCTGTTTCTCATAAGTAGCTCCAATGTATCTAATTGTAACTGACAATCTATCTACAGTCTCTGAAATCAAGGTATTAACTATAGCCACACCTCTTTTTATCACACCATCCAATAAAAGTGTTTCGTGCTGTCCATTCTGATGACTACATGACAAGCTTATTTTGACTCTTTCTGGTGTGCTTTGAATCAATTTGCCTGTCCAATCGTAAACAAATACTTTAAATCCGAACGGAAGTCCAGGCATGAATTTATCTGGATGATTAGTTTGTATCTTTGGACTATTGTCTGCATGAACTGTAAACTTGATGGATTTATTGGCACTGATTCCACTTTCTGGGTCTGTAAAGACGATCGTGGCTTCATAGTCAAGTTTGGTTGTTGTTATGGCTTTGAGGTCTGTATGTGCATTATATTTGACATTATGGATGCCAGCGATGTCACTGAATGGCTTTGACACAACAGTTTGACCATTTGTTGTGCATTTAATTGTCAACTGTGCATTTCCACGGACAAAATCATCAAATGAATATTTAGCGTAAAATGAAAGCCGCAGCACTGAGTTGGTCAGCAAATGTTTGTCTTTAAGGCTTATGTAGGCAGCAAATGGTGGCAAAGTGTACTTTGAGACTGCAAACTCCTTCGAAGTCTCCCACTGTTCAATTTTATCGATAACTGCTCGAATCTTCCAGATACCCAAAGGCGTGTTTTGACTCAAACTAAAGTTATGTGTAAAGACACCCAAGAAATCGTCTTCAAGATCATTAAACTCTTTTAACGGACGGTTCAGTGAGTCAGTCACATTGATGTTAATGTTGTTCATGTGATATGGCCTCAAATCTCGATCAACAACGATAACTCTAAACCTGACTGTATCTCCAGGTTTGTAGATTGGCTTGTCAGTCTGAATAAATGTGTAATATTGCCTCTTTTCAGCCTCAATCTCCTGCAATGTTTGTGTCATGCACATTTGTCGTTGTCCAGTCGCTCCCGTCTCATTTCGATGCAGTGTCATGAACAACTCGAATTTTGTCTTCGATCCACTTTTATCAGGATTTTTTACAGATATTTTCTGAACTTTATCCGATGCTAAAGCAACAGTTCCATAACTTTTTCGAAATTGAAGTGCAATTTCAGTTCTTTTGTCGATATTATTTGAAAGGAGGACGACATTGTAGTCTTTTTCATCATAAAACTTTTGCGGTGCCCAAATTGTTACAAATCTGTGAATTAAAATTTTTTTAATATTGTTATCAATTTTGGGAAGCAAAGTTCAAGTGACAATCAGAAGTTATAAGCAAAAACACAGACAAATTAAAGCAGGATGATCATTGAACTTTTGCAATCCAGGACGAGTCTCCTTAAATGTAATACATCTTGTTGCAATGACTTTATTATGGCTTTTAGCTTGATTCTTCTCAGAATTGTATTTTGAGAGCCGTGCATCAATAATAATGTGTGAAGGGCCCAGCCTTTCAGTTGGAGGCACTTCACTATTTGTACCATATCCATTTTTAATACCGTGCATCATACAAACTGAGTGGAATGACTTTAAGAAGCGTAATTAACCTCCAACTTCATAGCAATTGCTTCAATCCATTTAATTTTCCTATTGAAGCTTACAAAAGCAATTGTCCTCAATTAAAAAACTGCCTTAAATTTGTCGTACTTTCACTTAACTGTCTCTTCTCGAAACCTTATTTAAACTAATTGACACTACTTACTCGTCATGACTGCAATCAATATTTATAATACTTTGTAGGAAAAGTAGCCCGAACAACCAGAAGAAGTTCATCTTAAGACTGATTCTTTAATATTAATTAATAAGTGACTGCTTCTTCCTCTTAAATAGAATGAAAGATTTTTTTTTATTTGTGAGAAATTGCGTTTATTCTACTTTTGACTGAAGTCACTTCTTTTGAATTATTCTCTCAGACTTTTCTTCTCAATTAATCATAAAATACGGGGAATTTTTGAAAAAAAAATAAATTATTTAAAACTTTTATATTGCTTGGTTGATGTGATGAAATGAATCTAAGGAATTTCCATTTGATATGCCAGTTACAGTATTCAGGACAAACTGTTCAATGGATTACAATTTAAATATCAAGATTTTGGGTAGCGAGTAGGTAAAGCGTGGTGTTTTTACATACGATCTGTTTGTAAATTGCTAGATCCACATTGAACCTTGTAAATCTATGTCAAATCCAGGTTAAAAGGTCTTTAGTAGCACACAATTCCTTTCTCCGTCCCCCCCCTCCCCCTCACAGTCTTGAAAAATTGCGTTGGTTGAGAATCAATTAAGCATAAATTTTATAAAATGTACGAAAACACCCTCTTTAGTATCTTGCGTAAACCAATCAGGTGCGTGGCTAAGGAAAGGGGAATCTTCGGATCGACCCCGTCCCCCCTCAAAAAAATTTATGACTAAGCTTAAGGGGTCTGACAGCTCTGGTGACAAGTTTTTTTTTTTCATTTTTTAATTGCACTTTACTGCATTTATTGACGACATACTGTCAGGTAATAATTCACATTTTACACTTTTGTATTTGTATACATATGAATTAATATTATGTAGGATCAAACTTCTAATCTTCATATCTAGGTTTCAAATAAACTAAGGCTCTCGTTTCGATCTTCTGTAGGCGTGACGTGATACTTTTCAGGTCCGTTCTAACAATATTCCATTCGTGGGTAATCTTGTAGCTCTCGTTCCTATTTCTGCCGCTACACTTCAAGTTCCTGACCCGTTCCTTAATCCAACGTTTTTCAATTGCCCAACTATTGCTTGATATCCTACATTAAGCAGTCTAAACTTTATAAAAGAGAACAAATTTGGAAATGGCTGGATTCAAACCGACGACCTTCGAGTTACCATCCCAAATTTGAGCCAAGCGCCTTACCTATTCGACCAGCAAGGCACACAACTGCTTTAAGTTAAAAAGTTACAAATTAAAAAGGGTTAAAATATTTGGAACTTAATTTGTCAGCCCCATGCTGAGTTTCTGAAAGCAACTCTACAGTAAATCAAATAAAATTTAATTATTATTTATCATTTTTATTCTAATTTATTATTCTTAAGGTACACATTCATAATTATTTAATTGACATTTCTAAAAAATAAAACAAATTTCATGCTTTTTAACAATCATTCTTTACATTTTTTGACTTCATTATTGGAATTTTTATTAGAATTTTTTTATTATTTTTTTCGTCATGCTTAAAGGGTGCTTTACTAGTATCAAAATAAATGTACAGATTTGAGGTGCTTTAATTTATGACAATTTATAATTTAGCCGAGAGTATTGATCTTATTACAACAGTTTGGGGTTCTGAAAATTTAGATGGACGTCATAAGTGATTGACCCCTTTTAAATCCGTTATTTGAGGTAAATTAGCACCGAATTCTGCAGGTTATGGCACAACTTGAATAAAATCAAGAGTATAGAACTAATTAATCAGATTTTAATCAGTTCTATACGCTAGATTATAACTAATAAAAGTAATTAAAATTAATGTCCTTTCTTCATTAGGCAGTCTTCCTAGCAACTATTTGAAAATGTGTAGAAATCAATGGCGATATTTGCTAAAAGAAAGATATAAAAATTATTTTATGCTGAAAACTACAAGACATAAGCCTTACTTTTATCATTAAAGTCATAAATCATGACGCCAGCGTTCTGAACGTCCTTAACCTCAAAGAATTTAGTAGCTTTAACATCAACGCAATATTGTTTACCACGCTCGAAGTCATTGTAGTAAATTTGAACTTTTGATCGTCCCTTCCTTGGATGCGCCATCTTTATAAAAAAAAAATCAAGTAAGAAAATCACAAAAAACATAAAGCGCATTTTTCTAACCTTAATTTCCGGTTTCTTATCCAAACTATCAATATCAGTATAAGTATATCCACTTGGCATTTCAACATCATAGATAACATTAACAAGTGTCTGCATGCTGACTTCATCCTCAAGTGGCTGATAAGTAGCACAAATTTGGACAGTTTTAATATTTGAGGTTGACTTTGCTGGCTTAACTGTCAACAAGAACTTCGAGCTTGTCTGTACCAAAGCGACAGTACTTTCAATAATTGTTGTAATTGAGCTGTATCCACTTCCAGTAACCGATACCTTAGGTTTAAGGGTATAAGCTGGGAAAATAATTTCTTTGGCATCTTTTTGATTTTTCGTTGTTATATGCACAACTTCATTAAAGTCTAATTCATTTGTTAAAGTTGCTTTAAAGTCAGTGGTTGGATGGACTTCCCTTGTGATTAAAAACTTAGCAATTGCTTCTGTCGTGATAGCAACATCGTATGTATATTCGTAGGCACTGTAGACTCTATATGAAGTAAGAAGCCATGTGATGAGTGCCTTTGCATTTTCAACCTTTTTCATTGTTAAGTATGTGATTGCGACATATGATGTATGCCTCATATCACATTTTGTCTGACTTCTTGACAATTTATAGCATTTACGAATTTTGTCAATTCTAACAATGTCCTTTTCAACTTCATCGAGCATCTTTTGTGCCTGATTATTGTCACCATTTAGTGCATACGCTAATGCAGCCAAACCATAAGCTTCCTTATCCGTACCCGATACAGCATGTATGCCGGTCAAATGACTAAAGCATCTTTGAATCACTTCATCATAATTCTTTGTAAGAAAATTCATTTTTTTAATCTTCAAAAATGGAATTAAGACATAAGCAGTTTGGAAGTATGTGCTTCTGCTGGGCGGTGTCGGTCCAAAATCACCAAACGTTCCATCAGCATTTTGCTTGCCTTTCAAGGCATCCAATTCTTGTTCAACAACTCTAGCATTCTTTGGAAGTGCTCCAATTTCCATAGCTGATGCGATAGCTTCAATAAAGTACGCTCTGAATCCGGTGTTGCCTCTGTAGTTCTGGAATTGAGGACATAGTGTTATGCTAAACAATAACTAGCTTGACACCAACTTACCCAATTCTTTGTCTTTTGATCCAAGATGGATTGATAATATTCAGTAAATCCATGTGATGATGGATTTGGATTCTTTGCCTTTAAATATCGGAAGTGCTCAACATTACCTTTCAGCTTTGACGTCCTTTGTTCGAGACAATTGTGTGGGTAAATTCTGAAGGCGAGAATAAAATGGTTAATTTTAAATATAAAGCTTAATAAGAACCAACTTACTCATATCCTAATTTGACTTTACTCATGTCATCCGTCAAAAAGTCTCCAACAACTTCGACTATAAACTTTGGATATTCATCTGAGTTTGTAACATTTTTGTAAAGTGCTTTAACTTTTGCTGCTTGTGATGGCTTGAGACTGTAGCTTTCGGTTTCAACTTCATAAGTTTTAACTCCAATTGGCTCAACTCTTAACTTCTTTAACAATTTATCTTGAAGAGTTTCTCCATGCCGGGTTTTGGCAACTGCATCAACTCTAATTTTCAGCAATTGCTCGAACTTTGTTCTATCAGCACCAGACTGTATGTAGAATGAGACACGTCTAGCATTATCGTATGGGACACTGACAGTTTTTGATGGCTTTGTCTCAGCACTTGCTGTTGTGCTGCATTCTGTATCATAGAATCGGAAGCTACTTTTACCTTCATAATCAAACATGCTGACTTTAACATCCAATGCTTCTTTGCTTTCGACATAATTGTAGACCATAACATCAATGCGAAGCTTCTCCTTAAACCTGATCGAGTAAGGCAACACGACTTTGGTAAAGAATTGATTCTTAACAATCAGTTCCTTTGGTGGTCCAATTGCTAATCCATGCTCTTCATTCATTGAGAATGATGAGATCATCCATGATGTAATAGAGTCTGGAGTTTGGAACTGTTTTGTCAAGGTTCCTTCAGACACTTCAAGCTCTTCAAACAACCAAACTTCTCTAAAGTCTTCACGAATGTCATCAGCTACAGCTACGGATGTTGTGTCCACAACTCGTTCACTTTCAAGCTCGCCCAACTCTTCATCCATATCATCATCAGAATTTGCTGAGAACTCATCACCGCTATGCTGAACAACGAAAATTCTTCCTCTTCGAATTCTATAAAGTTCCTGTTCATTGCATTCATGCCAGTTAGTTTTCTTGATATGGAATACAGTGACTTGATTAGTTCCATCAAAATCAGCAAGTTCCTTTACAACATCATCCTTTTTCACATCATTTCCTTGGAATAAGTAAGTTAGACGTTTGTCATAGCCAAGAAGGTAGACTGTTGAGTCAGGTTCCGTTGTTATTTTCATTTCTACCATTTTTCTGGTTTTTGCTGATGGCGGGAGTTCAATGTCGAGCTGTGAATTAAGGAACAGTGATTAATAATAAAATATTGGACTATAAGATACAAGTATGGAGTACAAAATAAGGTATAAAGAGGGGATGAGGATATGATGCAGTTCTTAAACTGTAGGGGTTGTTCTTAAATGACGTTCACTATGTGGTGAGGAGACGCTTTCCTTTTTAAACCACGCCCTATTTTCAATATGGTGGGATTCAAAATGGTGGACTTTTTGCTTTGTTTAAACATTCAAAATGGCGATTTTTGTTTTGTTGTAAAATTCAAAATGGCGTTTTTTTAAAAAGAAATTCAAAATGGTGGACTTTTTGCTTTGTTTAAACATTCAAAATGGCGATTCTTTTGTTTTGTTGTAAAATTCAAAATGGCGATTTTTTGTTGTGTTGTAAAATTTAAAATGGCGATTTTTTTATTTTAAGAAATTCAAAATGGCGGAATTTTTGCTTTGTTAAAAAATTACAAAATGGCGATTTGTTTGTTTTGTGTAAAAGTTAAAAATGGCGGGTGTTTGTAACCATCATATTTTACAAGGGATTATAAAAGAAAATCTTATATTCCAATTGACGTAATTTATTAACAGAACCTTGTCTCATGTTAAAGGAACCTAAAGACATGGCAACTTTAGTCAACTAAGGTTGGTATTTACTACCTTTTCTGTCAAGCAGAGCTCAATGGCAACTCAAACCCAGAGTTTATAGCCGGTATGCAGGTCAAGTCGGATACCCAACCCCACACTGTTACTATTACTAGAAACGGGAACTCCTGCAAGCACCTAATACAATAAATCATTCCCCATAGACCTTGACTTACCGTATTCTTTCCAAGCTCAATTGTCGTAATAGTTGTCTCTCCTTGTGACATACTCTGTCTGTCTTTCACATAATAAACCACAACCTTAGCTTCAGGCATCATGTCCCTTGTGATTGTAAAGTTGAATTTGCAGTTGATGCGAAAACTACAGTAAGCTTGATGACTTTCAATATTTCCATGCCTTGACATTACGATTCCAATAAGTTGATCAATTTCTGAGTCTGCTCGGACGTGGATAGTCACAACATCACCATGATTTGGTCTAAAAGACAAAAAGATTTAGTAATTTGAGGTTAATTTTCAAATCAAGCTTGACTTACAGTTTTGGCAAATAATCCACAACAATCTTGTTGACTCCAACAACCACAGCACCTTTTGGAATCTGTTTCTCATAAGTAACTTGAAGGTATGTTATTTTAACAGTCAGTTGATCGACATTTTCAGGAACAATAAGGTTGAGTATAGCCACACCACGTTTAATGACGCCATCAGCAAGGATTGTACTACTTTCGCCGTTCTGAAGAATGCATTCTAGCTTGATCTTAACTCTTTCTGGTGTCGATAGAATCAATGTCTCTTTCCAGTCAAAGACAAAAACTTTAATGCCAAACGGAAGTCCCGGCATGAATTTTTCTGGATGATTAGTTTGGATCTTTGGACTATTGTCTGCATGAACTGTAAACTTGATGGACTTATTAGCACTAATTCCACTTTCTGGGTCTGTAAAGACAACAGATGCCAAATAATCGAGTTTTGTTGTTGTTATAGCCTTCAATTCTTCATGTGCCTTATATTTGACATTATGGATGCCAGATATGTCACTAAATGGCTTTGATACGACAACTTCACCGTTTGTTGTGCATGTAATTGTGAGGTGTGCATTACCACGGACAAAATCCTCAAATGAATATTTGGCATGGAAGGAAAGTTGAAGAACTGAGTTGGTCAGCAAATGTTTGTCCTTAAGTGTGATGTAAGCAGCAAATGGAGGAAGTGTGAACTTTTCAACAGCAAAATCTTTAGATGTCTCCCACTGTTCAATTTTATCGATAACTGCTCGAATCTTCCAGATACCCAAAGGCGTGTTTTGACCCAATGTAAAGTTGTTCGTGAAGACTCCCAAGAAGTTCTCACCAAGATCATCAAACTCCCTAATTGGTCGGTTAAGTGAGTCTGTCACATTGATGTTTATGTTGTTCATGTGGTACGGCCTCAAATCTCGATCAACAACGATAACTCTAAACCTGACTGTATCTCCAGGTTTGTAGATTGGCTTGTCAGTCTGAATAAATGTGTAATATTGCCTTTTTTCAGCCTCGATTTTCTGCAATGTTTGTGTCATGCACATTTGTCGCTGTCCACTCGCTCCCGTCTCATTTCGATGCAGCGTCATGAACAGCTCAAACTCCTTCTTCGATCCTGTTTTATCGCTGTTTTTTACTTTAACCTTTTGAACTTTATCCGAAGCTAAGCCGAGTGTTCCAAAACTTTTGCGAAATTGAAGGGCAATTTCAGTTCTTTTGTCAATATCAGTGGATAGCAGGACGACATTGTAGTCTTTTTCATCATAAACTTTTTTAGGTGCCCATAATGTGACGTATCTAGAAATAGAATGGAATTGATTGGGTTATAAATCTTTAGCCTGATTGTGTCCTGATAGGTTGTCCCGGGTAGTCCTATAAACCGAGCCGTGGTCTCAAAAATTGAAAAATAATATAGTCAAACATGAAAATCCCTCGAAAACAGCAAATTAAATTTTTTGTCCATATTTTAAAAATAGGAGTTTGATAAGCAAAGTTAATAAAGTGAAAAAAAATTTATGAGCTTGAATTTTTCTTATCAACAATAATTAAAAAATAGGAAGTACTTATTGAGCTATTAAGTCAGTTTATTTAAATAAAAAGTTGAACTACGACAATTATGCATTAGGAAAGAAAGCAAGAAGGGAAAGCAGCTACAGCTGTGGTCCCAAGTTATTATTAAATACAGCTTCAAATGTTTAGTTAAAGATGCAGCTGCATTTAACATCAAACACAAGTCCAGGTCAATAAAATAAAGCATGGCAGTTTCATGATAAGCTTATTTTAATTAAATTGCTGATTTCGCTAGAATTTGAGCTGTTATTTTTATAACAAAAATTCATTTGTGTAATTTATTATTTATTTATTTTTTAAATTGCGCAATTATTATGGTTTACTTTGCCAGATCGAATTATAACTGTAAGGCATGTTATCCAAAGCTACTTAAAGGATTGTTCACGTTTTGTGTTAACTTAGCATACAAAGAACATGCTTTAAGACCGTAATTTATCAATTTAATTTAAAGAACAAGGATAAGTTAACCCGGAGTAAAATCGGAGAGTCTCTCCTGGGTCCCTAAGAAACCAGGGTCAGCTCTAGAGAAAGGCTCTAATGTTTTTTTGACAAATTCTAAGAAAAATGAATCATAAGTTGTATTTGAGTTCCTTTTACTATCCTAGAGTCTAGTGATGGTCAAGTGTCAGGTGCGTAGTCAGGAGGGTATTGTCCCTCTCTTAATCGTTTTAGGCCGTGCTCTACCTGTGGTTCAAAACGTTTAGGGGGGGTTGGCAAGACCCTCCTGGACACGCGCCTGGCTAAACATAGTTTAGACACCACTGGCCTTTACCAGTGGTTGTTATTGCGTGCGTTTGTGGGATTTATCAATTTTTTTTGCAGCACATAGGTTGGCCATCACTGGCTTAGACCAGTGTTTCTCAAACTTTTTCAGTCTACGGTGCACCTTGATGTTAAACAAAAACCAAACCCGAGCACAGCTTGTAATTCGTAATATTTATAAAAAAACTGCAGTACAAAGTTTGAGAACCACTGGCTGTGGCTGTCAAAAATGTGAGAATGCAATGCATTAATTTGCTTTAATAGTAAACAAGACTGTTAATTTTTTTACAATATTAGATTAGGAGCCGTTTATTTATTACTTCCAGGAGAAAGGGGGGGAATCAGCAATAAAAGAACAATATAAATTCCTAGAAATCGATTTTTCTTTTTTGAAAAATGACCGTTAATTTCTGAAGTCATAAGTGAACGACCCTACTTTTCTATTTTAACTTTTTACTATTTTAAAATTGTTTAAAATAACCGAAAAAATTTAATTTAAAAAAATCAAAAATCAGCAACTTAATTTAACTGTCTTAAGATTCCCGACTTAAACTATAAACATAATTAAATCTTAAATAGTACTTACTCTTCAGCACAATCAATAGTCACAATATTTTGTAGGCAAAATATGAAAAACAACCAAAGGAGTCTCATGTCTGAAAGCTACTTTGAGAATGACTTGAATTGAATCACAGACGTGAAGCTACTCTTTTGACTCGTTAATTTAAATCTTTGAAGTATTTGTGAGAGAAAACTCGTTCGTTCTTAAAAATGATCTCAGCGATGATTTTGTATCAAAATCGGGGATTTTTTTATTATTTTTGCATTATCAGTTCCTTTTTTATGTATGAATAATGGTGAATTTACTTGGATTTTCCAATTAATAATGTGTGTCAAAGGTACAAATGAGATTAAATTCTTTCTTCTGAATATGAGATGATTAGTGCAGTTGTCCTTAAATTCGAAATTATTAAATGACGACAAAAAGTTTATGGTTTTCTAGCTTCATTTTTGGTAGTCTACATCTGCACTTATGACTATAATTTATAAGCTATTTTAATAATTGAAATTTTGAATTTTTACTCAAAGTTAAAAGTGTCAAAGCCTTGTTTTTGAGCGAATTTCACAATTTATGGTGGGGGGAATTCTCAAAAATAATAATCTTTTTAAAATTTTGAATGTCTTGGTTAACTGCGAAGTAAATTGAGAGAAATCTGAGCTAAACGAAGTAAAGAGAATTTTCAATTTGTAAAAAAATAACTAGAACTGAACCCTTTAAGTTTGTTAAGACCTCTCTCATCTTATAAAAGGATCTTCTGAAGAAACCCCCTCGACATTTTAAAAAATTAAAATAGTCATGAAGCTTTGCCCTTTTCCGAAACGATTTAAAAGAGAATACTTGCTTTGGAATCGCTTCTAAATCCATCCCCTCCCCCCTTTTTAAACGTTTTGAGCCATGCTCTCGCTGCGGTACAAAACTTTTAAAGAGGGGGTTAGATGAGGGGGGGGGGGTTAAGAGAAGAGGAGGGGGTTGGGGTCAGGAGAAGAGGAGGGGGGGTAGAAGAAGAGGAGGGGGGTTAGAAGAGGGGGGGGGTTAGAAGAGAGGGGGGGGTTCAGAGAAGAGGAGGGGGTTGGCGTTAGGAGAAGAGGAGGGGGGGGTAAAAGAAGAGGAGGGGGTCCAGACCCTCGTGGCTAAGCCACTGGCTCTTTCATCATAAGCAGGCACGTAACCTGGGGGACAAATTCATATGAAAAATAATCAAAAATCCCCCCCCCCCCCCCTTTTTAATTCTTAATCGTTGACTAAGAAATTTTTTTAAGCACGAAGGGGAAAGGCTCATTTGAATAATATTTCATTAAATACAGCTGGATTGAATTGTAGCACCTAAAAGATCATAAAATTCATTGGTTTAAGCAACTTCAGATCATTATTTAAGTCAATTCTATCGTTGCAAGCAAAAACTCAACAAAAGTGTTACTTAAAAGCCTTTAAAAAAAGTCTTACAGTCTCAACAACGAATCAACATTTTAGGAATACTTCAAATAAATCTAGTGAGCACATTTTATATACTCAAGATGATTACGTACGAAAACTCAATAAGCGATAAGTCGACAGCAACAGATTTTCAGTCATTCAGTGATCGTTCAGCAGCCACACGATATTGTATTTTTAAGTGTCTTTTGAGATTTTTGCTTCGTAAAAATGAAGCTTGCCTTTAAATTCTATTTGATATTTGCAGTGCATACTGCGACGATTTATAGGTGAGAAGAAGATTATTGTTATTTTGGGTTTTTTCCAGTTTATTTATTTATTATTTTCGGAAGATTAGACTTGACTTGTTTTGATTATTGCTGTGCTGTTTGGGATTTTTTAATGATTTTATTTATTTATATTTTTCAAGTGATCAAGTTGTTACATTGATTGGATCTCATTTGCTGCCCGCTGACTCGAACTTTAAAACATTTTTATCAACAAATAATTTGGATGGTGGCTCAAGTGTTGATGTGTCTTTAACTACCTCAAATGGTCCTACTAATAAGAATGTCCGGATGTCTGCAAAAGATACTTTTGATGAGGTTCAGTTTGAGGTAAATTTTGAATAAACTTTTGAATTTGAAGAAACTTGCTTTCAAAAAAAATTATTTGAATTTCAAACAACGTTAAAAATTATGAACTTAAAAAACAGTTAAAATTTTGAATTTAAAAAAACCGCTAAAAAGTTTGAATTTTATAAATTCATTTAAAAAATTTTGAATTTTAAACAACCGTTAAAAATTTGAATTTAGAAAAAAAACGATGAACGTTTTGAATTTAAAAAACCGTTAAAATTTCATCTTTTCACATTCATTTCCTGTCATCAGCGTCTACCCCAATCCAACGACTACGAGCTCAAAGTTGCCCCAAAGTCTTCCAACAAATGCTCATCAGCTAAACTCATCAAAACTTCAGACCGTCCGATCATTTTCATCCAATATACTAAACCTTTTTATAAAATCGGCGATGACTTTAGCTTCAGAATTTTCGCATTAAACCAAAAAATGCTTCCATACTCTGGCAGGCAGTCAATTAATGTAAAAATTCTAGACTCGAAAAATAAAGTCATAGAAAAATTCGACAATATTGAGACCTTAAACTTTGGTGTCTATGAAAACAAATTTAAGCTATCAGACTCTGAAAATTTGGGTAAATGGAAGATCCAAGTTGAGTCAGCGGACAGAAAAATCACAAAAAAGTTCAATGTTGAGCAGGCAAATCCAGACAATTTAGAGATTTACATTGAAATGGTTCCAATGCTTGCCTATTTGGATCGAAAAGCTTTTATGAATATTTATGTCAAGGACAGAAGCAACAAGTTCTTTACAGGAACTGCTAAAATTTACGTCAGTGGAAGTGTCAAAGGATCAAGTCGAGTCGACTTTAACAGAAAACTTGTAAAGACACTGGATCTTGTCGGTCATAAAAATGGAGTTGGAATCAGCTTTGATGAAGAAATTGGACTTTCTCCGCCATCTGACATGAATCTCAAGTTTGACGTTGAAGTAACTGACCCAGCAACCCAAAGATCCATCAAAGCATCAAAAAATGTCGAACTTAAGTCCAATTCCAGAAATACAATTCATCTTGTCAAGAAGAAGTTCTTCAAACCAGGATTCAAATATCCAATGAAAGTTAAGGTCAAGACACTAGACGGTGCGCCAGACAATTCCTTTAACAAATTATCAATGACTGTTGAGTATCACAATAAAGGCAGTGGAATTGATAAGAAAGAATTCCAGATGAATCTTAAAAATGGAGAGATTTCAGCACCATTGAATCCAACAGCAGACACGACACAGATTACAGTTAATTTGGCATTTGTTGGTGCATCATTGACTGAAGTAATCAAACCACTGCCAACTATGGGAGCTAATGAGTACATGCAGGTGTCACTTTTGAAAAAAGGGTGAGTTGAACTTAGTTGTTTATGATATTGAGGGTAAGGGGTTGCCAGGGTTACCCTAACCTATAATCAAGAATTGATTGTGGTTAGGACTAGGTTTGTAGATTTTTGTGTGATCCGATCCAACTTCCTTCCCTAAAGCTCATGCCTAATATAAACATTAGCTCTTAAACTGTTTGGTTTAAACCAGTGTTGTTTAAACTGTGTGCCGCGGCACTTTGGTGTGCCGTTAAAATTTTTGGTAAATGCTGTGTCCGACTTTTTTTTAATGGCTTATCCTTAAGGTGTGACATGGCTCAAAAAAGTTTGGACAACACTGGTTTAAACCATCACAAAACTCCACAGCCCACCTCCCCTCCTTAAATATAGACGTCATTAATAATCACCTCCAAAAACTTCCTCCTTTTTTTTCAGCAACGCAGTCGGCGATACCGCTAAATACCAAGTACAAGCAACCCAAGAAATGGAGTCACTTCATGTCCTTTTAATAGGTTTGAATGGAATCGTTCATTATGAAGAGTTTCCCGATGCTATGGACAAGGATATTTTTGAATTCTCTATTGAACTAACTGAGGAGATGAAGCCTGAGTCGAGAGGAATTGCATTTTATATTCGTCCGTCAGATGGAGTTCTTATTTATGATGAATTTGTGTTGAGTCTTACATTTGGCATTGAGAATTTGGTAAGGAAATTCGGGGTTTGTAAGGGTTTATGGTTTGGATGGTACCTCAAGAAGTAGGTTGGGTGTGTGGCATGGATTCAAGTCCATGCTATGCAAATATGTATAGCTTAGGTTTCGCCGAGAAATTTGCCCATGGTTTCTGAAGCTTAATGCTACTGTAAACAATTTAATGATCTTAGGTGTGCTATTGTACCAAAGAGTGGTTTCTAGGATAAAATATAGGCGCCTTAACACTCTATTCAAGCCATATGCTGAGTGTGTCTTGGTTCTGATTTTACCTGGGCTTCTAAAACTTCCCGGAGTCCTGTTGAATCAACAGTCAATTTACTATTCTTAAGGGTATAATCAAACCATTGACTAAGACTATAGCACCAAAAGTAACCCTACGTACTGATCTAAGGCACACCTAAGCTATGTCAAAGGATATACCAAGCCACTATTGACGTAAACTTATTTACAGCTCGAAATATCAGCACCAGAAACCGGAAAGCCAAGCGAACAAATTAATTTAGATTTTAAGACATTGAAAGGTTCAAAAGTGTTCCTTACAGCATCAGATCAAATATCACCGCAACTTGTCCGTGACAATGAAATCTCCCGATCTGACATTTACAATGAGCTCATCTTCTACTTGAATTATAGATTCCCAAACACATCGCTCTACAATTTTGAAAAGTTTAATGGATTTATCTTGCAACCTTTGTCAGAAGGACAAACTTGTGGTCGGGAATCTGCGAGATATACTAATATTGAGTCTGATGAGGAAGATGAAGCTACAACTGATGTTAAATACTTCCCAAATGTTTGGTTTGATAAAAGTTTTGATGCATCATCTGACAGTGCTACATCAGTTCCTGTTAAACTTCCAAACAGCCTTACAACTTGGAGATATTATGGAATTTCAGTACATCCAACAAAAGGCTTTACAGTTGCTAAAGTTCAACCAAAAACAGCAGTTCAAAGTGAAATTGTTGCTCAAGTCAAAGCACCGCCATCAGCATACGAAAGTGAAGTAGTTTGGGTCGACATAAATGTCTTTAATACACTTCCTGATCGTCTTCAATCTGATGTATTTGTAAGCATTGAGAATGGATTTATTGTTGATCTAAAGGACAATGTAGAGTTTAACCTCAAATGTACGAAGTTCACAACAAGAAATCAAAAAGATGTCAAACTAAGCAGCAACTTACAGCCTCAAAAGAAGACAGAAGTTAAGACCATTCCAATCAAGTCAAACGGCAACGGGGACATGAAAGTCAAAGTCAGAGCTGCTGCAGGAAGCTACAATGATGAAGCCACAAAGACAATAATGATTGAGCAAGCTCAAGATCCAGCTCATACAGACAACAACTTTGAAGCTAAAGTCAATACTCAAGCACTGCCAAACAATCAAGCAAAGATTGAAATTGAAGGCAAGGTCTTGCGTCAGGATGTCACACAGTCCAGCATTATTGTTCTTGATGTTGAACTTCCAAGAGGATTTAAGTATGCTGGACACGAGCAAAATGATAAGATTGAGGTTAGTATTTAATGGTTGTGCTGTATTTAAATGAAAATCAATCTTTTCTGATTCCAGGATGTCGATCTACATGATGATTCCAGCGTTACATTCTACCTTAAAAATCTGAGACCAAATCAAAACTTTAGACAGTCAATTAAAGTATCAAAGGTTTATGACTTTGACAACCATAAACCATCGGTCGTAACTGTTTATGACTATAAGCGACCTGGTAAGCAGCTTAATACTCTAAAATTAATTCATTCTTAAACTTCTTGGTCCTTAACATTCCAGACAGCAAAAGCATTTCATACTACAGCTATGACAAGAACACTGATGCATGTGACAGAATCGAAGTCATCAGATGGACGAACAAAGCGAAAGATGCACAAGAAATCACACAAGAAGCTCAAAGAGCTGTCCAAAAATCACGTGGTAAAGTTGAACAAGCACAACAGATCCTTACAAATGCTCAAACTAAACTCAAACAAGCAGAAGAGAATGTCAAGATAGCAGAACAAAAGGCACTTGAGGCTGATCAAAAATCACAAGATGCATTTGCTATAGCTGAAGATGCATGGGGTGCTGCTGAACAAGCAAAGCAATATAAACTTAAAAATGTAGTCGTGACAAATCCGAGTAACTCAATTGAAGAACCAGCACAAGAAACAGCAACAACTGCAGCAGAAGCACAAAGACTTGCAAAAGAAGCCCAACATCTCGCTGATCAAGCACAAGATGATGCTGCTAATGCTGAAGATGATGTAACACGTGCTAATGATGATGTTGAGGCTGCAAAGGCTGAAGTTCAAAAGGCACTAAAAGCTCTGACCGATGCTCAAATGCATGCTCATGAGTCAAAAGATGAAGCTGAAAACTTACAAAAAGACGCAATGGCAGCTAAAGGAAATGTCGGAGATGCTCAAAATAAAGTCAAAACAGTACAAAAGGATACATTGGATGCACAAAGAGCTGTAAATGCAGCTGCAGACGAGGTTAATAAAATACAGAACAATGTCGATGATGCTTTAGCAGTTGTTAATGATGCAGTCAATAAAGCGAATAAAGCAACAAGATACACAGATATTGAGCTAGACATCCTTAATGCAGAAAAAGTGTCACAAAATGCACAAACTCTTGCACAAAATGCCAATCGAGTAGAAAAAGGAGTCATCCAAAAAGTCCAGCAACCTGTTACTGCAATCAATCAAGAGTGGGACAATGTCCAGAAATTACAAACTTATTGCAACAGCATTTTTGCTAGAGCTACGACAGTAAACAATGGAGCTATGAATGTCCAAAAAATAATCACCGTCAGCACAGTCAGCTTTAAAAATGGACAGAAACATTTTGAAGATGCAAGGAAGAATTTTGCTGAAGCACAAATTAAGGCACAGTTGACAAATGACAGAGCAACTAGACTGCGTGAATATGCACAAGCTAAGAGCATTGAAGCAAGAAAATTGGAAGCTCAGGAGCAAGCAACTCAAAGAACAACAACAAAATACACAACTAGAATACCAACTTATTGGCAAGGTGGTCAAGGATCATGGCAGGATAGTCAAAGAAGAACGACTCAAGGACGGATTTATACAACAACTCAACCAACAAGACAAGACAATGTATACTATCCACCCCAAAGTGTCAATCATGAAGTATCATCTGTGCAAGAATCAAGCGCTAATAAGTGTTCTAAATGGTACAGATTCTGTAATGTGGGATTTTAAGGTTATGGAAATAGATTAAAAATGAATTTGAACGTTTCCTGTAGATTTAAAAAATATTAAAAAGTTAATAAAAATTGAAATAAAACAAATAAATCGGAAAGGGCTCGTTCACCTATTACGTAACGCAAAAAAACGAGTTTTTAGACCCCCCCTCCCCCCCTGTAACAAAGCGTAACAAAATCTTAGACCCCCCCCCCCCCCCATAACGTAACAATAATTTTTTTCATTTAAATTGCTTTTCAAATGTTTATTATACTTCCTTTAAGTATGTAAAAGTAAATAGAAGGAAAGCAATAAAAAAATATATTAATCGTTTACATCCATATTATTAACTAAACGCAAAAAAAAAAACTCATAAGTTTTGTAACCATTAGTCGTTTTCCCAAATTGGTTGAAAATGATCTTCAACTGCAAATACATTTTGATATTCAACAACAATATCAGTATTTGCACGTTCCTCTTCAATATCCAAGTTCTCAGCTTCTACTCAATCCAAATCCTCTTGCAATTGTACTAATACTTCTTTTTCACGTCTGCATATTACTTTTCTTGGTTTTTTCTTAGTATTAACTATACGTTTGTGAATAAGTTTTCGGTGATTCTTTAACATATCGATTGAAGCACAGTAATGATTACAATCAATGCATACCCTTTCTTTTATAATGTCTCCAATCGAAAATTTAAAATTAATATAGAAAAAATTATAAAAAAATATATTTTTTGAAAAGTTACGTAACAAAATTTAGACCCCCCCCCTCCCCCTGTAACAAACCGTAACAAAATCTTAGACCCCCCCTCCCCCCCTAGTGCGTTACGTAATAAGTGAACGAACCCAAAGCTGAAATTTGGAAAAACTTAGTTGAGACTTTTTGACTTATTAAGTTACGCCAGGAATTTGAAGAGGGGGGGGGGGGCAAAAAAACCTATATGGAAAATTCAGAGGGAAGTAGGAGATTTTTATGATTTTTTTCATAAAATTCCTAGCAAAATGAAGATATTTTTGTTAACCCCCCCCCACCCCCCCCTCCCCCTGGCTACGCGCCTGAATTACACAAACCCACCTTTTGGACCCACCGAAAGATGCATGTCCTGAACACCAGTTTGACAGCTTTTTTCATGTCGTGTGCCTTTCGGGCCCCTTGTGACAATCTATGTTTAAAATGTTCCAAAATCCTCACGCCCCTTCCCCCCCTCCCGTGTAAAAGAGAGGTGCGCTAAGTTTAATTATTAATTGGATAGTACGAGCCACAAACCTATTTCTCTTTTCCTTTGTCTCTCTTAAAATCTACCCCCACCACCCCACTCCCCCCCCCCCCCCCCACAACTGGACCATATCAAACAATTATTTAGAAAATTTTTTGAAAAAATAAATCTTTTATTGCCATCAAGCATAACAACATCCAAAATAATTAAAAAAACTTATGCAAATGGATCGTCCTCCCCTTCATTAAAAAAGTCATCCACAGTTGTTGTGCTTACTGTAGTTGTTGGCTTTGGCCTTGCTGGTCTTTTTGGTCTTGTTGTTCTTGTTGGTCTGGCCGTTGTTGAAGGTTCACGAGTTGGTTTTGGATCCTCTGGTAATGGAGCTCCGCCTGTATAGCTGTCAATCCAATCAATGAAGCATGCGACTCTTAAGAATCCAGCTGCAAATTTAAAACTGTGAGTTTGACTTGCTTATAAAGTTGATGAAATACTTACAAGGTGTGTCTCCATGACCACATTCTGGTGCACCAAAGGAAACGACTCCTTGAAGTGTTGGTACGCCATCGACTTCATTTGTAATTGGACCGCCTAGATTTGATGTCAATTTTTAAATTTATTATTTTTTAAATGATTGAGGTTAATAAGTATCTTTACCTGAATCTCCTTTGCTGATTTGTAGGATGTAAAAATAAAATTAATAATTATTTTATTAAAATGAAAAAAAGTGTAGCTTACCATGTAGCCAAATCTGGATTTTAGAAAATTTTTAAAAAAAACATTCTTAAATATTTTTGAGGTTATAAAAAAAACACACTTACTATTTGCACCTAATCCGCAAAACTGTAAAGGATTCAAAAATATAAAGTTATTTTTTTAGTTTTAGGGGGTCCGAAGGGTGCTGGAGGGGGTGTCTTAACTACTTACATGTTTATCACCATTAAATGGCAAGCCAAGCTTTCTTTTGCATGTGGCTTGATCATGAAGTGTTATGAAGACCTTTTTCTTCATGTTTGTGTAGTGCTTTGGCTTAGTTTCTCCTGGAAAGTGCCAGAAATCATTAAAATAATTCAAAATTTAAAAATGCTCATGTTAGAAGTCGTTCAATTATGACGTCTAAAGTTTAGGGGGAGGAACTTTACGAGGGGGGGGGGAACTAAAGGAGGGTACTTTACGGAGAGAGGAACTTTTGGGGGGGGGGGGGTGGACTTTAGGGGGGGGGCAAGAAATTTATGGCATCCAATTTTTAAAAACGGGGAATTATAATTTTTTTTTCTTGGATTGTACGTCACAAGGGGGTGGGGGGTCTTCTGACATCTGTGAAAGTTTTGTGACAGAGGGGGGAATCATGTTTACCTTATGCTGCTATCTTTGTACATGTTCATTTCGGGAGGAGGAGGGGGTCTAAAAATCAGGTGTTTTTTAAGGACGTCATAAGTGAACAGCCCCTTACCAAATCCAGTAACCATCAAAGGATGATCAGGTTCATCTTCACACGTGTCTTCGCTAGGTAAATCAATACTTTTAATGATTTTTGATACACGCGGTGGCCGCTTAAGCTCAATAATTGCAATATCGTAGGCACTCTTGCCTGCTGTTCCCTTCTTTTTCAAATATTCTTTGTGGATTGTCAACTTTTTGGGTGGAATTTCAGCGACTTTGTCTGGGAAGCAAGTCTCTTCCGAAAAATTTTCTTCTTCACTGTCTGTACAGTCTGGATCAATACCAACCTTCCATTCGCCGATGAAAATTTTAATATCATTTGAGAGGCTTTTGTCGTCTTCAAGTTCGTCAAAGCAATGCGCGGCTGTGAATATAAAGTTTTTGTAAGTTTTTTGAGTTGTCACGCATATGAGGGGGATGGAGGGGAGGGGGGTGATGAAGCCTCACCTGTTACAACATATTTCTTTTTAATCAAGCTTCCAGTGCATCGAGATCCCTTTACAACTAACATAACTGTCCATGGTCCATCCGTTTGTCGTGCATATGAGATTCCATCATCTTTTTTGCCACTTGTTGGAACTGGAGGATTTAATAATATTAATTTTTTATTATTTGTCAGTCAATTAATCCTCAAATTTTGAATAACTTACACCCGTAAATAATTTGAATAACTGATAAAAGCACAAGCAATTTCAGCATTTTGATCTTTTGACTTTTCTGCTCTGGAAATGTTTTTTATTTAAAATTTGTTTTTATTCAAAAACTGTTTTTATTCTTTGGAATTTATAAATAATTTTGATGTATTTTATATATTTTAGAATTTTAAAATTCAAGATTTGCCGCCCGCAACATTTAAAAATCAAAAAAATTGTATTTTTACCATTTTACATAATTTGAATTTCTTTTTTAAAATTATCAAAAAAATTGAAAAAAATCAAATTTTAATTTGTTTAAGTTTTTAAAATTTTATTATTTTAAAATTATTTAAAATTTTTCTATTTTCCTTTTTTCAAGAATCCATGATTCAAAATTCTTTTCTTCAAGAAAATCTAGTTTAATTTTTTTAAAATCTTATTTAAAAAAAATCTTTTCAACAATCTTAAAATTAATTTTTTTCAATTTTTAAAATTTTTTGATTTAACGTTTTTAATGTTTAAAAATAATTAAGATTTCACTTTTTTATAATTTTAAAATATTCAAATTATATTTTTAAAATTTTACATAAAATTAAATTTTACTTTTTTTCAATCTTAAAAGTTCTTGATTTCACTTCTTTTAAATTTTACAAAATTAAATCAATTTTCACATTTTTTAAATTTCAAACAATTTTGATTTAATTTTTTTTTTGAAATATGAAATTTGACTTCTTTAAATTTTTTTTAAAATTTCCAGAAAATAAAATATATTTTTATTTTTAAATTAAAAAATATTTTTCAAATATTTTCAAACAATTTAAATTTAACTTTTTTTTGACGAACTCTCTTTCGTACTTCGCCTTTTTTCTTTCCTTATTCATAAAATCTTACTTTATACTTCGACTATATTTTGAATCAAACTGCGACTAACGTAATTAACATCCAAACGTGATTGTTGTGATGCCTCAAAATTCCCCAAAATTCTCATTTAAGGGGAAATCGAGATGCAAAGTTCTCAGAGAAAATTTCAGATTCACAATTTGAGAATAACTAGATTCTCTTTTTGAGCATCCAAGCCAAAAGAAAAACATTTTTTATTAAATAACAAAATAAAATAAAATAATGATTGCAAATGTATCATACTCAACCTTTTGACAGGCATCCTATTAGATTTGATTAAATAAATAAACTAATTTGACCTGAAAAGTTATCAATTCTGGGTTTTTTTCATGCTCGCTAACTTGTTGTCATTTAAATTGATGATTTGCAGTCTTTTGAGGTTTTAAGGTTTTTGAGGGAAGAAAATCAGATTCTATAACTAAGCCTCTCGATCCCCCCCCCCACCTACCCCCCCTCCCCCACCTACCCCTTTCCCCCCTCCCCCCTCCCCCCTCCCTTTCTCTCTCAAAGCAAAGCTCACACTAAGAGTCGGTCCCCAGCAAAGCCCTAGAAACATTTTGTGAAAGGAGCTTGATTCTTTAAAAAGATTCAAGTGTTCCACTCTGAGTCTGTTTCCCCTTCAAATCGTCATCATCTCCTTAATAATGTATACAGCTAATATAAAAATTATTCACAAATAAGCCTTAAATCTCTCTGAGCACTAGCGAGCTAATTATCGTGAGAAGCTACATACTGTATTGAAATTTATTCGTTCTGTTGTCGCATTGTGCTTGGATACAAAAGTGAAAATTGTTAAAAGTTTCTTATCAAAAATGAAGCATCAACTTCTGCTTTTTGTTGCTTTACTTGCTGTTACTAATTGGTAAGTTTTTTTTTTGAAAATGTGAAATCGGGGTTTTTCCAAGCTGTTATCAGTGATGTGTGTTGTTTAGTATAGAATTGGTATTAAATAAAACAAAAGATTAAAGCCAATAATACAAGATGCGGAAGGAGTTTTAACTGAGGAGGAGTCAACCAAATCCTCCCTCTTGACTTCAAAATGGATTCTAATCAAGTCCACAATAGCAGTACTTCTTAAACTATGCTCTGCGGGGTTTATCTGTTCCGCGAATTATTTTAGACGTGTCAAACGCAGTTGCCAGTGTGCTGCAAAGGTTCGAACGGGTGATTTTCTGCTCCGTGACCCTAAAACACAGCGCGTAAGGCCTTTTAGTTGTTGGTTCGGCAACTTATGACGTCCAAGATTTATTAGAAGGAAGAGAAGTATAGAATTTTGTGACAGCTCAAACAGTGTCAGGTGGGGGGAGTTGGGTTTTTAGGTGGGGAAAAGAGAGGGGTTGCAAGAGGGGGTAGGGGTGGGGGTGTCAGTTAAGGGAAAGAGGTGGTAGATGGGGGAAATGGAGGGGGTGTCAGATGGAAGTGGGTCTGATCGGGGGAGGGGGTGTAAGTTGGGGGGTGAATCTGATCGAGAGAGGGGGTGTCAGTTGTGGGGTGGGTCTGATCGAGGGAGGGGGTGTCAGATGGGGGGTTGGTCTGATCGGGGGAGGGGGTGTCAGTTGGGGGGTGGGTCTGATCGAGGGAGGGGGTGTCAGTTGGGGGGTGGGTCTGATCGAGGGAGGGGGTGTCAGATGGGGGGTTGGTCTGAACGGGGGAGGGGTGTCAGTTGGGGGGTGGGTCTGATCGAGAGAGGGGGTGTCAGATTGGGGGGTTGGTCTGATCAAAGGAGGGGGGCGGTTAGGTGTGAGAAAGGAAGGGGGTGTCAGTTGGGGGGTGGGTCTGATCGAGGGAGGGGGTGTCAGATGGGGGGCTCATCTGATGGGGGGAAGGGGTGACAGATAGGAAGAGTTGGGTTTTTAGGTGGGGGAAAGGTAGGGGGTGTCTGATGGGAGGGAGGGGGGCAGGTGGGTGGGTAGGGGAGGGGGGTAGTAAGATGTGGTGGAAGATTGGTCCGAGTTTTAAGGGGTATGTGGTAGAGTTTCGTGGTAGGAATGACCTTAAACACTTTATGGTTATTTGCGCCTCATAGTTATTTATAAAATAGTAAACCCTGTTAACGAATGCCGCGGGCACCCCTTAACAGTCAAGTCTGTTTTAAAAATCTAAGTCCCCCCACCCCCTCTTTTCCCAAAGCAACTAGCCCCCCAATTAATAATTTCATTTCATTTCACTTTCCAGCCAACGTATATCCTTGATTGGATCCCACTTCATCCCCATCGAATCAAAATACAAAGCTTTTCTATCTACAAATAAGCTAGAATCTGGTTCAAGTGTCAATGTGACGCTGTATAATAAAGAATATTCAAGAAGTGTTTATTTTGATAGCTTTGATGAAAACTGGTTTGAGCCTATTGAGTTTAAGGTGAGTTTGTGACTGCTTGAAGATCAATTTCTGGGTCAATGGCGTAGCAAGGTGAGTTCCACGGGTGCAACCAGAAAATTATTGGTTCTGGGAGCTAAACTTCTTTGCTTTGCCACTGTTCTAGATGTCCAGCACATATTATGGCAGATTCTAATGAACAAAACTTTATTAATAGCTTCCAAAAGTAAGATCATCAGATTACTTCCTAAAAATTGAATCAAATTCAGACAACAAGTGCTTCCATCAGTCAGTAAAGATCAAGAACCTCAAGGATAATCCAATAACATTAATCTATCTTGATAAGCCGATCTACAAGCCTGGAGATACTTTGACATTCCGAGTCTTTCTTCTTGGACAAGATTTGCTGCCATTTTCCGGGAATCTAAAAGTCGATGTTAGATTTTATGACTCAAAAAGTGTTTCTATTCAGAATTTTACGGATGTTCTGACAACAAATTTTGGATTTGCTGAAAAATCTTTCAAAATTCCGGAAACTAAAACTTATGGAGACTGGAAGATTGAGGTACAAGCGAATAGCCGCAAAATATCAAAAACGTTCAAAGTTCAGCGAGAAAATGAAGCAAATTTTAATGTTTTTTTGAACATGTCAGACACCATCGCTTATGTGGATGGGAAGTTTTTGATGACAATCCTTACCAGAGCTGAAAATGACAAAGTTTTTGAAGGAACTGCCAAAATATCTGTCAAAGCAAAAACTTGGGGATCAAATCAATATGAAATCAATAGAATTGTCAAGACTGTGAATCTTTTGGGCAACAAAAATGACATTTTGCTTAAAATTCAAGATGATCTTGGAATTATTACTTCTGGCGACGACGTGGACCTTACATTTCTTGTTGAAGTAACTGAAAACTCTTCCCAAAACACAATGAAAATCAAAAAAGAAGTTCAAATGAAACAAAAAGGCAGAAGCGTCATTCAAGTTGTTCGAAAAACATATTTTAAGCCTGGCTTCATATTCCCAATCAAGGTTCGAGTTAAAATTATGAATGGCCAGCCAGACAATTCATTAAATCAACTTAAAATGACTGTCGAATACAAAACTAGCGATGGAATCACAAAGACAAAGAAAGATTCAGTATTTAATCTTGAGAATGGTGAAATATCAGCGACTTTGACTCCAGCAGCTGATACACATTGTATTAGGATATTCTTGGAGATTGGAGGGTCAACTTTGGTTGAAAATGTTCAAAAGTTTACAACTTATTTGATTAATGAGTTCATGCAAGTTAGCTTTGTTAATAAAAGGTAAGGAAATCTGATGATTTGCAGTCTATGGTTGGCAGTAATAAGAACTCGAGTGAACTTCAAGCTCTGATCTAAACTAACAATTTTACATTCTTACAAATTTTCAGCTCTAAAGTCGGCGACACCATCCAACTTCAAGCACAAACTACTGGCGAACTAGAAACCCTTAATTTACTGGTTTTTGGAACAAATGGTTTAATTTACAGCGAAGAATTTCCTGAAGCTATTGGCAAAGACATTTATAACTTTAACTTTCAGCTGTCTGAAGAGATGAAGCCTGAAATCCGTGGACTTGTGTTTTATATTCGACCGAGTGACGGCATAATGGTTTATGATGAATTTATTTTAAGGCTTGGATTTTCGATTAATAATTTTGTAAGTTGAAGTTTTATTGACTTATCCGAATAGCACAAGTCGGTCAACAAACGGTGACTCTGGCATGGTGTTGGATTTAAATCAGATGCCAGATTTATGCCAGCTTGGTGCGGATTTTGTATTCGATTAACCGACTTGTGCTATTCGGGTTACTTTAAGGCATCTAATGTGGAAGCTTTAGAGCTATTGTGAGAATCTGGCATCTCAGCTAGATAGTAAGCGCTCTGGACTAGTTCAGAAATAATACAATGGTGCCTAGGTACATGTTTAGGATAGACAATGATTCCCTCAAGCATCTTTATTGCTAAACAGCTCCAGATACAGTAGATCAGTGGTGACCAACCTTTTTTGTGCCACGGAACACATTGATGGTAAGCCACGACATACGTTCGGGAACAAACACCCCCCCCCCTCCAAAATGTTTCGCGGCACATGGGTTGGCCACCACTGCATTAGATCCTCGTCATTTATTGAACCTAAACCAAAAATTCTCAAAAACTTCTTCACATCCTCTTACAGCTTGAAATATCAGCACCTGCTCATGCAAAGCCAAACGAAGAAATCGAAGTGACAATTAAAAGTGAACGTGATTCCTTCATCTTATTAACTGGAATCGATCAAAATGCAGAGCTTTTTAACTACGACAACGAAATATCCCGAAATGATGTCTACAATGAGTTGACTTATTACCAAAACTTTACAATTCCCAACGTCCATGAGTATAAATTTGAAAAAGTCAACAGCTATGTGCTTGAGCCTCTCCAAAAAGGTACCAAATGTGGAAAACGACAACCACAGATTCCATCAAATTCTGACTTTAATGATGTTAAAGCTTGGACACAAAAATATTTTCCAAATGTCTGGTTTGATAAAGTTTTTGTGATGGAAAGTGGAACTAAAACGTTAAAAATTAAAGTGCCAAATGAAGTCAAGACTTGGAGGATTTATGGAGTTACTGTTCATCAATCCAAAGGATTTACAGTCGCAAAGATGCAGCCAGAAGTTGTTGTTCGAGGTGATTTTGCTGTCAACATCAAAGCACCATCTACAGTTAAGGAAGGTGAAGTCTTTCAAGTCGACTTAAGTGCTTACAGCTTTGCAGCTGGCAACATTCATCCAACAATTAATATCGAAGTCGAAAATGGATATTTTGTCAATAAACTGACACAAGAAGATTCAGGAAAGGTTTGCCATTATTTTGAAACAAGTTCTCGATCATATTTTGAGTTTTCTAAGCAATTGAGTTCCGAAAAAATGACTCAAATTGAAAGATTTTACGTTAAATCAAATTGGAACGATGAAATTAAAATAAAAGCAAAATCATGGTTAAGTGGAACTTCATATGAGTCAGTTAAGATGATCAAAGTTAATAGAATCGAACAGGAATCGACGAATAATTTCAAAATTAATATCGCAGTCGAAACTGTATCGAATGATGAAGCTAATATTGTGATTAGAACTGAGATGGAGTCACACACTGAATCAAGTTTGGTTATGGAAGTGGAATTGCCTACTGGATACAGATATGTTAGTCATGGAGTTGCATATCATATTGAGGTTAGTCATTTTGATCATTTTTGTTCATTTTTAAAATTTTTTGAATGTTTTTGAACATTTTTGAAAAGTTTTTAAAAGTTTTGAACAATTTTGATCTTCTTTGGTCTGTTTTGAACATTTTAAAACATTTTTTTAAAATTTGGAACATTTTTGAACATTTCTGAACAATTTTGACCATTTTGACCATTTTTGACCATTTTTGACAATTTTTGACAATTTTTGACAATTTTTGATCAATTTTGAGCATTTTTAATCATTTTTGATCATTTATGAACATTTTTAATCTTTTTTGTACATTTTTTGACATTTTTGAAAGTTTTTGAACAATTTAAAATTTTTTTGACATTTTGGAACAATTTTGAAAGTTTTTGAACATTTTTTACATTTTTGACCATTTTTAAAAGTTTTTGAACATTTTTTAACAATTCTGAACAATCTTGAACAATTGTTGAACAATTTTGAAAATTTTTGAACATTTTTTTGACATTTTGAAATTTTTAAACATTTTTGAACATTTTGGAACATTTTTGAACAATTTTGATCAGTTTTGGTCAGTTTTGAACATTTTTGAACAATTTTGATCATTTCTTAACAATTTTGAACATTTTTGACAATTTTTGATCATTTTTGAGCATTTTTGAACAATTTTGAAATTTTTTTAACATTTTTGAACATTTCTGAACATTTTTAGACATTTTTAGACATTTTTTGACATTTATGAAATATTTTGAATTTTTTTGAACATTTTGAATAGTTTCGCACCTATAAAATAATTTAAATGTTCAATAATAATCAAAAATGATCAAAATTTGAATTAAACAAAAGATTTATTTGACTTTTCTTTGCAGACCGCAATCAATTATCCTCGTCAAAATATGTTAAAATTTATATTGCACCGAATGGACACTTACACAGTTTATAAGAACACAATCAGAATTTCAAGAGTTCTCAACGTCTACGAACATACAAAGTCAATGATAAAGATTTATGATGCAAATAGACCTGGTAAGATGAGTTCTTGACTTTTTTTAGAAGAAAAATGATTTTTTATGCTGTTTTTTATTCAGATCAACAAAACCTTTTTTCGTACATTTATGATGTCAATTTAAAAATGTGTCAGGCAGTTGCTGAGGCTAGAAAGTGCACTTTTCTTAAATTTTGGAAATGTTTTGGATGAGAAAAATTATTTTATTGTGAATTTTACGATTCTTGTTAAAATATAAACCTTAAAGACAATTTTAACATAAAGGTTTAGACTTGAAGCTATAAAATTCGATTGCAATGTTTGCTGGAAATTTAAAAAAAAGGAAAATTTATTAATTAATTACCCAAGTCAGTTTTTATAGCTTTTTTACTCACATTTATCCATGAAATCATAAACCTTGATGCTTGCACTGTGCGGATCTTTGACGTCAAACAGCTTCATAGCTTTAATATCAACACAATATTGTCTTGAGCTCATAAAGTTGTTGTAGTGGATGATGACGAGCGTCTTTGACTTCTTCTCTTCAATAAGCTAGGATCAAAAAATTGAAAAATAAGTCTTAAAGATGCACTGGGCTTAGGTAAGTCCTAGTGTGGTCATATGGGTCAGTTTCTAGGGCTCCCTGGGACATCCTCTTCTAGTAGGACTAGAGAAGTTCCAGGCAGCCCTAGACAGCAACAATCTACACATACTTCAGTGCCTTTTAAACAATGAAGCAGAAACCATCGATATAGGACCAAAAGATGTCATTTGCCTGTCGACAAGCAGTCACAGACGACAATTAAATGACAGACAGCAACTCTCCCCAAAACATTAAGTTCCATACCTTTATATCCTTTAACATCCGTTCCTCATTTAATATTCCCATATAAATATATCCACTTGGCATCTCAACTTCATAAATCACATTACTAAGCGTAAAAAAATCAGAATCGGAAGCATCAAATTCAGCACAAATCCTAACGACTTTTTCTTTTGACTTCAAGTTCGTAGCATTATTGTGGACAGTTGCAATAACTTCAAAAGCTGATGATGACTTTGACTGCGAGTAAATCTTTTCAGTAATTTTAGTAATTGAGCAGTAGCCATGTCCAGAAGCTGTAGATTTAAATACTTTTGAGTAACTTGGAAATTCAACTTTGTGAGCTTCCGTTGAATTTTCCTTCCTGATCCTCAAAGATTTCTCAAAATTTAATTCATCGCTCAGCAAAACTTCAAAGTCAGTCAAGTCAGTTTGGAGATAAATTGCAGCCTCAGCAATTGGTTCCGTCATGATTGCGACATTGTAAGTATATCCACTGTATGTTTGGAAGTTGTAGGATTTGAGGAGCCAGTAGATCAATGGCATTGCTTTGTGGATTTCATTAAGTTTAAGGTAGACAAGTGCTGCATATGCTGTATGTCGTAAGCTACATTTGTCATCTTGTGGCTTGATTTTGAAGCATTTTTGGTTGCTTTTGTAGTCGATTAATGATTTCTCGATTGTGTCTAGGAAGTCCATAGCCATCAACTTTCTTTCATAAGAACCTTCAAGAGCATTGGCGTATGCAGCTATGGATAGACCTTCATTGTCTACAGTATGCTTGTTTTGATCATTATCAAGGTAGCTGAATGCTTTATCGATGACATCACTGTAGACTTTGCCTACTTGATCCTTAGCTTTAAGGAATGACACAAGGATGTATGCAGTCTCGAAGTACTCTGGAGTATTTCCTCTATCCTGTCTGTCTAGATTAGGCACAGCTCCGAAATCCTTAAATTGTCCAGTTTCCATTTGTGCAGCTTCTAGAGCATCCAATTCCTTTTCTATTGCAGATTTATCAACAGGTATCAGCTTAAGTTCCATGGCTGACACAAGAGCATCAACTAAGTACGCTGTGTAGCCTGATGATGATCCATGATTCTATAAAACAATGCATTTTATATTAAGCTAGTCATCTAGGATTGAGGACATTACCCAATGGTGCTGACGTTCAGCTAGAACCTCTTGATACTGCTTGCTGAAGTAACTGACTTTTTGGGGTCTTTTTCGAGTCACAAAAAACTTATAAACTTGAACATTTCCTTTTAATTTTGATGTTTTCTGCTCAAGACAGTCGCCTGGACAAAGACTAAGATTTATTTTTCAATTATTCTGTCCATTCTGTGTAGCTTCCTGTTCATACTTACTCAAACTTTGATTCCAAATTGATCACGTCACTTAGATAATCGCCACTAACAATGCATTGAGTAATCGAGTCTGATCTGTTGCTGTTATTCTCAAAAATGGTTGTTTCCTTAGTTCCAGTAAGCACGTGAGTTGCTGTATCAATATCGTACAGCTTAACTCCAATTGGCTCAATTCTCAGCTTCTTTTGTGCTGCATCTTTGTACTTTCGACCATTTTGGTCAGTTGCTTCAGCATAAAATCGAATATTTTTGAGTTTGTCGGATGAAAAGTCAGTGTCGGTTGGATTCGATCTGATGTAAAATGAGACTTTCTTCATGCTTGATCCAGGGATTGTTGCTTTTTTGGATATCTGTCGATTGTTATTGTATGAAGCGACACAACTGCCATTCTTATTGTCGTACTCAACAAACTGAAACTCAGTTCCTTTCGAGTTAATTAAGATGACTTCTGCACTGACATCCTGATTACTTTTGATGTAGTTAAAAACCAGGACATCAACTTTTAGGACCTCCTTATGACGAATTGAGTACGGCAAGCTGAATTTAATGAAAAACTCATTTTTGACAATTAGTTACTGTGGATCAGCAACAGCAACACCCTTTTCTTGCCTTTTTCGTCATGCACAGAAATTGCTGAAATGTGCCAAGAAGTCATCGAGTCAGGAACACGAAAAACTTTGTCAACCGTTGAGTTCTCAGCTTCAAAATCCTCAAAAATCCAAACTTCTGGAAAATATTCTCTAAGAAGTCCATCCTCAATTGGCATGTCTGGTGTTTCCATTAAGTATTCAACCTCATCCACATCAATGTCATTTGAGTCATAGTCATTCATAAAGTCATCATCAAAGTTGCTGGTTATTGAGTTGCTTGAGTGACTAGATGTGACATCTCTTCCTGATTCGACTCTAATTAGCTCTTCTGGTGAGCAGATGTGCCATGATGTCATGTCATCCATGAGAATCTCAGTTTTTGGAGATAATTCTGAGAATTTCTCAATTATGTCATTTGATGTCACATCGTTGCCTTCTCTAAGGAACCTTAGTCTTTGGTTTATGGCAAGTAAGTAAATTTGAGAATTTTCTGAAGTGTCGAATGACATTTTTACAGCTGACTTTGGCTTGACTTTTCTTGATGATAGCTTCATTTTGAGCTGAAATATTAAAACATGAAAGTTAAGTCGCTCCAAGCCTTACTCTCCCAACCAACTTACATGATTTGGTCCCAAATCAGCAGTCCTAATGTCAACACTTCCATGAGCCACCAAATCCTTGCCTTTCACAAAATAAGCATCAACCGTGAACTGAGGCATCATATCCTCAACAACTTCTAACTCAAATGTACAGACAATTTGTAGCTTGCAGTCAATCAGCTTTGCATCCTGCATTCCATATTTTGACATGATTACGATTATGATCTTGCTGAGTTGTCCTTCACCTTTGATGAATATTTCGATGGAATCGTTCAAGTTTGGACTAGAATAAAGCTGCATATTTAATTACTCAAATCGCCAAGGGGGAAACAACATGGTTGGGAAAAAGTTTAATATTTTTTCCCCAACATGTTGTTATCCCCTTAAATCACAAAGAGTGTAGAACTAATCAATAATGTCCAAAACCAATCAGTTTCACACCCTTTAAGCGACTTACTTCTTGGGAGAATAATCCACACTCAGCCTGTCCAACCCAATCTCATTTTTCTCAACCCCAACCTTCATCCTGTAAGTCTTACTATTCAGAAACTTTGCATTTATGTCAAACTCGACAGTATCTTTAGGAACAATAGCTTCTTGCTTGGCAATTCCTTTCCTAATGTCTGGTCTGTTGCTAATCTTCTTACTGGATCCATCAGCAAGCTTGTATGTGTAATCAATTTGAGCTTCTTCGTCCGTTTCAATGCTCTCGTTCTTCCAATTTTTAATGATCAAGTTCATGTCGAATGGAAGTCCTGGAATAAAGTCTTTTGGATGGACTGGAGTCATTTTGATTGTTGCATCTGGATGGATGCTGAATAAAGCTGATTTGTTGGATTTGATGCCTGTTTCTGGTTCTGTGAAGGTTACTGTGGCTTGAAGATCTATTCGGTTAATGATCTTGATGCTTAAATCATCCTGAACATTTAAGGCAATCGACTTGATGCCTGTTATGTTCTCAAATGACTGCTGGAAGTATGTTTGATTAGCTTCAACATCCTTAATGATTAAGTCTGCATTTCCAGTCACAAAGTCACCAAAAGAGTATCTAGCAATGATGGATATGATAATTCTAGACTCAGGCAGGTAGTACCTTGATGAAGTTTCAATATTGACAGCAAATAATGGTAAATTGTACTTCTGGACCGGAAAGATCTTTGAAGCACCTAAATGACTCTGCTTGTTGACTACAACCTGCAGCTTCCAGTCACCAAAAATTGTATTACGGCTCAAACTGAATGTGTCGCCAAAAATACCAAAATTTCGATCCTCTAAGTCGTCAAATCTTTGTATTGTTCGGTTGTAAGGATCGATAGCTTTAACATCAATTGTATTCATTTGGTATGGCTTCATGTCTTTGTCAATAACAATAATTCGGAATCTTACGTCATCGCCTGGCTTAAAGATCGGTTTATTCAATTGTATAAAAATATGAAAGTCTAACTTTTCAGGTTTTACTTCCATTTCCTGTGTAGAACATTCATGAATTGTCTTATTGAGTTCCTTCTTGTTTCGATATAAAGTCACAGCTAAATTTAAGGATTTGGCATTTCTGAAACTTTTTGTTGGATATTTAAACATGAAATGTTGATCATCAAGTAGCTGAATTGTGATGTTTGAGGTTCTGAACTGCATTGACAACTCAGTTGTCTCATTTACAGCTCTAACTAGCATAAATGCATTGAAGCTCTTCGATTCGTAAGCTGACTTTGGTGCCCATACAGTATAGAGTCTAAAATTCGGGTTATTAATCTTGAATAAATTCTTTTTGAAATTATGCAACGCACTTACTCAGAACAGAACACGCTCGCAGAGCCAAAAATGATAAGATTATAAAATACTTTAAGTAAAGTCCACATAACCTTAGTCTTGAAAATGCCGAGTGATAATGAAACCAAAATAATGGTTTTAGTGATCAATTTGATGAAATAATTTACTAGCCCGAATGGCACAAGTCGGTTAATCGATCAGAAATCCGGCACCAAGCTAGGGAATCGTTCACTTATGACTTCCGTAATCAACGGTCACTTCTCAAAAAAAAACAATGGATTTCTAGAAATTTCTTTTGTTCTTTTTCTTGTTGACCCCCCCCCCCCCCCCCCCCCTGGACGTCATAAGTGAACGGCTCCTAGTGTGAATCTGGCATGGTACTGGCTTTGATTTAAATCTAGCACCATGCCAGAGTCATGCCGACTAAGCGCCGGATTTCTATTCGATTAACCGACTTGTGCCATTTGGGTAGCACATGTAGACTCGATACAGGAGAATATTGAGGGGGAGCATTTTTTGGGGGACCCATCCCCCCTCATTATTGTGAGGGAATTTCAACTTCTATCCAAAAAACATAAATACACAAAACTTTCTCCCCCCCTTTTACTCTCAAACTATTTATATATATGCCCCTGGCTTCAATACAGGGCTGCAAAACTATTGGCAAAGTACAAATGTATCTGAAAAATTTTAATTCTCTCTTAAAGTGAATACTAACCTTTGACTGGGGTCCCTTGGAGGCAGAGTCCATGACCATGCACTTGATAACTGCTTATAACAGTGTTTCTCAAACTTCACTCCACGGGCATCAACAGTTTTTTGTGAGAATTCGAGATTTTTAAAAATTATTCGCTAGAGTTCTTCATGCGAATCTTTAGAGATGGACAGGTCATGTGTTCAGACGCTCATCGATACTGAAAGTGACACTAGCAGACTTTGTGGATAGAAAGAGAGCAAGAGGAAGACCAAAAAACTCTTGGATTGGTTGTGTTTAGGGTTTTTAATCCCCGGGATGGAAACGTATGTAATCCCGGGATCAAACCCGGGTTTCAGTACATTTTAATCCCGGGATGGAAAACCCTACTTGTGTTGAAAAGGACGCTAGAGTCCTGAATATCCCGAACTGGCAAAAGGTGTCTAAGGATATATAGAAGTTCTTTAAGCGCAGCAATGGGCACAAGTGTTCCCCTGCCAAGGCAGTTAAGTAAGTAAGGATTCGCAAATGAATTATTAAATGGAAGATTATCTGAACCTCGGTCTAAAAAGTTTGAGCAGCACTGACCTATTAGGAAAAATTTATTTATAGTCAACCTTAGCAATATATTAAGTTCTACTAAAATAAAAAGAAATATTCAAAAATAATTGATTTCTTTATTTATAGCTACGACCTTTGAATTCAGACACTTCAAAAAAATTATTTCACCATAATTATCAAATTCTCATCTCACACGTTCAGCTGTACGACAGATGATTTATTAATAAAATATTTCTGAACTCACAAAAAAGGTCAAATTAATGTTTTCGTTTTGTTTATTTACTTTTGGTTTTTTCCCATGCCTTTATAGCATTAACCTTGAAATTATTTTACATATAATCAGTGTCCTGTTCTTCAGCAGGCACAGTCTCGATCCAATTTATGTATCTCGATACGTCAGTAAATAGCGAATAAGAGTCAAAGTCACAGGATCCAGAAACATATGTCAAAATTCCACGAAGATAAAATTTATTGCTTTCATTCACAAAAAGTCCACTGCCGAGAACATCAACACATGCTGGATCTTCATTATCGTCACTGATGCAGAATGTCTCATCATTTTTTGGTTTTTGGCATCGTTGACTTTCCAAAATTGATGCTTGAAGATATCCAGCACTCACATTCGATTTTAAACTTAAGCTTTTAATGTTGCCATGAGCAACATATGCAGCATCAGTGATTGACATGACATCAGGTGTCAATATATTCAATCCTATTGGTTTGATTCTTTTGGTGATTTCTAAAGGCTTTTCCGTGAACACTACCGCAACATTGGCTTTGCTTAATGGAGAATCGATATGAAAATCAGGATGAATGCAATAAAGTTGAACAGCTAAGCTTCGTTTGCCCGCTTCAAATTGTTCGAATATGTTTCGAGATCCTAAAACAATTTTCAAGTCGCGGTATAAAAGTTTTGTTTTATCGGTCTTTGAATACATGCAGGAGCCGGCTGGAAAATAATACAATATTTTAGGAGTTGTTCATAAATGACGAATATCAACCCCCACCCCCCCTGTTATTATAAGTATCACAAAATCTGAAGCCTCATTAACTTATCCACAGAATGAATGTCAACTAATGCATTATATTTGAGGGCAGTTCATAAATGATGTTCGAAATTCAGGGGGCGGGGATTTCATACAAATTGTGTCCCAGAGGGACGTTTAATAAGATTTGTTTTTGATGAACGTCATTTATGAATAGCTTCTTACCTGTAACAATTCTTGAATCAGTGACTACGACCCCTCCACATTGATAGTCTGAATTTTCTAATATAAAAGCTGCAATCCTATAAAAAATTAATAAATGTTTAATTAAATACTACCCGGACAGCACAAGTCGGTTAATCGATCAGAAATCCGACTCAAAGTTGAAGTGAGTCGCAATTGGAGTGATCGATTATCCGACTAGAGCTTTTTTGGACTAGTGAGACGATCAACCTGGGGCCAGTTTCTAGAGCTACGCGGGGCATCCCCTCTACATTACCCCGGGTCAACCTAGGATACCCGACCCTTTCCTCCATCTAGTTTATCTAAGGGCCCAAGGGTAGGTTACCCAAGATAGGGTAGAAGATTGTCATGGATCACCTAAACATCAAAGATCACCCTAGAATAGCCCATGGGAACCCTAGGATAATCCTCCCTCTTTCGGGTTAGTGGAGGGGATGATCGAGACTCACATAGGGTATCCTCAGGCTGTTGTACGGTAATCTGGGGCTATCCTATGGGTAATTTACATTGCCTTAGGAGAACCTAGGCGGAGAATAGGGTAGGGTATCCTAAAGTGACATAGAAACTGGCCCCAGGGCAAACTATTATATCCGTTAATTTGAAATAAAAATGAATAATATTTTGAGTCCTCTAAAGCGGTGAAATGGCATCAGTAGCCTAAATGGTAAAGCGTTGGCCTTCTGTGCCAAAGGTCCTGGGATCAATCCCAGGCCATGTCTAATTTTCGAAGCTCTTTTTCCATTTCACCGTTCTAGTACGAAGCTCGGTTGGGGTGTTTAGTGTAGTTTTGAGGGCTACGGCACATAAAGTGCCTCCTTTGCTAGGTATACAATGATATACTAGCATCTGGATGGTTTCATTACAGCATCTTGGGCCCACGAATTGTGACTAGGTACATTGCAGGGTACATCAGGTCTTATTACGTACTCGTGTCTTTGCAATGTGTTGAGCTTGCAAGTGGTTCGGATTCCACTATAAACTGTAGGTCTAAAGGGTGTGGTACAATAGATTCTGTTCTAATTTGAATCGCAGTGCCTCCAGCTGAAAGGCTAAGCCCTTCACACATTATTATTATTCTTGGTCGCTCTAGAAACCTGGCCATGGTTACTTCCTTGCTCATATGCATTTTCAGACCCCCACAAAATTTGAAAATTTATTTTTATTTAAACAAGTTGGACGTCATTTTTAAACTGACCCCTTGTTTCTTGAAGGTAACCCTAAATTAGCTTGTAAATCATATTTTATTTACCATGGATGGCTTTCAACTGGATAAGTTTTGAATGGAATCACGAGTTTTTCTGGCTTATTTGGGAACACGGTTGCTGTCTCGGTTGTGGCTTTAGTTCTTATTCTGGTTGGTCGACTTGTTGTTGATCTTGTTGTGGTTGACCTTGTTGTGGTTGACCTTGTTGTCTTTGGAGTAGTTAATGTCTTAACTAAAGTATCTAAAATAAATTAAAATAATCGTCAGAACTCAATGATTAAGTCAGTGGCACAGCCCACACATACCAGCACTAAAGCTATCATAACATGTCTGAAGATCCTCATCTTGTCGACCATTTATGGTGTCATCTAAACATTCATTGCCATCCATTTTTAAGGTATTAATTGGACCTTTATTGAAGAATTCAGGATCTACAGCTGCTACCTTGTTGTTGCTGAAATCAATGTAAGACAACTGATGATGAATGCCGAAGGAGTTGGAATTGATGACGGAAAGCTGATTTGAGTTCAATTCGAGGATTTGAAGTTTGATGAGGTTTGAAAAAATGCCGCTGGGAAGGTCAGCAATGTAATTTGAATTTAAGGACAATTTTTGTAATTTTATTAATTTTTTAAATAATTCTGAATCGAGAACTTCAATTTGATTGTTATTTAAATTCAGAAATCCGAGATTTTTTAAAGGATTAAAAATTTCGCTGGGAAAATTTCGAATTTTATTATTTTGTAAATTAAGTTTTGTCAACTTTTTCTGTGCCTCGAACATATCTGCTGGAAGTGACTCGATGTTATTTGATGTTATCTCAATTTCAATCAATTCTGTATTTGAAGTCATTAAATTTTCAGGAATTTCAGAAATTCCGACGGAATTTAAATAAAGAATTTTTAAATTTGTGCATTTTTGAAGCGATTCTTCGCTAATTGAGTTGATTTTGACATTTTTAAGGTCGATAAGTTGCAGATTTTCAAACTTTCTACAAAATGCTGAGGAAAACTTTCTTAAATTTGAATCTGAATCTGTTTGAAGAACTTCAACATTGCCGTCGCCTTTTGAAGTTTCGTGATTTCCAGCGAATTCATGCACACTTTCTGAGCTGCTGTCACTATCGAATGATAATTTACAAGAGTATTTGTCAGACATTGTGAATTGAATGTAAACTTTCTTCATACTAAAGCTGCATGTCGCATGTTCAGCTGTGATTTTATAAACACATACACAAAATATTAGAAAAATTTTCAAATTCATATTTTTTGACTTTTTCTAGAATTTTTTGATTTTTTTAAAAATTATTTTTTTTATAAATTTTAGTGACACTGCGACTTTATAACGCTCAAACTTCCACTTATTATTTTCATACTCGCGAGTTTTGTTGTTTTTGAATTTTGATTTTTAAATAACTTGATAATTCAACTTACTAGGAAATGAGAACAATAAAATTTTGTTTTGTAAGAGCACAGCTCTCTCAAAAAAGTAAGTCTCAAGCTCAAGTAGTGAGTATGAAAAAATGAATTGAGAGAAAAAAACGAATTTTAGAAATAAAATCTTATTTGCAATTTAAGACTCTCTACACAACCCCCCTCCCCCCCCCCCCCCCCCCCCCCGACTTCAAATTTTCATAAAATTTAACCAACCGTACCAGCAGTTTTAGGCATGCCCAGAGCTTGATGTCACCGAAATTTTGGTCATGTCTAATTAATTGTTCTCAACCCCCTTGTATAGCCAATAGCAGGGGCATAGCCAGGAAAGGGGGTGGAAAAAATTATAACCTAGCCACTAATTGGTTCAATAAGGTCCAGACCCACTCTTGAGTTTTTTTTTCCAAACTTATAATTTTCTCGTCACACCGCATGTCTACTTGGATATGTCAAGGCCACAAAAGGATATAACATTCAAAAATAATTTTAAATTCTGATTTTTCTTGTTCTCATTGTTCAAAGAGGTCTGGAAGGTCCAGCTTCCCTTATTTATCACAATAATGACATTTGGACATCAAGATTTACATCTCTTATTGAGATTCAAAATATTGTGTTATGTCAGAGCCATATTTAAACAATTCTGCCAGTGCGAGAGCAAAGCGTCAGTGGCGCAAGTGCTCAAGCAATAGGCTGATCACCTGTAACCACTTTTCTGCAAGGACTGGGGTTCGATTCTTCCCAGAGACTGGTCTCTCAATAATTATGTAGACTCTGTCGATATGGCAAGAATTCACACAGTCATCTGATTTCTCTCTGATTGCCAGAGTTATAATAGTAAACAGTCCCAAGCTAGCTTCACACAATCTTTATATTAGGATTAATAATTTAAAATTTCAAAAAAAAAAACCTAAGATTCTAAGCCTTGCTGAGCTCATCGCTATTCTCTCTGAATGTAATTCCCCTTTTTCATAATTTAATGTGATTTTTATTTATTAATTTTTCATGTCCAGATTTAATAGTAAATGTATTGATGACTATTTATGAATGTATTAAGTTTGTTAGTCTTGCTGGTTGGAATAAAATTTCATTGCAAATAATTAAACTTCGGTAATAGTTGAGTTTTTGGGAAGTGAAATTGCAATAAGTCATGATTTTTCGAGTGTTGCTTGTCATTTGTCTGTCATTAATTAAGAATCAAGGAGTTTCTGGACAGACTGTGACATGTGAATACACAACAAGTGACATCTTTGTCTACATAACAAGATTTAATTATTATCTGTGTGAAATTGAGCTTGAAAAGTCGAAAGAATATGAAAGAATTTTAGAAATCGACGGCAACCACAAAGACAATAGAACCAGCAATGATGTAAAGTTCCTGAAAATCACGTCTGAAGATTCAAATCTGAAAGAATTTTCCTCAATTTTCTGTGAGACATTTGAAAAGCTCGAAGGATTAAAAATTGAAAATTTAGGAATTTCTTCAATTGACGACGATTCTTTGCAGAATTGTCAACACTTGAAGCTTTTGAGCTTGCGAAAAAATGGAATTCGAAATTTTCCGGAAAACTTTCTCAGTGAAAATTCAGAATTAGCTGATTTTGAGTTTAGTTTCAATAAAATCTCGACAATTCCTGAAGATGCATTCGAAATGCTGGAAAATTTATTAAAACTTAACCTAGAAAATAATAAAATTGATGATCTGCCCGATAAAGTCTTCACAGCTCTATCCAAACTCGAGCAATTGAATCTAGACGAAAATAGACTCGAAGAACTAAATCCAAATTGGTTCAAAAACATGAAAAATTTAATAAAATTGACAATTAATCACAATCTTATTCAGCATCTTCCGGAAGACGTTTTTGGTAATTTGCACAACATCACAATGTTGGAGATGAAAAGGAACCAATTGACTGAAATTCATGCATCATCATTTGGCAACCGAGCTAGACTTCAGGCTCTATTTTTACAAGACAATCATATAAGATCAATTGATCCGAAATTCATGCAGGAATCATCGATCTCATTACTTTATATGGGAGGAAACTTTTGTTATTCTGGAACCATGAAGATGAGGATGAGTCAATGGATACAAACATTAAGAGATGCTTTAAAAATCATAAACCTAGTAAGTTTGGACTGGGGTTGTTCGTTTATGATGTCTGTTGAAATTATTTTACAACCCCCCCCCCCCCCTCTTTAACAACTCCCCCCCGCCCCTCTTATTTGTAATAGAAATCTATGGAATTCTCCCCATACTCATTTTTCTCATGCTGGACGTCAAAAGTGAACAGTGCCTTAGGTCAAAGCAGGGGCAAAGCCAAACTTTTTTAAGGGTGGGGGGATAAAATTTTTCGACGTGTTTCTGGTTCGAATCTAAAGAAGTTCAATAATATTTTATGAAAAAATTCTGATAAATTGAGGCAGGAGGGGGGGGGGGGGGGGGGGGGGGGGGGGGGGGGGGGGGGGGGGGGGGGAGTTGACCCCCTCTTTGCCTACTATATGGTTTGGCTAGATTAAAATAAGCTTGCTTGATAACACTAAGCTTAATCAATGCTAGGTCAAGTATAAACGCCTCGATCATTTGATTAAGACTAAGTCTAAATTAAAGATTGATTTTTTTTTTGTTTCGTTGAAACTTTAGTAACAACAACAAGCTCAACAACGACTTTGGCGACTACCACAACATTTACAACAAGTTCAACTACTCCAGAAACATCCCAAAAGACAACAACCACAAAAATCCCACTTACAACGACAAAAGAGGCTATTACAACTACAGAACGAACAACAAAGGCTTCTCCAACTACAAGAAGCACAACAGAAACTTCTACAGCTACAGAAAGCACAACATCCACAAAAATAACAACATCTCAAAAACCTACAACTACATTACCTACCTCAGAGGCAGCAACAATTTCAATTCCAGCAATATCTAGTGCTACAGAATCTTCCATTGTCTTTCCTACAACCAGAAAGTCTAAACCTTTTGTAGCTTTTAAACCCCCGGTAAGTAAGAATTGATGTTTTATAGCAGTGATGGCGAACCTATATGCCACGGCACATTAGTGTGCAGCGAAAAAATCGCACGAACTGTTTGCGGTGTGCAGATTAGGTCATTGCTTACCATGAAGTTGTGCCGTGTCAAAAAAGGTTGTTCAGCACTGTTTTTTAGCGAACTCGACATCGAAATTGTTTTTTTTAACCTTTTAGTGCGGGAAAGTTCAATATGGAATTCCAGCTCTGTCAAAAGGTGAAAAATATGTCCGCGGACAGTTTCCTTGGTAAGAATGTCGATTGAAGATCGAAAAAGCACAAATTTAATGATTAATTTTAGGAATGTAGCCATCTTTCGAACGAATGGGAAGTTCATATGCAGCGGAGTTCTGGTTGACAATAGAAAAGTTGTGACAGGTAAATATGAAAAGGAGTTAAGCGGTTGTTCATAAATGATGTCTAACATGCAGCGGTGGGGGTGTCTTTTTTACTTCACCACCCTTTTTTTGTTTTTAAACGGCGAACTTTGTCATTCGATTGGGGGTGGTTAGTAAATTACGTCACACAGTATCATTAATTTTCTAAACTTTCTCTCCCCCCCTCCCCCTTGGCTAGAGTTTTGTGAGAGTTCAAACAAATTTACAACAAGTCGTGCTAAATAGTTTGAATTTTATAGACGTCATTTATGAACAGCCCCTGATTTATTATTTATCCCCCTAGAAAGTGGGGACTTAAAATCAACCTTATTTGGTGTCAATAATACTGTAAGGAGTATCCAGAATGACAGCAGTCATTGCTATGCTGCTCACTGACCTTGACAAGAACCTTCCCCCTCTAGCTTGACCCCAGTTGCCCTCTTTTTCATAACTATTCAACTTTATTAATTACAGCTGCTCAATGCATGATCAAATTTGTCCGAGACAAGCCAACTGAAATGCTTCCACGCGACATAATTGTCGTCCTTGGAAGTCACAACATTTATCAACTGTTTGAAGCTCAAAAGACCAACATTGCTGTCCAAACTATTCACATCCATAATGATTATAAGTTTGAGTCCACAGATAATAATGCTGATATTGCTGTAATCATCCTTGATTCACCTGTAAATTCCTCAAAGTTTATAAAACCAATTTGTCTAATTGATTCTGAGCATAATTCATTGACTGTGACTAGTGGCATTTTAGCAACTTATGGACATAATAACACTATGAAACTTAACCCTAACTTTACACCAAGAAAGCTAGAAATTCAAATTCAAGACTTTTTCGAATGCATCATCAACAATGAAGCTTTCGCACGCATCTCAAGTAATCTAACATTCTGTGCTAAATCAGACGACGGCACTGGAGTTTGTGTCGAAGATTATGGAAGTGGATTGTATGTGAAGCATGAAGGCAGCTATTATCTTCGTGGAATCTTATCAACTGTAATGTCTGACATCACAAGTCAATGTAACGCTGGCTCTGATTCTCTGTACACTGATGCTGCTGCATACTCTAAATGGATAGAGGAAGTGCCATTGTATGCTTATGAAGATGATATTGATGAACGATTTGGGTGAGAAATGTTTGATCAATTGCTGGAGTTTATGTTTGAAATTATATATATTTTTTTAAATAAAGCTATTAAAGGCATTGAATCTGATAAAACTGAATTAGCAATTTTTTTAAATTGAATATTGGATGTGTTGCTGGCTTTAGAAGCTAGCTTGTCTTTTTTCTAGCAGCATTTTATGTCTAAGAAGAGTGTGGAATCAGGCGCGTAGCAGAGGGGTGATTTGAGGGGAAAATCGTCCTTTGTCATCAGAAATTTCTTCATTTTGCTAGGGTTTTTATGAAAAATTTGGAACCCCCCCCCCCCTCCTTTGTCATCAGAAATTTCTTCATTTTGCTAGGGTTTGTATGAAAAATTTGGAACCCCCCCCCCTCCTTTTTTATCAGAAATTTCTTCATTTTGCTAGGGTTTTTATGAAAAATTTGAAACCCCCCCCCCCTCCTTTGTTATCAGAAATTTCTTCATTTTGCTAGGGTTTTTATTTGACAAATTTGCGAAAAATCCCCCCCCCCCCCCCAAAAAAAATTTTTCTATGCAAATTTTTTTGTCATCCTCTTTCAAATTTCTGGCAACGCCCCTGTGTCGAACAAAATTAAAGTTTTCAGATTGTCATAATACTTCCCCCCCCCTCCTGCGAATTTTCAAGAAAATGATCAAAACCTTTACTGGCAGCTCAACATCCTTGGTGTCATCAACTTATTATTTCAACATTATATGGAGGGGTATCTGCGATTTTGTATCATTACAAACAAGGGAGTGAGGTGGGGAAGGAGGGTCTAAAAAGCCATTTTTTCGCATTATGTAATAAGCTCGGAATCATTCTTAGGAGAACCGAGGTTTTTCGAGTGGTTTGGAATTTTCGGATGAAAAGATGACCAGGCTATATTCTTTAGTGATGTCTCAATTGTTTGTGTTCTTATCATTGCCACTTGACGATTGAAGATTTCTAGAGAATTCACACAAGGATGATTATTTAATAAAATTGAGATCGTTCATAAATGATGTTCGATTTTCGGTAGGCGACCTTTTTGAACCACACTCGTGTGCTGCGTTACTGATATAGAGTGTAAGACTTTTTTATGGAGCAGGAGGCTTAAATATTAAATCATTATTAGTTATCGCTGCGCTATAAAACGTCATTATGTGTAGATCTCATTTATTGCTCACAAGGAAGAGTACAAATGTGAGCACAGATATTCAATTCTCTCAATCACAATTTCCCCAACTTAGTTTCCCCGCTTCGTTGAAAAAAAGCCGTTTTAATAAAATTTAACTTAATACAAAGCCGTTCAGAATACAAAACAGGCAGGAGGTTCTGTAAAATTTTCGAAAAATGTTGAAATTTATTTTTGTATTTTTATTTTTTCTGACAATTAATGGCGGTAAGTTTGAACATTAATGAATTAAATATAAAAATAATTAAAACCTTTTTTTTGCAATAATCAGCACCAACTAAAAAATTCTACGATACAATTTCGTATGCAAAGCAATCAGATTCGCCATGGACAGTTCTAATCAAGCTTGGCGCTGATGAACGGCGCTGCACGGGAAGCTTAATTCATAAAGAATATGTCATTACCGGTAATTTTAATTATTATCAAAAATCACGAAAATTCATTAAACGACTCACAATCTTCAAATAGCTGCGCATTGCTTCGATAACTTGGAAATGGACTACGAAAAGCTTGAAGAGTTTATAAAAATTAACATTGGCGATTGGAAACCTGACACAGATCCAGATTGTGATGATGCTGATGACGATGATGACGATGCTGAAATTTGCTCTGATCATCATTACGCTGACATTCCACCAAAAGCAATTTACATTCATGATGACTACAAAAATCATGATATTAGGTTTGATGTTGCTATGATTAAGCTGTCAAGACCTCCACGATTATCTCCTTACATAACTTTAATTCCACTAAGTACTGACACAGACGAACAAACATATGAGGAAGGAACAATGATTATTACTGGATTTGGTAAGTATTATTTATGGAGGAAGTGAGGGGGGGATAGTAAAAATGTATCATAAATGGAAAAGAGCTATGGGGTCGTTCACTTATGACGTCCGAGATTTATGGGGGGGGGGGGGGGGGGGTGGGTGACAGTTTTGTGAAAGAAAGGAGGAGAGGGAGTCTAAAAATCATTTTATTATGGACGTCATTAGTAAATGACCCCTATCTTTAGAAATGAGGTTCAACCCCCCCCCCCCTCAGTCTCATCAATGATTTTTTTTTTCAATTTGAAAATTTTCTGACTTTATCGTTGAACTCCTTGTATAGGTAAGCCTCTGTGCAGCAATGAGGGGGGAACCTGTTGCCAGCCTTGAATAAATTAAACCTTGACTGAAACTCTTTTTTTTTAGGCGAGGACAAACCGAAACAACCTACAAAGCAAAAGAAACAAACAGAAGTAACATTAATCGAGTATAGGAAATGTAAAACAGAATTAGGTGCTTCATATACTGCTGAACATCATGTAAGTTAGCTTCTCAAAGGGCAAGGTGAGGGGAAAAGTACTTGATTTGCAGTTTTTTAATTTACTTTAAAATATCAACAGTTCTGTGCCAGTGTTCCTGACGGAATAACAACATGGTAAGCTCAAAAAACAATATTTAATCAAAAATAATAATTTAATTGATTTTTTTATTTTTTAATCTAGTTCAGGAGATTCCGGTAAATTTGGGTAAAATTTTATACTTTACGATTGAATAGCTAATCTTACTCAGGTGGCCCTGTTACATCATTCGACAATGGAGTTTATAAGCTGCAAGGAATTGTTGGCGCTGGTAATACAGACTGCGTTGGATCAGATCGTCCTAGTAAGATTTTATATTGGAATAGTTCAAAAATGGTGTCTGAATTTTTTATTGAGGGTGTGGAACTGATCATAGTTGACCCAAAAATGAATAATTATCATTATTTTGTGATTTATCAGTGCCTTAAAAAAATCTATTTACCAGTCTTTCAGGCGCGAAGCCATGGGGGGGGGGGGATTTGGGTGACAAATTCCCCCTCTTCGTTAGAAATTTCTTTGTTTTCTGTATTAATCCATACAAAAACATTTCTTGTTCTTCAAACTACCAGCTATGCCCATGAGTCTTATGAAAAAAAAAATAATTGGGTCTTTGATGGACGTCATTAATGAATGACCACTAATTTTTAAAAACTCAAAATAAAATATTTCTTTTTTCATCCCAAACCAGGCAGAATTCTGAAAATTGAACCACTGATTCCATGGATCGAGCAGACTATTCGAGGTGAATCCCATACACTAACGACTCCATCAACTACAACAACGACTGAAGAGGAAGAAGAATGCGATGACTTAGTTTGCTAATTTATGAAGTTTTAGATGTTTTTTTTTTTCTTCAAATTTAAAGTCAATAAAATTGTAAAAAATTATAAATCTTGCTTTATTATTTTTTTTGTAAAGTCACTTTTTAGACCATGACTTTTTTCCATGTTTCTTAGGGGCCGTTCACTTATTACGTAACGCTTTTAGGGGGGAGGGGGGGTCTAAGATTTTGTTACGATTCAAACAAATGAAATTTTTTTCCATACAAATTTTGTTACAAGGGGGGGGGGGGGGGGTCTAAAAAGTCATTTTTTTGCGTTACGTAATAAGTGAACGACCCCTTATAAAGTTTGATGTTGAAGTTGGGTAGACAGACCTGTTCTTATAATAGTTAAGTTTCCAGGCCTAGTCGTTCAAGCTAATATAATTCTATTCTCTACGATTATCAACATACAATAGATTCTATCATCGATCAGGATCGCAGTGCCTCCGGCTTGTCGCAATGTGTAGTAACACATCGCTTGGCTGGAACCCTCTCACATTATTATTGCTATCAACATAGAAACAGCACTTAGTGACACAAAACAGCTTAGTAGCCACTATTCTCCGTTCTTTTATAACTAGACGCTTATTCGGTACACCAATTCATTCAAAAATTATGTCAGTAGTAAATTAAGTTCTTACTTACTTATTTCCCTGGCTGAGACGCACATGGGACCATTGCCATGCTTCGTCTAAAGACAGCTCTATCCTTGGACACCTTCTGCCAGTTCGAGATATTCCGAACTCAAGCATCCTTTTCAACACAACCAATCCAAGAGTTATGCAGCCTTCCGCTTGCTCTCTTTCCATCCACAAAGTCTGCTGAGGCATCCTGTGAGCATCTAAACACATGACTTGCCCATCTCAAGCGATTTGCATGAAAAACTGTTGGAATATCAGCATCCTGGAAAAACTGATAGAGTCTGTCATCATACCGTCATCGACACTCCTCTCCTTCCTTTGCAGGTCCATAAATCGTTCGCAATACTCTTTAACAAAAACACCAAGTGCTTCTTCATTCGCTTGTGCTGAGTTCCAAGTAAATAAGTTCTGCAAAGTAATATATTCAAAGGTCACACAATTGCCCTCAAAAGTTTTATAGATTTCCCAGTAATCATAGTATAAAATAAAATTCCTCCCCACCATCGAATTGATTTTTATTCTCTCACGTAAGCACACATAAAAATATAATCACATTTTAATCAAGTGTTTATTCTTCCTTGACTCGCTGTGGAAAGATGGAAGTGCTTCAAGTTTTATTTTTATTTGTTCTATTTCAAATAGGCTCTATTAGCTGCGATGAAGAAGAGTAAGCATAAATATTTGATGGGTTTTTTGAATAGTTTTTGTGTTAAGTGAAAGGATTGAAAGTTTAAATTATTATTATAAAATGCTTGCAATTGTGAAGCAAGGAAAGGCTCACAATCGAGGTTCTTATCATGATAGGAGGGGAGGGGGGGCGAGGGGATCATGTATTGATTCTAATTCTCATTGTAAGGTATCGGTGCAGAGTTGAATTAGGTAAATTAAACCTTTTGTCAGTGTTGCTCTAAATCAGTGTCGCCAAACTTTTTTGAGCTACTGCACACCTTAGGAGTAAGCCATTACCAAAGTAGCACATATCATGCGGCTCGCGTCATTTCAAAAAATTTCAACGGCACACCAGTGTCCCGTGGCACACAGTTTGGAAAACACTGCTCTAAATTTAAAGTACTTGTTTTTATTCGCATTCATAGTAAGGGGTCGTTCACTTATGACGTCCATCAAAAAACCTGATTTTTAGACCTCCCTCCCCCACTCTGTTACAAAAATTCTATAGAAAAAAATTTCCATTGTTTGAACAGTAAAGCTCCTCGGAGCATAGTTTCCAAAACACTGCCATATTTAGACGAGTCTATCAGTGTAACAATAATAGCTCTTTGTCCAAGTGATTCGGCATAACCGGATATTTAAAATCTTTTTTTGGACGGAAATCGTATTGATTCTCAGACAGTGACCCAACACCCCCCCCCCCCCACCCTCCGAAGGGAGTATCCAGAAAGTTATTGACCCCCAATCAAAAATTTTGTTCCGTACTCTCACTTCGATTCAAAACTTTTAGGGGGGTCCAGTAAACCTCCTGGTAACGACCCTGCCCCCTCCCTCTTATATCTATAATGTAAACACCCAATTCCCTTGCTGACTTTACAATGGAAGTCGTGTGAAGCCAATAATTTGGGGAGTGTTGACAAGGTGGATGTCAGGTGCAGGAGGGGGTGAGTGCCAGTTGTGAAGTAAAGTAGGTCCAAGTTTGAGGGGGTTTGTGAAGCCATGTGAAGTTTTGTGGTAGGATTGGCCTTAAAAACGTTATGGTTATTTGCATCTTACAGTTATTTCCAAAATAGTAATGAAATTTAAACCCTAATAAAACGCACCAGGGGAGCCTTCGAGTAACCTAGTTTTTAAATAAGAGCTTTAGATTAAACGATAAGTTTGAACCTTATAGTCGAATTTATCGGTACCGTTGGTCAAGAAGGTCTTATGTAGAGGGTAGCGAGGGGGGGGGGAGTGAATTATTTTGGGGAGCAAAGGACGTTTTTTAGTTTCAAAAAACTGTAACAAATTGAAGAATTCAATGGAGACTTCAATGGACGTTCTAACCCTCTCGCCTTCAACTCCCCTCCCCCCACCTTTGCCCCTCGCCCCCCCCCCCCTTCCATGTTACCTTCTTGCGCATACTTATTAAAATTAATACTAATAAAAATTAAATATCCTTACAGATTTATTACAATTGTGGCACCCAATCAAGTGTACGAAAATAAAAATTTCAGCGTCATCGTCCTGCCAACGAATCTCCAAAGTAGAACAGAAGTAACAATGTATTTTCGTCAAAGCTACGGAACATTCTCAATATATCCATCAAGTGAAGATAGAGTCCATAAAGCTAAAATATTTACTAAAAATACTGGATCTAAAGCATTATTTGATTTAACAATGATAATAAGTCGAAATGTAACGATTGCTGGACAACCAAGACACATGTGCATGAAGCAGACACTCCAAAAAATTCGCGCTCAAAAGAAATATTTTCATGTATTCATTCAAACTGATAAGCCAATTTATAAACCTGGCGATTTAGTCAGATTTCGAATTATTTTTGTTGATCGAGATTTGAAGCCATTGCACATAAATAATATAAATGTCAACATCACAGATCCACATCATCGTCAAATTCATGCTTTTAATGATCCAGCTGAAGGATTTATTGGAGTTTATACAGACAAATTTACATTGACTGAACCTACAGCGCTCGGCATCTGGAGGATTAGAGCAGTAATTGATAAATATGACAAATGGGTAGAAACAAAAACATTTGCTGTTCAGAAAGTTGTCTTGCCTGAATTTGATGTCTACATTAAAGCATCAAAGACACACTTGAAAACAAAACAAATTCAAATTCTATCATTTTATGCTCAATATTCATTTGGAAATTTTGTCACGGGAAATGCTCAGCTGACAATTAGAAACCTTAACAATAGTCAAATTGTTTTTACAAAAGACTTCAAGAACATCAAAGAATCCCACTCATTTGAAGTTAAAGTTGATGATGACTTGAAGGCCATCACAACATCTCGACTTGATTATCGAGCAACTGTTGTTTTTACCGAGCCAGAAAGTGAATTGAGTGCTGAAAAATCGCTAATCTTTCATGTCATCGCCGACATGAAGGATAGAGTTCATGCAAATTATCCCGAAAAATTCATACCAGGACTTCCATTTAATGTTAAAGTTTCTGTTCTTAACTGGATTAATGAAATTATTTTGGAATATCATGAACGAATTGAAGTTATTTATGAAATGGTTTTGAGAAATGGAGCAACAAAAAAGCACTCAGAAGAGGATTATCTTACTGATGGTGTTTTGATAGTCAATTATTACATTCCTGAGGATGTCGTTGAGCTTAGATTGAAGGTTAAGCTTAAAAATAGGAATCATGTAGATAAGATCATCGAAATTGGTGATCCAATTGTTGGAGTTCATCGAATTACAGTCACACATTCTCCAGAAAAGTAAGTATCATCAAGTCAGGGGGTAGCTAAGCGGTGAAATGGCATCAGTAGCCTAAATGGTAAAGCGTTGGCCTTCTGTGCCAAAGGTCCTGGGATCAATCCCAGGCCATGTATCTAATTTTCGAAGCTCTTTTTCCATTTCACCGTTCTAGTACGAAGCTCGGTTGGGGTGTTTAGTGTAGTTTTGAGGGCTACGGCACATAAAGTGTCTCCTTTGCTAGGTATACAATGATATAATAGCATCTGGATGGTTTCATTACAGCATCTTGGGCCCACGAATTGTGACTAGGTACATTGCAGGGTACATCAGGTCTTATTACGTACTCGTGTCTTTGCAATGTGTTGAGCTTGCAAGTGGTTCGGATTCCACTATAAACTGTAGGTCTAAAGGGTGTGGTAAATAGATTCTGTTCTAATTTGAATCGCAGTGCCTCCAGCTGAAAGGCTGGGCCCTTCACACATTATTATTATTCAGGGGGTAGCTAGGGAAGTCTCTTAATTTTTAATGGAAAACTGCCAACTCGTTTCTATTCTAAATAAGACATTGGGTAGAAATGTCTAAAGCTGGCCTGGTGCTACTATTTTGTGAATTGTCTATGCTTGAAGGAGGTTTCTAGGTCCATCTGGGGCACCTTTGTGTAGTCTTAGATTAATTTTAGCTATGTTTCATATTGTAGCACATCAAAATTAATTTTTGCCCTAGGGTGCCTTGAGAAGACCCAAAGCTAGTGTATCACTTGCTTCTTTTAAGGTCTGTACGATAAATCTCAATCGACAAAAGAGTTCATTTTGACCTGTGACGCTTGGTATCACTGTCTTACATCCATTTGTGCTGGCTGTGACAAAGCCTTTCAATTCCAGTTCACAATCTTGTTCACTTTTTTTGTGATTTAAAGGTTTTACTTCTCAAATACTAGGATAGAGTTGACCCTCGCCAGCTATGCCTACACCCCAACCCTACTTTCCTACTATCAAATAATTAATTAACATTATTTCCAATTTTAGTCCCGATTTTAAGCAAAACGTGAACATTACTGTTAGAGCTGACTCAGAAATGGACAGCATCATCTTAATGATTATGACTAAGAACGGAAATTCAGAAATTCATCAGCATTACTGTAATTTTAAAATGACATGCACACATGTTATTTCAATTAAAAAAGACATGATGCCAACATCAAAGATTATTGTTTATTACGTAAAGGAGAAGAAGACAATCTATCAAGGAGAGACAATTATTACTACTAAGGAGCTTAGTGGGAATCATGTAAGTTGATGAAAAAAAACAGGGGAATTTTGGAAATTTGACGGTGTTCCAAAATAACATAAACCACCTTTATTATAAGCATTTAATCTACTGAACGGAAGTTTCCATATGACTATGGGTTAAAGGAGGTATGATTAGAGATCCAAAGGGTTGAATGGAGATTTTTTTTTAAATGGGGAATTGTTTCGAAAAGGTAGCTTAATAATCCACTTTGATCGGTCGATCGGGACGAAAAAAACTTTTTAACCAGACATCGTAGAGAGTTCTAGTTTGTTTTATTCCCTAAGGTCCATTGCTTTATTTCGGGCAATTGCATTTAAAAGTCTTGGAACAGTGTTTTTGTAATATTATCAGGCGGGTAGCCAGGAGGGTATTGTCCCCCTCTTAAGCATTTTCAGCAGTGCTCTCACTGAGGTTCAAAACGTTTAAGGGGGGGGACAAGACCCTCCTGGCTACGCGCCTGACTATTATTAATGATATTTTTATTTCAAATGAAAAACACGTGATGAGTGCGTTTAGAAATTCGATTTTATTTCTACCGTTAAAAAATTATGAATCTCAAAAAATCGTTAAATGATAAACAATTTTTTAATGATAATTAAGCATATCAAATTTTTTATTGTTGAATCCATGTTTATTAGCCAATCAAATACTGATCGCTGTGTCAAAAATGTGCTGAAGTCCCTCGATCAATAACACGAGGACTTTTGCAATTTTTTCTTACAAATTTGAATGATTCAAATATTTATTTTACATATTTCAGTTATCATTAACCCTTCCCAACATTGTTGAACCAAAAGCCTTAGCAAATGTCACACTCAAATCACGTCCAAGTTCAACTGTTTATTTACTGGCGTTTGATAAGCGATTAACATACATGTGGACGGGAAATGAAGTAACAAAAGATAACGTAACTGCATCTATTGGTGGATCTACTGGATCAAACAATATAAACAGATTTGATATAACAAAGTCAAATTGGCATGACTGTGACGATGATGAAAAAACTCGAATATCAAAAGGAAGAACCTTTATAGTTCCTCACTCAACAGACGAATTTTTATTTAATGAAGATGGAACAGAAAATTTTGATGGAAATGCAGAAGAGGAAGCGATTGAAACGGAGTCAGAATTAGAAGAAGCTGGAAATTATCGTGAAAACTTTACTGAAGTTTTCATTTTTGACACTTTAAAGACAAATTCTGTTGGAACTGCTTCAAAAAATTATAAAGTACCGGATTCTATAACTTCATGGATATTTTCATCATTCTCAATGAGTGAGTCATATGGATTAGCTATTGCACCAACACAAGAAGTTATTGCCAAAAAGCCTTTCTTTACAAAATTATCTGTGCCTTATTCAATTCGATATCAAGAAAAACTTCGACTTGACATTATGGTTTATAATTATATTGACTCAAATGAACGATTAGAAGTAACTGTTAAGATACGTGAAGAAGGACTTCAAAGTCTTATATTTTATGACAGTTTATGTTCCACAACGCCAAGCACTAATCGATCGCCAAGTAAAACTGTAGCCGTTCGAAATCAAGAGGCTAAAAGGGTCTCATTTTACATACAGTCGAATTCACAAAACGATAAAATCAAGCAATTCCCAACGTAGGTTAACCTTTTAATCCATTTTTAAGTCAGGTTTAAATTTTTTTTTTTCTTTGAATAATAAAATTCTAGAATTAATATAAAAGCAAAAGGAAGAACACCAAGAGGCAAAACTTTTGAAGATAATATGAGCAAACCAATCAGAATTGAGAAAATTGGAGTAAAGACATATGATGTTGAATCAAAAAGTCATCGTCTTAAGCCGAAGGAATTAAAAGAGGATATCGTCTCAATAAATATTAAGGGTGATTTTCCAAAGATTAGAGTTGCCATATCTGGAGATTACTTGACCAATACCATCAATATTGACTCGAAATTCCAGTAAGTTAAAGAGTTAAACATTTGTAAACCAGTGGTTCTCAAGCTATGCTCTAAGGCACAATAGTGTTTCTCAAACTACGCTCCATCGCACCATATTATATAGAATCACTGTTGTAAGCCTTAAATTGACTGATTCTTTGATAGAATTCTCACTTTTAACCAAGGATGAGACCACAGCAGGCGTAGCCGGGGGGGGGGGTAAATTCTCCTAAATTAACAGGAATTTTTCATTTTGCCAGGAGTTTTTATGAAAAAATCGTACAAATCTTTCGTCTTCCCTGAAATTTTTCCATGCAAAATTTCCCCCCCCTCCCCCCTTCCCCCCTTCCTCAAATTCCTGGTTAACGTTTCTGGTATTTAGTGTCAAACTAACTTAGACTTCCCTTGATGGGACATTTGCTTTCCCTTTGAGTTCACAACTTAAAAATCCTACTTCCCCCCTCATTTAAGTATGAAATTAACAATTTCACCATAATTTATTTTTTAGATTTCTTCCAGATGATTGTCTTGAGCAGAAGACATCAAAGTTGAAAGGTAATGTTGAGTATTTAAAATATTTGCGCTCAAAGAACATCACAACACCAGTCAAAGGATTTAGCGAGTATTATCAATCAATATTAGAACAACGAAAAGGAAATTGGGTAAGTTAAGCTGCCAGGGGTCGATCAGGGGTGTTGCTATGTTACTGTTGTGATGGAAAAAAGTGGAATCTTGGGTATCAAGACATGTTTAGGTGAACCTACCTGTGCGAGATCTAGACTCTGTGACGAACGGACCCTCTTTTCTATAGACTTTTGTTCGATTCGCCTTAGAGATCGAGCACTCTATCATTATACAGAGTGTTGTCGATATGACTAAGATTCGCACAATGCTTACAACCTTACAGAAGGGTACATAAGGACCTATTAATTGGTTTTCTCCCTATTAATTGGGATTTACGGGTCACTTTACCTAAAATCCCAAAATTTTAACATGATTTAAATATTTTCCAGAACTATAGAGACACTGCTGGCTATAGAGCATACTTTATAGAAGCAATCGCATCAGCAATGGACCTCAATGCGATTCCACAAAATACTGAAGTAATTAAAGCTGAACTTGATGCATTAAAGACTTTTCAAGAGCCAGACGGAAGTTTCAAGAACTTTGGAAGTATGCCAAAGTACAGAGGAAATCCAGAATCTACCAAATATTTCCAAACAGCTTACATTTTGATTCCATTTATCAAGTTCCGTAAATATTTCAACACAACATACGATGATGTTATCAACAAAGGTTTTGCCAGCCTTGATATACCACTTAAATCAGAAGTGTCAGCACTTTCAGTTGCTGCATTGGCATATGGTTTGAATGGCAACAAATCAAAAGCAACAAGTCTGTTGGAAGAAATCAAAAAGAGTATGATTGATGGTGGAAAAGGTGAAAAGTGCTTCAAGATAATGAGAAATGAAACAAAATGTGATGTTCGACACACATCATATGCGATGCTTGCGTACATGGCAATCAATGAAACAGTTGTAGCTAAAGAATTAGTAACATTTCTACTTAAAGAGCACAATGTCAATCTATATTATTCAAATACTCATCCCCATGCCATTGCGACGGAAGCTGTCTCAACTGCTATGCAAGGTGGAAAAAAAATTAAGACAGACTTTACTGTTCAACTTCAGAACGAAGGAGATTTTAACAAAACTGTTCATGTTACATCAAATAATATAAAAGACACAATTGAGGTTGAATTTCCTGAATATTCATCAGAGGCTAAAATCAAATCATTGGGCCATGGATATTGCGCAATTACAACGATTATCGAAAAAACTACAAAACTTGATCAAGCGAATTCAAAGTTTACTTTAAATGTTAAAACATATTCAGGATCAGTTTCCAGTGAAGCTATTGTAAATGTTTGTGCTACATATAATGCCAATATTGATGATAATGGCGGTTCTCAATCAATTTTTAATGTCATTTATGATGTTGAATTTCCTAGCGGATATGTCTATGAAGAGCTTATTGGAATTAATCAAAAAACTGAGATTAGTGTGAGTATTCCTAAGTATGAGGCTACAATCTGGAGTACAGCCAAGAGTATGGAAAGATCCACGCTCTTTTCTATATCCTTAACTGCCTCACAACAATCAAATTTAATTTTTTCTATTGTTTTCATATTTTTTTTAGTACGTAAGACCCAAAAACCTTAAGACAAAAATATTAATTTACTATAATGACTTTGTGGATGGCAGGAAATATTGTGTTGATATTAAAGTCAAGAAAGCTTTTGAAGTGACAAAGTTGCAGAATGCTGGAGTTCAAGTCTATGACTATGAAGACAAAAGTAAGAAAATTTGATTTTATTTACATTTTGTGGTTTGAAACAGGGGGTTGGGGGGCGGGGGTTTGCTAAATTTGAGAAAACAAAGTACGATTCAGTCGTTGGATTTCGTTTATCTGTTTTATGTGTGGTTCTAATGTAAATCAAGTCGGGTATGATGGGAATCGAACCTAAGACCTTTAAGATGTGATCTTTGATCGGCCGCTTGTTCATCAAGACATTTAAGTTGTCCATCATATGAGTAGAACTTGGGCCCAGATTCTAGGACTACCGAGAGAACCTTGTTTTTAGCCCATATTTAAGTAAATCAAAATTAATCAAAAAGTCCTAGAGTGCCCTGGGTAGACATAGAAACTGGACGCAATCCTATCTGGCTTATCTACTTTAGATTTGATATTGTCCGAAAATCAAAAGTCGGTTAGCTTTAAGCAGGCATAACTCTGGCATGGTGCTAGATTAGATTTGAGTCCAGTACAATGCCAGGGTTTTGCTGATTTGATGCCTGATTCTATTCGATTAACCGACTCATGCTTTTTGGGTTAGGGGTCGTCAGGCGCGTAACCAAGGGGGAAGGGGTGGGGGTGAATTTGGGGGACCGACGTTAATAGAAATTTCTTCATTTTGCTTGGAGTTTTATGAAACATCATAACAATTCCCCCCTTCTTTTTGAATTTTCCATATAAAATTTTTTTGTCACCCCCTCTTCAAATTCCTGGCTCCGCCCCTGGGGGTCGTTTACTTTTTTCAGGGGAGGGAGGGGGTCAGCAAAATTGTGGCATCCAATTTTTTAATCAGGAAATTATAATTTTTTTGTGTCTTGGATTGGACGTCACAAGTGGGGGGGGGGGGGGGGTGGGGGGGTATTGACAACTTTGAAAGTTTTGTGACAAAGAGGGGTTCTAAAAATTTGGTTTTTTGATGGACGTCAAAAGTGAACGGCCCTTAGATGATGGAGCCTTAGGATAGTTTTAAATTTTTTGATGGAGAGTTGATTAATTTTGCATGGAGAATAATTTTAAGGGGGGGAGGGGGGTGAGGCAAATTTTTGTTAAAAGAGTTGATTGCCCCCTGTGGTCCCTACTTTCTTTTTCTGTTCTTGACTATTTCTGCTGTAAATTCATGAATTTATTTTATTTCAGAAAACATTGCTGTTGCGTTCTACAAGTTAAATGATGAATGCCTCAATACTCCAGAGAACAATAGTCAGGGCAGAATGGACGACTACTAGTTGAGTTTAGGTTTACTAACCAAAATCAAAAATAAACCCAGAATGAAACAATAAAGTCACAAATTAACTTTGAAGAAAATTTTATTCCAAAAATAGTTATAAAACATTTTAAAAATCATTAATTAAATTTAAAAAAATAAATTTATAGAAAAATGTAGAAATTTTGTTTGAGGTTTTTACTAAAAAAAAGATGTCTTTATACTTTAAGTTCTCTTCTTTTTAGATAGCTTTTCAATATTCTTATCTATCCAGTCATTAAAGCACGCCACTTTGACGAAACCAGCTGAAAAATTATATTTAATTATTATCTTATCCAGTGTTTCTCAAACAATGCTCCGCGAAGCACTTGAGTTTCACGAGAGAGTCTTAAATGTGTTCATAAGAGCAGCCAATGTAACTCGCTGCCAAAAAAGTTTGAGAAACACTGCTTTAGTCCACAAACCCTCTTTCTAGCTACACAACTTGATATAGTCTTACATGGTTTATTTCCTGCTTTGCATGTTGCAACTCCATACGCAACTAGACCTTCCAACTTATGGATATCATTTTTGTAACTTGTAACTCCACTTCCAGAGTCTCCTGGGCTAGAAATAAATGATTAATAAGCTTTAGAATTTTATAGTTATGTTGCACTTCAAAGGTTGATTTGTAAGAGCTGCGTGAAGCATCCTCCTCTTTGGTAAATAGAATTGATCTTAGATTAGTGAAGGATGCTGCGGGTATCCCTAGTAATCATCCCTTAATACTTAGCCAAAGTTTAACCCTTTTAATAAAGATCCAGCAAATTAATAAAGATACAGTCAAGGTCCAATGTCCTTGCTAAATGCAGATCACCAATGTTATCATGTTCAACCTACCAAGTTGTTTCACCTAAAACAAAAAAATAAGATTAGTAAAAATAAATCCACATTAGACATTTGTCACATACCTTCGGTACCCAAGCCACACATCTTTTTAATTTCCAAAAATAAATTCAAGTTTATTGTAAGTTTCAAATCAATTTTACTTCGATCTTACATGAAATCCTCGAACAAAGGAGTCCTTTAGATTTTCTCCGCAGTACTTTTCTGTCTGAATTGACATCTTAATGCTTTTTTTAATCTTAGCGTACTCTTTTCCTGATGTGGGTGTGTGCCCTAAAATTTAAGAAAATATATTGGCCGTGTTTGAGAACCAAAAAAAAATTCCAAGAAAATCTATTGTTTTAGGGCAGTGGTGCCCAACCTTTTTTGAACCATGCTAACCTTGGATATAAGACATGTCTGAAACCGCATTCAGCACACAGTTTGTTGATTTTTTCACTACTAGGCCGCTGCACCAAGGTTGGTGCACTGATCACTGATTTAAGTTCAAGCCCCCTCACCAAGCACGTAGCCAGGGGAAGGGGGACAAATCCCCCAACGTAAACAGCAATTTCTTTAGTTTGCAAGGGTTTTTATGAAAAAATCACAAAATCCCCCTCCCCTTAAATTAATTGACCCTCTTCAAATTCCTGGCTACGCGCCTGCCCCTGACAATCCAAACTTACCAAATCCAGTCACAAAAAGTTCCTCATCTTCATAATTATCATCACATTCGCCATCAGTCAAATCAATATTTTCAATCAATTCCGATTTTCTTGGTGCCCAAGCAAGCTGAATAATTGCAATGTCATGCTTATGTTTATTGCGCCGTGTGTCTCGAGGATACTGCTCATGAATAACAATTTTTTTCGGTGGAATTTCAGCAACTCGTTCACATGAGTCATCAGCAGCAACACAATCTGGATCTGAGTCTGTCTTCCATTCGCCAAGAACAACCATAATGTCCTTCTTTAATGTTGGTGAGTTAATGTTGATGCCATCAAAACAATGGGCAGCTACGTGAGTATTGATATTAGGAAGTGAGAAGTTTTGTTTTGCAGGGGGATAACAACATGATGGGTAAAAGTTTTTTGGTGGATAGATGAAAGTTGTGTAAAATATTGAACAGAACTCGGAGTCGACTCCACTTTATAAATACGGTTAAATCTCGAGTCGACTTCGAACTCTGATATTAAAATATTCTCAGGGGGATAACAACGTGATGAAAAAAGTTTGTAAAAAAATTGTATCTAATTTTCCTTCAGTTTTTGAACAATTCTAAGCAAGAATATTGGCGTAAAATGAGTAAAATTTTCAGGGGGGGGGGTAACAACATGATGGGATATTTTTCTCTGAAATATTCACAGGAATTTTCCACAAAGCTCTCAATTTCCATCTTTTAAGAATTTCAGAATAAAATTCCCAATCAAAACTTTTTCTCATCAAGTTGTTCACCCCCTCAATAGCTTAACAATCATCAAACTTACCTGTGATGATGAATTTATCCTTAACAAGACTTCCACCACATCGTAAGTTCCTTACTTTAATATTAATGAGTGCCAGCCATGGTGACTCAAATTGAGTAGCATTTTTTAAGGTAAATGATTCCGTAGATCGTTTTATTATAGCTATAATATTTTTTAATTTAATAAAAGTTTCAATATTTACAAAATTATAAAAAAAGTCTTACATGCCAAACTCAATTGACAAACAGCAAAAACAATAAGAAACTTAATCATTTTTAATTCAAAATTTTTTTGACTTATAATAACTAATGTTCTCCAAAGATTCATTCAAACTGTTGCGTCTGACAAGATTATTCGTTTTTTTTCAAGCAAACTTAATGCTGTATGTGTGTCTATAGGAATATATAAGATTAAAATGTGATTGTATGGATAGATTCTATATACTTTCAAAATATTATTATGCAAAAACAATGACAGACGACTTAAAGTTTGGTGACTTGGAAACATCTGGCTGTACATCAACCTTATCCTGGCCATCCTCAGTATTGTTTTGAACTTTCTTAGTCGCATGTTATTTGGACTAGTTTCATAGGGCATGAGTGTAGGCAGGGGAGGATCTCGTCACGGTTCAGAAGAGCTCCCGGAGAGCACAAGTCGGATAATCGAGACGAAATCCTACGCAAGGAAGATATCACGGCGACTTTAGGGCAAATTTTTCGTCATGACGAGAAATTCGCCCTTAGATCGTAACCACGTCGCCCTAGCGTAGGATTTCATCTCGATTATCCGACTTGTGCTACTCGGGGCTCTTGCTAAGCTCCATACAGCTCAAAACCTAAGAATCAACTCTATTCAAACCTGGAGGTGAAATGTCAAATCTACTCAGTGGTTCTCAAGCCGTGCTCCACGAAACTTTTCTCGATTTTGAATAGGTACCAGAAGTGTTAACAGAAGCCAGAAATTTAACCAGAAATGGCAAAATAGAATTTTCAAGTCCTGAAAAGATTGAGAAGCACTGGTCTAACCCACTCGAAATTAAACCACAAAATCCAAAATTAAACCTTAAAAACCTTATCAATTATGCTCCTCAATATTATAAAACGTAACAAATCAGTTCCTATTGACAACTGACAACAACTGTCTATTGATATACTTGGGGAATTCCGCAGTTATCAGCTACAATACCGAGAATAAGGTCAAAATGAATTATGGTGAAATTCAGTTGATAATAGAAGCAATATTTAATTTAATTGTGGGATTTTCCAAAGGATGATAACTTATAAAGGTTGAAATTGTTGACATTTTATGACAAAAAGTATCATAAACTGAAAAAAACCCGCAATAATGTATTTGATGCCACACATTCTGATGATATTTACTCTCATTAATTTCCCCTTAAATTCTCCTGACATTTTTGAGAGAACTGAGCATTGAGAATGAAATTTTAAGATTTTTGCTGCTCTTGATTCCTCTCGAGAAATTTCAATGAATTGTCAGTTTTTGAAAACAAAGTTTTGAGCTGTATTCAAAGTCAGGAGAAATTGATGTCCTTGAACTTTACTTTTCAAAATTACCTAATTTAAAATAAATTTTGATCGGTGGGCCCATTGCCGCGTTTAGAGATCATCTACAGACAGCTCTATCCTTCGAGACTTTCTGCCAGTTTGGGATATAAAGGTCTCTAGCGGATGATCATCGACTGTATTTAAGCTGAAGTACATTAAAAGGAGGCCGATTGGTGCCAAAGACTAGTGGTGTACAATCTTTTTGTGCCACAGCAGACTTTGTTGTAGGACATGACCAAAACCGCACACAGCACATGGTATGTGAGATATCCCAAAAAAGACACGCTTGTGTGCCGCGGCACAGGGGTTGGTCATTACTGTCATAGAGTAAAGTTCCACGAAAAGAAGTAAGCTAAGATGAAAAATACTCTTGCTTCTCCTGTTTTATCACTCAGTTTGCCTTTTCTCATCTTTGGTCAACTGTTGGCTACAACTGTATCCATAACATATGAAAAAGATGCTTAAACATCGATTTTTGACGACTTTTGGTCAAAAAGCGAGATTTCAGCTCTTAAAAAGCGGAAAAGACCAAATTTTCAAGATAAATAGGTTTAAGAAGCTTGAAATTAAGGATTTAAGGCAGAACTTTGTTTAAAAAGGCAGGATTTTGTTCAAAAGCCAGTTCTTTATACAAAAAATGGAACTGTGCCGCTCAAAAGTGCCCAGATAGACAGCTTCCTTACACACGATAAACACAAGTCGTTCAATCAAATAGAAATCCGTCATCAAGCCAGAATGACTTTGGCTTCGATTAAAATCCAGAACCATGCCAGTCACACTAGCTTAATGCTGAATTTCTATTCGATTAACCGATTTGTGTTATTCGGGATTCATCAATAATTAAAAAAAAATTGGTGTTCAAATCTTTATTAAAAATAAGTCAAATCATTAAATTTTTAAGGGGCCATTCACTTATTACGTAACGCTTTTAGGGGGGGAAGGGGGGTCTAAGATTTTGTTACGGTTCAAACAAGGAAATTTTTTTTTCATACAAATTTTGTTACGAGGGGGGGGGGGTCTAACAAGTCATTTTTTCGCGTTACGTAATAAGTGAACAGCCCCTAAGAATTATCAAACAATTGTCATTAAAGTCCAAAATCACAAAATCGGTACCATTTTGCGCAGTTTTCTTTAGAATTATGGTCATCATTTATTGCAAGGCTTGCCGATCCTCCTTCCGGTTTTTTAGTTGACTTTACCGGAGTCAAGGTTGTTGATGATATTTGATGTAATGTTGATGTTTCTGTTATTGTTGCAGCTACTGTTGTTGCAGCTACTGTTGTTGTTGTTATGTTCGATTCTACTGCGTTTGATTGAGATGCTTCATTTTGATTTGTTGATTGTGTTGCCAAGTCTTCATCATCAACTTTTGCTTGTCCATCTGTAGAAGCTGCAACGCTGGTAGTTGTTGGCTCCGTAGCAACTGTATCTTTAGCAGAATCTGGCTTCTTTGTAGTACTGAAATTTTGCATAATATCAAATAATTTTTTGTATGTTTTAAACGCTTCTTCTTGGTTGGCTTCTGCATCCTTTTCAGCATTTTTGGCATTTGCTAATAATTTGTTAAACTTTCTGGCTTCTTTATCGGCATCCAATTTGGCTTTTTCAGCTTCTTTTCGTTGTTTCTGTGCCTTTTGAAGTTCCTGTTGTGTTCTTGCAACTTCATTTTTAAGCTTGCGTGAATTTGTTTTAGCTTTTAAGGCTTCCTGATTTTCATTCCTAACATCTTCAATGAATTCCTTTGCTTTCTTGTTTAAATCTGTTGCTTTATTTCCATTTTGTTCGAAGTTGTTCAGTAAAGTTGTTGTTGAGCTTGTGATAGCTGTAACTCTTTTATTTCCATCATCAAACTCAACAACCAGTGCCTGAAATGAGGTTTGAATGCTGATGAACCTGCTTTTCAATTCAGGAGCTTTCCTTTGCTTCATTCCTTGATTTTGTTCATATTTGATGGAATTTATTAACGATTGAAGATTATTTTGAGTAGTTCTGACATTCGTTGTTAAGAATGTAACATTTTTCAATGCTTGATTAATTCTGGCATGCTGAGCAGTGATAATTTCGTGGATTTCATTGATCTCAGTCTTCATTATATTTGATATAGTGTTTATATCAGCAACTGAATTTATGGATTTTAAAGAAGTTTTTTTTAGTGCTTCTGCTTCTTTTAAAGGTTCCTGAGCATCTTGTTGTGCAGTCTTCAACTTCGTTTGAGCTGCTTTTATGGCTTCATTTGCAGTTTCAACACCATTTTTAGTTTTGTTCAAATTTTCTTCAATTTCCTTAATATTTGCTTTGATTGTTTTTACTTTATTTTGAGCGGCTGTGTACCTCCTATATGCTTCAGCATTATCTTTCCTTACATCATCTGCACTTGTGTAATTTCCTTTAGGTTCCCATGACATCTCATCTGAAGCAATGATTCCTGGTTCCTCTTCAGCTTGCTCAGTATCATCATTTGAGTCGTGACTTGGCTCTGCAATTGTTGTTGCATTCAAAGCTTCATCAACGTTGTTAGATGCTTCCAATCCAGCATTATAAATTTCTGTAGCCATTGTGTTTGCCTGATCGACTTCTTTTTGAGTATCTTCAATAATTTTGAGTACTTTTGGTGCATTGTTTTGAGCTTTTGTCAGTTCTGAACTGGAACCATCAAGTTTTGTTATTGTTTCTTTCGCTTCTTGCTGGATTTCCTCAGCTTTGGTCTTTTCTGTGTTCAATTCTTTCCCAATTTCAGTTTTCTTGCAGCTGTCCGCATTCCTATCTAGATTATAGTTGTATTGACTCTTGATATCTGGAAGATTAGGATTTTATTATTTAGGGATATGAATTTAAAGCATTGATAAAGGCTAGTCGAATTAGACATTGTTAATATTAGCTCTTGTTTATAAACATCAACTTACTTGATCTATAGTAATCATAGATTGTGATTTTTGATGGCTCGTGATTTTCAAAATCAAAAATTTTCAGCATATTCAATGTTAATGTAAATGCTCGATTCCTCTCAAATTTGTTGATGTATAACAAGACACGACTGCGATCATTTTGGACTGATACTTTCTGAAAATTAAAAAAAATTTAATCTTTGGATTTTTTGAAGTTTGATACTTTTAAATGTTTGATTTTTTTAAAATTTTTAAATTTTTGAATTTTTGAATTTTTGATTTTTTGAATTTTTGAATTTTTGAATTTTTGAATTTTTGAATTTTTGAATTTTTGAATTTTTGAATTTTTGAATTTTTGAATTTTTGAATTTTTGAATTTTTGAATTTTTGAATTTTTGAATTTTTGAATTTTTGAATTATTTGAATTATTTGTAATTATTTGAATTGTTTGAATTATTGAATTTTTGAAGTTTTGAATTTTTGAATTTTTGAATTTTTGAATTTTTGAATTTTTGAATTTTTGAATTTTTGAATTTTTGAATTTTTGAATTTTTGAATTTTTGAATTTTTGAATTTTTGAATTTTTGAATTTTTGAATTTTTGAATTTTTGAATTTTTGAATTTTTGAATTTTTGAATTTTTGAATTTTTGAATTTTTAAATTTTTGAATTTTTGAATTTTTTTTTAATTTTCTTGAATTTAGAATTTTTGAAAATCCTCTAATTTACCTCAATGTTGTCATTTTGAGCATCATATCCAGTATATCGATAACCTCTTGGAAACTCAACCTCAACAACAGCCAAGTTCGTCTTGTCAAATTCAGTTCCATTATTGACGATTTTTAAACTTATTTTAACTTCATTGCTTTTACCGAATTCTTCAGCTATTGACACCCAAAATCCATCAATATCATCCTGTCTAGTTCTCTTAACTGATTGTAATCCCTGAGTTCTCATATTCTTGCTGATTGAATATTCATATAAAGCTTGATGAGCAAGGACAGTGTCAAAAGGTGAGTAAAAGCTTCCATCTGAACTTCTCTGACTTAAAAGCCATTTGACTTCATCTTGTGGATCCTCTTGCAGCAAGACTGTTGTCAGAATGATGTATGAAGCAGTTTCAATTGATTCTGAATTAGCATCAGCATAAGAGACACTATTTATATTTCTGAGTAATGACTTTGCAGTTGCTGTGTCGCCACTCAAAGCTAGAGAATAAGCAGCTATGCTTTTTGGGTAGCTACTCCATGACCTAGCATTAGTCTTTAAAAAGTCAATAGTTTTCTGGATTTGCGTTGTGGATTTATTTTTCAAAAATGCAGCTATGATTAATGCTGATTGAATTTCTTGGCGGAACTTATCGCCAATATTTCTATGATAATCAGCATTTTCATCATATTTGAATTTTCCATTACGATCTTGTTGGGATTTGATGACATTTAAAGATCTGATTATCAAATCCTCATCAATGGAAGTAATTGTTCGAGCATCAATCAGATTCTGAGCAGTCATTGACACCAGCCATGTAAATTTCATATCCATTTGCTGTCTTGAATTTAATTCCGGTAAAATATTTTCGAGAATGACAATTGCTTCTTGATAGCCAGCAATGATGTCATTTAAAGCTTTTTTGGCTATTTCGTCATTAAGTTTATTTATTTTGGTCAAGAACTTGTAATTGGTGATTGCCATACCAAATTTGAGCATCTTTTCTTCATCTGTTACCATCGGTCGATCACTAAATTGAGATTAAAATCTTAAAATATGCAAAAATATTTAAAAATGTCAAGTCAGACTTACAACATTGTTTCCAATCCATTTAAACCAGGATCAAGTAAACTTCCATAAATCCTGCTGTTGACATTTTCATTTGAATCACTTCCAGGCTTACGAATTTCAATAATTTTCTCAACATCATCCTTGTTGCCACCTCTAGACACAGATACTTTAATGACTACATTTCCATGTCCATTTGGTTGAATCAGAAAACTTACTGGATTTGAAATTTGCTCTGGTGAAAGTGTCCACGACAGTTGCTTCTGCCTTGCACCACTGGAACTTAATATATCACATTTAAGTCCAAACTCAGTTTTTGATGTTTTGTCAACAATAAAGCCATTCTCAACTTTGATTGTTCCTTGGACATTAACAGGATCATTGAGTGGATTAAAGGCTCTAACATCAACTGTAAAAGCTTCAGTGTCATAAGCTGATGTTGGTGCTCTAACTTGTACTGCAAGTTCCTTCTTTACAGTAATTTTTGATTGAACTTTGGTGACTGTTAAGCCTATGTCTGGATGTACGGAAACACCAAATAATTGCCATCTTGTTTGACTTTCAGGGATCTTTATGCTTCTTTTTTCAGCATTACTGGACGTTGCGTCATAATTGTCATTAATCATGATTTCAGGGAAGTAGTTTGTTGGAATGTTAACTGCATTCATGCCATCTTCATTACTAGACTCAACTCTGTCACTTCTTAAAGCTTTATCGTTGCATTTTCCGTCCATAACAGGCTCAAAAACAAAGCCATTGAATTTCTCAAAATGATACTTTGAAGCATTTGGGAACTTGAAATTAAGATAGTAGACCAACTCATTGTAGATTTCACTTCTAGATATTTCATTGTTCATAGTTAAGGAAGTTGGGTTTTGGTCGACGGCTGTGATGTAAACTTTCGATCCACGTTCCGTTTTGACATCATAGTTGATGACTTCATTTGGTTTTGCAGTTTCTGGTGATGTGATTTCAAGCTAGAAGAAGCATACATGATTAACATGTCCAACACTGCCTTATAAAGCATATGCAACTTACATCATTGTCAACAGAAAATCTAGTGCTGATAGAAAACTCATCGTAGACCATTTCGCCATTTCGGCTATAAAATGCCAATCCACGTGCCTCTGGTTTCATGTCATCACTCAATGGAACTTCAAAATTAACAACATCCTTTCCAATGGAGTCTGGAAAGTCTTGACTAAAAACAACACCTTTGGTTCCAACTACAACTACGTGTAAACGTTCCATTTCTTCAGATGCCTTTACTGCAAATGTGGCTTTGCTGCTGGATTTTGAGCTGTAAGATGGAAATGATTATTGTTGGCTAGATAGTGAGAAGGGTCATTTTTAATCGAAGCAAGGGTGTGAAACTAAGCAATTCAATAATATTTCACAATCCTTGATTCAACCAATGACTTTATTCTAGTCTGTAACAGTAATGGAACCTTTTTTTATGACAAAGGGCACATAAAATTTAATCGTTAAAAAGATCGTGACTTAATGAGCACCCTTTGCAATGTAATAGTGAGTCATGGAACACAGGTTGTCCAACACTGGGTTTATGGGGAGGGGGGGTGTCTGTTGGATGTTGAGCTTACATAAAAAATGACTTTTTGGACCCCCTGCTCCCTTGTTACAATTTTCTGGGGGATGGTGGGGGGAGGGGGATTTTAACGGATGGAGGGGGGGAGGGGGTTGGAGGGAGAAGGGGGAGGGGGGTGTCTGGTGGATGTTGAGCTTACATAAAAAATGACTTTTTGGACCCCCTGCTCCCTTGTTACAATTTTCTGAGGGAAGGTTGGGGGAGGGGGGGTTGGAGGGAGGAAGCGAAGTTTGAATGGGGAAGGGGGAGTTTGAAGGGTTTAGGGGGAATTTTGAGGGGGCAGGGGTGTTGCTCAAAGTTGGCCAGTTTTAAGTGACACAAAATATGCGAACATAGGTTGATAAAGTTTGAGAACCACTTGAATACATCTGCCTAAGTATACTTACATTTTATTAGTTGGACTAACTTGCATGTACTCTTCGATACCAGGAAATCGATCAATTTTTTCCGAATGTTCAACTCCCGCAAACTTTAAGTCAAGGACAATCCTAATTGTGTCAGCTTTTGGCTGTAAACTTAGCAAAGTTTCTCCATTTTTCAAATTAATTTGACTCTGTTCATTAATAGCTTTTGAATTTTTGTCTATATATTTTACAGCTACAGAAAGTTGATTAAATGAATTGTCAGGACGTCCATCAAGTAGTTTGACTTTAACTCTTGCATTAAACCTGTAATTTGGCTTGAAATACTTTTTTCGTACAACCTGAATTGTATTCTTTCCTTTGTAAATCAGTTCGATTTGTTTATTGACTGTAAATGATCTCTGAGTGGCTTGATCTTTAACAACAATATCGAAATCAAGGATCATATCTGCTGTTGGAAATCTGATTCCAATGTCATTATCAAAATCAACTGGAATGACTTTTTTGTTGCCATTAATGTCCACCGTCTTTACGTGCTGTTCCAATTGATTTTTATTTGCATTTTTAAATTTAGCTTTGACAAAAATGTCAGCAGTTCCAACAAAGAACTTGTCAATATTGTCTTTAACATGAACTGTGATGTACAGCCTTTTATCAATGTGTGCAATAGCTGATGGAGCATCAACTGCTACTTCTAATCCATTCTCGTCAGGCTTGTATACAAAAAATGATTTTGAAATTTTTTTATCACCGATAAATGCACGAATTTTCCACTGTCCTAAGTTTGGTGCTTCCGCTAGCTTAATTGAATCCTCGAAAATTCCAAAACTTGAAGCTCTGATTTTATTAAATAATTTTATTGGATTTTCTTTAGAGTCAAAAATTAAAACTTCAATATTTTCATGATTTTGATGCGGCCTTAAATTGTTGTTGAGTACGAAAATTCGGAACTTGAACTCCTCTCCAGTCTTGTAGACTGGCTTGTCGAAATGGACGAAGATTATTGATTTATCAGATGTGCTGATCAGTTTGACTGATTTTTGAGTGCATTTATCAGCTTTCATTTCAAGTTTAATTCCATCGCTGCCTTCTTTTGGCGCCTGGATTTTAGAAAATTAATTCTATTTGAACTTGAACTTTAAAAGGATCAACTTACCTTAACATTGACATAATTGAATTTTTCTTGTGATGAGATTGGAAAATTTATTTTATTTAATCCTTCAAGAGATCCTTCAACCCTTGAACTTTTCAGTCCATTTGTAAGAACAACGGATTTGTAATTTTCATTTGGTGACACAAAATAAGATCCTATAAATGTGACACGTTGCCTGTAATTTGATGAAAGAATCATATTTTATGAGTATTATTTTGGGATGATTAATAAGGTCGCAGGTCAAGTAAATCTACGGGAAATTCCCAAAAAGTATCACTTTTTCATTCAATAATTAAAAAATGTGAACGTGTTGAGCAAAAAGGGGGTTTAAGGGGAGTTAGAGGACTAAGCGGATTAAGGAGACTAAGGAGACTAAGCAGACAAAGGAGACTAAGAAGACTAAGGAGATTAAGGAGACTAAGGAGATTAAGGAGACTAAAGAGATTAAGGAGACTAGGGAGACTAAGGAGACTAAGAAGATTAAGGAGACTAAAGAGATTAAGGAGACTAGGGAGACTAAGGAGACTAAAGAAATTAAGGAGACTAAGGGAACTAAGGCAAATAATGCCAACTCTGGCTCCCAGAGTAGCCCAAAAAAACAGATCCTTCAAGGTTCATAATTCTCCTGCAGAATATCCGCTAAATCTGAGTTAAAATCTAACCAAACTTTAACTTGCTGCTATGAATTCTAAGCACTTAAAGGACAGATGCAACGAGATCAAGGAAAAATCAACACGATGCTAATAATATTGACTGGAAATTCCTACAATTTTCCCACCAAAATTATTGTTTTAATAGAAAGAAGAATAATTCTGAGTGGGACTCGAACCCACGTCCTAGAATTTCTAGTCACTTGCTTCTACCACTAAGCTATCGAGGGTTATCCGACTAAATGGCTAAATGCCAAGTATAAGTAACGGCTTTGTCTGTCTCTACTTTCTGTGTTTGATGATCTAAGTCTTGTCATTGTCAAGGGAATAAATCTAATATCTCGAAAAAATAGGAATTTTCATAGCTCGAAGTCGATAAAGTTCGAAACTCGAAACACAGTCGACTCGGTTGGGTCAATCATCTCATCTCAAGTCATCTCGAGTCGACTTCAAGCTCTGGGAATTTCCAATCATGTTAGTTTCCCCTTCAACAAGATAAAATCGCAAAAACATCCTTACCCAAAATTAGATCCAAAACATGCTAAAAATAACAGACACAACTTAAAGTCAAGCTTCATTTTAAAGTGAACAATGCACATTCTAAATCACGAAACAACTAAACAGCTACTGTCGGCGATGCCTTCACTTCGTCATGAAATATATTGCGAGAAACTCAGATTTTTTTAAAATGATCAGATGTTTATAGATTGGCTGGAAGGTTTGATAATGTAGAGACTCAGTTTTTAAGGGGAAAATGAGAATAAAAAAAATAAATGAATATTTATGTAAAATTCTCAGAGATTCTGCTTGCTGAGATGATTGATTAAGGCTTTGACACTAGAAAATTGTGAAAAATAATTAAAATTTTAGCTTTTAAATGGCTATTGAGGATCAATTGAAGAGGGGGATGAGGTTTGGTCAATGCTAATGGAAAATTGGGAAATAAGTGAATCTTCAGTTTTATTTAGTATGAAACACTAGAATGGAGGAGGGCGGATGGGTATGTTAAGATAAGAAGTTCAACAAATCCAATCTGGGGCTGGAATCTTGTGATTTTAAGTCTACTTGAAGTGATGAAACGGAATCAGAGGCTTTTGTGGTAGAGCGTTGGCCTTACGTGCGAAAGGTTCAGGTTTCAATCCAAGGCCAAGTCAAGCTTTTTTTCCATTTCACCGTTCAAGTTAGGAAGCTCAGTTCTCGTGTTTAGTGTAGTTTTGAGGTAAAGCGTCTCCTTTGCTAGGTATACAAGGATATACTAGCATCTGGATGGTTTCATTACAGCATCTTGAGCACATGAATTGTGACTAGCTAAATTGCAGGGTCCATCAGGTCTTATGACGTACTCGTGTCTTTGCAATGTGCTGAGCTTGCAAGTGGTTCGGATTCCACTATAAACTGTTGGCCTAAAGGGTGTAGTACATTAAATTCCGTTAACATTTGAATCGCGGTACCTCTAGCTGAAAGTCTGGGCCCTTCACGCATCCCAGAGCAACTGATAAAGCAACTGAGACTCTTACTCGAGACAGCTGGGTTGATAGTGTAACTAGAACCAAGTGACTGCCAGTTAGAAGGGATTTTCAAGTAGATGCCAAGTGTTTGCCATTTCCAATTGGCTGCTGCTTGTTTCTAATTTTAATATCAACTCTTTCTTACTTTACTTCGCTGGCCGTACAGATCAATTGTGATCCATCAGCCTTTCTTAGATGGCGCGTGAAGCTCGCTCCCGTTAGCCAATTACCCATATCAAATGAAATATTGTCAACCCGATTCAAAAAATTTCAATGTGTGTCAAACAGAATTCTCGATTCTTTGCTAGATTACACCACAAATTCCTAGAAAACAGTCAATGATTTCACCATTAATTTAAAACTCTCTTCAGACCCTCTCCTTCTGGCTACGACCTTGATTGAAGTATATAAAGCTGTGCCTTATCGCATGTTTAAAAATATCTCAAGTTTTTCATTTAAAATCTTCATAAAACATTTAAAAACGCCAGTTTTAACTTCAGATTAAATAAAATTCTAAGTAATGAATTTCAATTTTTTTCTCATTTTCATTTTAATTTCAATAAAAACTCAAGAAAGTTTTGGACACACTGGAGTATGTGATTATTATGACAGCTATTTCTATTCAGTTTTTGATAAACATTCAGCATATGCTTGCAAAATCACGTTGAATAATTTGCAAAACATCAATCGAATCACAAAAGTTGACGGAATTCACGAAGATTATAGAAATAAAAAAGATGTGAATTATCTTCAAATAGCGTCGGTAAATTCAAATATAAAAGAATTTAATTCAGTGTTTTGTGCGACATTTAATAATTTAAAAACAATTTTAGTTGAGGATTTAAAAATAAATTCAATTGACGACGATTCGCTGCAAAATTGTTTAAATTTAAATCTTTTGTACTTTACTAACAATGAAATTTCAAATTTGCCGCAAGACTTGTTAAGTGAAAATTCAGAATTGATTGAATTTGAGCTAACTTTTAATAAAATCACAACAATTCCGGAAGCAGCATTTGATATGCAAGAGAATTTAAAGCTACTGAACCTTAAAAATAACGAAATCAATGATTTACCGGGCGGAGTCTTTCGAGCATTATCATCGCTTCTGTTTTTAAATCTCAATGATAATAAAATTCAAGAATTAAATCCAAAATGGTTCAAAAATTTAAAAAGTTTACTAAAATTAACTTTAAATTCAAATAATCTTCAAGATTTACCAGAAAAGGTTTTCGAAAATTTACACAATTTAAATGCAATTGAATTAAAAAACAATAAATTAGTCAAGATTCATGCGTCATCTTTTGGCAGACGCGATAGACTTCAACTTGTCTATTTGAGTAAGAATCACGTTGGTTCCATTGATCCAACATTTATTCATCAATCTGCGATCGGAACGTTGCACATGGAAGATAATTTTTGTTTTGGCGGTGTCATTAGAACCAGAAATGATATAAATAATAAATTACGGAGATGCTACATGTCCTACAGACCTGGTGAGTAGACCTGACGTGTTTCAAAAATTCTGAATTGATCTGCAACTAAGGTTTGTAGTTTGCTTGATCTTAGACATTAATTTCTGGTTAATAATTTAGCCTAAATTCGATATTTGACAATTTCTCTGGAGTACTTTTCAAAAATTGTCATCAGTCGACCTAACCCGAATAACACAAGTTGGTTAATTCAATCCAGTGCCAAGCTGGTGTGATTCTCCGGATTTCTATTCAATTAATCGACTTGTGACATTCGGGTAAGCGCTACTTACCAAGGCTGGTCTAGTTTTCACTCTTGATTCTCAAATTCTACCTTCCTTCCCTTTTAAGCTACAACAACAACATCAACAACAGAAGCTCCAACAACCACATCATCATCTACAACCACTACCGAGCTGACAACAACTAGCACCAAGAAGTCATGGAGTACTATCGAGCCCGTTACTTTAACAACTACGACTGAAGAATTATCAACTTATCAAGATTCAGATGAAGATGTTGAATATATATCAACAACAGCCAAGCCAGCGACATGGACAGACTCACCAACAACATCTCAGAAACTAAGTTCATCGGTAAGATTAGGGTTGGCTGTGGTAGAACTAGGCAGGGGCTTGCCAGGGGTTTAATTCAGCGTTGCGACACAGGCATCTTTGCACAGGCGAGAACCGTACAATTCCTCGATCATTTGTGAGATTTTATTAAATTTTGAATTATTTGAAGAGGAATGATGGAGAGGGGGGGGGGGGGTATGGGGAGGGTATAAGAAGCTGAAATTACTTTCAAATTAGTTAACGACTACAATTTGTTTTTACTTCATTTCATGGATCAACAAACGACGCTGCCTAATTCTGGTAAGTTTTGAGCTTTATTTTAAGGTTAACCCGAATAGCACAAGACGATTAATCGATCAGAAATCCAGCACCAACCTAGCGTGACTCTGGCTAGATTTAAATCGAAGCCAGTTGCTAGTTAAATGCTAGATTTTTTTTTCGATCATCCGACCAACTCGATTATGGCCAACTTTTGTATCATCTATTAAATCTTTTCAGATAACTCTAGTGTGGACAGGTTGACGATGATATTCCAGCTATTCAAAAAGGAGACAAAGTGACTCGTGGACAGTTTCCTTGGTAAGTCTTGAGTAAAACTTGAATATATATTATTCAGCATTGCCTCTTTTAGGAGTGTGGCGATTTTTAGGACTGAAGATCGTTTTGTTTGCACTGGTGTGCTGGTTTCAGATAGAAAAGTCGTTACAGGTAAAAATAAATCTTTACTAGAAATTTTCATGGCTTATGATCCAAACCCTCTCGAATTACAGCTGCAAGATGCATGTACAAGACCAGACAAGAACAAGGTCAAGCATTTTTAATGCGTGAATTGAAGATTATACTTGGCAGTCAGATCATTTACGAACCTTATGAGCATTCAAAGAAAAGCATTGCAATAAGCTACATTCACATACATAAAGAGTACAAACTGTCAAAAAGCGAGGCTGACATTGCTGTAATTATTCTCGATATTGCTGTAAAAGATCAAAAGTACATCAAACCAATTTGCTTAATTGACTCAGATGATGGACCTTTATCTGTTGAGGATGGTGTCGTAGTAAGCTACGGTCATAATGCGTCTATGGCAAAAAACTCACTTTGTGTACCAAAAAAGTACGACACAACGATTCAGGACGAATTTGAGTGTTTCACAAACAACGATGAATTTGTAAATATTTTAAATAACAGAACATTTTGTGCTGCCAATGACATAGGACGTGGTGTATGTGTTGAGGATTATGGAAGTGGATTGTTTGTGAAACATGCTGATAACTTTTATCTTCGAGGGATATTATCAACTGTGCTTATTGATGACAGAGAAAAGTGTCTGGTCAATTCCTATGCATTATACACAGATATCGCTAAATTTACGAAATGGATACAGGAACTTCCATTCGATGATTATGATGATGATTATGATGATGAGTATTTAGCTCGTTCTGGGTGAGGATAATTTAGTTTTTTTTGTTCATGTTCCTGGATTTCCATTGACACTTATGATATTGACTATAAAAATCATAATACTTTTGCTGATTTTATTGCAGGCTTATTTGGAGCTGATGATCATCAACTGGATGCTGCAAATGTACAATTTTCTTAACAAACTTTAAATAATAAATTTTTTTTTATTTAAATTAAAAAATTAGTTTTTTTTTCAATTTTTTAATGCCAGGGCTGGTCGATTTGTGTGCCACGGCACTGTTCTGAACAAAGCTAGTGTTTTTTTCGGTGAAGAACAATCAATGAGTAAAGTTGCTCAAAAAAGGTTGAGTACCACTGGTACAGGGGCGTAGCCAGGGGGGGGCCATAGGGGGCCCGGGCCCCCCCTACGAAAATCTGATAATTGTTTTATTAAGTATTTATAGAGAAGAACCAGTTAATGTAGAGGAAGTGATGAAAGAAATGTCAAAATCAGCACAAAAAATCAAATTTAATGTATATCCCCCCCCCCCTCTCCCAACCTGTCCTTTGTTCAGCACTCCCTGACTACGTTCCGTTCAAGCTACTTAAGCATTCATTATATCGCGATCTATCTGAAAATAATCTTGCCTAATACCAAGAAAATAATTTATTGCTACTCAAAAAAAAAACTGGTGGGGAAGCAAGCGAGATTCAGCTCTATTTTACTCATAATCTCTTATCGCTCAGAGAATTAAGAATGTCAATTAATTCGCTGAAATATCAAAAATATTCATCATATAATTACAGTAATAAGAATAATTTACAGTCAGTCAATCATCAATTTTTAACGTTGAGCTTAGTGTTATGTTACAACGCATCAATACATTGAATTTTGAACTTAGAAAAAAATTATTATGAGGCTGAATTGGCACATTTTGTCATTCTTCATTGCGATCAACTTTTTGGGGATATTTTGGTAAGAAATCAAGAAATTTGGGTATGTTGGGTTGATTACTATGGACACTGTACCCAAGCTACAAAAAAATTAAAAGTTGAGGCTACACTTTGTTGAATTTACCGATTCACATGCCTGGCTTATGACTCGTGGCAACGATATTGTAACAACACGTCGACACGAGGTATTACATGTTAAAGCCACGACTGTCCTTAAATCCCAACGATGTCATGATTTGAACCCAGCCTTGGTGCCGCTCGAGATTGTTTTACTATTTATTAATTAAGTTGATTAAAGTTCTTCTGTTTGATAACAAAAAACTGCTCATTTGAATTTATTTAATACTTATTTTTACAGTCAACAAAACATTTCACTTATTGGATCTCGATATGCATCAATTGACTCTAAATATAAGACATATCTCTTGCAAGACGGTGCAGACGCGAACGTTATAGTTGAATTTGATAAACAACGAGTTGATGATCAACTTTCATTTGGTGAAATTGCTTTTGATGTGAGTATGACTTTTGGGTTATTTTAAAGGCTCTGTAGTTCGAAAGTCAAGGATTTTGAGTGGATGATTGGTTTAGAAGGAGATAATGAACCTATTAATGATGTTTTGATCTGCTTCTCATTTTCTTATGAATCAGATCTTGATGTTATTTAATACTAAGGTTTGGTTGATCCATATAGCCATAGATACCGGCTCCACCACCGTAATCCCTTACTTCCCTTTGAGAGATTCACTCGTGGCTATAAACCAGTGTTTCTCAAACTTTTCAGACCACAACAAAGCGTAGGGAAAGGAAGAGGGGGATTGATTGACAAATTTTCCCCTATGTGAACAGAAATGATGATCCAACTTTTTTGGCATCACTTTTTAACATAAATTATTATTTTGTTCCGATAATCTTTTTGAGTAGCGTCTACGATTTTCTCATGGATCAGTAAGGCTCCGCGGAACACAGTTTGAGAAACACTGCTCTTTTCGATATTTTTTTTGTTTTAAGACGGCGAACTTTGTTATCGATTAGGGGTGGTTCATAAATTACGTCACACACTGAAACTTTAATTTTTAAACCGCCTCCCTTCCCTCTTCTCCCTTATCCCTTCCCCACTTTCCCTCCTTCCCCCTCCCCAATTTATTTCGTACCCCTTCCTCCTTCCCCCTACTCCCCTTCCCCCTCGTCCCCTTTCCTATTGCCACAAAGCTAGTATTAAAGGAAATGACACAAAATATTCTACACCCTTCTTTTCTAAAGTGTGACTTAATATGCAAAAGACCCTTTGGTTCCCGAATTAAAGCTTATACCATATTTTTGTATATTATCTCAACAGGTCCAAAACGATGTCCCAAAATATGAAATCAAATTATCTTCAACAATAAATAATGTTTGTAAGCAGCAATCAGTTAATATCCTTAACATAGCACACAGTCCAATCGTACTTGTTCAGTTTAACAAGCCAATTTACAGAACAAATGAAAGTTTTAAATTCCGAGTGTTCATTTTGACAAGAAAATTACTTCCGATTCCTAACTTTGGTCCAATTGATGTGCATATAAAGGATTCGGATAATAATGATGTTGTAAGATTCCAGTCAGATAGAAAAACTAATCAATTTGGTGTCTACGAGGAGGACATAAACATTCGCGATCTTCAAAACTACAAACCTGGAGTATGGACAATAGAAGTTAAGGCTAAAGACAGAAAAGTCACTAAAACATTTGAAGTTCAAGATTCTAATGATGGTGCCGAAGTTTTTGTGGAAGCTCCTTCAACTGTTGCTTTTGTTGACCGTAAAGTATACCTGAACATCTACACTAAGGACTCATTTGGAAGGTCGGCTGAAATTTATTTAAAAGCAAGTTTCGTAAATTTAACACGTGTTGAAATTAACAAGCATGTTAAAAGTGTTCGACTGACAGACCTCAAGACATCAGTTTCATTGGACTTTCAGGAAGACTTGGACATTAAATATCCAACAGCTGACATAAATCTATCATTCACTATTCAAATATCTGGTCCAAATCCATCGACAGTCATGAAAAACATCATAATGAAGTATAAAGGAAGGAACACAATCACAACAATTAAGAAAAAATATTTTAAGCCAGGATTTAAATTTCAAGTTAAAGTTCGTGTTAAAGTGCTCGATGGAAAGCCTGACAATTCACTAAATCAACTTTCAACGACCATCCAGTATGTGTCCAAATTGCAAAATGGACAGAATGAACCAAAAATTGATAAGAAAACATTTCAAACAAATTTAAAGAATGGCGAAACTTTCCATCATCTCCAGCCCAAAGCGGATACGGATAAAATTATACTTTCATTTGAATTTGCAGACACAAAGCTTACAGAAGTGATTGAGAGATTTCCAGGAGCTGAAGAGTACATGATGATTACCATGCTTACTAAAAAGTAAGGATATTGATGCGACTAGAGGGTTTGGTCGGGGTTTTAGGCTCGTAGCTGCCTTCAAATTCCTAGCTGCACCTCTAGTGAGGCCAGCGTGCCTTCTGTCGATTACCTTTAATCATTTTTCAACAATTTGTTTCAGTACAACAGTCGGTTCGACAGTCCAAATGAGAGTCCAATCCACAGAAGAAATGGAACTTCCTCGATTATTGGTTTTTGGTACGAAAGGAATAATTCAGAGCCAGACATTTAATGATTCAGTTGGAAAAGATGTTTTTGAATTTTCATTGGAACTGACCGATGAGATGAGACCAGAAGCACATGGACTTGTCTTTTACACAAGAGATGCTGATGGTGCAATGGTCTATGATGAATTCTCAATAAAGATTGGATTTTCTATCAACAATTCTGTAAGTTTGAGGTCCTTAACATCATTTTAGTATATCAAATTAATAAATATTCAATTTTCTAGCTTGAAATCTCAGCACCAGAATTAGTCAAAGCAAATGAAATAGTGGACATCACTGTCAAAACTGAGGAAGGTTCTCAAGTATTTATAATAGCAACTGATGTGAATTCAGCACTATTTAGCTATGAAAATGAAATTTCAAGAATCTCAGTTTATAACGAGCTTGTTTATCACTTGATCAAGAAATTTGAGCCAACTTCAGATTATTATTTTGAAAAATTGAATGCTTTTATCTTAGATCCTCTCCGAAATGGCAGTGACTGTACATTTAGCTCCCGTTCTGCAGTTGGCGATTATGATGATGTTCAGCAAAATACAAATATTGACAAGACTCCACATAAATATTTTCCAGAAGCTCTACTTGAGATTGCCTATGTAGCCACAACAAATGAAAATGAAACAATTCAAATAAAATTTCCAGACAGCACGACAACATGGAAGTTTTATGGAATTTCCGTTCATCCAGAAAAAGGATTTACAGTCGCTAAAACACAGCCAGAAGTGAGCGTTAAAGCTGTACAAAAAGTAGAAAAATTGCAGTTAATGTTAAGAGGACCACAATCAATTAATCAAGGTGAAGTTCATGATTTGCACATTATAGTAACAAATGAACTTAGAACCAATCTTAAAGCGACAGTTGTTGTTAATATCGAAGATGGATTTTTCATCAAGGAAGTGCCATTTGGTAATCAAAATTGTCGAGAACATAAAAAATCATCGTATGAAGAATTTGAACTTCAATTCACACCTGAAAAACACGCTCCATACAGAACACTTCGAGTTACTTCAAACAATGAAAAATCTATAAAAATTACAGCCACAGTTACAGCTACAACAGGTAGAGCCAAAGATGAAGCATCAACGGAAATTCAAGTTCGTAAAAATGTTAACGATTTGGTGAAGAAATCTTTAAGGAATGAATTAATTGACATAACTAATGCTAATCCGAGATTTGAAACGATCCTTAAAACATCAGCTACCATTTATGGAAATATTCTTGGACCAGCAGTTGATGGACTTGAGAAAATATTGTAAGCTTTTTTTGTAAGATTAACTTTAGAATGGTGAAATGGCATCAGTGACCTAAGTGGTTGCCTTACGTCCCAAAGGTTCTGGTTTCAATCCAAGGCCAAGTCAAGCTCTTTTTCCATTTCACAGTTCGAGTTACGAAGCTCGGTTGGGGTGTTTAGTGTAGTTTTGAGGGCTACGGCACTTAAAGTGTCTCCTTTGCTAGGCATACAAGGATATACAAAAATCTGGATGGTTTCATTACAGCATCTTGAGCACATGAATTATGACAAGGTACATTGCAGGGTACATCAGGTCTTTAGACGTACTCGTGTCTTTGCAATGTGCAGAGCTTGCAATTGGTTTAGATTCCACTATAAACTGTTGGCCTAAAGGGTGTGGTACAGTAGATTATGTTCTAGTTTGAATCGCAGTGCCTCTAAAGGCTAGGCTCTTTCTAAAAAGGTTCAAAAGGCTGAGCTCTTCCTATGCTTTACCTGTAAGCATTAATTGAATATAATTATTACTTGCAGATTGAGAACGATGATACTAGATGAGGATAAGGCGCTCAAGTTTGGAACAGAAGTTGTTATCTATAAATTCCTTAAAAACACAGGACTTCAGTCGAGTGAAAAAGGCACAATTGTTTTAAACAATATTATGAATTATTATCAGGAAGTTGCACAAATCTTACAGGACATCATTCACAAGAACGACTCAACGAAAATTTGGTTGGCTGCCTTAATAACAGACATTATCCTTGACTTACAAGATCTTCGTACTTCGATTCCAATAGAAATTCAATTAATTGCAGACTCGCTAAATTTTATTAAACAACAATATATAAATAATCGCTCCATGTTCCCATATGATGCTGACTCTGATATCCGAAGGGATATCAGCTCTAAATTTCGTGAAACAATCCAAACTGCTTTAATTACCAAAGTTGTTTTAAGGAGCAATGTTCAAGAATTTTTGAATTTCTTCTCCTCAAAATTGGGAAACTTACATGACAATCGACAAGCTTATGCTGGTGACCATATTATAGCAGTTGCTGCTTATGTCCTTGCTTACCATAGTCAAAACGATAAAGCTAAAACTGTCCTTGCCAAGATGGCCCATGGCTACACAAAAAAAATCACATATCCACATCATTTCACAATGTATGTGGAAATTATTTCGTACGAGATTCTCACAAAAATAATGCTTAATCAAGATCCAAGAGAGCAAGTCCAAGCTTTACTTAAATACAGAAATGCAGACGCCGCCTTTTATTCACCATTTGACACATACTTAGCTCTTAAAGCTTTATCAGAATACTCAAGATATAGGAACATTAGAGAATCCGCTTTTGTCTTCTATTTAAATGATGAATATAATTCAATTGGACAGCTTCAATCAAGGACAGTCGATGTAAAGACGCGTAATCAAAAACTTACTATTGGTCATAAAGAATTAGGCTATGTTAATGTTTTTGGTGATGGAAATGACAAACCAGCTGTTAAAAAAGCATCATTTGACTTAAAAGACCTGAAAGTATCTAAAGTAGGCGAATTCATGATGAATATTTACATCAAGTTTTCATATATATTTACCCAAGGAACTATAAGTAATTTGGTAGTTTTAGAAGTTGACATACCAGAAGGATATCAATTTTCGGAATTTTCTGATGATTATGATGTTGTGGTGAGTATTTTGACAAGTGTTGCTTGCACTTCCCTTTTTTAAGGACTTCTAAAATTGCAAATCTGGTAAATCGGACGAATTTAATCCAAGACTAGGGAAGGGTGCCTCGGGTAGCTTTAAAAACTTGGCCCTGATTTTGATCATTTTTGAATTCCGCACTTTGAACGAGCTAAAGGATGAGTAACTTAGCTGACTCCCTAACCCTACCTTGACCCCCCCCCCCCTTCTCTGTTTAATTGAAGACACTGAATTAAGTTGAATTTCTTTTTTTTACATCAATTTATTAGTCATCGGAGCTGAGAGGAGATCAAAAACTCATCTTGTACATCAATAAAGTTCAAAAAGGCGTCGACTTTTGGAAATCAATCAGATTGATAGAAAAGACAGATGGAACCAAATTTTATAAGCCATTGTTCATCAAAATTTATGACTATTATCGTCCTAGTAAGTCTAATGAGTGGATTTATTCAGCTTTCTTTAAACTAATTCTCTTTTATTTTTAAATTCAGATATTAAGGATGTCTTTTCATACGATTTGCTGTGCGTTTAAATTTTATTAATATAATTTTGATGTATTTTCAATAAACTATGAAATAAATAAATTAAAATAAAGTTGTTTAATTCTTTTAATCTATAAAACAGTTTTCCACATTAAATGTGGTGAAATTCAAAATGGCAGATTTTTTTTTGTTTTGGTGAAAATCAAAATGGTGGATTTTTGGTGAAATGTCAGAGTTTTAGAATTGATTTCTTCCCGTCTTGCTTGAAAGGGAACTAAATTAGTATTTTAATATAAAATCTTACTCAGTCCATTATAAAACGAGGGAGGGGGGTTAAGCTTAAATTGAATTAAAAATTTGAATCTTATCAGGATGAGCTTTGTCATCAGTTTTTAACAATTGCAGATACAGTCCATATCAAGTTTGAGATTCTTTATTAACTAGAATCTTATGAGGCGCCCGTTGCCCCCGATTTTAAAGTTTAGCTATCAGAAGAGCGTGAAGTCGGTGAAATTTCTTTATGTAGTCCACTCGCCGACTCGGAGTCGACTCCACCTTTCAAAATGAATAAAAGTCTCGAGTCGACTTTGAGCCTTGACTAGCTTTAAGAACCAAAAAAATTCACGGTTTAGCAGTGCTGTGCCTCGGCACACTGGTGTATCGTAGAAATTTTTTTGTAAATGACGCGAGCCGAATGTTTTGTGCGACTTTGGTAATGACTAAGCTCTTAAGTGTGCCGTGGCTCAAAAAAGTGTGGACAACACTGCGATTTACCAATTGGCTTCAAATTGAGGCTTCCGTTATTGAGTCAGGAATAGTATTGGGTGTTTATAATAAAGGCAATTTCCCCTTCTTTTGAGCGATAATTTCTTTGTTTTTAATCTTTGAGAATTAACAGATTTGTGACTGTGTTGATTGCTGAAATGAGGGGAAATACTGTCTAGTAAGGCTTAGACTTTCTTCCAAAATTAAGAGACTGAACTAGTTTTTTTTTAAGTTTTTATAAATTTCCCTGGTTTCAAAAATTGATCATAAGTTGATCTTCATTTTAAAAACTATAAAAAATTTAAAAATTCATGATTATTTAAAATTAACAAGAATCAGTAATCGTCTTTAATTCTCAGATTATAAACTACGTCGATCTCATCATTTCTAAATAGAAATTCATCGCGAATGGAAACAAAAGTTTATTTTCACGTTTTGTTCTTGTTCTTTTCGTGGAACTTGGCGGTGGTTTATTGTGAAGAGTAAGTATGAAATTACTGCGAAACTTAGTGAACTCTTGTTCCAGGCGCGTAGGCAATAGGGTCTTGTCCCCTGCTTAAACGTTTTGAACCGCAGCAAGAGCACGGCTTAAAACGCTTACGAGGGGGGGATGACCTTCCTGGCTACGCGCCTGTCTTGTTCTAATTCTTAATTATATCAAAGGAGTAGTAAGATTGAGTACTAGAACTCAGTGGTTCTCAAACTGTGTGCTTCGAAAAAATAAAAAAAAAAACAATTGACTCAACCCGACGGCAAAAGATCATCAATTTAAAATAAAATACTTTTGACTAAGCGCCTGTCGCTCTTCAGTTTTAACCACATTTAATGGGGTTGTTCAAGTATGACATCTTGCATTTATAAGACGACACAGATTTAGACCCCTAGGATTTTATGCCCCCCCCCCCCTCTAAATAAACAACCCTTCAGTGTTCTTACTTACGAAATGCTTATCATTGAATCACCAAAGTATCTCAAACTTTATCTTCTTAACAGACTAGTCGCAATATTCGCACCAAGAACTTCCTTCAAAACCCACAAATACAATGTGTTCATCCAAACTAAGACAATTGATCATGAAACAGAGTTGGCTCTTCAATTCCGACAATACAACCGAACATACAGCTTAACAAATCACAACAAATATGCCATAAACTATCCAACCAACAACACTGGCAGTGCCAAGAAACTAAAGTTTACAGCAACTTTATATCGTGAAAGAACCAAAGGCAAAGACACAGTTCAACAATGTTCTACACATCATTTAGAGGTTAAAGTTGATAAGCCGATATTTTACACATTCATCCAGACGGACAAGCCTATTTATAATCCACGAGATGATGTCAAATTTCGAGTAGTTGTTGTTGATAAGGATTTGAAGCCTCGAATCATGAACAATATTGATATTGAAATTGTTGATCCACTGAACCGCACAATCGACAAATTCACAGATCTCGAGGGGAAAAACCAAGGCGTTTACGTAGAAAAATTCACAATAAGTAAAAATCCCCTTTTTGGAATTTGGAAATTAAAAGTCACTGTTGATAAGTTTAAAAGTTTAACGACAACAAAGTCATTTAATGTCCAAAAGTTTGAATTGCCACTGTTTGGAGTCAACATTAAGACATCCTCAAAGGATTACCTTCCAGAATCCAGAGTTGTTATCGAATTTAGTGCTGGATATGCTTTTGGAAGTTATGTTGCTGGTGATGCTGAGCTGATAATTCAAAATATTGCTGACGATCAGGTTTATTATGTGAAGCAGTTTAGGAATGTTGATTCTACTGAGTCAACGACCATAAACATGAAAAAAGACTTTAATACACAAATCCACAACAGAGTTGTTCTTAAGGCTACGCTGATGTTTACTGAATTTGAATCTGGATTGACTTACAATAAATCTACGGAATTTACAGTTCATGCTGACTCAAAAATTAAATTAACTCCAGTACATCCAACAAAATTTACTCCTGGCTTTCCATTTGATTTTAAAGTTTTTGTGCAGAACTGGAAGAATGAAACTTACAATTCCTATGACGAAGTCGAAATGGATTATTTATTCAAGCTTGCCGACGGCACTCGCAAAAAAATCACATTCCATCCACTTTTAAGCAATGGAACAGCTGAGCAATATACAATGGTTCCAGAAGATGCAATCGAGTTTGATATTCAGTGTAGATTTTTGAACAGCCGGGTGTACAGAGTGAAGGTTGGAATGGCAAAGCCTGATCATGAATCAACGAAGCTGGATATAGCTTATTATCCGAATAGGTAGGAATTGTGCATTTGGGGTTGGGTTGTTTGCCACTTTTTAGGTTATTGACCTAAGTGTAAATTTTTAAGGAGTTTAGACAAAGGGGGAAACAACTCTGTGGAAAAAGGTTGATTTCAGATTTTGCATGACTGCTTTATGGGAGCTCTTTTATTGGCATCTAGATCAATAGAGGCCTTTCCATTCTGATTTCCTGTTATTTATCTCAATTTCTAGATTATTTTCATTTTTTCACAAAGTTGTTCTCCCCTCGGTTTTTTTTCCTAATCCATCAAACTTTTAATATATTTCTCCCACAGCCCCCATTTAGGCAGCACCTTTGATGTTCATGTCAGAAGTGAGAAGTTCCTTAACAACATCATAGTCGCAATCATGACAAAGTATGGAAATGTAGACACAAGGATGATCAATTGCCAAAATCAAATTGTCTGTAGCTTCGAAATTGTTGTAGTTGAGGAAATGATACCGAAATTTACACTAGAAGTTTATCATGTCCGGCACATAGATGCTGTGGATTATGGAACTGTCGAGATCAGCACGAGAAATATTGGTGAAAATTATGTAAGTTCTTGGATTTGGTTAAGGCAGTGTTTCTCAAACTTTTTTGGTTTATGGCACATTTTTCTTCAATAAAACTTTCGAAGCTCATTTAAGTAAATTTTACTCTAGTGTGCCGTGGCACACCGTTTGAGAACCACTGGTTTAAGGTTTTGAATGTCAGGATTGATCTGTTAGAATCCTAGAAAGAGATTTTGAGGGAACTTCTATAATAAAAACCAATATTAACGCTAGAATGCAGTTCCTCGATCTTTGATCCTAATGTTGCGCATCTCTAGTAGCCATAGAACCAATCCTGAGGCTCCAAATCATAAATCCAATTGCATATTACTAATTAAAATATTTTAAATATTGCAGCTTAAAATGAAACTGTCCCACAATGTCGTAACCTCAAAATCTACAATCTCGATGGCTTTTAACACAACAGAAAACTCCAGAATCTTTCTGCTGGCTGTCGACAAGCGACTCACATTCCTCGGAACCTCAAATGATTTAAAAAGAGATGATATCATGCACAAAATTGGACATATCGACACCAAACATGCTGTTATTTTAGATGACATGCAATCGTGGCACATTTGCACATCAGAAGAGCTACTCCGTCTAGAAAATGGAAGACGTACAGTTGTGCCACATTCGTATGGGTTCGATTTTAGTGATGATAATGATGATGATGACTTCAATGATTCCAGTGAGAATTTTGACGATGATGAAAATGCAGAAGAAAAGCATGAAGAAGAAGATCTAGGAGACATTCGTGAGAACTTCCCTCACACGTGGCTGTTTGAGACCATTGAGACTAATTTAACAATAACAAATCAAACTTATAAAGTTCCTGATTCTATAACATCGTGGCACATATCAGCATTCTCAGTTCATGATGAAAAAGGACTTGGAATTATGAAGCCTAAAGAACTTTTAGTTAAAAATGATTTTTTCATCAAATTCAGTCTGCCTTATTCACTGCGATACAAAGAAATATTAAGAATCGATGTCATGGTCTTTAACCACAATAGAAATAATCAGAAAGTGGCTGCAAAAATCAAAATGTTAAATCTTCGGAATGACTTAACGCAGCCATTTGAATTTGTTGAGTACGACAATTGCACAGCAATGTTCAACACAAACCGCAACATGATTCATGAGATTGAAGTTCCATCAGCTGGAATCAAAAAGGTCTCATTTTACATCAGATCAAGTCCAACTGACAATGACTTTACTAAGGAAAAGTACATCAATATTATAGTCACTGCTGAAGCTACCGATAAGAGTAATAATAAGTTTAAAGATTCGGTACGAAAGAGCCTAAGGATTGCTAATTTTGGAGTTAAACTCATGGACATACATTCTGTTGGATATACTCTGTCTGGAAATAAGTTTAATTCTGTCTTTTCGACCAACAACAGTGACACATATACGAACTCTTATTGTGTAGTTTCTGGGGATTATTTGAGTGAGAAGATCAGCATTGATTCAGAGTTTGAGTAAGTATGCCTGGGGATTAATCCTAGCTTGACAGCAACTTAACTTTAATTTTTATTTCCTATTATTAAGGCAACACTCAAATGATTTAATTGAGCAAAAAATAGCAAAACTAAAATGGAATATTAATCATCATCGGTACTTGCAAAGCAAGAATAAATCAAGGGACAGCAAGTTATTCAAAGAAGAGTTTCAGGATATACTGGTGATGCGTGAGCTTCAAAGAGTAAGTTGGATATTTAGATAAATGTCGTTTAAAACTGTATGACTTGGTGGGACGGTTCTTTATACTAAGTTTAATCTAAGGACTTGAGCCTCCCTTGGCCATGCCCTTTGTAGCCAGGGGTGTCAGAAGATTCATTTTTGTGGGCTGAAGACTGTGGATCTCGACTACACAGAGAGTTGGGGTCAACTATTTACAAACTTGTTGAACAAATTGAATTTTTTCTCATGCAATCTTCAATCTCGACGAGAATCTGAGCAATTAAAACCAGTGCTTCTAAAACTATGTTCAATGATACTTTAATCCTAGACTCGTCAACAGTAGCAGCTTATGTTGCTCAGAATATGGACAAGAACTAATTGTTTTAAAGCATTGAGAGTTTGAGAAACACTGCTTTAGACCAGTGGTGACCAACCTTTGTGCCTCGATACTTACTTACTTCGTTAGCCGTACAGATCAATTATGATCCATGGTGATGTTGTGCCTCGATACTTGAAAATAAGCGATGACCAAAACCGCACACGGTAAACGGTTTGTTTGGTTGCCCGAATTTTTTTCGCTCGACATGGGTTGCCCATCACTGGTTTCAACCCATTCCATTCCAAAATAAATTACCAGCAACATTGTTGCCAAGATACCAACCCCAATGTCTGTCCATAACCATTAAACTCTTTACTTCTAGGACACCGCAATATCGTCAGGATTCCTATCATTTTATGTTGATACTCTTGCATCAGCTATGACTGAAAAGATGATTTTTGAGATGCCAGACGTGATTGAAAAGGAACTAGACATTCTTAAAAGTTATCAGCTAGAAACTGGAGGATTTTCTAATTTTGGAAGCATGCTTGAGTTCAATAAGAACAGTTCTGACTACAACAATACAAAGATATATTTTGAAACTGCTTATGTCCTTATATCCTTCCTAAAATCAGATAAGATTGTTGATCAAAAGTATGAGGATGTTATAACAAAGGCTTTAGACTTCCTTGAGGATAATTTCCATTATTATGAAAATAGCAATGAAGCTTCCTCAATAGCTGCTTATGTCTTTTCATTAAAATCACTAACTGATGAAAGCTATGAGATAAGAACTAAAGGAATCATGGATAGTATTGAGAATACATTAATTGATCATGGAAACATGGAAATGTGCATTAAATTGTCAGCAACTGATGATGACTGCAACATAAGATACACAGCTTATACAGCTATGGCATTCATCAACCTAGATGCAATACATAAAGCAGTTCCATTAGTTTATTGGCTTCTTAAATCATACAACTTCAATGTCTTAAATGGAGACTACTTCAATGCAGCAATCATATCAGAACCAATAGCCAAAGTCGCCAACTTGCTGCACAGTAACTCAACTGACATCACAATTTTGTTAAAAGATGAATTTAATTTTGAGGAAACTTTAAAGCTCACAGAAAACAACTCAACGGACTTCCATTTAGTCAACTTCCCAACACACTCAAAAATTCTTGGCTCAACAATCTCTGGACATGGCTTTGTATCAGTCACAAAAGTTGTTGAACGGACACTTGACTTTGCTATTGCAATAGAACCAACATTTCACATAGCTGTTGCCATAATTAATGATAAAATTGTTACAAAATCTGGTGAAATTGTGATTAATGTTTGTGCTGATTATGATCAAGAAGAGTGGTCGATGGTGGCAATGAAGCATGTTATTTATGAGGTACAAATGCCTAGCGGATACATTTTTGATGAGATTATTGATTTGGTGTGGAAAAAGAAGGACATAAGGGTGAGTAAGGATGTAAGGTTGCTTGACCTTTGGTTTTTCATAATTTTTACCAAACATACAGCTAGTAAAAGAAGGCAGGAAGAAGTCATATGTCATAATACACTTCATGAACTTCCAAGGCTCCCAGAAATATTGCATCGACATCAAGGTAGTCAAGATGTTTGATGTAAAAAGTCCACAAAAATCAAGTGTCAAAGTTTTTAGTTTTGATAACAAAAGTGAGTTTTTTTGAAGATTTTTTGAACTTAATTTTTAAAGATTTTTGAATGTTTTGCAGAAAAATTCGGACTCGAGTTCTATGAGATTCCTGTGAAAGGTGGATGTTGAAGCTTGTGATGTCCAACCCATGTGCCGCGGCACACTAGTATGCAACAAATTTTTTTTAAATTCCACGAACCGTGCGATTTCGGTCATGACTTAAAAGCAAGAAGTGCTGCGGTATGGCTGAATTGGCACATTTTGTCATTCTTCATTGCGATCAACTTTTTGGGGATATTTTGGTAAGAAATCAAGAAATTTGGGTATGTTGGGTTGATTACTATGGACACTGTACCCAAGCTACAAAAAAATTAAAAGTTGAGGCTACACTTTGTTGAATTTACCGATTCACATGCCTGGCTTATGACTTGTGGCAACGATATTGTAACAACACGTCGACACGAGGTATTACATGTTAAAGCCACGACTGTCCTTAAATCCCAACGATGTCATGATTTGAACCCAGCCTTGGTGCCGCTCGAGATTGTTTTACTATTTATTAATTAAGTTGATTAAAGTTCTTCTGTTTGATAACAAAAAACAGCTCATTTGAATTTATTTAATACTTATTTTTACAGTCAACAAAACATTTCACTAATTGGATCTCGATATGCATCAATTGACTCTAAATATAAGACATATCTCTTGCAAGGCGGTGCAGACGCGAACGTTATAGTTGAATTTGATAAACAACGAGTTGATGATCAACTTTCATTTGGTGAAATTGCTTTTGATGTGAGTATGACTTTTGGGTTATTTTAAAGGCTCTGTAGTTCGAAAGTTAAGGATTTTGAGTGGATGATTGGTTTAGAAGGAGATAATGAACCTATTAATGATGTTTTGATCTGCTTCTCATTTTCTTATGAATCAGATCTTGATGTTATTTAATACTAAGGTTTGGTTGATCCATATAGCCATAGATACCGGCTCCACCACCGTAATCCCTTACTTCCCTTTGAGAGATTCACTCGTGGCTATAAACCAGTGTTTCTCAAACTTTTCAGACCACAACAAAGCGTAGGGAAAGGAAGAGGGGGATTGATTGACAAATTTTCCCCTATGTGAACAGAAATGATGATCCAACTTTTTTGGCATCACTTTTTAACATAAATTATTATTTTGTTCCGATAATCTTTTTGAGTAGCGTCTACGATTTTCTCATGGATCAAGGCTCCTTGTAAGGCTCCATGTAAGGCTCCGCGGAACACAGTTTGAGAAACACTGCTCTTTTCGATATTTTTTTTTTGTTTTAAGACGGCGAACTTTGTTATCGATTAGGGGTGGTTCATAAATTACGTCACACACTGAAACTTTAATTTTTAAATCACCTCCCTTCCCTCTTCTCCCTTATCCCTTCCCCACTTTCCCTCTTTCCCCCTCCCCAATTTATTTCGTACCCCTTCCTCCTTCCCCCTTCCCCCCTTTCCCCTCCCCACTTTCCTATTGCCCCTCGTCCCCTTTCCTATTGCCACAAAGCTAGTATTAAAGATAATGACACAAAATATTCTACACCCTTCTTTTCTAAAGTGTGACTTAATATGCAAAAGACCCTTTGGTTCCCGAATTAAGGCTTATACCATATTTTTGTATATTATCTCAACAGGTCCAAAACGATGTCCCAAAATATGAGCTCAAATTATCTTCAACATTAAATAATGTTTGTAAGCAGCAATCAGTTAATATCCTTAATATAGCACACAGTCCAATCGTACTTGTTCAGTTTAACAAGCCAATTTACAGAACAAATGAAAGTTTTAAATTCCGAGTGTTCATTTTGACAGGAAAATTACTTCCAATTCCTAACTTTGGTCCAATTGATGTGCATATAAAGGATTCGGATAATAATGATGTTGTAAGATTCCAGTCAGATAGAAATACTAATCAATTTGGTGTCTACGAGGAGGACATAAACATTCGCGATCTTCAAAATTACAAACCTGGAGTATGGACAATAGAAGTTAAGGCTAAGGACAGAAAAGTCACTAAAACATTTGAAGTTCAAGATTCTAATGATGGTGCCGAAGTTTTTGTGGAAGCTCCTTCAACTGTTGCTTTTGTTGACCGTAAAGTATACCTGAACATCTACACTAAGGACCCATTTGGAAGGTCGGCTGAAATTTATTTAAAAGCAAGTTTCGTAAATTTAACACGTGTTGAAATTAACAAGCATGTTAAAAGTGTTCGACTGACAGACCTCAAGACATCAGTTTCATTGGACTTTCAGGAAGACTTGGACATTAAATATCCAACAGCTGACATGAATCTATCATTCACTATTCAAATATCTGGTCCAAATCCATCGACAGTCATGAAAAACATCATAATGAAGTATAAAGGAAGGAACACAATCACAACACTTAAGAAAAAATATTTTAAGCCAGGATTTAAATTTCAAGTTAAAGTTCGTGTTAAAGTGCTCGATGGAAAGCCTGACAATTCACTAAATCAACTTTCAACGACCATCCAGTATGTGCCCAAAATGCAAAATGGACAGAATGAACCAAAAATTGATAAGAAAACATTTCAAACAAATTTAAAGAATGGCGAAACTTTCCATCATCTCCAGCCCAAAGCGGATACGGATAAAATTATACTTTCATTTGAATTTGCAGACACAAAGCTTACAGAAGTGATTGAGAGATTTCCAGGAGCTGAAGAGTACATGATGATTACCATGCTTACTAAAAAGTAAGGATATTGATGCGACTAGAGGGTTTGGTCGGGGTTTTAGGCTCGTAGCTGCCTTCAAATTCCTAGCTGCACCTCTAGTGAGGCCAGCGTGCCTTCTGTCGATTACCTTTAATCATTTTTCAACAATTTGTTTCAGTACAACAGTCGGTTCGACAGTCCAAATGAGAGTCCAATCCACAGAAGAAATGGAACTTCCTCGATTATTAGTTTTCGGTACGAAAGGAATAATTCAGAGTCAGACATTTAATGATTCAGTTGGAAAGGATGTTTTTGAATTTTCATTGGAACTGACCGATGAGATGAGACCAGAAGCACATGGACTTGTCTTTTACACAAGAGCTGCTGATGGTGCAATGGTCTATGATGAATTCTCAATAAAGATTGGATTTTCTATCAACAATTCTGTAAGTTTAAGGTCCTTAACATCATTTTAGTATATCCAATTAATAAATATTCAATTTTCTAGCTTGAAATCTCAGCACCAGAATTAGTCAAAGCAAATGAAATAGTGGACATCACTGTCAAAACTGAGGAAGGTTCTCAAGTATTTATAATAGCAACTGATGTGAATTCAGCACTATTTAGCTATGAAAATGAAATTTCAAGAATCTCAGTTTATAACGAGCTTGTTTATCACTTGATCAAGAAATTTGAGCCAACTTCAGCTTATTATTTTGAAAAATTGAATGCTTTTATCTTAGATCCTCTCCGAAATGGCAGTGACTGTACATTTAGCTCCCGTTCTGCAGTTGGCGATTATGATGATGTTCAGCAAAATACAAATATTGACAAGACTCCACATAAATATTTTCCAGAAGCTCTACTTGAGATTGCCTATGTAGCCACAACAAATGAAAATGAAACAATTCAAATAAAATTTCCAGACAGCACGACAACATGGAAGTTTTATGGAATTTCCGTTCATCCAGAAAAAGGATTTACAGTCGCTAAAACACAGCCAGAAGTGAGCGTTAAAGCTGTACAAAAAGTAGAAAAATTGCAGTTAATGTTAAGAGGACCACAATCAATTAATCAAGATGAAGTTCATGATCTGCACATTATAGTAACAAATGAACTTAGAACCAATCTTAGAGCGACAGTTGTTGTTAATATCGAAGATGGATTTTTCATCAAGGAAGTGCCATTTGGTAATCAAAATTGTCGAGAACATAAAAAATCATCGTATGAAGAATTTGAACTTCAATTCACACCTGAAAAACACGCTCCATACAGAACACTTCGAGTTACTTCAAACAATGAAAAGTCTATAAAAATTACAGCCACAGTTACAGCTACAACAGGTAGAGCCAAAGATGAAGCATCAACGGAAATTCAAGTTCGTAAAAATGTTAACGATTTGGTGAAGAAATCTTTAAGGAATGAATTAATTGACATAACTAATGCTAATCCGAGATTTGAAACGATCCTTAAAACATCAGCTACCATTTATGGAAATATTCTTGGACCAGCAGTTGATGGACTTGAGAAAATATTGTAAGCTTTTTTTGTAAGATTAACTTTTGAATGGTGAAATGGCATCAGTGACTTTTGTGGTAGAGTGGTTGCCTTACGTTCCAAAGGTTCAGGGTTAAATCCAAGGCAAAGTCAAGCTCTTTTTCCTTTTCACCGTTCAAGTTACGAAGCTCGGTTGGGGTGTTTAGTGTAGTTTTGAGGGCTACGGCACTTAAAGTGTCTCCTTTGCTAGGTATAGAAGGATATACTAGCATCTGGATGGTTTCATTACAGCATCTTGGGCACACGAATTGAGACAAGGTACATTGCAGGGTACATCAGGTCTTATGACGTACGCGTGTCTTTGCAATGTATAGAACTTGCAAGTGGTTCAGATTCTACTATAAACTGTTGGCCTAAAGGTTGTGGTACAATAGATTCTGTTCTAATTTGAATCGCGGTACCTCTAAAGGCTAGGCTCTTCCTAAAAAAGTTCAAAAGGCTGGGCTCTTCCCATGCTTTACCTTTAAGACTTAATTGAATATAATTATTACTTGTAGATTGAGAACGATGATACTAGATGAGGATAAGGCACTCAAGTTTGGAACAGAAGTTGTCATCTATAAATTCCTTAAAAACACAGGACTTCAATCGAGTGAAAAAGGCACAATTGTTTTAAACAATATTATGAATTATTATCAGGAAGTTGCACAAATCTTACGGAACATCATTGAGAAGAACGACTCAAGGAAAATTTGGTTGGCTGCCTTAATAACAGACATTATCCTTGACTTACAAGATCTTCGTACTTCGATTCCAATAGAAATTCAATTAATTGCAGACTCGCTAAATTTTATTAAACAACAATTTATAAACAATGGCTACATGTTCCCATATGATGCCGACTCTGATGTCCGAAGGGATATCAGCTCTAAATTTCGTGAAACAATCCAAACTGCTTTAATTACCAAAGTTGTTTTAAGGAGCAATGTTCAAGAATTTTTGAATTTCTTCTCCTCAAAATTGAGAAACTTACATGACAATCGACAAACTTATACTGGTGACCATATTATAGCAGTTGCTGCTTATGTCCTTGCTTACCATGATGAATTCACAAAGGCTAGTACTGTACTTGCCAAGATGGTCCATGGCTACACAAAAAAAATCACATATCCACATCATTTCACAATGTATGTGGAAATTATTTCATATGAAATTCTCACAAAAATAATGCTTAATCAAGATCCAAGAGAGCAAGTCCAAGCTTTACTTAAATACAGAAATGCAGACGGCGCCTTTTATTCACCATTTGACACATACTTAGCTCTTAAAGCTTTATCAGAATACTCAAGATATAGGAACATTAGAGAATCCGCTTTTGTCTTCTATTTAAATGATGAATATAATTCAATTGGACAGCTTCAATCAAGGACAGTCGATGTAAAGACGCGTAATCAAAAACTTACTATTGGTCATAAAGAATTAGGCTATGTTAATGTTTTTGGTGATGGAAATGACAAACCAGCTGTTAAAAAAGCATCATTTGACTTAAAAGACCTGAAAGTATCTAAAGTAGGCGAATTCATGATGAATATTTACATCAAGTTTTCATATATATTTACCCAAGGAACTATAAGTAATTTGGTAGTTTTAGAAGTTGACATACCAGAAGGATATCAATTTTCGGAATTTTCTGATGATTATGATGTTGTGGTGAGTATTTTGACAAGTGTTGCTTGCACTTCCCTTTTTTAAGGACTTCTAAAATTGCAAATCTGGTAAATCGGACGAATTTAATCCAAGACTAGGGAAGGGTGCCTCGGGTAGCTTTAAAAACTTGGCCCTGATTTTGATCATTTTTGAATTCCGCACTTTGAACGAGCTAAAGGATGAGTAACTTAGCTGACTCCCTAACCCTACCTTGACCCCCCCCCCCCTTCTCTGTTTAATTGAAGACACTGAATTAAGTTGAATTTCTTTTTTTTACATCAATTTATTAGTCATCGGAGCTGAGAGGAGATCAAAAACTCATCTTGTACATCAATAAAGTTCAAAAAGGCGTCGACTTTTGGAAATCAATCAGATTGATAGAAAAGACAGATGGAACCAAATTTTATAAGCCATTGTTCATCAAAATTTATGACTATTATCGTCCTAGTAAGTCTAATGAGTGGATTTATTCAGCTTTCTTTAAACTAATTCTCTTTTATTTTTAAATTCAGATATTAAGGATGTCTTTTCATACGATTTGCTGTGCGTTTAAATTTTATTAATATAATTTTGATGTATTTTCAATAAACTATGAAATAAATAAATTAAAATAAAGTTGTTTAATTCTTTTAATCTATAAAACAGTTTTCCACATTAAATGTGGTGAAATTCAAAATGGCAGATTTTTTTTTGTTTTGGTGAAAATCAAAATGGTGGATTTTTGGTGAAATGTCAGAGTTTTAGAATTGATTTCTTCCCGTCTTGCTTGAAAGGGAACTAAATTAGTATTTTAATATAAAATCTTACTCAGTCCATTATAAAACGAGGGAGGGGGGTTAAGCTTAAATTGAATTAAAAATTTGAATCTTATCAGGATGAGCTTTGTCATCAGTTTTTAACAATTGCAGATACAGTCCATATCAAGTTTGAGATTCTTTATTAACTAGAATCTTATGAGGCGCCCGTTGCCCCCGATTTTAAAGTTTAGCTATCAGAAGAGCGTGAAGTCGGTGAAATTTCTTTATGTAGTCCACTCGCCGACTCGGAGTCGACTCCACCTTTCAAAATGAATAAAAGTCTCGAGTCGACTTTGAGCCTTGACTAGCTTTAAGAACCAAAAAAATTCACGGTTTAGCAGTGCTGTGCCTCGGCACACTGGTGTATCGTAGAAATTTTTTTGTAAATGACGCGAGCCGAATGTTTTGTGCGACTTTGGTAATGACTAAGCTCTTAAGTGTGCCGTGGCTCAAAAAAGTGTGGACAACACTGCGGTTTACCAATTGGCTTCAAATTGAGGCTTCCGTTATTGAGTCAGGAATAGTTTTGGGTGTTTATAATAAAGGCAATTTCCCCTTCTTTTGAGCGATAATTTCTTTGTTTTTAATCTTTGAGAATTAACAGATTTGTGACTGTGTTGATTGCTGAAATGAGGGGAAATACTGTCTAGTAAGGCTTAGACTTTCTTCCAAAATTAAGAGACTGAACTAGTTTTTTTTTAAGTTTTTATAAATTTCCCTGGTTTCAAAAATTGATCATAAGTTGATCTTCATTTTAAAAACTATAAAAAATTTAAAAATTCATGATTATTTAAAATTAACAAGAATCAGTAATCGTCTTTAATTCTCAGATTATAAACTACGTCGATCTCATCATTTCTAAATAGAAATTCATCGCGAATGGAAACAAAAGTTTATTTTCACGTTTTGTTCTTGTTCTTTTCGTGGAACTTGGCGGTGGTTTATTGTGAAGAGTAAGTATGAAATTACTGCGAAACTTAGTGAACTCTTGTTCCAGGCGCGTAGGCAATAGGGTCTTGTCCCCTGCTTAAACGTTTTGAACCGCAGCAAGAGCACGGCTTAAAACGCTTACGAGGGGGGGATGACCTTCCTGGCTACGCGCCTGTCTTGTTCTAATTCTTAATTATATCAAAGGAGTAGTAAGATTGAGTACTAGAACTCAGTGGTTCTCAAACTGTGTGCTTCGAAAAAATAAAAAAAAAAACAATTGACTCAACCCGACGGCAAAAGATCATCAATTTAAAATAAAATACTTTTGACTAAGCGCCTGTCGCTCTTCAGTTTTAACCACATTTAATGGGGTTGTTCAAGTATGACATCTTGCATTTATAAGACGACACAGATTTAGACCCCTAGGATTTTATGCCCCCCCCCCCCTCTAAATAAACAACCCTTCAGTGTTCTTACTTACGAAATGCTTATCATTGAATCACCAAAGTATCTCAAACTTTATCTTCTTAACAGACTAGTCGCAATATTCGCACCAAGAACTTCCTTCAAAACCCACAAATACAATGTGTTCATCCAAACTAAGACAATTGATCATGAAACAGAGTTGGCTCTTCAATTCCGACAATACAACCGAACATACAGCTTAACAAATCACAACAAATATGCCATAAACTATCCAACCAACAACACTGGCAGTGCCAAGAAACTAAAGTTTACAGCAACTTTATATCGTGAAAGAACCAAAGGCAAAGACACAGTTCAACAATGTTCTACACATCATTTAGAGGTTAAAGTTGATAAGCCGATATTTTACACATTCATCCAGACGGACAAGCCTATTTATAATCCACGAGATGATGTCAAATTTCGAGTAGTTGTTGTTGATAAGGATTTGAAGCCTCGAATCATGAACAATATTGATATTGAAATTGTTGATCCACTGAACCGCACAATCGACAAATTCACAGATCTCGAGGGGAAAAACCAAGGCGTTTACGTAGAAAAATTCACAATAAGTAAAAATCCCCTTTTTGGAATTTGGAAATTAAAAGTCACTGTTGATAAGTTTAAAAGTTTAACGACAACAAAGTCATTTAATGTCCAAAAGTTTGAATTGCCACTGTTTGGAGTCAACATTAAGACATCCTCAAAGGATTACCTTCCAGAATCCAGAGTTGTTATCGAATTTAGTGCTGGATATGCTTTTGGAAGTTATGTTGCTGGTGATGCTGAGCTGATAATTCAAAATATTGCTGACGATCAGGTTTATTATGTGAAGCAGTTTAGGAATGTTGATTCTACTGAGTCAACGACCATAAACATGAAAAAAGACTTTAATACACAAATCCACAACAGAGTTGTTCTTAAGGCTACGCTGATGTTTACTGAATTTGAATCTGGATTGACTTACAATAAATCTACGGAATTTACAGTTCATGCTGACTCAAAAATTAAATTAACTCCAGTACATCCAACAAAATTTACTCCTGGCTTTCCATTTGATTTTAAAGTTTTTGTGCAGAACTGGAAGAATGAAACTTACAATTCCTATGACGAAGTCGAAATGGATTATTTATTCAAGCTTGCCGACGGCACTCGCAAAAAAATCACATTCCATCCACTTTTAAGCAATGGAACAGCTGAGCAATATACAATGGTTCCAGAAGATGCAATCGAGTTTGATATTCAGTGTAGATTTTTGAACAGCCGGGTGTACAGAGTGAAGGTTGGAATGGCAAAGCCTGATCATGAATCAACGAAGCTGGATATAGCTTATTATCCGAATAGGTAGGAATTGTGCATTTGGGGTTGGGTTGTTTGCCACTTTTTAGGTTATTGACCTAAGTGTAAATTTTTAAGGAGTTTAGACAAAGGGGGAAACAACTCTGTGGAAAAAGGTTGATTTCAGATTTTGCATGACTGCTTTATGGGAGCTCTTTTATTGGCATCTAGATCAATAGAGGCCTTTCCATTCTGATTTCCTGTTATTTATCTCAATTTCTAGATTATTTTCATTTTTTCACAAAGTTGTTCTCCCCTCGGTTTTTTTTCCTAATCCATCAAACTTTTAATATATTTCTCCCACAGCCCCCATTTAGGCAGCACCTTTGATGTTCATGTCAGAAGTGAGAAGTTCCTTAACAACATCATAGTCGCAATCATGACAAAGTATGGAAATGTAGACACAAGGATGATTAATTGCCAAAATCAAATTGTCTGTAGCTTCGAAATTGTTGTAGTTGAGGAAATGATACCAAAATTTACACTTGAGGTTTATCATGTTCGGCACATAGATGCTGTGGATTATGGAACTGTCGAGATCAGCACGAGAAATATTGGTGAAAATTATGTAAGTTCTTGGATGTGGTAAAGGCAGTGTTTCTCAAACTTTTTTGGTTTATGGCACATTTTTCTTCAATAAAAGTTTCGAAGCTCATTTAAGTAAATTTTACTCTAGTGTGCCGTGGCACACCGTTTGAGAACCACTGGTTTAAGGTTTTGAATGTCAGGATTGATCTGTTAGAATCCTAGAAAGAGATTTTGAGGGAACTTCTATAATAAAAACCAATATTAACGCTAGAATGCAGTTCCTTGATCTTTGATCCTAATGTTGCGCATCTCTAGTAGCCATAGAACCAATCCTGAGGCTCCAAATCATAAATCCAATTGCATATTACTAATTAAAATATTTGAAATATTGCAGCTTAAAATGAAACTGTCCCACAATGTCGTAACCTCAAAATCTACAATCTCGATGGCTTTTAACACAACAGAAAACTCCAGAATCTTTCTGCTGGCTGTCGACAAGCGACTCACATTCCTAGGTACCTCAAATGATTTAAAAAGAGATGATATCATGCACAAAATTGGACATATCGACACCAAACATGCTGTTATTTTAGATGACATGCAATCGTGGCACATTTGCACATCAGAAGAGCTACTCCGTCTAGAAAATGGAAGAAGTACAGTTGTGCCACATTCGTATGGGTTCGATTTTAGCGATGATAATGATGATGATGACTTCAATGATTCCAGTGAGAATTTTGACGATGATGAAAATGCAGGAGAAAAGCAAGAAGAAGAAGATCTTGGAGACATTCGTGAGAATTTTCCTCACACGTGGCTGTTTGAGACCATTGAGACTAATTTAACAATAACAAATCAAACTTATAAAGTTCCTGATTCTATAACATCGTGGCACATATCAGCATTCTCAGTTCATGATGAAAAAGGACTTGGAATTATGAAGCCTAAAGAACTTTTAGTTAAAAATGATTTTTTCATCAAATTCAGTCTGCCTTATTCACTGCGATACAAAGAAATATTAAGAATCGATGTCATGGTCTTTAACCACAATAGAAATAATCAGAAAGTGACTGCAAAAATCAAAATGTTAAATCTTCGGAATGACTTAACGCAGCCATTTGAATTTGTTGAGTACGACAATTGCACAGCAATGTTCAACACAAACCGCAACATGATTCATGAGATTGAAGTTCCATCAGCTGGAATCAAAAAGGTCTCATTTTATATCCGATCAAGTCCAACTGACAATGACTTTACTAAGGAAAAGTACATCAATATTATAGTCACTGCTGAAGCTACCGATAAAAGTAATAATAAGTTTAAAGATTCGGTTCGAAAGAGCCTAAGGATTGCTAATTTTGGAGTTAAACTCATGGACATACATTCTGTTGGATATACTCTGTCTGGAAATAAGTTTAATTCTGTCTTTTCGACCAACAACAGTGACACATATACGAACTCTTATTGTGTAGTTTCTGGGGATTATTTAAGTGAGAAGATCAGCATTGAATCTGAGTTTGAGTAAGTATGCCTGGGGATTAATCCTAGCATGACAGCAACTTAACTTTAATTTTTATTTCCTATCTTTTTAAGGCAACACTCAAATGATTTAATTGAGCAGAAAATAGCAAAACTAAAATGGAATATTAATCATCATCGTTACTTAAAAAGCAAGAACAAATCTAGGGACAGTAAGTTCTTCAAGGAAGAATTTCAAGATATATTGGTGATGCGTGAGCTTCAAAAAGTAAGTTGGATTTATAGATAAATGTCATTTAAAATTGTAAAACTTGGGGGGTTGTTCTTTATACCAAGTTTAATCTAAGGACTCGAGCCTCCCTTGGCTACACCCTTTCTATCCAGGGGGTTTTATTGTGGGGTTAAAGACGGCGGATCTCGACTACACAGGAGGTTAAGGTTAACTATTTACAAACTTGTTGAACAAATTGAATTTTTTCTCATAAAATCTTCAATCTCGACGAGCATCTGAGCTATAAAAGCCAGTGCTTCTAAAACTATGCTCAATGATGCTTTGATCCTAGACTCATCAACAGTAGCAGCTTATGTTGCTCAGAATATGTCCAAGAATTAATTGTTTCAAAGCATTGAGAGTTTGAGAAACACTGCTTTAGACCAGTGATGACCAACCTTTGTGCCTCGATACTTGATGATAAGCCATGACCGAAACGGCACACGGTTTACGATTTGTGGGATTTCCCGATTTTTTTTGCGGACCATGGGTTGTCCATCACTGGTTAAGAAGCATTCCTTTCCATAAAAATTAATAGCAACACTTGTGCCAAGATACCAACCCCAAAGTCTGTCCATAACCATTAAACTCTTTACTTCTAGGACACCGCAATATCGTCAGGATTCCTATCATTTTATGTTGATACTCTTGCATCAGCTATGACTGAAAAGATGATTTTTGAGATGCCAGACGTGATTGAAAAGGAACTAGACATTCTTAAAAGTTATCAGCTAGAAACTGGAGGATTTTCTAATTTTGGAAGCATGCTTGAGTTCAATAAGAACAGTTCTGACTACAACAATACAAAGATATATTTTGAAACTGCTTATGTCCTTATATCCTTCCTAAAATCAGATAAGATCGTTGATCAAAAGTATGAGGATGTTATAACAAAGGCTTTAGACTTCCTTGAAGATAATTTCCGTTATTATGAAAATAGCAATGAAGCTTCCTCAATAGCTGCTTATGTCTTTTCATTAAAATCACTAACTGATGAAAGCTATGAGATAAGAACTAAAGAAATCATGGATAGTATTGAGAATACATTAATTGATCATGGAAACATGGAAATGTGCATTAAATTGACAGCAACTGATGATGACTGCAACATAAGATACACAGCTTATACAGCTATGGCATTCATCAACCTAGATGCAATACATAAAGCAGTTCCATTAGTTTATTGGCTTCTTAAATCATACAACTTCAATGTCTTAAATGGAGACTACTTCAATGCAGCAATCATATCAGAACCAATAGCCAAAGTCGCCAACTTGCTGAACAGTAACTCAACTGACATCACAATTCTGTTAAAAGATGAATTTAATTTTGAGGAAACATTAAAGCTCACAGAATACAACTCAACGGATTTCCATTTGGTCAACTTCCCAACACACTCAAAAGTTCTTGGCTCAACAATCTCTGGACATGGCTTTGTATCAGTCACAAAAATTGTTGAACGGACACTCGACTTTGCTATTGCAATAGAACCAACATTTCACATAGCTGTTGCCATAATTAATGATAAAATTGTTACAAAATCTGGTGAAATTGTGATTAATGTTTGTGCTGATTATGATCAAGAAGAGTGGTCGATGGTGGCAATGAAGCATGTTATTTATGAGGTACAAATGCCTAGCGGATACATTTTTGATGAGATTATTGATTTGGTGTGGAAAAAGAAGGACATTAGGGTGAGTATGGATGTAAGGTTGCTTGACCTTTGATTTTTTACTATTTTTACCAAACATACAGCTAGTAAAAGAAGGCAGGAAGAAGTCATATGTCATAATACACTTCATGAACTTCCAAGGCTCCCAGAAATATTGTATCGACATCAAGGCAGTCAAGATGTTTGATGTGAAAAGTCCACAAAAATCAAGTGTCAAAGTTTTTAGTTTTGATAACAAAAGTAAGTTTTTTTTGACAATTTTTTGAACTTAATTTTTAAAGATTTTTGAATGTTTTGCAGAAAAATTCGGACTCGAGTTCTATGAGATTCCTGTGAAAGGTGGATGTTGAAGCTTGTGATGTCCAACCCATGTGCCGCGGCACACTAGTATGCAACAATTTTTTTTTTAAAAACTCCACGAACCGTGCGATTTCGGTCATGACTTACCAGCAAGAAGTGCTGCGGTATAAAAAAGGTTGGACACCACTGTTTTAAAACATTGATATTTTCTAAGTGCATACAGATTAACATAAGAATTAAAAGAATAAATTCAAATAAAATAATTCAGCATTTTTATTGACTCATTATTAAGGCTGCAAAATCGCCAAAACCTTTACAAAGTAAGCAATTTGATTGATTTGGTTTTCAGCCTTCAAAACTGGATTTTTCTAAGAAAGTGTGTCAATTTGTTCCTTGATCCACTCCTTAAATGTTGCAACTTTCATGAATCCACCTAAAATACCCAAAATAAATTAAAAACGAATTGTAAAATCAGAGTTGACATATTTTCACAAGAAAAGCCTCCAAGCAAGGTTGTAGATTTGATTAGAAAGATCAAAAATAATCAGCTATTGTCCAAAACCTAATTAATCAGTTCCTCATCTTTTTCTCAAAGTTCAAAACATGTCAACTCCGAATTTGCTATTAAAATTGAAAAATTATTTACTCGGCAAATCTCGTTCACCACAATTGGCAACACCATATGCTGTGATACCCTCAAGATAAGTCTTTCCATTGACAGTTCTAAAAAGTCCACTTCCAGAATCTCCAGAGCTTAAAAAATTCATAGTTATAACGCAAGATTTTAAGTCAAATACTCGAGTGATAAAAAGGTGGGCAAGGAATGACTTTGCCTTGTCACAGCCTCAATTTGAGCCTGTTTGGTCACTTAAAAAAGAGTGCGGAACTGATAAAAATGAATAAAGATCATCAAAAATGATCAAAATTTGGTAATCAGCTTCGTACTCTTGGATAAGATTTCGTCCCAGAACTCGTAGTCGACTCGAGTCGACTTCATTTTTCTGAGTCAACTCCGAGTCGACTCGACTTGAGTCGACAAGGAGTCAACTTCTTCATACAAAAAAAAAATTACCGAGTTTACTCGAAGTTGACTCTGAAAAAATGAAGTCGACTCGAGAAAAGTTGAGTCGAGTCGAGTCTACTCGAGTCGGCTCGAACCCTTTCGACTTCGAGCTCTGGTTCATCCTGTAACATACCACGTTGTTACACCTGAAAATATCAACATTTGTTAAATATTTAATCTGAATTTTGGATAAAGTTGAGCTTACCTTCGTATCCTAATCCACAAATCTATTAAATGAAAATGAATGAAAAATGTTTCAAATTAAAATAAATCAATAAAGTTTCTTAAGAAAGGAAGGGTCGTATCTCGGATCACCATGTGAGAAGCTTCTACAAAAAGCAGGTCAACAAGACATCAATAAGGAGACACAGATGAGGAAGTACGGCTTTGTAAGAAAAACACCAAAGAGGATGTCATTGCTGGGACAGAAACACAAGTTTTTTATACCGCCCTTGGATGGAATCCGCAAAGGAAAAGACGCCCAGGAGCTCCAAAAGCTACTTGGCGCAGAACAGTGATGAAATAATGTCAGCTTAATGTGCGGACAGAGAATATGTACAAACTAGGTGACAAGGCCAGCAACAGAGTCAGATGGAAAACCTTTTGTTGTAACCTAAGCTCCATATAGGAACATGGTTACAAGAAAGAGTATCTCGGATTACGAGGAAGACCGAAAAACTCTTGGATTGGTTGTGTTGAAAAAGATGCTAGAGTCCTTAATATCCTAAACTGGCAAAAGGTTTTTAAGGTTAGAGCTGTCTTCAGACGATCTCTAAGCTGGGAAATGGACCCACGCGCACTCCAGCCAAGGAAGTAGAAGTGAGTAAGAAAGGAAAAAAGATGTTGTGGCAGCAAGAACGAAGAAGTAAAAAATTCTTGAGCCTTAGTTTGGTTTGAAATCATTCATTTAAACTTGACCCAGCTTGATGATATTAATTTAGCCTAGCTAAGACCTCAACCACCCCCTTCTATGGCTTTCCCCCAGCTCCTTTCATCAACTTTAACTCAATGCATCAAAACCCAATTAAAAGACCAAAACTCACATGTCTACTTCTACTGTAAGTTCCTTTATGCTTTTCCTCACAAAATCGATCCGGAAATATTTTAATTTGAATTTTCTTCTTAATATTTGTGTACCGTCCTGGCGTGGATTGTCCTTAAAAATTTCAAAAATTAGTATAAAAACATTTAAGCAATCCATTAAGTCTTTACCAAATCCAGTCACAGTCAAAACTTGATTAGTCAGCTTCACATTACTGTCGCTGGTGCTTAATTCAATATTTTGAATTATTTCAGACATTCGTGGCTTCCAAGCGAGCTTAATTACAGCAACGTCATAGTTTTGCTTTGATTTGTCTGACTTGTCGTAATATTCGTGAATTTTGACACTTTTTGGCTGAATTTCTGCGACACTTTCGCACTCTTCATTGCTTTCTTCACAGTCATTCTCTATGTCTGTCTTCCATTCACCTAATTTTATCAAAACTCCTTGTTTTAAGCTTAATGAATCGAGTGAGTCGAGTGAGTCGAGACAGTGAGCAGCTATAAAGGTATGAAATTTTAGCAAGGGTTGTGATTTGACAATTTTATAAGCAGGTTCTCAGTATAAACTCAGCTGTAAACCTAAAAAACTATAAAAGTTCTTACCAGTAACAACAAATTGATCACTAATTAAGCTTCCTCCACAACGCAACCCATTTGATTTGATTTCAATTAAGGCAAACCATGGCGAGTCAGTTCGTGATGCATTTTGGACACCTATTGTTGAAATTTCATCTTTTATGGGGTCTAAAAAATAGTGAATATATTAAATTTTTCAGGGGGTCCTCGATTTGTATAAGGTCAGTCTAATACAAATTGAGGACCCCTTGTATCAGGAACATAGCCAGGAAGAATATAATGGGGGGATTTGGGGGACAAATCATTCATTTTGCTTAGGTATTTATGAAAAATTTGCAAAAAGTCGAGCCCCTCCTGAAATTTTTCCATATAAATTTTTTTTGACCCTCCACTCCCTCTCCAAGTTCCCGTCTACGCCAAGGGTGTGGAACTGAAGAATTACATTTTGATCATTTTTGATCATTTCATCAGTACCACACCCTTGGTCTACGACACTGCCTTGTATACCCGAAGCATAAGTCGAATAATCGAATAGAAATCCAGCACAAGGCCGGCATGGATCTGGCATGGTGAAGGCTTGAATTCAAATACAGCACCATTCCAGAGTCACAATTATGAGATTTCTGATCGATTAGCCGACTTGTGCCATTCGGGGTAATTTTCAATTTAATTGATACTCACTTCCAGCAATGATTTTTAAAAGATAGAAAAATATCAAAATTTTAAACATTTTTCTTATTTATTTTATTAAAATTAGCTTGATTTAATGACGAGCGGAGAATATTTTAATGTGCGTCAAATAAAATCACACTCAGAATGATTTGAGTACGTAAATGAAATTAAATCTTATATTCAGTTCATATGATTCATCGTGCCTTATTTTAATGATTATGAAACATTCAAAAATTGAGACAATCATCTGGTTTAATTGTCAACAGGAACAAAGCAGCAGGAACTGGAGAAAAATTCAAAATTTCAGTTTCTGGTGGGAATCGAACCTACGTCCTCATAAAAGAGGATTCAAGACATCGATTTGTTGCTTAACTACTCGAGCCACAAAAGTTTAACTCTTGCACTGGCAGGATGACTTAAAATAAGACTCAACACCTCAAGTTGAACTCTGTTTCGACACCAAAAAAGTGACACATCCAAAAAAAATTACCCAATTCATTGGAAAGCAGACAAACACAATTTAAATTCTTGTTATTTACTTTGATTAATTAAAATAATCTCACGCTTTTTGTCATTTTGATGACCCCAACGCTATAGCGCGTGTTAATCACACGAGATAGCATAAAATGTAATTTCACCATTGGATTTTCCCAGTGTGCTCTAGAATTATGGATTTGACTTGCGGGGCATCACTTATTAAGATTAAGTTTGTTATGATTGATAATCAGCTTTACTTGAGTTATTGCTATACAAATTACAATCTTTAATTGTATGGACATTTAAAATTTCCCCTTTTTTTGGCCTCTCACAAATACTTACACAAGTTTATAGCTCTCAATTCTCCTTCGCTGAGAGTTGAGAGTAAACGTGTTTTTAGAAAAATGAACCAAGAAATGAGTTATTGGGAGCAAATCTCAAAAAGTATTATGATTTTAAATTTATTGTAAAATTGATGATTTTATTAAACTTTATTAAAAAGTATTATGCATTTTTGAAGAATTTCAAGAGGTTAAAATTAATTGAAATGATTTATTAAGTTTGCATGGTTTTCATTTAGTCTGAGGCTGGTTTCTAGGTCTACCCGGGGCCCCTTTAGACAAAAATGACACTTAGTGTACTAATAAAATATGTAAGTTGTTCAAATACGGACTTTTGATCGGGACAGTCCTGCTTTTTTGAACCCTTAAGTCCCACATTAAGTCCTTAATGCCCCTTAAAAATTTAGTCTGTTCCGCTTTTTCAGAACTGAAATCAGGACATGACAAGCATTTTGACCAAAAACCGACGGACAGCTTAATAAAATATGATTTAAATGTAATTAATCTTAGACTAGACTAGAGTGCCCCGGGTAGCTCTAGAAACCAGCACCAGGACATCAAAATGCCAGAATGCTCAAGAATGCCTGACAAAAAGTTTATGCTGATGTGGTGGTGACGTGAAGATTGAATCATCGTGTTGAATAAATGCGTCCAAATTGCATGTTGGCCTCTCGAATGTGATGAACCAACAGAATTCCTTGACTGATAAGCTCTCGGATTTAATTCATAAATTGTACACAAAAGCCTTACATTTGCAGTACTTATCAAGAATAAAATATAAATAGAACTTTTTCTTTCCTTTTCAAATCATAAGCTTTTGATTTTTTCATCTTTAAAGGCTGTAGACTCGTTTTAGTGCCGATGAGAATTCTATCGATAATTCTTTTGATTTATCTCCAAAGTTGTGTGGATTGCAGCAAAAATGATGAGTAAGTTTGGACACGGAAAGGATGAATGGATCAGAGTTGCCATAGAGGTCGCCTGTCACAGGCACAGGTACAGATATTGTTTAAGATATTACAGATCTGTTCCTGTGACAAGCAACAAAAATATAGCCTGTCACAAGTACTGCCTTGTTAACAGATAAGTGACAGGTGATTGCTTGTTTCAGATGGCAACTATGGTGCTGATTGGTAGAAATCCAAGAACCACAGCAATAAGATTAACCACTTTTACTCTTTCCATCACAGATTCATCACATATTTTTCCCCCAATTCCGTGTTTGACAAGCAAGACCACAACGTGTTTGTTGTCACAAAAAATATTCAAAAGCCGACGGAGATTGGAGTTCAGTTTCGTAAAGTCAACGTAACCGTTCATGCACATGCTGATGGCGTTCTAAAAGTTAAATTCAAAAAGAAAAATTCGAGTGGAATGAAGATTTTTGGGGAAGTGATTTACACAGCATTAAGGAATGACACATCAAAAAGTCAATCGCAATGCTCGACACATGTCACGAATATTACTTTTGTTAAGGATACATTTTATACATTTATTCAGCTTGATAAGCCTGTGTATGCACCAGGACATAAAGTAAAGTTCCGTATTATTGTCATAGATCGGGACTTGCGGCCATTCCATATGAACATGATTAACATTAAGATTGCTGATCCATTTAATCGAACTATTCAGGAAATTGAGGATTTGGATGTAATGTATAATGGAATATTCAGCGCAAACTTTACTCTTGGTGATTATACTCCCTTAGGAGATTGGACTCTTAGTGCTGTTGTCGATAAGCAGGAATTCCGAAAAGTATCAAAAATAATTCCAGTTCAAAAGTATGTTTTGCCATTATTTACAGTCAATGTTGTTCCTGTAAGTCGACATCTTTTGGATAGTCAAAAGCTACAGCTGGCTATATTTGCTAAGTATCCTTATGGTGATTATGTCACTGGCAACGTTGGAATATCAATCAAGCGTGTTGCTGATAACGTCATCATTAAAACTGGTAGCTTTAACAACATTAGGGACACTTTATCCGTCTCATATCACATCAAAGATGATTTAAAGCTTACAATCACTAACAAGACAGACTTTGAAGCTGTTGTTCTATTCACAGAAGCTGCAAGTGGAAGTACAGAAAATAAAACAATCAAATTTTCAGTTTACAATGACAGATCACATCAAATTCGGGTCATTCATCCAACAAATTATCTTCTCGGTCTTCCTTACAATGTTCGAGTCTATCCTTACAATTGGAAAAATGAATCCATTGACCGTCATTACGAAAAAGTGTCAATGAACTTTATTTACACATTTTCCGATGGAACTGGTTCCATTGAATCAAAGGAGTATCCAATTATTAATGGAGTCGCCATTTTTAGAGCTGTTATATCAAATGTGACAAAATCTTTAACCATTGAAGCTAAATTCATTGACAGTAAGATATACAGGTCTGAAATACAACCAGGATCAAATTATTTGAAGGCTAAAGAATTAATTGTTGACTATACACCGGCCTATTATAATTCGAGTAATATATTGTTGTAAGTATGCAATATAGTTAGAGATCTTTGGGATGACAAGTGTATAACTAGATTTAAGCTGGGATAGAGCTCAAGAGGATAATAAATTAAATATTGTTGTCCTCTTGTTAAAGCTATAGTGTAGATAAGATATATTTCGGGCAGTAGTGGCCAACCTTTTTGATGAAACGGCACACCTTGTTAGGAAGCCATGATTGAAACTGCAATCGACATACAGTTCGTGGGATTTCTTAAATATTTGAGTCTCGGCACACGGGTTGGCCATCACTGATCTAGGTCAGTGTTTCTCAAACTTTTTGCCTTACACTTGGTAATAGTTTTTTTTAGCTGGTATTGTTCCACAGCACATAGTTTGAGAACCACTGATTGTAGACTATGGATTAGGCTTGTCTTAGGTTTGCCTAGAGTCGGCTAGGATGTATCTGAAGTAAAGCTTCACCATACCTAAATCTTAACTCTAGTCAACCCTATGTCAAACCCTATCTCAACAACCAGCTACTGTTGCATTCTTATTTTCATTACTTTTCAGACCCAAACTAGGCGACATCATAACCATTCATGTAGGAAGTATTACAGAAATTGATGAACTTATTGTTGTAGTTATGACAAGACATGGAAACATTCAATCCAGAAAAGAGTATTGTGGATTCAAACTTAGCTGCAGTTTCTCATTACTCATCACACTTGATATGATTCCTGATGCTTCAGTTGTTGTGTACTCGTTAAGTGATGTCAATCAATTTACATATGGCGAAGTAAAGGTTAAGACTGAGCAGTTGGGGAAGAATTATGTATGTATGGTAATTTTTTGATACACGTTAAGTACTAAGGGACTGTTTCTAAATGACGTCCATCAAAAAACGAGATTTGCAGAACCTCCTCCATCCTTATTTGTTAAAATTGTCCCCATCTTTTTGTTACTGTTGGACATTATTTATGAATGGTCCCTAATCAAAATAATCTTCCAGTTAAACGTCAAGCTTACTGTCCCAGGACAAGTCCGAAAGTCAGCAGTTACCACAAAGACAAAATCGAACGTTGTCATGGAGTTTGAAACTGAAAAGCAGTCAAAAGTTTACTTAATGGCATTTGACAAGCGATTGACATATCTGAGGCAAGGCAATGAAGTTACGAGACGTGATATTATGGATGAAGTTTCCATTTATGAGAACAAGCTTAATGTTGACTTTGAGAATTTAAAAGCATGGCATGACTGCACTAAAGAAGAGATTAATCGTGTTAAGACTGGAAGGAAAGCGAGCGTTCAACATAATACTGACTTTACATCAGGTGACGATGAGGATGATCCTGAGGAAGAACGAAGAACCGTCTGATTCAGAAAATGACCAGTCTTCATCTCAAGTCAACTCCGAGGACGAACTTCTTCGTGAATATTTCCCAGAATCATGGATTTTTGAAGAATTCGATGTCGAAACTGGATTAAAAAAGAAGAATTTTATCGTTCCAGACTCAATAACATCATGGATAGTGTCAGCCTTTGCAATGCATGATAAAGTTGGAATTGCAGTTGCAGACTCAACTGAAATTACAGTAAAAAATGAATTTTTCGTCAAAATAATGAAACCATTTTCTGTTCGCTTTAAGGAAGTTCTCGGATTGAATATTCTTGTCTATAATTATGCTGAATCTAAAGAACCATTGACTGTCACAGTGTCACTACACAATCGAAAGAAGGAACTTCAATTCGTAACTTACAATAAAATTGGAAAGTCATGCAATCCAATATTCCTTGACAGCGAGATTCACACTGTATCGAATATAGACGTTCCATACATGGGTGTTAAAAAAGTCACAATTTTCATTCGATCGCATCCGAACCTAGACAATTTTGAGGGGCTTTACAAAAATATTACGCTGTCTTTAACTGCTCAAGGTGTGTCAAAAAGCAAAACTTACACAGACAAAGTCAATAAAAAGTTAAAAGTTGAACGATTTGGAGTTCGAGTTTATAACTTACATCCACAATCATTTCGACTTATAAAGAATAAGAATCAAATATGGAAGCATATTGATGCAGAAGTTGATGTTGAGACAAAAGAGTATTCAAAGATATCAGCGATTGTGTCAGCAGACTACCTTACTGATGTGGCTAATTTGAACTCAAGACAGAAGTAAGTTTGAGGTTAGGGTTTTTTGTCATGGCATCAGTGGCTTAAGTGATAGAACATTGGACTTACGTGCCAAAGGTTTTGGGTTCAATCCCAAGCCAAGTCAAGTTTAAGATGCTCTTTTTCCTTTTCACCGTTCAAGTTAATAAGATTAGTTCGTGTGTTGGGTTTACTTTAGGATTCATGTTTGAGATCTGAGGAGCGTCGCTGTCTTAGTCTGCTTTTAGGGAGCAGGACTTTAAACTCTTCCCAGTTCCTCCGATTGTTCTTACAAATTTATTATTTAACATTCCCTTAGATACGAATATTGGGGCTACTTAGAGGACTACACAACAAAATTTAAAGCAAACGTTGAGTACATGCGATACATGAAAGCTAAAGGTTTAAAACCTGTTGATCCTAATTTTTATACTCTTTACCAATGGATACTTATGGATCGGAATCGGGGACTGCATTTTCTGAGACGTGGATATGATGTAAGGTTTTTGAATTACACAGTTTTGTCATAATGTTCAAGAGCATGGAACTGGTCAAAATGTTGGAATATAATCAAAAGTTAGTTGATCAGTTCCACAACCTTGACATAGCTACCCCGAAAGGCTTATGGTTGACGTAGATCAAGAATCGATTAAAAATTTCTGCAGTGTGTCTTTGGGATACTTCAAAAGCCTTCCTGTCATCTCAGGAGATCCTACAAAGCTAACTTTATGTTTTCCTTTTTCCAGCCAAAAGCCGTGATCGATTTTAGATACCAAGCTGGCTACTGTGCCTGCTTTTTAGATGCAATTGCATCTGGCATGAATATTAAGGCTGTAACAATGAACAAAGCTCTCATCCAAACAGATTTTTGTCGTTTAAAAGCTTTACAAGCCAGTGATGGATCATTTTCAAATTTTGGCAGATATCCGGAAAGAAAGTCCGGTGAAGCTGCATCCAACAAGTACTTTGAAACTGCATATGTTCTAGTTTCGTTCCTTAAGTATCGAGATTATTTTGATCAGGATTATTTAAGTATGATTAATAAAGCTTTTGGCTTCCTTGATTCTCCAAGTAATAAAATCAGTCTTCAACCAGAAGCACAATCAATTGCTGCATATGCTTATGCATTAAATAAAAACATAGCCAAAGCTGAGGCACTGATGTTGGATGTTGAGAGATTTGCAGTTATCAAAGGCAGTAAAGGTTCAACTGAGAAATGCTTTACAGCTACAAAAACCTCGAGTGTTTGTGATATGCGGCATACTGCATACTCAATACTTGCATATCATGCAATGGCTCAGCCACAAAAAATTAAGCCATTGGTTCTTGGAATTGTTAAAACTTTCTCATTAGACAAATCTTTTTCACATGTTCATGCTTATTCTATTGCTGCCCAAGCTATATCAACTGTGCTTAGTGAGTCAAAAGTGACTGAAGTCAGCATGACAGTGAACCTTAAAAATGAGTTTAATTTTGACCAAACGATAACAATCAACAGTAAAAATTCTTCATCTGTTCATGAGATTTCATTCCCAGACTACTCAAAATTCGCTTACATTTCAACCACTGGAACTGGATTATGCTCAGTCACAATTGTTGTGGAAAAAATGATCAGATCGCCGGTATCAAAATCATATTTCAGCTTAACGGTTGCAAGACAAGAGAATCAAAAGCAATTCACTCGTACTGAATTCTGTTTTAAATATATTGGAATCGATGGAACTCCTGATGTCAACGATAATGTCCGATTTGAGGTTGAAATGCCAAGTGGCTACATGTTCGAAGAGGTTGAGGACAAGCAGAGTAAAACATTTATTACGGTAAGGCTTTATACCTATACCCTATCCCATTTCTATACCCTATCCTATACCTATACCCTATTTCATACCTATACCCTATCCCATACCTATACCCTATCCCATTCCTATACCCTATCCCATACCTATACCCTATCCCATACCTATACCCTATCCCATACATATACCCTATCCCATACCTTTACCCTATCCTATACCTATACCCTATTTCATACCTATACCCTATCCCATTCCTATACCCTATCCCATTCCTAAACCCTATCCCATACCTATACCCTATCCCATACCTATACCCTATCCCATACCTATACCCTATCCCATACCTATACCCTATCCCATACCTATACCCTATCCCATACCTATACCCTATCCCATACCTATACCCTATCCCATACCTATACCCTATCCCATACCTATACCCTATTCCATACCTATACCCTATCCCATTCCTATACCCTATCCCATACCTATACCCTATCCCATACCTATACCCTATCCCATACCTATACCCTATTCCATACCTATACCCTATCCCATTCCTATACCCTATCCCATACCTATACCCTATCCCATACCTATACCCTATCCCATACCTATACCCTATCCCATACCTATACCCTATCCCATACCTATACCCTATCCCATACCTATACCCTATCCCATACCTATACCCTATCCCATACCTATACCCTATCCCATACCTATACCCTATCCCATTCCTATACCCTATCCCATACCTATACCCTATTCCATACCTATACCCTATTCCATACCTATACCCTATCCCATACCTATACCCTATCCCATACCTATACCCTATCCCATACCTCTACCCTATCCCATACCTATACCTTCTCCATCCATCGCTTACCTAAAAAATATTAATGCATGAAAATCACATCTCTTTATAGGATGTAGACTCCAAGAGAATGGATACACTGGCTATTATTAAGTTTGGGACGATTAAAAAGCTATCAGAATATTGCTTCATTACCAAAGCAAAACAAGTGTTTGAGGTTTTAAACCCTGTCGCAGCTGGTGTTAAGGTTTACGACTTTTCTGAAAAAGGTATGTGTTATACGTTACTGTGTGGATATAAAAACAGGCACCAATTAATACTTAATTTAATTTATATTTGAATTAACTTTACAGATAGTGTCACGATCGATTTCTATTCAGTATCGGACCAGGAATGTTAGAGATTTATAACAAACATAAGAAAATTAAAATAAATTTATAAAATAAAGATTTTTTTGCGAATAAAATTTAAATTTTAACATCTTCTTTTCTAGCAGGTGCGTAGCCACAAGAGGAGGCAAGTGATAAATCCGCCCCTCCACCCTCCACCCACTCAAATTCCTAGCCATTCTCCTGTTTTCAGTAACCATCGTCTCCTTCTTCATCTCCATTATCATTGGATGATGGAGGTTTTGAGGATGATGATTCAGGTGGAGCTGCTTTTGGTTTAGTCACTCCGCTTATTACTCCATTAATCCAGTCAGTAAAGCACGAGACCTTCAGAAGACCAGCTGCAAATTGAAGAATAATGATTTAGATAATGTTGGTAAATTAAGGTCGCTGGGTGTCAGAAGTGCAAGTTTTGAACCAGTAATGGGCAACCCACGTGACGCGGAACACTAGTGTGCCACAAAAAATTCGATAATGACCAAGAACCGTGTGACATTTCAGGCTTGACTTACCACCAAGGTGTACCGCTTCACAAAAAAGGTTGACCACCACTGGCTTAGACATTCGATAATTAATTAATTAAGTAAAGCTAAAATTTGAAGTTGATTTTTCAGTCAAAAACCCTGCATTTTTTTACCTTTCAAAAATCCTAAGATGATCGACAAGGGATGTCTTCAATCTTTTTAAAAACATCTAGTTGGTCTATCAAATAAGCTTACTTAAACATTCTCACTTGGTTTACCATCACCACACACGTCTGAACCGAACGAGACAATGCCCGTTAGATAAGTCTTAACTTCATCTTCATCATCAGCACCAATCTGACTAACAGCACCGCTACCTAAATGATTTGAGTTGTTTAATTATTGTGAAAATTGAAGTTGGTGACTTGAAAATCTTACCAGAATCACCTTTGCTGTTTAAAATTGACAAATTGAACGAAACAATTAACTTTTATTTCAAATAGTTTAAGTTGGTGGCTTGCCAACATTTTAGAGACCTTACCATGTTGCTAGACCTATAAAAGACATAGAAAATATTATAATTGAAGTTAAATTTAAAAACTTCAATTTTTACCATTTTTTCCAGCACCACAAATCTGTAAAATATTAATAATATTCATATTAAACCTATTATTCTCGCTACCCGGATGTCTATCCCGAATTACACAAGTCGGTTAATCGAATTTAAATCCAGCACCAAGTTGACTTTCATTAAAATTGAGCACCATGTCAGAATCAAGCCTGGCTTAGTGCCAGATTTCATTTCAATTAATCGACTTGTGCCATTCCGGTTACTTACATGATTTTTAGAGTCATAAACCTTATTCTGAAAAGCACTCAAGCACTTGCCATGATCAAAAATTTTAATGTCCATGTTCTTCCTGACAACAGCATTCACTTGAGTACTTGTTTCTCCTTCAGAATATTCATCATTAATCTTCAAAATCCATAAAAATTTCAAGTTAATTTCTCACCAAATCCGCTAATCCTTAAATCCTTTCCAGTAAAGTTGTCATCACATTTTTGATCAGGCAACAATGCACTACTTACAATTTCAGAGACTCTTGGTGGTCTTTTGAGTGTGATGACTGCAATGTCATAGTTATGCTTACTATTTGCTTCATTTTTGTCATATTTTTCATGGATTTTTAATGCTGCAGCTTTCGATTTCACGACATAATCACAAACTTCATCGCTATTATCTTCATCACAATCGGGATCCATGCTAAGTTTCCATTCACCAATGTAAATGTGGAAGTGGGATAGATCACTACCGAACTCTTCGAGATAATAGTCAAAGCAATGAGCAGCTGGAATGAGAATTTTATTGTTTAACAAAAAGAGGTTCAGGCATGAATTTTGGATTATTTTCTTGAGAATCTCAGCGAATTGAATCTGAGGGGAGTCTTATCTTCTTGACTGAGTTACAAACTTTCATGGCAAACCCCTGAGATTGAAATTAGTTGCTAAAACCCTGGCTCCTCAACCAGCAGCCCTTCAAATATGATTTATATTCACCAGGGAAGCAAAGAGGGAGAGTCTTAGCCCAAAGATCCACAAAAAAGTACCAAAAACTCAGGCGTCAGCCAACTAAGCTTAGTTCCTGTCAGTCGCGTAGCCAGTAATGGGGGAATTTTGCCCTGCGTCTTGAGAAATTTCTTCATTTTGCTAGAGTTTTTATGAAAAATTCGAAAAAAATACCCCCCTTAAGGGATGGGGGGCCCCCTTAAAGTTTTCCATAAAAAATTGCCCCCCCCCCCCTCTTCAAATACCTGGCTACGCCCCTGGATTCTGTTTATAACACATACCTGTGATGACATATTTGTCTTGAATTAAGCTTCCACCACATCGTAGACCGGAAATGTTTAAATGAATATGCCATGGTGCATCCTTTTGGCTTGAGTCCAGCGGTACTGCAAAAAAAATTTTTAATATGATTTGAGTTGATTATTAAGTTTAGATACACACATCCATAGACAGTAAGGAGGTAGAACAGTGATATTATTATTTTCAACATTTGAATGTTAAATTTGCGATTGCCAAAAACTTTATGATCCGAACAGTCTGTAAGTAATAACAATAATGAGCAATTGCTTGTTTTTCTCCACCTTGATTGAGAATCTTTGTTGTATTTGTGATTTTTAATGAATTTGACTGTCATTGGTCATTTAATCTACTTTAAAGTACTCAATAAAGCTAAGGGGAAATTCGAATATTTTTTTAAATAATTTTCCCGATCGGCACACATTGAAATATTTGCCACCCGGCAACTGGGTTGACTTTATAATTAGAATCAAGCGTCAGCAGCTTAAAAGCAACTTCCAACTGGTTGTTGTGAGGCTTCTATTGCTAATTGTCTACCGCTTGGTTCAAATTATACTCTCAACCCAGCTGCCGGGTGGCAAACATTTCAATGAATTTCAATGTGTGCCGATCGGGTTTTAATGATAAATTTAAGTTTTTAAGATGTTTTTTCAGAAGTAAGACTTTTCTTACGGAACCAAAATGCTAAATTTAATATGGACAATGTGGAGCGGTCAGATACATCTTGTAGGAAGACATTTCATTGACCACGTCTACTTGAACCGGCTTTTTATTAAGTTTTATATGATTTAAGTCACAAAATTGCTCAGTTCATTAGGGACAGTTTCTAGGGCTTTCTGGAGCACTTGTCCTTAGTCTCAGATTAATTTTATTTATATCCCATATTTTATGAGACTAAATTTCATTATTGCCATAAGGATCCCTCGGGTTGACCTAGAAACTAGCTCCAGGACGAAGAATCTAATTACAATAGACCTTAAAAATCAATTCTTAGTGTCTCCGTCGGGTTTTTTATGCCGTCGGCATATTCAGAATACATTGTTGAATTGTCTTACACTTAACCTCAATGTTTGATCTCTGTTTGAAATCAATTTACTAAGTAATTGATAAGATAAGTGTTAAATTCCAAGTAATTTCATGATAATTTACGTCAATAAGTCATTTTATATTTAATTAATGTTTTGAATATTTTAAATTACTGGGAATTTCCAACTTGTTTGTATTTTGATAAACTATTGACATTTATTTTTATGAGGGGATTTTTCCTAAGAAGACAATCTGGCTAGTGATTATTAACTTCTTGGTAGCGACGTCCAGCTGATATGAAAAATAATCTACAAAACGTGAATTAAATTTAAAAAAAATGATTTGTTTTGTTTATTTTTAAATTTCATTTATTTTTTTAGATTTTTCTTAATTAGAGAAAAGTTCTCTTCAGGAAAAGCAATTTCTTAACATGATATTGATGATTTAAATTCATAAAATTCAACTGCAACATTTCCTGTGAAATAAAGCATAAAAAATATAAATCAATAAAATTATTGTATGGGATTGAAGTCAATATTTCGTTATAATTACTTGCCAAGGAATTAAATGGTCGTTCACTTATGCAGGGGCGTAGCCAGGGGGGGGCCATAGGACCCCCCCCCCCCCCCGCCCCCCGAAAATGGGCCCCCCCCTTCAAAAATTTTTTGGCTACGCCTCTGCACTTATGATTATGGTCAAAACCCCTGATTTTAAGACCCCAGTCACAAATATTCTATGGTAAAAATTTTCCGTCGTTTAAACTGTCACAAAATCCTAGCCTCCCTCCCCCTCCTCTCTACATGTCGAATGCTATAAATCAACGGTTCCTAAAAAGTCACTCTTTAAATTTTGACACAACTATGTTCAAACGTCTGCATCTGATAAACAGAACTCAAGCTATTTTCGATATTTTAGCCAGTTTTCCACCAATAATCCATTGATCATGACCGATTCTAATGTCCACAGATCATCCACTGCTGATCTGCAGCTGTTTATCTATAAAACACTCTACAGAGGAACTTTTAAACTGATGCACATTAGCGGTGGATGATCTATGGATATTATGACACTAGAATCGGTTCTGTTCAACCTGTCTGCGACACAAAAATTTAAAAAATGCCTCAGATCGCATGCCGTATGTGATTTCGGTCGTGGACCACCACCAAGGCAGTGGTAGTCAACCTTTTTTTTATGACACACATTGACGGTAAGTCGTGACCAAAACCGCACACAGCATACGATTTGTGGGATTTTCTCGCATTTCTTCGCAGAACATGGGTTAACCATCACTGCACAAAAGTTGGAAGTAGCACAGAAAAGTTTTGGTGAACATTATCATATCCCTAACTTACGTTTATCATTAAAGTCGTAGACTTTTACACCAGCATTGCTTGGATTCTTTACATCGTGTGCCTTCATTGCCTTTATATCCACACAATAAGTCTTATCGCTTTCAAAGTCGTTGTAGTAGATCATAGCAAGTGTCTTTCCTTTTCTTTCCTCGATTTGCTGTTTTGGACATGAAAGAAATGATACAAAATGTTATTTCTGCCTCCCATTCTGACCATTTTTGTATACTCACTTTGATATCCTTCCTATGACTTTGTTCATTAACAACACCAGCAAAGATGTATCCAGTAGGAAACTCAACCTCGTACACAACATTCAAGATGGAATTTTGATTTGATTCTGTCGAGCTATAAGATGCACAAACATTAACGATGCCTTCCGATGCTTTCGGAGTTACTGTAACACTAAACTTATTATTTATTTCAGCTTCTTCGACCATAAATTCATTGACTCTTGTGACTGTACAGAAGCCAGTTCCTTCAACAATCATGCTGATTTTATTAACATTTGGGATGAATGGAACTTCATGATAATCATTGACATTTTTGTTGGTGAACTTGAATTTTTTGTAAGGCTTATCCTCGCTTGTCAAAGCAACTTCAAAGTCAGTGACATCAACACCTAAGGCAATAGCTGCATCAGCAATCGGTTCCGATAATATTGCAGTATTGTAAGTATATCCTTGATAGATATAGAAGTTGTATTCCTTAAGCATCCAATAAATCAACGGCATTGCTTTATCAATCTCATTCAGCTTTAAGTAAGCCATAGCTGCATACGCTGTGTGTCGCATGTGACATTCTGTGCTGGTTGTTTTAATTTTGAAGCACTTCTTGTTGCCTCCATAATCAACCTTTGCCTTCTCAATTGTATCCAGTAATTTTTTTGCTTCATTTTCTCTGCCTTCATCATACTCAATTCCTAAAGCATAAGCATATGCTGCAATTGATAAGCCTTCACTGTCGACTGAATATCTATTGCTTTCATCATCTAGATAAATAAATGCTTTGTCAATCACATCCATGTAGCTATTTGTGACAATCTTTTGTGCTTTAAGGAATGAGATCAAGACGAATGCTGTCTGGAAGTAATTCTGAGTATTTTTTCTGCTGGGATCTTCGCGAATGTCTGGAAAGTTGCCAAAATTTTCAAAAGATCCAGCTGTTGTCTGTGCCTTTTTCAGTTTATCAAGTTCTTTTTCAATAACGGGTATGTCAGCATTGATGAGTTTGAGTTCCATTGCTGGGACAACTGCGTCGATAAAGTAGGATATGTAGCCGGATGCTGACTCGTAGTTCTATAGATGGGAATGAGAAATGATTAGTTTGGTGTTGGCGGGGGAGAGAGTTGGGATGTACAAAGTTTCTAGGCTTGGTTTCCAGAGCTACTTGGAGTACCTTCCACTGAACTTAGACACATTTGACTTATTCTTATTATGACTATTCTCGGGTGCCCCTGTAAGGTCTTGAAGTGGCTTGAGAGTAGAGATCAGACAAGGAGAACATCAGCTAGGTCCTTTGGGAAAACAACAGTGACTAGTTTCTGATGCTGAGACGCTTGAACAGACCAAAGTAGGGCAACACTCTTGTTAAGATCACTTAAGTCAAAACTCATGGACTCCTCCCAAAGTTTTAGACATGGGTACCCTATGTGTTCCTTGAAACCATACCCAAAACCAGTCTTTGTTCAATTTTAAGACTATCCAGCAGGACAACTTACATAACGCTTGCCACGTGCTTCCCATATAGCCTGATATTGCTTCTGAAAGTAGTCTTTATTCTGTGTCTTCTTCTTAGTTTGGAAGTATTTGTAAACTTGAACATTTCCTTTAAGTTTGGATGTCCTTTGTTCCAAGCAGTCACCAGGATAGATTCTAAACGGAATTAATATTAAATTATTGTAAAATTATGAACAGAAGTGCTAAACCTACTCAAATCCAGAATTAAGATTAATAATATCAGTCAAGAAGTCGCCATTAACAATGCAGTAGCTATTAGTGTTAGAATTTGAGACATTATATTCACTATGTGTCCGCTTCATCTCGTTAATAACACTGAATGTGTATGCTTCAGTATTGAACTTCCTAACTCCGACTGGCTCAATTTTTAATTTCTTTTCAAGTCTATCTTTGTAGGTTTTACCAGAACCATCACTAGCCTCAGCATAAACTTGAATTATTCTCGATTTAATTTTGTTACTTTTGTCATCTGCATCATTTGGATTTGATCGGATATAGAATGAAACTTTCTTCATGCCCATTCCAGTCACTTTGACATTTTGTATCAAATTTGTTTTATTGCTGTAATTTGGCTTACAAATATTTCCATTTTGCTCATACTCGACAAATTGGAACTGCTTTGATTTCAAGTTTTTAAGTGTGACTTTAACATCTAATGGCTTGTTGCTTTTGACATAATTGAAAACCAAGACATCAACGCGTAGAACTTCCTTGTATCGAATTGAGTATGGCAATGTAAATTTGACGAAAAATTCATTCTTAACTGTCAATTCCTGAGGATCCATAAGGGCAAGTCCATTTTGTGGATGTACTGAAAATGCTGAAATGTGCCAAGATGTGATTGTGTCAGGAACTTTGAATGACTTTCTTGTCTCTGAATCTTCAACTTCAAATGATTCAAAAATCCAAGTTTCAGGAAAATCTTGACGCATTAAGTCATCTTCAGTAGGCTCACGGACAATCTCCTCAGTTGCTGTATCATCAACATCATTTTCATCTGGAGTAAAGCCATCATCAACTGTCTCATCGTCATCACTTGATACAAATGTATCTGAAGTTTGTTGGGATACTTCAACTCGTCCGCTTTCAACACGTTTGATCTCTTCTGCTGTACATTCATGCCATGATGTCATGTCATCTAACAGAACTTCTAATTGTCCATCAAATGCTGACAGTTCCTGAACAACTTCTTCTCTTTTGACATCATTGCCATCTCTTAAGAATTTGAGGCTTTTGTCGATTGCTAATAAGTAGATTGTTGAATCTTCTGTTGTGCTGAATGTCATCGGAACTTCTGATTTGACTTTGACTGGATCTGCTGTCATATCCATGGTTAGCTGAAATAAATGGTTTTAAATTTTAATAATAATCAGATTAAGGAACCTTTCAGCTACTCTCTTGAAACTTAAACTCACATGATTCATTCCCAATGTCTCTGTCTCAATGCGAATGCTTCCATGCTCATTGATATCCTTGTCCTTAATATGAAAAACTTCAACAGTAAATTTAGGCAACATCTGAGCAGTAATTGTAAGTTTGAAATTGCAAGCAGTTTTGTCATCGCACTTCATAGCTGTAGCTTTTGTTACTCCATATTTAGTCACAATAGCTACAAGAACCTGCTCCATTTTGTAAGCACTGCTGACAAATATTTCAACATCATTGCCGAAGCTTGGTCTGAAAAGAATCGATTTTAGATTGAATTGGTGGAGTTGGAGAAGGAAGGTGGTTCAGTTAACGTCCGTACTCAAATTATCGATGTCTTAGGACAGTCATGTCGAACTTCTGTTGTACCACGTCACATCTGGTGGTAATACATGATTGGAACCACATATGTTCCTAGGATTTGGAACTGATCAATCTTGCTTTGATCATTTTTGTTAAGTGTTGTTACCTAATGTGATACTTGACAAGACTTGGTAAAGTTTGAGATGTTCTGGCATTGATGGAACTCTTTCGATGATGATAGGACCTTTACAAATCACCCAATAGTGAAGAATTCATTGAAAAATAATCAACAGCCAATTGATCAGTTCCGCATCCTAAATTTCAGTTTTAGGATCAAGCCACAACCTCAAAGGTGAATCGCTTCAGTTTCAGTCTACCCCTCCACAACCCTAATACCCAAAATGACCCCCAAAAACTCACCTTTCAGGCTTATACTCAAGAATCATCGAATTTCGTGTCTGCTCAACTTTTGCCATCTTCAATCTTTTCCGATATACTTTACTGCTGATAAATCGACATTCAATATCAAAAGTTTCAACATCCAGTGGCACAATAACTTCACCATTAGCTACTCCATCTTCAACGAAAGGGTTCAAGTGTATTGAAGTTTTGGTTTTATCTTTGTGAATGTACTTGATGTTGACACTAACAGGCTCATTTGAAACAAACTTGTCGCCATTCCATTGTTTTGCGAATACTTTTACATTGAATGGTAAGCCTGGTGTGAATGTATTTGAGTGGACTGTCTTAATGCTCATTTCTTCTGAATTATGGACACTAAATTCTGTTGATTTGATGACTTCAGTGCCTGTTTCTGGTTCAGTGAATGTAACTATGGCTTTAAAGTTTACCAGATTTGCTATGGACGTCTTCAAATCTTTTACAATATTTAATGTTACAGTCTCGATGCCTGTAATGCTATTATATGTCTTTGAGTAGCATGTTCTGTTGTCTGAAGTATCATGGATGACTAGTTGAGCATTTCCAGTGACATATTCTCCAAATGAGTACTTAGCACCGAAGGATATGATTAGTTTGTGGTTGGGCAGGTAATGTTTTGATGATGTATCGACTTTTAATGCAAATAAAGGCAGTGCATACTTCTGGACAGGAATAATTTTTGATGCTCTAAACTTTTCTTCTTTGTCAACAACAACTGTCATTTTCCAATCACCAAGGAGAGTGCTGGCACTTAAATTATACGTATTGGTGTAAATACCCAAATTGTTGTCTTCAAGATCGTCCAGTTCTTGCATAATTCGGTCATATGGATCAGTTATAGTAATCAGAATATTGTTCATTTGATGTGGCACCAAATCTTTATCCATAACAATTAAACGAAACTTAACAGAATCTCCTGGCTTGTAAATTGGCTTATTCATTTGAATGAATATGAAAAATCTTGGATATTCAACCTTAATTTCTCTCATTTGTGTGTTGCATTGCTTAATCAAATTTCCGCGAATTTTCTTCTCCCGAAAAAGTGTCGAGGTCAAGTTTACAGACTGTCTTGAACCGAACCTGCTGACATGATACTCAAATGTTTTATTTCCTTGTTCAATTAAGCTATAAGTTTGGTTTAAGGTGTGAAACTGTATGGCTAGCTCTGCTGAATCATCTAGGTCATAAACTTGAATGAATGTTGTGTATGGTTTGTCTTTGTGAGCTGATTTTGGGATGACTGTGCCTACAAGTCTAGAAATAGATGCAAAATTAGAATTGCTTTATTTGGTGGGTAAGATGAGTGACTTCAGACAGACATGTAGCTTCATGTCCTTGTCTTTTGGTCGGGATTATAGACCTAGACCTAACCTATACCTAACCTATACCTAACCTATACCTAACCTATACCTAACCTATACCTAACCTATACCTAACCTATACCTAACCTATACCTAACCTATACCTAACCTATACCTAACCTATACCTAACCTATACCTAACCTATACCTAACCTATACCTAACCTATACCTAACCTATACCTAACCTATACCTAACCTATACCTAACCTATACCTAACCTATACCTAACCTATACCTAACCTATACCTAACCTATACCTAACCTATACCTAACCTATACCTAACCTATACCTAACCTATACCTAACCTATACCTAACCTATACCTAACCTATACCTAACCTATACCTAACCTATACCTAACCTATACCTAACCTATACCTAACCTATACCTAACCTATACCTAACCTATACCTAACCTATACCTAACCTAACCTTTATAATCAATAAATTCATTTCAAATCTTCATTTAAAGTCACAAAAATACATCAAAATTAAATCGGTGATTTTTTTTAATAAAATGCAAATTTCAACCCCATTAAATACTTACTCATCACACTCAACGATCAGGAAATTCCCTGCGATAAGCACAAAAAATAATCTCAAAAGAAGCTTCATGTCCTCTCATGTAGAGATGTCGCAATGAACTAAAGTAAAACATAATTGAGTAAGACTTTTTTATTATTTTCATCATCGTTTGTGGGTGTTGACAAAAAATTTGATTTATTGTTGGTATTACTGAGCGTGTGCGATTGTATTGATAGGGATGTGGTTTGAAGGCAAATCAGTTGCAATGATGAAATAATTCATATTTAATGAGAGTTCATTAAATATTTCATTTCAGTGTAATTTTGAATATTCACAATCAGCAATATGAAAATATATTTTATTGTTGCATTAATTGCTTTAGGATTTATAAGCACATCAGCATTTGATGATAGAAAGTTAACATTTGATGAGTGGTTTAGCGATGTTTCGGCTAAGTATCAAGGCATACCAAGTGACCATCCATTTTCAAGACAAATCAACACTATTCAGCGTAAAAGATATTGTATGAACAATGCAGTTGTGTATTGGAGAATTAAAAGCAAAAAGTTAAATTATCCAGAAGCTATGATTTTAATTTATGGATCAGCTATAAGTTGCTTAGAAGACAAAGATAAACTTGACACATTAAAGCAAATGATTAAGAGTTTAGTTGATTTCTACAGCACAACAATCCAAAAAGAACATATTGAATGCTTCAAAATGGAGTTACAAAAAATAGATCCAAATTCATATTTACTAAAACGTGACCCCTTCAATACTGCTTCAATGACTCTGGATAGCGATACATGCAAAAAAATTGTTGACACGGAAGGACTTGATGATCATATTTTAAAGTTTCAAAATCAATTTGGAAGTTTGTTGACTTTGTCATGTGAAAATGACATTAAAAATGAGATTAAGAAGATTTTATTGAATATTGTAATTTTGTCAGATCCAAACATTTATGAGCATATTAAAAAATATGGAATTCGAACCACAACAGAATCGATGCAGAAGAAGCTCAATGCTGCTTTCGATTGTGTTAAAAATAAAATTTAAAAGATTTGTAGCGACGTGGAAAAATAAAAAAAAATAAATTTTTTGTAAAATTTATTGGAAATTCATATTAAAATGTCTAAAGATTAGCCGTCGGCTAGTGGAAGTGAATTTATATTTAAAATTAGATGCCTCGTTACTTAATTATCCTTCCCGAATAGAACAAGACGGTTAAATGAATAGAAATCCGGTACCAAGCTGGCGGATGCTTGATTAGATTTGAGTCTAGCACCATGCCAGAGTTACTGCTTAAGACATGATTTCTACGTGATTAATCGACTTGCGCTATTTGGGCTTAAGCATCTACCGACGGGAATTCAAAAACTCTATCAGTTCAACTTATAAAATACAATTGCCATGTTTTCTGGAATAAAATATCCAAAATATAATTTTCATTCAATTCTTTTAAAATAAAAACTTACGTTTGTCATTAAAGCTGTAAACTTTCACCCCAGAATCTTTAATACCTTTGACATCAAACGCCTTTCTAACCTGAATGTCAACACAATATTCTTGTGACTGCTCAAAGTCATTGAAATAAATTATGACTCGTGAGCCTTTCTGCTTCTGTGACACCATCTGCATAAGGTTGTGAATTTAAGGTTAGAATTTTAATTTTAAGGTCATTTAGGAATGAATTTTTGGTGAATGTGTTTCAAATTAGGCAGTGATTAAGGTTAAATTAAGTCGAGTCGACTTCAAATCAACACAAGACTAATCAACGTCAAGCTCTAGGGGAGGGGAGCTAACCTAATCCTATCCTAACCTAACCCTAACCTAACCCTAACCTAACCCTAACCTAAACCAAACCTAAACCAAACCTAAACCTAATCTATCCCTAATCTAAATAAGAGAGCCTTCTTAAAAGTTTGAGGACCCTGTAGCTTCAAAAAGATCACGTCTGCTACATTCACAGACGGTCATATGCCCTAATGACTCTCAAATACTGACCAAGCCATTCACAAATCAATTACAGTACATAAATCACCAACTTACCTTAATATCATGAGCTCTAACTTCAAAATCAACGACATTTAAGTAAATATATCCACTAGGCATCTCCACATCGTAAATCACATCGAACAGTGTTGCTAAATTTATATCACCTTGTGGATCATATACAGCACAAACCTTTAAAATCCTCTCATTTGAGTTAAGTCTTTTGCTTGTTGGCTTAACAGTTACTCGAAAATCTGGAGTAGTTTTACCAATTGTGACAGTTTTCTCAATGATTGTTGTGACTGAACAGTATCCATGTCCTGAAATTGTCATGTCAGCTGTTAATGAATAGTCTGGAAAGTCAATTTCGACAGGTTTTGCGACATTCTTTTGTTCAATGTTGACGGTTGTGTTGAAATTGCCTTCATTTTTAAATTGAACTGTGAAATTTGTGCCATGTGATCTCCTGGAACTGGCTAGTTTTGCAATCGCTTCCGTTGCAATGGCATATGTGTGAGTATTTGCATAATATTTATTAAGGTTGTGTGACTCGAGAAGCCAGTTGATTAATGGTCTCGCATTAGATCCTTGGTTCATTGCGAAGTAAGCAATAGCTGCATATGAGGTGTGCCTAATACTACAATTGCTATGACTTCTTGAAATTTTTAAGCATCTTTGCTTGTCACTGATTTGAAACTTTTCTTGTTCAACTACATCCAATAGATTTTGAGCTTCATCGTGATTATCGTTTAGAGCATAAACATATGCAGCTATAGACAGCCCTTCATTGTCAGTTCTAAGCCTATTTCCCATATCATTGAGGTATTCAAAGCCTTTATTGATCACATCTTCATAACTTTTCTTAATAAATCCTTTAAATTTCAAAAACGGAATCAACACAAATGAAGTTTGGAAGAATTTTGCTGTTTCTTGTCGGTCGGTGGTTAAAAATTCAGGAAAGCTGCCAAAATCATTAAAATCTCCATCCTCAGTTTGAAGGTTTTTAAGTGCATCGAGTTCATTTTGAATGATCCGTTTGTTAGCTGGAATTGCTCCAATTTCCATGGCAGATGCGATGGCTTCAGCAAAGTAAGCTCTGTAACCAGCTGGTGCTCCGGAACGCTGAAAGTTTAAAATTGAAAGTTACAATTTATGTTAAGTGACTCGTCAGTAAGGCACATAGCACTAAATTACCCGAATGGCACAAGTCGGTTAATCGAATAGAAATCTGGCGCCCAGTCAGCATGACTCTAGCATGGTGCTGGCTTTGATTTAAATCCAGATTCGCACTAGCTTGGTGCCGGATTTCTGATCGATTAACCGACTTGTGCCATTCGGGTTAGCTGAAAACATTGTCTTGTGGCTCAGTCGATCAGTGCTTACCCATCTCGCAGTTTGTTGCTTCATCAGTGACTGATAATAGTCACTGAATCTTGAAGTAGCAGGTCTGTTACTAGTTGACAGCATGTATCGAAAGTATTCAACATTTCCTTTCAATTTTGCTGTCTTTTGTTCAATCGCTTCTGTTGGGAAGAACCTAAGAAATAGTTGAAATTTTTAGGTTAGGTTTGAAAACCATTGCGACTAGCTTAATCCACTTTTGACCTCAAAAACTATTACACAATCTTCAAATATCTTTAATACTCACTCATATCTTGAATCCATATTTATCGTATCCGTCAAATAATCTCCAGCAACAGCCATGGTAATCTTTGGATAATCAATTCCAGTCTGCTCTAAATTTTGGACACTCCCAAGTGTAATTTCATAATGATGATCTTTACTTCCATCAAGTTCATAAACTTTATTTTCAATTTGATAAATTTTAATTCCAGCTGGCTCAACTCGAAGCTTTTTTGAAACGATGTCCTTGTAGACATTTCCTTTACTGTCTTTTGCCTCTCCATAGATGCGAAGTATCATATATTTTGGATATCCTTGACCTTGATTGTTACTTGAACGTGGACGAATGTAAAATGATACTTTTTTGAGGTTAGAATGTGGAACTGTGACTGTTTGAGCTGATTTTTTAACTCTTTTAAAAGTTGGTGTTGTGCCTTCATACTCAACAAATTCAAATTCTTTTAGATCTGGATCATATAGCTCAACTTTTACGTTCATCGGTGACTTTATTTTCAAATAATTGTGTACCAAAATGTCAAGTCGAAAGACTTCCTCGAATTTAATTGAATAAGGCAAAATCATTTTCAAGAAAAAATCATTTTTGACGCTTAATTCCTTTGTTGGTGCCAGCGCAACTCCTGAATCAGCGTTTACGGAAAATGCAGATATTATCCACGATGTTATTGAATCAGGAACTTTAAATTCCATTTCTAAAATTTCATCATCTCCAAATTCAAATTCCTTAAAAATCCAAGTTCCTGGAAAATCGTTTCTTAAAAGTCCGTCCTCAATTGGATCTTCAACTTTTTCAGACTGCTCATCCAAGTCATCAATTGCTATGTCATCATCATCATCATCAGATTCTCTAGCGTAAAACGTATTTCCAGTGTGACTTGATGCATCAATCGTTCCACTTTCAACTCTTCTAATTTCATCATCTGTGCATGTCTTCCAAGATTTTAGGTTCGCAATGTAGACAGTCGATCCATCTTCAAAATCTGCTATGCTCCTGACAATATCTGACTTTTTGATATCATTTCCTTCTCTTAGGGATGTTAAGGCTTTGTCAAAAGCTAGCAAATAGATTTTTGAATTGAAATCTGTTCTAAATTTCATATTTATCAATTGCTTGGTTTTTGCGGTTTTTGGTAGTGAGACATCGAGCTGAAATGGGATAATAAGGTGGTTAATAAGTTTAGGAACAGATAGGAACAGAGAGGAGCAGATAGGAACAGATAGGAACAGATCGGAACAGATAGGAACAGATAGGAACAGATAGGAACTGATATAAGCAGATAGGCGCAGATAGGAACATATAGGAACAGATAGGAACAGATAGGAACAGATAGGAACTGATGGAAGCAGATAGGAACTGAAAGAAACAAATAGGAACAGATAAGAACAGGTAGGAACAGATAGAAACAGAAAGGAGCAGATAGAAACAGATAGGAACAGATAGAAACAGATAGGAACAGATAGGAACAGAAAGGAGCAGATAGGAACAGATAGGAACAGATAGGAACTGATATAAGCAGATAGGCGCAGATAGGAACATAAAGGAACAGATAGGCACAGATAGGAACAAATAGGAGCAGATAGGAGCAGATAGGAACAGATAGGAACAGAAAGGAGCAGATAGAAACAGATAGGAACAGATAGGAATATATAGGAACAGATAGGAACAGATAGGAACTGATATAAGCAGATAGGAGCAGATAGGAACATATAGGAACAGATAGGAACAGATAAAAACAGATAGGAACGGATAGGAGCAGATAGGAACAGATAGGAACATATTGGAACTGATGGAAGCAGATAAAAACTGAAAGGAACATAAAGGAACAGATAGGAACAAATAGGAACAGATAGAAACAGATAGGAACGGATAGGAGCAGATAGGAGCAGAAAGGAACAGATAGGAACAGATAGGAGCAGAAAGAATAAGAAAGGAGCATATAAGAGGAGAAAGGAGCAGATAGGAACAGAAAGGAGCAGATAGGAACAGACAGGAACAGACAGGAACTTACAAAATTCTCTCCTATCGCCTCAGTTTCTAAAGATGTTCGTCCATACATAATAGTCCGTGTCTCCTGCACAAAATAGACAGTAATCGTAGATTGCGGGATCATGTCTTTGGTAACTTTGACAGGGAATTTACAATTCAGCTTCAATTTACAGTCGAATTGAAAAGTTTCCGATATTCCGTTTCTTGACATTAAGATAACCACGGTTGATCCAAGAGCTGATATACTGTCGACCGAGACTTCAACTTCGTCGCCGAGTTTTGGTCTGGAATTTGAGGAGAGTTAGTTTTGACAAGCAAGAGCAAAGGTAGGAGGTTGAGGATACTAGGAAATTGTTGATCGATTGCCAAAACTACAAGGTTATCGCTTCCATAGAATCAAAAATCTAGCGAAGCCTTAGATCTTGGCCTTTGGCTACAACTTCCAGTAATCTTAAGCTACATCCATCAAACTTACTTCTTCGGCAAATAGAAAACAGACATTGCATTACTTTCGATTCTAGCTTTACCCTTTGCAATAGATTTTCTATAAAACGTTTTCAAAAATTCAACTTCAACAGTCAATCCAGAAGCACTTTTCGGTACAATAGAGTAATATGTCGCATATCCATCAATTATCTCAACGCTACCAGAAGCAACCTTTGTCTGATTATTGTTCAATTTGTAGTTGTACTTTATGTCAACTTTATCGTTGCTGTTAAGCAGCACCTCGCCGTTCCAATCGATTATTTTAACTTTAATATTAAATGGAATTCCAGGAGTAAAAGTATTGACATGTAAAGGCTCAATTTTACGCTTTGGATCACCATGAACAACAAATTGAATGCTTCTATTGACACTGAAGCTGCTTTCGGGTTCTGAAAATATTATTTGTGCTTCTAGAATCAATTTTGAGGTTGTGGTGACTTTAAGTTTATTTTTGATGCTGTATGTCAGCTTCTTAATGCCTTGAATGTTCTTAAATGATTCTGAGTAGTATTTTTTGCTGCTTTTTGGATCAACGATAGTTAATTCAGCATTTCCATTGACAGACTCCCCAAAAATGTATTGAGCATGAAAAGACAATATCAAGTTATCAGTACTAAGCATGTGCTTCTGTTCTGTGGATATAGCAATGTCAAAATGCGGTGTCTCATACTCTTGAACTGGAAATACTTTCGAGTACTCAAAATGATGATTCTTATCAACAACAACACGAATTTTCCAGTCACCGAGTGCAGTATTTGAACTTAAATTGAATCCAGAGCTGAATACACCCAAGTAGCTATCGCCAAGATCCTTAAATTCTTTAATTGAACGATCTAATGGATCTGTGATGTTAATGTGGATATTATTCATATGATATGGCTTAAGATGTCTATCAATAACAAGAACACGGAACTTGACTTCATTGCCAGGCTTATAAATTGGCTTATCCATCTGTACAAATGTGTAGTAACTCCTCTTCTCAGAAGTTATATTGAATGCTTTTGTTATACAATGCTGCACAGGTTTACCTTGATTTATAAACTTTCGATAAAGTGTCATAGTCAATTCAAATTCCTTCCTAGTTCCGGTCGTAATGCTCGGTGGAAATTTCAATCGAACGCCTTTGCCATTTTCTAAATCAAGTGTTGCATTTTTCTTTCGGAACTGAAATGATATTTTTGATGTTTTTTTGCTGTTTAGTCCTATTGGTTGATAGTAAAGGCTATAGTCGCCTCCTTCAAAGACGGCTTTTGGTGCCCATATTGTTACGAATCTAAGGATATTTTGAAAATATGATTAGACTAGTAAAGAAGTGATCACACGTGATCAAGTATAAAATAATATCCAAAGCCTTAAAACTTTTGAAAAATAACGGTCAAAAATTTTTTGAAATAACGGTTGAAATTTATTTTAATCTACTATTTTTTGACGAGCTCTTGCCAGGCACAATACACATATTATAAGCCAAAAACTGCATCAAAAAAGCTTAAACAGGAGGAGGAAATAGCTGTACAGACAGACCGACGAACATACAAAGTACGGAAAATAGCGTCATTTCTTAAAAAGAAAATGCGCTTAAAATCTGTTATGAGGGGTCTTTTATGACGTCCGTTTTAGATCAGAACTCCCTGTTACAAAAATTCCGCCGGAAAGTACAGAACTGTCGAAAAATCCATGACTCCTTCTACCCCCTAAATGTTGGACGGCATAAATGAACGATCCAAAGAAAGGATCTGAAACTGTTCAAAATGATCAAAAGTAAGTTGATCAGCTCCGTTCTCTTGATGGTAAATTAATCATATTAATTCCTTATAAACAATTCATTCAGAGTCAGATTTTGTCATTTCGCAGTCATATTAAGCCACACTATTTATGATACTAACCCATCATCACACCAAATATCTTGAAACTTTAGCAAAAATATTAAAAAAATCACAACAACTCTCATTATTTAGTCAACTTTTGCAAATAATTAATCTCGAGTATTTTGGTTAATATGAATCACGATGACTTTACTCGCATCTTTTAATACATTTTAGTCAGGCACTTCTCAGAGTAAAATAGACGCTCTCTAACTTCTCTTGTGGTGGGGATCAGATTTAAAATGTATTTGTAAGCTTGAAAAGAGCGAATGATTCAGGCTTGGATACTAAGTCAAACGAGGTTAGCGGCAAAGTTAAATGATTGAAGACGATGAAGGATTCAGCGAATTTGAATGAAAAGAACAAAAGTAAGAAGATGCAAAACCAATCAGAGCAAAGGTTGTTGAAATGCTGAAAAAGAATCTTTTTATAAAAAATATTAGCGATATTTGAATTTATTTGAGGATTTTTCAGTTCAGAACAGTGTTTGACATGGGTATGTGCTTAAACAAATCCTGGATGTTAGAATATAATAGAGAATCCATCAAATTTCAAAAAGCAATTGACTACACATATAATTCAAAATTAACTAATCAGCTGACCTTGAGAAGATGATTTAATAAATTGACATTCAAAATTTTTGGAGGTTAGAACTGATTTTTCTTATCATCAATTGAGAGATTGAAGAAAATTAAGGTAGGTTAAGAGCTAATAGTGAGCTGAAGTGGCTCGGTGGCGGAATGATTTAGTACTTCGGTACCTAATTATTGCAATACCGACACAGCTATCATGGGTTCGAGGCTGGGTATGGGAAATTTTTCACTTGTCCTTTTTCGAATCATATGTACTGGAAATGAGGCTCACAGCTTTCCTTTGCAGGCTACAGACAGAAATGTCATCAAAGGAGTGATTCGGATCCCACTATAAATTGTAGGTCTAGGTTTGAGTGCAGTGATTTGGCGCATCCTCACTCGTTAAACTCACATTAGCTGCGAATCGCCCAAGCGCACCTCTGGATCACAATTGATCTGAATAGGTAAAGGTTTTTTTTTCAAGAGCTAATAAGTGTCTATCCTCTGATTCATCAGGTATTGGTCACTTGCAATTATTTTAATCAGTTCAAAACCCTCGGCAACCCTTCAAATTATTGATAGATTATTTTTAATTTGAGTTAATTTCAATTAATTCTTTATTGATGATTTTTGACTTTATTAAAAAAACAAATTTAATTCACAAATGTTAAATTTTACTGACAATTCTTAGCATTATTATCTTGAACGATCCAAGCGATTCCTCGAAGATCTAAATTAAGAAGAAAATAATAAAAATTAATAAAAAGATTTTTTTACTTCAAGGATTGTTCCCTTAACACGTCTAGAGCTCAAAACAGGTGCCTAGCAAGGGGGGAAGGTGGGTGATCTGAGTTATAAAACCCCCAACGTTCACAGAAATTTCTTCATTTTTGCTGGAGTTTTTTTTTGAAAAAATCTTAAAGCCAAAGCTAAAAGTTGGCAAGATTCGATATCTGACCAGAGGTGTAGCCAGAAATTTGGGGTGGGTCATTTTTTATATTGAAAATTTATGTGGATTTTTTTTCATAAAATTTCAAGCAAAATGAGGAAATTTCTGTTGACGAAGGGATTTGTCCCAAGATTCCCCACACCTAACTCAAATACGCGCCTCGAGTGTGTAGCTACACTTATAAGCAAGGGTGTGGTACTGATGAAATGATCAAAACTAATCAAAAATGATCAAAAAATGTTCAGAAATGTTCAAAAAATGATCAAAATTGATCAAAAAATGATCAAAATTGATCAAAATTGATCAAAAAATGATCAAAATGTAATTCTTCAGTTCCTTACGCTTGCTTATAAGGGGCCATTCACTTATTACGTAACGCTTTTAGGGGGAGGGGGGGGGGGGGGTCTAAGATTTTGTTACGATTCAAACAAGGAAATTTTTTTTCATACAAATTTTGTTACGAGGGGGGGGAGGTCTAAGAAGTCATTTTTTCGCGTTACGTAATAAGTGAACAGCCCCTAAGTACTCCAAGGATCTGGTTTCTAGGTCTACCTGAGGGACCCTAAGGCAGAAACTAATTTTGATATCCTACAATATTGGATACAAATAAATATAATCTGAGGCTAGAGGAGGGTGCCCTACGTAGCATTACAAACCGGCTTTAGACCCCCCGTCCCCCCTCTTCCCCGAATGTAATAAATGAACGAATCCAAAACGTATTTCACTTACTTGGTCGATAGTAATCATATAACCAAATAATTTGTGACTCAGTAGCGTAGAAATCATAAACTTTTGAAGTTCTTATAGCTAGCTTATATTTTTTATTTATTTCCATATAATTAATGTAGAAAACTGCAGCAGTGCCATGTTTTTTGAGCTCAAATTTCTAGATTAAAATAAAAATTTATAAATTAATGATTGAGCTTAAAGGTTTGCAGGTGATGACACATTTTCTGTAAGCATCACTTGTAATACTTACATTAATGGTGGCATCAGTTTCAGCTAGTTCAACAAATCGATGGCCTCTTGCTATTTCCACTTCAAGAACAAATTGATTACTTTGCATTGGATTTTTTTCTGGGGGTGTAAACTTGAATTCCAGGTGTGTGTATGTGTCACTTGATTTCTCCTTATTATAACTTATTGTGAATATTTTAGTTGGTTTATCTTGTTTTTGATGAAAATAAAGGCTGGCATAAGCTAGTACATTTCTATTAAGTTTAATCGTATCTCCTTTTGATACTTTAAAAGTTACAGACTCAAATAGATTTAAAGTTCCTTTATTTCTTCCAATTTCATAGTCTGCATGATTTGTTGAAATGCCTTTATATTTTGTGTATTCATAAAGTGCTTGTAAGCCTAGAACAGTGTCGTATGGTGAATAAAACCCACCGTCAGCATTTCTATGGTTGCAAATCAGCATGTCAACTTCATCCTTTGGATCACTGTCCGTTAAGATTTTTGTTTGAATTATGTACGAAAGTAGTTCAACATTAGCAGATTTATCCTTTGGTAAAGTTTTTGTGTAATCAGGTTTTGCTTCTGAAGTATCTCCATTTAATGTGAGCGTGTAAGCTACAATAGCTTTAACATAGTCACTTCCACCACTATTATTTTTAATATATTTTATCAATTTTGATATTTGTCCACCAAACTTTTCCTTCCTTTTCAATAAAGTGTTAGTAATTAAGGCTGTTTGAACTGTCTTACGAACTGCTCCACTGTCAATATCACGATGCAAATCATCAAGCTTTTTGTAGTCAAAACTTTCCTTACTTCCTAATTTATTCTTAATAAAATCTAGCAAATCATCAATTACTTTTGAATCCACCGAGATGAACTCACTGGCATCAATTAAGATACCGGCAATGAATGATGCAAACCATGATTGACTTTCCTGATTTTCTTTGATGAGTTTCTGAAGAATTGGGAGAGATTCTTGATAGCCTTTGATCATATCGTTCATAGCTTTGATGTTAACAGCTTCGTTATGAAATCCATCAAGTTCAGTGAATTTGTAAATTATTATTGAGGCTGCAAATTTTAGCAATTTTTCTTCTGGGAGAACCATCGACTTGTTGCTGTAAAGGAGGAAAATTAAATTGCTGGCAGTTAAAATGAGCAGCTGAAGTGGCTTTGTGGCGGAATAATTTAGTACTTCGGTACCTAATTATTGCAATATTGACACAGCGATCATGGGTTCGAGACAGGGTATGGGAAAATTTCACTTGCCCTTTTTCGGATCATATGTACTGCAAATGAGGCTCACAGCCTTCCTTTGTAGGCAAGAGTCAGAAATGACAACAGAAGAGTGGTTCGGATCCCACTTTAAACTGTAGGTCTAGGATTGGACGAAGGAGGTCTGGCGAACCCTCTCTCATTAAACTATCATTAGCCTTGTAACGCATTCAACGCGCAGCTATGGATCTAAAAGGTCTGAATGCTAAAGTTTTTTTTTAAATAAGCAAACATGTCAAGAAGTCAATGCTTTATAGCAGTGATGGCGAACCCGTGTGTCGCGGCACACTAGTGTGTCGTGAATAATTTGGGTATATCCCATGATGTTGTGTACAGTTTTGATCATGACTTACCACCAAGTGTGCCATGGCACAAAAAAGGTTGAACACTACTGGCTTATAGCTTCAAAATTCCCAATCTACTTACAATATAGCCTCCAATCCACTGAATGCTGCACCAAAAAGATCTCCGTGAAGAGTGATGTAAACATCATTGCTTTTTAAATCTTTTGAACTGAAATCAATTTTCTTCTCAAACTTATTACTTCCTTTAGATTCTATTAAATAAGACATCAAATTTGTTTTTTCCATCATATATTGCCCCAAAACATCGATTACTTTCTCCGATTCATATGTGTCGTCATTTGCTGTGACTTTTGCTTTTATCTTAATTGGTTTTTGCTGATCTGTCGAAACGAGGAATTTTACTGTCACTGGCTTGCCATTTGCTGGAAGTGGCTCATTAAATGTCAAAGAATCAACACTATTATGTCTGCTGAATATCAAACAATCTTTTTTAATTTTGCTTTCTTCCTCATCCATGAAGAATCCATTTTCAATAGTTACAACTATTTTTCCATTTTGTAGACTATTTTGGAAGTTAAAAGCTGAAACTGCTGCTCGCACGATCTCATTGGTTCGAATTAGTGACGGAACTTCAATTTGAATCAAAAGCTCTTCTTTGACAGAAATTTCTGGTTGAACTTTGGCAACTGTAAAGCCTTTCGTCTTGTGAACTGAAATTCCATACAACTTTAATGTTGACAAGCTGTTCGGGACCTGCATTTGCTTATTTTGAATATCCAAAGATGTTGAATTGAAGCTGTCATCAAAATATACTTTTGGGAAATATTGATGAACTTCATTGTCTCTCACTTCCTCTTCGTCATCACTTGCAATGTTTGTACGACTTGACAATTCTGATCCACAATTCTGTCCATTAATCAATGGTTCTAAAATGTAAGCATTAAGCTTCTCAAGTTGATATCTGCTGACTCCTGGAAACTTCTTATTAAGGTAATATACTAATTCATTGTAGATATCTGTCCTCGATATTTCATAGTTTCGTTTTAGCAATGCTGAGGTGCTGTCGATGGCTGTAAGGAACACTTGTGCTCCTACTTCTGTTTTTACACCAATTGTTGTCATTGTGTTTGGCTTGGCATCTTTGTCAGCTGTCAGTTCGAGCTAAAAAGAATTTTAAATGATTAATCATATGAAATTGTCTTTATGCTGATTTTTAAGGGTACCCAGTATACTTTTCCTTATCTAATATCTTATATACTATTCCCGACTGATTTAACTGATACCAATCTGATAGTTCCACACCCCTTTAACATCCAACTACTTGAAGCTACACCAATACATTCAAACTTACCGAATTATCAATTGAAAATCCTAGCAATACTGAAAACTCATCATAAATCATCACTCCATTCCTGACGTAAAAGACAATTCCACGGGCTTCTGGCTTCATTTCTTCAGTTAATTCAAATGAGACCTCAAAAATGTCTTTGTCAACTGATCCTGGAAACTTGTTGCTATAAACAATTCCTTGCAATCCAAAAACTACCAAATGAAGTTCATTCATTTCTTCTGTTGCATTGACTGTCAGTTTTACTTGGTCGCCAACTTTTGTGCTGAAAAAATAAATAAGGCGGTTGGCTATTGTTTATTGTTAGATGGAATGAAATTAAGAAGGCACTGAATTTGGGTTACAAATTGTTGTTAAAGGTTTTGAAATTGTCAAAACTGATCGAAATGGATTGAAACTGATTAAAGCTAACCAAATCTAATCAAATATATTTTTTTCTGACTTCTAGTGTCAATTAGGACCTCTCACAGATGCAGGAGTGCTTAACAAGAAAACATTTGATCTTAAGTGTGAAAAATGATCTCAAAATGGACTAGCTGCAGATGAAACCTAAAGAAAAAAATCAGTTTTCGAAACACTCTGATCAGGTGTGCAGCCAGGAAGCTGAGGGAGGAGAGGGGGGGGGGGGGCGGTGGTCGGGGAAGGGAATTTAGCTGACACATCCCCTTGGATTAACAGAAATTTCTTCATTTTGCTAGGGTTTTTGTGCAAAAATCTTAAAAATCAACTTTCCCCCTTAATTTTCCATATAAAAAATATTTTTGTCCCCCCTTTCTTCAATTTCTGGCCACAACCCTGACTTTGATTGCAGCAATGGTATCCAGTCTGTGTCCTTGCTAAGAAATAATATAAACCGTGCGATTTTTTCGAAATTGTGAAATTAAAAATGACGGCTTTTATAAAAATTCAAAATCGCAAATTTTTTAAAAATTCAAAATGGCGGATTTTGTAAATTCAAAATGGCGGATTTTGTAAATTCAAAATGGCGGATTTTTAAAAATTCAAAATGGTGTATTTTTGAAGAATTCAAAATGTTCATGCTTGATGGGGACTAAACTAGTGCTCATATAATATTTCTAAAACTAGAGGTAGAGTTCTCCGAGAAGCCTTGGAAGCATGTCCCTGTACTTAGCACATCAAAAGCTAGCTTCTTTTGTCCCTTTGCAAAAACTACCTATGAGACAATTCTAAGTCAAAAGAAGGCACAACTCACCTCTTGCTAACAACAGTAACTTGAATAAACTCCTCAACACCAAAAGTAGGTAACACATGAATCTCTTTTGTAAGTTTAGTTCCTCCAAATTCGAGATTGACAATAATTTTCTTTGTATCCTTTGTAGGTTGTAGATATTGCACAGTTTCTCCTTTGTTAAGATTGATGTTGTATTTTTTAGCATCAGATGGTCTATCATTGCTGTATTGTAGTTCCATAGACAGTTGATTAAATGAATTGTCAGCCTTACCGTCGAGTGTCTTGACTCTAATCTTTAATTGATACATGAATGTTGGCCTAAAATACTTTTTTCCAATAACTTGGATTGTGTTTCTTCCTTTATGGATCAATTTGATCTCTTTTTGAGCTGTTTTTGAAATTTTTGATGATTTTTCAGTTACTTTAGCTTCAAACATCAAAATCATGTCAGATGTTGGGAATCTCAGGTCTAAATCCTCAGAAAAATCTAAAGTTATGGATGTTTTGAAGCTATTCAGCTCAACTTCCTTAAAATTTGGTTTGTTAATCTTTGCATCGCGTTGACCGACGAATGAAGCTTTCAGAGAAATTGATGCAGTTCCTCTTACGAAATTATCATCGCTATTTTTGGCATATATGCTCATATACATCCTACGATCTGAATGTGCTACAGTTGATGGAGCATCAATAAGAACTTCAATGTCACCTTCATCGTACTTTTGAACCTCAAAACTTTTTGTAACATTTTTATCACCAATAAGAACCTGAATCATCCAATTCCCCAAGTATGGATCATCAGCAATTTGAAGTGATTCCCGAAAAATACCAAATTGATCACCCATTGCATCTTTGACGATCTTAACTGCATTTTTGTTGGAATCAAAAACGGCTATGTCCATTTTCTTGTAATCCTTCAATGGGATCAGTTTTTGATTTAGGACGAAAACTTTAAAGTTGATTTCTTCGCCAGTTTTGTAAATTGGTTTATTGAAAGAAATAAAAATCATTGGTTGTTCTGATGTCCTAATGAGATTCACTGACTGGCTGCATTTTGTGATTGTTACCTTTAACTCGTAATTGTTGGAATTTTCAACTGCAAACTAATTTTCAGACAATAATTTGAGGTTTAAGAATGATTATTTACAATACAAGGGAAAGAGACTAGAGGGATTTGGGTTGGGAGAGGGTCTAGAGCCTGGCTAGGACCCTGCAGAAGCAAAATTGACCAAAGTGATCATTAACACAGTTGATCAGTTCAGATCTTCATGTAATTTTTTTTTGTCCCCCCTCTACAAATTCCTGGCTACGCCCATGGAAAGGATAGTAAAATCCTCAAGTTACTTACATCAGATTCAATCAGGTTCTTTGAAAAATCATCGAATGTCTTGAGTTCAATTGGATTATCATCTGTGTTAAGGTTGACATTAACAGTTGACTGTGGAATCATTCCATCGGTGATTAGGTAGAATTTGTATGATGAATTTGATAAATAAGGCGATCCCAGCAGTGCTATTTTCTCACTAAAATGGAATAATATTAGTAAAATGAGGAATTTGTTGGTTATAACCAGAGATCGAAGGCACTTAACGCGGCGGTTTAGCGCGGCTTAATTAAGCTGAATTTTTAGCCGGCTTATTTACCGGCGGCTTCGATTTCTGGTTATAACGTTAAAGGAAGACTCCAAAACCACATCAAAGGTGGGGAACTGATGAAATCAAGGCGTGGAAACTCAGGATTAATCCTGAAAAATCCAAAAAAAACCTAATAATCCCTGAGCCAATAAATTTGAAAATGTAAAATCCTTTTAAAACCCTGATGCATTTAATGAATAATTTCGGGATATAAAGGGGATTTCACATTTTCATGTCTATTGGCTCAGGGATTATTTTAGGATTTTTGGGATATTCAGGATTAATCCTGAGTTTCCACGCCTTGGATGAAATGATCAAGAATGATCAAAATGTAATTTATCAGTTCTGCATTCTTGAATTACATTATTAATGCCAATTCATGACGTTTAGCTCAAGAAATGATTAATATGCAAAAACATCAAGGGGAAAACAACATGATGGGAAATAATTTTGATGAAGGATTTTCAGGGGGAACAAATCAAAAAGTAATAAGACAGTAATTCTTAACTTTAATCAATTTTTCAACTTTTCGCTTTGATACACCCCTCTCCCCCCCCCCCTCCCCTCCTGATAATTATTCAAGTTTTTCAAAGCTTATGAAACTGATCAAAAACATTTAAAATTGATCAAAAACTCATTTTTCAGTTCCGCACTCTTGATTTTTCTTTCCTTTAAATTTTCAACAGTTTTGATCCTTCTCATCAAGGCGGAATCAGCATCATTGTAAATTTCTTAAATAATAATTTTCCCATCATGTTGTTTTCCCCTTAAGAAATAATGATAATTCATCATCCCACTCAACAGGCTCTATCTTATTGTTTAAATTCTAATACAATTTTCACTCGAAAAACAAATAAGATTATTATTGCATGATGTCACTTGATCTGCCATGACTGCCACACAACGTGTATTACGTGAAAGAATGTTCATAAAATATGAAATATGAATCCAAGGGTTCATCTTTTAAGTAACGCTTTTTGAAATAATGCTGAGAATGTGATTTTCTTTTAGTTTAAACAAAATTAGCATTAATTATTGAAATTTTGCGAAAACAAGGATGAAGGAGGCGGAGGGGGCTCTAAAAATGATATTTCACGTTCCTTAATAAGCGAACGGCCCCCAAAGAAATAGAATTAAATATTTTTGTGACTCAAAATCAGTTGAGTGACAAAAAAAATCTTCAAAATTGCTCAAATTAAATCAAATAAATTTTTCCATCAAAACCGGCACAAAACATAAATAATTAAGAACTTAAAACTTGCCATACCAGTAACAAAATGTCAAATTAGTCACCAAGAGAAAGAAAAGTGCAAACCGAAGCTTCATTTTTCTTATAACTTTATATTCTCAAATAATTCTTATTAATTCACAATTGCCAGATCTTCTTTCGACGTCAAACAAAACTGAAATGAAGCCGAAGTCAATTATCACTCACTCAAAAATAAAATAAATATTCGTAGGCTGGAAAGAGGAACGAGGAATGAATTCTCTCTCGGAAATGATCGTTGATTTTTGCTTTTTATGATTTATGATGAAATTAAATTGATGGAATCTCCAAAATTTGAGGAACTTAATTTTTAATTAAATTAGTAATGAATAAAATAGAATTTTAAAAATAAAAATTTAATTTAATTTAAAAACGTTTAAGATTTTTTTGAAATGTCATTAAAAAGTTAACCAAAATGATTATTTTTGATGTACTGGAGACAGGCTGGTAGCCAGGAGGGTCTTATTTCCCTGAACAAAGGTTGCTAGGAGATTATTGTCCCAGGCGCGTAACCAGGGGGGGATTTTGGGGACAAATCCCCCGACGTTAAGAGAAATTTCGTCATTTTGCTAGGAGTTTTATGAAAAATACATAAAAATCCCCCCTTACCCCTCTGAATTTTCCATATAAAATTTTTTTTGTCCCCCTCTTCAAATTCCTTGCAGCGTCCATGTATTGCCCCCTTAGACAAAAGGAGGGGCCGTACAGGGGCGTACAGGGGCGTACAGGGGCGTAGCCAGGAATTTGAAGAAGGGGGGGGGGGCAAAAACTTTTTTTGCATGTAAAAATTTAGGGGGGGGGGAAATGTTTTTGATTTTTCCATTAAAACCCTAGCAAATTAAAGAAATTTCTTTTTACGTTGGTAGATTTGTCCCCCCCTCTTTCCTGGCTACGTGCCTGGGAGGGACAAGACCCTCCTTGGCTACGCGTCTGACTCGAGTACACCGAAAATAATCATTTCAAGAATTCAAGTAAGGCGCGTAGCCAAAAGAGTCTTGTCCCCGTAAAATGAAGAGGAGGGGGGAGGGGGCAAGACCCTTTTGGCTACGCGATGAAAAATGTACGTGTAGACAAAATAAGTATAAAAAAATCAGGACTCTTCTACTCTTGTTATGACAATATCCCCCCTTCCCAAATAGAGTGGGGGGTACTCTCATGTGTAAAGCACTTTGTTTGAGTATCAACTGCAATTAAAAAATAATGAAAAATTAAAGATTTCATAAAATTTTCTCCCACCACTTTCCAGGCTTAGACACTGGCTAATTTTTATTTGAAAAAATAATCAACTTTCTCTCACTCATTTCCAAAACTTTTAAGTGGGGGATTAAAGTTCTCTCAATGCTCTCCCACTCTCACTTGCTCTTGATTTTCTGAGAAATTGTCGATTATCAAATCAAAACAAGACTCAATTGCTTCAATACATAAAGACGTTCATCACAATTTTTTGCACATTTATAAATTATTTAGTAAATACTTTTAATTATTCGAAATAATTACGATTGAACTTGTCAGAACAGTTTAGTCTTTCAGTGATTATTGAGTGAAAAGACAAAAATTAAATTGAATTTTTGCATAATTTTTTTTTTGTTGTTGAAAAATCTTCGACAGAAATGAAGCTTGACTTCATACTTATAGTAATTTTTGGAGTGTATTTTAAAGCTATAAAGAGGTGTGTATATTCAAATTGTTTTAAATTTATTGATGTTGATGGGGTTTGAAATTGGAGCAAAGCGTAGCTGAGCTACTGAATGAACGAACTTTCAACAAGATTTTTGCTTGTTACATGAAAATATCAAAAAATGTTGAAAAAAAGGAAATTCACTCAAGTTCATTCAGATTGCCGATCAAGTGCTCAGACCACAGAGCAGAGCTCGAAGTCGACTCGAGTTGACTCGAGTCGACTCGAACTCTATCGACTTCGAGCTCTGCCACAAAGACATTGGGCTTTGCCATTTGAACTAGCAATTTGCCAATATATGTGAACCACTCTTTTTCAACTTTCTGTTCTAGAGCTTATAACCTTAATACTTACTTCCATACTTACTTACTGTAACCATGTTCCTATGTGGAGCTAAGGTTACAACAAAAGGTTTTCCATCTGACTCTGTTGCTGACCTTGTCATCTAGTTTGTACATATTCTCTGTCCGCACATTAAGCTGACATTCATTCATCTATAAATTCATTATAACCTTAGTGTCTCATCTATTTGTCTCATAAGCTAAGGTGCAATAGTTCCATTGGCAAAACCTGGCACATATTTATCTGTATAAAAAATTTAAGGAGGGGGGGGGGGGGCTTATTTTAGGATTTGTTTTCATGAAAACCCTAGCAAAATGAAAAAAATCCTGCTGACGTTGAGGGATTTGTCCATTAATACCCCCCTCCTTTGGCTACGCACCTGCTGTTTGACCTTAGCACCGTAACCATCAATATCGCATGTCAAGGGAGCGTAACCAAGTCTTTGGACTTTTGTGGCCTTGGCGCCACAAAGAAAAGTCAGATTATCCAATACAAAACGGGCCTCGAGCTACAAATATCCCTGCTACATCCTTATGATGTTCTCCTTGTTTTCAATTCATCATTAAATTAGCTCAAAATGTAGCACAACTTTATCAATTTCAGTTTAAATATTTCAATAACAAGCCTTAATTCCGGCTACAGAGTATTTAAAATTATTCATTTGTAGCCATAATAATCTGATGAAATTCGAGTTAATCAACATTTTGCATGGTCAATTAAGTCTTATTTGCGTGTGTGTTTATTAAGTTGATACATTTCATTAATTTGTTTTCTTGTTGAACTTTTATAATTGTTCACTTTGCTACTTTACTGACACGTACTCTAGGAAAAAATAATACTTTAAGAAATTTGAAAAGTAATCTTGTGCAGGTCATCTGAAACTTGCCTTGGTTAAAAGTTTGAATGTTGGAATCCATATATTCAGTAAAAGTGTAAGAACATCATCGGCACAGTTCAACAATGTACCTGGTATGGCCAGCTTGTTCAAAATGATATCCTACTTTATCATCCCATGTGAATCTGTATTACTTACTATTGCTGCATTTAAAGTGTGACTTACTAATGTTGTTCTCATGTCGTACCGTACCATACACATGAGAAATCGTTACTCACACCCAACCTTCATCTCTGACTATACTCATTAAAATTCCACATCCTTATTAAATGTCATCTTTATTTCATTTCAGTCAACGCGTTTCAATTATTGGCTCGCAATACATTCCGGAAGATTCAAATTATAAAGTTCTCCTATTGACAAATAACTTAGATGAAGCGGCTTTTGTGAATGTGTCTTTATTGAGTGATGGAATCGAATCACCACAGCATCTTAGGAACTTTAAAGATGGTTCATACAGTGAAGTTAATTTTAAGGTATGTTGGGTAATTGATAGTGTAAAAAAGCTAATAATAGCTCATGACTTGAGAATCATTGATCGAACCGAAGCTGAAAGTTGATTGAAGCTGTTTACTCCGATCCTGGAGCCGTTTTTAAGTCTACTTGGAGTAGTTTGGCATTAGTTGGTCTATTATTATTAACGTCCCAATACCAGCGGCACTACTGTATACCAACGCTAATCTAGACCATACTAGTACCGAAGAAATCAGCTTGATACAGTGGTGATCGACCTTTTTTTGTGCAACGGAACCTTGGTGTTTACCATGACCGAAACGGCAAACGATTCGTGGGATTTCTCAATTTTTTTTATTATGCTCTAGTGTGTCGCGGCACATGGGTTGGTCATCACTGGTTTTCGAACCCACTTACAATGCTCATGGCATGTATAGAAGATTAATTCTAGATTATGACATGGGTTTACCGAAGGCAGTGTTGCTCCAACTTTGTGCTGCGGCATATTATTAAACAGTACAATCTTTTTTCAAATACCAAAAATGCCATGTAGCTTTGGTCATGGTTAAACATCAAGGTGTACCTTACCTCAAAAAGGTTGGACAGCACTGACCTAGACTATGAATGCTTGTGTATAGCTAGGACATAGTTGAGGGATACTTCGTAACCAAGCATCAGGGGCTTGGCTAGAATTTGAAAAGGGGGGGGGGGGGGGGTAAAAATTTGGGTGGGGGGGGGGATTTTTGTGATTTTTTCATAAAAACCCTAGCAAAAAAAGAAATTTCTGTTTACGTTGAGGGATATGTCCACGAAATTTCCCCCCACCTCTGGCTACGCGCCTGCCAAGAATCAATTAATAAAATCAACCACAGAATTCTCAAACAATATTTGCCATTTCAGGTTCCCCAGCAAACCACAAACAACTATGAACTAAAAGTCACAACATTTGAAAAAGATGAATGCAGCCTGCAGTCAATAAAGCTTATCAAGCCACATGAAAATCCAAAAATATTCATTCAATTAAACAAACCAATTTACAAAACAGGAGATGACTTTAAGTTTAGAATATTTGTGCTGAATAAAGGCATGATTCCGTTATCATCTCATGGACAAATTGATGTCACAATTCATGATGCTAAGGACAATGTTGTACTTAATTTAGACAACATTAAAGCTGAAAATGGAGTTTTTGAAGGATTGCTGAAGATCGCAGATGCACCAAATTTGGGAAGATGGAAAATTGTGACCAAAGTCATGGGCAGAGAAGTTTTAAAATATTTCAATGTTGGAAAGTCAGTTGAGGAAGGATTGGAAGTCCAGTTAGAGATGCCATTAGTCGTGTCATTTCTAGACAACAGAATGTACATAACAGTCATCGTCAGTGATAAAACAAACAAATTTTTCATCGGAACCGCTAGTGTGTCAGCAAGTGCTAAGTTCAAAGGGTCTGAAAAGATTGAAATTAATCATCATGTTAAGGATGTTGACATTTTTGGAAACAAGAAAGGATTTGCCATCGATTTTGCTGAAGATTTAGGGCTAAGATTCCCAACAGCTGACATGTTGCTGAAGTTTGACATAACATTGACAGATGCAGCAACAAAAAGATCCACAAAAGTGTCCAAAGAAGTTGAGATGAAGTTTAAAATTAAAAATGTCATCCAAGTCGTTCGGAAAAAATATTTCAAACCTGGCTTTACATTTTCAACAAAAGTTCGAGTCAAGTTGCTTGAAGGACGTCTTGACAACTCATTCAACCAGCTTTCAGTCACTAATGAGTATCACAACAGGAATAAAAAAACAAATAAGATCCAAATACTCACAAAATCCTTTGCAGTTAATTTAAAAAATGGCGAAGCTAGTAACATCCTTCAAACTAAGCCTGAAACTGAACGGATTGTTGTTAAATTGGCATTTGCTGGTGCTGAACTAGAAGAACAGCTTGAGCCATTGCCAACTTACGAAGCTAATGAATACATGCAACTTCATTTTGCTAGAAAAAGGTAAGTTGACTGGGTTTGGGTTAATTTCGAACTAGGAAGTAGTAAAGGGGAGTTTTAGGTACTGCAGGGGAGCAGGGTAGAATAAACTGGGGCCTAGTTTAAAACATTTCTAGTTTATTGAAACATTCCTTTACCCTTTGCCCCTTCCCCCTTTTTTTTCCTTTGCATCTTTCCCATTTGCTCCTTTGCATCTTCCTCCTTTGCTCCTTTGCATCTTCCCCCTTTGCTCCTTTGCATCTTCCCCCTTTGCTCCTTTGCATCTTCCTCCTTTGTTTTTTTGCATCTTCCCCCTTTGCTCCTTTGCATCTTCCCTCTTTGCTTTTTTGCATCTTCCCCCCTTTGCTTGCATCTTCTCCCTTTGCACCTTTGCATCTTCCCCCTTTGTTCCTTTGCATCTTCCCCCTTTGCTCCTTTGCATCTTCCTCCTTTGCTCCTTAGCATCTTCCCCCTTTGCTCCTTTGCATCTTCCCCCTTTGCTCCTTTGCATCTTCCCCCTTTGTTCCTTTGCATCTTCCTCCTTTGTTTTTTTGCATCTTCCCCCTTTGCTCCTTTGCATCTTCCCTCTTTGCTTCTCTGCATCTTCCCCCCTTTGCTTGCATCTTCTCCCTTTGCACCTTTGCATCTTCCCCCTTTGTTCCTTTGCATCTTCCCCCTTTGCTTCTTTGCATCTTCCTCCTTTGTTTTTTTGCATCTTCCCCCTTTGCTTCTTTGCATCTTCCCCCTTTGCTCCTTTGCATCTTCCCCCTTTGTTCCTTTGCATCTTCCCCCTTTGTTCCTTTGCATCTTCCCCCTTTGCTCCTTTGCATCTTCCCTCTTTGCTTTTCTGCATCTTCCCCCCTTTGCTTGCATCTTCTCCCTTTGCACCTTTGCATCTTCCCCCTTTGTTCCTTTGCATCTTCCCCCTTTGCTTCTTTGCATCTTCCTCCTTTGTTTTTTTGCATCTTCCCCCTTTGCTCCTTTGCATCTTCCCCCTTTGCTCCTTTGCATCTTCCCCCTTTGTTCCTTTGCATCTTCCCCCTTTGCTCCTTTGCATCTTCCTCATTTGCTCTTTTGCATCTTCCCCCATTGCCCCTTTCTCTCTTTGCCCCTTCCCCACTTTCTTTTTGAACCTCTCCTCCCATTAATGCTCTCAAATACTTTCAGCTCAAAGATTGGCAATCAAGTCCTCATATCAGCAAATACAACAGGAGAATTGGAAACATTGCATGTCCTAGTGATTGGACAAGAAGGCATCATTCAGAGCCAAGAGTTTCCCGATGCAGTTGGAATGGATGTTTACAAATTTCCCATAAAATTGACTGAAAGCATGAAGCCAGAAGCACGTGTATTTGCCTTTTATGTAAAACCTGAAAGCGGTGTGATTATTTATGATGAATTGCAGCTTAGTCTTGGATTTTCAATTGAGAACGCGGTTAGTGTGATTTAGTCTAGCTTTATCTTAGTGATCCTTAAGTCTCCGACTTAAATAAATATTCTTATCCATTTTCCAGATCGACATTTTTGCTGTCGAAAACACAAAGCCAAACAAGGAAGCAACAATTAAATTCAAAACTGTACAAGGATCAAAAGTCTACCTTTCAGCTTCCGATATCAATCCATTGTCAATCAATCGCGACAATGAAATATCCAGAAATGACATTTACAATGAGCTAGTTTATTACTTAAATTTAAAGTATCCAAATTCCTCAGAGTATCATTTTGAGAAGTTAAATGCTTTTGTATTGAATCCTTTGCTATCTGGAGAGTCATGTGAGGATGGAACATCTAAAGTGCTCAGCTATGAATCAAATGATATTAAAGAATCTTCATCAAGCATTAACGATGTCAAGTACTTCCCAGATGTTTGGTTTGATGAGTCTTATGATGCTGTTAGTGATGACGAACATGAAATAAGCCATAAAGTTCCAGAAGCTCTAACAACATTCCGATACTTTGGGATTTCTGTGCATCCAAAGAAAGGTTTGACAGTTGCAAAGGTTGTGCCAAAGACAACTGTCAAAAGTGAAATTTCCATTCAGCTTAAATCACCAACGTCAGTAAATAATGACGAGATTCTATGGATTGATGTGGCTGTATATAACACTCTGTTTGAGGCTATAACTTCTGATTTCTCAGTTACACTTGAAAATGGATTCTTTGTTGACAAAAGTCCACGAATAGAGCACAATATTAAATGTCTAGACTTCCAGCCATCAAATCTAAGGAGCGTCGATATTTCATTAAATATTGGAGATCAAAAGTTATCAGCAACTAAGACATTGTTGATTCAACCTGATGGCAATGGTGACATTAAAATAACAGTTAAAGCAACAACTGGAACTTACAATGACGAAGTTACAAAAGTTATTAAATTGAAGAATAAAGCTAGTCCAAGTGATTTCGAAAGTGAAGTTATCTCTGAGGATATTAAGGTTGAAGTTGATTCTGAGCTTTCATATAAAAACATTCTTTTGTCTGCTGTTGATGATTTGGATAGTTTTTTGTAAGTATTTTTGAATTTTTGACATTGTGAATTTTTTGGGTTTTTAGCTTATTTTTTGGTTTTTTAAATTCTATGAACATTTTTAAATTTTTTGAAATTTATTAAATTTTTTCTATTTTTATTTTAATTTTTGAACCTTTTCGAATTTTTTGACATTTTTTTAAAATTTTTTGACATTTTTTTAAAATTTTTTGAATTTTTTTTGAATTTTTTTGAATTTTTTTTAATTTTTTGAATGATTTTGAATTTTTTGAATTTTTTTGAATATTTTTGAATTTTTTGGATATTTAATTTTTTGAATATTTTGGAATTTTTCGAAAATTTTGAATTTTTTAAATTTTTTGAACTTTTTAATTTTTTGATTTTTATCATAATTTTTTTGATTTTTTTTAATTTTTTGATTTTTTTTGAATTTTTGATTGTTTTTGAATTTTTTGATTTTTTTAATGTTTTGAATGTTTTTGAATTTTTTTTGAATTTTTTGGATATTTTGAATTTTTTGAATTTTTTTTTTAAATTTTTGAATTTTTTAAAAATTTTTGAATTTTTTAAAAAATTTTGAATTTTTTTTCGATTTTTTTTTTAAATTTTTTGAATTTTTATAGCAATAATCCGATATCTTCAGATGAAGAAAGGCTCTTGGCATTCTCAACAGCAATCACAAGCCATAAATATCAACAATTAAGTAAAAGTGGTACCCAAAAATCAGTAAATAATCTTCTAGCAGGATACCAAGAAGCTCTATCGATCCTTGACAAAATTCTCGAAACCAAAGAACCAAAATCCGTCATGTTAGCAGCCTTAACAGCAGAAACAATAATTGAAGCTCGACAGTTCATCAATATTGATCAAAACTTAATAACAAAAGCATTGGACTTCATAAAATCACAGCAACAAGATGACGGTTCATTTTATTATGACTCAAAGTTCGACTATCGTGAAGAAATGGGCGGCAACCGAAAGGACATTCAGACAGCTTACATTGCTTCTATATTCCTGAAAAATGAAGATAGGTTAGAATTCCAGAATGAAGTCACAAAAGCATTGAAATATTTAAAATACACCAGCATGGCAAGTGATTATCAAAAAGTTATCACTGCTTATGCATTTGCACTTAACCAAGACATGATAAATGCTGGAAATTTGCTCAAGGATTTGACAAGGATTGCACGTGATGAAGCAGCTGACATTGAGATTGCAGCTTATAAGATCTTGACTCAAATCCTCCTGAACCGGGATCCGCAAGGTGATGTCAAATGGCTAACCAAGCAGCTAAGCACATCAAATGGCTTCTATTCACCATACGATGCAGATTTAGTCCTTCGTGCTTTCTTTGAATACGCAAAGTTTAAAAATGCTCAGCCAGACTTAAGTTTAGTTGCTACTAATAGTATTAAACCATTTGGACAAGAAAGTGATGCTCGAAAACCAGCAAACACATCAGACTACTTCCTAATTACTGCAAATAGAGTAGAAATTAGTGACAAAGAGTTCAAAATTGAGCTTGATGTTAAAGTCAAAGGAAGTCAAAGTGTGAAAAACTTGATAGTCCTTGAAATTGAACTTCCGAGAGGATTTAGGTATCTTGGTCATGATTCTAGTGAGAATGTCTTGGTAAGTTGTTACTATTGCTCTGTAACAGAGCTCAAAAATGACTAGATTGAGTAGATTTGAGTCTGCTCGACTTGAAGCTGTCTTGAAGTTATCGGAATAGAATAAGTCGGTTAATCGAGTAGAAATCCAGCATCAAGCAGACGTGACTCTAGCATGGTGATCAAAATAAATTCTAGAGTTATGCCAGCTTGGTACTGGATTCCCATTCGATTAACCGACTTGTGCTTTTCGGGATTGACAAAGTTTACTTTGAATCGTCTTCAACTCGAATTAAATCAAGTTGACTCCCATTTGATTCCCAACTCTGTTTTAAGCTACAATAACATGATTTTCGGTTGCTGACTTCATTAACAATTTTTAAAAAATTAATTTCAGAGTTTCGAGACCTTAACCAACAGCAATTCAGTGGCATTCAGAATCAACAAGCTTAAAAAGGACCAAAACCTCAAAATATCAATCAGCGCATTGAAAATCTTTGAAATCAGCAATCATCAATATTCAATGATCAAAGTTTATGATTACTACAGATCAAGTAAGACAATATCAAGGGTGTGGAACTGATTAAAACAGTTATGGTCAACTCATGTGCCGCGGCACTAGAGTGTGCAGCAAAACATTCGAGAAATCACAAGAACCGTATGCTGTGTGCGGTTTAAGTCATAGCTTATCATCAAGTTGTGTTGTGGTACAAAAAAGGTTGGTCACCACTGGATTAATGGATGGTTCTTTGGTTCCGCACTATTGAAGCATTCTCTAAAGCAGTGGTGTGCAACCTTTTTGTGCCACGGCACACCTTTCTTGCGAGCCATGACAGAAACTGCCCACGGTTCGTGGGCGTTCTTAATTTTTTTGTGGCACATAGGTTGACCAGCACTGGTCTAAAAGGATAACAATTTTTTTGATGCTGAAAATTGTGGGATTATTCCCACTTTTTGTCTGTTAATTTATTTTCAACAAGTTAAATTTTCCCAGCAAGTTGTTATCCCCCTGAAATACTTTTTAAATCACATCCTTTAACTTAAATACAATTTCTAATTTTAGACATCAAAGATACATTCTACTACGTTTATGACAAGAACGAAGAGTCCTGCGAGAGAATCAGAGTTGAAAGAGAAATCGAGAAAGCTGAAAATGTCCTCCTTAACGTTCAACTTGCTGTAAATATTACATCAGAAGCACAAATGTCGATTAAAGGAGCAGATGACCATATAAAGCATGCACAAACGACCGCAAATATTGCAAGAAATAATGTCAATTCTGCAAATACAACGATTAACGATGCACAAAGAAATTTATTAAATGCACTCGAGACAGCCATGGAATCATACAGAATAGCTTCAAATGCAAAGGATCGAGAAAATTCAAAAATAATTAATATATCTGTTCTGCAAGTTCGGTCAATAAATGCTCCAAAACGTCCTCGACGAGATATTTACGAATTGGAAAGTGAAGCAATAAGAGCACAAATTAAGGCACAACAAGCTAAGCAGGCAGCTAATAAAGCAAACGAAGAGTCAACTTTTGCAAAAGACGAATTGAAGAATTTGACATTAAATTTAAATAAAGCCAAACAAGATGTCAAAGATGCCAAACTTGAAGCTTCAAAGGCACTTTCTGATGTCGAAGCTGCTCAGAATGATGCAAAGTCAATGCAAGAAAGTATTTTAAAAGCTCAAGGAACAGCAAATCAGACGGAAAGTAGGGTCTACAAAGCTGGTCAAAAAGTTAGCGAATCAGAAGATAAAATCAAGTCAACAAGAAGTAAAATTGAGCAAATCAAGTTAAACTTTACAAAAACTCAAAAAAATGTCAATGCAGCTATATCTTTAGCTAATCATGTGCTTGACAAAGCTAGAAAAGCATTAAAAGGAGTTGATGTAAAAGCAGAAGTTGACAAAGCCGCTATTGATGTACAGGATGTTCTGACAGAATCAGAAGAGATTCTTAAGGCTGCTAAATCAGCAAAATCAGAAGCTGTAGAAGATTTCAACAGCATTAAAATAGGTAAAAAGATCAGCGAAGATACTAAAACGGAATGTGAAGTTGTAAGAATTAATGCAGCGTCAATTCAGCATCAAGCTTTCCAATTGCATGCCGAATCTCAACAAAAAAGTGAAAAGTATAAAAAATCACAAGAAACAGAAGCTGAAATGACTAGAATTGCCAAAGAAGCTCAAACTACATTCGAGAATCTTAATAAAAAAGCTATAAATGCTAAAGATGACTTTAATAAAGCACATGAAGCAGCAATGACAGCACAGGATGAAGCTGATAATGCAAGACAACAAGAAGCTAACAAAGCAGATAATAATGCAAATCTTGCAGCAGAACAAATGTCAATTCTTGCAGAAATTGCAGCAAACATATCAAGTTTGGCAGAAGATGCTATAAAAATAGGCAAAGAAACTGAGAAGCTCAGGATTGAGGCTAAAGAGACTGAAGAATCTGTGGAACAAGGACTAAGATCTAGGGAAGAAATTGGAGAGTCTAAAGCAAGAAGAGAGAAGGAGGAACGACAGAAATTGACAATTTTGAATGAACAACTTGAAAAAGCTCAAAATTTGACATCCAAAGCACAATTTTCAAATAATCAAGCACAAAAGAGTCTGCAAAATGCACAAGCAGCAGCTGAAAAAGCAAAGAACGCAACCGACGCAGTAGAAACAACAAAAGAGTCGAGAAAAGTCATAGAAGCACTAAAAAATCTTAAAGATTACACAACTAGTGCCAAAGCTATAAAATCAGAAATTGAAAAGATTCACGAAACTTTAAATCAATCCAAACTGTTAGCTGAAGTAACGAAAGACACAGCTTTGGTAGCCAAACAAACTTACACTGAAGCACTTGAAGTTAATAAAGTTCTGAAAGATGTAATCAAAATAGGAAGCTCAACATCTGAGGATATAAAATCATTGAGTGTTGAAATAAATAAGTCAAAAATTGATCAAAGTTTAGACAATCTTGCAGATTCTATCAAAAAAACTAATTCAGAAGTCTCAAATGTAAAGAATAATACGACTAAGCAGGCCAGAGATGCACTGTCAACTGCTAAGAAAGCAAGAATATCTACAAATTACAGTACAGCAGCATCAGCAAAGTTAGAAGTTGAAAAACACAAAGAAAACATTCAAATCTTGAAAATAGAATCAGAACAGCTGAAAGTAAAAGCTGAAGAAAATCAAGGAATAGTCAATCAAGCTAGGAAAGCTGTTGAACTTGCAACTGAAGCTAAGGAACATTCAATTGATGCATCAGAAGCTGTAAAATCTATTGAAAATATTCAAATTAAAATCGACAGTTTGGTTGGTCCAATTTCAGCTAACATCCAGCAGGTTAACCAAAATGTTCAATATCAGATTGTCGACCAAGACTCTCCCGTGAATGATTTCAAGTCTTTACTTGAGAACTTGATATTGACACTTGATGCTTCAAAGAATGATCAAAACTTAGCATCTCTAGCATTACAAGCTGCTCAAAATTCAGATTTAGCTATCAACCAAGCTATTGAAGCTGCAAAAGCAACAATCAAGGCTGAATCATTACAGATGGCAACTACATTAGCTAGCCAAGCTGAAAACAGCCTGAATGAGACTATTAAGTACAAAAATGACGTCACAAAGCTACAAGAAATAGCTGCATTAAGTCTACAAGCTAGTGATTCAGTCATTAAAGCTGCAAATGCATTTACTAAAGCATCGAAAGAAGCTTTAAGTGCAATCAATGAAGAAAATGCACTAAAAGAAGTTCAAGCTTCAGCTGAAGCTACCTACAAGTTACTCCAAAACAAGACCGATGCTGAAGAAGTCTTTAAAAGAATCATAAACTTAGCGATGACAGCAAAAACTGCAACAGAACAAACATATCAAGCAGCAATTAATACACTTGATAGCTTAGTAATCGCTTTGAATAACAAAAAGTCTATCGAAAGTTCATATTACGATGAAGATCTTAGTCATCTTCAAAATCTATTAGATCTAGCAAACGAAGCAGCAGACAAGGCAGAACAAGGAGCAGATAAAGCTGAAAGTTCAAATAAAGAAGCAAAAGATGCAGCATCAAAAGCACAAGAAGCTGCAGAAGAAATTCAAAAAATTGCAGAAAACGAAAAATCAGCTAAGGAACTTCAAGACAGCGAACTTGAAAGTAAAGTACAGCAGGAGAATTCAACACAAGATTCTCTGATTAATCAGCATGAACACGACAAGGAATCAGAGCAGAAGATTGATTATGAAGCAACCACAACAAATAGCACTCAAACTATAAATGAAGATGTTGATCCTGAACAAGAGTTACCCAAAGATGTTACCAGTGAACCAACAGACATTGAATCTACATCTAAAGACCCTGAACATGATAAAAATGATGAAAACTCAGAAACAGATGACAACAATGAAAACAATGCCTTAGAGCATAAAGATGATACAGCAGATGACAATCACGATGAAGTCACACAGACATCAATAACACAATCTGATGCGTCAACAAAGTCAATTCAAGAAGAAGATAGCGATGCATCAACAAGTGTGAAGAACGAACATCAAGAAGAGAGCAGCTCAGTTAGCAGTAACAATGATCAAACCTCAGAAAAAAGTGGAGCTATTGACGGTCTAGAGAAGAACACGGATGACATCCTTCAAACTGAAAAAAAGAATCAAGAACCAATTTCTCAGATGGTAACATCAATGCATGAAGCATTAAACTGAAAAAATAATGTTGATATGATAATGTGGCTATGCTTGAATAAAAGAATAGATTATGTTTCGAATATTATTCATTTGTAATAAATTAAGTTGGTTTTTATTAAAAAATAATTAATTGATTTTAAACAGAGTTTGAGGTTGACTTAGCTATAGTCGACTAGGTTGAAACAGATAAACCCGAATAAAACAAGTCGGTTAATCGAGATGAAATCCTACGCAGGGACGACTTAGGGGCGAATTTTTCGGCACGACTCCGTTAGAGTAAACTAAGTTGTAGCAGACTTAATTTTAGTTGATGAACTTGAAATCGATAAAGTAAAAGTTGAATAGGATGAACTAGATCAAGTTTTGGTCCACACGATTAAAAAACTAGGTTTTAATCGACTAGGCTGGAGGAGACTTAGATGTAGTAAACTAGATTGGAGTCGACTAGGTTTGAATCGACTAGGTTAGAGTCGACAAGGTTTGAATCGACTAGGTTGAAGTCGACTAGGTTTGAATCGACTAGGTTTGAGTCGACTAGGTTTGAATCGACTAGAATGGAGTCGACTAGGTTTGAATCGACTAGATTGGAGTCGACTAGGTTTGAATCGACTAGGTTTGAATCGACTAGATTGGAGTCGACTAGGTTTGAATCGACTAGGTTGAAGTCGACTAGGTTTGAGTCGACTAAGTTGGAGTACATTAAGTTGAACAAGGCAAAGTTAAGCGTCCACCAGATGAGTATCAATTAGTTTGAAATCGACTAAGTTGTAGTAAACTAAGTTGTTGTAGACTAAATAAGAATCGATTAGGTTTAGGTTGAATAGACTAATGTCGACTTAGTTGTACTCCTGACGATTCATAGTCGAATCAAAAAACAATCAATTCTTCTTTGAGCTCTGAATTTTCAAGTTTGTCATTCTATATTAAAGCTTTATATGCAAAGTAAATCAATATCAATCATATCTAAAATGAAACAAAATCAAATTAATAATCAAATTTTTTAAACATTTTAAATCACATTTTCAACTTACTTGGACGATAATAATCATAAAGTTTAATCTTAAATTGGTTGTGATGCTCTGGTTCATTTTTGTTCCTTGTTACTGTCATTGTGCTACTGTATTGGATGTTCTTCTTAATATTGCGTAAGTAAAAGACAACAGTTGATCCATTGTCCCTAAATTCAATGTCCTGTAATTGCTTGCCAAATACTGCTTTATATCCTTTTGGAACTTCAACATCAAGAACCAACAAATTGCTGTTTAAAGTTTGATCAAATGGTGAATATTTAAAGGAAAAACTGATTTCTTGGTCGTCATTTTTGCCAGTCTTTTTTACAGCTGTGCTGAGCGTTGAAATTAGCTTATTTTGTGCTTTGTTGTCATCAAACTCTTGATGAACAGTTGCATATCCTAAACCTTGAGTCGTAATAATCAGTTCATGTCTTGGATCTGAAAATGGACCAAATGTTTTAGTTTCAAGCTGTCCAATCATATTTAGCTGCCCATCAATTTCAAATACAAAACTTTTTCCACTATTTTTATACTTTGAGTACTCAAATAGAGCCTTAAAGGCTAAAGTTGTATCATATGGAGAGTAAAATTGTCCATTGACTTTTCGATATGCAAGCAGCCTTTCGACTTCAACTCGAGGATCTTCATTGATGAGAATTTTTGTAAGAATCAGGTAGGAAATGACTTCAACATACATCGAGTGATGCTTTTTGAGAGCTTGAGCATTTGGAGTCGCATATCCATGATTGAGTTTTTTAATAAATTCAGCAACATGTTGTTTGCTACCAAATTGTGCAAATGTGTAAGCCATGATGACATTTACAAGATCTCCTCTAAATTCTCTATTTTTTGAGTATAAATAATTCAATGAGTTCAGGATGTAGTCTTTGTATTGCTGCATAGTGTTGTTGTCTTTTGAGAATGTTGAGATAATTAAGGCATTTTGGATATATTCACGCATTCCAGCACCAATATCCTTATGATCATCAGTGTCTTGATAGTAGGCAAAACTTCCTGCATTCTTGTATTGCTTGCCTAATTGCTGAGTAGCAATAAAGTTTAATGAATCAGCAATTAGCTTTTGATCAGCTAGAAACAAGCCATCAGCGTCCTTTAAAATTCCAATTATGGATGCACTGAACCAAAGCCTTGTCTTGTCTTTTGATATGTTTCTGAGAATGTTGACAGCTTCCTTCCCGCCTTCAAATATTTCAATTTTAGCTGCTTTAGCTTTATCATGGTTGGATTGACCAATTGAGTCTAGGAATTTAAAGTTTATTATTGCTGTTTGGAACTTGAGGACCTTCTCTTCATCCAGGAACATTTGTCTTCCACTAAAGTAGGTAAAAAAAGGGAAAAATGTTTTTAAAAAATTACATAAAAATTCCATACAGCACAAATTCACTTCCATAATAGAATGATTGACATGATCATGTCGACTAGCTAAAGCCATACACGTAATTGTCAATGTAGATCAGTATGAGGTCATCATTCAATCATCTATTGAAGGTAGACGCTTAGAAGTATTTAATATGTTAGTCATGTTGGAGCATGTCAACTTTAAACTAGAGGTGTAGTCAGGGGTTTTTTAGGGGTAACCCCACCTTTTTTTGAAAATTATTTTTAATTTGCTGGGGTTTTTCAAAATTTTCCCGTCCAAAAAAATAATTCCGCTTTCCCCATCCCCTTCAATCCCCCCATCCCCCTAAATCCCCCATCCCTCACACCCCCCCCCCCCCCCCCTCAAAAATGCCTGGCTCCGCCCCTGCCAAACAGACAAAAATCATTTGAAAGAAAAAAAATTCGGGGTGCGTTCAACAATTTTTTTTATTTTTAAAACTCAAGCTCAATTGTCCCGGACCCCTTAGACCTCAGTCTCTAATTACTTCTCGATTCCATGATACGTCAGAAACTCATAACAGTCAAAGAATCTTATTTCTGTGTGAAATATTACTGAACGCACTCTATATGGATATTAAAAATTCTACTCACAACATCTTTTCAAGTCCATCCAATGCTGGTCCAAGTAAATTCCCATGAACATCCACAAATGTTTTGACTGATTTAGCATTGCTTGGCAGTTCCAATTTAAAATTTGGATACTTTTGATTTAATTCAATTAAATTAGACTTTACAGCTTCAGTCTTTAATTTTTCTAGTGCTTCAACTAGAACTTCTGAAGCTGCTTCAGATTTGCCTTTGATTGATTCAAATTTGGCTGTTATTTTGACTGGCTTATCACTTTTAGCTGAGATGCCGAAATTTTGTCCATTAAAACTGTTTTGTGGTGTAAATTGAACATTGTAAGTCAGCGGAGCTTTTCTAGGCAGATATTTGAGGCATTTATTGTTCCATTCTGATTTTAATTCAAAAATAGTTCCATCCTCAATATTCAAAGTAACGATTCCAGTTAAGTATGATGGCTGCAAATTTTTGGTAATAATTTGTATTCTGTAAGTTTCATCTTGTTTGATGGTCGATGGACTGTCGATTTCTATTTGAACGCCACTTTTGACTGATTCCTTGACAGAAATTTCAAGATTTGTCTTTGAGACTGTAAAACCTTTTGTTGGATGTACTGAGATTCCATAAATCTTCCATTTTGTTGTACTGTCTGGCATTTTCATTTGGACTGTTTGAACTTCACTTGATGCTATGAAACTTAGTTCAGGTATTGTGTCTGGGAAGTACTTTTGTGATGAGGGATCAGATGATTGAATTTCTAGCAATTCTTTGTCTTCCTTAATTTGACCAGAATTGCAATTTTGTCCATTTTTAAGAGGTTCCAAGATGAAGCCATTAAGCTTCTCAAATTGATAGTTTGAAGGATTTGAGAACTTTCTGTTTAAATGATATGCAATCTCGTTGTAAATTGAGAGCCTAGAGACTCCACTATCTCCATTATAAAGCTCTGAATTTGCGTCAACAGCTACAAGAAAGACTTGAGAATCTTTTTCAGTTTTAACTTCGATGTTCATCATTTGATTAGGTTCAGCTGCTTCTGGTGCTGAGATGTCAAGCTATAAAGTTGAAAGTCATTAGTTTTGGAAGCTAAGACAAGGTTTAAAGGCTAAACTTACAGAATTGTTAACAGAAAATCCAATACTTAAAGAGAATTCATCATAAACAATCGCACCATCAGAAGCTCTCGTGTAAAAGACAAGTCCACGTGCTTCCGGTCTCATCTCATCCGTCAGTTCCAATGGAAACTCAAAAACATCTTTACCAATTGCATCATGAAATGTTTTGGTATGGACGATACCTTTGGTGCCAAAAATAAGCACATTAAGCTGCTCCATTTCTTCTGTAGTTTGAGCTTTCATTTGAACTGTTGACCCAACTTTTGTGCTGAAAGGAGGAGGATTAAGTTTATTTAATGGTATAAGTCATGGTTACTAGCTCGAATGGCACAAATTGGTTAATCGATCGGACATCTAGCACCAAACCAGTGTGACTCTGGAATTATGCTGGATTTAAATCAAAGCTAGCACCATGCCAGAGTCATGTTGGCTTGACGCCGAATTTGGGTATGATTGACCGAGCAGCTGGTCTCCATAAGGCTTACCTTTTACTAAGCACAGAAACTTGCAGATACTCCTCAACTCCTGGTAACTTGTCAATTTCCTCTACAAGTTCTGTGTCTGCGAACTTTAGTTGAACTATGATTCTTGAAGTTTTAGCTTTAGGCTGCAGAACATGAACAGCATCTCCATTTTTTAAATTTGTTTGGAAGCTCTTCTCTTCAGCAGGTCCATTTTTACTTGATAAATACTTGATTGTTGTTGATAGCTGATTAAGTGAGTTGTCTGACTTTCCATCGAGCAGCTTTACTCGAATTTTCATTAAAAACTTAAATCCTGGCTTGAAATATTTTTTTCTGACAATTTGAATTTTGTGCCTTTCTTTCTGCTTCATTTTGACATCTTTTATGATTGTTGTTGTCTTCTTGTCCTGCACGATGTCGACTCTTAATGTCAGAATCATGTCACTTGATGGAAAATTAATTCCAAAATCTTGTTTAAAGTCAAGCGTGATCACAGTCTTAGTGTCTGTTAGATATTCACTTTTTATATGCTTGTCAATTTCAATACGTGATGAATTCACAAACTTTGCTGTCAAAAAGATTGCAGCAAATCGATTTTTTGGATCTTTTGTGAAAATATTGACATAAATTCTGCGATCTTCAAATGCGATTTCTGATGGAACTTGGACGAAAACTTCAGTGTCATCTTTGCTTATATACTGAACCTCAAATGACTTTGATGCCTTTTTGCCATCGTCTTCAACATTGATCGTCCAAATTCCTAAATCATTTTCTCCAAAATTAGGAATGTCCCAAAGTTTCATTGAATTTTCATAAATTCCATATTTTGATACTTCTGCAACTTTATCGTGACTCCAAACAACACCTCTTGGATTGACTATTTTGACATTCATGCCTCTAAACTTTGACATTGGAAGCAGCTTTTGTGATAAAATGAAAATTTTAAAGTTAAATATTTCACTCGTTTTGTAAATTGGCTTGCTGAATTGTATGAAAATAATTGGATTATTTGATGTCTTAAAAAGATTTACTGACTGCTCCCGGCACGTACTTTTAAGCTTTGATGATATGCTTAGCTCATAGTCAGTGATGTCATCTGATGGAACCTGTGACATGAGATAATTAATTGGATTTAATTTAAGTCAAGAATAGAATTGACAATTGTGTTTAAATTCCTGAATTAGTGTCTGTCTGTCACCAGGCGCGTAGCCCCCCCCCCCCTGGCTTGGAGGACAAATCCCCCGACGTTAACAGAAATTTCTTCATTTTGCTAGAGTTTTTATGAAAAACCAGAAAAAAATACGATGACCGTTCAAAACACCTAAAGTTTTTTACCTCTAAACATTTCAAATTTATAAAACCTAAATTTTCTGCATCTAGAGTTTTTAATCTCTATATACATTTGTATATAGGTGTTAAAAACTGCACGTGCAGTTTTTTACTTCTAATGATTTTTCCATTAGAAGTAAAAAACTACACGTGTAGTTTATAACTTCTATATACATTTATATATAGAGATTATAAACTGCATGTGCAGTTTTTAATTCCTAATGAAAAAATCATTAGAAGTAAAAAACTGCACGTGCAGTTTTTAAAACCTATATACTAATGTATATAGAGATTAAATACTCGAATTGCAGAAAATTAATCCTCGGATTTAACTTTAAGCTTTTTGCTGAATTAACCAATTTTGATCATTTAAACGGTTTTGAGTATGTTATTGACAAGACTAATAACACAAATGGACAATTCTATCGATTGACGTTTTCAAAAAATTCGTCAATGAAACATTATTTATCTTTATTAAGCTATCTAGTCGTTCTTAACACCAAATATATTTATGTATGGTGATTTAATTATATCCTTTTGTTGCAGTTGGTTCCTTCTACATGCTTTAAATTACAAAATATTTGACTTTTTGTAAGCGTTGCACTTGTACAGAATGCAAAATTTTGAACTTTTACGAAAGGTTTTCTCTTTTCTAAAGTCTAGACAACTTCAAACTATTGATTTACATTTCGTTACATATATGTTGTTTTATTATTGTGCTTACTTAAATTACCTTATAAAGCACATATTGAGTACAAAAATGAAGAACTTTAATTCAATTTCTGTACAAGTGCAACGCAAAAGCGTGTATTTTCCTAATCCGTTAAAAAATGATTTTAAAAAAATAAAATTTTACTTAAATTAACAACATATTTTTTGATTAGAATGTTGTTTATGAAAAAATAATAGTAAATGAATATGTTAAGCTGGTTTTCGTAAAGTGTAAGTTTAGTTAAATTAAAGTATTCAAAAATTTTATAATTTCAAGTTCGATAAGAATTAGAATTAATATAATAAATGAAATTGAAGCTCTCAAATATTGCGATATATTTTATGAATGCGCCCATTTTTTGAGATGTAGATTTTTATATATTTTGTAATTTAAAGCATGTAGAAGGAACCAACTGCAACAAAAGGATATAATTTAATCACCATACATAAATATATTTGGTGTTAAGAACGACTAGATAGCTTAATAAAGATAAATAATGTTTCATTGACGAATTTTTTGAAAACGTCAATCGATAGAATTGTCCATTTGTGTTATTAGTCTTGTCAATAACATACTCAAAACCGTTTAAATGATCAAAATTGGTTAATTCAGCAAAAAGCTTAAAGTTAAATCCGAGGATTAATTTTCTGCAATTCGAGTTTTTAATCTCTATATACATTAGTATATAGGTTTTAAAAACTGCACGTGCAGTTTTTTACTTCTAATGATTTTTTCATTAGGAATTAAAAACTGCACATGCAGTTTATAATCTCTATATATAAATGTATATAGAAGTTATAAACTACACGTGTAGTTTTTTACTTCTAATGGAAAAATCATTAGAAGTAAAAAACTGCACGTGCAGTTTTTAACACCTATATACAAATGTATATAGAGATTAAAAACTCTAGATGCAGAAAATTTAGGTTTTATAAATTTGAAATGTTTAGAGGTAAAAAACTTTAGGTGTTTTGAACGGTCATCAAAAATACCCCCTTCCCTCTGAATTTTCTGTATCCCCCCCCCCTTCCCCCCACCCTCTTCAAATTCCTGGCTACGCCCCTGCCAGTGACTTTATAAATACTATGCATCTATACATCAATATTAGCAATCCCCACTTACATCAAAACTCAACTCTTTCAATGGACTTTGATCAACATCCTTAACAATCATTAAATCTCCACCTTTAGGTCCAAATCCAACATGAACCAATGAGTCATCACTCAAGCCATTTGTAAGCAGATATGCTTTATAAGTTGAGTTATTTGACACAAATCGAGATCCAATGAGTGACACACTTTGACTAGAATTGAAAGTTTACCAAAATTATTCAGCAAATATTAATCAATAAATTCACAACTTTTTACCTAGAACATCTCGAAATAATTAAAACAAAAATATAAATAAAGGAATTGAAGGTCGGCGTCATGTTTAAGTACACAAATGCAATATAAAGCACAAACCGAGTGACTCACCAAGGTCACCTCTAACAGTTTATTCGATACAAAAATTGAAAACAGACTGACTTGAATTGCTCTTCATACTTCTTTTATAAGATGTTTTTCTCTTCTTTTTTTTGCACAAGTGTGAGTGTTGCTGTCTTTATTTTGTGACTTAATTATGATCGGAATCTTATTTTTCAAAAATTTATATTAGGTTTTCTTGAGTGACGACGAGATGGAGGGTCAAAATCATGGAACTGATCAACATTACCATACAAAATTAATTAATAAAGAGGGAGAGAAGGGGGGGGGGGGGATTATGACATAAAATTGACCAACTCCAAAGAAATCATTTTGACACAATTTAAGAGACTTTAATGCTTTGTTTACATGCAGTGTCATTCAACTCTTCTTTTTTGTCTCTCTTTCTTATGCTCTGCTTACCGTGTTTCAGAGAATTTATGTCCACATAACAGTAAAGAGCATGCGAAGATAAGATGTAACGACTGTTGTAGCCACTTTGTATCAGCTTGATAACAGCCGGCGCTACCTTTTGACGTTAGGGTCAACGGAGAGAACTAAAAAGCACACTACGGCACGAATCTGGCTTAGTTCCTTACTTACTTCTCTGGCCGTACAGATCAATTGTGATCCATAGCCTCTTTTAGATGGCGCCTGAAGCTGGCTCTATCTCAGGCGATTTTATTTAAGACCAGCACAATGCCAGATCAACACCGGATTGGTCCCGGATTTCTATTTGATTGACTGACTTGTCTGAAAAAAAAACAGGACATAGAGTAAAATTCGAAAATTAACGGAAACTTTCATGAAAAAAATACAGGACCAAGAACAAAATTTAAAAATTTATACAGGACAGTCTTGAAAAAAAGAGGACTGTCCGTTGAAAAACTACGCAGATGGTCACCCTACTTATGTTGTGCTTTAATCAAATTGTTCAGAAAACTAAGAGCTGAGGCTGTATTAGAACATTTTTTACAATATGAGAAGGAGGAGGGGGGGGGGGGGGCATAAAAGCTAAATTAGCTTGATGAACGAACCAAAAAATAATATTCACACAAACTTCCAATTAATACTAAAAATGATGAGACATTAGTTCGATTGATGTCTTCAGTAAATTTAATAATAACAAACCATTAGTCATCAAAATGAATGTAAATGATAAGTGTCAATTCCAGGTAAAAAAATGTGTTTTTGTTATGCATTTTTGAAACTTGTTTCGACACACATCTGACATCAAAGAAAGCTCAGGTTTGTTTTATCAGCTCAGTAGAGGTGTAGCCAGTAATGTAGAAGAAAGGGGGAGGGGAGTTGTTACAGGCTGAGATGCATCCAACATGATATTGAACCCCAGGTACCCCCCTATTCGAGTTCTTTCAAGAGGATGAAAAAATTTTTTGTCTTTTTTTACTCATCCTAGAACACGTGTTTTAGACCTCGAAGCAGAACTTGGGGGAGGGGAGGTTCAGGATTTTGTCTTAAAAACCTTAGAAAAATCAAAAATTTCTGATGTCGGAGAGGGATTTGTCCCACAAATCCCCAGCTAAATGCTTGCAGCTCAGTTCTGTCGAGTTATTTGCCGATCGAGCACTTAAAAGTCTTAAAACAGTGTATTTGTACTATAATTAATGATTCTTTTTATTTCATATAAAAACACGTGATGAGTGCGTTTAGAAATTTGATGCTTTTTTCTGTCGTTTTAAAAAAAATTCAGGTTGGGTTTAAGATTAAATTAAAAAGATGCATCCGCAAAATAGACTGAAATCTTACTGATTATGGCTGCATAAAATCTTAACAATCTTCATTTGAGAATCTGTAGAATTGAATGATGTTGTTAGCTAGAAAGAGAAATAAACAACAAGAATAAGTTGGTTTGCTTAGTTTGGTCGCAGAGATCCAAGTCTATGAAATTTGGTATAGAGTCGAGTCAACTCAACCATATAAAAATCTCAAATCAACTTTTAACTCAAGTTTGGTCAACTTTTAGCTCAAACTAACCTTTGTCCGAATAGTCATAAACCCTTACAGCAGCATCGCGACTTTCTTTGACAATGAAAAGTTTAGTTGCTTTAATATTCACACAATAAAGCTTCGAAAGTTCAAACTCATGAAAGTAAACACTGACAACTGTTCCTTTTCGTCTTTCCTGGACTTCCTGGAATTATTAATTAAGAACTTTTTACCACGGGGTAGTTCATAAATGATGTTTATCAAAAAGTGTCATTTTTATACTCCCCAACTTCAAGTAATTTATGAACGACTCACAATCAGTTCACCAAACTTACCATAACATTTTGTCCACTTTGCTCTAAATATCCATTATAGACATATCCACTAGGCAGCTCAATTTCATAAAATACGTCACTAATGTAGTAAAAATCTGACTCAATTTGTTGATAAACCACACAAACTTTAACTGTCCTTTCACTTTTATACCTTTTGCCGTCATCTGTCTCAATTGTTATGTTGAATTTGGGATTTTTCTGGGGCACAGCCAGCAGCCTCTCAGATAAGATTGTCACCGAGCAGAAACCATTTCCAGTGACTGAAGTCGTGATAGTTTGGGTATATTCTGGAAAATCTATGATTTTAGGTGTTGATAGTGAACCTTTCATATTCACAACTGTTTGAAAGCCGAGCTTATTTTCCAACTTAATTTTAAGGTTTGCTGGATCAAATTTTAGGTTAATTCCGATCTCAGCGATTGCTTCTGTTAAAATTGCATGCTCAAATGTGAATTTATTTAAAGGATTTGACTCTACAAGCCAATTGAAGATTGTTTTAGCTTCTTGTGTCTTGATGAGCTTCATGTAGGTCAGTGCTGTGTAGGCTGTCACTAGATTATTACAGTAAGCGTCACTAGTCTTCAGTTTGTAGCATTTTTGAGAATCACTTGACTCAATCTTCAATTTTTCTAGTTCAACTATCAATTTTTGAGCTTCTTGGCTCTTCCCATAGAGAGCATGGACATAAGCAGTTATTGACAATCCAACTGCGTCACTTTTCAAGCTTCCTTCATTGTTTTTAAGATAATTCATTCCTTTTTCAATTGTACCAATAAAATTTTTCACAATTATCATAATCCTTCCAGTATTGAAGAAAAACTTCAATTGAATAAAAGAATTTGACAGCAAATCGCTATGCTTAATCAAAGGAATCAATGCAAATGCTACTTTAAAGTGTTCTGACTCAATATTCTCTTGGAACCATGGAGTTGACTTTATACCAATATAATCGAAAAATTCCGTCTCAATTGCATCAAAATATTCTAAAATTTGAGCTTTGTTTATTGTAATTGCTCTGATCTTCATAAGAGATGCTAAGGTGTCAGCAAATACTATTCTGAATGGGACTGAGGGTTTTACCTAAAATAAAGAAATACTTTTAAGGTTATTTGCTTAGTTGCATGCCCCTTTTTCGGTTTGGTACATATCTAAGTTACATAATCCTCTTAGTTACATACCCCTTTAAGTTATGTACCTTTCTTAGTTGCATACCCTTCCTAGCTATTAATGCTGACTGCGCTTCATAGTTGCAAACTTCTTTAAGTTGCATACCCTTTTTTGGAACAGACTATTCTAGATTGCACACTCCGTTTATTTTCTTAACCTCTTAGTTGCAAACCCTCTTAGTTGAATACCCCCTCTTAGCTGCAAACATTTCTTAATTGGATACCCCGCCTAGTTGAATACCTCTACTAGTTGAATAATCCTCCCAGTTGAATCCCCCTTCTAGTCGAAAGCCCCTTCCAGTTGAATAGCCCTCCTAGTTGAATACCCCTCCTAGTTGAATACCCCTCCTAGTTGAATACCCTTCCTAGTTGAATACTCCTTCTAGTTGAATAGCCCTCCTAGTTGAATACCCCTCGTAGTTGAAAACCCCTCCTTGTTGAATACCCCTTCTAGTTGAATACCCCTTATAATTGAATACCCCTTCCATTTGAACATCCTTATTAGTTGCACACTCCACTCAAAAAGATACCTTAACTCGTCATAGTTTCATACCCTTCAAAACACACAACTTACCCATTTATTGTTCAAAACAGACATAATGTTCTGATATTGAGTATTGACAAAGTTTGCAGATGTCTTCTGTCCCTTTGAGAACAAGAATCGATAAGCTTCATAAGACTCCTTCATCCTTAAAGCCTTATCCTCCAAGTTACTCGAGAAAATTCTAAAATGACAATAATTAGCATTAAGCCCAAGAGTGAAGGCAAGTAAAATTAACTTACTCAATCATTGATTCCAGATTAGCTACATCACTTAAGTAATCCCCGCTAACAATTGCACTGAATCGAGAATATTCATCTGCTCCTGTGTACTCAAATTTCCTAGAAGTTGATGATTTATCCAAATAAAATTTACTGTCAGTAATATCATAAAGTCGAAGACCAATTGGCTCAACTCTTAGTTCCTCTTCTATTATGTCTTTGTATGTGATTCCACTTTCAGTTGTGCCTATTGCAGTCATCAATAGCTTTATAGTGCTCATTTTAGCTTCAAAGTCCGAAGAATCGACGGAACCAGCTTGAATATAGAACGAAACTTTCTGAACCTGCATAGGTTGAACTAAAGCTGTCCATATGTTGTTCTGATCAACTAAAGCTGTGCAATTTGAAGAATATCTGACAACTTGAAAGTTTGAGTTCTTTTTTAAATCGAATGTGACTTGAAGTTGCTCATAGCTTTCAACATAATTGTAGATTAAGACATCAAGTTTGAGGACCTCTTTGTATCGGATTGAGTATGGAAGGTTGACTTTAATGAAGAATTCATTTTTGACTGTCAGTTCTTGTGGCTTCATGATTGCTAGTCCATCTTTTAGGTTGATAGAGAATGCTGAAATGTCCCAGGATGTCATCGAATCTGGAACTGTGAAGGTCTTTTTAGCTTCTTCTGTGTTGCCAACTTCAATTGTTTCAAATATCCAAGAATCTGGGAAATTTTTGCGAACATCTTCATCAACAATTTCTGGCATGTCATCTTCATCATTGTGATCTTCAATAGCTTCGTCATCATAATCGTTAGAGCTACAAACTAAAGGAGCTTCATCATCATCCTCGATCTCATTTATATGTTGATTTCCTTTAAGTGCGAACATTGTAGCAGTTTCCATAGCCTTCCTTTCAATGTCATTCATAGCTTTTCTTCCTTTATCAACTCTATTTAGTTCTTCTTCAGTGCATTCATGCCAGGATGTCATGTCATCTATCAAGAGGAAGTTATCTTTGTCATAGTCAGCTAAGGCTGTAAATAAGTCATTCCTTGTGATGTCATTTCCTTCTTTAAGAGACTTTAGACGCTTGTCAAATGCTAGCAGATGGATTTTTGAGCTTGACTTTGTTGAAAATGACATTTTGAGTTGTTCTTTTGGTTTTGGAGCGTCTGATGATAGTTTGAGGTTAAGCTAAAATTAAAAATACAAGAATTAGGTCAAACTAGCCAAAATTCTTAAATTCAGCTTACATAATTAGCTCCCAAATTTTCTGTCTCAACTACTGTTTTACCAAGGAACACGTTTACGTGATCTTTGAGATGATAAATAATTATTGTTGATTCAGGCATCATTTTCGCATTGATTGTCACATTAAATTGACAATTTGTTTCATTTCTACATTTAATCATTCCACTTTTTACTGGTCCGTACCTAGTCATAGCTACTGCAAGTAAATTCTCGAAGTTTCTGTCGCTTTTGATGTAAACATCGATGGTTTGATTGAGTTTAGGACTGGAATTAAAATAAATAAGGACTGATTAAAATTTTGATATTAGGTTCAGGTGCCTTCAAATTAGGTTATCTGAGATTCAGGTGCCTTTACACTAGGTTTTTAGGATTCAGGTGCTTTCACACTAGAATTATAAGTTTCAAGTGCCCTCACAATAGGTTTTTAAGTTTCAGGTGACTTTACACTAGGTATTTGAGCTTTGAGTCCCTTCACGCTAGGTTTTTGAGCTTTAGGTGCCTCCACACTAGATTTTATGATTCAGATGCCTTCACAATAATTTTTTAAGTGTCAGGTGCTTTCACACTAGGTTTTTGAGCTTAAGGTGCTTTAACACTTGATACTAGATACTTACAATTTTGGAAGATGGTAAACCTCGAGATCGTTGATACCGACTTCTACATTCCCAAGTATAACTGTCTTCTCATACTTTTCAGAATCTAGAAATTCAATCTTAATTTTCAGGCCAACTGCTTCCTTAGGAACCATGACATCTTCACTAGCAATTCCATTAAATAACTCAAGATTAAGTTTTGTTCGATTCCATTCATCGTTAACTTTCAAAACAACAGTAAGGTTGGCTTTTGTAGAGTTGATTGCTACCAGTTGGTCCTTCCAATCATTTATGATAACTTTAACAGTAAACAACTGTCCAGGCAGGAACTTTTCAGGATGTTTTGCAACAATTTTATGTCTTATGTCTGTATGAACAAAGAATCTTGCTGACTTTTTGTAACTAAGTGTACTTTCTGGTTCTGTAAACGTGACAACAGCTTCCAGTTCCATATCTTCTTTCCCCAAGTTAAGATCACTTAATTTGTAGGTTAACTTTTGAATCCCATCAATGCTATAGTTATGCTTCAAATAACTTTTTCGATTTTTTAAGTCGATGATATTAAGTTCAGCACTTCCAGTCACAAATTCGCCAAACGGATATTTTGCATAAAATGAAATTGTGACTTCTGAGGAAACTAGGACATGCTGATCAGAAATATCAACAAAGACATCGAACAATGGAAACGTATATTTTTGAACTGCAAATCTCTTCAAAGTGATTAGTTTCGATCTGTCAATCACAACCTGAATCGTCCAGTCACCAAGAACTGTCTGCGTACTGAGGTTAAATCTGCCTTCAAAAACTCCAAAACTTGGATCATCAAGTTCATCAAAATGAGCGATTGATCGGTTTAAAGGATCAATGATGTCTACAGCAATATTATTCATATGGAATGGCTTAATACTCCTGTCCAAAGCTAGAACTTTTATTTTGACTTCATCTCCAGGCTTGTAAATTGGCTTGTCAGTCTGAATAAATGTGTGGTAAGCTCGATTATCAATTTTTATCTTCAATGACTTAGTTGAGCATATCCGAACGACTTCATTTTCATCTATACGTTCATTGACATGCAGAGTCATAATCAGGTTGACTTCCTTTCTACTTCCTTTTACTTTGTCAGGATATTCAATTCTAACTGCCTTTCCATTTTCTAGATTCTTGGTGAGGTTAAAATTTCGAAATTGTAAAGCAACTTCTGTCTTGCCTTGTAGCTTTGTAGGCAGGATGACTGCACTGAATTGTTGATCTTTGAGGATGGTCTTTTGTGCCCATAAAGTGACGAATCTACAAATGGAAATTATTTTTTTTTGTTGATTTTAAGGGTTGCAATACAGGAACTTGTGCACTGTTGAGAACCGTACAATTCTTTGATAATTTGTGGGGTTTTATTAGAACTTATATGGTTCTGTTAGAAAAACTTTATAAATTATCAAGGAATTGTACGGCTTTTTTCTCCCAACCTCCGAATGAGGAGGTTGTGGAATTGTGCAATACTTCAAAATTAATTAATTACGCGTAGGAATAAGTCACAAACCTTCGGGAACTGTCTTCAAAGTAACAAAGAACAAAGATACCAAGGAGAAAACTCAGCAAAGTCGCGATTTAATTAAATTTTGGATATAAATTGAAATTGGAAAAAAAAATGTGCAAATTTTGAACATAACCAAGATAAAACGGAATTAATCATCATCGGAATACCAACGAACATTTAATTACATTGACAAATCACGATCGGCGGCAGTTGTGAGGAGAATCAATTGTTTCACGTGGGTTTTTTGTGTTTTACCAACAATCGTGGACAAGAAGGTTCTATCATAACCATAACCTAGACATTGAATATTATTGGAATACAACGGATTATCGTTAATTGTGAGGAGAATTTGTCTCGCGATGGGTTTTGTGTGTTTCCCCATATATCGCGGGCAATTCTATCAATCAATTGGTGCTGACTGGATTTCAACAAATCAACATTGACAAACAGGAATCGATCATCTCGGAATACAGCAGAACATATTAATTACAGATCACAATCGAGACATAACAAAAATTTGATTTTTCTTTGTGTATATTTGTAAATTGAACTACCTGGAATTGTGAACGGTCTTTAAATAGCATTAGGCTGATGGACCATAATAAAGTTAATTAAGAAGAAGAAGAAGAAGAAGGAATTGTACGGTTCTCAACAGGTTCCTGTATCACAACCCTGGATGATTTATTGCTAATTTGATAAAACGAGGATGAGGACGGTTGTGTCATATAGGGGGTAGGGCGCCAGGGGGGAGGGAAGGGGGAAGGGGGTTAAAGGGTTCAGTAGACAATAATGTCGCTTGAAATGTTAAACTAAAAACGTGATAAATACTTTTGAGTTCAAAGCTTTGCAAAAATCACAAAATGCTCATTTGTTGCTCTAGCTTATTTTGAACTCACAAGTTCGCTGTTTACAAAAATAACTTTTGTGTTGATAACTTTTCCATAGCCTCTGACTTTTCTCAGAATTTTATATTTTAATCAACAATATGCTGCGTGTTGATTTGATTAAATTTCATCGAACTTGTAAACCCTCGATTTTAGCTATTTATAGCTATTCACCGTTTTTAATAGATATACTTACTCATTTCCTTGGACAGTTTGAAAAAGGTTTATTATACACACAAAAAATATTAAATATATGATCGGGATTTCCATGACTTCTCTCGTCGGGTCTTCTTAATCGAATTACAGAGAGATATTTTTTTTTCCAACGAATGGAAAGATGAGAGCAAAATGAGAGTATGAAACATCTGTAGGTCTATCGGCAACTTATGTTGATCATTTTTTTCATGCGTAATCAAACTTACTATCAAGGGTTATTCTAATGATCTGATGGAATAGAAAGCAAGTGTTGAATATGGAATCTTAAGCTTTCTCAAAACCAGGACCGGTTTTCAAGACTTTCTTAAGACCCAAGAGAATGAATGAACTTTCCAGGCTCGGAAGCTAGGCGGAATGCCGCAAACTTCATACAAATACCTCAAAATATCCCAAAATACCGTCTGTAAAAGAGAGACCTAGTTTCCGAGTCTGGTAAAATTCATTGGACTTCAACATTAGATGTTAATTGAGTTCATCTGAGTCTAAAGCAGGATGCCTAGCCCTTAAAAATAGCCCAGGTTAAATTAGATATGTATGAGAACGCACAGGTGGATATTCACTTAGCTAGAAAAAAATGCCAATGCTTGGACACAGAAGTGAAGCTAGAACTTTAAAAGGGAGGAGGGGGGATTTTTGGGATGAAATGTCTATGACAAGCGCGTAACCTCGAGAGTCTTGTCCTCCCCTTGAACGTTTTGAACCACAGCAAGAGCACGGCCTAAAATGCTTAAGAGGGGGACAAGACCATCCTGGCTACGCACCTGGTCTATGATGATCTTTGATTTCTGTGTGTCCTTGTATGTATTATTCGTCATCTGCATAGTCGAGGTCCTCTCCATACTTTATATGCATCCATTTACACCCTCTGTGTTTGTTTTTAGGGTGGGTTTTTAGGATGGATGTAGCCAAATGCATGGACTTGTTCATGCTTACAATGATTAACAATGTCTATAGCTAGTCTCATTCTCCAAACATTTAAGCAGTCACAATTTGATTCAAAATTCATTTTATTAAATAAAAATGCTAAAAATGCGTGATTTGGGGATTTTTTTTGGCAATTTATTTCAATTTAAAATGTATTATGATTTCAAAACTACCTCAATTTATGACATTTGCTTATTTATTATCATTAAAAGTGTTATGTTTGAGGCAATTGTGACCAATTTTACATTTCTATAAAGACACATTAACATGTCATATTAATCGATCTCGATCTTATGATTTATGTCAACTCAGCTTAGTGACCTGCAAAACTTGAAAAAAAATGCTACTGAATGAAGCTTTTTATTGGAGCTGGTCTCACCTTTTGAAGCATTTCGGACTTTTTGGTCAATAAGTGATTGACATTGTGAACCACACGGCAGGCGCGTAGCCAGGGGGGTGGGGGGAATTTGGTTGACAAATCCCACAAAGTAAACAGAAATTTCTTTATTTTGCTAGGGTATTAATAAAAAAATCACAAAAATTTCCACCCCCTTAAATTTTTCCATACAAAAAAAATTTTTTGTCCCCCCTCTTCAAATTCCTGGCTATGCAAAAAAATGATAAAAATAATTTAAAAATCTTTCAGACAGTGGAGCTATAAATTGGATTGACGGTGAACCATACTTACAAGGTTTTGTATCGTTTGGAACTGAGCATTACAATCACCAAAATTTTCCATGTATTTATTAATTAACATTATTAATCAGAAGGAATTTCGTTTTTGATTAGATATTATTAACAATTGAGGATCCTCTAGACAGTGATAGTCAACCTGTGTGTCGCGGCACACTAAAGTTTCGCGAATTGTTTTTGGATATCCCACGATGCTGTGTACAGTTTTGGTCATGACTTAAAAACAAATGTGCCGTTGCACAAAAAAGGTTGGACACCACTGATATGGAATTTTCGTGGGAGGGTTCATGATATCAAGCTGAAAATCTGCTTCCGTTGTTCACAAGAGCTAGCTAGAAGGGATGGACTAGCTTTTTGATCAAGAAGCACTGCTGCTTAAGCTCCTGATGCCATTTCACCATATACTAACTGACAAACTTTACTTCTTCTTTTACAGCTGGCTTAATAAAAGTTTCCTGTTTTGCTGATTTCATTCAATCATCCATTAGAGAACTAAGAGGTGATGTAGCTGAAGAAGAAATTAAAAATTAAATTGTACAATGAATTGAGAATCGCTCATAAATAAAAAAATATTCCGTTACAATAAAAATTCAAAATTTTCGCATCATTTTTTTCGCATCTTCATAAACTTTTCTCACAACAATCGCAATAAACTTGTAGTTATGCTTTCTCGCTATCGGGATCGGGATCGGGATTTCCCGGGATTTACCGATCCCGATCAATCCCGGGATCCCGAAATTTATCGGGATCGGGATTGAAAATCCCGGTTTTTTAGTTTAGGAAATTATTGATGTTTTAGAACCTGCTAAATACGCGACAGAAGAATTATTGCGTAAATCAAACGATTTATTAATTGCTGAAGGAACAATTAACTTTTTGCTAGACGAATTGTTGCTACAAGGAACATTATTGTCTCAAAAGGTTTACGATATGAATTGCGCTCGCATAGTTGCACGAAGAAATGGAACATTAATTGACTTAATACTTTACCTGAATAATCCTCAATATATTTCTTTAGACAAGCATTTTAAATCGTCAACAAAAGCTGCAATACATAAACTTGGCATTGACTTATTGAAGAAGTATTTTGTCAAAAACTCTACAAATGGAGCTATGGAAGCTTCAACATCCAGTGCAAATCAAATCCAACCGTCAAACATTTCTATTCGAGATAGATTGAAACTAAGCATATCTGAATATACATCATTAACAACAGATGCAGCAGCAACAGAACCAAATAACTTGAAAAGAGAGTTTAATTGGTATGACAAAAATAAGAAGAGAACCGTTTTATTAGATCAACTTTACGATGCATTGATAACAATGCAGCCGACCTCAACTCAAAGCGAACGAAATTTCTCTATTAGTAACAACATTCTTACAAAACAAAGAAAACGTTTACTTGACAAGAATCTAAATGCAATTGCATTTGTTAAAAGTTTTTTCATTAATGCTTAATTTTTATTATTATATTCACACCGTTTTCTATAACCTTTTAACTTACATCTTTATCAACATTTATTTTCTATTTTTGTTTATGTTCACATTTTTCAAAGGAAACATGGATTAAAACATCTACCTTGTAACACATAAAGTATAACTAATTAATTAAGGAATAAATGACCGTATAAGTAGCAAAAAAATATATAATTATTTTGGGAAAAAAAAAGCAGAAAAATGCTGTTTTTTAAATTTTTTACACATTCGGGATTCCCGGGATTTCCCGGGAAATCCCGAAAAATTTCAATCCCGATCCCGATCCCGAAAATTTGTCGGGACCGGGATTTCGAGAAAGCATACTTGTAGTCCACACATAACTTTCTTTTATTTTGATTCAGATTTTCATATATTAGTAAAGTTTAATGAGAAGTTAAGCTCAATCAGAATCAAAGATGCCAAAGAAGAAGACTGGACAACGGAAGAAGGCTGAGAAGCAAAAGCTCAGACAGAAAGGAATCAGAAATCAGGAGAAAAATATCGCTGAATATCCATGTAAGATCCAGAATCTAAATTCTCATCAATGTTTACTCAATTCTCTCAACTTTTAGGCAATGCCAACATGGAATGCGATAAATGTGAACGAAAACAAAAGTCTCGAGCATTTTGCTACTTCTGTCAATCAGTCCAGCGTCTCCCAATTTGCGCACAATGCGGTAAAGTCAAGTGCATGATGAAGTCTGGCGATTGTGTAGTCAAGCATTCAGTCTTCTCGACCGGTCTTGGTATGGTCGGTGCCGTATGTGATTTTTGTGAAGCATTTGTTTGTCATGGACGAAAGTGTCTCACAACTCATGCCTGCAGCTGTCCATTACGTGATGCTGTCTGCATTGAATGTGATCGAGATGTTTACAGTCACGGTGGACGGATCTACTTGTGTTCATTTTGTAGTGCATTTTTGTGTGAGGATGATCAGTTTGAGCATCAGGCGAGTTGTCAAGTGTTGGAATCTGAGAATTATAAGTGTCAGAGCTGTAATCGACTTGGACAGTACTCGTGTCTGAAGTGTAAAGGTGAGCTGATTGTGATGGATTGATTATTAGGTTCCTGGACTCAAGATTAGGTTTTTGGACTCTAGATTAGGTTCCCTGACTCTAGATTAGGTTCCTGGACTCTAGATTAGATTCCTGGACTCAAGATTAGGTTCCTGGACTCTAGATGAGGTTCCTCGACTCTAGATTAGGTTCCTCGACTCTAGATTAGGTTCCTGATCTCTAGATTAGGTTTCAAGACTCTAGATTAGGTTCCTGGTCTCAAGATTAGGTTCCTCGACTCTAGATTAGGTTCCTCGACTCAAGATTAGGTTTCTGGTCTCTAGATTAGATTCCTGGACTCAAGATTAGGTTCCTGGTATCTAGATTAGGTTTCTAAACTCTAGATTAAGTTCCTGGACTCTAGATTAGGTTTCAAGACTCTAGATTAGGTTCCTGGTCTCTAGATTAGGTTCCTGAACTCTAGATTAGGTTCCTGATCTCTAGATTAGGTTCCTGATCTCTAGATTAGGTTTTAGGAACCTACTTTCGATATCTATTCACTGTCTTTAACCAGAACCTGTTAATTATGATAGATGAAGTAAAAATTTAAGTACCAAGACCCCAGCAGGGCTGTTTTTTGACTTCAAACTGAAGATTAACACATTTTACATACTTTTAATCTCAACATTCCACAATTCTAATTCCAGTCTGTTACTGTGAGGACCACGTCAAGCGCAAAGGCTTCAAATACGACAAGAACAAAGCAATTCCATGTCCGAAATGCAATTACGATACGTCACAGACTAAAGACTTGTCAATGTCAACAAGAACACTCAAGTATGGACGACAGCAGCAAGCACATGATGGTGAGGATGATGACTATGAGGGTGGTGACTATGACTACACTGCTGGTGCTTCCAGTTATGGAAATTATGAATATGATGATGATGACGACGATGACAGTGATGAGTCAGATGATGATTATGATGATGAGGATGAGGAATCAGACGAGGAAGAGGAAGGAGATGAAAAAGCTACTGGAAGTTCAAGCAAGAAATAATTTTTTTTCGATGCTAGGGATATTGATCAAATCATTAAGTTGGCCATGCATTTTTTTGCAAGCATAACAAGCTCTGAGCTTTAAAATCCAATCTCGATTAAATCAAATTGTTCATTTTGTTAATTTAACCAATAAAGACAAGTGGAACTGAAAGTTTGTGGTTTTGTAAATATTTATTTTGAGTTGCAGGATAGTCTCTGTGAGCTAGGGTATTAAGCAGCTAAAGAGAGTTTGATGAGTGATGATCATTGCACTCAAACCTAGACCTTCAGTTTATAGTGGAATCCGAACCACTCCCTTGGTGACATTTCCCTTAGAAAACAGTGCGCTTATATGTCCACTTTGGGTAGCTGGCTGGCTGATTGCCACGAGTGCAGGAACTAGAAGCATTTGGAGATCTCTGGTTTTTTCAGTTACAAAGCTGCTAGTTCGTAGGTTTTGCAGGATTTTTTGTTGTTAACTGGATCATGCTTTTAAGTTCCAGATATGACTTAAACGCTAACATTAACATCTTTACTGACCTACGCAAGAAAAGTGAGCTTAGTTCGTCCTTTCACATTTGCAACTTTTATTTCTATTAAAGTTTGAGAAGCACTGTCACTTTCAAGCTTTGAACATCGCTAGTCCCAGAATAGCCTTCAAAGCCACAAGCTCTTGTCAAATGAAGAAGAAAAGATAGATTTAAAGGGTGTGAAACTACACATTTTGGAATATAATGGATTGTCCACTAAAAACCCAAGCAGATGGTCAGCAATATTAGGGTTTTGGAATGTCATTTTAAATTTTTAAAAAACATCCGGAATTGCATGATTAAACGCCTGTAAAAATAAATATTAAAATGATGCTCAGTGGATTTTTTACAGCTGGTTGACAAAATCACATCTTGTTAGCCAAAAGACACATAAATCAAATAACTTGTCAATGACAACATTCGGGAAAAATTGTAAAAATATTTTCTCAAGTAGCTGCACATTTCCTATGTCAATGTCAATTTTTTCATTGCAACTTTGATGTTTTTCAGTCGATCATGTTTTAAGGAAATGTTGCACAACATGTCACATGTCACGTGCAACATGTCACATGCAACATTCTCATTCAAAAAATTTGTCACACAACATTGAAGATCTCACGTGTTTGTCTTTAAACTAGTAAAATTACACAACTACCTAAAAAAACTCCCGTTTTATCAACAAATCGTAAAAAAAAGTTGTTTATGACGCAATTTTTAATAAAACTTTATTTTTCGAAAATAAAACATAAAAAAAAATCTCAGAGAATAAATTTTTTTTTAAGTTTCTCAATTTTTTTTATTCGCACATAATTCCAGTCAGACGTGAAACTTGAATCTTTTTTTTTCGAAATATTAATATCATTTTGTAGCTAGCAGTTTAGTCTCGTTTGAGCAATCGGTGCGGATAGGTGTGGAATAATTTTTGTGAAGACGACGAGGATTAAAGTTTTTTTGTGTTCTTTAAAAATTGTGATTGAAAAAAAGTGAATTTTTAGAAATGCCAGAAGAAGAAGGAAAGGTTTTGTCAGGAAACGAGGTTTCAAAGTAGGTTGAATAAAAGTTTAAAAATTATTTCTTAAGGCAAAAATGAATTAAAATTGAAATAAACAAAAGACTTTTTCTAATTTGTTGAGCAAACTGGTCAATTTTGGGTATTTTGTTTTGTCAAATCTGCAAAATATTGTGATAATCAAGTCATAGCTAATGAATTGAGACACTTGACACTCATTTAAACAATTAATTTGAATCTATTTGGATATCTGAGCTATTTATTTTGGGATTTATGATGCACTTAAGTAATACAAGCTAAGATAAGGTCATGATCGTTAAAGAATTGTGATTTGGGGGTTCTGGAGGGTCTTTTGTTAAACAGAAAGGAGAATAACTTCCAATTCTCAATGTCAATTTATTCATCTTAAATTATGCAACAGTATTACTAAAACCTTAAAGCTAAAACCTACAATTCTTATTATTAATAATTCTTAAATCTATATTATGTACCAGGGGCGTGGCCAGGAATTTAAAGAGGCAGGGGCAGAGGGGGGACAAAAAAAATATATGAAAATTTCAGGGGGAAGGGGGGGGACTTTTTTGATTTTTTCATGAGAAATTGCAAAATGAAGAAATTTATGTTAACGTCGGGGGATTCGACCATCAAATCCCCCCCCCCTCCTGATTATGCGCCTGTTATGTACGCTAGCTCAGTGTGTAGCACATAATCTTCAACAAGCAGTTTTGTGTCCAGCAGCCAATTAAAAAATGTTTTTAGATCTTAGAACTCATGTTCATGTCGGCTCTCATTCCAATTTTCAGTAGGTCACAATGTCTCCAGCTCCGTTCCAGTAAAAGCCCTCCATGGTGAATTTCACAGCTCTTGTATTTTTTTCATTCTATCTACATAATTCTTGACCCGTTCCTACATCTCAAATAGTCTTAATTCTTAAACTGAGCAGCACTTAATTCCATTAATTTGATCAAAACAAAAACTTTTCATTCATAAACAATCAACCGTATCTGAATGGCAAACAATTATCAAATAATAAAAGAACCCCAAACAAGCACAGCTCGACGATAAGATAAGGAAAAAATGTATTTTTGGAAGTCTTAATTGCTTTAATTAAACACTCACGATCGTGAATTTGACTCGACTTGTGCCATTCGGGCTATTGATATAGATTGATTTGTAGATCTAGAACTTATAAATTTCCATAAATCATGATTCAATCTTGCCAAGCAATCATATTTTGATAAGAAAATGTTTTATTTACAACCACGCGGATCATCACTTGTGGTCTACGACTCATCAACAATTTTGCTGATAATTATTCACGTTTAATATAAAACAAAAACATAGTCATAGGGGAGGCACTGATAATAATTTTAGAACTTAAATTCTCTCAAGTTTGATAAGAGTGACTAACCTACTTTAAGCCATTCAGTCTCTCATATTTTAGTGATTATCACAAGAACTTCAAAGATGATTAGTTTGAGAGCTGACAATGTTCATTAATCGATTAAAAACCTTAGTAATGTTCAAAATTGAGATGCGACTGCAAGTGAAATTGATGAGTTTAAGAAAATTTTCGAATATAATTAATGCAGATGCTTGTGAAAGGTTTGTCTTAAGGCTGACGCTTAGTTCTTGACCCAGAAGTTCCACCACGACCAAATTAAACCCAAATTGTAACAAAAAATCCTCAAAACTTTCCATTTTCCAGAGAAATTCGTGAGTCCTTAAAGCGTCGCGTTGCTGATCTTCACAAGAAACTTCCAAACTTCCGTCCAGGTCTCGCTATTGTTCAAGTTGGTGGACGTGAAGACTCAAATGTCTACATTCGCATGAAAATGAAAGCAGCCACTGAAATCGGAATTGCTGCTGAACACATCCAGTTCCCAAAGACCATTACTGAGACGGAACTGCTTGCTAAGGTATAAAAAGTATTAAAAATCTAAAAAAAAATTCTAACCTCAAAAAATCAACCCGGCACAGATCGAGCACCTCAACATGGACTCAAAATATCACGGCATCATCGTCCAAATGCCTCTCGATTCCGTCAACAAGATCGACTCTCATCTCATCACTGACTCAGTCTCACCAGACAAGGATGTCGATGGACTCAATACAGTTAATGAAGGAAAAATCGCTGTCGGTGACCTTTCAGGCTTCCTCCCATGCACACCAAGTGGTGTCCTTGAGTTGATCAAGAAAACAGGCACATTGATATCAGGCAAAGAAGTTGTTGTCCTTGGAAGATCAAGAATTGTTGGAACTCCAGCAGCAGAGCTTCTGAAATGGAACAACGGAACTGTCACAGTTTGTCATTCAAAGACACAGAACTTGAAGGATATTACAGCACGTGCTGACATTTTGGTTGTTGCTATTGGACAGCCAGAGATGGTTAAAGGAGATTGGGTTAAGAAGGGAGCTGTTGTTATCGATTGTGGGATTAATGCTGTACCTGGTGAGTGAATTTTGGGGATTTTTATGGAATTAAGTGGCTACTTTGGCTTAATTGTTGGATTTAAGGGTTGCATTTAGCTGATTCTTAATGCTTTAAGGTTGAATTGAGTTGATTCTTAGGCTTGGCAGTCAAAAAAACCCGACTGTGCTGCATATAGCACCTCCTGACACATGTCGCACACCCAAACCCCAAGCAACATCCGAAATCAATCAACACAAAATCTTTCTTAACACCAACTGGAAATTCCAGCTGAAATTATTGCAATAACATTGATTAGCTGCCAAGAATAATATTAAGTCGCACTCTTTGAGAAATTTTTTCGCGAGGTCATTGATTTTGACGGTTATGGACGCGTGTGAGGTCTTATTGAACAGAAGCTGTGTGAGATAATTTGGAAAAAAAATTGAACTTTAAATTAATATGATTTTTTTTTCTTGATAATTATGAACAACTTGTTGGGATTTTTATGAAAAAGATAATTAATTTTTGAATTTTCACTTAATTTAGTTAAAATGGCAAAGTTCTGTTTTTGTTTTGGAGGGAAAAAAATTTTTTTGAGGTTATTTGTTTATAAATAAAAGATTTTTGAGGACTTATGGAAGCAGCTTCATATAAATATTCATGTACTTGAGGTCAAATGACAGTTGATGATGCTTGTGTGTTCACAAAATCAACTCCATTGAATGTTGATAACAGAACAAGATTTAAAAAACTCAAAAAAATTGTTTAAACTCTTAAAAAAGGTTCAATAGGATCTAGTCAGGTAAAAGGCACAAAGTCATCCTTTAGGATTGATCCTTAAAAATATCATAATTGACTTCCCACATTCTTGAACAGATGGGACACATGTGATAATACTTAATTGCAGTAGTGATCAACCTTTTTTGTGCTTTGGCACACCTTGATGGTTAACGGTGATTGAAACTTCACATATCATATGGTTTGTTGGATTTACCGACCTTTTTTCACAGTAAACTATTGTGTCGCAGCACATAAGTTGACCATCACTGCTATAAAGGGACATGTCGTCATGTTATGCTGGTTGGGGTGCACTTTATGATGTAAAAGTTTCATATTTTGTGAAATAATCTATCCAACTGTATTTTTGAGTCAAAATAAAAAGAATCACAGCATTTAACTGAACCTCATCCACATCATACGATCTTAATCCTCAATAACAATTTTTAATGCACACGAGTGTCATTCCACTCAACAACGTCAATCATTCTTAATTCATTTTGAGAATCTGCTGATATTCAATTCTTATTTTTTTTTTGTAAATAACCGGCATCGTTTATTATCAACTCAAAGTCAAGGTCGCCTAGCTAATTGAGTTGATGACTGATAGACACTGAACAGAATGTTTACAAATGTGTGTTTGTGTGACATCATGTCGCAGCGACTGTATTGCTTGCTTCTTCAATGTTTTTGTGATGTTTTCTTGTTGACTTTGTCTTTATTTCTCAACAAGTTGCAGCAATCTTTAATAAATACCTCAGCTTCATCTAACGGAAGCTTCAAAAATTCCAAATTCCCACTATTAATATTTCCATCACCTCCACCCATTTTTGACGTCATATATTTAAATTATTACGAATTATAATCAAGTCAGTTCCTTAGAAACCACAAAAAAAATTAATTGACTACTAAATTGTTTCTAATTTTCTGCTTCGTGTTCCGTCGCACATTCATAAAATTTTATTACCTTAATCAATGAATTATCTACTTAAAAATGAGATCAATGAAGATTTAATTTATGAAAATGCGAGGAAAAAGTCTAAACAATTTTTTTTAATTTTATATTTTAGATGCTACAAAGAAGGTTGGACAGAAATTGGTTGGAGATGTCGACTTTGAGGAGTGCAAGAAGGTTGCATCATTTATTACACCTGTTCCAGGTAACATTGAGTTTTATTTCAAGATTTAAGTTTTTCACCAAACTCACCTCATTATTCACCAAACTCACCTCATTATTCACCAAACTCACCTCATTATTCACCAAACTCACCTCATTATTCACCAAACTCACCTCATTATTCACCAAACTCACCTCATTATTCACCAAACTCACCTCATTTTTCACCAAACTCACCTCATTTTTCACCAAACTCACCTCATTTTTCATCAAACTCACCTCATTATTCACCAAACTCAAACCATTATTTACCGAACTAACCTCATTATTCCATTAACTCACCTCATTTTCCACCAAACTCACCTCTTTTTTGACCAAAACTCACCTCATTATTCACAAACTCAAACCATTATTTACCGAACTAACCTCATTATTCGATAAACTCACCTCAATTTTCACCAAACTCACCTCAATATTAATCAAACTCACCTAGATAATAATTAAACTCACCTCGATATTAACAAAACTCACCTCGATATTAACAAAACTCACCTCATTACTCATCATACTCACCTCATTATTCACCATACTCACCATTTTCACCCAACTCACCTCAGTTTTCACCAATTTTGTTCAAAATTATTAAAACTTTCATAATTAAATCCAACTTTTTAGGTGGCGTCGGACCAATGACAGTTGCAATGCTCATGGCAAACACAGTCCAATCATCAGAAGCATTTGCAGAGCTCTTAATGAAAACTCACTGGCCAATGACTTTCTTACCATTAAAATATCAATCACCAATCCCAAGCGACATTGACATTTCACGTGCTCATGAGCATAAAAACATTTCAATACTCACTCACGAGGTTGGCTTGTTAGCTGGAGAAGTGTCACTTTATGGACACAAGAAGGCTAAGATATCACTGAATGTTTTGGACAGGATGAAGGAACATGATGTTGGTAAATATGTTGTTGTTGCTGGAATCACACCAACACCATTGGGAGAGGGAAAAAGTACAACTTTAATTGGATTGGCACAAGCTTTGATGGCTCATAAGACTAGAAATACTATTGCAACTATGAGACAGCCATCACAAGGTCCTACTTTTGGTATTAAGGGTGGTGCAGCTGGCGGTGGATACTCGCAGGTTATTCCGATGGAGGATTTTAATGTAAGTTTTGTTGATTTTTTGAGAAATTTGATCAATAGCTTAAAAATCTCTAATTGTAGCTCCACTTAACCGGTGACATCCACGCAGTCACAGCTGCAAACAACCTCCTTGCAGCTCAACTCGATGCCAGAATCTTCCACGAAGCAACACAAGCTGATCAAGCCTTATATGATCGACTTGTACCAACAAGTCATGGAGTCAGGAAGTTCTCAGCCATTCAACAGAGACGATTGGATAGATTAGGGATCGAGAAGACCGATCCAAATACTTTGACAGTTGAGGAGATTGCTAAGTTCGCTAGATTGAATATTGATCCTACTAAGGTTGTCTGGCAAAGAGGTGAGTTTAGGATTTTGAGGTTGGGTTTCAAAATCTCATAAAATTTTGAGGTTAGGCTCTGAAATCTAATCGAATTTTTAGGTTATGTTCTCAAATTTAATCAAGTTTTGAGGTTATGACACAAGTTTTTGAGGTAATGTCCAAAACCAATCCAAAATCCTTCCATTTTCAGTCATGGACATCAACGACAGATATCTACGTAAGATCACAATCGGTCAGTCGCCAACTGAGAAGAACTTCACACGCACAGAATCCTTCTCAATCTCAGTTGCATCAGAAATCATGGCTATCCTTGCTCTAGCAACAAGCCTTGAAGATATGAAGCAGCGCTTTGCCAAAATGGTTGTTGCATATTCACGAACAGGAGTTCCAATCACAGCTGATGATTTGGGCATGACAGGTGCACTTATGGTTCTTATGAAAGATGCAATTGAGCCAACGATGATGCAAACCTTGGAAGGAACTCCAGTCTTGATTCATGCTGGTCCATTTGCTAATATTGCTCATGGCTGCAACTCAATTTTAGCTGACAAGATTGCATTAAAGCTTGTCGGTAAGGATGGATTTGTAGTCACAGAAGCTGGTTTTGGAAGTGACATTGGAATGGAAAAGTTCTTCAACATTAAGTGCCGCGCTTCAGGAATTAAACCAGATGCAGTTGTTCTTGTTGCTACAGTTCGTGCCTTAAAGATGCATGGCGGTGGACCAGCAGTCGTTCCTGGACTGCCATTAAAGGATGAATACACACAAGAGAATCTCCAGCTAGTCGAGCAAGGCTTATGCAATTTAGTCAAGCACATTGACAATGGAAAGAAGTTTGGTTTGCCTGTTGTTGTGTCCATTAATGTCCATAAAGATGACACAGCAGCTGAGCATGAAATTATCAAGAAAGCAGCAATGGAAGCTGGTGCATATGCATGTGTTGTGTCTAATCATTGGGCTGAAGGTGGTAAAGGTGCTGTTGACCTTGCTGATGCTCTCATTGATGCCTGCAATCAGCCAAGTGACTTCAAATTCCTTTACGACTTGGACTTGACAATTGAAGAGAAAATCAATAAAATAGCTAAAGAAATGTACGGAGCAGGAACTGTCGACTTTGCAGCTAAAGTTCGTGAAGCTATGCGACTCTATGCTGAGAAGGGATACTCAAAATTGCCAATTTGCATGGCTAAAACAGCAGCATCACTTACTGGCGATCCCAACATTAAAGGCGCACCAACTGGATTCAGAATCTTTGTTAATGACATTTTCTTATCAGCTGGTGCTGGATTTATTGTTCCAATGATTGGTGAAATTTCAAGAATGCCTGGATTGCCGACAAGACCAGCAATCTTTGATATTGATTTGTGTACGGAAACTGGAGAGATTCTTGGATTATTTTAAATTTTTTTTTGGTATTTTTTGAGGTTATGTAGGCAGCAGAAGGGGGATAACAGCATGATGAGAAAAAACTTTTTTCTGGAATTATTTTGAATTTTGTTGGGAAATTTGTGAAAATTTTGAAACAAATCAGTTTCTCATCATGTTGTTATCCCCTTGGAGAATATTAGCAGCTAAGATACAATCTTATAGTTACTGAGATGATGACAAACTCCAGCAATGAGTCAACGTGGCGTCAGTTGAGTACCAAAATAGGTTTTAACTGACTCCAAGCTAGCCTCGTGCTGGAGTTTATATTAATCTGGAACTTTTTTTTGATTTATTTGATTAAACTTTATTTCTATGAAACAATTAAATGAGTAGCTCCGATAGTTGTGTAGTCCAAATTAGATTATAATGTAATAATGACTTACAATTTAAAATTAAAAATAAATATTCATCAAATTTTAAAAATTTGTACTATTTTTGGATTTTACAGGAGTTCTCAAACTTTAGCAAACGTCGGACAATTAGGCTTCGAGTGACATTTTCAGTACTTTGTGGTTTGAGGATCTTGTTTAACTAAAATCAGGTGCATAGCCAGGTATGAAGAGGGGGGGGAGGGGAGGAGAGAAGAGAGGATGGAAAAAGGGGAGAGGGGAAAGATGGATATGAGGGAGGAGGAAGGGGGAGGAGGGGGGAGAAGAGGGGATTTATGGAGATGGAAAAAGGGGGGAGGGGGGAAGATGGAGAGGAGGGGGGAGAAGGGGAAGTGGGGTATTTGAGTGGCAAATAACCCGTCGTAACAAAAATTTCTTCATTATGCTAGGGTTTTTAAGAAAATACCCTAACCCCCCCCCCCCCCCCCCCCCCCCCCCCATCACCCCCTCCAAATTTTCTCTTTATATTCCTGGCTACACCCCTGACAAAAGAGTGTTGTAGGTAGATTGTAGGGTACATCAGGTCTATAAACGTACTCGTGTCCTTGGAATGTGCAGGGCTTGGTTTGGATTCCACTAAAAACTGAAGGTCTAAAGGGTGTAGTAAGTGTCTTGTGTACCCCTTCAGTATGAATTTTTTTAAAGTTCATCGTGTGTCATGGCTCACAGTTTGACCACCGCTGATTTTGGTGGTTATAAGTGAATGAAATATGCAAAAGGGCAAATCCGCGGACAATAAAAAGCTTAAAATTTTTGTTTTTCTCAAATTTCTCTTCTATTTGGCTATTTAAGTGATATTTTAATACCAAAACATGCGTACTTCCGACAAATGTACAATTTTCGATAACTTTGGCATGAAATAAATCATTAATTAAAGAGATATTTTGATTTTTCTGGCGTCAATCTCTCCTGCAATCGAAATTAATTTTCAAAAAAAAGCAAAAATTTTCTTAATTATAAATCTTGACAGCACCAGACTTGTTTTATAGCATTTCAAATTTAATTTTCTATCATATTCTTTTATCAGGTGTTAAAAGAAGTCACTTAATTAAGAGAAATTAAAGAAAAAAGCGTCAATCTCTCCTGCAAGAACACTTTGTTGCAAAACATCAGTTTAGAGTATTTTTTCGTAACACACGATAAATTTTGAAAAGTTATAAAACGTTAAGATTATAATTAATTGAAATATCTAAATTATGCAGTAACTTATAGCTTGAATAAAGCTTTATTAACGATAACACACTAATTGCTTAATTAATTAAAAAAGTAAAGAATTGATTCAATAATGTTTATTTTTGTTCAAAAATTGTAACGAGTTTTTATTTTTCAAATTTTTCCAAGTAGAGAAATATTACAACTCGCTTTTTTGCCAGTTTCATAATTTTGCGGATTTGCCAAAAAAAAACATGATTCAAAAATGAATTTAGCGATTATTTATAAAACTACGCAAATGTCAATTAAGTTCTTACAAATCTGCTCAAAAGTCATTCAATTTTTATTCCTCGGAAGTTAAGCTACAATTTTAAATTGAATTGTAATTTATAAAATAGTTGACTATCAAAATGGAAGCGAACAACACATTAAAGTAAGATTTTTTGATCAATTTAATTATTTTTTAAATTTTCCAAATTATTTTAGGCTCTTCTCGGCATCATTGCTGCTTATATCCTCGATAAACTGCGAAACTATCAATATGGATTGTTCAATGATGCAAAAACTCTTTCAAGCTACCGGATTCATTTCATATTGTGAAGTTAAATCATCACTAATCATCCATGACAGAAACACATTCATAAATCTACAATCGAGCAACACAGATCAAATTTTTGGAGTCAAAATCATCAATCAAGAAGTCTTTTATATTCCTAAATTTGACAAAAAATTCCAAAATGACTTTTTATTATTTTCAATCATAAAATCAAAGTTGCAGGAAATAAATTCTGAAGATTTGTATAATTTTATATCTTTGGAGGTGCTGGAGCTGAATGGAAATGAGATTACTTATCTTGGAGCCAACTTACTGATCAGAAACACAAAACTAAGAACAGTTGACTTCAGTTCCAATAGAATCAACTCAATTCACGTTTCAATCCTTGAATCGATGCAAAAACTAAAGTTTTTCAACTTTTTCGGAAATGGATATGAATCATCTAATGAATGTGGTGTCAAGATGTGTGGATTTAATAATTGTACAAATGAATCTTTGACACTGATCAATGAGCCAGTCAAAATTAAAAAAAGTTTTAGTTTTTTGGATGTTTTTAAGGTTAAATTGGAGATGAACAGGATAGGAATTTGGATTTTGATGCTGATCACAACTGTAGGTTTTTTGGTGAATTTGTGTTGGGTTAGCTGGGCTATTTTTAAGAAGGTTCAATAAAATATGTTACAATTATGATGTTCAGAGCTCGAAGTTGACTTGAGATTTTTATCGATTTTATCTGGTTGAGTCGACTCGACTGCATACAAAATTTCATCGATTTCGAGCTCATATGATGACTAAATACAGGAAGGGTATTAAATGTTTGTGGTTTTTACTAAGTTGAGATGTTATTACCATAGTTTATGCACCCCCCATCCAACCATACTCAATCTAATGCCAAGCTTAGTCTTCATTTGTAGAAAATACTGTCTTTAAGCCAACTTGGAGCAGCAACGGAGCTCAAACTGACTTTTCCATGCTGAGTGTCATCCGAGCCAGACGTTGTTGACCGTGCTCATCAATTGTGATTCATGAGCTCACTTAGATGGCGCCTGAAGCTAGCTCTATCGCTGGCTCTCGATTGCCAATTACTATTATCAAGAGGAATACTTTCTCTATCAACAGCTTCTTTCTATGAGTTCTTCAGACGCCAGCGTGATCTTTTGCCATCTACAAATACATTCTTAAAGACTTTATTAATAAAAAGTTCAACGTGTCCAGCGCAACAGAGCCTGTTAATTCTGATTTATCGTAAGATAATAGTTTCACTGAAAAGCGGATATAATTTTGCGTTGTTTCTGCTATTGTACAAGTCTCCTTCTATCGTCGGTCCAAATCTAATTCGTTGAACCCTTCGTTCAAATACACTAATTGAATTCTAATCAGTGAAAGAGAGCAAAAGAAAGACAAAAGAACTCTTGGATTGGTTGAGTTGAAAATGATGCTAGAGTCTGAATATCCCGAACTGGTAGAAGGTGTCTAAAGTGTGTTTAAACGTTCTCTAAGCGTGGCAATGGGCCCACTTGCGACCCAGCTGAGGAAGTAAGTAAGTATTCTCATCAGCCACTTATTACCATATTTGGATATTTAATGAACATTATTTATTTTTGAAAATCAAAATAGTCATAAAAGGAAGTTTGATGATACCGATTTGTGGTTATACTAACATCAAGAGACTAATGCATGATGTGGAGTAGCTTGCTTTTTAAATGATAATATTTTGTCTCATCCAGGGATGTAGTCAGTGTCAAAAATCGTTAACCGTTCAGAGAAATTTCCAAAATGAGGTTAGTCACCTCGCAAGTCCCCCTGACTCCGTGCCTGCAAACTCTAGTTTTTATTTCTATTTTATTTTAGAGTATTAGCTGTAGATAGATAATGTATAAGCTAATGAAATATAGTCATGAAGCTCAACTTGTAAGTTCTTAATTAAATACTTTTAAATCCAATTGATCGCTAGTTTTTATATTCACAGAATTTCAATAATTTTTGGACTGATTTTTCTTATCTGCGCATCAAATTGTATTGACCCGGATGTTCTTATTTGCCATAAAACTACTAAGGAGTTTGATAATGTTGGAAACTTTACTTACTGCAAAGTAACCACAGCAGTCAGAATTGATAAGCAGAACTTTCCAGTTGCTATAGGAACCAACAACGCTATTGATGGTGTAGGATTCAAGAATAAACAAATTTCATATCTTCCTTCCTTAGGTCCAATAAACCTAGCAGAAATAATTCGAATCTTGATTGTCAAACACTCAACCTTAAAGCAAATCACATCAAATGACTTAAAAATCTACAAATCATTGGAAGTTCTCGACCTTAGTGACAATCATCTCATATATCTCGAAAAGGACCTACTTCAACATAACCTCAAACTTAAATATTTCGACATAAGTTCCAACCAAATCATCGCAATACATTCTACAGTGTTTGAGTCACTCTTAAATCTCTCATATCTCAACATCCTTTATAATAAGTGTGCATCACAAAATACATTCGCCAATCAGCACGCAATCAAAAATGGAATGACTAAACTCAAAACTTTGTGCATGAATGACTGTTTTCTCCAGTTGAGTCAAGCTAATAAAACAATTGAGAAGGAAAAAAGTGAAAAATTCAGACTATCGATAGAAGTTAAGGAATTGCGAACAAAAATGATAAGTTTACAAGCTATAACAATCATAACATTATGCTTTGTTATTGCTGCATTGATTCTTTACATAATTCGTAAGAACTGCCAAAAGTCATCGAGTCAACGATTCCACAGTAAAGTAACTGAAAAAATTGACATGTTTGAAGAAACCTCGAGCATTTTTTTCTCATCAACAGTCGGTGGACTTGACGACTATCCAGTCAGATTAAATGCAAGTAATTTGAACATAATGAACGAAAATCAATCGATAAATGCTGAAGATGAATTGCCTGAGAATGTTTATAGTGAATATGCTGATCCAATTCTGTTTACAAAGGAAGACATCCACAAGAGACAGCAAAATAGCACAAATTATCAGAATTCTGAAGTCAATCCTTCACATCAAGCACCAAACTATATTAATTGTGGACAACTTAGTGACGGTTCGGATGTAAAATATCAAAATTATCCATTTGGTCGGTCAACTCACGATTTAGTTGAGCTAGGTGATTCCTCAACTTTGAATATTCAGGATGTTGGAAAAGGGAACCAAAATGGTGGACAAGGATCAGCTGAGTATGCGAATTTTTTTAAAGGAATCGCTTTAGCTGAAAGTGTTGGACAAGGTAAGTCAAGAAACTTTTATCAACTGTTTAAAGGGCTATGCGGGAAGTTCTAAGGTTCATAATATATCGCACTCGTAAGAAGCTTCAAGAAGGTACGGTAGATTTTTTAAGAGGTCCTGGATAAAGTGGGATACCTAAAGCAAGGTTTAATACATTGAGATGCCTTTAAAAGTATAGAATATTCAAGAATCTTTTAGTTTTGGAAGATTAGGAGCCCTAAGATGCCCTTACTTACCCGAGGTAGATCATTTTTACTAAGAACAGGCCAAAGGACCGCTGTCATGTGTCCAGTAATGTCTTGCGTCATTATACTAAGATGATTTCATCACTTAAGCATATAAGTATCTTGTTATGGTACCAATGCACATCTAGACGTCCACGACAGACCAAAACATGTCAAAATATTAAAAAAATTCTTTCATTTCAGCAAAAATTGGCACAATTTATGAAAACTATCCTCAAACACTCAGTCAAAAGCCATCAGAAGCAGTGACTTCATCAAAAACTCTAATGACACAATCAATCAATGATCTAAGTCCTTCAAAACAGCCTGAATCATTAAATATCTCATCAAATTATGATTCGTCGACACAAAGATCCATCAAAACTGGAGAAATTGGCAAAAAGACAGTAATATATACAAATATAAGCCAATCTAAATCACAGATAGATCAAGATGCCAAAATAAGTCAGCCTCAGGTGCCTAAGATTCAAATTGATTCAACTCAATCAAGCACAGAATCATTTAAAAGACCTAAGAACATTCCAAACTTGCAAAAGTCAAGTTTTATGAAAAATCTTAATGAAAAGCTTAATGTTGTGACTCCAAAGGATAACAATACATTTGATTTTCCAGCCATTAATGGTTCTTTGCCAAAATCCAAAAATAAGAAGTCGCCAAAAATGTATTTTAGATCTGCTCGCTCTCGTCAAGTTCCAATAAAGTCACCGGGATCTGTAAGTTGGGATCAACCATCATTTACTTTTGATCCACAGTCGCCAAGCTTACCTGGGAGCATCAATATGTCATCAGAAAGTCCTCAAACGTCACCAATCATGCCTGACGTAATTCAAAATAATTCAAATTCAGGAACACTCAAGTCAACAACTGCATTTCAATTAAATTTAAAAGATAGCAAGAATCATAAAGTCCAGAAATCTTCGTCAAGTAACGTTTCCAAAATTCCAGAGGATGAAAATGCACCAGAGCTCCCAAATCGTAACAACGCAACGTTGCCAAAAATTAGAGAATCGATTAATGTTGATTATTGTGAACCACTGGCAAATTCTGATGTGCAAGAACTCTATTCGGAGCCTTATAGTCCTGATAAAGTATAAATTTAGACATTATGATTGAGGCTCAGTCTAAATAAATTTTGGTTTATACTTAATTATGTAATTTATATACTCAATAAAGATATTATTTTGAATATTTTTGGGATATTTGGGATAGTTTTCATGCTTTGACTATCGATTCAAATCACGAGTGGGCAGCAACTATTTTAAGCCCCACTTTACACTTAGACTTGTAAAGACTTGTATAGCTAGATAGACAGACAGACATACAGGTAGACATACAGACAAACATACAGACATACAAACAAACAGACAGACAGAGACCAAAAACTTGCTAAAGTCAGCTTACGCATCTCACGCAATTTTCATTCTCCATTTACAATCACTCAACTTTAAGTCAATAATTCTCTCTTTTTGTTTCTCACAGTCGCTAATTATTGCTCAATTTTCCTCTCACTGAGAATATTTTGGCTGTTTTGTTTTTATTTTCATTTCAAAAAATGGTGAAGCTTTAATATTATTTTTTTATAAATTTTTTAATTTATTGTTAAAGTTTTTGACACAATTCCACATTAAACCATGGCAATGGATGGAGCGGCATTTGTTCTTATTGTAATTTATTTAGTATTTTACATTTGCCTTAAAATTTGTTGTAAAACTGACTCTGAAGAGGATCCTGCAGGTTTGTACTACTTTTATAATGATTCTTATTTAACTTAGTTCAATATTGCTGTTTATTTTGATATTGATCGGATTGCGAGCAGCTCAAGTAGCTGCAAGTTCACCACAAAATCAGCATCCAAGTGGACCAGGCTATATTATAACTACATCAACAATAAATGCACAGTCTTACACTAATAATAATACCAATGGATATGCTATTAGCGGTACGCAATCCAATCAGCCGTAAGTTTTATTTTCAAATCTTATAGACTAAGCAACCCGAACAGCACAAGTTGGTTAATCTATTGGAAGTCCACAACCAGGTCGGGATTATTTTGACATGATGCTGGATGTGATTTGAATCCGGATTCTGGTTTCTAATTGACTTGTGGTATTCGAAATGGTGGGGAGAGGTGGGGGGGGTTAGCGGAGGTGTTCTAAAAATCCAGTTTTTTTCTACCAAATTTAGGTTGGTAGAAATTAATAAAAAATTCCCAAATTTTTGTAGACCAGCATACGCAACACAAGCTCCTACTGCACCAACACAATCACCTACAGCCCAGCAAGCACCACAATCAGAAAGGAATCTCACAGAACAATTTGATTGTCCTCCAAGCTATGAAGAAGCGATGGTACATATGACAAGGCGTCAGTAACAATGACAATAACAGCAGAATCACCTCAACAAATGGAAAAACTTTGCATTTACATTAAAGTATTAAAATCAGTACTAATCGCTCGAAAGACAAACTCAATATTTTTTGATACAAAAAAGTCCCAAATGTGCTTTATAGTTTCTCCAACATTCTCCTTTGATGCTTCAACCCGATTAGGATACAATGCAGTAAATCATGGAATTAATGACATCAGAACATCTGTGCTGAACACTTTTCGGTTGATATGCTGACATGCAAAGGGATATTTACAATAGAAATACTTAAAAGATATTAGGGGCTGTTCATAAATGACGTCTATCTAAAAAAGAGATTCTTAGACTCGTTCTATCACAAAATTTACATTCTTTTGCACAAAATCCTTCCCTTCTCCTTAACCTCCTTAAATATTAGACGTCATAAGTGAACAAGCCTTTTTACATTTTGCCTTTAATTATAGCTTTTAATGTCTTCATGGAAGTAATAAAAATATTTAAATAAGAGTTAATAGTTTATATTGAGTCATTTTGAGCTTAATCAATTCATGAGAGTCGATAGAACTAAGTTATTACTGTTCTCTCAGTGTCAATCGAGAGAGTCGCGAGAGTTCAGTCAAAAAGAATGTCATCAAACTCTTTCGATGTTTAAATGTGGAAAATATCTAATTTTTTTTTTTTATTTTACCGATCACAGTTTTCCTTCAGATGTTGTCGATATCAGATGGATTCTTTATAGAAAATTTGCTCTGCATTGCGGAATTGTTAGTATTTTTTTGAGATTAATAATGAACGATACATTCATCGGGGTCTTAATTTTTGTTGGTGTTTATGTAATTTACAAATCTTGTGCTTATGTCTGCAAAAAGGCATGCGAAAAAGAAGAACAACAAACAAGTGAGAAATTCCGGCAAGAAAGGATCGATTTTTTAAAATTAAAAATTAATCCGCAGGTTTCATGTCATCCCGGGTGCTTCAACCACGCAATTCAGTCTCAGATGAAGCAGAGAATCCAACACAAAATACCCAAACTCATATACCAATGCCAATGCCTTATGGATCACAAGTGTCATTACCGTGAGTAGAGTTGTCAATTTTTTTTTCAGATTTAATCAAGGAGCTGCAAGGTTGCTCATCATTTTCTATGAATTTCCAACACTTGTAATTTTTGCAGCTATCCACAAATCAACTCAGAATGCCCATACCCGCCATTATGTCCTTATCTAACACAGCATGAACATCCTCCTCCATTCTCACATTCATTACAAAGATCTCAACATTCTGAGCCATACAATTCAACTGATCAACTAGATCTACCGCCCAACTATGCAGCAGCAATAAAAATGCATCCAAATTTAGAAAAATAATTTATGAAAAATTAAAATTTGTTATCAGTTGTCCAAAAATAAATGTAAACAGAGAATTTATCGAAAATAAAAATTTTGGAGAGAGGATCAAGAAGCTACGAGAGAGACTTTTGCAGTAATGAAGAGGCTGCTTTTATATTAATAGAGTTTTAAGCGATCACATAGAGCACAAGCGAGAAGCATGTTTTGATCAATTAAAGCGTTTTTGCACGCTTGAACTAAAGCCAAAGCTGTTGTTGACCTGAATCGGAAGCTGAACTGATTTTGAAGCTGAAGCTGAACTGAAACTGATCTTATAGCTGAGATAAAACTAAACTGAAGCTGAACCTTAAGCTTAACTGATGCTGATTCCACAGCTCAACCGAAGCTGATCCTTAAGCTGATCTTTAAGCTAAACTGAAGCTGATTGTGCAGCTGAACTAAAACTGATTCTTAAACTGAACTAAAACTGATCTTATATCTGAGCTAAAGCTGAACTGAAGCTTATCCTTAAACTAAATTGAAGCTGATTCTGCAGCGCAACTGAAGTTGATCCTTAAGCTGAACTGAAGCTGAACAAAAATTGAGTTGAAACTAATCATTAAGCTGAAATGAAGCTAGTTCTTAAACTGAACTGCATCTGCAACTGAACTGAACTGATCCTTAAGCTGAACTGAAGCTGATTCTTAAACTGAACTCATGCTGAACTAAAACTGATCCTTATCTAAGGCTGTGTCTAAACTGATCCGGAACTAAACTTAAACTAAACAAAAACCAATCCTAAAGCAGAACTAAAGCTGATCTTAAAGCTTAACTGAAGCTAATTCTCAAGCTGAACTGAAGCTGATCTTTAAGCTGAACTGAAGCTGGTTCTCAAGCTGAACTAAAGCTGATCAAATAAATCTGAACTGCATTTGAACTCAAACTGAAGCTTAACTAAAGCTAACCATGAAGCTTAAGCTTAACTGCAGCTGAACTGTAGATAAACTAAAGCTGAAGCTGAACTTTAGGCCTTGAACCTAGTTTTGCTAACCTGAGCTGAATACCTTGATCTAACCTCAGTTAACCTGAACTGTAAGTCAACATCCTAGTTCAACAAACCTTAATTGACATCAAAACGCGCTACTTTGCCCCAATCTTCAATATCTTTGCATCTATTTTCCTCTCATTCTTAAAAATTGAGCACTGCTCCTCACATTTTCTTTATCTCTCCGTCGCTGAGAACAAATTTGGAGAATGTATTACTTAAAAATACTAAAACAAGAGACAAACTCATTGACATTTAAGTAAAATTGTAGCGTAGCTGAACTTTAAAATAATTTTAGTCATGGATTCTGCAAATTTATTTCTGTTTCTGATTGGATTGACAATATATTTTTGGTGCAGGTATTATTGTAGACCTGATTATGATATTGATGAAGATTCAGGAGGTTAGTGTCAAGTGCTTTGTGGGTTTATGGGTCAAGTGATGTGATTGTTGTGGATTTAGAAGTTTGAATTGGGATTTTTGAGATCATTTTGAAGATTTTTAATGGAAATTTGACCAAAAGTTTTTTTTTGCGTCACTCAAAAAAAAAATGCAAATTCACAACCGATGACATTTTCTTAATTATACGCGCTCATAAACAAAAAAGCCAGTAAATACATTTTTATCTCTCAACATTCAATGACGTTTATCGTGTTTTACTCTCTCAGATCTCGACACACTTGTGATGTTTTTGTTTACAATCTTGAAGTTTGTAGTAAAGTCTAGTATTTAATAAGCAATGAATCAGCTTAGGCTTTGATAAATATTAGTTAAAAATTAGTATTTATGGATTTAATTGTGTTAATTTTTATTATTTTTGGTATAATTGCTCCAATATTTTTTAAATTTTATTGCTGTTCAAAATGTGATGAAGATTCAACAGGTGTGTGTGTGTGTCTGTGTGTGTGGTTTTTGAGATATTTTGGAGATTTCACCTTGAATTGATTAATATTGATGCTAAACTTCCGGTTCCTAGTGACAGTGTGGCTTTAAATCTCTGCTATGTCATTAACGGGACTCCATGACTGTCAAATATGGAAATTTCTGCTCAATTTTGACAAATTTTAAACAAATTTTAATGATTATTAATTGGACTTTATTGCAGATATTCCAGTAATTCATCAAATATCCTCCAGAAATTTCGGTATTATAGTTGAACCTATCAGAGATCGACTGCCTAGTTATGATGACAGCTTGTTCATTAGTCGTCCACTTAATGTATCTCAACTTAGTCTCCAGTAAGTATTTGCTGTTTTTTTCAAAGGGCTTCAAACCTGGCAACCCAGAGCATCCTACTTTAGTCTCATCGCTCATTTAAAAAGACATTGAATTTCAGTCCATCCATAGTGGATATTGGGAGCTCTAGAAACTGGCCTATAGCTTCAAGTTAATTCGAGTCGATTCAAAGTCGACTTAACTAAGTTTGCTTTGAGCTTTGGTTTGAACCAAGGGTGTGGTAGTGATGATATGATCAAAAAAGATCAAAAAATGATCAAAAATGATCAAAAATGATCAAAAAAGATCAAAAAATTATCAAAATGTAATGGTTCAGTTCTACACGATTTGAACCAAGGGTGCAGAACTGATAAATTACATTTTGATACTTTCATCAGTGCCGCACTCGGATTCAAATTGAATTAATAGATTAGTAGGTCATTATTTTGAGATTAAAAGAGTTGCGAGGGTTTAATTGTTTTTTACCTTTCGAACTTCTGGTGCTGATTTTGAAAGAGCTATGACTGCTCGCTGAATCTTTTATTGTCCTCCTAAGCCTAGCTCGAAGTCGATTTTTTTTGAACAATTTGATTAAGGCCCGGTTTCTAGGACTATCCAAGGCACCCTAAGGTAAAAATTCAATTCGATGTACTACAATAAAGGATATAAATAAAAATTAATTTGAAACTCAGAGAGCGTGGCTAAGGTAGCCCTCTTGAAACCAGGCCAGTTCCAAACTCATCGCCCAGGCGTTGACACGATTTCATCTTGATGAATTTTCTTTCATCTCCATACAAAATTTGTATGAAAAGATGAAAAAAGATGAATTTTTTATATGAAAAGATGAAATCGTGTCAACCCTTGGCTCTTGGCTCTGTCTGAACACCCATTAGACACAACCTATAAGCACTAATCTAATCCTTTATAAAATTTCCTTCCAGAAACGATCGCAGATCATCAATAAATTCACAAGTGTCCCTCCTATCATCAGGAATATACTCACATCATTCGCTTATAGACATTCCAGAGGAAACTGAAAGTCTGCCTAGTTATGATGAAGCCATTGCAGAAATGGCTCGTCAACAAAGTCAAAACTCATCGTGTACCAAAAGCTAATGATAAGCAAGACTTCGTGTGATGTTTTTTTAAAAAATAAATTGTGTTCAATTCTGTGAATAAAAGTGCAATTATGTTAAGTTTGATTTTGAGAATCAAGAGATTGTTTTGAGTGAAGTTTGGTTGGATATTGGGTACCCCTGGCAGGGTTCATGCCAGTGACATCTAGTTTAAATTTATTTTAAAATAATAAATCCTTTTATTGGACTTTACACTCTCAAATGTCTATTCAAAAAGTAACCGTTAATTATCCGATCAACGTAGCTTCACACCCTTGATCATAACGTAGTTTCACACCCCTAAAACATGTTTTCAGGAAGAAAAATGTCTTGAAGTGTAGCAAGTGCTTTTGTGACCCGATGGTTGATTAAAAGATTAATTTTCCTTCCTTCGAATCCAGCGTTATGCCTGTTAATGCCTAGCAAGACATAATTTAAGCTCCACAATGAGTGAAAACGATCCTTACTTCAAGGTGTGCCATGAAAAACTACGCAAAAATCAATAAAAATGCTTAATTTTCCTTCAGTCAAGGAACTTCTGTAATGTGCGTGAAAAATGTGTATAAATTTATTCAAAGACCTTGAAATCAAGCAAATTAACTTTTTTTGACTCTACATGAACACGTGAGAACTATTATGAGAGAGCGAATGAGAGAATAAGACAGCTCAATACACAAAATGCTCACTGCGGAGAAAGTTCGAAATTTGATATAGTTTTTATCACATTTGTTATTATTGAGTCTTGAGTTTTGTGTTGATTAGGAAACTGGTAAGAATAAAGTAAAATATTTTAAGTGATCCTCATCAAGTCTTTTGCTTGGTTGTGAATGATTATAAGCCTGTTCAGCTGCGATCTTTTGACCGGGAAAGTCCCTATTTTTTGAACCATTTTTTCTTGGAAAATGCTTGAAAATTTGGTCTTTTCCGCTTTTTAGAGCTGAAATTAGATGAGGAGAAGAAACTTGGTTCCACGGCACATGGGTTTGCCATCACTGCCATTAAACTGATTAGAAAATTAAGAGAAAATCCACAAATATTTTATCTCTCTTAACTTTGATGACGTCACACTCCATGTGTGAATTTTACTCGCTCTTTTTTGCTCATTTAGTTTGTGTGTTATGCATTTCAGCCTTTGGTTGTGTTCTTGACAGTCCAAAAGTAAAAAAAAGAGCAACATTCGAGTGTGGCTTCTTTTTGTTGTTGATAAATTGTAAAACAATTGTATATTATGGGAGAACCGATTGCATTGTTTATTGTTGTATGCACTATCGTATCACTTTGTGTCATTTGTGGGAAATGTTTTAAAGTTTTGTGCAGAAGCGAGCCTGGTGCAGGTATGTTAAGTTTTAAATTTTCATAAAATTCAAATTTCTCTCATTTGAGGAAGTCTTGATAAGAACTCCAACTCTCATTTTTAACATTATTTTAAATTCAGTTTACTCAGCGCCAGTCATCGTAACATCACAAACACATCAAGCGCCTGGTTCAATTAGAACAACAACAATTCTCAACCAAAACTCAAGACCGCCTGGACAATTTACTCCTGTGTCGTATCCACCAGGAGGATTAGTGGTTACTGGATCAAGCTCACCGTAAGTTTTGAGCAATAAAATTTTTCATAATTTAATTCAAATTATTTTCAGGTACCATCCAATGAATGCATCAAGACCTTATCCTCCACAAGCTTCATACCCACCACAAGCTTCATACTCACCACAAGCTTCATACTCACCCGAAGCTTCTTACCCACCACAAGCTTCTTATCCACCACAAGCTTCATACCCACAACAAGCTTCATACCCACCAGAAGCTTCTTACCTACCACAAGCTGCATACCCTACACAAGCTTCATACCCACCAGAAGCTTCTTACCCACCACAAGCTTCATACCCGCCACAAGCTTCATACCCACCAGAAGCTTCATACCCACCAGAAGCTTCATACCCACCACAAGCTTCATACCCACCACAAGCTTCATACCCACCACAAGCTTCATACCCACCACAAGCTTCATACCCACCACAAGCTTCATACTCACCCGAAGCTTCTTACCCACCACAAGCTTCATACCCACCACAAGCTTCTTATCCACCACAAGCTTCATACCCACAACAAGCTTCATACCCACCAGAAGCTTCTTACCCACCACAAGCTTCATACCCGCCACAAGCTTCATACCCACCACAAGCTTCTTACCCACCACAATCTCAATACTCATCACAACCAGCCTACAATCCACAACAAATGCCACTTCCATCAAACATGCCATATCCACCAGCAACATCATATCTACCACAAATTGAATCGAATTTACCTCAAGGACAGAACATGCAACAGCCTTCAGCTCCACCACCCTCTGCGCCATATCCAACAAACAATTCATCACAGCAGATGGATGTCCCGCCCAATTATGATGCAGCAATGACAACATACTTAAATGAACAAAAGAAGATGTAGATTTGATAAGGAATATACTTAAAACTGGCATTTATTGATTGAACTAAGGTTAAGACAGAATTGATGAACATGGGTAGTATAGGTTGGAGCAGAAGAGCAGAGGAATGGACCAATGACTCTCTTCCAATACCATTAAGTACTTTTTTGGATCCAAATGCTTCGACTTGATGTATTAAATGATTTTCTTTACAAATGTACAAATTTTTATAATAATAAAGCAATGTGCTATATTAAAGCATACTTTTGACTCTTGAATAGCTTGTGAGAACCTTTTTGAGAGAGCAAATGAGAGAACAAGACAGTTCAATACACAAAATGCTCACAGTTACTCAAAATTATTTCTATCAGTAATGAATAAGAGATCAACGAAGGAAGTAAGAGCATTTTAGTGTTAATTTTAGGTTTAACTAGTTTGTAAATTATGGTTCAAGAGAAGGAACTTCCAGTTTATGTCATAATCATCATCACACTTGTTATTATCCTTGCGGTTGTTTGGACAGTCTTTAAAATTTATCTCGAGTGTTGCTACGAGGAAGAAACAGGTTTGAATTCATTTTATGTCTATTTTCTTGATTAAGACTGAATCTTGTCAGTTTTGTATAGTAAGAAGTCAATAGCACTTCTTTGGACCACTTAAACCTGCCACCTGAAACCTTATTGAAAGTCAATGTCAAATTAAATGATCAATTAGTGAGAATTGAGAGAGAAAAACTCAAAAATTTAAAGAAAAGTAACTCTTTTTTGCCTCAGGAGCAATTCATAGATCAACAGCGAAAGAAAATAATCTTCAAAAGGTTTATTTTAGCGATGGAAAAAGAAAGAGGAGTTCCTGTTTTTGTTATATTCACAATTCTGCTTGTTATCATTTTTCTGTAATTTTTGTCTTTATGCAAAAATATCTCGGATTTTGTGATGACAAGGAATCAGGTAAATGAGATCTTTATTGTTATCTGGAAGCTAGGAAGGCTCGGGAGGAAGTTAGCAGTGAGTCCAAAATTTTTTATATTTAGTCTTCACTTTCTACAGTCTTTTGAAGTCTCATTCTCGACCAATGTTCATCATTCTCATCAAAACTGTAAATCTATAAACATTCTATCTTATTAATCACTTCCAGAAACCACAAATCCTGAAACCATAACCTTCACTGGAACCAATAATCAAAATATAAGAATCGAAATTGATGAGCCAACGCAAGAAATGTTTCAAAACTTTTTTACTCAATTTAATGACTCATCAAGAACATCGCAATCTCATTCAAATGGAAATACTCGAACTTATCAGACATCCACAACATTTGTGTCATCTCCTCGGTCGACAACATCTCAGCCATCGGCACCTCAACCATCAGCAGCTAGATCATCATCACCACGACCCACAGCGCCCCCTAAAAACCAAACTAAGGACAATGATGATCTTCCAAGCTATAATGATGTGATGGATGGACTTTATGGACATAAGAAATAATTTTTAGAATATCAAATTTTTAATTATTAATTAAGTGTTTTTACTATCGAATGTGTTCCGAAAGTTTTTGTTAATAAAACAAACAATAAATATTATTTGACTTGAGAAGTTCCAAAAATATACAGACACAATGCGCAGAAGCGAGTCTAAGAGGCTCGACATGATCGACCTTGAGACATTCTGGCGCCACTTTACATGCTGTTCTACGACAGAAAAAAAACAACAAATAATTCAATAAGAAAATTGTAAAAAACATTTACTTCGGTCATTCACTTATGCTGTGTTGGAATTATGAGAATGGGATGACTAAATGAAATGTTTGGGACCAAAATAGAACAGAATCTATTGTCCCACACCCTTTAGACCTTCAGTTTATAGTGGAATCTGAAGTATTTGCAAGCTCTGCACGTTGTAAAGACACGAGTACGTAGAAAGACCTGATGTACAATGCAATGTATCAAGTCACAATTTGTGTGCTCAAGATGCTGTTAGGAAGTCATCCAGATGCTGGTCTTAACTAGAACGGTTAAATAGAAGAAGAGCTTGACTTGTACTGAGATTGAATTCAAGACCTCCAGAACCTTTGGCACGTAAGGCTAACGCTTAGGTTACAATTCAGCAATTATAAACTATTATTTTTTGGCAATATTTCTTCTTCAGTTCCTGAATGTATTCGTAAAATCCATATTCGACTTTCAATCACATTGAAATGATCCGCAACAGAGATAAAATTCTCAAAAATGAGAGAAAAAATTCCCAAAAAAAAATATTTTATATTTAGCACAATACACAAACAACTTGCCGGCATTTACAAGCAGCTCACTTAATTTGGTGCTTCTTGTTTTAGTGACGTCATTCATGTGTGACTTTAATTCTCATTTTTACATTAAATGCGTAATATTTATTCAGTCTCTGTTTATGTCTAAAGCAGTCGGAAAGGAAATTTACTTGACAAAATTCAAAAAGCTTTAATAATGAGTGATATAATCATTCTAGTTGTTGTAGTAGTTATTTTAGTCATTTTTATAAGTTGCTTAAAAAGTTATATTTTCAACAATGATGAAGTTCCAGGTTTGTAAGGTCATGTTGTATATATCTTGAAATGTAGCTTCTGCATCGCTTCGACGCCTTATCTTAATAAACAAACCAAAAATAGCATTAGAAGAGACCGGAAATGTAGCTCCAGGCAATAAACCAACAAGAGAGCTTCCAAGCCACCAACATACCCGATTAGCAAAAGTCGGTTAATCGATAAGAAATCCGACACTAATCAAATGTTACTCGGGCATGGTGCTGGATTTGAATCGATGAGTCTTGCCAGCTTGTTGCTAGATTTCTATTCGATTAACCGACTTGTGCTAATCTTGTGTGTTGTTGCTGGCTTAGTAGCTGTCATGTTGGTTTATTGCCTGTAGCTACATCTCTGGTCACTTCTATTGCTATTGCTGGTTTGCTTAGTAAAATAAAGCGTCAGGGAGATGCAGCAGCTGATGTCGGTGAAAAATAGCTAAAAACCGGCGCAAAATTTTCTTTTATTTGACTCAGAACCGAGCTTTGACATTTACTGGAATCAATTGAATTTGATCCAAAAAATCACAAGTCTGTTAATCGATCAGAAATCCGAAACCAAGTCGGCTTGACTCTGGCATGACGCTGAAATCAATTTAAATAGTCACACTAGCTTGTCATCGGATTTCTAATCGATTAACTGATTTGAGCTTTTCTGATGAATTTCTAGCCAGATTGAGTTAAAATTTGACAACATACAAAAGTGGTGCCGACGATGGCTAGCTGTGAGAATATCAATGAGAATTCACAACTTTTGAGAAATATCTTCCAATTTTTCGGTAAACCTCCTATCCATTTGTGAACTTGCTCTCTTATTCTCATTATTTTCATGTTTGAAAATTGTTAAAAAATGCGCAATTTTACTCAGTCTTTATTTGTGTCCTGAACAGTCGTAAAGCATTCAGTGAAAAGATTTTTTTAAAAATGAGCAATGAGTTTGCACCGCTGATGCTTGTAATAGCTTGCATAGCTTTTATTAGAGGCTGCATATTATGTTTTAAAATTTGTTCTGATGATGATTCTGCTCAAGGTTTGTAAGATCGCGTTGATTTAGAATGTTAATCACTCGACTGTCTTTGTTACCCGCGACTAGTCAGCTGTTGTTAATGGCTGTCTGCTTGTATGTGTAACCGGAGCTGTATAATAACACAAAAGTGCCAAACTAAATTCTATTTTTAAGCACAAAATAAATATTCAGATAATCACAAAATTAGAAAAAAAAAATATGAATGAAATAAAAAATTTGAGAATTCGCAGCACACAACATACAAGACTTTTTACAATATCCAGTCACAACTACTTACACACTTTTTTGTAACATCGACGGAAATGTGCGATCAATTTGGACTTTTTATTCTCTTTTCTCAAATTTTTCTCTCATTTCCAACATAAAAATCATTCTTTATTGTGTTGTGCGTTTCAGTCTTTGGTTGTATTTTTGACAGAACAAAAGTAAAAAATTTATTTTTTTCGGCAACTTTCAAGAAATTCAAATTAAAGAGCCATAAAATGAGTGGAGATTCTCTGGCCATTTTTGCTTTTGCAATGGTTTTTCTGATGATTTTCGTACTTTGTGCAAAGTGCTGCGAAAGTATTTGTCATGATGATGCTGTGCCAGGTTTGTGAGATAAGAAAATGTTGAAAATTTTATTTTTATTTTTTGATTTTTTTTTCTTCGGCTTGTACTGATCAAGCATAAGATGGACATCTGCTGTTCAATTTTGGCTATACATTCTGGTTTTTGGTTTAAAGCTTGGTCAAGTTTTGGTAAAATTGTTAAAAATTAAACTATAATTAAAGTTGTATGATTCAGATGGCCTGTCATCTATTTATTGAACGACCAGGGACATAGCAAAGTTATGACGCTTCTTTAGGTCATTGATAATCCTTTCTGCACCCCAGCCAATCACCCTCCCATCATAAACCATAATTAATCAAATATCTCTTTATCAGCTTACTCAGCACCGATCGTTGTCACATCACAATCGCATCAAGCGCCTGGATCAACCCGACCACAAACAGTTTTGAACCAAAACTCAAGACCGCCTGGTCAATTTACTCCTACATCGTACCCACCAGGAGGCTTAGTGGTTACTGGATCAAGCGCACCGTAAGTTTTCATTAGAAAAATTGATCAGAATTTAAACTAAAAATATTCACAGACACTCTCCAAAGAATACATCACGTCCATATCCACCACAAGCTTCATATCCACCAACGGGTTCATACCCACCACAAAGTTCGTATCCACCACAAAGTTCGTACCCACCACAATCTCAATACTCATCACAACCAGCCTACAATCCACAACAAATGCCACTTCCATCAAATATGCCATATCCACCAGCAACATCATATTCACCACAAATTAGATCAAACTCACCACAAATTAGATCAAATTCACCACATGGGCCAAATATGCATCAGCCATCAGCTCCTCCACCATCTGCGCCATATCCAACAAACTATTCATCAGAAGATTTGGATGTACCGCCTAATTATGATGAGGCAATGACTAATTTCTCGAAAGAACAGAAGAAGGTGTAGATTTGATAGGGAATCATGCTTAAAGATTGCATTTATTTAATGAACTAAGGTTAAGAGTTGTTGATTTAGGGGATTTTGAGGTTATGAAGGTCTACAAGGGCTGAATAGACTGTCTGATGCAACTTTTAGTTCCTATTTGTATGTTTTTGAACGACATTTAACTCACTAGTTTAAATTTTAAGGAATATAGCTTAGGAGTGGGTTCTTTGAGCTAAACCTGAGCTTGCATCTTTAAATGGTAATTTTAGGTTAGGTGTAGGTTTTGGTGTGTACGCAGGAACTCACCATAGAGGTCAGTTCTCTTGGCTATCCGAAGAACCTTACACTAATGAATAAAATCTGATGTACTTCAATGTAAGATTGATCTGAGACCAGGGTCATTGCCAGGAATTTAAAAAAGGGGGGGGGGGGTTGTATAGAAAACTTTTAGGGGGGGGGGGGGGGATTTTTCGAGTTTTCCATAAAAACTCTAGCAAAATGAAGAAATTTCTCAAGACGAAGGTCCCTGGCTACGCGCCTGTCTGAGACTAAGGAGCCCTAGAAACCCTCGAATTTAATTTAATACTTTTTTCGCCTTAATGCTTTGAGTTTATGTACAGAATTATTTTTTGTATAAAATGTACAAAAACCTTAAGTAATAAAAACTATATTTTGAGAATTTTCTCCGCATTTTTTTCTATATAAACAGAGAATTTTCCGATTTTTTCCGCTCATTTTCTCTCGGGAAATTCCGAAAATTTTTCACAATATTGCGTGTTTTCCTTAGTTTCACTAGCATTAATTTTTCCATCAACAATTTAATCAAAAATGGAGGACGATTTACTTTACAAAATACTAGTTTTTCTTGTGTTTTCATTCATCTTGTTTGCAGTTCTTTTCTATATCATCAAGGCATGTCAAGCATGTTGTAGAATTAATTATAAATATTTAGTCGATGGAAAGTATGAAAATGAGCCAACAGGTGACGATTTTTTGGATTTTATTGATTTTCTGTTGTCATTTAAATTGCTAATATTTTCAGTGCTTAGAGAATCGAGTCCACCATTGATGACTGACTATCCTGAGCAGCTGGAGGATGACATAAATATTTTACAATTACTGCCGCAAGAACTTCCGTTGTAAGTTGGATTTTTGAGTTAATGAATACAAATTTGATGAGATTGTAGCTTTATTGGGTTGACTTAGATACCAAGGAAGGCAGACTAGGTCTTTAACTAGCTCTCGTCAGCCAACAGTGCTACCTAGCATACCCTATCCTAGAAACAGTTTCAATCAATTTTTATAAAGTCTTTCCTTGACTTGATTTTTTAACTTTAGGCACTCAAATAACACAAGTCAGCTAATCAAAAATATTCTGGCACCAAACAGGCATTACTCTGGCATAAAACTTAGGCCCAGCACCGGCTTGGAGCCGAATTTCTATTCGATTAACCGACTTGTGTTATTCGGAGTAGCTTTAAGGTTCTTTGGAAATCTGTAATGATTCTTTAGTAACTTTGGAGTTTCTTGGTTACCCAAAGGATTCCTTAGGCAACCTTAAGAAGCCCTGAATGGCTCCCCTCAACTAATTCAATTATTATTCAAAAACGAATTTGAATTTCTTGAATTCTTATGTTTTAGAGTAACTCCAACGAGCCCAGAAAGACAACTTTTACCTGCAGGATCATCGCAGTGTTCATGTTCATCAACAATACCTCAACATTCAGCATTCCACAATGTTCAACATTCAGACGATCCTCCAAGTTATGAAGAGGCGATAAGAATGTCAATGACTGGAATTTAGAGCATAAAAGACTCATAAGATCTGACACATTTGTGACATGCTTGATAAATAGAATTTTGGCTTCCATCGCTAATCATAGATCGTCATTAGAGAATGACTTGAACCAACCGAAACTGCTTTGTAACAATTTTGATCTCATTTTAAAATAAAAAAGAATATTTTCGATTTTTTAAAAAAATACTTTTATGATCTATCGTAGATGGATGATGGGATACGATGTGATAGAGATGGGGCGTAGCCTTAGATTCCAAGATATATTGCCAAAAAAGCAGACTAAAGTAGTTTATTTTAAAATTTGACGTCATAATTCAATGAACCCCAAAAAATTTATAAACATTACTTTTCTAGAATTTCTAGGAATTTCTATTGTTCTGTTCTTGCTGACCCCTTTTGGACGTCATACATGAACGACCCCATAGGAATTCGCAAATGTTTATCCTGTGTTTGATATTTTTCAGCACTTTCTTTTGAAACGTCATCTCCTGGATTCAATCTTCTCTGTATTTTTTGTTTGTTCTCAATCTAATTATTTTCAGTTCAAGACTGTATTTCCAGACAATCAGATATTAATGGCTATGGCAGAGTTGGCTATATTTTTTATCGTATTTGCAGTGATTCCTTGTTTAATTGCTTCAATAATTTATCTAGTGATTCGTGTTGTGAAAAAGTGCTGTTCGTATTGCGGCAAAATGATAGGTAAATAAGGACATTGTATTGAATGAACCCAAGCGTCAGCTGTTGTACCAGTGCTTCTCAAACTATGTTACACGGAACTTTACTGTTTTGCAAAAAAAATCCTAGATGTGTCAAAAGTGGTTGCCAGTGTGGTGACCTAAAAGTTTGAGAAACACTGGATTAGTGTGTCGCGTAACAAAGTTTGGCAGTCATTGTTTTGTTTTGTTTATACTAAAATTTTCGTGGAACTCTGCACATTTTCTGGCTTGTTTAAACAATCGAATTTTAAATATTTTAAATTCCTGACTGCTTCAGTTTAAGATTTAAGTTGCAGTTGATCAGTGTTCAATGTATTGGGAGACTTTAGTTCTTGTATTATTTTTTATTGTAGTTCCAATTTTGCTAGCTTGCATGATTCTCGGTTTAATGCGTCTTTGTATGTTCATTGAAGATAGGTGCAGTTCGTGTCATACCAAAAGGAATCAAATTTAATTTAATTTCATTAATTATGATTTTTTTTAATTCAACTCAAAATAGAGGGGAACTCACAACCCCGTCCTACGGAGCTCCAGCAAATGGCAACAAGATTAGAACGAAGTTTACAAAGAACAGCTGAAAATTCAAGGAATTCAGGACGACCTCAAGAGAATGTTGAAACTGGAGTTCCTGTACTTTATTATTGTGTGCCTGTTGATGTGTCTGGAGAGCATCGACAACCAATTATTCGGTATGTAAAGCTATTGACTAAGGGGATAACAACTTGATGGGAATCAAAATTATTAATCAATCCACAGATATCTTCCAGCAAATGTAGAATCAACATATTCAGTACCATTACCATATGAGCAGCAAGTGTCGAATCCAACTTTTACATCAAGCATTCCAAATTGCTCAAATGTTGTCCAACATCCACCACGTGGATCAGCTCATAAAGTTGATGATCTTCCTAGTTATGATGAAGCACTGGATCTGGCAACGAAGTTTTAAAGGCAGGTGTGATTGGGAAGGAGTGTGTCCTTAGCAAGGGGAAGGCCAATGGATGATTTTGGTTACTAGTGAAGTAGTTTTGACTTCAAACCCTCTCGCAAAAAAAGAAGATTTTTTTTCTAATTTTTTTGTAAATATTACTTTCCTGCATTTTCTCAATAATTTCGTGCCAGTCCACAATTGAACGTTGAATACAAAAGTGATTAAATCAGTTTTAATCCAAAATAATTTATGGATCCCAATTTTATTTATTTAATTGTATTTATTTTAAGTGTTTTTATTACTTGTTATTATTTTAACTTTGTGTCAAAAAAAGGTGTTGCTCGTCCAGGATCAGGTTTGTTGACAGACAATGACTAGCAGTTGACAATGAACATTTTTTTTCGGGAGGGTACCAAGCATGACCTGATTCAGTAAAACTCAAAATTCCATCTTTTGCTTATTTGATTCGAAAGAAGAAAAATTGGGAAGTAAATAATAAAATTTTATGCATGACTCAAGGCACAAAAGAATTTGCAGATGTCCGCATACTAAGAATTTCGTAGAATTCAGTTGTTTGGGATGTTTAAATGTAATGTGACTAGTACAAGTGAATAATCAAGAATTTAAGATCACTTTGAATTTTTATGTAGATCAGTGGCTCTCAAACTGTGTGCCGTGACACATTGATGATCCAAAAAGGCACACGGCATTAAAAAGTCCACGAAAAAAGTGACTATGCTGGCTCATGGTCCACACAGAGCTCCATATCAGTCTTATGCAAGTAAAGTGACTGTTTTCTCAGACTTTTAAGTGTCGTGCGTCTTCTGGACGGTCCGAAAAGCTACATTTCATGCAAACATCCCCAGACAACGATTATAATGTAATTGTTTTCTTAAAATTGTAGAGGTTTTTCGGCATAAAATTGTATTTACGGATAGTCAGAGTTTAAATTCCAATGAGTCAGGATGAATGTGGACTTTTATTTATTTTACTTAATTTACTGACGTGCTTAATTTTTTCCTTTGTTGTCCATATATATTGTCAATAAGTGCTGTTCTTGTTGTGCAGGTGACTTAAAATGTCGAAGAAAAAAAAAATTCAATTTTGCATTCAAAATTTTTCATTTTTGTTTAAACTAAAATTTTTGTGAAATTTCTCTCATTATTTTGGATGTTTTCTGAACGATTCAGTTTGAGATTTGACTTGCAATTGATCAGATATTAATTAAAAATGGAAGAAGTTGCTTTAATGGCAATTTTATTTGTACTGATTATTTCCATATTTCTTCTAATCGTTAATGTTGTGCAAAAGTGTTGTTGGTGTTGTGGCAAAATAAAAGGTGAAATTAGGGGAACTTTAATGGGCCATTCACTTATGACGTTCATTATAAAACATGATTTTTAGACTCTCCCATCCCCAAAACGGTCATAGATGCCATTGCCTTGCTGTGACGTCCACTCAAAGGTTACCAAAAATTTTGATTTCCTTTTTGTAAAATTGAATGTCACAAAATTTTTTGAACCCCTTCTTTTCCCTCCCCTGTCATTAATCTTTGAACCCCCTTCACCCTCTGCCCCCCCGTCCTTAATCTTGAACGTCAAAAGTGAACGGCCTCTAAGCTGCGACAAAACAAGAACACCTAAAGGGCGACAAACTTAACCTACAATCAAAAGCGATTATTTTTTTAAATCCTTAACAGAACATCCGAATAAAATCTCAAATTCTTTTGTGTACAATAACAATTTTTTGTGATTCAGGGGCGTTGGAAGGAATTCATAGGGGGAGGGGGGGGGGGGGTCAGAAAAATTTATATGGAAAAGTAAAGAAGCTCAGGATTTTTTTCACAAAAACCCTAGCAAAATGAAAAAGCTCCCACCCCCTGACTCCGAGCCTGTTGTGACGTCATTTGTTTAATCTTAAAAAAGTTCGTGGAACTCCCCACATTTTCTGAATTGTATAAATAATAAAATTTTAAATAATTTCTGAACATTTTCAGTTTAAGACTGAATTTACGGATGATCAGTTATTAATCGCAATGTCAGATCTAGCACTACTTGCAATTTTATTTGTCCTAGTAGCTTGTTTGATTATTTCAATAATTTACTTATTGGTTCATGTTGCAATTGAGTGCTGTTCGTTTTGTGCAAGAGTAATAGGTAAGAGATGTAGGATAAAAGGATGATTGAGGAAGATTGAGAAAGATTAAGGAAGATTGAGGAAGATTAAGGAAGATTGGGGAAAATTGAGGAAGATTGAGGAAGAATTGAGGAAGAATTGAGGAAGATTGAGGAAGATTGAGAAAGATTAAGGAAGATTGAGGAAGATTAAGGAAGATTGAGGAAGATTGAATAAGATTGAGGAAGCAAAGTAGAGCTCCATTTAAGCGCCACTGCTTTAGTCCATCGCATAGCAGAGTTTAGGAACCACTGTCTTCTTATTTTGAAGATGACTAATCGAACACCCAAAACTCATCGCAATCTTTTGTTTTGTTTATACTAAAATTTTCGTGGAACTCTGCACATTTTCTGGCTTGTTTAAACAATCGAATTTTAAATATTTTAAATTCCTGACTGCTTCAGTTTAAGATTTAAGTTGCAGTTGATCAGTGTTAAATGTATTGGGAGACTTTAGTTCTTGTTTTATTTTTTATTGCAACTCCAATTTTGCTAGCTTGCATGATTCTTGGTTTAATGCGTCTTTGCATGTTCATTGAAGATAGGTGCAGTTCGTGTCACACCAAAAGGAATCAAATTTAATTTAATTTCATTAATTATGATTTTTAATTCAACTCAAAATAGAGGGAAACTCACAACCTCGTCCAACGGAGCTCCAGCAAATGGCAACAAGATTAGAACGAAGTTTGCAAAGAACAGCAGAAAATTCAAGGAATTCACGAGCTCAAGAAAATGTAGAATCTGGAGTTCCTGTACTTTATTATTGTGTGCCTGTTGATGTGTCTGGAGAGCATCGACAACCAATTATTCGGTATGTAAAATTATTGACTGAGGGGGAAACAACTTGATGGGAATTAAAAATATTAATCAATCCACAGATACCTTCCAGCAAATGTAGAATCCACATATTCAGTACCATTAGCATATCAGCAGCAAGTGTCGAATCCAACTTATACTGCAAGCATTCCAAATTGCTCAAATGTTGTCCAACATCCATCAAGTGGATCAGCTCATAAAGTTGATGATCTTCCTAGTTATGATGAAGCACTGGATCTGGCAACGAAGTTTTAAAGGCAAATGTGATGTGACTAGGAGATGTGAGTTTATAGGAGCTTATCTGAACTGCCTCAGTTAATGATGATCAGTGCAGATGATGTATTGGAGTTCCTTGAAGTGTTCTACTTTTGTCACAGTCATCAAGACACTGCTAGCTTTACTGTCTTACGATTTAGTTATTTTTATAATACATAATATCATATTTGCAGCTAGTGCCATACCAAAGTATCAAATAAAGTTTAAAAAATATTTTGTTTAATTCTCTCAAAATTCAGAATTGCTCAGAGAACTTCGTTACTTCCTCTCTCATCGACTCTCAGAATTAATAACAATTTCTCAGCTGTTATTTGCGTATCAGTGTGTTATTGTCCTTATGTGTAGCTAGTGTACAACTTTTTTGATATTTCTTAAAAATATTTTAATGTTTAAATAATAAATTCAAATGGATTATTTGGGCTGCTGTGCTGGTGGCTGTATATGCTTTCTTTTTGGTGCGGCCTGTGCTGCAAAGTGCTGTGAGGATGATGGTAAGTTGGAATCTGAGTATTTTGATTAAATTGATCAAATTATTGGAAATTAAGTTAAATGAAGATAATTGAGGTTATGTAAAGGTGTTGTAAGGATGTCAATTCTGGATCTAGATTGTATTTTATCCTCAATTAGGCTGTATTTAAGAATGAAAACAATTATTTTCTCTCACCAAAAATCAAAGAGAGTTCAATCTTCTCAATTTGCAGCACATCACAACTGAGAAGCACTGTTAGTCTTCAATTAAATTTGTGTTCGTCAACATTAAGTTTTTTTAAAGATTTTTCAAGAATTTCAAAAAAATCTCAATTTATGATAAATATTTTCTTCCTTATCTTATGGCTTTTATGCTGTTTTTGTCTCGGTTGCTGTGTTGTTTTAAGCAACGACGAAGGTTTCTTTTAATTTCTATAAATTACTCTTCAAAATAAACGTTTCTACGCACATTCTCACATGCTTTGTCAGTGTGTTGAATTTAATCAATTTATTTTATTTCATTTTAATTGTCAAGAAACTGCCCCAGCTCCAGTTGGTGCGATTCCGTATCCTACTGATAATCCAGTCACAAATCAACCAACTAGCATGCCATTGCCTAATACTGATGTAGGTTGGACAATCACTAGGCCGCAAGAACAACCGTAAGTTTTACATTTTTCATTTCCCAAGGGGGATAACAACATGATGGTAAATTACAAGGGCGTAGTCAGAAATTTTTGAGGATAAATTAGGGAGTCTTGGGAATTAATATCAAAAATCCCTACCAAATTGAAGGATTTTTCTAAGAGGGTTTGACTCAACCCAGCGGGGGGGGGGGGGGGGGGATTTTATGATTTTTTCATAAAACTCCCAGCAAAATGAATAAATTTCTATTTCTATTTGTCACCCAAATCCCCCCTCCCCCTGGTTACGTGTCTGCCCAACTTTCATTGCAACGCCCCAGAGTAATTGTTATATGAAATTATTCCCCATCATGTTGTTATCCCCTCGCAATTTTAAACAAAATTTTTAAATTTTCAATAATAATTCACAGCTATCCAGAATTAAATTCAGATTGTCCATACCCACCAGTGCTGCCGTATCCGCCACAAAGCTCAATTCCTTCACCTTCAATGTCCAATAGGACTCAACCCCCAGCACCATCTGCACCTTATCCAACGAACAGTTCATCACAAGAACCTCAAGATTGTCCACCAAAATATGAAGATGCAATCAATTTAATTCCAAAATAAATTAAGACAAGACAATAAATTTTTATAAGAATTAATGGAAGGCTTCGCTTTAAACAGCACTTAAGTTAGAGCAGTGCTGGATGTTTTTGCATTTGTATTCTCAATTAAACTTTTGATTTATATGAAAAATTCGAATATAAGATTTAGTTTTGTAAAGAATTTGGGGTTAGGTGGATACAGCATGGACTTAGCTGATGAAAATGTTGATAAAAATGTTCCTTAATTCAGTGCTTTATGAGAACGACTTCAACAGTGCTGACATCAAACTTGAGGAAGCCACTTTATGCTGGTTGACTGTCCCGTTTATAAATTTGACCTAGAGATATCATCTCAAAAATGGACGAAGAATGCTGAACTGATCAAAATGGTCAAAAATGATCGATATCGATCAAAATCTAATCCATCAGTTCCGCACCCTTGGAATGGAGCTGACTAGCCTTATAAGATATTCTTGCAGTATTTTATCATTTAAAAATTTAAAATAATAAAAAATTTGTCATCTATAAAAAAAATTCTCTGAGACATTTTCACACCAAAAATAGGTTTTTGACCTCAAATCAGCCACGCTTCTGAATATGATGGTGAAATTCAAACATACAGAAAAAATGTGATCTTAGCAACACTGCTTGATAAACTCAAAAGATCACATTCAAGAGCAAAAGTACTCAAAATTTTCTTCATGACGTCTCTTGACTCAAAATGAGATTAATTTTATTAAAATAACTTTTTTTGCTGCAAATTTTAGTTCACGTTTCTGTTTGTGATTATAAAGGAGCCTGTGCATAAAAATCTTAATTTTTTTTTTGAATTATGAGTTTTGAGGTTTTTTTAGCTTTTTCGATTATTTTTTCTTATTTGGCTGCTGTAATCTTAGTTTGCTGTATTAAAATTTCCAAAGAGTAAGGTATAGCTAATCGTGGGTCGTTTATAAATGATGTCAAATGCTGAGGAACATCATTTTTAAACAACCCCATTAACATTTAATTCTCAAAAATTTAGATACAATTGAACCTTCACCGATTCGTGCACCACCCAAACAAATTACAGCAATAAGATCAGAAAATGAACAAAAATCAAGATTTACTCCAGACAGACTTACAGCCATGCCAATGCCGTTCATATCTCAAGCTTCAAACGCTTATTCGTAAGTTTAAATTCATAGTAACAAAGATTTCCATTAATTACAGTTTGTATCATCATCAGGTACCCTCCAGTGAATCTTCAATGTCCATATCCACCACAAGCACCATATCCAACACAAATGCCAGTTCCATTTGGTTTACCATATCCAGCAACAGTGTCTTCATCAGGTTTAAATAGAACTGCACCATATCCACAGGAAGGAAGTGCAACAAAAGCCAACAGCACCTTATCTAATAACTGAATCATCACAGACATTACTTCCACCTTATTCAAGTTTAAACTCAATTCAGAGTTCTGCTCCGTATCCAATTGTCAGTTCATCATCATCACAAGATATCGATGGTCATCTTCCTGATTTTGAAGTTCTTTTAAGAAATAAATAAGCTTAATGGAAAACTAATGATTAGAGTAACACTAGACGGTTCTCAGGTTGAGGCTACATAAGGGGTTGTTCACATATGATGTCAGACATTTTTGAGAGGGGGGGGGGGGAGGGAGGAGGGATTCTAAAAACTAGTCTTATTGGTTCTGTTGGGATGGTGTGGTTGAGCTTTGAATCTGAGAAAAGAACCTTACTTTTGGCCGGACCTACAGACTCCGTTCACTTATTACGTAACCTTTTTTAAAGGAAGTCTGAAATTTTGTGACAGTTCAAACAAAAGAAATTTTTTCTTGTACAAATTTTGTGACAAGAGGGGGGAGGAGGGGTCCTAAAAAGTCTTTTTTTTGAGTTACGTCATTAGTAAACGGCCCCTAACTTAAAAAGGGAGACTAGATTTAATTTTCGTTTTTTTTCATAAAATATATGAAAAGTTTGGATTAATTAAAAATAAATAATTTGTGACGTCATTTTTTGGATGAAATTTTTCTCTCAATTTTTTTGCTCTTCTCTTTTTAACTTATAAACTCTTTGTGTGTATTTTGCATTTCAGTTTGAGTTTGTATTCATGATCAGCTAGCAGTGAATATTTCTCTCCGAATTCCAAAATTAATTTTAAGTAAAAAGTCGGTTCAAATGGGTTTGATCTTAATTTTAATAATAATTTATGTTGCGGCTTGCTGCATTATATTTTTTGCTGTGTGCTGTCAATCAGGAAATACTTCTGCAACTATTAACTCAAGTTTGTAATTTTTAAGATTTTATTTTAAATTTTTATGCTCTTTAAACTTTTTGGCATGCTTGTTTTGCTCTCAAACTCTCTTGAATTTTGCAATGAGATTTTTTTTTAATACTTAATCTTAAATAGATCGTGCCATCACATATCCAGGACCATCATCACAGCCTATCACAAGTTCAAGTCCACGAGCTACTCGTCAAGTGCCTTTATCAACCACAATACCAGAAAATTTCTTACGAATTCCTCTTAATGCTTCACCTAGCTCAACTAGGCGGATGCCAATTCCTCATTCTAATGTTGGTTGGAATGTTGCAGGATCTCAAGCACAACCGTAAGTTTCGGAAGGGGAACGTCTGAAGCTCCTCTGAAAATAACGCTGATTTCAAGGGTGCGGTACTGGCTGGGTTCCAGGTCTAGGATTTTGAAACATGCCAAACAATAAATCAAGTCCTCAAGGGGGGTCAAAAATTGTTTTATGCGTAACGTTCAAGTGGCCATTAATTATTTTTTTGAAGTGTTTCAAAGTTCTTGACCCACCACACCCCCCTCGCCCTCTAAAATTACCAGAAGTAATAAAATTTAAATTCTAATCTTTTTCATCATCACAGATATCCACCAATCAACTCAGAGTGTCCGTATCCACCACAAAGACCTTACCCACCCCAAGAATCTGAAAGATCGTATTTAGTTCCTCCATCTGCACCACAATCAACAAATAATTCAGATCTACTTGATGACGCACCACCAAATTATGAAGAAGCTATTCAGTTTATTTCAAAAAAATAGACAACGACAGAAAATCAAGTCTTTAGGATTATATTTTGGATATTCTGGGATTTATCCTGAGTGTCCGCACCTTGCAGGAAATAATAAAATTATTGTAAGTTAACAAATTTATTGTAAAAACTCAGGTGACTTTTATGAAGAAGTTAATTGAATCAGAATTCAACTGGTCAATTCTAATGCATTTAAAGGATAAGATTTAATAAAAAAAAATAATTTAATGGATATTTAAATTTTTTGGTTACTTTATTGGCGAAAGAGTTGAAAGGGGGCAGGGGCGTAGCCAGGAATTTGAAGAGGAAGGGATAAAAAAATTTATGGAAAATTCAGAGGGAAGGGGGGGAATTTTTATGATTTTGTCATAAAACTCGTAGCAAAATGAAAAAAATTTCGGCGGGGGATTTTTCCTCCAAATGCCACCCCCCCCCCCTCCTGGTTATGCGCCTGCAAGGGGGTCTAACCTAGGCTTGATCTTCAAATGCCTCTCTTCCCCTCCTGGTTACGTGCCTGCAAGGGGGTCTAACCTAGGCTTGATCTTCAAATGCCCCCCCCCCCTCCTGGTTATGCGCCTGCAAGGGGGTCTAACCTAGGCTTGATCTTCAAAAGCCCCCCTCCTGGTTACGTGCCTGCAAAGGGGTCTTACCAAGGCTTGATCTTCAAAAGCAACAACTACAACAGCTTGGTTAAGAGTTTGAAGAATGGGGGGGGGGGGGGGTGGAAATTTGAGGGGGGGGGGGATTTATATGGAAAATTTAGGGGGAAGTTTTAGGTTTTTTTCATAAAAAAACTCTAGCAAATTGAAGAAATTTCAGTTAACATGAAGTTTTTACCCAATTTCCCTCATGGCTACGCAACTAGACGAGTAGCTTTAGAACCGTTCCGTGTCATTTCATGATCGCATTGACAATGTATTACTACAGAAACTTGAAAAAGCTTCATTGTTAAGCAAACAAGTTCAATTCAAAGTTTACTTTAATCAATGCAAAATAAATAAATTTGCGTAAAATTTCAAAAAAAAAAAACATTTTTTATGCATAAAAATAAATTTGATATCAATTTCTAGCCGTAAGAAGAAATAGAAATGTTGACATGCGCTTATAAGCCAAGCTTTTATTACTCCAGTAAATAATTTTATATCACGAACAAAAATCTTTCATTCGTTCTTTTGAGTTCGTAGTGTCAAGTTTAACTTCTCTTGTGGTTGCTCTAGTTTTAAGTCCATTTAGTTTGTAGAAAATAAAAGTTTTTGATTCCCAAAACGAACATTCGAATTAATTGGAAGTAATTTTGTGTTGACATTAAACAAAAAAAAAATGATTTTATTTTTGAAACGTAGAAGGGAGAGCGAGTAAGTGTAAAATTTTGGGGTTGGGTGGGTTGGTAAGGGAGTAAGGGTGGATATTGCTTGCGTTAGTAATGCTTAATTTCACTATTAACTGTCCAAATATTGAAAATAAATATAAAATGCGCTTCTTATCAAGTTAACTCATGCCTTTTTTACTTTACCCGATCTCCCAAAAAATCCAGAAAAAGATTAGCAGCCGAAAGAGCCGCAAAAGCATCCCAATCACAAGTGCCTATCTCATCAAGACCAACAAACTTCGAGAAATTCCAGCAACGAACTTCCCGTTCCTTAAGTCCATCAACAGCAAACAGCACAACATCCCAAAAGTCAAGAACATTACCACAAGCTGGGAGCTCATCAAAAGCTTCTGGATCGACAGAGAACTTGCGGACTTCATCTCTTAAGATTCCAAAATCTAATGAAGCTGGAAGACGAAAATCTTCAGGAAATGTTGATGAAAATTCAGCAGAAAATGACAACAATTCAAGTAAGGAATATGATGACTCTCCAAATTGACCAAATATTACTCTTTATGCCAAGTTTAATGCACAGACTTTACAAAACTTTTATGGCTTTTTTGCTATGCTCAAAATTCTTTTTATGAATATTCAATGTTATTGTGAAAAAAGAAAATAATCAAAAATTTGACATGCGCAGAAATTAATAATAAAAAAAGTTTTTTTCCCTCGGAAACTTAGCAAGCAATCGAATGTGAAATGCCGGTGTTTTTTTGCGATGAAAGCTTTCCGTCGTGTTTAAGTGAAACTTTTTATGAATAATTTCAGAATTATTTGTAATTTTACTTTGTGGGGTGGAAGGAGGTTCTTGGGTCATTTATTGATTTGTTGGTGTCCTTCTGTTTTTTTGTGGCCTTTTGATGTAAGATTGAGCAGTCAACTTCATGGTTTGGGGTCACTATAACACCCGCCCCCTTTATACTATCATCCTCGAGTGGGATGATTTCCAAGATGACATCCAAAACCCACTTTCAAATATAATATGTAAAAATTGGTGACAGTAGCTGGAAGGGGAGTGGTGGGGGGGGGGGGGGGGAGGTGATGGAAGTTAAAGAAGGAGACACTAATTCTAATAAAATAACCTTCAAAATACGTTCATTTCAATTCAATCCACACCCCAAAGGCACACGATGTAAAAACAGCTGTCAACCTAGCGTCAAGAACGGCATGAACGCAGCATAACGTTGGATTTGGTGAAATTCGACATCGTGCTGCGATCATGCCATTCATGAACGCCAGATTGAGAGACAATTTTACTTCATGTGCCTTTCGGGATACAAATTAATGTATTATGAGCATTTATTAAAGCATAAATCTATCTTCCTTTATAAAGGATGACCATAGCTAGAAGTTTTGTAAAGATAACATTGAATGACTTTATTTGAACTCAAGCAAGAGTGTGACACTGATCGAAAATGACCAAAAGTCAGTTCCAAATCTTTGAATTCAAGTCAATAAAGGCTCTAGTTGATGTGAACCAATTTTTCTTATTTTTTAAACTAAAGCAGATGCTCCTGATACTGCAGAAAGTTCCAAACCTGTTTGCACCAACACTGATGATCATCTTTGGTCCTCAAATGAACAACTTGATAGGAATTTAACGTAAGTTTTAATAATTTTGTATCTAATGCCTTATAATGAAGCAATAGAAATTGGACTGAAGGATTTAGTAGCTGGAACTAAGGCAAATCCGTACAGAAGAGTCCAAAATCTCACAAAAGATGACTTGAACATGACAAAACTCATCCAAAAAGTTGAAAATTGATGATCTTAAGCTTTTAACTAGAAAGACTAATCTCAATCAATTTCCATTCCCAGTTTCATTCCATCAGTTGGACGAGCCAAGGTCACATACTCATATGAGCCACTCCAAGCAATCGGCTCACCAGAATCTCCTGACATTCCAGATTCTAATCAATCTTTATCATATTTATTGACATCATGCGTATCAAATAATCAGCGTTCATCGGTCTCATCCTTATCGCCAGTTTCTGAACCAATTTTTCAATTTCCAACAGCACCAAAGATTTCAATTGAGGATTTTGGAAATCTACCAAGTTATGATGATGTTATGGCATCTGTGGATTATGAAGATAGAGAGCCTTGAGATGGGAATTGGATAGATCTACCTCATGGGTTGGCTTGAAGCTTTGTTAACATTTACATTTTTAAATATTTATTAGGATTCAAATCTTGATGTTTAAAGTGAATTATTATAAAGGTCGTATTAACGAGTTAAGGTTGGGAAGAGGGGGACTTGCTATCAAGTAGAGCAGTGGTTGCCAACCTTTATTGTGACACGGCACACTTTAATCGTCAGACGCACACGGCATACGGTTCGTAGGATTTCCCAACTTAGTGTGCCGTGGATAATAGGTTGACCATCACTGAAGTGAAGCATATTTTTAGAGAGAGAAATATTTTTAAAATCTCAGTTTTTGGACAATTTTTAACTAATTTTAAGCTTAACAAAGAAAAATATTTTCAATAAATTAGAAGCTTAAACTAGCTTTTTATACAATTAATTATTTTTTAATTAAATAAATAAATTTATTATTGTCATTGACTTTAGTTGGTTAACATTTATGCATTTTTGTATTATCATAGACAGACATTTCTTTGAGTTGGAGGTTTGAGACTCAGCCAGAATCTCCAGTTCCTGACTCCGTCTCTACGTCAGAGCGTGCATTTGACGCTCCTAGCGACACCTTTGGTATAGATTATTTTCATCATTGAAAGTTACGTTTATTAACTTCCGCGTGGAACACGGAAGGTGTTTCTTCAAAATTTAGCCCTTGTCGTCTAGTAGGGCGGTATCTTTTTCATAGCTATTGACCTTCCCCGTAAGTCGTGTTTTTAACTTTAAAGATGGACATCCAACAGAAAAAAACCAACTTTTTTTCACCACACATCCGACACTCGCAATTATCTTCATGTTTACATCCTTGAGACTTTTTGGTGCCAACGCAAAAAGCGGCTTTTTTTGGCAATCAATTCTGTCATTGAACTAAGACAAATCAGCATTACAACTTACAAGTATTCAGAGGCGTAGCAGAGTCCCTATCCCTTTTGTAAAAATATCTCTTAATTTGTCAAAGGTCTTTTGAGGAAAAAAATACCAAACAGCATTGCCGGAACCAGAAACAATCAACTAGGCTAGGCGTGGTGCCTTCATCTTATTGTCCATTGACGGAAACTTTGTACAATGAATATACAATACGGAGGTATTAATTACACATAATTACTGATGTCTAGCATAAAATCTATGCTAGATGTTGGACTTATGCTTGATTTATATTGTTTGATGACTGCTCAGAACTTGTTGCATTGACGGGATTTCTGAAATTTTGAGAGGTGTGATTCATTACAAAATTAAATCTTCCTAAAAACTCACTTCAATCTTTCAAGTTCTTGCATCTGTTCCTCAATCATTTTCATAGCTTCATCATAGTTTGTTGGATTCTCGTATTTTGGAGTGTCATCTTGAATTATTTCAGGTTGCAAACTTTGTGGATGACGAGGTTCATCGCGTGGAGATGATGAAGTGAAAGCTGCGGGTAGATTAGATGTGGCATGTCCTGAAGATTCAGATATAAAATATGCAACAACCATTGATCTTGTTTGGATTTGTTCATGATGATTAACTCCAGCTTCTATGTCAACTGAACAAAAATAGAGAATTGGAAGCTTGGTAAGGGCTCGGAGTGTTCTGTGTCATATGAACTTACCGTAATGATGCTTTATGCAGTTCTTTTTACATACATTTCCCCAAACGACAACCATTACAGCTATACACAAAATCATTAAAGGTATTTTCATCGGTTCTTCTGGAGGCTGTGGTGGTCGAGATGTCACAAATAGATCCTTAAAAGAAGGATATGAAAATGGACGAATAGTTTGATAAGTCGGAATAGGATGAAAATTTGGGATTTCTGGAAAGGTTGGCCATGTTAGAAAAGTTGACCATGTTGGAAACGGAAACGGTTGATAAGGTCGATATGATAAATCAAAGACACTTGAATTAAACTTTATAATTTTGTGATTCATAAGCACAACTAAAGTTTTATTTAAAATTACAAATTTTCACAACTTTTTCTGGTCAATTTTAAAACTTAAATTTTTTTTTTCCGTCACAGTTCTCGCAAATTGAGATTTTTGCTGAGTGCATCTTTATTGCGACTGAACAAAAATTGCATTCATAGATTTCACCATAGCGAGTAATATCATTTTATGTGTGCGCTGAGATCCCAATAACATTACTCTCTCACTTTTTTCAAGGTCATAAAAATTGTTGTTACATTTCCACAAAATTGATGAGAGAAAATTGAAAAGGTGATGAATCAGTGATGGACAGCCCATCTCCCCCAATAATAATAATGTGAGAGGGTTCCAGCCAAGCGATGTGTTCAGGTGCGCAGCCAGGGGGTAGGGGGGATTTAGGGGACAAATCCCCCAAGGTATGCAGAAATTTCTTTATTTTACAAAAAAATCACAAAAATTCCCCAGAATATAGATTCCTTATTATTAAGCATAAAATCTATAGATATGTATCTTCTAGTCGATGTATGGAGTTGACTGGTCGCTCAGAACTGATTGTATTGACAGAATTACTGCAATATTCCTAGTTTAAAACCAAAAAAGAATAAAATATCAATCAAATCTCACCTCACATCATTTATAATCGAGCCTTCAAGTCTTTGCTTCTGTTTTTCAATCATTTTCATAGCTTCATCATAACTTGGTGGATTTTCATTGTTAGAGACGTCAATTTGAAGATATACTTCAGGTTGCAAACTTTGTGGATGTAGAGATTCAACTGGAGGAGCAGTTGGAACCACATCAGCATGTCTTGAGGTTTCAGTTGTTGATCTTTCTTGAGTTTGTTGATGATGATTAGTTCCAGTTTCTATGTCAACTACAGAAATAAAGATTTTATCAGGAAATAGGAGGAAATTGAGGATATACAGGATGTTTAAGGTAGCACAAAGATCTTCCAAGGAAAACTTAACATTGCACGCCATAGATAAGGTCATGTTCTGTTAAAAGACCCTAAATATCCTTGATTTGATGAAGATACGAGCATCAATCATTAATTTATATCAACTTACCATATTGATGCTTCTTGTTACGCAGTTTACACAAGTTCCAGTAGATAAAGACAATCGTCAAAAAACACAAAATCATAACAGGTATATTCATACGTTTTCTGGGATGATACAGTCGTGTAAATGTTCGAGCAGTCGTCGGTGAATAAGTTGGAAAAGGCACAACATTTGGAATGTCTAGAAAGGTTGGCCATGTTGGATATACAAATGATTTATTTAGTCGAAGTGATTGATAAAAATCAGTAAAATTAAACTTAAAGTTTTTCCATTCAAACTTTTCGTTAATGTAACTCATGCGGAAGTAAACAAGCACAAAAACTTGGTTCCAAAATTCCAAATAAAAATTAATTTCACTGCTTTTTGGAAGTAAATTTTTTTTAAAAAAAATTATTTATTTTGCGTCTTAATTCTCTCAAAATGAGAAACTTTCTGTATTGCGATTGCACCGAATTGCAATCATAGCTGACAACTCTCTCACTTTTTTCAAGGTCGAAAAGTTTGTTTTGTTGTTTTTTTAATGAAAAGTTGAGAGAAATCTGACTGAAAATTATAATGAAAACTTCAAAGTTTCTAGAACCTGCATTCTATGCCTATTTGAATCTAAGATCATAATACTACGACTAGGATTGACCTAGTATAAAAATTCTTTCATTCATCTAGCTTTTCATTTAATAATTGGCGTTCCTTAATTCTATAAACCGGTCTTAAACCTTTGATTAATGTTGCTTTAAGTGATGGGCGAGTTGTGATCCTTTTGATTATTATTAACTTGTTCCATAGCTTCATGATAACTTGGCGGACTGTCATACTTTGGTGTGTCATCTTCCATAATTCCAGGTGCAGTCGGTTGAAAAGCTTGCAATTGAATGTATTCAACAGGTTGAGCAGTTGGAATGAAACTTGTGGATGGCAATAAATTTGATGAAGTTTCTGATGCCATGGCTGCCTCAGGCAAATGTCTGGCTTCATGTTGATTGTAATAATGTAAATTAATAGCTTCTGGGTCAGGTGCTGGAACTTAATTGTTGAAAAAAATTAATTTAATGTCTTTAAACTGTAAAAATGCACATTTAGAAGTCTCAAGGTTCAAACAGGCAAACTAAGGAAGGCTATGGATCACAATTGATCTGTTAAGCCAGCGATGTATGTATGTATGTACGTAAGGTTCTAACTGAGATATGGGTTGATGATTTTTTGGAAGGGTCAAGGGTTTGATCTCTCGAATAAAGGTTAGTTTAGCATTTGAATGAAGATTAATGCGAATTGCAACTTAAACAGGGTTCTTGGACCTCCTTCATACTCATCTTAAGTATCCTAATTGAGAGAACTGAAACATATTCAATTTACTTACCATTTTGCTTCTTTTTGCAGCATTTTTTCTTACAAACTGTACAAATCACATACGCGAATATAACGATTCCAAAAATCCAAGGTGTCTCTGGTCCCATTTTTATTTTTTTACTTGATTGTGAGAATCTAAGTGAGTCTGTGTTACTCATGGCTGCACAATATTCTTTTTAATTATTTTTTATTTATTTATTTATTGTTGAAAAGATTAAATATTGACACCACAAAAAAGGTTTGATTTTAATATTTTGTAAGCCTTAATCCTCTAAAGTTGAATCTTTAACTGAATGCAACTGCACATGATGAGTCAAACTATTTAAGTGGGAAAGTCAGAATGTAAATTGAAACTATAGGAATTACATTATTACGTCGTCAGCAGGTTTGATGTGTTTTCCGACTGCATTCCTCTCTCGTGTCTCAAAAGCACATGGCAATGCACAAGCAAACTTTTGTTGTAGTTTTAAAAATGAGAGAGAAATTGTTGAACATTTAGAGAACTTTGAGAATGGAGATACGCAGTTGAATACTGGGAAATTTTTTATGACATGCTTTATGAGGAGGCTTTCCATCGGATTTTGCTCAAAAAGTAAGACATGTCTAGGCTGATTATCTGCTTGGGTTTTTAGAGGACAGTCCTCTATTATTTTCCTCTATTTTATTTTCAGGTCCTCTATTTTTTCAAAAAATATCTGGTCATTCTCCAATGCCACTGCCGCGTACCCAGGAGGGTCTTGTCTTCCCTTAAACGTTTTAAACCACATCAAGAGCACGGCCTAAAACGCTTAATAGGGGACAATACCCTCGTGGCTACGCGCCTGACCAGTGGGCATGTCCCAATTTCAGCTCTGAAAAAACAAGACAGACCAAATTTTCAAGCATTTTCCAATCATAATAGATACAAAAAAGCAGGACATTGAGTATTTTAAGCTAGATATTGTCCAAATAAGTCGAAAAAGTGCCCAGTTGAACAGCCTATTCATGAGGCTGAAACGATAATTTCAACAGTTCAAGGCTAAATAGATTCAGAACATAATTTTTTTATTGCAAAAAAAAACTCGATTAATATTCCGTTAAGTGACGGACGAGTCCTGGTGCTTCTGACAATTATTTAGTAAATTTACGGCTTCAGTATAATTTGGTGGGCTTTCATACTTTGGAGTGTCATCTTTAATAACTCTAGGTGCAGATGGTTGTATAGCTGGTTCCTCAAAATATTCAATGTAAGGTGCCATTGGTGGAAAAGCTCTTGAATCTCTGAGATGCTTGATGATTAAACGAGCCTGAAGAGTTTATTTCGTCATTTTCTATTAACGGAACAATATATTTTATCATCGATTAGGTTTGCAGTGCCTCCAGCTTGTCGCAACGTGTAGAAACACATCGCTTGGCTGGAACCATCTCACATTATTATTATTATTAGCGGATTGATACTAAAAAGATATCCAGATTTTATTGAAGCCCAGGCGCGTAGCCAGGGAGGGGGATTTGGGTTACAAATCTCCCAACGTAAACAGAAACGTCTTTGTTTTGCTAGGGGTCACTTATTACGTAACGCTTTTAGGGGGAGGGGGGGTCTAAGATTTTGTTACGATTCAAACAAGGAAATTTTTTTTTCATACAAATTTTGTTACGAGGGGGGGGGTCTAAGAAGTCATTTTTTCGCGTTACGTAATAAGTGAACAGCCCCTTAGGGTTTTTATAAAAAATCACAAAAATTATCCCCCCCCCCACTTAAATTTTTCCATACAAAAAAAAATTCCCCCCCCCCCCCCCCCCCTTTTCAAATTCCTGGTTACGCCCCAGTTGAAGCCTACAAAAAGTGGGTCTGCAATTTTTTTTGGTTTAAACCAGTGGTGCCCAACCTTTTTTTTATACCACGATACACATTGGTGGTAAGCCATGATCGGAACCACACACGGCAAACGTCGAATCTCTGGCACACGAGGTGGACAACACTGGTTTAGACTTACCGTTTGCTTCAGATTCAAAACACAATCTCTTTATCAGTTCAAAAATGACATATAATCCAAACAATACTATTAAACCCCAAATTCCAGTATTATAATCAATTTTAAAGTCGTTGCTCATAATTTTACAAAATAATATGTTTATTACGTCTTTATTCAATATAATGCAAACTTACACTAGTGCAACTTAGTTGTTATTAAACATTAATTACTTTACAGGGTGAGTCATTCAATCAATTGGGGAATTCAAAGTAAAAAATACAATTTTTACTATTTTTCTCATTTTGACGTCAATGCTTTTTGCCGACTGCATTCCTCTCTCGTATGTCAAAAGCACATGGCGATACACACTAACACAGAGTTTATACTTCAATTGTGAGAGAAATAAGCAACAGATGAATACTTAAAATTTGAGAAAATCAAATTTTGCGTTCGATATTTTTAGATTTTTTATAATCTTTGGGTTAATTAACAATGTCAATTTTTATGGCTGATGTGCTTAATTTTGGTATGATTAAAACTATTCCTAAATGACAATTAAGTAAGTCAGCCGTCCCGTCTGAAACTTTGACTTCTGTCACTTGGCATCAACTACGTCATGAACAATTATTAAAATTGAGCAGATAAGCATCCAAGAATATGTATGAGCATGTATTAAGTAATTGGAGTGTCGCGATCTTTTCGCATTTGATGAACATTCAATAATTCCAAAGCTTCTTCATAATTCGGTGGACTATCATATTGTGGGACACTGTCATTCCTTAATGGAGCTCTAGGAGTTGCTGATGGTTGATTCAATCCATTTGGAAGCCTGTCAAAATAAAATTAAAATAGACTTCGTCAAAAAAAATCATTAAATCTTTACTTACGATTGAGATAAGGCAGCTGGTAGGTTGGATTCATCAGTCAAAATGTAGCGTTCATTTCGAGATAGTCCAGTATGATTTAGACGAACTGACATTTCTGATATGATTGCAACTGAAGGCACTGCACTTGGTGGTTGTACATATTGAATTTGTTGTCTTGCTCCTGGTTTTAATAATGGAAATTATTTATCAATGATTTTAGATCTTTTGAAGGTTTCTAAAGTGAGTTTTAGTGTCTCTGGTGGTTTTATGAAGAATTTGGAAGTCTCAGCTGTTGTCATGTGGAATTTTGTTGTCAAAACCCTCCAATCAATGCCAACTACAGCCAAATTCTCCTCAAAAATTCTGATTAAACCTCTGAACAAGGTCAATGGTTTAAATCTTATCAACTAATGATTTTGATATTTTTTAATACTTTGTTATTGCTGGATGTGGAAGATTGAATGTTGTAGAACTGATCAAAATGATGAAAAAATCCGATGAACAGTTGGGAAGATCCAAGATTCTCAAGAACCACAAGTCGGTTAATCCAATACAAATCCGGCGCTAAGCTAGGAAGACTTTGGTATGAAGCTGACTTCGATTTAAATCCAAACTGGGATGAATCTTGAATGAGCTTGGTGCCGAATTCTAGATCGATTGACCAACTTGTGTCATTCGGGGTTCAGACACCTTTGGGGTCATTTGCTTATGACTTCTGACAAAAAACACGATTTTAAGGCACAAAATTCATATGGAAAAAAAAACCTTTGTTTGAGCTGTCACAAGATCATAGATCCCCTTCCCCCTTAAATCTCGGACGTCATAAATGAACGACCCCCTTTTATTAAATTGGCTAGTTTTAAAATTTACTGATAAACAATTTAGACTTAAGAAAGTAGCTTACGGCAGAACATCCAAAAATCGATGTTTAATGACCAATTTTATACTCACTTTCTTCTGCTTCTATACGGCACAACCGATTGAAAAATTCAAAAAATACAGCAATAACAAGAACAAGCACAATAAGCCAAATAGGTGGTGATTTTCGAGTATAGGAATTATTGGAGCTCGTATATCTTTCAGCATTGTCGTAATTGTATGAATAACTCATATTTTAATTCACTTTAAGTCCGAAGATTCTTGTCTGAACTGTTTAAAATCTGAAAACTAAATGAAGCTGCTGCCTGAATTTTCATGAATCATCAACACTAAGAACTAAACAACAGTTATGAGTTTCACCATTTGCGAGAGAAATTTTACACATTTTTTGAGAGTTTTGATGAAAATTGAGAGAATAATGAACAACCGAGAAGCTCAACAGGCACAACATCTTCTTCTTGTGAACAATTATTCAAAAATTCCAGTCCATGACGTCATGCATTAAACACAAAATGTTTATATTTTCTCTCTTTTTATGTTTTTCTGTGTCAGTTTGTGGTTGTGTTGAAATCTAACTTGATGCTGATCGTAGGAATTTTGAAAGTTTTTGCTAAATAATTAATTATAATGGAGTATTATAGCAAAAAAAGCATAAGTTTTCATGTAATATTTATTTTGGTGATACCAGTCATTTATGGAATCTACAGATGTCTCAAATATTTGTGCAGGAATGATTCTTTCTCGAAAATGAGAAACTCAACAGGTAAATTTGATGTTTTGTTGTGTTGAGTAATTTTTGGGTTGGGTTCCAGCTTATCATTTGCTTGACGACAAATCTCCCTTCGTCTTGAGAAAGTTCTTCATTTTGCTAGAGTTTTTATGAAAAACTTGAAAATACCCCCCCCCCCCCCCCCCCCCTCTTCAAATTCCTGGCTACGCTCCTGCTTGAGGTTCTCTTGGATTAATTCCTAAAATAGCTAAAATCACAACCTTACCCTCAAATAATTAATATTTTCCCTTTTTCATACAAAAATCATTCCAACAAAGACTCATCAAGCTACACAGCTCCAGTCGTAGTCACTTCCTACACTCGTCAAGCTCCTGGAACAGCACATTTATCAGCTACACGATCTGACATTCCAAGACAACAAAAAACATCAAATTCATATGTAAGAATTAAGAAGCCGTTCTCTAGAATCGGATGGGATGGTCCACAAGTGCCAAAGCCTCATCAGTGAGTTAAAAAATTAATATAAAATCATTTCTATTTTCCTGGGTGGACTGAAAGGTTTGTCTGGTTGATGACATGATGTAGAAATGACTTTTGTCATATAATGGACGGTTTAAAGGGTCGCAAGTGGTTCACACACTGTTGAGTATAGATAAAGATTGAGTCTGTTAACTCCACGAATGCCACAAATCGGATAATCGATCAAAAATCCAACAGCAAGCAGGTGTGACTTTAGCATTGTATTGGATTTTAAACGGAGCCAGCACCATACCAGAGTCATGCCGGCTTGGTGCAGGATTTCTGATTGGTTTTTCGATTTGCGCATTCGGGCTCTAGGAGCTCTAGAAACCAGCCTCAAATGGGATTAGATAACTTTATAGTCAGGCATTTACCAGACAACCTTTTTCAAATGCCTGTTTGGGTTAAAATTGAAATTATCAACCTTAATAAAGAGGCCGTTCACTTATGACGTCCGACATTTAGGGGGGGTAGGGAGTCTAAAAATCGGGTTTTTTGATGGACGTCATAAGTAAACGACCCCAAACTTAAATTCCCCTTTTTTAGAAGCCGTCAGCTCAACAGAGATTCTCCATATTATTCACAATTATCGCATTCCACTCAAGAGCCATATGCACCGCATCAATCAAATTATTCTCAAAAATCAGACATTCCAGCACCATCTGCACCATACTTTGCAGATGAATCAGTTGACATTCCACCACAGTATAATGAAGCTGTGACTTTTTTGACACGGGAGCATAAGGAGAGTCAAATGTAGAGGAGGAAGGAGAGCTGAAGGTGGGCAGGTGTGGGGATTTTTGAATTAAACTTTCGATTTTCTTGGAAGATTTGAGCAGTACTCTGAAACAAGTTTATTGAGCATTCTTCCAGACCAGTGTTGTCCAAACTTTTTTCAGCTACGGCACAACAGTGTGCCACGGCACACAGTTTGGACAACACTATTCTAGACCGACATCTAGCTTTCAGAATACCAGTGCTTCTCAAACTATGTTCCATAGAACTCAATTGTAGACATGGTTCCACCCATGCCTCATCGGAACCTCAAATCAAGTGCATCAACTCTTAAAATTGAAATTCATATTTTTCTGACCTCAATGAGGTTCACATCAACTTATATTGGCAATAAACATTGATCTTAATTAATAAAAGGGCTTCTCAGACCCGATAAAAATAAAATTCCATTTTTCTCTCTTCGAGAATTGTTTTAATGATCAAGAGTCGACTTCTAAGTTCAAGGACAAATTGACTTTATGCTTAGAAATGTAAACATTGCTCTATTTCAGCCACAAACTCTCTCTCGCTCATTTAAATATCGAGTAGCTGAGAGTGATTTTTATCTTTTCTCAGCTAATTTAAATTTTTTTCTTTTTTTCAGTCCGTCCATAACCACCCGCGAGTTTAGAAGATCAAACGATCGAGTTAAAAAATTCATTTTAGATTTTTTTAATTGAAATAATTTTTTTTATTATTTATATCACATTTAGTCATCATTATGCCTGACATTGCGTTATTTTTCTTCATTTTTATGGGAATTTACTTCATTTGGCTGATTTGCTTTCTGATTTATAAGAAATTTGCATCAAAGGAGTCTAAAAATAAATCTCCAAGTATGTATGCTGTGCCTTTAATGTTGACTGATTTAATGGCAATGAAAATTCTTATTTTTTTGTAGAACCAGCGTCACTATTTGATCAACAGCCACAGTCGCCCACTCCATTAGGAACAATCTATACTGTGACAACAGAACGAATAGTTAAGCCAAAGGCTCCACTTGCTGAGACTTCCGAATCACGTCCAATCCCTCAAATCATTCATTCTGCAGCATCAGGACCAGTTAAGAAGCCACTGTCACCTAAGGATATAAGCAATCCAATACCAATCAAGACTGCACCTTGGATTACACCAGCTACACCGTAAGTTTTGGGTTTTTTAGGTTTTCTAAGGCTAGGTTTGGTTTGTGCTTAATATCGTTATTGGTTTTTTATTGATTTTGGGATCAGAGGTGCTAGTTTTGACCTAAAATTGACTTTAGCTCAGATAATGACTCTGTTAAGCTGTAGACAAGTCATTTGCTTTATAGAAGCTAGCAAAACCTAAGATTCTGTCAAAACTAAGGATATGGAACCAATGGAACCATTTGATATGGTCCACAACCTAAGTTTGAGATAGATTTGACCAAATTGCACAATCGAATGACACAAGTCGGTTAATAGATCAAAAAACCGGCATCAAAGCTGTGTGATTCGGGCCAGAACCATGCCAGAGTCTTCCCAGCTTAGCGCCGGATTTCTATTTATTTAACCGACTTGTGCCAATTTCGACAACATCAAAGAATGTCAAGAATTTCCTCACATTTCTCGATTTCTTTTAGGTATCACACACCAAGTTCTGGAATGCCATATCCACAAGAAGCACCACGTCATCATCCAGCAGCACCTTATGCTTCAGATTCACTCCCGAGTTACGACAATGTCTTAATTTATGATCAGAAAAAATGAGATAAAGTATTAATAAATGTTTGATCTCTAGAACAAGTTGAGGGCCGTTCACCTATGCCGTCCAGAGGGGAGAAGGAGGGGGGGGGGGGGGGTCATCAAGAAAAGAAAAATAGAAATTCCCGAAAATTCATTGTTCTTTTAAAAAAATGACCGTTAATTTCGGACGTCATAAGTGAACGATCCCTTAGTGGTTCTATTGAAAAGGTAGAGATTTGTGGATAGATGTTTAATTGATTGATTTATTGTGTATTAAAATGCTCCGGACCAAAGATTTTTATTTGATAATGTTACATCTAAAATTAATGTTATTTTCTAAAATGGTGAAATTATTACTAAATTGTTGAAATTTTTTTAATATAATAAACTTTTTGAAAAATGAAACTAATTCAGGAAGTATTTATAAATGATGTCGGTAAGGGGGGGGCTGATGTATCATTGATGAATTCTAACATTAATTATCAATATTAGCATCCCGGATAACCGCTCCGACTCCATTTGTTCTCCATAAAAACAACTAATCGAGATTCTAGTCAGCTTAGTACCAAAATGATGCCTTTTTTAAACTTACCTAGTTTCATCCCGACCCTACAACGATGTTATTCACATGAGAACATTTAGGTCAATTCCCCAAGCTCTAATTAGCTAAAACTCATCAATTTACAAAACAAACCTGCCAATTTCGTGTAACAATTAACAACAACCTTGCAAGCACATGTCACACATGTGTAAGAAATTTTAAAATTATTTTTAGATTTACGCATTTTCACGATAAATTATTGAGCACCGAAAAGAAAATTTCGCTCCGCTTCTAAAATCCTCAAAAAGAGAATAAAACTCGATGTTTAAAAATTATTGCAATTTTTCTTCTTTTCTCAAATTTTGGACATCTGTTCAGCTACGCGAGGAATTTTCTTTTTTCACGATCAATTAAAATTGCGTTTTTTTTCAGGTTTATCTAAAATTTCTTTTTCTTACTCATCCGTGAATTTTTTTTTTGTTCATTCTCTTTTTTATTCAATTTTCATCCTCGGACGTGATTGCATGCAGTTTTGTAGCTGCAAAAGTAGATTAAAGAAGTGAAATGATGAATAATTTCGTATTGTTGGTTTTGATTTTTGCTGGTTTAATGCTGTTTATTTTCGTTTGTGCTTTTGCTTACCATAGGCAGTCACAGCGCTTCCTCGAGGCACTAGCAGCTGACGATGAACCAAAAGCGAAGGCTGATGTTGGATTGAAGGTGCAAAGTGATGTTAATGTGCAGTAAGTTGTTGTTGCTCTTCGGTTTCTTCACAGGCTGGATTCTAGGGCTGCTATGGAGGTACCAAACTTCCATTCTAGTAGCCTACCATGAGCTCCTGCTCTGGTTTCTTAAAATTATTCATAAGATCCTAAATTGATAATTTTTTCACTTTTTTCAGACCTTCAGCTGACTCTAAACATTCACAATCACCTGCTAACCTCGAAGTACCTCTTCAATGTTTGACTTATTCATCATCACACTCAGATAACTTCCAAAATTTATCTCAACTAAAAGGAATTGTGCCTTATCCCGTACCATTTCCAGCGTCTAACTTAAAACAACCTCAGTCAAGCTTAAGTAAAAATGGAAGTCACACGGGGAAGCCCCCAAGCTATGAAGAATTTCAGGCTTAAAAAGTGAATTCATTTTTAAAATGTTAAAGGCTGAGAGGTTGTCTGGACCACTGAGATCCTGTACTGGTATAGCAAAAGATCAATGTATTTAAGTAAAGACGATTGTGAAAGAACACACTATTATGAAATTACTGACAAGTCAAATTTTTGAGAAAAAAAAACAATAATAAACATTCTTTGGGGTCGTTCAATTATGACGTCCGGCAAAAATCACGATTTTAATTTTCTTTCAATATTTTTAAATGAATAAAAAAAATTTTTGAAATATTTTGACAAAATATTAGATATATTAGATAAAATATAAGACCTCCTCGCTGTCCCTTCCCCGTTCCCCCTTTCCCCCTTTCACTCTTTCATCCTTTCACCCTTTCCCCCTTTCCCCCTTTCCCCCTTTCTTCATTTCCCCCTTTCACCCTTTCTTCATTTCCCTCTTTCATCCTTTCCCCCTTTCCCCATTTTTCCCTTTCCCCCTTTCCCCCTGTCCCCCTTTCACCCTTTTCCCCTTTCCTTCTTTCACCCATTCTCCCTTTTTTCCCTTCCCCCCTCCCCCCCAATACCAGTGCTGATACAAAGTTGCCTTTGCGTAGATTTTGCCTTTTATCTAGCAAAGTCATGTCTTTATAAAGACGAAAACAGGCTTGTGCCTTAGATTTCAAATTGTCTACAATTAAGTCCACCTTTTTAAAGTCAAGTGCTAGGTGTCAACACTGCCCAGCCAATACATTGAACGTCATAAGCGAACGACCCATTTTCTCATTTTATTAGAAAATTCGTTTTTTTCTCTTTCTTAATTTTAATCACCGGCTTAGTTTTTAAAAAAATGTGATTTTCCATTTTTGCTCATTTTTAAATATTTTGCATATTTGTGAATTAAAATTCTTTTAATATTTTTAAAAACCTTTTAAAGTTCATTAATTAAAACCTTCAAATATGAGTGACATAAGTAGGGTGACCATTTGCGTAGTTTTACAACGGACAGTCCTGTATTTCAAAAGCCAAAATTTTTAAATTTTCCTCTGTGTCCTGTATTTTTTAGGAAATTTATCAAATGTCCTGTATTTTCATAAAAATTAGATGGTCACCCTAGACATAAGTAAAGGATTGGCTGGATTCATTTGCACTTTAATATTTGTCGGGATTATATTCTGTATTTGTGCATGTTGTGTAGGAATTAAGCACATATTTAGGAGAAAACACCGTCCAATGTACCACACAGCTGCTTATGCAACAGCTTCTACATATTCATCAGATGTTCGACCAATAGGAAACCAATTGTCGAGTCCTGTACCAGAATCAAGTTCGTTAAATCAAGCTAGATTGTGAGTATGACTTACAAAATTATACAGGAACTAGACACAAGAGGAAAACAAGATGGAGAACATCAAAACTCTTTCTGATCGTGTTGTTTTCCTCTTCGCAAGACTTTAGCTTAATGTTGCAAGCTTAGATAAGTCGACTGGTTCAAGCAAATTCTAAAACTTACACTAATTTCACTTCTAGCCATCAAAATATACCAACAGCACCACCACAAACTCCAATTCCATCACCACAATTCATCCCTTATCCAAGATACAATCCATCAGTCATGCAAGACATGTTCCGTGAACGCACATCATCTGATTCATACGCCAGATTGCAAAATCAGCCACACGTACATCAGTGGACACCAAGGCCTCTTAGTCTCCAAAATGTCAACCAAATTCCAGTCAGTGGACCTCCTTTTTATCCATATCAAGTACAAAACTCACCACAACCCTTTCATATGAATCCTAATCCGAGTGTAATTGGATTTATTCAACAACCTTCAGCTTCATTGGAGAGTATTGGATGGAGAACATAATGGCATCTTGCAGGGATAAAGCTTGATGAGAATGAAAATCGTTATTAAAAATTTTTTATCGACTTTTTTTCCTTTTTCTGGAAATTTAAATACAGAAAATCATTTAAACAGTGTTGGTCAAACTATGTGCCGCGGCACCTGGTGTGGCACATGACGAATCGTATGTCGTTTGCGCTTTCAATCATGGCTTACTATTAAAGTGGGCCATGATACAAAAAAGGTTGGACACCACTGATTTAAAAAAAAAACATTAAAATAAACCATGTGGTGAAAATCGTAAGTAAAGCCGAAAATTTTAAGAGAGAAAATGTTTTTCCAATAAATTTCCTCTCAATTGATTCCCCAAAAAAACGTGTTTTTATTGAATTTTTTTGAAAACTTAAATATTTTTTTTGTGCTTAGTTTGTTTTAAGTTTTCCAACAATGACGATCGAAGAGTTTGTTGCAATAGTAATTGTGCTGTTTTCGGTCGCTATAACTACACTGCTCATTTGTTACTATTGCTGTGGTGTTACTTGCGTCAAAGAGAAAAAACGTCGTCCGCTGTATTCTGCAAATGTGGTTGGAACTGGATCAGCTCATTCAGCACTCACACAAAATGAGACAGTAATTGAGTTAATTCAGCAACGATTGTAAGTACAAGAACCTAACTTATGCTGTAATTAAGCATCATCTATTTATTAAGACATCAACAACCAGCATCATCAGCATTGCATCATTCCTCAGCACCTCAACACAGCATCAACCACACAGCTCCTCAGCATCATTCTAGAGAACGCACATCATCAGATCCATATGCCGGAACTAGAATACATCCTCGAATACATCAATTGACAAGATCAAATCAAAGCAGACAGAAAAGTCTTGAAAATATTAACCAGACCCAAGTCACAAGCACTGCTCAAAGCCAAAGCACTCAACAAGCTAAAGACAACATTGTGGACTGTCCACCAAGCTACAATGAAGCCGTGATCCTGCCATAAATAACCAATTTGACATTCTTAGCTTGATTTATCCTTGATTTTCAATTTTAAGCAGAGTTTGGTTCATGACACACAGGTTGTCAACCACTGCTTTATTGACTGTACAACAATTTCTCATCTGAACACACAAAAAATTGACAATCTACAATTCGCGCGTATTTTTCTTAAGTCTATAAATAGATTTTTTTGAGAAGATTCAAGTCGGCATGAGAGGAAAATTCACTTTTTCTTAGATTTTTGTTTTATCTTGTTCAAGTCGAATCTAGTCAATTTTGGAAGTAATTTTTAGATTCATTAAGTTTAGTAAATCGAATAAAACTTACTAAAATTACACAAAGAAAATGTTGGACGGAACTGATCTTTTTTGGATAATTCTCGGTGTTACAGTTTCATTAATTATATTTTTTTGTTGTTGTATTGGATGTATAATAGTGTGTATAGCTTTATGTGAAGATGATAATGATGACAAAACTGAGGAAACGACTCAGAAGTCATCAAAAACTGTCGATTTTTCGAGCTCAGAAGTTGGTTGGGCAGTTCCGGGACAAAGTGGTGGAATGTGAGTATTACTAAGATTAGGGACGTACTCAAAAGCAGTGTTGTCTAAACTGTGTGCCACGGCACACTGGTGAGGAGTAGATTTTTTGAAAATGACGCGAATTTGATCATGGCTTCCCCCTAAAGTGTGCCGTGGCTCAAAAAAGTTTGGACATCACTGCTCTAAAGTGAACTGAGGGGGGGGGGGGGGGGGGGGGAGGTGGGTGTGAAATCCATTCTGTACAGTTATCTTCGTGCACCTAAAATTATAAATAATAAATCATTAATTATCCTTTGATAATGTTTAGATACCCACCAGCAAGCTCTATACCACCATATCCACCAATGAGTGCACCTAGTCCACCACCATATCCAACATTGAATCAAACACAAGCGCCTTATCCAGCTGCAAACTCTAGAACCCCCTCACCAATGCCATATTTACCGTATCCAGTGGAAAATGTCAATGAGAAAAGGAAGGTTACTGAAGATATAGATGGCATTAGGGTTTTTGGAACCAGTTAATAGATTATAGCAAAACAGCTGTTTTTTTGGCAAACATTTAACCGAAAACAGGTCGCAAAAATACATCTGGTTTCTGTTTTCTTTTTGGCTATAATTTATGAAAAAAAAATTATTTTTAATAAAATGCTTCAGTTTTACAATGAAACAATAATGTTTTAATAAGCACCTACATCAACCATAGTTTCATATTGCTTAGTCCATACTTAAGAGCAGTGCTGTTCAAACATTCTGAGCCACGGCACACCTTGATACTAGTCCATTTCCAAAATCGCACAAGGCGTGTGGTGCGTTGCATTTTCAAAAAAATTCTACTGCACACAAGTGTGCCGCGGAACAAAGTTTGGACAACACTGCTTTAGAGGCTGGTTTCTAAGACTCCCTGTGATAGAAAACCCACCAAAAGGAATGAAATAATTTAAAACCATAAAAGAGTTTCCCAGCTTGCTCCTCAGATCGGTAAAGGTACCGTGAAACCAATTGTGTCAATTTCAGCTTCAATTTCGTGTTTCAAGAACAATTAAAAGTCAACTGACTAGCACAGAACTTATGAATCAATTGAGAATGTTATTATTATTTTTTTTACAGATAACACGATTTCCGTTGACTAATATTGTAGGCATGTTGGTGAACATGAATGCAAAGAGAACGAATGTGATGAACTAAGAGAAATGGATGAGTGTTTACAGCCAGCTGACGACTTTGAGATAAAAATTTGTTACACTCAGTTGTAGCATTTAAGCATAATTTGATCTCGAAAGTATTTACTTGTTTTAATTGCTGTGAATTAGGTCTTATAGAGAAATGGTCCCGTAAGTATTGATCTTGTTGTTTTTGGGTATTTCTCACAGTCAAATTAGGCATTTAAGGGATAAAGTATTGAGCATGTCTAAGATAAACTTTGTCAAGGCTATGTGATAGCCAAAACTATACCCGAACTCAGTGATGGTCAACTCGTGTGCTGCGGCACATTAGTGTGGCGTGAAAAAATTTAGGAATCCCATAAGCCGTTTGCTGTGTGCGGTTTTGGTCATGGATTACCAAAAATGGGCCGTCGCTCATAAAAAGGTTAAGCACCACTGCCGTAACTTATTGTTCATATGACAAAGTCTAGACCTAGTTGGCAATTTTCTTAATAGAGTCAGGAGACCTACTGAGTCTACCCGAAATAAGGCCAAAATCCAAGAAATTAAGAATTCCCTTAGAAAATGCATTGCTAATTCAAAATTACTAATTAATTGCAGGCTGAATTCAGTACTTTTGTTAATGTCGCTTTTAAATGCAGCAAATGTTCAAACCACCGAACTCAAATGCTCGATTGCTTCGAAAAACTTTAAAGTCATTGGAAACGTCACAATTTGCAATGTTATTAATAAAGTAAAAATCAATTCTGAGAATGAAGTTGCAGTATTTCCTGATCAAAATGACACCACAGCACAAGGAGTGCTGATTGAAAACCAGGAAGTTCTATACTTGCCTCATTTTTATGGAACTATGATGACAAACTTTAGAGTTTTGGGTGTGGTGAATTCAAAATTGCAGAAAATCTCATCATTGTCACTGTTGGGCATGAGATCATTAGAATATTTAGACGTTAGCATGAACGAGATTGAGTACATACCTGGAAACTTATTTCAATTTAGTTCAGCAATTAAAGTTGCGATTTTTGATCAGAACAACATTAAAGCTATCGGGACGAATGCATTCAAGACTCTACAGTATTTAGGACTGCAAAATGTGACTTGTTACTCTGGAACAGCACAGGCTGAAGTAGCCATAAGTGCCACAATCAAGGAAGTTAAGCAAAAATGTTTGAGCTTTTCTGAAGATTACTTTAGTAATGATTTTATTAGAATCGAAGGTTTAGGGGCACTTAAAGATAACTACGATCAACTCCACAACGACATCAAAACTATTAAAATCCTAACCTCAATAATCCTAGCAATCATCCTCCTTGCTGCTCTCATCTTCATCCTTTACCTTCTTCGTACGGAAATTCATAAAGGGTTCTTAGCAATCTACGAGAAAATCTGGACACGCAACAACGACACTGAAATAATTATCGAGGAAACATCAAGCATCAACTATGCATCATGTATACAGATTAATGAGACATTCTCTGAGTCAATAAATAACATAGAAACATCAGCAATTTATGACAGTGTTTATGTTGAATCAGCTGCTGTTGAGGATGAGAAGGTTAAGGTTATTGGGATTAGGAATATTACACCTAATTCTACAAACTATGCCAGTGTTGAGGAGACTCTGACTCATTTGGATCAGGAATCGATTAAATTGGAAACCAAAACTTTAGAAAATGGGATTATTTGGGAAAAATCTAAGTTATTTGAGGACAAATCTGATGAAAACTTGACCTTAGAGGTTCCTGAAAGAAATCTCCAAAATCAGCAAAGTCACAAGCTGGGTAGCGAATCTACCAACGCAATGTATGAGCATGAATCACTTTATCGGGGTAATGTCACTGAAATTCCTCAAAATCAATCAAATCTTGCTCAAAAATCAAAATATTTAATTAAGTCTGAGCAAAATGCTACACAAAATCTATCAAATTCAGAGCATGTATCATCAACTCTACCTAGTTCTGATATGACGTCACAAGCTTCAACTTCAATTACATCAACTCCAGTTCAAGAGTCATCAAATTTGATCAATTCTGAACAGAACTCTTTAATAACACGATTTTATGACATGCCATCAAGACCAATCCTGAATCTAGATCAAAACGCTTCAAACTCTACTCAAGCTTCATCAAGCTCAGATCATAGTTCAACTGTTTCTGACACCAAAACCCTAACAAGGCAATATTCCAACTCATCAATCACAGACCAAAAATCCCAAAAATCATCTTACAAAACAAAAATCCCACAAAGCATGAATCCAAAAGCATTGAATCTGGCAAACATTGATGAGAAGATTACACATTTTGAACAAACGTCACCGGTGTTTGCTGATGTGGCTCAAAAATTAATGAACTCATCAGTTGGTGGTGAAAAGGCAGTGAATCATTTTGGTTTTCGTTCGCTGACTTATGCTGATGTTGGTCAGAAGACTGCAGGTGAGTGACAATCAAATGGATTTTATTGGGTCAACTTAGACTCAATCTAGACTCAACCTTTACTTAGCCTAGACTAGGGTGACCATCTGCGTAGTTTTACAACGGACAGTCCTGTATTTCAAAACCCTGTCCTGTATAAATTTTTAAATTTTGTTCCTGGTCCTGTATTTTTTTCATGAAAATTTCCGTTAATTTTCGAATTTTACTCTATGTCCTGTTTTTTTCGAAAAAATTTACCAAATGTCCTGTATTTTCATGAAAACTAGATGGTAACCCTACCTAGACTCAATCTAGAATCCTAGAAACCTAGATTCAACCTAGACTCAACCTAGACTCAATCTAGACTCAACCAAGACTCAATCTTGACTCAACCTTGACTCATCCAAGACTCAATCTTGACTCAACCTTGACTCAACCTTGACTCAACCTTGACTCAATCAAGACTCAATCTAGACTCAATCTAGACTCAATCTAGACCCAATCCAGACTCAACCCAGACTCAACCAAGACTCAACCTAGACTCAAACTAGTCTCAATCTAGACTCATCCCAGACTCAACCTAGACGAAACCTAGACTCAATCTAGACTCAACCTTGACTCAACCTTGACTCAATCAAGACTCAATCAAGACTCAATCTAGACTCAACCTAGACTCAACCTAGTTCAACACACACTTCAATTTCTTTTTTAGGTCCAACTGATTCATCTCTTAAGCCTCAAAACATCAATTCAATAGACCCAAAGTCACCGAATGTTAAGGACTTAGCTAAAAAGTTCTCAAATATGGAAAATTCTGGGCCAACATCACCAATAGAAAACACAAATCCATTTCTACAACAGTCGGAAGCATCGAATGAGAATGACGACTATGCTGAACCTTTCTATCGAACGACTAAAGAAGCTGAAGAGCAAAATGCCAGTGAATATGCGGAACCTTATCAGTCAAAGGATATCTGAGTGAAGTTTTGATTTAAAAGAGTTGTAAAATGTATTATTTGTTGATTATCAATTGCTGATTGAGGTATTTAGATTGATGTATTGAAAAGAAGAGAAGCTAGAAGTTGTTAAGAGGGTTTTAAATTTTTCGGAACCTCACGCCAACCCAATTCTAACCTAACCCTAACCTAACCTTAATCTTAACCTAACCTAACCCAAACCTGACCTTAACCTAACCCTAACCTAACCCAAACCTCACCCTAACCTAACCTTAACCTAATCCTAACCTAACTCAAACCAGCTCTAATCTAACCCAACTGAAATTGTTGGTTTCTACTTTTAAACAATTATAGCTTCACATTCATATTAAACATGCAATAATTTTGCATCTATCAATTTATATAAAAGAAATAAAGATTCTCGAATTCTTAGTTTAACTTCCAACGATGATCTTACTTGGAATTTGCTGGTATTCATAGCTATAGCTTGTGCATTTATTTAAGATGCTGTGGACTCACATTAGCCTTTGGCCAATGCAACATTGGAATTATTGGTCAAGGTGCACTTTTTATGAAGATGCAATATTGTTAGAGTTTCATGACCTTGCATTGGTGTTTTACATCCTATTAATTAGCTATTGAGTATCTTTATTAGTGCTGCTCATCAGAAATGAGTTTTGAATTTTTAAAAGTTTTAAAAACTTAAAAGTCGATTGCATCAAATGTCATTTAGAAAGATAAGACCTGAATTTTAAAAATAGAATATTTAGGTTGAGCATTCATAGAAGATCAAAGATCAATCGATTACAGCATAGAAAAATTGAGAGTTTAACGACTTTATGTTCAATCGGAATTAAATGTTTTTGGGTTTCATTTGAGTCGGTCTGTCGATCTGTGTATCATACCCGGTTTAGCTATCGTACAGTCATAAAAGAGTATGTGGACGTCCCAAGAACTCTTGGAGAGAAGCTGTTGACAGAGACACTAGTACACTTGGTATTGGTAATTGGCAAGCTGTAGCCAGCGATAGATCAAGCTTCAGGCGTCATCTAAAGGAGGCCATGGATCAGAATTGAAGTAAAGTAAGTAAGGACAGTTGAAAAAAGCAAGATTTGGTCAAGCCTAAAAACATCTACAGTATTCATCTATTAGAAAAAAGATTGCCAATGCCTGACTCATCCCTGCTTGCTACACACCCGTGGAACATTTGATGAGAATGTCAACAGAATTTCTAATAATAACTGAATTATAAATAAAGCTCAATCTTGGGGGTCGTTCACTTATGACCGGGAGTCTAGAATTTTGTGACAGTTTATAAAAGTTTTGTCATAGACAAAGAGGGGGCGGGGGGTGAGGGGGTCTACAAATCATGTTTTTTTGTATCATGACATAAGTGAACGACCCCTTGTTGTTTTTGTTTTTCAATAATATTCCACATGATTGACCGTTGACCTAATCAGCTTCACTTTTCCTCATTGTGCATTTAGTTATAAATAAATGAAATGATTGCAGCATAATCATTAAAGTCTCTCATTTCAACGTACTAAGACCTAAAATTGTTCACTTCTATAAAAAAATTAAAATCATGAAGTGGTGCTTACTTTTTGTTTTAATCGCATTCTGTGCTGTTTTTGCTGTTGCAAAAGAAATTGATGATCAAAAGGATGTGCCACAGCATTATTGTGGTGTTAGACTTAATCGTATTATGAAGATGTCATGCTCACCAGATGAAATGATCAGAATTATAAACGAAAGTCCATTGCCAGAAATCAGTAAGTTTAGATAATCATAGTTTAATGACGAGTGGCTGTAGTTGTGTTCAATTAGTGCTCTAAAGTTAGGTTATAGTTTAAAATAGAAGTTTGATTTGCTTAGCTCTGGAAAATTAGATCCAAAAAGCATAAGTCGGCATGGCTTCTGGTAGAGCTCAATTTAAATTGAATCCAGCTCCATACCAGAGCCATGCCAGCTGAGCATCGAATTTCTCATCGATTAACCGATCCCGGATAGAAACCAGACCACAGCCAACTCAATCTAATCGCCTATTAATTTTTTCTCAATAAATTCCGACTTTCAGCAAACGTTTATTCCATAAGTAGAGGCGCAACACTTTTGGATCGATGCTGCAGAAACATGTGTACCTTAAGAGATCTTGTTGAATATTGTCCAAAATTATAAATCTTTTAAAACTTTACTTTATTATTATTGTCAAAGTTAAAAATCATATTATGACTAGTGGAACTCATTTAAGTAATGGATATAGATGCAATAAACTTGATTAATGTCTATCCATTTAGAAAATTGAATTTTAAAATATTACAAAGGAATTTTTCATTTCACTTTAAATTCATTTGACAAAGCAGTTTTGTAGAATTTAGCTCAATAAAAATGAAAATTGCAGTTTACTTAGCTTTAATATTCAGCACATCCATCGCAATCAATCCTCAACTCAACAGCTTATCGAACTTCGTATGCAAAGTGGCTATGGATGTCCTAATTTCTCAAAATCATACTCAAGACGTGCTTATTGGATATTTGGGAGGTAAAAGTAAATCAACCGTGCTTAACGATGTTATCAGTTGCATTGGTCATGAATATTCAGTTGTTGTTACTGACTTGAAGTCACCGATGACTGATAAAGGTTTGAAGAAAGCTTCAATAATGATTTTTGAGCTGTATGAGTTCAGGATTGTAAGTAGCAATTATTTTTTAAAACAGTGTTGTTCAAACTGTGTGCCGCGGCACACTGGTGGACCAGATAAATTTTTTTAAAAATAACTAGAGATCCATGCTGATTACGACTTTGATCATGGCTCACCCCTAAGGTGTGCTGTGGCTCAGAAAGTTTGAGAAACACTGGTTTTAATCTAGTAATTAATACAATGACATAGCTTCCCTCCTCACGACCTTAACTGCCTCTCTTGATAATTATTGCTGTTAGAGCTCAAGGCAGAGGTTCTGGCTGCACAATTTATATCTATAACAGTTAATTTCTTATTTGTAGGACACATTAATTACAGCCATAGAAGTTAACGAGTTTTCGAAGATTTGGCATCACATGGCTAAAATTCTATGCATTTATGCTGGAAAAATGAGTTACTCCTTTCAGTTGAGCATCTTAAGACACTTTTCATTTTATGGATTTTTGGATGTTGCCATCATTTCCGAATATTCCGGTGGCATCGAAGCAATTCATTTAAAGTCAGTCAATACCAACATGTTTGCACTCAGAAATGTAAAAAATGGTCTTAGTCTGTTTCCTGATAAGCTTAAAAATCTCAATAAATATCAGTACAGAATAGTTTTGTACTCACAGCCGCCGAAAGTTATAGTCAAGCAAGGTGAGGTCATTACTCCAATGATGTCCTTTTTAAGATTATTTGCTGAGCATCAAGATGCAGGTTTTCAAGTTAATGTGCTGAAAAATCCTAATAGAATTTTGACTATTTGGAACCAAAGAGATATGGATTTGACCTTAAATACAGCTTTTTCCTTTCCCCATTCACATCATTCAAAACTATTGACATATGAGGAACAAGCTTACTGTGCATTAGTTCCAATAAATCAAGCATATGAAAAATCTCAAATATTTTTCTTAAAACCATTCGAAACTCAAACATGGTTGCTTCTAGTCATCTCCATTGTCAGTTTTGTTTGTGTTTGGAAGCTTTTTAACACTCGAGGTGCTGTTGACTCACACTGGCTTGTTGGATTTGGAGTCATTGTAACTTTTATTGGACAAGGCATTAATTTCTCAAATGACAATCGAGTAATTCTGAAGATTCTGTTTAATTTGATCATTTTGATGATTTTTATGCTAAGCACAGCATACGAGAGTATCGTGACATCATTTATGATTCAGCCATTTGAAGAGAATCGACTAGAAGGGTTCGATCAAATATTAGCAAGCGACTATGAAATTTTGACTGACGAAGCCTTCCTAAATGCTGTCAAAGATTCTCAAGAATTTATTACAATAAAGGCAAGGATGATTAAAGCGATGCCACATCATAATTTTGGAACTGAAATTAAACGACAACATTTTGTAATTGTAATGAAATGCGACGATGCTGAATATGACTTGAGTCGGAGAATTTCAAAAGGCAAGACTGTCTCAAGCTTCTATTATTTGCTGCCTGAAAAGATTATCAAGAGCTACGTGAGACTTGAAGCTAGTTTTCTTAATCCATTCATTGACAGACTTCAATACTTTATGGACTTGTCATTTCAAGCTGGATTGCCTCATATTTGGAAGGTTTATCCAGAACATGATTTTACTGGAAAGACAGTTCAGCAGATGTCAGTAGAACCTGACATTTTAAAGCTACATGATCTTATTCAAGTGTTTTACATCCTTCTTATTGGATGTACTGCAGCCACAGTTGTGCTGCTCTTTGAAATATTCTTTCAAGAATCCTTAAAAAATTTACAGTTTGCTTGTCTTGGAAGAGGATTGAGGAACAAAGTCAATCATATGGCTCGAAAGAGGAGAACAGCAAAAAACTGGCCTTATCAAAGAGCTCTTTACTACATCATTCATCAGCACAAGAAAGTTAAACGATTAAAGAAACTGAAAATTCAGAGAGTGATTGTGAAGCCAAAGGAAGCTGAGACTTAAGGATAAGCTAAACAACTGCACACTTTTGAACGGTACAGTCGTGCTTTCTTGAACAAAGTCCCGTCCAAAATCCTTCATGTCCCACTTTTTTGAACTTCTTTTCCTTGAAAATTTGGTCTGTCCCGAGTTTTTATGAGCTGAAATCGAGGCATGTCCTGCTTTTTGACCGAAAATCGGACAAAAATCGAGGAGGAACTTTACTTAAGGGGAAAAATAAAATTATTGGAACTTTTTCAGCAAACACTAACCTCCAGCAAAGCCTGTAAATGACCAATTTCGCATCAACATTTATTGCATGAAAATGACACGTCATACATTAAGGAAAGACCATACAGACATCGCGAGACAAGCGATTTTCTGGAATGTCCAAGGAAATAGGACTAGGGGCCAACGGAGAATTACTTGGCGTACAACTGTTGAACGGGAGGCGGAACAACAGAACAAGAAGCTGCAGGAAATAGCAGCTTTGGCCGAGAATCGAGTGCGATTCAAATGCTTTATGGACATTTCATAGTGGAGCAATAGGAACCCATCATCATCATCAATTTAATCTGCTCTACAAAATAAAAAATTATTTAATCATTTTAAAAATAGATTCAAGCGAGTCACTTAGTCAAAGTTTTTCTATAGAATAATATTTGGTCAGTACACATTGAGTTGATAAGGATGAACATTTTTATGTGAGTTTTTAAAGTTTTGTTATTAGTTACAGTGTTTCTGGTTCACAGTGTTGAGGGGTCGGGGGAGGGGGAAGGGGGGGGGGGGGGGGGGGAGAGGGGCGTAGTTTTTAGCAATTTTCATTACCATTGCTGTTGTTTCAGGCTTCTTTTTATGCTGACATTGATTGCAATCGTACAATCAGTTACAATTAACACCAGCCCATTGGATGTGACATGCAACATAACAAAAATTAACCTTGATTATGTCGACAATGTCAATGTCTGCCATGTTACAAGCTCTTTAAATATTACGAATCCCAACGAAAGTGTCAACTTAGTAAATTCAGGAAATACAAAAATTGATGGCGTTGTCATTCACAATAAGGAAGTTCATTGGTTGCCACAATTTGATGATTCAGTAGCTTCAAACTTACGAGTTCTTGTTGTTGAGCGATCACATTTGAAAGGATTAACACAAAATTGTTTAAAAATGATGACTAATTTGGAGTCTTTGGATCTAAACAGCAATGACATTGAAGAATTGAAAAATAAGCCATTTGAGTTCAACAAAAAATTGACTTTTATAAATTTTTTAAGGAACAAAATTAAATTCGTAGAAGTCGGAACCTTTGACAGTCTTGAGAACTTGAATCGTTTGTACTTCCGCAATAATAAGTGCATATCGAGTGGTGGAAATGCCAAAAATAAGGAAAAAGTAAGGAAATTACTAATAATCATCTATGATTCGTGTAAAGCTTTAAATGAAGGCAAGGATATCAAACGATTGGTGCTGTATATTTACTTTAAGATAAGTGTAAAGTCAGTGGTGTAGAAAGGGGATGGGTGGGAGGTCAAATCTAGGTGCAACGATTTTTTGTTCGAAACAGTTCGAAAATTCTTTTCAGGTGCAAATTTGATTTCACAAAGCTAAACCCCCTCACAACCCCCCCCCCCCACTTTCTGAATACCAGTTTGGTTGCCTAAACTCTTAAAATCTGAAATAAAAAAATATTTGAATCACTTTTTTCTTGAACTTAGTCATTTGTTGATTATCTACATATTCACACTTAATTGCCTGACTAGCCTGCATCCAGAACGAAGGCTACTTTTGATCAAAATAATGTATTTAAAAATAATATTGTAAGTTTATATTTTCTTTGTAAGAGTTTTAATTGAAAATAATAAAGATCTTAAAAATTATTACAGAATTATTGTCTTGATTTATGCAGTTAAGGGACATACTTTTAGTGATGTAGCTTTAAATGCTGTAGATTGGAAGCCATTAGATGTGTTATGCAATGTAACGAAAATTAATCTTGATAAGGTTGATGATGTCACTGTTTGCCATGTTACCAGCTCTCTAAATATTACGAATCCCTACGAAAGTGTCAATTTGGTTCATTCAGGTCATACACAGATTGATGGATTTCTAGTTCGAAAAAAGTCAGTTCTTTGGTTGCCACAATTTGATGACACAACAGCTTTGAATTTAAGAATTCTTACAGTTGAGGATTCAAAGTTGAAAGAAATAACTCAAAATTGTCTAAAATTGTTGATAGATTTGGAATCATTGGATCTTAACAGCAATAACATTCAGGAATTAAAAAACCAGCCATTTGAGTGCAATAAAAAATTAACGTTCATTAATTTGACAAACAATAAAATCAAATTTATTGAACCAGGAACTTTTGATGATCTTCAGCACTTGAATGGTTTGTACCTTCATAAAAATGATTGCTTTACTAAAGGCGCAAATGCAAAAACTAGGGACAACGTTAAAAGGTTATTAATAATGCTACAAACTGTCTGCAAAGCATCAAATGAAAAGCCCAAAACTACAACAAGTAAGAAAAGGAGATCAACAACCAAAGAATATTCAAGACATACAACAAGTACTGAACAAAATATCAATAACTTGAACATCAGCACATCCACCAGTGAACCATTTCAGATTGATTCAACTTCACATTCTTATAAAATTGCAATTTTATCTGCAATTCTATTGACACTTATTGTTACAATTGCCTGTGCTGTTCGCCATAATTCATCTGCTCCAAAAAACACTGAAAGTCAGTCAAGCAACGGAAATTCAGAAGAATTAAGTAAGAGAACCAAGAACAGCCATGCAGTACTAACAAGCATCAACCCAGATCACAATATAATTGAAATTCCTCAAAGAACATCAGATATTTACGAAGATATTCTGGAATATCAAAGATCGATAGATGAAACTTATCAAAATCCTTTGGACGATGAAATCGCGGATGAGATTTTAAAAAGTAACTTTAATCATGATGATTTCTATGAAGAGATTATGATTGATGCTGCAAAGTTTTCAGATGATCTGATGAATGGTGAGCTACAAGATCAACTATACAACGGTTCAGACGATTTTTATAGCCAAACTGTGGATGAATTAATTCCTAACATTTGTGAAAATGAAGAATCTAATCAAACTTATGCAAATCAATACGATTTTGACCAAAATCAGCAAAATGTTTTAACAGATTCTATTGAAGTTGATCAAACTCAAGATAATTCTGAAGACATATATGCTGAAACCTACATCAATGTACCACAAGAACCTGTAAATGACATATACGCAACTGTTCAGAAGAATTAGAAGTCTTCAATACTTGATTCATAAATATATCATTTAAAGGTTATTGACATTTGAAAAAACATCAATTTCAGAATTAATGCAACTTGCCGCTTTCTTGCAAAACCTGAGTAATGAAATAATTCTTTTGTTTGAACCGTCAAAAAAATCTAGAACTTATCTTTTGTAAATGTTTGACGTCATTTATATATGACCCCTATAGTTTTTTGTCATGTTAGTAAAATGATGACTTTTGAAAACCACACAAATTATTCTTATTAAATTTCAAATGTTAATTAATAAACGTAAACAATTTTTTTTGAAGCAAAGTAAGTTATCTGCTATGTATGTAATATTAGACTCACTTCTGGTGACCATATGTATGACAAGGGGAAGGTAACTGTTGGTTTTACCAAGAACCAAGAACCCAATATCAAGACCAAGAACCAAAAACCAATGAACCAAAGAACCGTAGAACCAAGAACTAAGAACCAAGAACCAAGAACCAAGAATCAAGAACCAAGAACCGTGAACCGTGAACCGAAAACCGAGAACCGAGATCCAAGATCCAAGAACCAAGATCCAAGAACCAAGAACCAAGATCCAACAACCAAGAACCAATAACCAAGAACCAAGAACCGTGAACCGTGAACCGTGAACCGTGAACCGTGAACCGTGAACCGAGAACCGAGATCCAAGATCCAAGAACCAAGATCCAAGAACCAAGATCCAAGAACCAAGAACCGAGAACCAAGAACCAAAAACCAAGAAGATCCAAGAACCAAGAACCAAGATACAAGAACCAAGATCCAACAACCAAGAACCATGATCCAAGAAGCATGAACCAAGATCGAAGAACCAAAAACCAAGAAGAACCAAGAACCAAGAACCAAGAACCAAGAACCAAGAACCAAGAACCAAAAACAAAGCCAAGAACCAAGAACCAAGAACCAAGAAAAACCAAGAACGTCTAATATACATCTTAAGTTATCAACCCTTTCTTGTCTAGATAAACACTATCTCGACTACCAAACATCTTGTTGACTTCCTTCAACAAAACTCTTATCACGAAATACATTAATTGAGCCACACTGTCTATAAATAAGTGAAAACAGCAAAATCAAAAAACATTCGAGAAAATCAACTCAAAATGAAGAAATCAATTTTAATTCTGGTGCTTGCCTTCACACTTGTAAGTGCTCAATCTGACTATTGCTCATTATGTGCCAATCATATCGCATGCAATCATCCTGGAACATTTGCTGCAACCTGCCCAGCTGATGCCGTAATTACACCACTCGGTTCTAGCGAAATTAATTTGTTATTGGATACGCACAATGGACATCGTAATAATATTGCCGGTGGCTTAGTTTCTCCATTTTCACCAGCACGGGCTATGAATGCATTGGTAAGTCCTACAAAAGATACAAAAAATAAAAGTTTATATCCAAAAACTGATTATTTTAGACATGGGACCATGAACTAGCTTTCCTAGCTGAACTTAATGTCAAGCAATGTGCAATGAGACACGATTCATGTCGAGCTACAGCTCAATTCCCAAATGCTGGCCAAAACTTATTCATGCACGGCACAAGCGGTGCCTTCCAACCAGTCTCAACTCAACTCATTGATGCTGTCAATCGATGGTTTAATGAACATACTCTCGCATCTCCAAATGACATCACCAGCTGCTGTGGCGGTGCCAATTTCAATAACATCGGTCATTTCCTTCAACTCGTTCAAGATCGTGCAATTCGTATCGGATGTGCCGTTTCTAGATTCACAGAAACTCCATGGAGACGAACTTTAGTTGCTTGCAATTATTCATGGCCAAACTTCCTTAATTCACCTGTTTATGTTGTTGGAGCTCCTGGTTCTGGATGTTCATCAAGAAATTCTGTTTTTACTAATCTTTGTAATGCTTAAAAAGTTGATTTACTAATAAATATTTCGTCAAAGAATAAGAATGAATAAATAATGGCAATAAGATGGCTATGAAGTTTATCTAGGATATCCAACTCTAATTGTCGAACACTAATCCACTGGCCCAAATATCACAAGTGGGTTGATGAAATGGAAATTCGGCACCAAGTTGTCATAGGCTTGACTCCAACACCAAACTTAATTCTCTGGCCGTCCAGATCAATTGTGGTCTATGGCCTCCCTCAGATGCCACCTAAAACTGGCTCAATCGCTGACTACCGCTTGTCAATTTCCTACATCAAATGCAATACCGCCTCTTTAAAGGAGTTGTTCCAACACAATGCCAGAGTTACTGAGTCAGCTGTTTACATTAATAACCTGCCATAACTCTTGCATGATGCTGGATTCAATTTGAGTCCAGCTCCATACCAGAGTCACGCAGGATTGGAACCGGATCTCTATTCGATCAACTGACTTGTGCTATTTGGGTAGATTTTTGGTGTTAATAGAAAATTGACATCAATTAGGGTTTGGTCCTTCAGCCAGCCTTCTAAACTTAGTCTTGCGCTGGTTTCTAAAGCTACTTGTGGCATCCTGGAGAAGGAATGAAATTCAATGTACTTTAATATTAGACACAAATAAAACTAATCTGATAGTAGGGTTGGGTGCCTAGAGTAGCTATAGAAATCATACCTGATCATGCTTACAACAGCTTAATAATAATGTGAGAGGGTTCCAGCCTGGCGGTGTGTTACTACATGTTGCGATGAACTGAAGGCACTGCGATCCTGATCGATGATAGAATCTATTGTACCGTAATCTTAAAACAGCTTAATCCTAACTTTTTCTGTCGTATGTCATTCAGGATATGACGAGATGTCATTTAAACATGAATAATGTTCATTTAGTGATGAATAATGCAAAGAAGATTGCTGACTTTTTCAGATTTAGTCATTATTTTTATAATATTTACTTTGACTGTTGCTGTAGCTTGTTAAAGACATAAAAGTTTAAGTTTGCTTATTATCTGGTTACTGTCATCAAAATGGAAGTTCAATTCCAATTGTAAGTATTAAAAATTTGATCCTTAATTAATGCACAACTTATAAATACGATTTTCTTTAGATTATTCTTAATAATAGCTGCAATAATAGGAAGCATAAGAGCCTCAACTGATGTTGTGTACAGCCAATCAATTAGCACGTGTAACATTACCTCAATTGCCGTGCCAATTGCTAAATCCGTGACTGCTTGTGACACTAAAATAACTTGCCCGATTTGTAATGAAGATGCAGAATTCAGACTCATAGATTCGGACCAGAAACCGAAAATATCAACAATTAATGGACTCCGGGTTAAAAATGGCAAAATCTACTATTTGCCACAATTTCCTCAGCTCGCAAAGAACTTGAAATTTTTATCAATCACATCCTCAGAACTAAGCAAAGTGACTCAACAGAATTTAGAACATTTGGTCGAGCTAGTGACACTGGAACTTAGTGGTAATAAAATTCAAAGCTTAGAAAAGGACACTTTTAAGTTTAATAAAAAAATCAAGGCTATTCGCGTATCCAGCAATCTAATAACATTTGTTGAACCAAAAATATTCAATAATCTCGTGGATTTCCAGTTGCTGGATTTCAGAAGCATTAGATGCTACACAGGATTAATCATAAGAGATAAATCAGGTAGAATGAGTCGAGAGTTGGATATCCTAACGTCCAATTGTAATAAAAGAATCGTTGTGGCACCAAAACAAGTTGAAAATTGCACTAAAGACAATCGAGCTGAAATATTAGATTATTTTGATGAAGCTTTACTCTCAACAGCATCAACAATGTCAAATGTTACTCACCAATGCACACATTCATCCACATTCCATGACTCAACTAAGATCGAGTTATTTTTGGTCATCCAAACATCAATCATTGCTGTCTTATTCATCACAATCTTTGTCATAGCTTTAAAAGCTAAGTCATCAAATCAGAACAGAAGAATGACTGGCACACAAGGAGCTCTGTGGTTTGATAGGTCCGCCGACTCTAATGCCTCAGCTAATAACGACACGTATGATGAAATGCCAATGAAGCCAAAAGCATCAAATTATGAGGAAATATCGCCAGAAGCCATGCATAATTGTAGTGAATATAATGTTATCAGAATGAAGAAAACTGAGGAAGAGGATTTGTACATTGACATTTCCGAACAAGCTGACAGAAAAAGCGAAGATTTTAGTCTTTATGCGATTCCTAAGAAGAATTGAGTCACTTATTTATGGGGATAGGGGGGGGGGGGTGGGGGTATTTTTAAGTGTGAAGGGGGTTTGGTTTTAATTTTTTAGATTTTTGACCCAACGTTTGGAAGCGTAGCCAGAAAGGGGGGGGGGGGGGGGGGGGGATTTGGGTGACAAATCAAAAATCCCCCCCTAAAAGTTTTCCATACAAAAAAAAAACAATTTGCGCCCCCCCCCCCCCTCTTCAAATTCCTGGCTACGCCTCTGACCCAATCCTTTCATGGCTACATATGATTAGATATTAGCTTTTTAGATCTGCTTTACTAAACCCTAAGACAGGGGCGTAGTTAGGAATTTGAAGAGGGAGGGGGACAAAAAATTTAATCGGGGGGGGGGGGGGGGAGTTAATTTTTGTGATTTTTTCATAAAACCCTTAAAATAAAGAAATTTCTGTTTACGTTGGGGGATTTGTCCCCCTAATTCCCCCCCGGCTACGCGCCTGCCCTAAGAGCCATTTCATAAATAACGTCTACAAAAACAATAGACTTTTAGACCCCCCCTCCCCGCTCCCCCTTTAAGCATGTCACTTTGAACTACCACAAAACTTTAGCATCGCTTTAAATTTTGGGAAAAAGCTATTATTAATTTAACAAAGTTCAAATGAATCTTTGACTCTAGACTCCTAGTCTGAGCACCATGACTTTTACATTTGAACTAATCTGGGGACTCAGATTTTCACCTACTTTTTAACTTTTTCGATGAGTTTAAAGCAACAACTCTCAAATGACTCACATAATCGTTCCTATATTAAATGAAAACAATTTATTTAATGTTTACATTTTTATTGTGCCTTATCAGTTCTCTCTAAAAATTACTCAATTACTTTTGTTATGATTCTCTCATCACATGTTGATTTATTTGTTTGAGAATCATTTTCATATTAAGATTAATAAAGTTGTGACTCATTTTTATGTATTTTTGGTGAATCACTCAGCTGACCATGATGATTTTTTTGATGAATTTACGAAGATTTTAAGGGGTCGTTTGTTGATGATGCTTAGATGTTTATAAGTAGATCAATGAAAACCTTTGGAACATGGATTGAACTACTTCAAGCGCTTGACCAGGGGAAGGTGATTTTATCGACAAACCGAAAGTTTTTAATTCTGCTAGGTTTTCTGAGAAAAAATACAAAAAAAAGTCCGGCCATAGATTTTTTATAAACAAAAAGATCTAAACGGACATCTTCCAACTGAAAAGCTCCTGGCTACATCCGTTAACGACATGCCTAAGTTTTCACTTACCCCATGTATGCACGTAGCCTTAGGTTTTTGTCTCCTATAAGCATTTTGAACCGCAGCGAGTCAGCGGGCTAAACTCTCCCGGCTACTCGCCTCATAAGGATATTTTGAAAAAGGACTTGGGTCAACAAGAAACTTATTTTAGCTTGGAAATACCTAAAAAAAACCTTTACCTATTCAGATCAATAGTGATCCAGAGGTGCACTAGGGCGTTTCGCAGCAAATAAGAGTTTAATGAATTGGGATGCGCCAAACAATTGCATTCAAACCTAGACCTACAATTTATAGTGGATCCGAACCAATCCTTTGATGACATTACTGCCTGTAGCCTACAAATTAAGGCAGTGAGCCTCATTTCCAGTACATATGATTCGAAAAAGGACAAGTGAAAAAAATTCTCATGCCCAGTCTCGAACCCATGATCGCTGTGTCAGTATTGCAATAAATAGGTACCGAAGTACTAAACCATTCCGCCACCGAGCCACTTGAGCTCATTAAAGATATCTAAAAATCTGTTATTTAAACGCTTTTCGGAGGACGGGAGGAGAGGCATTAAACACAGTTAAATGACTGAACCTCCTGAGCTCTTCATCCTGCAAAAATTAAGATTCACATAAAAATTTAATTAATTAAAAATCAGCTCTACTCAGCATCCCCCTGACTCTCTCACAAACAATCAAAACGTAATTAAAATGAGAGCAGAACAGTAAACAAAAAATAAATTGCTAAGCTCGTTATCAAATGATTTTCGGAAGTATACAAAATAATTCACAGTTGTAAGCTTGTAGTTCTCACTTAAAACTTAATAAATGTGACAAATTAGGGTCGATTAAGATGAATTTTATGATTAAGTTGTAAGTATTTTGCTGATTTATTGACCTTAAGTGGCAATTGACTTAAAAAATGTTGGGAAAATAGTTTTGAGACTGAAATTTTACGGTAAACCTAGCTTCAAGCTAGCCTTATGCTGGTCTGGAGTAATGATTTAGTTGAAAATGAATATAGAATACTCATAAAGCTGGTTTCTAAGGCTGTCATACCTAGAATCAATTGATTATGAATAAAATTTGACCTAATTAAGTTAAGGATCTTCGGATATCCCTAGAAACCAGCACAAAAATCCTAATGAACTTTACAAAATCCTCAAATTTCTATTTTAGCTTCACAATCTTGTCAATATTCCACCAAACAACAAGCCAAATCTACAACACGTCCATCGACACCTCACAAATCACAATCATAAGCATCAAATGCAACATAATCAGTGGACCGTTCAAACGTGTACCAAACTTAACACTATGCGATGTAGCTAGTCAACTAACAATCAGTGATGATCATGTAAAAATTACATTTGACTCGTCAGCAACGAGACGAAAGAAGGAAATTAATGGATTTCGTGCTGCTAATAAGAAAATTTTATATCTTCCATATTTTGAGGAGGACACAGCAACGAGCATGCATGCTTTATCGATTTTAAATTCACAACTTAAGGAAATCAGGCAGGAAAATTTAAAACCTTTGGTTAATTTGTTGATTATTGACTTGACAGCTAATGAAATTGAGAAGCTGGACGCGAATTTATTCAGATTTAATGATGACTTAAAAGTCATTGTCCTTAGTAAGAACAGGATCAGGAACATTGACAGTAGCACATTCAGCAACCTTAAAAACTTGGAATCTCTGCAATTAAAGCCAAATATTTGTTATTCAAAGTCATCAAAAAATAAAATTGAAATAGCAACAATGATTGAGGAGATTGAGGAGGCCTGCAGCAGTTTTGACACCTCATCTGAGTTAAATTTAATTAATTTTGACCATTTGACATCCCCACAAGATGACAATCTACAAAAAATGATTCAGAAAATGGAAAATATGGAAAATTTCTTGATTATGCAAAATATTTTATTTTCTTCAATTTTATTGTTGATATTTTTAATGTTTTGTTATTTTGGGTGTCGGAGGTCTCGGTCTAGACTTGGCAGTTCCAACAAAAATTCACAGATTGACTCACTGCCTTACCAAGCCAAATCTAAGTATCGAGAGACTATCAAGCTTGATAAAATGAATATAAATCACAAAGTAGATCATCAAGTTGTAGCATCAAATGGATCAGCAGTAAAACAGTCCAAGGAAGACTACATGGACGTATCAGAATATCAAGGATCATCATATAGCATCAGTAAGACACCCAATGGCTGTGACAGGCTTTATCAAGAAGTCAATTATGAAAACACAGATGAACTAGCTGCGAATGGCCTAAAAAGTGAGGATTTCTACTCTGAAGCTGTAGATGTGATTAGAATTAAGCAGCCAAATGATCGCGTCTCAAATGTTTATGCTGAACCACATCTGAATGTAAAGAATGTTTCAAATGAAAAATAAAATTAAGTTTAGACTTCTCTTCTCTGATAAATCAAGGAATGAATCATATCCACATTAATGTTATTAAATTTAATCAGTTATAGCTTGACTTTTAGTCATTTTAGATAGATTTAAGCTGTAACTTGTTTGGGAATAGCTCAGAATTAATTTTTGAATATCTTAAGAACCAGAAATATGACTTTGATGATAATATTGTAAGTATTTAATTTTGTGTGTTGTGCTCAGAAGTTGCGATACATGTCGCTTGTCACAGGCACATGTGCCAGATTTGTCACAGATGTTGTCTGTTTATAGGCAGCGCCTGTGACAGGCAATATATTTTTTGATTGTCACTGGCACAGATCTGTTATATCTGTGGAAAGATTTATCAGATCTGTGCTTGTGACAGATGTGTGCCTGTGACAGATCTGTGTCTGTGACAAATGTGTGCCTGTGACAGATCTGTGCCTGTGACAGATTTGAGCCTATGACAGATTTGTGTCTTTGACAGATTTGTGCCTGTGACAGATTTGTGCCTGTGACAGATCTGTGTCTGTGACAAATCTGGCCTGTGACAAATGGGTGCCTGTGACAGATCTGTGCCTGTGGCAAATGTGTGCCTGTTACAGATCTGTGTCTGTGACAAATGTGTGCCTGTGACAGATTTGTACCTGTGACAGATATGTGCCTGTGACAGATATGTGCAAGTGACAGATCTGTGTCTGTGACAAATCTGGCCTGTGACAAATGGGTGCCTGTGACAGATCTGTGCCTGTGAAATATGTGTGCCTGTGACAGATCTGTGCCTGTGACAGATGTGTGCTTGTGACAGATCTGTGCCTGTGACATATCTGTGTCTGTGACAGATCTGTGTCTCTGATAGATTTGTGTCTGTGGCAAATGTGTGCCTGTTACAGATCTGTGTCTGTGATAAATGTGTGCTTGTGACAAATCTGTGCCTGTGACAGATCTGTGCCTGTGAGAGATCTGTGTCTCTGATAGATTTGTGTCTGTGGCAAATGTGTGCCTGTTACAGATCTGTGTCTGTGATAAATGTGTGCCTGTGAAATATGTGTGCCTGTGACAGATGTGTGCTTGTGACAGATCTGTGTCTGTGACAAATGTGTGCCTGTGAGAGATATGTGCCTGTGACAGATCTGTGCCTGTGACAAATGTGTGCCAGTGACAGATCTGTGCCTGTGACAGATCTGTGTCTGTGACAGATCTGTGCCTGTGACAGATCTGTGTCTGTGATAAATGGATGCCTGTGACAGATCTGTGCCATTGACAAATGTGTGCCTGTGAAAGATTTGTGTCTGTGACAAGTGATTGCTTTTGACAGATCGCAACTCTGGGTGTGGTAAGTAGATTCAGATTGGATGACAGGTTTCCTCAAAAGGGCAGCTAGACTCACACCAAATTTTTTCTTGGTCCCCGGCACATTTTTTTATCTTAGAAATTATCGTGGCACCCCTAAATAGTCTCGCGGCACACTAAATGATTTTCATGACCTTCTTGAAGTCATAAAACATGAAATTTAATTTTTTAATTTTTCGCAGCACATAGTTTGAGAACCACTGAATTCTAAATCATTACAACTTTTGCTTTATTTCCTTTTAGATTGGCACTGGTGATTGCTCCAGTTCTAGGCGATTCCAATGCTAATTTATTTAATGTCAGCTGCAATCACTTAACATTTGATGATCCAGAAATATTTTCATGCAAAATTGAAGCATATAGTCAGTCAGTTTACTATGAAAATACAACAATAATGTTCCACAACACAAACAACACCGACACAACAAAAGGATTTATTGCTGAGGACATGAACATGTTTTATATCCCGAGAGGAATCGAGAACTTTATTAAAAAGTTGTCACTTTTGAGAGTCAAAAACTGCGGTTTAAGAAAAGTTATAAGAGAAAATTTAAAAAATTTCGACAAACTTTTTCATTTAGATGTGAGCTTCAATCACATTGAGATTCTTGAGCGTGACTTGTTCAGTGCCAATAAATTTTTACAGACAATCATTTTAAATTCAAACAGAATTCAAGTTGTTGAAGAAAATGTCTTTAACGTTCTAAGTTTAAATCATGTTGACTTTAGGAATAATGAATGTTATTCAGGCATATCAAATGATTCACAAAGTACAGCATTGCTTGTTAAGCAGATAGGAACTGTTTGTATTAATAATAATGATAAATTTGACAATTTGACTAATGAAAATGCGGCAATGCGAAAGGAAATCAGGGATTTAACTTCAAACTTTAGCCAGCATTTGTCCAACTTTACAGCAGTTAAAGCTGAAGATTTAGCCAGAATTGTTAAAAACGAGATTGAAATTTTATTAATTATAGCGATTCTCATCTTTTTTGGAGTTTTTGTTTCCATAATTCTTACAATTATTTTAATATGCAAGTCATTAAACCACCAAACTGTAGAACCAACAAAGAACAAAGACGAACCCTGCGAAACAGTCACCAACTCTACAAAACCTAATGACAACATTGTTGGTTCCATCAATTTGTCGAAAGAAAACGAAGAAAATGTCTATCAAGAGCTTCCATATGATGAAATCAGATCATTAAATAATTCACAAAATAATGTCAATGTCCGAGAAACATATTTTGAGGTTATTAATCAAATAGAACCAATAAATGAGGATAGAATCGCAAATCTTTATGCTGTTGTTAATAAAAATTGAGAGAAAAATTTAAATTTGAGTTTTTTTGGGTGTCTAAAAGAGGGGGGGGGGGGGGGGATGGGGAAGGGAGATTTACTAGAGTCTGATTAAATCTTGATAAATTCATACTTTTTTTATGCTGAGATCTGGCCTTCCAAATCAATTGTGATCCATAGCCTCCCTTAGGAGGTGCCTAAAGCTGGCTCTATCACTGGCTACTGCTTGCAAATTACCAATACCAAGTGTAATACTGTCTCTGTCAATAGCTTCTCTCAAAGAGTTCTTGGGACGTCCACGTGCTCTTTTGCCATCTAATAAATCAGACTAAAGAACTTGATTAATGGAAGCTTCAACAGTTCTCCTACCAAAATGATCCGTCCAACAAAGCTTGTTGCCTTTAAGTCGTCGTACAATATTATCTTCATTGAAAGCTGATGTAATTCTGCTCTTCTCTTCTCTTTTGTTTCCTAGTTCGTAGAACCTTGCGAGAAAAAAGGTCTCATAGCAACATGACTGCTGTGCAGGGGCGTAGCCAGGGGGGGGGGGGCATAGGGGGCCCGGGCCCCCCTACGAAAATCTGATAATTGTTTTATTAAGTATTTATAGAGAAGAACCAGTTAATATAGAGGAAGTGATGAAAGAAATGTCAAAATCAGCACGAAATATTAAATTTAATGTATGAATAATGAATTAAATATTTAAACTTATGAAGAATGAATATAGATTTAAGGATACAAAATATCGGTTTTTTAATTTTCGAAAATGGCCCCCCCCCCCTTAAAAATTTTCTGGCTACGAACCTGCTGCTGTGTAATTCAACTTATTTAAGTGTGGAATCTGGTGTCGATTTCTAGTGCTCTACAAGCCTTTCGTCTAAGAATAATTTAATTTTTATCCAATATCAACTCCGGATACCGAATAAGTTACAGAATGAAATGTTGATTTTTTTGTAGCTATAAGTATTTCTAAGGAGCTCTAAGTAGCTATAAATAGAATTTTGGTTGCTATTCTATATAGCAGTAATGTCCAACCCGTGTGCTGTGAAAAAAAAAAGATGAAGATATCACACGAACCATATGCTATGTGCAGTTTTTGTCATGCATTAAATCCAAGTGTGCCTTGGCACTAACAAGGTTGGACACCACTGCTTTCTTTACACTTCTTGATCTTTGCTCTTTAAGAAAGGCCTTGCATGTAATCTAAATCATGATGTCTATTCGTTAGCCTTGCTTGATGTCAAAACATGACTAGGCTGACCGTTCGTATGGTTGTCTTTAAATCACTACCTTCTATAGACTTCTTAAGCTTCTAATAAGATTGAAGTTGGCATCAAGCATGATACACACTTCTGACTATTCTAAGGTAGCTTCCTCAAGGCAGTCCTACACAAAATTAGCCAAATATTCATTAAAAATGTCAAAATATCTTCTTACAAAATTCTAGCCATTGAAGTCATGACTCTTAAACATGCAACAGCCATGCAATGAAAATTAGGTTCAATCCGATTAATACTTTACACGACGATGTGGTCAATTGATTATCAATGCAGTGCTTCTCAAGCTTTTTACGTCGCGGGACAGCAAATTATTTTTCGACATTCAGAAATTGTTTTTAAGATTTTTTGTGCAGAATTAAAAGAGTTCCACAGAACAAAGATTGAACACCACTGATATAATTAAATATTATTTTAATAAAAAAAAAATCAATAAATGCTGAGTAATTCTAATGAATTTTTTGAATCCTTTTGCCTCATCTACAAGTGAGTCTTTGTCCTTTTAGGACTGTTTTTTTGGATATAAATTTAAGCTCAACATGAAACTTTACTCGATGGTTCTAAGTTTTATGTTGATTGTTCCTGCCTTGACATCCTGCAAAAGTGTTCAAAATTCGACAGAAAATCAAGATTTCTCGGACATCCCAAAAGTTCTACATGACATAACAGACGAGTTCCTACTTAACAGACATGATCAGCTCAACATTTTCATATTCAACTCGAAGTTGCAAGTTCTGCACGACATTGCCAATAACTTTATGGCTCAACTCAACGAGACATTTCAGCTGCAATTTTCGACATTTCAAAGTCTTCGTGTACAGAACGTTATAAATCTTATGTTCCCAACATTCCTGTTTATTGACGATATCTTCATGTTTGAGCACATTGAGCTAGCTTTTGATGTTGTTAATTTCCAAAATCGACCAATTAAGCACTTTGTCTTTATTGCCAACTTCACATTTAATCAATTAGCATCTTCAGAGATTTTTAATTACTTTAAGAGACTTTTGGTCATTGGCAGTGGAGTCTTTACCTTTACATACTTCATTACAGATGAGATTGAGTCAGTGACATTGTCGACAGTCGAATGGTTTAGTCCACAAGCATGTCATCGTCCACAGCTGCATAAATTAAACACATTTGATAAAAATTCACAAAAATGGAACTCAAAACTTGAAGATTATGAAAAATTTGAGGATTTTCATAGCTGTGAACTTGTCATGATGCTGCCAGTTCCACTTATTGATAGTTTTGTGTATCATTCATCGGGATTCGCGATTGTAAATGATGACGAAACAGATTTTGAAGTTAAAGGAATATCGCCAGTGATTTTTGACATAGCAGGAGAACATTATGGATTCAGACCTGCATATCAGCCTGTTGAAATAGGTCCATACTGGTTGATTAACTTAAATGGTGATGAATCAGCTGAACCAATACCAATTAATTACAAAATCAAAGTTCCGGATGTTTACTTTGAAATATTCCAACTATCTGAAATGCATGGTCGATTATGGACATCAAGCACTGTCACAAACTTGAATGTTTGCATGTTCGTGACACCCGGTGAAGTTTACACACAATATGAGAAGTTCATCCTTCCATTTGACATTCAGACATGGATTTTGTTACTTGTGACATTTCTGGTCACTTTTCTGACAATTTTGATCATCAATCAGCTATCGAAATCTACTCAAAGTATGGTTTATGGCGATAAAGTTGCAACACCAATCTGGAATGTCATTCGAATCTTTTTCGGAATCTCACAGACAAAATTGCCAAACAAGAAATTCTCGCGGTTTATTTTAATGATTTTCATTTATTTCTGCTTAGTTTTTCGGACATGCTTTCAGAGTAAGTTCTTTGAGTTTATGACAACTGCGCCTAGACATCCGTCACCAAAGACACTGGAGGATCTGAGGGAAAGAAGCTATCAGATGTATACATTGAAGGCCACCAATGATATGTTCCTGTATGATAATAAGCTGAATTCGTGGTATGGGATTATGAATCAAGATTAACACAGAATCCGGCTTCTAGGTCTACCTGGCGTCCTTTATAAGGCTTGGATTAATTAGGGTCCCCGGAGTAGCCCTAGAAACCTGAAACTTGATTTTATGAACTAATCTTATCATTAATTTTACTTCCATTAGGAAAGAAGCGAGAGTTGCAAGACCAGAAGGCTTTCATAAAGTTTTACTGTCTCAATCACAAAATGCATCAGCTAAACTTGCCCTTACAATTGATGAATATTATGTCAATGCCGTCAGCTTAGAGTTAATGAAAAATAATCAAAAATGGAACAAACTTGAGGATCTGGAACTGTTTACAAGCCAAGATGTTTTCTATTTCTATGGTGCTGCTTACTACACTCGAATGTTGGTTAAGGTAATCGAGAGCTTAATTCCAACTGGAATTATGAATCACTTGATTGAAAAATATTACACAAAAAAATGGAAATTCCCAAAAATTGAAAAGGAACCGAAAGTTTTGACACTTGATGATCTTGCATTTGGATTCAACATTTGGCTTGGATGCTGCCTTTTGTCACTTGTTGGACATGTTGCTGAACATTTTGTGAGATTTGTCAGAAAACCTAAAAAGCTGAAATTCGCTAAAGTTCATCCAATCAATGATGAAGACGATGTTGATGATATTTCAATGCCAGAATTACTGATGACATTCAAAATTAATACAAGCTCAAGTGAGGATGTAGAAGAGGTTGCATTTGGCGAGAGAATTATTTGTATAAAATCAGAATCAAATGAGCTCGAAGATGAAATGTTGAATTTTTTGTCAGTTGTTGGTGAACAAAAGCTGAATTAAATGTAAGTTCGGTCGCACTATATTTAACTTTGAGGTCTAACAAGATGACATGAGGACAGATTACTGAACATTTGATGTATTTTTATCAAAAACATTATCAAAAACATTTTTCTAGTAACTTAATCTGAACATTCAATCGAATTTAAACATTAAATCAATAAATGCTGAATTATTCTAAAAATTTGAAAGAATTTTCTGGAATTTATGTCCATTTAGAAGTTGGCCTTAAGTCTCTGTAGCCTGATTTATACTTCTAGTGTCAAAATTAAGTCACAGTGAATTAGAATCAATATGAAATTTTACTCACAAATTCTCACTCTTCTGTCGATTGCTTCCTTAATATCCTGCAAAATTGTCCTAAATTCAACAGAAAGTCAAGTCATCTCGAATGTTCTACACGACATAGCAGTAAAGTTTCTATTTAACATACATTCAAGACTCAACGTTTTCTTATTCAATTGTCATTCACAAGTTGGACGTGACATTTCCAATAGCTTCATGTCTAAACTTAACGAATCATTTGATTATTCCTTTCGAGCTATTGTCAATTATAATGTTGAATTTTCATTTGCTATAATTTACCCAATATTTATGTTTATTGATGACATACTCACATTAACATATATTGAGGAAACCTTTGACATCACACACAACCAAAATCAGCCAATTAAGCATTTTATATTCATATCCAGCCTTACTTACGACCAACTCAATTCATCGAAGATTTTTGATTATTATCAGCGATTGCCAGTCGTTGGAGGTGGATTTTTTGTATTTGCATACTTTATTACTAATGAGATTGAGACTGTGACATTGTCAACAGTTGAGTGGTTTAGTCCACAAGCTTGTCATCGTCCACAGCTGCACAAATTGAATACATTTGATAAAAAGTCACAAAAATGGAACTCAAAACTTGAAGATTATGTGAAATTTGAGAATTATCATAACTGTGACTTGGTCATGATGCTGCCAACACCACTTCCTGATCATGTTGTATATCATCCATCAGGATATGCATTTTCAAATGATGATGACACAGATTTTAATATTAATGGAATCACACCAGTCATTTTCGTGATAGCTGGAACGTATTATGGATTTAGACCAGATTTTCAGCCTGTTAATATGTTTCCAGATTGGCTGACTGATTTAGAAGATGAGAAAGTTGTCTCAGTACCAATTAATCATAATGTCAAAAAACCTGAAGTTTATTTTGAATTAAAAACATTAGATTTAAAGAATGTCCGATTACAGACAACATCGGTTGTGCTTAATTTAAAGTTTGACATTTTTATTACACCCGGTGAGAAGTACACACAATATGAGAAGTTCATCCTTCCATTTGATATTCAGACATGGATTTTGTTACTTGTGACATTTCTGGTCACTTTTCTGACAATTTTAATCATCAATCAGCTTTCAAAATCTACACAGAGTATGGTTTATGGCGATAAGGTTGCAACACCAATCTGGAATGTCATTCGAATCTTTTTTGGAATCTCACAGACAAAATTGCCAAATAAGAAGTTCTCGCGTTTTATTTTAATGATTTTCATTTATTTTTGCTTAGTTTTTCGGACATGCTTTCAGAGTAAGTTCTTTGAGTTTATGACAAGCGAGCCTAGACATCCAGCACCAAGAACTCTTCAAGACCTGAGGGATAGAAACTATCAGATGCATTCATTGGAAGCAGCTCAAAACTTTTTCCATTATGATGGGAAACTTAATAATTGGTAATTGCTTTAAAGCTTTGTTTTGGCAATGTTAACGTCAGCAGCTTTTCTATTGTCTAATTTATCCAGGAAAGATGTGAAAATTGCCAATCCAATTAGATTTCATTATACATTAATAACTCAATCACAAAATGCATCAGCCAAACTCGCCTTAATAGCTGATGAATTTAATGTGAATTCTTACAATACGGAATTCATCAAAAGAAACTCAAAATGGAACAAGCTTAAAGACTTTGATCTACTAACAACTCAAAATACTTTTTATTTTTATGGTGCTGCTCATTATACTCGAATATTGGTTAATGTTATCGAGAGCTTGATTCCAACTGGAATTATGAACTTTTTGATTGAAAAATATTACACAAAAAAATGGAAATTCCCGAAAATTGAAAAGGAACCAAAAGTTTTGACACTTGATGATCTTGCGTTTGGATTTAATATTTGGCTTGGATGTTGTCTTTTGTCTCTTGTTGGACATGTTGCTGAACATTTTGTGAGATTTGTGACGAAACCTAAAAAGCTGAAATTCGCTAAAGTTCATCCAATCAATGTCGAAGACGATGTAACTGAAGTTCATCACATTTTGAAAGCAGAGATCCTAATAAGATTTAGAATCAAGACATCCACAAAAGAGGATCTAGAGGAAATAGCATTTGGCGAGAAAAGGTTGTTGACGTGCCCAACAGATGACATTATATGTATCACAACATCTAGTACCTAAAACCATCATCTAGTAAGATCATACCAAGACAAAATGAACGTTAAAGCAAACTGTTCTTACCGAAAAATGCTTTTCAATAAAAGGCCTAGCGAGGATGTACGTCAATATGATGACATGGCAATAGATTAGCGATTATCAAGACATTAAAACAATTTTTAACACAAAATCAATAAAAGCTGAATATTTGAAAGTATTTTTTGGATTTTATGTCCATTTACAAGTTAACCTTAAGTCTCTTAAGCCTGCATTATTGTTTCAAGTGTCAAATTAAGGCAGCGTGAACTATGAAATTTTCCTTAAAAGTTCTCACTCTTCTGTCGATTGCTTCCTCAATATCCTGCAAAAATATCTTAAATCTACAAGATAATCATGATTTTTTAGTGATTGCAAATGTTTTACGTGACATAGCTGACGAGTTTTTGTCAAACGTAGATTCTAAAATCAATATTTTCATTTTTGATTCTGATTTGCGAGTTTCACTCGACATTGTCAACAGTTTCATGGCTAAACTTAATACATCATTTAAGTATTTATGTATCAAATTTAAAAACTATGACGTCATTTATTTAAGATAGATAAAATATCCTTCATTCTTATTTATTGATGACATTTTCATGTTTAAGTATATCGAGTCATCTTTTGACGTCATTCGTAATCAAAATCAGCCAATCAAGCATTTTACTGTCATTGCCAACTTGACTTACGATCAACTCAAGTCATCGAAGATTTATGATTATTATCAGCGATTGCCAGTAATTGGCAGTGGAATTTTTGTATTTGCATACTTTATTACTAATGAGATTGAGACTGTGACATTATCGACAGTTGAGTGGTTTAGTCCACAAGCATGTCATCGTCCACAGCTGCATAAGTTGAATACATTTGATAAAAAGTCACAAAAATGGAACTCAAAACTTGAAGATTATGAAAAATTTGTGGATTATCATGACTGTGAGTTGGTCATGATGCTGCCAACACCTCTGCCTGATCATGTTGTGTATCATACATCGGGATTTGCTATTAGAAAAAAAGATGACACAGATTTTAACATAAATGGAATCACACCAGTCATTTTTAATATTGCTGGAGAATTTCATAATTTTCGACCTGCATATCAGCCTGTCAATATAGGTCCATACTGGATGACTTATTTGAATGATGAGATAGCTGACCCAATACCAATTAATCATAGTTCCAAAATACCTGAAGTATATTTTGAAATTCATGCAATTAATCCATTGGATGAACGTTTCCAGAAAACATCGATTGTGCTTAATCCAGAAACTTTTATTTTTATAACACCCGGTAAGAAGTACACACAGTATGAGAAGTTCATCCTTCCATTTGATATTCAGACATGGATTTTGTTACTTGTGACATTTCTGGTCACTTTTCTGACAATTTTAATCATCAATCAGCTTTCAAAATCTACACAGAGTATGGTTTATGGCGATAAGGTTGCAACACCAATCTGGAATGTCATTCGAATCTTTTTCGGAATCTCACAGACAAAATTGCCAAATAAGAAGTTCTCGCGTTTTATTTTAATGATTTTCATTTATTTTTGCTTAGTTTTTCGGACATGCTTTCAGAGTAAGTTCTTTGAGTTTATGACAAGCGAGCCTAGACATCCAGCACCAAGAACTCTTCAAGACCTGAGGGATAGAAACTATCAGATGCATTCATTGGAAGCAGCTCAAAACTTTTTCCATTATGATGGGAAACTTAATAATTGGTAATTGCTTTAAAGCTTTGTTTTGGCAATGTTAACGTCAGCAGCTTTTCTATTGTCTAATTTATCCAGGAAAGATGTGAAAATTGCCAATCCAATTAGATTTCATTATACATTAATAACTCAATCACAAAATGCATCAGCCAAACTCGCCTTAATAGCTGATGAATTTAATGTGAATTCTTACAATACGGAATTCATCAAAAGAAACTCAAAATGGAACAAGCTTAAAGACTTTGATCTACTAACAACTCAAAATACTTTTTATTTTTATGGTGCTGCTCATTATACTCGAATATTGGTTAATGTTATCGAGAGCTTGATTCCAACTGGAATTATGAACTTTTTGATTGAAAAATATTACACAAAAAAATGGAAATTCCCGAAAATTGAAAAGGAACCAAAAGTTTTGACACTTGATGATCTTGCGTTTGGATTTAATATTTGGCTTGGATGTTGTCTTTTGTCTCTTGTTGGACATGTTGCTGAACATTTTGTGAGATTTGTGACGAAACCTAAAAAGCTGAAATTCGCTAAAGTTCATCCAATCAATGTCGAAGACGATGTAACTGAAGTTCATCACATTTTGAAAGCAGAGATCCTAATAAGATTTAGAATCAAGACATCCACAAAAGAGGATCTAGAGGAAATAGCATTTGGCGAGAAAAGGTTGTTGACGTGCCCAACAGATGACATTATATGTATCACAACATCTAGTACCTAAAACCATCATCTAGTAAGATCATACCAAGACAAAATGAACGTTAAAGCAAACTGTTCTTACCGAAAAATGCTTTTCAATAAAAGGCCTAGCGAGGATGTACGTCAATATGATGACATGGCAATAGATTAGCGATTATCAAGACATTAAAACAATTTTTAACACAAAATCAATAAAAGCTGAATATTTGAAAGTATTTTTTGGATTTTATGTCCATTTACAAGTTAACCTTAAGTCTCTTAAGCCTGCATTATTGTTTCAAGTGTCAAATTAAGGCAGCGTGAACTATGAAATTTTCCTTAAAAGTTCTCACTCTTCTGTCGATTGCTTCCTCAATATCCTGCAAAAATATCTTAAATCTACAAGATAATCATGATTTTTTAGTGATTGCAAATGTTTTACGTGACATAGCTGACGAGTTTTTGTCAAACGTAGATTCTAAAATCAATATTTTCATTTTTGATTCTGATTTGCGAGTTTCACTCGACATTGTCAACAGTTTCATGGCTAAACTTAATACATCATTTAAGTATTTATGTATCAAATTTAAAAACTATGACGTCATTTATTTAAGATAGATAAAATATCCTTCATTCTTATTTATTGATGACATTTTCATGTTTAAGTATATCGAGTCATCTTTTGACGTCATTCGTAATCAAAATCAGCCAATCAAGCATTTTACTGTCATTGCCAACTTGACTTACGATCAACTCAAGTCATCGAAGATTTATGATTATTATCAGCGATTGCCAGTAATTGGCAGTGGAATTTTTGTATTTGCATACTTTATTACTAATGAGATTGAGACTGTGACATTATCGACAGTTGAGTGGTTTAGTCCACAAGCATGTCATCGTCCACAGCTGCATAAGTTGAATACATTTGATAAAAAGTCACAAAAATGGAACTCAAAACTTGAAGATTATGAAAAATTTGTGGATTATCATGACTGTGAGTTGGTCATGATGCTGCCAACACCTCTGCCTGATCATGTTGTGTATCATACATCGGGATTTGCTATTAGAAAAAAAGATGACACAGATTTTAACATAAATGGAATCACACCAGTCATTTTTAATATTGCTGGAGAATTTCATAATTTTCGACCTGCATATCAGCCTGTCAATATAGGTCCATACTGGATGACTTATTTGAATGATGAGATAGCTGACCCAATACCAATTAATCATAGTTCCAAAATACCTGAAGTATATTTTGAAATTCATGCAATTAATCCATTGGATGAACGTTTCCAGAAAACATCGATTGTGCTTAATCCAGAAACTTTTATTTTTATAACACCCGGTAAGAAGTACACACAGTATGAGAAGTTCATCCTTCCATTTGATATTCAGACATGGATTTTGTTACTTGTGACATTTCTGGTCACTTTTCTGACAATTTTAATCATCAATCAGCTTTCAAAATCTACACAGAGTATGGTTTATGGCGATAAGGTTGCAACACCAATCTGGAATGTCATTCGAATCTTTTTCGGAATCTCACAGACAAAATTGCCAAATAAGAAATTCTCGCGGTTTATTTTAATGATTTTCATTTATTTCTGCTTAGTTTTTCGGACATGCTTTCAGAGCAAGTTCTTCGAGTTCATGACAAGCGAGCCGAGGCATCCAGCACCAAGAACTCTTCAAGACCTGAAAGATAGACACTATCAGATGTATACATTGCAGGGAACTCGTATTTTATTCATGTATGACAATGAACTGAGCTCATGGTAAGTTCTTTTAGTGTAAATCAGAGAGACACGCGACATGAGAGACACATGACATTAGAGACACATGACACGTGAGACACAAGACACGAGAAATACACGCCATTAGAAACACATGACATTAGAGACACACGACATATGAGATGAGAAACTTACGACACACGACATGAGAGACATAATATACGTGAGACACACGACATTAGAGACACATGACATTAGAGACACATGACACGTGAGACACAAGACACGAGACATTCACGCCATTAGAAAAACATGACATGAGAGACACACGACATAAGGGACACAATACACGAGAGACACATGACACAAAAGACACAATACATGAGAGACACACGACATGAGAGACACGCGACATGAGAGGCACACTACACATGACATAGAAGAGTTCTTCATAACGTCTTTAAATCTAATTTAATAGGAAGAACGTAACGGTTGCAAATCCTTATGAATTCCATAATGCATTACTAACTCAATCAAAAAATGCATCAGCCAAACTCGCCTTAACAGTTGATGAATTGTATGTTAATTCCTTCAACGCGGTCTTTATGAGAAAGAAACAACAATGGAATAAGCTTCAAGACTTAAATATTGATAAAAATCAGGATGTTTTCTGTTTCTATGGTGCTGCTTACTACACACGAATGTTGGTTAAGGTTATCGAAAGTTTGATTTCAACAGGAATTATGAATCACTTAATTGAAAAATATTACACAAAAAGATGGAAATTCCCAAAAATTGAAAAGGAACCGAAAGTTTTGACACTTGATGATCTTGCGTTTGGATTTAATATTTGGCTTGGATGTTGTCTTTTGTCTCTTGTTGGACATGTTGCTGAACATTTTGTGAGATTTGTGACGAAACCTAAAAAGTTGAAATTCGCTAAAGTTCATCCAATCAATGACGAAGATGATGCCACTGAAGTTCATCACATGTTGAAGGCAGAGCTGCTGATAAGATTTAGAATCAAGACATTAGCAATTGAGGATATAGTATTTGGCGATAAAGTACAGGAATTGCTTGTCAGTTTATAGGCGAGATTGAAAATAAGGAAGGCCCCATTGGGAGTATTGCAAAGGCGCTAGCTTGTTTAAGGTTTTGGTTATTTTTCGTGTCAGCCACTCCCCATCCTCCTGATTCATCCTTTTATAATACAAATCTCATTAATTTGATGAGTAATTTCCCAAGCTTTTTAATCATATCATCATTTGTGCTCTATTCGCTGTCGAAAATGGAACTAAAACTAGTCATTTTGTAAGTTTAAACAATTTTTTAATACTTTTAATTTTAATTTCAAATTGACTCATAATTTCAGTTCCTTATTCATTTTGTCGATTGACATTCCCTTTATTGATTTAAATCAATTCTACAACATTGACTGCATACTGGAATTTAACAATGAGTACGTTCATGCCAAAGGATTAGCTGTCTGTAATGTCGACACAACTTTAAAAATTCCGGAAAACTACAAAAGTGTGATTTTAAAATTTGAATCTAGTCAGAATAGGCAAGAGTCAAGTCTTGCTGGTTTTACTGCAAATAATAAGAATTTGTCATTTGTGCCAATATTTGAGGATGAAGTAGGATTGACATTTAAAATCTTGGCAATAACGCACTCAAGTTTGTCTGAAAATTCTGTTAAAAATTTAAATTTCCTTCTTAATTTGCTGGTTCTGGACTTGTCGTGGAATAAAATTGAGAATTTAGATTCACATTTATTTGCCATGAATGAGCACTTGAAGATGTTAATCCTGCATAGCAATAGAATTAAATTTATCAACCCAAAAGTGTTTGATGATCTTAATAACCTTGCATATTTAAGTCTTACTAATAATACCTGCATTAATACAAATATAACAGCACAAGCAGAAGTAAGAAGATTTGTAGACAACATCAGTGAATCTTGCAAAATGAGAGGCTACGAAGTGATCATCAATCGAATTGATTTAGAAAATGAAATTAAAGGCAAACTGTCAACCTACAATGCAATCTTAATCATTGCCTTTATCCTGATTGTCTTTGTTCCCAAGTTACGTAAAAATCAGAGGATTTCACAATTCTTTACATTATGCATCAATGAGTCATCCACAAAAGTATCACAAGCCTCAAATATATTCAAACTAGAAAGCAACATCGTAATCCCAAGTTTAGTCATCGACAACACTCCAAACAACAACACATACGAAGAACTTCCAGTCAGAGCTATTGAATCACAAGTAATGAATTCAACAGTGACGGGAAGCGTTCAATATGAAGAAATTGTGTATGGGTGCCAAAATGACTCTGAGGGAGTTTACAGTGGAAGCAGCAGTGACTTTTATTTAGAGATTCAAAAACCAGCAGAATGTGACAGCAAAAGTGAAGCATCTGAAAACTTTATTTACGGTCAGACGCATCAAAAATGAATTAAATTTAAAAGTGTAAGGCATGGTCTGGTTTCTGTGGCTACTCGAAGAACCCCTTCCTAGGAGGCGTAGCCGGAGGGTCTTTATGAAGCAAGTGGACACTTACTCAATATGTAACTTAGTTGGCTACGCTCCTGACCCTAACCTAGTCTCAGGTTAATTTTTTTTTTGAGTCCCACATTAAGGTTCGCCGAAATCAGAGTTGCAATCTGTCACAGGTCACCATCTGTTTGACAGGTCACCTGTTAACAGGCCATATGTTGATCTGTGACAGATCTGTCAACAGTTGCCTTTTAACAGGTGATCTGTGACAGATCTGTCAACAGTTGCCTTTTAACAGTTGATCTGTGACAGATCTGTCAACAGTTGCCTTTTAACAGGTGATCTGTGACAGATCTGTCAACAGTTGCCTTTTAACAGGTGATCTGTGACAGATCTGTCAACAGGTGACCTGTGCAACAGTTGACAGCCTGCGAAAGGTGATCTTTTGACAGGACTTGTCACCTGTATCTGTACCAGGCACCTGTCGTCGCAACTCTGATCGAAATTCAATTATGTCCCGGGTAGATCTAGAAACCAGATCCTTCACCTCAAAGAAGCCTAAAGGCTTTAGGCTCTTATTTTGATTTTTGTATCATAATTTTAGTTCAACATTTAATGAGTTACAAATAATAAAATCATGAAGCTACTCATGCCAATTGAATCATTTTATCAGTTTTCATTAGCTTCATTCTATAAAATAACATTTTAGTTTCAAATAAACAAACAATACAAAGATTACTAAAGAGAATCTCAAAGACCAGAGCCAAATCCAGTTAAGATGAAAATTATTTCAATTTTGTAAGTTTTAAAACACACAATTTTTCAATATTTTGAAGATATAATGAAATATTTCTAGATTTTTGTCAATTTTTATTGCTTTTTCAAATGCCAATGACATCAAACCAAGCTCAGTCAATGTGTCATGTTCATATAAAGCCATCTTAATTGAATATTCAGACAATACAAATGTTTGTGAAGTAACAAACTTCCTTCAAGTACTTGACGGCATTGATGAACATTCCCTAAACTTTACAACGATTCCACCACAAAATATTACTGGCTTTACAGCAGCAAACATGAAATTTCAGCACATTCCGAAAGGAATCGACAAATTCATCCCAAATCTTGTCGTCTTGTCAATCACAAATTCAGAATTGAAGGCAATTGTATCAGAAGATTTTCAGCCATTTCCACTTTTGAAGGTTGTCAACTTGACAGGAAATGAAATTGAAATTTTACAGGAAAATTTGTTCGTTTTCAATCCAAATCTTCAAGTTCTGAGCCTTGATTCCAACAAAATTAAGCAGATTCACCCAAAAGTCTTTGAAAATCTCAAGGAACTCATTTATTTAGGTTTAATGGACAACATTTGTGCTGATTTGAGATTTAGTGATCCAAATAGTATTGGATCAAGCTTAGCAGAACTTAATTGGACAACTTTATGTAGCTATGCTAATGATTCAATCGATACAAACCTAACATCTGGCAAGACTCCAGAAAGCACAAAGAATTTTCAAATTTTCAGCCTTATTGTGACCTTTTTACTGTTCCTGATCATTATAATTGCCTTTTTATTCGCTAGATGTAACAAAAGGTTCCAATATAGGATGAGTGTTAGGATGTCAAGAACCTCAAATGTAAATCAGGAAAATCAGGAGGAAAATGTCACAAAGAATGAAGTTAAAATTGAGGGAAATCAAGAAGCTGAAGACATTGTCATTAGCTTCAATAAGGAAGACCAAGAAAGCTAGTTTAGTTGAGCAACACATAATTAGGTTTTGTCATTTAAGAAATCAAGATGATTCAAACTTTAATAGTCAGACATGAATGATTAATGTTTTGTGAAAATACTGTAAATTCTCAAATTAGTTCTTTTTTTTGATGATTAAATATGTGACTCAATTGTAAATGATGTCTAATGTTTTATTAATTGTCTAACCTTAGGCTAGACTATGCAGCCATAAAAACCAAATGAATGTTCAGTTTAGAATTGGGTGTGAAGGCAAAAGACCAATCCCCAGAAATCACAAGTCCATTATTCGATCAAAAATCCAATTTCAAGCCAGCATGACTATAGCGTCGAGCTGGATTTGAATCGAACCGAGCTACAGTTCATCCAAGAGCAAAACTAGCATAACCCAGCTCGGCTTCATCCACGAGCTGGGTTCGATATAAATCCAGCTCTACTCTAAAGCCACACCAACTTAACTGAAATAAAGCTCTCCCAAATAGCACAAGTCGGTTAATTGAATAGAAATCTGACACCAAGCTGACATAACTCTGTCATTGCGCTGGGTACAATTTGAATCCAGGAGCGTGCCAGATTTCTGATCGATTTACCGACTTGTGCTATCTAGGATCAAACCATCTAGTAGCTGATTCCTTCCGAAGTTTCCCTCAGAATAGCTGAAGCTGGGCTGGAGCATAAAAAAGTTGCAGAGCTAAATCATATCTGAAGAACAAATGATTTGAGGTTTTTGGAACAAATTGTTCCAATAGCTTCATATGGAGGGTGTACTGGAGAGGGAATGGATGGGAGGGAAAAGAAGAAGAGGTTCAAAAAAATTCCTTTTCATAAATAAAACTATCAGAAATCCCATCCAATCGAAAAGGGATTGACATTGAACCAGGTTCTAGTTTCTAGAGCTTCATTAAGGAACCTAAATTATCCCTCAGCAGGCGCGTAACCAGGGGGGGGGGGGTGGAAATGGGGGACTAATATGGAATTTTCCATATAAATTTTTTTTGTCCTTCCCTCTTCAAATTCCTGGCTACGCCTCTGTCCCTCAGATAATCTTCAACATTGTTGTACATAGACCCGAATGGCATAAGTCTGTTAATCGATCAAAATTCTGGCACAAAGCCTGGATGACTCTGGCACAAAGCCTGTATTACTCTGACATGCTCCTGGATTCAAATCGTACCCAGCACAATGACAGAGTCATACCAGCTTGGCTTCAGATTTGTATTCAATTAACCGACTTGTGCTATTTAAGAGAGCTTTATTTCTACACTTAAGTTCCACAGCTTGTCCAATAACCGTCATCATGAGCTTGATTACATGATGTACATCATTTTTGAAGGGGCTGTTTGCTTATTAAGTAACGTATTATGTGACTTTCCCCCTCTTGCTAGAAATTTGTACTGAAAAATATTTTCATCACAAAATATTAAACTTGCCCTCCCTCTCTTCTCTTCCCGTTACTTAATAGCTGAACAGCCCCAAACTAGTTCAATTGTAGCTTAAAAAACATTCATACACAGATTTATTATTTCAATCTCTAATCATAACTTTACTCATTTAGATGATTTTGTAGTTAAATTGAGGATCGTTTAAATAAAAAGTAGTCAGAATTGATTCAAAATGGTGTCAAAAAGGTAAGCAATGCTTAATTTGTCGAACTTCCAACAATTTTAATTGTTTTTTAATTATTTTGTTCAATCACAGATTACTTCTTCTCATATTATTCACGATTTATGAATCAGCATGTGAAACGCATGATCTAAAATGCAAGAATAAAAATAAAATCATTACTGTCGGGTCTCTAAATAAGGTATCAGCATGCAACATTAATGACTATCTAGAAATTACAAATGAAAATGCCACAATCAAAATTACCGACACAACTTCAGAAATGAGCGTTTTTTCGATAAAAGATCAAGAAATTTGGTACATTCCAGATGGAATACAAAAAAGCATCCCGAACCTCAAAGGCCTTCAAATCGCTAATTCAAAGTTGAAAAAAATATCGGCAGATAATTTCAAAAACATGACAAGTTTGGTGTTTTTGGATTTGAGTGGAAATGAGATTCAGGAATTGGACAAAGATTTATTTCAAAATAATACAAATCTTGCGGAAATCCAGCTGAATGACAACCAAATCAACAAAATTCATCCATCGGCTCTTATTGGCCTACAAATGATTAAAAAACTAGATCTGGAGGACAACATCTGCTTTGATGGTAAATTTGATAATATTGAGGTCGCAACAATCTTCAAAAAAGTCAGCATCACATGCTGGAACCAACACGAATTATCAGAAAAAATTGAGGAACTTCAAAAAAAACTAATCACAATGTCAAGTCTAGAATCACACGTCATTAGTTTGAACAAGGACTTCAACTCCATCATCGAAAAACTATCCAAACTCAACATTAGTGTCCATCCAGTAGAAGACACAACAACATCAACCAAGCCTGATTCATACATCGCAGACTCACTAAACATCAAAATGTCATCAATCATTCCAGTTCCATTTACATCACTTGACGTCACATTAGTCCACTGCGGAGTCATGACTCTTATCTTCATTCTACTTCTATGCTGTATGTGCTGCAGAAAAACGCCAAAACCAACTGAAACTTTAAAGACGATCGTTGTTAAAAGCTCAGATTATGATCGGATGAAGGAAATGACAACGTTAAGGAGGTCCGTGCATCCAGGAAAAATTGAAGAAGATCATCAGCATGACGTCCCATTGAAGATCAAGTCTCAGGCTGATCAGATCCGAGCGGTTGAATCTGTTGGAAGCTTTGATGACATTCTTGATGAAGAGCAAAGTGAAATTCAGACTGATTGGTCTTTAGCTTACAAGACGGAAAGTGATGAGAAGGTTTAAGATGAGACAGGACCTATTAGGTGTCAGGGAGAAGGAGGATGGTGGTCAAGAAGTTTGTGACATTTCAAACAAAAGAAATTTTTTTTTTTATAAATTTTATAACGAGGGGGGACGTAGAGGGATGGGGGGGGGGATATAAAGTCATATTTTGCGTACTCTTATACGTACTCTTATTTTTAAAACTAAAATAATAAGTCATTGTAATGTATCACTTTATGTAATGAATAATAAAATAAGTAAAAAATGTTTGCGGTACAGAAGCGCATTTGCTGAAAAATTATATCCTCTCTAGAGTACCCTAGGGTATCCTACATTGCGTCATAGGCAGGTGCGTAGCCAGCAGGGTCTTGTTTCCCCAATAAAGGTTTTGATCTGAAGCGAGAGCACGGTCTAAAACGCTTAAGAGGGGGACAAGACCCTCCTGGCTACGCACCTTGTCTTAGGGAACCTAAATTAAAGATATTCTAGAGGAATCCATGCAAAAATCCAGAGTAGGGTTAGGAGGGTTCCGATGGTAGGATTTAAAACCGACCTTTGAGTTTTCTTATTTAAACACTCTTGATTAGGAGTTGCTCACTTATGACGTCCGAGATTTAGCGGGAGGGGTTCCAGGATTTTGTGACACATTGTGATAGGACGGGGGAGAGGGGAGTCAGAAAATTTGTAGCATATAATTTTGCAGTGAGGAAATAAATTATTTTTAAATCACGAATACTTTGATTGAACGTCACAAATGGGAGGGGGGGGGGGGGGGGGGGGGGGGGGGGGGAATGTCATCTGCGACAGTTTTGTGACAAAAGGGAAGAGGATGTCTAAAAATCATGTTTTTTAGCGCATTTTTGTATACTTGTATACAAAAAGGGAGCTTAATAATGAGAAATGTTCGTTCGTTCGTTCGTTCGTCTGGACTTTTGTAATTTTTATGAACGACATAAGTGAATGTTCCCTTAAGAATATAAGAATATAAGAATATAAAAGCAATAACAGCCAAAGTGGACACAAAACCGTCATTTAGACTAAATTTCAAAATGTAAGCTATGAATAGGCTGTCAATAGATTTTATTCGGATTTTTGGTCAAAAAGTAGGAAACAAAAAGTGGGACAGATCAAATTTTAAAACAATTTCCAAAAAAAATAGGTTCAAATAAGCGTGATTGTCTGACTCAACAGAGGTTCGACAGCCTAGCCATGAATGAGTTCATAAATCTATTCATGCTAAATCAGAGCTCGAAGTCTCGAAACCGAGTCGACTCAACTTTTCTTGAAAAAACCCGGGTTGACTCGAGTCAACTCGAGACGACTTCGAGCTCTATGCTAAATGATACATTTTAATAGTTTTATATGCTTACTCATTGACTTAGTTATAGAACATATGACCAGACTGCATATTTCAAAAATCATATAAAGGAGTAAAGCTTTTAAGTCGATGGATCAAAAATTAAATTTGTAAGTTTTATTATTTTTAAAAAGACCAGATTCCAAAGGTCAAATTAACTGCATTTTTAGATTTATTTGTGCCTTACTTTGTGCAATAATACAAGCTAAATCAAAAACTATTCGTCACTCATGTGATTCATCTCTACAAGATACATGCCTCATTGAAGATTTGACGCTACGAGAGGATGACAGATTGGAAATTACGGACGCTCAGAAGATTATGATAACAGTTACAATTAGTAACAGCAGGCTGCCATGTTTTCCGTGTAATATCGATAAATTTTTTGAACTTATTCAGTTTTTAAACATTTCCAATTCAACAATTAAAAAATTCTCGTTAAATGACTTAGAAGGCTTTACAAACTTAAAGAATGTATCACTTGATGGCAATAATATTACCGAATTCGAGACAAAAAGTGGCAGTTCAATTGTAATCTATTTGAAAAATAACAACATTATGTTCGATTCAAACAGCATAAGCAGCAGCAACACGACTAAATTAGTTATGATAATCATCGTCTTAGTCATCCTACTCATTGGAACTAATGCTGCATTATTGATTAAAATACGCAAGAATTCACAAATTACCACAAATGTCAACAGCGACACAGAACTTTCTGTAATCCGCTACGAGGAAGTCAACAAAAACTTAATTTATAATCCATTAAATGGCATTAAAATTGACAATTTGTACAGTGAAGTCACAAATTATGAGGAATTAGTCAGCACAAAGGCAAAAGTTTGCGAAGATTTTTATGCAGAAATTCCAATTCGCGATAGTCGTGGCAAGAATGAGATTGATGATGACAAGGATGAGTGTGTGTATGCAGAAATGTGAAGCCTTGTGAACCTTGCAGGGGCGTAGCCAAGAATTTGAAGAGGGGGGGGAATTTATATGGAAAATTCAGATGGAAGGAGGGGATTTTTATGATTATTTTATCAAACTCCTAGCAAAATGAAGAATTTTTTGTTAACGTCGGGGGTTTTGTCCACCATTTCATATCCCTTCTCCCCCCCCCCCCCTCTGCCTATATATAGATAAATTTGTTAATAAAGTGTCAATAAATTATTATTATCATGCTTAGAGGATCAATTCATGAATATATTGCTTATTTTCCAGTAGCTTTTATCAGTGATGATCAACCCATGTGCCGCGGTACACTAGTGTGCCTAGAAAAATTGAAAAAACCGAATGCCGTGTGCGGTTCAGTCAAAGTTTACCATCAAGGAGTGCCGTGGCACAAAAAAGGTTGCGCACTTCTGACCTATATGATTAGTAATAAAATGCTGACTAAAGAGTTGACTTATTCTGACTAATTTTGTCACGAACTGTTTAAATGAAAAATTTTCGACAAAAAAAAACAGTCGAATGTAAAAGTTTAAAAAAATGGACAACAGTTGGTGCTTGTAAGTATTTTATTAAAGAATGATAGGGGCCGTTCACTTATGACGTCCGACATTTAAGGGGGGAGGGGGGTCTAGGATTTTGTGACAGTTCAAACAATGGAAATTTTTTTCTATAGAATTTTTGTGACAGAGGGGGGGAGGGGATCTAAAAATCAGGTTTTTGATGGACGTCATAAGTGAACGACCTATAAGCTGGATTTGGTAAAATCATGTTGTAATGTGCAACTTTTTGGGGTATTAAGCTAAGTCTACATAATTTGAACTATTTTAGATTCATCATTTTAACATTTTGTGCTGCATCTCATGCTGGCTCCCTCCAAATGCAATGTTACTTTAACCATCGACTTTTAAATGCACGAAGCTGCGAGATAAGTGATCAAGTCATTCACAACGAGAACACACATGTCGAAATTTCTAATGCAAAGCAGTTCACGGATGTCAGAGGATTCTCGATGTTTAAAAGTCAAATTTTCTATTTTCCACTCGGAATTGACAAATGTTTTCCGGAATTGACTTTGTTGTGGATCAAAGACTCTCAATTAAGGAAGATTACGGCTGAGAATTTGAAAGGATTTCCTCACATCACGTACTTGGAGCTTAGTAACAACAATCTAGTCATTTTAGAAGCAAATCTATTCAAGTTCAACCCAAAATTAGAGGAGATTCATCTACAAAAAAATATCATCAGCTACATCGACCCAACAGCATTCAATGGACTCAAGAATCTTAAAAAGGTTGACTTAAGTGACAACAAAAATTGCTATCCAAGTTTAGGACAGATTCCAGGCAATGCTCAAGTTGTAGCTCAAAAACTTCAAAATTCTTCAATTTGTCCACATTTGCAGGAAGTGATGGAAGAGCCGAGCAAGCTTTGTGAATTGAGTCATCGAAGTTTAAAGCTTAAGCTGATGTTTATGACATTGCTGTTCAGCATTGTGATTATTGGACTTCATCTAACACTTCGTATGATTCTTTACAGGAAGCCAAGTCAAACTAAAGCCACCAAAAAGCCATTCAGCAAATCAAAATCAAGAACATCCAATTCAAGAGCCAAAAATAGTCAATCAAGAATTATTTCCAATTCAAATGTAAGTCCGTCAATCAGAAAAATACAAGAAAATTTATACAGCAATGCAAGTTATGCAGAAGCTATACCAACAGCTCCTGAAGATTTCTACTTAGAAATAGAAATGATGAAGGAGATTAAGGAAGATGCAGTGAGTCAAGTGGAGTCACCAATTTATTCAGTAGGCAACAAACAAACGTACGAAGTGTGACTGTATGAATGACTCCTTTGTGAGTCAATTGATGACTCAAATGAATTTTTTTTCAATATTAATAATTAGGGGCCATTCATTTATGACGTCCACGGGGGGGAGGGAGGGTTCGAAAGAAAAGAACAATAGAAATTCCTATAAATCCATTGTTCTTTTATGAAAAATGACTGTTAATTTCGGACGTCATAAGTGAACGATCCCTTAATAATTTTATGAATGTAATCATAAAATAAAGTCTTTTGGGGATTTGAGCTTTAAAGTTGTTATTTTTTGGCTGATTTTTGTTGATATTATGGAAAAATATGAGAAATTGTGAGTTTACACGAAAGGCACGGCTATCAATCTGACATCCAGGACGGAATTAACGCGAATCCAGGCCGGATTTCACCAAATTCATGGTTCTACATAAATTCCATCCTAGACGCTAGATTGAAACTTATTTTGACGCTGTGTGCCTTCTTTCGGTCTATCTTTATAGATTAAATCAGAGTTGCGAAACAGGCACCTGTGACAGGTGAGAACCCTACAATTCCTTGATAATTTATAAGGTTTTTCTAACAAAACCATACAAATGATCAAGGAATTGAACGGTTCTCACCTGTCACAGAAGGCCTCTTTCGCAACTCTGGATTAAGTTAAATTAAGTTTTATTTTTAATTCGATTCTAATCATTTCCAGGCTCTTCTTGCTTTTTTTCGCTAGCTTATCAAAAAGTGAAGTAAGCGTCATTAAATGTGTCTATGATTTTCATAAATATGCAGACCTAAAGAACATCATAAGATGTAAAGTTGCAGATGAAATCACAATTAAAGACGAAAATGCTCAAATAGTTATCACATGTGCTGACAAACCAGGAACAATTGAAGGTTTTGAAGCAGAAAAGAAAGAAATTTTCTATTTTCCCGAAAATATTGCAATTCGTTTCCCGAATCTTAAGGTTATTGTGATTAAAGACAGCAAATTAAGGAAAATCTCGTCAAAGAATTTAATTAAATTCCAAAAATTAGAGTATTTGGACTTGAGCTACAATCAACTGCTTGTTCTTGAACCTAATTTATTCCAAAATAATCCAAACTTGACAAAAATTTGGCTTAATAACAACAAAATTTACCATATCGACTCTACAGCATTCGCAGGACTTAATAAGCTTAATGAACTCAGTCTTAATGATAACATTTGTTACTCGACTAAGGCTTTTAATCTTGAAGAAGCATTAGCGATTCAGAAGCTTAGTTTATGTATTAATGATTTAAGTTCTCTTTGTAGGGAATGTTCACAGGATTTTGGGCACACAGAAGTATTAAAAAACATTACAAACAGCTTCTCAAAATGTCCATCTGACTCAACACCAGATTTAAATTTCATATTGTGTGTCTCACTCCTGTCAGTCATCGTCCTGTTACTCATCGTCAATGTCATTTTATTTGTCAATGTCAAAAAGTCACTGAAACCTGAAAAATCACTTAAAAATGAACCACAAACATACAGCACTCTATATGAGCTTCAAAACTTCAGCAGAATACAGGACAATCATTATGAATTGAATTCTATCAAGAATTATGAAGGCACAAATGATCAAATTGGTCAGCTTAACTACTCTGAACAGCAAGAATATGAGGAAATTCCAGAAAATGCGTACAACCGAAGTCAATTGAGTAATTATGCTGATGATTTCTATCAAGAGTCCTCGAACCTTAAAGACACTAATTTAGATGCTAATGTTGACAAAGCAGCTGAAGATTTTGCTGAAGGTTATAACCAAATAAATGGTGACAAGAACAGCGATAGTAAAGATGATAACATGCTGTATTCATAAATATTGATTAATTTTTGGGTAAAATTAGATTAAATCCGCTTTCAAGTTTGTTTTTATTGTTGTTTTAATCAGGGATGTCCAACCCATGTGCCGCCAAGGGTATGGTACTGATGAATAGATCAAAATGTAATTCTTCATATCTGCACCCTTGTGTGCCGCGATACATTAGTAAAAATCCCACAAGTGTGTTTTCGGTCATTACTTACAATCAGGGGCGTATCCAGAAGTTTGAAGAGGGGGGGGGGCAAAAATTTTTTTTGTAAGGAAAAATTTAACGGAGGGGGGAAGGGAAGGGGTATTTTTGTGATTTTTTCATTAAAACCCTAGCAAAATAAAGAAATTTCTGTTTACGTTGGGGGGATTTGTCCCCCAAATCTCCCCCTTCCCCCGGCTACGCGTCTGCTTACAATCAAGGTGTGTGCTTGAATAAAAAAAGGTTGCCCACCACTGGTTTTAAAATGTTAAAATACTTTTTTTTTATGTGTCATGTTTAAATAAACTTTATTAAATCATTTTTGAATGACTAATTTTCAAATGAATAACTAAGGAATTATAAAATTAAAACATTTAGTCATTGTTGGCTAAAACTGCGAGAAGTTGGATCTTTTTTAATAATCACTGGTTCTAAATTTAAAGGATTTAAACTGAAAAGTCAAGTTTACCAAAATGAACATCGTCTTAATAATGTAAATTTATAAAATTATTAAAATTAATTTGTTTTTAATTTTTTTTTTTTAAATATTTAAATTACAGATCACTTTTGTTGAGTATCATTAGCATTGCTCATCAAGAAACGCCCACAGAAATATCCTGTAACATTGTTCAAGGCACGTTCAAAACATGCGAAGTCACCACTTGCCCAAATTATATCGAACGAAACACAAAATCTAAATTTTCTACAAATTTTAGTGGATTGCAAAGCAACAATTGGGATGTCAAAGGATTCTCGGTTCTCCATAAATTTTTTTATTATTTGCCAACTGGAATCGATCAAATATTTAGCAATTTAAAACATTTAAAAGTTTACAACTCAAAAATGCAAGAAATTACATCAGAAAATCTGAAACCATTTCAATATTTAGAGATTTTGGATTTAAGTTTCAACGAGATTGAAAGACTGGATCAGGATTTGTTCAGCACTAACAACAAGTTAAGAGAAATCTGGCTTAACAACAACAGAATAGTCTACATCCTCATGAATACATTCACTTCATTAAAAAGCTTGGAATTCTTAAGTTTAACCTCAAATATTTGCTATAATAAAGAATTTAAGTCAAGATTTGAGGCTAATTCGTTAATAGAAGCTAACAAGTGCAATAGTTACATTGGTCAACTTTACGTTTTAACTTCAAAAGCATTCAAAGAAAATCAGCAAAATGGAGAAACTAAAACTAAATGCTTAGAGCAAAGCTGCGACTTGTCATCAGTTAAAGTTGACATTTTAAAAATGATCAACTGCACAAGATGCGTACAACAGAATGAATTTCAGCCTAGAATCAGTAATGATGAGCTGGAAATGAATGACAAATCAAACTCAAACTTGACTAATGAAATCCAACTATTGAGACAACTCATTAATGAGAAACACGAGTCAAAAGTCAATTCTAAGTGCTTGCTTTATGCAATGATTATAGTGACGTCACTGACGTATATGTGCAGTATTCTTATCATGTATTGTCTTTGTCAAGGGTCAGACACTCCAACAGAATTGTAAAGATTGTACAATCCTCACAATCCATATGGAAGGATTGTAGGGATTGTAATCCTTTTCATATAAAGATTGTAAGGATGAAATAATTGTATGGAACATTTAGAAATGTTTTTCATATGTTACTAAAGAAGAAATATTAACCTAATATTAAAGATTTATTTGTTTGAATTTAAAGAACGAAATAAGCTTGATATATCAATTTTTTCACTTGTAACCAAGGTGGGTGATTTAAATAAAAAATCAAAATCAAAATCTTTTTGTAATGATTTTTCAAATGGATTTATTTTGGATTTTGATTTAAATCTCTTTTATGAAAGATTTTATTGGGATTTTAAAATTTGGGATTTCTCTCCATGTGAAATTTTTGTATTCAATTTCTTGAATTATTTTTCAAATCAACAGTTTTCAGTTGCAGTTTCTAATAAGTAAGAATGCAGTTGATCCTTTTTTGGCCAGAATCTTGAAACTGGATCTTTTAGATCCAAACATTTCTTAAAGAAAGGTTACAGCAACCAATGGTTCCATGCTGTTTGATTTAAACGAAATCCAATTCGTGATTTTTAATCTTCTGTGCCTTGTTGCTTACATTTAAATAGCTGGACATCATCAAGCATGTCTGGATCTTACTGAGTGATTTTAAAATCCCAAAAAAAAATCCCTTTGCAAGAATGAATTAAATCAAAATCGAGAAAAATTCACTTGGGTAAAATGATTTAAATCAAAATCCCCTTTTAAAATCATTTTTTATTGAGATTCAAATCAAAATCAAAAATAAATTCTGGGATTTTGATTTAAATCGCCAAAAATCTCCCCACCCTGATAATGATAATAATAATAATAATAATAATAACATTCTCATAAAGTTATTCACCAGAACTTTTAATTATGCAGAATTTGGAAAAAAAATGTTTCTGATTTGTTTTGTGAAATTCTGAAAAAAAAAATTTCCACAGAATAATTCTGCAGTATAAAAATAAGTTCTTCAGAATTATTCTGGTTGATTTTTATTATTTCATCCATGTCACGCAACATTTATCAGAATAATTCTGCAGAATTGTTGCGCAACTGTTGAGCAGAATTCTCCAAAATTATTCTGTCTATCCTATGCAACACACCCGATATATACATCATAACAATATTAGAGTCACATATGTAGCAACTCTGTAATTTTCAATATAATATTTTTTAAAAATTTCTGACTGTTTTTCTTCATTTTTCGTATTTTATTTTATTTTTTAAAAATAAATGGACATTATTTTTGTTTAGTAAGGATTGTACAATCCTTACAATTCTGTTGGAGTCTCTGACCCTTGGTCTTTGTCTAGGCGATAAGAAGAAAGAGGAAGATGAGCAAAAATATTAAGCACTAATTAAAGAATCAAATCTCAACTGGACTTAAATCCAGTTTATTTATTATTAACATTGCCAATGGTTTTAAAATCGAACCCATCCCTAACCCCGGTTTGAGAAAATTTATTATTTTGGGGTATTTTTGGAGAGATAAATCCCAAAAATCCGTCCCTGGTCAGTTTGATTTTTCAAATAAAAACTTTTTTTCAATTTTTTAAACTTTTTTGCTCATTTTTATTTATTCACTCATCACATTAAGTCATTTTCAGCTGACGAAATTGATTTTATTTAAGTTTGAAAAAAAAATGTTGAAATTGTAAGTTTAAAAAAAAAACAAAAATAATTGAAATAAATTGAAAATTTCTTATTACAGACTAGCTTTGTTGCTTTTGGCTGGAACATCCAAAAGTGATAAAGTCGACATCGACTGCAAATATGGCCTGGAAAACTATGAGCATATTAAAAATATAAACAGATGTCTTGTGAATGAAATTGATCTTGTTCGACACGAGAATGTTGATGTGAATGTAAAGAACATTCAAACTCAAAATGGAGGTCTAATCATTCCTGCAAATATTCATGGATTCGAGGCTGAAAATAGACAAATTCTCTTTTTTCCTGGTCAAATTGGTAAAATATTTCCAAACATTAAAGCTGTAAAAGTTGTGGATTCAAATTTGAGGAAATTATCGTCAAATGATTTTGGTTTAATCAGGAACTTGGAATATTTGGATCTGAGTCACAACAGATTGCTCATTTTGGATGCAAATCTATTTCAAAACACTCCTCAATTACAGATAATAAAGCTTAATGATAATAAGATTTATTATATTCATCCAAGTGCTTTCTCCTGGCTTACAAATCTCAGAAAGCTTATTTTATTCAACAATATTTGCTACACTGGAAGTGCCTTCAATCTTGAAGATGCTTTAGCTCTATTCAGGATTAGTTTATGTTCCAACGATTTACTTCATTCTTGTGGTGCCTTCTCTCAAGCACTGGCTATGGCTGGTGGAAATACATTTGCAAATCATTTTGGAATGTTCAATACAGATCCACAAAAGCAACTAGATGACATGATGACAAAACTCCAAAATGATAGCAAAATGTTTTTTGACAGTTTTAAAAACTCAAATTCAATTACAATTGTGAACGAAACCAACAACACAGGATCAATAGGAGACCATAAAGTGTTAGAAGCTATTCGACAGTTGAATCTTACTTTTCATAATAAGTGTAAAAGCATCAATAAGAAGCTGGAAGCAGAAGTTCACGAATCGAAAAGCAACATCAGTCAACAACAGATCGAAAACATCTTAAAGTCATTTAATGATTCAAACAATGAGTTATTACTGAAATTTCACATCATCTACATGTCACTGCTTGCATGCATCATCCTTCTACTCATCACAATTGTAGTCATCATGTGCTGCAAAAAATCCTCAAATTTATCAAAAACTGATGTGAAAATCGATGACGAATACAAAATTCCTTATAATTATGAAAGTCAACAAAAAGCACCAGAAAATCATTATCAAATGACTAATATCGTTGGTCAGGAAGTCAGAAATAGAGAAAATCAGCAATACAGTTGTCAAGATCAGCAAGAATATGAAGAAATTCCAGAAAATGCGTACAATAAGAGTCAAATTTCTAACAAAAGAACTGGAAATAATAATGATGATGATTTTTATGAGGAACAACCAAGCTTTAGAGATGCTTATTCACATGCTAAAGGAAAAAAGGATTATGCTGTAGTTTATGGAACTAGGGGCGGTTTCTAAGGCTACCTGGGACAGTCTATCTTAGTTTTACATTTATTTTTTTGTGATTTTTTCATAAAACCCCTAGCAAAATGAAGAAATTTCTGTTTACGTTGGGGGGATTTATCCCCCAAATCTCCCCCCTCCCCCGGCTACGCGCCTGCTTACAATCAAGGTGTGTGCTTGAATAAAAAAGGTTGCCCACCACTGGTTTCAAAATGTTAAAATACTTTTTTTAAATGAAACATTGTTTAAATAAACTTTATGAAATCATTTTTGAATGACTCAAATGAATAACTTAGGAATAATAAAATCAAAACATTTTGTCATTGTTGACCAAAACTGCGAGAAGTTGGATATTTTTTAATAATCACTGGTTCTAAATTGAGCAGAATTAATCTGAAAAGTCAAGTTTACCAAAATGAACATCGTCTTAATAATGTAAATTTACAAAATTATTAAAATTAATTTGTTTTTAATTTATTTTTTAAATATTTAAATTACAGATCACTTTTGTCGAGTATCATAAGCATTGCTCATCAAGAAACGCCCACAGAAATATCCTGTAACATTGTTCAAGGCACGTTCAAAACATGCGAAGTCACCACTTGCCCAAATTATATCGAACGAAACACAAAATCCATATTTAATGGATTACAAAGCAACAATTGGGATGTCAAAGGATTCTCGGTTCTACATAAAGTTTTTTATTATTTGCCGACTGGAATCGATCAAACATTTAAAAATTTAAAACATTTAAAAGTTTACAACTCAAAAATGCAAGAAATTAGATCAGAAAATCTGAAACCATTTCTATATTTAGAGATTTTGGATTTAAGTTTCAACGAGATTGAAAGACTGGATCAGGATTTGTTCAGCAATAGCAAATTAGTAAGGACAATCTGGCTCAACAACAACAGAATAGTCTACATCCAAATGAAAACATTCACTTCATTAAAAAGCTTGGAATTCTTAAGTTTAACCTCAAATATTTGCTATAATAAAGAATTTAGGTCAAGATTTGAGGCTAATTCGTTAATAGAAGCTAACAAGTGCACCAGTTACATTGATCAACTTTACGTTTTAACTTCAAAAGCATTCAAAGAAAATCAGCAAAATGGAGAAACTAAAACTAATTGCTTAGAGCAAAGCTGCGACTTGAAAGCAATTACAACTCAAATAGAAAAGGTTTCAACAACATTAATTACTTTGGAAGATCGTTTATCTTGCGGGAGAGGTGCATCCATCAAGAGTTGCTTTGATGATTCCATAAAGACATCAGAAGAAGTTCTCACAAAAGCTCTAGATAGTATAAAATCTAATGTTGTTGATGTCATTAAACAAGAAATCAGTAACATCAAGGGAACCTGTAAGGAATGTGAGACACAAGCTACAAACAATCAAGATAAGCTGTCTAAAGGGCAATCAACAAACTCTCAAAAATCAAAGGAATCAAGTTTGAACAACACATTTGAAGCTTATGACAAATACATTACAATTTTATGCTTAGTCATCTTAATATTGATGAATGCGATAGCTTTATGTTGTAATTGCTGCAAAGTCAATCTTCTTGAGACTTCAAAGGACCTTAACAAAAGTCAATCAGATCATCAAAATATGCAAAACAACACAAAATTGAGAATTGAGGAACAAAATGAAGCATCAAATTACTCACAAAGACAGGAAAATCACTATGAAGTTGAAGGAAACTATAATGAAGTCAACATGATTGCTGATGCTGCGGATGTTGCTGAAGACTTATACTCAGAAGTTAAAATTGAGTTGCAGAATAATGATGAATATGAAGGAGATGAGCAGTTGTATTCTACAGTCATGAAGTAAATGTTGGTGACTCAAACATTAAGCATGAATGATATTAAGCATGACTAAATTTTATGTGAATTGTTTTTAATTTATAAATCATATAAATGCTCTGTTTTACATTAGTTTGATTATTTTATTGATAAAATAAGGTTTTTGGAATATCAAGGCTTAATAATAAAGAACTCGCAATAGAATTTCTTGAATTGTTTTGTTCCAAATCTTCAGATTTAGATGACAAGATCAAAAGTGTTGAAGATATTTTAAGAAAATCTAAGAACCACTAAAAATGAAGAAAATATTATTATTGTAAGTTAAATTTGAAGTTTTTTCAATTCCTTAAACAACAGCATTTAATTATTGTAGGTTTATGATTAAAATATTACAACTGGCATCAGGAGAACTTCCAGACAATAAATATGTAAGTTGTGATTATGAAACCAAAACTTATCATTTTCAAAATAATATTCTGAGCTGCATTGTCAAAAATAGTCCAAAAGTTCATCAAGAAAATGTGACTTTAGAATTTTTTCATGAAGCTGGTAAGGATCCGAAGGCATTGGAAGTCACATCTAAGGAATACTTTTACATGCCACTTGGAATTGAGGAATCCTTCCAAAATCTAATCTGTTTGACGATTAGAAGCTCAAAATTAAAGAAAATTCGATCAGATAATTTAAAGCCTTTTAATAATTTGGAATATTTGGACTTAAGTGGCAATGAACTCTCAGTTTTGGAGTCTAATTTATTTCAGCATAACAAAGATTTAATCACAATTTGGCTTAGCAATAACACAATATTTTATATCGACTCCACAGCCTTTGTTGCTCTTGTCAATATCAAATATTTTTATTTTTATAACAATTCGTGTTACTCGTTCATGTCAAGAAGCTATGAGGAATTAGTCATGGATCAAAAAGTGTCACTTTGTTCGATTCCATTGTCAACTGTTTATGGTGAAATTACTGAATTTAATAAGCAACGGATTGATGACGCAATACTGACAAGCTTACGATTGAATCTTGTTAAAGGTCTCACAGAAAAACTCAATGCTGCTCATACAGCACAGTCAGAGGAATTGGAAGGATTTCTGCATAAGCTTATGAACTTAAAGAATCAAGAGAATGCAATTGTGATGCGTAAGGATGTGATTTATATAATTGGGGCATGCATCATAGCTTTATTCACGATCAATGTTTCATTATTATGCTGCATCATCTTTTACATTAAATCATCAAAAACTACGCCTCAAAATAATCCAACCTTTAAAATTATAAATGACAATTATGAAGAACTTTACAGCATGCCAAAACAATCACAATCAGATGAAGCCATGAATGAGGATCTTTATAAAATACCTGACAATTACGAGGAGGTTTTAAATGCAAATGTTAATGATCAGCATGAGGAAGGTTTATATTCGGAAGTTGTTGCTCCTTTGGAAAATTTCCTGCAAAAGACAGAAGAAGACGATAATAATTCTCAACTTTATGCTGTGGTTTTGAACAATTAAATTTCTTGTGATTAATAAAAAAATATTTTAGTCATTCTAAGATTGTTGATTCATTTAGGTCAAGATTGGGGTGTGTGGGGGGGTCCCCTTGAACCTCTCTCCTCGGAGATTCCAAAAACTTTATTTAGGCTGGTAGAATGCTCTCTGTATGTATGTCTGTATGCCTGTATGTCTGTATGTATGTATGTCTGTATGTTTGTATGTCTGTATGTCTGTATGTGTGTATGTCTGTATGTGTGTATGTCTGTATGTGTGTATGTCTGTATGTGTGTATGTGTGTATGTCTGTATGAGTGTATGTGTGTATGTGTGTATGTCTGTATGTCTGTATGTCTGTATGTCTGTATGTCTCTATGTCTGTATGTCTGTATGGGCGGGTGGGCCTTGAACCTGGCTATGTCGTTGACTCGAAAAAAAATTGGATGAGCTTCTAAGTTTTTAATCATTTACTGAATTTTAAAAAGATTAATAGTCTTGTTCAGTTCTGCCATTGTTCACGCATAGCTAAAGATCTATATTTATTTAAATTGTCTGAATTATGATTAAAAAAATAACAAAGTAAGATTTTTTGAATCTTAAATTAGTGAATTAAATTGAAAATACAATTAATTTCAGGTTATTTTTGATAATTCTTCAAATTTCACTCTCAAAACCTGTGCAACTTAGCTGCAAGTTGGAAATAATGAATTTTTCATTCTACACCAATCAAAATTGTTGCTGCGTCATTGGTGACTTTACAGTCTATCACAGAAATGAAAATGTTATAATTTCCTTAAATCAAAAATCATTAGAATTTAATTGTTTTGTTGCAACAAATAAAACAATTTTTTATTTACCAAAAAACATTGGAAAGACACTTAATATAGTGGTAATAAAAAACTCAAATTTAAAGGAAATTTCCTCGGAAGTTCTTCAAAATTATAAAGATTTAAAATATCTAGACTTGAGTGGAAATAAAATTGAGATTCTTGAAGGAAATTTGTTTCAATTTAACACAAAATTGGAGGACATAAATTTGAGGAATAATAAAATATTTGCTGGTGCGCTGACAACATTTGACAACATGATTAACCTTAAATTTTTGAATTTAGGAGGCAATGCTTGCATATCATTAGTTGCAGATGATAAAAAGGAACTTGAGCGTGTAAAGTCATCATTTCGTGAATCATGTGGAGTTAATGTTCATCAACTGAGGATCATTTTTAAAAATAGCGAAGGAATTAGAGAATTTGGCACAATTTTCTCAAATGAAAAGGTTGAAATTCGAAGAATTATTGATAATAAGTTTCAAAACTTAAATCAAACTGTCCTGTCAAATTTTAATAATTTAAAAAGCTCAATAACAACCGAACACGATGCGATAAAAGCCAATATCAATGATATTCATCGAATGTACTTAAAAATTGAGCAAACTCAGCAGAAAATGGCTCAAAACAATACAAAACTTCTCGATAAAATTGAAATTTGTTTGCAAAAAGTTAATGACGCACAATTGAGCTATGATAAAAAGTTTGAAATGTTAGCAGAAGAAAATGCTGCGTTAAAGTTTAAAGTCATGACTCAACAAAATGATACAACAGAAAAACTTGACGAAACCTCAAACGACCATTCAATTTGGATCCTTGTTCTTATCATCCTAAACATTACCCTTTTAGTCATTCTTACTATTGTGCTGGTCTTTTTACTTCAATCTAAAAAATCATCAACTCCAGAAAATCACAAAACCACAGATGCATCAAATTACGAAGAAATTACTCAAAAACAGATTAGTGATCCAATATATGCGTCAGCAGATTATACTCATACGATCAACGACTCATTCTATGATGTTCAGGAAGAGTACGAAGTGATAAGGGAAACAGAATGTGATGAGAATATTTACTCAGCGTCTGCTGATTCTGATGACTTTTATTTACAAACTAATGTAATTGAAGTCCACAGACCAGATTGTGTTGAAGGCGATGCTGATATTTATGCAGTGTGTTGCAATAAATCGTAAAGTTACTTTATCATTTGGGGGGGGGGGGGGGGGCTGCTAAGAGGTCGTTTACTTATGATGTCCAAAGTTAACGGTCATTTTTCAAAAAAGAAGAACGGATTTTCAGGAATTTTTATTGTTCTTTTCTTGCTGATCCCCCTCCCCCCCCCCCCCCCCCCCCCCCCCTCCTGGACGGCATAAGTGAACGGCCCCTAATTGAGAATCACACATTTACAAAAATAAAAAAATATGAAAGTGGGCGGAACTTAGATCGGAATGACAGAAACACTAACGAAGACTTTTGTAATTGTATGATATCCCGTAAAAGATTACGGGCAGTATTTAAAACCCCCGTGAAATAAATTTTTCTATTTGGATCATTTGGATTAACAACCCCTACAAACTTGGATTCCCTTAATCCCACAAAAACTTTATAAATGACTTCACAAACCCCCTTAAATTCGAACCCCATTAATCCCACTAAAACTTTAATCCCCCCTCAACTCGTCATGTCACCCCCACCCACCATGTCAAGTCCTCCATCACTCCTCACCTGACACCCACCTTATCAACACCCCCCGCATCATTGGATTCACACGGCTTCACAAATGGCTTGACATGGCTGCTGTTCTAGAGTCAGTGATAGGGGCGTAGCCAGGAATTTGAAGAGGGGGGGGGGGGGGGGGGGGGACCAAAAAAAATTATTTTGGAAAATTCAGAGGGAATGGGGGGATTTTTAAACTCCTAGCGAAATGAAGAAATTTCTGTTAACGTCGGGGAAATTTTCCCCTAAATCCCCTCCCCCCCCCCCTTTTTACGCGCCTGGTCATTGAGTCAGTGAATTGGGTTTTTATATTATAGAGTAATAAAATATTACAAAATATTGTCATGATTAATAACTTTGAGCATTTTTATTAAGTTACTATGATGCAGCAAGCACAAGGTTCTAAACGTTTAAAGGAGGGGAGTCCAGCCCATCCTGGCTACGCCCCTGGTTTGAAGAATCATCGTTAAATTAAATCAAATTTGTCAACAATTCATCGTTCTTTGTCAAATTAATTTTTTTTTATTTCTGCACAAAAAAAAATCAATTTTATTAAAAAACCATGAAAATTGAATTAATTTTGTAAGTTTTCAGTCAAAATGCTAAGGCGAACACAATCAGGAAACTTCCGGTGGTCAAATTTATTTTTCTGAAAGTTCCTGAAGTTCTCCAACTGTGTACGCCTTATTTTGCTTCAAAATCCTAAAATCCTATTTTTTTTTGAATAGAATCCTCATTTTGGTTCCAATTGTGATGTCAAAAGAAGTGATCATAAATTGCCAAGCTCATAATGAGGACATGAATTCTACAAACATAAAAACATGCTCAGTCATAAGAAGTTTAAACATAACTGAAGAAAATGCAAAGGTTTTAATTGTTATCTCAGAAAGTGAAATTGGAAGGACTTCTGCATCAAAGGTTTCTTGGTTCAAAGCTGAAAATCAAACAATTTTCTATTTTCCGGAAGGAATCTCAACAAATTTTTTACACATTTCACATTTGACCATCAAAAACAGCCATCTGAAGACAATTGGATCATCAAAATTGAGGAATTTCAAGAATTTATCTTATTTGGACTTGAGCTACAATGAAATTCTAATTATTGAGCCTGCTTTGTTCCAGTACAATGACAAATTAAAAGACATTAGGCTGAACAACAACAACATTTACTATATTCATCATGACTCATTCTTGGCACTTCAAAACATCAATTTCTTGGATATTATCAACAATAAATGCTATTCTGTCAAAGCTGAGAGCCATGAACAAGCAATGTCTATTCCACAGCAGACCGTATGTCCACTTAATGTCTCTGAACTCTATGAAGAGATCCAAAATATCAAAACTAACGCTGAGAGCACCAAGCATGTCATTTTTATCCTGAACATCTGCATTGGAGCGTCACTAGTCATCATCATAGTCATGTTCATCTTCATCTACTATAATTTGACTTGTAAACAGTCAGCAGTAACTGATGTGGACGCTAAGAACAACAAGGAATATATTTCAGCAATGACAAAGCCTATGATTTATGGTTTTAATGATTACGTCAGTTCAAATGAATCAAAACTGAAGGCAAATGTCGATCTGGAGGAGAATTATGATGAAATCAGATACTCACATTATAGAGGGAGAGTAGCTGTGCCTGAAACAAATACTGAAGACTTTTACTCCGATTTGTCTGTTCTAAAGATTGAATGTGCTATGAAGGATGATGAAGAATCTTATAATTATTCTACAGTTTAACGCTAATTTCAGTAATTTGAATCAAGGGGAGAACAACATGATGAGGAAAGATCTTTAAGAAAAGTTAATGATTTTTAATCAAAATTATTCCCCCCTTCCCCCCCCCCTACCATTGTTTTTGATTTTCCAACCATTTTATGACACAATTATTAGCAATTTACTCATCATTATTAAAAGTAATTAATCATTAAAATGTGAAACATAACAATTAAAATGATAATAAAATTATGCAAATTACTAAGCTTAGTCAATATAGAATCTCATTTTGTCGTAATATTGACTTAAAAATGGTTAATAAATTGCTGATGTGAGTTTTTGGATGTTAAATTGCTTTACAAAATTAATTTAAGGAAAAAAACTTTTTTTTAGATTTTTATATCTTTTGGCATGGAGAATAACTGCAACTCAGTCAAGTACATTTAGTTGCAATGTCAGCACAACTAATATTGTTAATTTCGTCAAAAACATTTGCATTGTCATCGGTCCTGTCAAAGTCCAAAGCGAATCCGATGAATTAAAGGCTGTGAATCTAGCAAAGGATCAACCAATTCAAGGATTAATTGCTGAAAATAAGGAAATTTATTATTTACCCAAAACTGTTGATGGAATCAGTTTAAATGCAATAACAATGTTAAAAGTCATCAACTCGAGTTTGAGAGAAATTTCATCAAAAGTGATGAAAATGCTGCCGAATTTAAAGTATCTAGACTTGAGCTGGAACGACATAGCAATCCTGGAAGCGAACTTATTCCAAAATAATACAAAATTATCAAGCATTTTTCTAAATAATAACAAAATCTTTCTCATTTATCCTTCAACTTTTAATGCTTTATCAAACTTAAAAGTCCTTAACCTCGAAAATAATTTGTGCATCAACGAAAAAGCTCAAAGCAATGAAAAAGTCAAAAACATCATCAACTTATCTCGTGATATTTGCTGGACCAACTCAACATATTGGAGCTCTACAAACTGTCCATTAAGCATAGCTTTGCTGATTAACTCAGTTCGATTTGTGACAATAGTAAATCAAGAACAGCTGAGCCACCTCATCAAAATTATCCAGGAAAGAATCAAGAAATGCAGAAAAAGCTCTGAAAATAATGTTGAAACACGACTTGAAGACTTAACGAACTTATCAACTTCAATTTTTAGTAAAATTGATGAGCTAAGCACTAAATTAGACAAAATAATCGATCCAAAAGAAAAAGATAATTCAAATTCAGCAGTTTTAAGCTTAGTTGATGAAATTAGAGGAAATGTGAATGCATTTTTGAATAAAATCGATCAAAAAGTCACAAATATCGATAAAAACATTAATAATTTTAAAAGTAAGGTTAACAAAGTTAACAATCTGAATCAAACAATCGCAAACTTAAACAAAACTTTGAATCTGAGCTTAATCAACAAGGATTCAATCGATAGCTTACAAAATAAGGTCAACAATCTATCAGCTGACATCAATTTACATAAAGCAGACCTGAATCATTTGCTACAAAACATCAATCACAGTTCATCAAGCTTAGAATCTACAATTAAGAACTTAATCAGCAAAGATGAGTTTTCCAACCGAATCAACCAATCTGATGACTTTCTATCTGAATTAATCACTCAATCAGCCAACTCAACTAAATTCGCACAAAACAATTCATCTGAAAGAGTTTTTATCACATTTTTAGTCATCCTTAATGTCATTCTCAGCATTTTTCTCATAATGTCCATCATTTACATCAAAAGATTATCAAATAACCTCAAAAAACAAGTTAAAATTAACCAAGAATCTCCAAAATATGCAAAAATCTCAAAAAATCGAAATTATTCATTTTCTAAAACCAACAATGCGTCACAACCTCAATGGATCTACGAATCAGCAACATTACCAAGCGTAGATTATGAGCCAGTTTATGAAAGCACTCTTGACGAAGATCCCATACATGAAATGGAAGAATTAAGGAACTATTCAGGTCATTATGAAGAACAGGCAATTGAAACTGACATGAGACATGAATTTATGCATGAATCATCACATTGCGGCGAGTCTAGTAATGCAGAGCAACAAAATGCGGTTGATAGAAGTTTGAATGATCAATTGGATGAAGATTTGTATGCAGAAGTTGTTTTACAAAGTAATGCAAGCGTTGAAGAAGATAATTCACAAATTTATGCTGTCGTTAGTAAGCCATAAACTGTGAAATGCGCCAAAAATCTCACAAAATAAAATAATGTCAATCCATTTGCTTAAAATATTCAATAATCATTATTAAGATGGTACGGAACTTCAAAATCCCCCCTAACCCCCCAACCCCCTAACCCTACCTTCTACCTCCTAATCCCCAACTCCCTACCACCACCTTCTACCCCCCTAACCCCACCCCTACCCCCCACCCCCTAGGGCGAAGTCATTCAGCGGTGGGGAGTGGTTTGGATTTTTTCTCAAACCCTAGCAAATTGAAGAAATTTTTAAAAATGAGGGGGGGTCCACCCCAAAAACAACCCCCTGGCTACTCCCTTGCCCCACTTTCCCTATTTCTAGCTAATCCCCTGCTATATGTGAAAATTGAGATTTTTTAAATGATTTTAAAGTTAAAATGACTTTTAAACAAAAGGGCTAATCATAAATGACGTCCAGCAGAAAAACAAGATTTTCAGACCCCCCATAACTTACTTTACTTATTGTTTAAACACTTGAATAATTATCAGTATCATGACAAAGAATTTTGAAGTCATTTGAAGCTATTTATTAGGAACAATGAAGTCTAACCTCAAAAGTCTAAAAATGTGTGTGGGATTGAAAGTGCAGAGGTGCATGGCAGGCGCGTAATCAGGGGGGTTTGGGGGACAAATCCCCCGATGTAAACAGAAATTTCTTTATTTTGCTAGGAGTTTTATGATAAAATCATAAAAAAAAATCCCCCCTTCCCTCTGAATTTTCCATATAAAATTTTTTTTGTCCCCCCCCCCCCCCCCCCCTCTTTAAATTCCTGGCTATCTCCCCCCACCCTAATCTCAATTAAATGTTGGACAGCCTAACACTAAAGTTAACTTAAGGGGCCGTTCACTTATTACGTAGCGCTTTTAGGGGGGAGGGGGGGTCTAAGATTTTGTTACGATTCAAACAAATGAAATTTTTTTCCATACAAATTTTGTTACAAGGGGGGGGGGGGTCTAAAAAGTCATTTTTTTGCGTTACGTAATAAGTGAACGACCCCTAAGTTAAAAATTGTTGAAAAAAAAAGGAATTCACCCAATTGTCGTCCCGAGAGGGAATCGAACCACTTCTCGATTGCCGGTCAAGTGCTCAGACCATTAAGCTAGGGACCGTTTAATTATGACGTCGGAAATTAACGGTCATTTTTCAAAATGAGCAAAGGATTTCCAAGAATTTCTATTGTTCTTTTCTTGTTGCCCACCTCCCCCTCCGCCCCTGGACGTCATAAGTGAACGGCTCCCTATTGGGCTTTGGGATTGGAACTAGCAGAATGCTAATATATGTAAACACTCTTCAAGGGCTAAAACTTAATTTATTCAATCACATCATTTATGATTAATCCAACACATTACACAAGATTTATGTCACTTTTTTATCACTTTAAGAATTTAAAGCTTGCTCATTCGAAACCTCAAATGAGACTTTTTTTTAAATATTATATTATATTTCATATTCACATTAATCAGTAGTTACCAACTTGAATGTTCTAAAATAGAAAGTTTTTAAAAAAATTAAAATAAAATTTAAAAATATTAATTAGTGGAAGAAATGATGTTGCTGTAAGTAATTTTATGTTTTTATCATCAAAAAGGTTGTGATTTGGGAACTTAAAAACCACAATTTTTGCTTGCCTTACTTAAAGGCTTATTCATGAATGATGTCCATCTTTTTTTTTGTGTGGAGCATTGCCAGAGGAGGGGAGGGAGGGAGGTTGATACTATAATGCAGTGATGGCCAACCCATGTGCCGCGGCACATTTCGGGAGGTCCCAGAAACCATATGCCGTGTGTAGTTTCGATCACAGCTCACAACAAAGGTGTCCCGTGTCGCAATAAAGGTTGGCCATCACTGCTACAATGGAATAAGCATAGAATAAGCCCAAATAGATCAACAATTTATAAATCATATCTTATTTTCAGACTAGCAGCATTTTCACTTTTTACCATCACTAATGCCATCAACATAACATGCAGTTCAAGTACAGAAACTTGTTCACTAAAACTTGTTTCAATTTGTGAAGTAAAGGCTAATGTCACTGTAAAAAATGCGATTGAACAAATTGACGAATGTGCTTTTGATAAAACACTCTATAAAGGATTTAAGGCTGATGGAAAGACAATTTTTTATTTGCCGAAAGGAATCGAAAAATGTTGCAATGTTACGGAAGTTTTGGTTATTAAAGCATCAAAGTTGAAGGACATTACGGAAGAAAATTTGAAGGTTTTTCCTGACTTAAAGCATTTAGACTTGAGCCACAATAAGCTTAGATTATTGGAGAATGACTTGTTCCTGCATAATCCAAAATTGGTCAACATTCATTTAAATGACAATGAAATTTTTGCAATCTTTCCGACGGTGTTTAAAGGGTTGACGAGCTTGACTAATTTGCATCTGACCAAGAACGTCTGCAATCCAGGAAACAGTAACATTGAGGAAGTTGTGAGACAATTAAGTACTGGAGAAAGTTGCTTTAATAATGTCAGCAAAGAAGAGCTGAGAACAACTCAAAATCTCATAAAAACAGAGAAAATTGAGTCTAATGCTTTGTTTTATTATAACAATCCTAATAAGATGTTGGATTTGACAGACGAGATGCAGGAAAAAATGAACAATTTGAATGAATCATTTTCTAAAAACATTGAGGATTTGACTGGCCAAATTGATAGAATTAAGAGGGATGCAAATACAACATTAGAGGAAATTAAGAACATTATTGATCAAATGTCTAACAACCAAGTAAATTTGTCGTATGAATTAACGAACATATCAAAAAAGATTATCCAAGATTTGGACAAATCAGCATACAACCAAAATCAAATTCCTCAAAATAGGGAAGTTAAATCAGAAATACAAGAAACCAACACCAAACTAGCTCTTTTAGAAGCACAGATCAACCAAATAACTAAACATACATACCAAGAATCTATCAACATAAATCAAAAGCTTCAAAATTCACACGAAAGTCCAAACTCAACAATTTCTGAAATCACTGAATACATCAACACAATTCTCTTAATCATCATCATCGCTGTCCTTATAGTCCTTATATTCCGTGACAGAAACAAATCTTCAACATCAAGAAATGCCCCAATTCAGTCATCATTATCTCAAACTACCACAAATACTCAACTTGACGTCGATTCCTCATCAAGCGTGCCACGTAATAGAGACTTTGAAGATAATCAGACTTATGAATCAGCTCAACGAAACAATATAGAACAATCAACTGGTTTTATGCCAAATGACGTGCCTGAATATGGACTTAAAAATGAAATGTATGGAAAGGCTTGCAATGAAGATCTTTACTCTGAGGTTATTTCACCAAAACGAGGACAAAATAAGGATAATATTGATGATTGTGCTGACATTTATGCTGTTGTTTATAAGCCAGAAAGGGACTAATGATCAGATTGCAGGGGTTTGGTAGGGTGAATTTAGATCAATTTATCTGATTATCAAGCAAGGCGATTACAACAAATCTGCCAAATGGATGACAAATCAGTAGCCAGGGGGTGGATTTCGGGGACAAATCTCCCTTCGTCTTGAGAATTTTCTTCATTTTGCTAGAGTTTTTATGAAAAATCCCCCCTTCTCCCAATTTTTGTCCCCCCTTTTCAAATTCTTGGCTACGCCCCTGTCCTCCGTCAACTGAAACTTCTTCAATATGCAAGGGTTTTTTTTTTACAAAAAACAGATCTTAAAAATGCCCCAACACCCCCCTAAATGTTTCAGTTCAAAAATAAAAATCCCCCCCCCCCTTCCTAAAAGTTTTCCATAAACAAAAATTTGTCCTCCGTTTTCAAATTCCTGGCTACGTTCCTGTCTTTCGCCAACTGAAATTTCTTTAAATTGGTATGAGTTTTTCAAAAAAAAAAAACAGATCTTAAAAATGCCCCCCCCCCCCTCCAAATCCCAACTAAATGTTTCAACCCAAAATAAAAATGCCCCCCTCCCCCCTTAAATTCCTGGCTATGCCCCTAACAAAAATGTAGTCATAAATAAGATGATTTGATTGAATTAACGCAAAAAAATTGTGTCATTTTTATTTGGCACAAAAAAAAATATATTTAGTCATTTTCCTATCAAGTCAGAGGACAGAATCCTTTTGAACAATAAAATAAAAAATTTCAAAACTTAATAAAAAATATGAAGCTGAAGGTTTTCTTGTAAGTTTGAATAAATTTTCATATGTTAGGGAGCTGAAGTGGCTCGGTGACGGAATGGTTTAGTCCTTCGGTACATAATTATTGCAATATCGACACGGCGATCATGGGTTCGAGACTAGGTATGAGGAATTGTCCTTATTCGAATCATGTGTACTGGAAATGAGGCTCACAGCCTTACTTTGTAGACTATTGGCAGAAATGTCATCAAAAGAGTGGTTCAGATCCCACTATAAACTGTAGGTCTAGGTTTGAACTAAAGGTCTGACGAACCCTCTCTCGTTAAACCATCATAAGCCTTGTAACGCGCAGCTATGGATCAATAAGTTCTGAATGCTAGAGTTTATTTTTTTAATGCTAGCCTTTTTTTGACCCTTTAGCTAAATTTGCCATCTGATCCTTCAATTCTATCCCTAGACTTAATTATCTTTAAATCTTATTCTAGGGCAGTGATTTCATCACTAATAGCTTCCTCAGCGTCTGTGAACATTAAATGTTCTCCAGAAAATAGCTATAAAGATTCTTTTAAAAAACAATGCTGCCTAATTAAACACAACCTTACAATAACTTCTGAATATGAACAGCTGATTGTTATTGACCACAAAAATGAGTTTAGAGGATTTATAGCTAATGGGAAGTCAATTTCATATTTACCAAGTGGAATTGAGAAATGCTGTGAAAAAATCGAATTGTTGATGGTTCAGAATTGTGGTCTAAAGGACATTACATCCAAAAACCTAAAAAACTATCCTGATTTAATTATTTTGGATCTTAGCTACAATAAAATTAGAATTTTGGAAGCTGATTTATTTAAAAGTAATCCAAAAATCGAGAAAATTTATTTGAACAACAATCAGATTTTAGCAGCGTCTAAAACTGTGTTTAGTGCCTTACAAAATTTACAGTTTTTGTTCATGAACCAAAAAGAGTGTGTCGCATTAAAATATTCAAAATATCAATTCAAAGCTAATGAACCTTGTACGTTAGACTTTAAAATACAGTTTTATGGGAATATCGTCAAGATAGAAAAGATTGAAGCTGATTTGGAGCATTTTCATAACACCCGTCAAGCAAACATACATCAAGAAGTAACAACCATGATTCAGAGTGTCGAGAACAAATTAAATCGAAAAATTAACGCCAAATTTGAAGAGTTAAAAGCCACAGGCACCAAACCAGATGCTTTTCCATACATCATCACTTTCCTCCTATTTTTCATACTTCTTGCTCAAATTATCATCATTTTTCACTGCAAGCAACCCTCAAATCCAACAATTGAAGCATCAAAACCACAAATAATCGAGTCAAATAATGTCACGACAGTTTCTCAGCTTGACGACGATGACACACCAGACCAACTCCCTCGTAGAGATAACGAGCCACTTGAAGCTACTGATTATTACAATTCTAATGAATCACAAAGCAATGCTGGTCATGATATTCCGAAATACAACAATCTGGGGTACGCAAATGACATTTATGGGACAAACATTGTTGAGGATCTTTACTCAGAAGAAGTGTCACCAAACAGAATGCAAAACCGTGAACGAATCAATGAGGAATCAAGCCTATATGCTGTTGTTTTTAAGCCACAGAGGAATTGATGAGCTGCAGTGATCTGATCTCAGGATTGCTTAAAATCATATGGCGTAAAAAAGGCATTCAATCTGACACAGGGGCGTAGCCAGAAAATTTTTAAGTGGGGGGCCCATTTTCGGAAATTAAAAAACCGTTATTTTGTATCCTTAAATCTATATTCATTCTTCATAAGTTTAAATATTTAATTCATTATTCATACATTAAATTTAATTTTTCGTGCTGATTTTGACATTTCTTTCATCACTTCCTCTACATTAACTGGTTCTTCTCTATAAATACTTAATAAAACAATTATCAGATTTTCGTAGAGGGGGGGCCCGGGCCTCCTATGCCCCCCCTTGTTTCCCAGCCTGTATTCAAACCCTGATCACAGACTTATTTTTCACTTCAGTGACTTAACCAAGAAAAGAGTTGACTAAGGGAAAGTTCATTTATGTCCTCAATAAGCAAACCTCCCAGAGATATAGCAAAGAAAATTGGCGCCTTGGGAAGAATATGAAAAATTTGGAACCCCTTTTATTAAATTTTATTTGCGATGCCCGGGCTAATACTTTAGTCGCTCTTTTTTTGCGAAAATTTTGCGGGTTCTTTTTTGAATTTTTTCCCAAAAACCCCTTGCAAATTGATGCCTTTTTCAAAAAGGTGGGGGGGGGGGGGTGGTTGACCCCAAAATCCTCTCCAAAGCGACGGTCCCTCAGATAGAGGGTTAAGGTTGTTTTGAGAAAAAAAGGGGGGGGGAGGGGGGCTTTACACCAAAATCCCCACCTTGGCTACGGTCCCCTGCGTAGAGTGGTTAGGTTGTTTTGAGAAAAAGGGGGGGGGGGCTTTACACCAAAATCCCCTCCTTGACCACGGTCCCCTGGGTAGAGTGGTTGGGTTGTTTTGAGAAAAAGAAGGGGGGGGGGGGTGCTTGACACCAAAATCCGTTCATACAAGAATAATTCAAAACACTTCTTTGCTACTCCAATTCTCCCCTCCACCCCCTCTAATGGCCCTCATATATGTTATAACCCATTTAATTAAATAAAGTCATCATTATATATTAATATTAAACATATTTTCTTTTTAAGTGCATCAAATAAGTATGTGAAGCTATGAGTAATGACATTCTAAATTGTATCACATTTCACTTTATGTTGATAAACTAATTTAGTCATTTAAAGACATTCATAAAAGTCAGTTGAGAGATTGTTAAAACTGCATTAAAAAATAATGGATTTAAAATTAAAATTGTAAGTTTTTTTTAATTAATTTCTTAAAAGGTGGGGAGGGGGGTGGTGGTAGGTCCATTGTTACATTGTCAAAAAGTCAGTTTTTTTTCACTTTTTGTATTTTTTGAAATATTTTTAAAGGTTGAGTCTCATAATTTTGATTAATTCAACGTATTCAATTGACCTAAACTGCATAAACGCTCGTAAAGAGTTTAAAGGAGTTTTTGGTATCCAGAGTTGTGTTGTTCCTGACAATTTTACAATTCACAACGAATATGAAGAAGTCAAGCTCACGACAGGAATTCTTGATAAAACAGAAATTTTTGGATTCATGGCAAATAAGAGGGAAATTTACTACATACCGAAAGGCATCGGTGCTCATTTACCAAGCATCAAGAATTTAGTGATAAATTCGTCAAGTTTAAAGGAGGTGACGTCAGAAAACCTTAAAGAATTTCCAAATTTAATATTTTTGGATTTGTCTAATAATCACATTAAGATTTTGGACCGTGATGTCTTTCAACATAACCCAAATTTAGCAGACATCCGCTTAAAGAACAATCTTATATTCGCAATCGAGTCAGGAGCTTTTGACCAGTTTAAAATAATTGCCAATAAGTTATCATCTTTAAATCTAAATGGCAACAATTGTGAATTTAAATTTGCAAGCACTCGGACTTTTGTTTTGAAAGCAATTGAAAACATGAATGAGAGATGCTGGAACGCGACATCAAGAAGTAAGTTCGAAACTTTCAAGAATCAAAGAAAACTTGAGAAAATAGAAAATAAAAGTAAATATCTTAATAAGCTAGTTGAGGATTGTTCAAATCAGATACAAATCTTGGAAAATAATGTAAAGGAAATGAACAGCAGTCATTATGATGATTTACATGCTCTGGACATCTCTTTTAATGAAAGAATCACGAGAAGTGCTGAAGATATCAATGATAAAATTGCTGAAAATAATAAAGCTGTTCAGGATTTAATTAATAAAGTCAATAGCAGTCAGACATCAATATTGAGTGATATTCTGGATAAAGTTACATCAAGCTTAAAACTTCAAAGTGCCACAAAAATATTAAACCAGCAATCTGACGACATAGCAGCCTTAACATACCAATTGAGCCAACTCCAAACCACATTCAAAAATCTAAAGGTTAACAACAACTCAATAAAAATCACCAAATGTGACTCAATCCACATCCAATACCTAAATACAATCCTCTTAATCATCATCATAACCTTCCAAGCATTCTACTTCTCCTGCAAATCCAGTACACAACCAAAATCCAAAAAGTTTAAGTCAAAATTCGTAACAACACCGCCCTCACTTGAGCCGATTTACTATAGAACAGCGACACAACTTGTTGATGACTATCCAAAACAAAATAGACATCAGACAAGTTATGAATCATATGATGACATTCAGAGCTGTGACTTTATCTCGACTAATCGCAAACAGAATAATTCAAATGAAGTGACTAAGACTGTTCAGGCAGATGTGGAACATCATGGATTTTCGAATGACATTTATGGAACGATTACAGCGAGCAGTGAAGATCTTTATTCTGAAGTCATTTCGCCAAAGATTGTGGAGAGTAGACAGGATGTAAATGATGGATCTGATATCTATGCTGTGGTTAGTAAGCAAAGGAATGCAGATTAAAATTTATAACTTTTCTAAAAGACGTCATTTTAGTCAATAGAGGGATTTAGGGGACAAATTTCCATTCATAAAAGGGGCCGTTCACGTATGACGTCAAGGGGGGGGGGGGTGGAGGGGTTAGCAAGAAAAGAACAATAGAAATTCCTGAAATTCCATTATTCTTTTTAGAAAAATGACCGTTAACTTCGTACTTCATAAGTGAACGATCCAAAAAAAATTCTTCATTTTTATGAAAACCCCCCCCCCCCCCCCCCCTTCCTACTCATGAAATTCTTTGTTAGATCCTTTCCAATAGTATTAATCTGTAGATATGATTTGTCTGGCTTTGTGCGACTATGTGTGTCTGTGTGAGTCTGTCTGTGTGTCTGGATGTGTCTGTCTGTGTGCCCCTGCGTGTATCTGTCTGTGTGTCTGTCAGTCTATCTATGCATGTGCTTCTCCGTGTACCTGTGTGTGCATCTGTCTGTTTAACTGTTTGTTTGTCTGTCTGGCTGTGTATGTCGTAAACAAATTTGAATTATTCCACGATCCGTATGCTGTATGCAGTTTTGGTCAAAGAATATAATTGTGACACGAAAAAGGTTGTCCACTACTGACCTAAAGTCTGACTTTACAACAGTTTTGATATCTTTTTATCAGCCACGTTCATTTATTTCGTAACGCTTAGGAAGGCTGATGGGGGGGGGGGGGGGTTGAAGGGGGAATCTGAAATTTTTTCATAGATATTTTTTAAGAGGTGTTTTTAATTGCGTTATGTAATAAATAAACGAACCCTTATCATCCCTGGCTTTGACATTACTAAATATTGTTCGTAATTTATACTTTTTAATATAAAAATGTTGTAGAGTCTCATTAGTCAGCCTTGTCTTACTTAATAAGCATTCGAGTATATTTATTAAAAGATAAAATTTTAATAATTTTAATAAAATTTAAGGATTATTTTTTTAAGAAATTATGAAGACATTTTTAACATTGTAAGTTTAATTAATTATTTAAAAAAAGTCAAAATAAAGTCATCAAAATCATTTTAGTTTCATGTTTTTTGTCATAATTTCAATTAATCTTGTGCAATCCGAATTACTGAATATTTCTTGTAAGTTTGTCGATCAATATTTTGAATACCTGAAGACCATTTCATGCTGCAAAGTTGATATATTTTTGCAAATTCACAATGAACATGTCATTCTAAATATTACAAATGGACACGAAAAAAAGCACATTAAGTCATTCTCAGCGGTAAATAAAGAAATATTTTATCTCCCTCATGGCATAAAACAGTCATTTAAGTTTATCGAAGCTTTGGAAATTATCAATTCTGGCTTAAAAAAAATCACTGCCGAAAATCTAAAAGAATTTGAGAATTTAAAATATTTATGCTTGAGTCACAACAACCTTCAATATTTGGAATCTGACTTACTTCAGTATAATTTTAAAATCAAAACAGTCAATTTGAGTCACAACCATATCTCCTTAATTGAATCAAGTGCCTTTAAAAGCAAACATGATTTGACAGTTTTGACTCTTGAAGGAAACACGTGCTTTTCTGGATCTGCTAACAACAAGTCAGAACTTGACGATTTGATTAATAATTTGATTTTTAACTGTTCAGAAGATTTTGCTAATTTTCAAAAGAAACGCCAAAGATTTGCTGATAAGCTGCTGGATGTAATTGAATCTATTAAGGAACTAAAGAATGTAAACAATATTTTTAACAAAACGATAACCAAGATCGAAGAAAACCTTCAAACTATTGAAGACAAATTAAATAAAAGCCAAGATAATTTAAGAATCTTGCAGAATTCAACAAAGTTGGAAGTAAATGCATCGATAAAGCAGTTGCAGCAAGAGATTAATCAGTCAAAGAATACAATCGCTCGAATAGAAGACAAGATTAAAGTCCATGAAGTGAATTCAGCCAACTTTAACATCTTTATGAACAATATTTTGAATCAAATTAATCGAATTAATACAAATGCAATCAATCAGAAGCTAGAACTGACTCAATTGATCAAGAAAAGCTCTGACGAAATCAAAGCTGGATCAAAGATTGAATTCAAAAATACTGAAGAGATTTGTTCTCAAAAGATTGTTGATCATGGAAAAAACATAACCAAACTAATGAAGAATGAGTTGAACAATACACAAATAAGTTTTACTAACAAGCTACAATTAATGTTAAACAGCTTTAACGATAAAATCTTAGAAATCAAAAAAGACAATGAAGCTTTTGCAGGAAGCTATAGCAAGACTGCTGCCAAACTTACTACCTTAACGACTCAATCTACAGATTTAATTAAAAATGTTACAAAAATTGAAAATCATTTAAGTCAGATGGAATTAAAACTGGAACAAGCTGCAACAAATCAAATGCCTGAATATGTAAAAATTCTAATCATCTTCAACATCATCCTGATAGTCCTCTTAATAGTCACAATCTCATTTTTAATCTACAATCTAAAATTTAAGAGTATTTCCAATACCTACAATAAGATTCAAAGAAACAACTCAAGCTGCCATCAATTCAACACAATATCGACTCAAGCTGCACTTTATGATCAATTTAATGAGCCTGTTTATGCTTCAACAAATCTTAATGATGAGCCAATTTATGAAGAATATGGAAATCATTCATTGCAACTTTATGAAGCTGCTGGTGATTCAGCAAGCAGGACGCACCCATCCAACATCAATAATGATTTTGCATACGAATCTTATCATCAACAAGCTGACAAATCCCACAATGAAATTGAAAATGATCAAATTTATGAGTCTGGCGATGAGTCAATTTATGAAGTTGCAGAACAATTGGGAACAGCAAAGGCTGAGTCAGTAGCAGCAGTTGTTGAATCAGACGAGGATCTTTATTCACAAATTCCAATGAAAATGAACGATGAAGGGGAAAAGGCCGAAGAATCTGAAATCTATGCTGTTGTCAGGAAATCTTAATGAATAATTTGATATTTTAGCAATCTATTGATTGATGTTTAGCAGGTGCTGATGTCTTTTGATGTAGTTTTTGAATGATGTTTGGTATTAAGCGGTTGAGGAGCTTTTTGGCTGTTTAAACTAAAGTTTTATGAACAGGTTTCTCGAATAACAGGGATTAGGGGATTCATTTAAGCCTTGGACAGTCTTATAAGTTCACTATAAGCTTCTCTGTCCTGGGGCAAAAATCATTAAAACAATTCCCAGCTTCTAGGTCTACTCTGGGCACTCTAGGACTGAAATTAGTTAAAAATACTATAATATGGATTTTAAATAATCTGAGATTAGAGGGAAGAGGGGGGCGGGGGGTGGGTGAACCGAGAAGCCCTAGAAACCGAGCCCTATGCTTACATCGACCTAATGATTAATTTTTGGGTTTTTTTAAAAGAGTTTTGCAATTCTGTGTAGTCATTAGTGAATCAGAATGTATGTTTTTTGATTAGGGATAGTTCATAAATGACTAATGAATTTTTGAACAACCACACCAACATCCCCCCTCTCTCCCACTCCCTTCCGCAAATTTTCTTTGTGAAATATTTTTCATACAAAAATTTCAAATTTTTTTCCAGAACCCCCTCTCAATTTAACATTTAGTATCACTGATGAATGTTCCCCATTTTTTTAATAAGCTTAATAAATTGAAATAAAAGTTTAAAAATAAATTGCTAGGCTCAGAATAATTATTGTACATTTAGTTGATAAACTCAGTAGAAAACACAATTTGTAACAAAATGATGGCATCGCTTATGCTGTAAGTTAAGGCTTAGATTTAACGTGAAACTTAATTTTTAAATTCTATTTAATTATTATTCTCTAGAGTCGTACTTTTGTTAGGAGCTGCAAACTGTGACCAACAAAATATAATTTCGAAATTTTCCTGCCAATTTGTTCAGCAAAATTATCGTTCCTTTAACGATATTCATACCTGCAAAGTTAGAGAGGATTTGAATGTCATCCAAAGAAATGTCGAATTAGAGATTGGAAGTCATCAGATTTACGTCAATATCCCAGGACTCTCAATTATGAACAAAATCATCTTCTATCTTCCCAAAGGGATCGTTAAATTCTTTCCTAACCTCGAAATGTTGGAAGTTATCCAGTCTGAATTGAAGGAAATTTCATCAACTGATCTTGAACCTTTCCGGATTTTAAAGTATCTGGACCTGTCCGGCAACAACATTGCAACTTTAGAAGGCAAACTTTTTCAATTCAACTCAAAATTGGAAGTCTTAATACTCAATGACAATGAAATCAGCACAGTCGATCAATTGACATTTTACGGCTTATACAACCTGAAATTCTTAGGATTTCAAAGGAACCGATGCTTTTCCGACATGACAAAAGATGCTAGCGCAGTGCAAAACATGATTGATGCCATCAAATTTTCTTGTTCTGAAGACAATAACCGGCATTCAATGAACCTTGAAAATATAAAAAAGGAAGTGACCAAAAGTAATTCTGAAATGTCAATTCTTAAGAAAAAACTTGTTGCTGTAGTTGAGGAAAATAGGAACATTAGAACTACCTTTGATGCCCACAATAAAGCAGTTGAGAACCTTAGGACGCAACTATTTGAGACGCAAAAAAGTATTGAAGACAAGCTGGAAAAACAAGTTCAAAGCATGGATAATAAAATTAGTCCAAAGTCATCAAAAAATTCAGATCCAGCAGGAATAAGAAGCACATGCGAAGCTGTAGATACAAAGGTCAACTCAGCCAATGCTCAATGTCAAACATTATCGACAGACCTTCACATTTTAGGACTGAATGTCTCGGGTGAACTCCAGCAGTTACGGGACATCATCAATAACAGTCTTATAGACCAGGAGAAGAATGCTGAACATGCTTCAACACTTCATTCGCCATTTGATGACAATTTATCATTAATTTTTAAAAATACTTCAGATTTTGGCGAATGGCTTAATAACACAGGCAACATATTAAGCGTTGTTGATGGTATTATGAAGGATATCAGCACTATTAAAGATCAGCAGATGAACTTGACCGAGAGCATTTCTATTTTATTCAATCTTACTCAAGGATTTGTTCTAAATATCAATCAAACGTATGGAAGTTCCTCAATTCCAGACAACATACTTAACCAAACCCCAGCAAAGTTCCTGACTTACCTCTTAATCTCCAACCTAACCCTCATCATCTTATTCTGTGCCATAGCCATTTATTTATGCTGCAAAAGACAGTCACAAAAAGACACAAAGCCAATGCGAATTGATGCACCAACTTATAGACACTTGGCAGAGTCAATAAACCAAACGCCACTTCCAACACCATTGAACTTAAATCATGACTCAATTTATGGACGGTATGAGTATATTGATGGAAATGTCCAAGCAAGATCGTCATTTGAGGATTTTTATAATGAAGCAGATCAAGAAGCAAGGAATTCAGTTGGAAATGATGCGTCTGAAAGTTATGCTGTGGTATATAGACAGGAGCGGTATTAAAATTGGGGGGCGCTTGTGTGTTTTGTAACCTCTTAGGAAGGTGCAAAGTTTTCTTATGCTTTATATTATTTTTTTATATAAGAAGGAAAAGGGGGTTAAAAGAGATAGTTTATTGCAGTGTTTCTCAATCAATGCACCGCGGAGCTTTACTGTTCCGCAAAACAATATTGATGTGTCTATGGTGGTTGCCAGCGTGGCACGAAAACATTAACGGATGATTTACTGCTCCGCGGACCAAAAAGTTTGAAAAACACTGATTTAGAGTTACAAAATATGCGAACGATCGCTTAGAAATTATAAAAAAAAAATAAGTTCAAAATCTGTTTAAATAAGTCTTTTGTAATTCATTTCTGTGTGAGGGGGAGGTAGAAGGGGGAAGGTAGAGGGGGGGAGGGGGGGGGGGGCAATTCTAAGTGTTACCAAATATGCTAAACTTCCTGTAGAAATAATTAAATTATTAGGGGGGGGGTGGGGGGGATAACTTTCCCGAGATTGACTTCATAAATGAAACAACTCCAAACAATAAATTGGAACTAGACTTTCTTGATTCTTTTGGAATTTTACTAAGGAAAGTGAGTAAGCCCATAGGGCCGTTCACATATTACGTAACACTTTTGCCCCCCCCCCCCCTCCCTCCCTCCTGAGACTTTGTGACACTTCAAAAAGAAATTTTGTGACTAGGAAAAAGGGGTCTGAAAAGTCGGTTTTTCTCGTAACGTTATAAGTGAACGGACCCCAACTTAGAACTTAAAATAAAATGATAAAATTGTCTAAATGATTTATAATAAAATTGCTAAGTTTCAAAGCTATTCCAAGTATAATAATGGACTACAGCTAACTTATAGGAACCTAATAATTGTCTTATCAGTAAATTTTCTATCCAAGTGAAATTTTCTAATCAATCTGACCTAAAGAAAATAGTGACTACATACGATAGCAGTGCGTAAGTTCCCACGATTATGAAGCATACTCACACATGGCACAAGCATGTTCATTTAATTCTTTCGAGCATACATCCATAAACTAATCTATAAAGCAATATCACATCACTTAACATTATTATCAATTTAAATTGATAAGATACTTGTATGCATCATCATTGATATTGAGGTACTTGAAGTATTCAGAGCTGTTCAGTTTGCCGAGAATCGTTAAAGCGACCGTACATAAAATTGAATCGAAGCTTCCGTTAAAGTGCAGTTGACCCAAATTGCTTTAAATAAATCATAAAATGCACCAAAAAGACAAAAGTGAAGATGAAGAGAACATCAATAATAAAGTTGTTGTGGATGGTCATGTAGCACCGGAAGAAGAGGAATCAAATTTAAAGGGAGACTACAGAAATGTCGCAATTTTATTATTTCTTTACATCCTTCAAGGCATTCCACTGGGCATTAGTAGTGCTGTTAGAATTTTACTACAAAATCGTGGTGTCTCTTATAAGGAACAGGCAATTTTCTCATTTGCTGCATATCCATTTACAAGTAAATATTCATTCGATTGGTTTGAAGGCTGTTCATAAATGACGTCTGTCGAAAAAGAGACTTTCAGACCACCCCTGTCACTGTAAACTACTTTTCTGATTTGAACTGCCACAAAATCCCTGAATTCCCCTCCCCTAAATCCTAGACGTCATTTATGAATGACCCCATCTCTTATAAAATTATCGGAAGCTCAAAACAATTGAACTTAATTATCAATTAACTTATATATTGATAGTGAAGGTTTTATGGTGTCCCATCGTCGATGCTTTGTACGTAAAAAGATTTGGTCGTAGAAAATCTTGGTTGGTGCCCGTTCAGGTTTTGATTGGTTCTTTCATGATAATATTGGCACAAAATGTCAATGAATGGCTTGGCGATGGTGAAGGAAATGAGCCACAAATCATCTTGTTGACTGTTGTGTTCTTCATTTTATGGTTTTTGACTGCAACTCAAGATATTGTTGTGGATGGTTGGTGCCTTACGATGCTGCAGAGGAGAAATGTTGGATATGCTGCTGTAAGTTGATGTTTAGTGCATTTTCCTTTGGATATAATGCACTTATATGTTCACTTTGGCTGGCTCCGTGCACTCATCTGTTCACATCTGTTAAGGCAGCTTCTAAACTGGTTTTAAGATTTATAAATTTTGTAATTTTTATTCCATTTGCAGACTACAAACTCATGTGGACAAACGGGCGGATGGTAAGCTTGTATGTTCTTTAAGACAAAATTGACTGTAAATCTTTATTTATTTTAGGTTTATTGGATACGTGATTCTTTTGGTTTTTGAATCGCCTGAATTTTGCAATAAATACATCTTTTCGGAACCACGAACTGAGGGACTGATTACTTTAGCTGGATTTCTGAAATTCTGGGGTATTATTTTCCTTATAACAACCGTATTTATTGCTATATTCAAAAAGGAACGATCAGAACTGGATTATGAATTAGAAGAACATCCCGATTATGGTGTAAAGAAAGCATATCCAATTTTATGGGAAATTGTGAAGCTCAAACCAGTCTTAAAGTTGAGTTTATTCCTTTTAACTGCTAAGGCTGGTTTTGCGGCATGTGATGTTGTGACTAGCTTAAAACTTATTGAGTACGGAATGCCAAAAGAAAAGGCAGCTCTACTAGCTATTCCACTAGTTCCAATTCAATTAGTTCTACCATTCATCATATCCCGATATACAGCTGGTCCCCGTCCAATGAGCTTTTATATCAAGGCTTTCCCTTATCGGTTGTTAATGACTATTGTGATTGGTTTGTTTGTATTCTTCACACCTAAAATGAAGACTGACGATGGATTTCCATTCTATTTTTATTTACTACTTGTATGCATTTATATGATTTATCAGGTACGCATCAACAATAGCTTTAATCTTAGTGCTTCATTTATTTATTGACATTCTTTTCAGATTCCATTCAGGTCAATGTACATTTGTGACATGTCATTCTTTGCAAAAATCAGTGATCCATTGATAGGAGGAACTTACATGACCCTCATGAATACAATCACTAATTTGGGCGGTTCGTGGATCCAAACTTTCTTTTTATGGTTCGTAGACGTAATAACTTGGAGACGATGCATTTTCGATGAGGACTTGCTTTTATCAAACTCAACAACCTTACCGCTAGACAATAAATGCTCTGACAAGATAGAAAAGGAAATTTGTGCAAAAAGTGGAGGACAATGTCACACAGACATTGAAGGATATTATATTGAAATTGGAATTAATGTTGCTTATGGAGTTGTTTGGTTCTTCCTTATTAAGAATTTAATTTTACATCTTCAAAGCTTGCCAGCTAAAGAATGGTATGTGTTAAGCAGGAAGGAGGAGCAACGAGAAATGGTTCAAGTTAGCAAAGACAAATAAAAAATATTTATTCAAAAAAACAATTGTTAATCACGTGGATTGTTTTGGGGTCATTTACTAATGACGTCAGTTGAAAAATGATTTTTGACCCCCCCCCCCTCCTAAATCTTGGACGTCATAAGTGAACTACCCCTGTTTTGTCGAATTATCGAAATCCTCCCCTCTTTTTCTAATGTTTGTCACTAATCAGGCTCGTAGCCAGGGTGGATGGGGTGGGGTTGGGGGGTCTGGAGTACAAGGGGGCGGGGGGCGAGTGACGGTGGAACGCTGGTTTTTTATGAAAAAACCTAGAACCCTCAACTTTTTCAAATTAAAAAAAATTTTGTCCCCCCCCCCTCTTTAAATTCTTGGCTACGCCCCTGTCACTAGCGAATGTGTTTTTCTGAATTTTCATTTGTTCACTAGCCGTCGTTGATCAAATTATAAAAGCATTTCTATTCAAAATATAGTTCTTGTGTTCATCTGGCATAAGTTTTTCTACAATAAAATGAAATTTCCCAAATCGAAAGCTCAACTTCTTTTGTAAGTATTTTAAAAAACTGTTCATTAATTTGAGAAAATTGTAAACAATTAATTTAAACCTAGAATAACATTTTTGATGATTCATCGCTCATCACAAAATCGGAATTACTCAAAAATCCTATGTAAAAGTCATTCTCTCCAAAGTGACTCAATTTCAACCAAATCATACTGCTCAGTTGACTCAACTTTAATTATTCATCAAGAAAACACAGCAATTTTCATTTCCAACTCAAATTCTCATCAATTTGAAGCTTTTCTAGCTGACAAGTCCGAAATCTTCTATTTTCCACATAATATTGAGGAAAGCATGTCAAAAATCAAAGAAATTAAAATTGTCAATTCAAAAATGAGGAAAATTACTCAAAATGATCTCAAAAATCTCACAAATTTAGATTATTTGGACTTAAGTGGCAATGACATTAAAGTCTTGCCTGAAAATTTGTTTCAATTCAACACAAATTTAAGGAAAGTTTCATTTGACAACAATAAAATCTTCTTTGTCTTTCCAACTGCCTTTGATAATTTGAATGATTTGATAACTCTTGGATTTTTCAATAATAAATGTTATTCGGACGATGGAAGTGCTTCTACTCTGGCTCAGTCAAATATCAATACTGTAAAGCTTCACTGTTACAATCATTCTATAGACAAGATGATTCAATATGTCGAACACATCGAAGAGTCACTGCAGACTCAATTTGACAATATAAGAACTAATCCTCAAACTGAACTGAATAACTTACAAGCTAGCTACATTTCCGATTTTCCATGGCTTATTGGTGACTTCAAAGCAAGTCATTTGGCAGTTTTGACAGCTGTTAACTCAATCTTCATCATTATTTTGAGCATAACTGTTGTTATTGTTATGATGAGCAGGAAATCTCCAAGAAATCAGGTTTGTCGGGTTATGAATTATTCAGGGGGGACATAGCTTTGTGGAGAAATTATTCACTTGACATTTTGTTTTAAAATTGTTTATTAAAATCGTAAAAATAATCAAAATCAGTTCCAAGAGTTAATCAGTCAAGAAAAAAATTTTGACACACAGCTACTCCCCCCCCCCAAACCATACTGAAATAAAGCTCATCTTGACATTTGATTTCAATTTTTAAGGATGAATATTTAAAACCAGCTTCAAATCAAGACATTGAAGTCAGTTCACCAAATGAAATTTTAAGTAAGGAAGTCAACATTGAGCATAACTACGAGGAAATTCAAAAAATAGATTCCAAATATGAAACCTACAATATCGTAGCAGACTCTGAGCACCCAACTGCACCATGTGACGAAGATTTTTATGCTGATATTGGTGACGTTTATGATGCTAATAGGAAGTCTGACTCAAATAAGTCAGAAATTTATAAAACTATGAGTTAATTCTTATTTAGCGAATAGGCGTTTTCGGTGGCACCCGTGGCGTGTTGCTAGTTTGAGTTTTGGTTTTAATCCTCCGACAAAACTTCAAATGGCTTAAAAAATCTTCTGCTTCCCCACATTGGACCTCTTTATATGGCATTACAAACTTTACATGTCTTCACAGCCTCCAAATCATTGGCTTCACACGGTTTCTGTTCTAGAGTCAGGATGTTTACATATAAGAAGATATGTTTTGCTATTCTAAGTGTTATAATACACACTAGCTTACATTCAGTCAAAAACTTACTCATAGCTTACTTAAGCGGTCGTTCATTATGACATCCAAAATTAACGGTCATTTTCAAAAATTAAAAACAAAATCGGATTTTTCAGGAATTTTTATCAGAGATCGAAGCTTCCGACTTTTAGGTCGGCGGCTTACTTAAGTCTGTTTGCAACAAAATGACAGGCTTAAGCCGAAGCCAGGGGGAAAATAACTTGGTGTGAAACGTGTACGCCAAAAATTTCACAAAACTGACGTGAAATTTCACACCATTTCACGCCAATGGTGTGAAATTTCACGTCATTTCACGCCAATTTCACGCCAGTGGTGTGAAATTTCACGCCAATGTCGTGAAAATTTTAATCGAAAAAAAAAAATAATTAACAGTCTTTTTTTTTTAATATTTTATAGAAGTTGACATACTTTTAAATTTATTTAAAATTATTATAATGTTTTAATTTTTTTAAAGTAAACTAAGGAACCTTTGAGTAATTGAAGTTCCTGACAAATCACATTTGTTCAGCATCTTTGGAAGCTTTATCTAAAAAGGAGTGTTTTGTATTTTCCCGAAAAGCAAAATAACGAAAAACAATTTTTACGAATTTTCAAATTTACGAATGTTCATTTTTACGAAAATTTTTATGGTAAAAACCAGAGATCGAAGCCGATTTTTTCGGCTTAACTCAATTTTTGATAGAAAAAAGCCATTTAACACCCATTTTAAGTATTTAAATTGAACATTACATGCTTTACTATGATTCTGTGAAATATTTTTTCAGCATGTAGCTATAGTAAGCTCTGAATTTCAATTTAGCCGATTTTCGGCTTAACATTCTTTAACTTGAAATTCTGAGCTCACTATAGCTACATGCTGAAAAAATATTTCACAGAATCATAGTAAAGCATGTAAAGTTCAATTTAAATACTTGAAATGGGTGTTTAATGGCTTTTTCTATCAAAAAAATCAAAAATTGAGTTAAGCCGAAAAAATCGGCTTCGATCTCTGGTAAAAACGTATAGGATATAATTTGAATCTCAAAAAACCGTTGGATAAAATCAAATATTGAGACAGTTAAAAGTAATTTAATCATTTAAATGCGATTAGATATGATAAAATAATTAGTAAAAGATGAAGGATTAATAGAACTGAAAAAAAGATTTGCATTTATTTAAATGCGAAATATTTTTTCTATAAAAATTTTATTTTGCTATAAAATTTTCTCATGGAATTACCCATAAAACAAGAAAAAATATTACACATTTAAGTAAATGCAAATCTTTTTGTAGTTCTATTAATCCTTCATCTTATCATAATTATTATATCATATCTATTCGCATTTAAATGATGAAATTGATGTAAATTGTCTTTTAATGTTTGATTTAACCAACGGTTTTTTGAGATTCAAATTATATCCTATAAGTTTTTACCATAAAAATTTTCGTAAAAATGAGCATTCGTAAATTTGTAATTCGTAATAACGGTTATTCGTTATTTTGCTTTTCGGGAAAATACAAAACACTCCTAAAACAGTCTTGCATTCTTCAATTGATGGATAGTATACAGGAACATCATTCGAAATCAAACTATCAGATTTGATCTTTTCGTTCTCAGGCAAAACAAAGTTTTCTCGCAAATCAAACGCAATATCATGAAGAATTTGAATTCTATTGATTTTCTCGAGAACTTCTAGAGAGCTAAAATCAATATTCATAAACACTAAACTCATTAGTCTTAAACTCTAACCCAATCTTTTGTAGTTCACATCTGAGTGTTAGAATTGTAAAAAATCAGCTTATTTTATCAAAATTTAATGATTTTTTTTAAAAAAAATTGTTTGTTTATGTTTAAAAACACGATTAAACAAAAACAATACTTACTTTTGAGCATTGTAATGCAGCTTAAATGTTTAAAGCTCACAATTGTGTGTAGCTAATGAGTTGTAGGTGATCTTTTAAATCACAGAATAACTTGTCAATGTAAACAAACCTGAGGAAAATTTTTAAATTTGACCGTTATGAAAAATGTTTTTCAAAAAACCATCAATTAAACTATTTTAATTTTAACTAACGAAGACAAGTTTTGTAGGATTTTAAAAGAAAATTATTACGAAGATTTAAAAAACCAACAGTATGTTGAAAATTCGAATTTTGAAGGATAAGGACTTGGTGGCACATGAAAATTATAACTAGTCATATAAAAAGACAAGAAGACCATTAAACTGTCTATAAAACTATCTTAGGTTTACTTATTTAAATTAAAAAAGTTTATTTTCAAACCTTAATGGTTAATGGAATATTAAATGAAAGGCTTTCTGGTCGTAAAAAAAATCACTAAATGTATTTTAATTTTTTTTTATATTGGCGTGAAAAATGTATGCTATTTCACGCCAGTGGTGTGAAATTTCACTCCATTTCACGCCAGTGGTGTGAAATTTCACAACTCTGGTGTGAAATGGCGTACACGTTTCACACCAAGTTATTTTCCCCCTGGCCGAAGCTTACAAATCGGCTTATGTGAACCAAAAATTTAAGCCGGCGAACAGCTAGGGTTCGTTCACTTATTACGTAACACACTAAGGGGGGAGGGAGGGTCTAAGATTTTGTTACGGTTTGTTACAGGGGGGGGGGGGAGGGGGGTCTAAAAACTCGTTTTTTTGCGTTACGTAATAAGTGAACGAGCCCCTAAGTAAACCGATTTTAAGCCGCCTATTTAAACGACTTCAATCTCTGATTTTTATTGTTCTTTTCGTGCTTAAACCCCCCGCCCTCCCCCCTTCCTCCTCCACTGGACTTCATAAGTGTCATTAATAAATAAGTGACACAAAAATAATAAACTTTTTAATCATTTCGAAGTAAAAATCAAATAATCTGTAAAAATTTTCTTACAACTCAGTCCAGAGCACCTATTTGTACTTAATTCAGCTTGTTTAGTCACTGCAACTGAAGTTTTGCTTGTAAGATCTAATATTTTAGTCAGTCCTTGCGTCTCAACTTTATCAGGACTTTCTGTTGGAAAATAGATTTTATCATCATTCGGTAATGTGATCTTACTTTGTAGATTGTCAGGTATTGACTCTATATTTTGGTGCTTATTGCTTTTTATTGTTGGTTCTGATATTAATTCTATGTCACTCTTAGGATGTCTTGCACTGTCGTCTGGATTTTGTGTTGTTGACGACATAGTTGTTGTTGTTGTTGACGACACAGTTGGTGTTGTTGTTGACGTCATCTTGTGTCTTTGATGGTTTTGTCTAACAATATGAAAAGATCTTGATGACGTTGCATGCGGAATAGTTGTTAATGACGATTTTAAAGTTGTTGGATGTGATTTAGTTGTGGTTCGATGTTGCTGTGCTGTAGCTTTGTATGACTTTGTCTCAGCTTCACTAGCATTAACATTTAAGTAATCATCTAAAGGAGTTCTGTATGTTGTACTTCCCAACCCCAACTGTCCATCAAATTCATCATTGCCATTACCAACTCTAGTCAACATAAATGGCTGAACAAACAGAACCGCAACAAGGATCAAAATGACAATAATGCCAAAAATTGAAAAAACTATCGTCAGCATCACATTCCTCCTGTTCCTGTACATCTTCTTGTACTTTTTCTTAATTCTCTTTTCATCTCTTTTGTCAATATCTGGCAATGCCTTTAACATTTCAGCAATGACTTTATTTTCATAATAATCGAATAATTTTGGATAAATATTTCTTATTTCTTGTAATTTCTCGGGTTGGTCTTTATAGAAAGCTATTATGTGTGGTGGACGGACAATAAGCTCAGCATGATACACTTCTGGTTTGTAGAAATCGTATACAACTTTAATAATTGGTTCCTTTTCAGCTATTTTCTCGTAATTTTTGCAAATGTTCTTAAATTCTTTATAACTTTTAAAGTCACAGTCATAGTAAGGCTTAGCGGAATTCTCATAAACCAAATTCATCGCAAAATGACAAAGCTCATGAGCAATTGTTGCAATAGCTTTATGCTGATTTAATTCACTAAGCAGTTGCTTAGCACCAATGTAAATTCGACCAGATATGTAAAATACACCTTCGGTATACTCACTAGCTGTTGGGTCAGCAACATCAACGGAATTCATATTAAAATCATAAATAATTCTTAATTTTCTTGAAGCTGCGACTACTTTGAGGATTGTGTTGAGTCTTTCGTCTTGACTAAGGGATTTATATGCTGAATAGACATGCTGGAGTTTATGATGAGCATCTGGAACATTGTGACCGACAAATGAGTGAGCCATTAGGACATTAATGTGCTTATCAGGAAGATCTTTTGAGTGTTTGTTGTGAATTTCTCGAACTGATCGTCTTTCAAGCTTTGTCAAGTCATTAAAGACCTTTTGTTTGTACTCGTGTGGTGCGAGGAAAATTTCATAAATTAATAAAAGTTCATAGATGCCAAAAGCTTTGACTGTTAAGGCATATTTGGCAGCTGAGACGTTCGAAAGGTTGAAAAAAAACTTTAAATTTTTATTATTTGTCACAATTTCCTTGACTCTTTCCACATTCATGTCCTTTATAGCAGCATGAAGCTCAACAGTTCGTTTGAAGAATTTTTTAAAATTTTCAGACAGCAAATCAGCATCGATTCCAATTGGATATGGCAAATTAGCTTCGGCTAGGAGCAAAATTACTTCAGAATGTTGACCTTTCAATGCTAGTGACTGAGCATTGATGCTTTCGTCTGGTGTTTCTGTGTCCATTCCAATTTGAAGGAGAATTTCGACAACATCTGCGTTGCCTGACTCTGCAGCTAGTGGGAGGAGATTGTAGTTCCTGATGTCTGCAAGAAGGTGGATGTCAATTTGGTTTGTAGTTGGTGAAATTGAATATTTTTTGTAGACTCCTAAAAAGATGTTTAAAATTATTTTTTTGAATTTTTGAAATTTTTGTTGATTTTTTCAAATTTTTTGATGTTTTCCTCTTTTGAATTTTTTTGAATTTTTGAAATTTTTTTAAATTTTTGAAATTTTTTGACTTTTTGAAAATTTTTGACTTTTCGAAATTTTTTGACTTATTGAAACTTTTGGTTTTTTTTCAATCTTTTTGATTTTTTAAAAAAATTTTGAAATTTTTGATTTTTTTTCAAATTTTTTCAATTTTTTTGAAATTTTTGATTTTTTTTTCAAATTTTTTCAAGTTTTTTGAATTTTTTTTGATTTTTTGAAACTTTTTGACTTTTTAAAATTTTTTGACTTATTGAATTTTTTGTGATTATTTGAAAATTTTAGATTTTTTCAAACTTTTTGATTTTTTTGAAAATGTTGGATTTTTTTAAAATTTTTTGATTTTTTTCCAAAGATTTAATTTTTTTTAAATTATTTTTTTTTTTGGTTTTTTTTTGAAAAATTGAAAAAAACTTACCTAATTTGCCTCTACTCAAAGAATTAGCCAGAAAATCGACTATAAATTGATAAATATTTCTATCGTCTGCCATAAAATCATCTTTATAATGCTTGAGTATCAAAAAATGCCGAATATCCTTCGATTTCCAGTAAATTAAAAATCGGCTGTTTCTTTTCGATGACAAAAAAATGATGACCGACTTGTTGCTGCATTTTACACTCAATTGATCAAGGTCAACTGCACATAATTCTGTGAAATCCTCAAAAATCTGGATGTTAAACACCGAAACACTTTCTGTGCATGCAATTTGATTTTTTAATGACGACACTTCAAAGAAGTCAGAAATTCCTTGAATATTTTTACATCCATAATCAGTTCTGTAGGTTTCGTAAATGTTGCATGATTTGTTGTTGTTATAGTTATCGATTGTTATTGAACTTAATTCACAGTCGTTGTCTAAAATTATAAAAAGCCATTTTAATGTTAATGCATTTTGTAAGATTTAAGAAACGAATTTAACATAAATTGACCTTTTAAAGCTATTTTGTACTTACAATTTGGATCTTTATTTTTGTTTTTACTTCCAATTTTGTGATTTTTCCATTTTTTAAATTTCTTTTGACTAAAATTCATTTTTTAATAAACTTTTAAATACTTTTACTACAAATATATTAATATTATCTAAGCAGCTATTACGTTCCGATCTTAACATCTCCAATATTCAAACTAATGTGAAGGTTGATCAAAGCTAATATAACTTTTTTTTTTTAAAATAAGAGCCGGTTTTGTAGATGTGACGTAAAAAACGAGAAATTTTGTGGTATTTCGCATTAGACAAAAAAAATGGAAATTTGCATGGTCATTGGAATATTTTGCAATAAACTATTTACATATTTTTGTGTTATGTCGTCATTGATTAGGGTCGATCACTAAAGACGTCCAAAATTTATGAGGCGGGGGTCTAGTATTTTGTTACAACAAAAACCACGGTAATTTTTTTTTGCAAATTTTGAAAAAGAGGGGGAGGAGGGAGCGATGGGGGGGGTTCTAAAAAGTGTTTTTGACAGACGTCATTAAAGAACGACCCCATCATAATAAAACATTTTTAAGTGCATTTTCTTATCAAGAAATGATGCTTTTGTCTGCGTTTTTTCCGTCCGTTCGTACGTCTGTTCATCTATTTCCTTCTCAAGTTTAAGCTTTTTTGATTCAGTTTTTGGCTAATAATATTTGTATTGTGCCTGGCTAGAGCTGCCGAAAACTTACAACTGTACAGGAAAGTTAATTAAATTATCTTTTTCATAAATTTGACCTCGCGTTTTACGTATGTAATTTTTGACTACGTGCGTGGCTTTTCATACAATCCTCAGGCCTCGGGTTTGACCCAAGGGTGTGGAACTAAAGAATTGCATTTTGATCATTTTTGATCATTTTTGATCGATTTTGATCACTTTCGATATTTTTTTTGATCATTTTTGATCATTTTTGATCATTTCATCAGTACCACAACCTTGGTTTGAGCTTAAGTGGAAAAAGGAAGGTGGCGCAAAACTAGCTTACAGTGTCTCTTCTAGCGTTTCAAATGATTCCTTTGACCTTTTATTGACTTATTTATGACAAAAATGTCAACTTGCGCTTTCTTGAGCGGGAAAATCGGCAAAACCAATGGACAGCCTAGGGGTCGTTCACTTATGACGTTCATCAAAAAACCTGATTTTTAGAACCCCCTTCCCCCATTCTGTCACAAAAATTCTATGGAAAATAATTTCCATTGTTTGAACTGTCACAAAATCCTAGACCCCCCCTCCCCCTAAATGTCGGACGTCATAAGTGAACGGCCCCCTAATTATGACCGAGTAAAACTTACTGAAAAATTAATTTTTGATTTGTAATTCATTTAATTTTGATTCATAATTCGTTAATCTTTAGATCAGGGTTGATTTTGAGAGTTACCCGTGGTGCCCCAAGTGTGCAGTATTTTTTTCATACCAAATACTAACCTGAATGGAACAAGGTTGTAGATCGATCAGAAATACGGCACAAAGGTGGTGTGATTCTGGCATGGTGCTGGATTTATATCGAAGTCAGCACCATGTCAGAGTCATACCAGCTTGGCTCTGGATTTATATTCCATTATCCAACTTGTTTTGTGTGTTAATTACATCTTCCCCCTAGAGTTCCCTTTGGAGGCATGGAAACTAACCCCATGAATTTAATTATGACAATCATCTAAGTTTTAGACATTGTTTTATGAACTGTTGCTTAATTTGGTTGCAAAACCTTCAATAATCATGTTAACTAAGACGATCAAATTGATTTACATGTAAGTAATCGTATATATTGAAAATTGAGGATCCAAACATCACGAGACATTAGCTACTGTCTATAAAGTAGCTTATTAAGTTTAAATAATTTAATTTCCAGACTCATTACCTTCAACTCTATCAACGCGCACCAACTTAAAGCCGTTGAGTTAATCGATTGTGATTTTACTAATCCAGCTTCGCTAGAATGGTCCGAGATCCTGTGCTGTTCTGTTAATAACAATCTGTCAATCAAAAGCGAAGACACAAACATTTCAATAATGACTCCCATACCCACAGAATGTCAGGGATTTTCAGCAATCTACAAAGAAATCCATTATTTTCCAATTGGAATTGAGAAGTTCATTACAAACCTAAAAGGACTGCGAATCACAAACTCAGGATTGCTAGAAATATCGTCAAATAATCTGGAACCGTTCACAAATCTGACAGTTTTGGACTTGAAAAGGAATAAAATTGAAATTTTAGAACGAAATTTATTTAAATTCAACCAAAAGTTAAAATTTGTGGATTTGGACGAAAATGTGATTAAAATTATCGATCCGACAGCTTTTAATGGACTTAATAGCTTAGAACTTCTTAAATTTGGTGAGCATCAATGCAACAATGGTAAGATTAATTTGAATAATCTAATCATGACATCATGTTGGTCTAAAGAGATGGATGCTGTTAAGATCTACACAGAACATATTGAAAGATCCATAAACAGGAAAATGACTAAACTTATCAGCCAATTGGAAGAACAAATTGAATCAACACCTCAGCCAGAAGATCTAAAGGATTTTTTGACATTTTTCAATTCTATTGCTCTTATCGCTGTCTTAGTCATCCTAGTGAAATTTAAATTAATATCCAATAACTCATCAAACTACTCACAATCCTTCACAATCAAGCCAAATGATGAAAATTCTAGCAAATTTGACAACTCAGTAGCCACAAATGTTAACAAAATTCAGGATGACTATGAAAAAGTCACAAATGTAAATATTTATGATGATCCATCAAACTATGATGACTTATGTTCCTCGCTTGAAATTAGTCATGACACGTACTCAAGTGCTGTTGATGCTATAATTTACGAAGAATTGAAAAATGAGAATGTTTATGACATAATTTAAATTTATATTGTTTTGCAATTTGGGGGGGGGGAAGGGGTGGTGACAGGGGTAGGAAAAATTGATTTTTTTAAAAGGGAGGGTTCCCTCTTTTCCCAAGAAAAGAAATTCCCACAAAATTAAAGTAGGGGGGGGATTAAGGATGAGGGGAAGAAGGGGGGGGGGAGGGATTAAGGATGAGGGGAAGAAGGGGGGGGGGGGGGGAGTAGGGGTAGTAGGAAAGATAACTTGATTGAGACAGGGAAAGGAAAATTGAAGAGGGATTTAAGGGACAAAGATCAGTAATTTCTAAAATATTTTATGAATAATTGTTTATTTAAAGTTGGCCAAAATCCCCCCCCCCCCCCCATCCCCCCTAAAATATTCCATACAAAAAGTTTGTTTGTCCATTCTTCCACAAGTTCCTGGATACGCTCCTGCCTAAGAGTTTTTAGAGAATAAAATTCTTAATGTCCCCCCAAATTGAACGTCCTTAAAAACGTGTCCCCCCCCCCGCCACTCCACTTCTTCCTAACATGTGAGGGCCATCATTTCTCAAAAAAATGATGTAATGTCAGGGGAAAAACAACAAGCTGATAAATTTGAAGTCAATAATTTTATCATCATGTTGTTTTCCCCCTATTTGAATATTTTAAATATAAAAGTTTTCATTTCATGACAACATGTTTGGGGCCGTTCACTTATTACGTTCGCATTTTAGGGGGGATGGGCGGGGTAGGGGCGGGGGAGGGGTTTGAAAAATTGTAAAAAGTCGTTTTTTTGTGTAACGTAATAAGTGAACGGCCCCTTTGGAATTTTTTTACAATGTTTTTTTCCTCAATAAGTTGATTTCCCCTTGATTTTACGCTTCTATTAATTAAATGCTTCAATCTGAGTCACAAAATAAATGATTCAAGTTAAATTATTCGTTTTTTTTTTCATTTAAGTTAACATTTTCTAGTTAAAGTTTTGCTTGGATAAAAGTTAATAAAAATGAAATTAACATTGTAAGTCTCTTTAACTTCATATTTATTCGAGTGGAAACTTAATCTTAAAATTTATTTCTCTAGAATTTTCATCTTAATGGTCGTTAGATTCATTAAAAGTGATAGAATTCATTTTGATTGCGAATATATTGAAATAAAATTGGACATCATTGAAAAAAACATTTCAAACTGCTGCCGGACAACTGGATATCCAAAAATTAAAGATGATAATGATGTTTTGGTTCCATCGAACCCAAACTCTGGATCAAACGTTGACTGCTTTGTTGCTGAAAATAAGGAATTTATTTATTTTCCAAGAAAAATTGAAAACTTTGGCTCCGCCCTGCAATACGTGACCATAAAAAACTCAGGGATGAAAAAAGTTCCTGCAGAGAATTTAAAAAGTTTTAAATCTATCGAATATTTGGACTTAAGTGGCAATGAAATTAAAAATCTAGAAAAGAATTTGTTCACAAATTGTGGAAGTTTATTTTATATTGTCTTGGCCAATAACAAGATTCAGTCTGTTCATCCTACTGCGTTTGCTAGCTATGAACATTATAAATATTTAGACCTAAGGGGTAATAAGTGCATCTCTGACGTGTCTGAAGGACAAACTGAAACACTTAAACTTATAAAACGTGTAACAAGTCCGGAATCATGTTTAAAAGTATTAAGCACTACAACAAGCACAACTCGTGTCAAAGCAACCACAAAACCTAGTATTAAGGACACTATGAATCCAGATCTACGCAAGACAATTCAAGAATTAAAAGACCAAATTGAAAATTTTAACAACTTATCATCCAAATCTTCTTTAAATCACTTAATGTTACTTACATCCAATGCTATATGCTTCATCATTCTCATCATAGTCATCATCTACTTAATAGTCATCAAAAAGTCACCAAAAGAGACTCCAAAAATGAAAGAACTTGAAGAGGAACCATCAAAACATGAAGCTAGCGACTACACGACTCTCCAAGTTGAAAATGGCCCAACTGCACCGGAATATATTTATCAGCAACAAGCAAGCTATGAGGAAATAAGCTATAAATCTAAAGATGAGACAGTCACAATTAATCCAGATCTTGAAGATTTTTATGCTGAAATTGTCAACAAAGTTGAAGTGACAGAAGGTGTTGGTGACGAGAATGATGTCTACACTGTTGCTTATAAGTCAACGGATAATTTGTAAAAAAAAAGAATTTTTGGAACCTCCTTGCCTTGTTGGCTTTGTTTTAACTGTTATCAGGGGCGTAGCCAGGAATTTGAAGAGGGGGGACAAAAATTTTTTTTGTATGGGAAAATTTAAGTGGGGGGGGGGGGGGGGGGGATTTTGGGAATTTTTCATAATAACCCTAGGGGCTGTTCACTTATTACGTAACGCGAAAAAATGACTTCTTAGACCCCCCCCCCCCTCGTAACAAAATTTGTATGAAAAAAAAAATTTCCTTGTTTGAACCGTAACAAAATCTTCGACCCCCCTCCCCCTAAAAGCGTTACGTAATAAATGAATGGCCCCCTAGCAAAATAAAGAAATTTCTGTACGTTGGGAAATCCTCCCCCCCCCCTGGCTACGCGCCTGGCTGTTATCAAATCTAAGACCTTCTTCCATATTCTATGACTTAACCCCCTTTGAGCGTCATAGCTTCTCCTTACCCAAATTAATTTTGTTTGAAAATTTAAATTTATAATACAAATTTTTTATGACTCAAATATGAATAATCATCGACTTTTAATCATGTTTTTAGTTTTTTTCATTTAATTGCTTTTAATTTCTCATTCTGTTAAGTTAACTTTGCATGAAACAAAAATGATAAAAATCATTAAATTGTAAGAACTACAAAAATGAAGGAACTTTAAAGTTCAAATATTTAAAATTGTTCAAAACCGGAAATTCACTCAAGTTCATCTCAAACGGGAATCGAACCTCGCACCTCTCGATTGCTGGTCAAGTGCTCAGACCACTAAGCTATCGGGCTTTGCCTTTGAAAGTGGCAGAATGCCAATATATGTGAACCACTCTTTTCTGCTCTAGAGCTTATAACCTTTAAGGTTTCAACTAATTTGTCTCACAATCGCAAGATTATAAGCTCTAAAACAGAAAAAGTTGAAAATGAGTGGTTCATATATATTGGCATTCTGCCAGTTCCAATGGCAAAGCCCGATAGCTTAGTAGTCTGAGCACTTAATCGACAATCGAGACGTGCAAGTTACGATTCCCGCTAAGTTCATCCCATTGAGTGAATTTCTGTTTTTCACCAATTTTTAATATTGTAAGAAATTTATTTTTTTATTCCACAAAATTGAGCAAAGGTGAAGGACAGAAATATTTTTGGAGATAGTTTTTAGGAGGCATCTTCTAGGGATAATATTGTGAGACGGTTCCAATCAAGCGATGTGTTCCTATACAGTGCAACAAGCTGAACGCGTGATCCTGATCCACGATGTATTCTTCAAGAGAATTGACATTCCATTCTTGTATCCTGATTAATCGTTAAACCAGCCATCTGAAGCTATTTTGTTTAGCTTCATAGGTTGGAGCAGTAAGCAGTAAAAATGAGGAAACAAATGCTACTTTTTCGGAGCAGCACAAATCAATTAATCAATCAGAAATCCAGCACCAAGTCAATTGTGACTTCAGTATGGCACTGCTGGATGCAAATCAAAGTCATACCGGTTTGGCGCCAGATTTCTATTCGACTAACCGACTTATGCTGTTCCGGTTCGTTTGAACTTGCTGAATAAATGAAGCTAATGCATCTGTATCTTTATCTTTGCTTCCTGCTGCTACTTTTGAAGCTGATCCTTGGGAATAGCAATCAGGAGGTGGAAACATGTGATTGGGTGTAAAACCTTTACCATTTATTGATTAATGGCAGCTTAATTAGGAAGAAATGAAGTTCCTCCTGAACCTTATCTTAATATTTTGAAGAACTAAAGTTTGCTTTTTGCATTAAAATCTCAAATTTGATTTTAGATTGATGTTGGCTCTGTTAACAAAACCATCGAAGCTTGAAGTCATCAACTACAGCTGCAATATCACAGTTTCCGATCCTAATATAACAGGAGAGAAGAACTGCTGCAAAGTTGTTGAAAATCTAATAATTCTTGAAAAAAACATGACAATTCAAACTTCAGACAAAATCGAGGAATCAAAAATTGTATCTTTTTATGCTGCAAATAAGGAAATTCATTATTTTCCAAAAGGAATCGACGCAGACTTCCCAAAACTACAAAATTTAGTCATCAGAAATTCAAAGCTTCAAGAAATCACGTCAAATGACTTAAAAGAGTTTAAATTTTTAAAATATTTGGATTTCAGCCACAACGAAATTGAAGTTTTAGGTCCAAATTTATTCGATTTTGGAGTTACAATTTTGCAGATAGTTTTAAATAATAATAAAATTCAATTTATTCACCCAACAGCATTTAAACCTAGAAATGGCATGCATCACTTAGACTTGACTGACAATTCGTGTATTTCTGCTATGGCAAATGATCAATCAAAAGTTCTTACCTTCCTCAATGTTGTTAAAGCTTCATGTCCATTCTATCCTTTGCATATCAAGGAACTGCAGACGGAAGTTCAGGAGCAAAAAGAAAATTTAAGAAAAGTCGAGATAAAGATGGATGTCCTTTACATTGTTGTTGGTGCTGTCTTAATTTTAAATTTAATTTTAAGCATAAACTGCATCAGGAAGAAATTAGCAAATAATCATGTTGGGAAAGTTTCAAGCATTAGAATTCAAGATGCAGTCACCGCTCACTCGTCATTAAATGGTTTAAAATTAGACAGCATCTATGCTTCATATCAGGACATCGTTTATGAGTCAAATCCAAACAATAACGCACAAACAGATGACTTTTATGCTGAAACAGTCATCAATGCTGATAAGAATGTCGTTTATGAACGTACTACGGATTCCCATTCGTATTAATGAATAAAAAATACCAAGGGCTTGCATTTAAAGCTATGCCAGGTACTCGAACCTAAATTAAATAATCAATGAAATTAAATTTGTGGATTTAAGAAGGTTTGACGTGGGTTTGAAGCCAGGAGCACTAATTTTGTCAGGAATATTGTTCGAGGGATGTTTTTGTATGGAAAAAAATCTTGGAATAAAATTTGTTTTTCTTAAAAACCCTGGCAAACTGGAGATTTTTAGGCAAGAGATTTTTGCCTTTAATACGTCCCTAACCCCTCCCTCCACCTACTACGCGCCAAAACATTGCTAATCCATAGCTATGTGCTTAACACAGTGTTGCTCAAACTTTTTGTCCAAAGTCGCACACAGCATGCAGCAAAAAATTCTACGGCACACAGTTTGGCGATGCTGGCTTAGATCATACTTTTACTTATATTAATTTTTTAGGAGTCATCCACTTTGGGGTCGTTCACTTATTACGTCTGAAATCAACACTCAATTTTCAATAAAAAATTGAAATCTATTGTTCTATTCTTGCTAACCCCCCCCCCCCCCACCCACCTGGACGTCATAAATGAACGGCCCTAATGACGAACGTCTCAACCCCTTTCACAAAATTTGTAATGAAAAAAATTATTCGTTTGGAATGTCACAAGGTTCTACAAAACCCAACCCACTCTCTTTGCTTTTAATCATCACAGGAACATAATGCCTTACATAAAAGTGATGGGATGTGCCAACCTATGTGCACTGCCACACTAGTGTGTCAAGTAAAATTCGAGAAATTCTATGAATCATTTGTCGTGTGCTGTTTTTGTCATAAATAGCCACCAAGGTGTGTCGTGGCCCAAAAAAAGGTTGCCCACCACTGCCTGATGATATCACAAGAAACTTAATGACTAGATATTTACATGATTTATAGTTCTAATTTTTCTAAAATAGTTCTAAAGCGACATTTGATTAAAATATAAGAGATTCTGGCTTTAAATTAAGACAATTTTGGAGATGAAAACTAAGTTTAAAGTGTAAGTATCTATAAAGTCATAAGCATTGTTCGAATGCTTTATAATAATTGAAAGATCAGGCCTTGTGAAAAATCGAATCTACATCCTGTAGATCTCCTTATAACAGCTTTATGTGTATACTAATGTAAAACAAGTCGGGTTTGAAGGGAATCGAACGCACGACCTCAAAAGAGGCGATCTGTGACCACTCGATCAGAGGTCCTTGCCACTCAGCAAACGAGGTACTTATCCTTCTTTCGCTATCTGTCATACACATAAAGCCACTTCAACGCGAGTCCTATGCTTAGGCCTATCTACTATGGATATGTTCTTCGAGTTATATCCACACGTCCTCTGCAAGAGAGGATTCCAGAGGCTTCACTCTCACACTGTCAGATCCAATTATATATATAGCTCAATACCCAAGATTTTAGATTGTTCTGAATCAACAGCATCTAACCTCAAATCATATTGAGATTTCTAAAAAATAATATTTTAACTTCCAAATGTCTAAGCCTTGAAGTAAGGCTTAAAATGCTTGATTTTCAATAATAATAAAAAACACTTTATTTTCAGATTTATTTCCCTATTGCTGACAACATTGATCCAGTCATCAACAATAGACTTTACATGCGAGTTTAAAGCACCAAAATTTCTAATGACGCACATCATAGGCGATCACAATTGGTGCTATATGATTGACAATGTGATTATTCATTATGAAAACATGGCAATAAATGCATCAAATGTTGATGAAAACGTAAGAATTGAAGGCTTTGCAGCAGTCAATAAGGAAATCTTTTACTTCCCAAAAGGAATCGATAAATTTGCCAAATTTTTATCACAGCTGGTCATCAAAAACTGTTCATTGAAAGAAATAACCTCAAATAATCTTCAAAAGTTCAAAGTTTTACAATATTTAGATTTGAGTCATAATCAGCTTAAAGTTTTGGACGGTGACTTATTCAGCATGGATGCCACAATTTTATACCTCATTTTAAATGACAATAAAATCAAGTTTGTTCATTATTCAGCTTTTAAGACATCTGGTCATGTCTATTTGGATTTTGAAGATAATGATTGCTTCTCTAAGCTGGCTGATGATGGAAGTAAAGTCACTAAATTGATTGAGAAATTAAAGGCAGAATGTCGATCTGATCGTGCAACTTTTAAGTTGATAGACAACAAAATGTTGAAGGAATTAAAGATTGAAAGTGAAAAACATACGGATGCAGGCACAAATGCCTTAAAACCGACACTTTACTTTGTTCTTATATTAATTGTATTGTTGTTAATATCAATAATCTCGATTATGCTTTACAAGACATCCAACAAAATACCACTAAGGATTAATCATAGTAAACATGCAAGCATTAATGCTGGAAATCGTCAAACTCGCGACAATAAGTACGAAGACCAAGTTTTATATGAGGAAATCAAGTATGTTTGTAGCACAAGTGCACAACCAGAAGCTTCTCAAATTGACGACTTTTATGCCGAACTAAGTGAATGCAATGAGACAACAACGCCTGAACTATATGCTGATGTCTATAAATCACATACTTAAAGTACTGATAGTAAGGTTCTAGCCATGAGATTCTTAAATCCATGAAAAAAATAAAATAAGTTTTGTAGTGTCTGGAAAAAAAAATTACTTCAACACACTCCCACCCAACCCCAACACACATAATGCTTAGGGGTCGTTCACTTATGACGTCAAGGGAAGGGGGGGGGGGGGGGGGGTCAGCTAGAAAAGAACAATAAAAATTCCTAGAAATCCATTGTTCTTTTTAGCGCATTTTTGAAACTTGTTTCGAAAAGGTAGCTTAATAATACACTTTGTTCGGCTGTTCGGCTCAAGAAAAACTTTGCAACCAGACATCGTAGAAAGCTCGGATTTGTTTTATTAGCTCAGTTCTATCGGGTTATTGGTCGATCGATTATTTTTAAGCATAAAACAATGGTTTTATGCTTTAATTAATGCTTTTTTTTATTTCAGTACTGTGCAACCTGTTCAATTTTTTGACTCCCTCTATAATTTCAACATTATTTCTATAATTTCAAATATTTATTGACCGAAAATTTGATTTCCAAAAAACCGTTAAAAGATAAAGACTGTCTATATGGACATTTATTGGATCTTCTAATCTTATGATCTGTAAATGAACGCAAAATAAATATATAATCAAATATTGATCGCTGTCACAAAAATGCGCTTAAGTCCCTCGATTAATAACATGAGGACTTCTGTAATTTTTTGAAAAATGACCGTTAATTTCGGATGTCATATGTTAACGACCCCTTTCGAAGATAATTAACTTAAACACAGGTTCAAATTGTAGTAATATTAAATTGATGATAACTTTAAGGGTCCGATTAAAATGATTAAGGAAACGAAGGAAAGTACAGAATCGCGATTTGTCGCAATAATGTCGCCATGCTTTGTTTCACTGACATGATCAAAGCTGGCGAACACGATCTAAGTGGATCTTACTACTGAATCAGCAAGATTTAGAGCTCGAAGTCGATGAAATTTTGTATGGAGTCTACTCAACTCGGAGTCTGTCATACAAAATTGATGAAAATCTCGAGTCAACTTCGAGCTCTGGCAAAAATCTTTTCAATGCTCGGGAATGAAAATTATGCCTCAAAATGATAACTCAAAATGATGATTTATGTATTCATACCAAATTTTTGAATTTTTTTCGAGTGAATTGAATAAAGTTTTCGTCGTCAACAGTTGATTTTTTAACAAAAATTGGTCATGAAAAATTAAAAAAAAAATGCAATTTAAAGTCGTTTTGTGAGTTTTAAGGTTGATTTAAAAGTAAAAAAAAAATATAAAAAAAAAATATTTTATAGGTTTTATCTCCTCTACTCATCTGTATATGAAAGTAATCAATCATTTACAGCAACTTGTGACTTCAGCAAGTTTGCAAGAAAAGTCCACAAATTTGTAAGTGGATGCAATCATCATTGTGCACTTTTACAAAAGATTAATCAAGAACGAAAAGTTCAATTACATTTTTTACAACATGAAGAAACAGCAAAAGTTGAAGCACTGAGGTTTGATCGCAATAATATTTCAGTAATTCCTGATGGAATTGACACGTATTTCCCAAAATTGAAGGCATTGATATTTTTTAAAGTAGGATTGAGGAAAATTACTTCAGATGATTTTAAAAATTTGACAAATTTAGAATTCCTGAACCTTAATTGCAATCAAATTGTAGTTTTAGGAGAGAATTTATTCCAATTCAGCACAAAATTGACTCACATTTTGATGATTCAGAACTTTATAGTGACTATCAATCCAACAACATTCAATGACCTCAACAGTCTAACTACTTTAGATCTGTCTCACAATTTATGCTACAACAATTCAGCATTTAATCATGATGACGTAAAGAAATTGTTAATTGATGTCAAATTACATTGCTGGAACGAGACTCTTGACGTTTTAAAATGTTTTTCATTAATCAATGAAACTGGCAATAAGCTTGACTACTGTCAAAGCCAATGCAGCAATCATTGGAATAATTTTGATCTCTTAAAAAACATCTTGTTAGCTTCTTTGGCTGTAAATTTCATAGCTTTTTGTACAACTTACTACGTTATGAGATCAACGATTCAATATTTTGAAAGCATTAAGTCAACATGGAATCAGCATGTAGGAAGACAACCGATAGTTCAAATTCGTCATTCACAGCCTCAAATTTTTTTGAATTTTCAAGCATTTGATCATTCAAAAGCCATTATTGAGCAGGAAACAATTTATGAAACAGTCATTTAACACATTAAAGAACACAAGAATTAGAGGAGCGGGCAACAGAGTCTATAACTGTCTATGCTTTTTTAAAAATGAGGATAAATTTATTTTTTAATAAATAAATTAATTTTTGTGTCACTTGATTCATTATTCACTTATTACGCACGAACATTAATTTGAACGAAGATAAATTTCTTATATTTGAATTGTCAACCCCCCACTCCCCTCGCTCCCCCTACTCCCCCCTACCCCCCCTACTCCCCTACTACCCCCTACCCCCCCCCCCCCCCTACTCCCCTACTACCCCCACTCCCCCACTCCCCCCACTCCCCCCACTCCCCCCACTCCCCCTTACCCCCCACTCCCCCCACTCCCCTACTACCCCCACCCCCCTACTATCCTTAATCCCCCACTCCCCCTTACTCCTCCCATTCCCCCTACTCCCCCCTACTACCCCCCCCCCCCCTACTATCCTTAATCCCCCACTCCCCCTTACTCCTCCCACTCCCCCTACTCCTCTACTACCCCACCCTTCGTACTCCCCCCCTTTCCGAGTAACGGTCGCATAGAGATTCCCTCGAATATTGTTCACAACAACCTATGTACGTTGGCCATCACTGGATTAATTACAAATTTAAGTCAATGAGTAAGACTTACGAAAAACTCATTTCATCTAGTTTGATGTTGAATGAAGCTGCGCTCTTCCAAAGACTCACTTCTCCTGATTTTCAACATATTCATCGAGAAAAAAAAGGAATGAAAATAATTTTGGATAACTTGTAAGCTTCTACAAAATAATAAATTAAATTGATTGTTTTACTTTAAAATACTTTATAGAATTTGGATGTTCTTGTTAGCTGGGCAAGTAGCAAATTTAACAACTACAACATCATGTAATTTTAACAGGTTTGGAGGGAAAGTGCATCAATTTGTAATGAGATGTGAAAATCACTGTACAATTTTAACGAATTTTAATAAAATTCAAAGAGTCACACTAAAATTAGACATCAAATCGAGCTACGCATCACAAAAAGTTGAAGCACTTAAATTTGCTCACAATAACATTCATTTCATCCCTGAAGGAATCGACACATATTTCCCAAAATTGAAGGTATTGATTTTTTATAGAGTAGGTTTGAACAAGATTACATCGACAGATTTTAAAAATTTGTCAAAATTGGAATTCTTGAGCCTAAATTTCAATCGAATTGAAGTTTTAGAAAAGAATTTATTCCAATTCAGCCCAAAATTGACTCACATTTTCATGATTCAAAACAAAATAAAAAGCATCAATCCAACCGCATTTTATGGCCTCACCCTGCTATCTACAGTTGATCTGACTTACAACACATGCTGTAATCACTCAGCATTTAATCAGAGTGATGTCAACTTATTACTTAAAAGTATTAAACAAAGTTGCTGGAATGACACAGAAAGCAATTTAGAAGCTATGGCCAACACTACACGACCTCCACTTAATCATCCAGATAGCACCAACCAAAACATTGAATTCAAGAAACTTTTCAACCGCTTTGTTGATCGCACAGCCAATCCAGTTGAAATCATCACAATTGTCAATTCGGGAGTTTTAATAATCTTAATTATTTCATTAATTTTATATTGCATCTTCAGTTGGAAGTCTCAAAAGAAGCCGGCAAGAAAACAAATCACAATTGATCATACAACTCACGAAGAGTTCAGCAGTCAAAATGTCAACGATTATCGTGAAGAGCCAAATGCTGTTAAAGTTGAAGACGAAATTAACAAAGAAGAACTTTACTCTGACATTGAAACTGTTAATTTGAATAAGAAGGATCAAGTTAGAGGTTCGATGGTCGATGATGCAGTCATCTATGCTGAGGTTAATAAGAGCATGTCTTAAAATTTTTATATATTTTTTTTTGGAAAAGGGAAACACCCCTAGCAAGGGGAGAAGCTAGGTGTATTTATGAAGGGGGTGGGATTAGTTAAAGTTATGGGAGTAGAATGTTCAAATTCAAAAAAGAGGTGGAGGGGGTTGAAGTTTTAGGGGGGAGTATGAGTATCAATAGTTTTCTTTTTAAATTGAATTTGTCTAACAGTAAAATTTGCAGGTTTTGTAAGGTAAATGAGGAAACAATCACTCATATTCTTTGTAAATGCAGAGCATTACGAGTACAACGTGTCAAGCATTTTGATGAGGACTACTTGAATGATGAGGATATAAATAAGCAGCATTATCAGGACATTATTGGCTTCATTAAGGACATCGGAATTCTAACATAGGGGACTTGGGATGGTACAACAGATCATCGATCGCAGTGCCGCTTTTGCTATTAGCAAAACCCTACATTACATTCTATTCTTTAGGGGGGAATGGAGGAGGGGGGTTGGTTAAAGTTATGGGGTGGGGGTTTATTTTTTCGCTAAGGATTTTGAACTTAAAATTTAAAAAAGAGGGGGGGGGGGGGGTGGTTGAAGTTAGGGGGGGGGGGGTACTTGAAGTTAAGGGGGTAGAAGAATTTCTAGTTTTCGAAGGATTTTGAAAGTAAAATTCATAAAAGAGGGGGAAGTGGTGCACTTACAGGTGCACCCCCCCCCCCCCCCCCCCCCCCTCCCCCCTTAATTGAAAAATCGAGAAAAAAATCAAAAAAGAAGGGGATGGCACCTCCCCCCACTTTCCCTCCCCCGTTTTTTTACTTTCAACTATTATTCATCATTTGCTAGTTATTATGAGTAATTCGTTATTCTAATATTTTTATATGATTTATTTTGTAACCATCATAGCTTCATAGACTCTTATTTACGCTTACTGATGTGTGCGGTTAGTTTGATGTTAAAACTAAATTAATCATGTTTTCTATTTTGAGATTGTAAGTTGAATAAATTGTTAATTTTTTTTTGAGAATTAAAACTTGTCTTTTTCTTCAGATTTGTCATACTTTTGTCCATCAATGGCTTAAAGTCAGATCCAGTCAGCATTAGTTGTAATTGTTCTGACAACAGTGTTACTTCCCACTGTGATGTTTGGGAGGGTTTAAGAATTTATTATGAGGATCAAGAAATAATCATCCAGAATACAGAAAATTGTCCGAATGCCACAGCATTTTCAGTCGATGGCAAAGTTGTACCTTATTTTCCAAGTGGAATTGACAAATCCTTTGCAAATCTGAAAGCTCTTCAAATTAAAAAGTCAGGCTTGAAGAAGATTTCATCAAAGAATCTCCAAAATTTAGCAGAGCTAGAGCATCTTGACTTAAGCTACAACAAAATTGAATCGCTTGAAGAAAATTTGTTTAAATTCAACAAAAATTTATCCGTAATTCTGCTCAACAGCAATAAAATTCAGGAAGTTGATCCAACTGCATTTGACGGTCTCACAGAAATCACGACTTTGGAATTGATTGATAATTTATGCATTTCTGAAAATGGAGTCAACAATGATCAATTTCAAGTCATTTTAGGCAACTTAAAGACCAAATGCTGGAGTGAATCATTGGACATCAAAAAGTTCATCTTGGAAGTTACAAAAATGGATAATGGAGTCACAACAATGCGAAAATTGATGAATTGTTCGACTAATTTATTCATGGACAGCTTAAATCATGAAAATTCATCACCAACAGCTGACTTGTTTGGCTATGACTCATCAAAAATGTCATGCATCTGTAAATCATCAAGTTATGAGCTAAACTCTGGAATTTTACATTCTAAAGCTTTTTATGGCATGTCAATAATGGATATGCTGATCATCCTCAACACTCTGCTGTTATCGACAGTGACAATTACAATTCTAACCTCAAAATGCACCAGCAAATCTCAAAACAATCAAAACCAATATTTTGTTAAAAATCAGATTTATAAGGAAATCTGCAAAGCTCCAAATAGTCTTAAAAGGAATCCAAATAAATCTTTAAAGTCTTTTCGCTCGATGGAACTGCCAGAAAAGAAATATCACGAGAATGACGAATGCTATGACGAAATATCTGTAGCTGTTTGTCAAGAAGAATATGCTAAAGTATTAAATTCTGAAGGGTGTGAAGCTATTCCTATTGAAGATGAGGAACTTTACTCGGAAGTTGGTTGCTCTAAAGAAACAAAGGAATATCCAGAAACAACAGAAGATCCACAAATAAGAGATAAAGAATCGTGTGATAAAGAAGCAATGTACACAGAAGTGATTAAGAGATCATCAGGTTGGATTTGATAAAGTGTTCCTGTACCCTTCTTCCCCCCTTCCCCGAAAAACCCACCTCCTCTGGCTAAGCCCCAACATAAAATTTACTTATTATAAGTTCATAATTAATCATTATTATTCAGCAAAAATGTACGAGTCATGGTAGGAAGGCTCAGGGGTGTAGCCAAGAATTCAAAAAGGTGGGGGGGGGGGGGGGGTGGATTTTTCATAAAACTCCTAGCAAAATGAAGAAATTAATGTTAACGTCGGGGGATTTGTCCCCCAAATCCCCACCCCTGGTTGAGCGCCTAGGATGGCTGTTCAAGTGTGCACTTTTAAGCTGGACAGTCCTTCTATTTTAAAGAATGTTCCACTTATAATCCTTAAATTCTCGCACTTTTGAACCTTTATTTTGGAAAAAAAATGCTTTAAATTTTGGGTTTGTCCAAATTTTTCAGTGCTAGGGCCAGTTTTAAAGGATATCCGAAGCATCCGCTCAACACTATCTTGGGTAAGGAGGTCAACCTATGAAAGCGCAATCTATCTTTCACCAAGGCGTGGAAACTATCCTAAATTTCTCATTTATCCCAAATATCCCAAAAATATCAAGAATAATCCCTGAACCTGCATGCATTAAAATTGAGATCTCCCATCGAATCCCAAGATTAAATGTCCAATACACTAAGGATTCGTTAGGATATCTTTATTATCGTGCATACAGGCTTAGGGAAATTATAATTGATATTTTTGGGATATTTGGGATAGTTTTCACGCCTTGTCTTTCACTTAGACTTCCCTAACGTACTCTAGAGGTTTCCTCCTCACCCGGGTAGGGTAGGCACTCTAGAGTACCCTTGGGGACTCAAGGTGAAGGATAGGTTACGGTATCATAGGTTGACCTCCCTACTGGTGGGGAGGATAAGGAAGATGCCCGGCCTAAATACCATCGTGAGAAATTGAAAACCAAATTATGAACAAACCCCGATTAACAGCCTGCAAATTAGTCACAGTTAAGTGAGAAAAAATTAAAAATCATTTTAAAATTGTCATTCATAATCAGAACATTAAATAGAAAACATTAAAGTTTTTTAAATTAAATATTTTATGATGTTGAACTTATTATTGTGAGTAAAAATGTTAAATAGAATTTGTGCTTATCTTACTAATGCATCCAAATAGAATTAATCATCTACTGGCCTCAAGAATTAAAATAAAAATTATTTTACATATTCTCAGAATTGTATTCCTTAAGAATATTTTGATAGTAAGCAGTCAAAATGCATCGCATTTAAATCAGTTTTGTTGTGAGTTTTTTGAGGCTAACTTTATTCAAACACATCCTTGCTGTTTTACCAAAAGTGACTTGAACTCTACTGATTTTGATTTTGACATTGATTCAACTGATCAAATTGGAAATAACGAATGCTGCGATAGTGTTTTAGAGGATAGAAATACTCTTGCTGACGACAACATAACAACACCGCTTTCTAGAAAACTAGATATAAACCATACAGAATTTGCGTTCATCTTACCTACATTTGATACTGTCCGGAAGGCTTCGCAAGGATTTTACAACCTACTTAAGTCAACCAGTGATTTAGATAATGTTAAATTCTCAAATAAATTAAATCTCGATAAAAAAAATGATGATGAAATACAAAAGTTTCGTGACGAGATGCAACAGCTCAAGATCTACTTTGATGAAAAATTGAAAAACGTCACCGTAAATGCTCTCAAAGATGTCACAACCATGTCAGCTCCAACTGTTAATTCGAATAGAATCTCAAACACTGACTCACAAATTTACATGCTAGTCATTTGTGTTTTAATGATTTTTTTAATTTTCTCAGTTGTTGTTGGACTCTCAATCTATAACAGACAATCATCAGCAAGAATCAGCACTTATGGTGTCAAGAGGAGCCTTCCTAAACTTCCATTAGCTTATGAGGCACCAGACTATGAATACATCGAATACAATACAGATAAAGCTTCTTCAAATATTAATTTTGGATCAACATTTCTGGTACAGCCAACCGCACCACCAGCATATCAATTTGGTGGAAATAACAGTTATTCTGAATCAGATTTCAAGACTCAAGTCTCATCAATTTATAAAGATGTTATCGATACTAAAAAACTCTCAGATGACGATAATGATTTTTATGCACAAATTGTTTGTAATAAAGAAGATGGAGACGATAGTAAGGATGTAGGAAGTTCGGATTTATATGCTAAAGTGTGAAATAAGCGTTGAATATTGTATTTGTCATCAACATTAATTCATAATTTATGAATCATTTTTTAACGAAATAAAATGTCTGAAGTTTAAGTTTTAATTTAGACAAAATTTATCCCCCCCCCCACACCACCATTGACATCCTCAAAAAAATTACTGGCTAAACTCCTGAGGGCACTTTAAGTACTGGAAGTTCTCGATTTGAGTAAAAAGATTCAGAAAAATCCTATTCAAATCGAATCCATTCAAGTCAAGAATCCATAGGACTATAAAAATTAAAGGGAGGGAAGATGAGAATTTGTGACAGACGCGAAGAGCCAGGACGAGGGGGATAACAAATCCCCCTACTTAAATAAAAGCTCTTCATTTTGCAGTGTTTTTTTGAAAAATTCCTGAAAATACGTCTCTTACCTTAAATATTTTTGACACCCCCCCCCCCCTTCATTCAATTTTTTATCCCCTCCCCTCATCTTAAAATTCCATTCTGCATCCCCTTTTTGTGGCAATTGAAACAAAGGAAATTTATTTACACACAGGATTAAAATGAACTGAATCCTGGGTTCGATCCCGGGATTGAAAACCCTAGAAATTTACTTTGGTAGAGAATTTGTGACAATGGGGCGGGGGGTGTATAAATATTTAGTTTTTTGCATTACAAAATAATGGGGCATTCACTTATGATTTCAAAAGATACTAGCAGAAGTAGCTGTTATAGCCAGAGACAGAAACCTGTTCAACCGCTTTATTAACGCCCTACGATTCACAGTGGATCAATAGGAACTAATCATCATTAATCATCACTTATGATTTCCAACATTTCAAGGGGTCGAAAAACTTGTGACACATTGTGACAGGGGAGGTTGAGTTTAGAGTTGAGGAAATTTGTGGCATCCAATTTTTTAATCAGAAAATTATAATTTTTTTTGTGTCATTAATTGGACGTAACAAAGGAGAGGGGGGGGGGGGGATTGACATCTGTGACAGTATTGTGACAGAGTTAAGGGGAGGAGGGGTCTAAAAGTCAGATTTTTTCATGGACGTCATAAATGAACGTCCCTTAATCGAGTGACTTATTAATGACAATGCGGTGATGAATCTAAAATTAGTCAATTTTTTTTCTTTAATTTTTCATGAACAAAAGTAAAATTAGGATCATTAAAATAATATTCGTGGACAATTTTAGTTATAAAATAATTAATTTGAACATTTTAATTGATAAAAGTGTAAAAATGTGGGTCATGTAAGTTTAAGTCAGAGCTTAATGATGTTCTTGAAAGGATCTCATCTCACAATAATGTGATGGCCATTTTAGAAGCGTAGAGAGACCTCAAAACAACTCTGCGACACCATCCATCCCCTTCTACTCTAGCATCCATCCTCAGGAGCCACAATTAATAATAAAATTTTAATTATTAATCGACAGATTAACTGCAATGCTCATCAACCTTAATCCATCAAACACTGAAGTCATCAACGTTGATTGTGATTATAAAGCTGGTAATTTTGGAGACTACATAAGTGTTCCTTACTGCTACATTATTGGAAATGTCAAAGTTCACAACAATAATTCAGAAATTTTAATTTCTAATCCACAACAAAATGTCGAGGCTGTCCTGATTAATCAAAAAGAAACATTCTTCATCCCAAATGGAATTAATAATTTTTATCCTAATTTGAGGCTTTTAATTGTTGTTCTATCCAGCTTAAAGAAAATATTTTTAAAAAATTTTGAAAATTTTCCAGACTTAGAATATTTAAATTTAAATTATAATCAAATTGAAATGCTTGAGGAAAATTTATTTAAATTTAATCATAAATTAAAATTTATCTTGATAAGTGACAACAAAATTAAACTTATTGACCCGAGTGCATTTAATGGATTGATTAATCTTAAGCATTTAAATCTTGATGATAATTTAAAATTTAATGCCACAGCGACTGGACAGTCAGCAATCAAAGTCCTCATTCGGAGCATTGTGGATCAATTTTGGATTGAAGTTATGGAAGTGGTGAAGCTTACAGTTCTCGATGTTGACATTTTAATGACCGACGAGCAAGTTTATGTTCTAAGTAAAATTAAGAAGAAGTTTGACGGACAATTTTCAACTGCAAATCATGAAAATAACCAAAATTTTGTGCAAAAATATTTAATTTTTGTGCTGATTATTGTGTCACTTTTGATATATTCGTGCAATTTTTTGATACTTTATTGTCTTTACCCTAGCAAATAAATCTTATCTACATGAACCAGTTCTCAAGGAGGAGGACCCCCTTAAATCTCTCAATACCTCCCAAGCTTGTAAAACTTTCCAATTCAAACGGTTTTTAAATAAAAATTTTAAAACATGTAGTCCACTTGTCCATACCCCGAACATGAAACTATTGACGTCACTAATTGCTGAATATGTCGTTTTTGTCAACAAAACATTTTACAATTTTGATTCATACAGCTTTAGTCATTCGTGAGTTGTCAAACTTATCAAACACATTTTTTAATCAGAATAAAAATAATTTTTAAAGCGTTGTTTTGATTTGAATTGTTGGAAGATTGTTGATTTGAATTCTTTGGGAAGGAGAAGCTAGCTGAAGTGATAAGGCACTTGAAATATGGACACAAAAATAAAATTGTGAGTAGATTTAGATTTATGAGGACTTTGATAGAGTTTTGTATTTGGGGAAGGATCTACTGAAGATTGACTTGAGGGGGGACACAACATAATGGGGAAATTATTTGATAACTTTTTTTTCATGTTTTTATTCCTCTTGGATTGGTTTCTAAGGGGTTTAGGGGCTAGGACACATGCATTTGTACCAAAACTAATCATCTACACGTGAGATTTTTAAGTCCAGGTTCAATTTGTATCTAAACTTAAAAACCTTTAGTGAACTTTATTATCTGGACTTATAATTTCCTGTGCAAGATTTTTCACACTGAATCTGAACTTATGAATAAGAACTGATGAATCTGAACTTATAATTTCTGGACCTATAACCCAGCATCACAATTATCTGATAAAATATGTTTGAACGTTACATTGTAGGACAGTTTTCAAACTTGGTTCCGAACTAGGATAAAATCATAGATTCGTCAATAGTGGTAGCCAGCGTTGCATGGATGGTTTACTGCTCTGCGGGCGGACCATTTTTTGTTGGAAAAAAGTTTGTTGGCACGAAATTATTTGGAACGGATTTTTTTTGGAAAACAATTATTTGGAAAATAATTTTTGGAATTGAAAATATTTGAAACGGAATTTTTTGGAATTTTATTTAATTATATCAAAAACTATTGAGCCACTATTAAAGTACATTTAGGGGGAAAATCACTTGGTGGAAAAAAGTAATCAATGGAAAATTTTCTGTCAGTTTTCCAATATTTTTGATGGAAAACTTTAAAAAAGTTAATGAAAAATGTTTCATTGACCAATTTTTCCACGAAGTGATTTTCCCCCTGTTTACATAGAACTTCATTCTTATAGTTGCCTGCCCCCAAAAACTGACTAATGGTTTAACACCAAATTCAAGTTCCTAGAAAACAGAAGTTGCGTTGTGAGGGGGTAAGGGTGAGGGGGAAGTATGGCCAAGGCTTTCAGCCCATGCCCCTGGCATTTTTTTTTTGAAAAACCCATATAAAAGAACGTTGGTTTTCAACCCAGTTGCCTAAAACCTTCGCTTTTCCCCCGCTTGCCAATCAAATCCCATGTCTGTAGTTCCACTTATTTGCACAGCTTGTGCAATTTGATGCATGCAATAATGCAATAATAATTTAAAATTGAACTATTTTTGCAGATCTGTCACATATTCTCACATATTATTCAGCTAGTCACGTAGAAACTTATTAATCATTTCCTTATTTAATTTTTAGCCTCATCCTCGCCTTTTGTGCCGCACTTTCTCAATCACAAAGAGTCGAACTAGTTTGCGATGTGACTGAAATGAGTTTTGGTGACATGAACAACCTCCCGACATGCATCGTTCCTGCTGATTTTAAAATTCACACTGAAAACACTCACATTTTTGTACGTGATCTTCAGAAGCTGTCAAGCATTCGAGGACTTGTGGCTAAAAATAGAGAAATCTTTTATTTACCGCCTGGAAATGAACATCTTGTTTGGTACACAAAAGCTGCAATTATTTCAAATTCTAAATTGAGGAAAATTTCTTCAGATAACTTGATGAACTTCCTTTATTTAGAGTTTTTGGACATGAGTCAAAATGAGATTGAAATTTTGGGACCAAATTTGTTTAAATTCAATAAAAATTTGAGGACTTTAATCTTTGATGGCAATCGGATTCAAATTATTGACTCGACAATCTTTAAAACACTGCCAAATCTTGAATATTTGGGATTGGATGACAATGCTTGCGTCTCTAAAGTTGCTGATAGTCGACATGAGATTCTGGATGTTTGTGGATTGATCGAGTTGAAGTGTTGGGATGAAAATTTGGAAATGTTGAAGGATTCGATGGAAGATCAATGCAGAATTGAATGATTTTTCTTAATAGTAATTTTTTTTTATGGAACTGCAAACTTAAAGCCTGAATAAAATCTAGTTTATAAAATTAAATTACTCATAAATTTTAATGATTCAAATTTACAAAAATGAAATAATTTCATTAAGTTTTTTCAGCAAATTGTAATAAAATGTGTTTTAAATTTTTCACGTAAATTTAACAAAAATTAAACTTATTATTTTGAAATTAAATTCAAAATTCTTTTAGTAGACAAAATGCTTCAAATGTCCCAAAATTCGAGGAAAGTGAAGACTATAAGGTAAGTTTAAAAATAATTTATTGATGAAATAATCTTAAAAAATATGAATTTTAAGGCAAACGTTGAACTGAAAGAAAAACAAGCTTTGAACAGAACTAAAGGCAAAAATGATAGTCAAGGAAGTCAATCATCATCTTCAGGACTGCGACAACGAGGAGGATTTGCTGCGATTGTTCCTAGAAAATAAGAGGGAGCGGATTGCTTAACTTACAAACTTTTAAACTTTTTTTTTCAATATTTCATAATGTTTTCTTTGCAACCAAAGATTTCCATATAGGGCCGTTCACTTATGATGTCCTTATGGGGGGGGGGGCGTTCAGCAAGAAAAGAACAATAGAAATTCCTGGAAATCCATTGTTCTTTTTGAAAAATGAACGACACCTATCCTGCATTAGCCATACTGAACAACCCAGGGGCGTAGCCAGAAAATTTTTAAGGGGGGGGGGGGGCATTTTCGAAAATTGAAAAACCGTTATTTTGTATCCTTAAATCTATATTCATTCTTCATAAGTTTAAATATTTAATTCATTATTCATACATAAAATTCAATTTTTCGTGCTGATTTTGACATTTCTTTCATCACCTCCTCTACATTAACTGGTTCTTCTCTATAAATACTTAATAAAACAATTATCAGATTTTCGTGGGGGGGGCCCTATGCCCCCCCCCCGTTCTCCCCTGGCTACGCCCCTGGAACAACCCCAGAGTGTTAGTCAAATCAAGCAAAAAATTATGAATCATTCTGTAGCCACAAACTCATGATATGAATATAATTGTGATCCAATTGTGATCCATGTCCTCCTTTAGATGGCGCCTGAAGCTGACTCTATCGCTTGATACCGTTTGCCATACCAAATGCAATACTGTCTCTGTCCACAGCTTCTTTCCATGAGTTCTTTGGCCTTCCACGTGATCTCTTTCATCTACAAAATTCCAATTTGAAGACTTTATTTAATGGAGCGTCAACAGGTCTTCTAATAACGTGTCAAGTCCATCAAAGCTTGTTCTCACAACATCAGCAAAATTGAACAGGTTGCACAGTACTGAAATAAAAAAATCATTAATTAAAAAACAAAACCATTGTTTTATGCTTCAAAAATAATCGATCAACCAATAACCCGATAGAACTGAGCCAATAAAACAAATCCGAGCTCTCTACAATGTCTGGTTGCAAAGTTTTTCTTCGCCCGAACAGCCGAACAGCCGGACAAAATGTATTATTAAGCTACCTTTTCGAAACAAGTTTCAAAAATGTGCTAAAAAACGACATTTTTGAATCTTTTATAAAATGATAAATTAAAAAGAAGCAAAACTAGTGAATCAATAGATTAATCATCATGAATTCAATGAACATCATAATTAATGGTTTATTTTTATTTATTTGAAATCATTTATTCAATCTTAATGCACGTAATTAACTGTTCGTAAGGATAAGAAAAATGAAAACTGTTTTAAAATTGTTAGTATTTATTAATATTGAAGTGTTAATTTTTAAATCTCAATTAAATTTATTGTCCTTTAGAGTCATACTTTTGTTAGGAGCTGCAAACTGTGACCAACAAAATGTAATTTCAAAATTTGTCTGTGAATTTGTTCAGCAAAATTATCGACACTTTGACAATATTCATACCTGCAAAGTTAAAGAGGATTTGAATGTCATCCAAAGAAATGTCGAATTAGAGATTGGAAGTCATCAGATTTACGTCAACATCCCAGGACTCTCAATTATGATCAAAAACATTTTCTACCTTCCCAAAGGGATCGTTAAATTCTTTCCTAACCTCGAAATGTTGGAAGTTATCCAGTCTGGATTGAAGGAAATTTCATCAACTGATCTTGAACCTTTCCGGATTTTAAAGTATCTGGACCTGTCCGGCAACAACATTGCAACTTTAGAAGGCAAACTCTTTCAATTTAATTCAAAATTGGAAGTCTTATTACTCAATGACAATGAAATCAGCACAGTCGATCAATTGACATTTTATGGCTTATACAACCTAAAATTCTTAGGCATTCAAAGGAACCACTGCTTTTCCGAAATGACAAGAGATGCTAGCGCGGTGCAAAACATGATTAATGTCATCAAATTTTCATGCTCTAAAGACAATAATCATCATTCAATGAACCTTGAAAATATAAAAAAGGAACTGACCAAAAGTAATTCTGAAATGTCAATTCTTAAGAATAAACTTGTTGCTGTAGTTGAGGAAAACAGAAACATTAGAACTACCTTTGATGCCCAAAATAAAGCAGTAGAGAACCTTAGGACGCAACTATTTGAGACGCAAAAAAGGATCGAAGACAAGCTGGAAAAACAAGATAAAAGCTTGGATAATAAAATTAATCCAAAGTCATTAAATGAAATCCAAAATTTAAATTTTACATTCTATGAAGAATTTAATAAGATTGAGCAAAAATACGCCAGAAATAAAAATCAGCACTTCGAACATGACGCAGCCATGTCAGTCATTAAAATGAATAGAAACTTGTTCATCTTGATGATGGTGTTATCCCTAACCACATATTTATGTAGCATTACGCTGATGTGCTATGCATTTAAGAAAATTAGTCAACACGAAGAAGTTAAAGCTGAGGAAGTGGAACTGCCTGATTTATATGTTGAAGTTCAATAAAAAATTTTAGGTTTTTATTTTGAATTCTACTTTATTTGCATTTCATGGCAACAAGCACAATTTTGATTCATAATTTCGAGAATTAAATGAGATTGCATTTAAGTATTATTCAGAGCTCGAAGATAGGGTTCTCGAAACCGAGTTGACTCAACTTTTCTTGTGTCGACTTCTTTTTTTTTCGAGTAGACTCGGAGTCCGGAAAAAATCGAGTCGACTCAGAAAAAATGAAGTCGACTCGAGTCGACTAGAGTCGACTAGACTCGACTCAAAACCGAGTCGACTTCATTTTTTCGAGTCGACTCGAGTCTACTCGGATTCGACTCGAAAAAACCCGAGTCGAATTCGAGCTCTGGTTTTTATAAATTCATCATCTTCAATTGGCTCACAGTTCTTGTTTAAAAATCACTTATTTTTTAAGAATCGCTCAAAAATTTTTGCAAAATAATGAAAATTAAATTCAAATTGTAAGTTCAAATGTTAAAAAGTTGATAATTTGTCATTTAAATTTTACTAAATTTACTTTTTAAAGATTATTAATCATGACCGTCCTCATTAATTCATCATCCAGCGACACAGTCAAATTTAGCTGTGACTACTCATACCAAAGCTTTGTTGCTTCAAAAGACATTTTGTGCTGTAAAATATTGCCGAGTTTGACAATCCTACAAGAATTCACGAATATAAGCATCATCAACTCCAAAAATATGACAAATGTTCACGGATTTTCAGCACGCAACCAGCACATCCACTTCCTACCTCGAAACATTAACGATTCCTTTCCAAATCTTGAAGCTCTTGAGATTTTTGGTTCGGGTTTGAAGAAAATTTCATCCAGCGTCTTGAAAAGGCTTGAAAATTTGAATTATTTGAGTTTGAGTCACAACAAAATTGAGAGTCTTGGTGCCAACTTATTCCAGCATAATCGCAAGTTGAAGACTATAATTTTGAATAACAACAGAATCAACTTTATTGAACCAACAGCTTTTAAAGGATTAACAGAGCTTAGGATTCTCCAAATGCAGAACAATTATTGCATCAACAGTGCTGGAAGTAACATTTTGAATGTGGACAACTTAATTGAAAGTTCCAAGATTAATTGCTCAAAAGTCGTCAGGGAACTCAGCCAAAAATTACAAAAACTTGACGAAAAATTCACAAAAATCTTCGACGGGATGTCAAGCGAGTCTGAAAGCATTAGCTTATGGAGCAGGATGAAGGAATGGTTTAAAGGCTACATGAACATGAATCACAGGAGGGAAGGAACGACCAGAGAAGGACCGATCATAAATCACAATGAAAAATTGCTGAATGACAGTTTTAAGGAACTAATGTACAATGAGACAATTGAGCAGATCATTAGTTATGTCTTGAAGAGCATCAACATGACGGACATTCAACAAGACATATCAGAACTTAAAGAATCCATCGCAGGAAGTCAAGAATCGAGAATTAAGTTGCGATATTTAATTTTCACACTTATCAGTTTGTCATTGCTGACTTATTTGTGTTCCTTTGTCATCATTTACTATCTGTATCCAAAAACTGGTGAGTTGGTGCTGAATAATGAGCAGAATAGAATAAGCATTGAGAATGTTTATGACGATATTCCAATGAGAAATGTTTAAATTTGAATCATGGAGATAGTGATGCAGTCAGGGAGGATGGAGCTAGAATGAATGATTAGCCTTAAAACTGCGGAACTGATCAACTACTAAGTTATGTGTCACGAAGTATAGCAATATTAAATTTTGAATAATTTTTTGTATCACAATTGCCACTTAAAAAGTAGAAATTGACGAATAAACAATGAAGTTTTTTGGTTTGTAAGTTTTTTTTTTACATTATTTTTTAATATTTAAAAATAAAAATCATAAAAATTTGTCTAGCTTTGTTTGTGTTCTGCTCGTTAGATTCATTAAAAGTGATCGAATTCATTTTAATTCCGAATATATTGACTTGAAAGTAGACATCTTAGAAAAAACCATTTCAAACTGCTGCCGGACAACTGAACATCCAAAAATTAAAGATGATAATGATGTTTTGGTTCCATTGAACCCCAACTCTGGATCAAACGTTGACTGCTTTGTTGCTGAAAAGAAGGAATTTATTTATTTTCCAAGAATAATTGAAAACTTTGGCCCCGCCCTGCAATACGTGACCATAAAAAACTCAGGGATGTAAAAAGTTACTGCAGAGAATTTAAAAAGTTTTACATCTATGGAATATTTGGACTTAAGTGGCAATGAAATTAAAAATCTAGAAGAGAATTTGTTCACAAATTGTGGAAGTTTATTTTATATTGTCTTGGCCAATAACAAGATTCAGTCTGTTCATCCTACTGCGTTTGCTAGCTATGAACATTATAAATATTTAGACCTAAGGGGTAATAAGTGCATCTCTGACGTGTTTGAAGGGCAAACTGAAACACTCAAACTTATAAAACGTGTAACAAGTCCAGAATCATGTTTAAAAGTATTAAGCACTACAACAAGCACAACTCGTGTCAACGCAACCACAAAACCTAGTATTAAGGACACTATCAATCCAGAACTACGCGAGACAATTCAAGAATTGAAAGACCAAATTTCAAGAATGGAATTAAATATTCAACAACTCAAAAATTCAAAAACAACTTTAAAAAACGTATTTTTTATCATTATTGCTTTATCAATAGCAATTTACTCGTGTAATTTTCTTATTTTATTTTGTCTCCATCCAAAGGAAGTTGTTAATGACTATGAAGAAGTTAGAGATGCCCGGCCTGATCGACAAATTGCCTTCAACACTGCTCAAAATTTGATTCGAATTCAATGAAAAAAAAATTTAATTATATTTTTGTTGTCACCAGAGGAAGGGGGGGGGGGGTAATTAGTACCAAGTAAGTCAGTTTTGCATTCTTAGTTTGTACCAGCTTTTTTGAGATAGATTTGAATCAAATCATTTGTTAATTTATAAAAATGAAATCATTCAAGGCCAAAGCAAGGATGTGGAACTGATCAAAATTTATCAAAAATGAACAATATAATTTATCAGTTCCGCACCCTTGGTTCAAAAATTCTGGCTTCTCAAATTAATTGTATAAATAATAATAATAATAAAAATGTTATTGTCTGTCAATAAAACACCGTAAAAAATTATTAAAATTAAATATTCCACAGCTTATCATTTCTAGGGAGAAATAAAGTTCCCCCTTCCCCCTAAATATATCCCCCCTCTTTCAATTCCTAGCCACGCCCCTGATTCATACACAAAACGAATCATCTTCAATTAAATTTAACAAGTTTTGAGTCAGCATCATTTGCATGCATTTTAAATCAGTTTATTGTGCTGATCAGTCAGCAAAAGTCTACAAATGTTTACAATTTTTGTCATTTTTCATCTTCTTTGAGTTGTTTATGGAAGTAAGTGAATCATTTGATGAGAATCATTTTGTAGAGCCGGTTGCATGGTTTATCAAAGTTTGAAAGCCACTGGAACCTTAATTCAACAGCATGCATAGCAATCGACTCTTAAAAATCGTGTCAACAATTAATAAACAAACTTAATCATAAACAGACTCAATAATCAGCTCTCAATACGTAATCGAAAATGCAACTCAACTCGAATCGCCATGGCTGACATTTTTATCAGTCTATGACCTACCATGCGCCGAAGCTTTGGTTAAGAATCAATTTGTTGTGACCGGTACAATATTTCTTATAAATCTCCAATATTTTTTGTGTTAAATAATTCAAAACTTATTTTAGCCGCTCACTGCTTCGACACACTAAAATACGATGATTTCAACAAAGAGAAACGCCTGCAAAGTGTTGTAAAAATAAAACTCGGTGAATGGAAAACTGATAGAGATCCAGACTGCAATGAAGACATCGATAAGGAAATTTGTGATAATTTTATTGAAATTCCCCCCAAAAATGTAATTGTTCATGAAGAATACGGAAAGTTGATAGGCATGAACGAGCATAAGAATGGCATTGCAATTATTAAGCTTTCATGGCCACCAAGAGAGTCTGAATTGATTTAAAGCGTTAATTTACCTGAAGCTGATGAGTGTAAAGCGCCTGTTGAGAATCAACTTTGGACTGTTACTGGATCTGGTAAGTTGAATAAGCGTGAGATTCTCACAATCATTGCCAGTTAGATTCATAATACTTTTATGTATGGTGAAATACATTCTGAAAATCCCAAATGGCATAGAAGCAGTTCACTAATGACGTCCGACATTTAGGGGGGGGGGGGGGGGGGTATGGAGGTCAAGGATTTTGTGACAGTTCAAAGAATGGAAATTTTTTTCTAAAGAATTTTTGTGACAGAGGGGGGAAGGGGGTTCTAAAAATCAGGTTCTTTGATGAACGTCATAAGTGAACGACTCCGTACAAAAAGTATTAAGGATGATGAGCTGTTTGACAAGACAAATTGATAAGATTAATCGTTGGAAATTCAGCCTATAAATAAACATTTCCATGAAAAATTAATTAAATAATATAATTTCATCATTATCAATATTTTTTAAGGTCAAACGCCATCGAAAAAATACACAACAATTAAGAAGAAGATTGAGATGAGAATTATTTCACACGAGAAATGCGAGCATGAAATTGCAGATAAACAAGAGTATTATGATAAGGAGACGCATGTAGGTTCAATTTTGAGACTTTTATCATTATGATGATGTGGAAAGAATCTAAAATTGGTTTCCAGAGCTACCCAACGTACTATAAACTCGATTTTGATATAAATAACATTAAATCGAGACTTTAGTAGGTTGCCTGGGTAGCCTTAGAGACTAAAACCTTGATTGCCGATTAATTTTATCTTTATTATAGTTCTAGATCTGCGGGATAGGAATCAAAGGTTTGAAAAATTTAAATTATATTTTTAAACAAAAATAGTAAAAAAAAGCCGACGGCAAATTTCCTTTTTCAAGGCAAACAACTTGGTAAGCAGCTATAAGTTGACTACTTTTGCGGTAATTTAAATTGACCTTTTAATTTATTTTTCTATTAAAAAACAAAACAGCACTGGAGATTCAGGTAAGATGCTATCTAAATGGATACAATTTTTATAAAGAAAAACTTATAATTGAGGATTTTTGAAATTATTAACTGCAATGCAAGTCTTGGACCTAATTTGAAGGGCTAACCAAGTCACCAGGTGCGTAGCCAGAGGGGGGGAGGGGGGGATTTGGGGGACAAATTTTTCGATACAAAACAATTTTTGCCCCCCCACCCCCACTTCAAATTCCTGGCTTCGCCTAACCTTTACCCAAATGGCACTAGTCAGTTAATCGAATATAAATCCAGCGATTCTGGCACGGTGCTGGCTTCGTTTTGAATCTAGGACTATTCCAAAGTTACACCGGCTTTGTGCTGATCGTTTAACCGACTTGTGCCATTCGGGATAGATATTTTAAATATGTTTTTTTACAGGAAGTGCTTTAACAGCTAAAACAAATGATGGCAACATATTAAAAGGAATTGTATCCTTTGGTGTGAGCGAATGTGGAACTAAAGGAGCTCCATATACGTCCATTTGAACAATTAAGATAAATATTGATAAATTTGAATTTTTTTAACATTTAATTTTAACAGCTGGATTTGTGAAAGTTTCCTGCTTTGTCGAATGGATCAATAAAGCAATCAAGGAACTTAAAGGAAATCAGGAAGATGAGGAGGATGAAGATGCAGATTGAAAAGATGACACTAAGGATGAATAAAATGACAAAAAAGATGAATAACTGATTTCTTTCGTTTTGAAAACTATTTGAACAATTTATAAGATTTTTTGGAATTAATTGTTTCACAGCTTCAAAAATATCAACAATTTTCATTTTTTTTCTCCAAAATTCAAATTGTTTTTTTCAAAAAAAGCAAAGAATCCAATGTTAGCAAAGAGAACAGAGTCCGTTACAAAATTATTTTAAAATTTCAAAATAAGAAAGTCTGTTACTTTTTATTTATTTTTAAACCAGCTGCTTTTTAAAGCATAAACATTTAATGAATGCAATTTCATCACAGTGATTATCTTAATCATAAAAACTAGTAGGAATGTTCACTAAAATTACAAATTACTCGATAAAAAATAATTCACAACGAATTTTTTTAAAAATAAGAACTTCGAAGCTTCGATTTTCGAAGAATAAGAACCTCAAAAATTCGAATTTCGAATAATAAGAACTCAAAAATTTCTGTTTGCTAGCATTGGCAAAGAATGAATAAAAATTTAAAAAATATAATTTCAATTTTCAATTTTTTCAAATATATTTTTTTAAGTTTCAATAATATAATTTTTTTAAATAAAAACTCATTTTGAATTTATTTAAAAGCTCAATTTCAAATTTTGTTTAAAAAAAGTCGAATTTAAATTCTTTAAAAAAATATTCAATTTTAAATTTTATTTAAAAAAAGGTCGAATTTTATTTTTTTTTAAAAAAAAGCAAATTCAATTTTAAATTTGTTTAAAAAACATTTCCTTAATAATTCAAAAAAAAATTATTTTTAAAAGAAAAATCATAAAATAGAAAATTCATCAAATGTTAAAAATTTGTGTATATAAGAAGAAATCGAGCTGTAAGCATTTCATCCCCACCAAATTTAATTTACTCAAAATTCTAAATTTATGTCTCTGAGATTTTGTTAAATCCTCGTTTCTCGTGTAACTACACAAAATGCTTCACACATTGAAAATAAGACAAGATCGTTTAATGAACCTTTTTGAGAGAGTGAGCGAAAAATTCAGCTTCGGTTTTTGTTCAATATAAATTTCAATATTTGTCTGTCATGATTATAAAATTTTTATGATTTGTCTGTTTATTGAGGATTTTTTTCGAGATAAATTAAGTTTTTTGGTTGAAAATGAATTGTAAAGAGAAATTTAACGTGATTGAAGGTAGGGCGGGAGGTTGGGCAGGCAGATGAGAGTCAAAAATGTAGATCTGATCTACTGAAGCCAAACTGGAATAAGTATCAAATTTAATATTGTAATGCAAAGACAGACATTTATTGAAAATTATATAAAACATTCAAAAATTGAGGACCAATGACTGAATTATATATTCTTAAAAAAAAGATCATAAAGCTGCTCAATTCTCTTAAAAAAGTTCTGTGTTCCACCTTTTTGCGTATTTACACAGAAATTTGACTCTCAAATGAGCATTTTGAGCATTAATTTGATTTATTCTCTCAAAATACGATCTGAATTTCACCATCCGATCAGACTGCATGGCTATGCCTGCCCCACTCCTTATTTATTCTCTTAACTTTATTTCGAAATAAAAAAAGTGGGGATTGTCATACAAAACATATATCAGGCATCTCAGAGTTTCTCAGTTGTTCCTTGCCGGTCATTTCAAGATAGACTATTAAGCAGGTAGCATTGAATCACAAAAGACTTAAAAAAAGACGTATTTTTAAAAATTAAGAAGAAAATGCTAAAACTTTTACTGATAATTCCGATTTTACAAATTGTTTGTACGTGTGAGTGATTTTTAATTATTTATTAAATTATTTAAAATGCAAAGTTTTTGTTTTGCATAGATTTGAATTTTTGTAAAAGTTTAATTGAAAAAAAATTAAAATTCATAAAAAATTATAATAAGTTGCAAAAAAATTTATTTTTATTTTTTTTTTGATTTTTTGTAATTTGTTAAAGTTTTTAAATAGTTTAAAGCTCTTCAAAAAAACAGTTTTAAAAGGTTTAAAAAATTTAATTTTAAGTTTTTTAAATTTTTTATAAGTTTTAGAAATTTTTCAATTTTTTTTGAAGGCTTAAAATTCAAATATTTGTAAAAAAATCTTTAAATTTAAAAAAAGTTTGAAAAATTCAAAAAAGTTTAAAAAAACCTTTAAATTTAAAAAAGTTTGAAAAAATTCAAAACCTTTAAATTTACAAAAATTCAAAAAATATCTATTTTAAACATTTAAAATTTTTTAAAAATTTCAAAATTTAATGTTTTTTTGCTTTTTTTTGAAAAAAATCCAAAAAATCAATTACTCCAAAAAATTACCATTTTCCAATATTTTTAGCGGCTCAAGAATCTCCAATCCAAAGTGCAACCCAAACAGAATCTCCATGGATGGTTTACTTTGAAGTTAAAGGCCATCGATGCGGTGGTGCAATGATTGATGACTATCACGTCTTAACCGGTATGTATATAGCTACTTAAGGGCCAGCAACTACTGATAATATTCTCAGAATTTTCTTATCAGGGCTGAATGTTCTTACTAAAAATCATACATTTATCAGATTTTATTAGGTCGCACTTGTTAAGATTCTGACTGACCTGCCATTTTTTATTGTATTATGCTTTATTCAGTTCGATGTGTTTGCTTTCTGAATGAGAACAAAATTTCCATTTAAATTGGTGATTTTTATTGACGGGAATTCCAATGATTTCATTCCTTTAAGTTGATATGAACAAGTCAGAGGTGAAGTTAATTGTGAATGGGTAGACATGCACACCAATTATCAGTAACTAAGCATTATTGAATCTCAGAACTCATTCAGGACTGGTTTCATCCATGACACTAATAAAATAAATTATTGACGACTGTATGGGAGCTTTGGATCCTTGTTTTGTTTCATAAGTTAAGTCAGGGGTGTGATCGGTTCTTATCACAGCCACCAATGAGTTAGAAACACTTGCATGAGCTTGACCATACAAGATTATCTAAATTTTACTATAAATAGACAATTATATCGCATGCTGAGTGTCAGTGCAGAGCAATTGGGTCAAACCTGTATTTTGATCAACTAATTCATTTCACCCACCTTTGCTGATGGATGTAAAGCAGTGATGACCAACCCGTGTGCCGTGGCACGCTTGTGTACCGAGAAAAAATTCAAGAATAAACCACAAACTGTATGCTGTGTACGTTTATGTGCATGACTCATCACTAAGATGTGCCGTGGCTTAAAAAAGGTTGTCCACCACTGCTTTAAAGCTCTAAAATATTCTAAGGTGTCTTATCAAACAGTAGCGTCACATAAGATTAATAAGAAGATCATTTATCTCCAGGAACACTTAACTTGTCCTTACACTCACTACCCTGCACCCCCCCCCTCCCCCCAAACGTATGACAACAACACTTGATTATCAATTTCAAATTTCACCACATTATCTCTATCATAATTAATAAACAATCCTTATCAATCTTGGTAATTCCCAATTATGTGCTAACCTTTGTAAACAATTCCTTTATCTCCACAGCTGCTCATTGCTTTGATCGCATTAAATACTCGGAATTTAAAAACACCAGAAAATTGCGAGAAGCACTCAAAATTCGAATTGGTGAATGGAAGACAGAAAGTGATCCAGACTGTGGAGAAGACGTTAGTGATGAGGTTTGTGACACGACGGCTGATATTTTACCAAAGGAAGTGATTCTCCATGAGAAATATAACAAAAGAGACCAAGATAAGAGATTTCAATACGATATTGCAATTATTAAGCTTGGATGGCCACCAAGGAGGTCGGAGGTCATCAATGTTCTTCGATTGACGAACCCTGAACGATGTGAGGAGGCAACAAGTGGCGAATTCTGGAAGACAACTGGTTTTGGTGAGAATTTTATGATTTTGTGGTTGTTAGCTAAGCTTAGGCTTAATTATGGAGTTATGTTTATTGAAAGCTGGGGTTTTAGATCCTTTTGATTCCTCTTTTCCTGCCTCTTGTTTGATTTCAGACATGATTTAACTGTCTGACAAGTAATTAACCTTAAATTTTACAGGCGGAGATTCTAAAGTCAAAAAGCGAATGGAAATGGTTTTATTGTCACATGAAGAATGTGTCAAGAGCATCGATGAATCACATCTGCGTAAACTTAACGAGGATGTTCATGTAGGTTTGATAAAATTGTCATTTAAGTGCTGTTGCTGATCATTTTAATTATTTTAGGTCTGCGGACGAGGTTTGAATGGCGAAAAGACATGGTAAATTGAGGTTAAGTTTTTTTTTAACATTATTTTAAAAAACTTATTCAATAACATAGCAAGGGTGATGCAGGAAGTCCAGTCACAAATCTGGTCGAAGGAATTCCATACTTACAGGGCATTGTGACATTTACTGATGAAGAAGAATGTATTGAAACTGAAACAAATACAGCATGTAAGTCATAATGTGCTGATCTATAGCTCAAGATACTAATTCTTATATCCAATTTTAGCTGTCTTCTTAAGAGTTCCATGCTTTTACGAATGGATCCACTCAAAGGTTCCAAACATTAGCCATGCTTTTATTGAAAAACCAAAACCACCACCAACGTCAGGTGAAAATGAAGACACTGGAAGTATTGAAGTTTTTGTTGCTGGTGAGTCTACAACTGCTCGACCACTTGGAACGACTCATGGAAAAATTCCACCGCCAACAACAACAACAACAGCAAGAAGTAGAATTACACCATCAACTTCAACTAGATCAACAACTAAATTCACAACGTCAACTAGAAGAGTTGTAATTTCAAGATCAACAACCACAGAAGCGATTAAGGTTACAAATGAACCTGATGACTATCATGATGACAAAGAACCTGAAGCTGATTCAACCACAAGAGCCACAACACAAGCATGGAGAAGAAAAACAACACCTAAACCAATATCAACAACAAAGCCTGTTGAAACCACAACAGAAGATGAATCCATTCACTTTAATGTAAATGACCCAAAAAATCCAAACTATTCTTTCAGTAGTGCAAGTGCAAGTAGTGCTAGCAGCTCGGCTAATAATGATAAAGGTCATTTGTATGACATAAGAATCGACACAGGTGATGATAAAGTTGAAGAAACTTCAACGACCGAAACATCCAATAGATTTAAAAAATTTACAAAGTCTACTAGAGCTACTACCCCAAGCGATTATTAAAAGACAGCTTTCTTTTTCTTTTTGAAGTGTTGAAGCATTTTTTGTAGATCTTGAATTCAAAATTATGTAATTTTTGACTAAAAATAAAATGTAAAGACTTGAAGCGTTTTTTAATAAAGTCATTTTTAGCAATAATTATCGAGAATATGTTTAATTTTCTAATTTTCATTTGAGAACCAAAAACGACGAAACAATAACCAAGAACCAAGAACCAAGAACCAAGAACCAAGAACCAAGAACCAAGAACCAAGAACCAAGAACCAAGAACCAAGAACCAAGAACCAAGAACCAAGAACCAAGAACTAAGAACCAAAAATCAAGAACCAAGAACCAAGAATCAAGAACCAAGAACCAAGAAACAAGAACCGAAACCAAGAACCAAGAACCAAAACCAAGAACCAAGAACCAAAAACCAAGAACCAAGAACCAAGAACCAAGAACCAAGAACCAAAAACCAAAAACCAAGAACCAAGAACCAAAAACCAAGAACCAAAAACTAAGAACTAAAAACCAAAAATAAAGAACCAAGAACCAAGAACCAAGAACCAAGAACCAAGAACCAAGAACCAAGAACCAAGAACCAAGAACCAAGAACCAAGAACCAAGAACCAAGAACTAAGAACCAAGAACCAAGAACCAAAAACCAAGAACTAAGAACCAAGAACCAAGAACTAAGAACTAAGAACCGAGAACCGAGAACCGAGAACCAAGAACCAAGAACCAAGAACCAAGAACCAAGAACCAAGAACCAAGAACCAAGAACCAAGAACCAAGAACCAAGAACCAAGAACATAAGTTGAACATAAGTTGAAAACATAAGTTTAAATGTTGCAATCTTAAGTTCAAACATTTATTGAACAAAAATTAATTAGAAATTTGTTTGCGAAGATTTCTTACAAATTGGTAATTAAATAATGATGAAGCCTTAGTTTTAGAATAAATCAGTTTTGGAAGGTTTAATCTTTTATTTTATTTATTTTTTTATTTGATAAATTCCTAGAAATTTCTGTATTTTTTAATCATATAAATCAAAAAATTTGGTTTCACTCGCCATTCCACAGCTTATCATTTCTAGCAGTCAAGTCATCAGCAAAGTCCTCCAAATATCCAGTCATTAACTTCTTCAACTTCTCAAACTGCTTTTTTGAAGATTTTCCGACAATTTTCTTTTCGTTTTTCTCCAAAATTTCCTTCATCAAATATTTTGGAATTTCCTCAGTCAAATTTTTCTCGCATTTTCTTTTAACTTCGTTGGAAATTTTCTGTAAATTAATCTCGTCCAAAATGTCTCGCATGACTGTCGGAATTCCACATTTTAAAGCTGATTCCAAAATATTTTCTGTAAAGTCATTCGTCAAGTCATTCGCAAAGATTTCAAATTCAATGTCTGTGATTTTTGGCATATTTCCTTCATTTGTGCTGAATAGAGTCTCATTTGTCCATTTTTTAAGGAACGCATAAGCAAGTGTCAAGTTTGAGTTGAAGTCTGTCGCATTTAACCAAAAGTCACCAAGTTCAAGAACCGATGGAGTTTGATGGTTGAAGTTTTGAGTTGAACTGTCGATGAATTTGTAGTTTCTAGCTGGAACATTGGAATCTTCAGGAACAAAGTTGACATTTCTTGGCTTCCTTGATTGATTATCTTTATCTTCTTCAGCTTTCTTTGCTGTCAATTTAAGGTCGAAGATCTTCGGTTTTGGTCGAATTTCAGCAATTTCAGGTGCACCTGCCTTTTCCTTGTTGTACTGGATCAATTGTGATGACAACTTCCAGTTATCCTTATCATCTTTATAGATCACAACTGTAGCTTTCAACTGCCTGTCAATATTCAAGTTATAAGCAGTGTCAATGACTCCAACTGGCAAGTGATCCTCCCAATAAATTACTTTGCATGTGTCGCAGTTCTCATTAAAGTTTGGCAACTTTACAGCCAACATTTCAGCATTCCTTTGTCTGATTTCCTTATTTCTTCTTGCTACTTCTGTCACTGCTAGTCCATTGATGGATTTAAGGACCTGGAACTGCCCATCCTTGATGTACCTTACGACGCCATCATCTGGAATCTCTAAAGCTCCTCGTCTCATTTTAATTTCCTCATTGTTGCTGTTGAAAAGTTTGAGGATTTCAAGACCTGCAAGTTCCTTGACCTTTACACCTTCTTTAGTCTCATAGAACTCAGTAACAGCTTTGTTATTTGTGGTAAGTGCTATCTTACTTTCAGGTTCTCTGTATTGATGATAAATCTTCAATTTGCCTGCATTTTCTTGGATATAAAGAGCAGTTCCAGGAACTTGATCAGTCATGACAATTGACACTGGATTAGCTTGTCTCCTGAAATTCAATAACGTGTCAATATTCTGCATAATCAAGGCTTATAGCATCAATGACTTACCTCTGTCGATCAGTACTAGTGTCGACTTCAAGCACAGTCCTATTGACAGCAACAAGACCAGGCATGCTGTCAGATGTAGGTTTATTTGTAAAGTCCAAAACTCCAACATCTCCAGGCTGTACCATAGATCCACTTCCAGGTCCACTAAGTGTCACATATCCTCTTGTTGTAACCTCATCTGCTGGAATCTTAGGCAAGACGGCTGCATTCTCAAAAATGGGATTCATGTCAGCTCTTACGAAGTTATCCTTGACTGCATTCCAGTTCATACCAAATGATCGACAGGTTCCACCACCAGCAATGAATCGCCTTCTTCTTGCACTTGCGCATGGTCCTAGTAAGTTTGAGGATCTGTCGATGTAAAGTTGTGAATCTCGGACTATTGACTGTGTTATGTCTGATTTTTGGACATCGATATCTTCTGCTAATTTTCGAATGCGACCCTGCATAGCTGGAAGGAATTCTGACTCAACTTGTCCATTTTTGACAATGTATCTTCTGTATTTGGCAATTCCACTGCTCTTCTGTCCAACTACTTCCTTTGCGAACGACACGTATTGCTTCTTGACGAACTTGACAACATTTCTTACATTTTTGAATTCCATTGCTGTCTTAACACCTACTATGCCTGACTCAAGTGCCATCGCTTCTCTGCCAAGGTTCTGTCCACTTTTCATTGTGTTTAATGCTGTTGAGTACGATCCAGCATTGCTGACCCAATTCATTGGAATAAAATCTTTATTCTTAGCTCCTTTAAGGATAAATCCAGCACCAAAGTTGGCTAAGAATTTGTATAACGGATGGTTCCTGTCTTTTAGAACATCCTTTAAGTTCACAAGATCCTGGAGTTTCAATGTCTTCAAGAAATCTGTTATTTCCTTTCCTTTTTTGAATAATTTCTTTAATTTTGGACCCATTTCGATGATTGTCATTGGATATGAGACACCGACATCGAATCCTTTCATAACTCCATCAAAGATTTCCGGATTGGTAAAGTCCCATTGCCAAAATTTAGCATTTCCACCACTAACCACGACTCCATTGACATAAAATGCTGAAGTAGCTGCAACAGCAGTAAATGTGTACAATGCGATCTTTCCATTCTTAGTTAAAGTCAAAGCAAATGCTTTATAGCTTGCTATGTCCTTCAAACCAGAAGCACCAGCACCAAGTCCGAAGAATAATGCTGAATAAGTCTCAGGATCATCAAACTTCCAGTCAGCTGGATTCCAACTTTTATTAGCAACAGCTACAGACACAAATGCTGTTGTCAGCATGACACTGGCAGTTACAACAATACCATAAGAAGCTATAGATGCAGCTATACTACCCGGCATCAGTCCACCCATAACTCCACCCACAATAAGACTCACGTATGTTCCTGGATCTTTCCAATTCCATTTTGCTGGATTGAAGCTTTTGTTGTGAGCAGCAGCACTAAGATAAGCACCAAGTGCTACAAATGCGAGGATAAGAAGGAACGCAAATTCACCGTCAGGATCAACAAATGAGACTGGATTGTTTCCACTGAACTTGTATGGACTAAAGTATTGAGACTGTGGATCAGTTTGAAGGAATCGACCAATTGTTGGGTCATAGAATCTTGCATGATAATTGTACATGTCAATTTCTACGTCTAGTTCCTTTCCTTGAAATAAGTATCTTATATCAGCATTATCATCAGATATGAACTTCCTCATCATCTCTCCGTACGGTAAATAGTCATAAGAAGCAACAACTTTGCCATCTCGAATGACAAGCCTGACTGATCCTGAATGATCTGTAAAAATGCTGTGGAATTTGTCATCTCTGATAAATCCAATCATTCCTCTTGGTCCGTAAATGTAATGAGTAACTACTTCATAGCATGTTTTGTCTTTTTGGTCAAAGTTCATGACTCGGTCCATCAGAACATTCCCGTCTTCATCACGGATGTACAAAATTTCCTTTGTAATTTCATATTTTGAGTCATAGACTTGCTTCAGGATCCTCTCGCCTTGTGAATTGTAATGGAACTTGATTGATCCTCCATTTGTGAGCAGCACTTCCATGACTCTTCTTGATACTGGATGATAAATAATCTTTTTGACTCCTTTATGTGGTGCTGATGTCATATTGCCATATCCATCATGATCGACTGTATATTGCTTGCCTTTATACTTAAGAGTCTTCAACTTGCTTGTATATGTTTGATAGTCAAGCTTGATAGTCTCAAATCCAGTCGTAAATGCTTTGTGATTTCCATTAGCATCAATCTCATGTGAGACCGTGTCAAAGGCTGTCTCTTGGATCTGATTGTTGAAGATCTTTGAGGTTATGTTCACAATATCAAGAACCTGCGATGTTTGATACTTTTTAAGATCTGTGACAAGTTTAGCATTGATCGGAGTAATCATAGTGTCTTGTGAGGTTGGAAGTAGCTTCTGCTGGACCAAACCATCATACAGCTTCCGAGCATACCTCTTTAACTTCTTCAGCTCTTCTACAAAAATTGGTCCATCTGCGTTCTTCCATTTTAAGAATATTTTCTCAAATTCATCATAGCTTAAGACCTTCTGGTCAGCAATTGTGTTAAAAATCAGCTGCTTAGTGACTGAAAAGACTTCATGGAAGTCATACTCTTCGCCTTGTGATAAGTTGTCTAATAGCTTGTTCAAGTCATCATCTCTAAGCATAGATGTAGCACCTCTAGTTGCAATCGATGACTTCTTGTCATTACTAAGTTGATCTACAGCTATGTAGTTGCCATCCCTCAAAGTATTGAAGATGTTATGTGATTGATAAAGTGTGATTCCAGTCATCTTCTCCATATATGTCTGCATCTGAAGTGGATCAACAGCTTCTTCGTCATTTGTTGAAAAGTATTTAGCTTTGACAAGTTCTCTGTGATTCCCGTATGTGTATCGATGGCCATAAAATTTAGGAATTTGGTATTTTGCTGATATTTCATCGTAGATCTTGCTGTCATAGCATTTTAGTGGCAAGTCAACTTCCTCGTTTGTGTTTAGAGCTCTTTTGAACAAAAATCCTTTCTTTGAGATGATTCCTAATTTCTTGAGTGACTTGATGCATGCATCATCATCTGGATTGGCTATAACTTCTGCAATCTTTTCGTCGCGTGATTTTGTGGCAGTTTCTTGGATGTTTATGTCTCGTTTGCTTCTGTTTGAAGGATCTTGGTTGCAGTCAATTGATCTTGGATTGATGTCATCAATAGGAGTCGGTAGCTGGCCACTTGTTGATCCACCTTGCTCTTCTGAGCTCATTTCTTTGCTTATAAATCTGTTGCGAACATGATTTGAAGAACTTCTTGGTTCCTTTCTTGTAACTGAACTTCCTGAACATCCTAAAGTTTGATGATTGTTAAGTAAATCAGATTCAACTTCCCGTTTGCTTCTGTCTTCAAAGGAGTCACTGTCAGCTCTACCAACTTCTCCGCTGTGACTTGGGCTCATCCTGGTGCGATTGATATGATTAGATCTTGAGTTCTGGATGTTATCTCTACCTTCATGCCTTATTTTGTTCAAGTTGGTGTCTCTTGAACTTGATTCTGGCTTGTTTTGATCTCCTGAGCTGGAGTTTTGTTGATTTTCTGTTCTTGAGTTTACAGTTTGCTGGTCTCGATTGTCTGGCCGTGAACCTTCACCAAAAATTCTAGCTTTTTGAGTTCCACTGTCTTGTGGCCTCAAATGTTCATCATTATTGATATTTCCTTCCATTATCGGTCTTCTTAAATCCTGGATTCTCATCTTCAGTCTTCCTTGATTCTTCCTTAATTTCACACCATTCCTACTCTCTTCAGGAACAACACGATCAACATAATCATTATCACTATCGCTATCATCTCCTTCATTAAAATATGCATCCGACCATTTAGCATTGTAAGCAGTCTTCATAACAATTCCATCGCCATACCCACGTTGTCCATATCCACCATCGATGTATGTGATGTCTTCAGTTAAAAAGTCATCGTCAATTTTATTCAAATATCCTGGTGAGTTGTAGCTGTAATTTCTATTAAGGTTGTTAAGCTCATGAACTTCACTTGTTGGCTGTCCATTGGCATCGTAAGTAAATTTAGCAAAGCAGAAAGGCTTCTCAACAGTTCCAATGCCAATAAGCTGTCCAACTCCATTGTATGTGTTCTTAACCTCAAGAGTTTTGCCTTCATCAGTTGTAGGATAAGTCAGGACTTCCACATTCTCACCATTGTACTTCCTGTTGACTTCAAATGATGTTTCAAGAGTGTCTGTCAATGTTGGAACTGCCAAACGTCTTGTAACTATTTTATCTTCATCATTCTCATCAAATTGGATATCCTCGCTGACAATAAGCTCGTGATTGACCGTCGCAATAGTTTTGGACTTGCCTTCATTGAATTGTATTTTTTGGAACTCTGTGGCTTGTGTGTGGAAGTTACTTTCAGTGAATTTTGATAGATAATCAATGCTGACTGGCCTTGTTATGTATCCAGTCTCTGATAAAGCTCCTGAATTATCATAATTGTAGTAAATAGTTTGTCCATCTGTTGGATCTGCATTATGGGTTATTGAGAATTTAAGGAGGTTCTTGGAGTCATACAGGAAGGTTTGCCGACCAACATCCGGTGTCCTTTTCTCAACTAAGTTGCCTTTATCGTCGTACTTTTGATGAATTCCAAGCTCATCCTGCAACTTCTTTTCATCGGGTGACAAATGATCATCTCCTGGTGTGTAGACTACATTGATCTTTGTCATAGTTCCAGCAGCAACATGATATTGAGGTGACAAGATCTTCACAATTCTCTTTTCGGAATCAAACTCAATTGTTGTCAAAATGTCATCAAAGTTTGGAACTTGGACGTACTTAGCGACTTTGTTGTTATCTTTATCAAACACAAGGACTGTCTGACTTCCATTTGAGAGATTCTCGACAGTCTTTTTGAATCCAAGATTCTCTGGGAAGTAAGCATTTAGGAACGGGATGTCAATAGTCTTGTCATAAGACGTGGCAAAGTCTGACTGTGCTGAAAACTTCTTTCCAGGTTGACCGACCTTCTTCTTCTCATTTAATGGATTTCTGTGGTACATAGTTTGAGCATACGGGAAGCCTTCATCTGATGGATTAAGTGCCACAACATCTCCATCCATTTTACCAGTGTCTGGATCGAAAGTTTTGATGAAATTGCCATGATACATCAAAAGAGGTTCCGATGCAGATTTTAGGACCTTTGTTGACTTTGTCTTGACAGTTTCATGTCCAAATCTGTCATACATGTGATGAGTGACGACTGATGAATTTTCAGACTCAAGCTTGACGACTTGTTGATGCTCATCAAATGCATTGTGATAATAAATTTCAATTTTTGGATTGTTGATGACAAACAAGTCACGGATGCCAATTTGTCCATTAAAATTCATCGAGAATCCTTTCCAGGTGTCTGTGAGGATCTCATCAAACTTAATAATCCCATCGACCCAGATTACGGTCCTTTTTTGGTATTTATAGATCGCTAATTCAAAGTTTGAAGGCACAGTTGAGATTGTACGTCCATTGACTTTTAGGCTTGCCAATTTACCTCCATTTGACTCAAATTCGATAGAGTCTGACTTGAACTTAACTTGAAAGTTGGAGCTTCTTGCAGAATCCAATGAAACATTAAGCCTCAATCCAGCAGATGAGTCATCCATCATTGTGTCATCCTTAACCTCAATTTTATCATTAGATCCGTCACTAATGTGGACCAATTCAGCTGGAAGGACCTTGAAATTTTGACTATTGCTCAAGTTCCATCTTGTTGGATATAAATTGACATCAAATGTCTCATAAAGTCCAGATGACAGCAGGAACTTCGTGACAGTTTTTGGAGTATCCCGTTCTCCTTCACTGCGGACCAAAATTTGATCAAGCTTACCATTTTTCTTGGTTCTTCCAATTTCCCTGCCTGTCTTGTGATTGTAATAGATTCTCATGATCTTTCCATCGCTTTGGATCGCTGCTGACTCATCACGATTGTCATTAAACACTTTAACATCCAAAAAATGTGCAGCTGGATAGAACGCAATGTTATCAATGTCAATTTCTGAATCTTGAGTTCCAGCTGCAGACAGAGTGACTTTAAAGTCTACATCATCATATTCAGGTATGTCAGGATGTTCTCTGCGATAGTCATTGAAGCTCATTCTTATGGCTGTTGGGAAGTCAATGGATATTTCGACATTATGCCATTCTCCACTTTGGTGCTTAACATTACCCAAGATACCAAAAAAGTCAGTGAAATTCTTTCCATCAGATGTGAAGCTGACCAAAGCTTTAAAATTATCTAAACGATCTCCAGTTTCCATTCCTACTGACCTCATCCAAGCTGCAGCAATGAAGAGTTCTTCCTTATTTTTAGGCATGAATGATCTCTCAAATGTGTCGTCCTGATTGAGTCTGAGATAATTTTTTCCAGTCAATGCGAAGCCATTTTTGATGACATTTTTAGGATAAAACGTCCATCCATCACTGCCTTCATAGTTCTCAAATCCAAAATATCCAAAAGAGTCTTCAGACTTTTTGTAAGGAACAAAGTTTGAGATTTCAAGTGACGCAGTTACGTCATACAGCAAGTTGTCAGAATAATCAGTCTTTTCATCTTTCTTTTCTTCCTTCTTTTCAGATTTGAGTAGCATCTTGTCACTGTCATAGTAGCTTGTCACCTGCTCAGTATCAGCTTCATCATTCCTAGTCACATAATACTCAACCCAGCCATTCTCATTTGTTGACTGTCCATTCATCATTTTGACATTTGCCGTCCACAAATTATTAGTAGCTTTAAATGATCTGTCATACTTTGTGATTCTTGAGGTTGGAGAATCAGATGTGCTGCCTCGTTTGTTGCCTCTTGACTTCTTTGAGGATCTTACTGTTGGTTCCTTATGATCCTTAAAGTCCTTCCACATTTCAGTTGTTGTAATGACTGGATGCGGACTATCTGTCTGGAACTGTGCATAGTTCCTGAATATTAATTCGAATGGTTCAGCATGTGATGCGTCTTCAGACTTTTTGATGGTCATGAAGTATCCATGAGTGGACTCAAACATCAGTTGTTCCTTATAAAACGTTTGTTGCTTAGTGATTGACTTTCCGTCGTTAAAAATGATGATTTTTGTTGTAGCTTCCTCACTTTGGTATGCAATATAGTAAGGATATAAGTTGATCAGCATGTTTGACTGATGAAGGTTCAAGTCCTGGCTGAAGCTTGAATCTTTTTGACTCAACAGTTTGACACTTTCTGGATGTTCATTGTCAAAAACTAGCTCGTAGTACTTGCCAAGTTTAACAGTTCGTTTTGTGTTCATTTGACTTTTTGTAAATCTAGTGCCAGTCATGCGGAACTGGATATCCTCTGAAAATATCATGTCATTCATCCCACCTTGAATGAATGGATAATATTTCGGCCAGTCGAGGATGAAATTGCCTTTCATAGCTTTCTTAAAGTCTTCATTTTTGTTAAATTCGTCGCAGTAAGCTTGCCTTAATTTTTCACGTTCCTTTCCAGCTGGTGCTTTATTAATCTCATCGAGAATCTTGCCTTCAAAATCTTTAACTTGAATGATGTACTTACTTCCAGATTTCGAGTATTTCAGGATCAATGTTGACTCATTTTCCTTACTTTCGAATTTTTGTTGGATATCCGACATCTTTTCACGATCCTGTGTGAAGTCATCTTCCCTCTCGACATCATATTGATCATTGATAGTCAAAAACTTAAACTCAATTCTGAACTGCTCACTGGACAGGAACTTCAAGTTTGACACAATTATGGCATTATTCACAACTTTCATGTTGTTCGTCTCTAAAGTCTTCGTGATTAAATTAATGACGTCATCATTAGCATCAAATAAGTCAGCAATTTGAGTAGCTGTTGACTCAAGGCCTGACTTGATCTTCTTTAAATTCCAAACACCATCGAATGTTCTGTACAGTGCATGGATATTACCTTGTTCACGGACGAAAGCTGACCTTTCATTAAGGAAAACTTTTGCTTTGTCATCGCCGGTGCTGAATGGATACTTGATCCATTTGTTGTCATTTATCAACTTCTGAAGGACATCAAGTGTCTTTCCATCTTGAACAACAACAAAGTTATGTCCTGATGTATAGATCTTGGCATCCTTGCTGTATGTAAAGGTTGTTGGCTCATCTTCCCATTTCTTGCTGTCAGTTTGATGATAAACTTTAACATAGCTAGCTTGATCTGTATTGTAAGTTATTATCAAGCAGTGACTACTAAACTTAACATTCAGGGACTTCTCATCAATTGTTCTTTGATCATTGATTGTAACCTCCTTGACAAGCTTGAAGGTTCTGAAGTCAAAAATCTTTAAAATCATTCGATTGTCAACCAAGGATGCAAATGAGAGGACATCACTGTTGGATGAGATTAATGGTCGATTTTTAAGAAGGAAGTGCTTTTCCAATAGTGGTGAGGCGACGACTTGATTGTCATAAGTAAACTTTGTAGTCACGCCATGGAAAATTCCAATTTCGGACGGAAGGAACTTGTCAAAAATTTTCTGATTCTTAAAGCTTAAAACTTCTTCGGAATTGCCATCAGACATGACTTGAGTAAGAGCCTTCGGGACTCTAGTCTTTCCATCAAATAAGTCATAAGTCAGTCCAAAATCCTGCTCATAAGTTTCAGTTTCAACTTTGATTCTATTCAGGAAGTGCTTGTCGACCAAAAAGTTTCCCATTCTTAAATTTCCGTCGTCATTTTTCAGCTTCATTTCCTCATTTTCTGATGATTCCTTAAGTCCGTACTCAAATTGAACTTTCACATCATTGCCATCATCGATTGACTTCAGCATGACTTCAGATGTGTACGAAACTTTTGGATTTAATTGATGTGGAACTTCCACAGTCTCATATCGATAGTAAATCACTCGATCATCAGATTTTGAGTGCCGTTCAGCCAAATACCAAGCAACAGGAATTTTTATCAAGCTGTCTGGATCATCGCCAGTCTCACGCCAGATTTTATAAGACAATTCATATTGAGCAGTTCCAGTGTCGCTGAATTTTCCATAAACCAATTTTTCCAAAGCAGAATCAACGATGAAATATTGCTGTTCCGGATAGTAAGTCACATCAACCTCTCCATCCTTATCATCAATCATTTTGAACTTATTCAGTCCAACACTTTCCATATTCATCTTGGATCCCATCGAGTTCAAATAGTAAGTCGCGTCATTCTTAAAGACACTTCTTTGGTAGTCAACCGAGATGAAATTTTTGGTCAACGGAACTTCAAATTCAATTCCATCCTTGCCAGTCTGGTATACCATATCAATATTGATATTAAGCAATGGTGTTAAGAAGACTCTTATAATTGGCAACGAGAAGCTCATGTCACCATTGACTGGACTGACTGAATTTTGAACAGCTGCATCGTCGGTATAGTCTGTCCACTTCTTGATAAACTTTGATGGAACTGATCCTCGAATTAAGGTTGCACTTGGAAGTTTAGTGACTCTTGGCGATGCCTGGACTTCAGATTGAACTTTAAGTACTTTGGAAACAAAAAATGAAGATTTATTGCTCATTTTATTGATTGATAAGCTGACAGTGCACAATTGTTAATTATTGATTACTTTGTTGACGCATTCGCATTGGCTTTGTTGCTAGTAAATTTATAAATGTTTACTGATAAGGTTTGTGGACACATGTTGAACTTATATAGACAGTTGCATCCCTTCCACTTTCATTAAGGAAGAGAAAGTGGTGTGCGAAAGTTCTTTCTCCAAGTAAAGTATGCAACTGGAACTTAGCGCATTTGATGAAATAAGATTGTTGATACAAATGATGACTAGATTCATGAACCAAGAACCATGAATTAACAACCAAGAACCAAGAACCATGAATCAACAACCAAGAACCAAGAACCAAGAACCAAAATCCAAGAACCAAGAACCGAAATCCAAGAACCAAAATCCAAGAACCAAGAACCAAGAACCAAAAACCACAAGAGAACCAAGAACCAAAATCTAAAACCAAAAACTAAGAACCAAGAACCAAGAACCAAGAGTTAAGAACCAGTAACCAAGAACCAAGATCCAAGAACCAAGATCCAAGAACCAAGATCCAAGAACCAAGATCCAAGAACAAAGAACCAAGATCCAGTAACCAAAAACCAAAAAAAACAAGAATGAAGAATCTAAAAACTGTAAGAGCAGGTGTGACTGCATAAAAACTAGCTTCATGCTTTCTTTGGATGAAACAACTGCACACATTCAAAAAGTCAATCGAATGAGCTACAAAAAAAATATTGCTAGCCAATGCGGAAGCTTGATCAGTAAATAAACATTTACACTTAATAAATCCATAAAAACAATCTTAAAAAAAGTCAGTTGATGCACAAACTAGCAGCGAAAAATGAGTGTTAAAACCTCATTCTTAATTTTTACGTTATTTTTAATAAAATCCACAACATCCGTCGAAGAATCATGTCAAATGAAGCAAGATGTTTTAAAGGAACAATATGAGACCTTACTGCAGACATTTAGTTTAACAGCACCAAGTCCATCGCCATCAAAATGTGCAGAATATCTTGATGAATTTTACAAAACAGTTGATGAAATCAACGAAGACAGCTTTATAGATCAAATTAAAGGCGATGATTTTGTGGAAGCAAGGAAGCAGTACGAAGCTGATCGAGATTACATGGAAAACAGCTTTGAAAACACAAAAGCATACCTTAAAGAACAATTCGAAGCTCAAGAACAAGACCTTTCCAGTAAAATTGCATTCGCAAGCAGTGAAATCGACAGGATAACAACAGCTGAGCAAAAATCAATTAAGCAGCATCAGGAAATGGTCAAGACATACAACAAGTGTGGATATCAACCTGATGATGTATATAACGTGTCCAGAAAATCAAAATCATCTTTCATGAGCAGCAGACGTCTTAAATTCTCAGATGAGCCAACAGTCATGTGTGACGTCCCTGCTCAATGGTTCCTGGACTTGAAAAAGCTAATGGATGAAAAGGTTTACTCACCAGACAAGTTGCTTCCTACAGATGATTGCAATAAGAAACGAAAATGGTTCTTGAGTGCCAATTCAATCTTTCAAGAAGCTATAGACCAAATTGCAGCAAGCTACGACATCGAAACATACAAAGCCACACTGGAAAAGCGCCTGACGGACAGGAAACGGGAAATTGATGACACAATCAATCAGATGAAAAAAGATAATGAACGGAAAATTCAGCAAGACACAGACTTTTTACAGACAAAAAATGCTGAGCTGCAAGTTGTGACTTCACATTTTGAAGGTGTCAAAAAGCAGCAAGATGATGAAATTGAAGCTTTAGCTGTAAAACTTATGGGATGCAGTCGCTATGAATTGATGAATGACATGATTGACGAGGTCGACGAGAAAGACTTTATGAAAACAATTTTTATCAAGACTTATGAAAGTTCCACTAATAATGACAAAGCAGAGAACTTGATGCTGTTTTTAGGAACTCTTAAGGATCTTTGCAGGAGGTTTGAGGGCTACATTATCCTCTATTATGAGATAGTCTCGCAGAAAGATCAAGAAAGTCCAACAATGATCGAGATTGTCAATCAAATCAGAAACTTAAGACAGCCAGGAGCTACTTGTGGTGTTGAGTACGATCAAAATGATTTCCTAAGTCCAACTCTAGAAGCTGATCCAATAGTCAATAAAATCCTTGCTACTTTATCAGACAGCATCAAAGTTGGGAACTATGACAAGACCATAACCTTCAATTATGACTATACTTACACTTTTCAACAGATCCTCTCAACTTTGGTGTCTAAAAGCTACACAGGAGGTAATTTGGATAATTTACTAAGATTCACGGATGAGCTTTACTGGCTGGTTAATAAATATGATGTGCTAAGTCAGATGTTGGACATAAGTGCACCAACTAATGATAAAGATAAGAAAAAGTTCAAAGACTTGGTCGATAAAATAGCTAAATCAGATGCACTGAATCATGAGGATACGGATCGATTGATAGGATTGAGGGAGAAGATGAAGAGATATGGAATTAAATGAGAGTTGCTTAATTTTGACTGTCAACTTTTTGAATAAAAAAAATATTTTTTTTAAATTAATTTTTTGGTTTTTTAATTTGGATTTTCAGACGTGCTGAATTAATTTAGAGGAAGCTTAACCTCAGAAATCGAATTCCAGTAGATGCAGACGACCTCCTTTCATCATTGTAGTTCATATTTAACCCTGACTGCATTAAATCAGTGGTGGCTAACCTTTTTTTATACCAAGGCACACCTTACGCACGGCCAAACTCGTACAAAGCATGTAGCTTATCTTGAATTTTTAAGGCAGCACATAAGTTGACCTGTCTTGAATAAACACATTAATCGCCTTTACTTACCACAATGTGGTTTGTAGGTCTCTAGAACTGTGCTGTGCTCTTATCACTTCCTTTTAAAGTCTTGTTTTGTTGGATCGAATTTTGAACCTTAATGCAGTCTGTTGACATCCACAACTTGCTATTTTAATCAGCACTTTTTGACTTTGTTGCTTTTAATTTTCATAATAATAAAAACAAGAGTCAGCACACATTAACTCAGAGATGGTCAATCCATGTGCTGCGGCTGGGTTCAATCCCTGGCCATGTCTAATTTTCGAAGCTCTTTTTCCATTTCACCGTTCTATTTACGAAGCTCGGTTCGAGTGTTGGGTGTAGTATTGATGTGCCGCGGCACACCAGTGCGAAAATCCCACGAATCGTATGTCACGTACGGTTTCAGTCATGGCTTACCATCAAAATGTGCCATGTCACAAAGGTTCATCACCACTGCATTAAATCCAGATTGACAACTTTGTAGCTTTTTAATCATTTTATTGCTGTCCTGTGCTTGATGATACAAAGAAAGAAGCCTGATTAAGCAACAAAATTGCATTGCTGTCGAGTTCAATAAACATTGATGCTTACCTTGGAATTTATTTGACTACCTAAGCAGCTCTATTTGCAGCTAATGTAATCTAAATTGTGAAAATAATTCAATTGGCAATGGCACATTGGAGGGATTAGTAAGGAACGCCATTAAAATGTTTAAGTTAATTCTAATTTTTCTAATTTTTAATATTGCGCACGGATGTGAGTAAAGTGTCAATTTTTCTAAACTGTGCATCAATTTAAGTCTCAATTCACAGACGAATTCCAAAATGCAACTCAACTTGAGTCTCCCTGGTATGCATACTTGATGGTCTTAGGTGAGCCATGCGGTGGAAGTCTTGTTAAAGATCAATACATTGTATCAGCTGCTCATTGCTTCAATAAAGTTAAAAAGGATCATTATACGAATGAGGAAGGCAAATTGGAAGCTGCTGTAAAGTTGAAACTCGGCATATGGAAGACAGATCGTGATCCTGACTGTGAGCCAGGCGTTGATGATCAAATTTGTGAATATCATGTTGAAATTCCGCCAAATGAGCTAAAGGTTCATGAAAGATACAATCCAAATTCAGGAAGGGAAAGGTATAAGAATGACATTGCAATAATTCAACTGACGTGGCCTCCTAGAATGTCGGAACTGATCAAGAATATTGACTTGCCTGATGATGATGACTGCTATGAAGAATTTGAGGAAGATGTGTGGACTGTTACTGGATTTGGTGAGTTAAAGCAGTGATGGTCAAACTATGTGCCGCGAAAAAAATTGGAAAATCTCACGAACCGTACGTTGTGTGCGGTTTTGGTCATGATTTGGCAGTTAGTGTGCCGTGGTGCAAAAAAGGTTGGGCACCACTGTGTTAAAAAATTATATAGACGTTGCTGGAATGGGATCTCTTTCAAGAGGGTTCAGAACTGATCAATCAAGTTTTGATCATGATTGATCATTCAAATCAGTTCCAAACCCTTGGATTGACCCTCCATTGAGCATTTTGATGACTTTTTTATTATTCAACCAGGCATGAAACCCGACAAGGAATACGCAACTACCAAGAAAAGGATTGACTTGAGAATGATTTCTAAAGAAGAATGTGAAGATGGTCTTGGCGATGCTAAGCAGTTCTATGATCCAAAGACACATGTGAGTTGTAGGAGCAGCTATCAAGCTTTGATAACTAGCTTAATTTATTTCAGATTTGTGGAAAAGGAACCAAAGGTGAAACAACATGGTGAGTAGAGCTGTAATTTTATTAATAATTTTAATTTATTTCATTTTCAATGGATTGTCAGTGTTGGTGACTCAGGTGAGACAAATCGATTCTAAATCAAAAATTACCTAAACTTAAACATTGAATTTAATTTAGGAGGTGGCATATTTGCCAAGTCCTCAAGTGGAACAACCCTTCAAGGAGTCGTGTCGTTTGGTGTGTCTGAATGTGGAACAGTTGGAGCTCCATGTAAGAATTTTTCAAGGGGGTCCTCGATTTGAATAGTTGATTTTCCCATAATAGAATTTATTAAAATCGAGGTTCCCCTTAAAAAACAAAAATCTATTCTTTCAACAGCTGGTTTTGTCCGAGTTGCATGCTACAATGACTGGATCAGTGAAAAAATTGACGAATGGGAGGACGATAGTGATGAGTCATACTCGTCTAAGTCAGTAAAGAGCAGATTGAACATCAAACGGAAGAAGCAAAAGTCTAAGACTTCATCTGGAATTTATGGCTTCTTTAGCTTGTTTGGATAGTTCTGGAAGATGTCTGAAATTATTTCGAATCTGATTTTATAAAACACATGCAATAAAGTTGTGAATTGTTTAAAAAATTTAAAAATGTTTATTTTATTTTATTAAAATTTTAATTCATTCCTCAAACTTAGCTGTGGCCATGTCTAGCATCCACTGGAATTAAACTTGTAGAATCCAATTTCAACACTTTCTGTAAATTAAAACAAAAATGTAATTATTTTGACCTTTATTTTAACACTTTTCCTACCTTTGTTGTTGTAGTCATAAACTTTAACTCCAGCATTGACAGCTTCAATAACTGAGAATTTCTGAGTAGCTTTTAATTCGACGCAATAATTGTTGCTTCTCTCAAAGTTTTCATAGAATAGGTTGACTACTGTGTTTTGTCTTCTTGTTGTTATTTCCTATTTAAAAATAATGAATAAATAAATGATAGATCTCTAGATTAGCATTGAAGTACTAGATTATCATATAAAGTACTAGATTAGCACAAGAAGAAATAGATTTTAATAAAAAGTACTAGATTGGCACAAAAAAGTTCTAGATTAGTACATAACGTACTAGATTAGTACATAAAGTTCTAGATTAGCACATAAAGTAATAGATTAGCACATAAAGTACTAGTTTAGCATAAAATGTACTAGTTTAGCACATAAAGTACTATAATAGCATTAAAAAGTACTAGTTTAGCACATAAAGCACTATAATAGCATTAAAAAGTACTAGATTAGCACATTAAGTACTAGATTAGTATAAAAAGTACTGGAATAGAATTAAAAGTACCATAATAGCAAATGAATTACTAGAATAGCATTAAAAGTACTAGTTTAGGATATAAAGTACTAGATTAGTATAAAATGTACTAGTTCAGCACATAAAGTACTAGATTAGCACAAAAAGTATTACATTAGCATTAAAAGTACTAGATTGCCACAAAAAAGTTCTAGATTAGTACATAACGTACTAGATTAGCACAACAAGTACTAGCTTAGCACATTAAGTACTAGTTTAGCATAAAAAGTAATAGATTGCCCCAAAAAAGTTCTAGATTAGCACATAACGTACTAGATTAGCACAACAAGTACTAGCTCAACACACAAATGTACTATTTTAGCATGTAAAGTACTAGAATAGCACAAAAAGTACTAGATTAACACATAAAATACTATTAATATTTTTAATGATGCAATAGATTGGTCCTAGATTATTAACTAATGTAGTACTAGATTATCAACTCACCTTTATTTCATTGTGCTTATCTGAATCTTTGACTTCTATGAATATATATCCACTCGGCATCTCCACCTCATACACAACATTAACCAAGACTGGCTTCATTCCAGTTTGCTGATTGTAAGTTGCACAAACTTCAACGATCGTTATAACTGGTGAACTAGATTCCTGTCTTGTTTTGATGTCAAGACTAAATACGCGGTTGACTTCAGGAACAACTACGATTCTTTCAAAAATAGCCGAGATGGTGCAATATCCTTTTCCAGAAATGACTGTGCTTACTTCTTCTGATCCCTGTGGCATTTCAATTGTTTGTGGATCAGCTGAGTTCTCGTCAGTAATTTTAATATCTTTGTTAAATGAATGCTCATCCTTGACAGTGACTTTCAAGTTTGTGTCTTCAACATTAATTAGGACACCCATGTCAGCTATTGGTTCAGTAACAACTGCTAAGTGCTTTGTGTCTTGAGTGTAGTCATAAACTTGCTTCTTACTTAAAAGGTAGTAAATGACCGGTTCTGCCTTGGTGATGTCGTTAAGAGTAAGGTAAGTTAAGGCAACGAATGTTGTGTGCCTGACATCACATGCTTCATCGCCTTCGAATATTTTGTAGCATCTTTTATTGTTTTCATGTTGGATGTAAGCCTTCTCGACATCTTTTAATAAGTTTTTAGCTTTTTCTGGCTGATTATCTAATGCATAGACATATGCAGCTACAGATAGTCCATAACTCATCACTTGAAGCCTATTATCATCTTTATCCAAGTAGCTAAATCCTTTCTTAATGAAATTATCATACCTGCCGTCCATAAACTTCTTATGTCTCACAGCTGGAATCAAGCAATAAGCAACAGCAAAGTACTTTTCTGTATACTTGTAGCTTTCATCCTGATTATCAACAGGAAATCCATAATAGTAGTTAAAATTTGAAGATGTAAATGTTCCATCAGTTTCTTGAAGACCTTGAAGCACATCCATACTTTGAAATACAATTGACTTATCAACTGGAACTGCACCAATTGTCATAGCTGTTGCTAGAATGTTTGATAAGTACGCTCGGTACCAAGCAAAGCTAGTGTGATACTGTTTAGGATAGAATTTGTATGATTTGGGTCAGGGGGGAAACAAAATCATGGGCAATGGTTTTGGTAAGAAAATCCTGACAATTTCTAGAAGATAGTTTTAAGCATACAATTAGTGTTCCTATACCTAACCTAACATACCAGTGCCCGAAAAATCTGTTGACAAAAATTTCCCATCATGTTGTTTCCCCCCCTAATATATTTTAATATAATTTACAATGGATAGACTTACAGATCCTTTCTTTAATGACTCCAGAACTGCTTGATATTGTTCCTGGAAATGCTTAGTCGATGGATTCTTCTTCTTAGCCTCCAAATATCTAAATGTGTCAACGTTGCGCTTGAATTTTGTAGTTCTCTGCTCCAAACAGTCACTTGCGTACATCCTTTCAAAATAATATTTTAAATTTTTTAAATAATTCGAAATTTAATCAACTCACTGAATCTGTTCCTCAAGTTTCATCGTGTCTGTCAGGAAGTCTCCAGTCACAATAATTTGTTTTCTGGACATGAGAATTTGTAGTTCCACCATCAAGTTTGAAGAAGTCTGACGAGACCATGTAAACCTTAATGCCAACTGGATCAACAATCAGCTTCTTCTGCACATGATCACTGTGTTTAGTCCAACTCGAGTCAGTTGTTGATGCCTCAACATCAATTGTCATCATTTTTTGTTTCTTGTTGTCAAATTTGTTGTTTGATGGATGTGACCTGATGTAGAAGTTCACTGTCGATACTTCATTGAAAGGAACCTTAACCTTAGCTGTTGCTTGAGTTCCATCGTGATATGAAGCAGTACAATCTGATGAATAGTCAACAAATTGGAACTCCATACCGTCATTTAAGTTGTTCAGCTTTAAATCCACAGTTACTTCCTCATTTGTGTCGATGTAGTTGAAAACTAAGATCTCAAGTTTAAGGACTTCTGTGTATCGGATTGAGTATGGCAAGTTCATCTCCATAAAGAACTCATTTTTGATAATCAGATCCTGTCTTGATGACGTAGCTATTCCATGATCATTATTAACAGAAAATGCTGACAGCAGCCAAGTTGTCATCGAATCAGGCACAGTGTATGTCTTATCAAGTGATGACTTACTTCCAACTTCAATTGTCTCAAAGATCCAAGTTTCTGGAAAATATTCACGAAGCAGTCCATCCTCAGTCTTTGGTGGATTGAAGGGAGAGCTTCTTCCTTGATACAATGTCATATCATCTGGTGGCTCTTCCGGGTAATGAACCTCTGTTCCTCCTTGATTTTTAGTCGTCACTCTTCCATTCATAACACGATCAACTTCCTCTTGAGTGCAAACTTTCCACGATTTCATGTCGTCAATCAGAATTTTATTAATTCCATCATAGTCAGCTACGGATTTAACTACATCATCTTTTGTAAAGTCATTTCCATCCTTTAAGTATGTTAAGCGCTTATCAAATGCTAGCAAGTAAACTTTTGAATTTTCTTTTGTTGACAATTTCATTTTGATGTTTTGCCTTGTCTTGGCTTCTTTGAATTGAAGATCTACTCTGAGCTAAATTGGAATTATATGAAGGTTAGATATAGGTTAGATATAGGTTAGGTATAGGTTTTAGGTATAGGTTTTAGGTATAGGTTTTAGGTATAGGTTTTAGGTATAGGTTTTAGGTATAGGTTTTAGGTATAGGTTTTAGGTATAGGTTTTAGGTATAGGTTTTAGGTATAGGTTAGGTATAGGTTAGGTATAGGTTAGGGATAGGTTAGGGATAGGTTAGGTATAGGTTAGGTATAGGTTAGGTATAGGTTAGGTATAGGTTAGGTATAGGTTAGGTATAGGTTAGGTATAGGTTAGGTATAGGTTAGGTATAGGTTAGGTATAGGTTAGGTATAGGTTAGGTATAGGTTAGGTATAGGTTAGGTATAGGTTAGGTATAGGTTAGGTATAGGTTAGGTATAGGTTAGGTATAGGTTAGGTATAGGTTAGGTATAGGTTAGGTTTAAATAGCTACTTACATAATTACGTCCCAGGTCTTCAGTCACAATCTTTGTTTGTCCCTGGAAAATGCTTTTTTCATCTCTTACATCATAAATTAAGACCGTTGAATGCGGCATCATCTGTTCATCAATAACCACAGCAATTTCACACACAGTTTTACCACCACAATCAATTTGTCTTGTTTTAATGTTTCCATATCTTGTTATTGTGGACATGATGATATTGTTTAATGGACTCATACTTGTGACATAAACCTTTGCAGTGCTATTGAGTCCCGGACTGTGAATAAGATAAATTTAATAAGGACAATTTAAAAATATTTAAGAACTTACTTTTCTGGCAGGTGACTTACTAGCAAGCTATTCATTCCAACATTAGCAGAACCTCTTTCAATCGTTTTTCTATATGGATATCCATAAATACCAATTCTTGCATCAATCCCAAATTCAATATAATCCATTGGTATAGTAAACTCATGGACATAAACTCCATCTCTGATCTCACCTTCACCAATCAATGCACCAAATCGTTCCTGTGTTCGATATTCAATAGTCAAATCAACATCTTCAGCATTAAGGTATGTCCTCTCATACTTCCAGTCATAAGTATAAATTTTAGTTGTAAATGGAAAGCCAGGCAGCCATTTTTCATCATGAAATACTTTAACTCTCCCTTCCATAATCTCATGAGCATGAAGTGCAGCTGTCTTATTGAATTTAATTCCACTGCTTGCTTCGGTAAATAACAAAAATATTTCAAGATCAATTTGGTCCTTATGACCAAAATAAAGGTTGTCTAATGAATTGGTTCTGATTACTTTTGGTTTAGTGATGTCTGTGAATTTTTCTCGATAAAATTCTTTATTATCTTCTGGATTTCGGATGACTACTTCCGCATTTCCTTTAACATATTCACCAAATGAGTACTTAGCATAGATTGAGAACGTAAAGTACCTAGAACGGATCACATGTGTCTCTGGTAAGTCTATAAAAACATCAAACAATGGCAACGTGTACTTCTGAACTGCAAAAACCTTGGATGTTGCCATGTGTTCCTTCTTATCGACTATAACTGTAATCATCCAGTCACCAAGTGTCGTTGCTGTGCTCAATGTAAACTTATCATCAAAGACTCCAATGTACTTCCCTGCCTGGTTCACAAAGTTATAGATTGCACGACCTGCTGGATCTGTGATTGTCACATTGATGCTGTTCCTATGAAATGGAAGTAAATCTTTGTCAACTGTCAAAACACGGAACTGGACTTCATCTCCAGGCTTGTAAATCGGCTTGTCAGTTTGGATGAAATTGTAAAAATTTCCGGTTTCTGTATCAACAGAAATACTTTTGGACGAGCATTGCATTTCAGTTCCTGAACCTGTTGATACATTCCGCAATAAAGTCATTGTTAAGTCGAAGGTTGTGATGTTGCCGAAGTTCCTCTGCTTGCTGGAATATTCAACAGCACCAACTTTTCCACTTTTCAATGTATATGCAGCCGATGTCTTACGGAACTGAACAGCAACTTCAGTATCTTTGGATAAATCTGTTGGAAGGATGATGACACGATACATTGAGTCTTCCTGGACGAATTTTGGGGTCCATAAAGTGACAAATCTGTGAAGTTGAAATTATTGTTCAAAAAAGCTGTGAAATGTGCACACAAAGTCACAAAACTTACTCTGATTGAACATGTGGAAGCTTTATAGTCGCAAAGACTGCAAAAAGGATAGAAAGCTTTAGCATCTGCATCTTAAACGAACGTTGATAAGACACTGACGTTGAAAAATATAACTTTATTTATATAAATACTGTTGCCTGTGAAAATTGGACATACATTGTAAGTAAACTGTAATCGCAGTGAACATTTTACTTCCTGTATCAAAGCCTGATGCTTAACCTTTGGCTCTTGACAAACTCCAAAATCAATGAATAATAAAAGCTTTTTAATGGATTTAGTTTATTTTTATTTAATTTATTTGAATATATTTTACAGGAAAAGATCAAGGCATTCGTCATGATAATAGAGGCTATCTAGCATCCAGTGGAACTAAACTTGTAAAAGTCAACTGCAACATTTTCTGTAAATTAAACAAGTTGTCAAGCTTAGAAACTCCAACAATGACAATTAGCTTAAATATTTACCTTTGTCATTGTAATCATAAACTTTAACTCCAGCATTAACAGGTTCATTTACTGCATACTTTTGTGTAGCTTTCAATTCAACACAATATTCTTTACCATCTTCAAAGTCTTCATAGTACAGATTAACCACTGTGTTCTGCCTTCTTGCGATTATTTCCTGAAAGTATAAGTAGATTATAATGAATTATATTTTAGAGTACATTTAGTACTAGATTATTATAAGGAGTACTAGAATAGAAGTAAATTACTTTATGAAACAAAAGGTTAGAAAATTAATATCATTAAGAACTAGATTAATATCATGAAGTACTAGATTAATAACATTAAGTGCCAAAATAATAACACAAGGTACTAGATTGATAACATGAAGTACTAGATTAATAACAAAAGGTACTAGATTTATAACACAAAGTACTAGATTGATATCATGAAGTACTAGATCAATAACACAAAGTACTAGATTGATATCATGAAGTACTAGATTAATAACACAAGGTACTAGATTGATATTATGAAGTGCCAGATTAATAACATTTAGTACTAAATTGATAAAATGAAGTACTAGATTAATAACATTAAGTACTAGATTGATAACATGAAATATTAGATTAAGAAATAAAGTTCTAGATTGAGAAATAAAGTACTAGATTAAGAAATAAAATACTAGATTGATAATAAGTACTAAATTAGTAAAATGAAGTCCTTGATTAATGACACAAAGTACTAGATCGATAACAAGAAGTGCTAGACTAATAGTACGAAGTCGTAGATTAATAACACGATGTACTAAATTAATAACATTAAGTACTAGACCGAAAACACGAAGTACTAGATTTATACCACAAAGTTCTAGATTTATGCCACAAAGTACTAGATTAATAACATGAAGTATTGGATTGATAACACAAAGTCCTAGTTTAATAACACGAAGTACTAGATTAAGAAATAAAATGCTAGATTAATAATAACAAGTACCAGATTGATAAAATAAAGTACTAGATTAATAAAACTAAGTACTAGATTGATAACATTAAGTACTAGATTTATACCACAAAGTACTAGATTAATAACATTAAGTACTAGATTAATAATACGAAGTACTAGATTAATAACATTAAGGACTAGATTGATAACACAAAGTACTAGATTAATAGCACAAAATACTAAAGGCAAATGTTATCTATATGAATAAAAGCTAACCTTTATTTCAGTGTGCTTATCCGAATCCTTAACTTCCAAGAATATATATCCACTCGGCATCTCCACTTCATAAACTACATTGACTAAGATTGGCTTCATTCCACTCTGCCTATTGTAAGTTGCACAAACTCTAATGACATTAGTGACAGGTGATGATGACTCTTGTCGTTTTGTAAGTCTTAGACTGAAGGATTGATCAACGAGAGGAACAGTAACGAGTCTCTCAAAAATGACAGATAAAGTACAATAGCCTTTCCCAGAGATGACTGAGGTAACCTCTTCAGAACCTGGTGGCATCTCGACAGTTTGAGGAACATTTGAATTGCTAGTGTCAATAAAGAAGTCTTGCTGAAATGCACCTTGATTTTTCACAGTGACTTTTAAGTCTGTTTCATCAACATTTATCAGCACACCCATGTCAGCGATTGGTTCTGTAACAACTGAGAGAAATCTTGTATTTTGACTGTAATCGTAGCCTTGCTTCTTACTCAAAAGGTAGTAAATGATCGGCTCAGCTTTGACTAGGTCTTTTAGGGTGAGGTAGGTCAGTGCTACATATGTAGTGTGCCTGACATCACAATCAGCATCAGTTTCTAATATTTTATAGCACCTTTTATTGTCTTCATGATGCTTATAAGCTCTCTCAATTTCCTTTAGCAGTTTTTCAGCCTTTTCTGGTTGATTGTCCAAAGCATAGACATATGAAGCTACAGACAGTCCATGTCGCAATACTTGAAGACGATTCTCATCTTTGTCTAAATATCTAAAACCTTTTAGTATGAAGTTGTCATACCTTCCGTCCATAAACTTTCTATGTCTCACGAACGGAACCAAGCAATATGCAGCAGCAAAGTATCGTTCTGTATATATAAAGTCACTGTTTTGGTCAAGAGCAAATCCGTAGTAAAATTTGAAATTCGCATGTGAGAATGTCCCGTTGCTCTCTTGAAGATCCCGAACCTTATCGAGTTGCTCAAAAACAACCTTCTTGTCCTCTGGCACGGCATCAACTGTCATAGCTGTTGCGAAAATATTACCCAAGTTGGCTCTGAATGATGCTGTGTCTCCATACGACTGGACATTAATAGACCAATGTCAGAAAATTATTAAAAATTCGAAAAAGTATTGACTTACATATCCTTTCTTTATCTTCGCCAGCATTGATTGATATTGGTCAGTAAAATGTTTTTTTGATGGGTTTTTGCCTTTGACATCCAGATAATGGAATGTGTCTACATTTCTTTTGAACTTGACCGTTCCTTGCTCAAGACAATCACTTGCGTAAAGCCTGGATTAAAATGAAAATAATCAAGATCAAGTTAAGCAAGGAAAGCAGTCAAAACTGGAGTACAACTTACGCTAGTTCCTTCTCTAAATTCATCGTGTCAGTCAGGAAGTCTCCAGTCACAACTACATCAATGTTTGACAAATCTTGTGAGAAGTTGGCTGTCTGGATGTTTGGATTGGTAGTTTCACCATCAAGTTTGAAGAAGTCTGACATGACCATGTAAACTTTGATGCCAACTGGATCGACGATCAGCTTCTTCTGCACATGATCACGATAAGTTCGTCCATCTGTGTTTTTAGCTGTAGCTTCAATATCCAATGTCATGAGTTTCTGCTTCATTTCATCAAATTCATTGTTTAGAGGATGTGATCGGATATAGAAGTGGACTGTGGATACTCCATTAGCTTCGACTGAAGATTTAGCAGTCGCTTCAGTTCCATCGTGGTATGAAGCAGTACAATCTGATGAGTAATCCACAAACTGGAACTCCATGCCGTCATTTAAGTTATTCAGCTTTAAGTCAACTGTTATTGTCTCCTTGGTATCGACATAGTTGAAGATTAAGACATCAAGTTTGAGGACTTCTGTGTACCGGATTGAGTATGGCAAGTTCATCTCAAGGAAGAATTCCTCCATCACAATCAGGTCCTGTCTTGGTGATAATGCGATTCCATGATCATTGTGCACAGAAAATGCGGAAATCAGCCATGTTGTCATCGAGTCTGGTGTTGTGTATGACTTCGCAAATGTCGACTGTTTACCAACTTCAATGGTCTCAAAGATCCACGTTTCTGGAAAGTATTCACGAAGTAATCCGTCTTTGGTTGGAGGGAAATCAGGGTTTACCGAATTATCACTAGGAGTTGATGAATCATCTGGTTCCTCTGGATATACAGTGTCTGTGCCACCTTGATTAATAACATACGTCCTTCCACTTGCAACACGTTCAACTTCCTCGGGTGTACAAACAGTCCACTTGGCCATGTCATCAACGAGAATCTTGTTTTCTCCATCATAGTCAGCTACAGATGTCATTACATCATCCTTGACTATGTCATTTCCATCCCGAAGGAATGTCAAACGCTTGTCAAATGCCAGCATGTAAACTTTTGACCTTGCTTTTGTTGTAAACTTGATATTAATTTCTTCCTTTGTCTTGGCTTTTGTCTTTGGAAGTTCAACTGTGAGCTGGATGGAAAGGAAAAGTAAATATGCAGTTTAGCTTTAATGCTTGGAATTACTTACATGATTCCGTCCCAAGTTCTCGGTTTCAATCCCAGTCTGTCCCTCAAATATGGTTTGCTGATTCTTCACATCGTAGACCATGATTGTTGAATGCGGCATCATTTCTTCCTCTATATCAACTTCAAAGTCACACAGAACTTTTCCATTGCAATTAATCTGTTTTGTTTTTGAGTTGCCATATCTCGTTACAATTGCGTAAATGATGTCATTTAAAGGTTGATCACTGGTGACGAAAATCTTGACTGTATCGTAAAGGTTTGGACTGAAAGTGATAAATTTGGTTGCATTAATAGGTCTAGTCTAGGTCTAGTCTAGGTCTAGTCTAGGTCTAGTCTAGGTCTAGTCTAGGTCTAGTCTAGGTCTAGTCTGGGTCTAGTCAGTCTGTAAATAATCATCCCAACTTACTATGTTGGCTTGTGGCTGACAATCAAGCTCTTCATTCCAACATTAACTGTTCCTTTCTCAATCTTCTTGTTATATGTATCACTATTGGTGAACTGAACATCAACAGTCAAATTTGTGTATCCAAGTGGAACTTCAAATTCATTCACATACACGCCCTTTTTAAGTGTCCCAAGATACATTGTGTTTCCAGTTGTTCCATTTGCAAATTTATAAAAATAAGTAAGAACAATTTTCTCAAAATGCGTCATCAACTGAACATTTTTCCAGTCATAAATGAAGACTTTTACTGTGAACGGGAAGCCTGGTAAGAATTTTTCTGCATGAACTGCAACTAAATCATTATGGTCATCAGCATGTGCATAGAATTTAGCTGTCTTGTTGAAATGTATCCCACTTGTTGGTTCGGTAAAGATCACAAAAGCTTCAAGTTGAACTTTATCTAAAGTTTGGACTCCGATTGATTTTAAGTTCTTCGTGATGACTTTTGGTTCGTAAACATTATTGAAGGTTTCCTTATAGAACACGTACTTATCTGCTGCTCGTCTTATGAACACTTCTGCAGTTCCTTTGACATATTCACCAAATGAATACTTTGCATAGACTGAAAACAGCATGTCAGCATCCTTGATCACATGAACCTCAGGTAAATCAATTTTTGGATCAAAAAGAGGCAACGTGTACTTTTGGACTGCAAAGATCTTCGATACTGCCATGTTATCTTTCTTATCAACAATAACTGTAATCATCCAGTCACCAAGTGTTGTTTCTGTGCTCAATGTAAACTTATCATCAAAGACACCAATGTACTTCCCTGCCTGGTTCACAAAATTATAGATTGCACGACCTGCTGGATCTGTAATTGTCACATTGATGCTGTTCCTATGGAATGGTATCAAATCTTTGTCAACTGTTAAGACACGGAACTGCACTTCATCTCCTGGCTTATAAATCGGCTTGTCAGTTTGAATAAAGTTGTAGAAATTCCCAGTCTTTGTGTCAACTGGAATGACTTTGGTCGAGCAATGCATCTCTTTTCCATTTCGTGTCGTCACATTTCGCAATAAAGTCATGGTCAAATCAAAGGATGTGTTGTTGCCGAAGTTCCTTTGCTTGCTGCCATACTCAATAGCACCAATTTTACTATCAACCAATGTGTATGAAGCTGACGTTTTGCGGAACTGAACAGAAACTTCAGTATTTTTGGATAAATCAGTTGGAAGGACAAATAGGCGATAAATGGCATCTTCCTGGACGAACTTTGGAGTCCATAGAGTCACGAATCTATTTTAAAACACTAAATAAAGTAAAATGTGCTTAATTGAGTCACAAAACTTACTCAGAATTGACATGTGGCAGCTTGACAGCCATAAAAACTGCAAAAATTATAAAAAACTTCAGCATCTCTGCACTGATTAACTGCTGACAAGAGAATGGAGAAAGTACATGCTTAATCATTTTATATTGACGGATGTTCTCTTTACCAACACAAGCAACAGATGTGAAAAGTTGCCAACTCAGATGAAGATGCTCACTTCCTTGTTAGAGTTTGTAGCCATACGCGATGATGTTTTGATATTTTTTTTATTTTAATTAATGATGAATCAGGTTAATTGATAGACTAGCTACATTGTATGAGGAAAGTAAAGAGAAATGAGCTGGAAAGTGCGAGGAAAAGTTCAATGTAGATTAAGCAATGCAACAAAGTTTATACAATGTAGGTTTTGATGTCAACGGACTGAATCAAGGTTTTCTCAGTGCTCAGTCAATATAGGACTAAGGAAGGGAGTTTTAAAAATTTGATTTTCAATGAAAGCCATTTTTGAATAGCTTCTTTTATAAAATACATAATGTAAGGCTTGAGCTGACTCTAGGAACAAGACTATTTTTAATAAATGAAAAAAATTGTCTTTTTTTAAAAAAATTGTAAAAATCAATTTTTATTTATAAGCGATTTTTTATTGCTAATTATAATAAAAGTATGACATAGTAAGTAATAACCACTGACTTCATGCTTCTGAGTGAGACCATCTAGCATCCGTTCGAACTAAACTTATAAAACTGAACAGCAACATTTTCTTTAAATATAAAAAATTGTTAATTTTTTCGAACAAAACTCAAAGTTCGACTTAATGCAAGTCTAGCGTCGACTTTGAGCATTAAAATGTCTTTCAAAATTACCTTTATTATTGTAATCGTAAACTTTAACTCCAGCATTTACAGCTTCATTTACGGAATATTTCTGTGTGGCTTTTAAATCAACACAATAATTGATACCATTTTGGAAGTCTTCGTAATAAAGATTTACAACTGTATTTTGCCTTCGTGCTACCACTTCCTGAAATTATTAAAAAAACTTCCAAATTTTGTTTGATAACTTACTAGATTTTAAAGCTAAAGTACTAGATTTTTTAAAAACATGAGTTTTGATGTGTAAGTACTAGATTTTTGACTTTAACAAGGACGAGACTTCTTTTAAAAAGTAATAAATTATCAAAGTATTAGATTGGCATAGTACTATATAAACATAGTACTAGATTTCCAAATTACTAGATTGTAAAAGTTCTCTATTTCCAAAGTACTTGATTCTCTTGGTACTAGATTATCAAAGTACCAGATTGTTTAAGTACTCGATTCTCTTAGTACCAGATTCTCTAAGTACTAAATTCTCTTAGTACTTGATACTCTTAGTACTAGACTCTCCTAGCACTAGATTTTCTTAGTACTAGATTCTCTTAGCACTAGATTCTTTTAGTACTAGATTTTCTTAGTATTAGATTTTAAAAGTGCTAGCTTATCAAAATTCTAGATTACCAAAGATCTAGATTCTTTAAGTACTAGATTGTCAAAGATCTAGATTCTTTAAGTACTAGATTGTCAAAGTTCTAGATTATTTCAAAACATGCTTATGCTGTTTTTCAACGATGATCTAGATTTTTTAATAAAAATACTCGATTTTAAAAAAAAATATCAGATTTTTAAAACTAAAGAACTAGATTTTTTAAAAAAAAGTATCAGATTATCTTTAAATAGACTAGATTTTTAAGAAAAATGTACTAGATTATTTTCAAAATTGGACTAGATTGTTATCCAAAGAAGATGAAGATTCTTATTATTTTCTTCAAATTCTTAAAAAGTACTAGATTCAGTCAACAACCATATAAACAAACCTTAATTTTATCTCTGCTCTCTTGACTATCTCGAATCTCTTTATGCTCTATGAAGATATATCCACTCGGCATCTCGACTTCATACAACACATTAACTAAGACTGGCTTCATTCCAGTTTGCTTATTGTATTTTGCACAGACTTGGACAGTTTTCATAATATTTATCATGCCCGAGCCTGAATCAGTTCTTGTTGTGACAGTAAGACTGAAGGTATTATCAATCACAGGAACTCTTACAAGTCTCTCAAAAATAGAAGTGACAGTGCAGTAGCCTTTACCAGACACAACTGAGCTAACTTGTGCTGATCCTGATGGCATTTCAACACTTTGTGGAAGGGCTGAATTCCCATCGGTAATGGTAAAATCTTGTCTAAAGTTTTTCTCATCTTTAATGGTGATTCCTAAGTTTGTATCAGCAACATTCAACTGAACACCCATTTCAGCAATCGGTTCTGTTATGATTGAGAGATATCTAGTCTCAGTCCAATAATAACTATATTCCTTAATGTCCATCAGATAATAAACGATTGGCTCAGCTGATATCAAGTCATTGAGCTTCAGATAAGTTAGTGCTACATACGATGTGTGCCTGATGTCACAATCTGGATCATCTTCAACTATTTTATAACATTTCTTATTGTCCTCGTAATGGATGTAAGCTTGCTCAATTACTTTAAGTAAATTTTTTGCCTTTTCTGGTTGATTGTTTAATGCGTAGACATATGAAGCTACAGACAATCCATGTCGCATGACTTGAAGACGATTTGAGTCATCATCTAAATATTTAAATGCTTTATTAACTAAGTTATCGTATCGTCCGTCCATAAAATTCTTATATCTTATAACAGGAATTATACAGTATGCAGCAGCAATGTATTGTTCTGTGAATACAAAGTTTGGATTTCTTTGATCATAAGGAAATCCGTAGTAAAAATCAAAGTTTGCATGTGTAAATGTCCCATTGCTCTCTTGCTTATCCCTAACAATGTCAAGTTGCTCAAATAGAACCTTCTTATCAAGAGGAACTGCACCAACTGACATTCCGGTCGCAAACATATTCGCCAAGTTAGCTCTGAATGATGCTGTGTCTCCGTAAGACTAGACATAATTAAATCAATGTTAGCATTTAATTTTAATTCAGGAAAGTCATAAACTTACATAGCCTTTCTTCAACCTAGCCAGTACCGCTTGATATTGTTCAGTAAAATGCGATTTTGATGGATTTTTACCTTTTACATCCAAATAATGGAATGTGTCGATGTTTCGCTTGAATTTGATAGAGCTTTGCTCGAGACAGTCACTTGGGACAATCCTGGATTAATAAAAAGGACACTTCTTAGTCAACAGACAGATTAGACAATTAAAGGCTTAGATTTACTTACGCAATTTCATTTTCTATATCCATACTGTCAGTGAGGAAGTCTCCAGTCACAACAACATCAATGTTTGACAGATCTTGTGAGAAGTTGGCTGTCTGTATGTTTGGATTGGTAGTTTCACCATCAAGTTTAAAGAAGTCTGACATGACCATGTAAACTTTGATTCCAACTGGATCGACGATCAGCTTCTTCTGCACATGATCACGATAAGTTCGTCCATCTGTGCTTTTAGCTGTAGCTTCAATATCCAGTGTCATGAGTTTCTGCTTCATTTCATCAAATTCATTGTTTAGAGGATGTGATCGGATATAGAAGTGGACTGTGGATACTCCATTAGCTTCGACTGAAGATTTAGCAGTTGCTTCAGTTCCATCGTGGTATGAAGCAGTACAATCTGATGAGTAATCCACAAACTGGAACTCCATGCCGTCATTTAAATTATTCAGTTTTAAGTCAACTGTTATCGTCTCTTTGGTATCGACATAGTTGAAGATTAAGACATCAAGTTTGAGGACTTCTGTGTACCGGATTGAGTATGGTAAGTTCATCTCAAGGAAGAATTCTTCCATCACAATCAGGTCCTGTCTTGGTGATAATGCGATTCCATGATCTTTATGAACAGAAAATGCAGAAATCAGCCATGTTGTCATCGAGTCTGGTGTTGTGTATGCCTTCTCAAATGTCGACTGTTTGCCAACTTCAATTGTCTCAAAGATCCAAGTTTCTGGAAAGTATTCACGAAGCAACCCGTCTTTGGTTGGTGGAAAATCAGGGTTTACAGAATTATCACTAGCAGTTGATGGATCATCTGGTTCCTCTGGATACACAGTGTCTGTGCCGCCTTGATTAACAACATAAGTCCTTCCACTTGCAACACGTTCAACTTCCTCGGGTGTACAAACAGTCCACTTGGCCATGTCATCAACGAGAATTTTATTTTCTCCATCATAGTCAGCTACAGATGTCATTATGTCATCCTTGACTATGTCATTTCCATCCCGAAGGAATGTCAAACGCTTGTCAAATGCCAGCATGTAAACCGTCGACTTAGCTTTTGTTGAAAATTTGATGTTAATTTCTTCCTTTGTCTTGGCTTTTGTCTTTGGAAGTTCAACTGTGAGCTGGATGGAAAGGAAAAGTAAATATGCAGTTTAGCTTTAATGCTTGGAATTACTTACATGATTCCGTCCCAAATTATCTGTCTCAATCTCCGTCTGTCCTTGATAAATAGTTTGTTGATCCTTTACATCGTAGACCATGATTGTAGAATGCGGCATCATCTCTTCAGCTATATCAAGTTCAAAGTCACAAAGTAACTGTCCTTTACAATCAACCTGTTTAGAATCTGTATTTCCATATCTTGTTACAATTGCGTAAATGATTACGTTAAGTGGTTGATCACTGGTGATGAAAATCTTGATTGTATCGTAAAGGTTTGGACTGAAAAAGGTTAATTAGGTTAAATTAAGTATATAGGTTTTGTCTAGGTCTAGTCTAGGTTTGAACTAGGTTTGGTCAAGGCCTAGTCTAGGTCTAGTCTAGGTCTAGTCTAGGTCTAGTCTAGGTCTAGTCTAGGTCTAGTCTAGGTCTAGTCTAGGTCTAGTCTAGGTCTAGTCTAGGTCTAGTCTAGGTCTAGTCTAGGTCTAGTCTAGGTCTAGTCTAGGTCTAGTCTAGGTCTAGTCTAGGTCTAGTCTTGGTCTGGTCTAGGTCTAGTCTAGGTCTAGTCAGTCTGTAAATAATCAACAAAACTTACTTTGTTGGCTTGTGGCTGACAATCAAGCTCTTCATTCCAACTTCAACTGTTCCTTTCTCAATCTTCTTGTTATAAGTATCACTATTGGTGAACTTGACATCAACAGTCAAAGCTATGTATTCAAGTGGCACCTCGAACTCATTCAAATAAACTCCATTTTCTAATGTCCCAAGATACATTGTGTTTCCAGTTGTTCCATTTGCAAATTCATAGTAATAAGTCAGCTCAATTTGCTCAAAATTACTCATCATCTGAACATTTTTCCAATCATAAATGAAGACTTTTACTGTGAATGGGAAGCCGGGCAAGAATTTCTCGGTGTGAACTGGAACCAATTTGTGTTTATCATCACTGTGAGCAAAGAATGGAACTGTCTTGTTAAAATGCATTCCACTTGTTGGTTCTGTAAAGATCACAAATACTTCAAGTTGAACTATATCCAAGGTTTGGACTCCGATTGATTTTAAGTTCTTCGTGATGACTTTTGGTTCGTAGACATTATTGAAGGTTTCCTTATAGAACACGTACTTATCTGCTGCACGCCTTATGAACACTTCTGCAGTTCCTTTGACATATTCACCGAATGAATACTTTGCATAGACTGAGAACAGCATGTCAGCATCCTTAATCACATGAACTTCAGGTAAGTCAATTTGTGGATCAAAAAGAGGCAACGTGTACTTTTGGACTGCAAAGATCTTCGATACAGCCATGTTATCCTTCTTATCAACAATAACTGTAATCATCCAGTCACCAAGAGTTGTTTCTGTGCTTAATGTGAACTTGTCATCAAATACGCCCATGAATTTGCCTGCCTGATTCTGAAAATTGTAAATCACACGACCTGCTGGATCTGTAATAGTCACATTGATGCTGTTCCTATGATAAGGCAAGAGATCCTTATCAACTGTTAAAACACGGAACTGCACTTCATCTCCAGGCTTATAAATCGGCTTATCAGTTTGGATGAAATTATAAAAAGCTCCAGTCTTTGTGTCAACTGAAATAGTTTTGGTCGAGCAATGCATTTCAGTTCCTGAACCTGTTGATACATTCCGCAATAAAGTCATGGTAAGATCGTATGATTTGATGTCACCAAAGTTCCTCTGCTTGCTGCCATACTCAATAGCACCAATCTTCTTATTAGCCATTGTATATGCAGCTGATGTCTTACGGAACTGAACAGCAACTTCTGTGTTTTCAGATAAATCAGTTGGAAGGACAAATAGGCGATAAATGGCATCTTCCTGTACAAACTTTGGAGTCCATAGAGTCACGAATCTATGTGAAAAATTTAATAAAGTAAAATGTGCTTAATTGAGTCATAAAACTTACTCAGAATTGACATGTGGCAGCTTGACAGCCATAAAAACTGCAAAAATTATAAAAAACTTCAGCATCTCTGCACTGATTAACTGCTGACAAGAGAATGGAGAAAGTACATGCTTAATCATTTTATATTGACGGATGTTCTCTTTACCAACACAAGCAACAGATGTGAAAAGTTGCCAACTCATATGAAAATGCTCACTTCCTTGTTAGAGTTTGTAGCCATACGCGATGTTGTTGTGATATTTTTTTTATTTTAATTAATGATGAATCAGGTTAATTGACAGACTTGCAGCATTGTATGAGGAAAGGGATGAATGAATGAAGTGAGAGGTTCAAGGGAAAGTTCAGTGCTGATTATACAATGCAACAAATTTATACAATGTAGGTTTTGATGTCAACGGCTTAATCAAGGTTGTCTGAGTACTAATCGAATTTTGGTTAAAGGAATTAGCTTAAAGGAATTGGATATGCTATGGTAAGAAGTAGCGTGAGTTATGAAGCTAGTCAGAGGCTTGTTCTTTAAGCTACATTAGGCATTCTATTTTCACATTAAAAGTCGATCAGCTATCTTCTAAGTCAGGAGTGTTATACCAACTTCTGTAAGGTATAGAAAATGTTGATATAGCAACCAATCATTAATCTCAATTATTCCTCAATGCTGATGTCCGTTAAGACCATTGACACATATAAAAATGCACTTAGTAATTAATCGTTCATTTCTTATTAACTTTGTTGCAGGACCAAAAGTTCATTGATTATAAAATGAGCAATTTCAGCAATAAAGTGAAAATAACACGTTAATTAACAATTGTGCTGAGTTCTGGTTTATTTTTTGTTGAATTATTGATAGTCTAGCGATATTTATAGCTTCATTTGTGTGGAGTTTAAGGAAATTGTAGATGTAGGCAACTTTTTAACTTTTATTCACACCACAATTATAAATTTTAAGCTTAATGCAGAAAAAAGACATTTTATCAAGGTTCAATCGTCGTTAAAGTCCAACTGGAGCTCAGCCTTTCATGAGTAAACCAACTTAGTCCCTCTTATTGCCATATGAAGCTAATAAAATTCCTCAAAAATCAAGAAAATTGATTCAAATCCAGCCAGGACATGTAGACATAATTACAATACTTACAGTTTTGTCCAAGACAGTCGTCGAAACTGCAAACTTTGCAAAACCACACAAAATAGCAATAATGCACATCAATACAACTGAACGTCATTGAAGCTGTCGATTAAAAAGACAATTTAAATTTAATCTTTGTTTCAGTTCACTTTCCAAGCTTCTATCAATCGGATGGTAGACCTGATCAACATGAAGTTTTTAATTAAAATTGTCTTACTTCTTACTGTCGGCTTATCAACCAGCACAAGGTACAGCACTTTTAAAAATATAAAATTTCAATTTTTCAACATTTTTCTTTTATTTCTGTCAGCCAACATGTGTCATTAGTTGGATCTCGCCAAGTGCCTACCGACTCAGACTTCAGAGTGTATTTGGCAGCACAAGATTTAACTACGGATTCAATAGTCAACGTGACATTACAATCTGATCTAGATTATGGAGTTTCTAAGGTTTTTGATGGAGTCTCTGGTGATTTATCTCAAGAAATTGAATTTAAGGTGAGTTAAAGTTGGGTTGTGAGGAACAACCTAATTAAAATTATGTTGCCAAAAATTGAGAATTGACTGTTGAGGTTTGTCTTGAGGAGTTTTAAGAGAGGATTAAGATTATTCAAAGACATAAGCGACACATTGAAGTAAGGCTAAAGTTATGCCGTGTGAAGATTGTAGTGTGTCGAATAGTGCAGGGTTTCTCAAACTTTTTTGGTCCACGGTACATTTTTCTACATAAAATTGTTCGCTGTACACCTGGAATTTTTTTTTTAAGTGTGCCGTGGCACAAAGTTTGAGAACAACTGAGTGATGGTCTGGTTTTAAAAGCTCCCAGGAGCTTTGAACCCTAAAAAAAGGTGAAGCTTTTTGAGCTGAAGGCACTGCGATTCAAATTAGATCAGGATCTATTGCCTCACACTTTTTAGAGCTGCAGTTTTCAGTGGAATCCGAACCATTTGCTTTGAACCCTTTTTAGAGTAAAATATCCCGAGTAGCCATAAAAACCGACCTTAGATGACGTGTCCATCCTCTTTAGGAATATCCACCACGTTTCAACTGTGTTGCTATTCAAATTGAATTGTAGATGTTGCTAAGTCACATGCCTAACCTCTGACAAAGTTGCCCAGTCAATGACATTAAGGATGCTAAGCCTGTTCAGATTTATAAATCATTTTCTACTCCACAGCTCCCACAAAACCGTCAATCAGACTACAAACTCAACATCATCCACAAAAATAAGGTCACAAATAAATGCATGAAACAATCTGTGGCTATTGGCGGCAACTCTAATCGACACATGATATTCATTCATCATGATAAGCCAGTCTACAAAAATGACGACATGATAAGGTTCAGAACGTTCGTACTTGATCGCGACATGCTGCCTTACAGGTACACAAGCATGAACGTTTCAATTATGGATGGCAGACGGAATGTCATCAAAAGATTTGAAACTGTTCAGTCCACAAGTTTTGGAGTATTTGAAGGCTACGTAATGGTTGCTGAATCACCAAATTTGGGTGAATGGAGAATCGAAGTTAATGTCGATGGCAGGACAAGATCAAAGCATTTCCCAGTAAAAAATCATGAAAAAAGTAATTTTGAAGTTGTGATCCAATCCATGGACAAGGAAGTTCCATTTGAAGATGTTTACATATTCTTACGTATTCAAGCTAAAAGTCCAGTCAATAAAATGTTTAATGGAATTGCAAAAATTTCATCTTCAACAAGACTTGATGGTGATTCCAAGCAATTGCTTGGAGGATTTATTAAGAACGTCACACTTCCGCTTGATAAGCCTGAAGTATCATTGAGAATTGATAATGATTTGGGTATACGAAGTCCACAGTCTGACATGATTACTACTCTGATTGTTGAAGTATTTGAGGACAGGACGAGGCACTATGAGAAGGTCACCGTTGATGTTCCATTGAGGATGTATCGCAATCGATTGCAACTGACACGTAATCCATCATTTAAGCCTGGATTTGATTTTGATATGAATATTAAGGCTAAGACTCTTAATGGACAGCCTGACATGTCACTTAGGCAGCTCACAATGAATGTAGACTATGAAAATTTCGACGAGGATACTCAGCAGTCATCAACAGATAAGAAGCAATTTAATTTGAACCTCAAGAAAGGAGAACTTGATGTTGTTTTACAGCCTGCAGCTATTACAAGATCCATTAAGGTTATTTTTGAATTTGGTGGAACGGAACTGACTGACAGAATTGTAAGGAAAGAAAATAATGGAATTCATGAGTACATGCAGGCTACTATTGCTAATAAGAAGTAAGTGTTCCTATATATTTTCTATTTTTCATAGCTTTATCAAACTTTTACTCCACACAGGCAATTGTACGACCCAACTGAGACCCTCCAAATAACAGCCAAGTCAAGTCACACACTCCAAACTTTACATGTCTTAGTCATCGGATCAACTGGACTTTTGTACTCTAAATGCTTTCCTGAAGCACATGATAAGGAATCTTTCAAGTTCTCATTGACATTATCTGAGCAAATGAGTCCACAGGCATACATTGTGACTTTCTATACGAGAGCTGAAGATGGAGTTATGATTGGTGATGAATTGATGATTACTCTTAAACATTCTGCAAGGAATTGGGTAAGTTGTTGGCTTAGTTGGAGTAAAGAGCAGGTTGAGGTCAATTCACTTCCTCTTTCCTTCCTTCAACTACATCCCTGGTGCCAGGGAACAGAGGTTGAGCCTACGATTTTTGATACCACCAGATTCGAACTCTATGGCTAGCTTTATGCTGGTTAAAGAACCTATTAAAATATCAGGGGGATAACAACATGATGGGAAAAAAAATTGATTGGATTTTCTTCCATCATGTAATTTTCCCCTTGGTTTTTTGAATGGAGCAAACTAGAAACATAAAAAATTGATGAGAATTTTCCCATCAAAAACATTTTCCCATCACACTGTTTCCCCCCTGGTAAAAATTCTTTTATTAATCTATATTTAGATTGAAATATCTCCAGCCGTTCAAAGCACAAAGCCACGAGAGTATGTCAAAATCAACATAAACTCAACAAAAGATTCTCTAGTCTTCCTGACAGCAGTTGACCAAAATGCAACACTTCTTGGCCATGACAATGATATCACTCAATTGTTCCTTCACTCTGAAGTTGCTCGTTATATGAATCAGAATTTAAACAGCACCTACGACTTGGGGCATGTCAATTCATTTGTTTTGCAACCTTTGGTATCTGGAGTTCCATGTGATGCTAATGATGTAGTTAGATCTGCGATGTGGAACGATCAGGAACAAACACTCGAAGATAAGTTGACTCAAAAATATTTCCCAGATGTTTGGCTTGATGAACAGATTGAAATAAAAAATCAGGAATTCCAGACAATCCAAAGGCAGGTGCCGAATGAGCTTACATCATGGATAATTTATGGAACATCAATGCATCCAACAAAGGGATTAGCAATCGTAGAACAGGAAGCAAGAGTTTCATTATTCAATGAAATTTCACTTAAAGTTAATGCACCAGCAACTGTCCATAATGGTGAGGTGCTGAATTTAGAACTTAATGTCTTCAACTTCCTCAAAACATCACAAAGTGTTCAAGTCACAGTAACAGTCGAAAATGGAGACACAATGGATGAAAAGACATCAACAGTCAATCGTAAAGTTTGCAAAACTTACACCCGAAGACGTAATCCAGCAATGACATATACTCAACCAATTACAGCCAATTCTATGTCACCAACACACAACGTCTTCGTCCAGCCACTTGCATTAGGATTCATGAGGATCAAAGTCACAGCAACTGGTGCAAATGGTGTAACTGATGAAGTTTCGAGAGTCATTGAAGTTCAGGAATGCAGACAATTGAGACAAACTATCGTTGAATCAGCTTTGATTGACATAGTTGAGCAGGGATCAGTTAAAAATAACGTTGTTCTTAATCTCCCTGACAATGTTGAAGTAGTTGACGTTTATGCAATGTTTACTGGCAATTTGTTAGGTCCGGTGCTCAGGAACTTGGATTTGTTCAGGTAAGATCTTGTGTGGTTCGTGATTTTATTTTCTACACCAGTGTTGTCCAAACTGTGTGCCGCGGTACTCTATAGGGGGGGACGTAGAATTTTTTTGGAAATGACTCGAGCCGCATGTTCTATGATTTACCCCTAAGGTGTGCCGTGGCTCAAAAAGTTTGGACAACACTGATCTAGACTGAATAGAAGAGTTCTTAGCTATACATCTACAACTAGCCCTACCTTTACTTCTTGTGCATCCTAGTGCAGTGTTGTACAACCCATGTGCAGCGGTATAGTAGCATGTGGTCATGGTTTAACTGCACTGGTACATCCACCAGGGTTAGATGTTGTTGTCTGCTAAGAACCTGCCCTGGAACTCATACTACATACCAGCATCTGAACCATAATTAACAATTTCAATGCATTGTCCTTCCAGAAACGTACCAATGGACTACCGTGAACCCAAAAGCAGTAGCTTTATGTTATCTATGATTGTAGCTGAATATCATCAATCCAGACATGATGAAATCCCAACTGAAGTTATGGATGCAATGCTTAAAGGCTACCAAGAAACCCTTGAATCTCTCCAAAGTGACACAAACGCACAAAAGTCAGCTCTGTTTTATGTCTACGCAACATTTGCTCTCATTAAAGCTAAGAGCTTCATTGATGTTGATGACAGCATCATTGAAATGTCACTCGATTACTTGAAGGGAAAACAAGGTTCAGATGGAAGTTTCATGGATAGAACAGATGAGGATGTGGGACAAATGAGTTCTCCAAGACAGATTTTAACAGCTCAGTTCACTTTGGCATTTATTAAGTATCAGACGTACTCAAATAAATATGACGATGTGATTGTAAGAGCTATTAAGTTCTTGGACTCATCAAAGACAGATTTGACAACTGATTATGAGAAAGTTCTTGTTGCTTATACATTATCAGCACATGGTGATCAAGAATCATCAAAGATGCTGACATCAAGCATGACATGCACATTCGCAAACAACCCAGATTTTAAACAGGAAACTTCACTTTACGTTGGAATTGCATCATTCTTAGTTGAACTCAAAATCAATGAAGGTGTGGATCCAAAAATTGAAGTTGAATGGCTGTTAAGGCACAGACAGCCAAATGGAATGTTCTTCTCACCTCACGACACGTTGTCAGGTTTACATGCTCTGCTGTCATATCAACTTAATAGAAATACTAAAAGAGTGAACTTGGAAGTATCAGTTGATGGACAAACTGGCATTGTGACAGAAAGCAATGAAAATTTGCGCCTTAAATTGTCTCAAAAGGATCAATACACAATTAGAGCATCTGGTGAAGGTCTTGGATATGCAACAATCTATTACGAATATGTTGAAAGAGGATCAACAACTTATCCACCGAGAAACTTTTTAATTGCTTTTAAAGGAGACGATCTTCCTGGAAATATACTTGATATAAAAATTGATGTCAAAATGATTGCTCCAGGATTAAAGACATCGAATTTGGCGGTTCTTGAAGTTGAGATGCCAAGTGGATATGAGTTTTATAATCAAACTAATAGCGATAACTTCAAGGTAAGTTGTTGATTGAGGATTTGGGTTTAGTGGACTTAGTGTCAGTTACAAAAGTTCAGTGAAGGTCACTTCCTTGACCAAGGCACATATAGGTTCATTGCTGGGATCAGAGATCATCTATAGACAGCTCTATCCGTCGAAACCTTCTGTCAGTTCGGGATATTCAGGATTCTAGTGTCTTTATAGTCTGACTGAACCTCAACAATCCTTACATAAGCTTTGACTAGGGAATGTTTATAAATGACGTCACACATTTAATGGGGGCGGGAGACTTAAAAATTGTGACTGGAGATGGAAATGGGATGGTTCAGGATTTTTTTAACATTTTCTGACAGATTTTTTTTTGATGAACGTCATTTACGAACAGCCCCCAACCAAATTTGTAATTTATTTCAACTTTAAAATTCTAGAAGGTTGACTACTGGAAGGAAAGAACAGTCGCAGTTTTTTACATTGAATCAATGGATGCTAATCTAATATACAGTGTGGCAATGCAGGCAGTTAAGGTCTATCAAGTTGAATATACTGCAAAATCAGCTGTCAAGATTTATGATTATTATCGTCCAAGTAAGTTTTGATTTACATGATTTTTGGTGAACATTTTGAGTATCTTGTACATTATTGTGGCATTGACATGGCGGTGATGTGTAGGCGTTGAACCTTGTTGAATTTCTCACTTTTGCATAGATGCCTTATGACTCGTGGCAACGTCAAAGTAACACCACGAGTCATTAGGCAACCTTGTGGACGGAGAAATTCAACAGATGTCGCCTTCTCGTAGCCATAAACTTTTTGTTGCTCGAAATTAATTATTTCGAGTCAGTGTCGAGCTGTAGAATTTAAAAAACAGGAACTCAGGCTAAATGGATACCAAAAATTCTAAATTTAAGGACACGGAACTGACAAAAAGGATCAATTTTGTGATCAGTTCCACAGCCTTGTTCATGATCATGAATATTAGCTTATAATCTTATTTATTATTTTTAGATATAATAGATGAGATTCATTATGACAATGACGTAAATATGCAAAACTGTAAACCAAATGGTAATCAGGAAGACATTAATCCAATAGAAACCACCACCAAGAAGAACGGATTTTGGCCATTTGGATAGATTTGAATCATTATTAAAAATTATTTTCAAATATTTATGTTTTTTTATAAAAATTATGATTAGACTCATTACTCATTTTCTAATGGGCCCACGTGAGCCCTTAGCCAAGAAAGTAAGTAAGGAAGACTCATTTCACATTACGAAAGTTGAGTCCTGAAAGAATTAATAAAAGAAATGCAAATTTAAATTTTTATGGTTTTTTTATTTTATTAAATTTTTTTGTTTTAACATTAAAATTATTAAAATTTTAAATAATATTCAATGTGAATTAAGATCGAAATTATAAAAAAATCTCTTTTTTAAATAATATAAACTATATTAAAATTAATTTGGTAAATAATTATCTGCACATAGTTTAATTAAAAGTACTGTAAAGGGCCGTTCACTTATGACGTCCAGGGGAGGGGGGGGGAGGGAGGTCAGCAAGAAAAGAACAATAGAAGTTCCAGAAAACCTATTGTTCTTTTTTGACAAATGACCGTTAATTTCAGACGTCATTAGTGTACGACCCCTAATGCTAAATTTACGTCTACACTTATTTTTTGAGGCATATTTTGTGTTAGAAAAACGAATAATTGGTGTTGAAAATTTCACTTTTACAATGTTTTTTTGTTATTTGCATGTTATTTGGAGCTTCTCGAACTTCGTAAGTGGTTCGGATCCTACTATAAACTGTAGGTCTAAAGGGTGTGGTACAATAGATTCTGTTTTAATTTGAATCGCAGTGCCTCTAGCTGAAAGGCTGGGCCCTACACACACATTATTATTGGAGCTTCTCTCATTCTGACCAACCCTTAACACCAGGGGCAAAGCCAGGAATTTAAAGGGGGGGGGGGGGGACAAAAAAAAATTATATAGAAAATTCAGAGGTTAGAGGGGGATTGTTATGATTTTTTAATAAAACTCCTAGAAAAATGAAGAAATTTCTGTTAACGTCGGAGGATTTGTCCCCCAAATACCCCCCCCCCCCCCCCTCCTGGTTCCACACCTGCCTAACAACCCTCTCATCTTTATTACTTCCTATTCGGATCTACTTCACTGTTAACCTCAGGTTTGGGCTCTCCAAGCCTCTTATTTCAAGCAGTTTATATCCTAGAAGGTTCTTGAACTAACCATGGATATAACATTGACTTATCCAAAAGCTAAGGTCACGGATTATCAACAAGAATAGCAAGGGGACAAAGATTGAAGCCATTGCCTTGGATTTTCTATAAAAATTCGGAAAGTCCCTTAAAATTTGCTTCTAAAGCTCATTTAAGGACTGACAAATCTCATTTTGGATATTTCATCGTATGTGCACCCTTTGACAAGCTATTCTCAATAGCACCTCATTTGACCACTTAATGATTAGTGTCCTTGACCTTCTTTACATCCAACTCAATCAACATCTTATTTCCAGCGATTCAAACAAGGATGCGGAACTGATGAAATGATCAAAAATAGTGAAAAATCATCAAAATGTAATTTACCAGTTCCGTACCCTTGGATCCAAGCTTTATATCTTTACATATTATGTCGTACACAAATGAAATGGCTGTCATACGGTTGCTATATAGGTTTATTTTCATTTCTGTACAGATTATGTTTATGCGCTTTATACCACACATTACTAAATAATAATTTTCTTACTTATTTACTATAAAATAACCTTAAAGGATATGAAACAATGATTCCCAAGGCCGACTTTAATTAGCGAAAAATTCTTGAAGTCTTTGAACGGTGCTTTTGTCTAGTTGCACCAAGTCAAAGTCAAATGTTGATTTTGTAATCTCATAACATCCTGTGGATGCAATCAGCCTCACGACATGCTGTAGATGATCATTATTCTTAAGTGTTGTGATCTTATGCTTTAAATCCTTTAATTCATCGAGATATTCGGTCGTCACTTTTAAGTCACTTGGAGTGTCTGGTTGCTTATTATTGTTATTTGTTGACTTTGAGGATGCATTTGATGTCGGTGACGGCGATGGTTCCTTTTTATTTGACTTTGCAGGAGGCGGTGATGCTGATGAGTCACGTTCTTCCTTCTCTGCTGCTCGCTTACGTTTTTTGTCTTCTTTTTCATTTGATTTTTGAGGTTTATCTCGTGGATTCTTAGTATGATGCCTCTCTGGTTCTGGCTGTGCCTTAAATTCAACAACTGGTTCTTCCTGCTTTATTGGAGTACTTTCAATCTCAGAGTCACTTGAGTTGTCACTGACTGGCGGTGGTTTTTCAAATTTAGTTGTAGATTTTGAGGATACTGGTGTTTGAGTTCGTACAGGTGCTGGTGCTGGCTGTGGCTGACTTTTTGCTGGCTTCTCTTTCTTCTCCTTTTCTTTTGACTTTTCCTTCTTTTTGTGTTTGTGCTTCCGTTCGACTTCAACATTCTCATGCTTTTTGACTTCTGGCGGTGCTTTAACTTCCGATGTTGATGGTTTGGATTTGAAATTTTTGTCACGACTGTCAAACTTGCTGCTTGGTTCCTCCTTACTTGGCTTTTTAGCCACTGGAATTTCAACATTCTTCTTTGACTCTTTCTTCTCGCGATCCTTTTCGTAATTTTTTTTCTTGTTGCTCTTTTTTGTACTCGTCGATGTTGGTTGTGGAGCTGGCTGCTCAACAACTGGTTGCGGTTGTTTAAGTTGTGAGGATTTTTGGTAATCCTGTGGAGGTTTTGATGGTGCTGGTTGTGAACTTGATGGTGGACGAGAACTTGAGGACACTGGAGGTGGTGATAATGCTCGTTTTGCTGACTTTTCTTTCTTCTCACTTCTGTCACGGTCACGTGACTTGTCCTTCTTTGGCTTATCAGTGCTTCCTTCCTTACGATCATCGCTCTTTTTACTTTTACTGTCTTTTGAATCAACGACAGGACTATGCTTATGTTTTGACTTTTCCTTGTCTTTATGACTTGAACTTGATGGCTGCGGTGGTGGTGGCAACTTCTCTTCCTTTTTATTTACCACAACTTTTGCACTTGTCTTCTCAATTGGATCTCCAAAAAGTTCTGTAAAGTACGACTTTGTTTTGTCTTCTGGTCGTTTTGGTTTCTTTATTTCTTGACTCGCACTGCTGCTGCTCGGCTTGTAATCTTTGTTTTTGTAGTCACTGCTGCCAGCAACAACTTGACAACCAGCTTTAACACACTTCCTTTTAAAGTCATCTGATGGATTGTTAACAATAAATTCCTTCACTTCACTTTTAAATGGCTGCAGATCGAGGTCATATGGGAAAGTAATTTTCTTCGGTTCATCACGGTTTCGTAGGTAGATGTCGATAGTGAGTTCAAAGCCAGCGTATCCAGATTCTGAAAGGTAACGACGATTAGATTATTAGTGTTTTATTGACTAAGGATTTGCTTTGAAGCATTGACTCATTAGTAAGTCGTAGCTTTGAAGCATTGACTAATTATTAAGTCGTTGCTTTGAAGCATTGACTAATTATTAAGTCGTTGCTTTGAAGCATTGACTCATTTTTAAGTCGTTGCTTTGAAGAATTGACTCATTTTTAAGTCGTTGCTTCGAAGAATTGACTCATTTTTAAGTCGTTGCTTTGAAGAATTGACTCATTATTAAGTCGATGCTTTGAAGCATTGACTCAATAGTAAGTCGTTGCTTTGAAGCATTGACTCAATATTAAGTCGTTGCTTTGAAGCATTGACTCAATAGTAAGTCGTTGCTTTGAAGCATTAACTCATTAGTATGTCATTGATTTGAAACATTGACTTATTATTAAGTCTTTGCTTTGAAGCATTGACTCATTAGTAAGTTGCTTTGAAGCATTGACTTATTAGTAAGATGTTGCTTTAAAGCATTGACTCATTAAAAGAAGTCGTTGCTTTGAAGCGTTGACTCATTAGGAAGTCTTTGTTTTGAAGTATTGACTCACTATTAAGTCGTTGGTTTAAAGCATTGACTCAATAATAAGCCGTTAATAACTTCATAAAAGTCTTAGTAAATTTGAATAAAAATTTGGTTTATTGACTGACATTATTGATGAATGCCCCCAAAAATAATCAAGTTGAGCATTAAATCCAATTTTAATTCAAATTTTCCCTCTCCAATTTGTTCACCATAGCATTCATCAAAACATAAACAAAGACTTCCGTGCTGGATTTAAAGTTTTACGACTCACCTTTAACAACATAAGGAGGATCCTTAATCACCCGTTTCGGCTTTGGAAATGAGTCATGCAAGTTGAAAACAACCTTCTCGATAAACTGACTGATGTCATTCGAGTCATTCGGACTCTTCACAAACAATTCCCAGTCCTGCAAAAAAATTGATAATTGTTTTTGATTTTTATTCTCCTTTTCATCGATTTTTGTGTTGTTTCTTACGTGCGTAAAGCCGTGCTTTGATGGCTTTGCCTTTCGCTCCGCTGAATGACCGATTTCAAAATGTAATTTTATTGACGACATTTCTCATTGATTGAAAATTTCTAATTTAACATTTAAAAAAAGTTCAATTAAAAATAATGAAAAAATGAAATTTCTCTTTCGATTTGAGTGATGATGCGGACTGAAGTGTGGCTCTGCATCATCAAAATATTTTGAGAGAATTGTTTTGTTCCGTTAGTGATGCGAGAGAGAGAACTTTAGTGTGAGAGGATGTAAACAGAGAAGATTAGTGAGAGTGAGATGTAAAGTTTCGCAAATTTGCAATTGCTAGTTTGAACTTAAGGCAACTGTTGAGGATTAACGAGTAAAACTTCAAGATTTTGTATTTTTTTTAGTTTCAATATAATTTAGTAAAATAAGATAAATCTACAGCAAAATTTGATATTTATATTTTTTTGGGATTCTTGACACAACAACACGTCCATCCCAAGAGCATGAACAGAATATCCATGGATCAGCACTGCACCATTCTGCACAATAGACTAGAAGTGAAATAAAGTAGAAACATTTAGTATTTTGAGGTGATATTCAAAAAAAATTGAGGTTAAGTCAGTGAATTTCGAGGTTATGTCATGAAACTTTGAGGTTAACTCTGAGTTTAATATTAAGTCAGGGAATTTTCAGGTTAAGTCATGAAACATTGAGGTTAACTCTGATTTCAAAAATAAGTCAGGGAACTTTGAGGTTATGTCAGAGAATTTTGAGGTTAGGTCATGAAACTTTGAGGTTATGTCAGATCATTTTGAGGTTAAGTCATGAAACTTTGAGGTTATGTCAGAGAATTTTGAGGTTATGTCATGAAACTTTGAGGTTAACTCTGAGTTTAATATTAAGTCAGGGAATTTTCAGGTTAAGTCATGAAACATTGAGGTTAACTCTGATTTCAAAAATAAGTCAGGGAACTTTGAGGTTATGTCAGAGAATTTTGAGGTTAGGTCATGAAACTTTGAGGTTATGTCAGAGAATTTTGAGGTTATGTCATGAAACTTTGAGGTTAACTCTGAGTTTAATATTAAGTCAGGGAATTTTCAGGTTAAGTCATGAAACTTTGAGGTTATATCAGAGAATTTTGAGGTTAGGTCATGAAAATTTTAGGTTAACTCTGATTTCAAGATTAGGTCAGGGAACTTTGAGGTTATGTCAGAGAATTTTGAGGTTAGGTCATGAAACTTTTAGGTTAAGTCATGAAACTTTGAGATTTAGTCATGAAACTTTGAACTTCAACTCATTCCATCATCAATGTCAGTATATCTTCCTACCTGAGTCCTCATGCTGTTCAAACTTCTCCAAAACTCCATCCTTAAGTTGACTCTTCCTAGTTTTCAACTGGAACTCTTCCTCAATATCATCATCATCGCCATCATCATCCTTTTCCTTCATATCTCTCGACATGGTCGACACATTTGTCTCAGAACTGCAAGATGCAGCACAAGTCAACAACACTTTTCCATCACTTCCACTCGTGAGAATCAATTGATCATGAAATTTGTTAAATGAAACTGAGAAGATCCAGTGTTGATGATCGCGTCTTGAGAACACTGGAGTTTTGTTGTTCCGGATGTCCCTGGAAGTTGAAAAAATCAGTTTTGTGGAAATAAGAAAGAAAATTTTGCAGAAAATTGTCCACAACCTCAAAATACTCACCAAATCTTCAATGTGCAGTCATCCCCAACAGTCGCAATAGTAAATGCCTTATTAGGATTCACATCCAAGTCTCGAACCGGCTGAATATGAGCATTAGGTATCTCCCAAGCTACATGATTACTCTCCCTAGTGTCATAGCTCTTAACACCATTCTCATGCATGACTACAAACTGATTAGAGTTGTTCCACTTCCCGCCTGCAAATTTTGCTGAATTTTTACTCGTAATTTCAGCCACAACTTGAGATTTCGCCTCAGCACGATTAAAAATCAGCACTTTTGAGTCAATGACTGTCGCCAGAACATTCGTGTTTGTTGGATGAAATTCAGTCGTTTTTATCTCAGTTCCATGCGGTTCCGTGTCAAGCACTTCAACATCCTCAAAGTCCAATGTCTCAACAGACGGATCAAGAAAGACATTTTCAGGAATTTTCAGCACAGCTGATTTCATCACTAAATTACTGCTGTAAACAGATGCAAGCAGCTTGTCAGTCGGACAACTTGTCAATTTCCAAATTTCACCTTGTTCATGTGAAAATGTCTTTGTCTTTAATTTGTTGTTGTCATCGTCAACTTCTAAGAGATGAATTTGATTCTTTCCATTGATCATTTGAGTTCCGATAAAGAAGCGAATTTCTTCAGCATCTTGTTGAGATACGAGGCTTCGTGCTTGGAATTCGATGCCGTAGATTATGCTCTCCATTGTTGGTTGGAGTTGGGTTTTGGACAGCCTTATTAATAGAATTGAGGGTTGTTTGTGGAACTAATGAAATGTTTTGAATGGAATTTTGAGATTTCTTGAGCTTTGGTGATGACTGTTGGTCTTTGGAGTTGATTTGCAGCTGTTGGTTTAGATGAGGAGCAATTGGTAAGAATGAGCTGACGTTGGTTTGGAAGAGAATCTCCAGAATTGAATATTTGATCGGACTTAAGTGATTAAAGCTTCTTGTTGGTGAATGATGATGTATTCTTGGATTTTTGATGATCCTTGATTTTTGATTGGTCTGATTGATGATTTATCTTGTTGTTCTTGTGTTTAAACTGATTCTTCAAGCTGAGTTTCTTTTTTCATGAATTTTTCTAATATTTTGAACAAACTTTAAAGCTTATTTTGATTTTTAACAATGCTTTCTTCACTGAAACAGGTTGCTGTGAACTTCTTGATGCATATTTTGTGACAAATCCATCGTCAATCTTTCAAATTGTTCCTTAAATCTCTCGAATTGATGCTCTTCTTTTAAAACTTTCAACTTTTTGCATAAAAATCAGATTTTTTGGTTTATTTCATGTTTTTTTGACAACTTGTTAAAAAATCTTATTATTTGGAGCTTATGTTGTAAACAAGGGGACTGTAACTTCTTGCCTCAATTCTCTCAGTTCCTCTCATTTCATTGCAACTCTCTCAATTCTCACAAAATATTCATCAAAACAGTTGCAACATAAAAACTTTTGTAAACAAGAAAAAGTCAAGCAAAATTTAATTTTTAAGCCTTTTTGAAGTCAATTGTTTGACATTTCAGCTTAATTTGGAGTCAATATCTTTAATTTGGTCATTTAAATCAGCCTTAAAATTCTCAGATCCTCAAAATATTAGCAAACTTGATGAAAAACAGTTAATTTTGTGTCTACAATAACATTAAGTCTCAGCCGTACCTTTAATTACACAAAAATGTCAGCAAACTACAAAACCTGGTGTCGACTTTGTGGTGATATAGATGCACAAGTTCTGGATGATGTTAATTTACTGAAAGTTACTCAAAGGTTTATTGATGTAAGTTCTGATGTTAAAATTGATTCTTGCAACTATGACATGACTTTCCATGGGTACAAGCTATTATTGAGGTGGCTCAAGTGACGACTTGTCTATTATACCAACTCTAGCCTCCCCTTAGTCTTCCTCTATCCTAATTCAAGCTTAAAAACTAAAATTGTGGATTTTAGGACATTAATATTAGTTCCTTTACAATCACCTTAAAGCTCATACCTTAAATTTCCATCCATTTTCAGATCAGCATCGCCCCTCCTATCCTCATCTGTGACGACTGCAACTACCAACTATCTCAATTCCTCCTATTCACAATAAGAGCCAAAGAAGTCAACGAAATGTTCAAAGGTCTTGATGATGAAGATCCGAATGACCTGTGCATCCGCAGACTTAATGCTTATAGAAGTCACTTTAAATTGTCCGCATTGCTAGCATTGGAAAGCACAAACTTTAGTCAGGATATCAAACCGGATGAAGATATTGAAGAAATTTATGAATTTATTGACGATGCAGAAAGTATTGAGGCTCTTGTGGAACCGGATGCAATTGTTGAAGAAATTTTAGTTGAGACTGTCAATGACGATGAAGAAATGGACGAGATTGTTGAAGAATATGTTGATGAAGAGCTTGAAAATGAGGAAAGTCTCGAAGATGACAAAACTTTTATGTATCACATGTCAAATTCCAATAAACTTCTCAAGCTTTTTACATTTAAATGTCACTTGTGCGACCAAACTGTATATCCAAATATGAAGCTACTCACTGAACATTGCCAGACTGTCCATAATTCACAACCAAGTGTCAAATGTTGCAGTGACGAGTGTGGTAAAATGCTGCAGACTTGGAGGAGATTAATGATCCATAAAGAAAAACACTTTCCAAGCGAGGAAGCGATGACTTGTGGGATATGTCATACTGTCTTTGCTACTAAGGCTGGATTTGAGAATCATAAGAAGGTAAGCGAAATTGCTGAACGTTGATGAACTCAGTTGATGTTATTCAGTACTGCTGAATTTAGCTGATTTGGTCAACAGTGCTGAATTCAGCAAAATTGTTCAGCAGTGCTGAATTTAAGTGAAGTTGTTAAGCAGTGCTGAATTCAGGTGAAGTTATTCAGCAGTGTTGAATTCAGCTGCTTTATTCAGCAGTGCTGAATTCAGCAAAATTGTTCAGCAGTGTTGAATTAAGCAAAAGTGTTCAGCAGTGCTGAGTTCAGGTGAAGTTATTCAGCAGCGTTATTCAGCTGATTTGTCTATCAGTGCTGAATTTGAGAGAAGGAATTCAGCAGTTCTGAATTCAGATGATTTGTTCAGCAATCCTTTGATTTATTCAGCATTGCTGAATTCAACTAAGTTCCCCAATCTTTTTCCTTCAATTCCAGACCCACGAGCGCCAATTCATCTGCAGCTTCTGTGCGAAAACTTTCTCCGAACAAAAAACCCTCAGATTTCACGAGGAGACCCACCGAACCCCACTCGATGCCAGAAAATCATTCGAATGTCCAAAATGTCACCATAAATTTATCACAAAGCAAGCATGCCAAAATCACATCAGCATGAAACACGAAAAAGTTGTGACTGTCAGTTGCCTTGTTGAAGGATGTGGCAAGGGATTTTTCACAAGAAAAGCTATGCTTGAGCATCAAAGAACGCACAGGGATAAAACTTTTGGATGTAATAAATGTGATTTTATGAGTAAAACTAAGTCGCAGCTGAATGTTCATCTTGAGAAGCATGTGAAGATTGAGGATAATGGGCTGGGGTGTCAAAAGTGTGGAATTGAGTTTGGGAATGTTAAAAAGCTGAAGGTTCATTTAGGTAAGTTTAAATATTGAGTTTTGTGTCCTAATAATGAGTTTTGGCTCTTACAGCTTCCCACGATGGCGAAGAAACATTCAATTGTGGCAAATGTGATGCAACATTCATTGAGAAGCAGGAACTTTCAATTCATTTTAGAATGCACAATGAACTATAGCGAGTATGAACTGGTTCTGCTTGATTTTGGATTTATAATAACTCAAAAGCTCAAATAGTGCAAATTCAAATTGAATAAAGTTTGTAAATTTAAAGATTTAATTTTTAATTTTTTTTTATTTGTCTCAAAACTTTACAACGCCTTACTGTGCCCCAAACCCAAGTGCATACACCTCCTCATCAGTCATATTATGAACTCTTCTCAAATGAGTCCTTAATCCTTTATGTTCTGTGAATGTTGACGGACACTTTATGCACTTCTTGTTCTTAATTCCTTTATGATATTTCTGATGGGACGTCAGCCATGCCTTGGACGTAAATGCCTTGCCACAAATGTCACACATAAATTTCTTTTTCTCAGCATGTTTTGCTGAGCAGTGCTTAAAAAGCTCTTGAGATGTCTTAAATTCAATATTACACTCGACACATTTGTTGCCGTCGATTTCACATCCACTGTCAGCCCATCGTAGTCGATCTACTTCCTCCTGTGACATTTGATGTGATGCTCGCATGTGTGAATTGTAAGTTTTACGCTGGAAGAAGCCTTTGCCACAAAACTTGCAATTAAAGTCATTTTGTCCTTTATGCTTCTTCAAGTGTGTCTCATATAAGCTCCAGATTGTGAATCGTTTGGTGCATCCAGGATGGTTGCAGATGTATCTGGCTGTTTTGAGGTGCTGGAGCTCGAGATGTTCTTGCAGGTATCGCTTGTTGGTGAATACTTTGTTACAGATCTCACATTGGACTTTTCCTTTTGGAACTGGAACTTTTGGCTTCTTTTCTTTTGGTGGTTTGAGGGTCTTTAAGCTGTCTCGAGTCTGTTGGGGATGAAAAATTAATATTTTATAATTTTATTTATTATAGCTTAAGATTCTTGGATTTAATTAAGTTTCAGCCAATAAAAATTCGATTTTTTATTTTATTTTATTTTCTAACATTTTATTACAATAATTTATATAATCTCTGCTAGCTAATAATCTAGTAATCAGCTCCTTCATACTCAAACTTCAATTCAATTCTCAATATCCTGTGTATCCTCATTTACATCCCTGCCATAATGTTCCTGAATATCACGTTCCTGCACTACCCGTGGCATGTCAAACTGCGGTTCCATTTTCATGAAAAAGTCATTATTTGGTCTATAGCCTGAGCTGCTGCTTATCCTTAAACTATTTTCATCACACATATTTTTGTAAACATCTCCATCCTTGTCCTTTACTCGATGCTTGGCATTTTTGGATTCATGGAATCTCCTTAGGAACGTATAGAGAGCTATTGATGACTCTTCCATGTTTAAGTAGGTATTTGGTGTATTTCGGTTGACTATTTCGTAGAATAAGGAGATGTGGCCGACCATGTCTTTGATTGCTAGACGACCTGGAAGATAGAATTGATTGTTCAAAATTATTTAAGATACTCAAGGACATGAGCAGGTTGAATAAACCAAAATAAGCACTTTTAACATTGAATATAATAAAAAACTTACCCTGAACATTAGTCCATCCAATAGTGTTAAGGAATTCAGGTGCAAAATACAAATTAAGCAACGATCCAACTAATCCAATTTTAGGATTCGTTCTTTTGCTGATGTTCTTGATTTTTGCTGCATAATGTTCAATCTGGAAATGAATGTGAATGTGAACTGGGTTTGGATAGGCTTTTATCAGTAGATGGCAACTCTGAGCAGGGGTTCTCAAACTAAAATCCACGTCACAGAACTCAAAAGTCATGCAATGAAAGCAAACTACACTTGATATGTTAAGTAGTCAAAAAAGTTTGAGAACCTCTGTGCTAGGAACCTACTCTGTAAACTATACCAAGCTACAAACCCACATTAATCCCCAACAACTCACCATTCTCTCCCTCTTAATGGAAAATTCACTAGAAATCAGTGGATTCCTGTCATATTCAATCAAGTTCGCCTCCATTTCCGTCAACTCTTGTTCACATGAGATTGCCTTTGGACTTAGCGAATCTTCTTCTAATGTATTTTGGATTAGTGAAGCTCCAGAACTTCTTCCTTGCACCATGTGCATTAAATAGTTTAATTTCTTCTTGAGATCTCTGAGTTGTGTGTTAAAATTCGATTCCATTTGTTTCATTTTCTCGGTTTGGAGTGGCTGGATGTTCTGGAAGTATGGGAAGATTGTTTTAGATTAGTTTGGAGTATGATATGGTATGACCCGTATAGGCCTGCTGGAAGTACGTTGAACCAGTTTAAAGCTCGAAATTCGAAGTTGGCGCGACGTACTTCCAGCAGGCTCCAGATAGTAAAAGTCGGTTAAACGATGTCATGCTGATATGGTTCTGGCATGGAGCTGGATTTGATTTATATCCGGCTCTACGCTAGAGTCACGCCTGTTTGTTGTTGGATTTTTAATCGATCAACCGACTTGTGCTTTCCGGGGATATTGGGATAAATCAAGCTTATAAAGGGCCGTTCAATTATGGCGTCCGAAATTAATTCCAGGAATTTCTATTGTTCTTTTCTTGCTGACCCCCCTTACCTTCCCTGGACGTCATAAGTGAACGGTCCCTTATGGGGCGTACTGGAATAACCTTAAGAGGAATAATTGCCAGTGTATACCAAAAAACTAGTTTCTATGGACAGACCGGCCCAAAAACTAGGTACTTGACAAGAGGGTAATTACTGGCCTTGTTCCTGTACTTACCATTTGACTTTGAGGGTGGAATGACCTTTGCTGTAAATTCTGCTTTGAGTATCCCATTTGAGCACCAAATTGTCGATTGTTGAATGAAAATGAAGGCATGAAGTTTGATGAGTGAGGCTGAAATAGTAAAATTCATAAAAATGCCTGAAAACTTCCCAATTTTTCATCTTCTTACCAAATTTACTTTCATTATTATAAACTAGCAGTTCAGTAGAGTTTAAAATTAAATAATTGTAATTATTAAGATCACATGTCTTCCTATAAGTAGCCCCTTATCCATCAATAATAACTTCAACAGGTGGCATCTTCCTTGGTCGAACTCTCTTGACGACTTTTCCCATTCGATTGTCTTTTGACAAAATTTCGTCTTTTTGCTTTTTCCATCGTTTAATTTGTGATGTATTGACGCCATAATATTCAGCAGCCTTAGAGACTGAAGTGGCTTCAGCATATACAATCGCATCTAGCTTATGACACAGTGTGTAAGTTCGTCGAGATATTTTTGGTCTTGATGTGGTTGGCATGTCTTCGAATGGTGGAAAAATGTGTTCAAGTTCCTTGTTTTTGGTGCTTCTACTTCCCTGGATTAGATAATTGGGTTTTTGGGGTCATGATGGAGTTTTGTATGTTTTATAAGCTATTAGCCAACAGTCTGAGCTCTTCTGGGTACTTAATTAAGTTTCAATTATTAAGAGGCACTTAGGACTACTTTAGGTACACTTCCTGAAGTATATTAACTTAAAGTCCTTTTCCAGACTATCAAAAAACAATCAAACAGCTCAGTCACATTGGATAATAGCTTTTATATCAAAAATCACAATAAATTGACACCAGACGAACTCTACTGAGCTAGTAGCTTATAATGAAATGAAATCAGTAAATGGACATACCTGTGAACTGTTAAAATCTGACGACAACCTTGTCTTTTTGGCTTGTGGACCTGAATCTGTCTTGAGGTTCCTTTTCTGTAGGCGCATGTTTTGAAGGCGTTTTGTGAGTTCATAGGAAGCTGCAATTAAAATATTTTGTAGATTTTTGAGCATATTCTAGTCATATGTTTAGTGTCAACCTGAGAAACCAGCCCAAATGACCAGTAACAAACCCGAATGGCACAAGTCGGTTAATCGATCAGAAATCCCGCACCAAACTGCTGTGACTCTGGCATGGTGCTGATTATAAATCGAAGCCAGCTTCATGCTAGGGTCATGCCAGCTTTGTGCCGGATTTGACATCAATTAACCGACTTGTGCCATTCGGGAAACATTGAAACTTACGAATCTTCTGCCTTAGAATTTTGACTTGATACTGAACCCAGTCATCGCCAGGCTTGTTGAAGAATTTAGCGAAATGTTCAGGCTGTTGCAGTGATGCTGGTGGATAGTAAATGTGTTGATTTCCATCTTTTGTGAACATCCAGCTACTGCGAACCACATAAACTCCTTCACTGTCTTCGACTAGTGCAAATGTGCTCTAAAATGAAAAGATAAAATTATAGAAAAATTAGCAAAAATTCAAAATCAAGATAATGAAAAAAGATTATGTGATTATTTGGTTCTTAAATTTAGACTTGAATTTTAGTAATTTCTAGAATTTTCCTATCATTTGAATTTTTGCTTTAAATTTTATTGAAACTTACCAAGAAAAGATTTTGGTCCATTTTTTAAATTAATTTAAATTCACTTGAAACTTTAGAAAACTTTGAATTTGACTGTTTAACTTTTTTGCGACATTAGTGCTATTGGGAGCTTTATTTGGCTAGAATTTTTGGAACCCATGATAGGATGCTTGATTTGGGGGTCTATAGTCATGGTATGGACTTGAATTAGGATGAAACTACTGACTAGGGACTCTATATAGACTAAGGAGCTGTGATTAGAACTAGTTTGGACTAAGTTGGGTTATATTCAACATTAAGCTTGAGCATAGAAGAAGAGAAGTAGGTCTGATGTCTGAGTCAACCTCAAATTGGTTCCCAGGGTTCATTTAAGTCGTTTCATTCAGAATAAATCAAAGCTAATCCAAATTTAAGTCTAAAAATCCTTTCAATTCCGAAAAACTCGCGAATCATGATTTCTCACCAAAATAATCTAAATTCTAAAATTCAAATAATCTTCACTCCCCTCTCCCCACCCCTAAGCCTCAAACCATATCCTCACCTCATTAATCTCCTCCTCATCAGCATCATGAACATTCCTCAAATGTCTCGTCAGTCTGTGTGGCACATTGAAGGCAGAATTACATCCAGGTCGTGGACACGAGTAAAGCCTTTCATTCCTATGCTCAGCTTTATGAGCGACAAGTCTCGATCTCTTTGAAAATGCCTTTGAGCATTCATCACATTCGAATCTTGCTGACGAATTCTCAAAATCTGGATCATTGTCATTTGTTGTGGACTCGTCGTCATCTGACATTGGTGGATTTATGTCTTCATATTGACCGAAATCATCGTCATGGGTTCCTTCAAAATCCTCATCATCTGGATTATCCTCTTGGTAGTCATCGTCCTGATGTGAGTCATCATCCTTATAAGACACAGCTGACCGATTTGGTTCAAATTCATTTTTAACAATTGTAATTTCAGTCGAATCCAGTGGATTTGCAAAAATTTTCTCTTCAAATGGCTGTTGATGTCGCTGTGGGGTTTCTTTTGGCTGATTTGGAATTGAACCGGAATCATAAAGAATGAAGATTTCGTGGCATCGTTTTTTGAAGTTGTAGCATGCTTTAAGCTCAGATTGACATGATCTGCAGATTGTGTAGTGCAATTGGACTAGAAAAATTAAAGATTTTTTAGGGTTTTTGTGACATTTTTAAATTTTTTCAGCATCTTACCTTTCAATCCGGTGACGTCAGTAAACATTTTAGACACCAGACCTGATGATGGCATTGATATTGGACCCGGTGACTCATCGCACGCAACACAATTCGCCTGATTTGACATTTTACATGAAAATTATGACTTTTTTCACTGAATTTGTTTTGTTTGTGACTGAAAAAAAAAGACTTTTGAGGCAAGGGGCGGGAATAAAGTTTGTAAAATGAGAGAATTTGTGAGGTTCTGCTGAGATTTTATCAATTTTTTTATTGATGATCTTTTTGAAATTTTTGAGAGAGTCTTTAAATGTTGAATTGATAGGATTGTCCTGAGATGGCAGAAGTATTGCTAATGTTGTTTGCTCGGGATCATCAAATCAGGTTTACTTGATTGAGGACACTTGCTTAGGCTCCCTTATTCAAGTTGATCAACTTCACTTGATCCAGATCAGGGACATAAAATTGATTATTCCAGCTAAGTTATCCTAGCTCTAGTCCCTTGCTACCAACTCCTCCTAGACTTTTAATCCTCAAATCACCTTCTCTGCCTTTTGGTAACAGTTATTTCTCTTTGACTTGCAGCTCGTCTTGTTCCTTTTGTCACTGTATCCGCAAATGGATCATTTAGTTCCATTTTTTTAATTTTATATTCGTTAATTTGACTCCGTGGCTTCTCATCTTGACCAATAATTTTGTAAACCTGCAGTCGCCATGCCTGAACAATCTCTGTCTCAATTTTAAAATGCTGTTCCTTCAGCTTCCTCAATGGATCAACTTCAGCTGAGCACAAATGATAGCCACGATTAAGGATCGCATGAATATCCTTTGATGCACATTCGAATGTTGCTGCTATTGAAGTTGGCAGAAAGAGAATTGATTTATGTTTCAAGAAGTTTGCCTTTGATTTTGTTGAAGATGAAGGCACAGGTGTAGTTGGCTGTTCATCTGCTTCATCCACACATTCTTGACATTTTTGAACAATTTTAATCCTTAACGGCTGATTTTGCTTTAATTCTGACTGCAGAAATGATACTGGCATTTTTGTGCTATGCTTACATCTTATATAGGCACGAGTAGTTGCACCAAATAATGTAAAGCCATTATGGACAGCAACTTGTGATTTATTTGGCATTATAGCTGATATTTTTGCACACAATAATTCTGAATATGGAATTTTTCCGGGTATAGGAACATGATTTTTTGGTAACAGTCGCCAAACTGGTGGATATCCTTCGCTGAAAAGCCGTTCGTTTACTTCTGTGGCTGTGAAAAATATTTCGGCTCTCGCGTTTATTGTGTTGAGCTTTTGTGGCTGTAAAAGGCAATAGAATTAATCATGTAAGATATGAGTTTGGGGCTTCCCGTGTGACTCTAATCTTCCCTGGACTCAAAAATCGATTCAGCTTGACTGTGAATAGGATATGGAGCCACTAGCATGCCTAGAAACTTGCTCTCATACTTTACCTTACTAATTTTATCATCATTAAGTTCATTGCCATTTTCGGATTTTAGAGTCAGACTTGGTGCCACACTGTAGCTTGTTATAGATTCATCGTCTTCAAATGTTGAAGGATTTGCTTCCTCATAGTCATAATCTTCATCACCTTGACTCTCATCCACACAAAACTGATCAAATCCAGCTTCGCTCTTAACAATTGTAATTTCATTCAGCAACTGCTGTTTTGGATTTGATATATCTTGATTAAGAACCGATTCAGCCTCATAAAGTCCAGCAATGTCGTGGCATCTTTTTTTGAAATTGTAAAATGCTTTAAGTTCTGATTGACATGCTTTGCAGATTGTGTAGTGCACTTGGACTAGAATTTAAAGTTTATTAAGTTTTTTATGTATTTTTTAAAATTTTCAACATTTTACCAGTCAATCCAGTAACATCGCTGTACATTTTAGCTAGCAATCCTGATGACTGCATGGAAACAAGGCCCGGTGACTCATCACATGCAATGCAATTTGTCTGATTAGACATTTTAATAGAATAAATATTTTTTGGGAATGATTTTCTTTTGTTTTTGTTTTGTTTGCGACTGAAATGTTTTGAGGTGATGCCAATGTGAGAGGAAGTAAATTGAGAGAGGATTTGTGAGGTTTTAGATCGAATTTTAGAGAGTTTTTTTGAGATTGCTCTGAAGCTGTGATTACATGATCAGTTTGAAGAGAGAGAGGAAGTGGGAGAAGGTTGGGGTGACTAAAGGTAAGGATAGGGTACGATTGGGGGAGGATGAAGGACAATGAAAGGGGGGGAGGACAATGATGATGGGTTCCTATTGCTCCTCTATGAAGCGTAGGGCGTCCACAAAGCATTTGAATCGCACTCGATTCTGGGCCAAAGCTGCTATTTCCTGCAGCTTCTTGTTCTGTTGTTCCGCCTCCCGTTCAACAGTTGTACACCAAGTAATTCAAAGGAGGACAATGGGAGAGGTTAAAGTTCATCGATGCTCAATTCTAAAGCTTTTAGTAACCACGACTGTGAAATGCTAGTTTAAATCAAGCTATTAGCTAGTTTATATGAATTAAGCCATGTTTTAAGCTTCTTTTCGACTATCTTCAAGATTTCTTGTTACTGAAGGAAGTCGATTTCACCAAATAATCATTAAAGCATGCCAAAATGAGACACGACCTCATCGAAATCTGAATGAATGAACACCAAATAAAATCAAAAAGTATTTTTTAATTTTTGTATAATTCTTTTATTTTGCAATATTTTAACTTTTCATGTTAGTTTTATCAAAAACAAAATCCATAAATTTTGATACAATTTTAAAAAAAAAATCATTATGATTCACTGGATGATTTTCAAAGGAAATTTGTAAATTAAAAATCAATTTTAATGAATAAATAATTTTAAGTGCTGTACGGTTAAGTTGGATTGAGAAAATTAATTTGAAAACAGCTCAGGTTTTCAAAAATAAGGAATTGCTTAAAAATGATCTAAAAATGATCATAAACTCATTACTAGATCCTACTTTTGGATGTGCTCTTCCTTGACCACTAAAAGTCAGTAGTGGGTAACCCGAATAGCACAAGTTGGCTAGTCGAATAGAAATCTGGCATCACCGGTTTCGATTTAAATCCAGCACCATGCCAAAGTCACACCGTGCCGTATTTCTATTCAATTAATCGACTTGTGCCACTCGGGTAAGCTTTTTTCAGCACATAGGTTGGCCATTACTGCTTTAAGCAGTCAAAAAATCTCAAGAAAAATAATTTCAAAAAATTCAAAAAAAAAAATACTCAAAAAAGAGAGCCAAAAAAATTTAAAAAACTTGCCAAAAAAATCCATTTTTTTCTTAAAATCACATATTTTTCCGTCTCATTCAGTTTTGTAAAAAAAAATGTTCAAAGCTATTCGTTGTGATAATTTAGTAATTATGTTTTAAAATTTACCTTGTTATTTTTTAATTACTTTTTGAATAAGTTCTTAATTTTGTGATGAGATTTGATGATGTTTTGTAAAATTTGCTGACTTTTTATACAGAAAATCTTTTAATCTTGCCTTAATGCACACCTAAAATCCCATTTCCAGCACTAAACACACTCCAAACCTTCAAAACAAAGAATTCACCAAAAAAATATTCTGAAAAATCAAAGAAATGCTCAACAGCTCCTGTTTTGGCACGCTGAACCTCCCCGCCAACTCAGGAATTGCAAAATAATTTAAAAATATCAAAACGGTAAGCGAATGAAGCCAAAAGTTTTCATCATCAAATCTCATGCTTAAGTACATTAAAAGCACACATTGTGTTGTTAAAAAGACATCCAAAAATAATTTCCAACATTTTTCAATGACTATGAATAAGGATAGTGTAAGTGATGTGATGATAATTAGGTTTTTAAGCTGCCAATAGTCGGCTTTGTATAGTGATAATAGCTGAATGTTTATTAGTGGTACATACAGGCAATTGGATACCAGTGATGATGACTTTTCGTAGAGTAATCTGTTGGGAAAGGAGAGGAAGGAATTGGAATAATCAGAAAAATGTCAAATTTTAAGGAATATGCAAGCTGGAGTGACTCTGATTTGATTTGAGTTCAGCACTATACCAGAGTCAAGACGGCTTGGTACCAGATTTATATTCAATTAACCGACTTGTCCCGACTTTCGGGGTCAAAATGTAAAAGAAGTCCGGGAAATATTAAGTCCGAATTTTGTCAAAAATCTGTCTTAGTCTGTTAAAAATCTACCCAAAATCTTTCAAGGGGATATCAAAAATCAAAGATGAACCAGAAATCCGACAAATTTTTTTAAAAAATCTGTCAAAAATCCACTAAATTTCTGATCAAAAATCCTTTAAAAATCTGGCTAAACTCAGTCATAATCTTTCCCAATTATGCTAAAAATATTCCAAACTTCTATCAAAATGTTTAAAATCAATCAGAAATCCGTTTAAAGTTTTACAAAAAATCCGCTAAAAATCTGTCCAAAAATCTACAAAAATTCTTTCAAAAAAGTTCAAGTCTTTGAAAAATCGATCGAAAATCTGCTAAAATTCTGACCTAAAATCCGTTGAAAATCAGGTTGAAAATTCACTTAAATTCTGTGAAAATTCTATCAAAACACTTAAAATCCGCTAAATTCTGACAGATAATCCGGTAAATTTTGACCGAAAATCCGCTTAAAAACTGGCCGAAAATCTACCAAAATTCTGTCAAAAATGCTCAAGTCTTTAAAAAATCGATCGAAAATCCGCTAAAATTCCGATAGATAATCCGGTAAAACTCTGACCAAAAATCCGCTCAAAAACTGGCCAAAAATCTACCAAAATTATGTCAAAAATGCTCAAGTCTTTAAAAATCTATCAAAAATCCGCTAAAATTCCGACCAAAAATCAGTTGAAAATCAGGTTGAAAATCCACTTAAATTCTGTGAAAATTCTATCAAAACACTTAAAATCCGCTAAAATTCTGACAGATAATCCAGTAAATTCTGACCGAAAATCCGCTAAAAATCTGTCCAAAAATCTACCAAAATTCTGTCAAAAATGCTCAAGTCTTTAAAAAATCGATCGAAAATCCGCTAAAATTCCGATAGATAATCCGGTAAAACTCTGGCCAAAAATCCGCTCAAAAACTGGCCAAAAATCTACCAAAATTATGTCAAAAATGTTCAATTCTTAAAAAAATCGATCGAAAATCCGCTAAAATTCCGATAGATAATCCGGTAAAACTCTGACCAAAAATCCGCTCAAAAACTGGCCAAAAATCTACCAAAATTATGTCAAAAATGCTCAAGTCTTTAAAAAATCGATCAAAAATCCGGTAAAATTCTGACAAATGCGCTAAAAATCCAGCCAGCACTTATCAAAATTCAGTTAAAAGATTCTTCAAAAATCGTCCAAAAGTCAGTCATAAGTCGGCCAGAAATCTACCAAAATTAAATACTCACTTAAGTTTATTCGATGCAATAGGGTTAGAGTATATGATCAGTCCCAATAAGAAATGCAATAGAGAATAAATCAATATTGAGGTAGCAAAGATCAGCTCATTGTTGCTCTTTTTAATTGCTGTAAAATATGGATAAAACAATTTTAATCATTTTCCGACAATTTCAATAAAATTTTCATAAAAAAACTTGAAAATTTTCTCCATACGCAATTAAAGCACAAGAAAAATCCACAAAAAATTCAAAAAAAAAGACTCCAAAAAAACTCACCAAACCCACAAACGCACACGCCTATGACTTGAATCAATGAGGTCTGAAATGAGATTTTCATGTCTTGATCGGCTACATGGAGGCAGTCATGAGTAAAGAAAATGTTTTTTTTTTATTCCCGTAAATAAAAACTTGTAAACAAAAAAAAATTCTCTCACGAAGGCTGCCAAGGAGCATGAAAAACAAGGCACAGAACCTTACAATCAAGCTCTACGGTTCCACAACTCGTTTGTATTTGTAAAAAAAAATTGACAAAAAAAAGAAGAAAAAGAAAAAGTTTGAGAAAAAATTGCACAATTTTTACAAAAAGTTCCATGAAATTCGCCAATTTCATGCTGATTTTCACCTAGTGACGTAGATTTTTTAAACATTCACGACGTGACGCAAAAGTTGACACAAAAAAGTCGCGTGAAAGTTGAAATTTTTTTAAAAATTCCACAATTGTTGTTGTTTTTGGAATTTTTTTGGGAGATTTTTGTGATTTTCTGTCGAAAAAGTGAAGCATAAACGACTGCAATCATAATTCTGGAGCCGAGTGGGAGCACCAGGTGAGGATGACGATTGTTTGACTTGAAATGTGAATTTTTAACCAAGTTTTTTTGGAGTTGACACAAAGTTCACTCACCTTTTCACCTTTAAATTGGTGGAAATTTGCATAATTGAGTGCAAAATTTGCATTTTTCGGACGTAAAACTTTGAAAATTTTAATAAATTTCCGAAAAATTTCACCAAAGTCCACAAATTTGACTCAGATTTTGGAAATTTATTCAGAAATTATTGATGACATTTATCGATTTACTTTGGAAAGTATCACAAAAAAAAAGCGTTTGAAGGAATTTTTTTTTCATGAATTTTTCAAGCCTGTGTTTGAAGTTTTTTTCATGACTCATTAGTCGTTTCTGTTTTGAGAAAGTACTGACTTGTGGATGCATTACTTGTCTTTGTTGGATAACAATTTCTGAATTTTTTGAAACTAGATTTTTTTCTAGGCAAGTGGTTGAATTTTTGGGATTCTTTTTTTTTTGTATGATGAAATTTTAAAGAGTTTTGTAAGTTCATGGAAAGTTATGGCAGTGAATAATAGTTCGTGGGTGTTGCAGCAAGTTGTTCTTTTCAAGCTCTACAAAAACAATGATTTATCTGAAATTGATGGAATTTTTGTGGACAAAAATTTTTTTTTTTAATTGACTTATAAAGCATATTAAGTGGAAAAATCTAGCTTTTTTCAAATAACTTAACTGTCCTTAGTAGCTATTTAACTACTTTTTAATATGAATGTTGGACCAGCTTTCTACAGGCAATAGCTAATACATCAATACATCAATTGGTTCAATTATATAATTTTCTGCTCTTACAATTTACTAAGTTTGACTTTTAATGTTTAAAATCTTAAATCACTTCTTTTTATAACATCTCTGCCCGTGTGCTTTATGCCAGACAATTTACAGACTCTAATCCTAATTTTCTAATAAACCAGCACTAGTAACGTAGCCAAGAGGCATGATTGAATCGATTTCAATTCTCCCTTTTGTCTAAATTTGGTCCTAATCAGAGTTGCAAGACAGGTCGTCTGTCAATAGGTACAAGTGATAGATTTGTCATAGACAATGCCTGTCAACAGGCAGGTGACTTCACAGATCTGTCATATTTGTCAAAAGGTTTGACAGATCTGTCTATAGAATTGACAGATCTGTCTATAGAATTGACAGATCTGTCTACAGATTTGACAGATCTTTCTATAGGTTTGACAGATCTGTCTAGAGATTTGACAGATCTGTCTATAGATTTGACAGATCTGTCTACAGATTTGACAGATCTGTCTACAGATTTGACAGATCTGCCTACAGGTTTGACAGATCTGTCTACAGGTTTGACAGATCTGTCTACAGGTTTGACAGATCTGCATACAGATTTGACAGAATTGACTACAGGTTTGACAGATCTGCCTACAGGTTTGACAGATCTGCATACAGATTTGACAGAATTGATTACAGGTTTGACAGATCTGCATAGAGTTTTGACAGATTTGCATATAGGTTTGACAGATCTGTCTACAGGTTTGACAGATCTGCATACAGATTTGTCAGAATTGACTACAGGTTTGACAGATCTTTCAACAGGTAATTGCCTGTGACATTCAAATAGCAGATAGCAACCCTGGTCTTAAGTGAAAATTTATTTAAAATTGACAGTATTTGTTCATGGTTATTCATCTCAATCCCGAAGTTCTGGCTACTCTGCACAAATTGGTTATTTTTTTAAAATCCATGTAACATGTGAAGGGGGGGGGGGGCCTTAAGAAGCATCAAAAACCAGGCTTGTCATCCTCGATCATTATCTGACTTAATGAATCTATCTGGTCCATTACACAACCTCAACAACCATCCACCATTCTGACTATTCCCCATTTTCCTAAATACTGAAAAAGATTTTCATTAAAAAAATAAAATTTATTAACCAAATTTTCCCATTCTTCCAAAATTTCAGCCCATTGGAGCTACAAATAGCTCCAGAGGAGCATGGTGACATCATAATCGAACTACCCAACGATGAAGTCCAACAATATCCATTGGAAATGCCGAGTCCAACTGTCGATCCATTAGAAGTTCAACCAGTACGAAAACGGCAACGACACAATCTCCTCGATGTCTCCAATAAGCCCATCATGCCATCACGGACGAGCGGGCGAATTCGTGTTAAAATGGAAGCAGCTGCAGCTGCTGAGCAGCACAAACAGCAAGTTCAACAACAGCAGCAGCTAGAACAAGCTACGACTGAACAGTCAAAGACAACCGTAGGTCCACCAACGAAACCACAAGTTGTAATAAAGCACAGAAGGCGGAGAAGGCAAAAGATGAATGGCGAGTCACTCGGCGAGATACAAATTGATGTAAAAAGACCAAATTCAGTTCTTGTGGATACATCAATTCGTGCCCTTCTTACCAACTTTGCATTTTCACAACTCTCACCAGAAAATCAAAAAATATTAGTTGAATCACTGCCATTAGTCGATCGACCGGTGTCAGCAAATGACAATGAATCGATCGAGTTGAATCCGTCGAGTATTAATAATGAATTTTTTAATCGTGCATGTATCGAGTGGCGTGATCGACTTGCGTATGGTGAATTTACAAATGAACATCAGACGAAGCTTAAAGCGGAGCAGGAACGAGATAAATCAAAAATTGATCCTTGGAAGGCGAGGAATTTTGAGAATATTTGGGGTATTAAGACTATAAATAAGGAGAATTTGGGTAAGATGCTTGAAAAAAGTGCGATGGAAGTAAAAGGACGAATGGAACAGGATGATTTTGAGATTCCGGAAGGATATATTAATGAAATGTGGAAAACTGAGGAGGAGATGAAGCAAGATCAGCAAATGCAGGATGAAAATGAGCAGCTTGATGATTCTGAGCAGCCAGAAGATATGAAAGATGATGAAGATGAGGATGATGAAGATGACGACGAGGATGACGAAGAGGATGATAATGAGATGATGGATCAAGATGTAGAAGAGGAAGTAGAAAATACTAACCTTAACACAGTGATGATGGTGAGCTATTTGTAAAGGATCGTTAGATTCTATGGTCCTTAACAATTAAAATAAGTGTGAAGGCACCTAAACATTAAAACCTAGTGTAAAGGCTCCTTGACATTCAGATCTGGTGTTGAGGCACCTTAACATTGAAGCTTAGAGCGAAGGTACCTTAACATTAAAACTTAGTGTGATGGCACCTTAACATTCAGATCTGGTGTTGAGGCACCTTAACATTGGAACTTTGTGTGGAGGCACCTTAACATTCAGATCTGGTGTTGAGGCACCTTAACATTGGAACTTCGTGTGGAGGCATATTAACATTTAAACTTAGTGTGAAGGCACCTTAACATTCAGATCTGGTGTTGAGGCACCTTAACATTGGGACTTAGTGTTGAAGCACCTTAACATTGGAACTTTGTGTGAAGGCACCAGAACATTAGAAAACCTAGTATAAAGGCACCTGAAAAACTAAAACCTAGTGTGAAGGCATCTTAACATTTAAACTTAGTGTAAAGGCACCTTAACATTCAGATCTGGTGTTGAGGCACCTTAACATTGGGATTTAGTGTTGAGGCACCTTAAAATTGGAACTTTTCGTGCAGGCACCTGAACATTAGAAAACCTAGTGTGAGGGCACCTGAAAAATTAAAACCTAGTGTGAGGGCATCTTAACATTTAAACTTAGTGTGAAGGCACCTTAACATTCAGATCTGGTGTTGAGGCACCTTAACATTGGGACTTAGTGTTGAGGCACCTTAACATTGGAACTTTGTGTGAATGCAACTGAGCATTAGAAAACCTAGTGTGAGGGCACCTGAAAAGTTGAAACCTAGTGTAAAGGCACCTTAACATATAAACCTAAATCTAAAACATTTTACTTTACATTCTAACCATTTAATCTTGAAATATATTTTAGCCATCACCATCACAAAATCCTTCAGTATCAACATCCGTACCAACACCACCGCAGACCGTAACATCAACCCAACCTGATATGAATGACACGCCACCTAGAGATTCACCTTCTCCACCACCAATGCAGATTTCGACACCTATCAAGTCACTAGAGCCACCTCTTCACCAGCCAGTTATTGCCGAGGCAACGAGTAGTGCCGATGACATACCAACAATCTTAGAGATGGACTCACCTGAACCATCAACATCAAACTTTATTGCTGATGATGACGATGATATTGCGAGTCATGTGGAGCTGTCAAGTGATGGAATGCCAACTCAATGGTATCATCAGCAGGAACACGATTACCTTAAAAATATTCCAGAAATGGAACCTGAATCAAGTGGAATGGATATGGAAGGTGTTGGTGACATAATTGATGATACAGCTGGTATTGAGCTGATCGAGAATGATAATGCAATTGAAAGTGTCATGAATGATAATTTCTCATCGTCGCCATCGCCTGAACCTGAGCCAGAGCACATGCATGATCAACCTCAACAACAGCAGCACATAATCACAACACCAACAGTCACAAGAATCACAAACTACGACTCCGAATTACCACAAGAAATTTTCCATAAAAATGAGTCACAGCAAGTCAACGCATCCTCAGCATTTTCACCGAATAGCGGTGTTTTAATTAATAATTATATGAAGCAAGCACAAGAGGAGCAGGCACCAGTTGTGGTTGTAAATGATCCATCATCACAATATAATCAGGTTGTTATGCAGGATGATCATAATGAGGCACAATATACAGACACTTATATGATGGATGAGGCTGAAATCGATAGTGGAAATGCTTTTCATGGTGAGTTGATACAAGTGTGAAGGCACCTTAACTTTAGTACTGAAATGTGAAGGTTTCATATCTTCAGTGCTGAAATGTGAAGGCACCCTAACTTTAGTACTAAAGTGTGAGAGCTACTTGACCTCAATGCTGAAATGTGAAGGCACCTTAACATTAGTACTGAAGTGTGAAGGCATCTTAACCTTAGTACTGAAATGTGAGAGCTACTTGACCTCATTGCTGAAATGCAAAGGCACCTGAACCTTAGTACTTAATTGTGAAGGCATCTTAACCTTAGTACTGAAATGTGAGAGCTACTTGATCTCATTGCTGAAATGTAAAGGCACCTTAACTTTAGTACTAAAGTGTGAGAGCTACTTGACCTCATTGCTGAAATGTGAAGGCACCTTAACCTTAGTACTGAAGTGTGAAGGCATCCTAACCTTAGTACTGAAATGTGTAGGTGCCTTATCATCAGTCCTGAAGTGTAAAGGCACCTTAACCTTAGTACTTAATTGTGAAGGCATCTTAACCTTAGTACTGAAATGTGTAGGTGCCTTATCTTCGGTCCTGAAATGTGAATGCAACTTAACTTTACTACTAAAGTGTGAAGTCACCTTAATCTCAGTTTAGAAATGTGAAGACACCTTAACCTTAATACAATAATATATGAACTATAATTTTTCTCAATTTTCAGAAGAGATTCGTATGACAATGCCCAAAAATGTTAAACTTGTGGCTTTTCCGTCTGGTGTAAATTACATAAAAAACGACAACTACATTATTGAAGAGGTAAACCCTACTTACAATCTCAAAGCTTTCAAAAATCAATCAACTCATATGTTTCAGACCCCAACCCAACACATACCCCAGCAAACAACATCTACTCCAACATACCGAACGAATGGTGCAAATATTCAACCACTTCAAAATTCATATTTCGTTGGGGGTGGAAACACATTCACATACATCTCAGACATAGGCAATAAAATTGAAACATCTGAGCCAACGACGAGAATTGTAAAGCAGGATTCGAATAGTGGTCAGGGTCAGCAGATGAAGCAAAGGATAATTTATGAAATATCCACTGAGGTAAGTGTTTCTCATGACTTAATAAGCTACAGATAATAAGAATTGAATTTTTATTGTAGCCGAAGGTCTCGTACGAGCAGCCAACACATCATGTAACTTACGCAACACCACCTCAACCAGAAATTTTCCATAAAATGGTCAATCACAATGGCACAACTACAATTTACACCGAATCAGCTGGTCCACCACAAAAGAAGACCATAATCCAGCGGAAAAAGCCAAATGATCCATACACCGTCCAAGTAGCACTTCAAAGTGTCACAAATAATAATACAATCATTCTCAGACCAATTGGAAATTCAACGACACAACAAATCCAGCCACAACAACAAAAATCAATTGTGCATATCCATCGTGCGCCTCAAATTATGCAAACAACATCGCAGCCTGTTCAATTTTTTACAACAGCACCGCCACAAACTTATTTGAAGAAGCAGACAGTTATAATTCCACAAATGGCACCAACATCTGCAATTAAGACACAACCAAAATACACGACAGTAATTCGAGCGCCGGTAGCACCACAAGTCATTAATGCACAACAACCGCAGCAACAAATCACGACACAGCAGCTTGCGCCGGGGACAAATTCAAAAATACAGCGACCCATTCAGAAGCAGAAGGTTATAATGAGTACGAGCAGTTTGCAGCAATATCGAAGCTTTAATAATAAACCAAATGCACATGGGTCGAGGAAGCAACTTCATCCGCAACATATTATTAGACATGCACCGTCAACGACTGTTATTCCAACGACAACTGTAATTCATCATTCGATGGCAACTGAGGCTAAAGGAAATCAAATTCCAGTGATATTGCCAAGTAATGGGGTAAGTGAATTGGAGGAGATGCAAAAGGGTTGGCCGGAAAAATTGGGAAATAATTTTCGAAAAATATATGAAAACAAATTTAATAAGGTAGATTCGGGTATGGCTAATAAAAGCTTCATGAAGCGAGGGGTTGGCCGTAAAAATTGGAAAATATTTGCAATGTTTCAAAACTTTTATGACAAGCTACCCAAAAGTTTGAAATAATTAGTGTAATACGTCTAATAATATATTACGGGTTGGCCGCAAAAATGAGGAAATTTTAAATTAATTCTCACAATTTTTACTCATTTTAGCCTGAAACGTTCACCCACCAAATCCCAGTGAGTCAAGTAGTGTCAGCATCACCGACAGTCGTCACAATCAATAGTGCACCCACCAAAAATATTTTTGTTCGTCAAAATCGACCTCCACAGCAGATTTTTCAGCCACAACACAATCAACAGATTTTTACAACAACCCAACCAACACAGGCGACAGTCCTACAGCAGCAACCACCACAACAACTTCACTCACCACAATTACTGTCACAACAGCTGCAGGCCCAACAGCTGCAAACACAACAGATGCAACCGCAACAGATGCAGCCTCAACAGATGCAACCACAACAACTCCAACCGCAAAATCTGAACCAACTTCAAAATCAATTTTCACAAAATCAGCAAATTTCGTTGCATCCCCGAATGAGAACTTTGAATCACCAACGACCTCCACCAGGCTCGGTGAATTTGGAGCGAAGCTATCAAATTTGTCAAGCTGTAATTCAGAATAGTCCGAATAGACATCAGTTGAATTGTCATTTAAAGCCACCACCGACTAGTTTGCTGGGTGGAAATGCGATGCAGCAGAAGAAATTTTGAGATTCGAATAGAAAAGTTGTGAAAATTTTCGTTGTTAAGTGAGAATTTAAAAAATGTTGTTAAAAATGAGATTCTTTTAGTTAAATTTTTTTGGGGGGTAAAATGTGAATGTGGGGAAGGGGGAGTTAAATGTGAGATTTAAATCAAAAGTGAGAGAGGGATTGTGAGTTTTTGGAGATGGAATTAATGGAGAATTTGGATTTGTTTTCAATTTTTTAAAAGTCAAATTATGAATTTTTTGAAATCTTTTTTAATTTTTGGAATTTTTGAAGTTTTTGAAATTTTTTAAATTTTTGGAATTTTTTAAATTTTTAGAATTTTTTAAATTTTTGGAATGTTTTGAATTTTTGGAATTTTTTAAATTTTTGGAATTTTTTAAATTTTTGGAATTTTTGAAATTTTTGAATTTTTTTTGAATTTTTTGAAGATTTTTAAAAAAAATTAAAAAATTAAATTGTATTCAAAATCCAGAATTTCCACTTCCAAAACTCACAAAAAATATAAAACGTGTTTTTGAATACAAAAAAAAATATATAAAATTGAAAGAATTTTTCTACTTTGTGTGAATGAATTTTTTTTGTTAAAGTTTTCAATTTTTTTACACAAAATAATGTAAAAAATTCAATAATTTTTTTAAAATTCTGTACAAAACTTTTTTAAAATAATAATAATAATGAGAAAAATTTATAATTTATGTAAAAAAAGGTGTAAAAATCGTTAAAAATTGATGAAAAAAAACTCCTGATTGTGAAGTTATTTTTGCTATGTTTTGCAGACCTGCATTTAAGATAAGTTAAAGAAACGCACTCAATATCAAAATTGAAAGTTAAATATAAAAAAAAATTGCAACTTTTGTACTAAAAAATTTGACAGTGAAATCAATTAAATTTAAAAGTTTTGAAAACCCAAACCAGTGAAATTCAAATTTCGATCATTTTTTGAAAAGCTAAAATCGCAAAAAAAATCTTAAAAAAAATATAGGAAAATAAATAAATTTTGAGCTGAGTGAAAAAAGTTTTAAAACAAATTTGTAAAAAGTAATAAAAAGAATCAAACTTTTTTTTATTGTAATTAGCAAATTTATGAATCTTCAATTAGAAAATAATAAAAAATAAAAAAATCAATTTAAAATATTAAATTTTATTTGGTTTTTGAATTTTTTGACAATTTAAAAAACAGTAAATTTAATGGATGATGATGCAATGATTTTCACTTATGGATGAGTGCCAAATATTGACATTGACGGAGATATCGGACAACAAAACAACATGCTCTGTTAATTAATGTTTTTAATTACTCAAATTTCTTATTTAATGTTGTAATTCCTTGGATTTCTTCTTTCGGCATGTCAGTGTCACCTGAAAATTTAATTTAAATAATTTTTTTAATATTTTAATTTTGATTCTAGTCAATTTAGGTTAGCTTTGGACTGCCTCAACCGTTATCAGTCCTGTTCAACCTTATTAAGCTTTCTTCAACCTTATTTAGTACCCTTCAAGCTTATTCGGTCCGCTACAAGCTTATTTAGTTCTTCTTATCCTGATTTAGTCCTCTTTAACCTTATTCAGTCCCCCTCAACCTTATTCAGTCCCTCTCAACCTTATTCAGTCCCCCTCAACCTTATTCAGTCCCCTTTAACCTTATTCAGTCCCCTCAATTTTATTCAGTTCCCCTCAAACTTATTCAGCCCCCTTCAACCTTACTCAGTCACTCTTAACCAGATTCAGTCCCTCTTCAAACTTCTTCAGTCCGTCCTCAACTTTATTCAGCCCCCCTCAATCTTATTCAGTCTTCCTCAACCTTATTCAGTCCCCTTTAACCTTATTCAGTCCCCTCAATTTTCTTCAGTCCCCCCTCAACTTTATTCAGCCCCCTTCAACCTTATTCAGTCCCCCTCAATCTTATTCAGTCCCCTTCAACCTAATTCAGTCCTTCTCAGCCTTATTCAGTCCCCCTTAACCTTATTCAGTCCCCCTCAACCTTATTCAGTCCCCCTTAACTTTATTCAGTCCCTTTCAACCTTATTTAGTCCTCCTCAACCTTATTCAGTCCCTCTCAACTTTATTCAGTCCCTCTCAACCTTATTCAGTCCCTCTCAACCTTTTTCAGTCCCCGTTAACTTTATTCAGTCCCCTTCAACCTTATTCAGTCCCCCTCAACCTAATTCAGTCCCTCTCAACCTTTTTCAGTCACTCTTAACTTTATTCAGTCCCTTTCAACCTTATTTAGTCCCCCTCAACCTTATTCAGTCCCTTTCAACCTTATTCAGTCCCTCTCAACCTTTTTCAGTCCCCGTTAACTTTATTCAGTCCCCTTCAACCTTATTCAGTCCCCCTCAACCTTATTCAGTCCCTCTTAACCTTATTCAGTCCCCCTCAACCTAATTCAGTCCCTCTCAACTTTTTTCAGTACCCTTCAACATCCCTTGGCTCCCCTCAATCCATGAATCCCCAAAAATGATCCTTACCTAATCCCCAAAACACCTCCGATGAAGCTTCAGTACTAATTTCAGTGTCACAAACATTATTATTCAAATAATCCTCATTCATTTTCTTCTTTCTAGCTTCCTCAATAGCATACGGATGACTTCCATCGCCAGTCCTCAAAACTCTCTTTCTGATTAAATCCTCAGATGCAACTTTCAAGTCTGTCGCCCATCCAATCCATGCAAAGAAGTCAATCAATATCATTCCAAAATTATGTCTATACAATGGCTTCTCAGAAACTTTATAATCCCATGGGAATGTGTGATGGAAGTTGTGCCAGCCTTCACCAAATGTGAATGTTCCATTGATAAGTGAGTCTGATGCTGCAATAGTCTTGTCGTATGGCTTCCAACTTCCGATGTGTGCAACTGAATTTGTGCACCAAACAATGTGAAGTGAGAGAACATAACGGCAGATTACAGCACAAAAGGCTTGCCAGATTGTAAGTGGCCAGAAGTACATGGAGATTGACATCGGGATGAAGAAGCTGAAGAGGAACACTAGCGGGTAGTAATACCTGAAAAAATATCGAATGTTTAATGAATTTATAGCGATTTGAGGCGAAATCGTGACTTACTTCCTCTGAAACTGCAATACCGGCTCAGCCTCAACATCACTCATATCGATCTTTGCTCCATACTTTTTCACATCAGGATGCTTCTTACACATCAACCATCCCATGTGCGAGAAAAAAAAGCCACGATTTGAATTTGTTGGATCGGCATTTGTGTCGCTGTACTTATGATGAACTCGATGATCACGAACCCACTCAATTGTGTCATTTTCCATTGATATTGTCTGAAGAATCATGAGAAAAACTTGAAGTGGAAAATTTGCTTTGAAACTTCGATGCGACCAAAGTCGATGAGCTCCGGCAACGATTCCATATCCAGCAATAAAGCCGTAGATTGTGTCTGTTTTGGGGAATTAATTGAGTTTTTATTTAATTTTTTTGAAGTGACTTTTGGTTGATAAGTTTGGTAAGGGGGTCAAACCTAGAACAGTGGTGGCAAACCCATGTTCCGTGGCACTCTAGTGAGGCATACAAAAAGTTGGGAAATTTTACGAACGTGTGGTTTCGGTCAGGAATTGCCAGTAAAGGTATCCTTGGCACAAAAAAGGTTGGACGTCACTGTGAGGGTTCATCTTATTATGATGTCACCAAAAATTGACTACACCAAAGGATTTCATGATCCATACCCAACCCCAATCTATCCTCTCCGTTAGAAAAAAATTAAAACTCCTCAAAAATCCACACGCTTTGGAGATATTTTTTTAATAATTCAACGAGATTTTGGGTTAGTAGGCTCAATTTCATAACAGCATAAATTGATGACTGCTCGTTTGTCACATAACCGAAATAAGAGGAACATCGAATCATAAAATATCGAAAAATTGCGTATTAAACCAACGTAATATGATTTTAAAGTTGTTAATTAAATTAAGGTTTTTTTTACTATTTCATGACTTTTTAATTTAATTTTGAGGTTAAAAACCTTTTTGAAAAAATTAATTGAATATGACTGGCTAGGGGCGAAGCTAGAAGAATCCTTGGGTGCCTGGGCTAATGTTGCAACAGGCTAAATGCCCACATCCCAAATCACAATTATTTAAATTCAATTTGGTAAAATTAAAACTTACGGAACATAAATAAATCACGTCTATAGAAATGGTAAACTTGAAATGCGCAATAATGCAAGAACACAAAAGCTGCCACATTCTTCCAAACTATTTCTGTTTTGAATGGTTTTTCTTCTATTTGGTTAGTTGCGATGTATTGCTCGACCTGCAATTTTAAGAAATAATTATTGCAATTTTATTGGCTATTTGATTTTTTAAATTTTTTAAAATTTTAAAATTCTTCAAATTTTTAATTTTTTCTGATTTTTTTTTAATTTTTTCTGATTTTTTTCAATTTTTTTTTATTTTTTCAATTTTTTCTGATTTTTTCAATTTTTTCTGATTTTTTCAATTTTTTCTGATTTTTTTTAATTTTTTCTGATTTTTTTCAATTTTTTTTTTATTTTTTCAATTTTTTCTGATTTTTTCAATTTTTTCTGATTTTTATTCATTTTTTCTGGTTTTTTTAAAAAATTTTTCTGAGTTTTCTTAAATTTTTCTGATTTTTTTTTTCAATTTTTAAAAACTTTTTGCATTTTTTATTTCTTTTTCTATTTTTTTCTTATTCAGTTTTTCCATTTTTTTTTCATTTTTTTCAAATTTTATTTTTTTAAAAAACTTTCAAGTTTTTCTCTCAATTTATCTACTTTTTTAAATTTCTCTCAATTTTCAATTTTGTTTTTTTTTTGAATTTTTTCAACTTTCTTGAATTTTTCAATATTTTTAAATATTAATTTTTTTAAGATTTTTTTTACATTTTTCCTCAAAATTCTTTTTTTTTTGTTTTTAAAAAATCTTTTTATTCAAAATTAAACTAAACTTAATTCTAGAACTTTCGAACCTTATGGCCAGTCAACACATCACGTGGTTGATTCTCTTCTGATCGTGGTGCCATTTTTAAATTTAAATTCCTATTAAACCTTAACAATCAGTCCAAACTTCCACAGTCACTTAAAAATAAAAAAAAAGTTAAATAAATCCCGAACTAGCTTCACCGAAGCCCAACTGATCACTTCTGATGCTCGTGCAAAAATGAGATGTAAGAAAAGCTTTACAACATTTCGGCAAAGTGATTATTTTATGGAACTAGCCCATCTGTCGTATCTTCGCACATTTTTTTCCCTTCAGCTTGTGAGAATCAGTCACACAAAAGAAAAGACAAAAAAAGTCGTTGAATATTCATGACAATAAAAATTAAATTACAAAGATTTTATTTTTTGTGACGGAATGTTTTTATTTTTTTGCTGCTTGATTAATGACGAGCAAGTTGAAATGTTTCGTAAATTTTGCCTAAAATTTTAGTTGATGATTGTTATGAATTGTCTTCATTGAGGTAGATCAAGGTGTTGATTAACAAAATGATTTTTATCATAATTGAGGACATTGTTGTGAATTGTTTTGATGTCTGATCTTGAATGATGAGGAATTCTTTTGGGGCTGTTGGTGAGATGGATGACTGTGTTGTGTCTTCGAGATCATTCAAGATGAGAATAATGGACAGGCAAGCTAACAGTTGTTCAGAATAACAGACTTAAATGAAATGAGACGAACTGAGATGAACTGAGTCGAACTGAGACGAACAGAGACGAACTGATATGAACTGAAACGAACTGTGATGAACTGAGATGAACTGAAATGAACTGAAATGTACTGAGATGAACTGAGATGAACAGAATGAAATAAAATGAACTGAAATGAACTGAGCTGAACTGAGATGAACTGAAATGAACTGAGAAGAACTGAGATGAACTGAGATGAAATGAAATGAACTGAGTTGAACTGAGACGAACTGAGTGGAACTGAGGCGAACAGAGACGAACTGAGATGAACTGAAATAAACTGAAATGAAATGAGATGAACTGAAATGAACTGAAATGAACTGAGATGAACTAAGATGAACTGAGATTAACTGAGATGAACTTAAATATACTGAAATGAACTGAAACGAACTGGGATGAACTGAGATGAACTGAAACGAACTTAGATGAACTGAAATAAACTGAGATGAACTGGGATGAACTGAGATGAACTGAGATGAACTGAGATGAACTGAGATGAACTGAGATGAACTGAGATGAACTGAAACGAACTGAGATGAACTGAAACGAACTTAGATGAACTGAAATAAACTGAGATGAACTGAGATGAACTGGGATGAACTGAGATGAACTGAGATGAACTGAGATGAACTGAAATAAACTGAGATGAACTGGGATAAAATGAGATGAACTGAGATGAACTGAGATGTACTGAGATGAACTGAGATGAACTGAGATGAACTGAGATGAACTGAAACGAACTGAAACGAACTGAGATGAACTGAAACGAACTTAGATGAACTGAGATGAACTGGGATGAACTGAGATGAACTGAGATGAACTGAGATGAACTGAAATAAACTGAGATGAATTGAGATGAACTGAAATGAACTGAAATGAACTGAGATGAACTGAGTCGAACTGAGACGAACAGAGACGAACTGATATGAACTGAAACGAACTGTGATGAACTGAGATGAACTGAAATGAACTGAAATGTACTGAGATGAACTGAGATGAACAGAAATGAAATAAAATGAACTGAAATGAACTGAGCTGAACTGAGATGAACTGAAATGAACTGAGAAGAACTGAGATGAACTGAGATGAAATGAAATGAACTGAGTTGAACTGAGACGAACTGAGTGGAACTGAGGCGAACAGAGACGAACTGAGATGAACTGAAATAAACTGAAATGAACTGAGAAGAACTGAGATGAACTGAGATGAGCTGAGTCGAACTGAGACGAACAGAGACGAACTGAGATGAACTGAAATAAACTGAAATGAAATGAGATGAACTGAAATGAACTGAAATGAACTGAGATGAACTAAGATGAACTGAGATTAACTGAGATGAACTTAAATATACTGAAATGAACTGAAACGAACTGGGATGAACTGAGATGAACTGAGATGAACTGAAACGAACTTAGATGAACTGAAATAAACTGAGATGAACTGGGATGAACTGAGATGAACTGAGATGAACTGAGATGAACTGAGATGAACTGAGATGAACTGAAACGAACTGAGATGAACTGAAACGAACTTAGATGAACTGAAATAAACTGAGATGAACTGAGATGAACTGGGATGAACTGAGATGAACTGAGATGAACTGAGATGAACTGAAATAAACTGAGATGAACTGGGATAAACTGAGATGAACTGAGATGAACTGAGATGTACTGAGATGAACTGAGATGAACTGAGATGAACTGAGATGAACTGAAACGAACTGAAACGAACTGAGATGAACTGAAACGAACTTAGATGAACTGAAATGAACTGAGATGAACTGAGATGAACTGAGATGAACTGAAATGAGCTGAGATGAACTGAAACGAACTGAAATGAACTGAAACGAACTTAGATGAACTGAAATAAACTGAGATGAACTGAAATGAACTGAGATGAACTGAGATGAACTGAGATGAACTGAGATGAACTGAGATGAACTGAGATGAACTGAAACGAACTGAGATGAACTTAGATGAACTTAGACGAACTGAGACGAACTTACACGAAGAGACAATCTGAACACCAACCTCTATTCAAAGAGTCCAAAAAGCTACCAATAAATTGTAAAATCTCAATATTAACATTCTACCCAAATATTTCTCATAAAATCATTAAATTTGCATATTTAAATAATTTAATATCATTTTTACATTTTACTCAATAACAGAACTTGGTTTCTACGGTCGTTTTTAATGGCACGTAGTCTCATTTAATCTTCTAGAATTTTAGTCAAAGCCCTAAATCAAGTCCATTAGCTTGAACCCTTTTAATCTATTCAAAATTTTTTATCTAGATATCCTTGAAGATGCTCTCGTCTTGTAATCTCGAGCTTCAAAGAGTTAAGCTAATGATGAGGCGAGTTGAGAGACACATGCTGTAAATGTCCGGAAGGAAATCACGTTTTTTTGGGTTTTTACAGCTTCGATATTTTATAAAATGATAATTTATTGGATCGAATAATAAAGATAAAATATTGATAAAGACCTTTGATATTGAAGGGTTTTTAAAGACAACTGGTGAACGGAATCTATAAAATATGAGGAGAATGTTTATGTCATCAAGGTTCATTTGGAACGGAACTTCAATATTAAGCATTAATCTTGATTAGTCTTGGCAGTTTGTCTTAGTCATGTTGATTATTGAACAAAAATGTCAACAAAATATTAACAAATAAGCATCATGAGCCAACACAATCACAATTTGACTTACTTTTCATGACTTTGTTTGGGAGCTGTTCATAAATGAGGTCTATAAAATGATTTTTATCCCCCCTGACACCTTTTCTCAATAGTTCTGACCTTTCCAACGATCACAAACCTTAAGACCCCCCACCTCAATATGTTTGATGTCATTTATGAATGACTCGATCGGGAGTCATTCATAAATGATTTCAAAATTTAATTTAGAGGATCTGATGCTTTGCAATACGCAAAAATCAACCAACCTACAGAAATTATGTCTAAATAAACATTTGATCGAATAGGAGAGGGGGGGGGGGTTCTAAAATTCAAAATTCGTAAATTAACATCATTTTTAACCTTCCCCACCAAAAAAATCATCTCAAAAATCTTCTGAACACATTTTATCTGAGTGAAAGCTACAAATACCTCAAAAAATCAAGTTTGATGATAAAAACATCTTTTTTTTTTGAATAATTTTGCCAACATTATGAAATGTCTTGTTATGTAAACAAATGCAAGTTGAACGAATGTTTTTGAAAAAGTAGGACTCAAATTTCAAATACCAAAATTACTATTCATAAATTCAACAGTTCTCAGACGTTGTGGGACACATGCAATGAAAAATATTAAACTGGGGTTTTTTTGTGCTGCTTTATCGACTGATTGTATGAAGATTCTTTGGTGAGATTCAGATGAGGAGCTATTGAGTCAGAATAACATGGGGAGAAGGGACCGTTGCTGATATCCAGGGGCGTAGCCAGGAAATTGAAGGGGGGAAAAAATTTGTATGGAAAACTTTTAAGGGGGGAGGGGGAATTTTCGGGTTTTTCATAAAAACTCTAGCAAAATGAAGAAATTTCTCAAGACGAATGGGGATTTGCCCCCCAAATCCACCCCTGGCTATGCGCCTGATGATATCCTCTGATACTGGACCTTTGTATGACAGCTTTTGTCACCTATTCTGCTCAAAATTGCCTTAAGAATCAAGATCCATCCAGGAGACTATAATAAACCAGGGGGAACACAACTAAAGGGAAAAATTTCTTGTGATGCGAAAATGATCAACTTAATTTTAAACGTTTTTTGACGAATTCTGTCAGTTTCACTCCTCTGATATTTTCCCAAACTTTTCCCATTGGGTTGTTACCCCCCTCAACAAAAAACAGTAAAATATTTTTTTTAATAGTAACTTTATTAAACCGTATCTAGAATATATATTGCTATTTTAAATAATTTTTTTTATATTTTGCCAATATTTTATTTAAGTTGTCTTTTAGACCGATGATCATTAATTTTTATCATCAATTTATTTTCTTATTCTGATTCACACCAAACTTAGTCATTATAAATTATGCAATCTTGACTTTCTTCCTCTGCCCAATTCTGTTATAATATAAATATTGCCGTCTGCTGCATTTGAATAAAAATTAAGAGTGCTAACCAAAAATAAGAAGTAAAAACTTTCACTGTCAAGGTCGACTAAAACAGGTTTTTCTGTTGCATATTGAGGCTTAAAATTAGTTTTTTTTCTGTCGGAAGACTGGATGGATTTTTTAATGAATATTTTTATGTTGTGGCATCTGATCATGAATCATATTTCTTGCATAAGGTTGTTATGCCGTCGATTTCTTCTTTTGGAATGTCTTTGTCACCTGGAAATAAAGATTTAATGATTAAAAATTATTTTGGAAGATTTTAAGGGGTTTGCTCATAAATGATGTCTAGATTTGAAGATGAAAGCTGATATCCTGACGATAGGCTAAGGTTTTAAGGCTCTTTGAGGTACCTTAACCAAAACATTGCATTTTTATGTACTTAACTCTGTAGAATTAGTTTAATTTGACATTTCTTATGGTAGGCGCTATTGATAGCCCTAAAATTCATTCCTTCTCAATAGTATCCAAACCCCAGAGTGTCCCCAAGCCTTCTTGAGCTCCCCCAAGTCCTCATAAGCCCCCTCAACTCATCTATCCCCAAAAAATACTCACCGATTCCCCAAAACACCTCCGACTCCTCAATGCACCTTCCATTTCCATTCATCTTACAATTATTATTATTCAAATAATCCTCATTCAACTTGTTCTGTCTAGCTGCTTCAACAGCATATGGATGACTTCCATCGCCCGTCCTCATCACTCTCTTTCTGATCAAATCATCAGATGCAATTTTCAAGTCTGTCGCCCATCCAAGCCATGCAAAGAAGTCAATAAAAGCAATTGAGAAGTTGTGCCTGTAAAGTGGAAGTTCTGAGACTTTATAATCCCATGGAAATGTATGATGGAAGTTGTGCCAGCCTTCACCGAATGTAAATGTTCCATTTATCCGTGAGTCTGATGCTGCAATGGTCTTATCGTATGGCTTCCAACTTCCGATGTGTGCGACTGAGTTTGTGCACCAAGTGATGTGTAGTGAAAGGACATAACGGAAAGCATTCATGTAGAAACATTGTAAAAATGGAAGTTTAAATAGTTTGTAAGACACATAAGTTGGCATAAATACTGATAAGACAAGGATCATTGGGATGTAGTACCTTAAAAAATATAAAAATGTCAATAAATAGTCAGAAAATTCAGGAACTAAAGCAACTCACTTTCTTTGGAACAGTAACAAAGGATCCGACTCAAGATCACTCATATCAACCTTAGCTCCATACTTCCTAACATCTGAATGCTTCTTACACATCAACCATCCCATATGTGAGAAGAAGAAACCTCTTTTAGAGTTTGATGGATCTGCATCAGTGTCGCTGAACTTGTGATGAACTCGATGATCACGAACCCACTCAATCACGTCATTTTGAATGCAAATTGTTTGGAAAATCATGAGAAGAACTTGGAATGGATATGTTGCTTTGAAGCTTCTGTGTGCCCAGTACCGATGTGCGCCTGGAATTGAAATGGAATGCTAGAGAAGGATTTTTTGCTATTTGAAGATCAAGGCAGATTGATAGAGACTGACAGAGACTTACAGAGACTTACAGAGACTGCCAGAGACTGACAGAGACTTACAGAGACTGGCAAAGACTGACAAAGACTGATGGAGGCTGGCATTGACTGAAAGAGACTGCCAGAGACTGACAGAGATTGACAGAGTCTGACAGAGACTGACAGAGCCTAAGAGAGACTGACAGAGACTTACAGAGACTGACAAACCTGCCTAGAAATTGATAAATTCAACACTTACCGACTGGAATTCCAAATGAAGTTATAATTCCAAATCCAAAGTCTGTGAAATAATTTATTTTCAAAAAATCTCCCAAAAAAATCCATCAAAGTCCATCACTTACGGAATATAAAGAGCCTCGTGTCCCACTCAACAATTGCTTTGTAGAATAGATAATGCAGAATAATGAAAATTATCACATTTCTCCAAACTATCTCCATTTTGTATGGCTTTTCTTCTGTATCTATCTTGGCATCGCCGTTGCTGAGCTAAATATGCAAAATAGAAAGACACAAAAAAAATCATCAATCAACCTTGAAGACTCTCAAAAACCCTTTAACATAAAAAATTTCGTTAATTTTTCTCGTTTTGTTGCAAAAGGCGCGAGAGCTGATGAAAAACTTGATTTAATCTGGTTGCGAGAAGATGTGCTTAATTTATGTTAATCAATTCTAATAAATTTTTTATAGCTATGATGCTGTAAATCCGTTTCATTTATGATGTTTAAAAAAAACTTGGTTAATGAGTTTCGTTTTTTTTTGACATCGTGACAATTTTATAAATTTATTTTTGAAGACTTTCAATCGACATTGTTGATCAAGTTGTTAAAAAATTTAATATTATTATTATTATTGGGGGATTAGTTGTGGTTTTATTGTGGGTTTTACTAGCTTTATGGTAGGAAAATTAAAGATCTGAGGAGGAAAAAAAGGTGAAGCTTGGAGAGGGCCTAGCTATTAGAGCTGAAGGCACAGCGTTTCAAATTAGAACAGAGTCTATTGTACCCATTAGACCTTCTGTTTATAGAAAATTTGAACAACTTGCAAGCTCTACACATTGCAAAGACACAAATACGTCTATAGAACTGATGTTCTCTGAAATGTTCCTAGTCACGATTCGTGTACGCAAAATGCTGTTATGAAGTCATCCAGATGCTGGTTTATCAAGGTATGCTTAACAAAGGAGACACGTTATGCGCCGAAGACCACAAATGTACGCTTAACACACGAACCGAGCTTCATTACTAGAACGGTGAAATGGAAAAAAGCTTCTAAAACTCGACTTGATCTGGAATTGAACCCAGAACCATTGACACTCAAGGCCAACGCGCTCCTATTTAAGCCACTGATGCCATTTCACCGCTAAAGTTTGAGTAGCAGTGTCAAAACATAGTTTTACATCCATTAAAAATTCCGAGATTTAAAACCTTACAATGACACGTGAAAATGCTGGTTGCTCTACACCCGAGCAACAAAAAAAGGCTTTTGTTGACAAGAATGCAATGTGATGTTGGCACCAGAATGAGTTTATCCGCATGCTTAGTTGTCATATGAATTTTCAATTGACAGACACGAAGTACAAACAATAGTTGTGGACCTTTCAAGGGCTTTTCTGTGCAACCTCTTCTAGAAGCAGGACCTTCGGACTCTCGTTTCTGGTTATATGACGTACATTTTTAAGGGCTGAGCGCTAGTGGCATAGCAAGAGGAGGGGGGGGGGGGGGTGTATGGCCAGACCTTTCACTCGGTGAAGAGCAGGTATTCTGATGCTATTATTTTAATAGCGTCGCTAAAGGTCCATTTTAAATATGACGGGCCATGTCTCAATTTTAGCTTTAAAAATTCAATCCAATTCTAAGAAAGAAAGTTTCAAAAAACCATAAAATCAGTGTTTTAGGCGGTTCATCCTACCAAAAAGCATGACTTTTCTACTGTAAAGTGCTCAGTTGAACTCAACAATTTAAAAACGCACTTCATTAGCCAACGAGTCATCAAGTCAATCATATTGCACCAAAAATGTGCAACATTAATATTTTTTTTTTCAACTTTACATTCACAATTTTTAAATTAAAACATTTCGCAAAGTTATAAATTTCAGATTTTATTGGCTTATTATAAAATTTTCGCGATTAAATCTGGAGATCCGCGTGATTATTTACATAATTTCTTATGAAAGGTGCAAGCGGAACTGCTTTAAATCTCAACAGCATATTTTTCTTTGCAGCATTTTTCCAAAATAATCATTAAAATGTTGTTTTGTTCATTTCCAAATGCAACAACAGGTTTCCAAAAAATAATAAAGTCGTAAAATCAAAAATGTTTGAAAAAATGAACAAAATTTAAGAAAGTTTTTGGAATCAAGAAACTTAAAATCTTCACTAGCCACGTGCAGGTTCCCAAGCACTTAAAATTAACTTTTTCAATAATTATAAAAAATTATAAATTTTAATTATCAACTTGTTATTGTGATAATTAATCATACTTGAATGTGCTTTCGTCCGCATTTTCCAATTTAATTTAAGTCGTTCTAATTGTTTTTAAACCAGCACGCAGAACTATTTAGCAGTGCTGATTATGCAACATTAATTATTAAGAAATTTAAAAAAAATTCTAGAAAAATTTCGAACTTTGCTTACCTTTGTGTGTCCATTGGCGCTCACCATTTTTTTAAGTTTAATTTTTCTTTTTGATTTTTTTTTCAAAGTTTAAATTTTTAAAACTTTCCAAGTTTTTTTCAAAATTTTAACTTTCCAAGTTTTTTTCAAAATTTTAACTTTTCAAAACTTTTTCAAATTTTTTCATAAATTTCACTTTTAAAAAAAAAATATTTTTTTTTATTGCTGACAAAATTCAAAATTGTCAATTTAACTTATCACAACGACGGCTCCGAAGACACTGATCCAATCGCAGTGATATTGACTCGAAACGAAACTGCCATGCAATAAAAATTTATTTGTCAATATTCAGCTTCTTTGTTAGCCGATATTCATTAATTTTATAACAATGAGTTTATGTTGATGTTGGTGACTATGTGGCAGGGCAGTCAATTAATGATTGATTTCTTTTTTGTGTTGTTGGAGCTGAAATGGTAACTTTGAGAGAAGAAGTTGGGGGAAGAGGGGAGAGGAGAAAAGGGGAGGGAAAAAGGGGAGGGGAAAAGGGGAGGGAAAAATGGTAGAAGAGGGGAGTGGAGAAGGAGTGGGAAAAAGAAAGGGAAAAAGAAAGGGGGAGTGGAGAGGTAAGAGGGTGGATGGAAAGGAGGGGGGGGGGGGGGGGGGGGGGGGGGTGAAGGAAGCCGAGCAAAAGTCGAATTGAAATCTGACACCAAGCCAGAATAACTTTAGCATCGTGCTGGCTTCGTCTTAAATCCAGCACCAAGCTAGTTGTTAAAGGATTACTGATTTATTAACCGACTTGTGCCATTCTGGATCTTTTATATTGAATTTTGAAGCTCAAACTTCAGGAAACCATAAAAATTTTTAAATAAAAATCCACCACATCCTCACTCCTAACCACGAAAGGGGGAACCCCCCTACTCTTGAAAATTCCGAAAACAGGGGAGATGCCAGGAATTTGAAGATTGAGGGGGGGGGGGAAATATTTTTTTATATGTAAAATGGATTTTTTGTAGATTTTTTTTATCAAAACCAACATGAAAAAATTTCTGTTGAGGAAGAGGAATTGTAACCAAAATCCCCCCCCCCCCCCCCCCCCCCCTAACCTAGCTATGCACATGTCAGAAATAATTTAAAAATCAACAAAATCTTTACTAAACAACAGCAACTAAAATGCGCCTTACGCTCAATGTTTAAAAAGTTACAGGCACTTTTCCAACTTTTAAGCTCTCCTTGTTAATATTCTGGTCCGAATATCTTGTTTACCATGCGTACTGGCACTGAAATCAACACAAACATCCTCTCGTAGAGACGAGAAAAAATAGAAAATTTATATATTTTTTTTATAATTTATTTCATTTTCATCGTCACAAAAAGAAACAGTTCCAGTGGCTTTTTACACGTGTGTGACTTTTATGAATTTTAAATGTTTTTTGTATTTTTTTTTTGTACTTCAGATGAATTTTTTCAGATGTTTAAAATATTTGTTGCAAATGATTGAAGGTTGATGCATGCTGATGATCGTGATAGTGGATTGATTTTGGGGTCTTGAGTATTGAATAACGTTAACAAATGCAAAAGAGTGAATGTCAGGGGTTTAGGACTTCGACCAGGGACAAGACACGCCCTTACACCTCTGCAGTACAAAATAGTTTACAATTCCTAAGGTTGAAATAATTCTGGCTACGTAAATGCTTCGATATTAATGTAATAAACCTTAATAAGGTCGCTAGTTGCATAAGAAGGGCATGTTGGGAAATAAGAGAAAATGGAAGCTTGACTTTTTGATTCTAAACAACTTATATTGAATTTTTGAAGTTATAAGCTCCTTAAACATCATTAGTGACTAATTAGAACCTATGCCTGGCACTAAGCCTCTATCACATTGTATCTGAATCTATGTTTCTATAGAGTTTAAGGGCGTGATTGACGTCAATAATACAAAAACAATCTCTAATATGTTGCTATGGACTAGAAACTAATTTAGCAATCTCTTAATGAAAATCAACAAGTTGAAAATAATCCACTCAAATATTCATAATTAATGTAAATTTGTAAAACGTGCGAATCCGCTCGACTTTATGTTTTCTCATCTTATTTTCTATCAATTCGTTACATTTAACAGGTTCTGGGAACTTCCAAAAGATTCAAGTTACAAAATAAATTAATAAATTACAAGAATCTTCTAGGGAGCTTTCCTGAATTACGTAAAATGCTTAGGAAGTTAAGGTTTTATGGATATTGCTCTAAGAGCAGTAGATAGGCCTGAGTATTGGACTTACTATGAAGCTAGTTGTATGTGTATGATGGGATAGCCGAAGGGAGATAAGTACCTGGGTGGCCGAGTGGCAAGGATCTCTAATCGAGCGGTCAAAGATCGCCTCTTTTGAGTTCATAGGTTCCCGTTTTGCTTTACATTAGTGTATACAAATGCAGCAGTTATAGGGAGATCTGTTGGTATGCTTTCTTGTCATTATGATTAGGTTATCCCGGAAAAAATTTTCTCTTAAAAAAGCATGGTTCCCGTCCGCCTGGAGTTCTAGACTTTTTTGATGGTCAGGGGGAAAACCACCTTATGAAAAAAATTTATATTAATTTTTTTGGTGATGGTTCAATTAAAAGTAATTTTTGTTCAACAAAACTTGACAATGAAGGTGGAATTATTTTATGTGGACGTCATTTATGAACGGCCCCCCAGCAAATCCGATAGTTTTCGTTGTTTTTCAACAAATTTCTTCTCGAAAAGGTTTTGTAATATCACGTGCGAGATCATTGACTTGTCTGTGTCGATGGTTGTAGACCTGTTGCTGTGGAACGACAGATTTTGATAGATTTTGGTTACGTAGGCAGGCGCGTAGCCAGGAGGGGAGATTTGCAGAAAAAACTTCCAACGTAAACAGCAATTTCTTTATTTTGCTAGGGTTTTTATGAAAAAATCACAAAAATCCACCACCCCCCCCCCCCTTAAATTTTTCGATACAAATTTTTTTGTCCCCCCCTCTTCAAATTCCTGGCTACGCCCCTGTACGTAGGACATTTCTGACAAGAGATCTAGAGGAAGACCCAAAGTACACATGGGTTGAATGTGTTGATAAGGAAGCTAGAGCTTGCGTGCCCCCAGCCAAGGAAGTCAATAAGTAAGTAGGACATTTCTGAACCTTAATCTAGTTAAAATCTATTAAACATTGACTTTTGATATTAAGGAGATCTCGAGTAGTTCTAATGACAGCGACTTGACATTTATAAAAATTCTAGCCCACCTTGAATGCATTCTTTGCCGCGCCCACATTTAATTTAATGATAAGATGACTAAATCTTTCTGTTGAGTCATCATGATGCACTAAAAAATCTACACATAAAGAGCCAAGACTGGAAATATATAAAACTATAAAATTATACAACCCCAACTTCCATATGATTTAAATCTGAAATGTTTATTTATATCTAAAATTTAACTTGTTTTTAAACTGCTAAATTAAGTGTGCAAAACTGAATAAATTTAACTTTGATTCACACGAAAGACAACTTTTTTTGAGTGCCCCAAAAAACTGGTCCGGAAATTAATTAGCAATAATTCTTAACTTTTTAAACATTGTCATGTTTACATTTCTCCATAAGTTGAATCTAGACTCGGTTCATTTGAGAACAGCTCTTGTGGTACTGTCGAGAATGTCGATGCCATCATTTCACTTTCTAAAGACTCTCTTGCCTGCAACTTCTCAATCATCGCTTCCTTATCGTCAATATTTGAGCTGACTTCAGATTTATCAACTGTCATGATTTTGCGCCTTTTTATGTTTCCTCCACTGACATTCATTTGCTTTTCGGTAGCTTTGCGTTTTGGCGGTTCCTCTTCGGACGACGATTCATCATCAGATGTTGAGTCGAGGGGCTTTTCGTACTTTAAGAGACGATCAATTAGGAAATTTTTGTCTCTGGTGATTTTTAAGAGGCGTTCTTGGTTCTGACGGAGATTTTCTTGGAAGAATTCATTTTCCTGGATGGGGAAAAATTGAGAAATTATTAAAAAATATTCAAGAAAGGTTAAGCAGATCTGTATTTTGGACAATAAAGGTTTAAATGATAGGTTCAACAAGATAGAAACAAAATCTGTAGCGAGGGATACAACAGAGTAGCTTGGGGTGAGGTGTGTTGAGAGTGCTTTTTAGGTCACCCCCCCCCCCCCTTCATCTTTGCCCCCTCCCCGGACATTAATTGAAATTTGACATTATTCCTCTATAAAAGGCATTCAAAAATCCTAATTCAGTTCATACAAAATTAATTTGCACCCCCTCTCTCCCAACCTTTCTCGACCCCCCCCCCCCTCCCTCTTCCAAAAAATGTTTGATAACCCCTCTGATCCAGAGCATTGCCACGTCTTCATGATAACAAAAAAAAAGTTCAAAATGACGTCGAGGGTCCATTACGGTCTATTCGGCATTGACTTGTTCACTAAGTGCAGGAAGAACTCGAATATCACATAAAGTCAAGTTGACCTCGTTCTCCGAGAACCCAAAAGACACATTAAGTAGCAATTACCAGAGTCTGAGCCAGTATATCCAAAACATAAGGTCACCGAACTTACAAATATCAAAAACTTTAGCTTCCTCTTCAATTGTTGGTACTGTGTCTTGTAGTTTAGCTGACCCAGCTCATTTGTAGTTGACTCATCTGTGTCATTGGCGTCTGCATCTTCGCCATTTGAGTTTGTGTTAAGTTGACTCCAGGAGTTCAGCATTGTTAATTATAGTTGGCCTAAAATTGGATATTTTTGTAGTTTGGCTGCTTATTTTGATTTATTTTTCAATTTTCGGAGACTGCAAATTTTTCCCACTGCCCTAAAACTTCTCAACTAATCCACTACTCTAATTTTGATGCTACTCAACTCCTTAATTTAATTTAAAATAATTATTTTTAAATATTTCAATTTATGTTTTTAAAAAATTCTGTAAACAAACTTATCAGGTAGTGCAACATCAAGAGTTTGGACGGGATTTTAAGAGATTTCTCAGTTTTTAGCCCCTCAAAAAGTTTTGTTTACAAACTGCAGAAAGATATTTTCAAAAATAATTTCAAAATAGAATTGAATTTCTAATCTAGATTGTGAAAAACTGGTTTAAAATCATAAAAATGTGGAAATAATAAACAAAATCTAGTTTTGGACTCATTTTTGGAACTAAAGAATCTTCATTGTGACTCAAAATTTGGGAAAATTCAAAACAACAATAAACATTAAGGATAATAAAGTTATGACTATGTTGAATATGTCAATAATGTACTAAACTATCAATTATGTCCATCGTCAGTGATTTATAAGGAATTTAAGACTGTCCTGTAATTAAAACTCACATTAAGTCAGTCACTCAGCCAAACTCATAACTATATTAATCAACTGCATCACCAGATAAGCTTGAACCATGATTAATTGCATCCTTTGCCTTGGTGGAACTCGTGAAAATAAGCTAGTAAAGTTATCAGAATATGTTAGTGCAACATTGACCCTAGAAGAGGCAATAAGGCAGCAAATTCCATATTGTGATGTAAGTACTGCTTTGGATCTTATTATGGCTCAGGCTTAGACTTTTATATGTTATGGGGCTCTTGCCTTGATTAGTCTGTAAGGATATTTAAGAGTTTACTCAAGGTGTCAACCCTAGTGACCAACTTTTTGGATGGGGTCAGTCTCTAATGCAGTGCTTCTCAAACTTTTCAAACCTCGGGGCAGGAAGTCCACAGCGATTGCTATTATTGGCTCATTTGAATATTTTTCGCTTAGCTGTAATGCTCCGTGGAACATAGTTTGAGAACCACTGTTTTAAGGCTACCCGGGGCATCATACTCTTGCAATCTGAACTTCATATTTGAGTAGGAAGTCCCAAAACCCTTAAAATTGATAGCAAGCAGGCGCGTAGCCAGGATGGTATTGTCCCTTTCTTAAGCGTTTTAGGCTGCGGTTCAAAACGTTTAAGGTGGGACAAGACCCTCCTGGCTAAGCACCTGGTACCAAGAAATGCTAAATCTTCTTCGATCACTTCCCATTCCGCTTAGCAAACTCCAAGCTTCACTTTTGACACAATTTTTCTTAAAATAACATGAAATTTACATTTTATTTACAGACCTTCCTCTCAAATCCATCATCAAATCGCATCACATGCACAACATGCTTCAGAACATTCAAAAGTTTCTACGAACTTCTGGCGAAAATCAACCAAAATCAGACATTCAGCCTACAAACTCCAATCAAGTCAGAAGCAGAAGATGAACATGAAAATCTCAGCTTCAATGATCCACAAATTGAGTACAAGGAACTAGAGCAAATTAAAATTGAACCAGAGTTTTTTGGCGAGCCAGCCAGAGCCAAGACAAAGCAGGATGACGACTTTGAGTGGGAAATGGATGATTCTGAATTTTGGCTGGAAGATGAGCAGGAAAAACTCGACACAGACTATGATGAAGGAACCGAAAAAGCAAAAAAAACTAAAAATTATGTTCGGTACCTAAAAAGATCTCAAGTGACACCAGAAATGCTTAAATTAGGCACAGATTTCGTGACAATTGATGGTATTGAGTATAAAATTCCAAAAAAATCAAATAAAAAATTAAAAAACTCATCCAAAACCGAGCAACAAGCTCCAAAAACTAAGAACACACCGGAAGGAGACGAGCGAGTCCGTCAGTTTATGGAAATCAAGTGTGAATATTGTGGTGCTGACTTTCCAACGTTCTTCAAGCTCGGTAAACATTTCAGACGATTCCATGAAGGCTCAAAAGTGTTCTTAAGGTGCTGTGGACGTAAATTTTACCGTAGACTGACACTTTTGGATCATTTAGATTCCCACGATGCCTCAGTCATCCACGAATGTTCTGAATGTCACAAACGATACAAAACTGACAAGATCCTTAAAGTTCATGTTGATAAAATCCACAAAAATATTTATCAAGAAGTTATATGCAACATTTGTGGACGGACTTTAAAGAGTCAAGGTGCACTAAAGAAGCACTTGTTGGTCCACGAGGAAGACATAAGACAGTTTGAATGCTACATCTGTAAAAAATCAAAGTACAAGAATCTGAAACTCCTCCAAGTCCACTTCTCAGTCTATCATAATCCAAATAAGCCATCGAGAAGTGTCTGCCACATTTGTTCAGCTGTTGTCCGTGCTGGACATTTAAAGAATCACATGACACAGCGACATTCAGACGTAGAAATTGAGAAAGTTCAATGTGAGATTTGTGATCATTGGATTATGAAGACACGAATGCACATCCATAAAAGGAAGCATGCGATGGGTGGAGTAACTTGCAAGATCTGTGGGAAGTACCTTAAAAGTTATGGATCGCTGTACTCACACATGAAGATTCTCCATGAAAATTGTAAAAACTTCAAATGCAATTATTGTGACAAAGCATTTTATAAGGAAACGAAGCTTAATGAACACGTGGCTGTGCGTCATACTCGAGAGTTCTTATTTAAATGCCGTGTTCCTGGTTGTGGACGTGAATTCAGAGCTGAAGGGAATTGGAAAATGCATGAACGGAAGGCACATCCAGATGAGTATGAGAAGACATTGGCGCCATATTACAAAAGAGCACCTCAAGAGCAGGTTGAAGAGGAAAATGAAGAAGGAACTGCACTTCCACCGTTTAGCTACTTTTAAGGTTGTAATTAAATTTTAAGGGAAATAAAATATTTTTATTTTTATTATTTGATGAGAAATCAATTAAACGGTGTTTTACTGAGTGGTGCAGGCATTGTGTGCAGGGGCGTATCCAGAATTGATCCCTTTTTTGGGAGGGTAGGAGGTGGGTTCCTGATAAAAGCAAGCTAGTTTGCACGACTTTTATCTCAAAATGTAAATTTAAACATCAGCAGCCCTAACATTGATCCTCCGAACCTTCAAGTACCTTCGTTGTCTCCAAAAGTACCAAGCACGTCGGAGCTTCCCAACATTTTGCCAATTTATGTTTTCATCTTGTTCCTTATTAATCCTTGATACAATCGATGTTGTCCAGTACCTTACAAGTTGCCATGACAGGTTCCGAACGAACTCAAAATAAAAGATCTCTAACATGAACAATACAGCAGCTGCTAGACATCCATGTACCAATAAACTAAACACAACAGCTAATTTGTCAAAAGGTAAAACTTCAAAGAAAATTTTCACAATTTTTGCCTCAGATTTTGCGAAATTTCCTCGAAAAATTCTCATTTTTGCTTGAGTTTCCCAAATTTCAGTCAATCCAGCCTCAAATGCATAGTTGATGTATGTCTGAATCTTCATAGCGTGTGGATTTAAAGCTCCTGGACTTATTTGAGTGTATGACAAGTGAAATCCAGCATCAAGTTTGTAAAAATATTCATTTTCAGTTGACAGAATCTTGACAAAGTCACAATGTCCAATTATACTCATTTTGGTTCGGTCAAAGCTTCCAAAATCAAACTTTTCTTCATCGTACGAAACTATCCGGTCATTTTTCTCAACATTTTCATGTCCATGAATTAGTGATGACATCACCGGTTCCAAAACAGCATCAATCATCATTTTTGAGCTTGTTGAGTCCATAAAAAGTTTGTATGAAGTCTCAATCCCGACATTCTCATGTGGATTAGCAAGAGTAAGTCCAATCATCCTTTGGTTGTAGACACTCAAAACGATTGTTGTGAAATTGATGATTTGGATCAAGATTGTCAACATTCTTGGATTTTGTCTGCTAAACTGCTGTGACTGTCCATGATATTGTCCATACAACTTGAGCGCAAAATTTACAGATCCGCCTGAATCACTGCCTTTATACAATTTCCAAATGATGAGCAATGCTAAAGAAGATACAATAATGCAGACCATAGATGCTGCATCATATTCAGTAAGAAGCTTGTAGCGAACCGTTGAAAATCGCATAACTTTTGGAATTGATGCACAGAAAGATGCTCGGTTGTAGAGTGGAATCGAGTTTGGATGTCTAGCTTTGCTGAATTCAGCACCAACCAGAAAATCAGTTTTACGGAATCCGTATGGAGCAAAAGGGAACCAACGTCCATCAGCATTTTGTGTTGTTAAGTTTCTTCCTGAATTTTGAACTTGTCCAATTGCTCGAAAGAGTCTGGAGATCCTCTGCACAATCCGGTTTGTTCTGTTCAAGTTGGATGTTGCCATGAATATTTTGTATTTGTAGCCATTCAGGTTCTTCAGTTTGTGAGGGAATAGATGCTTTGTTAGGTTTCTGTGATTGATGATCTTTATTGTGACTGGATCTCCCATGAATGTTTCAGTCCTTTGAGCCAAGATGACTTCCTTGTCTTCTTGAATAGCTGCAAAATTCAAAATTCCGTGATTTGTGAGGAATCTTGTGATTTTTTGGGTATTTAAGCCTGCGATGTCAGTTGTGATGATGAGAATCTTTGTTTCTGCTGTGATGAGAGAGTTTTGAAGGTTCAATGGAATTAACTTTCTCATTTGGATCTGTTTGAGGATTGAAAATTAAAATTTAATAAAACCTTTGATTTAATTTCACGACCATCAACACCTACCACATTAATCTGATCAGATAAGATGACAACAAGTTGTGCCTTAATATCCATTTTCCCTTCAGCCAATCTCAAATCAATTAAAGTTGTGGAAATGTCCATTGGCATGCATTGCATTACGTCATCAATCATCGAATGTTCGAGTTTATTTTCCGTCGTCACAAAAGCCACAATTTTTAAGCCTGAATCTTCACTTTTTGCACTTTTAATGACATTTCAGATGAATTTTGGCAGCTTCGATACTTGCTGTTGGACTAAGTTGTCAAAATTGTAGCTAAAAGCCTCGCAAATCAATGTCGTAGTTATCAAATAAATCAAAAGCATTGAAGCTTTCATTTCGAGTTGAGTTCTAATCAAGAATAAATTTTCAAATGCTGAAATTAATAATTTTCAAGTCAATCAATTTGATTAAGTGCCATAAGCTTTATTGATTTGTTGCTGCAAAACTACATAAAATCACACTTTTATGCCACACGATGCAAAAATCATTTAAAAAGCTATCATTTAGACATTTATAGCTCGAACATTGACTCGCTGAACCGTAAAGTTCCTTCGTTGCCTCCAAAAGTACCAAGCACGTTGGATTCTTCCAACTTGTTGCCAATTTATTGTCTCTTTTTGCTTCTTATTGCTTCTTAATGCCATTGATGATGTCCATTGCCTTATCAGTTGCCATGACAAGTGACGGATGCAGTCATGATACAAGATTTCAATAATAAAAATGGCAAATGCTAGCCCAAGTCCTTGACCAAAACTATGGAACAATGGCAATAGCTTATCAAATCCCAAAATATCAAAAATATCATTTTTAATCACAGCTTCAGATTTTTGATAATTTTGCCCAAAAGTTCTCATTTTTATCATCGTTTCCCAAACATCAGGCAGTCCAGCCTCAAATGCATGTTTCATAAGTTCCTCGATCTTGTCAGCAAATGGATTTTGAGGTCCATAATTGACTTGTATTGCAGACAAGATTGATGGCATTGGATAATCAAAAAAATTCTGATTTTGAGTCGCCATAACTTTAACAAATTCACAATGTCCAAATACTGCCACTTTTTGATGCTCAAAAGTATCCAAATTGAAAGTTCTTTCATCAAAAAGAACGATTCTGTCCATGACTTTTAAGCGATAGTAAGTTCTAACTCTTAATGGCATCACGTCATCCATAATTGCATCAACAGCAATCTTAGAATCTTTGTGATCTGCAAAAATCTTATAAGTATCATTTAGACTCAATTCGCCTTGTGGATATGCTAGCGATGTCCCAATATTCCATTGATTGATAATATTTGTGAATATGGACATGATCATCATAAGTTGAATCAGAATTCTTAGAACTAAACGATTCTTTCGGCTGAAGTGAGCACTTTGACCATTGAAAGCTCCAAGAAACTTGAAAACTATTTGATCAGGTGCTTCGACAGCTCCACGACCTTTAAATAACCTCCAAATCACGAAAATACTGACATAAGTGACTGACAAGCAGATAGAAACAAGAAGATCAGTCTTTTGTGGAGATAAAAGTTCCCGAGCTGTGAATTTATTGACTTTTGGCATCAAAATGCAAAAATTGTTGCTATTAAAGAGCACCGAGGAGGTAGCTTGTCATTCAAATGAAAACATTGCATCCAAGAAGAAGTCAAACTTATGCCTATTAAATGTTGTTGAATCCCGCACTCTGATAAGTTTTAAGGTTGCATTTTGATGTCTGGCAATAGTTCGGAATAGATGTGATGTTCTTTGAACGATTCTGTTGTGTCTGCTTGTGATTGGATATGATCTGAAGTCAATTGCAACTTTATACTTGTAGCCTTGCAAGTTCTTCAGCTTGTCTGGGTAAATTTGGCTGGAAATGTGTGGTTTTTGGAGTTCTCTTACAACTTTGACTTCACCGTTGAATGTTTCAGGTCGTTGGACAGCAACTGAAGCTCCTTCCTCAGCTATGATTGCGAAATTTTGAATTCCATTCGAGTTGAGGACTTTTTGGACATTTTGAGGGTTCAACTTTGCAGCATCTGATGTGACAATCAGGAACTTTGACATGTGATTTGCAGACAACAGTGAGGACATGACCTGATTAAACTGAGAAAATCATTAATAACTTGAAATTCAGGAATTATTCTAACTTACAGCATCAATTTGATCAGATAAGATGACAACAAGTTGTGCCTTAATATCCATTTTACCTTCAACAATCCTTAAGTCTATCAAAGTTGTGGAAATGTTCATCGGCATGCATCGCATTACGTCATCAATCATCGAATGTTCGAGTTTATTTTCCGTCGTCACAAAAGCCACAGTTTTTAAGCCTGAATCTTCACTTTTTGCACTTTTAGTGACATTGCAGATAAACTTAGGGAGCATCGATAGTTGCTGTCAAGATAAGTTGTCAAAATTGAACGAGTTAAGGCTTAAAGACTCACAAATCAATGTCGCAGTTATCAGGAAGGTAAGAAGCTTTGAAACTTCCATTTTGATCAGATGTTTAATTGCAAATAAATGGAAATGACACAATTGTGGATCAATTTGATTAATTAAAGCATTTATTGATTGGTTTGTGATAAGCTACAAGCAGCACATTTATTACAATTAAACCTAAATGACATCCTTATGCATTCACAGCTTTAACATTAATCTTCCGAACCTTCAAATTCCTTCGTTGCTTCCAAAAATACCAAGCACGTTGGATTCTCCCAACATTTTGCCAATTTATGTTCTGTGTTTGTTTTTCAACTCTTTTTGACACCAATAATAATGCCCAGTTTCTGATGAGTTGCCATGACAGTCGCTGAATAAAGTCATAAAAGAAGACTTCCAAAATAAGGACAAAACTAGCTCCAACCAGCCCTTGCAACAGATCAGAAAATATAGGCTTCAGTATATTCATCCCAAAAACTGTAAATAAGTCATCATCAACATCATCAGCATTTGACTTGGCAAAGTTTCGTCCGTAAATTTTCATTTTTGACATTGTATTCCAATATTGAGTCAGTCCAGCCTCAAATGCATAGCTTATAAATGTCTTAACATGAATAATTAAAGGATTTTGTGGAAAGTGCAGAACGCTGATGTACAAATAGAAATAATTTTCATAAACTTTATAGACATACTCGTCACTAGTGTCCAGGATTTTAATAAAGTCACAATATCCAATAAAAGCTGTCTTTTTGTGGTCAATTCCAACAGCAATAAAATTATTTTCGTAATAAAATTTAATTTTTTTATCTTGTTTTGCCTCACGTCGATTTGGCACAGTTGAAAGGAAATATTCTTCATAATCCAGGTCTACATATAGCTTTGTATCTTGGGACTCATTAAACACTCTTAAAGAATCAGCCAAACTCAATTCTCCTTGTGGGAATGATAAAGCAATCCCAATGACCCACTGATTCATGAGATTTAAAAAAATAGTCATAATCATCAAGACTTGGATCATAATTGTCAATATTAGATGATTATTACGACTAAAGCTGACACCTTGATCATGATAAGCAGCAAAGTTGTTAAGGACGATGGTACTTGGTTCATCAACTGCTCCGTGGTTCTTACATAACCTCCAAAGTAAATACACACTCACATAAATTAAGATAACTAAGAACTTGACTGGTTTTGAAACATTTTTTGACATTAAGTCATTTGAGTTTGAGGACTGTATGACTTTTGGTATTAAAATACAGAACTTTTCGCGACTATACAGCATTATTGTGTTCAAGTTTAACGTCAATGTGACTTTGGGATTCACAATAAAGTCAAAGTGCGGTAGCTTGGTTATGTCAACAATAGGAATAATCTCTGTGCTTGCATTTTGTACTGCAGAAAGTGATTCGAAAAGTTGCGAAGTCACCAATTTTATTTGACTGTTTAGCAAGGCAGAAGCTGTGGAATCAAACTTTATGACCACTTTATATTTATAGCCATTGAGGTTCTTCAATTTGTCTGGGTAAATTTGGCTGGAAATATGTGGTTTTTGAAGTTTCGTGGCAATTTTGACTTCACCGTTGAATGTTTCAGGTCGTTGGACAGCAACTGAAGCTCCTTCTTCAGCTATGATAGCAAAATTTTGAATTCCATTCGAGTTGAGGACATTTTGGACATTTTGAGGGTTCAATTTTGCAGCATCTGATGTGATAATCAGGAACTTTGACATGTGATTTGCAGACAGCAGTGAGGACATGACCTGATTAAACTGAGAAAATCATTAATAACTTTAAATTAAAATTTTTTTCTAACTTACAACATTAATCTGATCAGCCAGCAAGACAACAATTTGTGCCTTGGAATCGATTTTACCTTCAGACAATCTCAAATCAATCAAAGTTGTGGTAATGTCCATTGGCATGCATCGTATTACGTCATCAATCATCGAATGTTCGAGTTTATTTTCCGTCGTCACAAAAGTCACAATTTTTAAGCCTAAATCTTCACGTTTTGCACTTTTAATGACATTGCAGATGAACTTTGGCAGCTTCGATACTTGCTGTTGGACTAAGTTGTCAAAATTGTAGCTAAAAGCCCCGCAAATCAATGTCGTAGTTATCAAATAAATCAAAAGCATTGAAGCTTTCATTTCGAGTTGAGTTCTAATCAAGAATAAATTTTCAAATGCTGAAATTAATAATTTTCAAGTCAATCAATTTGATTAAGTGCCATAAGCTTTATTGATTTGTTGCTGCAAAACTACATAAAATCACACTTTTGAGCCACACGATGCAAAAATCATTTAAAAAGCTATCATTTAGACATTTATAGCTCGAACATTGACTCGCTGAACCGTAAAGTTCCTTCGTTGCATCCAAAAGAACCAAGCACGTTGGATTCTTCCAACTTGTTGCCAATTTATGTTCTCATTCTTCTTCTTATTGCTTCTTGATGCCATTGATGATGTCCATTGCCTTATCAGTTGCCATGACAAGTGACGGATGCAGCCATGATACGAAATTTCAATGATAAAAATGGCAAATGCTAGCCCAAGTCCTTGATCAAAACTATGGAACAGTGGCAATAGCTTATCAAATCCCAAAATATCAAAAATATCATTGTGACTTTGTGCTTCCGATTTTTGATAATTTTGCCCAAAAATTCTCATTTTTATCATCGTTTCCCAAATATCAGGTAGTCCAGCCTCAAATGCGTAACTTATCAGTTCCTCAAACTTGTCAGCAAATGGATTTTGAGGTCCATAATTGACTTGTGTTGCAGACAAGACCGATGGCATTGGATAATCAAAAAAGTGCTGATTTTGAGTCGCCATAATTTTAACAAATTCGCAATGTCCAAATACTGCCATTTTTTGACGGTCAAAGCTGTCCAAATTGAAATTTCTTTCATCAAAAAGAACGATTCTGTCCATGACTTTTAGGCGATAGTAAGTTCTAACTCTTAATGGCATCACGTCATCCATAATTGCATCAACAGCAATCTTAGAATCTTTGTGATCTGCAAAAATTTTATAAGTATCTTTTAGACTCAATTCGCCTTGTGGATATGCTAGCGATGTCCCAATATTCCATTGATTGATAATATTTGTGAATATGGACATGATCATCATAAGTTGAATCAGAATTCTTAGAACTAAACGATTCTTTCGGCTGAAGTGAGCACTTTGACCATTGAAAGCTCCAAGAAACTTGAAAACTATTTGATCAGGTGCTTCGACAGCTCCACGACCTTTAAACAACTTCCAAATCACGAAAATACTGACATAAATGACTGACAAGCAGATAGAAACAAGAAGATCAGTCTTTTGTGGAGATAAAAGTTCCCGAGCTGTGAATTTATTGACTTTTGGCATCAAAATGCAAAATCTGTTGCTATTGAAGAGCATCGAGGAGGTCGCTTGTCGTTCAAATGAAAACATTGCATCCAAGAAGAAGTCAAACTTATGCTTATTAAATGTTGTTGAATCCCGCACTCTGATGAGTTTTAAGGTTGCATTTTGATGTCTGGCAATAGTTCGGAATAGATGTGATGTTCTTTGAAAGATTCTGTTGTGCCTGCATGTGATTTGATGCTGTAAGTTAGAATAATTCCAGAATTTCTAGTTATTAATAATTTTCTCAGTCTAATCAGGTCATGTCCTCACTGCTGTCTGTAAATCACATGTCAAAGTTCCTGATTGTCACATCAGATGCTGCAAAATTGAACCCTCAAAATATCCAAAAATTCCTCAACTCGAATGGAATTCAAAATTTCGCAATCATAGCTGAGGAAGGAGGTTCAGTTGCTGTCCAAAGACCTGAAACATTCAACGGTGAAGTCAAAGTTGTAAAAGAACTCCAAAAACCACACATTTCCAGCCAAATTTACCCTGACAAGCTAAAGAACTTGCAAGGCTACAAGTATAAAGTTGCAATTGACTTCAGATCATATCCAATCACAAGCAGGCACAACAGAATCGTTCAAAGGATATCACATCTATTTCGAACTATTGCCAAACTTCAAAATGCAACCTTTAAAATCACTAGAGTTAAGGATGAAGGAACTTTAAAGGAACAAAAGTTTGATTTTACTTTAAATTCAATGTATTCACTTGAACCACAAGCGACATCCTCGGTGCTGTATAATAAAAACAGCTTTTGTATTTTACTGCCAAAAGTAAACAAGCATATAGCTCAACTAATTGCTCCACTAAGTACTGACTATTATGTTGTTATGTGCTTGATTGTCACTTATGTCTGTATTTTTGTGATATGGAAATTGTACAAAAGTCGCGGAGCTGTAGAGTTACCTGGAGTTATCATTTTTAAAATTTTTGGTGCTTACAATGGTCAAGGTGCTGATTTCAGTCAAGATAATCGTTTGGTGCTGAAGATTCTGATCCAATTTATGATGATTATGGCTGTATTTACAATGATTTTGAATCAATGGAGCGTTGGAAATTCTTTAGCATATCCGAAAAATCAGATGAGTCTAAAAGACACGTATAAAGCATTAGTCGATCAGGAAGACTCTAAGATTGCTGTTAATGCAATTATGGAAGAAGCGATGTCACAAAAAATTAAATCTTATTACTATATAAAGGCTTTGGACAGGATCGTCTTTTTTGATGAAAGAACTTTCAATTTGGAAGCATTTAATTGCCAAAAAATGGCCATAATTGGACACTGTGAATTCTTAAAAGTTATAGCGACTCAGAATCAGCACTTTTTTGAATATCCATTGCCATCAATCTTGTCATCAACGCAGATTCAATTTGGACCTCATAACCCATTTGCTGACAAGATCGAGGAACTTATGAAACATGCATTTGAGTCTGGACTGCCTGATATTTGGGAAACGATGATAAAAATGAAAATTTTCGGTAAAAATTATCAAAAATCGGAAGCAGAAATTCAAAAGGATTTATTCAGTATTTTAGGACTTGACAAGCTATTGCCACTGTATTATACATGCTGTCAGGGACTTGGGCTAGCTTTTGCCATATTAATCATTGAAATCTTGTATCATGACTGCATCCGTCATTTGTCATGGCAACTGATAAGACACTGGACAGCATCGATGGTATCAAGAAGCACTGAGAACATCAACTGGCAAACTGTAGGACGAGTCCGACGTGCTTGGTACTTTTGGAGACAAAGAAGGAATTTGAAAGTTCAGAGGATCAATGTCAGGTTCCGTGATGTTTAAGTACCATTCGATGCTAACATCTCTTCTAGCTCCTTCAGTTCCTCATTATCTCTTTTGTAGAATGGCTTGTAAAATTTATTATATTCCTCTGGATGAGCTTTTTTCTCGTGCACTCTACAGTTCCCTTCAGCTCTAAATTCCCGTCCACATTCAGTAATCCGGCATTTAAATGGAAAATCTCGAGTATGCTTGACTGCAACATGTTCCTGCATCTTAACTTCCCGGTGGAATCCTTTATCACAATAATCACATTTAAATTTGAAATTATCATTGTGGACGGTCTTCATGTGTGATGTCAGTGAGTATGTTGACTTAAGGAATTTCCCACAAACTTTACAATTGACTCCCATGTCTGTGTGCTTCATAAGATGTGTCTTAAAAGTTGATTTAAGTACCCAAATGCCACACCGTTCACAATTGACTCTTGTTCTGTCACTGTTGTGAACATACTTCATATGAGATGATAAATAAGCTTTCTTAACTGATGCCGAGCAGATGTGGCAGATGACTCTTTCTTGAGTTAAGGCATGAGTTAAGTTCAGATGCCTTTTGACATTGTGAATATTTTTGAATTTTTTACAGCAAATGTAGCACTCGAATGACTTTTCAGAGTCTCCTTCGTGGGTCAGCAAGTGCAATTTCAAGAGATTAGAGTTGTTGAACATTTTACCGCATTCATAGCAGATGACTTGCTCAGCATCATCCTTAGGATGATAAAACCTCATGTGAGACCTTAAGCAGCCTTTAGTTTTGTACTCTTTATTGCAAATCGTGCACATATAAACAGCTGATCGTTCATGCTGCTCAATATGATCCAAAAGGTCACATCGTCGTTTGAAATTTTTATCACAGCAGGTCAAGTAGGCTTGATTATTTGGATGGAACCTCTTGAAATGCTTTTTAAGTTTGAAAAATGACTCAAATTCAGTTCCGCAGACATAGCACTTGATGTCTATGAAATTTTTGACTTTTTCTTGACCTTCTGGATCGTGTGCTGGATGACTTCTTCTTGATGCATCTTCTTCTCGTGTATATCCAGCTGATTTCTTTTTAGGTTTGGTTGAGCTTGCTTTTTGTGGGATTCTGTACTCAACACCATCAATTACTATGTATTGTTGACCTGAATTGATCATTTCTAGTGTTATTTGATCTCTTGGGAGGTATCGGATGTAGCCGGTCTTTGATTTGGCTGGAAATAGAGGAAGTGGACCATTTGGGCCTGTGGTTAATGGTTTGATGTCTGATTTCGAGTCTAGTGAGGGGATTTGAAGGTTTGGTGAGGTGGTAACTTCTGGATTTTCAGATTTTATTGGCTTTTTTGTGTTTTTGGATGAGATTGCAGTGTGTAGAATGGAGTTTGATCCTTTACTCCTTGTCCTGGATGTTGAGTTTACGGATCTATTGAATTTTGTCTTTTTGGATGTATTTGATGATTTGGTCTTGACTTCTGGTGCTTGTTTTTCTAAACTTGTTGATTTTCTGGTAGATTTTGATGGATTTTGAGAAGACCTTGTTGATCTTTTGTTCAAAAGGTGACCTTCATCATCGGAACCGTCCAAATCTTTGTCTGAATCTTCACATCTGATTTCAGACTTGTCACATTCATCATCTGAATGTTCAACCTTAACTTCTGATTTGTCTGAAAGTCGATTTGAAGTTTTAGACATTCTTGTTGATCTTTTAGATGTTGTTCTGGAATTTTCTTTGTAATTGTCCTTCATGTTGCTAGAGTTCGATCTGTCTAAGCTTCTGTCTAGTCCAACTTCATTACTGTGTCTCATTTCACTTTTATTACATTCCTGAACCTTCTTAGTGTGTCCTGATTTGCTAGATTCGATTTTTTCAATATTGAATCTTTGACTGTCTATTCCTTCAGTCTCATTGTCATCAAGTGAATCCATAGGGTCGTCATAGCTCCACGCAAAATCAGAGTCATCGCTGAATCTGTCATTATCGTTTTCAGTTCCATTTTTGTTCGATTCCTCGATGCTTTCTTCAGAATAGTTTTTATTGTCAGCAAGAATATCAACTTTACCCAAACCCACATCATTAAGCATCACCGTAGGCTCATCTTTGACTCTTGGAAGAAGAATCAGTGGCTCCATTTTAAGCATCAATACATGTGGTGGGACATAAACTTGTTGGCAGTCTGGAATGATTTCAAATGTTTGTTCTGTCTTGAAATTGCTGAGATTTGTGTTGACTTTTGTAAGAAATTTGAAGAATAATTGGAAGGAGTTGAGGCACGATTTGCATGTGAGTTGTGATGATGACTGTGTGTACGGGAGGAGGATCTGGAATAAATTAAGAGAAAAATATTAAAACTGACGTTGACTGATGATTTTTAAGGTTGGTGGTCATGATTTGTAGGCAGTAAGAACAGCAATGATGCGGCTTGTCATATGTACACCACTGATATGCAAGGAATTAACAGCTTGATGCAAGATTTTCCACTGAATTGCACCATTAATGAGTTTACACTACAAACCTCAGCTGGGTCTTTAAGACTCAAATGGCACCTTTAGGGTCAACCCTGACACGTTAAGCTTTACTAAATAAACTTGACCCCTCGCCCACCTCTGCTAAATCCCAAAAATACTCACATTTGATCGAATCTGCTGCCTCAGTGCATCTCCTAGTGTAAAAGTGTCACAAACTGGTTCTGATAATTTTACTGTTTTTCCTTTATTGAGCTGTCTTAGGCAAAGGATGCAGGTTGTCATGGCTAAGCTTTTTTAAATGTTTTGGATTTTTGATGAGTTTTTGGATGCTGTTCTGTAGTTGATTTATTATCAGCACTCAAAATTGATCATTTAAGTCAGTTTGATATGTTTACAAATAAATGCTGAGGGGATGGAAACTATGTTTTGGAATTGTTCGGGATCTTGTGAAGATTTTGTTGTTTTAGCTTCGTCGTTAATGTTTTTGTTATTGTTTTTCAATGTTTTTCAATGTTTTTCAATGTTTTTGTCCATCATTGACTCAAAACAATGATCAGTAAGGAATTAAATCTTGAATTTTGAAAAATTACTTTCTTAAATTGAATAAAATGTGTTAAATTTATAAAAATGCAGGAAATGACTTCATGTCTTCTGTGTGTAGAGTCCATTGAGTGTGATTCTTTTGAAATCAGCGTCGAAATTGCCAAAAGTTTCACAATCAAAACTGCAATCGAGGAATATTTCAGATGCTCAACGGTAAACTTAACTGATTCTCACTTAATAGTTTGTTAATCAAGATTCTCTAATTTGTGCAGGCAATACTCAAATCCAAGTTAAAGTTCATATGCAGATTGTGTTACGAAAACATAGAAAATTTCCATAATTTTACCACAAAAGTCAATCAAATTTACAAAAATGATTTAAGCACAACCGGTTGTTGCCCAGAAGATACACAAAACATAAACAATGATCCAGACAGCTGCGATGATAGCTTTATTGATGATCTTATAGAATATGATGAAGATGAAAGTTTAGACTTTGGCAATAATGAAAGATTGTCAGAAGATATAGACTGTTATAAAGGTATAGACAGTCTAGAGACATCAAATCATGACACAACTAAAAGTGTCCCTGAAAATCTTAATGATTCGATATCCAGGCAGTCTAGGAACAACATTTTACTATCAAAAAGTTCAACTTTAAGCCTTGAAAATCTCCAAAATTCACCAGTTCGAGTTATTTTACCGAAAAACTTTATCAAAATTTCACAATCAAATTTTAAAATTCTGGATGCACAAAATCATCAAAAGGAGTACATTCAGCATGAATTTCCAGTACCAACCAACAATATTTCAGTTCCATCACAGCCATTGACTAACCAAAAGTCAAGAATCTCCTTTAAAAATCAAGAAATGAAGGTTTACAATGACTTCAAACTAGATAATGCCAATGAATCTGCACATCCTTCCAATTCTAACCTCAAAGTTGATCCAAAGAATCATCCACGACCTCACAATCTACCAAAAAATCTCAAAATCACTCGCCAAAAAATCCACAAATGTGAAATTTGCATTAAAAACTTCAAAACTTCAGCAATCCTTAAATCGCACATCCAAAAACTTCATTCGGACACTCAAAACACGTCAATTTGTAAGGAATGTGGCAAAGCCTACACCAACAAGTACATCCTTAAGACTCACATGAAGAAGCACATTATCGAAACTGACAGGAACTACGAATGCTACATCTGCAAGAAATCATCAAAAAACCTTCCACATCTTCTCAACCACTTCAAATACAAACACGACCCAGCCTACATAACCTCATCTGTCTGCCACATTTGCTCAAAAACAGTCACAAGACTTGACATTCATCTGCGACAAATGCACTCGAGTGATTCAATTAAACGAGTTAAATGTGAAATTTGTGGACATTTTATGAAGAAATCGTCACTTAATGGACATATGGCAAGTCATAGAGAGACTGGATACAGCTGTGAAGCTTGTGGGAAGTATTTAAAGAACAGAAATTCACTTTTGTGTCACATGAAGCGAGTCCATACAGCTGGAAAGTACAAATGTGAACATTGTGACAAGGCATTTCATCAGGAGAGCCGGATGATGGATCATATAGCTTGTAAGTTGGTTGAATTTTTGGGGGAGTTTATAATCAGTCTGTCTGTAAGTCTGTCTATAAGTCTGTCTGATTCAGTCAGTATAGCTAGATCTCCAGTTACATAATTTTACAACTTTTCATCATTTTCCACCCAGGTCAACACACAGGAGTATTCCTACACAAATGTCGAATTGCTGACTGTGAGAAAAAGTTCAGAAATGCTGGAAGACGTCGAATGCATGAACGAAGGATGCACCCAGCTGATTATGAGAAAAAGTTTAAGGCGTCATATTTGAGAGAAAATTTAGAAATTCAATAAAAAATATGTTTTCTATGAACTTGAAAGCTTGTTAAAATTAAACATTTTATTTTGTCGATTCAATAAAAATTTAAAAAAAATTTACAAGACAAGCTTTTTTAAACTTCCACTTCCGATTTTCAAACATGTTCACATATTTGACATTTCAGTCTATCAACTAAGGTTTATGAATTGACAAATAAGTCAAAGATGAAATATTTAATTTTACTTTTCGGGTTGCAATTTTTTATCGGAGTTACAAAATCTGATTTTACATCTTGGGATGCAAATACTTATGTTCCGAATGTTTGTGTCTGTGTACCAGTTGGAAAGTGTTCTTATGCTGGAGGTAAGTTACCAAGTTAGGAGGTTTTGTGATTTTCAATGGTACGTAGCTCATTAAGTTTGCTAAGAAGTCGTGAATTGTAGTTAAAGGTCTACAAAGTGCTGTGATAGTGTCAAAATAGAGCTTAGCTAGTGCCACGAAACCCTTAAGTTGCCCTTGTTCGACTTTGTGTCATTAAAATGATTTTCTAATGTCAATTCTATTTCAGAAGCACCAGAAACCGATGGTTCAGGGATTATTGAAGCTAGAATAGCTACTGTAAGTATATTTAAAGCACCAACATCCAAAAGACTAGTGTTCAGCATTAACATTTCATTTTAAAATCAAATTAAGCTTGGCGAGAATCCAAAAGACAATCTTGGAACCAATGAGACCCTTTGCCAACCTGTTTCAACTGGAATTCCACTCGGTAAGCTTAATCATCAATAAAGTTTGATTAAATTTTGATTGACTTTTTAATAATTGGCAGTTGCAAGTGACATGCAAAGCTGTGAAGATGGATTGGAGCTTTGTTGTCCTTCAATTGGATATTCCTGTGGTAATTATAATATGGCCATGCTCTAAATTACTTAAATACACTCAATGAGCTTACTTATATAGGCATCCGGTACCCACCAATGGAAGGATCGCCAGTACCAATAAACGAACAAGCTCCATATGGTGCATATCCTTACCAAGCTGTGTAGGTTTTTATTTCATTTATTATCTATTAAAAAGTGGTTGAAAAACTATGAAAATTACAGAATTTTGTCATCATACAACCTTTATATAGCATCTGGTGTCCTTATTGATCAATATCATGTCCTGACTGTAGCACATAAAGTTTATAATTTGTAAGATAAAGTTTCCATTTGTATCGGCAGTTCTAAGTTGAGATTGAATTCCTTCCTTTAGGTCTTCTGGTGTTAAGGTTCGTTTAGGTGACTGGGATGCAGCATCTCCATCGTAAGTTGATTCTACTGATTTTGTTGGTACAATGACTTGGACTTTTTGTCCAATATGGTTCTAGTCTGAGTTGAAATTAAGGCTTGAGTCAAATTGATTAAAATCCAAGCTTTATAACAGCACTTGCTTCATGTCTGTTAAAGGAGCTCACATGAAAAAAAATTGGATAACTTAATTATATTTCAGTGAACCACTTGATGCTATAGAAAGGAATGTGACGATCCACATTCATCCAGGATTTAATTTGAAAAATTTAAGAAATGACATTGCCATCTTGAGATTGAATTCTTTGGTTCCTTTAGGACAATATCCAACAATCGGAACTGTTTGCCTTCCAAGTGAGTTTTGTCTAAATTATAAGCACCTGATGTCAGTTTAAAGGGCTCAGGATATGATTCTAATTTACAATTGATTTATTTTCATCAATTAAAGACACAACCCTCGATGACATGAGATGCTGGGCTAGTGGATGGGGAAAGAATGCAACAGACAGGAATGGACGATATCAAAGAATAATAAAGCATGTTGATATCCCACTGCTTGATCAAACGACGTGTCTGAAAATGCTACGAGCTACAATTCTTGGAAGTCGATTTGTGTTGGATAAAGTTTCATTTGTTTGTGCTGGTATGAATCATTAAAGGCCAGGCGCGTAGCCAGGAGGGTCTTGTTCCTCCTTAAACGTTTTGAACCGCAGCTAGAGCACGGCCTAAAACGCTTAAGAGGGGGACAATACCCTCCTGTCTACGCGCCTGTTAAAGGCATTATACTTAAAATTTTAATTTTATTTTTAATTAAGGTGGAGAAACAGGAAAAGATGCCTGCACTGGGGATGGTGGAGCTCCATTGAGCTGTTTTGTTGTAAGTTTCTTGCTGATTCATTAACTTAGCCTTAATTATTAAGCAATGATTTATCAAATCTAGGGCGATCGATTCTATCTACAAGGTTTAGTAGCTTGGGGCATCAAATGTGGCACATCAAATATTCCAGGTGTCTATGTCAACATCAACAGCTATGTTCCCTGGATTCAAGACATGACAAAAAGACTTTCAAATCAAAAAGAATTAACAACAACTAAAAAATCAAATCCAATTGAAAAGACAACAACAGTAACGGTAAGGAAGAGAGTAACAACAACTAAGAAACCACCAACAACTACAACAACTATAAAAACTACTCCAAAAAAACCAACAACAACTAAGAAACCACAATCAACAACAACAACAACAATAACAACTATGAAGACAACTACTCCTAAACCTAAACCCACGACCACAACAACCTCAAAACCAAAAACTACATCAACAACAATGACAAAACCTAGAGCAACAACAACAACCACCAAACCTAGAACCACAACAACCACATCTACAACGGCTAAACTCACAACAACGACCACAACGAAACCAAAAACTACTTCAACAACAACAACAAAACAAACTTTGACAACAACCACAACAACCGAACCAAAAACAACATCAACAACAAGTATCAACACAGCAACCAGAAGATCAACCCGTAGAGGAAGTCGTAAATCATCAACAAGAAGAACCACTAAAAGAACTGAAAGTACTGAAAGTAGTTTCCTAAGCATGTAGATGCCCAAATCTTTTAAAAAATGTGGAATTTTATTTTTTTTTTGTATTTTTAATAACGAAAGTTTAAAAAATAAAAAAGATTTGATTGAGAAATTTGTTTGACTTATGACAAAGGTTTAATTCAGGGCGTCAAATGATGTTGCTTTAAAATACCAGGAATACGGGAACTTAAGGGACCTTATAAAAGTTGCTATATGCAGTCGTAATATGAAATTTAATCTGGCAAAGTTTCAGAGCGATTTGACACTTCTTTAGTCTGTCCAGCTGTGCATTTTTGAGGAGGACAGTCCCGCTTTTTTGAACAAAACTTGACATTTTTGATAATCCGATCCGAAGATAATCCAGGATCATCTTTATTCCTTTTTCGTGAAAACCATCATTCATGGAGAATCCCAAAAATTGGGGTGCATGATCCAAAAACGAGGATTATCCACTTTAGTAAAAACGGCAGTTTAACAAATGTTTCTTGGAAACTGCTTGAAAAATCGGTCTGTTCCTCTTTTTCAGAGCTGAAATTGGGAAATGTCCCGTTTTTTGACTAATAATCGGCAAGAACTGATGGACAGCCTGGGGGTCGTTCACTTATGACGTCCAACATTTGGGGGGGTCTGAAGCTGTATGACACCTCAATACAAAAGATTTTTTTTTGTATGAAAATTTAGTGACAGATGGGGGAGGGGGTCTAAAAATCTAATTTTTTGATGGACGTCATAAGTGAACGGCCCCCTGGTTACCAACCAAAATATTATCTTAGTTCAAAGTTACTAAGGAAACACTTTGTCAAGGTTCCGAAAGCCTGCAATCTATCCTCAGACACAACACTGACACCAAACAACAACTTCCGGTCCCACAACTTCTCCACGTAGATGTTTTCATCAAATCCCTGTAAAACATCAATTTGACATTTCCTTTAATATGAAAAAAAAAACTTAAAATCGCGTCCAAGAATTTTTCGGAAGTTGTAAAAATGCTTGCAAAAATTATTAATTTTCCTGTTTATCAAAAAAGGAAACAAAAGTTGTAAGTTTTAACAAAAACAGCCAAAAAGTCATGTGATTGAGCCTTTAAAAGGCAGCTTAATGTCATCAAACCTTCATTTCATTCACAAAAATGAAGAAATTTGTTCTTATTAAACTTTTGTGCCTTAGTGCAATTAATCTTGTGACATGCCAAGTGGCTACTAATTTTACGGATGGAACTAATGTCCCGAATGTGTGTCTTTGTGCCACATCTGGTCAGTGCGCTCTTGCTGGTGGTGAGTTTTTTGTGGCAATAGTGAAAATTTGGTTGGATGCTTAAAATTAGACTTTTGCTAGGCGGTGGAGAAAATGATGGATCTGGCGTGATAAATCCGAGAATTTTGAATGTAAGTAGGAGTTTGGCTTGAGAGACATAAGCTGATTGACTATTTATTAAACCTTCCAGACAGGCGGAGTGAACACAAATGTTGGAACCAATGTATCGATGTGTCAACCAGTCAAAACCGGAGTCAAACTTAGTAAGTCTTTATCTCGAAGTGGCGACTTTGAAAATTTCGTTAATTGACTCATTTTAGCTGCAAGTGATCAGAGCTCATGTGGAGATGGTCTTGAGATGTGCTGTCCTGACGTTGGATATACGTGTGGTAAGTTAAGTGCTATCTGAAAATTATCATAAAGATGTCAATTGGGTAGCTTAGTGAAACTCAATTCCCAAAAAAGCACAAGTCTGTTAATTGAATAGAACTCCAGCATCAAGCCAGCGTGACTCTGAAATGGTGCTGGACTCAAATCGAATCCAGCACCATGCCAGAGTTATGAAAGCGTGGTTCCAGATTTCTATCAAGGGTGTGGTACTGATAAAATGATCAAAAATGAACAAAAATGATCAAAAAGTAATTCATCAGTTCCGCACCTTTGATTTCTATTCGATTAATCGACTTGTGCTTAACAATATTCCTTCAAGGTGTCTCATATCCACCGATTTCTGGAGCACCACAGGCAGCAGATGGTCAAGCACCTTATAATGCATATCCACATGCTGTTGCGTAAGTGAAAGTCAATCCTCAATCCTATCGTACAAAACTAAATATTTTGACTCCCAAAAAACAGAATTTATTCAGCTGACAACAAATATTTGGGTGGAGGTGCTCTTATTGATGAATGGAATGTCTTAACTGCAGCTCACATTATTGTTAATGCGTAAGTTCACCAGCACAATCCACAAGATATACTAAACTTTCCGAATATTCCAGTTCAAGACCTTTAACAATTAAGATTGGATATTGGGACTTGAGTTCAAGTCAAGAACCACTAGACCGTTTAACACTAACCTCGTCCAGTGTCTTGGTGCATCCAAACTTTATGCCCAAAAATTTGAAAAATAATATTGCAATCATTAAACTTCCATCAGCTGTTCCTTTAGGAAAATCGCCAACAATTGGAAGCATCTGCTTGCCAAGTAAGTTAATTATTGGTCGTTGAGCCTTAAAAAGCTGATTTTAGATCCAAGAACTTGGTTTTAGAGCTTCTAACCTTAAAATATTCTTCCTTCTTATTTCAGGTGCACCAATTTCAGGAATCAGGTTCTTTCAATCATTGTTTCATTAATTTTTGGTATTAATTCATCCTTTTTATTTTTTTATAGATGCATGCTAAGCGGTTGGGGCAGTCAGAGTCCATCGACATCATCAAACATATTAAGACATGTTGATCTTCCAATTCTGAGCAGTTCTTCATGCCAAAGTATGCTGAGAACTACAAAATTGAATAAAACTTTTGTTCTCGACTCTGAATCCTTCATTTGTGCTGGTATGGAAGTTTTGAGGTTAGAATTTTTAAAAAAGCTAATTTTATATATTTTTCGTAATCTTAGGTGGTGAAAAGGGAAAAGGTAAGTGTGCTGGATAGATTATTGGTATGATTGATATTAAATTGAGTTTTAACGTAGATGCTTGTTCTGGTGACGGTGGATCTCCACTCAGTTGCTACATTGTTGATCGGTACTACTTAGTTGGTGAGTATAAAAGCAGTCCGGACTGTAAAATTATTTATAAATATTAAATTTCCATTCAAGGTGTTGTGTCATGGGGTATCGGATGTGGACAGCCTGGAGTACCAGGTGTTTATACTAACATTTTTAGCTATATTCCATGGATTCAGAAGGCAACAGCTCAACTTCAAAGCGGAAACACTGCAACTTCTTCCACTCCTCCATCACTTCCACCAAAACCGACAATTCCTGCAAGTTCTACAACCACTAAGGGAAGTCCATCTAGCACTTCAACAGTTGATGGTAAAGTAACCAAATCAGATCCAACTGTTACCAGCACTGAGAAGACTGTTCCTACATCAACACCATCTAAACCAACTATTACTTCCATAGCAAGCACTTTAAGCACTGTTTTAAGTACAATTTCAAGCTCATTGGGTACCACAGTTGGGTCTACTGCTTCAACAACCAAAGCATCTTCAAGTGCAGTTGCTAATACTACAACACAAGCAACAACTTCTTCAAGACCTGTTACAGTGTCAACAACTACCACAACAACTTCTGGTAAGCCATCAACAACATCTTCAAATGTCAATACAGGAAGTGCTACGAATGCGACAACATCATCAGCTAATACTTCAACTAAACCAGCTTCCCTCAACACAACAACAACAACTGCCTCATCAGCAACAAGATCAGGTCCATCATCACCGGTTAGAAGATCAAGCACAACCACAACCAATAGACCAGCTTCTACATCATCAGCTAATGCTGGTTCCACAACATCACAATCAAATAATCCTACAACAACTAAAGCAGCTGAAACAACAACAACTATTCCTTCAAATGTATCCAAGCCTGCAAATGGAACAACTGTGAAATCTGGACCAACATCTACAAAACCAAGTGAACCATCCACGACAGTTAGACAACAATCATCATCTCAGAATCCTAATGGAAGATCAAGAACAAGAACAACAACAATGGTTAAAAGAGCAGGATCTACAACAACAATTACTGTTAAAGGAACGCAAAGAAGAAGATCAACATCAACTACTAAGAATCCTAACTTTAACAATTAGGCCTGAATAGCTTCATTGTTTTCTTTTTGTCCTAATGTTGATGAATAAAGAACTTGAAATAGTAATAATTGTGTTTGACGTACCATTGAGTTGAGGGGGAAAACAACATTATGGGAAAAATTGAGTTTTTATAAAAAACTTTGGCCAAATTAACACAAAATTTGGATCAATTTGGTATTGAATTTTTGTCGTAACTTTTTCCATCAGGTTGTTTCCCCCCTGACATTATGGATGTTAATAAAGTTGTTGACGTCAGAGAAACAATTAAAATACATTTTATGTCATGAATTGGCTACGTGCTTGATGACTTTTGTTATCAAAGGTCAGAAAAATTACAGTCGTTTGGCATTTAAAGCTGATTTGGATCTGCTAATTTAAAGCATTTTTTTGGTATAAATATTTTGGAATATTGACAGAGGACATTGCAGTAAGCAAAGGCAGTTAAACCTTATGAACATCAAAATTCGTATTAAAAGTTCGTAAGTAGCAGTGCCATTTTGACAAAACCTAACCTCAAAATTTAAAAACTCACTTTTCAGATCGCAATCTTCTTCCAAAATTGATCTTCCTTCCAAAAAAACCCTAAAATACATCCAGCATGAAGCTCATAATCCTCTCAATTCTTGTCATCGTCCTCATCAACGTCATCGATGCAGGCACGCCTGTAGAATGGTCCGAAGACACCTACAACTTTATTCATAGCTTCAAAGGAACCAAGCAGCAATTTTTCGCACCATTGACTAAACGAGTGATGGATGAGATGAAGGCATTGAAGCCAGGCACAATGACAAAAGAGAAATGCATTGAGGGAGTCAACTTAGCAGCTGCAAAACTGACTAAAGATGATGTTATAAGTGCTGATGAATTTAAGGGATTTTTCGAAAAAATGATGAAGAGTTTCCCATTGCCTTAGAGTTGATTAAATGATTTTTAAAATAATTTTTTTGAGGAGATGATGTTGATTTGAATGTAGAATAGATTTGAGTGCTGTAGATGCTTTATTTATCACCAAAATTGAGTGGGTTTTAGAAAAAAGCTAGTTTTTGAACTTAATTTAATAAAAAAAAAAAATTGTTGGCAAATCAAGTTTTCAGCCTCCCCCTCCTATTTTCAGAAAGTTGACACTATATCAGGGGCGTAGTCATGAATTTGAAGAGGGGGGGGGGGACAAAAAACATTTTATATGGGAAATTCAGAGGGAGGGGGGGGGATTTTTATGATTTTTTCATAAAACTAGCAAAATGAAGATATTTTTGTTAACGTTGGGGGATTTGTGGCCCAAAATACCCCCCCCCCCCCCATCCCTGGTTACGCGCGTGCACTACATATTATCAAAAAAGCCGGACTGTCCCGCTCCAAAGTGGTCATTTGGACATCCTAACCATTACATACTTTTCAAAATAATTTATTAAACTGACAATCATAAAAATTTCCATACAATTATTTAAGTTAATGATGCGATTGTTGATGACTGACCTTCACTTATTTTTTTGTGGCTCTATATTTATTTGACATATTTTATTGTAGATTGGTTGATGATAAGACTAATAATAATGTGTTAAGGGTCCAGCCTTTTATCTGAAGGTATGGTGAAAATGAAAAAATACTTTATAAAAAAAAACTTTTTAAAAAACTACGTTTTTCGCGTAGACTAAAAAGTAGAAAATAACTTTTATTCTTGGTTGTAAAGAATTTGGTTTTAAATTTTCAGATTATATTTAATAAATTTTTATATCCTAGTCAATATTGTTCACAAAGTTTCGAATAAGTGCACTTTGATCTTATCGTATAACTCAACAACTTAAAAACGTGGGCGCATTAATTTAAGTTTATCATAAAGTATTGATTTCACATAAACTTATTTCTCCTCTTATAATGCGCCCACGTTTTTAAGTTGTTGAGTTATACGATAAGATCAAAGTGCACTTATTCGAAACTTTGTGAACAATATTGACTAGGATATAAAAATTTATTAAATATAATCTGAAAATTTAAATCCAAATTCTTTACAACCAAGAATAAAAGTTATTTTCTACTTTTTAGTCTACGCGAAAAACGTAGTTTTTTAAAAAGTTTTTTTTTATAAAGTATTTTATTTTCTACTTTTTAGTCTTATTCTAATGAAATAGAGAAATAAAGATTATAGGGGGTTTATAGGTTACAGGTGTGTTGAACTCCACTTCGTTGCACTTCGTTACGTTCAACTGTTTATAGATCACAGTAGGTTTATAGGTTACAGGTGTGTTGAACTTCACTTCGTTGCACTTCGTTACGTTCAACTGTTTATAGATTACATTAGGTTTATAGGTTACAGGTGTGTTGAACTTCACTTCGCTGCACTTCGTTACGTTCAACTGTTTATAGATTACAGTAGGTTTATAGATTACAGGTGTTGAACTTCACTTCGTTGCACTTCGTTACGTTCAACTGTTTATAGATTACAGTAGGTTTATAGGTTACAGGTGTGTTGAACTTCACTTCGTTGCACTTCGTTACGTTCAACTGTTTATAGATTACAGTAGGTTTATAGGTTACAGGTGTGTTGAACTTCACTTCGTTGCGTTCAACTGTTTATAAATTACCAGTTTTCAATGGGAAATTAGTAACGACTTTCAAAATTTTTCATTCGTTTTATAAAATTTAATTTTTTTAAAGCATTCATTAGTAAAGTACATTAAAAATCACTCGTAAAGATTTTGTGTTTATCTGTACCATTTCTACTTCATAACGTGTGGATTCTTAACATAAAGATGCAAATCACATATGTAACGTATTTATAACGGATTTTCAAATTTAAATTCAATGAATATCATTTATATGTTATGCAAAAATACGTCAAACCGTTAATAAAAAGAAAAGTCAATTTAATTAAGTTGGTGAAGTGTTATAAATAATGCAATACATTTAAAACAGCATAAATTTATGCTCAAACTATGTGTGCTAAATGCACATCGTATATTAATAGTTATTTTGCATTAATTCGTAACGGACTTGTGCTTAACGGTTTTTTTGAAAATTCAAATTTTCACTTACGAATATTCATGAAAAAATTACATGTCAATTTTTTTGTCTTACCAGAATATCTTTAGCTGCTCAAATTTATGGTATAATTAATAATTAGTAATATTAATTAAACTATAATGAATCATATAAATGACTTTAGAGCATCACAAATATAATATTTAATACAAATCAAAATTTTTTATCATTGACATTGGATTTTTTCCCATATAAAAAAGTTTTACTAAAATTGTACTATAATTAAGCATTTTTGTGTTTCCAAAGTGTTAAAATATTGTATTGTCACCGGGAATACATGTGCATTAAAAATTTGAGCTCGATTGGAGCAGTAGAAGTGGTCGAAAAATTGATCGCAAGATTTGAAATTTTTTGCAAACAAACAAACAAACAAACAAACAAGAAAGCAAGTTAAGAAAAACGTAGTAAAAAGAGCTTCAAAAATTAGACATGGTCTAGGATTGAACCCAGAACCATTGGCACAGAAGGCCAACGCTCTACTATTTAAGCAACTGATTCCGTTTCACCGCTTATGATAAGACTAGCTTATAGTATCACACCTAAATGTACTTGTGGTCACTGTTGGAACTAGAGATCAGATTCTTGAGCTATTCTTGGTCCATGACTCTAGCATTGATGATCTACACTCACATGCAGTTAAGTGCCTTGCTGGTCGAATAGGTAAGGTGTACCAAATTTGGTATGGTAACTCAAAGGTCGTCGGTTCGAATCCAGACATTTCCAAATTTGTTCTTTTTCAGAAGTTTAGATACTTCGACTGCTTAATGTACGAGTCAAGCCATAATTGGGCATTTTGGGCAACGTTGGATTAAGGAACGGATCAGGACCTTGAAATGTAGCGGGAGAAATAGGAACGAGAGCTACAAGATTACCTTATAATGGAATATTGTCAGAACGGACCTGAAATGTATCACGTCACGGACACAGAAGATTGAAACAAGAGCCTGAATTTAATCGAAACCTAGATTTGAAGATTAGAAGCTTGATTCTACATCACCCATAGTGATATGAAATGTATCACTAATCAATGTAAAAAGTAAAACATGTATCAATACTAATTCTTCCGGACGGTAACGTCGACAAATAAATAATAATAATAATAATTGCTTGAAGTAGCTCCGAAAGGCACACAGAGTAAAAATGACTCTCAATCTGGTGTCCAGGACAAGCTGCAAAATGCCGAATTTAATTAAATCAGGCATGGTGCCTCGTTGATGTCGTCCTGGTTGATAGATTAACTGTCTTGTTCAAGCCATATGCTTTCGGGAGTCTTAGAAGCTTATATAAAGCACTGAACCAAAAAAAAAAGTTTCATGATCTCAAAACTCCCAATTAACTTCATAAATTGTAAACAAATCAATTACTTTCCAATATCTAGCAACAAAAACAAGTCATAAACTTTTCGCTATGTAAACACGAAGCTTTTTATAGGCTTTTTTCAGAAAATTATGCTTAACAAGCTCAAATTTGATCAAAATTAATTCAATTTGCGTAGCTACAAGAAAATATTCAAGGGTCAATTTTTAAGTATAAATCTATATGAGTTGCATAGTTGACAGCAGCAGTGCTATAAAGAATTCAGACCTGAATTAATCAATCAGATTCAAATTAATCAAGAAGAAAGCTACAAAAATCACAAAAAGATGTCTACATCCACAATAGTAATCACAGCCATTCTCATCGTCATCTCAACACTTCCATCAACCATCAAATCCCAAACCACAACCACATCACCCTCACCAAACATGCCAACAACAACAACAAAAAATCCGGAAGATTGCGCCAATCGAATTTATTCAACAATCAGAGGCTTTAGAGGAACCAAAGAAGAATTATTCAAAAAGCTTGAAGCTCAATTCAATATGGAAATGAAAGGCATTCGAGTCAATGAATTTAGCAATGAAAATTACAAAAAAGTCACTGATACAGTAGCTAAAAGATTGTCAAGAGACGACATCATCAATGTTGAAGATTTCAGGAAGTTTGCAGACACAATGATTCAAAAATGGAGAGCAACTGGTAGATGAGGTGATTTTTAGGGCATTAATATTTGAAATTAAACTTTTGCCCGAGAAGCACAAGTTGGATAATCGATCTGAAATCCCGCAGCAAGCCTGTGTGATTCTGTCATGGTTCTGGATTTAAATCGAAGCCAGCATCATTCCAGAGTCATGACGGCTGAACGCTGGATTTCTGTTTCATTAACCGACTTGTGCTTCTCGGGTTAAGGCACTTAAAAGATGTGAAATTTTATTTATTTTTGGTGGGACTTTCATGCACAATTGGAATGACATTGAGTCAAAAAGAAATAAAAATTTGTGGCTGGCAAGCTTTCAAGTATGAGAAATTTGTCTTTTTTTGAGGATAGTTCCTCATATTGCCCCCCCCCCCCCCCTTCAGTTCCCTCTGCTGACTTTGTCCTCAATACAATCGGTTCTAGTTCTTAACTCTCCCAGCAACCGTCATTTGTGCATTAACCAAAGTCGTGAAATCTTTGCACGAAATCAAGTTTGTTGACATTTCAGCACAAACTCCAGAACAGAAGTAGTTGATATCATTTTGTGTGAATATTAGGGTCTCCTTAGGTCCTGGATTATTGATTGCGAATGAGATGCTGTCTTTTAAGTCTTTAACAGTTCCTTTGAAAGTGTTGATGAATCCAACAGCGTCTCTGATTTGTGCATCTAGAATAGCTTTTGTGGATGGCTTCTTGGTTGTTGATCCTGCTGAGTAGGCTGTTGAGATGAGAGCGAAGGCAATGAATGCGATTAAGAACTTCATTTTTGCTGATTTTTTGAATTAGTTGTTAAAGACTGGATGGATTGATGTCAAGTCTGAGTTTCCATTGGAACTGCTGGTCTTTTATATTGAACATTTTGATACTGGACATCCGCAAAAAAGTCAAAATTGAAGCTTTCAAGTCTTTCATTAAATTTTGAGGAACTTGAAAGTTGTAATTTAAATTTAAAATTGTTGGGTTTGTGGAACTGGATTTAAAAATTATTATTATCAACTTTTGTGGCTGCCTTTTATGGTCGATTCACGATTTTTGAGCTGTTTTTTTGCAGTTTTGGTGTCGGTGATTTTTGCTGATTTTAGAGATTTTTTGAAAGTCAAATTAGAATTTTCTAGTTTGACGTCATTGAAGTTTGCTGATTAGTAGCTTTAACTTTTAATATCTAGCCTAAAAATTATAGCTTTCTAGTCCGAATTCCAATATAAAAATGACCAAAATTCCGAACTTTTCACCAAGTTCTCCACAACATTCCAAAACCTAATAAACCAAAACATGAAGATTTTAATCGCAATTCTCATCGCAGCCTTCATTGCCACTGTCTATTCCGAAAAAGGTGCAAAGAAGCAAAGCAACTCTGACTTCCGACAAATGGTCAAAGAAGCTTCAGATTTCATCAACAGTTTCAATGGAACTGCTCAAGAATTCGAGTCAATTGTCAAGTCTGAGTGCTCAAATGGTGCTGATTTTACACCAGCACAAGCTGAAAGATATATAACAGCAGTTTGCAAGAAGGTCAATAAGAAGTCAATATTTACTTGCAGTGACTTTAGAACTATTGTTTCTCAATGTTGAGTGAGGCTTGGATTGCTGCAGGAATTTTCTATTTTTGATGAAGTATTTTGTCAGTAATTTATGTGAAAATAAAAAAAAAATTGTACTTTTTTGAAATTTTTGATGTTTTATTGAATTTTAAGGTTAAACCCCGAAAAGCACATGACACCAAAAAGTCCGGTCACCATTTAGGACATAGCTTCATAGTAAACTGCTGACAATGATCTATTTTGGTGTCATTTGCTTTCCAGGAAAGTTCTTTAATCTTAGGATTTTTTTAGCTCAGAGGGATAAGGGGCTGTTCACTTATTACGTAACGCGAAAAAATGACTTCTTAGACCCCCCCTCCCCTCGTAACAAAATTTGTATGATAAAAAAAAACATTTCCTTGTTTGAACCGTAACAAAATCTTAGACCCCCCCCTCCCCCTAAAAGCGTTACGTAATAAGTGAATGGCCCCTAACAGCTTGATGTAAAAAATACAGAAATTTTTTTTTGAATAATTTACAAAACTGATGAAAATTGGAGGAAAATTTTAATTTTTTTCTGAAAATCTTTTTACACGAAGTTGTTTCCCCCCTGAGTTTTCCACAGCCATTCAAAAATTCACTCAACAATCTTATTAGCAATCCGCAAAGCATCATTCACAATTCTTTTAAACTCATCACAAGTTATGATCCTGCTAGTCAGCTTAGTACACGTAGTTATTGTAAACATGTCAATTTGAGGCTGCTTATATGGACCTTTATAGTTTTCAATCTCCTTGACTATCCCAGCTTGTAAAACTTCCAAAGATCCAACAAAATTGTTGATTTTATCTGCAGTGTAGTGAATTAATGCCACTAATTTGTCATGATCGTTGCAATTTACTAATTTGAGTATTGTTAAAATTAATAAAAATGCAGCTTGAAACTTCATAATTTAGCTTGGGTGTGGACTAGACTTGACTAAGTATCCATAAAAAATTTTAATTTTTTCAAGTCAGGGAAAATTCAGGGGGGAAACAACTTCGTGAAAAAAGACTTTTTAGAAAAAAATTAAAATTTTCCTCCAATTTTCATCGGCTTTGGAAATTATTTTAAAAAATTTGTCAAATTTTTTCACCAAGCTGTTATCCCCCTCGAATAAGAAAAATTAAAATTTTCCATAAAAAAATTATAATTTTTTATGGTTGAAATTTAGGTCGGGAGAGTCACGAAAAGTTCCAAATTGTTCTTTTAGTACTAATTGCTATTAGGGCGGGAGGGTTTGTGTCAGGGGTGTGGCAGGTACCCCCCCCCCCCCCCCTCCCCCTTTGGAATTTTTTTTTCGACTTACCAGAGTTTTTGAGAAAAAGTCCCAAACCCAAAAAAAAACTTCCGGCTTCACTCCTAGTCTGAGATTTTGTTCCCCCCTCCCCTTCCGACCCACCCCCTCCCTTTTCAAATATAAAAAAATCAAATGTAAATGCTCAAATAAAAATCATTTATTTAATAATTAAGTGCATAAACTAAACTCATAAAATCAACAATTTAATCACTCTTAAAATGGGAAAAATTCGCTTCAACTTCCTTCCTAACAATTTGCCATCGCAGCCTTTAAATCATCACATTGATAGTCTGAAGTTTCCTTGATTCTGTCACAAACAGCATTTTCAAATTGATTCTTTTGAGCTTGCGACAATCCTTGAGGAGCTTTTGCGCACATTTCACTGACAGCTGCCTGGAACTGATCGTTGTCACCACTGAATGTGTTTACAAAAGTTGCGGCATCTTTGACAGCTTTTTGAAATTCTTTGTGGCTTGGTTTGCTGCCTTTTTGAGAATGAGCTGTGGCGATAAAGACAGCGACGAGAATTGCAATGAAAAGCTTCATTTTGATGATTTTGTTTAAGCAGTTGAAGGAAGACTTGGAAGAGCATTTGAATTGTGCTGTATTTTATAGTCCATCGATGGATATTTAAGAGGACGGTCAATGTTTTTGTGGACATGAAAGTGGCAGTTGCAATTTTTGGAGGTTCGCAGATTTGACTTTCAAAAGTTCTTCAAGTTCAGCAAAAATCACCGACACCAAAACTGCAAAAAACAACTCAAAAATCGTGAATCGGCCATAAAAGTTGATAATAACAATTTTAAATCCAGTTCCACAAACCCTACAATTTTAAATTTAAATTACAACTTTCAAGTTCCTCAAAATTTAATGAAATACTTGAAAGCTTCAATTTTGACTTTTTGTGGATGTCCAGCATCAAAATGTTCAATATAAAAGACCAGCAGTTCCAATGGAAACTCAGACTTGACATAAATCAATCCAGTCTTTAACAACTAATTCAAAAATCACCAAAAAATGAAGTTCTTAATCGCATTCATTGCCTTCGCTCTCATCTCAACAGCATACTCAGCAGGAACAACCAAGAAGACAACAACGGCACCACCACCACCAGTCGATCCAGTCTCAGCAATGGTCAACTTGATCAACACTTATACTGGAACTGACTTGAAAGGATTTATTGGAAATTTAGCAAAGAGCGAATCAGGCACATATCCACCAAATGTCATTGCTGATTTCTGTACTGCTGTTTGCAGCAAGTTGACGGCAACATCTAAAATCACTTGTGCTGACTTTACGAATGCTGTTCAATCCAACTACAATGCAGCACGAGCAGCAAAGTAAATGGACTGTGGAGATGAATTGGGCAATGACGATCAATGGCGATTCTGAATATATTTTTTGGCACTTATATTTACTTAAAAAGTAAATAGAAAATGGGAAAAATTCGCACGAAATTAATGAATAATAAAATTTTTAATCTGCATTCACAAAATGAAATTTTTTTACTTTTGTTTGCTTAATTCATAATTTTAAATGCTGTGGTTAAAGAACAAAGCATGTCCAACCTTTAAAGATTCATTGAGATGATGGAAGTTCCTTAAGAATGCTAAGTTCTAAACTTTGAGTGTCATTTTAGTTTTAGATCTGGATATTGAGAATGCTGGCTACTTCATTGATGATAGAAGCTTGTCTCAGTGGCACTAATCTGCACATTGTTCAGTTTGACATCAAATATGAGGTACACATGCTCAATCCTGGTGATTTTGAGTTTGTTTTTCTTAAAAGTTTTGCGAAATGGTCTGAAAATTATGATCCCCCTCAGAAACAGGGGTATTGCCAAGGAGACAGGCACGTAGCCAAGGAGACAAGAGCCGGCCAGTCAGGAAAGGAGATTTGGTTGACCAAAAAAAAAATCATCATCAGAAATTTCTTCAATTTGCCGAAGGTTTTTATCAAAAAAATCGAAAAATCCACTTTCAAAAGTTTTCAAAACAAAAAAATTTTTTTTGCCCCCCCCCCCTCCTTTAAGTTACTGGCCGTACCCCTGCAAAGAAGACTGACAATTAGGTGATATAGTTTATTATTTGCTAGGGTTATTTGAAGCCATTTGAAGTTTTTTTTTTAACCAAAATCTATTTTTTTATAAAACTCTTGATTGAAGGTCCATAAAAATTTTCCCATCATGATGTTGTCCCCTGCGTAGCCAGAATAAAGAAGGGGGAGGAAAAAATTTTTGTATGGCAAATTCAGCTCGGGGTGATTTTTAAGATTTTCTCATAAAAACCCTAGCAACAATTCCGTCAACGTAGGGGAGTTTGTCCCCACTCCACCCCATCCTGACTACACGCCTGCCCATTGTAGCTACAAAAAACTTAAAAGCATTAGTCAATCTACGGAAAACCCCTCAAACAACCTCAATTATTTCATGAATCATGTTTATTTGTCACCTAACATTAGAAGCTTAGAAACACATAATATTGAAATATATAGAATTAAAGTTTAGCAAATTACATGACTTAAAGCACATAGCTTGTTAAATTATGACTTTTAAGGTTAAACAAAAGTCTTCAAACCTGTAATTTCTAATTCTATTGGTACTTTTTGCCAACATTTTCAAACTATAAAAGCTGCAGGAACTTCAACTAAAACTCAATCAAGTTTTTAAATTCCTAAGGAAGAATCAACCCAAAAGAATCACCAACAAAATGAAAATTGTCATCGCAATCACCTTAATCGTTATCATTTCAGCAGTTTCTGCTCAAAAGTCAGCAACAAAGCAAGATCCAATGCAGATTGCAGCATCCCAAATCGCTGGTTATATCAACAACTTTAAAGGAACAAGTGAAGAACTTAAAGCAGATTTAACAAGCAAAGCAAGCAGTGAGAAGGGAACTTACTCGTCAGCTCAAATTGACAGCTTCTGTAAAGGTGTTTGTGCTCAATTGTCACAAAATGCTAAAATATCGTGTGCAGGATTTACAGCGGTTGTCAAGACTAACTTTAAGGCTACTAATTAAATTAGTTTAGGAGAATAAGAGTTGAGAAGCATGAAGTGAGCATCAAGTAAGGCTCTGGATGGCTATTTGGCTATGTTCTTGTTGTAGATTTAGAATCTAAGGTAAAAGGTTTAAAATAAAGTTTTGAGTCCATCCAAAGGTTGTGAATTTTTTTTTGTCTTCCGGGCAACACTTGACTCATCTGTGATTCTATCAATCCTGATCGTTCTGTCTTATTGTCATGACTTTATCTTATGCAGAGCTCGAAGTCGATAGGGTTCGAGTCGACTCGAGTTGACTCGACTCGACTCAAAACCGTGTCGACTCAACTTTTCTCGAGTCTGCTCGAGTCCACATCATTTTCTCGGAGTCAACTCCGAATCGGCTCGACTTGAGTCAACTTGGAGTCAATTCGGAAATATTTTTTTTTTTGTATGAAGAAGTCGACTCAAAGTTGACTCCAAGAAAATGAAGTCGGCTCGAAAAAACCCAAGTCGAGCTCTGATCGTAAAACATTCAGTCAACATCTAACCTTTCTGTCATCTGCAATCTAGTTAACACTCGACTCTTCTATCTTATTGTCTATCACTGACCCTCCTTTGGTCTGGTTCAGCATATGACCCCCAAAATTTCTTGATAATTCAATAATTTTGTTTGTGGCTGTTTTCAAGGTTAGATTCAACAATTAAATTTTATAATCATTTTGGATCTTAATTACATTAAGTTCCACTACATTGGAAATATTTAAACAAATTTACGTCAATTAAGCATTAATTTTTTTTCGGGTATAAAAGGTAGCTTTAGCTGTTCATGCAATCACAGTTCAAAGTATCGAGCTTTTCCACCACATCAAATTCAAATTTAAACACGCAAACGGAATGAAGTCATCAATTGTAGCTTTGATCGCAATAATCAGCACCTTAGCCTTCATCTCAGCCCAGCCACCACCACCAATTCCTCCACCAGTTTTAGAAAAAATCAATCACATCTCAAACTTTATCAATAACTTTAGTGGAACTCGTGAGGAACTTGAAAAAGCTTTGATTGCAAACATGGACAAGGAACATGGCAAGGATATGGCACCAAACTTTCCACCAGAAAAAATTCAAATGTTTATCGACATGGTTGCCAGTAAAATAAATAGCAAGGTCATGAGTGGTGATGATTTTAAGGCATTTACTAATAAGCAGATATCAGGCAGGCAAGGAGCATAAGTGAGGAGATTTATTAAGTTTTTTTTTGATAATGTAGCTAGATTGTGACTAAGTTGATTAAATAATAAAGTTATATATATTTTTATGAGCATTTAAATTTGATTAGTTTTTTGATCAAGTGATGTAACGAGTGGCTTGTGTGGCAAAAAAGGCATCCAGTAACACGTTGGAATGACTGAATGTGAAGCTATTTTGGGTTTATAATTGATTGCAGTGACGCAGCACTTGTTAAGTAAAAGATAAACTTTAAGGCAGTATTTCTCAAATCACTGGCTTAACATGAAGCAAGGCATGGATTCCTTGCCTTTAAATCAATCCTTGCATGACCCTAAACTAAGCCTCTCTTCTAGCTACGTCTCTTACTAGCAACATTGAGTCAATTTTTCAGTTCTCTGAGTGATCTTGCAAACTACAGCTCTGCTAAAAGCCAGCCAGCCAGCTAAACAGCTAGCTCAAGGAAGGCTTGACAAAATTCGGGGTTATTTAAATCATTCAGCTAACTTCAGTTACACCAGCCAACTAGCAACAATTATCAATAACTACGTGTGCTGATTATTTAATTGCAAAATTACTCATCATGTCTCATTTGAAGCTGTGTCAACTAATCAAACAGTTTTTGCCAATTTCTTACGAAAAAACACCCAAAATTATCGCCTAAATTTGTTAAATTGAGCATAGAAAAATTAATCAATTTAGCCATTATCACGTCAGTCTGATGTGTCAAAAATAGTATAAAATGTCAAGTAAGTTTCACAAAATCCACAAGTTATCATTCAACTATCAAAGTAGCTTGTTGACATTCCACAACAAATCAGCCTTAAAAATGAAGTTTGTTATCGCAGTTCTTGTTGCAGCACTCGTCTGTATCGTCACATCCGATCCACCATCAATGGAGACTATGATTCAAGCCATTGCCAATGATGCCAATTCATTCACTGGAAGTGCTGATGCCTTTAAAGCTCAAACTAAGGAAAGAATTGCAAAGGATCCAAATCAATATACTTTGGAGGATGTCCAAAAGTTCATGGATGCAGTCTGTAAATTGTGGACAGCAGCATTCTTGAAGTGTGCTGAATTTAAGGACTTTGTGATTGCTGAGAAGAAGGCAGCTGGAAAGATTAAGGCATAAAATGTTTATGATTGAGGATCTTTTGTTGTTGCTGTTGATGACTTACGGATTATAACTTAACTTTTATTATGATTTAATTTGCACTGAGTAGAAAAAATGGGAAAAATTTGCACAAAAAATTATTTTGAATAAATTTCATTTTTTGCATCGAAAAAGGTTTTTTTTGATTTTCTCGAGTTTTCAACTTATTTGAAATTTTTTAATTTTTTTTATGATTTTTATGATTTTTATGATTTTTATGATTTTTATAATTTTTATGATTTTTATGATTTTTATGATTTTTATGATTTTTATGATTTTTATGGTTTTTAAATTTTTTGAAATTTTTTGAACTTTTTCCAATTTTTTTCAACTTTTTTTAAATTTTCAAATTTTTCAACTTTTTCGCTTTTTCGCTTTTTTAACTTTTCTCAACTTTTATTTTATTTTTTAAAATTTCCTTTTTTTTGCCTTTAATTTCCAACTTTTTTTTTTAAATTTTCAAATTTTTCACCTTTTTTCGCTTTTTTAACTTTTCTCAAATTTTATTTCAAAATGAATCAAAATGTTTTTTAAAATTTTCTTTTTTTTGCCTTTAATTTCCAATTTTTTTTTTTAAATTTTCAAATTTTTCACTTTTTTTCGCTCTTTTAACTTTTCTCAAATTTTATTTTTTTTTTATTTTTTTAAAATTTTCTTTGTTTTGAATTTTCAACTTTTAATAATTTTTTCAACTTTTTGAAATTTTCTATCTTTCTTATTTTTCTATTATTTCAAGTTTTTAAAGGTTTTTAAATTTTTTCAACTCTATAATTTTAAATCAAATTTGCCAAAAAAAACTCTTTTTAATTTACAAACTTCGTCATAATAGTTTTTAAATTACTCAGAATTGAACATTTCATTCACATCGTTATCACCTACACACAAAATATATTCAACCCGTTTACTCGTCTGCGCAACAGTTGGTTGCTTCGACAATAAGCACCACACGTATCTACAATTAGTTCCATTTCATATTTCATTCAGTACAGACGTGAAGCTTAAAGTTCTAGAAAATTTTAATAAAATGTGAATTTAAATTTTTTAATTATGAATAAAAAAGTGCAGCTAATCTTGAATTCGCTGTTGACAGTCATAGCTGCTGTGGGATTTAGTGGAGCTCAAGAGTGTGAAAAGAATAATGTTAAAGGTAAAATTAATTTTGGACAGCCTGGTTTAGATAAGATTCTGTTCTTAATTGTGCATGCAATCCACGTTCATAGCCCAAAATGCCATGTCTTATCAGAGCTCAAAGTCAACTCGCAATCTTCTTCGATTTTGTATGGCAGAGTCGACTCCGAGTTGACTCAATGCCATACAAAACTTGATCGACTTCGAGTTCTGAGTCTTATGACATTAAAGCTTATTTTGAACATTTAAGACAGATGTTAATAATATTGAAACAAAAAAAATCCAAACTTAATTCAATCTTTGTGTAATTACAATAGCAGAGAGCAGTGATGGTCAATCCATGTGCCACAGTACCATCAAGATGTGCCATGGCACAAAAAGGTTGACCACAACTGTATATCTAGCAACACAAAATGCCAAAAACATTTTCACCAAAAGGGCTGTTCACTTATTACGTTACGCAAATAAACTTTTTTCACCCCCCCCCCCCTCCCCTTGTTACAATATGTTACAACTCACAACCCCCCACCCCCTGAACGTTCATAATTTATTTTATTTTGATAATTTTTTTTAAAAGACAGTCGACAGTTAGAACGTTACATACTTCTTGACACTCCCCTCCCCCATATGTTACAGTTTGTTACAATATTTCAACTCCCCCCCCTCGCCCTCCTAAAATGCGAATGTAATAAGTGAACGGCCCCAAAGCATGTTGTTTGCATTTAAAACTCATCAAAGTGCATCAGAAGCAACCCTAAAAGCTCTTCATCATCTTTAACATCCTAGTCTTAAAAATCCAAAAGCATACAGTCCCATAAGAGTAATAATTGACTGCAATCATGCAAAGTTATCATTGAATACCATTCTAATGTGTTTCCATAACAATCATGACCTTACTCAAATAAAACAATTATTTGAATTGAACTGCTTCTCGTCATAATAACAATATGATGACAATTATCAACAGATAGGCTTGCTGTTACAAATAACATTACATCAGAGTTGCGATACAGGCACAGGAGAGAACCGTACAATTCCTTGATAATTTAAAAACTTTTTCAACAAAGCCATACAAATTCTAATAAAACCTCACAAATTATCATGGAATTGTACGGTTCTCACTGGTTCACAGTTGCCTGTATCGCAACCCTGCATTACATGTAAGCAAGGGAGGGAGGGGGAGGGGGGTCTGAAGTAAAACTGTGAGTTTTGACGAGTTTGGTCCCGAAAACCCCAGAAAACCAAAACTTACTTGATTCTGCTGACTTCACTCCAAAATAATAATTAATTATATCCAATATTCAACAAGCAGCTTTGACCACAAACAAACCCAATTTCAAAATGTCCAATTTTTCCATCTCATTTGACAGACTGTAACAAAGTTTACAACTCAATCGACCAATCAGATGGCATCATTACAAGTCCTTGTTATCCATCAAACTATCCCAACATCACAGTCTGTAAATATGAGTTTATTGGAAGGACAAATGAGAGAATTCAATTGAATTTTATTGATTTTTCATTAACCGGAAATCACACTGAATGCTATTACTCGGATACGGTTGAGGTAGGTGAGAGGATAGATAATTGAATTTTTCATTTTCTGTTGACATTGAACTTGAAGCTATTTTTGATTTTTTTACACTGTCGCTTGATGCTTTATGACTTTTTAAAATTGCTTACTAAATACGATTTTCTTTTTCAATAGATTTTCATGTTCATTAAGGATAAGTATCAACCTGTGCAGCTGCTGTGTGGACTGCACCAACTACCAGGACCAATATTGTCTTACAACAACAAAATGCAAATTGAATTTCGTGGTATTTATGGCGGTAAATTGGAGAATGCTCGTGGATTTAAATTGGAATTTGCATTCATTAGGCGTAAGTTGGTTGTGGTTTGAATTGTAGTGTGAGTCTAGGTCATTGCTTCTCAAACTTTGTTCTGTGATACTCTAGTCGATCTTAGATCCTTGTTTTCTTGGATCCTGATTCTTGGTTCTTTTTGGTTCTTTGTTCTTGGTTCTTGGTTCTTTTTGGTTCTTGGTTCTTGGTTCTTGTTTCTTGGTTCTTGGTTCTAGGTTCTTGGTTCTTGGTTCTTGGTTCTTTTTGGTTCTTGGTTCTTGGTTCTTGATTCTTGGTTCTTGGTACTTGGTTTTTTGTTCTTGGTTCTTGGATTTTGGTTCTTGGTTCTTGGTTCTTGGTTCTTGGTTCTTGGTTCTTGGTTCTTGGTTTTAGGTTCTTGGTTCTTGGTTCTTGCTTCTTGGTTCTTGGTTCTTGGTTCTTGGTTCTTGGTTCTTGTTTCTTGGTTCCTGGTTGTTGGTTGTTGGTTGTTGGTTATTGGTTGTTGGTTGATGGTTGTTGGTTCTTGGTTCTTGGTTCTTGGTTCTTGGTTCTTGGTTCTTGTTTCTTGTTTCTTGTTTCTTGGTTCCTGGTTGTTGGTTGTTGGTTGTTGGTTGTTGGTTCTTGGCTGCGCTCTAAAAAACTTCTCTGCAGTTTTTGTCATGTGTTTTATATTTGAAAAGCATTATTTACACAATTCTGAACTATCAATTTATTTTTGATTCTCTTTTATTATGGAACTCCATTTAAATATACTGAATAATTCAACAAAATGAATCAGAACTCCATCATTGGATTACATTTCCATTTAAAGCTTATCAATGATGTGGTATTGATTTAATTAGATTTAATGTAAAGCTTGTTGAAAATGGGATGAAAAGTTAAAAATGCGGAACTGATTAAAATTGATCCAAAATTGACAAAAATTATTCTGTTCAATTCTGAACATTTGGGTAAAATTCGAATAACTTTTGACTGAGGGGAGGTTGGGGGTCTGAATTGCCAATTAATAAAGCAATTGGCTAATCGACAAATTCTAATTTCAGATTACGGAATCAAGTCAGGCAAGCAAGTTGACAACAAATGTGATTTTATTTACAATTCAAATGAAACCAAGGCTGGGGTTATTAAGTAAGTGTTTACAAATTGATGATTAGTTTTTAATAGCACGTGTTGTGGCAATGTTGCTCTGACATAATTCCAATGCCAGTCATATAAAGCTTCCATAACTTTATTCAATTTAAGCCAAATTACCAAAAATTGACAAACAAAAATTGAAAATTATATTAAAAATATTTAAATTAAAAAAATCTCATTTTCACACAATTTTCAGCTCACCAAATTTCCCCGGCTCATATCCAATTAATATGGAATGCAATTATTATTTCCATGGAAATGACAATGAAACAGTTGAAATTTTATTTTCATACTTTGATGTCGAAGGTGTGTTTCCATGTTACGGTGACGACGTCTCTAGTGACTCAGTTGAATTTTCCAACTATCCATCACGTGACAGAAAATTAAAGTTTTATTGTGGAAAGGTGAGTCGGGTTAAGGTGTGGGCTGATTATCAGCTTTAAGTTCAAATTATTCGTTTTTCAAGGTTGACCATGCATTTACATTAAAATCTGAAAATAAATATTTTCGAGTGACATTTCGAAGCAATGACAGACTGGATGGAACTGGATTTAGAGCATCTTATAAATTTATTAGTCCAATTAAAAATGAAACTCGTACTCAATATATTGAGATTAATATTGAAAATTCATCAAGAAAATTGAATATTTCTATTTTATTAATTTTTATAGGAAATTTTGTATTTTTTAAATTTTGTTAATTTAATAAAAATGAATTAAAATTTTAATTTGACTTGAATTGGTTGCTTGCTGTATTCTAAGGTTGACACAGTTCTGTGGGGTTACTGGAAGGGTATAGATCATTGGCCAGCATCTGTAGCTTCTCCATAATGGAACATTTTATAAGATTTGATTAAAAACAGACTGCCACTAAGGTTACATTCCTTGAGTAGCTACAAAAACCCACACCAGTGTTGGTCGAACTATGATCCGCGACACCCAAATGCTCAAAAAGTTTCAAGCCAGTCGAGAAATTGACTTTTTTGCAATAGAATTATCATATAGTCCCCCTTTTGTATAGCCCCCGGTAGGAGGGGGGGGGGGGCGGTTGTAGGTTGAGTGACAAATCCTGCTAAGTTTACTTTCTTATTTTCCTAGGGTTTTAATAAAATTAAACAGTATTGCATTTGGTATGGTTAATTGGCAAACGGAAGCCAGCGATAGAGTCAGCTTCAGGCGCCATCTAAGGGAGGCCATGGATTACAATTGATCTGTACGGCCAGCGAAGTAAATAAGTTTAATGGAAAATCCCACAAAAAAACATTCTTCTAATGAATGTCTTCTTCCCCCTCTTAAAATTCCTAGCTACGTACTTAACCCCCCTAACACATCCCCTTATGATATAGTCTCAACCCTACTTTATATCAACCAACCAACTCCAATCAACAAAGTGTCACAATTTCTTAAGCTTTACAAGCCACAACATCATTCAAAACTTTTGTCAAATAAAACCTTGCATTGTCCTTGACATTATCAGCAAGACCAGCAACAGCAGATTCAACATAAACAGCAATTTGGAATTGATTAATAGCTTTTGTCAATTTTACAGTTTCACAAGCGTCGTCAGCAATTTCCTGCATAATTCTGAACTTAGAATTTATATTTGAACTTGTGACTCCAATTAAGGTGCTGTTGAGTTGTTTTAGAAGATCGTTCCAGCTACCGGATGCGGTTGGAGTTGTTGCTAGCTTGGTTGTTGTTGGTCCTGGTTTAGCAGTTGATGAGGTTGATGTAGCAGCTGAAGTGAGAGTCACGAATAAAATGACACAGAAAAGTTTAAGCAAATTTTGATCCATTTTTTAAGTCAAAGCTTTTTGAAAACTGAAATAAAATTTCGAACCTAACCTCAATTTATATAAAATAATTTTCACATTAACAAGTCATTTGCTGGACTTTATAAATTGTTATTTAATTGATAGAAAATTCAAATTATACATAATTAATCAGCTCGTTAATATTTTGACCATTATTCCTCATCACTTGATGTGTCCATTGATGCAGACAGTCGAAATGTTTCCTCATAAGTGGGTGGAAGTGCTACAAAGTTCAAAATTATTTTCAGCTTCATTGTTATCGCAATTGTTCTTACCCCCTTTCCTATGCCAACTGTCCTCAAGCAATACATTCTGGTTCATTATCGGGATTGTTCCAATTTTAATTGGAATTTTAAGCACTGGACTTTTGTTCCATCCAATTGTCTTTGCTTTTATCCTCAGTTCATATGTCACGCTGATTATCTCACAGTTTTCTATGTTTGGTGGAACTGGTGGAATTGAAATCGCTCGAAGGAAGTCTCGATTTGTCTTGGGTGGAATTTCATGATAAATTACTTCTTTTACTTCTTTTTCTGAGACTTTCTTTTGTTGTAATTTTGGTTTGACACTGAAAATATTTTATAAGGGGTGTGAAACTATGAATTTATTCCTAAAGAGGCATGAGTCTATGTATTTTGACACTCAGGGGTATGATAATATAAATTAAGGCACTGAGGATTATAAAACTATGAATTAAGGCAACCAAGGGGTATGAAACTATGAATTAAGATATTAAGGGGTATGAAACTATGAATGTGAAACTAAAAGGGTATAAAACTCCGAATTGATTCACAAAGATTTATGAAACTATGAATTGAGGAATTAATGGGTATGGAACTATGAATGTGAAACCAAAGGGTATAAATATATATATATATATATATATAATGTGTGAAGGGCCCAGCCTTTCAGCTGGAGGCACTGCGATTCAAATTAGAACAGAATCTATTGTACCACACCATTTAGACCTACAGTTTATAGTGGGATCCGAACCACTTGCAAGCTCTGTACATTGCAAAGACACGAGTACGTCATAAGACCTGATGTACCCTGCAATGTACCTGGTCACAATTCGTGTGTTCAAGATGCCGTAATGAAGTCATCCAGATGCTAGTATATCCTTGTATACCTAGCAAAGGAGGCATATTCTATGCCAAAGACATCAATACTACACCCAACACACGAACCGAGCTTCGTAACTAGAACGGTGAAATGGAAAAAGAGCTTCGAAAATTAGACATGGCCTGGGATTGAACCCAGGACCTTTGGTACGTAAGGCCAACGCTCTACCATTTAGGTCACTGATGCCATTTCACCGCTAGGGTATAAAACTTTGAATTGGAGCACTAAGGGATGTGAAACTATGAAATAAGGTACTAATGGGTATAAAACAATGAACAAAGACACTAAGGCGTTTAAAACTAAGAATTGAGGATCTAGAGGTATGAATCTTTGAATTGCGGTTGCTAAGGTTGAATTAAGACCACTAAAGGGTGTGAAACTATGAATTGCAGTACTAAGGGATGTGAAACTACACACTTACCTAGTAAACACAGCAATCTTTTTCAATGTAATCTTCAAATACTTCACCCTAGTCTTTCCGAAATTCTCAACCTGAATCAGCACCTCAATTGATTGTCCAACGACAAATCCACCTTGCGGAATGACTGCAACTAAATTAATATCACTTGATGCTAGATTGAAATTAAATGACTTTAACAATTCCTGCCTAACAGGATCTTTGAGTGCTGGAACAGCTTCATTCAAGTTTATTGGACAAATTACGATGAACGGAAGCTCAAAAAACATTTCCGATTTTGAAAGACTCTCGAACTTTAAATCAACTTGAATCTTGTATTTTATCATTCCATACTTTGACTTGAATGATGTCGGAAGTGATGAAGGAAGTTCGAATGAGAAATCAAAATTGTTGAGACTTGATGTGAGTTCATTGCCATTGCTGTTTGGATCTATGATGGTTATTCTGTGGTTTAAGTAGTCTACACGGCTGCTGTATTTTTGTAGATTGTATCTGGAGATGTCGATGGTCCATTCGCATTTGGCAAAGCCGATTATCTTGCAGATTATTGCTGGAAATGATGAAATTTGATGATTTAGGTTTGAAATTGATGATAATCAAGAATTACAATTTATTTTGACACATTCTGTTAGACTTATTTCTACAGTCCCTTCAAGTAGGCTACCCGCATAGAACACACCATTTATGTTCCTAAGAAATTTTATTTCACAATTCATTTTGGTTTTTTATTCGAATTTTAGTTAAAGTTGCTTAATTTTATTCAAAATTCTCGAAATATTCAAAATCCTTATAATCTCAAAAATATTCAAAAATTCTAAAATTGTCAACAAACTTAAACCTGTTGACAGTAAACACAAAACTGGCTACTAGCAAAAAATGCTGAAATTATTAAATGCGAGATTGATAAGGTTTAAATGGTGATAAGATAAATTACCCCAAAATAAATCATTTGTTGATATCATCAGTATCGGAAATGTGATTCCGCTTCAATAAAACTGATAACCGAGTGAAATTGTCTGATTTGTTTTTGGTTTTTATTGATGAGTGCAATTTTTTTTATAGATTGTTGACCCTTGTGGGGATTTTGTTAGGAATTAAGAATACTTTTGATTTTTTTTAGAATTTTATAACAAATTTGAGTTTTTATTTATTTAGAACGTTTCAACATGCATTGAATTTCACTAGCCCCTTCTCTTCCTTCCTTTTACCCCCCCCCCCCCTATCCCCCCTCTCTATTCTCCTCTCACCCCTTCCCCCTTTTCTCCCTTCCCCACTTCTCCCTTCCCCTTCCCTCTTCCCCCTTTCCCTTCCCCCTTCCTCTTTCCCTTTGCCCGTTCCCCGTTCCCCCCCTTCTCCCCTTTCCCCCTCCCCCCTCTCCCATAGACCATTTGTTCTAGCTTAAATAATTAACGACTTTAATTAATTTTTAAAAAAACCCATTTAATGTCTACTTAATGCTAAAGTAGCATTCTTGATGTCGCAGCACACAATTTGAGCACTCCTGTCCTAGATGAACATAAAACTTTATTTTCTCTCAGAAATATTCATCAAAATTGGCTTCATTGGTGTGAGGACCATAAATTTGGGATTGAACTTTATTTCCTCATTCATCATAAATTTGTCTTGAAGCTCAAACTTAAAATTCCTCAAAAGTGTTGCCAATCCAAATTTCATTTGAATCCTTGCCATTCGCATACCGATGCAGTGTCTATTTTACAGCATATAGAAGTAAATAATTTTTTAAAATTACAGTGGAATTTTAAGCTAATCAGAGCCAAGAATTTTAAGCTAATCAGAGGCTGCACACCAGCTCCATACAACAAAAAATAAACCAAATCTCACCTCGGTCCATCTCCAAACGGCGCATATACAACACCTTCATCAATCTTTGCATTACCATTTACTGATCTTTCAAATCTTTCAGGTATAAACTTCATTGGCTCATCATAATATTGAGGATCACGTTGAAGTCCAAAGAATGGAATAAAAATTGAAGTTCCTTTCGGAATTGTCACATTTGAATCTGGGATCTTATAATCTTTAGAATTGACTCTATTTAGTAACCCACCAAGAGGATATTTCCTTAATGTTTCACTTATACAGCAATCGAGATACTTCATGTCCAATAAGGCATCGTAGGTGATTTCATCTGACTTTTGGGAATCAAGGATTTGATCGATCTCTTGTTGAAGTTTTTGTTTTGCTTGTGAGTTTCGTGATAGTTCGAAAAGGCAGAAGTGCATGCAGGAACTTATGGTTTCAAAGCCTAAAAGAGAATTGGTAAGAATATTGAAATTTTGCAGATTTAAAGCCAGACAGCCTAACAGTCCGACAGCCATACAAGCAAACTTATCAATCAAACTTACCTCCAATAGTAAACACAAATGACTGTCCAATCACTTCATCCATTGAAATTTTCTTCATCCTATCCACATCTGTCTGCTTCCTGGTCCACTCATCCTCAACTTCGTCATCCTTATCAGCAGGAAGATACCCAACGTTTCTTAGCCTAATCAGCAGATCCATAAAGTCGTTCCTTTGATAATTGTTCTTCTCACGATGAGCAATTGTCTGTTCCACCATGGACACAATGTATGGACTGACTTCAGGTGTAAATGGATTCAACTTTAAGAATGTGAATAAGTCAGGCAAGAAAAACATTAAGAAATTTTTGATTCCGTTGCTCATGCTAAGCTCAAAGACCATTAAGCTGATTTTTCTGAACATGTTGTCAGGCTCATTGATGCAGTCATTGTCTATGCCAAATCCAACAGATGATATTGTGCTTAATATGTATCTAGCCAGTGTGTCTTTAAAATCGAAGACATTTTCGCCATTTTTGATGTTTTTTCGGATAAACTTGAGTAAAACTTCCGTGCTGGTCTTCTGGATCGGAATCATGTTTCTTAACTTACCAGCTGTGAATGCCGGTGAGATTCTGACTCTCAATTCCCGCCACTTTTTACCCTCCATGTTAAACAGATTTGCCATTAATGGACAATATTCAGCAGATTCAGCTACCATTGGACGGTCGTGAAAGGTCGAAAAGTCTCGGATCAAAATGTCTTGAACTAGTTTTGGGTCATTAATGATCAATATTGGCTTATACAGCATATAAATGCCAAAAACCCTGTGATTTTTAGTTTTCTTATAGACATCCTCAAAAAATTCCAGGAACGACACTTGCTTTGTGAACAATTTCTTGCCATTTCCAAAGAAAAATTGTCCATCAAATTGTGGAATGTTCAATCGCGTCCAATAAGTCAGAAAATATTTACTCAGCAAGTAAATAATCAAAACAACAAAACCGGCAATGAGAATCAAATTCATGTTTCTTTGTGTGTTCACTTGACGGCAATTTTTAATCAACTGAGAGACTTTTAGACTTTTTGTCATACTTGATTAGAGAGAATTCTTGTCTGATGTAGCGCATGCATGTCTATTTTTGGATTTTTTTCGTTTTTTGACCTCAATTAGCGTTCATTGTCATGGCCAATTTAAAATCATATTGAATGGATGATTTATGAATTGAAAGATGGCAAAGATTAAGTGGAATTGAGAGGCGAGGTCGGGAATTTTAAAGGAGGAGGGAGAATAGGGGAGCGATGGTAAGGGGGAGAAGGGGAGAGGGGAAAGAAGGGGAGAAAGGGAGAGGGGGGAGAGGGTCAAGGTTGGGTCAAGGACGTAGTGAAAAAGTTTTTGCAGCTGGAAAAGTTTATTAATTTTGATGTCTACCTAAAAGAACTTTTACAAAGTTCATAAGATTATTAAGTAAATATAGCATGTTCTTATATCCCAAATTAAAAGCTAATTGTCATCAGTTCGAAATACTTCGTTGAAGAAGAAAAAACTAAAATTCGAGATATTTTCGAATCAAATATTAAACATTTTGCGATACCAAAATAGCACAAAATCAAAAATAAAGATGGACACCAATCAAGTAGTTCTTCAAAACTACTTCCATGATCACAATGCATATTCATCATTCAATCAAGCAACACGCAAGAATCACAGTCAACAAGATGCTGCAACAATAAAAGAAAATGACAAAATAGAACCTGAGCCAAGCATCAAAATTGAGTCAAAATTTAAGGAGTAAAAATGCTTCACTTCATCACATTAGCTATGTTCATATCCAAGCTTTGTTCCAATGTGACTTGAGTGGAGCAGCTATTAAACCAAAAAGTAATATTATCCATCATATGCAAGTTTACATAAAAAAAATTCAAAGGAGTTTATTAAATAAATTTATTCAATACAGTCCAGGGGGGTCTTCGATTTGAATAATTATTTGTTCAAAAACCTCCTGTACTAAACTTATTATTCTTTAGCTATGGGCTTAAACATCAGCTCTAACAGAAGTCAGCATCCTTTTTACACATCTCAACATACCATCTTGTGAGCCATTTATTCTCAACATTCAATGTGTTCAAATAGCCTTCGTCCATTTTTGCAATTTCTTTCTAAAATTTAATAAAATTTGATATTATTTAATAACAATATAAAGCTTTTAACTTACCGCCGGTGCTGGAAAAACTCGTTTCATTGCGCCACGATTTTTAGCTTCACGATAAGCCAAATGAAGTTCGTGCTTTTTATTGTTGTCCATACACCTAAGGCATAGCTTGCAAATTTCATTGGCGTTACATGACTCGTTGCATGGTCTGTTAATGCAGGTTTCTGGAAGGACTGTCCAACTTTCTTCATGTGCAATCATCGCTTCGACTTCAACATTCCTGGGTAAAAAATTAGAAATTACTTGGTTTTTTGAGGCAATGGCCAGGTTGATGAGGAATCTTGAAACCTAAGCTGATATCCCAAAAAGGCACACGGCGTAAAAATGGCGTTTCGAACGTGGAACCACACCAGATTTCACCGAACCCGGATGACAGATATATAGCTTTTTTTATTCTGTGCCCCTTTTAGGTATGTTTTGTTGACTTAGAGATGCTTAACTTAAGGTTAACATGGATGGTGCAACTAGCTACCTTTCAGACACTTTTACCTCGATTCCAACTCACCCAAATCTAAAATCCTCTTTCGGCATGTAATGTCCAACACCAATCAATGTAAACACATTGAACAAAAGATTCTCAAACAACCGTTGATCCCTAGACAGCAATGCTGATGGATTTACATTCGGACTTTGATTGACTTCAATAAGGAACAAGTCTAAGTTGTTGTTGAGGATAAAGTCAAAGCGATACAGCTCAAAGAATGTGTGTTTGAAGGCATAACGATGCATCTGGAATTAGAAATGAATTAAATTGAAATGTTTGAGTGATCTTAAGATGTAGGAGGATTAGCTTTCTGGGCTGGGATCAGTTCTCTGACTCCAATTCATCCTTAAACTTGCAAAAGTAACGAGTTTACACTCAACAAACCCAACCTCAAAAGTCAGCAGATGTTCCTTTAACTCTAATCATTCGCTGAAGGCACAAGTCAGTTAAGTGTGGCTTTGTCGTGGAGCCAGATTTAACTCATCCAGCTCCAGAGCCACGCTGGCTTGTTATCGGATTTCTAAATGACTAATCGACTTGTTCTTTCTGGGCTTATAAACATCCCTTCCCTCATATATCAGCATCCAATTCTTAAAATTCAACTCACCCAATACTTAAAGGTTGCCTCCTTTGGCACCACAATCTCCCGCACACAATCCTCAACTTGTGTCCAAATCCTACTGACATCATATCCATTTTTAGTCAAGTAAGCATTCAATGACTCTTTGTAGCTATAAGATTGATTGTAATAGACTGAAAGTTCATCAATTTCCCATGGAAATGCACAAGCATCAGAAATGACATAAGTATTTACATTTGTGTAGTTGTTCTTGTCATAATCTTCAGCACAGAGTCGAATTAGAACATTTTTCTCATAAATGTAGATCCTCAATGGACTGACTGAGGATATAAGGACGTATACACCAAAATCAAATTTCCTTCCAGAAATCAACAGTGGATCTTCGATATATTCCTGTCCAAAATATTTATATCCAGGTCCAAAAACTTTAAAATTCATTTCCTCAACTTTTCTTAGTGAAATTCCTCGATTGCTCCACAATTTTTGAACAAATCTCTTTCCTGGATTTTGTGCTGCATACTCCTTTAATTTTTCAGTATCATTGAATGCTTTTGGGATATACTTTGAGTCTGTATTGACTGCTAGATGATCCTTCATAGTAAGAACATAATTTCCAGGAATGTGATTGATTCTTTGATGATATTTGATATTCTTAAAGTCCAATGGAATTTCATTATGATAGTCATAGCTCCACAGCAGGTCCCAGTCAAGTGTCACAGGCTCACCATGCTTAATTTCCACATTAATCTTCTCAAGTCCAAGTCGACGTAAAACATTGTCGACTGAGAAAAATATCCACATGTACTGACGTGCCATATAGAACCAATATTTCGGTTTCTTTGGCTTATCGACAGTGCAATTGACTGCTGTTGCGTTATCCATTTGTTCATCCTTAACTGATGTCTTTAATTCAGCAGATTGTGGCTCAAAGTTAAACTTGATCTTGTCCTTAACATTGTAAATCAAAAAAGCCACGTAAATTCCAACAACTGCGATGAAAATTGACTGAAAAACTGGCTTTAATTTTTGCAGACGTGTCTTTTTCACTTTTTTAGCCATTGGACTTGTGGATTGGCTGACTTAATACTTTCGAATGACTGAAAAAGTTTCAGTTTTGCCGGCTTTTGAGTTTTATTGTCATGAATATTTTTATATTTTATTTGATTGTAAGACAGTCGGTCATGATTGCATAATGGAAAAAATCGTGAGGTTGTAAAAAAAGTCTATTTGGAATTTTAATGGAAATTACCGTCGCTAGGTTTTTAGGATCTTGTGTACCTGGACAAAAGTTTTCAAAAATTTGCAAAACTCTGAAACAACCGAAAATCTCAAATAATATAAATTAAATGCTATAAAGGACATTAGCGAGTCATAGTTGATTCAGAGTCTTAAGAACAATAGTTTGAATTTTTATGACCAAAAAAAATGTCTGGTAAAATCGTAGAATTCTTTAAATTTGAGTCAAACCAAGTAGCTAAGGTAGGCAATCAAGAAAACAAGTCAAATGGCAAAAGTGATCAAAATATACGCGAGTGTCGAATAGTTTTAACAGATGTGATGAAGCCATTGCCAAATCAACAACTGACAGTAAGTTCCAGCATTGAAACCAATAGAAATGCAGTTCCAGAAACGGGCAAAAGCATCAAGAACTTTTTAGTATTTAAACCAAACTTAAATAAGTCCGTCGAATCCAAAATCAATAAATTGTCATCAAATTCATCAAAAAACACAAGTTTAAAGTGTCAAACATGTTCAACAATTTTCAAGAAAGCCAACGGATTAAAAATTCATTCAAAGTTTTGCGTCAAAAAGTGCGATATCTGCGAAACAACTTTTACGACTAGAAACAGACTAAATGCTCACAATAAAAAATTCCATAAAGATAAGCTTAAGGACGCCATAATAATCTGCGATATCTGTGGAAAAGAATTTTTCTTAAAATATGGCCTAGAGCGTCATTTAAAGGCACATCAAGAACCAACTCAGAAGACAACATGCGAATGTGATTTTTGTGGAAAATTATTCAAAAATAGATCTTTAGTTCATGGTCACATGAAGACTCATTTGCCGGCAGTTAAGTGTAAAATTTGTCAAAAAGAATTGAAGCAGGGCTGCATAAACATGCACAACAAGATATTCCATGAGAATAATGCAACATTTCAATGTGAAATATGCTCAATAGTCTTCAAAACTGAACAGTACTTGAAGCAGCATAGAATGGTGCATGACAAAAAATTTGAATGCAACATCTGCAAGAAAAAGTATAAAAATCGATTTATCCTTAAGAAGCATGTCTACGAGTATCATGAGAATCCAAAAAGTAACAAGTGTGACGTTTGTGAGAAGAAATTTAACGAATTTAGAGATCTTAAAAAGCACAAAAGGATTCATGATAAAAACCAAAAAGCATTCAAATGTCAACTATGCAGCTTCGAGACAATTTACAGGCATAGCTTTACAAATCATGTAGAAATTCACAACGCATTAATTAGTAAATACGCAAATATTGACAATCCAATTAAATGTGACAAATGCTTCAGATTCTTTAAAGATAAAAAAGCACGTCGTGTGCATATAACAAAAGTTCATCCAGTCATTGTGATCAACTATCAATGTGATTTGTGTGGAAAGTATGTGAAGACAAAACATTCGATTACAAATCATATTGAATGCCATCTTAGGAAACGAAAAGATTAGGTGAAGCCAGAGTGACAGACAGCCATACTTACAGACAGCCATACTAAGGAACATCATGACATAAAAAGCTCGAAATTCAAAACTTCCCGCAATCAAATTCTCAGAGGGGCTGACAACTTTCATCAACAAACCAATACAGTTACACAAAATTTTCACATCAGTTCCTCGTACTTTTGTAAACATTCTCAATTCCTTCAGAAAATAAAAATTCAAAAAAAAATCCACAAAACTTGAAATTTTACTAAATCTATTCAACATGCTCGACTTACTCCCAAAGGAGCTGATCATTGAGACCCTTAATCTTCTTCCATCACAAAGCCTTATCGCCCTAACAGAGACTTGTAAATTATTTAATGAAATTGTCAGTGAAAATTCACATTTGACAGAGAATCTCGAGCTGCACTTTGTGCCTGAAAATAAGATTCTTACATGGACTGGATATCGGAAGTACTCTAGAGTCTATTTGGAAGGAACGGCTGCAAAGTATTATAGAGAAATTTTCATGGACATTTCTGATAATTTGAAGGAGCTGCAAGTGATTTGCCTGAACATGGAAGCAGCAATTTTGAAGGAAATTTTAATAAATTGCGTAAATTTAAAGAAACTTTTAGTCAAGGACAATAAGATCAGCTACAAGAATGAGGACTTTGAGGAGCCACTGCCACAATTGAGTCTACATACTTTACATTACAGGAACTTTACGCTGCAGTCGACGGAAATATTTAAAATTTTAAAAAATTGTCAGGTTCGTGAGATGAAAATTGTTGGATTCTCATCAACTTGTGAGACGCTTAGGAAGTTTATTAAGGCACAGACTGACATGCAGTCATTTGCACTCCATGACGCTGACAAAAATTCATCAATTTTCAGCAATGACGTCCTTAGTTCCTTGGATTTTAAACTCACAAAGTTAACACTTGATAAATATTCCGATGACTGTGATGGACTTGAGAACTTCCTGCAGAACCATCGCAGTTCCTTACAGCAAGTCGAGCTCAATGAAGTCAAGCAGGACGTCCTTAAATTACTTCAAAATTTTCCATTTATTCGAAAACTCAAAATTTTTGAAATGTTTTTTAGAAAAGAATTTCCAACTCTGATGAATAATATTAAGGAACTGACCATTGGATATGATGTGACTGGCAGCTGGGCTGTAAATTTTTCAAATCTCCGGTTCCTAAGAATAACTTGGATTAGATTTAAAAAGGATTTAATACAAATTGAGGAACTCAAAAAATTGGACAGACTTGAAATTGAGTTTTGTTGTGTTCCTGAATTTTCAATCCCGTCTGTAAGAACCTTAAGGCTGTCAGATGTTGGATTCTCTGGTAAACGGCCATTTCAACTCGAAAATAATCATATTGAAGATCTGACAATTGAACATTGCTCACATGCTGAATGGCTGATTGAGTACCTTAAGTTTCATTCGAATAGCCTGAAAATTCTGAGAATTAAGGAGACTGACTTGAGTGTTGACTGTCAAAAAGTTGTCAATTGTAGTAGAAACAAGTTTATTGTTCAAATATTTAATTGATAGAATAAATAAGTATTTATGTTAAATGTTTCAATGAAAGTAAAGACGGAACCAATGTCAATTCTGGTGTGATATTTATAAAAATTATTTTTAGTAGTTTCACACCCCTTGTTTTTAAAATATCCTGTAGTTTCATACAAATATTCGTAGTTGCACACCCCTTGAGCTTCAAACTCCTGCAGTAACATACAAATATAAGTAGTTTCACACCCCTTGAGCTTCAAACTCATGCAACTAACGTAAAAGTTTCATAGTTTCACACCCTTTGATCTTCAATATCCTTCTGTTTCTACAAATGTTCTTAGTTTCACACCCCTTAATCTTCACTATCCTGTAATTTCATGTAAATATTCGTAGTTTTAAGCCCCCAAAAGCTCCAAAATTTTGAAATGAAGATTAAAAAATCATAGTTTTGCACCCCGTGACCTTAAAAACTCGTCTTTATAAATAATAAATCAATAATTCCAATTAGTAAATTCATTAATTTTGTTTTTTGAAAAGTTTTACTTGTCGAGTAGATTAATAAGTTCGGTACTAAGCACAACTAGCTTTCAAACCACAAAAAAAATGAAGGAAATTTTATTTTCAATTCAGCCACTTTTAAATATTTGTAAATTTTTTGGATTCTTTCCACCAAGCCTTCTCAATGTTAAGGATCGAAGGTCAACAGCTCTTTACTTAGTTATCATAGCTTTATACATTCTAATACACTCATTTACATCACATGCTAGAATCACCTTACAGTATGGACAAGCTTCAAAAGGATCAAATTTGTCCAAGATAGCTTACTACTTAAGTATTATCCTGATGATGGTTATGATGGTCATGATGCAGGTTGGGAACTTCTGCAAAAAAGAAAAATTCATGAAAATTTTAATGACTTTTAAGAAAATTGATATCATTGTAAGTAGAGTGATGTAAAGGGTTAGATTCTAAATAATATGAACATTTCAGATTATGCAGCATGGATGTAAACTAAACTACAAGCAGCATCATCGTTATTCACAAATATGCTCAATTTTAATCTTATCCTTAGCAATTTTTTTCGTCTTAATAATCTCACAAATATCAAAATTTCTATCAACAAGCAATAAAGACACAAATCTACTTGGCTCTCTATCGATTGTCATGTACATTGCTGTAATGTATATCTACTCAATATTATGTATCACAATTGTTGGACTCAGAATGAGACTTAACATTTTAAATCATCAACTTAAAAACAATCAAATTAAAATTTGTCAATTTTTTTCAACTTTTTTAGAATTTCAAAAAATTATTGACATTTTAAATGAAACGTTTGCAGTTCCTTTAGCCATATTTATTGGAACGAACCTATTTTTAATAGCTTTTTTATTTTATGATTATTATGCGCTTTATGCGCTGCCTGTTGATCGAGCTGTTCAACTATCCTATTGCATATCAACAACTTTACTGAGATCCTATATGTTTATGCTAGTTTTTGGTGTCATTTATTGCTGCGAGTCAATGAGAAGTCAAGAGATTAAAACTTTAAAGATTCTACAGAACTTTTCAGCTTTTAAAATTAAAATTGATAAAAAAATTATAAATTTGACAAATCAAATTGAGTTGTCAGGTTTGAGCTTCACATGTGGAATGTTCGAATTCAACTGGAAAATTTTATTTCAAGTGAGTTCCTTTTGCATTCCTTTAAATAATTGGACTTAAAATAATTTAATTTACATTTTTAGTACTTCTGCGAGGTGTTTGCGTACGCAACAATTCTGATTCAATTTGACTCAACCATTGGGAAGCGAGATTAAAGTTGGGTCAGTTGTGTTGAAAGTTTGAGTTCCTGATATTTTAGTATAACTTATAAAACTAAGTTGATAGCCTGCCTATCATTGGGGAACAGGAATAATAAGAAGTCGTTCATAAATGACGTCAGACAGGGGCGTAGCCATGAATTTTGAGATGGGGGGACGAAAAATTTTTTTGGTATTTTTGTGATTTTTTCATAAAAACCCTAGCAAAATACAGAAATTTCTGTTTACGTTGAAGGATTTGTCTCCCCAAATCCCCCCCCCCCCATGGCTACGCACCTGACGTCAAACATTCAGTAGAAGGGAGGAAGGGGGTGAAGAAGAAATTATTCCTCATTAAAATTTTAGTGACGAGAAGGTGGGGTTTGAAAATCTAATTTTTTGGGGGGAGGGGGGGGGGGGGGGTATTTAAGGGGGGGGGGGGGGGAAGTAATAGGATCGTTCACTTATAACTTCCGAAATTAACGGTCATTTTTTCAAAAAAGAACAACGAATTTTATAAAATTTCTATTGTTCTTTTCTTGTTGACCCCCCCCCCTCCCCACCCCCCTTGACGTCATAAGCGACCGAACCCTATCGAAAAATTTAATTTTTTTTTATTTGAAGTCAAGCTGATTATTTATATTAAATTACACTTAATCAGGGTCGTAGCTAGGAGAAGAGGGGTTTGATGTGATCCCCCCCCCCCTCTTTTTTTTTGTAAAAATCTCCAATTTGATAGGTTTTTTGTCCTGTCCATACAAAACAAATTCAAACCAACCCGATAAAATTCTATCTACGCCCCTGCACCTAATCAACATCTGATGAATTAACAATTATTATTAATTAATGCGAGGCTTGAACAATTGAAAATTTATTGATTATTTTGAAAACGACAAAAATAAATAAATAAGTAATTAACCAGCATTTAGACTGTTAATTACAATTCATTGTTGTCTAGACAGTCCCAACATAATGACTGAAATTTTACACGCAATTCAACCAATTTTAAGGTTTTGTAAATTTTTCGGATTTTTTCCATTAAACATTTTAAATATCGATGACAAAAAGTCAACAGCTATCTACTTAGTCGTGATTACTTTCTGGACATTGGTATGGAATTACATTTCATATGACAGGATCACTATGCAGTATGGACATGCCATGCATGGATCAAGTTTGTCAAAAATCGTTTTTAATTTAAGTGTGATTCTTATGCTGAGTATGATGCTTATTATTGGAGTTGGTAACTTTTTGAAACGTGATCGATATAAAGAGCTAGTAAGGACGATGGAAAAAGTTGATCAAAAGGTAATAGGTCGTTCGAAAATGACGTCAACTGACAATATGGATTATTTTGGGTTAACCCAGTCTTTTGTCAAGATGTGATATATCTTGGTGCCCCCACAAAGCTCAAAAAGATTATAAAAATTCTGACCTAAGGTTGACGTCATTTATGAACAACCCTTAATTCCAAAAAAAAAAAATAATCTGTCAATTTCAGCTTCTTAAATTCGGAATATCAATCAATTACAAAACCCGCAGGAACTGCGCTAAAATGAGCGTAGCGATCATCTTCATCATGCTCATCTCCTTTTTCACCATAACCTCAAAATTGACATACCAAATGAAAATCCATCAAGACTCATCATTCTACCTTAAAGGCTCTTCATCGACAATCATGTATGTCGCAATTCTAGTCAACTTTGCAATCCTTTGTGTCATCATGTCTGGAATCAGTTCAAGGCTGAATATTTTGAATCGAAATTTAAAAGAAAATCTCAAAAACGAGTTCAAAAGTGATCAATTTTGGACATCATTTGCCTCAATTTTCAGCAACTTAAGGAAGGCAATTGATATCTTAAATGGAATATTTTCAGTTCCATTTGCAATTTTTATCAGCACAAACTTGCTGCTTGTGTCATTTTTAGTTTATGATTATTATGCTCTCTTTGCAATCCCGAATAATCAGTTCATGCAGCTTTACTTTTGCCTATTTTCAACATTATTGAAGGCTTACATGTTTTCGATGATTTTCGTTACTATTTACTGCTGTACATCTGTGAAAAGTCAGGCAACTGAAACGAAGAGGATTTTACTGAAATATTTAATTAACACAACTAGGAAAGGCCAAAATCTTAAAATTTGGAACTTGATTCATCATGTTGAGCTTACTGGATTGAATTTGTCTTGTGGAATGTTCGAATTTGACTGGAAAATATTGTTTACGGTAGAGTTAATCTTAATTATGTCTAGGTTAGGTATAGGTAAGGTATAGGTTAGGTATAGGTTAGGTATAGGTTAGGTATAGGTTAGGCATAGGTTAGGTATAGGTTAGGTATAGGTTAGGTATAGGTTAGGTATAGGTTAGGTATAGGTTAGGTATAGGTTAGGTATAGGTTAGGTATAGGTTAGGTATAGGTTAGGTATAGGTTAGGTATAGGTTAGGTATAGGTTAGGTATAGGTTAGGTATAGGTTAGGTATAGGTTAGGTATAGGTTAGGTATAGGTTAGGTATAGGTTAGGTATAGGTTAGGTATAGGTTAGGTATAGGTTAGGTATAGGTTAGGTATAGGTTAGGTATAGGTTAGGTATAGGTTAGGTATAGGTTAGGTATAGGTTAGGTATAGGTTAGGTATAGGTTAGGTATAGGTTAGGTATAGGTTAGGTATAGGTTAGGTATAGGTTAGGTATAGGTTAGGTATAGGTTAGGTATAGGTTAGGTATAGGTTAGGTATAGGTTAGGTATAGGTTAGGTATAGGTTAGGTATAGGTTAGGTATAGGTTAGGTATAGGTTAGGTATAGGTTAGGTATAGGTTAGGTATAGGTTAGGTATAGGTTAGGTATAGGTTAGGTATAGGTTAGGTATAGGTTAGGTATAGGTTAGGTATAGGTTAGGTATAGGTTAGGTATAGGTTAGGTATAGGTTAGGTATAGGTTAGGTATAGGTTAGGTATAGGTTAGGTTTAGGTTAGGTATAGGTTAGGTATAGGTTAGGTATAGGTTAGGTATAGGTTAGGTATAGGTTAGGTATAGGTTAGGTATAGGTTAGGTATAGGTTAGGTATAGGTTAGGTATAGGTTAGGTATAGGTTAGGTATAGGTTAGGTATAGGTTAGGTATAGGTTATGTCTAGGTTAGGTATAGGTTAGGTATAGGTAAGGTATAGGTTAGGTATAGGTTAGGTATAGGTTAGGTATAGGTTAGGTATAGGTTAGGTATAGGTTAGGTATAGGTTAGGTAAGGGTTAGGTATAGGTTATGTCTAGGTTAGGTATAGGTTAGGTATAGGTTAGGTATAGGTTAGGTATAGGTTAGGTATAGGTTAGGTATAGGTTAGGTATAGGTTAGGTATAGTTTAACATTTTTGATTTCTTTCATCCTTTCTAGTATTTCTGTCAAGTATTTACATATGCAACGATTCTGATACAATTTGATGCATCTATGATCGAGAGGAATTGAACAATAAGCGCAAGCTGATGATCAACTGAAGCGAATGACATCAAGACATTTTTTGATCTATAATGCCTCACCTCAAATCCTCAACTGTCGTCCAAAAAACTATTTAACCAATATTTATGCATAGAATTCGAAAGCCTAAACTGAGCAGCTTATTACCAAACTTATTTATCAGCAATAAAAATCGATATCTTTAATATTTTACGACTCAATTACATTTATAGTCATTTATTTTACAAATTAATTAATGAGGCAACCAGATAATAATCCATTGTGCCTAATTAGAATTAAAATTGCCCAAAAATCCATTTTAACAGCCATCACATGAATTAATTAACTTATTTTATTCGTTAATCCAGAACAAAAAAGGCATGAAGTCACGACTCGTTCCCATTTTTTTTCGTCGTCCATTGTTCCAATTCACTCAAATTTTCCATTAAAAGGGCACCGCCGACAGTTGGTCAGAATCAGTCGGTCAATAGATTTTGAGTACAAACGAGGATCAACTCGACAGTCGACAACCAAGTCATTCACCTGGACAGGCCAAATTTGTGAAGTTTCTAAACTAAAATGTTGATATTTGTGAAGTTGTTCTTATTGAGTTGCTGTGCATCAGGTAGAGTTTTGTGATGAGTTGTGATGTTGGGGCATGGGTTGATTAGTGTCTTTTGAGGATCAGACTGTTGAAATCTATAAAAAAGGATCAAATTCTGATTGAGCTGGTGTCATTTGGCAGTCTAGCAACAGCTTTAATTCTAGCTTATAGCTTTAGTAGCTGTAAAGCAGTGCAGAAATAAAAGCAATTTATTTTAATTTAAAACCTTCATGACCACTTCTTGGTCAAATCGTGTGATTAGTTTTTGCATTTATTGCAACTTTCTTGAAGATTTTGTTTTTGACTTTGGATGTATTCAAGGACATAGATTCTCAACAGCGCTTAGGGTTCCCTGTGTAGCATTCCTTAGAAAATAATCAATAAATCCACAATTATTAATAATTCCTCACATTTAGTTGCCTATAGCGGAGGATTTTCCCATTGTGAGCCATTTTTCACCAATTACCATGAATTCCTGCAAAATTTCTTGCAAAGTGTCGAACAGCGGAAGCAGGCAATAATAAGTAAGCTTTTATATTCCAAAAAAGCAATGATTTTAACAAACTTTCTATTCAGGTGACGTCCAAAACTTCAGTTTCTATGAAAATGCATCAGTTGTCGAAGCTCAACTTACATCCGACAATTATTACACATTTTTCATAAATGTCACAGCACAGCTGTCAGAATTAACAACTGAGACTGTTGAAGGTGTTCTTAATGGAACGATAACGGCAGTGCCTGATCCATTAGGATGTGTTGATGGTTCATTTGATATTGTTGATCAAGTGCTGCATGATTTAAGGAATAAAGTATTAAATGTTGGAATTGAACTTAGTTCTTCATCGTCGCCTTCACCGTCACCAAGTAAGTAGTTCGAATCTCGTACAATTCTTACTAGATCAGTGTGTTGGGTCTATGCTGGAACTACAGCTCTAATGTTAATGCTAATGACCTTAATACCAAAAAATCTACTATTTTCAGGCACAAACTGCACAGATGCAAGTGAATTATTCCCATTGTACTCATCACAGTTGCAACAAATCCTGAATAAACGCAACCAATTGAATGAATGTAAGTACAACATAATTAACGATGAAATATTTTCAGGGTTATATAAAAAAATTGAGAAATTTCAATAATTTAATTTAATTTCGCGTGCATCACGATTAAAAAAATTTAAAAACATTTTTTTATTGGAATTGCAAAATAATCAAGACAAAAATTATTCCTTGGAAAAATTCAACTTTGGCATATGGAGCTATAAATCATAATTACTAGCTTCATTAAAATAAATAATCACAAATGTAATAAAATAAGTCACGACAAAGAATTTAAAACTGATTTTATTTGTCAGTGAATAAAATCATGACAATTAAAATTATATGGAAAATTTACTGGGTTAAGACGGCCACTAAACCTTGAAGTTATAAATTTGGGGCACTTAAGACTCATTAATCGAGTGTGAAGGCACCTGAACCTAAAGAATTTAGTGTTAAGTTACCTGAACCAGAAGAGTTTGGTGTGAGGTACCTGAACAGAACTGTCACAAGGTGAAGGCACCTAAATGTTAAAAACAAAAATGTAAACACACCTTAACATTAGAACTCTAGTGTGAAGGCACCTGCATCTAAAAACAATAATTCAAATACGCCTTAACATTAGAACTCTAGTGTAAAGGCACCTGAATCTAAAAACAATAATGTAAGCACACCTTAACATTAGAACTCTAGTGTGAAGGCATCTGAATCTAAAAACAATAATGAAAATACACCTTAACATTAGAACTCTAGTGTGAAGGCGCCTGAATTTAAAAACAAAAATGTAAATACACCTTAACATTAGAACTCTAGTGTAAAGGCACCTGAATCTAAAAACAATAATGTAAGCACACCTTAACATTAGAACTCTAGTGTGAAGGCACCTGAACTTAAAAACAAAAATGTAAATATGCCTCAACTTTAGAACTCTAGTTTGAAGGCACCTGAATTTAATAACAATCATGTAAATACGCCTTAACATTAGAACTCTAGTGTAAAGGCACCTGAATCTAAGAACAACAATGTGAATGCACCTTAACATTAGAACTCTAGTGTGAAGGCACCTGCATCTAAAAACAATAATGTAAATACACGTTATCATTAGAACTCTAGTGTGAAGGCACCTGAATCTAAAAACAAAAATATAAACACACCTTAACATTAGAACTCTAGTGTGAAGGCACTTGCATCTAAAAACAATAATGTAAATACACCTTAACATTAGAACTCTAGTGTGAAGGCACCTGCATCTAAAAACAACAATGTGAATACACCTTAACATTAGAACTCTTATGTCAGGACACCTGAATCTAAAAACAACAATGTGAATACACCTTAACATTAGAACTCTAGTGTGAAGGCACCTGAATCTAAGAACAACAATGTGAATGCACCTAAACATTAGAACTCTAGTGTGAAGGCACCTGAATCTAAAAACAATAATGTAAATACACGTTATCATTAGAATTCTAGTGTGAAGGCACCTGAACCTCATATAGTCTTGTCATAAAGCATTTAATTAACGAAATTTTTTTAATAAAATCACTTTAAATTATAATTATTTGAACCTCTAATTCCAGTGGATGCACAAAACTTTGCGAAATTCCAAAGCAGTATTATTGCATTAAACATTGCTCAAAATGAGAATCAATTCTTGTACATGGTTACAGCGTTAGCTGATGCTCTTCACATAGATGTGGCGTTTGCAAAGGAAATTGTCAGTGGACATGTATTCGATGGTTAAGTAAAGAAAGTTGTGGAGAAGAGGGGTCGTCACTTATTACGTGGTATGGGGAGGGGTATTGTTGGTTATTGATTTACGTAATAAGTGAATGGTCCTAAATGATTACAAATAGTATGGAAAAGCATTACAAATATGATATTATACATATTGTAATTTTATTATTAATTTAATCTTTATTATTGGTGTTAAATTTGAAAAAAAAAACTAGCAATTATAAATGACAAAAGCTTTATTATCTTTGATAAAAAATTGATTAATTTCATTTGTTTGCTAGTCTGGTTATGAGTTACTTACTGTTATTTTAAAAAAATTAAAATCTTTTGAATCATTGGAAAAAAAACTGTTAAAAAAATTGTTTTGTATTTGTTGGAAAAATAAAGAAGAAATTTTATTTAAGCATAATCGAAAGTAAAGTTGTTTTGTTTGATAAGATTTAGCTTGTGTGAAACGTTTTAGGAAACCAAATGATCCCCTCCTCAACAATACTACAAGGGGGATAACAACATGATGAACAAAAAAAAATTTTGTTTGCAAATTTTGTCAAAAAATCAATGAAAAATGATGAAAAAATCGTGAAAAATTCCATAAAAAAATAATTCCCCATCACGTTGTTATCCCCTTTTGACATACTGTAACATGTCATAGGTAAACAAAAGTGATGCCTTTATCAAATATGAACACATCAAAAGGGTGCGGCATGGACAAAAGCTTCGAGGAGAAAAATCAATTATTTTAATTGTTTCGCTTGAAATAAAAATATATTTTTATAGTTTAATCATTTGTAGTTTGATTGCTTCCAAAAAACATCCTTAATGTGCAATTCAGCAGGTAAAATGACACAAAAAATAGTAAAAATTCTTCCTGACTTTCCAAATCCTTTTCAGATTCGATGACGAAGACAAAAATGTTCAACCTGAAATTCTCAACAATTCTTCCAATCAACAAAATTCCAAAGGAACTAAACCAAAACCCTTCAATCGTCAATACAGCAAATCCAATGATTTTCATTTCAAAATTCACTGGATATGCTTTATTCAGCTTTAATCCGAGAACCTTCAAAGTTTGTTTTACAAAATTTGACATTTTCGCTCTTTTTGCGACAATTTGTGTAAGTTTGGCACTGAATTGTATCTACTGGAAGAGCATCGTTGAAGCTGGAGTCAATGTCAATCAAATATCACGTGCCAGCTTCCCAATTCTTGTATATTCTGACTACTTAGTAAATGTTGCATCGACTGGCTGGATTTTCTTAAACAGGAACAAAATTTCGGAACTTTTGAAGAGTTTTCGAGGAATTGATGAGAATTTTAAGGAAGTTGGTGTCCAATTTGATTATGGCAGACAAAGATTGGCAATCATTAAGTCAATAGTTTTGGTATTAATTGGAATGACATTTTGGATAAGCCTGGATCTTTACATAATCATCACTTCCAAGTTCATAAATGATCTTCAATTCACAATCATCATTTTTTGGTCAAACTTATGCATGATCCTTCAGATCCATCACCACGTTGCAATCATAAATGCTATCAAAAGTCGAGCGATGGAACTCCAACAAGCTCTACACAAAAAATCACCAAACATCCAAAAAGTCTCAAAAATTCACCTCGAAATCATCGAAATTATTTCAAATTTTAATCGAATTTTTTCACCAATCATGCTTCTGTACTTTGCGAATGGCTTTGCATGGTCCTGCATATCAATCTTTGACATTGTCACATTTCCTGATGCTGTTTGGTCTAACTTACTCAGCCCAGCTCTTCTGGTTGGTGGACATTGTGCGATGGAGTTTTTAATCGTCATTATTGTGATTTACTCGGTCGAGGGTGTTAAGGTTGAGTTTGATAAGTTAAAGAAGATCTGTTGCAGGATGTTGAATGACACAAATGGAAATGAGAGGATGGAAGTTGAAGTTTCTAAATTTTTGACTCAAGTGACAACTTTGAAGGTTAAGTTTACTGGCGGTGTCGTTGACTTTGACTGGAAGTTGCTGTTTAAGGTAAGTTTGAACATGCTTTTGGTCAGTGCTTATTTTCTGTGAGGCTGTCTGATTTTCTGCTAGTTATGCTGTCTGCTAGTCTTGCTGTTTGGTTGTTTGACTGTCTGGCTATTTTAATAACTGTCTCTTAGTCTGGCTGTTTAAAGCTATAAAAAACATTCCATTTCTTTACTTTCAGTTTGCCACAGCATGCATCATGTACTTTGTAATTTTGGTTCAGTTCCATGGAAGCTTTGAGGACAAGAAGTAAACAAATTGTGCATTATTATTTAAAAATTAATCCAATTTATTAACCATAAATGTCAATAAAGTATTACAATTTGATGTACTTAAGGCATAAGCCTCTAATCACCACAGATTAGTGCACTGATCCTCAATTTCCTCAACCAAATCCCAAACTTCATGCTTGTCATCGCCAACCTGCCTTGAAGCACAAACATTGCCATCAAAGTGAAGCGAATACAAATTTTTTAAATGATTAAAAATTCTTCCGTCCACAAACTTGATCCGGTTCTGTCCAAGTCCAATGTATTCAAGCTTTGTATTGAATTTGAATAGATTTTTCTCCAAAGTTTCTAGTTTGTTCTTCCAAATGCTTAAAATTCTTAAATCTGTAAATGGCGCCAAATCTCTTTGTCGAATTTCCACCAGTTCCGCATCCCAAATTGCAATAAATTCGAGGTTTGGAAAGAAATTTGACAATTTTGCAGGAAAATAATGCAGTCGCTTTTCATAGACACGATAGCCGATCACGTCTGAATTGGATTTGCCGTTGAAATGCCTTCCATTGACTGCTGTTAAGTTTGAATTGAATTTAGTCACAAATAGGTCTGAATCTTGGTCACAGAAGTAAACATTATTGATTGCCCACCAGTCGGTATTTGTCTTATATTCACAGGATAGCTCAGCTGCTGATGTCAATGACATTAAGAGTTGAATTGATAAAAATCTTGAAATTAGAATTGAACTAAGTTTAACAAATTTTCGAAAAAATTCACAGATCACTTACAATAAAATCAGATAACGGCTCATCTCTAAAACTGGTTTGTGTGCATTAAAAATAAATAAATTGAGATGAGAAAATGCGATGTGTACAGCTCTAGATGATGTGGTTGACTACATTAAAAATAGATTAAAGTCTACAAAATCAATTAATTTTAATTGCTTGACTTACTCACACAGAAATTGAAGTTACAAGCTTAGTGACTCTCAATTGAGAATTTTTTATGTGCTTTCTCAAAATTTAAAAATTTAATGACTGTTTCTATGTATGTCTGTTTGTCTGTTTGTCTGTTAAAAATTCACATAAGATTGCTGCATTTCTTCTCAATTTCCACAACTATATCCCAGACATTATGTCGATGTCCCCCAACTTGTCGAGAAGCACAAGCATTTCCACCAAAGTGCAACGAGTGTAAGTTCCTCAAATGATTAAAAATTCTGCCTTCAATAAACTTAATTTTGTTCCTTCGTAGTCCAATGTATTTGAGTTTTGTGTTGAATTTGAGTAAGTTTCTCTCAAGAATCTGCAAATTGTTTCCAAAAAAGCTCAAAACCCGCAAATCTATAAATGGCGCCAAATCCTTTTCACGAACTTCCTTTAACCCAGATTCTCAAATTGCTAAGAATTCCAGGTTTGGGAAGAAGTTTGACATTCTTCCTGGAAAGTATTGACATTCCTTCTTTTCTATCCTGAATCCTTTCACATTTGAGTTCGAGTATTGATGCCAATGATGTCCATAAACTAATCGAATGTATAAATTGAATTTTGTGGCAAAAATGTCGGCATTCTGTTCACAAAAGTAAACACTGTCGATAGCCCACCAATCAGTATTTGTCTTGAACTCACAGGAGTAGTCAACAGCTGATGTGGATGCGATTAGTGCGAAAATTCTGGAAAAAAGTGAATTTGTGGATTCAAAGAAGGAATTTCCATTTCTTATCTAAATTTTATTTATTAATTTCTCGTGTCATTGTCATTAACCTGCCATTATTAAGGTTAATCAATCAAAATTGAACTCAATCGACTCACAATAAAATAGAATAAAAGCTCATAATTCTTAAAATTAGCTTTAATTCAATAAAGTTGTCAATTCTTGGAATTACCAAACGTTGTAAAAACTTCAAAACCTAACAACCGACTAAACTGAAGATCAACAAGAAGGAACAAGCTCAATTTTTACTCTCCACTTTCATCATCCTCATAACTCTCATTACTGCTGCTATCTTGCTTAATATTTTTACTCTTTTGATCTAATTTCTTCCTACACTCTGAATTTAAAGCTTGATGCTTCTTCATGTAGCTCTCTTTGACTTCTCTCTTGCAGATTTCACATTTCTGCTTCCTTGATTCATGCTTTTTTAGGTGCTGCTTCAGTGCATCGATTGACTTGTAGGTGTTTTCGCAAATTTCACATTTGAACTTCTTTGGATCAGCTGTGGAAGAAGAAAAATGTTGAGTTAAGGTGATTGTGCATGTGAGGTTCTGTAAGGAGCTCAGTAATGAAAATCTAGTAAGTTGGGGCTATATTATGACATTCAGGAACTTGAATGATATCTAAAGTAATACCCAGAAGCACAACTTATGGTTCTAGCTTAGCCAATCGACACACTTCTGCAATGACATTTGCAAAACATAATATGGCAGTGCTATCTCGTGCCACTCAGTCGACAGTATGATAATATGCAGCCAAAAGTAATCTCAAGCATGCAACAAGCCATCAATAGACCCATATCAACAGAACGTCCAGTCCCGATACTCACCATGTGTTCTCCTTATGTGCTTCAGCATGTATCTCTTACTAGCAAAGAACTTCCCGCAAATTGTGCATTCAACATTCTTAACCTTCACATGAATAGCCAAAGAGTGATCCTGTAGTTCCGATTTATTTGAGAATTTCTTCCCACAATCCTCACATTCGATTGTCTTGTCATGTCTCTTCTTATGGCTATACATGACAGTCAACATCTTCGTCTTATATCCACAGATTTTACATGTGTACCATTTCGTATCTTCCATGTGATTTGCATGCATGTGAGCTTCAAGTGCCTGCTTTCTTTCATAACCTTTTGGACACATGTCACATCGGTAAGCACAAGGATTTGTATGTCCTAATTTATGCTCCCTTAAATGTCGACTGTCATTGTATCCACGTCCACAGACATCACAATAAAACTTCTTAACTGACGTGTGCTTGTACATATGATTTCTAATGGACACAATCGATATAAATGTTTTCGGACACAGATCACATCTGAATGGTTTGTTATCTTTGTGGTATCGGAGATGACGACTCATTAAATAAGCTTGAATCTTTCGTCCACAAACTTTACATTCGTCTTTTGGGAGGTGAGTCTTGCTGTGATAATAAAGTTTGAGTTTTGTGGCGAATAATTTGAAGCACTTTTTGCATTCAAGGCTGGTTGAAGCTGTGAGGTCACTTGATAGCTGTTCTTGGTTATCAGGAGGTTCTGCGAGTGATTTTGTAGTGAATTTTGATAGATCTTCTGAGTCTTGAGAATCAAGGCAAGTTTCTCGTGCTGAATGTTCACTGTCACTTGAAAGCTCCTGTTTTGTTGCAGGTTTTAGCTTTGAACTTCTGGAGTTTGGTGATTTAAGGAGGGCAAGTGATGATTTGTTGGATGTTGAAGATCTTTTGGTAGTTTTTGAAGATTTGTTTGAGTTTTGCAATGATTTTGGGTTTTTTGATGAGCTTTGTTCAGTTTTTGGGGTTCTTTCGAGAATTTTTGAAGATTTTCTATTTTTAAGGTTAAGCTGCTTAGTGTTTTTCAAGATTTCTGGCTCTTCTGATTTTAAATCTTTTGGGATTTCTGGTTTTTTATCGGGTTTCTTGTCTTTTTCAGTAGTTTCAAAATATTTGGTAATTTTTTGATTGTTCTTTGTTGATTTTTGAGTTGCACGATTGATAGCTTCGCCATCCTTCTTAAGCTTTGCCTTGTCTAAACTTGAAGCTCCTGATGTCTTCTGTGACAACTTAGTTTTTGAACCTCGAGAATCCTTTTCCTTGCCTCCTGAATTGTTGACTTTTTTGTTGGAATTTTCCTGATTAACTTGCAGCTTTGAATTCGATTTGTTTAAAGTTTTTGGTAGAATTTCAGTCTCTGGAATCTTCTTAATGGCTTCTTTTGTGGTTGACTTTCGAACTTTCTTCTTGATTCTTTCTCCAAGACTCTCGTTTTTGCTGACATCCAACATCTCTTCAACAATTTCTGTGTGTCTTCTTTTTATGCCTTTGGATCTTGTAGATTTGACATTTTTGCTACCTTGATCCTCAACTGGGATGTGAAGCTTCTTATGAATCTCCCCACAATCTCTATCTTCATCCAATTCCAGAGTGTAGTCGACAGCCGGCTCCATTTTGATCATGTTTGCATCATCAAAGTTGAAGTTCGGAATAATAGAAGTTGTGACTTCCTCATCATTGTAGTCATCTGCTATGATTTTATGAATGTTTGTCTGGATTGTCTTAATTTCTAGAACCACTCCGTCTACTGGTTCTAGCTTGATTGGATAACTTTCAGTTGATGTCATGATTTTATCAAAATTTTGCTATTTTTTCTAGCTTTTTTGATAGTTTTTCTGATTTTTGAAGATTAAAGAGTTTTCGACTTAATGTAGGTTTGGTGTTTGAGCCGTCAAATTCTAATTTTTGTTCAATTCACCATAATCTGCTCTTAATTTGCAATTTAATTTAGAATTTCAGATCACAACATTGCTGATTTTAAAATATTTTGAATGTTTTTGTGCAAAATGAGCTTTTCTTCTTGACTGTGTTGACTTTAGTCTTGGCTAACTTAGTCAAATCTAGTTTATTGACACCATTAAGCTATATTAATCCTCAAAAAATTCAAAAACAATTCAATTTACATTTAATAAAGCTACAAAAACTTCATCCAAACTTATCAACACCAACAAAACAACTCAAATCAGCTGTTTGACTCTCAAAAACATTGAAACTAAGCATTCATACCTGACGTAGAGTTTGCAACACTTACACAAAGATTTTTGAATTTTTTATGTCCGTTAAAATAAATTGACAAGTCAAATAAAATTGAGGTCACTTTCAGTTCATCATTTCTTCTCATGTTATGGAATCTCCTTACGTTTTGACAAACAACTGACGTCACATTGCGTTATCATTGAAGCTATATTTGGAATAGAATGCTGGAAAATATTTGGGAGATTGGTTTTGACTTGCTTAAAGATGCTTTGTCTATGTGACAATAGCTAGTTGAGGTAGGAATGAGTTTAAATGGTTCATTCTAAGAATCTGTTGGTCAGAAATGTTGATGCACAGCTCAAAGCTCTCTCGTGATTTTTAAGAGATTTTTGAAAATTCTGACAGTGCCACTGGAACAAACTTAGTTCCAAAACTATCAAAATTGACCTAAAATGAAATCTTTTGGTCAGTGTCTAGTTCTATGCGGTGTATCTCCCTTCAGAACCTCAAATTGCCATCAAAAACAAGTTCCAGCACCTTTATCACTTACAATTGATGTTCTAACACTTCAGCAACCGATCTTTTTACAACAATCAGCACCAAAACACAAAAAAAAGTTTAAAATCCCATAAAAAACTTTATTCCTGATTTTTCTCATACACAAATCCACTCCACATGTGTAAATTAAAACTAAAATCAATAAATTTCAATTTTTCCATATAATTAAACATTGTGTAGCTTAAATGACTTATGTCATTATGTTCCAGCCACATGTATTCCAACTCTGAGTTGTGCATCAAGTGCTCATCACCCAAGTACGTAATATGATTGTAATGCATCGAGAGGTTCCTTAATTCCAGTAGGTTTTCAAAAAGATTTTTGTTGAGGTACTTAAGCTTATTGTGGCCAATGTACAGACCATGAAGTGCTTTTAGGTTTTTAAATGCTGCAGCGTTGATGTCGTGGATTTTATTATACTGAATTGACAATGTTTTGAGTCGGATTAAGTCATCAAATACATCAGCACCTAGTTCCTGAATTTCATTATAATCCAGCACTAATTTCACCAACTTTTGTAGTCCAAAAAAGTTTTCCTTCCTCACTGCCTTAATTGAACAGTTTAAAGCCTCAAAAATGGCTAAATTTGGAAACTTTTCATTCACATTTTCCGGCAAAAATTCAATATTTTTCAAATTATTACTCATAAATGCTTTCACAGCTTCTGCACGACGCGACATGATCATAAACTCGGTCGAATTGATAACTGAGCTGCTTTTGAGTGTAAATGTCCAAAGGTCTAATTCGTAGTCGTCAAACTTTTTGTCACGAAAATATCCCAAAACTGACTTTGGTGGGAGAACTTTGGCCGGTAAAATTTGAAGCACAAGTGTTAGGAGAATTGCCAATTGAATTGATCTAAAATTGAAATTGAATTTTTGGTTTTAAAGTTGAAATTAATCATTTTTTTGAATATTTTTTTACTTAATCATGTTGAGACAGCACGCGTGTGAACTGATGAGAATGAGATTGTTTACTGGTCCATATTTTGAGTGTAAAGTCAACGCATGAGACATTTGATAAGAATTTCTTTTTGAGAATATTCTTGATATTTCTCAATTTTTTTTGTCTTTTTCTTGAAATGTTAGAATATTGCCTAGGTGCAGATTCAAGATACTGGGTGGGGGGGGGGGGCCTTTACAGAAACTTTTCACTAGGGGTTGAATATTTTTGCGGTTATAATTTTTTTTTGCCAAAACCGTTTAAAATTAAATGAAGAACAAAAAATAGAGGGGCGGTCAAGAACCCCCACTCCTTGACCACCCTCTCCCACCCCCAAATTAATCACCTTTCTCCATCCATTAATTTTCAGAGAGTTTATCTAAAATAAAACGATTTGATGAGAATGATTTTTCATGTGATTGGACCTAATCCTCTCTTCCTAAACCCCAGACTTAACCTCATTATTGAGCTTTCAAGTCCAAAAGACATTTGAACTCAATAAGCAACAACATTAATAACCAAAAATAGCAAAGTTCTTTGTTCTTTTGACATCAATAATTTTATTTAGTTCAATAAAGTCGTTCCTAAAGTTTTAATGACCCGTCGTTAAAATTAAACCGCAAAAACTTCAAAAAAAGAAGTTTTTATAGGTTTTAAACTTTTATTTCTAAATCGTGGAGTTCGATAAAATTGGATTTTTTAGCTTTTGGGGTGTCTAGATTAGGATTTTCGATTCAAATTTTAGCTCATATTACGAATTGCAGACTTAATTCACTGATTCTAGTCAAAAACATAAGGATCGTTCACTTAAAACGTCATGGGAGAGGAGAAAAGGGGGGGTCAGCAAGAATAGAACGATAGAAATTCCTGGAAATTCATTGATCTTTCATGAAAAATGGCCGTTAATTTTGGACATCATAGGTGAACAACCCTATAACATTACAAGGTTCGTCTATGCTAGATAATGTTTAGGATCCTAGTCATAGACACAAGCTTTATCTTATTGATTTTGTTTGCCTTTTGGATCTATTTTCAACGCCTTAATCACTTACTTGACGTCCATAATTATCTCTATCGAAGATTATTCTAAGTCAATTTCTGACTTCAATTAAAATTCTGTATTAACTTTTCCTGGACTTTTCCTTCAAAGATCAACTTCTTCACATTTGCACAATCTGATAATGCTTCAAACTCAGAAACCGAAACTATAAACGAATATAAAAATTGATGCCAAAAACTTTAAAAAATCTCCTTTTTACTACTTTTGCGAAATCTTTGAAAAGTCGTGACAATCAATTTTTCTAATTAATCAACTTCAAAAATCAGCTTTTGACGTGCACGTAAAATAGAAAGTCGTGATAAGCGAGAACAAAAAGCAAGCGATTTGATTATTTTTTTTTTATTAAGTGTGTAGAATTCGTGAAATTTTTGATTTTATTATGATTTGAAAATATTTTGTATTCATTGTAATTTTAAGGGTTTTTCAATTTCAATCCAGATTTGCTTTCTATCCAGTCCAAATAGAATGCAATTCTGGTAGCCACTGCTGGAACATTCGACTTGCAATCATTTTTACCCATGTCAACTCCATCTTCAGCATCTTTTACATAGCTTAGAATTCCAACAACTTTTCCTGTTTTGATGGAAACATAAGGTGCTCCTGAGTCACCACTGAAAATAGAAAAAAAAAACTATGTTACATTTTATCCGTAATTTTGACTCTGATGACTCCCCAGACTCAGGCTGTATCTGTTTAACCCTGCTTGATTTGGATTTACTTGACTTGAATCAACTTGAAAAAAATATGTTTTACTTGAATCTACTTCACTTGAATCTGCGTGATTTGAAAGTAATTGAATTGAATCTACTTGACATCAAACTACTTGACTCAAGTCTACTTGACTCAAATCTACTTGACTCAAATCTACTTGAATTAAAATCTACTTAACTTGAATCTATTTGACTTGAATCTACTCGACTTGAATCTCCTTGACATGAAACTACTTGACTCAAATCTACTTGATTCAAATCTACTTGATTCAAACCTACTTGACTCAAATCTACTTGAATTGAATTTACTTGACTTGAATCTATTTGACTTGAATCTACTCGACTTAAACTTGGATCTGCTTGACTTTGCAAAAAAAGATACAATAATGACTTTCCTTGATTAAGTTTATACCTACTTGCATGGAAATCCAGTAATTTTGCTTGCACAAATGTGGTTATAAGTCAAATTCTCAATATAATGTTTACTATACTTCATGCATTCCTGAATTGGCATCAAGGTCATGTTTGTGAACATTAACTTTTTGGCGACTTGTTGGTTTTTCACAAAACCCCATCCAGCAATCAAAACTTGATTATCTCTCGATTCATAGTCTGGATAATTCCGAGCGTCAATGCTAATAAAATTCACTTTATTTGACGGAACAATTTTCTTTGGCAGTTCAATCAATCCAATATCATGCACAGCCGATGGCATTGAGAAGTTTTCATGTATCCAAAATCTTTTCGACTTGACTAATTCACCATCCGAGTACGATGAGCCATAGTATTCATAAACACCAAGCGATACTTTTATTGAACCACCTTTCGGAACAGACATTAAACAATGTGCAGCTGTCAGAACGTACTGTTTGCTTATCAGAACACCTGCACAGTAAAACTGAGGGCTATTAATAAGAACAATGTGTGGGAATTGATATTGTTCAGCTTGATAGCCATTGTATATTGCTGATATGATTGGGACGAGTGTAGTTAGGATGATTATTTGGACAAGATTCATCTTCTGGAATGAGTTTTTTTTAATGGTTCTATCTACAATTCTTTAAGTATTTTTAACAACTGAACGAACGTAGCTCCAAACTTGATTAATTTCTTGCGAGCATTTCTTTTTCATTTTATAGTTCTTGAAAAAATTAAAATTTCGAAATTTACATTTTCACAATGTAAACCGACACATTTCAAGATATGACTTAGCGAGAACTGAGAACTTGTAAGTTAAATATTTGAAGAATTATTTTAATCTTGACGATATTAAAACAAATAAAATATTTAAAATATTAAATCCAGATTTAAATCTTTATTCAATCCTATTACCGTCACCAAAATACATAATAAAATATACACAAAAAGAAATTGAAATAAATATTTGAATAATTAAAACAAAATAATATTCAAATTTTATGAATAACAAGGTAAGATAACACTTTATGGACTTGGGTTGTAACCATCGTAGTAATAATCGTAGTCGTAGTCACATTCATTCTGGAAATATGGATCCATGGTACGCTTATGATACGGCATAGCTAGAATAAAATTGAAGGATTAAGGTTTTATGTCTGAAAATACTTTACTATATTAACTTACTTGTAGTTGTGTAATCGGAAGACATTAACGATGACTCAACGGAACTTGATGGCGTTTCAGAACTTGGTGAAGATGAATCTTCATTTGTTTTCGAGCTAGAAACAGAACTTGGTGCTTCTGAACTTGATGAAATTGAGACCGAGGATTCGATTGAACTTGGACCAGCACTTGATGGGGCTTCTGAACTTGGAGCAGATGATGCTTCACTTGAAGCTAAGGATTCACTTGTTGCTAAGGATTCGCTTGAACTTGGACCAGCACTTGATGGAGCTTCTGAACTTGGAGCTGACGATGCTTCACTTGAAGCTAAGGATTCACTTGTTGCTAAGGATTCGCTTGAACTTGGACCAGCACTTGATGGAGCTTCTGAACTTGGAGCTGACGATGATTCACTTGAAGCTAAAGATTCGCTTGTTGCTAAGGATTCACTTGTACTTGGACCAGCACTTGATGAAGCTTCTGAACTTGGAGCTGACGATGATTCACTTGAAGCTAAGGATTCGCTTGTTGCTAAGGATTCACTTGAACTTGGACCAGCACTTGATGGAGCTTCTGAACTTGGAGCTGACGATGATTCACTTGAAGCTAAGGATTCGCTTGTTGTTAAGGATTCGCTTGAACTTGGACCTGCACTTGATGGAGCTTCTGAACTTGGAGCTGACGATGATTCACTTGAAGCTAAGGATTCGCTTGTTGTTAAGGATTCGCTTGTACTTGGACCAGCACTTGATGGAGCTTCTGAACTTGGAGCTGATGATGCTTCACTTGAAGCTAAGGATTCACTTGAAATTGGACCAGTACTTGATGGGGCTTCTGAACTTGGAGCTGACGATGATTCACTTGAAGCTAAAGATTCGCTTGTTGCTAAGGATTCACTTGTACTTGGACCAGCACTTGATGGAGCTTCTGAACTTGGAGCTGACGATGATTCACTTGAAGCTAAGGATTCACTTGTTGCTAAGGATTCGCTTGAACTTGGACCAGCACTTGATGGAGCTTCTGAACTTGGAGCTGACGATGATTCACTTGAAGCTAAGGATTCACTTGTTGCTAAGGATTCGCTTGAACTTGGACCAGCACTTGATGGAGCTTCTGAACTTGGAGCTGACGATGATTCACTTGAAGCTAAGGATTCGCTTGTTGCTAAGGATTCGCTTGAACTTGGACCAGCACTTGATGGAGCTTCTGAACTTGGAGCTGACGATGATTCACTTGAAGCTAAGGATTCGCTTGTTGCTAAGGATTCACTTGAACTTGGACCAGCACTTGATGGAGCTTCTGAACTTGGAGCTGACGATGATTCACTTGAAGCTAAGGATTCACTTGTTGCTAAGGATTCGCTTGTACTTGGACCAGCACTTGATGGAGCTTCTGAACTTGGAGCTGACGATGATTCACTTGAAGCTAAGGATTCACTTGTTGCTAAGGATTCGCTTGAACTTGGACCAGCACTTGATGGAGCTTCTGAACTTGGAGCTGACGATGATTCACTTGAAGCTAAGGATTCGCTTGAACTTGGACCAGCACTTGATGGAGCTTCTGAACTTGGAGCAGAGGATGATTCACTTGAAGCTAAGGATTCGCTTGTTGTTAAGGATTCGCTTGAACTTGGACCTGCACTTGATGGAGCTTCTGAACTTGGAGCTGACGATGATTCACTTGAAGCTAAGGATTCACTTGTTGCTAAGGATTCGCTTGTGCTTGGACCAGCACTTGATGGAGCTTCTGAACTTGGAGCTGACGATGATTCACTTGAAGCTAAGGATTCACTTGTTGCTAAGGATTCGCTTGAACTTGGACCAGCACTTGATGGAGCTTCTGAACTTGGAGCTGACGATGATTCACTTGAAGCTAAGGATTCGCTTGAACTTGGACCAGCACTTGATGGAGCTTCTGAACTTGGAGCTGATGATGATTCACTTGAAGCTGAAGATTCACTTGAAGCTAAAGATTCACTTGAACTTGGACCAGCACTTGATGGAGCTTCTGAACTTGGAGCTGACGATGATTCACTTGAAGCTAAGGATTCACTTGTTGCTAAGGATTCGCTTGAACTTGGACCAGCACTTGATGGAGCTTCTGAACTTGGAGCTGACGATGATTCACTTGAAGCTAAGGATTCGCTTGAACTCGGACCAGCACTTGATGGAGCTTCTGAACTTGGAGCTGATGATGATTCACTTGAAGCTGAAGATTCACTTGAAGCTAAAGATTCACTTGAACTTGGACCAGCACTTGATGGAGCTTCTGAACTTGGAGCTGACGATGCTTCACTTGAAGCTAAGGATTCGCTTGTTGCTAAGGATTCGCTTGAACTTGGACCAGCACTTGAGGGAGCTTCTGAACTTGGAGCTGACGATGATTCACTTGAAGCTAAGGATTCACTTGTTGCTAAGGATTCGCTTGAACTTGGACCAGCACTTGATGGAGCTTCTGAACTTGGAGCTGACGATGATTCACTTGAAGCTAAGGATTCGCTTGTTGCTAAAGATTCACTTGAACTTGGACCAGCACTTGATGGAGCTTCTGAACTTGGAGCTGACGATGATTCACTTGAAGCTAAGGATTCGCTTGTTGCTAAGGATTCGCTTGAACTTGGACCAGCACTTGATGGAGCTTCTGAACTTGGAGCTGACGATGATTCACTTGAAGCTAAGGATTCGCTTGTTGCTAAGGATTCGCTTGAACTTGGACCAGCACTTGATGGAGCTTCTGAACTTGGAGCTGATGATGATTCACTTGAAGCTGAAGATTCACTTGAAGCTAAAGATTCACTTAAACTTGGACCAGCACTTGATGGAGCTTCTGAACTTGGAGCTGACGATGCTTCACTTGAAGCTAAGGATTCGCTTGTTGCTAAGGATTCGCTTGAACTTGGACCAGCACTTGATGGAGCTTCTGAACTTGGAGCTGATGATGATTCACTTGAAGCTGAAGATTCACTTGAAGCTAAAGATTCACTTGTACTTGGAGCAGCACTTGATGGAGCTTCTGAACTTGGAGCTGACGATGCTTCACTTGAAGCTAAGGATTCGCTTGTTGCTAAGGATTCACTTGAACTTGGACCAGCACTTGATGGAGCTTCTGAACTTGGAGCTGACGATGCTTCACTTGAAGCTAAGGATTCGCTTGTTGCTAAAGATTCACTTGAACTTGGACCAGCACTTGATGGAGCTTCTGAACTTGGAGCTGACGATGATTCACTTGAAGCTAAGGATTCGCTTGTTGCTAAGGATTCGCTTGAACTTGGACCAGCACTTGATGGAGCTTCTGAACTTGGAGCTGATGATGATTCACTTGAAGCTAAGGATTCGCTTGTTGCTAAGGATTCGCTTGAACTTGGACCAGCACTTGATGGAGCTTCTGAACTTGGAGCTGACGATGATTCACTTGAAGCTAAAGATTCACTTGTTGCTAAGGATTCGCTTGAACTTGGACCAGCACTTGATGGAGCTTCTGAACTTGGAGCTGACGATGATTCACTTGAAGCTAAGGATTCGCTTGTTGCTAAAGATTCACTTGAACTTGGACCAGCACTTGATGGAGCTTCTGAACTTGGAGCTGACGATGATTCACTTGAAGCTAAAGATTCACTTGTTGCTAAGGATTCGCTTGAACTTGGACCAGCACTTGATGGAGCTTCTGAACTTGGAGCTGACGATGATTCACTTGAAGCTAAGGATTCGCTTGTTGCTAAAGATTCACTTGAACTTGGACCAGCACTTGATGGAGCTTCTGAACTTGGAGCTGACGATGATTCACTTGAAGCTAAGGATTCGCTTGTTGCTAAGGATTCGCTTGAACTTGGACCAGCACTTGATGGAGCTTCTGAACTTGGAGCTGACGATGATTCACTTGAAGCTAAGGATTCGCTTGTTGCTAAGGATTCCCTTGAACTTGGACCAGCACTTGATGGAGCTTCTGAACTTGGAGCTGATGATGATTCACTTGAAGCTGAAGATTCACTTGAAGCTAAAGATTCACTTGAACTTGGACCAGCACTTGATGGAGCTTCTGAACTTGGAGCTGACGATGCTTCACTTGAAGCTAAGGATTCGCTTGTTGTTAAGGATTCACTTGAACTTGGACCAGCACTTGATGGAGCTTCTGAACTTGGAGCTGACGATGATTCACTTGTAGCTAAGGATTCACTTGTTGCTAAGGATTCGCTTGAACTTGGACCAGCACTTGATGGGGCTTCTGAACTTGGAGCTGACGATGATTCACTTGAAGCTAAAGATTCGCTTGTTGCTAAAGATTCACTTAAACTTGGACCAGCACTTGATGGAGCTTCTGAACTTGGAGCTGACGATGCTTCACTTGAAGCTAAGGATTCGCTTGTTGCTAAGGATTCACTTGAACTTGGACCAGCACTTGATGGAGCTTCTGAACTTGGAGCTGACGATGATTCACTTGAAGCTAAGGATTCACTTGTTGCTAAGGATTCGCTTGAACTTGGACCAGCACTTGATGGGGCTTCTGAACTTGGAGCTGACGATGATTCACTTGAAGCTAAAGATTCGCTTGTTGCTAAAGATTCACTTAAACTTGGACCAGCACTTGATGGAGCTTCTGAACTTGGAGCTGACGATGCTTCACTTGAAGCTAAGGATTCGCTTGTTGTTAAGGATTCGCTTGAACTTGGACCAGCACTTGATGGAGCTTCTGAACTTGATGCAGAACTTTGTGCTTCACTACTACTAAGTATAGAACTTGAAGAAATTTGAGTTTCTGAAGTGACTGATGATGAACTCAATGGTTCTGATGAAGATACTAAAATTTTAAATTTTTATTGGTTTTAGTATCTGTTTTAATCTTTATTTTCTTAACTGCTTACCAATAGACGATGATGGTGAAATAACACTTGGAACTAAATAAAAATTTGACTCATTAATCTCAAAAAAGTTTAAAAAGTAAAGTACTTTAAATGTGTAATTGATATTTTATATAAACTTACGTGAAGCTTCTTCACTTGCACTAGAAGAGTATGATGAAGTAGAGAAACCTTCTGATCCTCCGCCTGGAACTGATTCAGATGACCATTCTGAGAATGAGCTTGGTATTGATGATTCACTTGAACTTGAAATAGCACTAGAGGAATCAGTTGAAATAATACTTGATGGAGCTTCAGAGCTTGGAGCAACAGATTCACTTGAAGAGGCGATTGAGCTTGGTTCTTCTGAGCTTGAAACACCACTTGAGCTTGGGCCTTCAGAACTTGAAACAGCACTTGATGGAGCTTCAGAGCTTGGAGCAACAGATTCACTTGAAGAGGCGATTGAGCTTGGTTCTTCTGAGCTTGAAACGCCACTTGAGCTTGGGCCTTCAGAGCTTGATACGGCACTTGATGGAGCTTCAGAGCTTGGAACAACAGATTCACTTGAAGAGGCGATTGAGCTTGGTTCTTCTGAGCTTGAAACGCCACTTGAGCTTAGACCTTCAGAACTTGAAACAGCACTTGATGGAGCTTCAGAGCTTGGAGCAACAGATTCACTTGAAGAGGCGATTGAGCTTGGTTCTTCTGAGCTTGAAACGCCACTTGAGCTTGGGCCTTCAGAGCTTGATACGGCACTTGATGGAGCTTCAGAGCTTGGAGCAACAGATTCACTTGAAGAGGCGATTGAGCTTGGTTCTTCTGAGCTTGAAACGCCACTTGAGCTTGGGCCTTCAGAGCTTGATACGGCACTTGATGGAGCTTCAGAGCTTGGAACAACAGATTCACTTGAAGAGGCGATTGAGCTTGGTTCTTCTGAGCTTGAAACGCCACTTGAGCTTAGACCTTCAGAACTTGAAACAATACTTGATGGAGCTTCAGAGCTTGGAGCAACAGATTCACTTGAAGAGGCGATTGAGCTTGGTTCTTCTGAGCTTGAAACACCACTTGAGCTTGGGCCTTCAGAACTTGAAACAGCACTTGATGGAGCTTCAGAGCTTGGAGCAACAGATTCACTTGAAGAGGCGATTGAGCTTGGTTCTTCTGAGCTTGAAACGCCACTTGAGCTTGGGCCTTCAGAGCTTGATACGGCACTTGATGGAGCTTCAGAGCTTGGAACAACAGATTCACTTGAAGAGGCGATTGAGCTTGGTTCTTCTGAGCTTGAAACGCCACTTGAGCTTAGACCTTCAGAACTTGAAACAGCACTTGATGGAGCTTCAGAGCTTGGAGCAACAGATTCACTTGAAGAGGCGATTGAGCTTGGTTCTTCTGAGCTTGAAACGCCACTTGAGCTTGGGCCTTCAGAGCTTGATACGGCACTTGATGGAGCTTCAGAGCTTGGAGCAACAGATTCACTTGAAGAGGCGATTGAGCTTGGTTCTTCTGAGCTTGAAACGCCACTTGAGCTTGGGCCTTCAGAGCTTGATACGGCACTTGATGGAGCTTCAGAGCTTGGAACAACAGATTCACTTGAAGAGGCGATTGAGCTTGGTTCTTCTGAGCTTGAAACGCCACTTGAGCTTAGACCTTCAGAACTTGAAACAATACTTGATGGAGCTTCAGAGCTTGGAGCAACAGATTCACTTGAAGAGGCGATTGAGCTTGGTTCTTCTGAGCTTGAAACACCACTTGAGCTTGGGCCTTCAGAACTTGAAACAGCACTTGATGGAGCTTCAGAGCTTGGAGCAACAGATTCACTTGAAGAGGCGATTGAGCTTGGTTCTTCTGAGCTTGAAACGCCACTTGAGCTTGGGCCTTCAGAGCTTGATACGGCACTTGATGGAGCTTCAGAGCTTGGAACAACAGATTCACTTGAAGAGGCGATTGAGCTTGGTTCTTCTGAGCTTGAAACGCCACTTGAGCTTAGACCTTCAGAACTTGAAACAGCACTTGATGGAGCTTCAGAGCTTGGAGCAACAGATTCACTTGAAGAGGCGATTGAGCTTGGTTCTTCTGAGCTTGAAACGCCACTTGAGCTTGGGCCTTCAGAGCTTGATACGGCACTTGATGGAGCTTCAGAGCTTGGAGCAACAGATTCACTTGAAGAGGCGATTGAGCTTGGTTCTTCTGAGCTTGAAACGCCACTTGAGCTTGGGCCTTCAGAGCTTGATACGGCACTTGATGGAGCTTCAGAGCTTGGAGCAACAGATTCACTTGAAGAGGCGATTGAGCTTGGTTCTTCTGAGCTTGAAACGCCACTTGAGCTTGGGCCTTCAGAGCTTGATACGGCACTTGATGGAGCTTCAGAGCTTAGAGCAACAGATTCACTTGAAGAGGCGATTGAGCTTGGTTCTTCTGAGCTTGAAACGCCACTTGAGCTTGGGCCTTCAGAGCTTGATACGGCACTTGATGGAGCTTCAGAGCTTGGAGCAACAGATTCACTTGAAGAGGCGATTGAGCTTGGTTCTTCTGAGCTTGAAACGCCACTTGAGCTTGGGCCTTCAGAGCTTGATACGGCACTTGATGGAGCTTCAGAGCTTGGAGCAACAGATTCACTTGAAGAGGCGATTGAGCTTGGTTCTTCTGAGCTTGAAACGCCACTTGAGCTTGGGCCTTCAGAGCTTGATACGGCACTTGATGGAGCTTCAGAGCTTAGAGCAACAGATTCACTTGAAGAGGCGATTGAGCTTGGTTCTTCTGAGCTTGAAACGCCACTTGAGCTTGGGCCTTCAGAGCTTGATACGGCACTTGATGGAGCTTCAGAGCTTGGAGCAACTGATTCACTTGAAGAGGCGATTGAGCTTGGTTCTTCTGAGCTTGAAACGCCACTTGAGCTTGGGCCTTCAGAGCTTGATACGGCACTTGATGGAGCTTCAGAGCTTGGAACAACAGATTCACTTGAAGAGGCGATTGAGCTTGGTTCTTCTGAGCTTGAAACGCCACTTGAGCTTAGACCTTCAGAACTTGAAACAGCACTTGATGGAGCTTCAGAGCTTGGAGCAACAGATTCACTTGAAGAGGCGATTGAGCTTGGTTCTTCTGAGCTTGAAACGCCACTTGAGCTTGGGCCTTCAGAGCTTGATACGGCACTTGATGGAGCTTCAGAGCTTGGAGCAACAGATTCACTTGAAGAGGCGATTGAGCTTGGTTCTTCTGAGCTTGAAACGCCACTTGAGCTTGGGCCTTCAGAGCTTGATACGGCACTTGATGGAGCTTCAGAGCTTGGAGCAACAGATTCACTTGAAGAGGCGATTGAGCTTGGTTCTTCTGAGCTTGAAACGCCACTTGAGCTTAGACCTTCAGAACTTGAAACAGCACTTGATGGAGCTTCAGAGCTTGGAGCAACAGATTCACTTGAAGAGGCGATTGAGCTTGGTTCTTCTGAGCTTGAAACGCCACTTGAGCTTGGGCCTTCAGAGCTTGATACGGCACTTGATGGAGCTTCAGAGCTTGGAACAACAGATTCACTTGAAGAGGCGATTGAGCTTGGTTCTTCTGAGCTTGAAACGCCACTTGAGCTTAGACCTTCAGAACTTGAAACAGCACTTGATGGAGCTTCAGAGCTTGGAGCAACAGATTCACTTGAAGAGGCGATTGAGCTTGGTTCTTCTGAGCTTGAAACGCCACTTGAGCTTGGGCCTTCAGAGCTTGATACGGCACTTGATGGAGCTTCAGAGCTTGGAGCAACAGATTCACTTGAAGAGGCGATTGAGCTTGGTTCTTCTGAGCTTGAAACGCCACTTGAGCTTAGACCTTCAGAACTTGAAACAGCACTTGATGGAGCTTCAGAGCTTGGAGCAACAGATTCACTTGAAGAGGCGATTGAGCTTGGTTCTTCTGAGCTTGAAACGCCACTTGAGCTTGGGCCTTCAGAGCTTGATACGGCACTTGATGGAGCTTCAGAGCTTGGAGCAACTGATTCACTTGAAGAGGCGATTGAGCTTGGTTCTTCTGAGCTTAAAACCCCACTTGAGCTTGGGCCTTCAGAGCTTGATACGGCACTTGATGGAGCTTCAGAGCTTGGAGCAACTGATTCACTTGAAGAAGCGATTGAGCTTGGTTCTTCTGAGCTTGAAACGCCACTTGAGCTTGGGCCTTCAGAGCTTGATACGGCACTTGATGGAGCTTCAGAGCTTGGAGCAACAGATTCACTTGAAGAGGCGATTGAGCTTGGTTCTTCTGAGCTTGAAACGATACTTGAGCTTGGGCCTTCAGAGCTTGATATGGCACTTGATGGAGCTTCAGAGCTTGGAGCAACAGATTCACTTGAAGAGGCGATTGAGCTTGGTTCTTCTGAGCTTGAAACCCCACTTGTGCTTGGGCCTTCAGAGCTTGATACAGCACTTGATGGAGCTTCAGAGCTTGGAGCAACTGATTCACTTGAAGTGGCGATTGAGCTTGGTTCTTCTGAGCTTGAAACGCCACTTGAGCTTGGGCCTTCAGAACTTGAAACAGCACTTGATGGAGCTTCAGAGCTTGGAGCAACTGATTCACTTGAAGAGGCGATTGAGCTTGGTTCTTCTGAGCTTGAAACGCCACTTGAGCTTGGGCCTTCAGAGCTTGAAACAGCACTTGATGGCAAATTTGAAGAACTTGATGGAATTTCAGCAGAAGAACTTGCTGTTGATGAAGGAACAAAGGAACTTGAAGGAAGTGAAACAGTTTCACTTGATGATGAACTTTCAATAATAGAAGAACTCGATGATGTCGGAGTTGTAGATTCAGTGGTTGTTGTACTCTCCGTTGTAGTTTCCGTAGTGGTCGTGGTAGGAGTGGTCGTCGTGGTTGACGTTGTAGGGGTCGTTGTAGATGTTGTTGGCGTGGTTGTTGTTGTAGATGTTGTCGTGGTTGAAGTAGGTCTAGTGATTGGAGGTCGGGTAAGTTTAAGTGGAACTGTATTAGCCTGAGGCCTAGCACTGACATTTGAGCACAAACATATTAGCACTAGTGAAGAAATCACAAACATTTCCTTAGAAATTTTCCACTTCATTTTTAAAACTTTAATTTTCTACTTTTTCGATTTCAACTCAAACTTTTCACCACTTCACTTTATTTCCAAGTATTCGATGAATTACTTTTGAAGTAATGATATCCTCGATGCAAGGATGTCAATTATTTATACTAAATTTAATCGTGAGCCGCCGCTCGTGAATAAGCAATAAAAAGAAGTTAGCTTTTAATTTTCCTTCAAATCATGAAAAAAGAATTTACCTGAAAAATGCTTTTCGTGAAACGTGATCGAATAGGCTATTAAAAATGGACATATCGAAAAGCTGGCCTGCAATAAGTCCAGCAAAAACAGCCTTTTGCAAAAAAAGAGCCTTGAGTAGCTTTTGATTTTCAATATTTTTTTTCCATTTGGTTTTTAATTTTTCGGTCCTATCAGCTTTTACACCCGATATCTCAGACTCATGATGAGGTTTTAGTAGTGGATAAATTTTTATATTAAGCTCTTATCTATCAAGGTGCAAAAATCAAAAGTCATTAAATTGTGGATTGAAATTTATCAATATTTTAAATTTTATTGCTTACTTCCTTATAGTTTTGAATTGGAAAATATTCGAATTAAAAGTTGTTCGTGTCCTAAATTGCAAAGTTGGAAAGTTTTTTTGATGATGTGGCTTTGTGCTTGTTGAAGCGTGTTAAGTTATGGAAATTAACAGCAAAGTTGTGAGGGGCTAGTAAGTATTGGAAGGAGGATTAGTATCCAAGTCCAATCCTTGCTCCTATCTAGCTCCTTTCCTAGCTTCTATCCTAGTCCTATCCTAGTCCTATTCTAGCTCTTATCATAGCTCCTTTCCTAGTTCCTTGCCTAGCTTCTATCCCATCAAAGCTCCCATTCTAGTCCTGTCCCATTTCAGTCTTAATCCAGCTCAATCTGTCTTTGTGATCTTTGCACCTGCTCTCTTGCTACCTCAAAATTACATCGAAGTCAAAGTCCTTTAAAACTCATAAAAAAAATCAAAAAAAAAAACATAAAATTAACGATCGACAGAATAAGGAGCTTTCAATAGCTTTTACTTTTGTTGCAAAAACCTTTTTTGTACCCCGAAACTTAATGATCGGCCTACATATTTGAAAAAACATTTATTGTTATTTGAGTGTCTTTTTGTGTTCCTGAAATGAATGAAAGGGAATTTGGAGCAGCTGTAAAAAATATTATTTTGTTGATTGATAATTTCGGAAGACAAAAGTGAAGACAATGGAGACTCTCATGTTTTTTTAAAGGTGTCATTGAAATTTATGGACATAATTGAGGATGAGGTTGAGGAAATGTCAATTGGTATGGGATGTAGACAGGAGCTGCAGAACTACTTAGCTCTAAAAATGCAAAAAACACTGAAAAATCAATAAAATCAAAAATTAACCTAGAAATAATATTTTTTTAAATTATTTTCAAATTTTCTAAAATCAAAATCAAGAGAAAAATCTTTTGTTTTTTAATTAAAATCTTTCAATTTTTAAATTAAAATCTTTCAATTTTTAAATTAAAATCTTTTAATTTTTAAATTAAAATCTTTTAATTTTTAAATTAAAATCTTTCAATTTTTAAATTAAAATCTTTTAATTTTTAAATTAAAATCTTTCAATTTTTAAATTAAAATCTTTCAATTTTTAAATTAAAATCATTTAATTTTTAAATCAAAATCTTTCAATTTTTAAATTAAAATCTTTCAATTTTTAAATTAAAATCATTTAATTTTTAAATTAAAATCTTTTAATTTTTAAATTTATTTTACTTTATTTATTTTAATACAAAACATTTTGTTTTTTTGACATTAATTTATTGTATAAGTGAAGATTTCACATTTAATTTTATTTTTTTAAGGAATATTTAAATTATAATTATTTCGACTAAATTCGTAAATTATAAAATAAATTAATTTTTTGAAACTAATAATCTCATTTTGTGAAATCTTTAGTTGAATAAGAAAAATCAATAATAAAATCAGAAGTGACTCGGAAAATTCTTTGAGATTTCCGTGAAAAACTCATTAAATTCTTTAATTTTCATTTTTAATCCAAAAAAACTTGAAAAATCTAAGAAAATTTTCACTTTAATTTTTCAAATTTTTTCAGGAAAATCGCTACGAAAAATTTATCAAATAAAAACCTTCCATAGACACAAACTAACCACAACATCACCAATAATCCCAATAAATCCGCAACCTTACTCCTTCTTCTCATGATCATCATCTGCATCCTCAGCATCCATAATGTCAGCACAAAATATCGAATACAAAATAATCATAAAAAATCCAAATGGCACCACAAACAGCACAAAACATAAAATTGGATTTCCGCGCCACATTTCAGCCAAAAGTCGTCGCGTTTCAAAGAAAGCTCGATAAAGTCGGACACTGTAATGATCACCGCCATAAACTGTTGCTGTTTGATTATTAATCGAGTCCAAAAACATTTCAATAGCTTCAGATGTCATGGCCATTGGATCATCGTCTGGGACATGATGATGATTAGTTGTGGAATTAAGGACGAGTAAATGAGGTGTTGGAAGATGTTCCATAGCTATTGTGTGAGCCAAATCTGGCGTTCCTGTCCATCCGAATTGGAAATTTGCGTGATATTTTGAGCGTTTTGTTCGAATTATTTGCTCGACCATGTCTCGGAACTCCTGCTCGTGTGTCTCTAATTCACTAAGTTTATTTTCTTCAACTACGGCAATGACCAAAAATTTCTTCGTCTGCCTTAATTGATGTAAATTTTCACGCGTAACTCTTGGGAATGTTGCGAATTTTTCCTGAATTATCCAGTTATGCATGCTGTCATTCAAAGCTGTTGGCTCAACAACATCATATGCATCAGATAATGGAAAAATGTAATGAGTGTTCTCCTTGTAGACCAGCACAACTGGATGGGAATCAATCATGAAATGTTTACTGCCAATTTCATTGTTTGTTGCATAAAAGTATGCAAATTGTTGATTAGCTTCTGATGCAATGTAGTAGAACTCCCATAAAGCTCCTTGTTGTTTTCCAATGTATACAAAGAATATTGGATTGTTGGCTTTAAGGATCTCGAAACTTTCTGTTCTGGTCACCTGGGAATGATAATTAGAGAGAAATTACATGAAGTAGCTTTAATATAACCTCAAAAAATTTGATCTAACCTCAAAATAAATTAAGCTAACCTCAAAACAATTTGATTCAAACTCAAAAAACTCCCAGATAACCTCAAAAACTTCAACATAACCTCAAAAATTATAATTCAACACCAAAACATCCTCAAAGGTCCAATATAACCTCAAAAGTTCAACATAGCCTTGAAAATTTAATTTAACCTCAAATAGTTTGATTTAACCTCAAAAAAATCTAAAGCAACCTTAAAAACTTCAACATAACCTCAAAACTTGTAATTTAACGTCAACATAACCTCAAAAGTTCAACACAACTTCTCAAGTGCAATATAACCTTAAAATTTCTTTTCTAACCTCAAAAATTCCAACATAACCTCAAAAGTCACAATCCATACATAACCTCAAAAATTCATTTGTAATCTCAAAAATTCATTTTTAACCTCAAAAAAATAACCTCAAAACCAGTAAATAACCTCAAAAACCTCAAAAATCTCACTTAGCTCCCTCAAATTTCACAATAACCAATCCTAATTTTCCCATTCTCACCTGCTGAACAGGAGGTCCACTCATTCTCATTGCAAAATGCACCAACTCGTCCTTCGATCGTTCGCCATTAAATACATATTCATTGTGGCCACGAACGCTATTAAATAAAAAATTAATAAATTTATTATTGATCTGATAAAAATAAGGCATTGAGGTTGACTGAACAGAACAATAAAATTAATATTGAAATATTGTAAAAAAAAAATCATGATTTTGAAGCTAAAATTTTAAGCAATGACAAAATTGAAGACTGTGCAAAATATTAGTCGCTTAATAGCTAGTTCTAACTTTCAGCAACCTTATCCATTGCCAGAACCATGATAGAAGTCATTATTTTTTTACAACAATTTTTAAGGCTGCCTTTTTGTCTAAACAATCAATTCATTGAAGTTTCTAAGTTAATTTTCTTGTTTTTAAGGCTCTAGCAGCTCAGTAAGGAGCTATCCCAGGAGAATTGGCTTGCATAGCTAGACTAGCTTTACTAAAGCTGACAATCTGCTCAAGTTAAGCTCCGGTAAGCAGCATAAAGGTGCTTTGAAGTAGTTTTTGGATAAAGACTTAAGACAGAGTCTAAATTAAGTCCAAAACTTTCAATAATGGATAGACATCATTTTTAAACTCCCCCTTTGTAAGGCACCAACTCCAATTGAGTTCAATTCAAATTCAAATTGAACTTTCTGGTTCCGATTTGTGCACGATTAATTTTTATTGCTATTTCAATTATTTTAGGCCAATTGCTTTTCGATAAGTTTTCAATATTTAAGTCGTGCTGAGCAGCTTGTGTGACTTTATTTGAACATTTGTACTTTTTAAAAAATAATTTAATAAAAACATTTCACATTTATACTCACAAAATCACCGTTGGATATCCTTGAACATCAAATGACTGACACACAGACTTGAATCTTGTACAATCGACTTTTCCGACTCGGATGTTTGTGTTGTATAAAGTCTGAGCTACTAAATTCCAAACTGGTTCTAATTTCTTACAGAAACCACAATATGGAGCGTAGAACTTAACAAACCACATACCTGAGGATGTAAAAGCATAAGTTATTAAAATTAAATATTAATGAGCACAAAAATCTTCAAAATGAAAATATTTTAAAAATTAGGAATTTTCTGTAAAAACGTGACACTCGTTTGTTTTGATGTTCTAGTTTATTAAGCTAGTTTATTAAGCTAGTTGTAACTTGGATACTAATTGACACAGTTTCATTTCAGTTAAAAAGGTTTTATTATGTAGAACTATGATAGGAGGGCTTGTAGACTATTCTAAGGTATAGTTAAGGTGTAATTCATTGGAATGTAGCAATGGATATGACAAGACTAGCTATTAAGTTGATATAAACCAATAAATTGATCTGATCGACACAACTTAGTCGTTATTCAACTTCTTTGTCATCCAGGAAGATGTCAGAACATCAAAATAGTGCGATTTTGCTCAGTCAGAACCGTAAAGGCTATTTGGAAGGCAAAAACATGAGATTAACAGCAGTGTGTCGTTTAGGGTTCAGTAACACTGTCGACGGACTGACCACAACTCGGGCAGTGCTTTTTAAACTATACAAGGGAGAAATACTAGACACTAAGCCGGTTTTAACTAGAATTTGGCATAAAATGCTATTAATCTGGCACAAGACTAGCTATAGTCAACATTTTTGGCACTTTAAGACCACAGTGAGCATCAAAATCTCAAATTATGGGTCGATTTCCATAATATTAGAATGGAAGGTACTCAACTAGGATGGCAGATTGAGCCGTAAAGTAGCGAACTGCTGTATAATATCAGATCTACCTACTAGTATGAATACAAAGTCTACTTCTTTACAAGCTACTCAATATTCCTGAATAAAACTCCAATTAGCAGTCAGATTAAACAAGGACTAAACCAAAACACCTCCAAAATTACATCAGATTTTAATTTCAACTCACCTTCACTCCTTACATCTAAGAACCTATCACCTAATTCCAAAACTCTTGATGATGATGCACAGCACACAAAAGTTATGACTAAAAGACAATTAAATTTAATTAAAAATCCTCGAAAAAACATTAGAAAATTTTAAATTCTCACCTAGAATGGAAGAGATCAATTTATAGAAATTCTGCATTTTTAAGTCACTTTAAAGCCTTGCTTAGATCCACATGAGTTGAGGGAATTTCTTGTTGACACTAAAAATAATTTTTTGGCTTAATTAAATTATTGGAAAATTTATTTCTTTTACAAACAAGTTTTTTTTTTCGCTAATGTTTTTGTTGGTGGATGAAAAACTTTTTCATAATAAAAAAAAGGGAGAATTGCAAAACTGCGTTGAATGCCCCGCTGAGGTTTTGCAAACAAAAAATTGAGATTTGAATATTTTTTGGTGACGGTTAAATGTTGAATGAACTATTTGGATGTGGTTTTGTTTATTCTGCATTTAAGTGACGCCAGGAGCGTAGCCAGGACTCCTAAAAGTTTTGAACTGCAGCGAGATTATGGGAAGATTCAAACCATGGACGTAGCCAAGAGAGTCTGAGCCCGTTAAAAAAAGTCGGGGCTTAGATCCTCCTGGCTTATTCCCCAAGTAACCCATACAGCAGGCTCGGAAACTAGGTGGTATTTCATACACGTTGGAGGTATTTGGCGGTATACCGTCTAATTTCCGAGCCGGTCCAAACATTAGCGTATAAAAAGTTGTTATCTTGAGCAGTGCTTCAGCAACTTACAACAGCATAGCTTTATTTAATAAGGTAAACATTGATGGTAGTAAGTTTTATTGCTAACGGGCTGGGCCGTTTACTTATGACGTCCACCAGAAAGAAGCGGGGGGTGGGGGGAACAATTAAATTTTCTTGGATTTTTTTTTGAAAAATGATCGATAATTTCGGACGTCATAAGTGAACGACACCTTATCTTATTCAAGTTCATTTAAACTAGAGGATATTAGGGAGTAAGGTTGGTCTTGCTACTTTGTGATATGCCATACCTAACGTAGAAAGACCTCATAGTCAACTTTACTTAAAAAGACGTCCTATTTAAACTTCCTGACTTCGTCCATTCTAATCAATACACTTAGTAGAGGGATCTTAGTGATGATCTGACTGTAAAACACCAAAAAGCGAGGCCTCTTACATGACATTAACATCATTATCTTTGGTATCCGGCTCTATGAAAATCCACATCCTTACTTCCTTACTTCGATGACCCTACAGCTCAATTGTGATCCATGACCCTCCTCAGATGCAGCATAAATCTAGCTCTCTCGCTTTCTACCGCTTGCCAATTTTCAATACCAAATCTACATGTGTGGCATCATAATTCTATCCACTAAGCGCACCCCACTTAAGTACTTTAATAATTTTGCAAGCAAAACAATCAAAAATCCGTTCAAAAGTCAACAATAAATTTCTATTTTTGGTCACATTTTAATCACTAAAAGTGCGATAATAATTTTTGGAGAGGTTTTGAGAGTAAATTTACGCTGAAAATTAGCTCAAAAACATTCTCGTCGTCAGTTCCATTCAAGCTGCTTAAGCGATCACTTCAAATTAATTATTTTTGTGTAGATTAAAGCTGTCACTTGATCAATATTTGCGTAGCTGATTAAGTCGAGTGCAAAAAATTTCAGTGCAACAACTTTCAGTAATTATCAAAACTTTTAAGTGCAATCTAATTTCTCTTTTTATAAGTTTTAATGATTTTCAGACAGATTCGAGCGATTAATAGCTTAAAAATTAGCAGAACAATGAGCCAAGGAACTAATTATTCCAGGTAGGATTAAAGTTGAAATTAAATTGGTGGAAAAAAGTGGATTTAAAATTAATTCTAAAGAGTTTAAAGGTCACTTTTTTAAAAAATCATGATGATGTTATTGTTTTTGAGTTGGATGTACGAGAAAGTTGATGTTGTTGGATGTTTTGATCTTGCTGGATGTTTTGCTAATTTTTTGAATGTTTAATGCTGAATTGCCAGTGTTTTTGTTTACTTTTCAATGTTTTATTCACTTTTATCAACTGAAAACATCCCAGAGTTGGCAGTTCTCCATTCTTATGATCAGTGGTGGTCAACCTTTTTTTTGTGCCACGACAAACTTTAATGGTAGGCCATGGACAGCACTCTGCATTCGGCTCATGGGATTTCTTGAATATTTTTCTCATCACACTAGTTTGCCGCATCACGTTGGTTGACCATCACTGCTTTAGATGAACCTCAGAGACTTCAAAAGCCTGCGAACTCTAAAAAATCCTCGAAAAGCACAAAAACCTCAATGAAAATATTTTTTCTCTTTCCAGCACCCCAAAGTCTATCCAACCCCTCAACGACCCAATATTCTCCCGCAAAGACATCTTTCCAGATCTTCATCTACTCGATGGACCCCTACAGCCTTACCGCTTCAGCTCATCATTCGATTGGAGGAAAATGAAGCTTGTTGTCGACACTGCAGAAGCTTGGGATGTAAAATTCAGAGTTTGGAACTTCATGGAAAGACATCCATTATTTAAAAGATACCACGAGACACTTCCAATTGATGAGCAACGACGATTGTCATCAAAGCAGGTGTTTACACTTTACAATGAGAAGCTTTATGGCATGCAAGAATATTTTGAAAAACCTGAATTGAGCACTAAATACAGCACAGCAATTGGATCTTTTGAACCGAGCATATCTGTGAAATATGGAATTGGATTTGGAATGTTTCCGAGTGTCTTGAGAAGCAATGGAACTGAAAGAGTTGAAGACTTGATAATTGATAATACAGAGATGAAGAACTTTGGATGTTTTGCTTTGACTGGTAAGTCTGTGCTAATCTTTTGTGTACCAAACTTATGAACTAAATCATTTATAGAAATTGGACATGGCAGCAACACTCAATCCATGAAAACAACAGCAACTTATGAGCCATCATCGAAGTCTTTCGTCTTAAACACACCAAATTTTGAGGCTGCAAAGTGCTGGGTGGGTAACTTAGGAAAGACAGCAACTCATGCAGTGGTTTATGCTCAACTTTACACTCCAGACGGTAAATGTCATGGACTGAACTCATTTGTGGTTCCAGTCAGAGATCCTAATAATATGCTGGTCTATCCTGGCGTTGTTATTGGTGACTTGGGTGAGAAAGTGTCGCTAAATGGAATCGACAACGGATTTGGTGAGTAGCTTTAGACATTCTTAGCTCCTTGAGTCAATTTAATCCTTATCCTACTAACTCAACATCCAGTGATGTTCAACAACTACAAGATTCCAAAGGATTATCTTCTGTCCAAGACTGGCGATGTCGATGATGCTGGAAACTTTGTGACTCAATTTAAGGACCCAAAGAAACGAATGGGAATATCATTTGCAGCCCTGTCAGGAGGCAGAGTTGGAATCTGTGAAATCGCAACTAATTATGGAGTCATGGCAATAACAATTGCAATCCGATATTCAGCAAGTCGTAAACAGTTCGGACCTGAAAATAGTGATGTTGAATATCCAGTTTTGGAATATCAGTCACAACAATATCGAATCATTCCACATCTTGCAACAGTTTATGCCTTAAAATTCTTCTCGAACTGGATTGGACGTGAATATTTTGACATCATGAAGAAGACTCTTGTAGGCGAAAAAGTCAGTCCTGAAACTGGAATGGAAATTCATGCAATTTCATCAAGTGGAAAGCCTGTTTGTGGCTGGATGGTCCGTGACTTGATTCAAGATTGTCGTGAGGCATGTGGTGGACATGGATACTTGAAATGTGCACAATTAGGTGACTTAAGGAACAACAATGATCCAAATACAACTTATGAAGGTGAGAACAATGTACTGATTCAGCAGGCATCAAACTTCTTGCTTGCTGTGCGTTCTAAAGGCTGGAAATCATTTGAAAATGCATCGCCACTTGGAACTGCTGCATTTCTTAAAGACGGTGACAAAATATTGAGTATGAAGTGGAATTGGACTAAAGTTGGATGTGCAATGAAGCCAGAACGTAAGTTGATCTTTATAATTTACTTCCGTGCTTAATCTGATGACTGTTTTTTAGATTTGCTTGCAACTTTCAATTGGATCTGTGCCTACATGCTTGAAAAAACATTCAATCGAGTCAAAAGTCTTCAAGAATCTGGTCAGTCAAGCTTTGATGTCCGCAACAATTCACAAACATTCCATGCTAATACTCTAGCTATTGCTTACGGACAGCGTCAAGTCATTGCTGCATTTCTAGAGGAAATCCAAAAATTATCACCTGATGCAGCAGAACGAGAAGTTCTCACAAAACTTTTGTCACTTTTTGCTGCCAACTTAATATCCACAAAATACATCGGTTTGCTCTACGAAGGTGGATTTGTGGCTTCAAATGGACCAAATGTCAATGACTTGCTACAAACTGGAATTCTTGGATTATTGACTAGCTTAAAAAATGATGCAGTTTCTCTTGTTGATTCCATTGCACCTCCAGATTTCATCCTTAACTCACCACTTGGTATGAGCGATGGAAATGTCTATAAACATCTTGAATCATTCATGTACCAAACACCAGACACATTTACACGTGCATCTTGGTGGAAGGATTGTGTCTATAAAGATTTCTTGACATCTAAGTTGTGAGGGGGTTCGGAGGAGGGGACTTTGGTTGGATTATAAAGTTGTTAATTTTTTATTTTGAAATTTTTGTACAGAAAATAAAATTATTTGAGATTTTTTGGCATCATGAACTTAAGTTATCTCATTTGCTAATCTTTCTGTGCTTTTGTTTAAGAACATTCAATCAGTGCTTAAGCAGTGTGTTTATAATCTCAATGAAAAGAGAGAATTTGATTGACTTTATACTGCAGCTATTTGAGAATCGTTCTCACAGTTCTACACCGGCTTTTGAGTAGATTGGATTGTTGTTTTAATTCTGCGACTGATTTATTTGCTGATTATTGTATTTTGTGCTCAGGATGGTGAAATTGTTAATGTAAATTGATTTTGTTCTACGCATTGGTTTTATGGATTCAATTTTTATAGGGTATCTTAGCCTTAAAACTAAGGGGCTGTTCACTTATTACGTAACGCGAAAAAATGACTTCTTAGACCCCCCCCCCCCTCGTAAAAAAATTTGTATGAAAAAAAAAATTTCCTTGTTTGAACCGTAACAAAATCTTAGACCCCCCCCCTCCTCCTAAAAGCGTTACGTAATAAGTGAATAGCCCCTAAGGTAAACCCTAGAAATTAATGTCAAAAGTCTAAGTCATTCACATATGACGTCCGAAATTAACAGTCATTTTTTTAAAAAAAGAACAATAAATTTCCAGGAATTTCTATTGTTCTTTTCTTGAGGACCAGAGGCGTAGCCAGGAATTTGAAGAGGGGGGGGGGGGGCAAAAACATTTTGGGAAGGGGAGGGTTTGTGATTTTTTCATAAAAACCATAACAAAATAAAGAAATTTCTTTATTGTCCCCCAAATCCCCCCTCTGGCTACGCGCCTGTTGAGAACCCCCCAAACCCTTTCTTCCAGACGTCATAAATGAACGGCCCCTAATATCATATGTTGGGGTTTAAGAACCTCCAATTTTAGCTCTGTTATAATTTTTTTAATTTTTTTTTTATATTTTTGCTAACAACCTTCCAGACTTATTATCTCAAACTTCATCCTGTGTGACCTCTCGCGGTCATCAAATGTCGACTGTGATTACAATTTTGTTAATTATGCTGGTTTAAATTCAGTTTATACATGCATAGTTAGGAAAAATCTCAACATTATATCCAAAGATGGAACATTAATTGAATCTGCGACTGGATATCATAGAGGTTCCAGTTCCAACATTGACGTGTTTGCTTTTGAAGCTGAAAATAAAAAAATTGAATATTTTCCAAAAGGATTGGAGAAAATCTTTCAGAATCTTAAAGGAATTTACATCCAAAATGGAAGATTAAAGGAAATCCAACAGTCAGATTTTCGAGGATATTCAGAGCTTTTGTACCTTGAATTAAATAACAATGACATTGAGGTGCTGGAAGATGGAGTTTTTGACTTTATTCCAAGTATTGCAACTATTTGGCTTCCTGGCAATAAAATTATTCATGTCGGTGAAAATGTTTTTACAAATTTAAATAAATTAAGCTATTTTGGAATTATCAAAAATACGTGCATAAATTATCAGACCAACGACTTCCAGACACAAAGCTTTATGGCAATGAATAATCTTAAAGAAAATTGTTTTGACCAAAACTTCTCAAAATTATCCACAAAACTCAAAAACATCGAAGAAGATGCAAAAAATTTAAGAAGCGACAATTTTTACATTTTTAGTCAAAGTCTCGAAAAGTTGGAAAAAGAACTTAAAACCTCAAAATTTTCGTACCTAACAAGCTTCAAGGAACGATTCCATATCCTCAAATTCGTCACTCCAGAGACTGCTGCTTCACAAAGTTCATGTTTAACCTCAAAATTTGAAGATCTTGAAGCAAGCTTAAAAGTTGCAATTATAAAAACTTTGGACGAAAACCTTCAAAAGTTTCAAATTGGCTCATGTCAAGTAATTGATGAAAGAATCAGAAACGACAATTTAGATTTGGATAAAAGTTTTAATGACTTGATGACTAAAATGAGAGAAACTGATACAAATGTGAACAGCAAATTTGAGGAATTGGTCAATTTTCCAACTGCCATATCCAAAAGAATCGGCAAATTTGAGTGCGACCAAATGCACTTTGCTAAGAGTGAATTACACAGCATGAAGCAAGTCAATGTGGCTGAAAACATAAAATTCAAAAAACTTGAAGAAAGAATTGGTAAAATTGAGGAAAATATTGAAAAAATAATGCAAGCTTTGAATGTTACGAACTAGGATCCGTAAAAGAATCTTTATGTGCTCTAAGATTTAGACTGCTAAGGACACCTGCGCATTGAAATCTTTTAAATTCAAAAAATAAATAAAGTGGTAAACTTTATATTAAGTTTTAATTCCTGCCAGCACTTTACAGCTTCAAGTTTTTGTGCGTTCAGGACGAAATACTTTGATGATGGCTCATTAGTTGCTGTAGTCTTCATGGATTGAGTGTTGCTGCCATGTCCAATTTCTGGAAATGATAAAGTTCATAAATTTGGTATGCAAAGGTAAGCACAGACTCACCAGTTAACGCAAAACATCCAAAGTTCTTCATCTCTGTATTATCAATTATCAAGTCTTCAACTCTTTCAGTTCCATTGCTTCTGAAGACACTCGGAAACATTCCAAATCCAATTCCATATTTCACAGATATACTCGGTTCAAAAGATCCAATTGCTGTGCTGTATTTAGTGCTCAATTCAGGTTTTTCAAAATATTCTTGCATGCCATAAAGCTTCTCATTGTAAAGTGTAAACACCTGCTTTGATGACAATCGTCGTTGCTCATCAATTGGGAGTGTCTCGTGGTATCTTTTAAATAATGGATGTCCTTCCATGAAGTTCCAAACTCTGAATTTTACATCCCAAGCTTCTGCAGTGTCGACAACAAGCTTCATTTTCCTCCAATCGAATGATGAGCTGAAGCGGTAAGGCTGTAGGGGACCATCAAGTAGATCAAGGTCTAGCAAAGACATCTTTGCGGGAGAATATTGTATCATTGAGGGGTTCAATTGTTTCTATTTTCAGCTGATTACGCCCATGAAATCCCATGAGTCCAATAATTTGAGTCATGGCTTACCATCAAGGTATGTCATAGCACAAAAAAAGGTTGGTCACCACTGGGTTACGACAAGAATGAGCAACAAAATCCAACAATTTTTTTTTTCAATAAATTTATTTTTTAACATGCAATAACATGAAGTTTATAATAGAAACATAAAAATTCATGAGCTAGCAAAATTTTCAGGGCAACAGCATCCACATTCAGGTACCGGACATATATCGTGGTTTTCAAACCATTCAAGAAGATGAGCCTGTGAATTAAAGAGTTAGAAATACAATTATTAAAGATTCAGGGCCGATAGGAACAAGATGATGCCACATACCGTATGAAATGAATGACAGCAGGCAAGACAACTGTTTGCTGATCCTGAAAGATTAATTATTTGAGAATTAAGAATTAAATCATTTATTTTAAACAGGATGAAGAATCAAGAGCTGGTTTCTAGAGAAATAGCTTGAACCTAGTAAGTATCTCTAATAGCCCAAACTCAAGCTACAGATCTTTAATCACCTGTCTTGCCTAAAATCTCACCTTTGATCGGTAAATTACAAAATGCACAATAAAGCAGAAACTTCTTACAATGCAGACATGATGGACCTCTCGAAGTCTTCTTACACTGAACACACTCAGACATAAACTCAACAGTGCTCGGCTGTTGAACTGGAAATGACACAAATTTCATCACTTGAGCCCGTGCTGGTAGCAAATTGAAACAATAAAGGATATCCGCATAAGTTTTCTTCAATGTGTCGTAAAAGTTTCTGTTGCTTTCACCCAAAATGCTTCGATTAATTTCATTAATTCTAAAGTCATCGAGTGAGTCTGACCACGAGTTGCTTCTAGTTTGTCCTTTGAGATGTTGAGCTAGTACCCAGGCATTGTATTTGATTGAGTTTTGAGAGTTGATATCCATTGCTGTTACTGTGTGGTATGGCGATGCGCTTTGCTGTTGCAGGGAAAAATTGTTGTGATTATTTTGAGGTTTTTGTAAGGAATGGAACATTTAATAACACAAATTGATGAGGATATGTACAATGGGGTGCATGCTACTTATGAGATCTAAAGGTTCTGGTATGGCACATATCCACTGCACTATGTTCCTACTCTACACTACACTTCTTCTAGGATATCTTAGATAAGGATAGGTCAGAACTCATAGAAACATGCAATCCCAAGGAACACAAGTTTATTTGGATATGATGGCGACATAAAGGCGACAACTTTTTGAATTTCTTTGTTCGCATGACTGCTTTTTGACTCGTGGTAACAACACGTCAAGTCGAGTCACAAGGCAGCCTTGCTCAAGGACCCAAATAGCAGAAGTCGGTTAATCGAATAGAATTGAATAGAAATCTGGCACGATGCTGGCTATTTGAATTGAAGACCGGCACCTTGTTAAAGAAACGCCGGTTTTGTGTTGGATTTCTATTCGATTAACCAACTTGTGTTATTCAGGTTGATCAAAAAGGTTGACATGTGATTCGTCTTGACATGGTGCTGCTACGAGTCAAAAATGGCAAGTGAACAAAGAAATTCAATAAGATGTCGCCTTTACGTTGTCATCATGTGAACATAAACTCTTGGTCGCTCGGGTTCACAACGATTAGTCATCGAACCTCTTGCTTAAATCCACCTGGCAGATGCCAATTTATAAATAATCCTAATTTCCACAAATCTGGTTAGTAACACATGCAAATCAAACAAATGAAAAGAATGAGTGATTAAGATAGATCGAATAAATACCTTGAGTAACCGTTGTGCATGTAAATGCTAAAATATTTTTACATAAATATTTTTCATAAGTTGCAAAAAAGAGAATCAAAAGAAAAATGTTTTGTTAGTAAATTTCATATTAAACCTCTTCCATAATCACAGGCGTGGAGCCAGGAGTAGGATTTGGGTGACTAATCCCCTAAGTCAACAGAAGCTTCTTGACCCCACCCCCTCTTAAATTCCTGGCTTCGCCTCTGCATAGACAATATTTTTTTTATAATTAGTTGTTAAATTTGAAATCAAAAGAACTATGGCTGATTTCTAGACTTATCAGGAACAACTTTCCCTAGAATCAATTGTATACCTCAATTCTAGAGCAGGTTCCTCCTGATAGTCCTTAGAAACCAAGCCCTCAAGACTAAAATACATGCGAGTGCTTAATATTTGTGAATTGATAAATAATTTGAGACATTTTACAAAGTACTCAGCTATAAACTTAATACATCAGTGATTTAATCTAAGAATATTGCATAAAGTTAAGGCAACAAGCAAGTAATGACAAAGTTTACTTACACTTGTATTTGATTTGGTTGAAAATGATGAAGTTCTTGATGATATCTCTTGACAGTATTTACCGAAAGTTACACAAAGCATTGCTGCTGTTTGGACGTCTCCTTGCTTTGCGTAGTGATTTATTCTAAACATGAAAAAAGGTATAAAATTAGCTGATTGATGACTATGTTGATCATCTGGGAGATCGAAAAGAATCCAGGCTAACATTAAGGACCAAAAAAAGCTACTCACAATGCCTCCAAAAATGCCTTCGCAAATGGATTAGGACTCGAAAACATCTCATCGTCCGATAGCTCAAAATCACTATTATTCAGTGCCAACGCAATTGTCTCAGCAATGCTCCAGGTCTGTACCAAATCTGGTCGTCCAAATTCTTCAGCAATCTCCTTGTTCCTCTTACACATGCTTGGTAGATTCGACGGAATTATCACATAATTTTCAGCAAGTTCTTTAGAGACCATAAGAAGCTTTGAGACATCATAAATGCAGATGCTGACACCCATTGATGACTTTCTGTCCATAATATCCTTTGGTTGATAAAAGACTGGCTTAGATCCATTGACATTGCCAAGATATCCACCAGACAGAGCTGACAATGCTCTTGGCGTTGTAGTTTGGTTCCTCAAACTGTATCTTTTGGAAGCAAATGGTCGTGAAAATGTCACTAAAATTCCAGTTGGATTGAATTTGACACCGGATGTCTTTGGGAATGGAATCATCGAGTCTGACAAGGCTTTAGACAGCGCACCTTCAAGTCTTGGTGATTGTAGCCTCAAGTAATGAGCTTTATCTCCTCCCGTTTCCTTCTTAAACTCAGACACAAGTGCACGTAGGCAACTATCAAGACAAGCTTTTCCTTTCTTCAACCTCGATGCTGCTGTTTCCTTAAGGACCTTCATCAACTTGAGAGATAAGTTCTCATCAATTGTCGTTCCTGGACAGAATTCAAAAACTGGATGAGCTGGAGTTGGATATGCCGATGGAAAGATTACTTGGAGGATGATAATGAAGCCATTTGCTGATACTCTGGCCATCGCGTTGCGTTTTTCAATGTCGTACTCAAACTTTTGGACTCCTGGAACACCTAAAATGTCAATTTGCAAACTGTTAGCTTAAGATGAGCTAAATCACATAAAAGAGCACCAACTGGACTGTATATACATCCACAATCACATCATTGACTACTTACTCTTAATAGAACAAATTGTAAATTCATGCAGCAACGAGCAACTCGGCTGTGGCACATTCTTCTGATTCTGATGATATTCCAAAGCAATCACAGCACTCTCAGTCTCAATTGTATTTTGGGAGCATAAGTCTTGCAGTGCTTTGTCAAGCTTCCAGACTCTAAATGTCTGATCACGACTCCATGTACAAATTTCTAACTCGTCTGACATTGAATTTGGATCATTTCGGTATGCAAAGTCAAGGATGACATCTTTGTGTCCAGTAAATGAACAGACAGGACTTTGGCTATTTTTTGAGTTGCTCCAAAGAAGCAGTGAGTTCTCACCGCCTTCAGAACTGACTAATGGGACAATGATTGTTATCAAGCCGTCTTTAAAGGATGGAGGAGTATATCTAGCTCTCCAGACAGGCGATGGAGTTGATGTTGTAATGATCCGTTCAGCTCTTCTTGGATTGTTGATGTCAAAGAACTTGACACTTCCATCTTGTGAAGCTGTGATAAGGTTGCTCTCCTCTGTGTGGCTCCAGTTGATGCCATGAATGCGGTTGAGATGAGCTGTTATGTATTGAACTGGACGGGATCCTTTCCTGATGTCCCAGATTCGGAGGTCACCGTCGTGTGCTGTTGCTATGAAATTTCCACTAAAACATTAATAAAATTGTTAAATTAGAGCTAAATTGATGCATCAAGTAACTTACCTAGCCCTTGAGAATCCAGCCTGAGTAGCTCCAGACATACAGACAGCTGACAATGACAAAATTGGTCTCTTTGGATCCCTCAAGTCCCACAAATGAGTATAAGTGTCTATACTGCATGTAGCTAGCATGTATGGATGTTTACTATGCCAATCTATGTCCGTAACTACCCTCGTATGTGCTCTCAATGAATATTCAAGAACTGGACTAGCTTCTGTCCATTTAAGGACCTCAATTAACTGAGATGTTGCGATGGCACAAAATGCTGATGACTGATTGCAGATGGCAAATTCAGCACAAGACACTTCAAACTTGCTGTTGCGATTGAACAGCTGTAAAGGTTCTGCGTAGTTGTCTAAATTCTTGAGTGCTAAATGTCGTCGTCCAGCAAGAAGGAGATACTGGCCAGTGTAGTTGATTGATAGTGCTGTGGCTTGAAGATCATCAAGATTCATGAAATATTCAGCCTGACGAGTCACTGGACTTTTTTCTTCGATTTCTATTTCCATTGTTTGAGAATTCTGATTTTTTATTTTGGTAGATTTTGCAGATTTTATGCTTAACTTTTGATCATTTTATGGATATTTGTTGACTATTTATGCTGCAAGTTTCACAAAAGCCTTTGATAAACTAGCTTAATATGTTTTGAAAAGTTGTACAAACTTTATGTTTTCTTATCAGTAGGTAAAATAAAAGCAAAACAAAAGGGGCATGAAACTACGCAAAATCATCTGTTTGTGTAATTTTGGGGATGTTTTAAAGAGTTTTGACTGTAATTTGAATTTCTGTAACGTAATTTTGATTCCTGAACAATAAAAATCATTTAATTATGCATTTTAATTTTCTTTATTTAGTAAATTAAGTTTATGATTTTTATAAATATTTTTAAATGTTTATTTTTTTAATTTTTAACTTCCTTTAATATTCATAACTTGTCTGATTCTTCTTTATCTCATTTGCCTCCATTAATTCTTTAAATTCTTGAATTTGTTGTTCTTTTGTTTTCTTCATTCTTTCTTCAATTTTGTCAATTTGACTTTCATTTTCTTCTTCATTATCTTTAGATTTTGCGATTGATTTCCTTATTTTTGGGTTGTTGTTTAAATCAAGTTCAGCATCGTCAAATCTTTTAAAGTTAATTTCAGGTTTTTTGTTGACTATTTGATTGATTTCTTCCTCAGTCAAGATCTCATCGTCGATATCTTCTCCCTCAAACTCTTCATCAATAAATTCTTTGTCAATTTCATCAACTTCATTTTCATCAATTTGATTGTCAATTGGCATCAACTCTTCAGAATCTTCATGATCTTGTTGAATTCTATTGTCGAAGATTTCTTCAAATTCTACATCTTTTAAATCACCAGTTTTATCAAATGTTGAATCTTTGATTGACTTTTCCTGATTCTTCTTGATTTCTGATTCAATTTCATCGTCAATTCCAAATTGTTCATCATTAGTGTCTTGTTCTTCTTGGTCAATTTTTTGATTAAAAATTTCACCATTTTTTGTCAATTCTTCGTCATTAAAAATCTCAACTTTTATTGCTTCATCCGCAGTTTTATCAGACAAAACTAAGTTTTCGTCTTCTGGAAATTCTTCATTTAAGTTGACTTTGTTAGAATCATTCAAATCAACAGTAAGTTCCAAATCTTCATTGGCTGAACCATTTTCATCTATTTTCAACAAAATTGTTGAATTTGTTTTAATGTTGCTTAATTCTTCTAAATTGTCATTTTTAGTAATCCTTGAATTTTGATTCAAATGTTCATAAGTATCAGTTTCATCTGTGTCAATAGCTTCATCAAACTTCTTAGAGCTTGAACTTGTCATACGTTGCATAAAATTCTGAAAACTCTGCCAAAATCCAAATGGAACTTCCCAAAAATTTTCAGGGATTTTCAAAAAGTTCTCAAAATTTGAATCTTTTTCTTGAAAATCTTCAGATTCTTCGTACAAATCATCAGCTTTGAAGTCAACAAACTCTTTAGAATCATCTTGTTTGTCTTCATTGTGTGGCTGTGTTGACAAATCTTCATCAGAATATTCAGAATAGATCTTGTCATTTTCAGCAGTTTGATAATTTTTTTCTGCAAATTTGTCGTCAATTTGATCATTTTCTTTTAGATTTAGTTCCTTTTGAAGTTTAAAGCCTTCATCGAATTTAAGATCTGAATCTTTTATGAAATTGAAGTCTTCATCAATTTCTTTTTCAACTAAATCTGATTCTTTCTCAATTTTTTGATTCTCGAGAACCAAATTTTCACCAATTTCAGGTTCCATCATCATCAACTCCTCGTTTTCTAAGTCTTTTTCAAAAATTTCATCATTAATGTCATCAATTGGTTCTATCTTCACATTCTTAATTGGAAATATGATTTTAAAGTTTTCAGGTTCATGGACAACTCCTGGATTTTCTACATATTTGGGTGCCATTGCCGCATCATCTGCTTCATTGTCATTTACTTGGTCAATTTTGTCAACTTCTTCATCTGGGTACGGAACCTTCATAATGATTCCTTTCTCATTTATGTTTTTCCTTTCTGATTCTTCAAGTTTGAAGTCTTCGGAATTCAAATCTTTAGATTCAGAATCTTCAGCTGAGCCGTCAGTTTCCAACTGAGTCTTCATCATAAAGTCATTAAGCTGAACTTCATCTTCAAAATTTTTAAATTCAAGATTTTCAGCTTTTATGACTTTCTTGTCATCTTCAGCATTTTCTAAAAATTCCACTTGATCCACAACTTCATTTTCTTTCTCTGGCTTAATTTCTTCAAGCAAAAGTTCAACAACTTCTGGATTTTCAGCCAAAAAGTCCAATATTTCTTCAGTTGCTGCATTTCTAGGCTGATTGTCATCAATCTTTGGACTTTCTGGCTCAATTACTAAGTTTATCACAATTGGAAGTAAGTTGTCGATAGTTTTGTTGAAGTTTGGATCTTCTGGTTCCTCAAACTCTTCAAAAGCTGCATATTCTTGAGTCTCAACTGGTTCTGCTTCTTTTTCAAGTCCCTCAGGATCTACATTCTCCTTAAATACCAACAATTCTGGTGGTTCTTCCACTTCTAAGCCTTCAGCAGCCTTAATGCCAATTAGCTCTAATAAATCCTGTCCATTATCCATCAAAATGTCGAGCAATCCATCATCTGCACCTTCTACAGGCTCTTCAATAGCTTTATAATCCCAATTCCTACAATATTTAGCAATTGTCTCAATGTCTTCCTTAATTTCATCATCTAAATCTTCGATCATCATAAAGACATGATTCTGTGCTGCATAATTATCAGCTATTGTGTCTACAACATTCGATATCAAGTCATAGTTATTATATCCAATTTTGGCCATGTCACTGATTAGATTTTTGAGCATTTTGATAGTTTCTTCATTCCTTACTGCCTTCATCACAAAATACTTGGACACGTCAAACAAAATGTTCAGTTCCTCTTCGATTTCCTGGCATGAAAGTTGATGAAATTCAGCACCAAACTCATCAAAGTACGGAACTTGTGGCTCTTTGTAGAGTGACTTAATCAAATAGTCACCAATGGTCTGTAGATAGTCATCAGGCTCATCAGCATATCCAACAAGATTCTCAACACCATCAAGGATCATTCCATCAATTGTCTTTGTCTGATTAAGGATGTAAGCTAGCACATTTCGGTAGTTTTGGAACGACGCAAAATCAGTCGGAATTGAATATGAAAAATTAAGTTTGCAAAAAGTCGCAAAAAATATTAAAAAAGTTATCAACTTCATGTCTTGAAAGCTTGACTTTAAATGACTGACAAAAGCTTGAAAAATAAAGTTGAAATTTTATAGAAAATTAAAGTCGTGAGCTTTAAAGTCGTGACTAGCTTGGCAGTTCAGAGTACAAAAAAAACAAGCCAAGGAGTCGCAATTCATTTAACTTTGCAATGGTTTAGGCAATTTTGATACTTTTTTGCGACTTTTGTTTTAAGTTTTTAGGATTATAGAGTCATTAAGGTAGATTGGGACATTAATTAAGGTGAGGTAATAGTTGCTGTTGTCGAAATTACGTCGTTGACATTCAAACTTTAGGAAATAATTTCTTTAAAATGTCCAGTCACGATTCTTATTTGTGCCTTAGTTTGCTGAGTAGGTAAATGAATTAGAACTTGGGAACAATGTGCTGATGAGCTTGTCAAATCAGGTGTCAAGAACTATGGGTACAAAGTATTTGATTAAGCACCAAATTTTTATTTTTAAGTTCTTCATTTTTATTGATTAGATATTTTTAACATTAATGTTTAAAATAAAAGTTTAAAAAAAAATTATTTATTTCTTCAGATTGATGATTAACTTCTCCGCAGCTATGCTTTGATGCTCAATCTTATGAATAAACGCCTGTAATTACAGTTGACATTATTAATCATAATTATTAGTTTTTGAAAACTTAGAAACATAAAGTTAACCAAAAATACATTAAAAATTGATATCGTAGCAAAGCCAGAGTTAGGTTTAATCAACTGACTGAACCAAGACATGGAAAATCCTTGAAAAAACTCTGAGCCAACAAACATGAAAAAATGAAATTTCTTTTAAATCCCGAAATAATTCATCAAATGCACCAGTGACTTCAAATTTTCATGTTTACTGTCTCAGGGATTTTTCAGGATTTTTGGAATTTTTTCAGGATTAGTTCTGAGTTTCCACGCCTTGGACTGAACAGAATTTTTTTTAACTCTACACTAGTAAATGTGAGCTTGGATAAGGGATTGTTCACTTAAGACGTCCAAAATTAACGGTCATTTTTCAAAAAAAAAATGGATTTCCAGGAAAATCAATTGTTCTTTTCTTTTTGACCCCCCCCCCCCCCCCTGGACGTCATAAGTGAACGGCCCCTAAACGGTTTTTGGCTTTTTGGATATGCTGCCATAATTTTAAAACGTATAGTTCAAGTTATACCAAAAAAGCTAGCACCAGTGCCATAGCCTTCAAATTAAGAGAAAATTCCAAAGGGAAAACAACTTTACGAGAAAAAATTTCGATAGAAAGTCTCGAAAAATTCTAAACATTTTTAAAAATGGTCTTAAAACAAAACGTCTTCAAAAAAAATTTCCTCATCATGTTATATTCCCCTTAAGATCCTTCCATAAAATTCTTTTTAAAATCACCCAAATAGCACAAATCGGATGAATCAAGATGAAATCCTATAACGATTAGGATCAGGGCTAGGACGACTTGAATAAGAAGTTTCTCTGGCGCCATGCTGGCATGAGATTTCGTCTTGATTATCCAACTTGTGCTATTTGAGTTCCTTGCTACGACATTTTTAAAAATATTTGTAAAAAAACAAAGTTCCATAAAATAAATATTTTCAAATCATTCAAATTACGTTAAATTCAATGGAATGGATTTTTTTAGGAATATTCGAGTATATCAAACTCTTTTTGCTGTTTACAATTTTGTTTGTTGGAGTCGTGACTCAGCGTGGCTTCTTTCCTTATATCTGAAATTTAAAATTAAAGAAGGTTAAAAAAATAGCATAAATCATGTCGAAATAATGAACTTGGTTCCACCATTTTGTGATTAGTTCAACATTCTTTGTTGGAAGTAAGAGGCAGGAATAGGGTTAGGGTCATCCCTATTTATTGGTGAGTCACTAGCTAGAGCTAAACAACTCTAGTCAGCACCCAACTTCAGAAATTTTAATATTTTGAATACTCACTAGTACGATAGTAGTCATAGATCTTAATAGTTGAGTCTCCTGCGTCATAAATGTCAAAAACCTTCTCAGCATATATCTTGTGTAGATAATTCTTCCCGATTTCCATTTTATTAATATAAATGATTACATTTTGACCATCATTTTGCGACTCTACTTGCTAAAGAAAGAAATGTTTTATCAAAATTATTATCCAAATAGATCAAATCGGTTAATCGAATTGAAATCGAGCACCAAACTGGCGTAACTCGATTTGCTAGATTCGATTTGAGTTCAGCAACATGCCAGCTTGGTAATGGATTTCTATTCAAATAACTGAATTGTGATATTCAGGTTATGTATAAAATGTAAGTTTATCTTATGGTTAAGTCAGAAAAGGTGAAATGGCATCAGTGGCTTAAGTGGTAGAGCGATACCCTTTTCTGTGCCAAAGTTCTGGGTTCAATCCCAGGCCAAGTCAAGTTTTAGAAGCTCTTTTTTCATTTCACCGTTCTAGTTACTAAGCTTGGTTCATGTGCTGGATGTAGTTTTGAGGCTTTCAGCATATGAAATGTCTCCTTTGCTAGGTATACAAGGATATACTAGCATCTGGATGATTTCATTACAGCATCTTGCGCACACGGATTGTGATTAGGTACATTGCAGGGTACATCAGGTCTATAGACGTACTCATGTCTTTACCATGTGCTGAGCTTGCAAGATTCAACTATAAAGTAGATCTAAAGGGTTTGATACAATAGATTCTGTTCTAGTTTGGATCGTAGTGCCTCAAACTCAAACGGCTGGGCCCTCTACATGCTTTACCTTTTCTTATGGTTAAGTCAACAAATCATAAGCACTATTGTTAAACAGGTTCTCTTCCGTTTGAGCCTAGCTTTACTTTTGACGTCATTGCATCAATTACAAGGCTTGAGTCTATATAAGTTATTTCTATGTTGGCATCAATTTTTGAGATCTGATAGTTATGCTCTTGACAATGACAAGACTTTAATCATCAGGCGGAGATGTTAGAGGCATAAAATGGGTGTAAATTATATAATTCATTTAACTATATAGGTCCCCGATGACCCTCAATAGCTCAGTGGTAAGAGCATGCGACTAGAAATCGAAGGACGTGGGTTCGAGTCTAACTCGTGATCCGTAAATCGGAATTATACTTATTTCTGTTAAAACAACATCAATGTCTTACCTTAATATGAGTCATGGTCTCATGAGAATGATATCTGTATCCACTAGGCAACTCAATCTCCATTACTACTAAATTTGTATAAATTTGTTTAGAGTTTTTGGTTTTATAAATCGCATAGATGCTCATTTCTATTAAATCATTTGAATCTTTCACAATAGATGGAGTCACTTTAAAACTTTCGGGCAACGTCTGCGAGACATTATTAGCATTCAATCTTATTTTATTTAAATCAATGTTGTCTGAAGCTTTAATGAGTGCTTTTGTAGCTAATATTGCATCATATGGTGAGTAGAATCCATTGTTCATGTTCATTTCATTTAGTAACCATTTTAGTTCATTATCTGCATCGGAACTCTTTAATGTAATCAAGTAAGAAACAATTTCAACAAACATTGGCTTGTGTTTTAAAAATGATGATATTTGGTAGTTGTGTTTCAACGTGAATTTAGTAAGGACATTCCTATCACCATTTTGTGATAATGCATTTGCAATTATAACTTTTTCGTAATCATTTGATGCTTCTGATTGTGAATCAGTGAGTTTTTTTATTGCTTTTGTGACTAGACTTTGATATTGAGTCTTTAATTGTTGATCCTTTAAAAATGGTAAAATTATCAAAGCAGTTTGAGTTTGAATTTGAAAACCTTGTGATCCAATATCTCTGCGTGAGTCTACATCACTATTATATGGAAAATATCCATCATAATTTTGTTTCCTTGCTAAATAATCAAGTGAGTCGATGATGGCTTTTTCGTCAATTGTGATTATCTCTCTTGCATCTAGGAGCGCATCTGCGATGTAAGCAATTAGCTTGAGATTTGATTTTGCATCTGGTTTTGTGAGATTTTTTAGAATTCGAAGTAATTCTTGATATTCTAACTTCATTTCTTTAAGAATATTTGCAATTTTAGATGAGTTCTTTGAGACTTTTTCTAAGTATTTATATTTAATGATTGATGCTGTAAATTTATAAATTTTGTCGTCATCGAGTTCCATTTGAGTGGCGCTGGAAAGACAGAAAAGTGAAAAAATTCAAATATTACAAAAAAAGTTTTTAAAATCGTAATTTTCTAAAATTCAAAAGTTTTTAAAATTCAAAATTTTTATAATTCAGTCTTTTTAAAATTCAAAGTTTTTAAAATTAAAAAATTTTACTATTCAAAATTTTTAAAACCCAACATTTTTTTGAATTCAAATTTTTCAAAATTAAAAACTTTTAAAATTCTAAGTTTTTAAAATTCAAAGTTTTTAAAAATTCCAATTGTTTAAAATTCAAAGTTTTTAAAATTTCAAATCTTTTAATATTCAAAATTTTAAAAAGTTAAGAATTTTTAAAACCCAAGTTTTTTTTAAATTCAAGTTTTTTGAAATTAAAAACTTTTAAAGTTCAGTTTTAAAAATTCAGAGTTATTAAACTTTGAAAATTCTAAGTTTTTAAAATTCTAAGTTTTTAAAATTCAAAGTTTTTAAAAATTAAAAAATTTTAAAAATTCCAATGGTTTAAAATTCAAAGTTTTTAAAATTTCAAATTTTTTAAAATTCAAAATTTTTAAAATTAAGAATTTTTAAAACCCAAGCTTTTTTTAAATTCAAATTTTTTAAAATTAAAAACTTTTAAAATTCTAAGTTTTTAAAATTCAAAATTTTTAAAATTAAGAATTTTTAAAACCCAAGCTTTTTTTAAATTCAAACTTTTCAAAATTAAAAACTTTTAAAATTCAGATTTTAAAATTCAAATTTTTTTTGAAGTACTTACAATGTCTTATCTAAGGACATCATTACATTTTTAAGAACATCATTATTCTTAGTAAATGTTTGAGATTTAGTTAAGGTTTGCGAATCTAAGGCAACAGCAATGGTCTTCCTTAAAACATCACTATGTCCTTGCGTTGAAATTTGAAGAATCACTTCGATAGGTTTGAAATCATTTGGTTGAATGTAAATGGCTTTAGATTCAGATGTTGATTTAGCTGGTATTGTGAGGACATCTGTTTTTTCGGAGCTGCTGCCTCTTCTGCTTTCTTTAAAACTGTAACAATTGTTTCTGATCTTTTCATTTAAAATTTTCCCATTTGTTATTGTAACTGTCACATTTGCATCAACTGCCTTCTGGAGATTGTTGATTGCATTGTACTCAATTTTGACTATTTCACCTCTTCTAATCTGTTCTGGTCCATGAATTTTGGCAATAAAATCAGAATTTACAGTAATTTTAGGGGTTGTTGAAGCTAAGCTGAAACCGTTTGTTGGATGCATTGAAAATCCAAAAATATGCCAAGTTTTTGAAGAATTTGGAATTCTTTTTTTCAGCATCACATCCTCATGTCCATCAACATCTTCAAAGAACCAAGTATCTGAAAATAGCTGATCCACAGCTTCAATGTCCTTTTTGGACTCAATCAATTCATCATTTTTTTCATCAGAAGTCAGTGGTTCCAACACAAATGCATTGTACTGTCCAAATTGATATTGTGATAAGTCATTGAACTTAATACTTTTATGAATATTAGTGCTTATAATCTTATTTAAATCCAAGTCACCACTGGTTGCAGCCAGAAAGACTTTTGCATCATTTTCAGAAATTATTTGAATTTCAAGCTCATCATTTGGTTTTGCTGTCATTGCAGTGTTAATTTTGAGCTATTAATATTAAATTTATTCATTAAAATATCCTAAATCATGTCAATTATTAAATTACCGAGTTCTCAATCGATGATCCAGTTTCTAATGCATATCCATCATAAATAATAGCACCATCTCCTTTTATATAGTAAGCAATAATATTTGCAATAGGCTGCATATCTGCAGTAATTGGTAATGAAAAGTTGAAGATGTCCTTCCCTTGAGCATCACTGTAGTCTTCATTCACAACGATTCCATGTGGACCAATCACCATAACATGAAGCGTTTCCATTTCAAATGCCGAAGTCATTGCTTGGAAGTCAATGATATCTCCAATGTTTTTACTGAAAACAAATTTGATTATTATTAAAATTCTGGTGTCAACTAAGGGCTTTATAATAAGATCAAGTGAGCATAAGGACAAAACTAAACTGGGGTGTGAGCTGGGTCAACCACGAATGGCTTAGGGGATTGAAGAAGCACAAGTCTATCTCCAAATGTCGAGTGTAAATACACTGCTGGTGACTGACCCTATACCAGGAAATGAACTTGAAAGAAAAGAATAAGAGCCTATTCAAAAACCTGACAGCCCCACAGTCAGGCTAAGGATGTTAAGGTTTACAACCTCCTTTTTCCGAAATCAACTTGTAAAAAGAAAGTAATCCCAAAAGGCACCAAGCCGGTGCGACTCTGGCATGTTGCTGTCTTCGATTTAAATCTAGCATCATGCCAGAGTCGTGCTTACTTGGAAACATATTTCCATTCGATTAACTGGCTTGTGTTTCTCTGGTTTTTAAGAATCAGGAACAGTAGGTCCCTGAAGCATGGATTGTCGGAAGCACTTAGAGACTTCTAGTTTTTTGCATACGATAGCTGCTATATGATAATGCGGACGATCGCATATTTGTTTTTCTTAATTCATCTTAGTTTCTTAATTAAATTAACTTTTCTGTTTTTTTTTTGGTTCACATGATTGATATCGGATTAGCTAACGAATTCAAAATTCAAAAAAACCGTTAATTTTTGAATCTCAAAAGACCGTTACATGAAAATTTTTATTTGCGAATCTGATTATCTGTTTTGTAACTTGTATTTGATTTTTATCCAACAAGATCCTGGTTTTTAGTTTCTGACTTCCTACACATTAAGATAAGTAACTTTAAAAAATGCGCTTAGTTCCTCCGTTCACATCTGTAACGGCGACTTCTATACTAGTTTTAAATCATTTTGAATAAGAACTCAACCCCCTCCTCTGCTAAGCCTCTACAAGCTATGATAAAAATCAAACCTATTTTACCTCACACCTATTTGGGGTAGCGCCAGCGATTCAGCCTTAAAATCACTCCAAGTCATCCAAAACCGAGCATTGAGAAACGTTTATTGTCTGGACAGCAAACAGAATAGAGTCGAGATGTACCTTAATCAAGTGGATAATTTTCTTCCACTAAGAGCTATATTTTATACAAATACTGCAGCATTCATGTTCAATTGCCTAAAAAAAAGGTATCACAATAATTTAGATTTCTCATTTACCATTCCCAGAAGTTCCAGAGCAAGAAGCTATATAAAGCCGCAAAAATCAAACACTCAATATGGCTCTAGAAGAATTTCTGCAATTGGCCCGAAGATATTTAATGAGCTGCCTGAGAATATCCAAAAATGCCATCACATCTATTCTTTTAAGAGAGCAATTAAGAATCATATTAGGAATGAAGATTTCTTGAATTCCTGCTTTAACGGCAAATTTATCGGGAAATATGTGTAGCGACCTGAAATTTTAAAGTTTTTCACCCTTTTAATTTTTTTTGCTCATTTCTGTCTGTATAGACACTTATCTAATGCTCCTTATCGTCCATAAACTGCTTCCTAAACGTTTTTATCTGTTTAATTTGATGTTCACTATTTATTTACTATTTATTGCTATTTATTATGTTTTGTTTACTTTTTTTACCGAGATGATACAAATTTAAGCAATTCTCGAATTTTCGAAATTTGAACCAATTCAAACTAGTTTCAGACGTTACATCATGCTCGTATTTAACACAATTTTAAAGATATTTCAACGCTATTTAATTAAAGCTTAAAAATTTTTTTTTTGTAAGAAAGAGTCTTAAAGGAGACTAATGTCTCATTGATCTCTTTCATAGTTTTAGTTATTCAAATAATTCATGTTAACAGTAGATAGTTAAGAATATATGTAATCTCCATAAAGGTTTTTTATGCCTTCTCAAACAGTTTAAGTACTGTTTGAGGAGGCTTTTTCCTTTACGTGGAGAGTAAGTATAAAAAGTTTAAAAAAAAAAAAAAAAAAAAAAAAAAAAAAAAAAAAAAAAAAACTTACTTGTTGCTATTTGCTGTAAGTTGCATATATTCATCGTGTAAACTAGCAAGAGCTTTAATTTCCTCAGTCCACACAGTCTGTCTGAACTGTAAGTTCATTTCAATTCTTTTAGCTTCTTTATTTGTCGACAATTTAAAATTAACTTCTCCATCATAAACTTGTTTATTGAAGCTATCAGGAGGCAGTTCAGAATTGTCATCTCTAAAAGACTTGATTGATATTATGATGTTATCATAAGACTGATCTAAAGTTCCATCAAAGTTTTTCACGCGTATTTTAATTGGAAACTCAAATCCAGGACGGAAATTTTGATCTCTGATGATTTCAAACACTCGACTGTCTTTATGCATTAATTTTACATCGGTCGTGACTGTTGATGTCTTTTTAGTTTGATTTTCAATTACATCAACAACAAATTTCATGTCAATATCAGTGTTGGGTACATTTAGATCCATATCATTTGCCAGATCTATAGAAATTACATTTTGTCCACTTTTGACATCGACAGACTTTACTAATTTATTAAATAGCTCTCGATTTTTGCCAGTTTGACGACCTGATGCAGAAACTTTTGCAATTCCAGAAAATGAATTGTCTGAACTTTTTATGTTAAGCCTCAACTCAACAATTCTTGTAGAATATGCAACAAACTTGTTGGCATTCAACTCCATATGGATACCGCTATCGTCTCGAACTTCAAAAACTTTTGTCTTTTCAACTCCATCAACAACAACCTCAATTGTCCATTTTCCTAAATTCGGTTTCTTGGCAATTTTTAATGAATTTGTAAAATCACCAAACTTTGACTTTTGTTCATTGTCAAATTGAGCAACAATTTTGTCACTTGAATCCTTAATAATCACATCCATAGTCGTGTAGCTAAACGGAGTTAAATTTTGAGTTAAAATTAATGCTCTGAACTTTATCTCATCATCAACATTATAGACTAGCTTGTCAGTTTGAATCACAATATTTGGACGACGTGATGGATTATATAATTTCACTGTTTGTTGCTTCGTGACGTAATTTCCAGTTGACGTGTGAGAAATTGTTAAATCATACGTGTCGTAGTCTGAATTTTCTAAAATCTGAATTTTTTGCATTGTTAAAATATGTTTATAAAGTAACAGAAGCTAGAGGCGAAGCCATCCGATGTTAGTTGTCTGGTACCTTAGATCAGGGGTGTCCAACCTTTTTTGAGCAACGGCACACTTGTTTGTGATTATACGGTTCATCATATATTCCAAATTTTTTATGTCACACAAGTGTGCCGCGACACACGGGTTGGTCATCACTACTTTGTCAAAATGTATTTAGATGTGGAACTGATCAAATTGATTTTTCTATTCACTTATGACTTCCATCAAAAAAAAAACATAAGGTTTAAAACTTTCCTCCCTCTCTGGCACAAAACTGGTGGGGGGGTACTTTGGGGAACAAATCCCCCAACGTAAACAGGAATTTCAAAAAAATCACAAAAATCCCCACCCCTCCCCCTGTTTTGAAAAAAACCACAAAATAATTTTTTGTCCCACCCCTCTTCAAATTCCTGGCTACGCCCCTGACAGACATCGATCTCTCCTTGTGATGTCCAATCATAGATACAAAATAATATAATTTTATCACAAACAAATTGGATGTCACAATTTTTTAGACCCCCTCTTTATTGGAGGTCATAAGTGAACAACCCCTTAAGTTTCTGACGATTTTTCAATCAGTTCCTCTTCCTTTTAAAAACATCAAAACTTACCGGTAGCTTTAAACTCTCAAACAAGTTGCCATAATGCTCTTTGTACGTCTCCAAATCAATCGAGTTGTTCCCTGCTTTAAATGTTACTTTTATTGATGAGTCACCGTTAAGACCAGTTGCCGAAATAAAAACATTTGAGTCTACATCATTTGACAGAAGCCGTGATCCAATTAATGAAAGAGTTTCACTGAAATGGAAAATTAATAAAAAGATTTAAAAATAATTATTTAAGTTTAAAGATGCATAATCTGTCCAAATGCGCGCTTTTGAGCGGGACAGTCCTGCTTTTTTGAAAATTTTTCTTGGAAAATTCTTGTAAATTTAGTCTGTCCCGTTTTTTTAGAGCTGCAATCAAGACATGTTACGATTTTCAACCGAAAATTGGCAAAAGTTGAAGGACAGCCTTAATTTGCACATGTCGATTTCTTCCTGTGTCTAATTTAATATTGTTCATATTTCTACATACCATTTTATAGTCACAAGAATAATGTTTAATAATAAAAACAGAAAAAATAGATTTAAACACTTCATTTAGGATTCTTATAATGAATTTTTGTAATTCAACTGAAATCTCATGGAAAAAGCAGCTTCTTTTATTGTACTTTCTCTCAATTATTTTCGAGACATTCTCTCATCGTTGAGCCTCTTGATGCTATGACTCTCTTTCTTTGAAAATTATTTTTCTAATGTCGGTAAAGAGTCAGTCTGGTAGGGGGAGGGGGATTTGGGTGACCAAATTTGAGGAACATTTGAGGGACAAATCACCATTCGTTATCGGAAACTTCTTCATTTTGCTAGGGTTTTCATGGAAAAATCCTCAAAATCCCCCTTTCCTCAGCTCTCAAATTTTCCAACCAAAACCTTGCTTGTACCTACAGTTTATAGTGGAATCCAAACCAACTTCAAGCTCTGCACATTGTAAAGACTCGAGTACGTCCAAAGATCTGATGTACCCTGCACCGTACCCAGTCTCAATTCGTGTGCGCAGGAAGCTATTATGAAGCCATCCAGATGCTTGATATCCTGGTATACCTGGCATAGACAAGTTATATACCAAAGAACTCAAATCCAGAGGGCGAAGTCGGCTCGGATTTTGTATGGAAAAGTCGACTTGAGTTCACTCGACTTCATACAAATTTCGAGTCGACTTCGCCCTCTGCTCAAAACTACTCGAACCGAGCTCTGTAACTGGAACGATAAAATGGAAAAAGGGGCTTTAAAAACTTGATCTGATGTGGGATTGAGTCCAGGACCTTTTGCTTGTAAAACCAACATTCAACCATTTACACAAAAGATGTCTTCTCCCCGCTGGTCATTAAAATTAAGCCTATGGTCATACAAAGTTCTTCATTACATTCATGATTACATGATGAGAAGAGTCACCAGGCGTAGGAGAGGTATTTCTTGGAATGTTATTTCTACTCTTGTGGACTTGGACTATGCGGACGATATCGTTGGCATTACCGAGACAATGAGTGAGATGCAGAGTTTTCTGGATGACCTTATTTCGTGCGCCCGTGATGTTGGTCTAGAAATCAACATTGCGAAAACTAAACTCATGCGCATTAACCCATCAAGACATACGAGGGGATCTATTCAGGCTCTGCATATAGGGAATGAGGTGGTAGAAGAAGTCGACAAGTTTGTCTACTTGGGCAGTATTATTTTTAAGGACGGCGGTGCTGAAGACGACGTCCGTAACCGCATTAGACTGGCCAATGCAGCTTTTGGCTCATTACAACATGTCTGGACCTCCCCCCGACTTTCGAGACGACTGAAGCTGAAGATCTTCAACTCGAACGTTAAGCCTGTACTTCTTTACGCATGCGAGACTTGGAAAGTTACAAAAGCTTTCGTCAACAAATGCCTGAGAGCAATATGTGACATCTACCATCCTCAAACAATAAGAAACACAGAGCTGTATGCAATGACTAAACAACAAATTATTGCAGACGAAGTTGGGAAAAGGAAATGGAACTGGATTGGATATATATTAAGGAAAGACCATACAGACATCGCGAGACAAGTGATCTTTTGGAATGTCCAAGGAAATAGGACTAGGAGCCGAGGGAGAATTACTTGGCGTACAACTTTTGAACGGGAGGCGGAACAACAGAACAAGAAGCTGCAGGAAATAGCAGCTTTGGCCAAAATCGAGTGCGATTCAAATGATTTGTGGACGCCCTAAGCTTCACAGTGGAGCAATAGGAGCCCATCATCATCATAAAAAGTTGTCAAGTTGAATTGTATCATGAAAAGTATTAAGACTGATATTGAAATAACCTCATTATTATGGTGAAATGTGAGCAAAATACGAGCAACGATGCTAATTAACCCCATGTGTCAATCATAACATTTGCAAAGCTGAACTAGTTACCGGGCAAACAAAGATTATTTATATGAAGTACCAAGTATGTGGCGAAATTCTTTATCATTTTATTGTATTATGGAAAAAAACCCAATTTTTTTCTACTAAGAATTGCTGATTAAATTTTAACCTCAATTTTTTTAATTATTTCATCATTTAAGATTAATTTACTATAAAAATAATTTTATTTTACCATTTAATTGTCTGTCTCTGTTCTTATTCTCTGAGATTTATCTTCTCTCATTATTAAAAATTACTCAAATGATTGTAAATTTATTAAAATATAAAAAGGCGCACTTTTCACATTTTTCTTTGAATTAAGCATCATTCCTTCGTTGTCTATTTGTAGATTTAGAAATGAACAAAGTTTTTTTAATTGCTTTGTTAATTGCTGTTCAAAGTTCTGTTAACATTAATTGCATTCAGTAAGTATGGAGCGGGGTCGTTATTAAATTAGGTCAAAGAATCTGATTTCATCAACTGAATTTTGATCATTTAAATCACTGATGGCCAACACTAGGGGGGGGGGGGGGGGGAGGCATGAAAAAATTTTAAGATATCCCACAAACCTATGCTGTGTGCAGCTTGATACCACAAAAATTGCCGTTGCACAAAAAAAAAAGGTTGAGAACCACTGATTGAATTTCATGGTTTTTTCGGGGAGTCCTCCGAATGGGAATTAAAACTTTGATAGTTTTAATCCCCTTGTTTAGAACCAAATTATGCAGTGTTTCTCAAACTTTTTTACTTCATGGTCTTAGAATTTTTTCACGGCACACAGTTTGAGAACCACTGATATAATGTCTAGCACCAGGGTAGAAGTCAGGAATTTGGAGGGGGGACAACTTATTATGGAAAAATTTAGGGGGGTGTAGGGGTGTTTGGTTGGTATTTTTTGTTAAAAACCCTAGCAAAATGAGAAAAATTTTGTTGACGTAAGGCAGTGGTGGCCAACCTTTTTTGTGCCACGATACACATAATGTTAAGACATGACCAAGTTGCACATAGCATACGGTTCACGTCTCACGGGTTGGTCATCACTGGTGGTGTTGGATTTGTCACCCAAATCTCCCCTCCCTAAGCTAGTCACCTGACTTAATTTTTTTTTTTTAAAAAATAATAATTGTCATTTTATTTTCAACAGGTCAAAATTTGTGACTTTATGGACACCAAAATTTGTAAAAGAAAATGAGACACTTTATGTTTATTATACAACCAAAGAAGCAATTGACGATGAAATCGATATAAATATTTTGTTTCAAAAGAGTGGCATAACTCATACGCTGAATGAAGGCAAATTATTTAATGAAATTAAATTTACAGACACATCAACTGTAAATAATAAAAATAATTGGAAAGTAAATGTAACGCTCGCCCAAAATCGTCCAAATGGCATTAAAATGTGTATGCTTAAAATAATGAACATCAAGACGGAACGAACATCTCGCAATATATTCATACAACTTGATAAGCCAGTGTACAAACCAGGCGATCTTGTAAGGTTTCGAGTGATTGTTCTAGACAACAATTTAAAGCTTTATCATGCAAACAACATTGATGTGAATATAATTGATGCACTGGGTAATAAGTTAAAAGTTACTGATGATCTTTCAGGTAGAGAAAGAGCTGTGATTGTTGAGAAATTCCAACTAGCTGATGAGACTGTTCTTGGTGATTGGAAAGTAGAAGTTATAGTTGAAAAACAGAAAGCAACGACTAAAACATTTGCAGTCCAAAAGTATGTCTTGCCACCATTTGAAGTCGTCATTAGGACATCCGAAAAGCATTATCATAAAGATTATGACATAAGGATCTTCTTTCATGGACGATATTCATTTGAAGAATATGTGAAGGGAACTTTTAAAATTATCATAACAAAAAAGACGAAGGATTCATCAGAGCAGGTCTATACCAAAGACGTTTGGAGTGACGGTAAAATGGAATCATTAACATGGAAGGTTAGAGATTTTCCAGTAACTGTTGAATACTTAGAATATGAAGTAACTGCTGTTTTAAGAGAGCCTGTAAGTGGAATTGAGTCAAATTCAACAACAACATTTTACGTCCATAATGAACAAAAGTATATAATTAAAGTTGGTCATCCGGATAAGTTCCAACCAAATCTTCCATTTCGAATCAAGGTTTTTGCATACAATTGGGAAGGATATCCAGTTGAAGACTCAACAGAAAATCCAGACATCCAAGTTTCATTTACAACAAAAAATGGAATTTTTCCATCAATTTATGGCAATCCAAAACTTATTAATGGTGTGGCTACATATGAGATTAGAACTGATGAAAGTCACATGAAATTTAATATTGAAGTAAATTTTATAAACTCTAAAGTTTATCGAGCTTCAATTGATAGAGGATATCAAAATGTATCAATTGATGGATTAGTTGTCTCACATTCTCCGGAAAGGTAAGATGCTGAAGAAAAGCATTGTCTTATTTATGTTTTGAACGGGCCTCAGTGACGAAGCCACTGCTTGACTCTAAACTAATCTCTCTGCTGCCTACGCACCTGCGTGAGCTCAAATCAAATCTAAATTTTAATTCCCCCTTTTTTTTCACAGTCCAAAAATTGGAGATTCTGTTGAAATATTCGTTAAAAGTGACTCAAGCATCAACAATTTATTTGTGATATACACGACACAAAAAGGAAATGTAGCCAAAGAATACATTTCTTGTGGTGGAGGCAATATTTGTAAATTCAAATCCAAGATTGATGAAAGTAAAGTACCAAGTTTTACTGTTTCTGTGCATCAAATTGTTAGCAGGCATCAAATCAACAAAGGAAAGACAACAATATCTACAGCATCGTTGGGTACAAATGAAGTAAGTAGGAATTATTTATATTCTTTGTAGAGTTTGGTCTGCTCTCCCTGTAGCTTAAAACTTTTAGGGCAAATCTAGACCATCCTGGCTAAGCTCCTGGGGTATGCTTCACAAACCCCCTCAAATTCGGACCCACCTGACACCCATCTTGCCCCCCCCCCACCTTGTCAACCCCCCACCCCCAACTGACACCCATCTTGTCAGCACCCCTCAAATCATTGGCTTCACAAAATATACCTGACACCCACCTTGTCCCCATTCCACACCTGACACCCACCTTCTCCTGACACCCACTTTGCAGTGAATCAGTGAATTGGGCTTTTATAATGTAGATTGTAGCACAAATCATTGCTTGCCTTAACTTACTTCCTCACTGTAACCATGTTCCTATATGGAGCTTAGGTTGTAACAAAAGGTTTTCCATCGGACTCTGTTGCTGGCCTTCTCACTTAGTTTGTACAAATTCTTTGTCTGCACATTAAGATGACGTTCAAGCTGAAGTAGCTTTTGGAGCTCCTGGGCGTCTCTTCTCGTGCAGATTACATCCAAGGACGGTGGAACAAACTTGTGTTTCTATCCCAGCAATGACATCCTCTCTGACGTTTTTGTTGGCAAAGTGTATGTCCAATCCAGCCGTAGTTCCTCATCTGTATCAACTAATTGATGTCTTGTTGACCTACTTTTTGTAAAAGCTTCTCATTGGTCTATAGTTAATTAATATATTTTTATTCCTTAAATAGCTGACATTTGACATCTCCAAGAAGGAAACAAATCCATTTAAGAATGTAAGCATGAAATTTAAGTCAATTAGCAACTCAGAAGTCTACATTTTGGCATTTGATAAACGATTGTCATATTTGGGTAAAGGAAATGATGTGACTAGTGAAGATATTAGAAAATCATATGAAGACTATAATGGAGAGAATAATTATTTAGTGATTGACTTAAACATCAACAATGATTGGCATCCATGTTCTGAAAAGGAACTAGAGTTTATCAACAAAGGTCGATTGTCAGCTGCACAACATTCAAATACAGGAGATACAGCTGTGTTAATTGATGATGACTTTAATGATATGGATATAGATCCTAAAGCTGATGATGCAAACGATGATAAGTCAAATATTGACAGAGTTCGTCAGGAATTTCCAGAAACTTGGATATTTGAGTCCTTTAAGATTGATGGTGGAATTGAGAAAAAGATGAAAATGAGAGTTCCAGATGCTATTACTACATGGATGATATCAGCATTTGCAGTCAATTCTGAAACAGCAATAGCCGTTGCAACACCAAAGGAATTGACAGTAAAAATGAATTTTTTCATTAAGATCAACTTGCCGTACTCGATTCGATATAAGGAAATCCTTCAAGTTGATGTTCTCGTCTATAATTATGTTGAAAAGAGTAAAAAATTGACCGTTGACGTTAAATTGGAAAATTTAGACAAAAAGCATCCAAAAACTGGAGCTACAATTAAAGAATTTGAGTTTATAGACCAAAATTCATGCACACAGAGTAAAAAGGACAGTGAGACGAGAAGTAATATTGAAGTACAAGAAAGGACAGTCAAAAAAGTTTCATTTTTTGTCCGGTCAAATCCAGATGACAACGAGAATGTCATCAAAAGAAAAATCATACTTCAGGTAAGAGCAACTGCAAAAGACTCTAATAATAAGGTGTATAAAGATGCAGTCAAGAAGGGTTTATTGGTGGAGCAAGTTGGAGTTCTGAGGTATCAAATTAAAACATCAATTTTTAATCTTAATGGAGCGCATAAGAAAGCCACTTTCAAAGGTTAGATGCAGACGCGTAGCAAAAAGGGTCTTGTTCCTCCATGAACAATTTGAACCGTGGCATGAGGACGAGTGCGGCGGGGAACAATACCCTTCTAGCTACGCGCCTGGTTAGATTAGGTTTCAACTAAGGAATTGTCTAAAATCTTTAATTTTTCAACAGCAAATGTAAATGAAAATCAATATCCAAAAGCATCAGTAATAATTGCGGGAGACCAATTAAGTGAAAATATGAATTTAGACGTTAGTCAAGAAAATAATGTGTACGTAATGCTTTTAGATCAATGAAACAGATTAAAATTTACCTTCTTTTTAAATAGCTTTTTCCCAGAAGGATGTGCTCAGCAGAGGACAGACCGTTTCAAAGCATTATTGGAGTATTATCGATATTTGCTTATGAAGAAGCTGGATAGGTCTGTAGCTTTGAATCATTTGAATAATTATCATGGACTAGTTACTGCAGCAGGTACAATATCAACTAATGGATATTGGGTAAGCAGCCTTCTCCTTCGATGCACCCTCTTAAATTTTACTATTCAAAATGCTTCTAATTCCAGAAATACAGACGTACAACCGGATACACTGCATATTTCACCGAAGCCTTTATATCAGCAATTGAAATTAATGCTTATAATCTCAATCAGACTTTTATTGAACAAGAACTTGATCATTTAGTTGGACTTCAACAGTTTAATGGAGAATTCAGAAATACAATTAATGAATTCCTGTTTCCAAGCTTTGACAGAACTCGGACAGTAACCGCGAATTATTTTGATACAGCATATGCAATGATTCCCCTTTTGAAGTACAAAAAAGAATTAAGTATTCGGGGAATTAACATGAAGCAATCGTATCAAAATGCTTTAAATGAAGCTTTTAAATTTCTTGATAAACAACCAACGTTGACTGTAGAAAATGATGGACTGTCAATGGGAGCTTATGCATATGCATTAAATAATGACGTGCTGAAAGTGGAAGCAATCTTTGACGCGATTAAAAAGGCAACGATTATTTATCCGGGCAATAAAGTTTGTTATAAAGTCAAAATGAGTGCAACAAGCTGTGACTTCCAACATACAGTTTATGTAGCCTTAGCTTATATTGCAATGAATGACATTACAAGTGCAGAACCAATCATTAGTTACATTTTGGAGTATCATTATCAAAATAAATATTATAGTAATACATTTCAGTATGCTATAGCTACAGAAGCCATTGCTAAAGTTGCTGGAGTCATGAAAAATTTAAACACAAACCTAAAAGTAACCTTAAGCAATGAGCATTCATATAAGGAACATTTTACAGTGACAAACGCTCAATCATCAAAATATCAGGACATCTCATTACCAGAATATACAAGAACTATAGAAGTCAATGTGTCTGGTGATGGTTACTGTGCTGTTTCAAAAATTTTTGAAATTAGAGACACGACTGCACGAACAATTCCATTTTTTAAGGTATCTGTGGAACCTATTCAAAGTCAAAATTCCGTTCATATTTGTGCGTTGTATAATCCAAGTCTTGATCAAGACAAGCCACTGGATGTCCTTACGAATGTAATTTATGAAGTTGAAACACCAAGTGGATATACTTTTGATGATGTCATTGATATACTGTCGCATAAGGAATATTTAAGGGTAACTTTTATATTTTTTAACCCTTTTTAGCGCGTTTTTGAAACTTGTTTCGAAAAGGTAGCTTAATAATACGATTTGTTCAGCTGGCTGGCTGTTCGGCTGCTTGCAAAAACTTTTGATCTAGACATCGTATTGAGTTCTAGTTTTTTGCGTTAGCTCGGTTCAATCGAGTTATTGGCGCATCGATCAGTTTGAAAGCTCAAAACCATCGTTAAATGCTATAATTAATGTTTTTTTTTTTAATTTCAATACAGTGCAACCTGTGAAAACATTTCTTCATAGAGTGTAACCTGTTCAAATTTTTTGAATACCTCTATAATTTCAAATATTCATTGACCGTTAGAAAATTTGAAATTCAAAAAACCGTTAAATGATAAAGACTTTCTATGTAAGCATTCATTGTAATTATTTGTTATTACACTAAAATTATAATCAAATACTGATCGCCAACACAAAAATGCGCTGAAGTCCCTCGATCAATAACACGAGGACTTTCGCCAATTTTTTTGAATTCTAACCTAAAATTTCTTAATTATTTCAGAAAATTGAAAACAAGAACAAAAAGACACTTGTCTATTTGTACTTTGATCAGTTTCATGCCAACCGTAATTATTGTGTCGGTCTACGATTAACGAAAAGTTTTAATGTCTTAAATTCAAAGCAATCAGGCATCAAAGTTTATAACTATGATAAAAAGCGTAAAAAAACATAAAATTTAAAAATGTTTAAAAATTTTTTTTAAATAATTTAATTTCTTTTCAGATTCTATGGCTGTAGTTTTTTATAGATTGCCACCGGGTCAATGCAGCTCAATCTAAAGTCAACTTTCAAAAACCAGGCGCATAGCTAGGGAAATGGGGAAGGGAAAATTGGGGGACAATTTTGCTAGGTTTTAACTCTAATCCTGATAATTCCTCTCGACCTGATTTTTTAAAATACGAAAAACAATTTGCCCCCCCCCCCTTAAAATTTCTTGCTTCACCCCCGGAAAAACCTACCTGGACCCCTGGCAAGGACGTAGCCAGAAATTTGAAGAAGGGATGAAATCCCCCCCGACCAAATTTTTAATAAAGACATTTGATCCCCCCATTTTTCCATATGAAAGATTAATTCCCCCCCCCCCCCCCCCCCAAGAATATGAATCAGGGGGGATTTAATATTTTGTAAGGAAAATAGGAACAATTTGAAGTGGAAATTTACAAGTTTTTTTATAAAAACACTGGCAAAATGAAGAATTTTCTGCTGACGTATTAAGATTTGTTACCCAACTACACCCCCTACCCCCTCCCTTCCCCATAGCTGTGCCAATGATAAAAAATTTTAAAATAATAAAAAATCATTCTTTGAATAAAAAATAAATTAACAAAAAATAATTTCATTTTTAAAAAACTTACTTTTTCATTGTTCGCCCCCCTTTTTTACAGCATTAGCAATTTTTTAAAAAATGAAGATTTTTTATTTATTCCAGGAAAAATAACTCAAGGTCAGAATTAATTTCGCCACCGACATACTTTCCGAAGATTAATTGTGTGTGAGCGAGATTTATTGAGTAAATTACTTTAATTCTCAGCCAAAGAAATTCTCTTGCTTTTATAAACTTAATGAGAATTTGGCAAACAAATGAGACGATGAAAAAATATTCATTTTGCTTTTTTTTCTCGTTCAATTCACAAGTTATAGAATTGTCAAGTTTAATTATTTTTTTTTAAAAAAAATGTTTAAATTTTTTGTTAATTATTTTATTTTAACCCAAATTGTGCATAACTGTAAATATGGTCGTTCACTTATTAAGTAAAATAGTGAAAATAATACTTTTTTGACCCATTTCTTCCTTGCTATAAAATCTACAAGGCATGAGGGGGTCTACTATTTATCGGTGAAATGGCATCAGTGGCCTAAATGGTAGAGCGTTGGTCTTCTGTGCTAAAGGTCCTGGGTTCAATCCCAGGCCAAGTCAAGTTTTAGAAGCTCTTTTTCCATTTCACCGTTCTGGTTACAAAGCTCGGTTCGTGTGTTGGGTGTAGTTTTGAGGTCTTTGGCATAGAATATGCCTCCTTTGCTAGGTATACAAGGATATACTAGCATCTGGATGATTTCATTACAGCATCTTGGGCACACGAATTGTGACTAGGTACATTACAGAGTACATCAGGTCTTATGACGTACTCGTGTCTTTGCAATGTGCAAGATTCAACTATAAAGTAGATCTAAAGGGTGTGATACAATAGATTCTGTTCTAATTTGAATCGCAGTGCCTCCAGCTGAAAGGCTGGGCCCTTCACACATTATTATTATTATTATAGGGGGTCTACTCTAAAAGTGTTACTTAATAAGTGAACTGAACTTCAATAAAATCAAGCCAGGAAATTTAAAAAATTATTTAATTATAACAGGTGCCATAGAATTTGCTACACAGTCGGAGTCACCATGGGCTGCATTAATAATGCTGCCTAAAAATGCTCGCTGTGGTGGAGCCTTAATATATGATCAATTTGTCATTACCGGTGAGTTTTCAGCAGTGCTTAAAGTCCGTTTAGAGAACACGTTGTCTAAAATAAATTCAAATTTAAGCTGCTCACTGTTTTGACGAAATCGACTTCACGGATGATGCACAGTGGAATGAAATTAGTGTTGTTCTTGGTGAATGGATTATCAGCACTGAGCCAGACTGTCTTGTCGATGAAGTTTATGATTATGAGTAATGAATTGATTTTTGAAAAAATTTAAATATTTTTTAATAAACATTTTAGAGGAGATCTCATCAAAAGTTGTGAATTTACAGCAAAAGCTTATCCAGAACAGATATTAATTCATGATGAATATGATGTCAATTTAGGAAATAAAAAATTCAAAACAGATATTGCAATAATCAAGTTAAAATGGAAACCAAGAAAGTCAGTATTGATTAAAAATGTCGAACTTCCGAAAAAAGCTGAATGTGAAAAAAATTCAGAGGGTGAAAATATAAAGTTTACTGGATTTGGTAAGTGACTATTTTTTTTAAGGCTAAAATAAGTTATAGAATGAAATCGTTTAATTTTTGACTAAGGTTAGGCTGTCCAACTGCACAGTCTCACTTTTTAGTGCATTTTTGTATACTTGTATAAAAAAAGGGAGCTTAATAATGTGAAATGTTCGTTCGTTCGTTCGGGCGAAGAAAAACTTTTTAACCAGACATCGTAGAGAGCTCAGGTTTGTTTTATTAGCTCCGTTACTATTGTTTATTGTCCGATCGAACAGTTAAAAGTCTTGAAACAGTGCATTTATACTATAATTAATGATTTTTTTATTTTATAAACAAAACCACGTGATGACCAGTTTTTTAACAGCTGAAATCGTTTGACAAGAAATCAATAAAAACCGACGGACAGACAGACAAATTAACAACCGAAATGTGCTAAATTAATTTTAATTATTTTTTTTTCATATCCAAATAGGTAAAATTTTCATAAATGGGGTCACATCATTTACGGACAAGAAGAAGAAAATCAATATGAAAATTATCGAAAATCAAAAATGTGAAAATTTTTTTCGAGGAATTGAAAAGAGTCGAGTGAATAGTAAGATTGTAAGTGAAAGTATTAAAAACTTTGAAGTCCTCTCAGAGCGGGGGCGTAGCCAGGAATTTGAAGGAGGTGGGGAAGGTAGTTTTTTACGGGGGGACGTGGTTTTGCGATTTTTCCATAAAAACCCAATCAAAATAAAGAAATTTCTATTGACTTAACAAATCTCAAATGCAGAAATTTATCAGCTGTATGTAGATGCTGATATTGTGAGAAGAATCAATGGAGACAGGCTTTGATGGGCTGGACACGTTATTAGAAGACCTGTTGACGCTCCATCAAATCCGATTTTGTAGATGGAAAGAGATCACGTGGAAGGCCAAAGAACTCATGGAGAGAGGCTGTTGATAGAGACAGTGTTGCCAGCAATAGAGCTAGTTTTAGGGGACGACTAAGGGAGGACTGGTCCTTTTTCGAATCATATGTACTGGAAATGAGGCTCACAGCCTTCTTTTATAGGCTACAGGCAGAAATGTCAGCAAAGGAGTAGTTCGGATCTCACTACAAATTGTAGGTCTAAGTTTGAGTGCAGTGGTTTGGCGCATCCTCACTTTTTAAACTCTCATTAGCTGCGAAACGCCCTAGCGCACCTCTGGATCACAATTGATCTAAATAGGTAAAGATTTTTTTTCTAAGGGAGGTCATAGATCATAATTGATCGATACGACCAGCGAAGTGAATAAGTAACAAATCACTCTCTTAAACCTGGTTACGCGCCTGCCTCAGAGTCTCTTGACTCTGATTCAAAGGGTTGGTCTGGGGCAGAGCAAGAGTAGGATGAGAGGATTTAAGGATTTTTTTCACCACTCAGCTGCATCCTTGTGCAATCAATCAATTGTGAACAGCGATTTAGACTTCAAATGTCAAAGAACAAGAACCAAGTGCATAGCCAGGGCAGGGATTTGGGTGAAGAATCCCTTTATTTTAACTGAAATTCTTCTACACTTTGTTTTACTTCACTGTATAGGAACTTGCCAAATATAATGCGCTTAAAAAAAATCGAAATTAATTTTTATTTTTTTCTTTATTTTTTTTAAAAACTTAGTTTTGTGGGCTTAGTCAGACTGTTACATGGTAAGTTAGGGGAAAACTATGCATTTGTATGCTCATTATTTTATCAAAACATTTTTCCATCATGTTGAGTTCCCCAAAATTAATTAAAAACTATTTAAACTTAAAATGTTTTTCAGTGTTGGAGATTCAGGTAAAATCACAAAGTTTTACTGCATCACATTATATTACATCTCGTACAATTTTTAAGGAAGTGCTGTAACTAAAACTACACAGGATGGAAAAACTATTCTTGAAGGTCTTTTATCTTTTGGGGCTAAGCGGTGTTATGAACAAAATTTTCCAGGTTGTTCAATTTACATTTTAAAAGTTTGTGTTTTAATGAATTTATTTGACCTCTTCAAAATTTAGCTGCATTTACTAAAGTAGCGTGCTTCATTGAATGGATAGATTCGAAAATTTTGGAGTTAACACTTGCAACAAGTTCGCGAAAACCAAAACCAATAACTATAAAAACAGAAACAAACGATGCATCTGATGAGAATTCAAATGAAAATAATGTAACTGTTAGAGATGATTAAATGATTAAAAGCTTTGTAGGTGCTGCACAAAAATAAATTAAATGTTTTTACAAAAATATAAAAAAATTTTATTCAACAATTTTTGATTCGTAATTTTTTTTTTTTTTGGTCGTACAAATTCAATTGTAACATTTTTTGGGATGCTCGTTGTGTCTACAAACTATTTTTTTCGTCGATTTAAACTTTTTCATCTTCGTCACTTCCTCAAAATATTTTTGTCCCTAAATGTCTCTCAAACTTCACTTGGAAGCTTAAGAACCTGAATAAATTTTATTTTTTTTTTTTGAGAATTTCTGAAGATCCGAAAAAGTTTTTTTCATTAAGTCAGCCATAAAGTCAGTCGAGGGTCAGCATTAAGTCATCAATTTACATTTGTTGGTTCTTTGCTTTTTGAATCTTTTGCTTATTTTGGCGTCTGACACATTTTGTTGGATGTTCCAACTTGATTGTCTTGTGTGTTTGGTGATTCTTGAAGTCTGGATCATTTCCTTTCTTGTGTTCACGGACATGTTCCTTAGCTTCATGTTTGCTCATGCAATGGACATCAAAGAACTTGTTGTCTGTATCTGCTGACTTGTACTTCTTTGGGCATGTTGGGATCTTCCTCTTTGTGAAGCAGATCTCGTTGTCACGTTCAACTTTATGGACGCGTTGGATTGGCAAGATTTCATTTGGACGTGGATGTCCATTTTCCATTGATTCTGAGGAGCTGCTGCTGCTTGATGAGCTTGAGCTTGAGCTTGATGAACTTGAGCTGCTTGATGATGATGATGATGAGCTTGAGCTTGAGCTGCTTGATGATGATGAGCTTGAGCTTCCTGACCATTTTGGACTGTGTTTTGGTGCCTTGCGGCTAGTTTCACGGTCTCCAATGATATTTCCGAAGATGTACTCAACTTCATAACGTGGTGCCTTCAATGCCTTGCTGTGTGCACTCTTGGCATCTGCTGAGCATGAGTCGTCAACGATAGCCCATGAGGCAGCAAAATAGTCAGAACTTCCATAGACTTTCTGGTCTGGTGCTCTGAATTCATCCATAACATTTCCATTGTTGGTTCCGCAAAGTCCATTGATGTCATCACGGTGTTTGTTGGTCTTTGATGTAATAATTGCACGACGTCCATCAGTAGTCAATTCGAGTTCTCCATCACGTACTTCAATACGGATTTCTCCATTTTTAAGTTTATAGGCACGGATGAGTGGAGTATCTTGACCATCTTGTCCATGATGTTCCAAGGCACGGTCGGTTTCCAAATGTTGTTCTTGTTCGTTTAAGAACAATTTAGCTCCATTTCCTGATCCTTCAACTCTGATGATTTGATCTTCTCCATGTTCTTGTCCGATGATGATTGCGAATTCTTTGCGATCACGATCAGCATGTGGCATTTGACGGGTGAGTACTGCGATTCTATCACTGCGACCTTCATCTGTGGTTTCCATGCTGTTGGTTGCATTGAATTCTTCTTTTGGATTTGAGATCATAGCTACATGCCAGCATTGTGGAACTTCATAGTCAAATTGGACATTGTCGAATGTTACGATTGAGCTTTGGTCAATGACGCAGGTTGCTGAAGCGAAAAAATAAAAAAAAATTGAGGTTAGGTTTTGATTGTTTAAAGAATACACAGTTATGTAAGGGGTACACAACTTTTTTAAGTGGTACACAACTTTTTAAAAGTACACAACTTTGTAAGGGGTACATAGCTTTGTAAGGGGTACACGGCTTTTTAAGGGGTACACAGCTTCATAAAGGGTTGAAGAAATTCAAATGAAATACTTACGTTCATCAGCATCATTTGTAGCTTCTCCGACCATTCTCTTGTAGGGGCATGCATCTTCTGGATGAAGTCCAAGATATTTACGGAAGCATGATGGAAGTTCAATATCAGCATAGACTTTTTCGAAGTGTGGTCCCTTGACTGTAAGGTTGAGGGTTTCGAATCTAGGTCCATTTTGGAAATCAAGGTATACCTTCTTGTTGGCACTGTTTCCTGCTGTTGATGAGATTTCATATCCTGAAAGAACTCGGTAGAGATGTCCACGTGAGTGTTTAGCGATCTTGTTAGCCCATTCCTTTTGTCTGGATGAGAAGTTCTCGTATTCAATTTCATGAGTATATCTGTCATAGATTGAGGCTTGATAGATGGCATTTCTGCATTCTTCTTGGAGCCAGTTTCCAACCTTCATTTGCTTTCTGCATTCGAGAGCATCTTCTGATTGTGCAACTTCTTGTCTGCGTTCTTCTGTTTGAATAGCCTTGCCCTTGATTGTAACCTTAGCCTTCTTTGGCTCGTCAGTGTTTCCGAACTCGAATTCAATTCTCATCTTGCCTTCATCTTGTCCCTTCAAAGCATCATCGAGGCTCATTTCTGGAACATTTGGTGCTTGCATGAGGACACGGAAGTTGACTTCTTTGTTGTACTTGATAGCATCAACATTGGAGTTGACAATAAGACGCCAGTCATGAGTAGCCTTGCTGGTTCCAGCAACAAAGTTTGAGACAAATTTAGTCTTGCTGCTTCCGCTAGCATCGACAAATTTAACTTGAACTTGAGCTCCGGTGATTTCTGCGTTGTTCCATGCACCGCCGAGCTTGTTAAGTTCTTGACGGAGTTTAAGGAGGTCCTGGTTTTGCCATGGCATTGTCTTTTGGGTGTTCTTTGGATGTGGATCTATTTCTTCATCTTCAAATGATTCCTTCTTTTCAAGTTGGACTTGGATTCTCATCTTTTGTGCTTTTGAGGCTTGTTGGTTGGTGAGAATTTCGAGTTTCCAGTGTTCGCTGCTATCGAGGTCTGTGACGTATGTTGCAAGTCCAGCCCAGTTTCCAGCTCTATAATGTTCAGCAAGCTTCTTTCTGCAGAGTGGGTCTTTTTCATAGTTGGCGTTGATGTCGAGGACTAAGCCTGTTGATCGTTCACCAATACGTGCATGGACCTTCTTTTCTTCTGCGACTGAAACAATCTTTGTGTCATGATCAGCATCAAAGTCAATTGTAGCATCAACACTACGACGTTCAGTGTATGGCCATGATGACATGTGTAATAAGGTAGCATCCTTAGTATCCATGTTCTCGAATTCAGCAGTAACTTGTGACTTGACAAGATCAAGATTGATGTTCATACGGACTGGCAAGCGAACTTGAAGTTTCTTTTGGATACCAGCTGAATATCTTTGTTTGTCAAAGACAGTTGTGAATCCAACTTGAGCATCAATTTGTGAAGCAAAGAGTGAATCCCAAGTTCCAAATAATGTAGCTTGTGTTGGTGCTCCTTTGCCATCAAAGTTATATTCTTGTGGACTTGTTGTAAGACGAAGTTCTCCGCCTGAACGAACAACAGTTGGTGTTCTATGGACGAATGAGAATGGAAGACCTGATGCAAGTGGGAAGCCAATTTCAACAACTTCTTGATTATAGATCTTGCTGTAATCAAATTGATGTCCTTCAGCCAATTTCTTGGCAACTCTATGAAGGTATTGTGGGATCTTATCAATAGTTTCATTATTGAATGTCCAGAATCTCTTCAAGTTATTGACTTTCATTAAGATTTGTCCTTCAAGTTGTTCTTGTTGTTCTGATTGGAGATCCAAAAGCTTTTCAATTTCATCAAGATCAAATCCTGACTTCTTTGGTTGATTTTCTTGTGGTTGATTCTTGTTCCATTTATTCTTACGTTGTCCTGTGCTGAATTGATCCTTGACCATTTCAATTAATTGATCAACACTTGAGATCATTGCATGATATTCATTCCATCTGTGCTTATATCCACCCATATCTTTTGTGACTTGAATTGATGCAACTTTTGGGAACAAACTGTCTTCACTTCCAATCTTTGAGGCTTGAACTGTATAAGCAAGATTCATCTCGTCCATAATCCAATCATGGATGTGTGTACGTGAGTTTTGAACACCTTCTGGAACATCGTCTTCATCATCATCGAGAAGTTGACGAGCAGCTTCAGCATTTTCTGAAAGTTCACGATTATCTGGATGATCAAGTTCAGCAGCAGTTTCAAGTGCTGTACGGACAGCATGTGCAACTTGTTTTGATGGTTCAGTATTAGCCATTTCAGCTAAACGTTGAAGCATCTCAACTGGTGGGTTAGTTCTCATAAGTCCAAAGATGGCAGCAACACGTGTTTCATAACGTTCAGCAGCATTTTGATAGACACGGAAGAAGATCATACGAGCAAGTTTTGGATGATTATTTGAAAGCTTATTGAGTGCTGTGATGATTGCAAGACGTTGGAATTCTGTGACTGGTACTTTTCCTTCTAAGTATGGTTCGAAAACTTCAAGAATTGCTGGATGTCCTAATTGTCCCATAGCACGGATAAGAACCAACATACGTTGACTGTCTCCATGTTTTGAGGCTTTCTTCATTTCAGCATCAAGGTATGGAATGACTTTCCTTGGAACAATATCGAATTTTCTATTAGCAAGTCGTCCAAAAGCATGAACTGGATAGAATGAGTGAGCTGATTGGTTATTGACTTGTGCAAAGCTTAAGAATCCACTGAGAGCAAGGAGTGATGCTGATGACAAATATCCTTGTTTCTGGACTTCATCACATGTAGCGAAGTCAAAGAATTCTTGCATAAGTTCCTTGGTTGGGTAACGGATGGTCTTGACTTGTCTTAAGATCAAGTTTGCAGCTTCAGTTCTCATGACTTTCTTGTCCTTTTTAATCCAATTGACAATACAACCGAATGAGGCTGGTGTACCAGCTTCAGCGACTGCATCACGGTATGTCTTCCAGATAGCCAAATTCTTTGAGTCCTTTGATGATTGTGCTGGTTGTAAGTGCTTCTCATCAACATAAAGTTGGTTACCAACTTCTTCAATTTCCTTTTGGGTCATGATTCTGACAAGGGTAGCAAGTGTATTGAACTTTCTCAATGTCTGTTGTTCTGGCATTGTATTTGGATCTTGTAATTGTTCACCAATTTCTTGTGCAAGCTTAAGTGCCTTCTTTGGTGCATTAATCTTGTCTTGGAACAATGAGAAAACTGTGAATGGAGCGAGAACTGGCTTGTTGGCTTGTGGACGATCAGCATGGAATTCTTCACTTGAGTCTGACATTGAGGATGAATCCCAGTCAGAGCTTGAGTCAGATTCACTGCTTGAGCTTGATGAGCTTGAACTTGATGAGCTTGAGCTTGATGATGAGCTACTTGAGCTTGAGCTACTGCTTGAGTTTGAGCTTGAGCTTGATGAACTATCACTGCTGCTGCTGCTTGAGCTTGATGAGCTTTTTGGGTTATGTTGCTTATTCTGGTCCTTTTTCAGTTGTTTTTGTTGTTGCTTCTTTTGTTCATGTTGATGGTTTGGTACATTACGGCGTGAACGCTTCAATGTGTTTTGTTGCTTGCCTTGTTGCTTCTTTGGTTGGTTATGCTTCTTTTCGTCACTTTCTGATGATGAGCTTGATGAGCTTGAATCAGAACTTGATGATGAACTTGAGCTACTGCTTGAGCTTGATGATGAGCTTGAGCTACTTGAACTTGAGCTTGATGAGGAGGATGATGATGAAGATGAGTCTGATGTATAGTTTTGAACATGATTATTATCAGCTGCAACATTGTTGTATTGATAATATAAACTTGTACGGACCATGTCATCAGTTCTAGCTGGAACTTCATTCTTATCATCACGTAATTCAATCAATGAGACATTGACACGTGATACAACCATAGCTTTGTTGCTGTTATATAATTCAGGGCTAACAACGACTTTGTTGATGGTAACTGAGGATTGGATTGTATAGTTTGAGAGATATCCTGAAAGGATTGTACGTTGAACATTAGAGCGTGCGAACCATTCACCCATTTTATTGGATCCTGGATGTTGTGAGCTCAATGCGGTGATTCCAAAATGATATCCAAGATTAACATCACAGTTACTCAAGTTTGTAGTCTTGACGACTTCAATGAAGCTTTGTCCATCTTTCTTGAGACTTGGCATTGGTGCCCATTCTTGATTGGCAGCAACTTGATAGTCTGGGATTGGCGAGATGTCATACATAGTCTTGCACTTGCCATGAACTGATGGTTCCATAGTCTTGTATGCAGCAGTGTGTGTCTCATGATTAGGTAATTGATTACGTCTGCATTTAATCAAGTTTTGTGCTTGTGTATCAACTTGGAATTGTGAGACAATTCCTTTGAGCATATTAGCTTGATCATTTGTGACTTCCTTATCGAAATACAATCCACGGATTGCTCCATTCTTTAATTCAACATAGAATTGCTTCTTGCTGATTGGCATTTGTTTCCATTGAGCTGTCTTTGGTGCATCTGAATCCCAACCATCAGGCATTTCCTCGTTGATTTGAGCATATTGAGCATCACTCAATTGCATAACGACATTGTCGCGATCACGTGGACGAACTGAGAGGCGAGCTTTCATCATGATTCCAGCATATTGGTCTTTCATGTCTGGTAAGGCAGCAAGGGTGCGACTACGAACACGATAAATGTATTCCTTATCCTGATTCCATGCTCCATACCAACGACGGGATGATTGTTGGGCTTGATGTTGCTGTTGGCGTTGTTGTTGACCACTCTGCTGACTTGCGAGTGCCAAAACTAATTTTTCAAAAACAATTTGAAATCAGGCATGACTGTTATCACTTTAAGGTGTTGCTTTACTTACCCAGCACAGCGCTGATTATTAGGAAATATTTCATCTCGTCTTGTCTCGTCTTAATCACTTCACTTCGATTCTATTGTATGATTGACTATACAGTAATGATGGGAAATGAATGATGATCTTTATGGAATCAACTCTACTTTTATACACAAACTTTACTTTCCCCACTTTTCACTAAAAAAAAAACTTTTCCACTCAAACAATCTTTTTTTTCTAGTTTTTGTTCTCAATTCACTCAAAGTCTAATCTAGAAAAAATCATGAGACTAGCTGAAATTGAAATTAATAAACAGGCACAGCATTATGAAGATGCAAATAAAACTGTCGATTTTGCAAATTTTGCAAATTGTAAAAAGTCGTCGTCCTGCATGTTATTGAGAATTTATTTATTTGCTAATCAACAGGATGTTTATTGATGAATTGCATATTTTATTTATTGAGGGTCGTTCTGCTTACTTAACCAGCATTTCCAAAGTCTAATTGGAAATTGGAACTAAGGACAAAGATACCAAGATACAAAATCGTGACTGCTTGTTTTCTTTAATTCAATTTTATTTGGCGAACCTTATTTTGGCTGATACTTTTGGTATAGAGGAATTTATCGCCGAAAGGCTCAAACTCTTCAAGTCTTAAAAAAAAATGTCACGTCGATGGAATCTGTTTGCTTCCTGCATTTTTTGAGGATACTTCTATGTTCGTTGTCATGGTTGTCGTTTAAGAACTTTAATAAAGAAAATGGATGTGCGATTATTTATTGAAGATAAGAAAACGTCCTTGGTGGTAAGCAGAAGCTGTTTAGTGTAGATGGATCATGTTCCAGTTCTTAATTACTGTTTATTCTACTTGCTCAATTATGAGTCTTCAATCATCTACTGTAAATTAATCAAAAGACTTCCAGGGTCCCCCTCCTCCCTAAAAATAGGAACATAATAATTGAACAAGCCTTGGATGTCTGGGATCTCATAAAAGAACTAATAAAATCATGTGACGTGCTTGTTGTCAACTTAAAGCGACAAGAATGCCACATGTCACTGTATTGCAAGTTGCCTAATCAACGCTACTTGAAATGTTGCATCCTATATCCTTACATCATCATGATATGCAAAAAGAAGGCAGGCATGACAACTTAACCTTAGTTCCATAAATCAGCTAACATGTTCAATGAACTTTAAGATAGTTCCTACAAAAATTATCAGCCCGACCTTAAAAAACATTCAGCACGCGCCGAATCCAAACTACAAATTCATCAAATTATTAAAATTGTTTAAAGTTCAACAGCATCAATGTATATTTTATTCCTGCCAGAAGCAACGACAACCTTAATTAAAAATAAAAAGCAACTAAAAATCAAGTCAGCATATCGATAACTGCCGTCCTGTTCTATTTTAATCATTTAGTATGAAAAATAATTGCGAATGTTGAACTTGATTAGAATTGCAGACTTGCATTTTCATTTGCATCAACATTGTGCCTGTATCAGCTAGTCTCATGATTTTTTCTAGATTAGACTTTGAGTGAATTGAGAACAAAAACTAGAAAAAAAAGATTGTTTGAGTGGAAAAGTTTTTTTTTTAGTGAAAAGTGGGGAAAGTAAAGTTTGTGTATAAAAGTAGAGTTGATTCCATAAAGATCATCATTCATTTCCCATCATTACTGTATAGTCAATCATACAATAGAATCGAAGTGAAGTGATTAAGACGAGACAAGACGAGATGAAATATTTCCTAATAATCAGCGCTGTGCTGGGTAAGTAAAGCAACACCTTAAAGTGATAACAGTCATGCCTGATTTCAAATTGTTTTTGAAAAATTAGTTTTGGCACTCGCAAGTCAGCAGAGTGGTCAACAACAACGCCAACAGCAACATCAAGCCCAACAATCATCCCGTCGTTGGTATGGAGCATGGAATCAGGATAAGGAATACATTTATCGTGTTCGTAGTCGCACCCTTGCTGCCTTACCAGACATGAAAGACCAATATGCTGGAATCATGATGAAAGCTCGCCTCTCAGTTCGTCCACGTGATCGCGACAATGTCGTTATGCAATTGAGTGATGCTCAATATGCTCAAATCAACGAGGAAATGCCTGATGGTTGGGATTCAGATGCACCAAAGACAGCTCAATGGAAACAAATGCCAATCAGCAAGAAGCAATTCTATGTTGAATTAAAGAATGGAGCAATCCGTGGATTGTATTTCGATAAGGAAGTCACAAATGATCAAGCTAATATGCTCAAAGGAATTGTCTCACAATTCCAAGTTGATACACAAGCACAAAACTTGATTAAATGCAGACGTAATCAATTACCTAATCATGAGACACACACTGCTGCATACAAGACTATGGAACCATCAGTTCATGGCAAGTGCAAGACTATGTATGACATCTCACCAATCCCAGACTATCAAGTTGCTGCCAATCAAGAATGGGCACCAATGCCAAGTCTCAAGAAAGATGGACAAAGCTTCATTGAAGTCGTCAAGACTACAAACTTGAGTAACTGTGATGTTAATCTTGGATATCATTTTGGAATCACCGCATTGAGCTCACAACATCCAGGATCCAATAAAATGGGTGAATGGTTCGCACGCTCAAATGTTCAACGTACAATCCTTTCAGGACATCTCTCAAACTATACAATCCAATCCTCAGTTACCATCAACAAAGTCGTTGTTAGCCCTGAATTATATAACAGCAACAAAGCTATGGTTGTATCACGTGTCAATGTCTCATTGATTGAATTACGTGATGATAAGAATGAAGTTCCAGCTAGAACTGATGACATGGTCCGTACAAGTTTATATTATCAATACAACAATGTTGCAGCTGATAATAATCATGTTAAAAACTATACATCAGACTCATCTTCATCATCATCATCATCAAGCTCAAGTTCAAGTTCAAGTAGCTCAAGCTCATCATCAAGCTCAAGCAGTAGCTCAAGTTCATCATCAAGTTCTGATTCAAGCTCATCAAGCTCATCATCAGAAAGTGACGAAAAGAAGCATAACCAACCAAAGAAGCAACAAGGCAAGCAACAAAACACATTGAAGCGTTCACGTCGTAATGTACCAAACCATCAACATGAACAAAAGAAGCAACAACAAAAACAATTGAAAAAGGACCAGAATAAGCAACATAACCCAAAAAGCTCATCAAGCTCAAGCAGCAGCAGCAGCAGTGATAGTTCATCAAGCTCAAGCTCAAACTCAAGCAGTAGCTCAAGCTCAAGTAGCTCATCATCAAGCTCAAGCTCATCAAGTTCAAGCTCATCAAGCTCAAGCAGTGAATCTGACTCAAGCTCTGACTGGGATTCATCCTCAATGTCAGACTCAAGTGAAGAATTCCATGCTGATCGTCCACAAGCCAACAAGCCAGTTCTCGCTCCATTCACAGTTTTCTCATTGTTCCAAGACAAGATTAATGCACCAAAGAAGGCACTTAAGCTTGCACAAGAAATTGGTGAGCAATTACAAGATCCAAATACAATGCCAGAACAACAGACATTGAGAAAGTTCAATACACTTGCAACCCTTGTCAGAATCATGACCCAAAAGGAAATTGAAGAAGTTGGTAACCAACTTTATGTTGATGAGAAGCACTTACAACCAGCACAATCATCAAAGGACTCAAAGAATTTGGCTATCTGGAAGACATACCGTGATGCAGTCGCTGAAGCTGGTACACCAGCCTCATTCGGTTGTATTGTCAATTGGATTAAAAAGGACAAGAAAGTCATGAGAACTGAAGCTGCAAACTTGATCTTAAGACAAGTCAAGACCATCCGTTACCCAACCAAGGAACTTATGCAAGAATTCTTTGACTTCGCTACATGTGATGAAGTCCAGAAACAAGGATATTTGTCATCAGCATCACTCCTTGCTCTCAGTGGATTCTTAAGCTTTGCACAAGTCAACAACCAATCAGCTCACTCATTCTATCCAGTTCATGCTTTTGGACGTCTTGCTAATAGAAAATTCGATATTGTTCCAAGGAAAGTCATTCCATACCTTGATGCTGAAATGAAGAAAGCCTCAAAACATGGAGATAGTCAACGTATGTTGGTTCTTATCCGTGCTATGGGACAATTAGGACATCCAGCTATTCTTGAAGTTTTTGAACCATACTTAGAAGGAAAAGTACCAGTCACAGAATTCCAACGTCTTGCAATCATCACAGCACTCAATAAGCTTTCAAATAATCATCCAAAACTTGCTCGTATGATCTTCTTCCGTGTCTATCAAAATGCTGCTGAACGTTATGAAACACGTGTTGCTGCCATCTTTGGACTTATGAGAACTAACCCACCAGTTGAGATGCTTCAACGTTTAGCTGAAATGGCTAATACTGAACCATCAAAACAAGTTGCACATGCTGTCCGTACAGCACTTGAAACTGCTGCTGAACTTGATCATCCAGATAATCGTGAACTTTCAGAAAATGCTGAAGCTGCTCGTCAACTTCTCGATGATGATGAAGACGATGTACCAGAAGGTGTTCAAAACTCACGTACACACATCCATGACTGGATTATGGACGAGATGAATCTTGCCTATACAGTTCAAGCCTCAAAGATTGGAAGTGAAGACAGTTTGTTCCCAAAAGTTGCATCAATTCAAGTCACAAAAGATATGGGTGGATATAAGCACAGATGGAATGAATATCATGCAATGATCTCAAGTGTTGATCAATTAATTGAAATGGTCAAGGATCAATTCAGCACAGGACAACGTAAGAATAAATGGAACAAGAATCAACCACAAGAAAATCAACCAAAGAAGTCAGGATTTGATCTTGATGAAATTGAGAAGCTTTTGGATCTCCAATCAGAACAACAAGAACAACTTGAAGGACAAATCTTAATGAAAGTCAATAACTTGAAGAGATTCTGGACATTCAATAATGAAACTATTGATAAGATCCCACAATACCTTCATAGAGTTGCCAAGAAATTGGCTGAAGGACATCAATTTGATTACAGCAAGATCTATAATCAAGAAGTTGTTGAAATTGGCTTCCCACTTGCATCAGGTCTTCCATTCTCATTCGTCCATAGAACACCAACTGTTGTTCGTTCAGGCGGAGAACTTCGTCTTACAACAAGTCCACCAGAATATAACTTTGATGGCAAAGGAGCACCAACACAAGCTACATTATTTGGAACTTGGGATTCACTCTTTGCCTCACAAATTGATGCTCAAGTTGGATTCACAACTGTCTTTGACAAACAAAGATATTCAGCTGGTATCCAAAAGAAACTTCAAGTTCGCTTGCCAGTCCGTATGAACATCAATCTTGATCTTGTCAAGTCACAAGTCTCTGCTGAATTCGAAAACATGGACACCAAGGATGCCACCTTATTACACATGTCATCATGGCCATACACTGAACGTCGTAGCCTCGAAGCCACCATTGATTATACCGCAGAACATGACACCAAATTCGTCTCAGTCGATGAAGAGAAGAACATCCATGCTCGCATTGGTGAACGATCAACAGGTTTAGTCCTTGATATCAATGTTAAATACGAAAAAGACCCACTCTGCAGAGAGAAGCTCATGGAACACTACAGAAATGGAAACTGGGCTGGACTTGCTACATTCTTCACAGACCTCGATAGCAGCGAACACTGGAAACTCGAAATCCTCACCAACCAACAAGCTTCATCAGCTCAAAAAGTAAAGGTTCAAGTCCAACTTGAAAAGAAGGAATCATTCGAAGATGAAGAAGCTCTACAACATCCAAAGAACACCCAAAGAACAATGCAATGGCAAAACGAAGATCTTCTTAAGCTCCGCGAGGAACTTAACAAGCTCGGCGGTTCATGGAACAACGCTGAAATCACCGGAGTCCAAGCTCAAATCAAGTTTGTTGATGCCAGTGGAACCAGCAAATCTAAATTCCAATCAAACATTGTCGTTGGAAACAGCAAAGTCAGCCATGACTGGAGATGTATTGTCAATACTCATGCTAATGCTAACAAGTACAATAAGGAAGTCAACTTCCGTGCTTTTGTTCAAGCACCAAATGTACCAGAATTGAACCTCGATGATGCATTGAAGGGACAAGATGAAGGCAAATGGAAGATTGAATTCGAATTCGGAAATGCTGATGAACCAAACAAGGCTAAGATCACAATGAAGAGAAAGGCTGAACAGACAAGCGAACGCAAACAGGAAGTTGAGAGATCAGAAGATGCTGAAGAATGCAGAAAGCAAATGAAGGCTGGAAACTGGCTCCAAGAAGAATGCAGAAATGCCATCCATCAAGCCTCAATCTATGACAAATACACATACACAATTGAATACGACAACTTCTCATCCAAACAAAAGGAATGGGCTAACAGAATTGCACGTCAATCACGTGGTCAATTCTACGGCATGCTTGCACGTCATGAAGTATCATCAAATGATAGAAAGAGTGGCAACAAGCAAGTCCAAGTTGAACTTCAATACGATCCAGAACATTTGCAATCACTTAATGTTACACTCAAGTCTCCACACTTTGAAAAACACTATGCTGACATCAGAATTCCATCATGCTTCGCTAAGTACTTCCTTGTTCATCCAGAAGATGCTTGCCCATACCAAAGAATGGCAGCTGAAGCTACAAATGATGCTCATGAACGTAAGTACCAAAACCTGTGTACCCCATTTCTAGCTATATACCCCTTCCATGAAAGCTGTGTACCCCTTTTGGCTTACTCATTAATTTTTATATTTCTTTAATCCTCAGCATCATGCGTCATTGACCAAAGCTCAATCGAAACATTCGACAACATCCACTACGACTTCGAAGTTCCACAATGCTGGCATGTAGCTATGATCTCAAATCCAAAGGAAGACTTAGATGATAGCAGCAGCGAAGAAAAGGACAAAGAAGGTCACAGTGATAGAATTGCAGTACTCACCCGTCAAATGCCACATGCTGATCGTGATCGCAAAGAATTTGCAATCATCATCGGACAAGAACATGGAGAAGATCAAATCATCAGAATTGAAGGATCAGGAAATGGAGCTAAATTGTTCTTAAACGAACAAGAACAGCATTTGGAAACCGACCGTGCCTTGGAACACCATGGACAAGATGGTCAAGATGCTCCACTCATCCGTGCCTACAGACTCAAGAATGGAGAAATCCGCATCAAGATTCGCAACCGTGATCTTGTCTTGACAACTGATGGACGTCGTGCAATCATCTCATCAAGAACCAACAGACACCGTGATGGAATTAATGGACTTTGCGGAACCAACAATGGAAATGAATTAGACGAATTCAGAGCACCAGACCAGAAAGTCTTTGCTGATGCTCATCACTTTGCTGCCTCATGGGCTATCGTTGACGACTCATGCTCAGCTGATGCCAAGAGTGCACACAGTAAGGCATTGAAGGCACCACGTTATGAAGTTGAGTACATTTTCGGAAATATCATCGGAGACCGTGAAACAAGCCGCAAGACACCAAAACACAGTCCAAAATGGTCAGGAAGCTCAAGCTCATCCTCATCAAACAGTTCAAGCTCAAGCTCATCATCATCATCATCAAGCAGCTCAAGTTCATCAAGCTCTAGCTCAAGCTCATCAAGCAGCAGCAGCTCCTCAGAATCAATGGAAAATGGACATCCACGTCCAAATGAAATCTTGCCAATCCAACGCGTCCACAAAGTTGAACGTGACAACGAGATCTGCTTCACAAAGAGGAAGATCCCAACATGCCCAAAGAAGTACAAGTCAGCAGATACTGACAACAAGTTCTTTGATGTCCATTGCATGAGCAAACATGAAGCTAAGGAACATGTCCGTGAACACAAGAAAGGAAATGATCCAGACTTCAAGAATCACCAAACACACAAGACAATCAAGTTAGAACATCCAACAAAATGTGTCAGACGCCAGAATAAGCAAAAGATTCAAAAAGCAAAGAACCAACAAATGTAAATTGATGACTTAATGCTGACCCTCGACTGACTTTATGGCTGACTTAATGAAAAAAACTTTTTCGGATTTTCGGAAATTCTCAAAAAAAAAAATGAAATTTATTCAGGTTCTTGAGCTTCCAAGTGAAGTTTGAGAGATATTTAGGGACAAAATTTGAGGAAGTGACGAAGATGAAAAAGTTTAAATCGACAAAAAAAAAATAGTTTGTAGACACAACGAGCATCCCAAAAAAATGTTACAATTGAATTTGTACGACCAAAAAAATATGCGAACCAAAAATTTGTTGAATAAAATTTTTTTAAATTTTTGTAAAAGATGAATTTAAAAGTTTTTTGAATTATTATTTTTAAAGTCTTTCAGATGAAATTTCTTTAATTCATTTAGATAAATTTTTTATAATAAAATTTCAAATAATAATTATCAAGTTGAGACTCGTCAAGTTTTAATTGGCAAGAACATTAAATTGGTTCAACAGACATTTTTCACAAAAAGTAGTGACATCTCGCTTGTTGACAGGTGCGTAGCCAAGAGGGTCTTGCCCCCCCCCCCCCCCACCTTAAACGTTTAGAACCTACAACGCTTAAGAGGGGGACAAGATCCTCCTAGCTACACACCTGCATGTTGACTACTGTTTTGTAGATTAATAATGTCTCAGTCAGCCAATAAAGGTTGACTTTTTGGTTGACCATTCAGTTCTCATTATTCACAATTTTAAAAAAGTTGATTAAAAGCTAGCTTATAGCAAGACTTTGAACCTTGAGAGTCAACCGATGACAATAAACTTTGCTCCTCAGGATTCACCTCCAATTTCACTCTCTCCAGTATTGAATCCATCATCATGGTTTGAAAAAAAAGTGAATTTTGTGAACAAAGATGCTATTGCACCAAGTTCATGTTAACTTAATAAAGTAAAAGTTGAAAAAAATTTTTAAATTCCATAACAACCAGAACAAATTCAAATTTCAAAAGCTTTAAGCTTTTTCCCACCATAAGCTCCGAATTCTGATAAGAATTCCAGTTGGAACCAACCATTCTCTCACTGGAAACAGCTGACTTTTGTTTACAATTCTCAACCTTACAACTCTTTCCATATATTTTTTTTAAAATATTATTTTTATTGCCGTACTTCACGATTCCATTACTGATAATAAATCAGGCTTACATCAGTGTTTGTATTGTGTACAACGTGTAGATTTACAGACAATAAACACAATATTTTCGCGTTATCAGCTTCAGATTAGTAGACACTGGAAAATTTTCCATCATTTTGTGACAGTTTTGCTGCAATTTTCAATTCATTTGCAGTTCTGAGCTCGCGGATTGTGGATTGTTTGCTGTGTTTAATTGAGTTTTAAGTCGTAAATTGTGAAATAATCAATAGATTAAGATGGAAGAATCAAAATTAGATTCAACTAGAATGGATTTGGATCTACAAGCTGTTGAGGCTATGCTATTAGCTACTCAAGATCAATCAACTTACCGTCATCGGTTTGAAGATGAATTTGACGCTACTGGTAAGCAATTGTTATGAGTTTGATACTTTACTTTGTTGATTTGAAACATAAGCTTAACATTAGATGACATAACCTCAAAACTCAGTCACATAACCTAAAAATTAAGTCACATAATCTCAAAATTTAGACTCATAACCTCAAAATTCAGTCATATAACCCCAAAATTCAGACTTAACCTCAAAATGCAGACTCATAATCTAAAAATCCAGTCACATAACCTCAAAATTTAGACTTATAACCTCAAAATTCACACACATAACCTCAAAATTCAGATTCATAACCTTAAAATAAAACAAAATAACCTCAAAAAAATCAATCTAACCTCAAACATCCCCCAAAATCATTTTAGAGCACCAACATCAACGCTACAACCCCTTATCGGGTCAATGGATCCTCGTCTCACCACATCGCATGAAACGCCCATGGTCAGGCCAAGAGGAAGCATCGCAAAAAGAAGACTTGCCAGAGTTTGATCCATCAAATCCACTCTGTCCAGGCGTCACTCGTCCAAATGGTGAAAAGAATCCAGACTATAAGTCAACATTTGTGTTCACCAATGACTTTCCAGCACTTTTAGAGGACATTCCAGTTCCACCTGAGAGTGATGATCCATTGTTCCAGACCAGAGGTGCTCGCGGTACATGCAAGGTCATGTGCTTCCATCCAAAGAGCAACAAAACATTGCCAGTGATGAGCTTGACTGAAATATCAACAGTCATTAATGCTTGGATTGATGAGTTCAAGAAGCTAGCCAGAAAGTACACTTGGGTACAGATTTTTGAGAATAAAGGTGCTGCTATGGGATGTTCCAATCCACATCCTCATTGCCAGATCTGGGCATCTTCATTCTTACCAACTGAGCCTGAAATTAAGGATCGATACTTGCGTGAATATTTCGTCATTTATGGACGTCCACTCCTCGAAGATTATGTCAAGCGAGAACTAATCAACAAGGAACGAGTTGTCATCGAAAATCCAGACTTCCTTGTCGTCGTTCCATTCTGGGCATGTTACCCATTCGAGACCATGATCATTGCACGTGATTCCAGGGTCAAACGAATAAATAACTTGACGTCATCACAGATTGCAAATCTATCGGCTGTAATCAAGGAACTGACAACAAAATATGATAATCTCTTCAAATGTTCATTTCCTTACTCGATGGGATTTCATGGAGCACCGACTGGTGAGATGTTGGACTATGATGATCTTCATTGGACATTCCATGCTATTTACTATCCACCATTGTTGAGGAGTTCAACAATTAGGAAGTTTATGGTCGGATTTGAGCTGTTGTGTCAGGCTCAGAGGGATTTGACACCAGAACAGGCTGCTGAGAGGTTGAGGAACTTGGATGGGAAGAAGCATTATAGTGAGGATTAGGAGTGTTGATCATGTGTCTTATGGATGTGGCTATATAGAGGAATTTATTATATTTTTTATATATTTGTAGCTTTTTGAACAGTTTTAATAAAATAATCAACATAACCTCAAAAATTTTTTTTTTATTTTTGAACCTTTTTTTTTAACCCAGCTTTAGACTGGCTGCTTTATGTTTTATATACCCTAGTTACATATTCTATTATGGCAAAACTAGCAGCTAACGCTAACCTAAAACACCTCAACTCCACCACCTCTCCTCGAGTCATACGAAGCAACAATATCTCCATCATCCACAGATATCGCTGTCACAGCAGCAAATCCACCGTCAGGAAGATTCTCTCTTAATGTATGTCCATACTGCTCATTTAATAATCTCATAATCTCTGAATCAAAATTAGATTCATATTGTAAATCAAGTGGAGTCAGCTGATGATGAAGTCGTCTGGCATCTAGAGCAGCTACAAGGGTTTTGTTCAGGTAGAGATGATTGAAAATGGCTGCGAAGACTCCAGTTGGGATGCGTGAGCCACCGGCTGCACCGACTATCATTCTGGAATTGAATTGAATATTTAGTGATTAGAAGATTATTGAGACTGCAATAAAGCTATTTGGTGGTTAATTGTCGATACTTAAAAAAGACCAAATCCTAGTCCTGACCTTTATATTGCTCTTGTCAAAGACTTGGCAATGACTAACCTAAACCATAAAAGATACCCAAGATTTCAACCCTCAAGAGCTTTATTCTCAGTTCCAACCTCAAAAGTCAACTGCCACTTACTTAACATCCCCATTTCCATCAATTACCATACTCGGAATCATCGACGACAATGGATTTTTTCCTGGCTTAATAAAGTTAGCAGGTGATGGTGGAATTCCATAAATATTAGGAGCACCAGGTGTTGAAAAGTCATCCATATGATTATTCATAATAATTCCAGTTTGTTCTGATCTGAAAAAGGCACCAAGTAAGTAATTAATACTGTTTGTGACTGCAATAGCATCTCCATTTGGCGCCAATATTCCAACATTTGCTGTTCCGTGATTCTCAACATCAGTGTAAAGTGGTCCGTAATATTTTATATCATTTGTAGTTTTTGTGTCATTGATAAGCTTCCTTATCTCATCAGCATAAGCTTGATTTGTGAGATTGTCAATCATTTCCTTAATTTCATCTGTGTGATCGTCACCAAGGTGAGTTCGTTTTGCGTAGGCAAATTTGAAAGCTTCAGCAATTCTGTGGTATGTTAAGGCATCATGCTTAAGCTCATAATCTCGAAGAAGATTGAAGATAAAGACTAGACAAGCTCCACTGCTAGGTAATGGGAAGGTATGGAGAGTGTGGTTGTTGATGATCGTGGTTGAATAGGATGTGGACCATTCGACTCTAAAATGATGGAAAAACATTAAGCTATGGCAATCAGACTAAAATCCTTAAATACTTACTCATAATTCATTAAATCCTCAATTGTCAGTATCCCATTCCTACTCTGAACATCCTCAACTATCTTAGTGCCAATACTTCCACCACCATAGATCGAGTCAACACCTTCTTGAGCTATAACTTCTAGTGTCTCAGCTAGTTTCAGTCTTTTGATCTTCTCACCTAGTCTATAAGTGTGATTAGTCTGTGGATTGATGTAGACATCCCTCAAACTTGGTTCTCCAAAGATTCTAGCCTCATTGTTCCTGAAAATGTTTTCCAAATATCTAGAAACTTCATGACCTTCTCGACACAGCTCAATCACATGATGCAACAAGTCTTTCCACTTCAAACTTCCATAATTTTGATGCAAATCCCATAAACCTTTAATTTCACCAGGAACGGCCACTGATTTTCCGCCACTTTGTGATTCTATTGGATTTGCAACAAACATGTCTTCGGTAGCTGCAGCTGGTGCTCGTTCTCGTGCATTTAATGTCTTTACAGTTCCATTAGCTTTTGAGTAAAATGTTAAGAAAAATCCACCGCCAATGCCTGACGATTGTGGACATGTTATGCCTTCACATAGAACTACAGACACAGCTACATCCGCGACATTACCACCGAGTTCGAAGATCTTTCTTCCAATTGCTGCACATTCTAGTCCATTTGTAACAATTGCTGATTTTTGAGCAATTTGTGGATTCTCTGTGGTTGATGAAGTACTTTGAGGGCCTGCTGTGGTAGGTGGACCTTCAGTTAATCCTTCATTTGAGTCTCTCGTGACTAAATAAATTGATAGAACCACAATAGAACCACTGACAATTGCAGCAGCCAAAAGAACCATAAAAATTCTAAACAGTCTGTCTGTAGATCTCTTCATGATTGATTTTCTAAGACAAGTGATGGAGAGAAACTCAATTATTGAAGAGATGTTTCAAGTTTGGATACTAAAACGGTAATAAACGGCTGTACAAATAATGTATACTTCAAAAATGCAGGCAATAAAGTTTTATAACGATGATAATTTAACTTTAATCTAAGGTTGTAAAGCTTTTATAGATAGATGTTTGTGAATGGAACGGGATTGGAGTTAGGTGAAGGTGCATTTTAGATTTTTTAAATTTTGTATTAAAGATTCTCCATTTTGTACTAAAAAGTCTCCAGTTTGTACTAAAGAGTCCTTATTTTGTACTGAAGATTCTCCATCTTGTACTAAAGATTCTCCATTTTGTACTAAAGAGTCTCCATTTTGTACTAAAGATTCTCCATTTTATACTAATAAGTCTCCATTTTGTCTCTTCCTTACTCCTACGAAATTCTAGAACAAATTTAAGCTGTTTCATTTTATTACAATCTATTTTAGTAACGAACTTGTGATAAGATTAGAAACTACAATGTTTGATGATTGGCAACTTAACAGCTTAGTTGAACGCTTATCTAAGCACTTAAAAGTATTTGAAGATATAGAAAACCTTAATGTCTGGGAAGCAGTCTACACTGGATCGGAGTGGATACTAAATTAGTCAGAAAATATCATAAAATAGATTGTAGCAATTTGATTGTATTTTAGAATGACGAAGCTAATAACTTCAAAATTACTAGTATGAGCTTGACAGACCGCTAAATATCAAAGCATGACGTCACAATGAAGTTTCAAAAATGAACATTCCATAGTAAACTTTTAAAACAATATTAAGATGTGATAAGAGCGCTAATCAAGTTTATTTTCTATTTACTAAGATTATCAACCTGTAAATGATTTCATGGCTAACTGACCATCTTAACATTGAGCATTTTGAATTAGCCTTAATTCTCAAAACTCAGAGCCAACTCAGAGAGTCAAAGAATATCGAGACACAAAATTTTTGAGACTCAATGCCGCAGTCGTAAATAAAACGTAAACTAGACTAGCTGAAATAATTATTGTTGGAGGAAAATGAGGTTTAAAGGTAAGAAAGTAACATAATCACCTTTTCGGTCTAAAGTGTCAAGTATCATATCCTGTGTGCAGCCTAGAAACTGCTATGGGATTCACTGTAGTACAATTGAGTGAATCCGAGTTCTTAACTTAGGTTATATCCTAGGATATAAGAATTTGACCTTACTATGACCTAGACCTGACCTTGACCTGATCTAGATCTAATCTAGGTATGATCTTTCCCTAATTCTCTCATCTATCAACAGCTTCATCACTTAGTTCTCTCATCATAATAATTCTAATCTACTCGCTATTCCCAAACCTATCAACATGCTCAGCAAAAAACCTTGATACTGAAATTCTTGAACTAAAAATCAAAGCAATCACTTCCTTTGAACTTTCATCGATGAGCTTTGATGAACTTCCAAGTTTGTTCTTCCTTTACGAGAATCTTGTCCACAAAAGGTTCGAGTCAGTCTATAAAAATAATCTAAAGAAGTTTGAGGAATTCAGGAAAGTCCATCAACATTATGCAATTAAGTCATCCTTTTACTCATTGAAGCTTTCTGACGTGATTGTGTTTCAAGACTTTAATGCAGCAGACCTCCAAATAATCAGCAATAAAATCAATTGGTCTGACAAGGAAGTGAATAAATTTGGGTTTCTCAGCAAAGACAAATACGGAACATTCAAGTTTCATGACCAAGCATTTGCTGACTTCTTCATAGCTCAATACTTCTATGACAACATTGTCCATCCAAAAGACAGTCCATCTGATGACGAAATGGAACTCCGACTGAGATTCTTCTTCTACATCATTGCTAATATCTATGATCGATATTCTGTAACTAATGAGTTTATTATGGCTATGATTGAGGATCAAAATGATGAGATGTTCAGCGATCAAGTCAGGATGCTGATGAAGTACAAGTTTGATTCCCTTCTGGATCCTTATTTGATACATTATTCAGACTATGTTGAGAAAATGTCGTCAATTTTTGCAAAAGACAAAGAAATTCTTTGCAATCTTTGGGGAACCAGTAAGGACCTGCCATTTTTCTTGAGATACTTACAAAGGAGCAAATTTGGCAACCCAGTTAAGGAATTGAAAGCTATTGCTGAGAGATTTTTTAAAATAGCTTCAAATTCCTCACAATCAACCATGCAAGCTGATCAAATATTCCGCGGAAAGAATCAAATTTTGACTGTCCTGTACACAATTCACTTAAAAAAGAATGAAAACTTTACAAAGGACATCCTGGATGTCACAAAATACCAAGTCAGTGATGACATTTTAGTAAATTTAAATCAATATGAAGATTTTCTGGACTTTGTGGATGCATCAAGTTACTCATTAACTGACAAGAAAGAGTTTATCATGTCTAATGCTTACAACATGATTGGAAGAACTTGGACGGCTGAGAACCTGACTAAACTCTGGAATAGAATGGAGAAATATTTCACAAAAAATGAAATGAAGCTGATTTTAACTCAAAAGGATCAACACTTCAACCACACGCATCTGTTCCACCTCCCGAGTAGGTTTGACCTTGCTTATCCTGAAACTTACTTGAATTTGACCAGAACTTACCTAAGTCCCGAAGAAATTAAGGAATTTTTAAGTCATCGACGTCTAATTTGTCAAGAATCATTCTTAACACACTACATGAATATTGCTGAGAATGCGACGGTCTATGAATTAAATTACAATTTTACTAAAGAATTTCTGACCCACGAAGAGCTCAAGAACCTGATTTTCGTCCACAAAGACAAGCCATTCATCCAAAAATTCGCCGACAATCAAGAAATTTTCACAATTTGTACGAGAATTTTGTCAGAATTTTACACAAAAGATGAGATTCAGGATATGCTAATGGTAACTGATGAGAACAATAGAAACATTATTTTTTGGACGATCGATGCACTTTCAGGAAAAATAAGGCATGATTTTGCTGATTATTTAAGGGATATTTTTAAGGGACGGGAAGACAAGCTTAAGCAAATGTTCAAAATTAAGTCAAATTTTAATCAAACTATTTTCGACAAGTTCGATGGCTCGATGTATAAGGAGAAGGTTAAGCCATTTTTGGATCTAGCTAAGGAGATATTCACAGATGAAGAGCTAAGGAAGCTACAGAAGAGCAGCAGCAATGAATAATCCAATAATTACTTTGTTACAAAGTTTTGATCATTTAAAGGTTCATGCTGGTTCAAATAGAATGGGTTGGGAAGTGCTTAGTGGCTTGCTTTATGCATTTCCTCAAACCATAATGTACGCATTTTTTAGCATTTAAATAAAAATATTCGATTAAGCAATGACGTCATAGTTTGTTGTTTCAAAAAATAATCAGTCAGAGAGGTTGAGAGAAGTCAAAATAAAACTACATGCTGATAATATTCTCAGTTTACACATTTTCAAGACACAAGCTTGTTGTGGATTTTGATTTGCTCATCCAAAAATTTAATTTAGCTGCCTGGATCACTTGACAGGTTGATTAAGCCTCAGTTTTGTGAATTTTTGATGTTTAATTTCTAATAATTCATTTTAAGGCATTGCCATGATTGCCAGCCTAAGCTTATTGAATGTTTTAATAGTCATTCAACTGCTACATCCATCAACATGCTCGCCAAGAAATCTTGAAGCTCAAATTCAGGAACTAAAAATCAAAGCAATCACTTCCGTTGAACTTTCATCGATGAGCTTTGATGAAATTCCAAGTTTGTTCTTCCTTTACGAGAATCTCGTCAACAAAAGGTTCGAGTCAGTCCAAAAAAATAATCCGAAAAAGTTTGAGGAATTCAGGAAGATCCATCAATATTATGCAATCCAAAATTCATTCTACTCATTAAAGCTGAGAGATGTTATGGTTGTTGAAAGCTTCAATGCAGCAGATCTTGACATAATCAGCAATAAAGTCAACTGGACAGAGAATGAGATCATTAGCTATGGATTCTTAGGGAAGCAAAAGGAAGTTCCAAAGTACTACATTAAAAGAGAAATGATTTTTCACGAGGAATCTCTGGCTGACTTTTTTATAGCTCAATACTTTTATGATAACTTGATCCACCCGAAGGACCATCCAAGTGATGACGAAATGGAACTAAGGATAAGATTCTTCCTGCATGTTACATCAGATAGCTATGACAGTAAGCCACTGACAAATGAGTTTATCATTGGAATGATTGAGGATCAAAATGGTGAAATGATCAGCGACCAAATCAGGATGCTTATGAAATACAGGTTTAGGCACTTGTTGGATCGATTCTTGCCTAATCAACTAAGTTTTGTTGAAAAAGTGACCAAAATGTTCAGCAAGGATGAAGAGATTCTTGGAAATCTTTGGGGAATCAACGATAGTCAGCCTTACTTCCTTAGATATTTTAGGTTCTTATCCTCGAATGACAAAGTCTATAACTTGAAGAATATCGCTGAGAAATTCTTCATAATTGGAACTGAGTCAAACTTAACCTCAAACTCAAAGAAACTGCAAGCTGACAATATTTTCAGTGGTAAGAACCAAATCCTAAACGTACTGTACAGAATCTACGAGAAAAGGAATGAAAATTTTACAAATGACTTCCTTGAAGTTACAAAATATCAAGTCAGTGATGACATAATGAGCAAGCTAAAGCAAGAGAGGAACTTCCTAGACTTTGTGGACTCATCAAGCTACTCAGCCACTGCAAAGCGCGAATTTTATCTGTCAAATTCCTTCAACATGATCAGCAGCACCAGGAACAAGACAGAATTGATGCATTTTTGGAGCAGGCTTAAGCTACATTTTAACAATCATGAGCTTAAATGGTTCATAACTCAAAAAGAGACAAGCTACAATCAGACGCAGTTGTTCCTGCTGACAAGTCACGGTGATGTTAGCTATGTTGAAGCCTTCCTGAATTTGACCAAAACTTACCTCAGCAGAGATGAAATTAAAGAGCTTTTAATCCAAAGATCCCCAGTCAGCCAAGAGTCGTTCATTACTCGATACATGATAATCATCAGGAAGACTGAAATCTTGGAACTAAACTACAACTTTGCTAAGGAATACTTAACACATGATGAGCTAAAGAACCTGATTTTCAACAATAACCCAGCTGAATTCATTCACAAAATGTCGGGAAATAAGAAAATCTTCAAATTTTTTATGGACGCTTTGCCAGAATTCTACACAATAAATGAAATCCTGGACATGCTTATGGCAACTGATGAGTACGGCAGCAATATTATTTTTAACATGGTGACATCAGGAAATAAATATAATCGCAGGAATGATGTTGTGGTTTACTTAAAGGATGTCTTTAAAGATCATCAAGACAAGTTAAAGGAGTTGTTAGCAGCTAGGAACAATGTTGGACAGACTGTATTTGGACGGTTCAAAGATTCATACGATAAAGATGGACTTGGGCCATTTTTGGAGCTTGCTAAGGAGATTTTTACTGAAAAGGAGATTGAGGAACTTTATAAGGATCAGAGAAGTGATTAGGCATTGATAATTTGGTCTTGAACTCGAATTCAGCATGAACATAAAATAAAAAATATTTCAATAAATAATTTTTGAAGTTTTTTCTCACCTTTCGATCAATTTATTGATCCACAAGTCTATCTACCCGAAAGGCACAGGTCGGTTAATCGATCAGAAATCCTGCACCAAGCTGGTGTGACTCTGGGATGGTGCTGGATTTAAATTGTAGTCAGTACCATGGTAGAGTCATGCTGACTAGGTGCCGGATTACTGTTCGATTAACCGACTTGTGCCATTCGGGGAAGCCCGCTAGTTTTTTTAGCTGTCGTTTCATTCTTATTGATTTTCCATGCTTAAGTCTAAATATCTGTTTTAGATCCATGGGGTCTAGAGCAGTGTGGTCCAAACTTTGTGCCGTAGAATTTTTTTAAAACGTACCCAAGCCGCATGCTGTGTGCAACTTCGGTCATGGCTTACCCCTCAGATGTACCGTGACTCAAAAGCTTTGGACAACACTGGTCTAAAGGAATGATGGCAATCAAGAGTACATAAATTGAGAGAACATCAGCTCAGCAGCATTCTCTGAGAATTAAAAAAAAAATCGGTCACTTTGTAATCTCATCGTTCTGTAAACAGACTTAAAAAGCAGCAATTAATCTCAGTTGGTCTTTTGGAGCAGAAGCAACGAGTCAGTGCAATAAATCAGACTACAAAAAAAGAGAGATTATTTCGGAAAGGATGCAAACTTTTGGTAAGTTTACAAATGAATCAAGGCAAATTAGGAACAAATTACAATTCCGAATTGCCAAAATCACGATCAAACATAAATCAATCCTCTAAATTCTGCTCTCTTTTAGGATCGTCACACTATCTTTACATCTTCGCTCTTACTCTAATTTACTCTCAATTCCCACATCCAACAACATGCTCGCCAAACAACCTTGAAACTCAAATTCTTGAACTAAAAATCAAAGCAATCACTTCCGTTGAACTTTCATCGATGAGCTTTGATGAACTTCCGAGTTTGTTCTTCCTTTACGAGAGTTTTGTCACTAAAAGATTCGAGTCGGTCCACAAAAAAGATCGCAGAAAGTTTGAAGAGTTCAGGAAAATCCATCAATATAATGCAATCCTTAATTCATACTTTGATTTTCATATCCGCGATGTGCTTATAAATGAAAGATTTGATATTAGAAATCTAGACATAATTAGCAAAAAAGTCAATTGGACCGAAAGTGACGTCACAAAGTATGGATTGCTATCAGCAGTTCCAGCAGTAACTCGAAAAACTTTGGAACGTGATTTTGATTTTCATGAGGAAGCTTTTAAAAATTTCTTTACTGCTCAATACTTTTATGATAATCTAGTCCACCCTAAAGATCATCCCAGTGACGATGAATTAGAATTAAGGATCCGGTTCTTCCTGCACATAATCGCTGATGACTACGAACCCAAACTTTTAACAAATGACTTTATAAATGGAATGATTGAAGACCAGAAAGATGCAATCTTTAATGATCAAGTCAGGATGGTCATGAAGTACAGATTCAAGTATCTACTCGATCAAATCTTGCCTGATTTGTTGTATATTGTTGAAAAAGTGACAAAAGTCTTCAGCAACGATGCAGAAATTCTTGGAAATCTTTGGGGAATTGACGATAATCAGCCTTACTTCCTCAGATACTTTAGCTTTCTATACACAAACGACAAAGTTTGTGAGTTAAAAGAAGTTGCTGAAAAATTCTTCATAATTGGAACTGAGTCAAACTTAACCTCAAATTCAACGAAACTGCAAGCTGACAACATTTTCCGCGGCAAGAACCAAATCCTGAATGTCCTGTACAGAATCCACGAGAAAAAGAACCAAAAATTCACAAAAGACATCCTTGATGTCACAAAATACCAAGTCGGCGATGATGTTCTGGCAAATTTAAGTCAATATAAAGATTTCCTGGACTTTGTGGATGCATCAAGCTACTCAGCTATTGAGAAACGTGCATTTTATCTTGCAAATGCCGAATACTTTATAAACAATGCAAAAAATGGAAGTAATCTGCTGACTTTTTGGCGCAGGATCCAAAAATATTTCAATGTCAACGAGTTAAAGTCCATCCTGACTGCAAAGGATATTAATTTCAATTATACTCACATGTTCATGCTACAGCGTCATAATGATCAAAGCTATGTTGAAACATTCTTGAATTTGAGTCAATTCTACCTTAGCAAGGATGAAATTAATGAAATGTTGGTCCAAAAGTCCCCGTTCGGGAATGAATCATTCATATCCAAGGACATAAGCATAGTCAATAATGTAAGAATTTTTGAGTTGAATTACAACTTCGCAAAGACCCACCTTGACCATGAGCAGCTTAAAGTCCTTCTTTTTCACAACGATCCTGTCCTGTTTATCTACAAAGTTATCAGAAATCCAGCAATATTCAGATTCTGCATGACTATTATGACTGAATTCTACACTGATGACGACATCCGAGCGATGTTGATGCAAACAGACAAAGATTCCACTAAATCAACTTTATTCAGGGCTGTTGGATCGACTAGCTCCAAGAAGGATAGACAAGATGTTAAGGATTATTTTAAAGAAATGTTTAAAGGTCATGAAGATAAGTTGAAGGAACTTTATAGAATAAGAAACTCTCGAGGAGAGACTGTGTTGGGTGATTTTAACAAAACTTACTATCCAAATGAGATAAAGGCGCTCCTGGAGCTTGCTGAAGAGTTGTTTACTAAAGAAGAAATTGATGAAATTCAAAAAAGTCAGGAATAAACAACAGATTTAAAATAGACTAAAATTTTAGACACCCCAGGCGCATAGCCAGGAGGGTCTTGTCCCTTTCTTAAACGTTCTGAACAGCAGCGAGAGCACGGCCTAAAATGCTTAAGAAAGGGACAATACTATCCTGGCTACGCACCTGGGACGTCCTAAAAGGACCCTACACCCAATCCTCAATGCTTGATCAATATTTCTATGATTTCTAAATAAAATTTTATTTGCCATATTCGGGAGAGACATTAACGTGTTTTTCAGAATATGACGCACATCATTGTTTTTTTCCAAATCTTCCACTCAAAAGCTTCAAAATTAAATTCTCTACAAATTTCTCGATGCCACTGGCTCGATGTACCCCCAAAAAATATTTATCATCTACTCAGTTCTCCCAATTCCTCAAACTCACTCCACATGCCATCATCTCGGGGCCACTCCATCACCCCACATTCTCATCCTACAGCTCACTTCTTGGCAACTGAAGAAAAAAATGCCGCTTTTTGTGTTGTTGAACATGAAGAAGAGTAAAATTGGGCTACGAACAACACAAATACAAATGAAAAGCTTTTCAATACAGCGATAAAAAATTTTCTCATGCGATGTTGGTTCTGAAGACGTTCCATTGTGGCGCCACAAAGCCTGCTTCTACCACATGTCACATCTTCTACGATGTGCGAATGAAGAAGAAAATTCTTTTTTCTCACTTTGATTGTATTGGTGAGAGTTTGAGAGATGTGGGGTGTGGGGTGGGAGTGTGGAGTGAAAAAAGGAGGGAAAATTGGAATCGCCCATACTATAATGAGCCACATTATGTTGTGATAGAGATATAAAGTCTCCCACAACGCGTGTTTGATTGTGACCGCGCGCTTTTCTCGTGTCTCGTTTTTTTTTGTGCTGTGTATGGGAATATATGGGAATTTTATTGGGGATTATTGTTGAGGACTGTTTGGGAATGTGCTTTGATGTTTGATGAACTCTCTTGAGAAGCGATGTTTATTTGAGATTTTGAGCTTTTCTGCTGGAATTTAATGGGCTCATGGTCATCTGGAAGATAGTAATTTCCTTTTTAGGCAGTTTAGCTTGAGGTTCTTTTATACTTGATGAAGACATGGATCTTTCAAATAGTGGGGGCCAGGGGGGGGGGGGTCCATAGATGCACGGGCATCTTCCTTGAGACTGATTTTTAATTAACAAAAGTAAGAACATTAATATTAGCTTTTATTAATCGAATAGAGAAAGTTTTTTTGATTTTCGACAAAAATCAAAGTGAACCCCCCCCCCCCCCCCCCCCCTCTCTTTCGAAACATCCTGGCTACGCCCTCACTTGGGTCTGATTTTGGCATCTTGGTCTAAAAGAGGACCGATGGTTTTGTTGAAATACAATCTAATTAAATGATGAATAAGTAAGCCTTGCATCTGAGCTAATGTAACCGAAACTAAGGTTTCACACACCAGCAAAATTGTAAGCTAGCTAGATTCATAAGAAGGGTTGGCCACCACTGCTTTAAGGTCAGTTTACGATTACAGCTCACCAAAAGCACCCCAAATGACTCCAAATTCATCAAAATTCAACTCAGTTCATCTCGTTTAAATCTCTATTCCTCCTATATGCTATAAAACACGTACTACAAATTGCCATGTGAGTCAGAAAAAAATATTCTTTCAAAGAGCACAAAATTTTATTTCGAGAGAGGCAACAAAAAAAAAATAATTTTTTGTGCGCTCGCAGACAGTGAGCAGTGTGGGAAAATTGCCAGACGGAGATGTCGAGAATATAAAAAAAAATCCAATGTGGGGGGTTGGGGGGTGCTAGTTTTGCAGAGGGGTGGAAAAAAAATTTTTTTCGAAAAAAATTTCCTTCTGCTTTTCTTTCAGTTCGAATTGAAAGCTCATCGCGGCATCATCGAAAAAGAAGAATTTCATCGCGAAATAGCGCGCCGGGTTTGACATTAAAAGACAAAAATTTGTTAATTAATTTTTACTTGAAAATGTGAAAAATAATTGTGCAGTGTTAAGAAATAATTAAAAATTCAGGATTTTTGGCCTTTAAAAAAATATTCAAAAAAAAGCTTCAAATTTTTTTTTCTTATAAAATTATTAAAAAATAATATTAGTAATAATAATTTAATGGAATTCAAACGACGCACGCATTTTGAAATGTTAACTTAGTTTGTAGGGAAATCTATCGCACATAATCTACTACTATTTAATAGGATTAATGTAATTTGAAATCTTTTTTTACTATATTGTGACCTTTTCAGTTATTTCAACATTTTTTTAAACTTTAAATAGTGAATTTTATTGAATATTATTATTATTTAACAGTTTTTATTGTGTTTAAAATTAAAATAATTTAAAATTGACAAAATTAAAAAAATCCTAACCTCAAAAATCTTCAAATTGAATTATTTTATTTTTTTTAACTTCCATGCTTTAATAAATCCAAAAAATAAGAAATTGTGAAAATTTGTTAAGTTTTCGAGCATGAATCCCAATAAATTTTAGATTGTGAATCAAATACATTGACAGATACAGCAGCAACATCATTGTCTCTAAAAAGAAAACTAATGATTTGTCAGGGGGTGCACACCAGGGGCGTAGCCAGAAAATTTTTAAGGGGGGGGCCCATTTTTGAAAATTAAAAAACCGTCATTTTGTATCCTTAAATCTATATTCATTCTTCATAAGTTTAAATATTTAATTCATTATTCATACATTCAATTTAATTTTTCGTGCTGATTTTGACATTTCTTTCATCACTTCCTCTACATTAACTGGTTCTTCTCTATAAATACTTAATAAAACAATTATCAGATTTTCGTAGGGGGGGCCCGGGCCCCCTATGCCCCCCCCCCCCTGGCTACGCCCCTGGTGCACACATGTTTGTGTGAGATTAGGTCATGTAGAAAGTTTATGTCGAATTCTCTTAGTTGAGCTTAGTTTGGAATTGCGAATATTTAAGCTAAGTTCAATCAGTCAAACTGATTTTAGTCATTTGAGCTTATTTCGGACAGTTTAGCCGATTTATCTTATTTGACTGTTTTCAGACAGTTTGAATTTTTTCATTAAGTTTGACTCCTTTCGGGCAATTTTACTCTTATCAGTAAGTTTGACTTTTTCATCCAGTTTGATTACTTTAGGTCAGCTCAATTACTTTCGGTCAGTTTAGCAACTTTTGGTCAGATTTTCTGTTTTCGGCCAGTTTTTTCCTTTCGGTAAGTTTGATTTTTTCAGTAAGTTTGATTTTTTCAGTCAGTTTGTTTACTTTCGGCCAGTTTAATTACTTTCGGCTAGTTCAATTACTTTTGGTCCGTTAAATTTGTTTCGGCTAGTTTGACTATTTTCGGTCTGTTTGAATACTTTCGGTCAGTTTGAATTCTTTGAGTCAGTTTTGCCTCTTTTTAAACGGTTTGACTTTTTTCAGTCAGTTTAATTAATTCGGCCAGTTAAAATAATGTTGTCCAGCACAACTGGTTTCAACTGGTAGGACAAAAACTAAATCTATCGAGCATCGAATAAATCAAACAGAATCCAATCAATCGACCAGCTAAAACCTCACAATCTTAAGCATCCCACTCCCTTACTACACATAAAAAAATTACATTTTATTGAATATTCATAAGACATTCGACTTACTTGGATAAAATGAATATCGATGACAATGTCTGTGAAGGAAGAGATGAGAAGAGAAAAATATGGCAATTATGAAAGAATATCAATGCTCGTATAAATATGCATGCGTGAGTGCGAGTCATTGTATGAGTGTGATGAATAAAAAGCTATAAGGAGACATCGATGGATGTAAAATAAAAAAAAAAAAATCCGGAGACGAAGAAGTCAAAATTCAATCAAGCTCATTTGATATCTTTGATCAAGTTAATTGAAGATATATTAATTATTAACTGAACTGAATCGATTGATGAAAGTGATTGGGTTTTTGATGTTGTTGTTGTTGTTGGGGATGTCATGTGGTAGATTGGGATGGATGAGGTTCACGTGTTTAGTCAATGATCAATAGTTCTTAAATCTCAATATTACTGCTCATATTAAGAACTCAAAAATTTCATCATCCTCATGAGCCTTTAAAAAAAAGCCATGCTGAAAACATCATCCAAGATAGAAAAAAAGAGTTCATTGAACTTGAATTTAAATTTGTTCAAATAAAATTGATAAAATTGAAAAATAATAAAATTGAAGGGAAAACACGACAGATTGGATTGATTGGAATTGACAAACAGACTGATATTTATTTTGTATTATTCATTGTCAAACAACACAGGAAAAATAATATTTTTATCATTGCAAAAATAGTTTAAATTTTATAGAAAGCAATATTGGTTGATGGCAGGAGCGTCCTAGGAGGGTTGCCCCCCCCCCCCCCCCCCTTAAACTTTTTAAACAGCAGCGAGAGCACGGTCTAATACGTTTAAGAGGGAGACACGACCCTCCTGGATACGCACCTGGTTGATGGTAAAGAGGATTAAGGAGGGGGTTTTATGAGGTGGAGGGTACTGATGTGTTGGGTAAGGGAATTAGTAAGAATTTGGCTGATAAGCTCACTATTAATTAGATTGGCTACTAATAAGGAAAGTAAGAGTCAATACTAGCCATCGAAGACTTACTAGCATTGCTCCTGGTTTCTAATTTGTAAAAATAGCTCAGATACACTAGAATAATATGCGGAACTGCGAGTTCAAATCACATTTTAATCTTAAAGACTTTTTTTTCAACTCCGAGACCTTCCATAACAAAAACCAACCAATTTTAACATTCAAATCTCATCCTTAGTATTCACACAGTCATAATTCTAGTAAAAGCTCATTTGTACTTTCCCAAAAATAATTCTATAACATCAGACTGACTCCTAAAAGCCTTATCATCATAATTTCTCAGAATTTTTCACTTCATAAATTTTACTTCTTACTTTTTGATGTCCATTCAGTTTGACTTCTCATTTTTGTTTATTTTCAAATTTTGTGAGAACTAAGATGATGCTGAATATCTTCAAATTTTTTAAAAAATGCTTGAAAAACAGTTTTCATAAGCCTTGATTGTTACCGAAATTGCGATGTTCAGAACATTCCGAATTTTTCTATGAACAAAATTTTAATAAATTATCAAAAACTCGTCATCAAAAAAAAAATCAAGTAACAATGTAAGCTCGTGTCAGTCACAATGCACAATTTACTATCACTGTCGCAATTCAAACAGTTATCAAGAGTCCAAAAGAGTTAAAGGAGTCAAGTCAAAAGTCAAGAACTGAACTCAACAAACAGTCTCATTTCATATTCTATTCACATAGATTAAAACGGTTTCTGTGGAAAACTTTTCAACAGAACGTTATCGAAATTCTCGAGAAAATCTGTCCGTTGTAAGCTTGAAATTGGGTAGGATTGAGTTTGGGGTTTTAATTTGTCTGGATTGTCTGAATTTGAGGTCAAGTTGACACTTTGGATCTAAGTTGATTCTGATTAATCAATCAATTAGCAAGAAAATGAAGCTCCATGCCTGTTTTCTCGGACTTTTTGATGTCGTGTGCTTTCTCGAACTGAACTAGTACAAAAAATGAACTTGCCTTAGTATTAGGGAGGCTCTAATGCGACACTAGACTGTGTTATGGAGCTAAATCATGTTAGTAATGTACCAGTGCCGAGAAGAACAATTGACATGATGTAGACGCACGTACGAATAATAACAAATTTTTTATGAACATTCCTCTAGTAATTTCCTAGACGTCATGTAAAGTGTTCCACTCTGGACTGGTACATGGCTAATATTCTACTCGGTAGTGATGTACAAGCTCATATTAAAAAATTTAAAAAAAATCCCACAAACCGTTTGCTGTTTGTGGTACTGGTCATAGCTTATCACCTAGATGTGATGTTATCTAAAAAACAGGGGCGTAGCCAGGAATTTGAAGAGGGGGGGGGGGGATTTTTAGAGTTTTTCATAAAACTCTAGCAAAAGTAAGAAATGTCTAATCCCCCCCTGGTTACGCGCCTGCTAATAAAGGTTGCCCACCACTGGACTAGTATATCTGCAGAACCTTCAGATTTTCTTCAGAGAAGCGTTTGTCATAATCGAAAATTAAGTAATAACCTCCCCTAACTTCAAAACTAGCTACCCTTAAAACTAGCTTCCCTCAAAAATGAATTAATAATTTTGTCATCAACCAACAAGAACCAAACTTCCTTTTCCTCAAAAAAAATAAGACAAAAATCATAAATCATCCCTGAAGTCAAGTCAAGTCATGTCATAAGCAAAATCACAAGACAAGAACAACTTCCTCTTCTACAAAAACTTTTCCCCAAAGAAGCAGCAGCAAGCAAGCTAGCAATAAATCAATTAATTAAAGAAACATTCAAATCAATTAAAATTATTTCATTGAGAACAATTTCAAAAAAAAAGTTTTTTTTCTTGATTTCCCATTCGTGTGTGCATTTGCAAATCGATAACCCAGTAGTGGAAGTTTGTATGCACAACCAAAAAAAATATTTAATTTGCCTAAAACTAGGGAAGGAAAAAAAATCAATTGCAGTCTCGTAGAAAAGCTAGAAAAAAAACTTTATTTCGCCTTTTTTTTTTCAATTGCCAGAAAATCTGCCGACATCGAAAAGAACAAAAATTCAAATTTCTGCTGCTGATACACACATTTAGTTGTTGTTTGTTGTTGTAGCCGACTGGGGTGGTCACCACCCAGCACATGTTTAACATGTGTGCGTGTGCCGGTTGTGTTTGTACATCACCCACCCACTTTGGGATATCCCCCAACTTTTTTTATATATTTTTTCTCTCATTTTTCAAAATAAAAATTTATTTAAAAATTGAGAGAGAATTTTTTTGTAGTTTTGCGAGAGAAACCGGCGCGTAAAAGGTGCTGTGTGCCGGACATTTGCCACAACAGCATGTTCCTCTCACATGAAAGCACATGAAAAGGATTAAAGAAAGTGTTAAACAAAAAGACATGAATAAAATTTTTTGCAGTGCATTTTGTGTTGTGATTTTTGTTGAAGAAGTTGAGAAAATCTTTTGAGGACGGAAGGAACTGAAAAAAAAGTTTTTGGATTTAAAATGGGAAAAATAGTTTTTTTGGGAATTTAAATTGAATTTTTAAGTGGATTAAATTGTTGTGATTGAGGATTAAAGTGAGGATTTTTGAAGATTTTTTTGTGAATTTTTTAAATTTTTTTTAAAAAAAAACATTTAAAAAATTAAAAGTTTAGAATTTTTAAGTTTAACTTTATTGAAAACAAGATTTTTTGTTGAATTGTTTCAAATTGCTTAAATAAAAATGATCATTTGAGATTTTACAGCATTTTAGTCAGTCACATGGTTGACTTTCAACTATCACATCAATGACATGTGACTGAAAAAACTTAAGAAAGAATGTTGAAAATTCAAAACCTTAATTTTTTCAATTAAACTTACTTCAACTTACTTTTTAATTTAGAATTTTAATTTTAACCTTTTTAACATTTGTTTCAATTAAAAAATTGAAAACAAAAAATTAATAAATTATAAAAACCCTTTAAAAAATTAAAACAATTTTAAATTCTAACTTCAAAAAATTAAATTCCAATGTGGAAAGATAAAAATTTCATTTAAATGTCTGATTCGAAAGTTAAAAATTTTAAGTTTGAATTTTAAATTCTTGAAAGTTTTGTATTTATATTTTAAGAGTTGAAAAAACAAAATAAAAATTTCAAACAAAATTGAATTTGAAAAAACAAATTAAAAATTTTAAATAAAATTGAATTTGAAAAAACAAAATAAAAATTTTAAATAAAATTGAATTTGAAAAGAAAATTTTTTATAAAAATTAAAATTGATTTTAAAAAAACATTTAAATTTGAATGTTTAAAAATTAAAATAATAAATTCAACTTTTTTTAAGATTAAGAATCAAAACATTTTTTAAACCAAATTTTCATTCCATTTCCCTTCTAGAACCGACTGAATTTATCAGAAAAAAAAATATTTTTTGGCAATAAAATTCCTCAATTATTAAAATTAAAAAAAAAACTGTGAATTTAATTCAAATTTGTGAGAAAACCTCAAGTAAAAAAAAATAACTTAACATTTAATTTGTGCAAAAATGCAAGCAATCGTGATAATAATGAACAAAAACTTAAAACAAAAGAGCTGAATCTCGACTAACTTGAGATCATGCAATACTAGCTCATGTGTTTTAGTGAAAAATAAGTGAAATTGTGACATTTTGGATTTTTAAAATATAAAATAATTAAATAAATTTGAAAAACTTAAAAAAGTCAATTAAAAATGGAATTCGAGGATTATTATTCGGAGAACTTTTGATGAACAATTAAGATAATTGAGTCCAAAAGTGAGAATTCTAAGAAAATAAAGGAATTAATAAGTTTAATAACAAATATTTGACTTTATTTAGTGATTTTACTAAGATTTAATTCAAAAATTTGCAAAAATCTACAAAATAGAGCTCAAAACTTAACAAATCCGTGTTCTTAAAATTCACCAAATTTTTGGACTAATAAAAAATAAATCTAAGGACTTAAAGCTACTATATCCTCTATAGACACCGTCTGAAATGTTAACCAATGTCCATTAATCTTGTGCAGTGAACTTACACTCAGTTAATCATCTTTAAGACCCAAATAACACTCAGAATTTTAATCCTCACGCTGACATTTTAAGCTTTACTCTTCTAAATACCTTAAACTATATAAAATATACATAACCTATAAAAAAACAAGTTTACAAATAAATTGAAAATTAAATTAAATCTACAAAAACTTAAAAATTGAAGAAAAAAAATCAAATTTTCTTAGAAAAGTTTAGACCTTAAAAATTAGATTTTGACACATTTGGAGGTTATAAATCTAGAATCTTGGATTTAACACTTAAAAAGGTAAAACTTACACCAAAAATTCAAAAAAAAGAAAAAACTACAAAAAAATTGAATAAAATTGCAAAAAAAAATCTAAAACTTAACCTCAAAAAACAATTAAAAATGTCTGTGACTCTCCCAACGATACAAAGACGAGACCCAGCAGTCTCGTGAAAATCGCCAGCAACCCAGCCAGTCAACCAGACAAATTAAAAGACAGCTTCCTCCACGTTCACATTAAAAATATTTCATATAAAGTGCACATTAGATAGGATAATGAATAAATTTACAATAATTAAATATAAAATAATAAAAATAATTAAAAATACAACAAAATCCGAGAATCTAAATCAGCAACAAAGTAATAAAGACAAGCTTAAATATCATAAATCAGCAGAAGAAGAAAATTGCAATGTTTGGGTCGTATAAGTATCGAACCCTCGTGCTCTGTCTCATTCTTATGCAGCAGACAATTGAGGCATCGGACGATGTCCAAGAGATGCGTAAGAAGCAGAAGATATCGCTTCAGCAGCAAGAACAAATGCTTTTACAAATGCAACATGAGATTCAAGTACAATTACAAAATTTATATGCAGAACAGCATCGACTGGAGTCACCGGATGGTGATGGTAATGATATTGGATATGAGTATCCGTCATATTGTGCTAATTGCCTTGGCGATACATTCGAGAGTACGAATAAGAATCTACTTAGTAGTGAGTATAGTAGGAAGGCTGATGGAACGAGCAAAGCAACACAAAGTGAGAATGAATTGAATCAATTGAGTGACCATAAGCGACTTGAAGCCATTAAACAGCAAATCTTGCTGAAATTGAATCTTCGAGAGAAGCCAAATATCACAAATTCAATACCCAAACAATTTATACTCGACACACTGCATCGTGCAGGCGAGAGAGACTTTGAGTACACGACAATGATGATGCAATCAGGTGCACAGTCAATGACGACGTCCAGTGATGATCCGATTGTTGAGAGGCTGCAGCAATTGAGACGGAATAATAGTGAGAATAGTTTTAGTGACGAGAAGGAATTTATGGACGACGAAGGTGAATTTGATGACTTTTATGGAAAGACGAGGGAGATCATCACGTTTGCTGAGCGCGGTGAGTATTGCAGCTTGTTTGTTTGGGAGGGGATTTGTTCTTTAATGATGTCAACTGATGATTTTTTGGGTATGTAATCCTGGATTGGACACTCTGTCTTTGCTTCAGAGTGGCTTAATGTATCTATTTCAAAATTCAATGAGTTGACATCATTTCCGAACAATCCTTCGACTACTTTGTATTATAATTTCAATTTTCATACGAGTTTGACATCACATCTTCAACATTTGATCACATTATATCCATCTGAATGCTTAATCATCCTCATCTTATCACAAGTCATGAACCAATGAATCAATTCCTAATCAGACAGTCAAATGTCGTCCATTTGACTACCAACTTTGAACTCATAACTTACTAAACTCTCAGATTGAATCTGAATAAGATTAACTCAATCATCTGCAAAAACGTCCAACACACAATCAAAAAAGCATTCAAAAGAATAAAAAGAAATCAGACAAAGTTTCAAATTTCTAAAAACTATGCATGCTGGACATGCACAAGACACATACAACAATGATAAAAGTCTTCTTCTTCTCCTCCTGAAAATCCATATTCCATCTCCGAAATAAAATAAAATAAAAACTACAAATGAGTCTATTGAAACAAGAAACTCAAAGCAGCAGCAGCATTTGAAGCATTGTGAGTGGATGAAAGAAAAAAAAAAAGTTCAGCTTGAAATGAAAAATGAATTTCCATAAATATCTCGTTCCTTCATTTGGCTGCACAACGTCACATGGTCGCCACATGCTTTTTTTTTCTCTCTGCTGCTACCCCACATCATGTCTGCATAGACATACAAGAGTAGAAAAAAAATTGAAGATGAAATGAATGGAAAAGAAGAAAAATTGAAAGAAAATCGCGCATATGCCGCTTAAAATTTGATATTTGAGAGAAATTGATGCTATACAGCTATAGTGTGAAGGCGCTTGAACCTCAAAAATCTAGTGCGAATGTGACTGAATGTTAAATATCTAGTGTGAAGGCACATGAAACAAATGGTTCTTGTGTAAAAGCGTCTGAACTTAATTTCTCTAGTGTGAAGTAGTCTGAATGCAAAAACTCTAGTGTAAAGGCACCTGTATGTCGAAACTCTAGTGTGAAGGCACCTGAATGTCAAAACACTAGTATTAAGGCACCTGAATGTTGAAACACTAGTGTTAAGGCATCTGAATGCCAAAACTCTAGTGTGAAGGCATTTGAATTCCAAAATTCTAGTGTGAAGGAGTCTGAATGCGAAAACTCTAGTGTGAAGGCATCTGAATTCCAAAATTCTAGTGTGAAGGAGTCTGAATGCAAAAACTCTAGTGTGAAGGCGTCTGAACTTAATTTCTCTATTGTGGAGGAGTATAAATTCCAAAACTCTTGTGTGAAGGAGCCTGAATGTTAAAAAACTAGTGTGAAGACACCTGAATGCCAAAACTCTAATGTGTTGTCACCTATATCTTTCACATAACCCCAAACGAAGCTAGTTCAACTGTCAAAAAGTCTCAAATTATCACCAAAAAAAAAAAAAAACAAACGACATAACTTATTCCTCACATTTCATGTGAACTCGGCATGTAATGCACTCTCCATGTAACAATTTTGTCTCGTCCACAAACAATCATAATTATTACAGCTGTACTATGTGAGCAGTCGTTCAAAGATCATAAATACTCAGCATTACAACATACAACATTTTACTTGGTGATAGTCGCTGGCCCGCTTTTCCTTTTTTTTTCATATCAACTTTTTTTTCTGTTTCTCTTGCATTGTCGCACAGAAGGAAGGAAAAGCTTTGATGATGGTGGAATGGGAAGGAGGAAGAAATCGCATTTTTTGGCACTGGCAGTTGCCAGAACTGTGTAAAAATGGACATTTGTGATACTAAGAAAGAATACAATAATAAAACAAGTTGAAAAGTGTCACGAGAAATTTGGGGTGATTGAAGGGAGCGCAATGTAATGGATTTCCATAAATTTGGGTTGATATGTAGCTCAGTGGCAATAGTTTGGGTTTCTATTCGCTTTGAAGTAGTTAATTTGGTCAAACTCACCTCAGAGTCATTGATCGTAGTCAACAGCTAACTTTAAATGACTACATTGAACGACATCTGACCCATCAGCTCCATTTATAGCCTAGATCACTCGAAATCCCAAACTGATCATCGAAACTCCCCAAAAACAGCAACCAAAAAGCTCAAAAGAGTCCAGAGTTGAATGACACAACTCACAAACCTTCCACCCATTCCCGAAAAAAAAGGCAGCAATTCCTTCATAAAATAAAATATCTCGCGTGCCGAATGAGGAGAAGCTTGAGTGAGGAACTGTGTGTGAGGATGAGGAACGAGAATAATAAAAAAAAATGAAAAGCTACAGAAAATTTTAATTTACTTGAATTGCATTCGGAGAAGGAGATCGGGAAGAGTGGAGTGGGGCGAGGGATGAACAAGAAAGCAAAGAATAAATGGCCAAATGTGGCCGCCAAGATTGCAGCAATTTGTCACTTGACAGAAAGTTTTTTTTTCTGTGGATGCATATGTGCATATATGTAGAGCTGTGTGATGACTAACATTTGAATTTAAAATAAAAAATCTGAATTGAGACGACGATTGTGTGGAGTGGACCGAATGTGAGAATTCCGCTTACTTATGGCTCCATTTGCACTGACAGTATTAATCATGGACTTTATGTGTACTTAAAGTATTGTAGATTGTAAGTGGATGTGTAACTTTATTTGGGTTATAAATGGGTGAGTTTTTGGAAATTTGATGGATTTTTGATGTTGGGAGACTAGATGGAATCAATATTGAAGTTTAGGTATAGGTATGGTGAGGATATAAGGAACCAAGGGTTGTACAATACAGCTGTCAACCTGAAGCATGGATAGTGACGACGTGACTCCATTATTACATCGCCTATAGTCGTCTATAACCTCAAAAGCATCCCAAAATCTTAGCCATTGACCATTTATCCTCCTTTACATCCATACCCATTCCCTTCCATACCCATTATTCCTATCCATTCCTTACATCCACTGTGTCTCAGAATCTAAGTACATAATTTTCATAATATTTTATGGACATCCTCATATCCTCAATTAGTCATAGTATATCTGATTTATTGCATGACTCTTGGCTTCTTACACTGCATGGACATTTTCATTACATTTTTTCCCCTTCTTCTTTCTTTTTACATATTCCATTACATTTACATTGTGTGTGCATAAAAAAAATTGAAAGGAATTGAAAGGATAAAAGAAGTATGGAAAAAATGAGAAAGAGTAAGGGGCAATTCCATGAGTGAAAAAATGCAAGTAAAATTCTTTTTGATCAAAATACTCTTAAAATAACACCTTTTTCCGTTCTTTTAAAAATTTATAATTAGAAATAACTCAAGATATTCATTTTAAAATAGGTAATTAAACGTTTAAAGGTCTATTTACTGAAATAATTCAGTTTTTTCATCGTTAATCGGTTAAGTTTACGAAAATTTTGCTTCTAGTATCCTTAAAAAAGTCTTCAAATATCCATTTTTTGTGCTCAAGTATATTTTTAAGCCATAGATATTCACTTTTTCTACTTATTTGTACCCTTTTTCTGTTCTTAAATGCTTTATTCACAGAGAAAATTAAAAAATACTGCGTTAATCGGTTAAGTTTTCAGCGCTTTATCCAAAACCAACAATAAACAGAATATTTGAATTTTGAATTTCCGTTAAATTTATTTATTGCTAAGAATAATTTCTCTTTGAAAAATAACATTTTATTGGGTTAATAATGAATTTAATGTGTTTTTTTTTCATGTTAACATCATGATTTTGTGTAATAATCGTAATAATAATCAAGGCAATGAAAATTAGTTTGAATCTTTTGAAAATTTATAACGGTAAAAAAAAATTCAAATTCCTACAAGTAGAAAAATATTACAACTTGCTTTTTCTCAGTTCCCTTTACTCGTGGAATTGCCCTAAGAAAGAAATTATGGAAAAAGAGGAAAGGAAAAGTAAGGAGGTGTGCTTTGGGTGAATGGTGGATAAGACGCATGTTGTCAATTATTAACCTAAGATTGAGTTTAAACATTTGCTTTGCCATGTTGACTTAGTTTAAAGCTCAGTTGATTTTTGCTCAGCCTTAGGAATGTTCAGCCATACTAACGAGCAGCCATAGTAACGCTCAGCCATAGTAAAGTTTTGTCATAGTAAAGCTCAGCCATAGTAACGCTCAGTCATAGTAACGCTTAGCCATAGTAACGCACAGCCAAAGTAAAACTAAGAAAAAGTAACGCTCAGCCATAGTAACGTTAAGTCTTAGGAACGCTTAGCCATACGAACGAACGGCCATAGTAACGCTCAGCCATAGGAACGCTCAGCCATAGTAAAGCTCAGCTATAGCAACGCTCAGCCATATTAACTCTAAGTCAAAGTAACGCTCATCCATAGTAACGTTAAGGCTTAGGAACGCTTAGCCATAAAAACGAACGGCCATAGGAACGCTCAGTCATAGTAACGCTCAGCCATAGTAACGTTAAGTCTTAGGAACGCTTAGAAATAGGAACGAACGACCATAGTAACGCTCAGAAATAGAAACGCTCAGCCATAGAAACGCTCAGCTTTAGTAAACATCAGCTTTAATAACCCTTAGCTTTAGTAATACTCAGCCTAATTGAAGCTAAATCCACAAAAAAACCTCCATCATTGAAAACGCTCATCTTAAGTAAACCAACTAGTAGCTTGCTCAGTAATTTGGACCAAAAGACAGCTCACAAACCAAATTTTCCACAAATTCTCTTACCAAAACTGTAACAAGAACAAAACAAAAAAAAAGCTAGAAAATAAAGTCATAAAAAATGTTTGTACAAGTGGACTTGCTTACATCTTGGCGACTGACAATTGTCACTTCCCACTGTAAATGTAACAGAGCTGATAACGAAATGAATGTAAAGAAGCGGTTGCCATGAATTTTGTCTCTTATTCTCTCATTTTAATTTTATTTTGTAATATTACATAAATTATGTGTGCATGAATGCAAGCAGTTTAAGGGAAGCACAATGATGGGGAATTTATGGCACAGTTACATGCGGTTTCCATTTCGGGTTAAACTTTTTAAAGGATGAGACAAATAAAAAAGTTTTGCATTTCAAGCAGATGTAAAGTTTTTGAAGTAATTTTCATGTTTTTTATAATTTTGTTACATGTTATGATAGTTTTTTTGTGAGATAAAGGAATTGACGTACCGGTTACATGTGATAAGTTTGTTTGTTTTTACTTTCACTTCTGTGGATGTAAGTGAGTTTTTGGATGGTAATGGAATTTTATGAAGTTTTGGAGCTTTAGAAGTTTAAATTTTACTGAGTTTGATAAAAGTGCGTGAAAGCTGATTATTTGGCTCAGCTCTTATGAAGCTCAGCCTTAACCACGCTCAGCCTTAACCACGCTCAGTCTTTAATACACGCAGCCTTAACGACGCTAAGACCTAATTATGCTGAGCCTTAACCACGCTCAGCTTTAACCATGCTCAGCCTTAAACATGCTCAGCCGTAACTACGCTTAGCCTTAACTATGTTTAGCATTAACCACTCTTAGCTTTAAGGACCCTCAGTATTATCAACGCTCAGCCTTAATCACGCTCAGCTTTAAAAACGCTTAGCCTTAACCACGCTCAGCATTAGTCACAAATCGTCTAGACTAGGAAGAGTTAAACAGTGCATTAACCTCCTCAATATACCTTCTAATTCCAATTCCATATCAATTCTTCATTCCTTATCTTAACAGAACAGCACTTAATCAAATTTACTGACTTTTCCTTTATTTTTCATCTTCAATACTTTACCCCAGTTAAGATTATTAGAGATTTATGAGACAAAAGAAGCAGAAAATTAGCTCAAAACAATCATAAATTTATGATGAAAGTGCAACTGGATAGAAGATAAACTTATCTCAAGATTGAGGAGAGAAGAAGGAAAGATCTAATGATGATGAACTTCTTTCAACATTTTTATGAATATAAATAATTCAAAAAATATAAAAAAATTTTCTAACTGAGAAGTTTTTCATCGACACATGCACAAAAAAAGTTTTTTCATGATTTTTTTTTTCACTTTTTTTATGACAAAATATTATCAAGAGTATTGTCATAACTAAATTGCCGGAGATTTGCTCTAATTGAGTTGATTCATGAAATTTTTTGTTTAAACGAATATGACCTGAAAAAAATGTGCGGAAATGTGATTAAAATAGGATAAATTGGGGTTATGTGAGGAAATTGGAGCATTTTTTGTTAGATTAATTTTATGTCAAATTGACTGTCTGAAATTTCACATCTGAAATTTTCTCCTACTTTTAACGTTCCTACAACCCAAGCGATAAATGCCATAAATGAACAACGCCATTAAAGCTAGAAGATACTATGGCTGAGCATCAGTAAGGCTGAGCGTCATTAAACCTGAAAGATACTAAAGCTGAGCATCATTGAGGCTGAGCTTTATTGAAGTTGAGCTTCGTTGAGGCTGAGCTTTATTGGTGCTGAGATTCATTAAGGCTGAGCACCATTAAAGCTGAGCATCATTAAGGCAGAGCATCATTAATGCTGAGCGTCATTAAGGCTGAGCGTCTCTAAGTTTGAAAGAAACAAAGACTGAGAGTCATTAAGGCTGAGCCTTAATAAGGCTGAGCATAGTTAAGACTGAGCTTCATCAAGGCTGAGCATAATTAAGGCTGATCTTCATAAAGGATAAATATTATTAAAGCTGAGCATTATTAAAACTGAGCTTTATTAAGGCTGAGCATCATTATGGCTGACTGTCATTAAGGCTGAGCATCAATAAGGCTGAGCTTCACAAAGGATAAATATTAATAAAGCTGAGCATTATTAAAACTGAGCTTTATTAAGGCTGAGCATCATTATGGTTGAGCGTCATTAAGGCTGAGCATCAATAAGGCTAAGCATCATTAAGGCTATGCGTGATTAAAGCTGACAGTTACTAACATTTAGTGTCATTAAGGGTGGACTTTACTAAGCATGAGCGTCATTTGGGCTGAGCGTTTTAGATGATGAACTCTTTTTAACCCAATTTATCTAGCACAAACTACAATGCTACATCTAAACATACGTAATAAATCTCTCCAAAAAAAAATCTAGCAAATCTCAAAAGACACTTGGACTAAGCAGGAAGCTAAGAAGATGTCTCTCATTTCCATAAATGAGAAGAAAACTGTTTCTTGGCTCCAAAAGAATTGCACTCCAGTTGATACAAGAGGAATCCTTTCCTATTAGATTTTTATATATTCTCAAAAAAGTAATAAAAAAGAACTGATTTTAAATAGAATTTGAAATCTAAAGGTCGCGTTCGCTTCAAACACTTCTGTTTTCTTGATCGAAAGCCAAAGATTAATTTTCGTTGATTTATTGGAAAACATTTTCATTGCTTGAGTTTTAACTGCTTTGACGTTTTGTTTGTGACAGCAAAAAAAAGAAACTTGAGAGAAATTTTTTAATTGAATTTGAATGGAAAATTGAGCAGCAAAATGAGAATTAAGATTTTTTCCTCAACCCTCATCTCAATTGCTGCTTATCAACTGTCGTGTCATCATTAACTGACAATTTTCTAACTCTAATGCTTACCAATTATCATCCATGCATTTTTATTCACTCACTTTCCTTTTATTACACACTGACATGTGAGCACTTAAAACTAATTGAAAATGTCTGAGGATGTCTTGTTGAGACGATGTCGCATCGAATTGCTGGAAAAAGTGTTGAGTGGAATAAATTAGTTGGATGTGATTTTTTAGATGTGATGTGAGAATTGATATTGATTTTAATTCCACGCACGTTAAGTATGTCTGAAGATGAGAATTGCATGAGTGGATGGTGATTGGTGATGTAAAAGTCGGCTGAGGCTTGTGAAATATGAGAAATTTATCTAAGGTATCCAATTTAGTCCTAGACTTTAAGGTTAGAATCCAATAATTTGATAATCCTAGATTTTTAGGTTAGAATCCTACTATTTGAGGTTAGAATCCAAAATTTTGAGGTTAGAGTCCAATAATTTGAGAATCCTAGATTTTTAAGGTTAGAATCCTCCTTTTTGAGGTTATAATCCAATATTTTGAGGTTTGAGTCTAATAATTTGAGAACCCTAGATTTTGAGGTAATAATCCTACATTTTGAGGTTAGAATCCAATAATTTGAGAATCCTAGATTTTGTGATTAGAATGCAAAATTTGAGAATCCTAAATTTTGAGGTTAGAATCAAAAATTTTGATGAAACTAGATTTTGAGGTTAGAATCCAATAATTTGAGAATCCTAAATTTTGAGGTTAGAATCCAAAATTTGAGAATCCTAGATTTTTAAGTTAGAATCCTACATTTTGAGGTTAGAATCCAATAATTTGAGAATCCTAGACTTTATGGTTAGAATCCAAAATTTTGAGGTTAGAATCCAATAATTTAAGAATCCTAAATTTTGAGGTTTGAATCTTTGATTTTGAGGTTAGAACAATATTTCGAGGTTATAATCCATCGCCCTTAACATATACCTTCCACATCCAATCAGTTCACGTTTAACGGACTTCCTCATTTTATAATCCATAAAAAAATTCCAATAAAAAGGAAAATTTGTAATACATTGTATGTGAATTTTAATAGCCGAGGACATAACACAGAACATAATGTACAACACACAAAAAAAAATGAAAATACATAAAAAGCGAGCATAGAACCTTCAAGAAATGTGCAAAACAATGTGCAATGGAAATGTTGCATAAAAAAACTATCCCTACTGTATGAGTCATTGTGAATTGAGTCAGAATGGCACAAAAAAGACATTAAAGGAGGCACAGTGGCAGCATCATAAAATAGCATAAATAAATGGAGTGCAGCACACACATTGTATAGTGAAATTTGAGTTTGTCGCTTGCCAAGTTGTTGAGGATAGAAAGAAGAAAACGAAGAAGGATGTGATGGGAATGTGTGAGGGATGAGCCATGTTTTTTTTGTTGTGATCGTTGACTTTTGAGGATTTTTTTTGGAGATTAATGCTCTGCTGGATGCTGATTTTTGTTAATTGGTTATTCTAACCTCAAAATTCAAAAATTCTAACCTCAAAATTCAGAAATTCTAACCTCAAAATTCAGAAATTCTAACCTTATAATTCAGAAATTCTTACCTCAAAATCCAAAAATTCTAACCTCAAAATTCAAAAATTCTTACCTCAAAATTCAGAAATTCTAAACTCAAAATTCAGAAATTCTAACCTCAAAATTCTCACAAAATCCTCAGCAAGGAACCTACAAAAAGAGTTTACTTGCAGTTCGCCCTTCAAAAATTATGAACAATTACGGTCTTAACGATTTTCTCATTGCAATTTTAACGATTATTTTTGCTCGCAATTTTCTCATTTTATTTTGTTGCAATTTCTGTGCTACCGATAATAAACTATGAGTAATTTAACAACAGCAATCCTCAAAATTATTCTTTTGATGACACAATTTCATCAAAAATTCCTCCCCAGATCCGCAACATCTTGCAAGACATATAAAATCATTTTCATGCTCTAAAAAATCCTAAAGACTCACTTAAAAATCATCTAGAACTCGAATGTCCACTAAATTATTCTCAAAAATGCTTTCTCAGTTCATTTTCATTTTTATTTTTGTATGCAATTCACAATTGTTCTCCTTAATTGTCGCCTAAACGACCACAAATTGAAATTCAATATTCTCGATTTTTTGTCTTTTTTTTTGCTTGTTCATTTTTTGTGTCGTTTGCTTCTATTGCTCATCTAATTGCCGTTTGTTTGGATGCATGCGGAACATGTGAAGGTTTTTTTTGTGTAGGATGTTGTGGGATGAACAGTTGTCATATGATTTAGATGAGTGGTTTGCATAGCTCTTGATTTGCTGGCTTAATTTTTTATAAACTTCACACCCCTTGTTGTTTTAATTTTCATACGCCTTGTTCCATCATTATTCACTTCTTTTAATTTTTGAAGCTTCTTACCCTTGAATGCATAAGCTTCATACCCCTTGATCGATAACATACCTGCCCCTTGATTTATTAGTTTCCTATGCCTTGTACCTTCAAAATTCACACCCTTTGATTCCATAAGCTTTCTCTCCCTTGATCCATAAGCTTCATACTCTTTGATCCATAAGTTTCATACCTCTTAATCAATTAGTATTCTACGCCTTGTTCTTACAAGATTCACACCCTTTGATTCCGAAAGTTTTCTACCCCTTGATCTTTTAGCTTCATACCCCTTGATAAATTAGTATCCTGCGCCTTGTTACAACAAGATTCACATCCTTTGATTCTGATAGTTTCTACCCCTTGATCCATAAGCTTTATACGCCTTGATCTACAAATTTCCTACTCCTTGATCCATAATCTTCTTACTCCTTGACTCATAAGCTTCATAATCCTTGATTCATAAGTTTTTATGTTCTTTGTCCTCGATGCTAGATAGGCTCACATTACAGCAAGTTAAAAATAGCTCAACAACATCACAGTTAGTCTGACAATCAAATCTAATCACAATAATTATCAATGCATGTACATCAATGGTCATAATTATGCAAACGAGAATCACATCAGACATTTCCAATCCGCCATTCAATGCCATAAAAATAAAAAAATTGCCAACAAAACAAACCAGCGTTTGCCATGCTGAATCCGCATGGACATAACCAAGACACAACATCAATTAATCTTTATGTAGAATGTCTTAATTGCCATATCCATACATCAATCGGATGTTTGAAGTCATCATTTTGTTGTGATTTATTGATTGGCATCGTCTTTATTACTTTTTATCATTCCATATCTCATATGAGCATGAAACTCGATTCCTCCCGTCCCCGTCCACAAAATGAGACGTATGGCTTAAGGCTGATGCCACAGTTGCCATGTCCGAATGCGTGAATAATAGAAATTTATTTTATTTTTTTTTTTCTTCATTCCAAACATACTCAATTATCGTCCCAAACTATGGCAACAGTAGCAACAAAACCAAAGAATCTTCATATGAATTATGACTGACACAAGTGGAGCAAAACGAGCATGAGAGAGCTTTTAATTGTGATTGCATTTTTATTCCGTTTATCTAATATTTGTTGCTGGACTTTTTTTTTCTCTCCTTTCGTCCTTTCTATCGTTTGCTCATTGCTCAAGTGTGTCTAGCTCATCTGACTCACTGTGTTGATGATGTCGTTATGTATTCATAGGATGGATAAACAATTTATGGAATTTGTTGTGTACATGTTAAGTTAATAATTAAATGGAATTTATTTTTATGAATTTTCAAATAATTTGTTGAGTGGTTTTTGAGATGATTTAATGGAAACTAAAAGCCAATGTAAGCAACAGACTTTGTGTGAGTTGGGGTTTATGAAGTACAAGGCTGGTGAAAAGTGAGAAACACAGTTTAACGAATCAAAAAAGCGGGCGCAGCTTAAAAGTTATCAAGGGGTAGGAATCTTGTAGAATCAAGGGGTACGAAACTTATAGATCAAGGGGAAGGAAAATTATGAATCAAGGGGTATGAATTTCAAAGAATTAAGTGGTAGTAAACTAATGAATCAAGGGGATGGAAAATTATGGATCAAGGGGTATGAATTTCAGAGAATTGAGGGGTAGTAAACAAATGAATCAAGGGGAAGGAAAATTATGGATCAAGAGTTATGAATCATTTTATTCAAAGGTGTTTAATATTAAAATTTCAAGGGGTATGAATCTTAAATGTCCAAGGAGCGTGAAACTCATGAATCAAAGGTTGAGAAGCTTCAAGCTTACCTCAAATTTAAGATTCAATTCAAAATCTTCCAAAATCACCAGAATGTTCCAAATCTTCTCCATCAAGCCTCAACTCATTGAAACAAGCTCTTTCCTCTAAAATATCTCAAGCACATTAGAACACAGCACGTGGACGCCAAGTTTACGATTTTATTCGGTAACAAAAAAAATCTTCCAAATTCTTCTTTTTTTGTAATCGATATGAATATATAAAATAAAATAAAAATAAATTCTTTGTGTATGGCTGTATATGTGTTCACCGACGTGATTCCACTTGAGATATTGTGTCATGGACAAGCTTCTTCTTCTTCTAATAGCTCCAAACTATTTTGTTTTTGTTATATTTTCCCAAAAAAAAAAAATCGAAAGAAATTTGAAACTTTTTTTTTAGTGACGATTTTAAAGACTTTTGAGACATTTTTTGACATGCTTGTGTGTTTTTTTATTGTGAGGAAGAAGAAAAATGAAAAGTGAAAAAGTTTTTTTCTGTTCTTATTTTTTCTGTTTCGAAGACTTAATGCTTGCCACTATCGACATCATATAGGAATAATGGAGATGGATATATTATGTATATTTGAAATTATGGAGTTACTGAGATTTTTTTATGAGTTTTTTCGAGGACTTGAGATTTTTACAGGGTTGGAGATTGTAAGGATGAGGGGTTGGGACGTTATTGGAGGAAGCATTGGTCACCAGGCTGGAGTATATTGTCAATTTCAACATGAAATAGGTTTCATATTGTCTATCTTGTTCTTAATAAGAAGCGACTCTAGAGAATGAACCATTATACTAAGGAGTCTCCTACCTAACCTACTCAGAGTGTAATCCCGATCATAATTGTCCAACATTGACCTTATCTTAACCCTTCAACCTTTTTTACCAATCCTATCTTCCCTCTAATTCCAAACTTAACCTTAAAAACCTATTTACGTCTCCTTTTTTGCCGTTCCCACAATCTTTAATTCAAGCATCACATTCCACTTTTTATTACATTCTTTAGTAACCAAATTTGTTGACCGCAAGACGAGATATTTATTGGAAAATTGACATCAACAAATAGAAAAGTTAAAGTTATGAAATGTTATTTCCGTCTAGAAGACAATTGCTATTGTTCGCAAATATTTTCTTGCGGTCTTGCTGCTCGTGGATTATGAATTATGAGTCATAATTGGGAAGAGAAATATGGAAAAAAAATTGCAAATTAATCCAATTTAATTTTAAAAAAAATCCAACGTCTTAGTCGCGACATTCAGTGACTACAATTCAAGCAGAAACAACATGAAATGCTCTCTGACCTCTGAACTGGATGTCAATATTGACACCGACAGTTAGATCAACTTACAAGCCTCAATGGACAATGCATGATTATTGATTTAGAATTTTCCAGACATGAGATTTATTTTTTTTTTTTGATTTCATTTGTTTTGATGAATTTATGGAGCTATGTTGGGTAAAATGGATGTGAATTGGGTGTGAGTGGGTCTGTAGCTGGTTTAATGAGTTACAATGAGGATCAGCCTTAGAACCATAATTTGATGTACTACTTATTGAAGTACAAATTGAAATATTCTGAGATTTGGGTAGATTATAGCCCGGGATATTCTAGAAATTAATCTTTAAAGCTATACCTTGAAGCTGGATCCATAAAAGCAGTTTCTAATGCTTCTTGGGGTTCCTAATCTAGTCGCAGCTTATGTTTATTCATTGTGTTGTTGTTCCTTGGCTGGAGCGCACAAGAACCCATTGCCGCGCTTGGAGATCGTTTGAAGACTGCTATATCCTTAAAAAACTTCTGCCAGTTCGGGATATTAAGGACTCTAGCGTCCTATTCAACACATCCAATCCATGTTTACTCATTAATTGGAGTTGTTTTCAGTTCTAAGATAGGAAACTCCAGCTTATTCAAGATATCGGCCTCTAATGAGATCTTGAGGGAAGTCTGTAGGGCCATCCTCCGAAAATCCTAATCACTATTCATATTTATTGCATAATTCATGTAATTTTCATCACAATTTCCTAGAAAAGCTTTAATACTTCTTACCCAGATGGCTCTAGAACACATCATCCTCCCACCCCAACCCCACCCCCCTCCCCCCATTTGACATCTCGCGAATTTCACAATCCAACACAAAAAAAAGACAGCAAAAGGCAACAACAAATAGAGCATAGCTACAATAATTTATGCTCTATCATCGTACTATCTACATTTCGGATGAGGAACATAAAGGAGTTCTCGGAATTCTCAGTTCTGTGCTTTTTTAGTGCCGAATTTTATGAGCGCTATTGTAGTCGCAGATTCGCTTTTCAAGGCAATTTTTAGGAGCATTAGAATATAAGAGTTAAAGCTATGAGACATAATTATAAGCATCAAATTGATTATTTTATTAAAGTATGTGCTGAAGTCTGGTTTGATGCTTTAAGATTTGGGAGTTTTTGGAGCGATTTTTAAAATTTCAAAATTTTAATGATTTTTTTAAATTTCAAATTTTAACAGATATTCGAAATTCAAATTTTCAAAAATTTTAAAAATGCGCTCAATTTTGAAATTTAAATTTTTAACTCACTCAAAACTGCCAAAAAAATTATTTCTCTTCTTTTTTCCATCCTCAGCTCTTGTTTGTGAAGTAATAAAAAAAATGTTCTGTGTGTGTTTCAGTCTTCGTTTTATTATTGAGAAGATTATTATTGGAAGTAAATTGAAAATATGATGTGAATGCACGAGTCGAAGATTAATGAAGAAGAAAGTCGCAGTGGTTTGGGGGAGTTATAGGGTGAAAGAGTGAAGGAAATGGTAAAAGTAAAGCTAGGAGTAAGGTTCTAAATACTTTTTTTGGGTATTGTACATACTAGTGCAGGGCGTAATCCTTTAGGAGGGTCCTAAATTTTTTCTTCATTTATTTTCAATTTTTTCAAGGAAATAGATCAAATAAGGTCCAATCCTCTCCAACCCCTCGCTATGCTCTTATCCCTCCTAATTACCCCTATACCAACCTCATCACGTACCCCGAATCATCTTCAACCTCCATCCAATTCTAATGAAGCTCACTTGCGGACAAAAGTCAAATCAACACACAGCACAGCATAGAACATCGTGCAAGCACAGAAAAAAAGGAGTTAAGAAAAAGAAACAATTGAGGAGTGGATTAATGTGTACACAATTGGATGCTTCTTTTCGCCGCTAGACGTGATCGATTGTTTTCGGCTCCACCGCGACGTCGACTTTTTCTCTCTTACACACAGAAAATTTTCTTTACTAGAACTTTTTTTCTCCTCGTTCCTTCCTTCACACACACATTTAAATAATTTTCTTTTTACACACACAAGCATGGATAAGAACATAACCTATAAGATTTTTTTTTGCTGTATAGTTTCTGTTGTAGCCGATGGAAATGTCCTCAATATTGGGCTGTGTGGGGTGGGGGTGGGGGGTGTATGTAAGAAATGTTGAACAATGTCCTTCGACATCCGCCGTAACTTCTAATAAAATGCCAATAGTATGATGACTTTTGAGATGTTCGACTTAATTTTCGGTGGGCTACAACCCATCCTGCCTTCTCTTCCTTCAATTCTCTCTTATTCTCATAATTCTCTCTTTTTTGTGTGAACCTCGTGGCTTTTTCTTTATTTTTTTGACTTAGAAATTCTTTTTGTCTTGACTTTTGTGCTGTTCTAGCAATGAAGGCATAAAAAAGTGTTTGTCATGCGACTTTCGTGTGCCTCGTGTGTCTATTCGGTCTTCGTTTTGTTTTAAGTTACAAATTATTGTAAAATGTGCGAGATAAAATTTTTCTTTTTTGATGGGTTTACTTCAATGCGTGGTGAGGAATGGAACCTCATTTAATAGAAATTTTGTTTTAAAATATTTGAATCTGGAAGTCTGTTTTCATTTCATTCCGAAAAATGTAATATGTATTTTTAAACTTAGTCGAATCCAGAAAAATCCTCTTAAGTTCAATATAGTCTAATAAAGTTAAAATCTAATCTAATCTAGTCCAATCTAGTCTAATCTAGTCTAATCTAGTCTATTCGAGTCTAATCTAGTATAATCTTGCCTAATCTAGTCTATTTGAGTCTAATCTAGTCTATTCGAATCTAATCTAGTCTATTCGAGTCTAATCTAGTCTATTCGAGTCAAATCTAGTCTAATCTAGTCTAATCTAGTCTAATTTAGTCTAATCTAGTCTAATCTAGTCTATTAGAGTCTAATCTAGTCTAATCTAGTCTATTCGAGTCTAATCTAGTCTATTCGAGTCAAATCTAGTCTAATCTAGTCTAATCTAGTCTAATTTAGTCTAATCTAGTCTAATCTAGTCTAATCTAGTCTATTAGAGTCTAATCTAGTCTAATCTAGTCTATTCGAGTCTAATCTAGTCTATTCGAGTCTAATCTAGTCTATTCGAGTCAAATCTAGTCTAATCTAGTCTAATCTAGTCTAATTTAGTCCAATCTAGTCTAATCTAGTCCATTAGAGTCTAATCTAGTTTAATCTAGTCTAATCGCATTTTGATGTCCTTAAATTAAATTTAAATTCGTGACTTCTGAAAAAAAAAACTTCTTACTCAGAATTATTTTTATTTTCTCATAAATTCCACAAAAAAATTTTATTTCACCACACAAAAATTTTACTGCATTTCTATTTATCGATAAGAATTTTTTAATAGTTTTGCAATCATAATTTCCACATAAAACAATTCAAAAATCACATAAAACATGCAAAAAAAATCCTCATCAAACTCAATTGCTCGTAATTTTCAATTTTTCACATAAAAAAATTTCCACTTAACCTCAAAAAAAAAATAATTTTTTTATTTTTCTTTTCCGGGAAAAAAATCTTCAAATTTGAAAAATTCAGGTCAACGCATCAACAGTCATCACATCTTGACATTCTCAACGGCATACGATAATCAAACGCAGCCAAATGCAAAGCTCAAAATTCGTAAGGCGACTCTATGGATTATGGTTGAGGTGCAGCCGTCATCGCACAAAATGAAACGTGAGTCGGTTGATGATGAGAGTTCGAGGAGTAGTCGAGTGAATGTAAATACAACAAATGAGTCACTCAGACACAATCAAGCGCCCACAAAGCGACGGAAGCGAAGGAAAAAGGACGGACAGAATAGAAATGAGAAAAATTTGTATTTTTATTATGATAATCATAATTTTAACAGCCATATCAGTAATAATAATAATAATAATAATAATGAAAATAATGATAACAGTTATAACAATTATAAAAATTATAACGACATTCAAAACACTATGAGCAAGAACAATAATAATAATAATAATAAAAATAATAATAATGATAATCATATCATTAATAATAATAGTTATGACGATATTGAATGGCGTGATGGACAACAAAAGTCCACAAAAACTGATAATGACCCATCATTGAGGGATAGTTTAAGTAATGCGGGAGATAAGTTTGGCAATTTTACACAAATCAGCACCAATAACAATAATAATCATTATAGACATAAGCATAAGAGTCATAATAACATTACTTTGTGGATATTTCGAGTACGTGACACAAATCAAACTAATCTCAATAGTTCTGTGGATGATAATAAGGTGAGTATTTGTCAATGTCCTTTGGATAATGTAAATTATTAAAATCTTAACTTTAGGATAGTCCTTCCTACTCCAATCAAGTTTAATTTCGTTAATCTAGTACAAAATCTAGTCTAATCTAGTCCGATCTACTCCAAAATAGTACAGTCTTGTGCAATCTAGTCTAATCTATTCAAACTTAGTCCGCCCTAGTACAATCTAATCTTATTTAGTATAATCTTATCCAAACTAGTCTAATCTAGTCCAATCTGCTCCAATCTACTCTAATCAAGCCCACTTTTTTTCAACCTAGTCGAATCTAATCTAATCTAGTCCAGTATAGTCAAATCTATTCCAATCTAATCTTATCTAATCCAATCTACTCCAATCTTCTCCAATTTAGTTCAATTTATTTTAATCTAGTCCAATCTAGTTGAATCTACTCCAATCTACTTCAATCTAGTTCAGTATACTGTAATCTAGTCCAATCTACTCCAATCTACTTTAACCTACTCCAATCTAGTCCGATCTACTCGAATCTAGTTCAATCTAGTCTAATGTAGTCTAATCTACTTCAATCTAGTGCAATCTAGTTTATAATAGTCTAATCTACTCCAATCTAGTCCAATTTGGTCCAATATAGTCTAATCTAGTCTAATCTAGTCCAAACTAATCTCCAATTTAGTCTAATCTAATCCAACATAGTTCAATCTAATCCATTTAACTTCAAATCATCTCAAAAATCAATCAAACTGATTCATGACCTTCCCCAAAACGATGCTTGGGTTTTCATCTGGGATTTTCATCACTTGAGATTCCATTTTCCGAGAATTTTGTCTCCGAATCCCAAATAAATTTCCTTAACGATTTCAACATTGAAGGCACATATTCACAAAAAATGATTATTATTCAATTGAATCTATTTTTCTTCTACAATTCAATATGCTGTTAATATAATAAATTCTCATATTCTCCAACTTTCTGTGCCATTATTTAATGACACAATCATAATTTCAATGTTATTAGGGAAAGAATTTTTTTGCTTACAATGTGAAAATTTTTCATTCTCACTGTTTACATGCGTGTGTGGCTGTAGATGTGAAAGTATTTTTGATTCAGCCATAAATAACCGAATTAACACTACTCATGTATACAAAAAATAGAGAAAAGTAACTTTTTACGAATGTTTATTGTTGTTGAGGATCAAAGTCAATATGATCATTGATTTTTCCCTTTCCTTTGGCATTTTTATGGACATTCTTAAGGAAAAATCGATAGACTAAATTGTTGTTTTTGTCATCTTAATTTTCATGTTTTCTAGGAAAAATGTCTCGATTAGATTTTTTGGTGATGCTGCAGAGTAATTTTGTATTGTTCGTAGTCTTGAATTTACTTTATTACTAGATTGTTCTAGTATGGATTTTATTTTACTAGCATTGAACTAGCATTGACTTCATTTAACTAGATTTTGTTCCAGGTTGGACTAGATTTTGTAACAGATTTGACTAGATTGGACTAATTTGGAATAGATTGGACTAGATTTTGTACCAGATTGAAGAGATTTTGTACTAGATTGAACGAGAGTTTGTACTAGATTAAAAAAGACTGAGCAATATTAAACTAGATTTTGGACTAGAAAAAACTACATTTTGTGCTAGATTTGACTATTTTGCAAAAGATTGGGCTAGATTGGATTAGATTGAGCTAAATTTTGTACCGGATTGGATCAGATTAGACAAGTTTAAACTAGATTTTGTACCAGATTGGATTAGTTAAAAAAAGATTTAATCAGATTTCTTACTAGATTGTCCTTGATTTCATCATAAATCCATTACCTTTTAACCTTATACTCAAAATCTTCCTTTAATTTTAGGTATTAAGTGATCGCATGGAATATAGTACATCAAAGGAGATTTCCCTCTCAAAGCTAGGCTGGCAAAAGCTCGACGTAACGTCACTAGTTCAAAAATTCTACGAAGAAAGTTCGAGTCGAACGAGTCTGGAGACCAGCATGCAACTGCTCATCGACTGCACCGGTTGTATTCGTAATAATCTCAAAATTCATTTACTTCAAGACACTGACGAGGTGGAGTCGACAAAGCCATTCCTCGTCGTGCATATAGAGCCAAATATTGTTCGACGAACGCGACGACGAGCAATTGACTGTTCATTGGCTGGCAAGAGTCAGTGTTGTAAGCAACGATTTTATGTTAGTTTTAAGACATTAGGATGGGATGATTGGATCATTGCACCACCTGGTTATTATGCTAATTATTGTCGTGGTGATTGTGGCAATGGAGTTCATAGAACGCCGGATACGTTACTGACGTACTACTCCCATGTTTTCCATGAAGTGAGAAAATACAACAAACTTAATGGAAATCAGCTCTGCTGTGCACCACTCAAGTTCTCCAGCATGTCACTAATTTATTTTGATCCCGATGGAAAAATTATCAAACGTGATTTACCCAAAATGGTCGTGGATGAGTGCGGATGTCCGTGATTTTATGTTGTAATCGTGTGGATTATTCTGAATAAATTCAATTGAATTGTGATCTGATTGCAGAGATTTAGGAGATCTTTATGAAAATTATAAAAAATGAATGAGAAAATGCAGTTTGACTGTTAATGAAAGAAAATGTCTATCACATGTCAATTCCAATGAGATAATAGTCCTTTTGAAGGATCTGAAATTTTTAATATAAAATTACGGCGGGTTTCATAAGTTTTCGTGGGAATGGAGATTGGCTAAAAGTGCTCAAGCCAAGGGGAGAGCTTGAAAAGAGTATGAGTAAGGTTGGGTTGGGGGAAGGCTAAAGCTAAGGTTTGACCGAGGCTAGGGCTAGGGCTTTGGTTTAGCTCCAAGAGTGCTAGGAAGAGGTTGAGGTAGGACTAAGGCAATTTAAGAACGAAGAGGTAGTTTGTACACGGTACGGATGGGATCTGGCTGGGATAGAGAAAGAATTAGGCTAAACAAGTCCTAAGGGCTAAGATAGGGTTGAGGTTTAGGGAGAAAAAGGATAGAACTAGGATAAAATAATAGCATAACTAGGTTTTGGCAAGGAAAAAGCCAGGGAAAGTTTGAGGTACAGCTTAGCTAGGGATAAGGTTAGGTTAGGACTCGGTAAGGGTTAAGTTAGGGCAAAGTTATGATAAGGCTAAAGCTCATCATGGAAACTTGAAACACCATCGATAAAACGCACATAAATATTTACCCGGAATGAAGAATTGATCAATTTTCATGTGATTGTGCCATGTGTTCAGCTCGAATCAAGGATATTGACCTTAGTCAAATAACTTAATAGATTCAAAAAATTATAAAAAAAAATTCAAGAACATTTAAATGACTCATTAAATTATGAATTAACTTGATTTAACCAAGAAAATTAAAAAAAAATTGTACAATAAATTCACAAAAATGACAACAGAAAAAAAATCTTAGATAAAAAATTGTAAAAAAACTTTAAAGCACATTAAAAACTTAAATAAAATGAATTTTTGTAAACAAGGTCCATTAAAAAGTGCATTATAAATTAATAGAATTAAAAAAAATATTATAAATTAAATAAAATATCGAAAAAAAAATTAAATGCCATTCAATTACCAAAAAAATGAAGAAAAAAAACTTTTTCCCTTCTCAATTTTCTCTCTCTATCTCTCTCCCTTTTCTCTATTTAAAAAAGACAAAAAAATATTAAATAATCACCAAAAATTCCTCACAATTTCCAAAAAAAAAACTCATAAAGATTAAGTGACAAAAAATATGAAAAAAATTAATGAAAATAAATGAAAAACATGTTTGTAAAAATAATAAAATAAAGGTTTGGCAAGGTTGAGTTGGATTTATGAAAAGCTAATATTTTTGATTTAAAATTTTAAACTCTTGATTTTTTCAAGGGTGTGGAACTGAAGAATTACATTTTGATCATTTTTGATTAATTTTGATCAGTTTTGATCATTTTTCTAATTTTTGAGTTTTTCAAAAAAAACTAAAAACATTTGTTATTTATTTTTTTAAAATTTCTTGAAAGTTTCAACATTATTTAAATTTTTTGAATTTTTTTAAATTTTTGAAAATCATTTGAATATATTTTAAAAATCCAACAAAACCTTCCCACAAAAAAAAAACAATAAATCAATAAAAAAAAACTTCTCAGATTAAATAAAAAAAATCTCCTTTTTCGTTCCATGTTTGATGTGATTTTTATTTTAATGCCGTCAAAACATTTATGATAATAAAAACTATAGTAAAAAAGAAAATGTAACATATTAAATAAAAATTTTTAAAAAATATATCGAAAAAGAAAACAAAAAAAAATTTGACAAAAAATTATTCACCGAAGTTAAAAAAAAGCTGAAAAAAATTTATGCATGCAATAACAAAACAGATTTAAAAAACAATTAAATTAATAAATAATTGAAAAAGTTGAATTTTAATTTTCATATCTTAAAATTAAAAAAAATAAATTAAATTTATGTTAAACACTTTTTTGTTACATTTTGAAATTTTAACATTTTTTTTAAATTAATTCAAATTTTTTCATATTTTTAAACTTAAAACCAATTATTTTAGTGAAATTGAATTTAACAATTAAAACAAATGTGAAAAAAATTTAATTTTTGTCTCGCAATATTGGAAATAAAATTTCCGCATGAATTTAACATAACATAAATGAAATAAATTAAATTTATTATAAATAAAACAATTAATGATCCAAACAAAATAAAAAAAAATTATGAAAATTTAAGCAATTTATTGAATGAGATTTAAGGTTGATAAATTAATTTAAAAATGACGAATTAAATGAAAATAAAAAAAATAAGAAAATTGTAAAATGCCAAAAATGATGAAAAACACAAACAAGATATGACAAAAATCTCTTTGAATAAAATGAAATAACATAGAATAAAAAATTTATTGATTCTAAAAATAAATTGATTTTTTTTGTGGTTTTTGGAATTTTTGTAGATTTTTTGGCAACTTTTTCAGCTGTTTTTGTGCACTTTGAAACTTTCTCGCACTTCCAGTCTTTTGATATTCCTCTTCTATTGCTCCTTATCGCCCTTTTGTCAAGGAACACTCAGTCTCTATCTCCAATGTTCAGTGTCTATACTATTACACATGTTAATGGCTATGTATCATCCTTAAACCTTCCCAAAGCTACTTGACATTTATTTTATTGCTGATTTTTATTACAGATCATTCTCTTGTATTACATTTAACACTGTGAAGGAACTGACAATTGACATGACTACATTTAAGTTTGTTTTTACAGCCATCTATGGTTGAAGGGTTCGTCACTGCTTATTTTCGGATGACTAGAGTCAGTTGAAATATTCGAAATGCTGCAAATCCCTCCTCACTCATACCCTAACCCAACCCTAACCCAACCCTAACCCAACCCTAACCCAACCCTAACCCAACCCTAACCCAACCCTAACCCAACCCTAACCCAACCCTAACCCAACCCTAACCCAACCCTAACCCAACCCTAACCCAATCCTAACCCAACCTTAACGCTACCCTAACCCAACCTTAACCCAACCCATAACCAAATCCTAGCTACCAATCCCTTGACAACAATTTCACCACAGAAGACATCCTTCAATTGTTTACAGATTCACATCCATCATTACGGGTAATTTCACTTCCTTACTACGTCAAAATGACGCCTTTGTATGTAAACATTGTTGACTTTTATGAGAAAATTATTTCCTTATTCGCATTAATAACAATGATAATTTTTAATAACACAACCATTCCCACTTTTTCCTTATTTTCTTGTTTTTCTCATCTTCATTGCTGAATGGAAAGTGTCAGTTGATGTTGTGTGGCTGAAGTGGATGGGAGGATTTTTGTGAGTAAGAAAAGTTTTGCAAAGGATTTTACTGTGAAAAATAAAAAAAAAAATCAAAAATGGACAAATTAATTCTAAAGTTCATCGCAAGACCAATTTCAACCTCCCAGTCAGCCTACACCTCCTACCTACCACTCCACATCTATGGAAAGCTTTTTGGATTCGGAATTTTTTCAATCAATCCTAAAAATTACACAACCAAGTTTAAAATTCAAGATTTCTTCTACGCAGTCCTCAGCATCATCCTCAATGGATTCATCATTTGTGTCTACTGGAAAATCTTTACAAAACCAAATTTCATTCAATCGACAGTAAAATTCCATTCAACAGTAACCTTGACTACACCTTTAGTGATGTTCTGTCAATACTTAGCTTATACAGCTATTATGATCTTAAGTGTAGTTAAGCGTCATGAGCTTTGTATGATTTTGAGGAAAATTAAAAAAATTGACCTCGATTTGGAGGACTTTCGAGTCAGGTTTGACTATCATAGTGAAATGTGTCACATAAGAAAAATAATTCTTATTATCATATCCGTCATAATTACTATGATGGCATTGACACACATCAGTGAGAAATTCTATGACATTCATATTGACTTCAAGTACGACATTTACTTATTTTGGATCCTTAATTGTGGGGTTATATTACTCCTTGGATTCTGTACTGTGGCTATTGGAATAAGGAATCGATTTATTGGAGTTAATAAGTGCATTAGGTAAGTATAGCTATAGTGTGAATGCACCTAAACCTCAAAAAGGCTATGGTGAAAGCATCTGCAATTTTAAAATTTAGTGTGAAGGCACCTGAAACCCCAAAAAATTATGTGAATATACCTTTACCAAGCTACTCTATTTTGAAAGCATCTGAATATTTAAAAACTAGTTTGAAGATAGTTTAAAAATTAATAACTAGTGTGAAGGCATCTTAATCTTAAAAAACTATTTTGAAGGCACCTTAATCTTTAAAAGCTAGTTTGAAGGCATTTTAATCTTAAAAAGCTAGTGTGAAGGAACCTTAATCTTAAAAAGCTAGTGTGAAGAAACCTTAATCTTAAAAAGCTAGTGTGAAAGAACCTTAATCTTAAAAAGCTATTTTGAAGGCACCTTAATCTTAAAAAGCTAGTGTGAAGGAACCTTAATCTTTAAAAGCTAGTATGAAGGAACCCTAATCTTTAAAAGCTATTTTGAAGGCACCTTAATCTTAAAAAGCTAGTGTGAAGGAACCTTAATCTTAAAAAGCTAGTGTGAAGAAACCTTAATCTTAAAAAGCTAGTGTAAAGGAACCTTAATCTTAAAAAGCTAGTGTGAAGGCACATTAATCTTAAAAAGCTATTTTGAGGGCACCTTAATCCTAAAAAGCTAGTGTGAAGGAACCTTAATCTTTAAAAGCTAGTGTGAAGGAACCTTAATCATATAAAGCTAGTGTGAATGAACCTTAATCTTATAAAGCTAGTGAGAATGCACCTTAAACTTAAAAAGCTAGGCTGAAGGCACATTAATCTTAAAAGACTAGTGTGAATGCACCTTAATCATAAAAAGCAAGTGTGAAGACACCTTAGTCTTACAAAACTATTGCGAAAGAACCTGAACATTAGAATACTATTGTAAAGGTACATTTACCTGAAAAATCTAGTGTGAAGGTTCCTGAACTTAGCATCTCTTGTGTGAAGCCACCTGATCTAACTTATTTTTATTTTTGCAGCACCTTGAACTTTTCATCCAAAGTTCCACCTTCAATGATAATCAAGAATCTCCGAAAGCTAGCTGACATCCACATGCAGATAGTCGAGACAATTGTAATCATCAACAGGACATTCTCAATAGCTATGCTGTCGTACTTTACACTAGCTTTTTATTGGTGCTGCATTTTGCTGTTTATTTTTATGAAAACACCTGGATTTTTATGGAGGAAGTACTACATGTTCCTGATATCCAAAGCGATCATAAATTCATTCATGTTTGGACTTTTGGTTGCTGTAATTTGGAGTGCTGCAAAAGCTAAAAATGAAGGACGAAAAGCTGCGATTATTTTGTATAAAATTAAGAATGATATTGATGATCAGGAAGTGGCTGAAAAGGTGAGTTATTGTCCTGGATCTTGATATTTTTCAGTTATTAATGTTGATTTTTTGTAGATTACAGCATTTATTGACCAAGTTAAGTTCACATCGACAAAATTTTCTTGTGGCTTGTTCACATTTGACTGGAAATTGCTATTTAAGGTGAGTCAGGTTGACTGTGAATTTGTGATAATTTAAATTTTGAATATTTTCAGTTCCTGAGTGCAGCAATTATGTATTTTGTGATTCTGATGCAGTTTGAGTCATCAATTCATAAATATGACAACATCAACATTCAATTTGATAAGTTTGTTGAGAATTTTACGAGAATTATTGAAGGAAGAGTTAATGGATCTGAAAATTATTAAAAAATCTAATTTATAGAAAAATTTAAAAGTTTTTTTTATTAAATTTCATCAATTTTTTGAAATTTACAAACCCATTTGGGTGATCTGCAGCTTCTTTGTAAAGGATATTTCTCAGTATAAAGCTTTTTTCTAGTCAAAGTCTCTAACTGTATCCCATATTCAGCCATAACTTCCTGTATCCATTCAAATACTTCATTAAAATATTCTTTATTCTCAAATGACATTTGAAGTAAATTTTTTCCGTCATTATTTTCAGCTTTTAAATAATTTTTTTGCTCATCGTGACTCATAAAGCTCTTTATGTCATTCCAAATCAGCTCCACAAATTCCTTTTTATTATTTTCAACAGCATTAAACAACAAATGATTCCCAAATTTATCAACATGCTTAATAAACATCAAGATTTCCTCAGATTTGAAATATTTTCTGAATTTATTCCACAAATTTGCATGCAGTTCCGCTGACTTTGTCCATTTTGATTCTGACTGTAGCACATTCCGGTTCCAATTGTTGATGTTGCTGAGAATTTTAACAATTTCATCTGGTCGCGATAATTTCTCCAATTCGTTCATCATAAAGTCAAAGAATTCATTTGGCAGCTCGTAAACTGCAATTTGAATGATGTTGTTGCCAAAAAAGTCGACTTGCTTGATCACATCCAAAAAATCGTGATCGTCTTTAAAGGAATCACGATAAAGTTGCCATAAAAATTGATGAGTTTGGAGCTTTTTTGACTTAAATCCAGCCCAGGGGCGTAGCCAGAAAATTTTTAAGGGGGGGGCCCATCTTCGAAAATTGAAAAAACCGTTATTTTGTATCCTTAAATCTATATTCATTCTTCATAAGTTTAAATATTTAATTCATTATTCATACATTAAATTTAATTTTCCGTGCTCATTTTGACATTTCTTTCGTCACTTCCTCTACATTAACTGGTTCTTCTCTATAAATACTTAATAAAACAATTATCAGATTTTCGTAGGGGGGGGCCCGGGCCCCCTATGGCCCCCCCCTGGCTACGCCCCTGATCCAGCCATTTGAAGTAAGTTCCTGTCTCTTTTGTGTTTTAAAAGTAAAATATTTTGGAATTGAGAGGCTGTAAAGCAAGTTTTGAGGATGTTAAGGGTCAGTTCTACAATTGATGGCTCTTCGTCTTTTTCTACTAAGTCGTGAATGAAGTTAAAGTCTTTTTGGAGCAGGAAGTCCTTCAATTCTTCTTTATTGTCGAATGAGTTGCTTAAAAGATGCAGGAAGGCTTCTTGGAAGTCGAGTTTGTTGATCATTCTGGCATTATGTAGGATTGACTTCTTTCTTGAGTCGACTTTCTTGATGATTTCGATGAGATTTGATGAATTTAGAGATTTTTCAGCTGCTGTCCATATAATTTGGAGCTTCTTAATGTCTGCTGTCTGGATGCAAATTTGAAGGACATTTTCATGATTTTTATTGCAGTTATTCATTAACTTGAATAATTCTATGGATTCTAAGTACTTTTGGATTACTTCCATGAATTTATGCATCTTATTGACATCTAATGATATAGACTTAATCAAGAAGCTGAAGATATTTTCCTCAAATCCATCAGAACTCTTAAGTTTCAAGCAATTTTTAATAAATTCTTTACCAGTCTTAGCTTCAACTTTAATCACAAAGTCCTCGAAGATTTCCACATTTCGACTAGATTGAATATTTTTATGGAAGACTAGCTGCACTTCAATCAACTCCTTCAAGTCATCAACAGTCAGGAAATCAATCATAAAATCTTGATATTTTATAAACAATTCTGAATTCTCAGCTCTCGCATTTATAGAGTCAGCTGTGTCAAACAATATCCTTCGTACCTTTATATAATCTCCATTTTTAAGGACCTCAATGACTAAATACCCAAAATGCTCATTAAACTTGCTAAAATAATGGTGAAAATTCGTCATGTCATTGAAATATTCAATTTGCTTCTTCATCTTTTCCAGGATCTTCTTTAAAAATGAGTAATCATCAATCACGTCACTTAAAAACACTCGAACCATCTCAAACTTCTTTATAGTCAGCACCCTAGCTAGCAACTCACAAAATGCTTCTTTAAACTTAGTCTTCTTTTTTAATAATCCAGCAATATAATCAGCTACATAAAATTCACAAAATGTCTCGTGCAGGAAGTAAAACTCATCTCCAATCTTAGTCATCAGTCCGCATGCAATGACTTCTACATCAAGCCATTCAGATTCATCAATATCTGGGAACAAGTCATCAATAAGATCAGAAAATAATTTTTTTAAAGCTGAATGTTGATGAAATTTTTGGAAGTTCAGTTCGTAATCTTGACTTTCTGTGTTTGCTGTATGCCTGATTTCACCTTTGGCTGATGACCATCGTTCGTAGAGCTTTTCAGCAAATGTTTTGTAGATTTTGAACTTTTTGATGGTAATTGTGGCTTTTTTGTTGTCTTTGAAGCTCTCAGCAATCATTTTAAACAATTGAGGCATTCCAACTGATCGTGTGTCAGCCATGACAATCTTATTGATTATACGACGTGCATTTTGATGATAAATTTCAAGTTTTTCGGACTTTTTCATATACTTTTCAAAGTCATCTTTAGATAAACTTGCCAAGTCATTCTCAATATCCTGCAACATCCAACATTTTACAATAAAGTCAACACCATCTTTGTCTGTGAAGCTAGAAAGCTTGTAACTTGCAGCATCTTCAAGTTTCTCTTTTAAGTCAACCTCAAAGTAGTCTCTAGTCGCTATCCATAGCTGGTTGCCTTCACAATACTCAAATGACTGAGCTAATTTCGACACCAATTCAGCACAATTTGGAGCAATTTCATCAAATCCATCAAATAAAATGATGACTTTACCAATTTCGTACATCTTTTTAAACAATTTGGCTTCAAACTTGTCATCTTGTAGCTTCAATATTTTGGTGACAAGAAATTTGCAAAATTCAGGTTTGATTTTTTGTGTTTTGAATTCTTTTATAAAATGCTTCAAATCCACATATGTTATCCACTTTGTAGGATTTGTCTGGTTCAAGGTTGTTGTGATATTTTTTATAGCCCAGCTTTTGCCACTTCCAGCAATGTCTGAGATGATGACGTACTTTTTGTCTTTTACTTGATTTAGAAGGTCTGATTGGGAAAATTTGGTAGCTTTTGTTGAGTTTTGGTGATTGGTTGGCGTTTTGATGTCATGTCTGGAGATGAAGTCTCTTGGTTGAAACAAGAACTTGAACTTTTGACTGACAATTTGGACTTCAAGCTTCGTATTTAATAAAATTGGTGAGTTTTCTAGAACTAAGTTTAATATTTCACTGTCAATCATTTCTGTGAGCTTTTGGACAGCTTTTTCTTCATCTTCTGCTGCAGTTTGGTTAGACTCAATCATTAAAAGGTCCTTTAAAGTTAAATTTGAATTATTCTGAAAGTTTATTTTAATCTTCAACAGTTTTCTTTGACTTGGTGCTGTTAAATCCTCCCAGCTGTAATTTGCTTCAATTCTAACTGGATTTAAATCTTTTTTGACAATGTTTTGGATCAGAATGTCAGCTTGACTCTCATTTGACACTATAAAGATGAATTTCAATGATTTATTTCCAACAAATTCTTCAAAATCTCCAAAAGTCTCTTTTGAGCAATCAACAAAAATATTTAAATCTAAATCTTGTTCCAACAGCTGCTTTAAGTCATCAAATATTTCCTCATTCTTTAACATTTTAGGATCAATGAAAATATTTTGTGCTTTAAAAATGTCGCCATAAGTTCCATCCAGCTGAGTAATCATATCAATAAGCAGTAGCTTAGGAACATTTGTGGTTACTACAATGGCTTCTTTGCTGAATATTTCCATAAACAATCCTTTAGACACAAGGAGATCTAGTTTACGATTCATAATGTTTGGCAACAACTGCATGACTCTGTTCATCTTTTGAACATTTTTTCGGATTTCTAAATTAAATTTTTGCATTTCTGAGAAAACATGGATTTGGAAGTACTCAAAAAGCTCATTGTACTTTAATTGTAGACATTTTAACTTTTCCTCATTGTCGTCATATTGTGCAAGGATCTGCATAACTCTAACTATGAGTTCTTGATGAAAATCTTTGCTATCATAATGTGTAAATACTGAAAATATGATTCCATCACATTCATCGTCAGGACTTTTTGATTTTTTTACTGACCACTTATCAATAGAAGTAACAATAGCTTTATATCTTTCAATTACATCAATACAATGTTTGTAATAAGGATTCTCATTATTCTCGTAGACTAGCTTCATCACATAGTGGCACAACTCATGAGCTATCACGCCTTTAATCTTCTGATCGCGTTCATTATTAGTTGATTTGGCACCAATGAAGATTAATTTTTGTTGAGGATATGTTGTTCCAAGGGATCCAGGACCTGACAAGCTTGCGTTTTCCACCTGGAAAGAAATCAATGAACAAACTTTAAAAATGTTGAAAATTTAACCAATTTTAGAGAGGAAGGGGGAGAAGGGGGAATGGGGGGGGGGGAGAACTTGATTGAAAAAAGTTGCTTTTCTCGAATGATTTAATCAAACATTTTTTGAGGTTATCTTCTTCTTGACTTCAGTTCGCCCTAAGATGTCATCAGTGTCAGATCACCCTAGTCCTTAGGATTCACTTAAGTACTTTAAACTCATCCCACCTCAAATGAACCTTACATGGGCAAAAATGATCAGTTTCTCAGATATAATAGAGGACCTAAGGGAAACATGAATTGGGAATGCCGAAGTTTGACTCCGAAGCTGACTAAATGTCAAGTGCAAATCTTTTCCTGATATCCCATTATACCGCTAAATGCACCGCAGGTGACCGAGCCCTGTGCCGGAATAAGTACTTTAAAGTATAGATTAAAAGCATGTCCAAACAATCTCGCTAGTAGGGTGGCAGTGCCATATTGAGGCTAAGGATGATGAGGTTTACAACCAACCATTTCTGATATCAAGATGTACAAAGAAGGTACCTTGGAGGGTACAAACAGACATCATGCCTCAAGAAATTGCATTTATTACTTACTGATTCATCCTCAAAGTCGAAAATCAACTTCAAATCCTTACAAGAAGCAGCAACATTCAACAAATCGGAACCAAATAGAATCTTGTTGATGTCTTCATACCATTTCCTTATTTTTTGACGATATTCAGTTTCTTGATCTTTATTGATCCTTTTGTTGTGGATAAATGAATGATTGCATAGTAAGTTGACTGATATTTGAGAATCATCAAGAGCGCTGCTGACATTTTCGCTCATTTGCTGTGATTTACATCTTTTTGCTTTTCTCAGCTCTTTTTTGTTGAGTTGCTTCTCAATATTGACATCAAATGCTTGAAAGCCAAGTGATTTGAGGTAGTAAAATACTTTATATTTTTGTGCGTCTACAGCTTGTTTAAGTGCTGAGCTGTTTGCCGGATTATAGACTACTTTGAGGCTTAAATTGTTGTCGATGAATTTTGTGATTTGTTCCAAAACTTCGGCTTTGATGGCACATTCAAAGTTGGTTCTTTCTGTAAATATTTTGTCAAGTCTTTCATGTTCAACTTGGTTTATGTTGAAGTTTGAAGGAAATGGAAAATCAGAAATATCAAGCAAGTCACAGAGGATATCAAACTGATGCGAAGCTAGTGCAGTTGTTGATATTCTAACTTGATGATTGAATGGAAGTTGTTGGATTAAATGTGTGCAGTTGCTGATTAAAAATTCAATTATTTGTGTGTTCTTATGTTCTACAGCTGTGGATAGAACTGATGGGTAATTGGATATATCTGATTGGTTGACATTTATCACATAACTTAAATAATTTTGTGAATCTATGCTTAGTGTCCTTACAGAAGCTATAAATGCAGCATCTAAAGCAGCCAAAAGTTCATTTTTTGATCCATATGCTGCACATTTTAGAACTAATTTGTCCAAAAGCTCTTCAGGAAGGTCAAAAAGTCTTAAGAATTTTAGAATTATTGTTGAGTTTTTTAAGTTTAATAAATTTTCAAGGACTAGATTCAAGCAGTTGTCAATTTTTCCATCTAAAATTGAGCACAAAAGGGTGGGAAAATTCAGCATAGCCTCAAAATTCCTATGATTTTTATCTATCTCCAACAATTGAGTTGATTGTTCATCTTTGTAGTAAAATTTTGTACTTTTTTCATTATTTGATGTCAGCTGTAGAATTATTGGACGATCAACATCAAATTTGACTAAAATGCTCTCAAGTTTCTCGAAAATTTCACTTTTGGGTATCTCATCTGTCTCATCAGTTTTGATCTCAATGATTAAAATGAACAAATTTGGATATTCATCTTGTATTAAACTTTCTAGCTTCCTCAATAAATCATCAAAGTTTGACGATAATTTCAAAATTTTGCAATTTTTCTTAGCTTTTCTATTAGCTTCATCATAATCAAGGATTATATAAGTTTCATCAATTTCAAATGACTTTTCCAGAATGCTCAATGATTGATAAGCGCTACCAAATACAAAATCCTCATGACTTTCGGCATGTCCAACATCCATGTTAAATTAATCACTATGCTGGATGTTTTCTAAATAAATCAAATACTAATTTTATAATTTTAAATCCTATGGAAAAAATGTTAAATAATTGAATTTCGAAATTTTTTTTTGACTTAAGTCAGTGTTGTCCAAACTTTGTGACGTGGCACCCTGAAGTGCCTTAGGGCATCCTTAGGTGTGCTGAGGAAAAATATCTAAAGTCAAAGTGTGCCGTGGCTGAAAAAAGTTTGGACAACACTGACCTAGGTTGACGCTAAAACCCATCTTGTTTCGACTTTTAATCTTAGAAAAAATCCGCAATAAAAAAAACTATTTTGCTATCATAAATTTTATCATATTGAATATTTTCTATCGTACGATTTTCGCTTAGGGGCCGTTCACTTATGACGTCCTTTAGGAGAGGAAGAGGGGGGGTCAGCAAGAAAAGAACAATAGAAATTCCTGGAAATCCTTTGTTCTCTTTTGAAAAATGACCGTTATTTTCGGAAATCAGTAAACGGCCCCTTAGAACTCATAATAGTTTTTTTTAGCGATAAGACATTTTAGGCAGTTGTGAATTTATTATCAAAAAAACATATTTCATGAGTGTGCGATTTTTTTGAGAGAAAATGTTTTGTGCTAATTAAAACACACATGTGCTTACAGCGTTTTAGTTTGTACTCTTGAAAATCCAAATCTATTTATAGTTTTGTATATTAAATTCTGATATTTACTGATCATTTCAAGGGCGTGGCTAGACATATTTTAATGTAAAGTGGTCTATATGTTTTAATTTGAAAATGACCTCCAAATAGCACAAGTCGGTTAATCGATCAGAAATTCGGCATGACTCTGGCATGGTGCTGGATTTAAATCGAAACCAGCATCATGCCAGAGACTTGCCAGATTTTTGTTCGATTAACCGACTAGTGCTACCCCCTTTCCTTTGATTTGACCTCTAAAGCCAGATCCTAGAGCTATCCGTGACATAACTAGGAAAGGAATGAACATGTTTGTCTCTCAAGATAGAGTAAAAATAAATTTTACTCAAGATTTAAGTACTGTTCAATGTGAAGCCCTATAAATCAACTTCTGTTCTAATGAATCATGTGCTAGTTTGTTGCTAGTTCAGAGCATAACATTATAATATTAAATTATTATTTTAATAAGCCACATGCTGAAGAATTAAGTCAATTTAAAATAGCTCTTAAAATTGATGCTATTCTCAATTACCTACGTGAATTCCTTATCACATGCTGGATTAAGATTCTATCAAAAACATTTATCACAACTTTAACTTGCCAAGTCTACTTAAGCACTAAAAAAATCACATTCGCGTATTTTTGAGAGGAAATTTTCATTTTCTCATTTTTTACTCACAAAAAAGCAGCTGACAGATTAGCCACGTGTGGCTCTCAAACAAATCGCAATTTTATTCTCAGTGAATTGATAAAGAGAGCCAAAAATATTTTGAGACGAGACAATTGTGATTGTTGCTGGAAAAATGAGATACAAAAAGCTGAAATAATTTTAAAAAATTGTAAATTTTTTTATAACAAACGAATTTTTATTTTTAATTTAATTTGCTTCTTTTAGGTTCACTTGGTTCCTCCTCATCATCATCATCATCTTCGTCTGATTCATAATCTGATTGACCTTTTCGTTCCAAATAAGCCAAATATTCCCAATCAATCTCATCTTGCGGATCGTGTTGATAAAATTCAACAAAATAGTCAACATGCTCAAAATCTTCTATTACTTCATCATCGGAACTAGGAACCGATTCTTCATCATATTCATCCTTCCAGTCAATAAGCACAAAACTTTTAGATTTATTCATCAATTCCGGTTCCTTTTCAAAGAGTCTTGAGAATCTTCGCCATCTTGACAGGAGGCAGCGATCAATTTTCAGGAACTTCAACTTTTCCTTTAAACTCTTCAAAAAGTCACCAATCCATTCAGCACCTTGTAAGTTCTTAGCTATAAAATTCTCAATTTGATGACCTTCAAAGTTGAATGGATTTGAATTTTTTGCACAGATGTTGTGGACTTCTAAATTCTTGAAATCTGATCAAGCGCATCTCTGCCTGTGTAAATTGATAAAAATAAAGTTTCCAATTTCTTAAAGTTGACAATTTCGTTGACTTTATGGCATCTACTTATGTCCAATTCCTTAACATTTGGGAACTTACTAGACCAATTGACTGCTGTTTCATCATAGCACATACCCGAAATTCTGAGCTTTTCTATGTACGGCATTGGCACGGTTGGAAGTTTGGTTTCGTAGAGATCAAGTGACTTGAGATTCGGGAAGTTGGCAACGCAATCGAGAATTTCTGTCTGATTAATCATATGTGCTAGTTCATATCTCAAAAATTGATTCATTTCAAGGTGCTGCAGGCTGTCTTGGTGATTTTTCAGGAATTTTTTAAAGTTTTCAATCTCAACTTCTCGAATCGTCTTGATTGACAAGTTCTTAAGCCTGAATTCCACTTCATTTAAGGCATCATCATTGAAGATATCCGCGTCATTGTCAAACTTAATGAAAGAAATTTTTTCCAACTTTTTCTGTACTTTTAGGAAGTTTTGACATGCTTCCAATTCTCCAGGCTTGGTCTTGATTCGATAAGAATAAAAGGACTTAATTTGACAGTGCATGAACATCTTCAGAATATTAAAGTCACTACCCCACCCTAATGAATCTATGTCCAATTTCAAATGTGGCTCATCAAAGCATCCATCGTCGTAATTTAAAGTCAAACTGTTTAGATCAAGGCGTAATAACTTTGGACAGTTTACCAATATCTTCTTAAGTTCCGTTGCATCTATAGAAACTGAGTTGATGCATAGACGTGTCAAATTATTGCTGATTGCGTCGAAGATTTTTGGAACTTCTTTGTGCATTTCCTGAATAATTAAGCGGGAATACTTTCTGGTTCCGTTCCATTCGTCAGTGTCATTGGTCTTGTTCGAGACACGAATTGTAAAATTCTTCATGAGCTGCGTGCTGTTGCTGATCAAATCATTGAACTTCTTACAGACAAGTGTGAAGTTTGGGATTTCTGGAGACTCAAAAAGGTTGAAGATGTAAATAAGAACTTCGTCTGGCAGGTCATGTAACATGATTGATGTGATTTGAGATCTAAAAGTGAGATTTTTCTGTTAGCTTTTTTGTTTATTTTAGTGCCGGTTTACTTACTTCAGTTGTTGAATGCGGTTTTTGGAATGATTTTGAGTTGATTCTTCAGTCTTTTAGTGAATTCTTCTAGCTAAGCAGCTTGTTGGAAGGATTTTGAATAGATTGACTTCTAGTTAAGCGTATTTGAATTAAAAATTTCTGAATAAAATTATTTTGTTTATTTTGAAACTAAAAACAATAATTTAGGTAGACAATCTAGTAGATCTGGGGTAGATCAAATATTTAAATTCTTAAAAACCGTTAATATCTTTCTTAAGAGTTGCAATCTTGACTTCTGTATTTTCAGTCAACATCTTACAGATCGAAATTTTTTGCGATTATTAAGCCAATAAGTTCTTGATTCTTTTATTATTGACTGAACTTTGGCTTTTTAGAGTCATTTACTAATGATTTACTTTAAATTATTCAGTTTTAAGCTTAATTTCAGGATTTATTTCACCATAATTATTATTACTTTAAAAACCTTACCTTTTGAGATGAATTCTTTGTTTTCTAGCCTTTATATAAGTTCTTACTGACTTCTAAATGTTATGTTCTGCGATGTTCTATTACTTGTTCTACTATTCGTACTGATTTTGCACTAAAAACTTAATTATTTTGATGATTTTTTTTGTTTACACGTTTTCTTACCAGGAAATTTTGTTACTGAACGCACTCTTAGTACCTTACAACTGATTTTGTATGGTTTTAAGACAATTTTGAATTTCAAATGACCGTTATATATTAAATCAGAAGATTTTATTGATTTTTCATTGTAATTTAATGATTACTTGAGTTTGATTCATTACTTAAGGATTCCTTCACATCAGGGGTGGATCCAGAAAGAAGGGAAGGGGAAAAGACGAGGGTCCCCCCTTGAAATTGAAAATTTTCTTCAATTTTCTACGGTTTTTGAAAAAAAAACCGAAAAGGACCCAAAATTTTTCCATAAATTCAAAAAAACTGCAAACCTTCTTCCTTGCTTTTAAAAAATGTCAGGATTCGCTCCTGCTTGACACTCATGGACGGAACCAGTGGAGTCTAAGATAGTTCTAGCCCCCAACCAAACAAGACACACCAATAAACTGTCTCATAGCTTTAGTCTGGCCATAAATGTAATAATAAACATTCATGCCTGTTTAAAGTCACAAGAGTTATCCTCTTAAACATTACAATGTCAAGTTGATAATCAATGAATATTACACATGACTATAAATAGCTCAGGTGTGCCACGTATTTGCTCTGGTCTCAAGTTTCACAAACATCCATCATGTGACATTTATTCAGGCGATAATGATCATTTTCGGTTTAATTGTCGTGTGAAAGAGTTGAAAAGTTAAAATTTTGTCAAAATTAAGGAAAATTCTGCTAAATTTAAGTACAAAAGCTACAAAGTTATAATAAAATTGGCAAAAGGACCTCAAAAATGACCTCATCAGTCCATAGCATCATCTCAACTCTCCACTACCTAGCCAAGTTCTTTGGCATCTACCTTTTCACTTTAAACTCCTTAACACTAGATCCAGAATTCAAAATCTCAGACTTAATCTGTGGATCAGTCGCAATAATCTTTTATGGCATCATTTCTTATATCCACTGGATGCACGCCTTTGTCTACATAAAAATCAACTCAAGAATTGTTGAAAAAGGAATTCCTATCATGATGACTTTACATTACTTCCTTTATACTACAATTATTATGCTTAGCAACATTAAAAGAAAGGATTTTGGTGAAATTTGCAAGAACTTGACGGAAGTCGACAAAAGTTTTGAATATTTTGATACAAAATTCGATTACAAGAAAATTAGCGGAACTGTCAGAATTGCTGTCATTAAACTGATGACTTGGATTACAGCTTTAGTTCTTCTTGGTGCTGTTCTTGCTTATAAATTTGATGATATTAAGAGACATGAGGAACACGTGTTCTTCTTTTGGTGCCTTTCAATTGCTTCAATTGTCATGATGAGCTTCAAGTTTTCAGCTATTGGAATATCTAGGAGGTTTTTTAGGGTTAATGAGATGTTGAGGTAAGTTTTTGGTGCAAAAATACTTCAAGTTGGAAAGTCCTTCGTAGTGAGGTTAAAGCGCATTTTTAAAAATTGTGCTTTTATGGAATTTTCAACTTTAATTAGCATTTTGTGATCTTAGGTCATTAATGGTTAAAGCGCATTCATTCCATTTCAGCTCCTTCACCCAATCGGAGATCCACAACACCGAGCTCTTCACTATGCGCATCCGCAAGCTCTCAAACATCCATTACAAAATCTCAAATACAATAAAACTCATTAATCGAACATTTTCAGTGTCCCTCACACTCTACTTCTTCATCTTCTTCTGCTGGTTTTGCATGTTTCTTTACATAGTAATTCGATTCTTAAATAATCCAAGTAAATTTTATACAATGGGATTTTCGAGAATTTTATTGAATTTTACATTGGATGGATTGATGATATCCGCTATTAGGAGTTCGAATAATGCAGCAAGGGAAGGCAAGCGAACGAAGGAGTTTTTGTTTAAGATGAGGAATGAGTGTTGGGATGAGCAGGTTGCTAGGGAGGTGAGAATGGGTTGTAGTGGTGGGAATATGGAAAGGAATGGTTGATTTCAATGACAAGATGACTGAAATTGACCAAAGATGACTGAGTTTGACACCGATATGACCAAATTTGACCCAAGACGGCCAAATTTGACAAAAAGATTACAAAATTGACTCAAGACGACTGAATTTGGTACCGAGATAACCAATTGTGACACCGAGATAACTAAAATTGATCCAAGATGACAAAAATATACCTGACATGACTGAATTTGACTCAAGACGACCAATTTTGAAACCAAGACGACCAAATTTGACACCGAGATGATTAAGTGTGTTTCCAAGATGACTGAACTTTTACCTACCATACATAAAGTGTCCAACCCTCAAAATGCATTTAGAAAATCTGCAAGCTTCATTCAACAAAATAAAAATCTAAATTTCAAACTCCAAAAACTCTTTGCATTCAAGGAAATTTGATAAAAATGATAATTCTACACAAAATGGACAGGAAGCTGCTATGCTTGCTATTCAAATCTTTTGTTTTATTCACTATTTTTTATCTGTTTCCATGTAGATCGAATGTTTCATTCATCAAGTCGAATTCACATCAACTGATTTTTCGTGTGGATTATTCACCTTCAACTGGAAATTCTTATTCAATGTGAGATTTATGCTGAATATTCTCAAAAAAAAAAATTTAAAATTCTGAATTTCCTTAAAACCGTAAATTTAAAATTGAAAAATCCAAAATTTTACATATTTTTGTAGTTTTTCAGCGCAGTTGTCATGTATGTGATTATCTTGGTCCAATTTGAGTCATCGCTTCTAGAGTGTCGGCAGGAAGTCATCAATTCATTGTGCAATGAGAGTTTTAACAATGTTACTGAATTTTTGGAGATTTAAGATGGAAAAATTGAACCAGGAAGCTTTAATGTGTTAATAATTATTGAGTTTGTTATTGTTGTGCCTTTACTTATTCTCAATATACTCTTAATAATCTCATTAAGTGAGAACACCAAGCTTTAATTTGTGTATAAAAAATTGTGAAGAAATATTGACTAAAAATAAATTAAATGTTTTGATTACCGTTGTTGAATTTTGATTGGTTTTCTCGAACATTCTTAGTTTTTGTTGGTTGTTGACTGTCAATTCAGGACAAGCGCGTATCTAGGAGGGTCTTGTCCTCCTCTTAAGCGTTTCACTTCGTGCTCTTTCAGTTCGTGCGAATTTCAGGAACACATTTTAATTTTTTTCGGATTTGAATGTAGCTACTTAAAAATGTATCAGGACTAGGATGTCCAACTGCGCACTTATGAGCAGGACAGTCTCACTGTGCTGAACAAATTCCCGACAAAAATCTTAAATGCCCCGCTTTTTTGAACTTATTTTCCTTGAAAAGAGATTGAAAATTTGGTCTGTCCCGCATTTTCAGAGCTGAAATCAGGACAGTAATTAATGATTCCAAATAGCACAAGTTGATTAATCAATCGGGAAACCAACACCAAGCCGTAATAACTCTTGCATGGCGCTGGATTCGATTTAAATCTGACTCCATGCAAGAAAGCTTAGTATCGGATTTCGGAGCTATTAACCGACTTGTGCTTTTTTGCGAATGATACGAAGAATCTAGAGGATATACATCTTAATATACAAAAGGATAAGACTTAACTCAAGATATTAGACCATAATAACAATGTGTGAAGGGCCCAGCCTTTCAGCCGGAGTCACTGCGATTCAATTTGTAAAGAATCTATTGTACCACATCCTTTAGACCTACAGTTTATAGTGGAATCCGTATTAGACCATGCTTATCATATTCTAATGTTTACCATCCCTACCATCGTCCCCGTATAGCACAAGTCGGTTAATCGAATAGAAATCCGGCACTAAGCAGGAGTGACTCTGGCATATTGCTGGATTCGATTTTAGTCAAGTACCGAGCTAGAGTCACGCCAGCTTAATGCTGGACTTCAATTGACTTGTGCTATTCGGGATAGCTTATAATCTAGGATATACAGAAGTATGAAGCCCAAAGCAACAGTCAGCGTCAAGTTCTGAAATTAATTATCTGACTGCTCTATTCAGATTTTATCATGAGCAATGTTAAGTCTTAGCAGAGTGAAATCTGGGGTATCGAGCCATAAATAGGCGAATCTGTCAGTTAAGCCTCTGTGGCGCTAGTGGCTAGTTAACATACCGGATACCTACAACCATATTTTGTGAGGACGTGGGTTCATTTTCTATTATAGATAGCAATTTTGTCAATTTGACAAGGATTTACACAATGCTCACAACATAATGATCAGTTCCAAACAAAACATCATCATCAGTTCCAAAAATATCTCCAAAACTCATAATCACTCTTAAAAAATTCCCCAAATTGCATATCAAGCAAAGCAATGCACGAAAATAAGAAGAAAAAAAGAAAGAAATTCAATGAACTAAAATTGCAAATTGTCAAACAAAACATTAAATGTTTCCGGAGTGCTCCAAAAAAAAAATCTTTACTCCACTTCACTCCGATGATGATCTCGTTCATCAAGAAGACAAAAACAAAAAAGATGCGAAATTAAGAAGTGTAAGAAGAAGAAGAAGGAACAGCAACAGCGATACGAGAATGAAGATATCAATGAACTCAATTGAGGTCTTATTTTCATTTAACTGCATTCACATTTATTTTATTATGAAAGGCATCAAGTTGAACACATTTTTTTTTTTGAGAGCGAGAATGGAAAGTCAAAGGCTGATTCATCCCAAAAAATGTACTTCGGAGTTCACAAATATTCTTTTTTTTTGTATTTGTGTGCTGTCACATTTAATTCACAATTTGCAGTGAGAATGAATGGAGGAGTAAACTTAATGATATCATGACCCCGTCCAAAAAGAAGGCAATTGCAGTTTCAGTTAGAGAGATTTTTTATTTTCGGGTTACAGCTTTGATTGAGGCTGTTTTTGGGTTACTGAGTGTGGATTTTTATTGAAATTTATTGAATCTTGAGTGGTTTAATTTTTTGATCAGGTTAGAATTTGATTATTGGGTATTTATAGGTTCCTTTAGGGAGATCGATGCTGTTTTCTAGTTAGTCATGTGCTCTAAAGTAAGATGCTATCAAAAAGTATTACATTTGGATCATTCTTTGCCTATTTAGTAAAATTCAAATTTTTCCATGCAATTTTCCATCAAATCATCAGAATGGGAAGTCCTAGATCACCTTAGATCTCTTGAACGTAATCATTAAGTCAGAATACTCCCGCGGTTATGTCCGAAAAAATTGCAGATCTGACCAAAAATTCACCATTGTTAAATAAACTGTGACATGACCTACAATCCACCAAAACCAGAATTTTTTCCCACAATATTCGCACGCAAAAAAAATCATGAAAGTGAAAACCATGAAACCACATGTCATCCATGCGGGACTTATTAAGGGCAACACAACTCGTCCAAAAAAAAAAATCCTTCAATTTTTCAGCTTCTTTTTCCTCATCATCCAATTCTTTTGACATAAATTCTCGTAAATTTCAATTTAACCGCGTTCCTTTCGCTCTTTTGTTTTTGCCATGCCATGTAACTACTGAATAAGTAATAAAATTAAACAACGTGACATGACATCGAACGTCAGTGAGATCAGCGGAGAGGAGTGCAGCACAGCAGCAACAACAACAAAATGTAAGTAAAGTTTCAATTGAAATAAATGAGAAGGAGAAAATTGTGTGTGGATGAAGGGAATTTATTGAAAGAGAAATGGTGTTAAGTAAGTCCAAGGATGAGCATCAATCAAATCCTACAGTGAAAGCTTATGCAATTTTATGCAATTTATGGAAATTGCCCTGGCCTCAATATGTCGTGCTCCTCTCTCGACACTTGGAAATTACTTTTTTTTTGTCACTTTCTGATGCATTTTTTTGTGCTTGCTGTTTGGTCTGGCTTGATCTGATTGATTAATTTATGATGAGATTCTCTGAAATGTGTGTGAATTAAAGGAAATTGCACACTTTTTTTTGCTTCACTGTAGCTTGAATCAGTCTGTTTTGTATTTTATTTTTGTAGGATGTTTTTGTTTTGATAGAATAAGATATAAGCTGATTGAGATTGTTGTTGGGGTTGTTGGAGTTGAAATTGGATAGCCTGGATAGTTGCTAGCTTAGTCTGATGTGTAGCTTTAATGGTAAGTTAATCTTAGAGTCACCAGCTCATTTAACCTTAATGTATAGTCGCTTTTGGCAGAGCTCGGAGTTAACTCCGAAAAAATTAAGTCGACTCGAAAAAACCCGAGTCAACTCGAGCTCTGTTTTTTGGTAAGGGTAATTGGCAAACGGTTGTAAGCGTTAAAGCCAGCTTTAGGCGCCATCTAAGGGAGGCCATGGATCACAATTGATCTGTACGGTCAGGGGTATGTAAGTACGTAAGTAAAGCCTTCTAAGCTAAGGGTAACTTTGTTGTGAGCTTAAAATAATGAAAGATCACACTATTGTCTTCATTAAGGCATTCTCATACCCTAGACTAGTTGTGTCCAACCTTTTTTGTATCACGGCGCACTTGGTGGTAAGCCATGACCAAAACCTCACACAGCATGCGGGTTGTGAGATATTTAATTTTTTAACGGCCACACTAGTATGACCATCACTGCCGTAAGCTTGTCTGTTAAGAGACTGCATTGATAAAACACCTTCTATAAGGTTAACTATGGAGTTTGTGGACCAGATGACCTCCTGTTGTTATTTGGTATCCATTATTGAGACATATTAGCTTTATACTGTCATAGAAGCAAAATATATCAGCTATATATTCGTACTAGCTTTATAGAATGCCTAGTTGACTATTGAGAGCGGAAATAAATTTTAAAAATATTAAAATTCTCTCAAAAATCAAAAATAAACCTCAAAACATCAACAAAACCTCCAAAAAGCTTTTCTATGACAAACATTTTTTTCTATCCTCACATCTTCTATGATTTCTATCACATAGATCAGTTTCCATTCACATTTTCTCTATTCTCTCATTTATTCTGTGCTTTTTTTCGCTCTCTCAACTTTTTAATTTCTCTTTAAAAACTTTTATTTCCCCTCAAAAAAAAATATTTTTTTCTCATTTTGTCTTCTGTGTCGTTTTCATTCTCACTGCATCGAGTTGTGTGCTTGCTGCTTCTTCATATCATCAAATGTATATTCACTTTATTAATGTGAGAATCAAAAATGAGTTGAGGATCACTTGAATATAATTTAATTTAAGAGAATTTTAAATGAGTTATTTTATTTTGTAGTTTTTTTTTTAAAGCGGAAGTTGATGGAAATATTTAAAGTTATCGAGGTTTAGGGTGGGTTTGGTCGATCGTTGGTAGCTGATTTGGTGATTTAGAGACCTGAAATCGTGAATAGTAATTACCTTAAGCTTCTTTAACGCAAACAAACCTCAAAATCAGATATTGTATTCCAAACTATGCACCAAAGGTACCAAACCTCCTCCTGAAACTTAAATAAAAAAATCCAGCATACAGTAACAACGACAAAGTAATAACAATCATAATATTTTGACATTTTTATTAATCAATTTGTTTGTGACAATCGCATCGTATTAAAATTAATGACATTCAATTCAATTGTGATTAGATTCTTACACTATACTTTGTTTGGATATATTATTAACTATGCTATCATCTTTATGTATCGAGCTATTTCATTTCTATTTCATTTATGAACAAATATCATCAAATTTCTTTATTTTATTTGTAACTTTATTGGTTTCTGTTAAGGAAAAATTGGTTTTTCTTGTAGATAAATATATTATTTTTGTAGGTAAAATGTGAGGTGTCGTTGGGGTGGTGATTGGAGTAGTCATGTGGCAGGACTGATTTTATGCCTTAGTGTGAAGGCACCTTAATCTCAAAAAGCTCAAGTCTGAAGGCACCTTAATCTTAGATCTCAAGTATGTAGGCACCTTAACCTTACAACTCTAGTGTGAAGATACATTAACCTTAGAACTCTAGTGTGAATGCAACTTAACGTTAGAACTCTAGTGTAAAGACACCTTAATCTTAGAACTCTAGTGTGAAGGCACCTTAACCTTAGAACTCTAATGTGAAGACACCTTAACCTTAGAACTCTAGTGAGAATGCATCTTAACGTTAGAACTCTAGTGTGAAAGCACCTTAACCTTAGAACTCTAATGTGAATTTACCTTAATATCAGAACTCTAGTGTGAAGACACCTTAATCTCAGAACTCTAGTGTGAAGATATCTTAGCCTTAGAACTCTAGTGTGAATGCAACTTAACGTTAGAACTCTAGTGTAAAGACACCTTAAACTTAGAACTCTAGTGTGAAGACACCTTAACGTTAGAACTCTAGTGAGAATGCACCTTAACCTCAAGAAACTCCGTCCAGCCAGTCAAACCTACTCCAAATCACACCCCACACCCATCCTCACAGTAAAGTACAGCACTATTGTTAGTTAAAATGACTATATAAAAAGACTAAGTAAGATAGTTTTTTTGTTTTGTAAAAATTTCATAAGAAAAAGGCCTGAAGATTGTTCAGTCAAAAGATTCTGCGAGAAATCTCACAACTATTGGTAAATTTTTCTTGTATTTATTTTTTTGTGTATAATTTCTTTACTATCTTTAGGTTTTGAGCTTCCAATAATCAAAACTATTATGGAAGTTTGAATTTATTCTATTTAAAGTAACTTACATAATTAAAATCTAATGATTCATTTCACTTAATTTTCTAAAATTGAATTAAATTTATTTTGTATTTTTCTGTATACATGTATCGTTTAAATATTTTTTTTTATTTATTCAAGATTTTTTTTCGTATTTTAATTTTTTAAAATAAATTGATGATCATTATGACTCAAGACAGGTTTGGATCACATCCAGTTAGAGTCAACACACCCAACTAGAGACTCATGCGGATATGCTCCATATCTGAGCTGAGGATAAGCTTAAAATCTAATGAAATTTTCGAAATTTGTTTGACCTAAATTACATTCAAAAACTTACAGTAAGTTTGTTGTTTTTTGATAAGTTAAAACTAGACATTTTCCTTTGCAATTCTCTTTGTGAGATTTTTTTTTAAATAATTTTTATTTTCAGATTTTTTTTTGTAGATTTTGTTTAGGAGTTTTGAGAATTTGATGCTTGCGTGGGGTCTGGTATTGTATAGAATGCTATATATGAGTGTTTTTTGGATGATATTGCTGTAGACAGGATTTTTGTGTCTGCAACAAGGATTTGGAACTCTTTTGGAACTCCTAGAAACGACAACTGATCTGAAAAAGCTTGCTAGTTGATATTAGAAGAAGCTAGAGTCCTGGCATACATTAATAAACCCTAACATACTTTCATATAAGCAATGGTGCTCTTCCTAACCTAAGAGAACTCTAATCAACACTAAAGCTCTACCCAAATCGATTGCAAACTACAATGTCCTCTACTCAGCACCCTCAACTTCAAATCATCTCATTCTCAAGCTTCCAACAACACTTGAAGAAACTTTAGCTTTAAACTACTTAGTAATTGAAAACTAATTTACATCTGAGACAACTAATATTGTATTATTGATGCTACATACTTTGATAATTTACTTGCTACTAAGATTATTTCTTTATTTTTTTTTACACACTGATAAATTTGTTCTTTTCATTCTTTCATGACTTGACATTGCATTGATAGCTTTACATATAGAAGATGTAAATAAAAAGATTTTTGAGAAGGAGTTGGGGTTGGTTTTGGTTGGATGTAAGCATGGAGATCTCTTGTATTGCTAAGCATTTAGATTTCATAGTTTTTGGGTATCTTAACCTCAAAATTGTAGGTTAATCGTTCTTCAAACATAAATGACGATATTAAGACAACCTAACCTCAAAATGGTAAGAATGGAGTATCTAACCTCAAAAATGTAGTTTGAGCGGTTTTCAACCATAAATGGTGATATTAGGACAACCTAACCTCAAAACTGTAAGATTGAAAAATCTTAACCTTAAAACTCTAAAGTTGTCAAAAAATATTGAAAAAAAGAAATTCACCCAACGGTTCATCCCAAGCATGAATCGAACCTTAAACTTGCCTGTCAAGTGTCCAGACCACTAAGCTATTGGGCATTGATATTAAACCTGGCAAACTTTCATTTAATAGCTCTAAGGTTGTAACAAGGACATAACCTCAAAACTCAAAATTCGAAAATACATAACCTCAAATCTCAAATACTAAAGTATCCTAACCTCAAAATACATAGCTCATATCCAGTAAATCCACCAAAACTCCTCTCATATCTCAAAATTTCATTGTAAGAACATTCAAAAAGTTTCCATTTTTATTTAAAAATTTCATAAATCCTACTAAACACTACATCAAATTATTTTAATATGTCTAAGATAGAATTAAGAAGTAAAAAACAGAAAAATTTTCATAGAAAAGTTTCCTAAAAATAAAGATAAGGTCCCACGAGTCGCTGACAATTTTTTTAAATACTGATAGATATTAAAATGGACAAAAGGAGAGAAAAAAATTTCATTGTGAGAGAATTATTTACACAAAATGACAATGAGATTTGGAAAGAAATAAAATAAATCTTATAAGAGAGACAAACACACACAAAAAAATAATATAATAAAATTAATGAAAAAAAAATTTCAATTTGTACACGAAATAAAGTAGTTTACGAGCAAAAGCAATCCTCAACAATCATGTGCGGAATTGTACCAAGAATAATGTTTAAATTTGCATCAAAATACAGAAGTTGCATTGATGACATTTTACGAGGTGAACAGCAGGGATTCGCTGCCGTACTTAGCTGCACGACGTGCGTATGCGCGTACTTTTGCATAAATGCTATCTGACACTCGCCTGCACAATAATTTGCATCGTATCGTTTCGGTGCGATAATCCAATCCCATCCGAACTTTTCGAAATCTACTGTTAATGGATGTCGACAACATCGATGCTCCGTGCTGTCTTTTGGACAAATCAGATGACTGCGTTTTGTTCGCCTTTTGCGCTGATCTCGTGGAAGAATGTCGAGGTATGGACGCTGGAATTGGAAGTAAATAGAGGAAATTATTAGGTTTTTTATTATTTTTGGATTCAAGCATATTTAATCATTTAGGTACTGAATCTATTGTTCCTGACTCTGAGATATCAAAGTTAATTTTTTAAAGCCCCCTCCCCTCCCTGGATACCGAATTTATTGTTTCAGACCCTCTGGATACCGAATCTATTGTCTTAAACCCCTGGATACCGAATCTATTGTTTTAGACTCCCCTGGATACCGAATTTACTGTTTTAGACCCTCTGGATACCGAATCTACTATTTCAGACCCTCTGGATACCGATTCTATTGGTTTAGACCCTCTGGATACCGAGTCTTTTGTTTTAGACTCTCTGGATACCGAATCTATTGTTTTAGACCCTCTGGATACCGAATCTATTGTCTTAAACCCTTTGGATACCGAATCTATTGTTTCAGACCCTCTGGATACCGAATCTATTAGCTTAAACCCTTTGGATACCGAATCTATTGTTTCAGACCCTCTGGATACCGAATCTATTGTCTTAAACCCCCTGGATACCTAATCTTTTGTTTTAGACTCTCTGGATATCGAATCTATTGTTTTAGACCCTCTGGATACAGAATCTGCTTCTGAACAAATTCATTTTGGAATACTTCATTCTTTATCCCTGTTTCAAAAGCTACAAGACCACAAATAATCTTGACCACAGCATCATCCAGCTTCTTCTTCACAATTATCTTTAGGCTCAATTCTCTCCCGTCTGAAAAACCACATCAACCACAACGGCATAACAACTTTATACAACAAGCACGTACCGATCTGACATATCGTTGTGATTTATTATGTACAATATCAGTCAATATTTACATTCCGTCAGTCGTGTACTCAAGTCAAATGGCTGGATGCAACATTGTTGCTGGCAATGCCCATTGATCTAATGAGAGCAATTAAGAGCACTTGGCGCATGTAAGACTTTTGATTGCAATTCTAGTATTTTTTTTTTATTGTCGCCGACGACAACTTTCGCTTGTATTTGTTAACAACTATCTGACTGTGCTGATGTGGATTTTTCCGCGAGAGAATCATTCTTATTTTGTATATTGAGCTGATCATGATGATGACTTGGTCTTATGGATGATTTTTTTTTATGACATGCTTTAATATTGTGATTTCTTTTTGGGTAGGTCAGGATCGCAATAGTCATCATTAAAATGTTATTTTTTTTTATAATCCAATGAAACTTTTGCCACACGACTATGGATGTATTGTGATTTTTTAGTTCCTTATCATTTATTGAACTAGAATATAGTCAGAATGTGTGACTGTATTGTAGGATTGGCGTATTTGAATGAGCATATGGAGAGATTCTGATGTAAATAGGTGCTAGGTTTGATACTATGGACTATAGAGTCTAGGTTAACATAAGGCATGGAGGAACAGTCTTTCTGTTTTAAACTCAAGGTCTTGAAGATCAATGTTACTTAAAGCAACACTCCAAGAGTATGATTGTCTGTCCTATACCCTGATATTTGACCAAGGTGTGACCCTAGTCAAAAAACTATAAATACCTAGCACTACCCTAGCAAAAACCAGTCAACCGTCCTAATTATCTAGCACTCAGCTTCCAGGAAGAATATTTTGTAACGTAGAAAACAAGTCTGAGAGTAAAATTACAAAATTCATCAATAAAATCCAGATTGATAAGTGAAACATCTGAATGTAAAAATTCAGTCACTAAGTGCAAACAAGTTGCTATTAATAGTGACTGCAATTAGTCTATAGAATGATGTAAAAATACTAGTATGCTGATTCATGAGGCGCTAATCTCAGAGATTATAAGAGGATTATTGTAAAAAAAATGATAAAAATTCTCACCTTAAGATTATTTCCACCATCAAGCGATACAAAATTATGCGACAGCGCTGACCCGTCCACCGATGATTTAATTTTAATCACAATCCCATGAGTAGTATTATGTGAATGGAACCATTTAGACACCAAAGTAGTCACATTAAGTTGCACATATTGTCCATCGCCTGCATCTGGTATCGTATAATTTGGAAATACTTCAAATAATGCCGTATGTCGTCCAGTCTCTAATGTCTGATGAATCTCAATGTCAATTCCCGTCAAGTCATTGGGAATGTTCTTAGAATTGAGAAATTTTCGGCTGTTTAGAAAAATGTTTAATGATGCATGCACGACCGCATTATTATTCTCTTGATTCTCATCGAACGTGAATTTTAAATAATTTTTATGGCGAGCTTTCGATGCGGCTATAAAGAGAGAGAGAACAGAACAGAAAAAAATATAAAATAAATAAATTGAGAATGAGAAAATGAAATTTGATTTTTTTTAAAGGATGCGAAAAAGATTTAACCTTGAACTCTATTTCCAGTTCACCCATTAATCGCGATACTACTTCGTCTTACTCTTCCTTCTTATTCCCAACAATATCATCATCATCATCATCATCATGCAATCTTCATTTCACTTACTTTATGCCTTATTCTTATACAAAATACACAAATGCACAGGAATAAAAAAATAAGAAAAAAATACACTCAAAAATTCACACAAGTGCAATTCTAAGTTTGTAGATTTGTATTCAACTGACTCTGCTTTATTCTCATGTGATCGTCATTTACTCATGATCATGATGATGGCTTTTTTTTTGCTTGTTGCGGTATAAATCAAACGAGTATGACTTTAAAATTGGACAATAGATTCATATTTTGAGTCATTACTGCATGAATGTTTTGAATATGTTCGGTTTTGTGATAAAATTTGCCGTTCAGCTTGAATTCGTTTTAAGTCTCTTCACACAAGAATTATTCTGTTCAGGTGTCTTCACACTAGAGTCATTTTGTTCAGGTGTCTTCACACTAGAGTCATCTTGTTCAGGTGTCTCCACACTAGAGTCATTTTGTTAAGGTGTTTTCACACTAGTCTCATTTTGCTCGGGTGTCTTTACACTACAGTAATTTTGTTCAGGTGTCTTCACACTAGAGTCATTTTGTTCGGGTGCCTTCACACTAGAGTCATGTTGTTCAGGTGTCTTCACACTAGAGTCATTTTGCTCAGGCGTCTTCACACTAGAGTCATTTTGTTTAGGTGTCTTCACACTAGAGTCATTTTATTCAGGTGTCTTTACACTACAGTAATTTTGTTCAGGTGACTTCACACTAGAGTTATTTTATTCAGGTGTCCTTACACTACAGTAATTTTGTTCAGGTGACTTCACACTAGAGTCATTTTGTTCAGGCGTCTTCACACTACAGTCATTTTGTTCAGGTGACTTCACACTATAGTCATTTAATATTAAAGCCTTCACTCTAGAGTTTTAGATACTTTAAAACCCACTCCTACTCTTAATACAGCAATGAAAAAAACAAAAGAACCAAAATCTTAAACCTTAGCTAAAAACAGAGCACAAAAATTGCATGATTCAATTCAAAGAAGCGCGAAAAGATTCACTTATCAGTTTTAAAGGAACCAAGAAGAAAGAAACAAAAAAAACTGTGTGAATGCAAAATATTTGCGGGGTTACCGACCATCAAAGCATCAAAAAAATATTTTTTTGTTTTTTTTATTCCTCGAGGCTTACAAGTTTTTTAATGGTGTAGCGACAATACGTGCAGTTTTAAAATGCATCTAAATTTAGAATATTTTTGGAGTCATGCAGAACATTTTCTTGCGAAATTGAACAATTTTTGTCAAAAAAATTCATTAAGTCAATTTTATTGATCATCAAATGTCCATTAAGGAGTAAATTTATGCTTCATTTAAATTGTGAATCCAAATGACTTAATTGAATGTGCAAATTGGCATTTGAGAATGCATAAAAGAACTTCTGTCGATTATTATTAAGACATTACCGTCCTAAGCATTGCACAATGAGCAATCAAACTTACTTTGTTGCATTGAAAGGCTTACCTTGCATTTTAAACACAAAAATAAATCTCATAAAAATCCACACAAATTTTCTAGAGCATCCACACACATTCTTTATTGCCATCCTTCATACTCACTTATTATGCATACATTTCACGCAAGTAAATCAATCGGTGAATGAATAATTCATGCCAAATGACATATATCGATTGAGATTGATAAATAAGCACCTTTTACATTTAATTTACATCGTAAATTTTTATCGATTTTCTCGCTTTTAAATTTTTTAATCGAGGAACAGAAAAAGACGTGCAACGCGATGAGAAGAAAATGTGTGAGAGAACAAGAGACAATGTTGGAAAATCGGATATTAAATCAATTTTCATAAATTTCCATTTTATGCAATGAATAAAGGGAGCCAGAGCAGTTGATTTGTAGGGGGTTTGGTTCATTTTGACTCTTGAGTTCCCCTTTTGATCCTTGTGTACCCCTTTCTGAATCTTGAGTACCCCTTTAAATCTTGATTACCCTTTTTGACTCTTGGAAACCCACTTTGACGCTTTAGTACTCCTTTTTGTCTCTTGTTTACCCCCTTTCATCTCTTGTGTACCCCCTACCTCATTTTGTCTTTTATGTACCCCCATTTGTCCTTTAAGTACTCCTTTGACTTTTGAAAACCCCTTTGATGCTTAAGTACCCCTTTTTAACTCTTGAGTTCAATTTTTTACTCTAAAGTACCCCTTTTGACTCTTGTGTACCCTTTTTTTACTCTTGTGTACCCCTTTCTAAATCTTGAGTACCCCTTTTGAATCTTAATTGTCCTTTTTTTACTCTTGGGTACCCTTTTTTGACTCTTATGTACCCATTTAGACTCTTGTGTACCCCTTTTTGACTCTTTAGTACCCTTTTTTGACTCTTTAGTACCCATTTTTGGCTCTTGAATACTCCTTTTTGTCTCTTGACTACCCATTTTGACTCTCGAGTACCCTTTTTGACTCTTGAGTACCCCATTTAGATTCTTGAGTACCTCTTTTCACTCTTGTGTACCCTTATTGACTTATGAGTGCCCCTTTTTCAACTCTTGTGCATCCCTTTTGAGTCTTGAGTTTAATTTTCGACTCTCGAGTACCATTTTTGACTCTTGAATACCTCTTTTAGATTCTTGAGTACCCCTTTTCACTCTTGTGTACCCTTTTTGACTTATGAGTGCCCCTTTTCAACTCTTGTGCATCACTTTTGAGTCTTGAGTTTAATTTTCGACTCTCGAGTACCATTTTTGACTCTTGAATACCCCTTTTAGATTCTTGAGTACCCCTTTTCACTCTTGTGTACCCTTTTTGACTTATGAGTGCCCCTTTTCAACTCTTGTGCATCACTTTTGAGTCTTGAGTTTAATTTTCGACTCTCGAGTACCATTTTTGACTCTTGAATACCCCTTTTAGATTCTTGAGTACCCCTTTTCACTCTTGTGTACCCTTTTTGACTTATGAGTTCCCCTTTTCAACTCTTGTGCATCCCTTTTGAGTCTTGAGTTTAATTTTCGACTCTGGAGTACCCTTTTTGAATCTAAAGTACCCCATTTCGACTCTTAAGTATCCCCTTTGGATTTTTGGGTCCTAATTCTGATCATTTAGCCTTCCTTTTGACTCTTCTATAATCGTTTGGACTTTTAAGTGAGAAATGCGCCTTATCAACATGACCCAACTTTATCCTTACTTGCCATCAAACTCCTTCATAATAAAATGCACATAAAATGATAATTTAGAGAAATTTCTTGCTCAGAAGATATAAAAAAAATTAAATGCAAATCAAATTAATGTACATAATTGTTGTGAATCTATAAAATTACAATAAATCATTATCATACTTGTAACCCGTATTATGTTAATTATTTCATCAATAAATGCGTTAAATCTCATATTAAAATTATTATGATAAATTATAATGTTGAAATTGAGAACTAATTGAATAATTTGTAAGTGAATTAATGAAATAGAAAGCTAATAGGTTTGGGAGGTCATTTAAGCTATCTGATCCCCATTAACCCACAGATCCAGTAGTTATTTAATTCATATCGCACTTACAGCCGCACTTTTATTAACAGAAATAGAATCGCGCACACTTTTCATTGTTGTAATGCATAAATAGTAAAATGATGCAAACTAATAAAGCTAGTAGCTGCGATGAGCGATGAAGTGCCATAAATAAAATTAAATTCATCTTGATGAGTGCAATAAACAATATTGTGAGATGCAAATCCAATAAAAAGTAAAGATTGTTGTAATGTGATAGGTTTGAGGCTTGCGATTTGCAATTTTATTGGCATTTATGAGTCGTTTTTATTGGTCTGATGTGAATTTTATGGGCATTTAGTGTGAGAAAAATACTGTTTTGAATGTGTAGCAGGATGTGTAGTTGAGGAAGTTGTGGTTGTAAAGGTTTGTCTAGGAATGAATGAAGTGAATTTTTGGAGCCAATGAGAAGTTTGTTTGAGTTTGGTCATGAATATGTTAGAAGCTACATATTGAAGCTCTTAAGTGAGCTAGGGTTGCAATAGTACCCTCGTGGCTCGGTTTTTATTGCTTTCTAACCAAACTTTAATTAACTGTGCCTTAAATTCCATACTAGGATTACAATTTGACTGAGACTAGCGTAGTCTAACCCGGTTAGTCACAGAAACTTGCCTCAGAAGCCGAAGATCCACTTAACTTTAGTAATTGATAAATAATCCTAAGAAACCATGAATAATCGTTAAATCCAAGACGACAATCAATAAATAGACTAAACCTAAGCTAGATGTGTTCCACAGCCTCCAACAACTAGCAGCATTTACATTTTGTTGCTTTCTTTGTACAAATTGATTTCGGAAATGGTAGGTTGCAAACCTTAACATTCCTAGCCTGATTATGGGGCTGCAACCCTCCAGGCGAGGTTGTTTGTTGGATAGGCTTTTAATCTATCCTCTCAAGTACATACTCCGGCACAGGGCTCGGTCGCCAGCGGTGTATTTAGAAGATTACCAAGAGAAGGTATACACTTGAAATTTGGTCAGCTTTGGAGTCAGACTTCGGCTTCGAAAATCCCCATAGCAGCATATAGTCTCAAATCTAATCACAAAACCTCAATTACCATTTCAAACTCATTTGGACCAAATCAAAGCCAGTTTCACAAACAACGCATTTTAACATACAATTGACAATAAATGACATTCAAGTGGGTTAAAATGCATCGTCATTACATCATGTGCTTGATGTACACAAAACACTTCAGAACCTTAATTCTTTGAAGTGGATAATCAGTGACTAATGGTTTATTGAAATTGAAATACATTTGACTTCAAAGACCTTCTGGTGCTTGAGGTTTGATTTGGGGTGATATTGTGGATCAAGTGAGGATTAAGGGTAGATTTGTGGGACACCAAAGGGATGTATGTGAGCAACCAATTAGATTTGATTGAAGAAGACAATTAGATTCTTATCCTCTCGATCTCGAACTCAATCTTTTTAAAAATCTCTAGCTCACTCGCTCGATTCTCGATCACATAATGCTTTAAAGCCGACAAAAAAAAATATCCACAACGTGAAGAAGAACGAAGCAGAAACAGAAAGAGAAGAGAAAAAAACTGTTGCGCCTCATTAATATTGCACATAATGATCTCTTTCGCATCTCATGCATTATTAATAAAATGCCGCGTTGATGCTTCTGATTGATGATGATGAAAGATTTCATGAAAATAAAATAAAAATATGATTTTTTTTTGCTGCTGCTGGTTGATATGAAAATGAAGAAAAGAAGAGAAAGAGTTGTGGAATGGATTTTTTTATTTTTGGGGGTACTAAGGGGAGTGAGGCTGAGGATTTGGTTGAATTGGTGTTTAAGCTAAGATTACTGAGTCTGGATAGAGGATGCTCTGTAACCAACTGACCTCCCCCACCTCCTAGTCCATCAAATTACATCAAAAATTCATTTTAAATCCTGACTCTTGAAAATTGACAAAATTCTCTAAATGAAGCAGTCAAACTTGTTAAAAAACATTGAAACTATAGCTCAACCCCCATCCCGCCAGTGCCACACCCCCACCAATCCATCCCATCATCCAAAATCATGCACTGCACGGCAAAAACAAAAAAACCAAAACAATCTCATTGAAATTCACACAAGAAAACTTGCTTGCATTCCATCCATCCTTTAAACTCATAAAGCAGTTTCATGTGAGAATTTTTGTGCATGCGTTGCTCTTGTTACTCTTTAATTTCATATTTTGCAGGTTTTTTTTTATTAAAACTGAGCGTAAAAAAATTAGAAATGTTTTGTTTTGAGGCTGTTGATTGAAATTTTAAGTACTTTGTGTTTTGAGAAAGAGATTTTTTAAATGGACGGTACATGTGTAAAGTAAGGAATGCAATTTTTGGTGTGGAGTTTAGAGCGCATTTTCGAAATAACTTGAAATTATGGCTTGAGGAGGTTGTAGTTCATCGAATTATTTTAAACGCAACTTTATTCTAGGTTTTCGGAATGTTTTTTGAGTTAAACTGTTTAAGATATCCTTAAGGTGGACTAGGTTTGGAACACAAGAGTATGAAGCTCAAAAGGACAATCAAGACAAGTTTTAACATCAAAATAAGTAAGGAATCAATTATTCACCCAATGAGTCACCTAAAATCACATATTATCCCCTTAAATCTTCAATTTTCAATCAATCCATCACCAAATCCTCTCAATGACTTATTAAATAATATTGTCAAATCTCAACTTTTTCCAATACTCATTGAAGTTCACCCGTTACTCATATAAAAATTAAAATTCAACCTAATAAGATGATGAGCAAAAAAAGAGAATGAGCGGCTAGACGACCTCACAGACATCAAATGTCTTTGACTCGCTATCAGCTTGCTTTTATTAAATTTGATTGAATATTTGTGATGCAAATTTTCTGTATGATTTAATTGTGCTTTGCGAGTGAAATTGAGAATGTTCGAGAATTTTTTGAAAAAAATCACAATCAAGGTGTGTATGGAGGGTCAAGTTGTTGATAATTTGTGAGAATTGTATGAGATTATCGACCCATATACTAGCTTTATGTACATAATATAGTCAAGTACTCATCAAGCCTCCAAAAAAGCTTCTCGATTCTCAATTTCAAGCACCTAAAACGATCGTCCTTGGCAGCATCGCGCACAAAAATATTCATGAATGAGATAAGACTTGCAGATTAGATTGCAAATGAACATTTGAAAGAATTTTCTTATTCTTCATTCATCGCTCCATTTAAACTGAAATTTCCGTGATTATTTCTTTTTATTCACTACTATGTGCCGCTAGTGATAAGTAAATTGATGATGACTTTGTTCTTGAAGTTAATTTCTGATGATTTTTTTTGTGATTTTTATTAGGCTTTTGTGAGTTTTGGAGAGGTTTGGGGTGGTTTATTTAGATTTTAAGGTTAGAAATGGGGTTATTTGTTGATTTATCCGAATCATTTTACATAACTTTAAGTTTAATTTCACCTCCGGTGCAGTTTCATTTCAAAATATTTATAATTTAACCTCAAATTGCTCAAAATTAATCTCAAAGTGCTCAAACCTTACCTCAAAAATCTCACATTTAACTCCAAATATCTCAAACCTAACCTCACAATTCTAAAACCTAACCTCAAAAGTTCTCAAACCTAACCTTAAAAATCTCAAACCTAACCTCAAAAATCTCACATTGAACTCCAAAAATCTCAAGCATAACCTCACAATTCTAAAACCTTACCTCAAAATGCGCAAACGTAACCTCAAAGTTCTCAAAACCTAACCTCATAATTCTCAAACCTAACCTCAAAATTCTCAAACCTAATCTCAAAGTTCTCAAACCTAACCTCAACAATCTCCAATTTAACTCCACAAATCTCAAATTTAACCTCAAAGTTCTAAAACCTAACCTCAAAAATCTCAAACTTAACCTCAAAATTCCAGTTAAAATCTTCAAAACTCCCGCCAAAATTCCTAAAAATCTTAAATTCTCCAATTCATCATCCGATTGCCCCTTTGATCTCATCTAAATAAATAAGAAAAATTACTTCCAATTTTGCAGCTCAGTAGGAGCTTCACAAAGGTTATTCATCAACTGCATTTTGATTTATTTTTGTATCTGCTCATCTTCTTATTTAATTCGCACTTAAAACTAAGTTTTTTTTAAGAAATGAGAAGAAAAAAATGAATAAATTCTAAGACCAGTGACCTCTAAAAATATTGAGCAAGAGAGACTTTTGTAACTCGATACTTTTTGCATCGGGAATGGTGGGAATAAGAAGAGGATGGATGATGAATATTTAAGAAAACTTAGAAAAATGAATATTTGCAGTTATAGAAGTGTATGGGTGGATTAAAGCGCAGCTTTCAGTTAAGTTTGCTCAAGTGGCAGCAAATTATAAAAAATTTAAGGTTAAAGTGAGTTTAGAGTAAAATGCAGTCAATTTTAATTAAATACTGTCAGTCTTGTTGAATACGATCAATTTCGGTTAAAAGATGTCAGTTTAGTCAAACTTCTGTCAACTTAAATCAAATGCTGTCAGTTAAACCTCAAATGCTGTCAGTTACACTTCAAGTGCTGTCAGTTGAACCTCAAATGCTGTCAGTTACACTTCAAGTGCTGTCAATTGCACCTTAAATACATTCAATCTCGTTTAAATGCTGTCAGTTTCTGATCAATACTGTCAGTTTCAGTTAAATGCTGTCACTTCGCATCAAATGTCAAATTAATAATTCAGTAGTTCACTCAGTCAAATTAGAATCAAAAATCCAATCTATTTAGAAATCTCCGCACAACAAATAAAATCCTCAAAAAAATGCAAACGAACGAGATTAAAAGTGAATTTTTTTTGTCGTTAATTCCTTCATTATCCACGGTTACCCAAATGAAGAATTCATCCAAATGCAGATTTTTTTTTCTCTTAATCTTTCTCACTCGTTCCATCTCTTTCCCGAAAAAATTTGCAGACTTTATCCAGACGACTTACTAAATTTATATATATCGCATCGTAGACGATAAAGGAAGAGGAATGAGAAACACACAACAAAAAAAAAATGACTAAAATAAAAGCAGAACATTGCAGTTGTACGGAGAATAAGAAAAAAAAAGAGTTCTTCGCCATTGAATGAGGTTTTTGACATCGGGTCCGAAATAAACGAAAACGGGCAACAAAACGTACGCGATAAAAAAATTCTCGTTTTCATGCTGATCGCACGAGGATGCAAAAATGGCAATTAATTGAATTTAATTGATACTTTTTTTTTGGGCGCATCAAAATTATTGAAGATGAATCTGATCTGAATAAATTTTTAATGACTCTTTCTCTTCGTGCTACAAATGAGTAATGTCAAACAATTTGACATTGGATGCTGAACTTTTTTTTTGCTGAGTTGATCAACGATCAGCAGTGAGGAGAAAATTGAAATTGAATTTGTTCTTTTGGGTCTGTGTGATGTGATTAGAGAGAAATTGGAGCAAGTTTTGAGTTTTTTGGCGGAAATAGCTGTTGTGTGACTATATGCTGATGAGATTATGTTGATGTAGGGATTGTAGCTTACAAGGATGTAAATGTAGATCAGGATGGATGAAAGTCGACACGTCTAAGACGAATTTGAGCTCTTGAACCAAGATATCACCTCTTTGGTCAGTTATAGTGGGACACAAGGACATGATTAGCTTACATAACCCCAATAATCGCAGATTTCATCCCCAACATAAGCCCCAATTACTTCAAATCTCCCTAAATATCCCATGCATATTAAATCAAACTCACAATCCCCCAACTTAATCAAACCGCTTCCATTCAAATTCATAAAATTATTCATCATCTTCTTATCATCTTTATGCACACTTACGCTTAATGCTCAATTCGCTGTGCGTACGATGCGTGGCATATTATGACATCTTCAATTTATTACGCACAAATTGAATTACTTAATAATAAAGAATGATGAGCGAGATGTGAGAATGTTGCTTTTTTTGACGAGTTTATTGACTGATGATTGTGCTTATGTGCTTTGATTTTTGGACATTTGAGGGGATATGGAGTTGATTGGGGAGCGGATTGGTTCAAAAATGTAGGTTATGGGTCTTTAGAACCCCTAAAATCAGTGTCAATCTTCAGAGACTTCCAAATTTGCCTTAGCATTTCATGATCATCTCCACATCCAAGCAATGAGTGGCATGGATTGTCAGGACTCTACATTCTTGTCATATTCTCATTTATAGATCCATCACACCTGATCAATCACACAACATTATCCCATATCCTCTAGTTTTTACCGTCAATTGACTTTTTTAAGTCACGAAAGAAATTAATAGAAAAAAAATTCATTCATCAAACATAAAAAAGATCCTCATTATGTCTTCATATCCTTTTTTTAACACTCCCCGACTTGTATTTCTATTCAGTAATGCAATAAAATTAATTTCTTCCTTCTTCTTCTTCTTCTTTTTCCTTCGTCTTCCATTCATCAGCACGTCTTTTTTTGGTCTATTCCAGTGCTGGGCAACCTTTTTTTGTGTCATGGCACATCTTGATAATAAATCATGATAGGTAAAATGCATAACATACAGTTCGTGGGATTTCAATGCATAATAGTGCACCGCAGCACATGGGTTGCCCATCACTGGACTCTATTCACATCTATTTCAATTTGTTATACAATAGCGCATAATAATAGCAATCAAATGATGTTAAAACGAAGTGAACAGAACAACAATAAAAAAAAATCGTGTTGAGAAGGATTAAAAAGGTCAAATTGATTCAGTGGCAGGTGTAGCCGCAGATTGGGAGCTAAATGATGATGAAAAAAAAAAGGCAAAATGCAGTTTCTAGCGCGATTTATTGTATTCAATTTTGAGAGAAGTAAAAAAACTGGTTTTTTGTTGAGAAGAACAAAGGAAGATCGGGACGGGAGGAATGAAGAATGTGTGAGAATATAATAGCAACACAATGTGCATGAGATATTGGATCTTTTGGTCTCTTTTGATTTCTTACTTCTTAACCTGCTTTAATCCTTCAACTTTTTTTTTGTATTGCAATCGTCGTTTTGGGAATTGAGAATTGGAAAGACTTGTTGAAATTTTGATGCTAAAAGTCAAGGTGAATTTTTGTGGCTCGTGATTGAATTGATTTTTGAGGATGATGAGGGGTTTAGTGCTGCAGAAGTGACCATCAGGGGTGTAGGGGGAGTTTGAGCACAAAAGACACATTCTAGGTCCCAATTTCAGGACTGCTAGGGGTTCTGACGCTGTTTTAAGGCTTTAGGGGTCAGAGGGAGGAGTACGACTGTGATTGGCCCCTAGTAAAGCTATAGCAGAAGGTTTAATGCAATAAATTTCAAAATATCCTCATAACTCACTCTCACATCATCCAATAAACAACCCTTTTTAATTCCTGACCCTCAATAATGTCAATAAATGCCAACACGCTCCGTTCCACACCCACAAAAATAAAAGAATTATTGAATATTGTATAATAAATTTTAAAATACGATTAATTGCAAAAGGTCCATTATGGGTTAATAATTGCACATTTTAATACGTTTTTATGACTACATTGTTGCACATTTAATCGGATTTCCTTTATTCGATGCATTTTTTTGGTTCACTTTAGTGCCGGTCAAGGTGACGCATTGAAAATTGAGTTCCATTGAATGGGTTTAAGAACTTAATGGCTTGTCCGATGGTGAAATGTATTTTTTTAAAGTCCCATAAATTGTTGCAGGCTTGAAAATGACAAAATGTTGCAAAAATTTTCAATTTAATTCCGAAAATCGTCAAATGTAACACAACACAGGAGGTAATGAGTCATGAAATTTATAAATGGTGATCATGTTACGATCGTGATTTTGTTTATGGTAAGGCTTGTGGCGCATGAACAGAAGTGAGCGGAAATTTGATGCGAACATAATTTTTTGTTGACTTAAGGCATTTTTAATTTTAACTGTAATTAATTTTTGTTTTTCTGGGTTTTGGTTACAGAAATAAAAGAATTGTTTGAAAGTGACGAAATTTGTGATTTTTGATTGAAGTTTTGGAGGTCATTTGGATATTTTTAGAATTCAATTGAGGTTATGAACCTCTTAACGCTCACACAGATCCCCATTGGATGCTTTACATCCTCAAAAGCCCAAAAAAGTCGACATGTCCCCATCAATCCAGATCCTCATCATCAAACAGACCCCCACGCAAATCACAAAACCCACAACTCAGCTTCTCCTACCAAAGCTTATTCAAAACAGAGTCAGAAGTTCTCGGAATTTTCCCTCCAACTCCTCAAAAGAATGTGAATAAATTTTAAAAAGAGAAACACTACAATTTGCATTTTTAATGAAATGGAAAATAAATAAATAAACAAAAGGTAAAATTACGCAAATTGTAATAGGGAATAAATGCAAAATAAATGAAGATCGAGTTATAGTGTAGCTACACCCCCTCACATAAAGCATTGGGAATAGAAATTAATATGGGGATGAATGACTGTAATTGAGGAGGTAAAAGACGGGGTTAGTGGGTCAGTTTTGGGACTTAGGATTTGCATCTTTTGAGGTTAGAATTTTTAAAATTTGAGGTTAGATTCTCAACAACTTAGCTTAGAAGTTTGAAACTTAATTCCTAAGGTAACATCTAAATTTGAAGATTTAGCACCATATTTGAGGTTATAATCAACATTTTAAGGTTAGAATCGAAATTTTAGGTTAAAATCTAAATTTTTAGGTTAGAATCCAAACTTGTAAGTAAGAATCCAAACTTGATTTTTTAAAACCACAATTTTAACATTCAAATCATAACATAACCTCAAAATCCCACCAACCAAGACAATCCCCAGCATCATACGATCCTGATCAACATTACATAACCTCCACACACCCCCACACAACTTCAATTACATTGTAAGCTCCAAAAAAACATGGAATAAAACCTTTCCCATCACCTTTTACATGTAATTACATGAAACACTTCAACATTTTCTTATTTTTCCAATTCCTTTCTGCTGCTGCTGCCTTCATATTTCATTGCATTTTGTGTAAACTTATTGCTTTACATTCGCTGACCACGGAGACTCTAACCGGACCGAAGAAAGGTAATGTAAAGGGATTTTCGTCAGAATTTCTTAGGGGACGTCACATGGGGTTAAGCGGGCATTCTAGAGATTTACTTTAATTTGTCTAAAAATCTGCAAAATTTTTGATTGAATGACAATATCCAGGAAGGTCATGCCAAGCTAGCCTCCCAAAAAATACTAACCAAAATCCAGCGAAGTCAATCCAAGGGACTTTTGGAACAAAACAACAATAAAAGAGAAATTTACGCGCACGTATCAATTTATCGCTCATTTCCCCCCTTTTTTATTCAGTTTTCTGCTTATATATTTATCCATATTCGCATACAGCATAAGGCTATACCACAACTACTGCGTACAGTGCACTTTCGACGAAACAAAAAATAAAAATAAAAATACAAAAAGCATGAAACATTAAAAATTGCACCTTTGAACTAGAGTTCGCAAAAGTGTAATTTATAAAAAAAAAATTGAATATAAAAAACTACTGCCGTACGACTATATTTCACATTTTATTGATTTTGCATGTCATTATCCGCACTTTTGAGTATTTTTTTTTTGTGTACACGTACGTAGCTCGGGTAGATATTCATGCATAAATGAGAAGTGAAATTTGATAAAAACTTTTTATTTTTTTTTGCTGAATGCGAAAAAAGGGGAGAAATTAGAATTTTTTTAAAGGGAAGAAAAGAAAGTTTTTTTTTGCATTTCATTGCTATTTCCAATCGATTCCGTGCACGAATTAACATTTTTTTTTATTTTTTTTTTGTTTTATTTATTTTCGTGGTCGTCTGGAGAAATTTTAGAAAAATTTTTGTTTATTGAAATGTTTTTTTAAGGAATTAAATCGATTGGGAAAATTTTGTTGGATGTTTTTGGAATTATGTGAACTTGTGTAGGAGGCATGTGTGACTTTTGAAAGAATTTGAGGATTCTTAGACTTAAAAAGACATTATTGAAAGGAGCCAGTCTCTGCTTTTAGCATTGGCACTTGCTAAAGTTGTCAAAGAATTCTTTTATGTCTAGATTAAGTCTTTGAAAGAGGCGATAGGATCATTTGGGTTAAGAGTATCCCTAGAAGTCGACTCCTGGTACAACAATCATTTTGAAAAATTCAATTAAGCATCAAGCATCCACAGAGTACCTAAAACTGCAAGTCAGAAAATTGAAGTGCATAAAACCTCAATCAATCATGAAACTGTCAAAAGATTTAGGTCACAATTTTTAATTCAAGCACGTCTGATAAGATAAACAACAATTTTTGACAATGAATTGATCTTTTCTAGTGTCATGCACCATTTTTGACCATATATGGCAATTGAACTGAAGAGAACTCAAAACTTATTGGTGTAGCCAAGTGACTCCCCCCCCCCTCCCCTGTCCCAACTCAATATTGAAATTGCTTCCAAAAATTCTCAAACCTTTGAAAAAAATACTCCAAAAAAAAAAACCAGGACACCCCCAGAAATAGCAACGATTCTACCAACACTGAAATTTCGTCACACTCACACTTTTCTTAATGAACCTTTGGACCATCAAGTTCAGTTCAGTTTTATTTACGTGATGAAAAAAAATAAGAAGTAATCAACAGATTGCACAACAAAGTATGAAGAAGAAAAAAAAAGAAATTTCCTTCACTTTTTGTGATAAGATTAAGTCATTCTCGCAACTGACTCAGTTTTACATTCAATCATCCAACCTCATAATGTAGACTGTCATATGCTCAGTTTGGTGAATTCGATGGGAACATTAGGCAAGGAACTTAACCAAGGGATTCTTATTGAACGTGATGAACATTACCCTGATCATTATAGCTACTCAGTAGACAGAAATGCCTTGAACAGGGGACCCAAGTCAAGGTATTGTAACTACAATTAATTTACACAAAGGAGACGCCCCAGAACCATTCAAGACCTATAAAAAGAGCCCCTTAGTCAATTTACTGAACCAAACCAATGGCATTTCGCATCCTTTCGAAGAATATCCCAAAAAAATCCAATAAATAAATAAAACCCATACTCACATTTAGGAAAAGCATAAATTCTATTCTCAACAGCATTGTACTGCACATCCTCAGTTTGCTCAATGATATGATCTTGTCCATAACTGTTGGGATCATCCGATTGATATTCAAGATTTTTATAATTTGGCTGTTTATTCGTGCAATATTCAATTGGCATATTCATTTTCTTACAAAGTCCTTCGAGGATATGTTCAGGCACTGAGTATGCCTTTGTCACATTTGGTGGCTTTTCAATGCCAAGCTTCATAAGAAGTGTCTTTTTGAATGCATCAAGTGCCTCAGTTTCTTTAGCTTGCCTGTCCAGACACGATCCTGAGCATTTTGATGGTGAATTTGTTGTTGGAGTTGGAAGCTCATGAATCTCATGATGTACATTTTCATGACTATTCTGTGACTTTTTAAGAGTTTCATATTTTATTGACTGTTCCTGATATTTCCTTGCTACTTCCTCCCGCTGATGCGGCGTCTCATAATCATCAAATTCCTCACTATCATCATCCTCACTCGTTGTCGACACATCCTGTGAATCCTCAACAAATTTCTTCATTTGAATACTGCTTACTGACGATGTCTCAGCATATGACAAACTATGGACGCAGGACACAAATCCAATGAGAAAAATAAGCAGGAATTTATGACTGAAAAGTTTTGTTGACTTTTTTCGATTTATTTTCATTTTTCTCCTCTCACAATGACAAGAACTGAGCTGAGTATCCTCGCACTGCACATTCACTTCTGTACTGACTTTTTGTATATAGCTGCGGGTCATGTTTACTTCAATCATTCTCACACTATGTATAATATTAATATATATTTTATATTTATAGCCAGATAATCAACAAAGCTATTAAAAAAATTCTTTTTTGCACTACTTTTTGAGGACTTCTGATTGCTTTGATGATCTGGTATGTCTCTTAGTTTTTTTTAAGGTTATGTTAAGATGAGTCTTTGTGGAGATGCGAGAATTCAAGAAGATTTTCGAAAGATAAAAGTTCTTGAAATTCTCGATTCTTGGTGTTTGTTGATTAACGGTCGTTTTGAGATGTCAAATTGTGTCACTGGAATTAGAAAAAATGTAAGATTTTTTTGAGGTTAGAATAAGTTTAAATTAAACGTTTCTGATTAAGGTGAGTCCAAATGTCAAATCCGAATGGCACAAGTCGGATAATCGAAATTCGGTACCAAGCCGGCATAAGTTTGGTATGATTTTGGCTTCGATTAAAATCCACCACCATGCCAGAATTACATTACTTAAGTGCCGAATTTCTGATTGATTAACCGACTTGTTCCATTAGAGTACTGTTTGAGGGTTTTTTTTAAATGTTTTCGTGGCACACTGGTTGCCCATCACTGGAATAAATGGTTTGAAACAGCTTTTTGTTATTAGTTTTAAAATGGACAACCATCAATCTAGGGCTAATAAAGACTTGCTTACTGTTACCAAGGATTAAATGGGGAAAATTTTGGAACTATGCTGACTAGGAGCTTGAGTAAAGATAGATTCAGTTCCAATTAGACAACCAACATCAATGATGTACTTAGGTGTCAATTGAAGTTGTTGTTTTCAAGACAGTGTGATTATAAGAGGCTAGCTGGAGTTATTGGACGAAAAACCGAAACTAAGAGACGAGATGCATGACTTTGTAGCTTTTAAACAGCCAACTCACTAGTAATGTTCACAAAATATATCAAAAATTACCTTAAAATCTCACTTTTACTCCTCAAAAAATTATGCTTTCAGCTTCTCAATGATCCTCAATAATTCCAAAAAAAATTCCACATTAATTTCACTATCGTAATTTAATTTTTTGATTGCAAAAATTCCTCTCAAATTTCACCTCACAACACAGCATCAAAAAATCTCACAATTTGTTTAATTTTTTTTAAATAAAAATGACTTTATTCTCTCTGAATTGTGAATGACGACGATTATTGATATTAAACGTGTTTAATTAGCTACACAAAATGAGTTCCTTATGTGCTTTTTTTTTCCTTTGATGGAAAATTTATTTACTTTTCATTTTTTTCACAACTTTATTTTATTATCAGCGAGAATTTACTAGCTCTTCTGCATTTGCAAATCGCTTTTTGAAATTTATTATTTTTTGATTGTGGTTGTGTCAATTTTTTGTGTGTTTTTTATTGCACAGAATTTTTTTCACTGCACTTTATTTTTTTTTTTGAAATATTTTTTTTCAAAATCTTCAATTTTTTTCGTTTAAGTTTTAAAAAATATTTTAAAACTTTTACAGATTTTTGTAATTTTTCAGTGAATTTCTTATTTTTTTCCCAATTTTTTAAAATATTTTTTTCGTCATGTTTGTCAATTTTACAAAGTATTTAGGAAGTGTCGAAAAGTTTTGAGGTTGTGACCGTTAACCCCAAGTTATTAAATTGATCTGACCGTACTAAAGTTACCGGTTAGATCTTGAAACTAGTCACAATTCACAAAATTGTCAAAAAATTCACAAACTTGAATAGTTTCCTTAATTTTATAAGAATTTCACACTTTCTTCCTTAAACTTATGTTTTAAATTGCACGTACAACTTTAGTTTTGTCCTCCTTTTGACTTCTTTTATTTTATTTTTGTTTGGCTTAGAATTTAACTTGAATTATTATTTTTTTCCGTCTCTTTGCACATGGTTTGAGTCAAATTTGCTCAAGATAATTTTTTAAACTTTTAATTTTAACAGCTTAGGTATGAATGTTGATCAGCAATGTTTTGAGGTCTGAAAACAATCAGTTTGTGGGTCCTTTTTGGAAATTTGATAATATTATCTTTGAATTCTTAAGTTCAAGCCTTTATTTCGACCAAAAATGATTCAAAAAGTTTCACTAAAATCTGCCCAATTTACAGGCTATTGCACCCCTCAAAAGACCACCTCAAATTAAATTTTTTTGTAATTTTTTCACACCCCCAAGCAAAAAAATCTCTTTTCAAAAATATTTTCACAACAAACTCGATGATAATTTGTTAAAAATTTGTCGATAATTGCACAATTACTTCATTCCACTTCTTTTTGCATATCTCGTGTGTTCCTCCTTTTACATTGAAGGTCCACAAAACGATGTTCACGCCACACACATGAGCGTAATTACGGAAACATCACAGTACACGAGAAATACCGCTGCATTTATGATCTCTTTTTTTTTCGGTCTCAAAAAAGTGCATTTAAACCTCAAAAAAAACAGCACTTCTGGCGATATTTTATTTAATTTTTTTATCGCTACTTTGACCTCAAAAGATTACAAAAAATGTTTACTTTATGAAATACACAAGCAGTACGTCCATGCACACGCGAAAAATAAGAAGACCCCAAATTCAGATTCTTCTTTTGTTTTATTTTTTTTTTTATTAAATTGAAGTTGCAAAAAAATTCTTCTTTTTTTATGAGAAACACACAGAATTTTTTTTTATTTTATTGAAAAAAATTCGCGATCCGACTTTCGGACGTATCCGATCACATCAACGGAATAATTTAAAATGAATCGAATTTCTTCTCGCACTTTTGTATGCCGTGCATCGGGAGAATTTATTCAGTATTGCTTTACTTTTCACTTTACTTGTCCGCACACTTGAAATGCGATCGAGAGAGAGCTGCTTTGGCTGTGCATTGGTGGGGAACTGGTTTTTTCTTAGTTCTTTTTTCACCTTTTTTTTTGATGCCTCTTTTTTTTTGCTTTGTGGAGTTTTGAAAGAGAATGAGAGAGTTTTGGTGTTTGTTGTGGTTTGTGGATAGTTTTATTTATTATTGTGAGTTAAGGGAGAATGAGAGTGAGAGTTGTGAATTGAAGTTGGGTTTCGAGCTTTTTTTTTGGGCTTACTCAATAATGCAGTTCTTTGGGGTTTGAGTTGTAAAGACTTAAACTAACTTTCAAGGCTTCAAATCTAGCATTTTATGTTGACAAAGATATTTTAAATTCAATTATTGTGTAATTTTTGCCTTTTTGCAATTTTTCCCAATTAATCAACAATGTGAAAATGTCAAAATGAAAAGTTTCACTTTTCAATTTTTTTAGATTTTTTTAAATATTTCAATCTTTTTTAGATTTTTGTTAAATATTATCAATTCTTCCAATTTTATATTTTTTCAATATTTTAAATTTTCAATTTTCAGAACTTTTTCAACTTTTTGGAGTTTTTAATTTTTTTGTTTTTTTTTGAATATTTTCAATTATTCCAATTTTTATGATTTTTTTTTAAATTTTGTCAATTTTTTCAGCATTTTAAATTTTTTTAAATTTTGTCAATTTTTTGAAAATTTTATGTTTTTTAAATGTTTCAATTTTTTCATTTTTTTAATTTTTTTGATTTTTTAATTATTTTCAATTGTTCCAATTTTCATGATTTTGTCAAGTTTTTCAACATTTTAATTTTGTCAATTTTTCAATATTTTAAATTTTTTATACATTTTTAATTATTTCAATTTTTAAGATCTTTTTAAATTTTGTCAATTTCTTAAATATTTTCAATTTTTTTTTATGTTTTGTCAATTTTTTCAATATTTTAAACTTTTTTCAACATTTTTTTAATCTTTTAAATAATTTCAATTTTTTTCAATTCCCCAAATTCATGATCAAGTCCCAATAATAACAACATTTTTTGTTTGTGTCTCTTGAAGAATTCAAAGAATTTCCTTTTAATGTAATCAATTGGCAAAATAAGAAGCACAAGAAGTAAAAAGGAATTTTACGATCACAGCGTATATATGTTGCATGTTTACATCACCGCAGGCAGAGTATGTTGCAGTTTATAATTTATTGATGTGTTATCAATGGTAAACAAAAATTGGATTTTATTGATCGTAACCGGCGAATTTTTTGGATGCGATGCTGGCTCTTGGGAATGTTTTCTCTTGTTTTTAGATGTTTGTTGATCCATGCGTGGATTAGATTACACGATAAGAGCTGAGATTATTCTTTAAATTATATCACCGAACATCAATGCATGAACGAACCATTATAATCAATTTACATTGAATTTCAATTTTATAAGTGAAGATCGTTCCTGCCTCCTGCGCAGCTTCTTAAACTCAAAATTGGAAATACCAAAGAAAAATAAGCAATGTTGGATGCTTCAGAACAGTTTAAAGGCTGAAAACTTGCAAATGTTTCATAATTGTTCCATTTTTCACTTTGGTTCAGTTCTCTCATCGTGATACATATTAAGCATGAATATTTCAAACTTACTTCACATTATGATCTCTAATCTTGAAGCATTCCACAGAAGAGGGGTAGCCAGGGGACGAAAGGTCCAAGGAGGTCTTTTAAAAATGACTTCAATTTTTTTCTGGAGTTCAAATAATTAAGTTAATCATTAAGGTATCCCAAAAGACTTACGGCGTGAATATGGATGTCAACCTAGCATAAATGCGATACCATGTTATTATGTAGAATCCGGTATTGTGTCACTTTTGTGCCTATTGAATGCCGAATTGTCAGCCAGTATCAAGCCTTGTGTCTTTCGGGTATCATTAGAATCAATAAGAATAGAACACTAAGCTTGTGGCAACAAAATAAAACTATAAACCCCGCAAAATATAATTTTCAGCTACTCCCCTGTCCCATGGCTACAAACAAGTTGTTTCTCATTTGATGTCCTTCTAGTCTTTATAGTTTACTCAAAATTCATTGACTTAGCTTTACATCTAGTTGAGAAAAATCATTCTGACGTCAAAAATGAACATTTCATCGACCCAAAGCAGCTTTTATCTCCCAAAAAAATAAAACCTTAAAAATGAAATTTGCAAATCAATTCAAATTATTGTCGAAGAATAAAAGCTGAAAACATAAAGTTCGAAATTTTCATCCATAAAAAATCTAAAAATAAATCCACAGTAAGAAAATATGAATTACAGCAGACAAAGCACAAAAGACATTCACACACTTAATACGATCACGTCTTCACAGTTCCCAATGCACAACATTTTCTTTTATTACATGAAAAAAAATTTCATTTTCCCAGAAAAACAAAATATTGCAAAAAAAAGTGCGAAAATATTTTTTTTCAGGCAATAAATTTTCATTTATTGTTATAGAAATTCACCTGTGCATCATAATTTATACTTTGCGTCATATTTAATATCGTGACTTTTAATATGCACGTGGATTGTTTCTTTTCGGGTGTCTATAGATGAGGAACTCGTGTGATTTTAGAGGCAGAAATTTATGAAATATGTGAGAAAATTCTGAGAATTTTTTTAGATTTTCTGATAACTTTGCACATGTTATATTAGTCATGTAGGTATGTAGAGCTTTGAGAATAATTTTTAGGTTAGAATTAAAAATCAACAGACCAAGAATAACACAATTGGGTTATAGAGGTGGGTGAGGAAGGACACTAAAATGATAGAAAATAGAACTAATTCCTTCTCAGAATTTAAGGCAAATTCTACCTTTCGCACTTCTTTTAAAAATTGTGTCAATGGATTTATTTTAATCAGGGGTGAAACTAGAAAATTATTCTAAAGGCTAGCGAGCCTATAATACAACCCAAGGGGTTGTAACCCTCAAAAGCTATATCCCCAAATTTATATGGAAAATATGTTTTTTCGTTTGAACTCTGGCAACATTTCAGATTGTGAAATGCGTGGAAACTCAGGATTAATCCCGAGTTTTCAAACCTTGAGACTGTGGGACGTTATTTGTGAATGGTTCCCAAAAGGGTAGAAATTAGGTTAAAAAATTTAAACAATATTTTGAACTTTTTGCAAGTTTTACAGTGTCGGGTACCCTAGCTCAGCTGCATAGACAGGGTGGGGGACAGGTAGGTGGTGGAAGGGAGTGGAAAGTCCCACTCAATTAATTAATTCAACCCTTCATACAAAAATTTGATCGACTTCGACCTATGCTCTTTCCTCTCGCTTCATATTCCTGCCTACCATCTTGACCATTCCCACCAATCTCACTTCTTCCGTTAACTATGCCACTTGTTCAAGGTTTTTCAGCATCCTCTGTCCCCTATTTCATTTCCGAATAATTTTGTCTTTAATTTCACTTCACGTGAAGCAATTTAAAATATTTTTAGGTTCAATCTTTCTATTTTTTTGCCTGCAATTTCCCTGAAGTAAAAAAAAAGTTAAAAATATTTATTTTAAAAATTCATTGCAATTGTCTTTATTTTTATATTTGGGTACAATATGTGTTATTGAGATGATAAATGAACCGAATTTTACTTTCTCAAAATTGAAATAATTTATTTTTGTTTTCAAGTCGATGTGTGTTTGTGCGTTGTGGATTAAATTGTAGAGATGTCTAAGATTTTTTACCAGAATAGCACAAGTCGGATAATCAATCCTAAATCCAAAACCAAGCCAGTATGACTCTGGCACGGTGCTAGATTTAAATCGAAGTCAGCACCATGCCAGAGTCATGCCGGCTTGATACAGGATTTCTATTCGATTAACCGACTTGTGCTATTCGGGTTGGATATTTTGGGACTATTTGGTGAGTCAAGGTAACTTTGAAATATCAAACTTGTTGATGGATGTCTTGTAAAGTTCACAATACGATTTATATTATTTTAAATTCCAGTTATGCACACCCAATCCAAAAGACAGCAATAGAATCATCACCTGACCCACAATAAAATTTTCAAAAAAACACAAAAAAATTTATTCCACCAAAATTACCTCAAATAACCCAAAATAACCTCAAAAAAATATTTCATTTTCATAGAAAAAGTCATTAAATATTTGATTAGTCTCACTAAATATCCACCGTGTTGATATGATTGCCTCGTTAAATCCACACACAACCCCATACCATAGAGTTATTTAAAGATGGACGAGTGAAAAAAAAGGCAGCAAAATTTATTCTAAAAATAGAAAAGAAACATATAAAGCAGCATAAAAGAAAGAAAGAAAGAAAAAGCGCAAATGAGAAGCTTCCCATTTACATCACAACGTATATGTGATTTGGGGTGCGTGATGGACTTAAGGCATATTCACATTGAATCTAAAACTCTCAAATATTTTATACAGCTTAAATTTGAAGAGTTATTTCATTATCATCGGCACTAAGTCGTGTTTGAATATTAAATTGATAATTTACTTCTCACTTGTCGCTCTTTTTGACCTATCTCATTGATAATGTGCCTCTAAATTAAATCTGTGATTATTTTAAATTCATCATTTGAGCAGTCAACACATTTTAATTGAATTGAGCTTTATTATCACTTAAAAGTGTAAAAAATACCCAAGATTGAGTGATGAAAGTCGCAGTTGTGCTGTAAGTATTAATACAGAGATTGAAGGTGCCTAGAAATAAAGCTTCGGCGGCTTATTTAAGTAGAATTGAGTTGGCTCATTTCTTCGGCTGGATAAAGTCGAGCTAGAGAAAGACCGAAGAACTGTTGGATTGGTTGTGTTGAAAAGGATGCTAGAGTACTGAATATTTCGAACTGGCAGAAGGTGTCCAAGGAAAGAGCTGTCTTCAGACGAACTCTAAGCGCGACAATGAGTCCACGTGCGCCAAAGCCAATGTAATAAGTAAGTAAGCAAGCCGCCAAGCTAACATGCTTCAATCTCTGGGTTTAAATTTTAATGATCAGACTGGCTTGTGACGATGCTAGTCTAGGCTAGCATTTACTCTGGGGAATTTCATTATGAATGCTTATTCGAGCAGAATTAGGACGACCTGGAACTTTCATTTCTGGGATTCATTTTCATATTAGGGGATTCAACCTAGGAATAATAACCGGCATCAGGGAGCCTTAGCTTGTGCCTTAGTTACAAATGCTTCCTACCATGACTCAGAACATTCAGATCTGCTTGAACATTCAGCAAATAATTATTTCAATTTTATATCAATCTTGCCTTCTTTTTAGACTCATTTGCTGCATGCTCAGCATAAAACCATCTTCACAAATTTCGATAGAATGCATCTTCGGCGGCAACTATCAATTCCATCAGCTCAACTACATCTATCATTGTGAAACTAGAACCATTATGAATATAATCTCTCCTGACAATGCAACAATAACTAAAGTTACTGGAACTGCTTTATATAGAAGAACTAATGACGAAGTTTTGGGATTTGTTTCATGGAAAGAGGGCAAGAGCATCCAATATTTCCCACAGGGGATTGATAAATTCTTTAAAAATCTTCAAATGATTTACGTTGAAAAAGGAAGACTGAAGGAAATTCATCAAGCTGACCTCAAACCATTTGCAAAGTTGATAAGTCTTAGTTTAGAGAACAATGACATTGAAAATATTGAAGACGGATTATTTGACTTTAATGAGAAACTGGAGATTCTGTGGATTAATTACAACAAAATCATGACTGTTGGTTCAAAAGTTTTTGAAAATTTGCCTAAAATGCACTCGCTGTACTTAAAATCTAATCCCTGCGTTGATATGGAAGCATACAGCAATCCATCTTTAGTAAAGATGATCATTGCATTCACGACTGAAAATTGTGATGACCCGAAGTATATTGAATTGAGGAAGAAGATAACAAGTCTCGAAGTTGACCTGAAAAAGTCAAATTTTGAGTCATCAAAGGCAATTTTGGAAAAGTTTCAAGATTTTGAGAAAAAGTTGGATGATTCAAGAATTGAGCATTTTGAGGCATTGAGAAATAATTTGGAGTTGTTGCATGACAAGACTGACAATATGGCTGACAAGCATAACTATTGGTTGATATTCTTTCTTGGATCTTTTGGATTTTTGTTCGTTCTTGTCATCGCTGTTGCTGCTGTTGTGGCTTTCAGAAGAAATGGAGGACAGGTTCCTTATTTTTCATGATTCATGCTGATGTTAACGAGTAACAGGCGCGAAGCCAGGAGGGTCTTGTCCCCTGCAGCGAGAGCACGACCAAAAACGCTTAAGAGGGTAACAAGACCCTCCTGGCTAAGCGCCTGACCAGTAAGGACTACTTTATGTAACTTCATAGATTTTGAATTTTTAAAAATTAAATAAATATTCAGTTTCAAAGTAAAAACATAAATCACGTGTGAATATCCTCAACACATTGCACAGAGACCCGCATTCGCATAAAACTTAAGGCTTGTCTATTTCTTATTCAGTTTTTATTTCTTTTCGCTCATCCGCTTTTTGCCTTTCTTTTTATTTTCATCAATTTCCATTTTCCTTCCATTCATCCATTCCGCCAGACAGTAAATTATGATTTTTATTGCGTAGTTTATCACAATTATGTCCTACGCTGTGTTCTTATACTGCGGAAATTTTTATTCGTGTATGTTTCTTATCTTTCCCCCACATTCTCACTCCCAACTTCCGTTCACACAACTCATTCAGTGTTGATTGCCCAACTTTGCCTTCCTCGCGGCTCTCTTTTTCTACTTCGCGTATGTCTGTTTTTTTTTGTTTTATTTTATGTGTGAATATTATCGAAAAGTTTTGTTTTGCTTGCTTAAATGCTGAAGCTAGTAGCTTGCTTATTTACGTCATAGGAACATTTTATTTGGTTCTAGGTTGACTCATTTGCATTAAAACAATTATGATTCAAAACCGCAATTATGAATCCTTGTCATAATTTGCTTTAATTTTGTATAAAATGGGATTAGCTTGTCAGACAATCAACTCATTTCATAACTCAAAGTTGAGAAGGAACATCCAAAAAAAGTAGAAATGGCAAGATTTAAATTTATATTGTAAGTATTTAAACCCGAAAAGCACAAGTCCGTTAATCGGCATCAAGCTAGGCATCAAGTAACTCTGGTATGCCACTGGAGTCGATTTGAGTCAATTAAGTGACTTGTGCCAGGGGCGTAGCCAGGAATTTGAAGAGGCAGGGACAAAAAAAAATTTGGGGTGGTGGGAGATTTTTGTGATTTTTTCATTAAGACCCTAGCAAAATAAAGAAATTTCTGTGTACGTCCCCAAAATACCCCCCCCCCCCTTGGTTACGCACCTGACTTGTGCTATTCGACCAAGCATTTAAAAATGTTATCAAAGGAAATTGATCAAAAAACTTAATTTTTTTTCGCAGTTTGATGATTTTATTTCTTCATTTGCAATGTTCTGCACCAATCGATGTGAAATGCGATTTTAGTTCTTATGGTTGGACTATGCTGGGCTCAATTCATACATGTTCTGTCCAAAATGCCCTCGATATTGGTTCAAGAGAATCTGCAAACATCACGTCAATCAATGGATCACAAAATGGCAAAAACTACAGCAATGTTATTGGATTTGTAGCATCAAGCAGAAATGTTAAATATTTTCCAAGAGGCTTGTCTACGTTTTTTAACAATTTGATAGCAATTTACATTTACGAAGGACGATTAAAAGAACTGAATCAACAGGATTTAAAGCCATTTGCCAAACTATTAAATCTTAAGTTATGGCAAAATGATATTGAGACTCTTGATAATGACTTGTTTGAATACAACTTAGATCTTCAATTTATTGATTTTGCAAACAACAAAATATTTCATATTGGAACGAATGTATTTGATAAGCATGTTAACTTAAGCTACTTGTGGCTCAGCAGTAATAAATGCATCAACACTCATGTCTCATCTAATGTTACAAAAGTTAAAAAGCTTGTTATGGAAATCAAAAATGTTTGTCAAAATGAAGATTATCCCGGGTGGACACAGCCAGTTAAAGTCCATTATTGGACAATCATTTAACAGTCTTTTAACTTGCCGAAATTTAAACGACATAGAGAACTAGACGTTAACTAGACTTTAACTTGACATTCATGCTAATCAATCAAGTGCTCGAAACTCAAAAATAATTTTCCTTACTTTTTTGACCATATACTTCACAAGCGCTTACAGAAATCACTTATATAAGGTCTCACTTAATTTATATGAAACTTTTAAGTGAATATAAATGTTTCACGCGCATGTGTTCGAGACTCAATTTTTACTAGAGATTTTTGATAAGTGTTGGTGTACTTTAATTAATTTATTACACTAATACAATAATAAAATTTTACAAAAGAAAAAAAAAGGGAGAAAAAGACACGTGTTATTTATTTTATTTCGATTTTTTTGTAACTGGACAATAACTAGACATATGTGCAATTCCTACGTCCAGTTAAATGGAAAGCGCAAAATATGTCATTAGTCGTCCCTAAGTCTAGTTGCAAAGGCACGTCATTGGATACTTACTCGCCATGAACAGGCAAGTTAATTGCAAGCTTTTAACTAGTACTTTGTCCACTCGGGTATTTAGCAATTGAAAATGATTTAAGTCAATTCAACAACATTTCAACTTGTTCGATCTCTGAAACTCTATCAAAATATGAGCAAAAAGTCAAAGATCTTGAGGAAAAATTTAAAGACTCTAAAGTGAACCAATCTTTTTATTTAAAAGAGAAAATAATGGAAATATATAACTCGGAACTTCTACAATTCTGCAATATCATCTCAAAGATATCATCGATTCAAAAGGTTGTTGATAAATTTGAGGAAGATCAAAAAGCTTCGCAGGAAAAAATTGACAAGATTCTCACTTACATCATCAATGAATCAATAGAAATGAGAAGATTCCGACAAGACTTGGACGATAAATTAATAATTCAAGATTACAAAATTGATCAAGGTTCAATGATTTATGATTATTAGATGTCTGTTTTGATTGGATCGTGTGCACTTCTTGTGACTCTTGTATTGATTATCGTTTATAAGAAGATCCTGTTTGCACCGATGGATTGATCAACTTGTTTGGTAGATTATAATTAATATATGCTGATTTAATATAATACTAGCTTTGCAGTTCAAAAACTAATAAAAATATCATGTCCGATTCAAACTTTTTAAAAATGTTAAGAATAAAGGAAAGAGCGTAAAAAGAGTTATTGCGAGGTGCTAATACTTTCACTTTAATGTATAATATAACAAAATTTACTGAAAGAGAGTTTGCTGTTCTTTATTCAATTTATTATCATGCGAGATCCTATCGTGATATAAATTTGGATTTACAAGGAAAAGAATGTGTGAGTTAGAGAGAATTGTTTGGGGTAAGAGGGTGGGGCGAGGTGAGCAAAGTGTTAAATATTGAATTTTTTTGGGGGAGTTTTTTTGTTCACTTTGTGAGATAAAAATTGAATTTTTGAATGAAAAATGATAAAGATGATTTATGGCAGCAATATTTTGAGTAATTATCTTAGAGATTAGCTACAAAATTCACAACATAACCTTAAAAATCTAAAACCTTAGAAGTCCTGCAACATCTTAAAAAATTCAACTTTAAATCCTCAACATCTTCAATTTTAATAAAAACTAAATTCAACAAGTCGAAAAGAAAATATCTACATGCATTCATTACATATTTATTTATGTCTGTATCTGTCTATGATACTCAAAAATTCATTTACCAAATTATCGATCTGAAAATCTGTTAGATTTGTCATTGTTAATGGCAAGTCGAAAGGTCTGTTTGGGGGATTTTTGAGACGATAATGAACTGTAATTTGTGGTTTTATTGTTCTCGATACACAATATATTATTTTTGATAAATGAAATGATGTGGATTCTAGCGATAATTTTGGTCAGAATATGATTGAATAGGTCAAATGTTGATGAAGGTTGGGGTGGTTTTTGGTGAGTAATTGACTGTTCCTATGATATGTTGTGGTTATTTATAGTCAAATTTATCTGATTTTCAATAATTGTTGGGAAGTCTGTCTGATTCTTTATGAACATCTAGTCTAGCATTCATGGTTTCTGTCTAAATTTCAAGAATCTGTCTGATGTCTCGACAAATCTTTTCAAATCCATAATAAACCTCCAAAAATCTACATCATCCCCGCACGCATTCACGGAAATGCTGACGCGACTATCGTTCTAATTGTGTCGATTTCCCCGTGCATGCCTTCATCTCCTCGTAATATCCAAACTATAAATATTATTACTATGACGATTATTACAACCTCAATTACACCACTTCGATTATTATTTCAAAAATATCTTTACACAAGTTTGGCATTTGACTCGACCCTCGACTTTGATTTAACTTTGGTTCTATTTATTTTATTATTTTATTCGTCGATGAAAGGTGAGAGTCCGTCTGAAAATAGAATCGATAGAACAACTTAGCTTTTTTAATAGAAACGAATTAAAAATTCATAAGTAAATGTCATAAAAAAAGTTAAAAAAGGCTTCTTAAAATATTTTCAGAATCATTTTCGTAATGAGAGTTATTTTTAGGGCATTCGATTGGTTAGTGTCTGGAAAACTTTTAAGGTTTTAGTAGAATTTTGTGAAATCATTGTATTAAATTAGGATATGTTGATGAGTTTAAATGTATTTTGTTAACAGATGTTTAGTTTCACACCCTTTGTCACTCTTCTTCGTAGTTTCACACCCCTTAATTTATAAAAAGGGGAAATTTCATACCCCTTGATTATTATTTGCGTAGCTTTACACCCTTTTATTATTTGTTTGTAGAATTTTTCAAAATAAAATTCTTTATTTATGAACTTTGGGCTCGTTCACTTATTACGTAACGCAAAAAAACGAGTTTTTAGACCCCCCCTCCCCCCCTGTAACAAAGCGTAACAAAATCTTAGACCCCCCCCTCCCCCCCCATAACGTAACAATAATTTTTTTCATTTAAATTGTTTATCAAATGTTTATTATACTTCCTTTAAGTATGTAAAAGTAAATAGAAGGAAAGCAATTATAACTAAAAAGTTCTTAAGTTAAAATTTAACGTTAAAAAAATTTAAAATTAATATAGAAAAAATTATAAAAAAATATAATTTTTGAAAGGTTACGTAACAAAATTTAGACCCCCCCCCTCCCCCTGTAACAAACCGTAACAAAATCTTAGACCCCCCCTCCCCCCCTAGTGCGTTACGTAATAAGTGAACGAACCCTTTTGAGTTCCGTGTCAATTTTGTTCCAAAGTTTCATACTCCCCTTGTCAATTTTGTCCCATAGTTTCACACCCCTTGTCAATTTTATTTCATAGTTGCTCACCCCTTGGTTTTCCATAAACTCCACTCACTCTTTACTCATAGATGTGAACAGCAGACTACCGTCATTTCATGAAACATCCGTTAAATTTATATTCAAAAAAATTCAACTTTTTTATGGCCGTTATAATATTCAAAAATTTTTGACGGTTAAACCAGATTTTACCATGCACTTACTCATTTTGTTCAAATTTTATTCTTAATAAAGTTGAGAATGGATAAAAAAAATATAAAATTAATAATTTATAAAGAACTTTGGAATTTGTGCTGAATTGGTATTAATTAAAATAATTTATTGTTTACATAATGTAACAGTTTTTTGAAATTTGAATTTTCGGCTCTAATATCGAAGAAATCGAAATTAATTTCGAAGAAGTCCGAAACGAAATGGCGGTAGTCTGGTGAACAGTATTAACCACAAACAAATCATCAGATTGACCAACTTCCACAATTTTATGACTATAAATCAAATGTGTCATACCCGAAGCCCCAACAAAATAGACAAATGACCTCACACAATAAACAAATCGAATCATCACCAACAAATGATTCAAATACGTTTCAAAATTCAGAAGACAATAATATAGGAGCTTTCTTTTGTATTCGATGAAAGCTAAATGAAAGCGATTGTCAATCAAAAATCAATTGAGTATCATACATGCACATGTTGATTCGCTTTCGATAAATCAATGTCACATTGCGCATTGAGAACATTTTGTTCTAGATTTTCGGTGAATGCTGGCACGCGAGTTCAAGTTGTTGCTTTTTTCTGAGGACAGATGCTTGTGATTTTAATGAGCGTGATGCTTTAAATCTACAATTTTTTCAATGAAATTCAATTTCGTGCGTCATATTCGAGAAAGACTTTAAACTGTTTCCTTGAATATAGCGCACGTTTCTAAATTTCCACACGTGAATTCAGCCACAAAGCAGCAAGCTTTATTAGACAACCCACTAAATGATAAAAATAAAGGTAGACTAAAACAAATGGAAATTTATTTTCGGTCATGCACGACACTTTTCTCATCTCTTCTCATTTTTGTCGCTTCTCTTTTCCACTTTCGGCTTTATTTATTCATTATGATTTTTATCCTTACGTGACATGTCAACATAAAAATTTTCTTTATGCTTTCTTCCTGTCTATTTTGATGCCTACTGCTAGTTAGAAGTCTTGTTCGATGTACAAAATTGTTTTACTTTTTTTTATTAAGTTTGTAAGTAAAAAGTTTTTGAACTGAAAATAGTTGAATTTAACAAGGCCTTTTGAAATAAGGCTGGTGGATGTGGGATATTACTACAGCTGTGAACTTTTATAGATTCGTTTTAGTCTGACAGGATGTTGCTCTGACATTGCGTCTCTCATCGTTCCTATGGCTAAGCGTTCCTACGGTTGATCGTTACTACGGCTGATCGTTACTACGGCTGTGTGTTACTAAGGCTGAGCGTTATTGCGGGTGAGCATTACTTAGGCTGAGCGTTAGTACGGCTGAGCGTTACTATGGCTTAGCGTTACTATGGCTTAGCGTTAAAACGACTGAGAGTTACAATGGATGAGCGTTAGTACGGCTGGATATTACGACTGAGTGTTACTACGGCTAATCTAAAACTAAAGCTTCAGCTGAGCGTTTCTAGTGGCTGTGCGTTTTCAGTGGCTATGCGTAAAACTTTCCTTTTCCCAAGTCCAAATCCTTAATGAATATCACAGATTAAACTATAAAGAGACAGTATCTATGTCCAATAAGTTTCAACAATGGTAATTGACTAGACATTTATCAACTTGCATTCATTGACTAAACCATCAACGTTATATTTGGTATTTTGTCATTCACATATCGACGATCAGCGCAATGAAACCTTGCAAATATCCTATCATTAATAGATTAATTCGAGTCTATCATTAAATATAGTAATAGTGCATATTGTTGTTCCTTTCTGTCATGTCCCAATATACACATTTATATTCCATATGTAGCAACTTACTGTTCACTTACTATCAATTAGTGTCTATTATTTTGCCAAAACACGTACGATGAAACAAGAAAGTCGCCTAAATTTAGATCTAAGAAAGAGAATTGGATAAAATGGATAAGAAAGTAAAGCAATTGCAAAAAGTATACTTCAGTTATCTCACAAGATTACGGACCCAAAATCAACTAAATTTAGATCCTTTAATTGACAAAGCAAACTCGACTGGAATGGAAGTTGATTAAATTTAGCTCAAAACTCAAGCTTTCTTCATTTGCTGTACGTGCGAATGCACTTGTTTCAAGATTCAGGGTCAATTGTGGAGGATGGAGAAAATGGCTTAAAGATTTTATCAAAGTTTGTGGAAAGTTTTCTGTAATTTGAGAAAGAAAGGATTAGTTTTGGATGGTTGATTGAAAAATGAACAGAGAAATGAAGGAAGTGACGCTTAGCCTTAATGACGCATGGCCTTAGTGAAGTTCAGTTTTAGTGAAGCATAGCCTTATTGATGCTTAACAAATTGACTTTCAGCCTTAGTGACACTCAGCTTTAGTGACGCTCAGCTTTAGTGGCGCTCAGCCTTAGTGACGCTCGGCTTTAATTGACGCTCAGCCCTAACACTAAACTTAAAACTTATTTATAAACCAATATTCTACTACAACGACAAATATTTCATCATCAATGACCATCAATTTTTGCAAAGCCTTCATAATTCTCTTCTTAACACCTTGATACCAAAACTTATTGATCCAGTCATAATCATCTCCAAAGAACTTTTACAAATATCCAATCATCAAAACGCCCAATTCCTTCAAAATTATCTCAAAATAGATATCAAATTAGAAAAGTCTATATCATTGCATTATCGGCAGATGGATATAATAAGAAAACCATATGAAACTGCCAAAGTTTATTCTACAAAATATTTTCTGTTGTAATCTTAGAATCATCAACGGTTGACGTCAACATCCTCTTAACAATTGTAAATACTCAAATATCTCATTCATATTTTTTTCGGTTCCTCCTTGACTCCTCCTGGAAATATTCTAAAATTAAATTTCAAAGACCTTACGGCGCATTTACTGTGTAATGATATGTTGCGAATAAAATTAGCTTGAATGTGATTATAATTGTAATGACATTTCGAGTCAGTAATTTCAGTTATGCATCCCTAAAAAAAGGGAAAAAATGGTTTCATGGTCTATTATTATGAGTGGGATAGATGGTGGCCTTATGGGAATTTCGGGTTGATTCTGAAGCACTAGATTAAAGCTGATTGAGCTGTCTTAATTAAATGGCCACTTGAATCCAACGTTACTTAATTAAGTGACCATTTAAATCACTATTTTGACAAACCTAGTGTGTACTCGACTAGCTGAACACTTGAACTTCATATTGGTACTCAACTTTATATCTGACAATCCAAAACCATCAAATCACACAAAAATTCCTCAAGGGAATCTTCATTCGAAGGCGTTTCTCTTATCAAATCGAAAATTTTAATTGAATGCTTTTGTCAGCCCTCTCATAAGTTAACCTTTGCCGTTCTCATCGCGCTCGTCATCATCAGAATTAAACGGAAGGAAGGAATGGAGCAAAAAAGAAATAATTCACGAAAAGAAAAGCATAAATAAGTTAAGAGAGCTCAAAGAGAGAAAATTAAACGCATTATTGAATGAAAAACTTTTGTGATGAAAAAGGAAATAAGATCCGCAGTCGTTCTGACTCCGACAAAAAAAAAATCAAACAATTGTTGTACAATGATATCGGAGAAAGAGGCGTTTAAAAGGGCGCAAAAATATATTTATGATGCTAGCGTTTATTCATGGCCCGCCAACGCATATTTAGCTGGATTTTATGGGTGATGAGTTGTGTTTTTACAGTCACTTTGTATTTTGTTGTGAATTTGTGGATGTTTTGCACAGAAGTTCTTTATCAATTTAAATTGACCATTAGTCCTGCTCAAAATTGAGTTTTTGACTTGTGCGTCATATTTGGGAGAAACAGTAAACACTTTTCCTGAATATGGCGCGCAGAGTTGTTTTTTTTGTCTTGGACCTGCAGTTCTGAGAATCGTGCTATGTTGCTCTAGAAACCCACGATTTCAAATTGTAAGCAACTGCTACCCCTAAGCGCTTTAAAGACCCCACCAAAACCAATCATTTTACCCCAACTTTTACGAAAAATACATCTTTTTTTCCGTTTTATTCTTGCGTTTTCATTCCTCACTTTGCATTACAATCACAAACAATTTCCATTTTCATTCATAAAAAAAAGAAAGTGAGATGGAAAGAGAGAATGAGTGAGAGCGAGAGCTTGTGGAAAAACCAGCAACAAAACAAACTTATTTCGCATCTATTTTCCATTACGATATATTCATTTCAATATCTTCTTTTGTATTCTATTTCCATCTCTCTCACTCCATGCGAGCACAAATTTTTTTTCTGCCATTTCATTCCACCAAAAAGAAGCTTTTGCCTTTACGAATGGGTGGCTTGTACTAGCATATCATTTTTATTCTGTATTTTTAGCTTCAAGCTATTTCCTTTGCGAACTTGTGTTGTGTCATTCTTTTAGAGAATTGGGTGATAGGGCGGTGGGGTGGAAATAAATGCGATGTAGCTTAGATGTCTGTATGGATTGGATTACATTTCTTCTTGTCTATGGATCTCTGTAACTGTGTACGGCGATGTCTTCATTTTCTACACGAAATCGTTCGAAGCTAACAAAAAAAAGTAAAATCTGAATGAAGATGTTTGAATGTACGACTTTATTTGCTACGCGAATGTGTTTTTTTTTTGCTTTTTACTGCAAAGGTGGATAAGAATGAAATGTTTTGGAATGTTGCTTGGTGCTTAAGAAAAACATAATCAAATTGCTGATAAGGTTGAATGATTCTTGAGGTGTAATCTGATTTTAATATGGTTGAATTCAAAATATCTTTTGGCTGAATTGTTAATCAAAGTCTCGATGCGTCGGAGTAATTGGATTTGGATTGGCTGGATGTGCACAGTTTCTTTGAGAACTTTCATTGATGATGGTTAATACTGAAGCTTACAATGCTCAATCTTAACAAGCTACTGAAGGTGAGCGTCAGTCCTCAAGTTGAGTTTCAGCCCTCAAGTTGAGCATCAGTCCTCATGCTGAGCGTGAGTCTTCAAACTGAGCGTTAGTCCTCATGCTAACGTCAGCCCTCAAGTTGAGCGTAAGCCCTTAAGCTGAGCGTCAGTCCTCAAGTTGAGCGTCAGTCTTTAAGCTGATCATTAGTCCTCACGCTTAGCTTCAGTCCTCACGCTTTGCGTCAGTCCTCAAGCTGAGCGTAAATCCTCAAGCTGAGCGTCAGCCCTCAAGCTGAGCCGTACCCAGTACTAGCTTAGCCTCTCAGAATGTGATCAACTCCTAAAATCCCTTTCAATATTCATAAAAATCAGATTGCTAGAAATAATTCGAACCATTCGCCTCGTAATTCACAAAATTATCTCGAATAAAGAATCAAGACCATTGAGAATCAACCTAGAAAAAGAGCAACAATAAAAAAAAATGTCGAGGATATTTCTTAAAATACTTTTTTTCTATTTTCTCTAAAAATAGCGAATCATAAACCTCAATTCTCATTATTCTTACACAAAAATATATAATAAAGTCATAAAGACAACGCAAGAATGAAATTATGACACAAAATTCGTATGAGAAAAAAAGAAGAATATTTTTTTCATTGAGATGTTAAAATCCACCCACGCTTTTGCTATGCGAGAAATGAAAAACAAAAAATGGAACGAGAAAAAATTTTGAGCTCATATGAGATGGCAAAAAGCTCTTCTTTTTCATGACTGAACGTGAGCATGTGTGTATTTGTGTCTGTGTAATGTGTTTGGTAAGAAGGTAATGAGGATGTTTTGTTGTGGAGCTTCGGAACTATAAAAGAAAAAAAAACTTCAATAAAGATGCATGTGGGACGGGATGGGAAGTATGGATGATGGTAACGTTTAACCTATATTAATTCGTTGAATGAGAACAAAAGATTAGTTTTGAACAGAAAATAAATGGCAATAAACTCTATAGATGGAAAAAATATGTATCATACGTGTGAAAATTGTGAGTTCCTTGTGAAAATTTAAGAGCTGACCGTCCTTTTCAATTCCACAACTAAGCATCTCTCAAGCTGAGCGTCCTTCAAGCTGAGCGTCCTTCAAGCTGAGCATCTCTAAAGCTGAGCATCTGTCAAGCTGAGCGTCTCTCAAACTGGGCGTCACTTAAGCTAAACGTCTTTCAAGCTGAGCGTCTCTAAAGCTGAGCGTCTATCAAGCTGAACGTCTTTAAGGCTGAACTTTTTTATAGCTTAGCGTCTCTTAAGATAAACGTTTCTAAATCAAGGCGTTAATTCATTAGTTAAGCAGTTTATCATTGGTTTATTCATAAAATCCTCTTGAATTCTAAGAACCTCTCAACATCATGAATCATGTCTCAGTATCAAATAAATCTTTAACATCCCCACAGCCAATTTTAAAATCTAATCAGCACAGAAACTCCCACAAGGGGTGAAGTGATGTGTGAAGACATAAAAGGTTAAGCTCCAGCTGAGAAAATTCATCTATGCATGAAAATTAATTTTCAATCTACAAAGGAGCACCAAAAAAAGGAAGCGAGGAAAATTCGATTTGTATCAAGATACAATTTTTTTTTGTCATGACGCAAATTCATTTTGATCCCTGAAAATGAAAGATTATGAAATGATGAAAATGAAAACGAAAGAAGATGAAAAATATTTTCAATAAATTCCCAAATATTCATTCACCTCCTCCTCACAACTAATGACATTACGAAATTAATCCCCATAACATGAAGAATAATGGATCAGCTGTCGCAGCAAATTTTCATCTGAATCAGTGAATGATTAATCCAATTTTGTTCTGCTAAATGGAATTTTCTAGTCAAAACTACTTCCTCCTCAAAATTAAATTTCCTTTCATAAATCGTACCTTTTTGCTTTATAACATAAATTAAATCTTGATCCTTTTAACATAATAAGACCAAAAAGTTTCATTGACTTAGTAAAAGCATTCATTGATGATGTTTATGGATAGGTTAGGATTGGAGGCTAGTAAGATCTATTTTCAGGCTGTGCAACCTTGAGCAGATTTAAGTTTGAACATCTTAACTGCTGAGCGTTCTTAAAGCTGAGAGTTCTTAAGGCTGAGCGTCTTTTGAGCTGAGCGTCTTTCAAGCTGAGCGTCTTTCAAGCTGAGTGTCCTTCAAGCTGAGAGTCCTTCAAGCTTAGTGTTTTTATGTCTGAACATCTTAAATGTTGAGATTTCTTAAAGCTGAGCGGTCTTAAAGCTAAGCTTACTTATAGCTGCCATCCTGCCAAAAATCTACAATCCTGAATCCCTATTGAGACATCCAAAGTTTCAAATAATTACTTTTCCAAGTAAATCCTAAGCATCCCTTCCTTACATAGCACACACAGCGTCGCTAGTAACTTATTCTGTATCCCCATCCCTTGAACTATTTCTTCGATGTACGCTATTCCGACGTCTACGTGTGTTTTCTTCGAGGGAAAGGGAAAAAGTTTTTATGCTTTGCTACCTTTATGACCCATAAAATCTTACTTCATTCAGCATCTAAAAATAGCCAAAAATATTATTTCCTTTCCTTCCGTCTCCTTCTGAGAAGACAGTATGCTCACCTCAATTATCCTTCTTTATTAAACATTTTTTTAATGGAAATTGCGATTGAGTGGATGAGCAGTTTTTCAATCACAATAATTCAAAATCTTTCTCGTCATTCAAATCTATGTTTGGGACTGAACATTTTTTTTTCTTGTTGATCAGTCAGCAATTTTTTTGGGGATATCAGCATAAATTTTATGCCATTTTATTTTATGGTCGACCCAAAATGAATTGGTTAAAATCCTTCATTAAAAAATAAGAAAGTCTTTTTGATTGTGAAGGATTGTGAAATATCTTGTGAGGTCAATGATGAATACTGATGATGAGAAACTAGTGTAGACTTATCAAAACTCTTGAATTGAGGATCATTATGAGGGTACGAAGCTCATGAACTGCAACATGCTTAAATTAAGGGGTTTGCAGTTCAGAATGAAGTTTATGAAACTTAATTTGAGAGGGACGAAGCTCAAGCTGAGGGGAACGAAACTTAAAGCGTAGGGGTACAAAGCTCATACTGAGGGGGTACGAATCTCAAGCTGAGAAGGACGATGCATAAACTATGGGGACGAATCTCAAACTATGGGGGCGAAGCTCAAACTTAGGGGGACAAATCTCAATATGAAGGGGAAAAAGTTCATACTGAGGTGAACGAGGCTTTAATTGATGGTACGAAGCTCATACTGAGAAGGACGAGGTTCAAACCTGGGGGACGAAGCTCATACTGAGGGGAGCAAAGCTCAAACTGAGGTGGACGAAGCACACAACAGAAGGGGATAAAGCTTAATTTGAGGGGTACGAAGCTAAAAATTGATGAGGTTGAAACCCAAAATATGCTTTGCTGATAAAAGTTTTAAAAAATGTTTTTAAAAAAAAAGCAAAAAACAACAAAAACTGGAGAAAAATGCCAAGCAACAAACAACAACACATCCCCCAACTCCTCACAAAAATTAATCTACAACCTTAAATACGGAAACAAATAAAAAATGCGCTTCGTTTTCATCTGAATCCCCGAGGACCATTCACGTTGTTTTCTTTGTTTCTTTGTTTAGGATATATACATTATTTCATATTACTTGAAATTCACGCCACGAATTCTTTGTCATTTCCAGAACATTTTTCATTCATGATGCTTCACCTTGCGCTCCTCAGGTATGCCCCCCTCAATCCACCTCACTAATTCTAATTTTTTTTCCTGTATACCTTCTACCCTCAAATTATCGTAATAATTTCAACTGTAAATATTTGTGAGCTTTTGCTTGTGATGCGCGACACTTACAGGAAAAAAATATAATTTTCTGATAATAATACACAAGCATCATATGTGTGTATGTGTGTGTGATTATATGTGTGAGTTATTTACATATTTTTTTATGCATTCACATACCTTACCCAGTGAAAACAAATAAAGTAAGAAGTATGAGGAAGTGAAGGACAAATGGAAATGTAGATGTGATGCTAACGAGCAATAAATGGCTATGGGTGATTTATGAGGAGAATAAAGCGCATTTTTTAGAATTTGATGCAATTAGACTATAACAATCAGCCCTCGAGTAGGTTCTTAGTCCACTGTTGTATATTTCTTACAGGATTCCTAGAATACAAATCATAATCCAACTTAACAGCTGTATTTTACCAACCTCAACCATTTTTAACCATAATTGATGAAATTCCTCAATTACCAACGAACAAACCGCTCCCAAAAACCAGTAAAAACACCAAAAGCAGTCAAAACCCGATGAAAAAAAGAACGACACACAAAGGAATCTAATTGACGTCATAACTGCTTCTGTATTGTGCCTGTTCGACTCGTCCATAAAGTGAGTGAGTGAGAGAATGTGAAAAAAGTGAGTGAGAGAGATGATAAGACCGAAACAAGATGCAAGTCGGCGATGGATAGAAGGAAGAAGAAGCTCGCAAGCAAGTTTCGGGATATGATATCAAAATTGAGCAATAAAAGAGCTAGAAAAGTCGTAGGAATTGCAATATTTTGCGTAGGTGTCAAAATAGATATAAAGTCAGCATAAAAAGAAAGAAACTGAAAAAATCGGGAATATGTGGGAACAAGAATGTTGCATGAAGCAGTTACATCAGGCGACGTGAAGTCTTATCGTGACCTCATCGTTTCATTGACGACTTTCTTCGTCGCGTTACGATTGACGATTCAACACACAATTCACAAAATAAAAAAAAAGAGCTTACAAGTCGTGCGCCGACTCGACATGAATTTGTGATGTGAGTAAAAAAGCTCCGAACGTCAACAAATTCGATTCATTCAAACTCGAGCCATGAGCGAAAGCAGTTCAAGTTTTGTGTTTCGCGAGTGCAAAAAAGGATATAAAAAAAATTTTTAATTGACATAATTTTTTGATTTTAATTTTTTGACAAAAGAGACAAAAAATTTGTTTAAAAAAAAAAAAACATTTTTTGAGTGAAGCCACAGTGAGACACAATCTTAGACACATCCTTATTAATTAAATAACTCTATATATAGTCATATATATGTGTATGTTATCTGTGTATGGACATAAAATATTCAGTGAATGAAAAATTATTCCGGTTTTCTCGGTTCAAATTGAGAAAAAAAAAATAAGTTTTTTTTGTGCTTAAAAAAAGAAGAAAAAAGTTTTTTTGTGGATATAAAAATAGACAAAAAAAAAGAATTATCCAGGAGGATTTAAGAGACTTGGATGAACTGATGTAAACGTAAGTGGATTAATGAATTAATTTCAAAAAAATATGGGATTTAGCGTCACTTTGTGGTCGGATTTCATTCAACTTTTTTTTATTTGTTACGATAATTGAATTTCTGGGGGGGTCATGGGTGACCCTCCGGCTTCAAAAAATTTTATTTTGCAATTTTTTGCCTAAATTCAAAAAATGCCAAAAAAATCACAATCAAGCCCCGAAGATGCTATTCCATCATCTTCCAATTTCCGCACGGCTAAGCTCTAATCAAAAAAATATTTATGTTGGCAAATTGAATTACACATAAAATAAATCCCGGGTATTTCTGTAGTTTCTGATGAAAATTCTATTAATAGACCCGAACTAGTCGATGAAATTGAGAATTTGGCATTGGAATTAATCGAGATGGGATTAGCTTTAATTATGAAAGTTGTATCGATGATGTTTGGATTGATATTGAGTCTATTGATATCCTTGATTCGAAAATTTGAGATTTTCACTCTTAGTGTTTGAGTTTAGCTAAGGATAGATCCAAAGTTGAATTAAAATTTGGTCTGGTTTGGCTCAATTCGAATTATAAATACAATCAGAATGATCCGAGGCAACCACTCCTGTTGGCTATTCAATAATTAAGAACCAATGATCTGCATTTTATTATTATTATTATTTGTGACATTATTCGTTAGTTTTTACATTTTATCAAAATAAATGCACATTATAATGATGATATTAAATTCAAACGGCACTTGTAGCTATTATAAGCTCAAAACCAGCTCGTGTTGCCAACCAGAATCCTCAAAACCCTCATCATATCTGAATAAATGTCAAAAAACCCCTCAAAAAATCTTAAAACCTTTAAAATTCCAACAATTTCACAATATTGCCTGTCAAACTTTAAAACAATTTACATGTTAAATGTCAAAGTCATTGACATTTTAACTAATAAATTCCAACTTCAATATCAATTTTCAAAGTATCGCAAAAAGCTCTTCTTAGCATTTTAAAAAACAAATCTGAATGAATAAAAAACCGAGACATTGTATAATGTCAAAATATTCAGATTACATTGTCAAAAATCATTAAGATCATCAAGCCATAAAGTTTTTAATTTCCTAAGAAAATTAGATAAGAGGATAAGCTTTTGAGTCATCGGATAAGACTGTTCGGCGTAGTTGCCATGAATATTTAAATGGCATGCGAATAAAAAATTATGAAAGAAGTGCTTTTGTTGGAAATAAGTTCCGCTGTGGGCGAGCAACTTTTTTTTTCTTCTTCGAGCCGGTTTTTCTGAGGAATGTGATGCAATACTGCTGACAATGCTTGACATTTTAAGGATGTTGGTTAAGTTTTTAAAAAAATTTTGAAATTCTTATGTCATTCACGACTAATCACACCCCTAAAGTTCAACATAGCTTCAAAAATTCATTAAAAAATCCAAAACATCAACAAAAGCCCACGAAAAATTCCACATCAAGAGGTTTTCGACTCAAGGATGTCTGCAGCAAGTCCCATTGTCCACGAATGTGGAAACAAATTAAAAATAAACTGTGGGAAATTTTAGAAATAGCATTTGAATATTTCATGAAAAATTGAGTCGCTTCCGAAAATGTTGAAATTTTTGTTCATTTTTAGTATCAAATGCTCGTGCCGTTGTCAATATTTTATAGATTATTGTGTCGATTGGAAATGGTTTTTATTATTGTTTTGGGGTTTATGATGTTTTAATTAAGCTACGGGGGGCTATTTGGGGTTCTGATGATGATTCTTGATTTTTTGAGGGTTTCTGAAAGTTTGGAGAGAATTTTGACATTTTTCAGTCCTAATTTAATCAACGCCGTATCCATATTCACCCCATCCACCACAAAAATAGATCATCAACTCATTCCTCGAACAACTTCGAACATTTTATGTCTCAATTGCTGCTCAATTTCACAACAAGTTTCCATTATTTCCCATCAAGCATTCTTCCATAGTTTTACGCCATTTGATGAAATCGAGCATCAAATTGAACACATCGAACAGACATAAAACACAAATTGCAATCTGTAAATCTCTAAACAATCCATCAAAAGCTCTTCAAGTGACATTTTGAATCAAATGAAAATGATTGAGAATTGTGAATTGGATGTTCTTTTTTATTGAGTTTTAATTCCTGTGAATTGCTCTGTTTAACTTATTTTGGATGGCAACAAGAATTAGATTGTCTGGGATTAAGTTATGGTGTAATTTGGATGGAATTTGTGAAGTTTTGGTCAAATGGAGAATTATGATTGCTTTTGGGTATCAAAGGTCTTAAAATTGGTTGGTTCTAGAGCATGAGCATTGTCTGTTAGGGAATTTGGATTAAAACTAAGGATTTTTAACATGATTGAGAATTGTGGTTGCTTTTTGGTGTTTAGAGTTTAAAAATCATTGTTTATGAGCATTGATGGATTGATTTGAGACTCAGTGTTAAGAAATGCATCCAAGAAGCTCGAGAACGAACTATCAAGTTCATTTTGGGAAGCTATGGAAGATATATTAGTTGCATCATAGAATATTCTTCATGAAACTCTTTCGAGCGACAAAAAGTTTAAATTGACATGATGGCGATGTGAAGGTAACATCTTGTTGATTCTTCGTTTGCATGACTGCCTCATGACTCGTGGAAACGTTAAGGCAACAATAGGTCAACACGAGTAAAAAGGCAACATTGCAGACGGAGAAATTTAGCGATTTTTTTGATTAGCTATCAATGCTAGAAACATCAAATGACCCACTTATGCAAACATACCTCAAATTACATCAAAAAGTTGCACTTAATGCTCAACTACCCCAACTTAATATGAATTTAACCTAAAAAAATTTCAAATAAAACTTTCAAAAAAGCTTCTTTAAATATTCAAAAGCCAATCTAAATTGTCACGAATTCTACAAAAACTTTCATACATCCCCAAAAAATAAAAAGCCAACATGAACTTCCGTCCATAATTTCTTCTCATAACAAAAAAGAAACAAGAAACAAGAAAGAATTTCACACACAGAGAACCAAGAAAAAAGAGAGCAAAAAACAATGAAATAATAAAAAAAAAAGTTCTAAAAATAGAAACAGAACAAGAAATTTTCCATATCATTTATAGTGTGAGTGAGTGAGAGAGAAGATGTGAGAGAATATTAAAAAAAAAATCTGCCCCGTAAGTGTGTCTCAAATAAAATAAAAGCTTTTCTTTCTTCTACTTGTTGGATTTTCTTTCGGTTTATTTTCTCTCACAAAAACTTGTCTCTCTCTCTCACTCTCTCATATCGGCAACAAAACAACAAAACGATTCCAATCAACAGTCACAAGTGCGAGTGAGATGGAAAAAATATTTTTGTATTTTTCGTTTGACGTCATCAGAGAATGAGGGAGCTATGGGATGGTGTAGAGGGGGCTCATGGAGGATACGAAGAGGAAAAAGCACATATATTCATGGATGTACACTCAAAATGGGGTGGCATAAAGCGGGCGACGACAAAAATCAAGACGAAATCGATTTTTTTTCCATAAATAAAAGAAAATTGAGAGAAATTTTTATTTTATTTTATTTTTCTGCTTCACATATGAAAGAAAAAAAAATGGAAAAAATGAACTTTTGCGATGAATTTTTAATAAGAAAATATTCCCAAGCAATTAAGGCAAAGGAATTGAAGTTTGTTTTTTTTTTGTGTGTGTGAGTGACTGTAAATTTTTAATTTTTGATAATTTTCCTTCTTTTTCTTAATGGCTGTGGTTAGGGTTGAGGGGAAATACGCGTTGTAATGGGATTTTTTACTGCTTTTGTTGTGGAATATCCGAAATGTAAATAATGAAAAAACCACAGAAATTTTGACGAGGGATTTTTAACACTTTTATCAGCAATTAAGGTATTAAATATTAGGTTGGAAGGCATTCAGTAGCATTAAGAGCAATTCTAAGGATAGATTGAGGTAAAACGTAAGTGAAATTTTCTTAGAAAATCAATAAAAGTTGTAGGAATGTTCTGAGAATTATTTACCGGTGTTGTGGGTTCAACAGGTGCCCCAACCTTTTCATATGAATTTATTCCTGCTTAGTTTTAATTATTGTTGACTTAATTCCATGATGTAAGCTTCCTTTTTAATGGTTTTATTGTTATTTCACCTTCTTAGCTCTTATGCAATCTAATAAAAGGCTTAAAGTTGATTTTTGAGGTTAGATTCCATCAAATCAAATAAGTTTAACCTCAAAACCCTTCTCTGACCACTTAACTGGACCGGGTATCCTCAAAAACTCTTCTTTAATTGCTTCCCAGATCCTTTAATTCCCAAAGGTTCTCAAAACATCCCTCAATCAAATTCCAATAAGAATTTCATCCCTAAAATTCCCAATCAGGATGCAATAAGACACCAAACAGTCCTTACAAGTGTGACTGTGTTTGTGGCTGAGCACAAAGTCAATGAGTGATGCATCGACGAAGAAGACAAGAAAAGAAAAGGAAGAAAATTTTTGGAATTGAAATAAAAACTCGAGGAACTTCAGATCCTTTCATTCATTCGCTATTGTGACTTTCCGGCTGATGGAAGTGTTTTGTGTTGATTTTTACAACTGTGTGATTTTTGATCCTTCTTAGTGACTCTTTTGGACGATGAATTTTGAAATATTGATTGACAAAATGGAACGTGACAAATTAAAAACTTAAAAAAAAATTCAAATTGTTTAATAAAATTTATTTTTTGAGATTTTAAAAATAAAAGAAAATTTTAAAACAGACAAAAAAATTTGAAAAATGAGAAATTGAAAAAAATCAAAATTTTAAAAACTAAAATTCAATAAAAGTTCAAATTATTTAAAAACTCAAACATTTTTATAAAAAATTCGGAAAATTTAAAAAGGTGAAAAAATTCAAAATTTTAAAGAAATTAAAAAAACTAAAATTTAAAAAAATATTAAAATTTTGTCTTAATTTTGTGAATTTTAAAAATCATTAGTAAGTAAAATAAATGAATAATTTTAACTAGTTTACAACTAGTCAAGTTGAATTGAATTTAAAATTCCAAAAATATCTCACAATCTTTATAATAACAAGCAGCTCTGCAAATGAGTAACTTGACATGCTTTCTTATTATAAATTCATCAAACTATTTTCATCCGTAATTGCCAAGTTCAGTTTCCTTTCATGTTTTACTAAGTTTAGAAATGTGAAACTAGTAATATTATAAATCCTTGTTAGTTGAGCATCAGAAAGATTTTTAAAAATATCTTCGATACATGAGCAGTTTAGCAAGAGGTTCTTACAAAGCCAGGGGTTCCGATCAAGAGTTTAGAAAAATTCCAATCTTCATCGCTGCCTCAAAATGTTTAATTCTGAATATTTTATTTGAATTCCATGTCATTCCTTCTTGCACAAGATTACAGAACAGATTTTTTAATTCAAAAAAGCAAAAAAAAAATCAATCAAATTGTTGATTGAAAGCTACGCCGTACTTCCGATATGTTCTGTTACTAAATTGGATGCTAACTCAAATGTCATATTCGAATGAACTAATCATGATAATTTAAAGCCATGGAAATTGGTATTTCTGCAGTTATAAATTGTAATTGGAAATTGCAATGGATTTTGTGGGAATATGAGTTGTTGACCATTGGGATGATTTTGTCAGAATTTTGAAATTCATCAGATTTCATTCTAAACTGCTTAACTATCAAAGTTGTAGTTTGAATTCAAATAATCTGACAAAAATTCATTCAAGGGAACCAAAAACTCCTCAAAACCACAAAATCCGCGAACAACAAACAACAAAGTAATTAATTTTACATACAACAAACCCACAAAAGCAGTTAATTGGAGCATGAAAAACACAAAATTTAAACATCAAAATTCATGCACGAGAAAATCGCACTGAAACTCATCCGACGTTAATTTACTTAATTAAGTTCTAAGCCCACAATCAATTTCATTTCACAAAAGGCAATTTCTTATCTCTTCTTCCTTTATTCATTTACTCTTTGAAATAATTCCTCAATTTTGCGTAATGAAAATTAAGTTGAAGAGGATTTCCACTCATAAAATATTAAGGAGAATTAAGATGAGTTGGAGTGTTGATGGGTTAAGTGCCTAAGACGCAGTTGAACGACCTAACCTCAAAGTTTAATATTTTTAACCTCAAAATTGAGCAACTTAACCTCAAAATTGAGCAACTTAACCTCAAAATTGAGCAAATTAACCTCAAAATAAAGAAACCTTACCTCAAAATATAGCAACTTAACCTAAAAAAAGCAACCTAACCTCAAAATTAAGCAACTTAACCTCAAAATTAATCTATTTAACTTATAAAAACCAACTTAATTTCAAATTTGATCAGGAAAACCCAAATAGTGAGCAACTTAACCTCAAAATTCGAAAAATCACCATCGCCAATCTGACAAAATTTCATCAGAAACTAGCTTTCCAATAAAGCTACAAAATTCAAGACCCACACAAAAACTTTCATCATTCAGAAAGCCACAAAGCATAATACACATGTATCCATATCCAAAACCATCATCACACAAGATTGTGGCTTTTGTTGAGCTCAAAGGAGTGGAAAATTTTATAATAAAATCCTCTAAATGAATCGATACCAGATTATTAACTGTGAATGATGCTCGTAAGAGGATCATTGTAAATAATTTATTTGGAAAAACTTTACCATTTTCATCATACAAATGGGATTTTCTCTTTTTCCATTTCCATTGTTGGCTTTTTGCGAGTGTGGAAATTTCTTTGCAGCTGCGACTGAAGACTGAAGACGTTGTGGAGAATATTTAATGATTAAATGGAAATTTTCTATTTTTTTTTTGTTGTTAGCTCGAGTTTTTTGTGGGCACATGTGGATTTTGAAGAGTTTTTCAAGATCTTTTGAGGTTATATTTTGAATTTTTGAGGTTATGTTGACTGATTTTGGTCTAAAGATCCTCAATTTTTAGGGTATTTGTCCGATTTTGAGGTTATGCTGGTCAATTTTAAGGTTAAGTTGCATAATTTTAAGGTTAAAATGCTTAAATTTGAGGTTATTTTTCCAAATATTGCGATTATACCGATAAAATTTAACTATTAATCACTAAGCTCCCAAACACTCATCACATCACTAGCCAGTAACAATGCAATTCTGATAAACAAGTCCTAATGATATTAATTGCTCCAAAAATAGGCACAGATTTATCATGAAATCAAGACTAATTACAAATCATGAATGTATCAAAGCTAATTAACTCAATTAGGTTGCCTCCCATTTTGCACAAATTCTTACAAAATTATCTTCGTTTGTCAACAAATTCTGTAAAATGAGATTCATTGAATGCCTTCGATTTTGTATTAAAGAAAAATGTCTTTGACTTAATATGATGCTTCGTTGATTGGATTCTGTGTACGATGTATGTGGAACTTGTAATTACATTTAATACATAAAATTCTGTTGAATCCGAGCTGATTTGGAAATTTAATTCATCATTTTTTTGCAGCAAATGTTTGTGAATTCTTCATTATTTCCCCAAATAATGCGTAATTATTTAAATTGAGATGTAATCAAGATTATTTTGTTGATTAGTTTTGAATATTTAATTGGGAAGTTGAATGGATCCGATGACAAAATTGATTGATTTGTTCAATTAGAGACCTTTTAGTTATGTTAGTATTTTGAGGTTAGGATCCAGAATTTTGAGGTTATAATCTGAAACTTTGAAGTTTGGATCCAGAATTTTGAGGTTATGATCAAAAGTTTTGAGGTTATGATCCAAAATATTCAGGTTATGATCTAGAATTTTGAGGTTATGATCAAAAGTTTTGAGGTTATGATCCAAAATATTGAAGTTGTGATCCAGAAGTTTGAGGTTATGATCTAAAGTTTTGAGGTTATAATCCAAAACATTGAGGTTAGGTTATAATCTTAAATTTTGAGGTTATGATCCAGGATTTGAGTTTGTTTGTTCCAAGAATTTTGAGGTTATGTCAATAAAATTTGATTTGTTGGTCTTCCTAGAGGTTGAAACTATTAGAATGTAAAGATCTGCATCATAAAATTTATAAATTTCTAACCAAACTTTTTCTCAAATTTTCTTATTTCCAGATTACAAAATCCAAACAATTCCACAAGAAAAAGACAATTCTTTAAGAAGAAATAATCAGACAAAACTGATAAACTGACCCCTAATAAGTAAAATACCAAGAATTTCAAGCAAAACCAAAGACAACGAACTGAATAAAGTAAAGTGTCAAAAGTGAAGAAAAAAGTGAAGAAAATTTAACAAAATTTAGAAATAAGAAGTTAAAAGTGGACAACCAAGAGACTTTTAATGGCAGCTAATGTTTCATTAAATTATAAAAAATAATCTCTAAATTATAAATTTAACTATAATTATACATACCTACATTATACACACAAAGTGAAATTAAATAATCTACATAAAAAAATATATTATTATAGTCACTATAACATATAAAAATTAGTGCAATATAACGTTTAAAATTATCTACTTTTCGTGTGTTTTGCAATCTCTCAATATTTTCTGCCCTCCAATCAACCAAAAAATAAGAAAATTCTGTCTTGAATGTTTAAAAATTTAACATTTTAGTCGTTAAAAGAAATTACATTTTCTGGGCAAAAAATAATCTCAGAAAAAAATAATTGAACCTAACCTCAAAAAAAAGTAAAGTTTTTGAAAATCTGAAGCAAAGCGAGCGACTAGCAATGACTTGTGCATGCATTTCACAAACATAACGACTTGCATCACGTACAAAACATAGAACATAACCTTAAAAAAATAATTTTTCAACAACCTCTGCTCTATCTTTGTGCTGTGCTGAACTAGCAAACAAAAAATAGTAGACGACAGAGTGAAAACAAGACGAAGAACAGCAAATTAAATCTTTCGATAGTTCAACAAATAGACAAAAAAAGAAAGAAGGAACGAGAGTACATAAAATATTTTTCATCTCTCAGGTAAGTGGAAAGGATTTTTTTTTTTGTCTTACTTCTTCGTGATTTCCATGATAAGATTTTTGCTAGTTTTGTTGTCTACGACTGCTACTTTTTATTATTTTTATTATTATTTGATGTTGAGATTTTATTACTTGAGGATATGTACTGAGGTTGATTAACTGGATTTGGATTACGGTTGGATGAGATGTAATCGGATAATTGCTACATTGTTGATGTTGTTACTCTAGGATTTGATGCTGTGGGATAGGTTTAGTAGCAACAAGTTGGTCTGTTGAGGCTTGAACCCATGATTACTAATGTCAAGTCACAGTTGATCATATAAGCTGTCGCAACCTTGGATCTCTTAAGATTCTGGGAAGTGGCTTGTTTGTGAAGCTTTCCTGAGTCTAGAGCTCTAGAAAAAGGTTCCAACAGCTTCATTTAGGCTTGCTTTAGTTATATTTAACGAAAATACAGTAAAATCTTGTACTTGGATCTTCGATTTGAACAAGATTTTTCTGGAACACAACACCTCTTCAAATCGCGTACCTAAGATATTTTGACTTGAAGCCATGTGAAGTTAGTGTCAATCACACCGGCACATCCATTGAACGATTTTTGAAGACGCCCATGCCTAAAAACTCTCCCACAAGCCTCATTAACAATTTAAGTACAAAAAGTTTGAACAACCAGGATAAATCCTCACCCAAATCATACACCCCATTCTTTAAATCCTCCTTATAATCAAACAATTCTCTAATTTACCCCAACCATCCATAAACTCTCACTAAACCCCACAAAATAAAAATCTCATAAAAGTCATTTGAACTTAATTTAATTAAAACAAAAAAAAATATTAAAGCGAGAATCTTATCAAAAATTCCATGTCAAAAGTTTTTATGCAAAGCTTCACATTCAAGCTACAGCTCATGAATAATATGACACACCAAAATGTGAGTACGTGAGAACATTAAGGTTCCATTCATTCCTGCTCTTTGCTGATGTTGTGCATTAAAACTTTTCATATATGCACATTGAGAAAGTAACTTTTTTTTTTGTATCTATATGAAAAGTAAAGCACAGTAAGGAGATGAAAATTATGACTGAGATAAGATGGTGTTGAGGTTTATATTGTTTTTTGTGTACTGCATGTTGTGCATTATAAGATGTACTTGAGGTGGGGTTTTTTATTATGACAGTTTTAATTTTGGTGGAAAAACCAAGAAAATTGTTAAAAATTTATGAATATGTTTTTAAGGAGGCAACCAGGAGCTTCCTATGCGTCAAAAATCCACTAAGGATGTAATTATATCTTCAAGACTTTAATAGCTGTGAAAACCCAACACAACCAGTCTCGTAAACCTTTAATTAAGCCATTTTAACCAAACATTAACATTAACACGATAAAAGACATGTTAATCATAAATCAGCAGTTGTAATCTATGGGAAAGTACTAAGCTATTGACATTTCACTACAAAAAGAAATCAAACTTTTGTTTTTATACAATTAAATCCATCAGGAAAATCCCAAAACAAACTTGACATTACAGTGCACTTTGTTGTCCATCACGTGACTCAGCACCTTACTCAACCTGATGGGAAACAAAAATCCATGTCACAACACAGCATGACCCTTGACATTTTATTAACTTTCTGTAATTTTTCCTGATAAATTTTTAATGATATTTTTTTTTATGAAATTTTCCAGTCACATTTTCAATCAAACTTTAGTGCTGTGGAAATACCAAAGCTTTTATAGCCCAGCAACTGCCACGTTGACTCATAAATATTTTTTTTAAAAAGAGATTTTTAATTAAAAATTGCGAATTTTGCAAAGTGAAAATTAATGAAATGTGAGTGTGGGAAACACTTTTTTAAGGATAATATTTTAATGAGATTTATAAGGTGTTTTACTGCTGAGTTTATGATGTCCACCTACGCTGTTGTGGTGTACGGATAATGTCAAATGTTCAGGTGTTATGCAAGATAAAGTTTTTTATTTCTGAAAGGATTTTGTTGTGGCTTCAGGGAAAGTTAATCTTTTAAATTGCTCAAAAATTGTTAAAAAGTGTTATGAAACATGAAAAAAAATTAAGAAATCTTAGAAATTAAGACAAAAAACTTGTACTTTTTGGCAAGTTTGAGACATTTGAAAAATGTGCGGTATTTTTTGACTTAGAGGATTAATTTTTAAAGAAAACCAGTCGTAAAAACTGAATTTTAAAGGTTCAAGTAGCTTTTGAGATAGGTTCAGGACCCCAAACACCCACTCTGACTTCTGTTATCCCTAACTCAAGCTCATAGCAGCAAAAAGTCTACCCAGTCTTATGAGAAGCTACACAATAGTCCAAACTAATTAAAACTCACTTCCACTACCTTCAGCCTTTCAACTTTCCGAACTAAAACTCAATTTAATTAAAAAATATGTTTTTTTTGTTCCCGCACCACAACGTCAAGTTCAACATGTGTGAAGGAGCATAAAAAAAGTGAATAATAATAGCAATAAATGAGGATGAAAAAAAAGGCACAACAAGCAAGGCAGAGTTCATAAAAACAATAAAAAATGTTGTTAATTTACTACAACTACCATTAAAGTTTGGCATAAAAATAAAAATAAATAGCATATGAGCTTGAAAAGGTCAGCAAAGATTCTATAGTTGTGATAATCAGGCGGTTGAGTTGTTTTGCTGGTCTGAAATTTTTTATGACTTTAATGGAGTTTTGAGGAATTTCCGCAGGGGTTCTGATGTGTAGCTTGGAAAATTGACTGTTTTGGCTGAGATTAAAGGATGTTTTAGGGGATTAAGAGGTATTGCAAGCTTACTGTGGATGTTAAGAGGTATAATAAGTAACTTTTTGTTTATAGGGTCTGTCAGAAGGCAATCTATGAGTGTTAGAGGCTGAAAAATACTCAAAACTACAAAATATCCATTCTAACCACTTCGTAGGACCTCAAAGGAAACTAATTTCTCTCAATTTTCCCCCAAAATCCCTCTAGCACCCCTAAAACCTCCCATAACCTTATTTTAAAAATCCAAAACATTCAACATTTTCCACCATGAAAAGCTCATCCATGCAAAAGTAAAACTTTTGTATTTTCCACTCACTTTTCTCCATTTCTTGCCTCACTTTTCTTTCCCTGGGAACTGTTTAGTCATTAACACTTGTGGCATGTACGGAACATCAACTGCGCAACAGTTTGATATGAGGAAAGGGTGAAAAAAAAATTGTTTTATGTACTTTTGAACAAAAAAAAAAGTATAAAATAATAAAAATAAAAGTAAAGTATTGAGGAGGTGAGCATATGTCATGGAAGGTAAATTAAATGTTAAAAGTGAGGAAGTTAAGAGCTGCAAATGTGGAAATTTTGTGAAATGAATCTTGTGGAGAAATGAGATTAAATATTAAATCTTTTGTGGGGCGTTCTTGGAATGTGTTTAAGATTAAGCCTTGAAAAGTAAATGTTTTTGAGATGAGGAGCTGGATTTATCCCATTTGGCTGAAGAATGCCACAAAAATGACTTAAAACCTCAAAATTTATTGATATCTGCTATAAACATTCAAAATTGAATAGTTTGTGCAGCAATTTCAAGGTAGTTCACACTAATCGGGTTGAAATTTTTTAATAACCTCAAAATCGAACCATTAACTTTAAATTCGAACAATTAAAATTCCATATCAACATCCTCTACAACAACTAAATAGATGTCGAAAATTGTCGATAAAAAAGCCAAGTTTCAGCTCAAAATTCGAACTTGGACCGGAGCACTTCACAAAGGCTTTTTCACCTCTCAAAATAAAATTCCAAAACACATTACATAAACATCACCAGCATAAATTATCCTACACATCACAACACATCCATATCCATACACAATACCGCACTATAACAAATAAAAAAGGAGAGTAAATGTAGTTCACATATTTATTTTATTCACAACTGAGGTTCATTTAATACCCTGTTATATAAAGTAGTACAACATTTTTACAGTATAAATCACATGCCACAACACATTTGCTTTTTTTTCGCACCACATGTCAACAGATTAGGAACAAAAAATAATAATGTGGAAACTGAAATGGAAATGAATGAAAATTAAATGTGTGAAGTTTTGGGAAGATTTTTGGGGGTTGGGTCATGTTGTGGATGAGATGAAGATGTGGTTAGGTTCACAATGTTGGTCGAGGAGTCTTTGTTAACACTCTGGTGCTGCCTCAATACTACCCATGACCTCTAAATCATTCTAGCCAGCTGTACAGCCAGCCTAATATCTATTTAAGTCTTTATATCCATACCTACCCATTGAAAGTTCATGACACTCCAACAATTTAATCTACTTTATAGCACATGATAATATATGACTTCAATATAGCTCACCGCATGTCCTGAACATAACGTTCTGCCATTTTATTCACACAAAAAAGAGAAAAGCTGAAAAGCTCTCAACTATCGCTGAGTAAATTATTCATAGATTAACATATTATTACGAATGAAACTGATTCTCAACAGCCATGGTCAATTTCAAGTGCAATTGTATGCTAAATAGGGGATCTGAGAAATGATCATGAAAAATATGTAAAGTAAAATCTCGGCACTGATGAGAGAAAATTGCAGATGTGAGCATTGATTGACATGTGATTTGGGTATGATTTGATTTTATTTGGAGGATAAAGAGCCATGAGGTTGGTAAAAAACTGAAATTTCAACCTGGGTTGGCCGTAAAAATTGGGAATAATTTCAAACTTTTTACCTGGTTAATGACCTCGACTTCTTAATAGTTTCATCACATCATGCAACAAAGATGTCTATTAATTCCATAAACTCAACGTTTAAAGCTCAACTTTTAATCACAATATGAAAAAGCTAGTCAAGAGAAAGAAAAAAAGTCATCAACAAAATAATTTTTCAATTCCATTGCGCGCAGAATCGCTGTATTACGGTCATAGAAATGGAAGATTAAGAGTTAGAAATGGATATTTTTTTGTAGATTTATATTCAATCCCATAATCCCATAAAGATGCTATGACGACTGATTCTAGCGTCGCCGATAATGATGTCAGCGAAAAAAAAAACTCAATTTGAAAATGCTGGGTTGCTGATGACGTCATCGGCGTGAAAACAGGAAAATTTTATGTGCAATGATTCAAGGACTTTTGATGAATTTTTCAGTGTAGTTATCCTCAACTCATATCCATTGCCTAGAAACAGTCAATTTAACTACCAAAAAAAGTACTTTTCAAAATGAATTTCTGTGGAATTTCATGAATGTCCAAGTCAATTCACCCGAGTCATAAAACTTCTAAAACAACCAAAACAAAACAATAGAAGCTGAAGCCAACCCAGTTCATAGAATATGTAATAGCATTACCATTTGTGTTTACAACACCTACATTGTATACATGACATAATGTACACAATTCCCAAGTGGCAACTCATGCAGACAATCCATTGCCATATAATACCAAGTTTCTCGGTAAGAATTAATTCAATCATCTAGGAAATAAGCATTATTTTAATGAATGGAGATGATTATGGGGAGGAGTGGATGAAAAACAAGGCAATTAAAATTGAAATAGATGGCAAATCAGCAGTCGATTGGGATAGTATTGAGGTTATTGGGATAAATGTTGATTGATGTTGTTTATTTCCCACTCGTGTGAATGCACCTTAATATGAATCTCGAGTGTGAAATAGAATTAACCTCAATACACTAGTGTGAAGGCACCATAACTTAATTACACTAGTGTGAAGGCACCTGAACACTCAAACTTTAATGTAAAGGCACCTGAACTTGGTCACACTAGTGTGAATGCACCATAACTTAATGACACTATTGTGAAGGCACCATAACTTAATGACACTAATGTGAAGGCACCATAACTTAATGACAAAAGTGTGAAGGCATCATAACTTAATCACACTAGTGTGAAGTCACCTGAACACTCAAACTTTAATGTAAAGGCACCTGAACTTGGTCACCCTAGTGTGAAGGCACCATAACTTAATGACACTATTTTGAAGGCACCATAACTTAATGACACTAATGTGAAGGCACCATAACTTAATGACAAAAGTGTGAAGGCATCATAACTTAATCACACTAGTGTGAAGGCACCTGAACACTCAAACTTTAATGTAAAGGCACCTGAACTTGGTCACCCTAGTGTGAAGGCACCATAACTTAATGACACTATTGTGAAGGCACCATAACTTAATGACACTAATGTGAAGGCACCATAACTTAATGACAAAAGTGTGAAGGCATCATAACTTAATCACACTAGTGTGAAGTCACCTGAACACTCAAACTTTAATGTAAAGACATCTGAAAAATCAATAGATGCCTTTGAAGCTTAAAAATACCAAAACGTTAGAGACCATTTGTTAATCTTCCACTAATATCCAATTATATCTAACAACTATCCATCAAATCACCCCTAAAAACTATACAAAATTCTCGTGTCAAAAAAGTCTTATCCAATCAATCATGTAACTCTTCCGAATAACAAGCATAGCTATCATCATAATCGTCTACGACATCAGTCATATCTCACCTGCGACTTTTGAACTTTATACTAGTCATCATTTTTCCAAACATTTCTGACAAGATCTGTCTGACTTTTGAGAAATATTTCCAAGTAGAGAAAACTCAATGAACTCAAAAATCATCCAATTTTGAGCTTTTTCAGGTGTCATGACACGATTGAGCTTCTTAAATTTGACATGTTTTTTTTTTTGGATGTTTATTTTGATATTTGATATATTGAACATGTGCGGATCAAAGTGGTAAATACAATAAATTGAAAAACACAAATATGACATTTCAAATGATAAATGGAATTGACATTTGCCTTATTGCATTGTTTGCTCAGTTTTGATGATTTTTTTGATGAAATTTGAGAATGTAAATAAATTAAATTAAGGTTGCATAAATTATGAAATGTGACTCTAGTTTGATGGCACCCGAATTTAATGACAATAGTGTGAAAGCACCTGAATCTAATAACACTAGTGTGAAGGCACCTGAACCTAATGACATTAGTATAAGGGCACCCGAACCTAATGACACTAGTGTGAAAGCACCCGAATCTAATGACACTAGTGTGAAGGCACCTGAATCTAACGACACTAGTGTGAAAGCACCCGAATCTAATGATTCTAGTGTAAAGACACCTGAACCTAATGACTCTAGAGTGAAGACACCTGAACGTAATGACTCTAGTGTGAAAGCACCTAAATCTAATGAATCGAGTATGAAGGCACCTAAATCTAATGATTCTAGCGTGAAAGCAACTTAATCTAATGACTCTAGTGTAAAGGCACCTAAACCAAATGACTAGTGTGAAGGCACCCGAATCTAATGATTCTAGTGTAAAGACAACTGAACCTAATGACTCTAGAGTGAAGACACCTGAAAGTAATGACTCTAGTGTAAAAGCACCTGAACCTAGTGACTCTAGTGTGGAGACACCTGAATTATATAACTCTAGTAAGAATGCAGAATAGCAGTAAACACTAGTTCAAAAACTTAATTCAAAACTTAAATCTATTTTTATTTGAAAAAGCACTTACGAGTCCACTTAGTACCATCAACAACAAATCTTAAAACCATTAAAAACTGAATCTAAAAATGCAAGAACTTATCTTTAAGTATTCAACTCTACAAAATTCGAATGTCATTAATTTAAATTTAAACTTTTTTTTTGTGTTCTGACGCAGATAAATTTTTATTTTTGTAACAATTTTCATATATTTTTATACTTACTGGTTTTTATTTCCAGTCAACAACTTAAACAAATTGCCTACAATTTCATGCATGCAATTTCAAGAGTTGTTCCTCGAAATCCTATTTATAAACTATAAATTATGACAAAGAATTCTTAATAAAAAAATTGCATGCTTTTTAATGAGAGTTGCGGATTAAGTCGGGAAATAAAATAGCTTTTTTTGTGGCATGTGAAAAAAGTTTTTTAAATTTTAACATGCGAGCTTTATTTGTTGAATTTCAAATGTCGTGCATTTATGTTTATTTGATGAGGTTTGGAGGGACTCGGATGGAGATTTTTATAAGGTGGAAATTAGGGATAATTCAGGGGTTTGACACTTTTTGAGCAGATCTGTGTAAGAAGTAGGTGTTGGTGGAAATCAAGCATCAATTGCACTAAAGGCCAGTCTTACAATATCATAGTTGAATGTTCCAAACCCCTGACACCGCTCCGTACCTATTCCCATCCCAAACAAGTTTCATTATCCGTCAAAATGTCTCAAAACATCCAAACTCATTTTTCCATCTCAAATTCTACACCGTCATCTCCATTTTTCTCAGCCATAAAAACCATTTGATTAAAATATTAACTCTAAAATCGCACAACGTGCCTGAACAAAATCTCATCTTACAAGCCCACATGCTCATACACATTCCTCTCCCTAGGAAATAATTATGCTAATAGATCCATCATTATCTTAACGTCAACGTTGTTTTCATTCGAGATAATTTTCATGGGCGTCACTGCTGACGTTCTTTGCTGTTCTATATTCATAAAGAAAGTATATACCTTGGGTAGCAAGGCTGAAAGCTGATTTCTTTTGGTCTCAGATGGGAATTTCATCAGACTGATTTTTTTTTCTTGTTTAAGACTTCTTGTTGTTCTGTGGTTGTTTTTATGAAGCTGTGCGTACTGATGTGGAATTTATTGACATTGAGATGAATTTTTGAGGGTACTTGGAACATCTAGAGCTTAAAATTCAGTAGAGAACTACAAAGTCAGACATCAATAAATACAAAACACGTCGAGACATTCAGCACACGCATTAAATTACAATATATGACAAATTGAATAGAATCATCATCGGATTTCCTCCTCAATATCAATTTTCCATTGAATACAATAGTCATTGTTATCCCCGTCAATTTCCCCAACTCACTTCCTCTCCACCTCCTCCTCAGTATAATCATCATCAATCGAATGGTCTCGGTCTGTGGGTTACTTTTCTATTACTCTAATTGATTTATTGGAGAATATTGAATGAAAATGAGGAAGTATCGACTTTCCGTATTGTTCAACTTCCTCGAAATGTCACCGATAATTGTAATGAAAGTAAAAATTTATTGAGCTTTTTGTGGTTTAAGTGGATGGGATTATGAGATGTGGGGGGAGTTGGGATTTGCAGATATTGAGCTTTGGTCAGCTGCACATTGGTGAATTTTTTGTGTTCAAATAGATTTGACTTCAGTCATACATCCCTGTGACACCCACTCTCCTGAACCATCAAATAAATGCCAAAACACTCAATTGCTCAATTTGAGTTAACCTAAAAAAAATGACATCTGTAAAACACCAACGCAATGAAATAATGAATATAAAGTCAAATAATCAATTAGGATTCTAGAATGATTTTGGAACTTGTGGAGGACTTTTTGGTTGTATCGAAATTATGTTGGTTTATGGAAATTCTAAAAAGGCTTGCTGTGAATGAATTTTGGAAGGTTTGAAGCTCAAGGCATATCTTTAATCTTAATTGAAACATTTAAGGTTATGACAGTCAGTGACGTCATTATCAAGCAACTCCTTTATCTATGACAAAAGAAGTCACAAATAATCATCAAAAAAAGATTCGATTCAATTGATTGCGTCACTTACATAAACAACTCAACATTAACCTTAAGGTTACCACGTCACACAAATAATCAAACCTTCCTTAATGTACTGCCTACACTTCAAAGTCAAACTTTTTTTTTCTACATCATTAATTACATTAAATATTAATTTGATCGATTTTTCACGCACAATTGATCGACTTAAATAATATTAAAAATTGTCCATGGATTATGAGTGGCTGTAAATTCCTTCAGACATAACCAACTGAAGGTCAAGTGCAATAAAATGTCAAAAACACTCCAACACTTGCCAACAAGTCATCATAACTTCACTAAAACTTTTAAAAAAGTCAATCACATAAACGGCCTGTAACAAAACGTTCTTCCACCAAATCTCCTCAGCAATAAATTTTTTTTACATAACCTCAAATTACAAGTCTTCAATTTGAAAAAAAAAGTTGTCGAATAATTCTTTTTTATTGTTGAAAAAAAGTTTATCGTTCATAACTCAAAATAATTCTCAGTAAAATAGGAAGTCAACCAGTGTAATAAAGAAATCAGCATTGAATTAAATTGGGTAAGAAGAAGTGAGTCTCACACAATTTGCAATGTGACGGCATTGTCGGCAATACATTTGGTGCCGACACTTTGATTTTGATAGGAAATTCTATTCATTGTTTGTGAGAGATTGTCACGTTTTGTTGTGCTGCTCGTGGATTATTGTGTTGAAAAAGGTAGACGATTAGATGATTTAAAAAGAATTAATGGATATTAGATGGATTCAGGATGTGATTATGAGTTTTAGTTGAATTTTCTTAAGTTTTGTTCAGATGTTGCTCAGTTTTGCTTAGTTTTTGCTCAGTTGTTGCTCAGATGTTGTTAAGTTTGACTAGTTGCTGCTAAGTTTGCATAGTTGTTGCTCAGTTTACTAAGTTGTGCTCAGTTGTTGCTCAGTTTTGCTTAGTTTTTGCTCAGTTGTTGCTCAGATGTTGTTAAGTTTGACTAGTAGCTGCTCAGTTTACTAAGTTGTGCTCTGTTGTTGCTCAGTTTTGATCAGTTGTAGCTCAATTTTGCGCAGTTGTTGCTCAATACTGCTTAGTTGTTGCTCAGACGTTGCTAAGTTTGACTAGCTGCTGCTCAGCTTGCTAAGTTTAACTCAGTTGTTGCTCAGTTTTGCCCAATTGTTGCCAAGTTTTGCTCAGTTGCAGCTCACTTTTCCTCAATTGTGGTTTAGTTTTTGGTCACTTTTTCGAGATATTGACCATGCTACTTTTCCTTCTATACCTTCAAATCAATCACAACCTTGTTCAATATTTCAACATAAATTTCAACTTCCTATTAAAAAATTCATTAAAAATGTCTATTTTTGTATCCTATAAAACTGAAAAAAAATTTCCAATCACAGCACAACCATTAATTTCTATCAATAATCACCCTTGAAGACGAAGACAATTGAGCCATAATAGTCGATTGTCGTCACAACAATCCCCTCAATCAATATTTGTCAAATCACAAAGTGCGGCTAATAATGAGCAACAACAAGAACAAAAGCCTCAATCGAAGTAGAAAATGTGCTAAAAATCATTAACGTCACTACTTCAAATGTTCACTTCTCATAAGTCATCAAGCCATAATCACACAGATGGCTTGTTTTTTTGTGGGTACTGAAAATTTCCTATCAAAGTACTTAATGAACTCAGTCATTAAAGGCAGCCCTCAAATAGTAATTTAATGAAGCATTTACGGTAATTTGTCGATGAAGCATAAAATGAAATGAAATAGAAAGTTTCCATGATGAGATTGAAGAGATAAAATTATTTTTTTTTAATTAACTGAAGCAGAATGACGAAGCATAAAAAATTCAAATGACTTTGAGCTGTTTCCATTAATTAAAAATTACGTGGACACATTTTTGATGGATTGGATTTTATCCCGAGAGGTGGATTGGGGGGAAGGAGGTACCCGGAAATAAACATTTATTGAAAATTAATTGAACTACCTGGAAGGACATTTCATATTGTCATGCGAAGTTCGACATCTACTTTAATGGATTACTGAGAATTAGGGATAATTACACAATTTCTAGCCTTTAGCGAGGACAATTCCTGGAAATTTAAAGTTAAAAAAAAATGTCATGATTTCTGCATTAATTGAACAGGAATCAAGCGTTTTAAATAAATCATACAAGATGCAATAAGATGAGTAATATCTCAACATTAGCCAAACTACAGCCGAATGCTCTCAATTATGATTCACCATCCACTCAACAATCTTCAATTCCCATTCAAATCATCAAATTATCCCATTCACAAAGTACGCCAAAAAAAAGAAATCTCATCCAACCCACTCAATTTAACTTATACATCAAGTTCCAGCATAAATTGCCTCATATCATCGACTACATCATCAAAGACAGAATTTCCCTATATTCATCACATTTGATATTCATCCCATCGCATTACATAAAGCAAAACAACAAGAAAAATTATTATTCGCATACTTAGTCGAGAGTTGGGGATGAAAATATAAACAAATGGCATGCTTATAAGTTCACATCATCATCTTCATCATCGTTCTCGTCATTTTTGGAGCAATAACATGAACAATAAGAAATGGATGTGATGAGAAAACAGTTTTTGACTTGACATACAGTAAGACACAGTAGAGAAAGTTAAATTTTGTGGACAACTGCAATCTAACAGACATGAACACGTTCGAGGGATCAAAGCAGTTGGAACAGCACCAGTAGAAAGGGGATAATCAACGATTTATTATCCTTCAATGATCTCTTCGGGTTGAGCAACATTTTTCTTACTTTCGAGTCGTGTTAAAAAATGAGAAAACGATCTGAATACAGTTGTGAGGGATTATTAAATGTTGATGCACGCTTGGGTTTTAATGGAATTGCGGAAGCTGGTTAAATTGTCCTTTTCATCCTCTGACAAATTTTTCCTTTTTTGTCACTTTCTTTCTCTTTTTTGGGGTATTAAGCGCATCTTTCACGTGATTTAACATCAAAATTTGATCAAGTTGGGATTTTAACCTTCAAAATTCAAGTAAATTTGATAACTTAACCTCAAAATTCTAGTACATTTAAGAACTTAACCTCAAAATTCAAGTATATATGGGAACTTAACCTTTAAATTCAAGTAAATTTGAGAACTTAGCCTCAAAATTCAAGTAAATTTGAGAAGTTAACCTCAAAATTCAAGTACGTTTGGGAACTTAACCTCAAAATTCCAGTAAATTTGGGAATTCAACCTCAAAATTCAAGGAAATTTGAAAACTTAACCTCAAAATTCAAGTAAATTTGAGAACTTAGCCTCAAAATTCAAGTACGTTTGGGAACTTAACCTCAAAATTCAAGTAAATTTCAGAACTTTACCTCAAAATTCAAGTAATTTTAGGAATTTAACCTCAAAAATCAAGAAAATTTTTCAAACCTAACCTCAATTTTTTTTTTTCAAATTCTCTAAAATCGCGCTCAACCTAAAGCAACTCGTTCCAACCGCTTCAAAAAAAACATTTTTTTTTTGTTATCTTCCACACAATTTGATCTCCTTTTTCATCTTCCTTTGACCGTATGTGACATTTAAAAAAAATGAGGAAGGATAATTTCTTTTTAATCCTCTTTCCTTTCCTTTCTTCATATTCTTCGTCTTCATCTACATCCACACACATATCCTTCGGTGAAAGAAAAAGTTGTGATGATGTCCGCTTTGCATGTTGTACATAAATACGCACAGTAGGATGAGAGGATAACATGCAGAGTAAATAGACTAAATGTATATGGTGTCATGATGTCTATCGGTTCCCTGCACTTAATTTTGTTAAAAAGAAATTTCTTTTGGGAATTTTATTTCATTGTTTTTTGCAGTCACAAATGTGGGCACAAATTTATGGAAATGTTTTTTTTTTGTGCTGAATATTTATTTGGTCGATGGCTGTGTGTGGGTTGAATTAATAGTTGAAATAAATGATAATGGATTTTTTTTGGGAGGTGGAGGAAGAATTAGAAATTCAGGAAGTAAATTAACCATGAATTTTGTTGTCATTTTTGATGGTTCGCTTGGTTGTCATTGTTGTGGGGATTTTAATAAATAGGAGAGGAGGTTTGACAGGTTGATGAGAACTTAGCAGAGTATTTATGTATTTGATGGATAAATTTGGTATGTCAGGTAACTCAAACGATCATTCAAGTACTTCTTCTTCCTACAAAAGGATCAAATCAGTCCTGTTTGTTGTAAAATCAACATTATTGGTGTTCTTGGCTCTTTCCGAGTCCATCAGTATCTTAAATGACTTTTAAATGACTTAAATACAGTAACATGCGTTATATTCCTCCATAAACATTAATGTCTTTCTCTAAATATTAATTAAAATTAGCAAAACATGCAAGCATCTTCAAAACTCCTCTCAATTAAAGCAAGAGGTACATATTAAGTTTAAAATAACCAAACAGAATCAATGGCGAAATTTCATACAAAGTAAACATTTTCAATTCCATTAAGCACTTTACAATGTTGTTCTTTAAGTTACAAGTGCTGCTATCGCAATAATGCAACATCCTTGTTCATACTTATGATTAAATTCAATTAAGTCTTGTGCTATATTTATGTTTTGATGTCCTTAAGCTTAATTGTTTCTTGAGATGATTCGTGGGATTTCAGATGGACTTGAATGATTTTTTTTATATGCTGTTAAATGATTGAATTGTCCAATAAGCAATTAAGGATCCAAGAGTAACACCAGCTTCATCAAATTAGACTTTACAGAGCAACCAGGTCTTAAAGTTCTTTAAAATAAATTCCATATTCAAGCGTCTTACTGTCTACAAACTACTTTCTACTTCACACTTCCTACCCCGACTTAGGGATATACCCAGAAAAAAAAAACAATTTTAAGGATCTTTCACTTGAATGTTGTCTTTTAGAAATTATAAACGGTAATTTGCTGGAAACTCAAAACTGTCAACACATGTGGAAGCATTTAAAATTAAATCGACACATGTGCGAGGGATTTTCTGGTAAAAATTTCATGCATCGTTTGCAGGACTTCTTTTTTTGTGTGCTCCAGATGTGTTTGTAGGATTTCGTGCAGGATAGATGCTGAAAAGGAAGATTTGTGTACGATTTAGAGGAGAGAAGCTGTGTTAAATTAAGGATTTAGATGAAGCTGTATGTGTGGGATTAGGTTTTAGACTATTGATGTAGAATGTAGCTCCTGACAATTTTGAGGACATATCTCGTCACATTGTGGTTGACTTTTGAGTGAATAGCCTTCAAAACATTTCAAGTGCTTAATTTTGATGGACGCTTTAAGACTTTTTTGACAGACAACAAGTGTGAAATTTGACATCACAAGTAAATAGCCTGATGGATGTCTAGTACAAGTCTAGTCTATCTTTTCGGCAACATTCTAAAAATGAACCTGTTGTGTCTTTATAATTAAATACCGTCTGCTATCGCGACAATGCTGCAATATTTGCAATTTTAATGAATCAAATTGCTACAATGTTGCAAGGTTCATTAATTTTTGACGTCTTCATCTAACAAGCAGTTCTCACATTAAATATTAACTCATATTTTATCAACGTAATCAAGTTAAAGCATTAAAGCCAAACCTCAGAATCCAAAGCAGTTCATGAACCTCACAAATAATTTATTCATAGCAATTAAAGTGGATTAATCCAATTAAAATCGATTATTTACATGGAAACCGAAGTCGAATCCTACAAAAAACTAAGATTTAATGAACATTTTTTTTCTCTTCTCATTTCAGCAATAATTCAATCAATCAAACTCATTTTTCTTTGATATTCATAAAGTTACATTGATACTGCAACGTAGAGTCATCAAATCGTCAAGGGAAATTCCCAAACGAAAAAACCAAAGTTAATTAAAGAAAAGAAACTCAATTTCCCAAAAGGAAAGAAGAAAAAAATCCCAACCGTGGACTAGAAACTTACAAAAAAATTCCATAATAATCAGCAATGCTTCGTGCAGTCTTAAAAATCTTAGCTTACCTGAGTATCTTGACGAGTACACGGACGTCCTCGAGTTATCTTGAGCCGCAGTCACTCGTGAGCTATCGTCGTGCAAATGCTGATGCTGTTGCTACAGGCGGTGCCATTGCTCCATCATCGATTGATGTCGACATTGGAATTCCTGCGAATGTTCAACAATTTAGTGATTTAAGTCCTGATACAATCGACGGTGCTGATGTATATGATGTACAATGGCGTGCTAGTAATTCACCATATTTTATGCCGCGTCTCGTGAATGCCAATAGTATGCTCTATACACAGCTGAGTAGCAATAATAATAAGAATATTAATAATAATAATAATAATAATTTTAATAATAATTTAAATAATAACAATAATAATAATTTAAATAGTAATAGTAATAATAATAATAATAATAATAGACGTGGAAGTAAAAAGTCACGAAAAAGTAAGAAGCAGCAGCAGGAAAGCAGAATTAACAGTAGCAGTAGCAAACAGTTCTATGAGACTCACAGTAAACGACGGAATAGCTTTAGTTCAACATCAGATATTGATGACACAAATGATCAGTCATCATCAGTACCGTCATCATCATTAATTGATATCCAAAATCATAGCAATAATAATAATCTCACATCGGCAACAACAGCCAAAATTAATAATTTCACATCTAATGAATATCCATCAGCACAAGTCGATGGTAAGCTCGAGCGTGAACTTCAGGAGCTCTTTGGCATTGAAGGTGCTCGAAAGTATCAGGAATATCAGCTTCAACAGCAGATTATGAGTGAACAATTTGGTAAAATTCCTGAAAAAAATGACAACTTAAAGGAGACACAAAGAAAACGTGATGGAGGCTTGGGTGCTGCTGAAGAGATGCAGGATGTATCTGGTGCGATGATTAATCAAATGATGTCAAGGACGACACGAAGACAACGCGAATATGACGTGCCGCTTATCCGTGAGTACACTTTTTGATACTTTTTGTTGTTAAATGATGGAAATTTTTGAAGTTTTTCGTGCATATTTGGGGTTATTGATACTTGAGTGTCGATAGCAAGGGGTCATGGGGGCTCTAAAAATTTCAGGGAGTGGATCCTCTGTGTTTGAATCTAAAACAACTCAACTCCATAAGAAGAATCACTAACTTTAAATTTAAATTCAAAAATAAAATTTTTTCTTCTTTTCTTTGAATTGAATTGAAATTTGAATCTACAATTCCGAATAAGTATCAATTGAGAATCTGAATCAACGTGAATTTGAATTAACCTTCAACTCAAAAATTGACAAATCAAAGTATTTTGTGCTTCAAAGGGAATTTTAAATTGAATTTGTGAAATAAATTTTAGATCAATTTTGAGTTAAAGAAGAAAAAGTTTTTTGAGTTTGATTAAATTTTGGCTTCTAAGGTCATGTGGAGCTGGTTTTTGAAGAATTCAAGATTAATTGACAAGAACAACACTTGGCGGTTAATCGAATGGAAATCCAGCGTGACTCTAGCATCACCGGATTCGATTTAAGTATAGCACCATGCCAGAGCTACGCCAGCTTAGTGCAGGATTGCTATTCGATTAACCAACTTATGCTTTTCGGGTGAAGTCAAATAGAAGTGGTTTTGAGGATGTCCTTAGTGACTATATAGCTAAGCAACTTACAGTCAATCACAACAATGCTAAACCTAAAACAAATCATATCAGAGGTTCAATTTTAGAGGCAACAACAACAACAAAAATCCCTTGAACCACTGAGCAATGACATCTAAAATTAGCCTCAAAAATCAAGCACACCAAAAAAAGAAAAAAACACAGCAATTAGCCATGAAAAAAATTTCTCATTTCCAAAATTAGCGAAAATTCATCCAAAATAATAAAATTTGAGTCCCAAAGGCCCCCTTAAAAAAAAATTAATTTTCCTCCACGAAAAGGCAAGAAACAAACACAAGATGTTAGAAATACTTCCCACATAAAATTGCCAACTTCTTTGCCTTCACATTCATGATATCAAATTTTCCGCATATTTTCTTCTCTTATTCATATTTGATTGTGATTATGATGATGATCAAGACCGGAGAAAAGCAGAGAAAGAAAAATTAAAATTGCAAATAAGCTCGAAGGCAATCAGCGTACATCTCATTCATGATCGCAGTGGTAGGGGTGCAAGGGGGTGGCATCTCAACCTGTGGAATTGGTTTGGGTGGAAAATTAATTATTAATGCTGGAATATTAAGTTAACTTTTTGGCCTACATGTGGAGGCTGTTTAGCACATAAGAGTTGTATTTCATGTCATAATTTATTGAATATCTAGATTCAGAAGTCATTTGACTTTTAATTTTTTTTGTAAATTGTATCTTAAGTTTTTGAAATTTAAATTAATTTGAAAGAAATGAATTTAAATTAGATGAAATCGAAAAGCAGCACGTGCGTCATATTCAATGGAACACATTAGTATGGATTTATGCTTCATTTAACTTTAGATGAACGGTTTTTTGAGATAAGCATTAGAAAATATCTGAATAGTGGGGTGATTTTTTTATTAAAAAGTGTTCCGTGCGCTATATTTGGGTGAAAACATTAATTTATTCTCCATATTAATAGCTTATTGCTATACTTTGATCTCATTCATTTAAAAATATAATTAACTGATAATTGTTGTCAAATATAAACTTTAAAGATCCTTAATCGTGCGCCATATTTTGAGAAAACATTACAGTCTCTCCCCAAATATATCAACAGTTTTTTTTTTCTTAAAATTTTGAATCATCATGAGACAAGACTTTGATCTGTACTTTACTTTAATCAACTCAACTTCCTTACATCGCATCGTTTCATTCATCAGTATCATTATGATATCAAAAGTATCTTTCCCTTTGAAGCACATGTAAATAAAGCAAATATGAAAATCAAAACAGAAGCTTTTGAGAGCAAAAAAGAAAGAAAATGAAATTTTCTCACCCACACGCAAGAAAAAAAATCGTTTTTCTTTTGAGCAGATTTCTTGAATTTGATAAGAGGAAAAGAAAGAAAAAAAAATCATCAAAAGACTCATTTGCATATATAATATGATTTTGACTGACTGACTACCGCATGATGCAATTTATTTTTATTATAAAAATGCTTTTGGCTTCTTTTTATGCCAAGATGAAGTTTTTTTTTTTCACTAAATGCAAATGAAGTGAAAGTTCGAGGAATGGAGTGTGAGGACAGAATCTGAAATTCTAATTTTATTTAAACACGAGGAGATTCAAATGTCCCTTAATTGCTCAATTAGATGTGAAAGTTTTTGGAGGTGGTGGTCGTCATAACATGGACAATGATGTCATCTGAGAGTATGTTGGAGCTAGATGATATCTTATTCAGGAGGTAGAAATAAATGTAAACAGCCAGACGTACGCACTAATCAAAGCAACGGAATCTGACGTTATCAAGGTTTCTGAACGACTTGAAAAGCTCAGAAGTGAACTATCTTCATTGTAGTGCCTAGCCAAGTCATACACTGATAAACCTTAAACTGTCAGAAAATCAAGCAACTGTGGAACCAACACTGAAAATGCCAGCAAAAGAACTCCCATCATCCACATCATCCCATCATCCCATGACCGTAACGATAATCATCACATAATTGGCCATTATTAAAAATTCAAAACTTGTAAAAGAATGTTGTCATTGCCTACGAACTTTTTTAACATCCTCATTGTTTCAGATCGAGTGCCCGAAGGAATCAATTCTCTTCTGCTTGTTGCACAAATATTTAGTTAGGAATCTGTTCATTTCTTCTTCTGCCTCGAGATTCAATTGACATTTCACGTATTTGACATTTTATTTTTTATTCATTCAACGATAGAACAAATTTTGAATGAAAAATTCTTGTGTTGACTTTGTCGTAGGAACTTCCAAAATTTTTTTTTGTTCTTTTGTTTGAATTTCAACTGTAAATAACGATTGAGGTAAATGTGTGCGGGATGTTCATTTGGGATGTAAAATTTGAAGATGTTTTAATGTCTTCTTAGAAAGACATGAATTTTCTAATTTTCGTGCGTCATATTTTTGGGAAAAGTTTACTGTCTCCCCCTGAATATAAATGAATTCAATCTCAACTTTTGTACACAAAGCAACCCTTCCATTTTACCAATACACCACACAAAAAATACTTCCTCAAGTATCCCACTCAAACAACTCTATGACAATATCCAATTCTTACTTTGTTCCAACAATCAAATTTCCTTCCTTCCATTTACTCAATTCAATTTTACGTTACATGCTCACAGTACTACAATCGCCTCGAGTTAGCATGTGCAATTCATAAAAAAAATTGATAATTCTTCTTTCAAAAAATCATGTAAATCTGATCGTATGTGGAAGATAAATTAGATAACAATAATATAAAAGTGTTGTCCGGAGGCTGGTTGGGGAATTGGAATAATCAAGTTTTAGATTGAGTTTATGTTGGATTGAATTGTGCTTTTGGGAAAATTGTTGCATTTTTGGATGCTTTGTGTTGACTTGAGAGTAAATTTTATAAAAAACTGAGCTTCAAAATGGGATTCTAACCTCAAAAATTGGCAAATTCTAACCTAAAAAGCCTCAAATTCAGCCTTGACTGCATCATCATAACATACGAATCTCCTAATTTCGATAATTGACGTCATATCATCTTCATTACTGACATCATCAAGAATATTTACATTCTGAATCAGCCATGAGACATCGACAAGAGCTCTTAATTCGTCAAATTCGCTGAGCTACTAAATCATTTCATTTATTTATTCAATCCGACTACGCAAAAAAAATTGCTCACATATTCATCTGCAGTATATTCTTAGCAGAACGGGGCTACATCAATAACATTATCATTGGTCCATCAATAATCCGTGATGGTAATAAAAAATAATTCTTATTTTTATCATCTCGCTCTGTCTCTTTCTCTGTGTGTCATCAACTTCTTCATAACAATATCCTCGTAGTGATTCACTTCCATATATTCTCACATTCTCAAACTGTTGTGCGTGGGTGTCATTCATGAAAAACATCGAGAATGAAAATATTGGCAAAAGATAGTAGGGTTGGGTGGGAAGGGCAGTTGAAAAACAAGCAATTTCATTGATACTCGGTGGGCTGACAATCTCCCCCAAAATCATCATGAATTGGATATGCGATGAAATTTCCTGACACAACGAAAGATGATGAAACTGAAGGATTTGCGTAGTTTTTTTATGGGTTTCTAAAAATAGATTTCGACAAGTTTTTATTCAACTTGATTTTCACTTTTTATGTGCCTTTTTTTCAATGTTTATTTTTTCTTTGAGGATTTGGATATACTTAGAAAGGTAAACTTGATCCTTTTTTGTTTATTTGTGTGACGTAATTCGTTGAACATAGAAAATTTGTAGACATGGGGATTGTTTAATGCTGCATGTTAATCGTGGGAGGAAGAACTTGAGCTGATTCATTTGTTTTCTTATTTGTGCTTCATATTTGGGGAAGACAGTAAACTATTTCTCAAAATATGACGCATAGCAATTTTTTTTGTTTGTTATTTTGATTTATTCTATATGGAATCTTAAAATAGGATAAGAAAATCTGATTCAAACTATTTTTAGGAACACTTTAAACTAGAATCCTGAATATAGCACACGAGATCAATTTTTGAAGATTCATCTCAAATTTCGACCAAATTTGGTTACTTTTGATTATTTAAAAGCCAATTATCAATATTAAAACTGCATAGTCATCCCATGTTCCTTTATTTTTGAGGTTATAAAGTTCATCTCGAACAAAGCTCCTTCAACAACAACTAGATCACTCTCAAATTTATACCCAACTTAATCTAATAATTTCTCATGTTTATGAAACTACCAGTCAGCACAAAAGTGTCTATACAATAGCCATTAATTTTACACTGAAAATCCCTTGAATCTTAAATAAAATTTAAGGGTCCGGAAGAAAAACAAAGTAATAATTCAAAAGTAAGCAGAAGAAATATTTTTTTAAAAAAAAAATATTTTTTGAGAGGAAGTTGTGAAGTTTTTGCACGCGCTTTGGGTGGGATGGTGCCTTGATTTTATGATAGATAGCTTCGTGCACTTCTTTCTTCAACAACTCAATTCAACCCACAATTAAAATCACGATAAGAAATTTACGATATGTAAATGAGTGACTTCAAGTATCAGAGCTCAATGATTTCATAAAGTTATAACAAATTGTGCCATGGCTTTCTTATCATGATCGACAATTTATTTATTATTCGAGGCAAAAAGTTGACATTTGCTATTGCATCAAAAAGAAAGGAAACCAAAATGTCACGTTCACAGCATTACGGAATCTGTAATAGCGATGATTTTATTTCGATGAGGATGTGATGTGGGAAAAATATTTATTGAGTTGCTGGGTACTTTTTTGAGGTTAGAATTTTTGCTTACTTTTAGAAATTGATTATAGTTCTTAAAATGTTAGAAATTCCGCAGAAATTGCACATTTCTTGATGTGCGTCATATTGGGAAGACATTAAACTTTTTCCAAGAATATGACGCACGACTTGCTTTTCTTACTTGATGTGAAATTAGGCAGGACTATGATGGGAAGAGACTGTGCTGTGGTTCTTCAAATAAAACTTGACTCATTCCAGTTGAACCTCCCAACCCTCAATCAAAGCCACAAAAATCACCCGATAAAAAATTTATTATCATTTTTTTGATGATGCCACAAAAAAGTGGTACCTTTATTTATGAGGGGAACTGAATCAATTTTGGGTTTGTGAAATTTCCGATGCTAATGAATCGTTTAGCATTAAAATCAATGGCATGACAAATCAAGTGACCATCTGAAATGGGTTCAAAGTTTATTAATATGCAATGAACTTGTGGGTTGCTTTTTTGAGATTTATGAGAATTGAAATAAAAGTTCTAAATAAAGAAATAATCACTTTATGTCGGAAATTTAACAAAAATAACTCGACATCAATCTTGTTTAATCGCATTGAGTAAATCTCCATTGAAAGAAATCTCGGAAAATGGTTAAAAATAATAACAAAAAAGTCATTAACTGTGTGTGAAATTTCAATTATAAAATATTCAATCATTTATATTTTGTAAAGGCAACATTTGATTACTTCGCTGGAATTTCATTCATTCCAGCTCCGACTGTAATTCAATTCTATTTTCAGTCCACGATACGATAAAAATTATGACAGCTTTTGTGTGAATTTTGTCACAAAAAGAGGAAATAAAATGTTTCCTGATTTAATCATTAATCAATGACTGAATTAATTCTTTATATAGAAGTAAATGAATGAGACAGTCAGAAGGGATGGGTGGGATGGTGCTGCCTCGAAAATTTGATGAGCTGAATTTATTTTCGAAGGACAACAATGAAAAAGATTGTAGTTAAGTAGGAATGAATGTGTAAGGAGATGAAGGTCATTTATTTGCGTCATTGCTGAATATATTTGCTGTAAAATTTTATTGGCTGTTTGTTAAAAATATTGAATGGATGAGCTATTGAGCATGGATTTGTTTGGGTTTAATATTCATTAAGAAGGGTATCGGGTTGGAAAAAGGGGGAAATAGATCATCAAAAGGAGTTACAAAAGTCAGAAAAGGGGTACGCAGGTTATCACAAATGGGTACGAAAATCATCAGAAATGGGTACGCCGATCATAAAAGAGGGTACGGAGGTCATCGAAAGAAGTACGAAAGTCATCAAAAATAGGTACAAAGGTCATAAAAAGAGGTATGCAGGTAATCAAAATGGGTACGAAAGTCATCAAAAATGGGTACAAAGGTCAGCAAAAACAGGTACAGAGGTCATCAAAAGGGGTATGCTGATCATAAAAGAGGGTACGGAGGTCGTCAAAAGGGGTACGCAGGTCACCAAAAAGGGGTACGCAGGTCATCAATAGTGGATACAAAGATCATCAAAAGAAGTTTAAACTAATTTTCTGCTAAATACCAAAAAAAGCTAAAACAAAAAGTTATTCAAAAAAACCACACACACACCACACAGCATCATGAATGAAATTTTCACCCTCGTATCCATTCAAATCAGCAATCAGAATATTTTTGCCCAATAACACAATATCCATTAACAAGTTTGTGGCACAATGAGAAAAAAAATTCCTCCTATTTTTCCATAGTATTCACACAGAGAGCACAAGAAATATATATATTCATAACATAAAGAGAGCACTAAGCGTGGGAAGCGTCAAAAAACACACAGAGTGAAATATCAATTCGTTTTTATGTATGAATATTTTTGTGGGAAATGTGTAGCTTTTTGGTGCTCGAATGACTCATTGACTGTGTCTTTTTTTCGAGAGTTTTGGGAGCTGTTAACAGTTTTGTTGGTGGGAAAAATTGGTTGCAATTGAGGATTGTGGATTGGGATCGAAATTGGTGGGAATTTTGAGGTTATGATGATGATTTTGAGGATAAACTGAAGTTTATGGGAGGAGATAGGAGGTTATGGCTCAGAAACTTTAGGAAGTTATGTAATATGAGCTGTTTTCATTCAGTATCCCTAATATTGACCTTAAATTCATTCTACAATCAACGTTGCCTTTATATTTGAATTGAGCAAGAAATTTAGGGGTCTGGTTGAACAAATAGAGTCAGTTGACGTGTTTTAAGCCCTTATTGACCCAACAGTAGCTATAAACTAAGCAAAAGGTACCCAATCGGTTCTCATACCCAAAAATATAAGCTACGTATCTACAACCATCACTAATACCTCTCAAACTTCCATTATATCACCATTAATACAATTTCCAACGACATAAGAAGGAAGAACAAAAAAAAATCTTTGTCACAAATAGCGGTAATAGTTGTAGAAGAGTCACCCATCCACTTCCCATTCCTCAACACAATTTTCATTCTTTTTTTCGCAATTCTATCTATTTATATTGAGTGGGCGAAGTGAGGAGGAAAGAGAAGGCGAAAAAGAAGGGAAAAAAATTGAGAAGATATAGGTTGGCGCCACAACGTCCAGACTATTCCGACCAACATATCACGCCAGTCAGACAGAGGATTTGTGAAGCTTTTTCGAATGTTTGTTCTATTTTGTGTGGTTGTGTGTGTGTGTGACTGAATAATTTTTAAAAAGAGAGCTTCGATGAATTTTCAACCCCCTCCCAAAACTCGATTGTAGTAGTTTTTATTGTTATCAAACACAATAAATGGAATGAGAATGTAAAAAAGGAGTTAAAAATAGATTCGATTTTTTTTTTCTTCACTCATTCGACTCGTTTCATTTCTGCTTTATTGAAATTGATTCTGTTTCTCGCAACAGTTTTCATCCTCACTGATATTTGATGCGATCAGCTAAATGATGGGGAATAATTTGAGATTTTTACTTGACAATTTATGATTTAAGTACGACAATTTAAGTCAATTGCTTGTAAGTATGTGATATAAATTCGTTATTTTATTGACTGGAATTCAATGAACTAAGCCTAAATGGTGATATGAATCGATGATGATGGCTATGGAATTGAAATTGAGATGTTTGGAATGGTGAATGGGAGTTGAGTTGGTATGATGAGGATTATTGGGTTTTAAGGGGTTCTATGGTGTTCCAAGGGGTTCCAAAGGGTCTTATGAGGTGTCTTAAAGGTGCAACAAGCTGAATTCAGTTTATTTTAATGTATTTTGGTCTAAATAACATTAAACTTTGTAAAACATTGAAGTTAATCTCATAACCAACCTCCAGTAGGTATCCTTGACATGATCCCTGACTATATCATCCAGAACACTAGTTTGGCATTTAAAATGACAAATTCTGATTTGCACACACTCAAAATATGACGCCCAAAGGCTTTAAAACTACAGCTCGTGTCACCATCCAACTACCTTAACTCCCATCGCACTCAAATTAAAAAGTTTACATTCCTCCCACCAAATTATATTCCGCCTTCGCAACTATCTTGATTCTGCAAAAAAAAATAATAATCCTGAAAAAGCCGAAAAACTTTTTTCATTCATGAAAAAAAAATATAAAATTTCCATCACAAATAAAAAATAATAAAAATTCGACACACGCAAAAAAATTGTGTTTCTTATTTTTCTCATTTTTGTTCCACTTTTTTACTTTTTCATTACAGAATGTCCTCCTGCGACAGATGGTATGGAACGTTTCGCATGCCCAACACCTGACCGACAGGGACGATATCGATGTATAGATGATCACGTGCTGTGTGATGGCTTTATCGATTGTCCTGAGGGTGCTGATGAAGATCGGCAAGCTTGCATGTTTTACAAAACGGTGAGTAATTGATGAATTTTTTGTTTAATCCGGACGGGGATGCAATGTAATCCGCATGGGGGGTACGGATTATCTGAAGTTGAATAATTTTGAAAATTTGACACGCAACGGTCTACATTTTGGAAAGATTCTGACAAAAATCATTGAATAATTCATAAAAATCGACACCCACTCCCACCTAATTCTCAATTATCAAACAAGTCTTCAAATCCAATTTCACAATCTTTAAGAAATCTTCAAAAAATAGAATTTTTGCTTTTCCATCGAAAGTGAGACTTTCTGGCGTTATTTATAAAAATCCATTATTGCTTTTCTTTCTGTTCATTCGCCCAACACCCCACTCCCATGAGAAGCACATCCACAACCATGTTATGGTATACATTCAAAAAAAAGAACTAAAAATAGACACACAAATGTTCTTTCTATTCTCTTTTTTCTTCATTTCTTCGTATGTCATTTATTGTTTCAATTACAAATAAATGCTGATGTTGTTGTTGTTCCTGCCGAAAGCCTGACATTGTTAATAATTGGCGGTTTATGCTTACAATTGAGTTTTAGCTATTTTTTTTCGGTAGGTTTTAGTGGCTTTTATGAGTTTATCATGAAGAAAATGATTTTATGTGAATGAACAAGTTTTTTTTTCTTAACTGACCGGATGAGGATGAATAAGTTTTGGGGATTAGGAAAGATATTTTTGGAAAAAGGTTGTAATAAATAATGAGTTAATGTTAAAAATAACTTTTATGGCTAATCCAAACTCCCCTTTTGGATTATCATGACACCCCCCACGTTCGGATTAAATACACGAAAATAAAAAAGTTTTTAACAACAATAAAAGCCAACCGTAATTAACACAAACATAAAAAGGATTTTAACTGAGGAATAAAAAAAAGGAAGAAATTTTGTTCATTAAAAGAGGCTTAAAATTAATGGATAAAGTTGCTTACCTCTTGACCTTCCACGGAGAAAATGAGAAAATGTCTCAAATTTCTCAACTTAATTAAAAGCTTAGGAATTTATTGTTGAATCGTGACAATCGGTATTGTGAGTTGTGTGGAGGAGTTGGGTACAGAGGTGTAGTCAGTTTGAAATTTTGTAACATCAGGACTCGATTTTTCCAGTTCTAGGAATGATATGGTACAACATGGAATCGCTACTCGAGTAGTTCGGCCTATGAGTATCACTAAACCATTCAAGTAATGTTCCCTTAGGCTCTTGGAGCAGCTACACATACCTAAAATCAGATCAGACTCAAAAAATTCAAAAATTCAATAACAAAACTATTTGAAAATCTTAAAATTCTCGAAATGTCACTCAAAATATCCAAAATAAAACAATTTAGCAATTCTTCGTAAAACAATCCCAATTAAGCTCATCAAAAAAAAAATATTCAAATTATCATTCTTAACACCTACAATCAAGCTCCTTCACACCTTCTTCTAAGACACCCAATCTTATAAATTTATTTAAGCTTAACTAATTTTCTCATTTCTCAATCCTTCTTCGAAAATACTTTTTTTTGTTGTTATCTTGAAAAGGTCAAGAAGCTATTTCTGTAAATGTCAAGGAAGAGAAAGAAATATTTTTTTGAAGATGTTGATGAGATATTTTGAAAATAATAACTAGATTTGGATTTTCTTGGAGGAATTTCAATTGAAAACTGAGATTTGGGACATTTTAAATTCAAAAAGCTTCAATTTTGTGATTTCAAATATTTTAAGTTTGAATTTTTTGAAATTTTTAACGGCTTTTTGAAATTTAAACCAATTAATTCAAGATTTTGTGATAAAAATAAACAAAACATTATCCATTAAGACAGTCAAGACACAGAAGCAAAAAATAAAAAATTGAGGAAGAAATGGTTTGACAAGGAGCAAGACAAGCTCAAAAACCGAAACATTTCATGTACAAATCTCGAAATTCCTCGTGTATTTCACTCAATCAACTAGACAGGAATAAGAAAAAAAATGTGAAAAAAAAACTTTGTAAGCAGAGACTGAAGGCAGGCAGCAACAAATTGTGTAGAAAATTTTCTAATTAAGAAAAAAAAATCTTTTTTATATTTTCAGACAAAAGCACATTTAGATGTACTGGCAGATGCACTGTTACGATGGGCACGAGGTCGTTAAGCTATCAGCCATTAAATCTACACAAATTAATTGAAATATGTTTAAAAATAATCAACATGACAACAAATTGAGGATGAACAAAGATAAACTACTGAACATATACACACATTAGAGCATAAATATTATTTAAGGTAAATTCTTTTTGATATTGCTGAGGATTTTGGTGAGATTCATTTGGGGAATTGAGGTACTAGATTGATTGAGAATCGAATTATTTACTTGATTCTCACAAGTTTTAAAGCCATACAAAATTTGGACTTATCAAGAAAAGTTACTAGATCATACAAAGATGTACTAGACTTTTGATCTGAGTACTAGATTTTTGATCGAAGTACTAGAGTTTGTCTTCAAAATGTACTACAAACGCAAAATAAGTATCAGATTTTTGTTAAAAAGTATCAGATTTTCATGAAAATATAATATTATATTGAATTAAGGTATCAGATTATTACATGAAGTATTAGACTTTTGCATGAGGTACTAGATTATTTTTTTTAAAAAATCAGAATTTTCTCATAAACCTCAAAGAAAACTCACCCAAAATTCCCTGTAAATAACAAAATACCAAAAACAAAAAAAATCATTATTAAAATGTTTGCATTTAAATGAAATGAAAAATTCCATCGCACTGAGTGGATGTGACTAATTTAAAAGGAAAAAAATATTACAATTAATTTTTAAGTAAATGAATGAGCGTGAAAATGAAGAACTAAGGCGAACAAAAAAGGCATTTGCATTTTAAGTTGTATAAAAAAATTAATTTTAATTCTTGAAAAAAAAATGGAAACTAAAAGAACTGAAAATATTTATGAACAAAAAAAACATGAAAATTAAGGAAAAAATCTCAATTAACGAGATAAAAATCGCTAAGTTAATTATATTTAATGAACATATAAAAAAATCCGTGTAAAATAAAAAGAAATTTGAGGAAAACATTTTTGCTTATAAGGGGCTGTTCACTTATTACGTAACGCGAAAAAATTACTTTTTAGACCCCCCCCCCCCCCCTCGTAACAAAATTTGTATGAAAAAAAAATTTCCTTGTTTGAACCGTAACAAAATCTTAGACCCCCCTCCCCCCCTAAAAGCGTTACGTAATAAGTGAATGGCCCCTAAGAAAAAAAATTAAAAATTAATTTGAACAAAAAACTTCCGTGCTTCGCGTGGAAGTTTAAGAGATATTAACATTAATTAGTTGTAATGGAAAATTCAATCAAAAATTGACATTTTTTTTCCTCACAAAACCAATTCTGTTAAAAAAATAATTTTTTGTTTTAAACAGTTTAAAATTAATAAAAAATTTCATATCAATTAAATTTTAAGTGAGATCTCCATGTCAATGCGCGTGGAAGTTTAAAAAAAATTGAACAAAAATGTTCTTATTCGGCGCAATTTATTGATTATTTAGCAATTAAGAAAAATCTTCTGGGATTTTAAAGCTTTGCTGGGTTTTTGAAGATAGCAACAAGTTTAAGAATAAATTTAATTGACAACTTTTGTGACTGATTTCCTCTTGGGAGTCTTGAATTTTCAAGTGAGGATAATTAGTCTCATTAAAATAGAAGAGAAATTAGATTATATTTTTAAGGTTGTTTTTTGTAATTGATTTTTTTTCACGGTAATGAATTTGGTTGTTTTTAGATGAAGTTCTTGGTATTGTGGTACTAGATTTTGTAAAATGACTTGATTGTTGAACAAGATTTAATATTTAAATGTGTACTAGATTTTTGATGGAAAGTATTTGATTGGCAGCAAAAAGTACTAGATTTTTTTAAAATAATTCAATTTATAATAGAAAATATTTTTCAATGAAGTCCTAGAACCATCAAAAAGTAACAGATTTTTTCAGAAGTACTAGATTTTTCTTCAGATTTTTTTAAAATGAACTAGTAAACCAAAAAAATATTTATTTACTTCACAAAAACTCTTATAAAACTGACTGTAGCTAGTTTTAAAATTCCAGAAGATTTAATTTAAAAAACATTAAAAAACATTGAAAAAATAATTTATTTATAATTTTTTCATATTTTAAAAAAAGGCAAAAAATTGAACAAATAAAATATTAAATTTTAATTTTTTAAAAAAAATTTATTTTCTTTATAATTTTCCAAAAAATTTCAGCATAAATTTTTTAAAAAAAATATCTGTCAGTTTGAATAAAAAGACACGATCAAAGAGTGTCAAAAATAGGCTAGACCTGGGCTAGACAAAAAATCTCGAATGATGCGTTTGGAAATTGACAAATTTTAAAAATAAATGCTTAAAACTTTTGAAATTTGGAAAAAAAACCTTAGAAAATGTGACAAAATTGAGACCAAAAAATGCCTAAAAGCAGTTGAAATTTAAAATATTTTAGAAAAATGACGAAAAACTTAACATTTTGGAAATTTTTTAAATTCGTCGAAAAAAATGTGTGTGGTCTTAACCCAAAAAATAATTAAAAACTCCATTTTTTAGTCAAATTTTTCAGATTTTTCAGCTTGCTTGCCGGCATTTTAATTTCATGAAAATCCCAAAAAAATTATTCTAACCTCAAAAATGTTCAACTAAACCAAAAAAATTTCAAAAATGAAATTAAAAACCAAAAGTTGACCGATGGACGCAATAATTGTTAAATCTTCAAACTTAATTCAGATTGAAAAGTTATTTATCGGTCAACACCGGTTAAAGTTGCCAACAACAACGAACGATGATGATGTAGTTGATGATGTTTACGTTCCAGGAAACCAAAATGCCTTAAACAAATTATTTAAAAAAAAAAAAACAATACAAAAAATGTTATTGACTTGTGTGCATGTGTGTGCGTATGTGTGTAACAAGGTCTTTTATAAAAATTATTGAGATGACTTGGAAGCTGAAAATTTAGCGGTTTAGTTGCAAGAATTCATTTTGAGGTTAGAAAAATTCAGAACTGACAGATATTTTTTAAAAAGAATATTTTTTTCGACAAAAAAAAATCAAAGAGTGACAAAAAAATCGAGTCAATAATTGGGCAGCTATTAAAAATGATCATTTAATTGTATTATACACAATTTAAAATTAAACAAAAAATAATGAACAATTTTTGAAACAATGCAAGTTAAGAATATTGAAATTATTGAGAGCAAAATTACCTAAAACTTAATGAATAATTAATAAATGATGAATATAATTAAACCATATTGTTAAAGACATTTTTTGAGTGTAAGTCAAGAAATTACGAAGAAAAATCAAGAATTGGCTGAGAATTATTTTTAAATCATAGTTTTTGAAAGAAAAAGATGAAAAATTTAGCAACAAGTTTTTAAGTCTCGTGCACTTTTGAGTGTCTTTTCTGATTAACTTTCGACTTTTGGTTTAATTTTTTAAAACCTTTGAAAATTTTGAACCTTTTTAATTTTTTGAAAATTTGATTGTTTTTTGAGAATTTTCAACGTTTTTTGAAATTGTGAGTTTTTAGTAAATTTGGAAGTTTTTGGAATTTTTTGAAATTTTGTGCAATTTATTCAGTTTAAAATTGATTATAATTTTCAATTATCTTAAAAGACTATCTCAACCATGCTTATAATCTGCACGTACACCTCAATTTCATTTTCTCATTTATATCTCATCTCAGTTCTTTTTACGACTCTATCTAAAGACTCGTGCGTCTACCTTTTAATCAACACGTTCAACCTTAGTTTTTTTACAAAATTCTTTTACTTCTTTAAAATAATTTTTCTACATGTTTAACTCGTTCCATATTTAGAAGTTAAAGGTGTCATCGTTGTCTTCATTTTGTATTATAAAAAAATGAAGAAATTTTCTCTTATTTTGTTGTCTCATTTATAAGAGAAAATGAAAATTTTTAGAATTAAAAAAAAAACAGAAAAGTGAACAAAAAATCTAGTTTTTTATACATAAAAAAAATGTTTAATTAACGTCGTTTCGTGGAAAAGTCCTTCCTAGATAGAAATCATAATTATATATACATAAATACATATACATATAAATATTACTAACACATATACACACATACATTCATAGAATGTCGAAATGAAGTTGATTTATTGAAAATATGGACACTATGCAGAGCTAGAGATCGCGTGGAAGTTCAAAAGTTGCAAATTCTATCCTTATAAAATAAATGTGCAATTTTTCCAATTTTTTTAAAAAGAATGTGGCAAATGAGGGTTCAACCCCGTCCCCAAGAAGCTTCTAGTGAACTTTTAAGTGTGCAATCAGCTTTAAATGTCGCAAATTTATTATTTATTTCTCAAAGTTGACCTTTTTGTCTCAAATCGCAATTATTTTTCTATTTTAGGATCATCAAAATAATACAAAATGTCAACAGTTTTACCCAAAAAATACTTTTTTTCCGAGAATAATTTTCAATTTTAATAATTTCAAAATTTATGTAGATTGAAATTAATCAACAATCTGAATTTGTAATTCAACATAGCCCTCCGGTCCCCCCTTCCTCAATGTCTTAATTTATTCCGCTTCAACGCTCTCAATGTAATCAATCCGTGAATACAGTTGTTAGTGATGATGTTGTTGTTGGGCGCTCATAAATGTGCGTATCACGTGGTGGAGAAGCGGAAAATGAAGAATTTTTTTTTACCTTGATAATCAGTAAACATGCAATGAGGTGGTTTGGAGCGTGTTCCTTTATGAGGATTTTGGGAGAATCTGAAGAAATTGTAAGAATTTGAAAAGTTAACCGCAAAATTTAGCAACATAACCTCGAAATTGAGAGGCACAACCTCGAAATTGAAAAAGGAAATCTCAAAATTGAGCAACATAATTCCAACATTAAGCAACTTTACCTTAAAATTGAGCAAGATAACTTCAAAATTGAGCAAGTTAATCTGAAAATTAATCCACATAACCTCAAAATTGAGCAACCTAACCTTAAAAATGAGCAAGATAACCTTAAAAGTTGAGCAACATAACCTCAAAATTTAGCAACATAACCTCAAAATTTTCGTCAATATCTAAATAACCCCCAAAAATTCAATCTTTAATTAACATCATCCTCGCACTCTCCTCAAGGGACTCACCTCAAATTTCATCGTCCTTCAACCTTTTCATCCTCACCACAGCCATCATTATTGTTATTATTGTACAGTTACTAAAAATAGCAACAGCATAAAGAAAGAAAGAAAGCTCTCTCGCTTTATTTAATTGAACAACTGTTGGCATTCAATGTACGCCGACACTCACAATGTCAATTTGATTTTTATATCCATCGTACACATCAGAGACATAGCAACAAATAAAGTTATGAAACCGTTACGTATCAATTGATAAGCAATTTTTTTCGTCCTTTTTTCCTCCGTGTTTGGTTTTTTTCTTCTTCTTGAGATGAAAAAAAAAAGTTTTTTTGTTTCTTTCTTTTTTTGTTAAGGACAGCCTTGGAACAAGTGGTTGTCGAGGGGATTCTTAGAGCTTTGGGAATTTCGTGAGTGAAAAGTTTTGGGTATTCGATAAAGTTGAGGTCATTTTTGGTTAATAATTGAGTGATTATTGGGTAGATGGGGTGTGCAACTATGAAAATAGCTCGTTTTTTGATCCATTATTGCCACTGGCATGCCTAATTTACCTGAAAATATTGTAAAACATTTCATCCAGATTGATAACATCTATTTTGAGCTCTGGTTGACGTGACAACTTCCCATTCCACACCACATAATCACTCTTAATTGCCACGTGCCACCTCAATTCAATTCCATTCTACCTCACAACTCAATTCAACCCCATGAAATTTGTAATAAATTTTGCTGATTCGTGATTTTTTCTAATTTATTACATTGATAAAGAAAAATGTTACTTAATGCCACAAAAATAATGAATGAAGTAAAATGGAACATTTCTTTTGTAGCTGATGATAAATTGAGTAAGATCAAAGATCTGAGTCAAACTTAATTAAAGTTATAAATCAAATTAATTGAATAATTTTGATTTTGTAGTTTTTATTGTGGGAAAATTGAGAAATTTTGTTTTGTGGTTCGCAGTTTACACTAAAGAATATGTAAATTATTAAATTTAGTGTATATAGAGACTGCATAAGTATATGTACTATTTTAGTATCCATATATACTATTTTAGTATCCATATATACTATTTTAGTATCCATATATACTATTTTAGCATCCATATATACTATTTTAGTATCCATATATACTATTTTAGTATCCATATATACTATTTTAGTATACACAATTCTTTAAGTACTCATGTACAGCCTCCACCTACAACCCATTGTTTGTGACTTTTCTTGATTATAAGCAGCAGCCATGAATGTGAACATGAATGTGTAGTTGAAGTAAGTAGATAAAAAATGACTTAAAAGTAACCGAAAAAACTAAGTAAATTTTTATATGAAGAAAGAAAAAAAAATAACGAAATTCATGTCGTTTAGACTTGAATGTGATCGTTGTAGAAGAAACACAAAACTTACTTGACATAATGGCTCTAAGTTCATAGGAAGTGTTACCTAATTTCAAAACGATGAACATGAATGGTTCAGAAAAGCTCATTAAAAAGCATACATTTAACAATTTTCTGAATGAAAAAAAAACATCAATTCCCACTTTACAGCGTGGAAGTTTTTTTTTAAAATTTCAACAAATTTTAACAAAATCATGCAGAAAAAAATAAATAAAAATTTCCATGTTCATTATTGTAAATTATTAAGCAAGAAATGAAAGAAAAAATCTCACGCGTGGAAGTTCATTTCTTAACATAATTAAAGACACAAAGAAATCCTTTTAAGCAAAAGTGAATTTATGAAATTAAAAAAATAACTTGAAAAACATGATTAAAATTAAGAAGTAAATTAAAAAAAATATTAAATTTAAAAACAGGAACCACAGTTCTCATGGACAAGGCAGCTAACTTTATTGTTATATTTAAAATAAAAAATTAAAAGAAATTACTAAATATAAAATTATTATATTATACATAAAGTCAAATTGAAAGAAAAAAAAGACAAAAATGGCAATGATTGTGTACGTTTTATGAATGGAAGTTCCAAAAGCCATTGATATTTACATGTAAAAAGGTTAATTAACAATTTAAAATTAATTATATACACAGACACAAAACATGATGAGGAAAAGTTGAAAAAGTCATGAAAAAATGTATAAAAAATTAACTAATTATGCACGAAATCATATGATTTGGGGTGGAATTGTGTGGATTTTTGAGTTTTGGGAGAGACCCCACGTCAGCGTGGAAGTTTAATCTTCCACCTGAAAGTTAATATTTCCGATTTATGGTGAAAAAGAAACAGAAAATTCGAAAAACCTAAAAGTTTAGAAAATCAGCAAAATTGTTTCCACCTGGAAGATCAAGAATTTGTAACGATTCTTAAAGAAAATCTCAATTATTCACTCAAGCCCAATTCAATCACCTACACTAACCAAACCACAGATATAAAAAATTTTACAAACAAAAAATATCTTACAACTTTCCAATCTTACGCGTGGAAGTTCAAAGTCTTTTCCCATCAAACAACAATTTTAAAATTACATTTTGATGAAAAAAAAACTTTAAACTTTTACAAAATATTATGAAAAATTTCATAAAAAACATGTTCCAACAATTTTGATCATTCAAGTTCTTAAGACCAAAAAAAAATCATCAAAATTGTTAATTTTTAAAAATAAAAACAAAATGTGTGTGCGAATTAAGATCCAAAAAATTAACTGAAAAAAATCCACAAGTGCGTGTGTGTGTGCAATGGTCACATCCGAAAAATGACAAAAAATTATTATGGATGGAATGAAAAAAAAAACAATGAATTTGAAAGAATCACGAACTTTTTAATTTTGAATTATTAAAATTTGAATTTAAAATGTGTTAAAATTGAATTTTTAAATCTGATTTGATTATTTTGAAAAAACAAAAAATAAAAAATGCCTTTAAATTTACTACTTTTTATGTTTGATGGGGTAATTTGCTGGTGGTTGGAGATTTTGGGTCTATTGGGTGGTTTAAGGGTTGTCTGATATTGATTTTATACCTAACCTAGCATCTCAGATCAATTTAGTTTGAGAATACTAAAATAGTATATTGGGATACTAAAATAGTATATTGGGATACTAAAATAGTATATTGGGATACTAAAATAGTAAACTTACGAATTATCGTCATAAAAGCCTAGAAAGTGTGTCAAAGTCCTTAAAATACTAAAGAAAGGTTAAAGGAGGGGTTTGAAGTATTATAATATAGGGTGTATCCACAAGTGCATAGCCAAATTCATCGTAAACTAAAGTATGGATTCAATTTACATTGAAAATGATCTCTCACTTAAACATAACCCTAAAAATTTAACATCATCAACAATGTTCTAGAAAAAGTTAAACTCAACTCAACTAGAAAATTGAAACAACTGAAAGAAGAATTTGAATTTAAAAATCCAAAAAGTGTGTGGTCAAAAAAAAGTTCAGAAAGTTCTCAACAATTTTTGAGCAGCATAACCTCCAAAAAATAATGGATATGGAACCAGAAATGAGATAATTATTGAATAAAGTCAAAATAAAATGTTAAAGAATCATGAAAACTCAACAAAAACTGCCCATCAAAGTCAAAATCAACAACCTCGAGAGAGAAAGGCAACCAAGCTTTCATAAAAAGCTCCCCAAAAAAGAAAAACAAGCAAAGTTTTTTCTCCTCAAAGGACCCATCAGTCAATTAGTCAATTGACCGTAAATTATGCAAAAAAGCAGAAGAATTTCATGAATGAACATCAAAAACAGATCGTAAAGAAAGTAAATAGCCCCATTTACTAATTATTTGAGTAACGACAAAAACAACAGCGAGAAAAAAAAAACACAGAATTCCATTGAAGCTCCGAAAACAAATGTCGAGAATTTTCCTTCCTTCTTTCACTTTTTTCAATTTTCTCAAAGCACAAGAGTAAGGCAAAAGAAGAAGAAGGAGAAGATTATGAATGGTATACAAAGAATTTTTGATGGGACATGAATTTGATGAGTAAATAACTTTTGGGGATGTGTACTTAAGAGATCATTTTGATGGGAAAAAGAAAGTCATGAAATATTCAAATATTTCTGTATTTACTTGATGATATTTTATTTTTATTTAATATCAATGGATTATTGGGAGAGTTTAGAGGTTAGGTTTGGATCGAGAGAGATAAACTAAGTTTTTTCATACAAGTTTACTAAAATTATCTAATATACTAAAATAGTATATCGGGATACTAAAATAGTACATCGGGATACTAAAATAGTATATTAGATACTTTTTGATTACACTTAATTATCAACAAAAAGAAATACACAAAAACATTGATGTCATCTCTCAATACGCAGTTTCACTTGCTTAATACGCAATTATTCTCAGAATATCCTCTCTAAAAATACTCCCAAAAAAGCTTACTTTTCACCTACCAGCGCCCACCTTCAATAAAAGTTATGCATCCGAAAAATGTAAACAAATAAATATTCACCTTCAACTTCAATCAAGTGTAAGAAAGCTGCTTGGTAAGAAGGAAGGTGTAAACAAAAAGCAGAAGTAAGAAAAATAAACATTGAAGGTCAAGAAGATGTTTTCATCAATTTAGGAGAGATTTCTTGCATTATTGACACTCACAGACACCTCGTGATGTTATTATTTACCAAAATAAAGAATTATTCCCTTCGAGCGAAAAACTGCATGCAGCAGAGAAGTCTTGTCAACCTGCACACGTGGAAATTCCAAAATAACAAAATTTGTTGTGTACGTCTTCATTATTTCTGTCATGTGTAGCATAAAACTCATTGAATTATGAAAAATTCAAAATAAATTCAGAGCTTGTGCGTGGAATTGTTTGCCTTTCTAAGGGAAATGCTGGCTGTGCCTGCCTTTAAGAAGACACGAGATCGTTCTGGGGTGTATGTGACATTTAAATTAATATATGAAATTATGTTAAATATACGTGAATGTATTGACAGTTGTGGATGGCCTGAAAATAAATTTTTTGATGTGGAAATTGTCGTGGGTTGCAATAAGCACATTAAATGCAGGCGGTGATGATGTCATTGATGTAGCATACAATTTTTGTTAGCTTTAGTATTCTAGTTCTCAATTTTGAAGCTACGATTTAGAAACAAAGCCAAGTTCAAACTCATAAGCAACTAAAATTACACAAATCGACTAGAAAATGTCATCAGAAGCTAATCAATTAATATTCAAGCTACACACCACCCAAAAATAGTCAAAATTCATTCATGGAATCCATATAATTACCGCCATCTACACCAGCAGATGCCACAATGCTAACATGACAATACTAATCATTATATGCCGCACGGGACATTGCTCTCTCATTCATTCTCGAAAAAAAGTATAAGTTGGAAAAAAACATAATAATAATATAAGTATAAACAAACATGAACATCCACACGATGTACGATTCGATTCCACTGCTCACACTTGACGTGCTCCTAATGGTAAATAATGTTGATTGTCAAATAAACAAATGGCGCATCCTTTTTTCATGTGTATACTTACTTTATTCACCTGACTGATACATAATGTTGATGATACAGTTGGGAGGTGACACAGTGTGTAGGAGTTAAGTGACATGACACGTTATGTTGTGTTTTGTTGGAGTTGAAGTGAATTTATTTGGGAATGTTATGTTTTGGATGCAACACTGTGGATTATTGAATTGAGGGGTTGGATTAGGTATTGGTATGGGCTCTCACTGTTTTATAGGTTAATAAAGTAGTTTAGAGGCATTAAAATTAGGTTTATATTGGAAAAATGGCACTAAATTTTGTACAAAAATTGAGAAAAGGTTGTTGATTAATTAGTTCAAATTTTAATAATTTTAGTGGAAAATCTCAATAACTATTAGTCAATTTTTTGGAAATTTTAAGGTTAAATTCAAATTTTCAAACATAAATTCTTTTAAATTACTAAAATAATTTTTTTAATTTTTTCATTAAAATACAAAAGTTTTTAAAAATCATTTTAACATTTAAAATTTATAAAAAAATAATTTTAAAAACTTTTTTGTACTTAAAAATTACAAGAACAATTTAACATTTTTGTACTATGTTGAAAATCTTAAAAAACGAATAAAAAAGTTAAAACTTCTATCGCACCTCCGCATGGAAGTTGAGCAAAAAAGAGTCAAAAAAATTATTTTGTCAAACTCTTAAAAAATGAAGCCGAAAAACGATGATGGAGGAGGGTACTATAGAAAAAAATGACGATGATGTGAAAAACAATGAAAAAAATTAAACAAAAAATGAACAAACAAAAGTTATATATTTGTATAAAATATTTACGTATATGTAAAATAAATGCCTCAATCAGTATGAAAAAGAAGAAGAAGAAAATTGTTGAATTTATTTAAATAATAAAATTAAATTTGTTATTTGAATTTTCAGAGGATTTTAAAAATTGCTTTTCAGGATGTTTAACATTGAATTTCATTTTACAGGGTGACTAAAAACACAGATTTTTTAAACTTTTTTTAAAATCGTCAATTTTCATAGCAGCACACAGATACACCATTTACTCAAGCCTTTCTAATCCAACACACATTTTTACACCTTCGCATTTTAAATTGGATTTATTTCACAAAGAAAATAAGCTTCATAAGGAACACTTGGCATTTATCACAAGTCAGCATTTTTTAAAAAATTCCTTCTTATTCGACTTTTAAAAAAATTTATCTCAACTTCTCGGTATTTATTTTTTTGTTAAGTTTCTATGGCAATTTTAAAGATTTTTTTAAAGCTCTAGATTAAATTTGGATTTTTTTTTTGTTTCTTGTTGCTTTATAAAAAATATCGAAAATCCAATTAAATTTCACTTTCTGGGTTTCAAAGTTTTGTTTCAAAAGAAAAAGTCATCAGAAATTGTTAAAAACGTGAAAAAGTAATGAAGTCACTTTTTGAGCTGTTATCTTTTCAACGAATTTTTGATTTTTTCTCTTTTAAGTCTTAAATTTGAATTTTTTTGATTATTAACAATTTCTGATTTTAATAATTCTAAACTTATTGCTTCTTATTTACTCAATCTAATATCAAACCCCACTCAATACTCTGTTTGTTCGCAATAAATGCAAGTCAGGAATTTTCCAAGTATTAATAAATCATTAATGACATATTATCAAAAATTCATGATGTTTAAATGAAAATTTTTTTCTCGCTGTGCCATAAAAATAAACTTTGACAGTTGAAGAGCAAAAAAAAGTGTCTTAAAGAATTTAAGAATGTATAAGATAACATGCTTGGATACCAGAAGTTGATGATTGTACTCGATTTTCTCAGATTTTGACTTTTATTTCTCAGATTTTTGACTCTCATTTCTCAGATTTTGACTCACATTCCTCAGATTTTGACTTTTATTTTTCAGATTTTGACTCCCATTTCTCAGATTTTGACTCCCATTTCTCAGATTTTGACTTTTATTTCTCAGATTTTGACTCTCAGTTCTCAGATTTTGATTCTCATTTCCCAGATTTTGACTTTTACTTCTCAGCTTTTGACACTCATTTTTCAGATTTTGACTCTCATTTCTCAGATTTTTCTTCTCCATTCTCAGATTTTGACTTTCCGACTTTAGATTTTGACTCTCAGTTTTCAGATCTTGACCCTCTGCTTTCTAACCTAATTCTCTCCAGAATGCGCTTTAACAGCACAGCTGTCGAAATCATCCATCCAAGTTGATCACGTTTTATGTTCCTTTCATTTTGATGACTTTTTTCTCTCCTCGTTTGAAATAAAGTGCGAGCTCAAAGCTGATAAAATTGAAATTTAATTGGATTTTCGAGCACTTAAAAAAAATAATAAAAAAATCCAAAATTAAATTTCGAAAAAATAAATCGCTTTAAAAGCAACAAAGAGAAGAAAAAAAAAGAATCCGCAAATGTCAACAGAAACTAAGCTGAAAATGCCGAGGAGTCGGAAAATTGAAAATTCAATGTGGGATTTTTTTGCCAAAAGCGCCGGCAATTCAAGTCGAGATTACGATTCGATTAAAAATTTCCCAATTATTTGTTGATATTTATCCACGCAGCTATGTTACAGTTCTCGACTGATCTAATTTCCACACCGTGCACGTGCATGAAAACTTTTTGCCTACTTGAAATCGAACATCGTGATGAGTTTTTGATGATTATCTCTTTGAATTGTAGTTGAATGTGTAAATTTGATGGAAATCTAAGTTTTTGGGAATGTTGATACTGTTCTTGGTCCCTTACAAGTACCTTATCAGCTAGTGAACCTCATATTTCCATCTGCTACTCCATATCAGCTGATTCAACCTTTCCTCATTACTTGCAGCACTCAAACTTCCTTTTAACCATTTTATTCCTCCCCAAACTCAACCTTTTAATTATCAGACAAAAAGAATTTCTCAAAAGTCACTAAAATAAATTATTTTTCCAAACATTTACGTCATAAAAGCTCTTTACTTTTTACTATTTTTAACTCTTTCAGTTCCAATTGACCGTCGATAATTCTCTTTCTCTTCCTTAGTTCCTTCCTTTCATACCTTCTTCATTCCTTTTAGCTCCCATTGAACCGCTTTTAATTGAATTATGAGAAGCAATAATTTCTAAATGACGTGGGAAAATTTTATCCATTTATTTTCACTTTATTAATGATTTTGATGGAAATTGACAGTAGGAATAGAGGAAGTAAGGATGAAAATTGGATTTTAGTTACAGTCAATTAATTTAAGGTTGCCAAGGGGCAGAAGTGCTGATGAAAAATTGACTTTGAGTTTTTTAAGTTTTTTAGAGTTTATATAATTTTAAAGGTTTTTTAAAAAGAATCAACTTCAAATTCCAACCCAACAACAATCCGTCTACACTCCATTTTTCCCATATTTACTTTGTCTTAATCAACAAAATATAAATAAATAAGCACAACCTTCCCACAATCATCTTTCGAGATTTCGGACGAAAAAACTTTCATCTGCAAAAATATAGCCCGAAAGGCATAAAGACGCATCCTACATGCGACTGATAGCTAGCACCAGCATCTTAAGATATTATTATCATTATTTCGAGATGATTCAATTTCTTTTAATCACATTTTGATAACTTGAGGAATTTTTCGTGGATTATATGAGCAGATGTGGCTTAAGATTCTTATAAAGGAAGTGGAGATTAAATTGAAATTATGAAGGAAGTTTGATAAGGACACCAAAATCCTTAATATTCCGAATTTGCTAAAGGTCTCGAAGGATAGAGCTGTCTTTACACGATCTCTTAACGTGGCAATGGGCTCACTTGAGCCCAAGCCAAGGATATATACAAGATACAGATAAGAAAAGAATAAATTAATGCGCTCTTCTACTCATCATAGCCGAACCTTGTTTCTATGTCTTGTAGCCGGCTTTTGCTGCAGTTCAAATCTTTTAGAGACGGGGAATCTAGACTCTCCTGGCTATATCTTAATGTTATGGGATATAAATAAAATTATTCTGAGTCAAGGGTAGAGTACACTTCCACATTCTTGCTAAAAACCAGCCCAGACCCCCTTTGAAACCTGAAACACTCCACAACAATCTATTTTTTTTTTCAGACAATTCAATTGCGAAATTGTTTCAATCTGCAACTCAATATCCTCTCTAATTTAATCAAAAAAAAAATAGAAATTTATATTATTTCCGACTGTCTTTAATGACCCCACCCAACCCCTAAAACTTAATAATCAATTCATGACGTGATTGAAATTAATGATATTCATAATAAACATTTCAATTTTTAATTACTGAAAGGATGAAAAGGATGTAAAATCGATTAATTCCTAAACAAATTTTTAGCTTTCATGTGTGTAAACATTATGGAACTGAAAATTGAATGGATCGTTTATATTTATAGATTATACAGAGTTCTATTAATATCAATTAACTGCTGTCATTAAATTTGATATGATTGAAATGTTTGATGTCTGATGATTATGCTGAGGTGGTGGTACAGCTCGGATTGGGTACGAAGTCTCTTACAGAAATAGCTCGAAAAAGTCAAATGAATTTTATTTTGCTGCATAAATTATGACAAAAGCTGCATCAACGATTGTTAAAAATTCAAATTCAAAAGCTCATTTGAAATAATCAAAGCCTTAAATTGCCGATTTACTTTAAATCTTCGGATTTAATTATAAGTTTCTCAGTTTTAATATCAATTCTAAATCAATTCTAATTTTCAACAACAGAATTTTAGAATTTTTTAAAAAACTGTTTCAAAAAATTAGAAAAATTGGTAAAAATTCAAAAATAACCAAGAATCTTCAATTATCACAAAAAGCTCAACGATCATTCAACTCAAATACATTAAATCTAATCCAACTAGCTTTTCATTTCCACACAAAAACTACCAAACAACTTCCCAATTTCACTGACTCGGAATCAGTCGTAAAATGTCAAATTGAAAATAAAAGAAGAATTTAAAAAAAGATTTTTTGTGTATTTTTAAATAAAATTTGTATATTAAAATAGTCAAAATAAATTTCTCAAGAATTGTGAGTGAAAAGTGCTCCGAAAAACTTCAAATTTGTGAAAAAGTTTAAAATCAAAGTCGATAAGATCAGAAAATTAATTAAATTGTGAAGATAAATGGAACAAAAATAAAGCAAAGTTCAACAAAAGTCAAATTAAGTGAAAAATTAGGAAATTTAAGGCAAGTAAATGCCAAAAATCCTCAAAGTTGGTCTACAAAATCCAACATAAAAGTGCACATGACATTAAAGATATTTTGACCTTTAAAACCTTTGACTGTGTTGAGGCATTTTTCTGTGTGCTGATCAACTTCAACGTCGATTACTTTTTTCTTTCTTGTCAAATTGTATCACACAAAACCTGTTCCATAAATCACGCTTATGCAAATCGTCTCCGCTTCTGTGTTCATTTTCCTCTCTGATTGTCACTTGTGCCTCGATATCATCAGGTGCATCAACCTCTCTCTTACTCAACTATTGTTGTCTCACTCTTCACGATCTACTGCTAACCACAATGAGAACGGAACGATTCATGCAAGTTCAAAGAATTCTAACTGTTTCTTTTTCTCTCTTTTTGCTGCTTTTTTCTACTAGATTTGTTTTGTTCTAGTTGGAATGAACTTGAATTTGTAGAAAATATTGTGAAGAAATGGAATTTATTTATTATTGGAATTGAAATGTGTTGGGGTGTCTAGTCTAGAGTAATGGCGAGTTCTTTAAACTATTTCCATGGGGACTGAATGGGGAGCATTCACTTATATGATGTTTATTAATGCCCTTCATTAAAGAGGTGATTGTGCTGTAATATGAGGGTAACAGGCGCGTAACCAGGGGGGGGGGGGATTTGTGGGACCCTCTACGTTAACAGAAATTTATTCATTTTGCATCTCCCCCTTCCCTCAGAAATTTTCATATAAAATTTTTTTTGCCCCCCCCCTCTCTTCAAATTCCTGGCTACGCCCCTAGAGGGTAGCAATGAGTCTTCATGTATATCTTTAGCCTCTTGTCTACTCTTTTTAAAATTTTTGTATGACAAAAATCAAGGCAGAAATTTTTTGAACTTTTTTCTTAAAAACTCTAGCAAATTGAAGAATTTTTCAGCAATGGGTGTGAGTTTTCAAATCCCCCCCACTCCCGTCCCCGGTTATGTGCCGAATCGTTCTAGATGTTTGTTGACTAATTCTAACAGTTTTGGTCATGATGTTTCACGATCTTAATCTGCCTCTTATTATATAAAGTTGAGCTCGAAGTCATTGAAACCCTAGCAAAAAAAAAGAAATTTCTATTTATGTTGGGGGATTTGTCCCCCAAATCCCCCCCTGGCTACGCGCCTGAGACCACCTGATCTCCTTCGAGAAGTCAGACACACATTGACCAGATCCCATAGTAATAAGTTAAAGACTCCTACGCCTTAAAATTAGATACAGACATTTATTTATTGCTCATATCACTTTAGGAGTAGTCCAAGGTAATACATGAACATCCGTGTATCTGCTATCTGACATTAATAATTTATTAAGTTTCGGCAACAACTAACAATCAATAAATGACAGACAACACAAACTGGCTCATATGACCTATTTGATATTAAGCAGTTCCAACCATTCATTTTAAGGACATAAATTTGCTTACAGGCGCAATTTCACAACAAAATATGCGCCTTACTCCACACAACTCAACCAAACCTTCCTTACTTGCGTTACATTTAAAAAACAAACCTAAAACTGCATCTTCAAATCTAAATTCCTCTCTCTTTCCGCTCTAACTTCTTCCATTATTACTTCTTACTTCCATTCTACTCCACGCTAAGCATCACAACTCATCTCCTCGACATTTGTATTTGTGTGCAAAATAACTTTACTTTTCCACTTCTTTTTCCCCATTCCTCGATACATAAATCTATAACTGTTAGAGCTGTTTGAACAGCAAAAAAAAATTGAAGATGAATGAGCTTGCTCTGTTAAATGTTAGGCAATCGACAAGTGACTTTGATTTCGATCGCATCGCGTGGTGTGAATTTTATTTTTTTAACCATTTTTTGTGACATTTTGAGTTTAGCGAAAATGGGAAGCAACAAGATTAAAATGATTGAGTTTTAAGGTGAACGAGATAAAATTTTGATATTTTGATTTGTGGTCTATTTTGAGTGATTTGATGGATGTTTTGAGATTATGCTGTAAATGTGTTAACTGTTCTGTTGATTTGATTGGGAAATTGAAGATAACTGTATGGATCGTGACAAGATTGATTGAAGATTCTTAGAAAATTGATGGCATTTATTGAGAGTTGTGGAAATTTTTGTACAATGACCCCTCCCCCCTCCCCCTCTTACTCTATGACTCAGGCATTCATCAAAGAAGTATAGAAGTTGAATTTTATTGGTTTTTATATGTTTTTTTTGAGCTACAGTGGAGGGAGGAGGGGGGGGGGGGGGGAGGGTCAGTGCACTTAAGACAATTTTCATTCAAATTATTTATTTCAATCTTTTTAATCTTCTTAATTATTCATATCCCACAACAGAAATATGGACTCATCACTTGACCTACCACAAATTAAAACAGAGCTACTGCAAGCACAGAATAAACAAGAAATAAATATGCCAAGTACAGGAAATATTGAGTTTTGTCTCGTATGTGGAGATAGAGCATCTGGAAGACATTATGGTGAGTATTTTTGGTTTATTAATTGTTTGTGGGGAGACATACTAGAAGAGCCTTATGCTTTTTATCAAATCATTTTAAATTATATGAATGATCAATCAGAGCTTTAGATGACTGTCTTCTCAGAATTGTAAAAAATAATCAGGAGTAGCCAAGAGTTAAGCCGTCAAAATTCAGCTATTAATGTCACTCTTGATGTCCATAAACTTCAATAATCACTAAATATCCAAAATAATTTATTAAATTCATTTCATTCCATCTCTAGGCGCAATAAGCTGCGAAGGCTGCAAAGGATTCTTCAAGCGTTCAATTCGCAAACAACTCGGCTATCAATGCCGAGGTTCCATGAACTGTGAAGTCACAAAGCATCACCGTAATCGCTGTCAGTATTGCCGACTACAAAAATGCCTCGCATGCGGAATGAGAAGTGATTGTAAGGCTCTTTAATATTAACGGATTTTTGAAATTTGAATGAAAAAAGCTTTTGTATTTTAAAAAATTTAAAAACCGTTAATTTTACAAAGAGATTTAAAATTGAATTTATTTTTTTTGTGTTGGATTTCCATTGTCAATGGAAATTGATATAACTTTTTATGATAAATAATTTTTTTATCAAATTTTCGTAGCTGTTCAGCATGAACGGAAGCCGATTGTGGACAAGAAGAATGATGCAATGAAGGCTCAACAATCACAAGAGAACGGCAGTGACTTAAAATCACGTAACAAAAGAGAATCACATCCAAATTCATTGAATTATTTGAATTTATTCCAACTTAATCCACTTCTTATGCATGCGGCTGGTGCTACACAATTCAATTTACCACCGTCACCGACCAAAGAAGCACCAACAACAACGAAAGTTGAGGAACCAACATTCATACCCGAGCCAACTGATAATAAATTCAAGAATGGATCATCAGAGCTTTATGAGACAGTATTAGAACAGAAATTACTCAACGATACTCTAGACTTGATTCAAATGGTCGAGACGTCCTTAACATCCTCAACTTATGACTCATATAATGGAAGCTATAATGAGCCATTGACCGAATCTTTCCTTAATTCCCTCCAAGATGACAATGCCGTGCAATTTAAAATCCAAATTCCAAATTTACTGCCAAAAATGCACTTTGTGTGTGAAATTGGAAGTCGTGTGCTGTTCAAGACTATCGAATGGCTGCGCGATCTTCAAGTTTTTCAATATTTCAATTCAGAAATTCAATGTGAGATGCTTAAAAATTGTTGGATTGAACTTTTAGTCATTGGAATTGCTCAAGTCTGTTCAGCACCACAGCAAGGACATCTCAAGTCAATGATTGTGTCTACTTTAGTGAATTATGTCAAGTCACTGCTGATTTTGAGTGAACAGAACCAAAAGAATGAAGGCAAAGCAACAATTAAAGGACGTAAAGTGAAAAAGATGCTTAATAATATTGTCATGCTTAATAAGTTCATCGATAATGTTGCTGGACTGGAACTTGATGCTGTAGAATTTGCACACATTCGACTTCTTTCGTATTTTAATTCTAATCGAATTTACATGACTGAAATAAAGCTTAAAAATCATGAAGACAGGATCGTTGAAAGTCTTCAAAATTATGACAAACATAAAAATGACTTCCGGATCATTTCAATCTACCAGACCATGGCTATGCTGCCTTCATTTAATGAGAAAATTATTGAGAAACTTTTTTTCAACATTCTTGTGGATTTCATCAAAATTGACAATGTCATACCTTATATCCTGAATTTAAATAATTCTGGTACTGGTGAGCAAGGTGTTAAGCATGAGAAGGACTATGAAGCTGATGAGAATTCACCGTCCATAAATGGAGATGAGCAGAGGTATTATAACAGTTATAGTGATGGTGGGGATGATAAGAATTGAGTTGGGAAGAGCTGGAATAGCTTTGAAGATGCTAGCTAGCTACACTTCTACCCTGGCCCAACTATAGCCTCAGCCAACCATCCTCTACCCTCCAATTACTATCCTTATCAGTTTAAAAAATTATTTGTTTCTCAACAATTTTAAAAGTATTTTCTTAAAAATATAAAATCAAAAAATTGAAAATCAAGATTAAGTTTTGAAAAAATAGCAAAAATTATATTGAAATAATTTTTTTTGAGTCTTAAGTATTAATTTAATGTTTAATCAAACCTTTCTGTTCATTAATTTTATATTCACTTGTAGACAAAAAAGTAATATCAATAGAAAGTAAAGTGCTTATTTGCATAGCCTAATTAAAAATATATTCAAAATGACTAAAGTTGTATCAAAGGCTAAAAGACTGTTGAAAGAACAGAATGTTAACTGAAAATTTTTATAAAAATTTAAATAAATCTTCAAAAAAACCACAGACTGGAAAATAAAATCAAAAAATGTTTAAAAATAGTTTAAATAATTATTATCAAAAATTTGTATGTAAAGTATTAGCAACAAAATAATTTTTTGAGAAAAAAATAAATATTTTGAAATTTAAGAAAATTTTATATTTTATTAAAATATTCTGTAAAAATTAAAGTTTAGCCCAGTGGTGGACAACCTTTTTTATTTCACGGCACACTTTGCATGCATACATCACATGGTTCTTAGGATATTCTGGAACCCTAGTGTTCCGCGACACACAGGTTGACCATCACTGGTTTAGCCAATATAAAATACAAAAGAATCACAAACATCAATACAACATTTTTAAAAAAACACAAAACATCAAAAAAATAATTAAGTAGGTTTTGGTGTCGTTGTCAGTTCAACCTTCGGCTTCTTCTTAGCCTTCAACACAGAATATCCAACACCACGTTCTAAAAGAATAGGAACACTCTCCTCAGCTGTATAATTTGTACCAAGTGCATTAATCTTCACTGGATATATCAACTGATTTCCATTACTCCATGTGTAAAGCTCCCTCAAATTGTAATTATATCCAATTGTGCTTGTACTTGTGAATGGATTTGAGAATGGAATTTCAACATCGATTCTTTTGTTCTTGTAAATGTCGAAGGCAAAGCGGATTTTTGTGTTTGTGTCGGTTGTGCTGTCAACTCCATAAAGGATCCCGCAGACGATAAACATTTCTCCAAGCTACATGATGGATTTGAAATTAGCTGGAGTTCTCTTGCATTAATACTTGTGACATATACCAACCTTATCATGATACACGCTGACATTGAAGCTATTCTGAATCTCGAGAGTAGTAACATTAAGCTTAGACACAATTGTATAATTTGAATTAGGTGAGCTGTGGATTATCCACATTCCATTGTCATCAATGCTGAAGTCTACGACGTTGAACTGAGTTGAGTATAGTAAATGTGATGAGTTGAGGTCCTCAAGCTTCTTTTCCTCTGTGGGGTAAGAAATGTTTTGAATTAAGTAGGGCATAGAACACCCTTAACTCCCCTTTAGAGCCAAATCTGATGTCTTAATCCTATACTTACTGACTGCTTTCTCAGTTTTCAGCTCATACTTGATTATAGACTCATTAGTTTGACAATAATAATAGAAATGGTTGTTGTAGATTACATGAGCATTTCCCTGGAACAAAAGTGCATGAGTAGCTATTAGTCTTCAGGTCTATGCAACCCTTAACCCATATTCATACTCACCTTAAATATACAAGGCAGTGGATACTTCTTTGGCTTAATCTTCTTCACATACTCATACTTTGTCTTATATTCATACAAGTTCCTTGGATCATTTTCATTCGTCTGCCAAATTTTCTCAACTGTCACATTCTCAACAGCAATTGGATCTCTCAGCCAAGCACCATATGTGATATCCAAATGACTGAAGAATACTGGCTTACCAACCATACTAAGTTCACAGTCTTGAGTTCTATTTCCGAGTTCATCGTATGTACGGTTGGCTGTTGGAGTTGCAAAAGCTTCTTTGTCGATGATGTCAAGGAGGGTTGAGTCGATGCATTTGAGGTCTCTGGAAGGAAGCAATCAGTTTCTAGAACTTTAAATGAATTGAGGCGTCACTTACTTAAGTGTTGGACACTCATCACATGGACGCTGTTCAGGACACAAAGATTCGTAGCTTTCTTTTGGTGGTGGAATTTCACCACTTTCCAATGGAGAATCGCCATCTTTGTAGTTCTTAAATTGAGCTTGAGTGACTAGGAAGAAGGAAATTTTGGCAATTCCAAGTTTATTTTTGCTAACGCAACGGATTTCCTTGTTGAAGTCATCTTGAGTGATTCGGGATATTGTGAGAGTTGTGTTGAATTTGTAGCTGGAATATTGATTGTTATTATTGAAGCATAAGTGACTTAAGGTAGATAAAAACTTACATGTCAATGGTTTTTTGCTCAACATGATATCGGTTCCTCTCATTTTCAATTGTTAGATCATCAGAACGTTGCCAATACATGACTGGTTCTGGATATGCTTCAGACTGTTAAGCATCTTAATGGTTACTTTGATATCCATATATAAAGTTCTCAGCACTTACCTCACAACTTAAACTGACTGACTTTCCAGGTTCAGCTCTTATGTACTGTTCGGATTTATGCTTGATGCGCACAAGTGGCTTAACTGTGAATTAATTCTTGAATTTATTCTTAGTCTATGTAAGATCCTAGTAAGATACTCACACTGAACTTCAACAGTAAACTTATAAACTGCTGGTGGAGACACTGCATTGTCTGCTGTACAGACGTAGACTCCCATGTGGACTCGATTGACTTTTGTAAAGTTCATTACATTCGTTTCCACAATATTGGCTGTGAATTGAGAATCTCATCAAGATCATGCTTTTAATTGACATATAATAATACCGTACCTTCCCATTCACCAAAATTCATCGTCTGTCCATCCTCTCGTTTCCATTGAACTAAAGATTAAGAACAATTGAGACAATACTTAAAGAAATAAGCTTTGAGGATACTTACTTTTAGGCTCAGGATATCCAGATGCTGAACATCTTAGTCTTAAGTTGTCTCCTTCCTTAATGATGATTGGTTTCCTCATTTCAGCTTGACCAGATGCTTGAATTTAAAGATTTGCGACAATATTTGACAAAACAGGTTGGAGACATTAACTTACTTGGAATATGAGCAGGTAAGTAATACAATTTAGTGTCAGTTGCAGATCCGTTAAGATTGACGCATCCGTGCATGCAAGTTCCAGGCACTCCATGAGTTCCATCTTTGCCTTTGTCTCCACGTGGTCCCTTTGGTCCAGGAAGACCTTTTTCTGTAGAATAAATATTGAATTTTTGGAACCATTAATGATTTTGTAGTGATCAAACCTCCTCGATCGCCTTTAATTCCTGGTGGTCCTTGAAGCCCTTCATTTCCTGTGGATGACAATTTGCTTTTTTAAGGAAATGCAACAATTCAATGTATTGACAATATTACCATTAGTTCCAGGAGTTCCATCTCTACCATTTGTTCCATTCACTCCCGGAGTTCCATCTTTTCCAGCGCGACCTAAAAGAAGTTTTGTCAGAATCTATTGAAGTTGATTTAGATTGTCTACAAACCAGGTAATCCATCAATTCCAGGCTCACCAGGAAGACCTAAATATTTGGAAGAATTTTAGAAACAATTAAATTGTTGGTTGTCAGCACCAAACACTTACCATCTCTGCCATCAAGTCCTCTAAACCCATGACTTCCTTTAATTCCTTTAGGACCTCTTTGACCGGTTATACCAGAGTCTCCTGTGAATTTTTGAATAAGATTAAACTACAACTTGTTACACAGGTTTGTCTTTACCTTTGTAGCCCATTGGACCAACCGGTCCAATATCTCCCTTTGTTCCTTTTTGTCCTGTCTGTCCTTTTCTGGAATCAAAAAATTTATCATTTGGGTTATGAGTCAATAGAAGGAATTGTTATTGCCACTTACTCTCCAGTCTTTCCAGGTGGACAATACTCTTGAGTTCGTCTACAAAATCCATCAATTGCTTGGAATGGAATTCTTGAGTAGGATGTCAACCAGACCCAGTTGTCTCCTACAGAATTAAAATTAAGTTCTTTTCTAGATGCTTATTTTATAAAAGTTACCCTTTGGTGCTGAACCTTTCCAGTTATTTTTCTTCATGATCATTGAATCATTTTTTTCCAGCTCAGGACGCAATCTTGGGTCGAAAAATTCTACTTGAGACTCATCAGCACCTGTAAGATCGTTGATCATGATTAGTGTAATTTTTTCAAACTCGTTAGGATCATTTTGTTGACTTAAGTGAGAAGTTGTGCATTATTCTGAAACATCAGCTTACATTCTCGACCAACAACCTGCAAAAACTCATCAAAAATCCAAAATCCCAACTTACCAATCGGCCTGAACTCAACAATAGTTCTTTTCGTCCTCAAATTCTCGCCAAAATCGCCTCTCTTCCTCTCATAAAATTGAGGATTTCTCTTCAAGTTTAAAATTCTCTCGTCAATCGACTTCTGAATTAACTTCTCAATTTCCATTTGATGCTGTTGCTGATAAGTATGAACATAGATGAGAATAAGGCACGCGACAAAAATTGTAAACAGAAATGAAATTGAGAGAATAAGGAAGTCGCAGCATGATGATCGTTTTTGTGGGATTGCTGTGTGTTTTTGAGGTGGTGGCTTTGGTGTTGGTGGTCTTGGAGGTTGTGGTGACATCTTTGATTTTGGGTAGGGCTGCTTAGTTTCTAGAATTAAGGCTGGTCAAATTGAAAAATTTTGAAGGAATGATTAGAAAAATTCCAGTTGCAATTCAAAGCTTTTTTGTGTCATTTTTCAAAATAATTGTATGAAGGTCGTCCTTCTTTGAATAATTTTCTAGGCTTTTTGAAAAAAAAAAAACCAAAACCCTCCTCCAAAAAAATATTTCTAGCTACGCTCCTGAGTTGTGGCTCAGTAAAGAGGTGGTCACTCGTGACCGACTGAAGCGCATTTTCCCTCGCATCAAAAAAGCTTAAATTGAAGGAAGAGATGGACAAACGCACAGACGGAAGGACAAAACGCACACAACAGCGTCATTTCTTGAAAAGAAAATGCGTTAAAAAATCTACATTTGTTAAAAAATCAATTAACATTTCAAAACTTTATGATCCCAAACATAAATCAACCAATAAAGCAAGTCTCAAGTGTTTATTGTGATTTCAAAAGTTAATCAACACAATCGTTTAAATCAATCAGTAAGTAATTAGCACATCGTTTTAATTTCAATCATCTGTTATAATCACTTGTGCTTTATATGCATAATAAACATTGTAAATCTTTCATCACGTTCATTAGACTAGTGGTGACTTGCTAAGGGAGGCAGAATCTCGGATATAATACCTCATATCCTATTAATATGACTTTATGCTCTGTTGAACATTAGTTTGGCTTAAAAGCTATCCAATTGAGGTTGACCGTTTCCTTTAGATACCCCCAAAGATCAAAAAATGCTCCTAACCGGCATATGAGTCATAGAATCTCCTTCAGCTTCCAATCATTTCCCATTCAACATCACACAAAGATCAAAAGTCAATCCATAATACACAAACATAAAAAATTAATAATTCTCAAGTCAAGATCCATCAAGTGCTTTAGCTTATTTAATTAATAATTTTTTTTTATTTCTATGTCAGGCATGTTCTCTTGAGGAAGTGGAGATTCTTGTGAATGAAATGAACATTTTCTGTGCCATCTGGCATAAATTCTAATGATGAAATGATCTTTTGCAGATGCATAAGTAAGGCACACTAACTCAATCGATGATTATGAGTGGAATTTATTTTTAATATTTTATATTTCTTATGTGGGAGCTGTTTTGGGATGTGCGGTGGATACCACATAGAGGGGGGGGGGGGCCCTGATGAATAACTCAAGAAGGTTTTTGTGAATTTTGAGGGAAGTTTTGATAGATTTTTGAAGGGAATGTTGAGAGATTTTTTTATTATTTATAGAGACAGAACCTTTCGATTGACCCCACTTAATTGCCTGTTCTCATTTGCAACTGGAATTTTATTTCACTTTCTTGTCTATTTTTAGAAAAAGTCCTTAAAATTCAGATTTTTAATTGAATTTCTCACTTTTTGGCTAATTTTAATAAATTTTATCAATTTATGAGCCGTTTTTGATCAAACTTCCACTTGAAGTATGTCAAATTTTCAATTCTTATGCATTTTTTACGACCGATTAGTTTAAAACTCCGAACAATACTGACCGAGACTTTTCACATTTTCCACAGATTCGCTTAAGAATTTTCTCATTTTAAATTTTCTCTCATGATCAAAACTGAGCGTAAGACTTCAACTTTGTTTAAGAGATCCATGTGGTTAATCTATCAGCTGTTAATTCAACATGTGTTGCTTGAAGTCGCTTAAAATTGAATTAAAAGACAGAATTTTGGAATTTTTTTATAAAAAAAATTTTCATCCAATTTTTATTAAATTGATTCATTTAAATTCAAATGATTAACAATAACTTCATGAAAATAATCTTGTTCCACATCTTTTGCACTAGCTTCCGCAAACTTCTTCTCGCCATTCTTTCTCAATGCTGCCCTCCATTCAGCATACTCAGTTCCATGATTATTCTTCATATGATATAAACAAGTTACCCAAGTTTTAAGTTTTTTACCACAAAATATGCAAAAATTCCTCACTTTTGGATGCTGTTCCTTCATATGTTCATCCAGCAACTTAATCAATGGCTCATGACAAATTGGACAGATTTTATTATGACAAGTGCCAAACTTTTGCTTCCTCTTTTCATGAAGTTTAACGACTGGAAGAGTCACAGTTGCACCACAAAATTGACATTCTTTATATTTTTTGATCTTGTTTACATTCTTAACAAAACTCGATAGATTACTATGTACTCGATATTTGTGATTCTCCAATGACTTGATTGATCCGAATGTCCGTCGGCATCGATTACAATTAAAGACTCTTGGCTGCTCAAATTCTGTTGGATCGATTTTTATTGTCATTTTTTCAGGGGATGCAAACTGTTTTTGTGGTGAAATTGGTTCTTCTTTAATTGGACGTTTGGATTCTTGGGTTTGTGCAGCGGCTTGAGAACTTGGCTTTGAATGAGGTTGCGATGTTTGATTTAAGGAATGCGAGGTACCTGTTGGTTCTTTGAATGATGGTAAGGTCAAATTGACACAGTTTTGTGGATTTTTTGAAGAACCTTGTAGCTTTTTTGGTAAAGTTTTGTTGAAATTTGGTGAATTTTTTATGAAATTTGCAGGATTAATCAGCATTTTTGATGCTGGTGAAATTTTGGAATTTTCTTGTGAATTCCTCAAAATTTTCACATTGTTGGACACTTCTGATACATTTTGATCCAAATTTGTTGCACTTTTTTTAATTTTTGATTCAGTTGAACCCAAAGTTGAAGCTTTTGGATTCAAATTGAATGAATTTCGGACACTAAATGTCGAATTTGAAGCCAATTCTACAGAATTTTGAGCAAATCGATCCAAAAATATTGAATTTCTGCCGTCGTTTTCAGAATTTCTTATAAAGTTGTCCGATTTTCTTACAAACTTAGTTTTAGGCACATTCCTATGGCTTATTTCCGATTTTATAGATTTTATTCCTCCAAATACATCCAACTCCTCATTCTGATTTATAATGTCAGCAATTAATTTAGATGTTGATGCTGCTTTCCTTCTTGCTTCTCTGTCTTTGGGGAGCTGAGAAAAACTACTAAAGTAATCGGATGGACGGCCATGAATCTTGAGTCTGTTGAGCTCAGTTTTAAATTGATTTGGCTTTTTGGTATTTTGAAGCTGTTCGCTAATGATTTCATCTTGGGATGCAGATGTGTCTGGTGTAGTCAACTTAATGCTCGTCTTCCTGATTGTTGATGGAGTTTTGATGCTTTTACTTCCTGACTTATGATCATCCTCATCTTCTGACATTGCCCGTCTCTTCTTAACATCATAACCATTGCTTTTCTTACTGTTTGCAGTCTCAACAGCTTTTAATCCACTTCTATGGTTATCAATTTTAGATTCAAGTCCTGAGTTGTCGTCCTGAATGATTTCAAATTGTTGCTCGAATTCGTCATCCTCTGGTTCTATTAGTGTAATGTGGAAATTCTCTGGAATTTCAATTTTTATGCTGTCAAAGCCGTCCATGATGATGCTTGATGTTGTAGTTAATTTGGAGATTTAAGAGTTGATTTGATGTGAGCCGGTTTTGAAGCTTTTATGAGTTTTTGAAGATTTTTTTAATTTTATTCTCCAAACTTATTTTTGTTATTTTAGTTCCATTGCCAATACTTCAGATATTGCTATAGATTTCACACCTTTTGACTATATTCTACTGAACAAAACTTCTCATAATGTTGCTGATGATTAATCAAAAAATATTCTTGAATTTTTAAGTTTCGCAATCTTAGAAGTGTCTACCTGTTGTCATTAACTTTTTGGACACAACAATATTGATGTTTTTAATAAGGAAATGTTGCTAGAATCTCAAAAATTTAAAAAAAATTAATTTGACGATCAGCATTTTTGTTATTATTAAGAATGTTTACGTTTATTTTGAATTTGAACTTTCGAGGTTCAAATTTAAAATTATTTTAACCGTTATTTTTTGTATGAGCTTAGAATTTTTTTTAAAGCATGACACTCAATTTTAGAGTTTTAAGTCCACTTATGCTTCTAGAGAATAATTAAGAAGGTCTGAGCAGAGTTCAAAGTCGACTCGGGCTTTTTATTGTTGTTTTATGGCAAATTAGACACAAAATCGACCAGACTTTATACAAAATCTCATCGAATTCGAGCTCTGGTCACCTGAGTCGTCCCATGTTGGTCTGATTTTTTTTTTTTGAAACCTTTCACGATTGGGGGGAGGGGGGAGGGTTATTGCAATTTATTAGTATAGATGGGAAATTTCATGGCTTGGTTTTGAGTTCTATTCTAAAGAAAAGATTGAAGAATTTTTTTAAAAAAAAATAGAGAGGCTAGGTTTGACCCTTCAAGCAACAATCCTGCTTTATCTGAGGATAGGATGCCTCTTGTAGCTCTAGCAACTAGCGTCTGGAGTAAACTTTTATTATTTTATAAACAAGAACAGTTGCCATCAAGCAAGTGCATGAAAATAATCAGGACTTTTTATTAGATTCCTTTAAACAAGCATGTAAGCTTCCTGTAACTACTATAAATGGTTTATGCTCAAAAGCTTCACAAGCTTAATTCTCTTTTTTGCTAAAATTTTTTTTTCTCTCTTTTTAATTTATTTTTCTCAATTCTTTAACGTTCATTTGCTCAGCAATCACAATCTGATCATGCTTTTTTGCCTTCTTACTGTTACTTTCTTTCGGTTCTTCACTTTACTTTTTTTCTGTCTTGAGTGCAATTTAGTTTATGTTTAGCATCGGTTTTGTGATGAAGTTTTTGAGTTTGGAGTCGACGGAGTTTTGCTTAGTTCGTGTGGATTATTGAAGAATAATTGTGAATTTTTTTGATATTTATGTTAAAGGATTTAAAGTGAATAATAATTTGAACTTGTTGGTTGAGCTATAAAATTTTTAAATTATATAAATAAATTTAAAAAAAATATTTTTTGACAACTTACGATTTTTTAAAAATTTAAAAAAGATTTAAGTAAAATAAACTTTTTTTGCAATTTTAATATTTTTTTAAATTCATTAAAAAAGCCGAATTGAAATATTAAAATTTTGCATGTATAATATTTTTTGAAATCTTTTAAAAACAAATATGAAAATTTCAAAAAAATTAAAGTTGTGAAGTTTTTAAATAAAATTTAAATTTTTAAAGTTTTTTTAAATTTAAAGAAATGATTTAAAAATCATAAAAGTTGTTAAAAATTCAAATTGAGCTCCAAAAATGTCTTAAAAAATTAAATGTAAAATTGTTTCATTAAATAAAGTTTAAAATAAAAGCAAGTCATCCTGACAATCAGCATCAACAGCATCTAAGTGCGACAGTGTTTCAGAAAAGTGAACACAAAGTTTTTATCATCATCAAGCAATCTGTTAACAGCAGTGCACTAAGTAAGCGAGAAAAAAGAAGAAAATTACACATTTTATCGTGTTGGAAAAATTAAGAAAAAAAAACTGTGAATAATTAAACTTTAGAATTGAACCAAGAATGTGAAAAAATGTTAAAATAACAAAAAATTAAAAAGATTTCAAAATTCACTGATGTGAAAAATTCAGATCAACGACAAAAAAAAATTATTTGACAACAAAATTCAGTGAAATGAAAAACACAAGAAAAATATGAAAAATTACCAAAATTAGAAAGTGCGAATAAAATTTATTAATTTTTCTTAAAGATTTGTGCTTAATAAAGTTACAAGTTAAGACACAGAAAGCAGCAATTGACATCCAACAATCAAGACAAGGTAAGTCAGACACCCTTATTACATTACACACACAACCTTATATAGGTGTGTGCACCCTCCACATTTTAAACCTCAATAATCAAAACTCATCAAAGCTCACAATCAATCCCTAACCATACTCAACATACATTTTAAATCCATCATCAACAATTACATGCAGCATACGCTCGCATAGCCACAATCAAGCATATTTTTCTAGTCAGAACGAGAACCTAAATCGAGTTGAAATGGAGAAAAAATGAGGCAATCAAGTCATCATGTGGCAATAACTGTAACCTCATTTTTGAGTCACAATTTCTTTCGAGTTCTGTTTTATTATGCATTAAGAATTTTTATTCTTTGCTTTACATGTTATGGGGAGAGTTGTTTGGTATGCTGTTGTTGTTGTTTGTCGGTTGTCATTAGATAAATGCGGTGTTGCATGGAATTTGTTCTTGAATTTTTTTCTTAAAACGGAGCGGAAAAATTGAAAGACTAATCAAGAAGCTAGTCTGAAGCTGAGTGTCAAAATTAAGACGCTATTCTAAAGCTGAGCGTCAAAATTAAGAAGCTAGTCTAAAGCTAAGCGTCGAACCTGAGAAGCTAGTCTCAAGCTGAGCGTCGAACCTGAGAAGCTAGTCCGTGTCTGAGCGTTAAAATTGAGAAGCTATTTTGAAGTTGGGCGTCAAAATTGAGAAGCTAGTCTGAAGCTGAACGTCAAAATTAAGAAGCTAGTCTCAAGCTGAGCGTCGAACCTTAGAAGCTAGTCCAAAGCTAAGCGTCAAAATTGAGAAACTAGTAAAAAGTTGACCGTCAAAATTGAAAAGCTAGTCTGAAGCTGAGCGTCAAAATTAAGAGGCTAGTCTAAAGCATATGACTCTACAATCTCAAAATTCACATTCCTCAACACTAATCAAATCAAGATCAATTGAACATTCTATCAATCTCGTTCAGACCTTCAATACTCTCCTCTTCTTCTCTTTATCCACGCTTTTTTTTATCCAAATTCTCATTCTCTATCGTCTCGAGTTCCAGATTTGTTCTAAAAAAATCTCGCAAGAGAAAAAAAAATGTATTTACAGTAACACGAAAATAAAACTGTTTATGTAGAAAGAAGTAAGAATTGGAGCTACGACGCGCGATACTTACGCCAAAAAGCGGTATGGCAAGTCTTGCCTTTTTTATGTCGTGATTTTAGTAGTTTGAATGAAAATTTGCATTTTTTGGTGTCAATTGGGGATTTTTCGGATGTGTTTGCATCCGTTGATGTTATGTTGTTAACTAGAAGATGGTTTAGTATAAAATTTTATGAATGGTTGAGTATAATTTTATTGAATTTCAAGTTTTTCACTATTGTTGTCGTATTCTACGAATGAAGTAAGAGAAATTCTTGCATGGTGATGTCACAATGTGTTCGATGATTCACATTTAGAGTAAATAAGAATTAAAACTAGTCACGCTGACTAAATTGTCGACGTCATAAAGATGATTTTAGTTGATTTGTCCTGTTTTGGCTTATTTTAAGTTTAACATTAAGTTTTTATTGATCAAAAATCCAAAACTCATTTTTCTGATATTTCGCTTCAATGGCTCAGTTGGCAAAGGACTAGGTTTATTAGTACAAACCTAAAGATCCAAGGTTCAAATCCCAGTCAAGGTAAAATTACTTTTTTGAACCAATTTACAATTTTTTGACATTAAATGATCTAAAATTGCCAAAAAATTAAAAACCAAGAATTTTAACCTAAAAAAATGACATAAAAAACTCCAAAAACCCGACTCAAAGTCCTCAAACCTCAAAAAAGCAACTTTTAACTTCATTTCCTCTCCACTCGTTTAAATCCACTGTTTATATGCACACACCATCCAAACATCTTTTCTTTCTTTCATTTCAATTCCAATTTCTTTCATGTGTTATTAAAAATTATCTTTTTGGTGGTCTTTGAATCGACACGTACGAAAAACCAGCCTCGCTGCAAGAAATCCATTTAGATTTAAATTTTTCTTGGAAACTCGCTCAGTTTTTTGGGCTGCGATAAGAAAAGAAACCGCAACAATGTTATGTATTTTTTTTTTGGTGTATATCGAGGGCTTTGGGAGTAGTTGCAGGGGTGTAGGAAGGAGGGAGGGTGTCCAAAAGAGGAGATGTGCTCAAAAGTTTAATTTTTAAGAAGGATCTCGATCTTTTAGTCAGAGACACCCTGACTCCGTTCACAAATTGAAGTTCAAGACCAACTACAGCAGCAACAACAACAACATCAATAATGCGAAATTAATAAACAAGAACAAGAATTTAATGCAAAAAAGAAGAGACGAAGAGAAAGGATGGAAGAGACAGCACAAAATGGAATTATTGGCACTTGTACGAAACCGAGCCCAAAAAATGAATTTTTTAATGTGGCAATAAGAGCAAATTTTACGTGCGTGGAGGTCAATGAATATGGATGGGAATGCAAAGAAGAATTGGAAATGAAGTTTTGGAGATAATTTTTGATTTTTCAAAATTAAAGTTCAATAAATTAGCCTTAAATTCCCTAGATTCACTAATTAGCTTGTCATATTTAGTAAAATTTCTCCTTTTTAATCCGACAATAAAAATCATCTTTAAGTCAGCAATTACAATTAAGTTCAAAAAAATTAAAATTGAAAATTATGTGACAGCAAAAATTACAAAAGCAATTTCAAGATCATTGAATTTTTTCTTTGATTTCTTTTAATTCAATTATGAAGCATTTTTGTGTAAAATGTGAAATAACTTTTGGTGGGCAATTAATTTAAATATTGAGCAAAAACCTTTAACTGATCAGAATTTGTTAATAATTTTTATTGAATTTTTGAGGAAATTTTATAATTTTTTGGTTAATTGATGTGTAAAATGTTTTGTAATTTTTTTTTGTGATTTTTTGAACTATTGAAAGTTTTTTGAGGTTATATTGCAGATCATTGCTTATTAAATTATGAAAAAAAACTAATAAAACTGAGCAAAACTGGGCAACAATTTTAGCAAAACTGGGCAACAATTTTAGCAAAACTGAGAAAATCTAAGCAAAATTGAGCAACACTTCAAGCAAAAGTGAATAAAACTGAGCAAAACTGAGAAAAATTGAGCAACAATTCAGACAAAAATGAGTAAAACTAAGCAAAACTGAGCAAAACTGAACAAAATTGAGCAAAACTGAGCAAAACAGAACAAAACTGAGGAAAACTGAGCAAAATTGAGCAAAAAGTTGAGCGAAATTGAGTAAAACTGAGCAAATTTAATAGAAATTGAGCAAGACTGAGCAACAAATTGAGAAAAAAATGTACAAAAAAGTTCAGTAATCCAAAAACAATACTCAACAAAGTTTTCTTCAAAATCCATCAAAAAAAAAAAACTTCCAAGAAAACCACACAAAAAAATCGTATTTTTTAAATTCATTTCAATAAATTGATCTGTCAACTAGACTCAAATTACATCTTTATTCAATCTCAAACACAAATTCTGCGAAAAAAACAAAATCACGAGATTTTCACTTTAAAACTTCACGCTGCTTTGCATGCAGCTCGAGAGAAATTTTTCTTTTTTCAAACTCAGTTCAGTCAATGTTTGGCGAATTGATTTGCGATGTTTATTTGGAATTTATCTATATTTTTTCTTCAGTAGCTTGAGTCAGATTTGCATGCTTGATTTAGAGAAAATTTTCGCTTTTCTCGCTTTGTGGCTCGTGGTTGCTGTTTTTCTTTAAAGATTTGTTTTAGGGAATTTTTAAGAGGGAATTTTGTTGCTTAATTTTTGATTATGTTGCTCAGTTTTGCTCAAGTTTTCAGTCACGTTATTCAGATTGTTGCGTAAATTTTGTTGCTCAGTTTTGCTCAAGTTGTTGGTCACATTATTTAATTTGTTGCTCAGTTTGTTGCTTAATTTACAAACATTTTGCTTTACCTGTTGCTCAATTTTTGGTTTCGTTGTTTTGCTTGTTGCTCACTTTTTAGTCATGATTTTATGCTTGTTGCTCAGCTTACAGTCATGTTGTTCTGCTTGTTGCTCAGTTTTTTTTGGCTATCTTTATTACAATTTCTCAAAAATCTACGAAAAAATTCCGAATTTAAGACTCCAAACCTCACAAAATCCAATAAAATTCCACAAAACCAACCATTCAAAAAAATGATAAAAAAAAGATAAGAAAATCTTGCAAATCAAAATTAAATCAAAAGCTTATTAGAGCCTAAAATGAGATGAATCGCAAACTTGCATGACTGGAAGTGAAAAAAAGGCATGCATGAATGAGAAGTATGAAGAAAAAAAAAAACAGTTTTCACGAACTTATTTTACGCCTTCTTTTGGAGAAATTCTTAAGATGCTCATTTCCAGGCATTTTTATGGGTTGCTTGTGGGGCTAATTACTGAGCTATGAGATGGAAATTAACTGATCATTATGAGATGTAAGGTGGTAATTATCGAAAATTATATTTATTGCTTGGATTTTGAAGTGCTTTGTTTTGCTTCAAATTGTGTGTTTAGGTATCAAGTTGGAAAGTCTTGGTTTTTTGGGATAAAGCGCATTTTTTGGCTTACTTTTTTGAGTTGGCAGATCGACAAACAGCCAAAATGCCAATTTGCTATCCTAAACACCAATCAGCTCGACTCAGACTAGATGCCTCAATCAGTCTGCAATAAATTAAATTATAGACATCCAAATCATGTGAATTGGCTGATGGGAACCAGCAACAGCACTAAAAACTTTCCATTAGAACAAGCAGCATTTTATTTCGGAACTTTACAGTTGTTTTTTTGCTAAATAAGATGTTAAAGCCTTTATGTTGTCTATACACAGATAATTACAAGTCTAACAGAAACAAATAAGCAATAAAAAGTGGAAGTTCTTTTCATATTTTTTTTACTGATCTGTGTTATTATATAGAATGTGGTCTGCAATTAGCTGGAAGTAATCAAAATTTATTGAAATTTATTAATGCTTAGGTAAATAAATCTTAGGATGTTGATTTAATTGAGACTTATAAATATTTTGTAAGATTTTAAATTCTGATATTTTTTCTATAAAACTGATCGCTGCAATTTCCAATGAATTTGCTCAAACTTTTTTAGTGATTTCGCTCAAAATTCTAGTGATTTCGCTCAAACTTCCAATTTGCCATGATTTGAATTTGTTAAGCTTCCAGTGAATTCGTCTCACTTTCCAACGAATTTGCTCAAAATTCGAGTAAATTCGCCACATTAAGTTCAAAAACTGAGCAACAAAATTTTGATCTTTATTTCTTAAAATTCGTGAACTTTTCGATATTTGAGAAAAATTATTAAATTCCATGAACTCAACATTTGAAAACGGATATCCGAAAGGTTACAATTTCCCAAAAGTATCCTTAACTTTTCAATGTTCAAAAACTGAGCAAATTTTCGAATTTCAATTTCAAAAAATTGAACTTTGTTTTCGAAAAAAATTTAACTAGTTTTAAAAATGTTGAATTGCAATTTCAAGATTTTTCGAACTTTATTTAATATTTTTCAAACTACAAAAATTCGAAATTCTTACCCAATTCAAGAACAAAAAAGGCAATAACTAATACCACATTTGCACAAAAATGATGGATTATGCAGTCAAATTACCCCAAAAAAATATACTTTCTATGCATCAAAAAAATTATAACATATCATTAACTTCTTGTAGCTTAAAAAAACAACAAAAATTAGTCGATCACATATTTATGAAAAAAAAATATTATGAAACTTGTGAAATTCGGAAGTAGACAATTTAATAATTTTTGTACTTCTTGGAGACACGTTTGGATTGAAAAAGACAAAACTGTGATTTGACGGGTGGATGAGCTGCTAATTTTGATATTGTGTGATGTTTACAGCAAATAAGTGTCGGGTAATTTTGGTGAATAATTTGATTTAAATGTGCTTTTGTTTTTGGTGTCTTTGCTTTTGAGGTTATGTTTTGTTTTTTATTTGGAGGGAAATCAGAATTTCGAATTTCTTTCGGCAACTCGTTTTCGAAGTTTTGGGCAATTTTGGGGTTTTTCATCGAGAATTGGAGGCTCATTGGCTGAAAACATTTAAAGCCTTAAAATCAACCTTTGATGTATGACCCTCAACATAAGTCACTCAACCCCTCACATTTCACCTTCGAGATCCCCCACATTCTTATCAGCATCATTAAATCCAACAATTTCCATTAAGCAGGTGTTGAATAATTAAGCACAACAATCTATTCCTAGAACAATCATCATCTAGTATCAGCTGCAAACTTCTATTAAGGCAAATTAAAATTAAAAGTCATGCAATTTGTGATGCAAACCTCCAAGCAGGCTTCATTTATTGTCTTCAAAGAACTTGTTAAATGTCTCAGTAATTGATCCTTGCGTCAATTATTCAATTGGATTATTAGAGAAGGGGTAATTTTTATATTTAATGATGACATGGTGATTGTTGTTGGATATGGACTTTGAGGATTTGAATGAGGCTTTGAGGATTTGAATGGGGCTTTTATTTACAGTAAGGCAATTTCAATTTTCATCAATTTTTTGACTTTTTTAAGATTTACGGGAAATATTCGAAATTCTATATTAGTATGGGATTTTCGAATAAACGTAGAAAAATGTGGGCATTTGTGGTGAATAAAAAAATGATAAGCAAAGTGAACTTTTTTGATTAAAACTAGAATTTGCGTTGAAAACAGTTGATTTTGAAGAATAATAGGTGAATTTCGAGTAGCTGGACAATAAATGCCTACTTTTAAATCCTCCGAAACCACAATTTCACCTCATAAAGATCAACTTACCCAAAAATAAACTTAAAATCCCTCAAAAACTTCCTCAATTTAAATAATCACCAACAATAGCCCCCCAAACAGTATACTTGATCACATCCAATCTGTCAAAATTATTGGCATCACTTAACGATTATTACTCAATATCATCGAAATTATTACCATATGCCATAATGATCTTCTTTTTATTGCCTCGCAATTTATGAGAAATATTCAAATTTTTTAATTTTTTTTCCAACACGAGAAAAATTGCAGCTCAAGTTGTGAAAACTTATTAATTGACTCATAAATCTTGTTTATTGAGATGGTAATGATGATGATAATTGATCGGTAATTTGCAGTGGATGAGGTGGAACTTTTTTTGAGGTTATGTTTACTATTTTTTTTGGCGGGAAAAGTAAAAATTTGATTTTTTTGTGACGAAGAAAATTTAAAATTTTAACTCAAAAATTCCTCTCAAGTGCAAATTGCATCCGCAGGCCATTCATAAGCATCCATGAAAAATTATTATTTTCTTTAACAAAAATTTCAGCCACGCCAATTTGTTCTTGTTTGCTCTGCTTTGTTCCACCTAATATCCATAATTTTCTCATTCTTTCCATTCTATGCTCAAAAAATTATAGCACTAATGTATAATGATGCTGCTTACATGCATTTTTAAGACTCAATATTTTTTTCTTTTCAAGTCGCTCAAGTTGTGCCTTCCAGAGAGGCGGACTATTTTTCTGGGATAAAAACATGTTGGATTGGAATTTTTTGGAACGGTTTTGTTTTTTGTGCCTTAGAATTAAGTTTCATGTTTTTCGAACATTGAACGTTGATTATTTTTGTGGCTTATAATCAAGTTTCAAGCTTTTCGAGGGATCGAGTATGGATGAAGGGTGTCAATACTTAATATCTCATGAATATGTCTCATTATTGCTGACTGACTTGATTATTTACCAAAATTTTGATCAAATAATTCTCAACAATTCTCAAAAAGTTTCTCAATTTCTCAATCGTGTGTGAATTACTTTACGCTTAATTACAACAAAAATGCCAGTAAGTCATCAATCTTAATTTCATCTCACGTTGCTTCTTACTCAACTCTTCTTTGTGGCTCTAAACATTTCTTATGCATGCTTTTTTCCATATTAAATTTGTTTTAATTTTTAAAGTAAATTTTTTTTCTTGATTTATTGGTTGAGTTACTGTTGTTGTTTGCATTGGCAGGTGCTTTGACTGCTGTGAGTGCTGTTTAATTTTTTTGGACGGTAATTAGACGTGCTGTGAGGTTTAATTGTTGAGTGTTGGGTGCTGATGTGTTTTGTAAGATTTTTTTAATTAAATGTTATTTAATTTTTTTAAATGAATATTTGGAGATTTTGGGTATTTTGTGGGCTTTATGTGGGGATTATTGGACATCAATAAAAAATATAAATTTTATTTGTCATCAAAAAATTTCAAAATATCACAAACATAACCTCAAAAATGCAAAATTTTCAATCTAAACTCAAAACTCATTGTGCATCAAAGCGCATCATGCGCATTCACAGATAGAAATTTCATCAAAACTTAAATTTCTCTTCTAATGAAAACACAGAAAAAAACCAAAAATCATGAAAAGAAATTTCTCAAAACAAACATGAAAATTAGAAAGAAAAAGTCTTGATGCTGCAAAATAATTGTTATCAGCTCCAATTGTTAACAACAAAAAGTAGTTGTGTAGAAGTAAATAAATTGTAAATTGCCGACAAAAGAGAAGAATTTTGTGTGGAATTGTGAGTGGGAAATTATAAGTCCGAGAAGAGCATGACTAGCTGGATGAATTTCCTAACCGTTTAAGATTTTGAAAGATTTTTTTTGATTCGACATTTTTTCTGAAATTTTGACATTTTTTTAAAATTTCGATCATTTTCAAAATGTGACAGCAATTTTGAAAACTGACAGCATTCTTAACCTAAAATGTCTTACTCAATTCCAATCCATATTCACAACCACACCCAACTTTAATCCAACAAATCATTCAGCCTTATTAAAAGCCCCTCCAAGGCCACCACCATATAAATGATCATACATCCCTCGGGCATCAGTGCATCGCATCACTAGCACAAGATTTATTTGAGAGAATTTTCATCGACAAAAGAAAAATTTTTTTTCGACTTAATTAATCAAGTTGCATGTAATGTGCACGAGCATACACGAGAGCAGAACACGAGAAGTGCGTGCTTAGCTGAAATTTATTATTCAACAAGAAATTAATTTTTTCTTGCCTCGTGGCTCTCAATTTTTTTTAGTATTATTTGTATTTATAGCCACACATAAATATGAGAAATTATTTTTATTATGAAATTGTTTAATCGTGAATGCAATTAGAGCTGATCGGAAGTTTTTTTTTCAATGTTTGGGGCTTCGTTATTAATTTGTTTTGAGTTCATTTCTTCTCAAACTTTATGTAAGGCAAAATATTGCTATTGTTATTGACATAGAGGAACTATTTTGGGTCGATGTAGGAAAGAAAATAAAGTTTTCTTAATTATTGATTTATTTCAAGGAGGTTTTGGTGGGTTTGGAGGTGATACGACTAAAATTTATTGAAAACGGGGCGCATTTATAGGAAATAATAGCTTTTATAGGAACTGACAGCATTATCAGTCTAATCATAAGAATTGACAGCATTTATAGAAACGGACAGTTTTTATAGCACAAATTATAGGACTTGACAGCATTGAAAGAAGCAATTACGAACTGACAGCATTTTATATGAACTATTAAAAATTATAGCAAATGACAGCATTTTATAGAAACTGTCAACATTCGACTAAATTCTGACAGCATCTAAGTTACTCTCAAAATGCTATTCTTTACCAAACTTACCCTTTACAACCGACTTCCTTCAAATCGGCAACAAACTCTTCACTTTGCTACGTTCGTTATGTCTGAGGAAGTTGTGGTCTCTGTTATGTGTGAGAATATTTTTGTCGATTTTATTTTGTTTGGTTTTGTAAAATTTAATTACTATTAGTTGTTATGTGAATTTGATATGATGTAAATTCATTCATTCGAATCGGATTATTTGATGTTAAATGGTTGGAATAGCTGATGATGTGAAAAGTTGGTGTAGGTGGAAATTGTAATTGATACTTTTTTGTTGCAACAAATTTTTGTTTTCTAACGAGCTGGTGGAAGTTAAAATAGTCGAACTTTTGAATATTTTTATGATAAAGGTACAAGATTTCTTCATGAGGTACTAGATTTTTCATGAAGTACTAGATTATTTTTAAAATGACCCTTACATACTAGATTATATCTCTCAGTACTAGATTCTTCCCTCAAGAACTACTTTTTAACCATGAAGTACTAGATTATGCTAAAATGTACTAGATTTTTCCTTAAAATCTTAAAAAATTACAAAATTGATTCCCGAACTCACACAAAGACTCAAAACTTAACTCCCAAACGACATCATCATCACTAAAATCCCTTCAAACAGCCCGCAAAGAAATTAAAATTCCGAACCGCACCTCATCCATAAAATCCATGCCCACAAAAAAAAATTCAATCTCAGCAAAAAATAATAAGAAAACTGCCACAAAAAGCTATAAAAAGTGAAATAAATTAGCAAAAAAAACGTGTGGACATCGTAGACATAAATATGAAGCTAATGTGACAACATTTACTTGATGCGAATTACTTGAGACAGCACAAAAGAGACGACTTTATGCACTGAAGCGGCAATTTTTATTATTTATTGGATATACAAGAAGATTGCGACACAAAAGAAGACGTGGATGGAGAAAAAATGAAGATAATGAAGATTGAAAAAAATCGAAAAGTTAAAATTAAAAAAGAAGTTGAAAGAATTTTTGAGAAAAGAATCGAAAAAAAGTGAAAAAAATCGGTGCAATAATCATAATAAATGGTTGTTGGCTGTGCGTCTGTGACTACAAATTTCTTCATTAAAATTCTGAGTTCTTGTTGGAATGTCAATTATGACGTTGTCGGAATTTTTTGGGTTTTGAGCTTGATTTGGCAACAATCTAGTCCTTTTTTGTCTAAAATCTAGTACTTAATGACATAATCTAGTACATTTAATAGAATATTAAAAGTATTAACACTTAACGACATCAATCCATCACTTTTCACGACTCATCCAACAATTTACTATCCAAAAATCTCCAAAATCATGCTCATCACCATCAACATCCATTAACAAGACCCCACAACATACCTCACACTAGCCATCTCACGAGTATTTACTCAAATTAAGAAGAAAAATGAAAATAAAACTGACAAAATTCGTGAATCGTTTAAGAAAAAAAAAAAAGAAGTTTACAGTAACTTTTAATGATATTTTCATTACAGACCGCGTGTGGTTCATAGACTCAAAAATTATGAGACAAAGTTTATGATCAAAGACCCGCAAGCACAACAATGAGTGTCAAATTAAGTTCAGTCAAATGTGGAAGAAAACTTTTAATTTTTTAAATTAGAAATTTGTCTTTTTTGCTCATTTCGTTGACAGATTTTTTATGGTTCATTTTGTAATTATGTGGGAAAATGTCATGATATTGTGGCTATCGAGATAAGTTTAATGAGTTTGGGAATTGCGGGACCTACTGCTGGGAGAATCCATTCAATGATGTGATTAAGTATAATATGTTAAGTTTGGTGATTAATTGAGAAAATAATTGATTTGAGTGAAATGTACTGGATTTTTGCAAAAGATGTACTAGATTTGAATCAAAGCACTAGATTTTAAATTAAAGTACTAGATTTTAAATCAAAGTATTATATTCTGGAATAAGAAGTACTAGATTCAAAATAAAAGGACTAGATTCATCACATTAGTACTCAATTTACTCAAAAAAGTACTAGATTCTAGAAAATTGTACTAGATTTTTGCAAAATATGAACTAGATTTCTAAAAAATGTTCTAGATTTTTCCACTACACATCCAACTCTATCTTATTCTCATCAATCTCACAAACTCATCAAAATTGACGACAAACTTTCATACCCAACAGCGAATCGACCTTAAAACTCAAACAATTTTCTCCACTTTTTAATGATTTTCTAATCGGCTTAAGAAAATCTTAACAAATTGTGATGAGAAATCTGTTTATATTTTTATTTTTTAATTAACGCAACAAAAATGGAATTTGTTTTTAATTAAATTGCGCTAATTTTTCTCAGTTTTTCCAAATTGTTCTAATTTTCTCGGCGATTATTCACAGTTTTATGTGCTTTTTGAGATTGATCGGCTCTGTTTACTGTTCTTTGCATCTTATTTGTGGTCTTGATGTACAGTTCGATGAAGATGAGGCTATGGAATTGAATAATTGAGTTTACTACATCAGATGTGCTCTTACACAGGGGTATATAGCTTTCATACTAGCATAAAATGATTAAACAACTCAATCAACCACAACCGATTCCATTCAAATCACCATAAAATCATCTCGATTCACTTTTGTTATTAAAATTAATATACTCAGCTCTCGGTTTCATTCACCTTCAATTTAAAGTGTAAATAAAAAGCTATAAAATCACTTTCATCTTTCCATCTCATTGTTTAATAAGAAGTTTCAATTTACTCATGATATTTTTGATCATAATTATTAGCACGTGGAATATTCGGGTAGCAAAACGAGGCTATTGTAGAGTGCAGTTTGGCTGAATGAGTTATGCGCATGTGGTTTTCTCGATGTGGGGTACGTGGCTTTCTCAATTAGGGGTACATGGCTTCATATTGTGGGTACATGGCTTTCTTAATGAGGGGTACATGGCTTACTTGGGAGGGGTGCATGGCTCATTTAAAGAGGGGTCCATGACTTAAATAATGATCAATCCTAAAAATGCGCTCTATGCACTTTAAATATCTTTTAAACTCAGAAAATTTTTCCATAATTTCTTTTTTGTCTTCAAAACATTCAAAACACAGAAAATTTTTAAAAAAATAATTTTCTTCTTTCATTTACAGATTGCCGAGTCGCAAGCACAGCCAAAACATTCATAATTTTCTGTAATTATCTCAAGACGCGAGAAATAAAAGAAATTTTTGGACAATAAAAAAGACAATGAAGCAGAAATTAGACGTGAGATAATAGTAAATGAATGTAGATACTGTATTGTTGCTGTTTATTGGACAATCAAGAAGATCTGAATTGAAAGTGAAAAAAAAAAACTTGTGAAAGACGAGACACAAAAGAATTTTTTTCGCTTGTAAATTAATTAACATTTTTTTTTTCATGAATGAAGATCGACGAATAATAATAAGAAGATGTGGAGGTAGACACAGAGTGAAGAAAAATCAACAGATATAAGTGAAAACATCAAGAAAAGGTAAAGATTTTATTTTTTGTAGATTAATTTTCCTTTTATTTACTAAATGAGATAATTTGCTGTGGAATTTGTTAAGTAGACGAGAATTATTTATGTTGAGTCTGTTGGGAAGAAAGAGTCAAGGTTGAAGTGCTTCCGGCTTTTGATTTCGATTGAATTTCTTTGTGAATTATTGAAAATTAATTTTTTATAGCCTAATAAAGAATTACACAGCTTCTAAGTTAAGTTCATTGAGTTTTTATTAAAGGGGTACGCAACTTTCAAACAAAGCAGTGAATTCTTCAATTTAAGAGCTGTCCACAGTTGATTTTCTTGGCTTTGTACACTTTTTAATGCAAGCTGTGTAGCCATGACTTCAGTAGTTGCGTACCCCTCTTTACTAAAGCTTCGTACCCCTTTTCAAAAAAGTTATGTACCTCTGTTAAGGAGTTTTACATTGATAATTTTTTAAGCTATGTTCCAGCCCATTAACAGCAGCGTATCCTAAATTTTTAACCTGCGTCCCCCTTTTTGCAACTAAATCATCTCTCCAAAAAGTCATTTGATAATTTTCAACTAAAATCTCCACAAAATTCACATCAAAATGTTACATCAAAAATTAATAATAATCCGAAAACAGCATCAAATGTAATCCATCATAATCCACAATACATGAAAATTGTATCAAACATGAAAATAAAATTAAAAGCACATAAAATGAAGCGAAAAATGATTAATAATAACGATTGAATAATCTCTTTTGAATTTGAAAATAATTGTCGAGCACCGAGCATTGAGAGTAGATTGAAATAGATTGATTAACAAGATTAACAGCCACAAAATCTAATCAATTTAAATGTTGAGTAAGAAAAGCTTAAAGCAAAAAAAAAGAAAAAGTTTTTCTATAATTCATAACGGAAGAGTTGATTAAGATGGAATGGAAAGAAAAAACCGAAAAAATTATTGATCGCATTTCTGTTTTGAGTTCTGAAGTGGATTCTTGATTAGCTTGAAATTTGATTAATTTACTTTAGAATTATATTGAGTTATTGCTCATTTCATGGGCTTTTGGATTTGAATTAAATTGAAATTGTGAGAAAAACGTTTGGATTTTGTCTTTGAAGATCTTTTATCTTAGCTATTGAGCAGCTGCGTGCCCCTTAACTTAAAAGCTTCGAATTCATATTCAGGAACTTCTTAACTAGGTGATACAGAAATTCTGTTTATTTAAAGGGGTACACAGCTAATGCAAAATTAAAATAAGGGGTCCATAGCTAATTACAGAGGGGTATAAAACTATAAAGTAGGGTATGTAACTTCAAAAGAGGGGTACGCAGCTTCAAAAGAATTTGTAGATCTAATTTTTAAAAGATATGTTTCTCTTAATTAAAAAGCATTGTCCCCTTTTACCAAAAGAACTACGTATCCATATCCTTAAAACCTCCTCACTTCCACAAAAACTAATTTTTTATGTTCAAAAAACTTTAATAATCTCAAATCTTGCATAAATTCACAAAAAAATACATAAAAAGTCAGTGACTAATTCACTAAAAATCTCCTTTTTCCTTACCAATTCCACAGAAGTTTCATATCGACACACAAAAATCGCCTTCAAAAAGCGACCAACAAACAAGAATAAAAAATAATTCCGAGAAGAAGCATCACGCGAGAGAGAGAAAGAACCGACAAAACAGCACATAAACAAGAGTCGGGCGGTGTATTTAGAAAATAAGAAGAAGGCAAGAAGACGAAGACATTCCAGACAGTAAGGTATTATTACTACACAAAAGAAGAAAAAAAAATTGCGCAACAAAAGAACAACAAAATCGCACCTCATTCACATCGGTTGTCGTTGATCTGTCAAGAGAGTCTCTCATACTCTCCGTGTTGTTTGTTGTTGCTGTATAAGAAGAAGTAACGGTAAACCGACAAGTGAAACAAATGACGATCACATCCGGCAAATGGAGATTGCAGCATCGATGCAATGTTAGCTGATAAAATTGCATAATTGAGAATAAAAAAAAATTTAACGGAAATCCTTCAAATTAAAATAAAGAATAGAAAAAAAATTTAAATTTAAAAAACCCGTTAGAATAAAAATGAATAAATTGTTAATAATCCTCATCCTTACGACGTCGGTGACATCACAAAGTGCCGCACCAAAATTTGGTGATCGAATTGGAAAGCTGAAAAGGAATTTTCAGAGCACATCGACTTCTTCGTCCACAACGCCACTGCCAGTATCGACAATCGATGATCTCATAAGTGACGAACTTGATGATGATGATTTTCATGAGAATGACATAAATAGGTCGGATGAATATTATTCGATGGATGAGCATGAAAATAATAAGAAATTTATGGTCATTAAGGAACTGCCTAAAAATATCACACAAAATGACAATCGAACTTTTCAAGTCAATTCGCCATCGTCGTCACTCGTTCAAGCGCGACTTGAAATGTTGACAGACTTTTTTGACATCCCCCCATCACCATTGTCGTCTGTATATTCGACACTGCCTGCTAAGACACCAAACTTTACTAAGACTGGAGTTATTTTAGCTGCTAGAACGCCTATACATCCAACAAACACTACGAAACATCGAGGGGATCACAAGACACTTGAAATTCAGTATGGGCTTAGAAGAGAGCCGTGGGTCATACCTATGCTGATTCTTGCAATCATATCAATGGTTATGATGGCTGCTTTTGAGATCTTTGTCCTCTGCAAGACCCGCAAAACCTCTCCAAATCGGCGACATCTCTTCCTTGGTCAAATGCTGCTACTCGGACTCTTTACATGTGTTGGACTTGCTGCACTTTTAACAACCCGTCCATCTTCACTTTCATGTGCAACTATACGATTTGGTGCTGGTGTAGGTTTCGCCATCATCTTTGCATCACTTCTTGTTAAATGCATTTTCTTAATAAGTCTGAACAGTGGAGTGTACCTGCCAGCTCCATATCAAGCCTTACTTTTACTATTTGCTGTCCTCATTCAAATCACAATTGATGTCCAATGGCTGATCACATCACCACCAGCTGTCCATTTCCTATCAGTAAATGAAGCTCCACATACAAATCGATTAATCTTCACAGCTGATTCAATGCGATTCTCAATTCAAGTCTGCAAAACATCATTTTCAGAACTAAGGATGTCAATGATCTATATCGACCTACTGATCATCATTGTGTCAATTTTGGCAATAAAGTCACGTGGAATTCGTGACAATTACAGAGAAGCAACATACATTGGACTAGCTATAGCCTTAATAATTCCAATATGGATTGGATGGTCGCTGATCGGTATGGCGGTGCATGAAAGACACAAGGATGCATGTCTAGCATTTGCATTACTCGCAACATCCACAATCATTTTTCTCGTCATGTTTATGCCAAAGGGAAGACAGCTGGCTGCCATGGGACGAGAAGATATGTTTGTTGAGGATCGTGACGAGAGGTTTAGTGCATCATCGAGAGCTGGCTCGGGTTATTCACCATCATTCTTTCATTTTAAGCCTATTAAGTATGGAGTTATGAATGGAAAGGGAAATATTGGTGGAAATGAGATCAGTAGTAAGCATCAGCAAGCTGTAACGACCCTTGGAGGTGGTAAGTTGACATTTTTTGATAATTATAACTGGGAGGTGGGGTGGAGGGGGGTTATGGTTATTTTTTAAAGGTTATGGCCCACATTTTTCATCAATCTCATAAAATTATTGTAAAAAAAGTCATCAAAACTCTTCCAGATTATGCACTTGTTGTACCAATGTCATATTATACGCCACCATTGCACCATTATTCGCACCATCATCACATGTCACCATTATATTATTATACACATAAGCAGCCACCACCTAATTATACAGGTTTCAGTTGCAGTCATTGGAGATTCTTAGAATTTTTGAGGTTATGTTATTGTTTTTTATATTTTACAGGTTTATTCATGCAAGATGATCCGAATGTGTACACGACATTAGAACAGACGATGAGCAGTAACCCGAATGTCTATTTTCAACGGCAAGTTCATCCTGGAATGATTTATTGATTAAATATTTTTGTTCTTATTGTAAATAAAATTGATATAAATGTTGACGAAGTCGATTGCATTAAGTTAAAATTAAATTTGGAATAAAAAATTCTCTGATCTGAAAAGTAAAATTTTGATGGTCTTTGATATGTTGCTTTTAACGGCTTTAAGTTTTAAGTCGTTACAAATATGAAAAAGCTTTCAAAAAGAGCTTTTTCGTAAAACATTTCAAATGTTTTGGACATCACAAAAAAACAATCTGCTGTAAAATAGAAGCTTTATGTTGATCAAGAACTTCTTGATGTAGCTTTTGGTAGCTTTATTCAAACGATTAGTTTTAAAAATGAAGCAGTAGAAAATTAAATTCATTTAAAAAAGCTCCAAATGAGCCTTAAAAAATCAGTGATCAACCTTAATGTGAAGTAATAAAAAATTTCAACAATCGACAAAGCTGAAATGCCAGCAAAAAGACCAAAAATGCCACCAACATAAGACAGAAAATCGATGATTTTGAATGGTCTGTAACGGAACTGAGCAAAATATTCATTATCTTTGAAATGAAATGACAGAGTTGAGTTTTGGGTTCTGTAATAAGATAAATTATCCTTAAGAACAAATGCCACAATTTTACCAATCCTCACCTTTCCTTCCTCTTGGTCTGCCAAATCTCATAAGAATAAGTCACTAAATCACAAGCTGGCAGGCACTTGCATCGGCTATTTAATCCCAGGAAGTAACTTAAAGATGATAATCTACAATGCTGATGATATGTCTGTGCAAAGTCACAAACAGCCATGGATGAGTTTCTAATATAGTCAAATGGGACGCATTTGCATCTTTCCCAGCTATTGATTGTCAAACATTCCAACTCGCAATTCCTTTGAGTATAAAATTTAAAATATTTCAGCTTCTTTTCACCCTCAAAGTAGCATTTCCGAACTTTAAGGTCCACATCCATCAAGTCATCCTCAGATTTATAAATTTCGGGTGTAATTAAAATTTCATAGTCAATATTTTTACGAAATTCTGTCATTTCTAGCTGAATTGGGAGTTCATAAGGCGAGTGGACAGCAAATGAGCTACGAGTGCAGACACGATAAATATCTGGAATGTAGAACTCGAACTTTAATCCGTTGTTGATGTTTTTTGGTGAATTAATGAGTTGCGATAAGGAACTGTTGATATTTGAGTTGTAAAAACCTCTGATAACCCTGTTGGATATCCAATTTTAGAGGAAAGTTGAATTTTAAAAATCAAAAATTACTCATCAAGATTCAGAATTTCCTCTTTGCCAGCTAAATTAAAGCTAAATCCAACTCCATTAGAGGTCAATGTTTCCACAAAATTTGGCTCATCCTGTTCGTTCCATTTGGCAGTGTAATCTCCAAATACAAATGAATATTTCTTTGTGTAAAGTCTTAAATAATCTACAAAATCTGTTGGCTTTTCATAGTCAAAATCCACAAAAGATAGAAAATTGTTGTTGATTTCATTTTGGTCCTTGTTGCAAAGTGTGAAAAAAATTTGGTGCCTAAAAATAAATTAATTGTTAAGACATAGAACAAGTGGAATGGATTCAATCATTACTTGATATTATTGAGCTTGTCAATTGTCTCTTGAGGTGGAATTCCATTTCCAATCATAAAATTGCTGTAGTCATACTCCTAAAAATTATTAATGATTTACTTTGAAATATGATTTATCGAAATTTGGCTTTATATTTTTTGGGATACAATCATTCCAGGCTAAGTTTTTTATATCAGATTTTGAATTAAGGGCAATTATTTAACTTTTTCAACCTAATCGAGAAAGGTTTTATGCTGTGAAATTCGTGACGTAGCGTCACATTACAGTCTGATTCCGGTTAGTTTCTATGCCTTACCTTAAACAAATTTCTGGTCAGAGTAACAGCTGGAAATGGAATTTGATCTACATTTGTTACTGATCCTTCCATTGTGACGACAATCTCGCTTGCCTTGAGCTTCTCGTAAACTTCTTTTGTTAAGAAATAGGAAAGGATTAGGCTTGAAGTAACTGATATTGACCATAGAATTCTGGAGTTGAAAAAATATTAAATTTATCTTTTTTCCGAGTAGCTTTAATGACTTACCTGTTAAAATTTGATTTCTCTGAATCCACAATGTGATTAAAGCCATGGATTGTTGTGTTTTCTGAATATTCCTTTAAGAATCTCCAAATTTTTCTCAAAATCTTCACAATTATATTATTTTTATTCAGTTGAAGCCTATATTTGGTATCGTTAATAAAAGGATAAACTTTCGTGTTTTTCCTTTGTCTGTAATCAGCAATTGGATAGAATATGAAATAATACAGAAGCTCAACAGTCGACAAAACTGAAAGTCCAGCAAAAAGGCCCAAAAATCCACCAATTAAAGATAATAACTCAAAAATTGTGTACTGCTGACGCTTCTTAAGAATATTTGTGTACTCAACTTTGAATATTACTTCTACTGGTGATGATGTGCTGAATAAAATAAAAATACAATCTACATAAAAATCAGGAGACAATTAAGTCCCAACTTACGTGGTGTCATCTACTTTAGTCAAAACCTGTACGTCATACTTTAATCTTTTACATGAGTCAAAGCACTTACAAATTACTTTTCTGCTATCAAATCTTTTTTCGACTTCATAAAAGCACTTTTCATCTAGAAGACCACACACTCTAGTCGTTTTATTCCTGACCATAAAGAATTGAATGCAATTGCAGGCATCTAGAGTCATTTTTGCAAGGCATTCATGTTCGCAGTTGACTTTGTTGTAAACTTTGAAAAATTTTAATGGATTTTCATCAGTTAAGTAGCATTGTCGACTGAAAAAGATAATGTTTTAGGTATTCAAAAGATCTTCGCTCCAAACAAGAGTGTGACTAGGAAGAGAAAGCTTGATTCCCCTTAGGACACCTGTAATGAACTTACGTCTTAATCCTATATTCCTTAAATGAGTCATCATATCCATAAATAACAGGAGTAATCAACACTTCAGTTCTATGATATTGCTTGGTCTGAAGATGGTAAGAACTGCTAGAAATCACTTCATATGGATCATGAACTATAAGCTTATGTCCTCCAAATGGTGACCATGGAATTGTATAATTTTCATGAGCTACGTTGTTGCAGTAATTTGAAATATCCATTTTAAGTCCTTTACCATTTTCATGTCCTTTAAGGGGTGCAACGTATGGAATTTTATTAGTTTTTCTTATAGCTCCATTCATTGCTATTAAGTAGTATGTTGAGTTGAAGTCACTTGAGATTCTTGAATAGGAATGTATTCAATAATTTCAGCTCCTTGCATAAAAAAGATGCTCACCTATCTAAATGAAAAATCTCTGATGAATTTGGATAATTAAAAGTATAGCAAAATCCATTTTGACCAAGAACCTTCCAAAAAGCTATAGCAGTTTCCTCAAGCCAATGACCTAATATTCCACAACCGTCTTTTGAGAACCTTTCACCAGTGTATTCAACTAATGTTGCTTCCAACTGAGATGTAAAGTTTGTCAACGGAATTGAGAGGTTTAGGTCAATTTTGAATGGTTCGTGGTTGAGAAGGTTGAGGATTTGGATGTGCTTTTGACTAAAAAGTTAAGAAAAAATGTAAATTTAAATTCAAATCTTTGAAATTTTTAAAACTCACAAATTGTTCTTTAATTTATTTATTTTTAGCATCCCTTTGTCAATTTTATCTTTATATTCCAAATAATTCAATACTTTTGCAGTTCGCATTTTACCAAATTGAACTTTTCTAAGCACAACATTAGGACAGAAAGTCAGCGATGGGAAATTAATGTCAGTTACAGGAATGATGCTTTGATCAGTGTAAATCACAATTGGAGTCTTTTGGTTTTCAATGATGAGCTTTTGGATAAATGTGCCGGTTAGAATAAGGGATGTTGTAATTGAGATGATCCAAAATATCCTGGAAAATTGAGTTGAATTGAGAAGTGATTAATCTTTAACAACTTACTGTTCATATTTTGTTCTTGAAGATTGTGAGATGTACGCAAATCCATGAAGATTCGTATTTTCACAAAAATTGGTTAGAATTTTCAAGCAATTTCTTTTCTTTTTTTTTTTTTTTTTAAATTAAACTTTTTATTTATTTACATTTAAATTTAAGTATGTACAAAGTTTCTATACATTTTGTTGCTTTTTGTTTTAAGGTTTCAGGCATTCAATTTGCCTTTTGTCTCTTAATTTTGATTTCATTTACGGATTTTACTTTCTTTTGTATTTCATTTGATTTATTCGGTGTTTTGAGATGCAAGACGACTGTTGAAGTTCGCTTGCAACTTTCCGACGTAGTCTTCGATGGACGGTATTTTCGCTTCTGTATGAAGATCGGTGATCCTTTCATATCTTGTTTTATTGAGAACAATTCTCAAGAATTTGTTTTGCAGTACTTGAAGTTTTTGAAGATGGGTTTTTGCCATGCTTCCAAACGCTGGACAACCATATGTGAATATTGGTCTGATGGCTAGCTTGTAGATGAGAAGTTTGTTTCGTACGTCGAGTTGTGAGTTCCTGCTGATGAGCGGATAAAGCTGTCTTAATGCGGTGTGAGCCCTATTGGTCACATACTCCACATGCGGCTTTAATGTCACTCTCTTGTCGATCACCATTCCCAGATATTTAGCTTCTGTTTCCCATTTGATGTTTTCGTTGAGAAATTTGATGTTATTTCCTGGTAGTTGCCTGGAGTGCCTGTTTGTGATGAATAAGGCTTGAGTCTTCTGTTTGTTGAGGTTGATCTTCCATTTGTTCATGTATTGTTGAACTTTTCTTCCTGTGTGCTGTAGATATGTCACAATATCAGCCGAGTTCTCTGCAGAATGATACAGTGCTGTATCATCTGCGAAAAGACCGATGTTGTTGGTTGTCTCTCTTACAACATCATACGTGAAGATGTTGTAGAGAGTTGGTGAAAGCACTGCTCCTTGTGGCACTCCGAATTTGATTACCTTGATTTCTGAGAACTGACCTTTAATAAAAACTGCGAAAGATCTTTCACTGAGGAAAGATCTTACAGTTTTTATAAGTGGCAGTGGAAATCTCAGTTTGAGCATTTTGTACAAGAGTCCGTTATGCCAGACTCTGTCAAATGCTTTTTCTACATCCAGGAAGATCATGCCTGTTGACTTTTTGTTGTTTAAGTTTTCTTTTGCTGATTTGATCACTTTGATGAGCTGGTGAGATGTTGATCTTCCAGTCCGGAAGCCGCACTGCTGGTTTGGGATGATGTTGTTATCCTCAAGATGATCGTTGATTCTATTCAGTAATACTCTCTCCAGTATTTTGCTTATTGAGCTGAGTAGACTTATTGGCCTGTAGCTGCTTAGCTCATTTGCTGGTTTTCCAGGTTTTGGAATAGGAATCACTTTTGCATGTTTCCAAACTTTGGGGAAGTGGTTGAGTTTCAGACACGAATTGATGATGAATTTCAAGTATTCGAAACCTTTTTCAGGAAGATTTTTGATGAGTATGTTGTTGACTTCATCTAGTCCCGGAGCTTTTGGATTTTTCAGATTTCTTATGATGCTCACGATTTCGTTTACATCTGTTAGTTCTGGATTCTCATCATTGTCTTGTTCCAATGCTTCTTTGACTGTGTTGTTTACTTCCTGTGTATGTTGTGGATCGTTTTGTTCCAGAGGATTTTCGTGAGCTTCACGAAAATACTCGCTGAGTGCGCTGGCTTTTTCTTTGTTGATGATGAACGTTTTACCCAGATTTGTCAATGGAGGCATTGTTTTTGAACCTTTTTTGCAAAATTTTGCTATTCTCCAAACTGTTTGGTTCGACGGTTGAATCTCTGAGAGACGCTTATTCCAGTTTTTGTTTTTGAGTTCTTTAATTTGCTCATTGATGACTCTCTGCAGATAATTCAATTCAGATTTGAGTTGATTATCTCTGCTTCTCTGCCATCTTCGACGAAGACTCCTTTTTGTGTTGATTAGATCTTTAATCTCCGGTGTGAGTTTAGTTGATTCGAACTTGATCTTTTTCATTTTTACACTTGAGTTCCTCGCTTCCATGATGAGTTCAGAGAGAATCTTAATGTGATTCTCGATCTCATCTGTTGTATTGCAAGAATTTTCTCCAATGTTGTCTTCAATGCGGCGTGAAATTTGTGCTTTGAACTTTTTCCAGTTTGCGTTTTTGTAGTCATATCTGTAGACTGTATTTTCAGTTCTGTCGATTTTTGATGTTTTGATTTGGAAATACACAGCGCAGTGATCACTCATTGCCTCTGTGCATTGAAGTTCTGTTGTTTCGAGGTTGGAATTCGAGAGCATCAGGTCAATTGTTGACACTGATTTGTTTCGATCTTCTGGGTAGTACGTTGGCGAGTCAGGAAAGTAGATCATGAACTCTCCTGACATTTCCTGAAGAATATTTCCTGATTTATTTGCAACGTTGCAGTTCCATTCTCGATGTTTTGCATTGAAGTCTCCACAGATGTAGTAATTTCCTCTCAGATTTGTTATTTTGTTGATGTCATCTCTCAGATGTTGATCTATTTCCCCTCCTTTGCTTCCTCCTGGGAGATAGACTGAGAGGATGTGACAACTATCCGTGTCATTGATGAAGACTTTGATTCCAATGCATTCCATTAGTTTTGTGTTGTAGCTTGGTTGAAGCTGATGTTTTAGATTTCTTTTGACGATGATTGCAACACCACCCTTTGGTCTATCCACGCGATCCAATCGATGAATTACGTAGTCTGGATGCGAGTCAATTTTTGAGTTTGGTTTTAGGAATGTTTCTGAGATGCAAGCAACATCGACGTTTTGCTTGCTTAGGTAGTCGAGAAATGCTAACATTTTGTCAGTGAGGCCGTTAGCATTCCAGTAGAGGACGTTGATACTTTGTTGTCTACAATCCATTATTGTATGCGGTGTTTTTGGCACTTGAGCCGATTGCTTGGAGTATTTCGTCGATGAACTCTGGATTTTTGGCGATTAATTTGAGAAGCTCGCTGATAAGGTACTTGCACTTTGATTCCTCTATTTCTGAGATGTTTTTATCTCTTGTGCTGGTGCTTTGAGCTTGTTGATTAGTTGTTATGTTTCGATTCACTACCTCAACACTGAGTGAAGGTTCTGGGAAGACTTCATTCGAGGTCTGACTTGTTGCACTGATGTCTTCTGAGTCCATAAGCTCAACATCTTGCTTTGGTTTTTGATGTTGATTGTTATTAATGCGCTCGTTTTGCTTTTTTCTTTGATTCTTTTTCCAATGTTTTCCTCTTTCTTTATTGTTTTGTTGGTTGTTCAAGTTATTTTTATTTCCCTGATTTGAGGGTTTGTGATTTGGAGGAGGATTTGTGTTCCTTGGTTTGTGGTTGACTGGGACTTGTTTTTGATGAACAGGCTTTTGTGTACCAGATGTTGATGGTTCCATATACTCCTTTCTCCATTGAGGTTTTGGTGCATGTTGGACGTTTCTGGTTGATCTCTCAGGACGATGCGGTGTTGGAGGATTGTTTCTCCGTTGTCCATATGAATAATGGCCTGCTGTTTTGTTTTGATTTTGGTTGTTTCCATTCTGTGATTTTGATTTCCATTTTCCAATTATTTCTTGTCTGGTTTTACAACCTGTGAAAATTGCTGTATGTTTTTCACCGCAGAAGAAACATTTGAGTTTTCCGAGTGGAACCTTGTTGGTCTCTTTCGATATGTACTGGCACGTTTTCGAGTCATGTTGCTCAGAGCATCTGAAGCAAACGGACGGTTTGTTACAACCGTTTTGTCCATGACCAAACTGCAGACATTTCGAACATTGAGATGGACCAGCTTGTCTATTTTTGTAGTCAGCCCATTTAATTTTGAAACTGCTGACAATTTTGATTTTTCTGAGGAATTCCAGGAAATTTCCACCTTGTTCTACATCTTTTTTGAAGTACACGAGGTAGTTCTGGTCGTCGTCTTGTTCGTGTCTTTTGTGTTTCATTGTCATTTTGACAATTTTTACTGGTGTGATTTTTACGGTTTGAAGTTCCTTCTCCAACTCACTGATTTCCATATCTGGGAGTCCATAGAGTACGTACTTCTTCAGTGGTTCTTGGCTGGAGTATGTGTGGAAGTGATGCTTTTTGTCTTTGAGTAGTTGGATGAATTTCTCGTAGTAATCCCAACTCTCCGTTGTTACCGTTTTTGTTCCTTGTTTGCCCTTTTTGGTCTCAATTAAGAAACTTCCAGGTTGATTGTTTATTTCATTCGTCAATCTCTTGATTTCACCAGCTCCTCCTGTGCTGATGACAATTGGAGGTGGTTTTGATTTTTGTTGAGATTTGTTGTTGTTGCTTTCCGTGTTTACGGAAATTGTCTTTTGTTGCTCTGATGTTTTGCTGTTTTCTCCCCAGTACGAAGAATTTGTCGATCTTTTTTTCTCCTGTTCTGGTGAACCAAATAGATACGGTTTTCCAGAAGACGAAGCTTTCTTCATTGGTGGGAGTACGAACAGTGGTTTGTTTCCATCTTTTGGTTTGCTTTCGTTTGCTACTCTTTTTAAAAGAGCGTTGTGAACTATCACTTCTCGAGGGCGTTTTTCTGCTTTACTTGCTTCATTGAGAAACTTCTTTATTGATATTTGTTTTTTTGGTTTGAGATTTGTCATCTCAATGTCGGCTGCTTGTGAAACATCTTCACTGAAAATTTCCTCAATATTGAGAATTGTCACTGAAGATGAATGTTGTTGTTGAGAACTATTAAGTCCATGCTGATTTTGAGAAAGATTTTCTTCGTTGTTGGTAGTTTTTGGTGATGCTACCATTTTGATGTTTTGAGAATCAAACTGAGATTTTGAAACTTTTTGCAAACAAAAAGCTTCTCAGGTAGTCTCTGTTTTGTTTCTTTTGAGATTTTTGAATAATTTGCGGAGCGATTTGTAAACACGTCTGTTCACGTTGAGATCTAGTTTGCAACTGCGCAATTTCTTTTCATTCTCATTAAGTTATTTTTACTTTTCACAAAACTATAAGAGCTTAGTGCCCATAAACTTCCGGAGTAGATCTAAATATTTAATAGAAATTTATGACAATTTATCATCATCGACATGCAACAGCATGTAAAATTCAGAATAAAAATATAAAACACGGAAAAAAATGAAAATTAGATTAAAAATGATTTTGAGTTGAATTGCGTGATTTAAAATATTTCACAAACTTAATTCAATTTCTTATTTAATTTTCATAATGTCACTCAATTCCACAGCCTTAAAACTTCTAGTTTACATTTAACTCAGCTATGGAAAACCTCAAAATTCTCAATTTTCCACTCAAATTCTTCAACATTTTTGCATATCAAAATTTTTTAATTCCAGAAATTTTCAAAAATGTTAAAATATTAAAATTTTCAAGAGTTTCAATCTTTAAATTATTTGAAGTTTTAATAAAACTCTCTATAACAATTATAATATCTTACTATTGCAATGTAGCTGTCTTCAACACTTCACCAGATGTCTCAAGTACACAAAATATTCTTCATTATGTCATGAAATGGATGATTGCTGGTGGACGAGTCATTTTGTCAATTTCATATGTCTTTGAAGGATTTTTTTGGACCAAAAAGTTAAAAAATATATTTAAAATTTCAATTAAAATTCAAAATTGTTTGAGCAAAAATTTCCTTTACAAAATAAATTTCAAAATTGTAAGGAAAAAGTTTATTCGAAATTTAATTTTTGGTGCATTTATTTCTTTGGTTTTGGAGTGGACTTACTTTTATCGTAATTTGTCAAAACCTTTAATTTATTTAACGGTAACATTGAGATTTTTTCGGACCTTTATTGGCACTTTGCAGACCATTCGCTTCTGTTTTTACATTAATTTCATAAATGTCCACTTAAATGCAATTTTGAAAATTTTGAATGACAATTTTTTAGAATTTTCTAAAACTGACTTTGAATGTTCAAAAAGAATCAATACAATTAGGATTTGCTATATTTTTTTGATGGATATGATGCATAATTTTATGACATCAGTCTGGATAATGACAGCTTTAGGTATTTTTATGGGAATTATTACGACTATAAGAAGACTTTATCGATGGTATTCGATTATACAAGGAGGACTTGAGCCTGGTCCATTAAGTTGTAAGTACTCATGCATTTTTTGGATGCTTAAAATCATGAATTTAACTTTTAGTCACAATTGTTGGACTTATTTTGGAAATCTCTATGATGTACTTTTGCTGCATTTGCTGCGAGGAAACAAAGCTGTTGGTAAATTGCTCAAGGCACTCAGGGTTCAGTTGAATGGCACAAGTCGGTTAAATGATCAAAAATCCTAGAACAATTCTGCTTGACTCTGGCATGGTGCTGGATACGATTTAAATCCAGTAGAATGCCATAATCGCACCCGCTTGGTTAATCGACCGTTTTGGACCGTTCACCTTTTACTTAGCACTTTTAAGGACGATCTGAGAATTTGAAAGTTCAAACAATGAAAATTATATTCCATATAAAGTTTGCAAAAAATCGGAAATAGGTTTTAAAAATCCATTTTTTTGAGTTACCTATTATTTGAACACTCCCTAAGCTAAACCTTAGTAACATTTTTAATATTATTTCAGATAAGAAGGATAAATCTAAAGCTCTCAAAAATATCCTGTGAAATTACCAACCCACTCATTGTTGCTCTGCTGAGATCATTTAGTGACCAAATTTATATCCAGCCTGTTGAATTTCAAACTTTTGGGTCATTTAATTTAAACCTTGGAGTATTTGCTAGTGTAAAATTTAAATGAATTTATGTTTCTAATATTATTTTCTTAAATTCTTAATCTTTGCAGTTGATGCTAATAATTTTATCAAATATTTTTGTGATTGTTGGATTTGGAGCTGTTTGAATTGTTTAAAGAAAAATCTTAAATTTTGTATTTTTTTTATTCTCAAATTTTTTCATTAACATGTAAATTTTGTTCTATAAATTCCCCTAACCCTGTCCAATAAACTTCGTGTGAGCTCCTTTAACAAGCAAACTGTTGTCTTTTTTGTTCCTAATTTCACATTCAAGAAAAGCTAGAGTTCGTCCACATCTTAGAGTATTAGCTTGCACAACAATCTCGTCATTCTCCTTGGCTCCTTTAAGGAAAGTGATGTGCAAGTCAACAGAGACTCCAGTTTTGATATCCTCAACATTGTGAGTCATCAGGGCAAATGTTGTGATGGAATCGACTGAAAATAAATTGAATTTTGTTTAATTTTGATCAAATGTTTGATTCCTGAGTTGCAGGACCTACCTAATGTTGAGCTGAATCCTCCATGCATTCCACCCATTTTGTTGAGATGTTCTTTGCCAAGTTTGAGTTCAGCTGTAGCTTTGCCATCACCACCGTCGACAAAAGTTATCTAAAAGAATTACCAGACAGTCTTATTTGGAACCTCTTCTCAAGCCACATCCAAAAATTTTAAGAATATTGAATTTAAGAAATTCAATTTTGTTCAAAATATTCCATAACGGTCAAAAAATATTCAAATCATCTCCAAAAAGAGACAGAAACATTTCCACAATATTTACACTGAAGTTCACAATTAAACTCCAGATTTACGTAATCCTTTGCTAATAACTAAAATAATTCATGACTTACCCTTTTCATCATTTGATCAAAACAATCAGCGTTCCTCAGATACATTCCAACATTTTTAAGTAGTTCTAATCCTCTTCCTTTTGACATATTTTTGCAATTTTACCGACTGTTTCGTGAATGAACTCTGATCGAAGACTGATGATTGCAACTGAAGAGACTGAGAAGGAAAGCAATAGTTGCTGAGAATTTAAGAGAATTTTAAGAATGAGAGAGAAAAGTTTGGGATTGAAATTTGGCGGGAAATCTGATTAACACGTAGGTTTGGAAACCTTTTTGGAAAACTTTGAATTATTTTGAATTTTTAGTGCTTACCGATTATTTTTTTGCAATTTTTAAGAAATCTGAAAGTTTTAAAATTAAAAAGTAAAACACGACTTATGTTAGATTACAGTTCTTAAATAAATATCACAAAACGAAAACGTTGCAGTAATATTCGATTTTGATTCTAGGCTTCAACTGGCTAAGTTTGGAGCTGAATAGTTCAAATTTTGTGGCTGAATGAAAATTCAATAATTATGGCAAAGGTTGCAGTAATATTCGATTTTGATTCTAGGTTTCAATTGGCTAAGTTTGAAGCTGAATAGTTCAACAACAAGTGCTAAATTTTGACATATAAATCATTACTTTTGGATAAAACGGTGGACCTGTAGGTTAAGTGACAAAATTTGACCGACATAAAGAAACACCTTCCGTGTTCCACGCGGAAGCTAATTATTTGATTTTGTGGATGCTTGGTGTTTTTATTATTACCAAAAAAATTACAATGTGCAATAGTCGAAAGAAGTTGAAACTTAAAAAACTAATTATTTGAAAGTTCTAGATCAAGTTAAGTCCTCAATTAGAAAACTCTTCATAATAAATTTGTGGCTGATTTGAATCATCAAAGTACATTTTGTAGTTAAAACCTTGAAAACTTTGATTACGTTTTGGTCAGAATTGCTTGAAAATAGGAATTTCAGGTTGTTTACTTTCCACCAGCTCCAGCTCCACCACCAGCTTTGCCTCCAGCTGTAAATAAATAGAAATATTGAATATTTTCAATAAAATTTGAGGTTAAATCAGAAATTACCTCCACCTCCGAATGAAAATCCACCTCCGAATCCACCTCCAGCATGTCCACCAGCACCTCCATTTCCTTGACCTTCACCACCTGGCATTTCTGTGGATTTAGATAAAAAATGTTAAATCTGGTAATTTGATTGTTGATGCTAAAATCTCTAGTCCACTCAGTAACACAAATCCTGCTGTCCTTAATTTAAAACTGAAAGTTTCTTACCTTGAGCAATTGCAATGTTGATGATTGCCAGAGCAATGAAGCACAACAAGAAAACTTTTGTCAACATTTTTGGAATTGAAATTGGATTTTAATTTGATTGGTTTAGTCTTTGTAGTTTGACTGTTTGAAGCTGAATGATGATTTTGGATGAAAACTTTGAATCTTATATACTAAAAAGTCACAATATCTTTAGCTTTAGATCATAACCAGCACGTTCTGAACTATACATGCAATTTGTCAATTTAAACTGTTTATCAATTCGATCAGATTGTTGACGCGATGCCGCACGAATTTTGTTACTTGTTTGTTAGATTTCTGATCGTTGCTGGAAAGCTTATTTGTCTGCTTAATTGGAAAGAATTATCTGAAATCTTAATGATGATGCTCATTAGGACGAGATAATCTAAAGCTTTTCTGTTGCATGCTGGAATATTTCAAATCTTTTATAAAAATGTCAAGACTGAAAATAAAAAATTCTGAAAACAAAATTTATGAAAATTGAAAAAATTTAAAAATTGATTTTTTTTAAAAATAATTTTAATGCACTTATAAAGAAACTTAAATTTAACAACGATTTTTGATTTACATAATTTTTAATTCCTGAATTTTTTTAATCATCATTTTCATTCAAATTTAACAATTTCAATGGCAAATTTGCAAAATAAAAATAAATTTTGTATTCTTACATCAAAACAAGCACAACATAATAGGAACTATAAAGTTCAGTTATTTTAATTTTCTTATAATTAGATTACACTTAATATTTAATAGATTACCCGTTTTATAATCACATAAAGTTTTTAGAATTTTGATTTTTTTTAAGGAAGGGTCAGCAACAGTTAATTTTCCAATAGGCTAAGGCTTCACCCCTGCTTAGTTTCTTCTCATCCAACTATTTAGTTTAATTTACCTGATTTATTGAGCAATCCCACTCTCCAGCATCACAAACTCAACACTTGATGCCAATTTCCTCAAATTTCCCACCCACAAAACTTCTATGTTCCTTAAAATCCAACAATTTAGTCAACTTTCCATTCACAAAATCAAAAATTTCATTAATTTCATCACAATTTTCCCTCAAATACTTAAAACTTTGAACCAAAAGCTTCTTAAAGCTCCCTTTACAATCCTTAAAAGCATCCTCAGCAACATCAATCATGTCTTTGACAAAATTCATGTCTTCTGGATGAGTTTCGATTGAAATTGTAATTGGATTGCATGTGCTGTTGATGCTGAATATTTTATTGAATTCTTCTGTTGGATTTTGAGCTGAATTTTTGATATTGTCGATGAAATTTTCAATTTCTGTGAGATTTTTGAGCGATATTAAGCTTGTCAATGGATTTGTGATGTTGGTGCATTTTGGAGTCATAAGTCTGAGTGCTTTAGGTAACTCATGACCTCCAGATTGTGAAAACTTCCAAATAAAAGCACCAAAAATAATCACAAAAATCGTGAAAAATGCTCCAAAAATTGTTGCAAAAAATTTGGAATTTCTTTTCAAAAATTGAAATTTTGAAAACTTTTTCAACTTTTTTGGACCATCCAAAAGTTTTTGAGCTTCAAAATCAAAGTTGCAGTCTTTGTGGATTTTTGAGACTTTTCTTTTCTTCTTTGGAACTTTTTGATCAATTTCTTCATGTCCATCAAGCCATCCAAGAGCACTCAGCATGTCTGGATGGATTCGTTCTCTGTAAAATTTGAATAATTCTGGAAAGTTCATTTCACATTCCTTCCTCATCTCCTCATTATCTAGGTAGTGTGCAATCAAGTGATTCGGCCTGACAATCAGCTCTGAATACCTCAATTTCTCCTCATATCCATAGACTGCGTCAATGATTTTCTCACTTTTTGAATATTTTTTGCATGATTCGTAGACTTCATGGAAGTCCTTTGCTCTCTTAGCGTCACTACTGTGAAACGGTCGACAGCAATTGCCATACAAAAAGTTTACCACAAAGTGCGTCATTTCGTGGATTAAAGTTGCAAGAAATAAGTTTTTCTGGTCATCAGTCAGCAAATTTTTACAGGCAATGAAGATCGATGAGTTAGCAAAATATCCACGAGTTCCAGGACCTTCGGATGGATCCAAATAATTCACTGAGTCTCTCTCAAAATCAAGAATGAAATCCACATCAGAAACTGCGATGATCCTTAAAATTGGTCTGAATGACTCGACATCAAAGAGAAGATTTAAGGAATTCCTAACCTCAAATTGATATTTTTGTCTGTGGATCTCAAGGATGTTCAGGCATTTAATCCTTTTTTCAACGTCCAGGACACACTTTTCATATAAAGCACTTTTGTATCTATCGTGGATGAACTTGACAATTACTTTGGCTTCTTCGTCAAGGTTTAAGTCCATTAGATCCTCATGACTGCCTATAGTCGAGTTATTCATCATCAAGAGCTTGTAGATCTCAAATTCTCGATTTTCTAGAGCTGCAAATGCTGCTGACTTGTTAAATTCGTTAAAATAGTATCGAAGTTTTAGATTATAAAGGACTTCCTTGGCTTTTTTAATGTCACTAAGCTTGATGGCTTCATGAATTTCATTAATCTTGTTACTGAACATCTGCAATTCCACAGACTTGTCAATTTTATGGTAGTTTTTAGGATATTTTGAGTCATTTTGAAGAAGCATAAGAAGAATCTCGGAGTTTTTTAGTTTGCATGCCAAGTCTGCAGCTTTAGTTCCATTTATTTCATAATTGACATCAAAAAAGTTTAGATTTAGCCAGAAAATTGTCGCACTGACGTTGCCACACTCAACTGAGATCATCAAGAGATTAAATGCACTGGAATCTTTAACATTCAGCAAGTCTCGATTTATTTTCAGTCCGAAATCTTTTTGCTCGAAATTCAGGTCAAAAATTGCTAGCATTGAGTCGAAATTGCACATCCTAGCTGCATTTTGAAGGAGTCTAATGCTGAAATTGTCAACATTGTCTAAGGAATTTTCAAATAATTGAAGGAACCGAATGCACAACTGATTATTCCCCAGCACAGCTAAGTCAATGAGCCTCCATTCATCCACAAGTGGCATCACATTCAACTGTAGATCTGAAAATTTTTCAGAAAAGTTCCCGCCAAATTTAGACCTCATTGCCCTCAAAAGCAGCTCAAATGAAAATTCTGAATTATAAAATTCGTCGATGAAAATTGTTGAAATATTTGTGGCACATTTGATGACTGAATTGTCCTTGTAATATACACAACATCCACTCTCATGACTCTCAAAATAAAATATCATCGGTCTGTCCTTATAGTTATTAACCAGCACTGCCAATTGCTGAGGATCCAGTGGCAATAAAGAACCCCGACATTGCACATTTATCACAAATGCTCGACCAGCTTTTAAGAAATTTTGTGAGAATTTTTCATTGGAAATAAGATCGATTGCTTCACGGATTGATGGATGACTGTGATTATCATGTCCTGAGATTGTGACTGTTTTATATGTTGAGCCGATAAGACATAATGCTGATTCTGATTGAGAATATGTGATTGTGTAGATGAAATTTGGGTTGATAGGCTTTAATGATGCCATTTTTTAAGGTTGTATGTTTTAGGTTCTGGTAGGGATTACATTTCTTGAACTTCCAAGTAGATCAAAGTCAATCTTGTTATTTAATTCATCAATAAGTATGTGCTCAGTTGATGTTTCAATGACAAGTAGAGTAGAAAGTATGAACCAGTTGGACTGAATGAATTGTTGTAGTCATGTGAACTTTGGGAAGCCTGATAGATGAATTATTTTTGTAGATGTCTAAAAGTAAATAGAATAGAAAATATTTTGCAAGTTCTTTTTCATAATAATTGAATGACTACAATAGGATTTCTATAGTCGAGTGGTGGAAAACCTTTTTTGAGCCATGGCACATCTTGGTGGTGAGTTCACTGCATACGGTTTGTGGGATTTCTCAATTTTTTTCTGTGTACACTAGTGTGCCGTGGCACAAGGGTTGGCCATTACTGTCCTTAGTCAAAATTTTCCACATCTTAGTAAATCGTTACTAAGGTTTATCCTAGTTTAATCAGAAGAACTCGACTCGCAAGTCACTTAAAGAAAATAAGCTTCACATAAATCTTCACAACAAAAACCCGCGCTTCTTCTACTTTGCGTCATATTTTTTATTTTGAAAAATATATGATGAACCTCTTGAGAATGTAAATTCCAGATTTTTTTATCGTGACAGATTTGCAAATAAAATATTTCTTATCATATAAACAACAACTTGCTCTGTTACCGATCAGTTCTATTATTGCCTTCGTTTTATGAGCCTGCTTGCTTAATTTATCTAAATCTATTAGCAATAATTATAAATATTTTGCCATTGTAAATTCAAGGAGGTCAAGATGAAAACCTTCAAAAATCCAGAATCTTTTGAAATGAACGAAATTCAGTTTAATATTGAAGGATTACAAAAGAATCCAAAAACAGTTTTTCGTGATAAATTAATTATGATATTTGGAGAATTTGTTGGAACTGCCATGTTGGTATTTTTTGGTTGCATTGGATGCATTGATTGGGGGAACCTATCAAGTTAGTATTATGTGTTCACGGTCATTGAAGTCTTTTAATCAGAGCTTGAAGTTGCACTTAGTCTTACTCGTCATTCAAATATTTTTAGGTATCACAGCACCTCTAAACTTTGGACTTGTAGTCATGTTTTTAACTCAAATTTTCGGACACTATACATATGCTGTATTTAATCCATCTGTGACAATTGCAGCAACAATCTGCAGAATCATTGATATTAAGGTAAGATCAAGCATAAATATTCGCATGAAGAACTAAATCATTAAAACAATTACAATTTCAGCTAGGAATCCTCTACATTCTAACACAACTAGCAGGTGCAACAATAGGATATGGACTGTTAAAACTTCTAATTCCTCTAAACTTCATCCCTGCCGATCACTGCACAACACAACCCCTCGACTCAATCTCATCAGTTCAAGCTTTTCTTATTGAATTCTTTCTCACATCAGCCTTAATTCTCATAAGTTGCAGCCACTGGGATCCTCGAAATCGACACAATAGTGACTCAATACCACTTAGAATGGGACTCACAGTTGCTGGACTTGGCATCACTGGAGGTCACTTAACAGGAGCTTCAATGAACCCAGCAAGAACTTTTGGACCTGCAATTTGGAATGGACAGTGGAATAGCCATTGGATTTACTGGATCGCACCTTTAAGTTCGGGATTTTTTTCAGCATTTTTGTATAAATTTGTATTTTGGAATAAAAATCCTAAAGATAGTGTTGGAAGTTTGAAGTCGTAATTTTCAAGATGAAGGTTCAAATTGTCTTAATACTTTGATCCAAATGACTTAATTCCAAAAAAATCACCGAATAGCTTTTCATATGAATTTAAAAACCGTATGGTCCACCGATTGCCTGAAAAACATTCATTCTAATCTAAAAGTTTTGTTCCTGTTAATTTTCAAAATAAAAAAGCAATTTTTTTCTCTCTCACTGAAATTTCTCTCAGAGCTTCTCTCAATTTCTCATCAAAATTCAAAGCTACAACAACAAAAAACATGATCACATGCCGGCATAAAAAAAACTTCGAACCGAATGACTCAAAAAAGAGAAGATAAACAACGCAAAAAAAGCAATATTTGTTGTGTCTACACATTATGCGACATCCCAACAACAACAACAAAAAAAAAAGCGCGTTCATTGTTCCCAATTCGCACATGTTCGCACCGAAAAAAAAAATATTCGTCATCATGAGATGTGATGCGTGCATGAGAGAAGCACAAAGAAAAGAACAAAAAATATTCAAAAATATGCAAATGTGTTTATGACAAGCAAGAAGAAATCGTGCAACTGATGGCATCGGATGAATACATTCAAGTCGGGGTTTGGTGTGTGCAACAATGTGTATTTTTTTGTGTAGTCGTACTTTGCAGAAAATATATATATTTTTTTTATTCATTCGTTTTGCCTTGACGATCTCTATAATTAGAATATCGCATCGAATATTGAGGAAATTTTGTTGGGTTTATGAAAGATTGTGAATTTATTTTGATATTTTTTTTTGTGTCTGTTTTGTGCGTTTTCAATGAACATGATGATGGAATCGGGGGTTTGTAGGAAGGGGGGGGGGGAAATGTTTAAGATAATTTTTCTTTAATTATTTGAAGAGCAAGTGAAAGTTTGAGGAGTTTGTACCCATTTTTTAATTTTCAGACTTGTAACTTGAAAGGAATCTTTGATCATCTGACGACAACCAACCTTAATTCCTTATTGATTAAAACTTATTTAAACCTTTTAAGATGGTCTGTCAAAATCGAATCTACTCTAAAGCCACTAAGAAATTAGTAAACTTACTCATTTTTCATTCGGAAATTAAACCAATCCTGCACAGCAACAGCTATGCATTTATAATATCCAATTTAGTCCAATAACTCTCTCATCTTCTCAGTTTATCGACCGACTGCTAATCTCATTTGAATATCAAACAAGAAATTTCAGTCCAGACACTTTATTTGCATTTCTGATATTCCAAAAGCCATAAAACTAGCAGCTAAATGAATCTTAAAATTCTGCAGAACCTCATTTGATTTAGAATTTTATCTAGTTTGCATTGAGTTCTTCCATTCAACCCAGAAAAAAGCCATCAAATGGAATGTCAGTTTTTTTTTTCACTGAGACAATATGCGATCATTTGGGTATGGAATAAATATTCTTATGCAATAAACTGTGGAGTCAAAAATGAATAAAATTGAAATACAAATAAAACTTGTATTGTTTTATTGTTGAATAGAATAAAATATGACTAATATTAATGCATACGGAACTTGGAAAAAATAATGTTTTTTTATTCGTTACTTAGTCGACCTTCTGTGAGCTGGTTTTGGTAACAATGTGTGGATTAGAGACAGAATAATTTGAGAATTGGGAAATGTTGTTATGGCTTTGCTTTGTATTTGGGCTAAGTCATTGGAAATGAATATTTTGGGTTGCACAAAAATGAAAGTCAAATTAATATCCATTTAGAATTAATTCAAGGATCCTCAAAAATAAGCTAATATTGAGGCTAAGCAGGCGCGTAGCCAGGGGGGGATTTGGGGGACAAATTCCTCTTCGTCTTGAGGAATTTCTTCATTTTCCTAGAGTTTTTATGAAAAACTCGAAAAATCAATTCCCCCCCCCTAAAAGTTTTCCATACAAAAAAAGATCCCCCCCCCCCCTCTTTAAATTCCTGGCTACGCCCCTGAGGCTAAGAATATGAATTTTTTGGCAAATATGTTTCTAAATCAGACTTTACATAGCCGTCAATTGAATTGGATGAATTTTTTTTGAACCTACATCAACCTAGACGCTGTCAATTCAAAACGACCAAAGATAATTTTAGCCATATTTGGCTAGTTCTAAGCTTCTATGCAAAGAAACATGATGTTCGAATTAAAAAAGTGGCGAATGTGTAAGATTAATGCACTAGGGCAGTGTTTCTCAAACTTTTTTGGGATACGACACATTTTTCTAATGAAAATTTTTCGTGGCACACCTAAAATTCTATCGCGAAACACTAGTGTTCCGGGGCACATCGTTTGAGAACCACTGGACTAGGAACTACCCAAGGTTGTGCAAAAAATTGCCTTTAACTAGATTTGTGTATCTTGAATAGCTATTGATTAAAAAAAATCCAAATGCTGACTAAAACTTACCTTTTAACTGATTTATAATCCAGATTATGGCAGTTTTTTACAACTAAGTCAAATTTATTTGAAATTCGTTTTTTTAAGTTTTTTAATTTTTTTTCTATTTCTTCATATTTTAGTCAACTTTTAAAATAACATTTTTCACTTTCCATCTCAAATTACCATCAAGTTTCATTTTTCTATTGTAATATTATCAGCAACTAAACTTCCTGTGTCTCATCAACAACACGTAATAAACAAATTTCATTCACCTCTTACCCAACTTTTTTTTTCGTTTATTTTTTTATTTTCATTCCACAAAAAAAATTTAAATATTTTTTCAGTTGTGCAACTTACTATTTTCATGTGATGTGTGCAATGTCTGTGTCTAATGCGTCTTATCACTTACAATACAGTCACGGATGTACATACAATTTTTTTTGCACACATAGAGGTGATTTTGAATGAGGTTCTATTGTTGTTGTTACTGTTCTGTGTGCAGATGAGCAGGAAATGTTTAAAATTTTTGTAGATTTTTTGGATTCAAAGTGAATTTAAAATTGGAATTTTTATAATTTTTTTTTGCAATCACTTTAAATCAGTTCTTTAACTTAATTCCAGTCAAATGAACTTAAAAATTCAATCCAAAATCCTCAAAAAAGTGTCGATTTATTTCAACCTTATCGCATCCACCAACTAAATGAGTGCGACTCGCGTTAATTTTTTTGTACAACTGCAAGGTCTTCCGATGTATTTTTTTTTTTCGTCCATACAGCCACACTCAAATACATTTGTCAGACTGTAAAAAGAAAAAAAACTAATTTTTGGAGCAAAAAAGAAGAATTCGCGATCGTTTTTTGTGCAACTTCGTTGTATGTGCAGCACATGTGTGTCTTTAATTTTTTTTCGTACATTCGTACCGTACACAAAGGCATTCGGCTTCTAAGGTCATTTTTTTGCTCATTTATTCTCTCGATTTTTACTTGTCTGCGCATTTTTTTTTCGTTGGATTCGCTTTGCAATGACCTTGAGTTGCTTTATATTTTTGTATTATTGATGGAGTTTTGGCGATGAATTTGCGAATGGTGTGCATTGAACTGAACTTTTTTTTGTGGAATTATGGATTGTCGTCGTGTTAGTTGATGACGGATGTTATGAAATTATGATAATATTGATGTGTAGTGAGTCACAAATTGACAATTTACAGCTCATTAATCTCTTGGATTATGATAAATTAAATTTTATTTTTATATGGATTTTATGTTAGTACAAATAATAGTAAAGTGGATTTTTAAAGTGTTACATAAAAATATTCATATTCCAAGCGCGTCACAAGGGAGGACAGGGTGGGGTTTGGGGTCGTTCACTTATGACGTCCAAAATTAACCCTCAGTTTTCAAAAAAGAACAATGGATTTCCAGGAATTTCTATTGTTCTTTTCTTGTTGACTCACTGGACGTCATAAGTGACCGGCCCCATTCGTCTTTTTGGTTATTTTGCTAGGGTTTTTATGCTTATGCTTCATTTAATTTGTCATCGAATGAATAATTATTTTTTAGGATAAAAACTTTTTATAAATAAAAATCATAATGATAGTTTGGATGATTCCATTGAATATGACAAATATCATCATCATTGTAGATCGATACTTTTCGGTATAGTCATTCTTGTTGATGTCCTCAGGCTTGCATGACTTGGTTATGTTTTCGAATTTTTCGGTTAAAATTTTAACTTCATTTTGAAAAATTCGATTATCCTTTGAAATATTCAGAACTTCAATTCTATGTCTCGTGGTTTCATCTTGATTTTTTTGCAAGATTTTGTCAAGTTTTGCTTTATAAATTTCCCGTTCATTGCGTAGGGTTTCGTTAGATTTGTATATAGGAGATGTTAATGTATAGCATTTTTCTTTTAAATCCTTAATTGCTGTCTTGACTTCTTCAATATTGTCTATGACATTTATATTGGTGCAATTATTTGATCCCAAATTTAAATTGCTCAACTTATTTGGTTTATCAAACGCTGTTGGAGCAATAAAGAATATTTTATTACTGCTGCAAAAAAATACTTCCAAATTTATGTTATAGTCGAAAAGTCGATTTTCTAGTGCTTTAATATCATTGTAACTAAGATCAAGATTTACCAACTCAGTAAATGGCTTTAAATCATTTTGACTAATCATTTTAATATTTCCACTACGAATCCATATTGCCTTTAGTTCTCCAAACGATTTATCTAATCCTTCAGGAAGGTATTGAAAATCATTTTTTAGTGAACTGATGCAATCCACACTTTTTTCAAATTTTCCATTTTCATGATTTCCATTTGGGATGATTTTTGAGTTCTTTTGTGGTAAAGTTATGCTTAGATTTTTCTGAACAACACAACAGTAAACTGAATCCAGTTTTAACATTAAAGAATCATCTTCATAGTTACATGAAATATCGAGAAGCAAACATAGGTGAAGTAAAGAAAAGATGAGTAAGAAAATTCTGTAAAAAGAAATTATAATAATTTTAATAAATCTAAGCTAGAAAAAATATTTTTAAAAATTTATAATATTTACAATGAATACAATGAAACAAGAAAAATCCATCAATTGATATTTTGGTTGTATTATTTTGATCAATCCTTCTATTCAGGACGTTGAAGCACAAATGAAAATATTTCTAAAAAGTTAAAACTTAAGATAATCAAAAATTAATCATTTTTTAAGGCAAGGACACTGAAGTTTTAAAAATTTTGAATGTCTTGGTTGTTAAGAATAATTTAGTGATGATCCAGCGTAGCTTGTCACAATTTCCAAAGTAAATCTTAAAGTATGTCAATTTCTGTCAAGATTCTGTCTTAGAAACACCAGGAAAGGCTTTAAGTTTTGCTCGTTCCGAACTTCCAGTATCTTATTCTAGTGAATAATGCTTAATGTATCACAAAGTTACTCAACTGTTTATTTGAATTACTAATTTTAGATTGTATATTGTAAAACTTATTGCAGATGTTTAAGGCTTACTAATATTTATTTTTTCATATTTGCTGAAATTTAACAAATCAATAACTTATCATTTAATTCTTTCTGATAAGGAAATTCTGCAACTCAAATTCAAGTCCAGTCTTTTCTTGAATCCATGGAATAAAGAAGCTCACATCGGTATAAACACCCGGAAATTCTGCTACTGTGCAAGGTTTGAGTGACCATGAGACAATTCCAACTTGAACTCCATGCACGTAAAGTGGTCCACCGGAGTCGCTAGACGAAGAATTACCAATAAAAGTTAAGTCATCATCACAAAACTAGTCTTACTCACCCATTGCACTCAGCTTTTGAAAAATCAGGAAGGCCAGCACAAATTTGATGCGAATGAATGCTTAAGGAACTTCCACTGTCTTTATGAGCCTCTTGACAATCTCTATAATGCCAAACTTGAAGATCAGCTTTCTGTAAATGTGCCAATGTGCTATTTTCGTAGCTCCATATCCCCCAACCAGCAACAGTCGCTGGTGTACCAGTTCGATAGTAACTTCCAGGCATTGCAAGTCTAGAAAATGGTGAATGCAATCCAGTCAATAATGGCATCAAAAGCTTGATTAATCCAATATCGAATGTAATCGAACTTCCATTGTATTTTTCATGTCTTAAAAATAATTCAGGGTCTGCATGCTTAGCTCCTGGATTGGTTTGTTGAAGATATGATGTCGCATACTCAATGGTGAAATTGACTGGATGAGTGTAGCAATGAGCAGCTGTAATGATCCATTGCTCGCTTATTAAAGTCCCAGCACATGTTCGCATCTGACGTGGAATATTAATAATAGCGACTAGAGCTGGAAATTCCTCAATTTGTCCATCTTCACCTCCGACAATTCTTGGATTTCTATCCAATGTTAGCTGAGTTCCAGCAACTGTGTAAATTATTAAGCTAGCAAAAATCAAAATCTTCATTTTTATTGATTGAGAAGTGAAAATGAACTGATTGAAAAGTGTGGAACTTTATGTGATTTATTTATTATTGAATCTTGATTATAGCACTTGAGACGATAAAAAGGCTTATCAGTTAAGTAACAGATTAGTTTGGAATAATTGATACAAGGTGAGTTAACAATTTGTTTAATAACATTAATTTTTCTTCCATATCAAGAAGTTCTGCAACTGAAACTCAAGCCCGGTCTTTTCTTGAATCCATGGAATGAAGAAACTCACATCTGTGTAGACACCAGGGAATTCAGCAACTGTACAAGGCTTGACTGACCATGACACGATTCCAACTTGGACTCCATGAACGTAAAGTGGTCCACCAGAGTCACTAGGCAAAGAATTATTAAAAATAAACAATTAAAATTTGCGCTAAAACTCACCCATTACATTCAGCCTTAGACCAATCAGGAAGACCAGCACAAATTTGATGGGAATGAACCTTCAATTCATACGGATTATATTTATGTGCTTCTTGGCAATCTCTATAATGCCAAATCTCTAATTCAGCTTTTTGCAAATGAGGCATAGTGTAATTTAGTAAGTCCCAAACTCCCCAACCTGCAACAGTTGCTAAAGTACCAGTTTGATAGTAACTTCCAGGCATTGCAAGCCTTGAGAATGGAGAGTGAATTCCAGTATTTAATGGTTCTAGTAGCTTAATTAATCCAACATCAAAAGTAAGTTGGTTTTCGTTATAATTTTCATGCTGCATAAAAAGTTCTGGTGCTGCATGCTTAGCTCCTGGTCTGGTTTCTTGTAGATATGATGTTGAATACTCAATTGTGAAATTACTTGGATGAATGTAGCAATGTGCAGCTGAAAGAATCCACTGTTCACTAATTAAAGTTCCAGCACACCATTGCATGTTGTATCCTAAATGAATAATAGCTACCAGTCCTGGAAATTCCTCAATTTGTCCATCACTACCACCAACAATTCTTGGATTTCTGTCAATAGTTGGCTGGATTGAAGCCGTCGTGTACAAAATTAGGGACACAAAAATTAATAATTTCATTTTGATCGATTGAAAGTTGAAGTAATACTGAATGAGTAATGTGGAATTATTTTGGATTTATTTCATAATCAAAATTAATTGTAGCACTTGAGATGATAAAAAAGGGTTTTTATCAAATAAGGAACAGATTAGTTAAGAGTAACTAGTGCAAGGTAAGTTGTCAATTTTTGAAGATTGAAATTGACGTTTTGGTTATTGAAAAATTAAAAGAAAACGAGACAAATATGTTAATATTCAGTTTTAATACCAAGCTTTACAGTTCAACCTATCGGATCAAATCAAGCTCTTTATCAGCTATGGTTTTTTTCCTGCAAATCATTAGTATTATCAAATTCATGTGAGAATGTCTCAATTTTCTCTCAAATGCTTAATTTTTAATCTTGAGTTTTATACAAAATTGCGTTTCTTCTCGATTATTTTGAGTTTAGCCTTTGATGACAAGGGACTTTAAATTATTTCGGGGCCTTTTTCTTTTGAAAATCGTGAAAAGTAATTGGTAAGGATTATCACTCTTCTTAATTGGATACGTTATTCAATGTATTTTGTGTTTATCGAATGTGTTTGGTTCTAATAAAAATCAAGCTATGACAATTTTTTCAAATTTCTAGCATCGTCGTCCTTTTATTCTTTGCTATTTACGAATCATCAAGATCTGCTGACATAAAGTGTCAATTTGGTGATACTGGAGGATTCGCAGTTGTTGGAATGGCATATCTTTGTACTTTTTACAATGCAAATATTTCCTCTGAAGAATCAGCAAAAATAAACAATGTCACTGGAAGACACGAAAATTTAAAAACACATGATGATGTGCTCGGGTTCTATTCTACTGGAAATCAAGTTATTAACTATTTTCCACAAGGATTAGATAAGTTTTTTATAAATATCAAAACTATTGCATTATACAGTAGTAATTTAAAGGAAATTCATCAAGCTGATTTAAAGCCATTTCCAAAACTGATATACCTCAATTTGTACGCGAATGATTTGGAAATATTAGAGGAAGGACTTTTAGATTTTAATCCTGATTTGAAAGTTGTTGGATTTCAACAAAATAAACTATTCCATATTGATTCAAATGTATTTGATGGTTTGAAGAAATTAAGTTACCTTTGGCTTGTTCATGTTCCATGCATTAGTAAAAATGCTATGACTTCAATTGAAGTTCAAGCTTCTATTGCTACCATTAAAGATAAATGCACAAGTTCTGAATTTACATCGCTTAATTTAAAAATTACAAATCTTGAAAATAAATCGAAAACTTTGAGTCCTGATTTGTTAAGAGTCTAATTGAATATTTTTGAAAATACTTTTAACAATTCAAAGTTTTCAAGATTTCGACCACTTAACTACAAATTAGAAAACCTCAAAATTATTGCAAATAATAAAGTTCCTTCAGTTAATGCTCTTACTACCGAAAAAAGTAACGTTGAGACATGCACACGTTGTTTTAAGGCTGATTGTTCAGTTAACGACCTAAAGACAATAAAAATTCAACTTCAGGATTCTCTAAGCACCATCAAACCAGCTTTAACAGAAATAGAAACCAATTTGAATGAAAATCAATTAAAGATCAGTGAGATGAAGACAGCTCAATCTGATCTTATTGTGAAGACCGAAAAAGCTCAAAGTTATATGGAAGATTCATTTATTGACTTAAGTTCTAAAATTGATAATTTAGAATCAATCCAAAATGAACTCAAAATGTCCAAAAATTATCTTAACAATTCTTTAAATTATGTGATAAACAAGCTTTCAAGCATTGATACATCTCAACTGGAAGTTAAATCATCCATAATTGAAATTAAAGGAACTCAAATCACACTTAAATCATCGCAAGATCAAATAACCAATTCTTTAGACAACCTTAATTCAAAATTCAATTGACGTAAAATCTCTCATGACAAAATGACAGCATCAATTAGTGACATCGAAGTGACTCTAAGCGACCTAAAAATATCTCAAAATGAAATTCTAACTTCATTCCTCAAACTCAAAACGATGCAAAATGAAGTCAAATTAGCTATAAATGACATAAGATCTGTCGAAATACAGATCTGTCGAATGTCGAAATACAATTAGGTAGCGATATTCATAATCATTCGACAAGAAATCGAGGAAATTTCACAATAAGAATGTGCCGCACTAGTCAAGGAGCGCAGAATTTTTACATTAGAGCATTTGCGGATTTCAATAATCTTCCACAGCAGATAAAGGCTTTTCATTCATTGAGCATTATTAAAAATCGTTTGAGAGAACACTATTTGGAATTGTATTTTGATGCTAATTAAATTAAATTGAATATGAAGTAATTTGTTTTTTATTCTCTCTCTGCAATAATTAATTTGTATAAATTTATAACACAACTTTAAGTTTGATATAAATAAATGAACTTTTAAACAAAAAAAAAAAAAAAAAAGATCTAACAAAGCTGCCAATTCTGAAGAAAAAGATTTAAATAATAATGAGAGATTAGAATCGCAAATAGCAAGCTTCGAGACAAAAGCTTTTGAGAAAATAGAAAAGGAAATGTCCAACACCCGTCACAAAATGTCAATCAACTTTGATGAGAAGATTCATGGAATTGAGAAGAGGCTGATGAAGAAGTTTGAAGACACTTTAGAGGATAAATTGGGGAAAATTTTAGAAGAAAAGTTGGAACGAATTTTGGGAAGTTTGTTGAAAAATCAGAAGGACTAGTGGCAGCGCACCACTTCTTTTGCAGATCGTTTGCTGGAGAGATCATGGAGACTATTTTAAAATCTATTTCATAAAAATCAATTTCGTGTTGATCAGCCCTCGTTGTCTGGCTACGCACCTGTTCATTTATATGTCCTAATATCGAATAAATTTCTAAAAATAAAATATAAAGAATTCTTTAAAATAGTTCTAAGAAGTTATTTTTGGATTTACCCGTGACGTGGTTTATTTACTTCAGTCAATAAATTCAATTACAAGATTAATTGAGAATTTAACTAAATTCTCTCAAAAATACTCTCAAGAAGATTCTCCAAACTTACCATGAATTTGAAAAATTCTTTTCATTCGTCTAACAGCTAGCTTAGGAATTAGACTGTGTAAATTGAGTGTTTCAATAATTATTTCAACATAATAAATTTGTATTGTATAACCTTCGATTTGAACTTTGTCATCCATCAATCAAATAATGGCAAGAATTTACAGGTAAGTTTGTGTTTATTGATTCTTAAGAATTATCCTGGGCTGTACATTTAGTAAGTAGATGACTCACCAATAAAGGTAGTTTCGGAATTTCTTGTCTTGTTGTGTAGTTTTGGAATATTTTAAGTGTCTAGTAACCACAAAAGACTTCAACTAATCTTATCTAATGTCTCTTTTCCCCAGCATCATCACCTTCATTTTAATAGCTCTCACAACAATCTCAACATCCTTTGATTTGAACTGCAGATTTGAATACACAAACGGATATGCAGTCATAGGTAGAGTCTACATCTGCATTAGCTCTGGAATTAACATGCCAACCCCAGAATCAGCACGATTTAATAGAATGATTGGAACTCATCAAGGTCAGCAGTCGAATGGTCTTGTTGATGGATTTCATGCAAATCGTCAAATTATCAGCTATTTCCCACAAGGACTCGATTGGTTCTTCCCAAACCTTATATCACTTTCTGTTATGAGGTGTGGAATGAAGGAAATTCATCAATCTGACTTAAAGCCATTTCCAGGTCTACGTAGCCTCAACATGTATGACAATAAACTTCAAGTTCTTGAGCAAGGTCTTATGGACTACAATCCGAATTTAGAAGTTGTTGGATTCCATGGCAACAGACTCGTCCACATCGATCCTAATGTTTTTGATAATTTGAATAAAATGACTGATTTGTACGTTGAAGGAGTTCCATGTATTGATAAAAATACAGACACAAGAGATGAAACGCTTGCATGTGTAAATATTATGAAGACTCAATGTGTTGATCCTGAATTTGTAGATATGAATAAGCAGGTCAAAAATCTCATAAATGAGTCAGAAATTTTAAGTCCTGAGGAATTTATTGAAAAAGCAGACATGATGGAAAATGTTGTTGCTGACTACGAATTTTCAAATTTCCGACCATTGAGTGACAGTATTAAGAACCTTAGAAGCCTCAAAATGGACATTCCAACTTCTGAACCGATCGAGAATGTTCCAGAAGATCCGATGCATTTAGACAGTCCAGATTCAGCAACTCAAGCTACGATTTCGTCAACAGAAGCACCGATATCATCAAGTGAAGCGTCAACATCCACAACTGAAGCGTCAACATCCACAACTGAAGCTACAACTTCCACAACTGAAGCTACAACGACCACAACTGAAGCTACAACAACCACAAGTGAAGCCATAACATCTACAACTGAAGCCACAACATCGACAACCGAGTCTGCAATATCAACGACCGAAGCTGCAACGTCCACGACTGAATCTCCTTTGTCTTCAACTGAAGCTACAACTTCTGCATCCCCAGAAACAACTTCAACCACTGAAGTTCCATTAGTTACGACTGAAGCTACAACTTCGACTACTGAAGCTACAACATTGTCGACTGAAGGTGTAACTTCCACAACTGAAGCTGCAACTTCCACAACTGAAACTACAACTACAACTGAAACTCCGATATCATCTACTAAAGCTCCAAAATCATCACCAGAGTCTCCAGATGACCCCAAAAATGACCAGGAACCACTCATTGACAAAAAATTTGAGAAACTCACTGATGAAATTAATGATTTAGTAACTGACACTCTGGCTAATGTTAATAACCTAAAAATGATTCAAGATGCCACAGACGAATCTATCAAGGAACTAAAAGCAGCACAGGATGCTACAAAATCATACGTAGAGTCAATTGAAGAAAAAGTTAAGGCAATTGAGACTCAAGTGCAAGAAAGATTTTCAGATTTGGATAAGAAATTAGACAGCATCTTAAGAGCATTGAGAATTGGAGAATAAAATTTGATATTTTTGTGGTGCTGGGTTTGGGTTTGGTGGAAGGTTTATGTTCTAAGACACATCAATGATTTATATTTCAGAATAAAAATAAAATAGGCTTTTTATTTCAACTTCTTACTTACTTAATTCGCTGGTCGTACAGATCAATTGTGACCCATAACCTCCCTTAGCCGTCCCCTAAACTTAGTTCTTTCTCTGGCTACCGTCTGCTAATTGCCGATTCCAAATGCAGCACTGTCTGAATTAACAGCTTCTTTCCTTGAGTTCTTTGGTCTTCCACATGAATTCTATCCATCTACAAAATCGGATTTGAAGACTTTATTTAATTATTCAACTTCTAAGACCATAAAAATTTGAATGACTCTCAAACACACCTTGACTGTAGGAATGCCCCTGTACCCAAATTAAATTGAAATTCTTTTAATATTCCAAACCCAAAACCTTTTTAATTTCGCTCATATTCTAATCAAAAAATGCAAATACCCGAAAAAAAAAAATAAAATCAGAACAGCACTCATCAATTTAGCATTGACATTGAATATCAAATATGTAAGTCATTGACTCTTGATTCATTTTTAGATGGAACAGAATGCGAATTTCTAAATTGATAGAAAAACACAATAAAAAAAATTCCCGAAAGAGCTTTAATTGTGACACACGGAGGGGAATAGAGATGTCTTGGGTAAGTAAGAAATAGTCTGATTACATAAGGCGCATTTTTTTAAATTGTTGGATTATGGCAAAGTTGTGAATAAGAACCTGCCATAAGCAGACAGCACATATGTCGCAGTGGTTCTGTCTTAAGCTTGATTCCTCGATGAAGCTAGAATACCTTACCACTGGGATACTCGTTTTGAACCAACTCTAGCATATTCATTTCCTTACACTATAGTTTTCGAACCCCACATTGATCCATAACCCCAATCCAAAGAACCTCCAAATACAGCCTCCCAAACTCCCATCCAAAAAAATAAATTTCAACCTTCAATATTTTAAAGACCTCAGCATATAGTTCTCATATCATGAATAATAGATCAATGGAATGGCTCCTAATTGATTTAAGGTCAGTGTGTGTTAAAACAATTTATTTATTGCGAAAAAAAAAGTTTTCCTATTCCAATAGATTCAATGCCGTTGTTTTAGTCGTCTTTGAGAGTTTGAATAGAAAAAGTGCGTGAAGCAATAATAGAAGTGGGTCTGTGGGACACATTTTTTTGGAAATTGGTCATTAACTTGGTTTTGAAGATTGATATTTGAATTAAATTTATTAAGTTTTGGGAATTTTGAAGTAATACTTTTAAGGATCGAAAAATGAAACTTGAAATTCTGACTATTTTTGTTAAAATTTTAATAATTTGTTCATTATGTGTAAAATGTGATGAGTACAACTGTCCTGAAGGTAGATTGGATAAATCTAGAATCTTAAAAAATTCCTTGAAAATGTTAGAATTTCAAAATTAAATTCCAGAAAGTCAGAAGAAAATCTTTTGTTACTACAAAACTACAAATCATGAATTATTGAACGAAGTGACTCATCAAAGTCCATCCTCAATTTTCCATCATAACAAACCACCTTGTAGCCACATAATCTATGCATTTGCTGGTTTAGACATGAATGGGGAGATCGTGTTACCTCACAAGAAAGTTAATCAAGATTTTCATGACTTAATGAAGCTAAAAGAAAAAGATCCATGCTTAAAGATTCTAATTTCGGTTGGCGGTAAGTTTAGTGTTAATTTTAGAAGTTCAAAGCTGATTAATTGACTTATTGCATCCTTCGTCAATTCCAAGCTAGTCAAGATTGAACCCTTAAAATTAAATAATGAACATTCTTGCAGGTTGGGATGAAGGAAGTGAGAAATTCTCAAGTTTAGTTGAAACTGAAGATTCTGTTGAAAATTTTGCTGAAAAGACTTTGAGGTTTCTGATTTTTTACGGATTTGATGGGGTGAGTTTGGTTCCTGATTTTTATCAAATAATTCAATAACCTTAACTTTTTTAAAGATCGATATTCATTGGATGTATCCTACAATGGTGAGTATTTTTATCACAACCCTTCAAATCACCGCTCCTAGTTCCTTTATTCTAAAAAATAAACATTTTACTTTCCAGCGTGGCGGAATCAAAGACGATCGACAAAACTTCGTCAAACTCATAAAAGCTCTCAAGTCAAAGCTCTCAAGACGAAATAAACTTGTTGTTGCAGCCATCGGAACGAAAATTTCTCACATAATTGAAGCTTACTCTCCGATGAAGGAGCTTTGCGAGTAAGTTTTGGCACTCAATTTTCAATATTGAATACTTTTTAATTTATTACTTATCTAGCTCCCTAGATTATGCAATTCTAATGACATATGACTACTTTGATCGATCAAAAACATCAATTGGAGCTCCACTAGTCAATGATGATCATCACATCTATAAAGAAACTTTGGCTGAAAATGTTCAAAGAATTTTATCGGAAAACTGCAGACCAGAGAAATTAATTTTTGGAATTTCAACTTATGGAAAAGTTTTCAAGCTGAAAAGATCGACCAGAACAGGTATTGGTGCTGATTTGAGTGATGAAGATGTGGATGTGAATGAGCAGTTTGTTGAGTATAATAAGGTAGGGGAAGATTTTGTAGCTAGTCATATTTAAGTGCTGGGATCGAGCTGAACCTGAATTGCATTTAAAAGCTACAAAAAAACTGAATCTCAATTTTTTTATTTCAGATTTGCACAGCTTTAAAAAAGAATTTATCAATATCAAGCAGCCACAATGACAAAACTGTAAAATGGACAACCAAATTGCTTCCAAGAAGTCACTCAAAATATGCTTATCATGACAGAACTTGGGTGTCTTATGATGACCACGAAGCTATTGAGATCAAGGTATGTTCGTAGTTTTTATGGATTTTCAGCTAATTTAAGGCTTCTTGTAATTTTAGACATTTTATGCACTCAAAAAGAACCTCGGTGGTGTCATGTTCTACACTCTAAATGGCGACAGCTTCAATGAAGACTGCAAAGTTTACTTTCCACTCATAGCAAGAGCCAAAAAGCTAATTGAAGAATTCACAACGCAATGCAAAAATTCACATGCAGAAGCTTGTCTAAAGAAGATTGAACAGGAACACAACCTTCATTTGAATATTTAGTAAGCTTTAAAAGTATAATTGTTAATTACTATTTAAGGTTTATTGTTTAAGGATGTAAGATATATGTTTAAGTTTATGGATGCAAAATATAATTTTTTTATTACTAAAGTCAAGATTTTAGTTCATTTATACAAGACAATTTATGCTTAATTTCCTGGAGATTCTGTTGCAGGTGCTTCAGTCTCTGGTGCGTCTGTCTCTGGAGCTTCGGTCTCTGGAGCGTCAGTTTCTGGAGCTTCTGTTTCAGGTGCCTCAGTTTCAGGAGCTTCAGTCTCTGGAGATTCTGTTGGAGCCTCAGTTTCTGGGTTTACAGTTGTTGGTGAACGTGTTGAACGAGATGGTCTGGTTGGCCACCAAGGTGGAAGATGTGGAGGTCTATGAGATGGACGATGTGGTCTTTGTGGTCTACGCTCATCAGATTCTTCACTTGAGCTACCTGGATGATGATGATGATTAGGATGGCGTGGTCCTTTTAGATGTTCAAATCCTACTGGTCCATCATGGCTATCTAGTTGAAAGCCTGGATGTGATGGTGGTGTTGGGGGTTGTTGTTGTTGTGCCTGAGCAATGTAGGCTAAAGATAATACGACGAAGATTATTGAAAGTTTTGACATTTTAAATACTTTTTCGGGATTTGACGGATCAATTGAACTATTCAACTAGAATGTCAGTTGAATTATGGAAAGCTAGTGAAAACTTCTTCCATTTTATAGTGCTGGAGATATGCACTTGAGCCAGTTATTTGCATTATAATATCTTTTATTATTTTGCAGTAGTTGTTCAGTGGAATTGAATCATTTGGAGTGGATCGTCTGTTTTGACAAGTGGGAAATCCACAATGATAAGACAATCAGGTATGAATAATTTTACTTTACGTCAATTTAAATGAGAAATGAAGAATTGACGATGATTTGCAGGAAAAACAGACTTCGTGACTTTTATTAAAATTCTTAAAAGTTGCAAAAAAATAATCCACAAATTCATTGAACAGGGCTCAACCGGGATTTGAACCCGGGGCCTCTCACACCCAAAGCGAGAATCATACCACTAGACCATTGAGCCGTTCCAACAAACTTTTATATGTTTTGTAGCTCAAAATTCGTTTTATTTGAATTAATTAAAAAAACACATTTTTCGAGTAGAAAATATTTTTTCACAATTTTATTTGAAGTTAAATAAAGATATAAAATTTAAAAAAGAATATTGCATGGGTATGTTTGCTCTCAGCATGTCCAGTTGTTCATTTTTTCAAGTTTCTTTAGACTCGTTTGCTTATTTCTTCGTATATTATTTTTTACAAAATTCCGCTCAATAATTCGTTCATTGGGAGATTTTCAGGGAAGTTGATTGAACGTCTTGGTCGTCTATGCTCATCAGACTCACTGGACTCACTAGACTCACTAGACTCACTAGATTCACTAGAACTGCTGCTGTCGTTATTTGGTCGACGCAACATGGTTGGTTGAACTGCCTCAGGCTTGTCTTGGTTAACAGCATCTGAACTTGGTGGTTGTTGTGGATAAGCTGCAGCAATGCAGACAAAAGCCAATGCGATGAAAATAATTGAAAGTTTTGACATGTTTTTGGATGATTTAAACTGCACTGTTTGGTTCAAAAATTTGTTGATTAATGAAAATTCAATTGAAAATCTTTCACATTTTATATTGCAAAAAAGACTAAATTCGATTTGTTTTTAATTAAAAAATAGCTTTTTATCGCTTGAAGAATTTGGGCAGTTCTATTGATAATCAGTGATTGGTTGATTGATGATTTTAAAGCACCAACAATTGTCACAATGAATTGTATTGTTACCTACAGTTTTGCAACTCCCCTCGACTCTTTAAGGTTTAAAATATTTTGGGTTGGACCCTTCAAGCTAAGCTTCTTTGCGAAATTAAGTAAAGTTTCATGACTAATAAGAAAAATATTTTTGCTATCTTTTTCACGCATGGAACACGCCTAAGGTGAAATTTTCAAATGATTGATATTATTTCGATAAAGAATGAATAACCACGATGATAACAAAACCGGTAAAGACTTTACTGACGTCAATTTCATTGACTTTACTGCTCATTAAAAACGGAAATGAATTAAATTGGATTTCTTTTAGGAAAACTGGCTCAGATAAAAATTATTCACTTTATTATAACAATCTACAAGCGTGGAACCAATGACATCAAGAACTAGTTTTTCAAAATTCAGCAAAAAAGATAATCTACAAGTTCATTGAACGGGGCTCAACCGGGATTTGAACCCGGGGCCTCTCACACCCAAAGCGAGAATCATACCACTAGACCATTGAGCCGTTCCAACAAACTTTCATATGTTTTGTAGCTTAAAATTCGTTTTATTTTAATTATTATTCAAGTTTATGTGAGGAATATTAATAAAGTACGGAAGCTTCAAAGCATCTGTGTAAACAAAATAAAAAGTCGATGAAAAGAGTTGAAATAGGTTTAATGAAGAAGAGTTTTATGAGTTCCTGGGAGGACAGGGTTATAGTGTTCCTATTTGTCAAGTAGGTTATTAATAACGACACTATATTAGTTCTGAATTTTTTTGATTGATTTAAATATGGATAAGATTATTACTCAAATGATACAGATGTAAGTTTGTTGTAACGACTGGATCTAGAAAATGAAGTCTGAAAAGTGTCTAATTCAAAAAGTCCAAGTTTATAAAAATTACCTAATTTGTGAATAATACCCTGAATTGAGTGAAGTAAGATGCAAAATAAATTATGCAAAATTAAAAATATATTTTTTATTCCAAAAAATTAACTTTACACATTTTCCATTTCAATTAATCAAGTTGACTGTTTGAACTTAATTTCCAGGTTCTTCGATCTCTGGAACATCTGTGCTTGGTGCCTCAGTTTCTGGAGCTTGAGACTCTGGAGCTTCGGTTTCAGGTTGTTCTGTATCTTGAGCATTGGTTTCTGGAGCGTCTGTTTCAGATGATTCTGTTGGTGCTTCAGTGTTAGGTGCTTCTGTATTGGATGTCTCAGTCTCTGAAGCATCAGTTTCTGGAACTTCAGTCTTTGCACCTTCAGTTTCTGGACCTTCAGTCTCTGGTTCTTCAGTCTCTGGATCTTCAATTTCTGGCGCATCAGTCTCAGGATTCACAGTTGTTGTTGGACGTGGAGGTCTCGATGGTCTATGAGGTGGCTTATGAGGATGATGAGGTGGGTGGTGTGGTTTGTGTTCATCAGATTCACTTGATTCACTTGACTCATCAGATTCCTCACTTGAGCTGCTCTTATGACCTGGTTTGTAGTGCTTCAAGTGATGTTGCTCTGGATGATCATGATTTGCAACTTCTAAGTTTGATGGAGGTTGAGGGAAAGCCTCAGTAAGGCAAGCGAATGCCAATGCAAAGAAAACTATTGAAAGTTTCATTTTTTACCGTATTTAATTATTTTTTTGATCTGAACAATTCAATGCTTGGATGAATAATGAAAATGTGATGAAAATCTCTGTCATTTTATAGTGCATGTATGCACTTGAGTAAATTGTTTGCAGTAGTTGTTCAGTGGAATTGAATCATTTGGAGTGGATCGTCTGTTTTGACAAGTGGGAAATCCACAATGATAAGACAATCAGGTATGAATAATTTTACTTTGCGTCAATTTAAATAAGAATTGAAGAATAGACGATGATTTGCAGGAAAAACAGACTTCGTGACTTTTATTTGCTGGTCATAAAATCTGAAATTCCAACTGCCCTAAACTATTGAGCAAAATAAATAACATTGTCATCAAATTAATGAATTTTTAATAGTTTTAGTCAGGAAGTTGTGGAAAAAACCTGCAATAAAAATCCATTATGATTCATATCAGCTTCGGTCTGGTTGATAATGTAACCCTAGTAGAAATTTACTAGTAATTTCCTAGTAATTCACTTGATAACTTTCCATTTGCTACTTGCTATTTACTAGTCAAAATCCAAGTTCAAATCATCGCCAAAGACCCGCATTTTCACTTGCTAATTGACTAGTCAATTCGCTTACAATTTAACTAGTAATTTACTAGCAAATTTGTAAAAAATTTAAATGAATATAACCGTTGATTTCCACGTGTTCTTTTGATTTTTTTTTGTGTAAATTATTGTAAAAGTATTAGTGTGTACTTAGTTTAAGTTAATTAAAGTACACTAACACTATGATAAAAAACAAAAGACTTAATTTAATAAAGTCGAACACTGATGAACGCCTCTGACTCGCACGCAAACCTGAGGAAGATAAATAATTAATTGAAGTCACATACAAATTTGGATCGACCTTATAAAGGTGATTTCTGCGCGCTCTTGTGAAGTTTATGGCAAATGCCAAATTTAGAACAAAAATTTTTTTTGACGCAAAAAATTCTTTTTTTGATGAATTTTCGTAGGATTCGAACTTAAGAAGATTTGATCAAACATTTTACATGGTAATTTGCTAGTAATTTGATTGTAAATGGCGAGTGTAATTTTCTAATAGTAAGTTGTTTTAATAATTACTAGTAAATTGCAAGTATGAATTTTGATGTGAGTTGAAGCTTTGCAAAGGCTTGTGATTAATAAATTAATTCAGTTTTAAATTTTCTGTTTGTTCATTAATTCGTGGTTAAATAATTCGAAATCCTTTCAAGCTTTCTTCATTTGAAAGTTTAATATTTGTTAATATAAAAAAAGTTGTTAATTTGAAGCTTTAGGCTCAAAAACTTTAGTTTAAATTCATTTTGACTGTTATCAAAAATTCAATAAAAATCTGAAAAAAAATCTTATAAAAGATTTGAATTTAAAAAAAACCCGAAATTTAGCACCAAAAAAAGATAATCCATAAAATTCATTGAACAGGGCTCAACCGGGATTTGAACCCGGGGCCTCTCACACCCAAAGCGAGAATCATACCACTAGACCATTGAGCCGTTCCAACAAACTTTCATATGTTTGTAGCTCAAAATTAGTTTTATTTGAATTATTAAAATTACATTTGGGTCATGCTGCATACAAACTTTTTTTAAATTTTTGAAACTATAATTTTCTAATGAGAGTAAAACAATAGCAACAAAAAAACATGTTCAGGTAGAATTATTAAGTTTCTTTCATAAAAATGTTTGTTTTCTCTCATCAACTTTAGAATATTCTCAACATTACAAAAACTTTTCGTACAAACTCTCTTTCCTTATTTCAAGAATCTCAAATATTTTCAAATATAAACCAAACTTTTTTTGTACCTCAACATCATTCAGTGATTTTTCTTACAACTAATCAGTTAAGAAAGTTTCTAAAATTATAAAAAAACAAATTAAATTCACAGCAGAAACTTAATTGTGAATTGATTTAAAGAAGTCATTCAATAATTGGCAACAGTTGAGGAATCTAGCAACATAACCTCAAAATACTAAAGATTCACCAACATATCCATATCATAATGGACCCTCGTGAGCCAATAGTCAACGCATACACATCACAAGAGTACACAGCATGTCTCTCATTAATTCAAGCATCACCATCAGAAATATCATCACAAACAGATATGAGAATCCTTCAAGCATCATGTCTCATCAACATTAATGGTCGTTCAGGTGAAGCTCATCAAATTTTAGACAAGATTCTCGAACTTGATCCCCAAAATGGATTGGCTTTCTATGGCAAAGGATTGGCATTCCTTAAAGAATCAAATTTGGATAAAAGTTTTGAAAATTTCACTAAAGCATCGGAACTTGATAAGACGGGAGTTATAAGCAAGGCACAGATCATGAAGCTCAAGACTGAAGAAATGCTAAAATCAAAGAGAACATCTAATCGGCTGTCAGGCAAACAGATTAAAGATAATGCAGCACCAATAACATGTGAAATCTGCAATCGATCATTCGCACAGCTTTTCAGTCTCAATCGACATAAATTAATTCACTCCGGTGAACGTCCACATAAATGCTCACTTTGCAACTTTGGTTTTGTCCAAAAATCAGATCTTCAACGTCACATGTCTGTTCATAATGACAATGCTGACTTCCCATGTCTATCTTGTGAGAAAAAGTTCAAATCCAAGAAGAATTTGTCGTTGCACTTGATGACTCACAGCGTAGAGAAGCCATTCAAGTGTGAAACATGTGGAAAGGACTTCAAGTACCGTAGATTAATGAAGCTGCATCAGATCATCCACAGCAAGAGGAAGAAGTACAATTGTGATTTCTGTGAGAAAATTTTCGTAACTAAGCCAAGCTTAAAGGCTCATGTGATGATGCATATTAACAGAATGAAGAAGGAAGGTGTCAAGTTGAGTGGTGGAGGAGGTATTGTTGAGAAATTTGAGGTTAGCTCTGGTGATTTGGGTGTGGAGATGATGAATTTTAAGGTTGAGGAGCAAAATCATATTGAATGTGCAGACATGACCTCAAAACTGCCAGTCATATCCAAAGTTACCTCAATTCAACTTGAAACTGAACCAACAACCGCGAAACTTGAAGGAAAATTAGCAAAAACCAAGAAATACTTTATGAAGAAGCAACAAAAGATGGAACTTCCTGAAACTTCAAAGCAAGACCAACAAAGTGTGAAAAAGTCTAGAGGGCGACCACCTAAAGTTGTCAAGAAGTCATTGACTGTTCAGAACTCAAATTCAAACAATTTGGAAACAAGCCAGCAAACCATATCAACAATTTTGTCAACCTCACTTCAAAGTTCACCACAAACAGTCAGAAACTCAGTTAGAATCCAAAACAGAAAATCATTAGGAGCCAAGCGTAGTTTGATCAAAACTAACCCGAATTCATTAAGTATCAGACGTGAATCCATTGGATTTGACAGAAATTCAGCAACTATTCAACAGAAATTAGCTAAAGTCAAGAATAATTTGATTCGAGCTCAAACGGATCAACAAAATTTTTCTGTGACTTCATTTGGATCCAACTCTGTATCACCAAATCCAGATCAATTATTCAGCACTTCAACATCAAGTTTCTCTGAATTGTTTCCTCAAATCTCAATTATCAGCAATAATGCTCAAAAACCAGAAGCACCAAATACTTCAGCCACAAGATTCTCACTTGGCAACATTGAACTACCTTCATCCTTACAAATTCGACCAATCCTTGGTGTTCAAGGATCAAAATTAAGAAGCACAAGGAACTCAATTTCCCGTAGGAACTCTACAACTGAAAATGGAGTCCAATTAAACCTCATTCCACCAACAAAGTTCATCAACCCAGTAACATCTAGTCCACAATCATCATCAGTCATTCCAGCTGATCCAAGAATCTCAGCAATATTCTCAAATCCTCACATTTCTGTGGCTATAACAAGCACTAGCTCATCAACAACCATTGCAAAGTCAGAAATGAATTCAAATCCAGTAATTACTGACTCTAAATGGTCAAACTCAACAGCATTCGAAGTGAAGCATATTCAAGATGAACAAGTTCCGATCAAAGACATCAAACTGGAACCAGTCGAAGTTCCAAACAATGATCAACAAGCAGAAACCTCATCAAATCATGACTCGTTGTTCAGCAGTGAAAATGAGCATCCAAGTGAATGGAACCTGTTCTTTAAGTCACTAATGCATGACTTGACGAAGATGGATGAACGGCAAAGAAGGAAGTTTAAGCAAAAGACATTCGTGCTGATTGATGACATCTTGCAGTAAATTTAATACATTTATTTTAAATTAAATTAATTTAATATATTTTTCGACTTCATAAAGATTTTGTATTGAAATTCAAATAAATCATTTTAATGAAAATTAAAGCAACAACTTTTTACAACATTCCATATTCCTTCTTTAAATCCAACACTTCCTGTTCGTCCATAATAGGAATTCCATTATTAATCCAGTCACTCAACATTGTCTCATTGATGAATCCCCATTTCCACTTCTGTGTAGCTTTTTCACTATTACACGCTGCATAAATCAACTTCTTAGTCCTCATATCCACTTCCATACACCAATTGCGCCATTTAGATCCACAATAGATCTGTTGTGTCTTCATGTCATACCTAAAATATTGATTGTCTTGCTTGAATTTACAAGAATAAATGAGAATCCTGTTTTGGTTGAAATCAAGGCAGTTGCTGTTAGATCCTTCAATTGATATGTCTCGATGGTTCCTAAGTTTGAAGTTTTGTCTATATCCTGGTTTTTGAAGGTTCTCCTTGCATGGGTAGATGCCAACTTGCATTTCTCGATCGTCTCCAAGGGCATCAACACAAAATGTTGGATTAGCTACGCTGATGATCTGAAAGAATTTAATAACTTTAATTTTTTTTTGAGGTTATGTCACAAAATTCTACTTACAGCTCCACTAGCAAACTCCGGAGGTTCAATGTATGGATATCTTTCAAGCATATCGGGTGCAACATGTTCCAAAAAGTAGCTGAATGGCTTGCATTTGAGTTTCTCTTTAATTCCTTTCATATAGGATGTGTCACCAGCATCAATGTTGTTCCATAAGTCCGGATCTCTCTCATAAAGATACTTAGCATAGTCATCCATCCAAATTTCAGCTACTCGTTTGTAGTTACTGAAAGGATATTGAATTTATGATACTATTGGATTGGTTGAAGGAAGTAAGAGCTGATTTTTAAGGTTAACTAGAATTTACTGGCTTAACTTGCCTTAAGGCTGAACTCTTGCATATCGTTTACTTACTAGTGTACATAATTGGTATGGTTTCCAGCATTTGTGAACGGTCTGGGTCGATAAAGATGACCAACTCTTGAACAAGGCGCATCAAGCTGTCTTCCATGACACAGCCAGACCTGCAATAAGTTTTATATTGTCATTTTCATTTGACTTTTGCAAAAATCAGAAGCATGAAGTACCTTAAAACTTAGTTCATACTGTTCACCACCCCAAATCTCGAGTGCTAAGTTTAAATTAGATGATTCCATTAATCTGCTACTATACAAAGCCATACTTACCCGAATCATATCCACCAAGCTGCCAGAAAAACTTAGCCGATATAGCAAAAACACATCCCATCATAACAGGTGATTCAAAAGGCTCAGCTGGATCTAACTTATCTTGTGGTCTTAATGGCAAGAATTGATAAAAGAAGTGCCAGTTAAAAACTCCTCTAGTTCCATCAATAACAGCAGAATAATGATAATCCTTAGCACTAATCACATCAATGTATGGACACACACAGGTTCTGTAATCTTTAGCAATTGGTTCAATTAATGGTGGCAGCCAGTTGATATTTGCTTCTGTATGGCAATCCATAAATATCAAAACATCACCGGATGCAGCTCGAGCACCAGCTAGACGTGCCCACATTAGACCTGAACGAGTACTAAGTACTAAAATTCTGATTTTATTGACATCAAAATGCTCAGCAATGTAAGTCTCGAGTGGTTCATAGCAATAGTCTTTGTCACTATGGTCATTGACGAGAATCACTTCCTTTAGAAGTTCCGGTGGTGATCTATTGAAGACACTGTGGATAGTCCTAGTCAAAGTACTTAAAATTTCATTATGGAATGGAATAATGACAGAAACTTGCGGCAGTTCCGCTAAATATTGCTTAGTTTTACATTCTGGTGGTCTTGTGTCAGGCAGTGACCTGTCTCTAGGAATTTTATCACTCACAAGTCCATTATGCTTATTTTCCAAAAATATTTTAGCTGCCAAATCTTGCTCATCAGGTGGCAAAAAAACAGCAGTTCCATTTTCACCTGGTCCAATTCGTGTGCCTTCATATTCCATGAAATTATAATCGTGCCAGTCTTTGGTCAACGATGCATGTTGAAAGCGATAATATGAGGTCAATGGCTCGATGTAGATGTAAGGTTTTTGGATTGCTAGAGGATCGTTGTTGAGCTTGATAAGGATGACGACTGAGATTGCAAGGAGGAGGAAGAAGCAGAGAAGGAGCTGAATTGCTGGGCGTTTGTGCTTGATTGCCTGAAATGTTTATTAAAATTTAATTTATGGGGTTGGTTTTAGAAATTTATGCGGATTGTCAGGTATATGAGTCAGACCTTGATCCATCTTGCCACATGCACCATCATACCATTCTTAAAATGTAGACACTTACCTGCCGAAACACGAAATTAACCTTGACCAAAAGACGCCGTATTGACATTTTAGAAACTTACTCAGATGAAAATTGTGAAGAATTCAAATAAATTTTAAATAGCTGGCATCTAAAAAAGTTCTAGCTACGTGTTTCCACTTTGAATAACAAAACCAAAAAGAAATTTACATTGGCAAAAATAAAAGTTGCTGAAAGTTTAAGTCACGACTTTAAAGTAGTGATTGTAAATTTGCTGAGATCAAAGTCACGAGAATATAAAAAAAAACTAAGGAATTAAAACTAAGTTATTTAACTGATATTGAATAATAAATGTTGTAAAGAAGTTGTTCCCATCATGTTGTTGTCCCCTTGTTCAAACCATAAGACCTTATAAAGACATACAAAAAATGTTAAAAAAAACTTTTTAAAAAACACGCTTTTATCAAAAAGACTAAAAATCAAAAAGTTCAAAATAAAATAAGGTCACACTCTTAGCGAATCAGGATTTTAAAAATTTTCTTGTGACAACTAGAAATGTAACATAAATTTTTTTCAAAATATTGTGATTAAGTCCAAGAACACTATGACTCTTTAAGCGTGTTTTTTAAAAAGTTTTTTTAACGTTTTTTTATTTGCTACTTTTTAGTCTCAATCTTTTAATCGAATTTTGACCACAACAATTCAAATTCAACTCCACTTCGTTTCGTTCAACTTTTAATATATTCCCATTTTTTAGTGGGTAATTAGTAACGACTGTCAGGATTTTTCATTCGTTTTTATAATTTAAGTCATACCTGGAAACACATAAAACTCTTCCAAAAAATGTCCTGAACTTCAATTATGTGCGTTTTCTGTGTTTTTTAAAACATTCATGAGTAAAGAACATTAAAAATCAATCGTAAAGATTTTGTGTTTATCCGTACCATTCCTATTACATAACGTGTGGATTCTTAACATAAAGATGCAAATCACATCTATATGTAACGTTTTTATAACGGATTTTTCAAATTTAAATTCAATGAATGTCATTCATATGTTATGCAAAATTACGTTAAGCCGATAATAAATAGAAGTCAATTTAATTAAATTGGTGAAGTGCTATAAATATTGTAATACATTTAAAACAGCATACGTTTATGCTCAAATTATGTGTGCTAAATGCACATCATATATTGATAGTTATTTCGCATTAATTTGTAACGGACTTGTGATTAACGGTTTTTTTGAAAATTCAAATTTTCACTTACGGATATTCATAAAAAAATTACTTGTCAATTTTTTCATCCTCCCAGAAAATCTTCAGCTTCTCCAATTATTAGTATTATTAATAATTAGTAATATTAATTAAACTATAGTGAATCATATAAATGACTTTTGAGCATTTCAAGTATAATATTTTAAACAAATCAAAATTTTATATCATTGACATTCGATTTTTTTCCCATATAAAAAAGTTTTATTAAAATTGTACTATAATTAAGCATTTGTGTGGTTCTAAAGTGTTAAAATATTGTATTGTCACCGGGAATACGTGTGTATACAAAATTTGAGCTCGATTGGAGCAATAGAAGTGGTCGAAAAATCGATTGCAAGATTTGAACGTGACATACAAAGAAACCAACAGAGCAACTCAATAAAAAGCGTGTAATAATAAAATACGTCATCAATGAGAACAAAAATTACCACTTAAACTGATTCTAATAATCTTAGAATTATTGACGGGTATTAAGGAACAATCAAGAATTGATAAGATTTGAAATGGTTTTTTATTTCTTGTCATTTTTTTGCCTCAAGCGTTTTATCAAATTTTTGTATAAGAACCAGCATTTAATGCAATTAAAACTTAGTCTAGTTTTGAATTCCTGTGGTATAGTTAGACTTAGGATGAAGCTTTTGTTAATTGTAATCTCAACATTAGTGATTGTTAATGGACAGTGGAATACTCATTGGTAATGATTTGTTTCCTAAAAGTTAAATACCTGAGATAATGTAACGCTAGGGTGTCGTGGACCAAAGTTTGAGATACACTGGCATAGCTCTAAAACTGTATAAGATCCCTTCCTGGCATCACTAATCACTTCTTTGTGTTTTTGCAGGTGGGGTGGTCGATCAGGCATTGTTCATCTCTTCGAATGGAAGTGGACTGATATTGCAAATGAATGTGAGACTTTCCTAGCTCCAAATGGATATGCTGGAGTTCAAACCTCACCACCATCAGAAAACATAATCAATGTCAATGGAAGGCCATGGCATGAAAGGTGAGCATCACAACATAAAACCCTAAAAGCTGCTATTTAAACTGTTTTTCAGATATCAGCCAGTCAGTTACATTCTTACAACACGTTCAGGTGATCGAAATGCATTCATTGACATGGTCCGTAGATGTAATGCTGTTGGTGTCAGAGTCTATCCTGATGTCGTTATCAATCATTTGGCTGCTGTATCAGGTTCTGCTTTATATACGCGAATTCTTACTTTAAACAGCATAATTAAAATTTTGAATAATCAAAAGGAACTGGAACTGGTGGATCAACTGAAAATTCTGGAACTTTGAGCTTTCCGGCTGTACCTTTCGGATCTGGTGACTTTAATGCAAGATGTATGAGATTCAAAATTCTAAAATAACTTGTATTAATTAATATAAAAAATTCCAGGCAGTATCGACAACTACAATGATGCACATCAAGTCAGAAACTGTTGGCTTCTTGGAATGCCTGACTTAAAATTAAGCACAGAATATGTTAGAGGCAAAGTAATTGCATATTTGAACGATCTTATTAGCCTTGGAGTAGCAGGCTTCAGATTTGATGCAGGTTTTGTATATAAATCTAGTTCCTTAGAATCTTAAAATACATTTTTAATTGAAAACTTTTCTAATTTCAGTCAAACACATGTGGTGAGTATTTTAGGCTATGTTCATCCTCTACTCAAACTAATACTAGCTTTTCTTCTTAACTTAGGCCTGGTGACTTGGAAAACATTTTCGGACGTATTAATAACTTGAATACAGCGCATGGATTTGCTGCCAACTCACGTCCATTTATTACACAAGAAGTCATTGACCTAGGTGGTGAAGCTATCAGCAGAGATCAATATCTTCACTTGGGAACTGTTACAGAATTCAGATATAGTGCTGAAATCGGACGAGTTTTTCGTGGATATGATTTGTTAAAACATTTAAGGTTTGATTCTCAGTTCGACTCTAAAATGGTCTAATTTTCATTTTTGGTTCTTTCCAGGAACTTTGGTGAAAGCTGGGGCTTTATGGCATCAGCCAGTGCTTTAACATTCGTCGACAATCACGATAAGTAAGAATCTAAACCTTATATCCTTAAATTAATATTACAATACTGTCTTACTTAATCATACACAGCCAAAGAGGACATGGAGCTGGTGGTGATAATGTCTTAACCTACAAAGTCTCGAAACAATATAAAATGGCGACAGCCTTTCATTTAGCGTGGCCCTATGGTGTCCCACGTATTATGAGTTCTTACGAATTCAATGATGGTGATCAAGGTCCACCTGCTAATGGTGATGGAAGCTTGAGATCACCAACATTCAATGCCGATGGATCATGCAGTGGTGGATGGGTTTGTGAACATAGATGGCGTCAAATCTACAATATGGTTAGATTCCGTAATGCAGCTGGAACCGCAGCAGAAGCAAATTGGTGGGAGAACAGCGGTGGCAAGCAAATTGCATTTTCTCGTGGTAATCGTGCCGTTATTGTCTTCAATAATGAGAACTTTGACCTCAATCAATCACTTCAAACTGGAATGGCTGCTGGAACTTACTGCAATATTGCAGCTGGAAGTAAATCAGGAAGTAGTTGTACTGGAAGTACAATCACAGTCAATGCCAGTGGTGTTGCTTCATTCAGTATCACAGCTGGTGCAACTGATGGATTTATTGCTATTCATGTTGATGCTAAATTGTAAATAAATTGACTAATAAAAAGCTTTAACCACTTGAAAAGCAGTTGTTTCCCACGGCTTACTGTCTCATAATCACGACAATATTCGATCATTAAGCGTGAAAACCTGGATTTGCCAGCCATAAACCATAATCTTCACTTTTATCATCCAATTCTATTCTATAATAATAATTTTTCTCACCTGTGGCACACTCGAAATACAACAACAATCATCATGTCCTTATCACGTGGATCATTAATTACTCACAAAATAAAAAAACTTATGGCCGATCAGAAGTAGGAGCTTGTTATCATTAATTATTGTTTTGCTTGTCTTATTGATATGCTTGAAATTCCGCGCAATGTTTGTTATCGACACTAAGACCACAGTCGATTCTGCTTGTGGTTCGTACTTGACGTGAAGTTGTAGATGACTGTTGTGGTACACGTAAATTTTATCAATTGATTTTCATTTAGACTTTACACTTGTAAGGGGATTCAAAGCATCAATCCCGAGCGGCACACAAGCGTCATATGACGGTCATATGATTGTCATATGACAGCCGTCATCGTCATAAAGACGTCATGAATGACGATCATATGATCGTCATATGATGATAAGACGTCATCACGACATCGTCTCGATTCGATTTATGACCTCATATGATGGTCATTTGACGAAAAATTCGTCACTCGACGATCAAATGAAAACGTCAATTGATGGTCATATGACGATCAAATGACAAAATTACTATCGCGAGACGACGAGCATAAACCGTGATATATATGCTGAATTTTGACTGGAATAATTTTTTAAAATTTAACGAAAACGTGTTAATTTGTGTAGAATAACTCTAAATAATATATATTTTAAATTATAGACATAAGGCATTACATTTAACATACAACTTAACAATATAATTATTTAAGATTAATGATAATAACAATAGCTTGATAATAATGATTGACTATTTTCTTAATATTCTTGATTTTTTTACTCATTTTCTTGATTTTCCTCGTCGTTAAATCGGTTTTGATTAGTCAACTTCAACTGATTAGCTTGATTTTCTCTTCGTCGATGTAAATAAATTTTGACAGCTTTTGAAGCATCTTCCGCTGAGCTGTAAGTTCCAGGTAAATGAGCTTCAACGATATTAAAGAATAAATCGAAATGCCCGATAGCACTTTTTATGGAAAATCGTCCTAAGAAAATGGATAAAATTAATTAATTTAACAAATTAATGTGCAGCAATTGCTTCTAAAACTTACCATTTCTAAAATATCATATTCACACACTTTGATTATTCTTAAAAACTTTTAAAATGGATTGAATATAATTTTCCTCCTTCTCACTTCAACTTCTCGAACACAAATGAAGAAAATAAAATTTTCACAAAAAAATGGTAACTTTGATTACTAAAATATTTAATGTCAAATTTTGCAATCATTTTGAAGATCATATTGATGATAAGCATATCGATTTTTGAATTGAAAATCCGTTAGAAATCAGTGAGCATACATTGAATGAAAGCTCATTTACAAAATCTCACAAAAAATTTTGTTCAATCATCGAAATACCATTCAGAAAATAATTATCAGTTTTTACAGTGCAAAAACAGTTCAAAGAAAAAAGTTTAAGCAAAACATACAATCGAAATGGGCAGAAAATCAAAAATTATCGTCATTTATGACTTTCATTTGATCGTCATATGATCGTCATAATATTTTAGAAAAAAAAAATCGTCGTACAATCATCATCGTCATGACGAAGACGCTCATATGAAGATCATTTGATCGTCATCGTCAAATTGTGCCGCTCGGGAATGTCTGGAGTGTTAATCCATTGGAAATATGAAATCATTTGATGAAGATTGGACTGAAATAATTGACTAATGACAATTTGTTTGTGTTTATGCTTACTATTTTTAAGAAAGTCATAAGTTGAGCCAATCGTGTAACGAACAAATGATCCGCAAACCGTGCAGAGGATATTTGATCCATAGATTTTCTTAAATGACACCTTAAGCTGACTTTATCATTTTTATTTGAGTACTTAACTATCCTCATTAGAGCCTAGAGTTTAAGAAACACATTAACGACTTCCCAGACCACAACTTTTCAAGACATCTTGATCATACCATTGCATCAAAAGACATTTAAGTAAAAGTAATAATTTTTGTTGACAAAATTTTCCCAACTCCTTGACGTCAATTTGCCATCAACATTTAACTGTCAAACACAATTGTAAGAAAACATTTAAGCGTGTGCGAATGATTTGATAAGCTCCGAGATATTTCTCATTGCATCAGCTAATATTTACTCAGTTGGAGATTTTTTTCTATAAAATGCGGCACTAAAGGGTTGAAAAATTCAGTCTTATTTTTATTTTCTGTTGAAAAGTGGGAACAAAAATTAGGATGAAGTTGTTTGTGATTTTATTGTCTGCGCTTGTTGCTGTTAATGCTCAGTGGAATCCTCATTGGTGAGAATTTTTATCAAAATTTAGATCAACTTAGTCAAAATGTTATGCGAAAAATTCTAAGCAATATTTACAAAGTCACAATAATGTTCTGTAAAATCAAGTGATTCACATGCACAAATCCCTAAATTCTCATTGCCTACGAAAAGTAACAACAGGAAAAACCCAAAATTTTCATCTAAAACCAGTAACAAAGTCTGATTTATTCCACAATAATCCGGAATGTTCATAAACTTACTCAGCAATCTCGACATTCTGAAATTGATTGATCGAATTATTCAATTTATCTTATCGCAGCCACCTACTGCTCCTTGATAACATGATTAAGTTTCTACTACGTTTTGCTATTTTTTGGTAGAATGAGCTAGAAAAATTAAGATTTTTAAATATTTCAAAAAGCATATGACAATGTCCAATACCAATTTAAACTATCACATTGCAATCTCAATTCTAGAATAATAATAGTATGTTAGATATCATCTAGATATCATCACATAACCTCCCGCTAAATGCTGTATTTTGTCAGCTGTTTTCAAACACGAAACCAAGCAGCACTCAGAATAATGAATTAAATAATTTTTAAATTATTAAACTTTAAACAAACTACAAAACATATGGAAGTGTGTTGGAACGGCTCAATGGTCTAGTGGTATGATTCTCGCTTTGGGTGTGAGAGGCCCCGGGTTCAAATCCCGGTTGAGCCCTGTTTAACATTATTTTTTGTTAAATTTTAATACAACTTTAATTTTTCCAGGTGGGGTGGTCGATCAGGCATGGTTCATCTGTTCGAATGGAAGTGGAGTGACATTGCAAACGAATGTGAGACTTTCTTAGCGCCTAATGGTTATGCTGGAGTTCAAATTTCGCCACCATCAGAGAACTTAGTCATTGGAGGCAGACCGTGGTGGGAAAGATATCAACCATGTAAGCATGGCTGATCATATTGAAAACAAATCAACAGTTTAGCTATTTTTTCCAGCAAGCTACATTCTCACAACACGTTCAGGAGACAGAAATGCATTGGCTGACATGATCCGTAGATGTAATGCTGTCGGGATCAGAATCTATCCTGATGTCGTTATTAATCATATGGCTGCTGGAACAGGCTCAGGTACCGGTGGATCATGGACAGATGCTGGATCATTGAGCTTCCCAGCTGTTCCTTTCGGATCTGGTGACTTTAATCCAAGATGTAAGAACAATCAATCCTAACCTCAAATGAATGAATGATTAAATATTCAACCCTTAAATTGTATTAGGTGACATCAACAATTATGGTGATGTTAATCAAGTCAGAAACTGCTGGTTGGTTGGTTTACCAGACTTGAAGCTTGGAACTGAATATGTTAGAGGCAAAGTTGTAGCTTATATGAATGACTTAATCAGCCTCGGTGTCGCAGGATTTCGTGTTGATGCAGGTTCTGTACATTAATCTAGTTCCTCTGACTTTAAAATCTATTAATAACTGAATATTTTTCTAATCCTAACCTCACTTAACCTTAAAAATGCAGTCAAACATATGTGGTAAGTAGTTTGTGCCCAGACTTAATTTGAATTTCCTTAATTAAAATTTTATTAATCTCACTTCTTGTCCAAATCAGGCCCGGTGACTTGGAAAACATCTTCGGTCGTCTCAGCAATTTGAATACAGCTCATGGATTCTCTGCTGGCTCACGTCCATTCCTTACTCAAGAGGTCATTGATTTAGGTGGTGAAGCTATTAGTAAGGATCAATATTTACATCTTGGAACAGTTACAGAATTCAGATACAGTGCTGAGATCGGTCGTGTCTTCCGTGGATATGACTTGCTGAAATACTTGAGGTAAGTTACTAGTTACTTGCGATAAAATAATATCTGATAAAAAATTTATGTGAATTTTCATTATGTAGAAACTTTGGTGAAGGCTGGGGCTTCATGGCATCAGCCAGTGCTTTGACATTCATTGACAATCACGACAAGTAAGTATCCTTAATAATTAGGAAAATCAAATTGACTATAATATATGACCTTTCAACAGCCAAAGAGGACATGGAGCTGGTGGTGCTAATGTTCTTACCTACAAAGTCTCAAAACAATACAAAATGGCAACAGCCTTCCATTTGGCATGGCCATACGGTATCCCACGTATCATGAGTTCTTTCGAATTCAATGATGGAGATCAAGGTCCACCTGCTAATGGTGATGGAAGCTTGAGATCACCAACATTCAATGCCGATGGATCATGCAGTGGTGGATGGGTTTGTGAACATAGATGGCGTCAAATCTACAATATGGTTAGATTCCGTAATGCAGCTGGAACCGCAGCAGTCGCAAATTGGTGGGAGAACAGCGGTGGCAAGCAAATTGCATTCTCACGTGGAAATCGTGCCTTTATTGCCTTCAACAATGAAGGATATGACCTTAATCAGACAATTCAAACTGGAATGGCTTCTGGAACTTATTGCAATGTTGCAGCTGGAAATAAATCAGGCAGCAGCTGCACAGGAGGTACAATCACTGTTGATGGAAGTGGAAATGCTCACATTTCTATTGCTGCTGGTGCTGCTGATGGATTTATTGCTATTCATGTTGATGCTAAATTGTAAATTTTTATAAATAATTAGCTACTGCTGGATTTTTTTAAAAAATAAAATAAAACTAAATTATTGTCAAAAAATCATATTCAACCCTTAACCCCCTAAATTTCAGTTGGAGCTGATTCTGATGGTTTCTTAAGCCAGAACGTGGTTGATTCTGATGGTTTCGCTTAAGAAGTTCGCAATATCCTAAATTTAAGAATTTAAAATTTCAAAACTGCTACTTTTGAATTAGATTGAGGTTATGCTGAGCGTAGGCTAATGTTTTTTAAGGGGTGGGTCAGCTCCTATTAAACTTCCAATAAGATGAGAATTTTGGGAAAAAAAAATGGTTTTAATTCAACAAAAGTTATCACACATTGAAAATGAATTAATTTTTTGGATATAACCTTGATTTAAGTTACAATGACATTTCAAAGCTCTTGCTCAAATGCATCAGATTAGAAAATTTTTACTTTAAAGCTCCACGCCTGCTTGATCATCAAATCTTATCAATTTTTTCTCCTCGATTAAAAAAAAGCTCAATTTTTCAACTTTAAAAGAGCAACTTTTCAGTTCTAGAACTCAGTCGGGTTTTAATTTTCGTGCTGTAAACTTGAAACTCACGATGAAGTTAATTTTACTTTTGGCTTGTGCCTTTGTTGCTGTTAATGGACAGTGGAATACTCATTGGTAAATATAAAAAGTGAATTGTGAAGATAGAAGCGATATTATTAGAGTATCTGTGGCAAATGGCAAATGAAGCACAGAAACTGAAGATCTATGGTTATTCAGTGATAAATCAGTACCCAATCCTGCCTATAACTTCATTTGAGTTCAATGTTAACAGATGAAAGTCACTTAAGACAAGCATAACCAGCTGAATCATCATCAAATTAACCGTTTTACACGTGAACAACTAAAACCTTATCAAATTAGTCAGTCTGAATCTTCTTTTGAGTCTATCCTTGGTTTCAAGCACTTGTTTTCTTACCGATTTTTTAAAAATAAATTCCCAGCAGCGTGTGTAATCTCAGCGATAAGAACTAATTGCTGCAAGCTGTGTTTACAGGAGAGAAAATTGATTAATTGTCTGTAATCTTATCGATGCTTAATTGAGGTTTGATAAGTTTTCATCATGTGTGCTACTGAGAATTAGAAACTTGATAGAAATATGCTTCTGGACTACCTTAACCAGCCACTTGAGATAAACTTAATTTGTTTTATTTTTTAAGGTGGTCTGGAAGATCTGGCATAGTTCATCTCTTTGAATGGAAATGGGCTGATATTGCCACTGAATGTGAGACATTCTTAGCTCCCAATGGATATGCTGGCGTTCAAGTATCACCACCAAATGAAAATCTAGTCATTTCTGGACGTCCTTGGTGGGAAAGGTAAATAAATAGAATTTATGGTAAATTTAATTTTTTACATTTTTTATTTTTTTTTGTAGATATCAACCAGGTATGACGGTGTCACTTGTGTTGACTATCCAAATTCTGAACTAAATTTTTTTTTTTCAGCAAGTTATATTTTGACAACAAGATCAGGTAATTTACTAGATTTTTTGACCTCCAAAACCTGAAAGATCTAAACCTTAATTACCCAACTTTCATATTAATTTCAGGCAACCGAGCTGCTTTCACTGACATGGTCCGCAGATGTAATGCTGTTGGTATCAGAATCTATGTTGATGCAGTCATTAATCATATGGCTGCTGGAAACGGTATTTAATTAATTCCAATTTATCAAGGATAGATTAAACAATTTCTTAAATTCTAGGTGTTGGAACTGGAGGATCAAGTGTAAGTGCATCATCGCTTAGCTTCCCAGCTGTTCCTTTTGGATCTGGTGATTTCAATCCATCATGTAAGTTGCGCCTTAGCTTGTTTTCATTTATTTATATATCTTTTAATTGGCCACATTCATCCAGGTGCCATCAACAACTACAATGACCCAAATCAAGTGAGAAACTGTTGGTTGGTCGGTTTACCAGACTTAAGATTGAGTACTGAATATGTCAGAGGCAAAATTGTAGCTTATATGAATGACTTAATCAGCCTCGGCGTCGCAGGATTTCGTGTTGATGCAGGTTCTGTACATTAATCTAGTTCCTCTGACTTTAAAATCTATTAATAACTGAATATTTTTCAAATCCTAACCTCACTTAACCTAAAAATGCAGTCAAACATATGTGGTAAGTAGTTTGTGCATCAATTCAAGTATAAATTTTCGTGTATTCAAACTTATTTTTGCTAATCCTAATCTCAATTTTTATCCTTGATTAGGCCCGCAGATATCCAAAACATCTTTGGACGTCTCAACAACTTGAACACAGCCCATGGTTTTGCTGCCAACTCCCGTCCATTTATAACACAAGAAGTTATTGACCTTGGTGGTGAGGGTATTACTAAAGATGAATATTTACATCTTGGATCAGTTACAGAATTCAGATATAGTGCTGAAATTGGACGCGTCTTCCGTGGATATGACTTGTTGAAATATCTAAGGTTAGACTTTTGATTAATTAATATCAAAAACGTTCTAAAGTTTAATTTTTGATTTTTTCAGAAACTTCGGTGAAGGCTGGGGCTTTATGGCATCAGCCAGTGCTTTAACATTCGTTGACAACCACGATAAGTAAGATTCTTACCTTTTTATTTCATAAAACCACCATTAAATCCTCTCGTTTTCATTTTTAAATAGCCAAAGAGGACATGGAGCTGGAGGTGACAATGTCTTAACCTACAAGGTCCCAAAACAATACAAAATGGCAACAGCTTTCCATTTGGCATGGCCATACGGTATTCCACGTATCATGAGTTCCTTTGAATTCAGCGATGGTGACCAAGGTCCACCAGCCAATGCTGACGGCAGTTTAAGATCACCAACAATCAATGCTGATGGATCATGCAGCGGTGGATGGGCTTGCGAACATAGATGGCGTCAAATCTTTAATATGATTAAATTCAGAAATGCAGCTGGAACCGCAGCAGTAGCAAATTGGTGGGAGAACAGCGGTGGCAAGCAAATTGCATTTTCTCGTGGAAATCGTGCCTTTATTGTCTTCAATAATGAGAACTTTGACCTCAATCAATCACTCCAAACTGGAATGGCTGCTGGAACTTACTGCAATATTGCTGCAGGAAGTAAATCAGGAAGTAGTTGTACTGGAAGTACAATCACAGTCAATGCCAGTGGTGTTGCTTCATTCAGTATTACAGCTGGTGCAACTGATGGATTTATTGCTATTCATGTTGATGCTAAATTGTAGAATGGATGAAAACTTAACAGATTTTGAAAAGTTTTAAATAAAAAAATTGACATTTAAAGATTAGTGCTTTACTTTATATTTAAATATCAAATTAATAATCATGACTTTTTAATTTTTGCAAGCTTTTTAATTATTTCTGGATTGTCAAAATCTTTAAGTGTATATCCAACTTCAAAAAGTTTGTCCATGGCTATTTGTTGAGATGTTCTTCCATCAAATTTTCCAGTCTCAATAAAAGCTATATGCTTCATTGCATCAGTAAATACAGCATAAGCATTAACATTACATCCATAAAGTTCTCCTTTCAATGATGCTGAGACAATTCCACGTAAATAGTAAGTGTTTTTGTAAACAACATGCAGTCCACTTCCGCTGTCACCAACACAAACTCCAGTGCCATTGGCATGTCCAGCGCAAAACATTTGATCACTTAAAAGTGACTTATGATCAGGGCTTGCTTTACACTCGTTATAGCTAACAATTGGCATGTTAATGACTCTTGCAACACTTTCAACATCATTAAATTCACTTTTTCCAAATCCAGCAACAATTCCTTCAGTAATTCTTTCCATATCTGATCCAGGATGCATCAGGCAGATTGGCTGAATATAATTTGTGAAGGTTAATATTTCGTCTAGTTCCAAAATTGCAATGTCAGCGTGAAATGATCCACTATTTGGATTCCAACCAGGATGAATTATAATTTTCCTAATAGCAATTGTCAGCCTTCCAATTTCACCAATATGTGATAAGTTGTGAACTCCAATGTAAACTAAGATGTTTGCGGCTCTTAATTGGTGAGATTGGTGCTTTCCAATGAAGCAGTGTGCGGCTATATAAGAATGTTTTGAATATGTATAAATTTTAGAAATTCTTACTTCTTCGTACCTGTAACAACTGTGGTTTTAGACACAACAGTTCCACCACAAATGTATTTGATCTCATTCTGGCTCGATTTATTCGATATCTTAATTTCCATTATAGCAACATTCCTTTTCAATAATTAGTTTTATTTAAATCTTCTATATAAGGATCTGTCAAGATAATAATGCTTACCATGGATAATCTCCTTTAGAAATAGCATTCCCTCTTATTGTTGTTTGCAATCCTGTCTTCCGTTTCCCACATTTAGGTCCATTCTGTTTTAATAAAAAATAAGCAGGTAATGGCTAAGCAATTGAGAATATATTCTTGCTCCCCCACCCCTGGCTCTGCTCCTGATAAAGATCAGTGGTGGTCAACCTTTTTGTACCACGACACGCATTGATGATAAGCGATTCGCAAATTCACAAACAGCAAACGGTTTGAGGAATTTCCTGTATTATCCATTGTATATAGGCTGGCCATCACTGATCTAGAGCCATGAGTGTTCCCTACTTGAGCCCATGACATGTCTTATGTGCCCTAAATTATCACTTTAATCCTTCAACATACCAAAATTTCACTGTTCTCAATATTCCCTCTTATATCGAAGCTATTGTCGGGTTCCTCAACATTTGCAGTGGTTGTTGTCATAGATTTGTATGTACTGGTGGTATGTGCTGGGTCTGTTGTGGTTGGTGTCATGACTTCTGAATAAAAAAAAAGATTTTAAGTTTGTTGTCTTTAAACTAAAATGTTTGTGGTTTGTACTAAGGATAAAGATGTGATCTTGGTCAAATAATTTGTAACTTATCGGTTCCTTACCCTTGATGAATGTGCATTGTTATTTTCTATGTTCTTGATGGAATCAGGCCACATCCTCCAAAAAGTAATTTTATAAGAACAAACTTACCATCTGACGATTCATGCACCAACACACGAAAATTCTCAAAACATTGCTTCAAATTTGTCTTCATTCTGTTCCGACTTAACATCCATCCATCAACACAAAAGTTTTCAGTCATGTCTAAGTCAAAAAGAGCTGTATTATCAATAAGAGACTCATCAAATCCTTCAATCATGTTAAAATAACAATGCAGAGTCGTCAAATTTATTGGATGTCCGAATGATGTTGAGTCAACAATCGTGAGCTTGTTATGACCGATGCTTAGTTCTTCGAGGTTTTTGTTGTCTTTAAAAAGATTTTTTGGCAGCTCTTCAATTTCATTGTGATCTAAATTTATGGATTTTAATCCTTTCAAACCATTAAAAGAGTCAGTAGTCAATGTATTAATCTTGTTGTTGCTGAGATTAAGTTCGACTAGGTATTGAGTTTTTGAAAATATGTTGTTTGGTATTTCAGTGATCTCATTTCTTTCTAGACCTAAAAACACCAAGTTTTCCAATTTTTCAAACCATTTTGAGTCAATGGCTGATATTTTGTTCGATCCGAGGCCCAAAGAGTGAAGATTTGTTAATGAATCAAAAAAGTTGCTTGAAAAGCTGCTGAACTGGTTGTTCGTTAAGTTTAAATCCTCCAGTCTTTTTTGATTCTTCAAAAAGTTGTCCGGTAGTTCAGTTAAATAATTAAAATCGAGGTTCAAAACTGTTAATTTTGAACTTTTTATTAGCAAATTTGCAGGAACTGCTTGAATTTTGTTTTCGTAAAAATACAATTTGCTCAATTTTTGGCAATTTTGAAGAGAATGTTCATCAATTGAGAGAATTTCAAGCTGACTGATGTAAATTGTCTCAATATTTGAGAACTTCTCACAAAATGACGAATCAACTTGTGGAAGCTGATTTTCAGCATAAATTTGATACTTGATGATTTTGACGTCATCGTCAGTTTTGTTATTGTTATGGATTCCACTGAATTTGACTGAATTTTGAGAATCTTCTAATGTTAAGCTTTGAATGTCACATCCATAACCTTGAATGGTAATTAAATGACTTAATGGGATATCGATGTTATCAAATGAACAGTTAATTGTTGTTGCAGATAGTCCAAATGTCAGTTTGAGTAGAATCATGGTTTGCAGAACTAATGTCAATTTTAAGTTCATTTTTGTGGTTTGATTAATTAAGTTCATAAATTTCTATAAGATTTTATGCACAATAATATTGCTGATCCGTATTGACTTTGAATAATCAATTAGTTGGCAGTAAATCAGTTGCTGCTTTTTAATATATTTTTTACGACCAGAAGAAGCCGGTCTCACTTATGAACTGTCTTATAATCAAAAAAGATTCGAATATATTTTGATAAGCTTGTGATTCAAAATATTACTCAAATGAACATTTGACAGGGTTTTCGAATACGGCATTTAAATATATTCTTGCTTTAAGCGCATTTTAGTCTCAAAATAGACAACATTAATCACAAATACATTATACAAAATCAGAGTTCACTTGATGTGATCCCCACATCTGGCAATATATTACGGGATTCCCCAAACATGAACGTAACTACACGAGATTATTGAAATGAGTGAATCTTAAAAAGAGAAACTTTTCTCACAACAGAATTGCTCTTATTGGCTTATATTCTTACTTAATTCACTCAATTGACTCATGATGCAACGCAAAGTCTCTCATGATCACATCTTCTCAGTTACTTGCTAGCTCTCAGCTCTAAATGTTCTATAATTATAACTTAGGATCGATAAAACTATAAAATCAATTATTTGTTGTAAAAACCCAGGCTTAAAACCGGTATAGATGTGATAATGATGTTGTTAGACTCAGTGACACTATAGTGAACTTCTAGTAAAATCTAATCAGTGATTTATTTGATAATAGTGTGAATAGAATCAAAGGGTATCAGCAATCTCACACATCAGTAGTTTTTAATCAATAACAAGCTTCTGTGACTCATAAATATTTTTTAAGAAAAAAATCTATAATATGAATTTTAAATTATTAACAATTCTACTTACCGTCGTGACTTTAACCACAGCTAGTGCACCTTATTGTGTCTATGGCACCACAAAAGCTACATTTCTTCGTGATTATGTAGACTATACATGTCAAATAGATGTAGATGGACAGTTAGATGTATTAAATGAAATTTGGGGACTTCGAGATCCTGATGACCCTAAAAGAGATGAAGATGTCAAAATATTGACAGTCATGGGTCGATCAAAGAGCTTAATGACTATTTTTTCACCAATTTTCTGTGAGCAATTCCCAAATATTGAAATTATCGACATGAGCGATGCTGAAATTGAAGAAGTGAAGCTGAATTCTTTGAATAATTGTCGAAATCTTGAGGTTGTGCAGTTCTATAGGAACAAGTTGTCAGATATTGATGAAAATTTTCTGTCAAACAATCGAAATTTGAAGGAGCTTTACTTAAATTACAATAAATTTACAACATTTCCTCAACATTTATTCAAAAATCTACAAGACCTTCAAGTATTAGACTTGTCTGCAAATATCCTCGATGATCTGCCTTACAACATCTTCAATTCTTTACAAAATTTGAAAACACTGAAGCTTGATACAAATCAGCTTAGAATTCTCAATCCAGACTGGTTTTTTAACCTTGAGAATTTACAAAACTTGGATTTGTCTAGCAATGAGATCGCTGAACTCCCAGAGAATGTATTTAGCTCTCTGTACAATTTAAAGACATTGAACTTGGACAAAAACAATCTTAAAATAATCTCTTCATATTCCTTTGATCAACATCCAAAGCTTGGCACTGTTTCGTTCTATAAAAATGACATAAATGCAATTGATCAGAGATTTATTGAGAAATGTAAAATTAAAAGCTTAAATATGAAAGGAAATGCATGCAGTGATGACCCAAAAATAAATGGAAAGGATCTAGGCAGGAAACTAAATCGGTGCTTTAAAAATTTCAAATTTATTGGTCAAGAACCAGAAGCCCATACAACTACTACAACCAAGAGAACTACTACTTCTAGAACAACAACCACTCGCAAACCGACTACAACAACCGAACCAACAACAACAACAACAAAAACTACCACAACAACAACAAGAACAACAACCAGGAGGAGCGCATCACGAATGCTGACACAAATAACGGAACCTATAAGAACAAGTAAGTTAAAATTCAAGCATTTTTATTGAGACATATTATTAATGAACAAATTGGCCACAATTGATTTAATTTTTATAGTTTGATCTTATTTTCAAAAAACTGAACTTATCCTTAAATGCTAAACTTATATCTAGAAATTGACTTTATTCATTGAAACTGAACTTATCCATAACCATCTGCCATTATTATAAAAACTGACCTTATCCATTAAAAACTGACCTTATCCATTAAAAACTGAACTTATTCCTTAAAACTGACTTTGCCAAAGAAACTTACTTTATACATTAAAACTGACGTTATTCATTAAAACTGACCTTATTTATTAAAAACTGACCTTATCCATTAAAAACTGACCATATCCATTAAAAACTGACCTTATCCATTAAAACTGACCTTATCCATTAAAAACTGAACTTGTTCCTTGAAACTGACTTTATACATTAAAACTGACTTTATCCATTAAAAATTGACCTTATCTATAAAAACTGAACTTATTCCTTGAGACTGACTTTATCTATAAAAACTGTCCCAGATAAGGAACTAATCCCATGAAACTGACATTTTCATAGCTACTGAACTAATCCCCTGATACTTATCCTTAGAACTGATTTTGTCCCCCGATACTAACCTTATCCTTCATCATTCGATTTGTTTTGATTTTATATAATTATTAATAATTGATAAAAAAAAATATTTTACTCAATTTTACAGCGACGGAACCTTTACCAGAAATCCGAAGTGATATTGATGAGGTAAGAATTGAAAAGAAAAAACCCAACTCCATCAAATAATTACAAAAATTTAAATACTTTTTAAGGATTTGTGTGGAGAGCGTCATTCTGGTGTTTCATTGGTTATCAAAGGATATGATTTTGATCATGGATCATATCCATGGTGAAGTTTTATTTTTCCATAAGTTTGACAAAAATTAATAAATTTGTATTTTTGCTATAGGGTGGCAGTACTAGTCGTCGATGGTAAAGTCCATTGCGGTGGGGTTCTTATATCCAGAGCTAAAATTATTACAGGTATGAAAACCTTCATTTTCTTAAATTTTTATTTAAACTCTAACCTCAAAATCTTTAAGCTGGTCACTGTATTCTCACGAAATCATCGAGAAAGATCGATCCAAAGGAAATAACAGCTGTACTTGGTGGTCATAACTTAAATTTACTTCACGAAATCGACAGGGTAGCATTTAGTGTAATAGAAGCTCATGTTCATCCAAAATGGAATCAGTTCTTACAAAGATACGATTCAGATATCGCTGTATTGATTCTTAGAGAGGAGTTGACTTACAATCTACATGTCCGTCCAATTTGTGTAGCTCAACCGAACACAAGAGCAATGGAAGTGTCTGATGGGACAGTTGTTGGATATGGAAAGACTGAAGATACATCTAAACAATATTCAAATGTTCCAAAGCAAGCAGACACACCAATTCATGACTTAGACACTTGCTTACGCTTGTACCCGAATATTCAGACAATTGCACATCACACAACATTTTGTGGTGGACATGGAAATGGCACTGGAGCATGCACTGGAGATAGTGGAGGTGGATTGTTTGTTAAAATTGGGAATGTGTTTTACCTTCGAGGTATTGTATCAGCATCATTATCTGGTGATGCATACGGATGTAATGTTGAGGCTTACTCACTATTTACGGACATTACTCAATTCATTCCTTGGATACATAGTGTTGGACAAGACAGCATATCGGTTAGGATTGATAGAGAAAAACCAGTAAGATTTGAGCCTCCATGGATAACGACTACTCCAAGATCAAGTGTAACTCGTCTTCATCATGATGGAAGGTTTGCGAATTATTAAATTTTACCATAATCGAATTTGAAGATTTTAACTTAATTTATTTCAGACCTATATGGTGATATTGATGTTCAAAAATGCTACTGTGACTTAATAAACTTATTGATAAGATTGAATAAAAATAAAAATTCTTTGTAAATTTCCTTTTGCTAAATAAAATTCAGATTCAATCAGGAAACCCCTTCAAACCTTAAAACATTCTTGATTCTATAAAAAAGCTCGGGTTGCACTCCACTTAGCCAAAAAAACTTCTCAGATTTTTTTCATACAATCATACTCTCATTTTATAAAAACGATTGAGATTCTCACACTTCTTTTTTGAATCAGTTCAGTTGACTAAGTAAGTTGAATGAAGAAAGACCGAGAATTTAAGATTTGCGGAATTATTCTGGAAATTAGCGTAGTCAGAGTTTGAATCGTTCATGGTCAGTCCATTAATAAAAATTCATTAAAAGCCCGTACAGGACTGCTTGAAATTTCTCTCATTACTAATATATGTACCAGAGAGTCTTTAAAGTCAAGTATAAGTCAATAGTATTATATGTATAATATTTTTGTGTCACACAATCTTTGTATAATTATCAGCTTAAAAGATTATGATTTTTGTAGTGAAGTCTGTTCTATTAGCAATAAATCTATCATTAATCTAGTGGTTCTTAAAGTATTCTTTGCGGAATATTATATAGTTCTTCTAAGCCTTAGATGCGAAACCTATGTGCCGCGGTATACTATGAAGTAATGAAATAAGTTTAACATGCAATTTGGCAAAATATAAAACAATCTGAATTTTGATGCATAAACGAAATTGAAAAGTGAAATAATTAAGGAACAATACAAAATAATGGAACTCAAAGTTGTCATAATTTTGATATTTCTAACAAGTCAAACGACATCAAATGCACCATACTGCTTTTACGAACTCAAAGTCCACAGATCAAATTACACTTGTGTAATAGATGCTGGAAATTTAGAGTTCACAAATTTGAATGAAATTTGGGGAGATCATCAAGAAAACAAACAAAACAAGGATGTGACGATGCTAACAATAAACAAGAATTCGAAAGAATTTTTGAAACAGTTTCCCGCCAAATTTTGTCAAGTTTTTCAAAATCTCGAGTTTATTGACATGAGCGAAGCCAGCATTTCAACGGTCAGCAATAATGCCTTGGACAAATGTTCAAAATTATTGATGATAAAATTTTATAAAAATAAAATTCGAGAAATTAACGAAAATATTTTCGACAAAAATGGAAAACTAATCGAACTTCATTTAAACTATAATAAATTCATGAAATTGCCTGAATTATTATTTGAGAAATTAGAAGTTTTATCATTTTTGGATGTATCCGGAAATTACATTGATTATTTGCCTGCTGGAATTTTCTCATCTTTGTCCAAATTAAAGACATTAAAGCTTGATTTTAATTATTTGAAGTCACTCAACCTTGCTTGGTTCAAAAATCTTAGAAACTTACAAGACTTGGACTTGTCATTCAATAGAGTTAAAGAGCTACCAGAAAATATATTCGATGCTTTAACGAACCTCCGAACTTTGGGATTAAGTAATAATAAATTAGCAGTGATCAATTCAAACTCATTTGGCTATCATCCGTCATTAAAAACCATTTTATTGGAATCAAATCACATTTATTCGATGGATAAGAAATTCATACTTAACAATCAAGTTGATGTCCTTAACTTTAAAAGAAATAAATGTGGAAAAAGTTTAATTTACACGACGAAAGATTTAATGATTAAACATTTACGGGGATGCTTTGACAATTTCACAAAAGATCAAGAACATCAAGACTTCCCATTTACACCACTTGACTTACTTTTAACTTCAACATCAACAGAAACATCAAGTACAAGTCGAATTATAGGAACAACATCAACAAAGATTGTAACTTCAACAACTGTACCTCCTACAACATCTAAAACAACAAAGCTTCGTACAACTACAACAACCAAATCAACCACAACAACATCAACAACATTAAAACCAAGTGTCGTGACAATTGCATCTTCTAGATTAGATGCTGAGGTAAGGAAGTTAGGTTCCGGTTGTTAAATAGTGAGACTACAAGGTGGACCCTAACCTTGAACTGAATATCCTCTGTCGTGATCGTTTTTAATTAAATTAAATATATTTTTAAAAAACCATAGGAAACATGTGGAATTACTGAAAACGGAACTCCGTTAATAGTAGAGGGTGAAAATTTCAATCGCGGATCGTATCCTTGGTAATATTGTATATAACATTTGAATTTTAATCAAATTTACTGCTTTTTTATCCTTGAATTTTCAGGATGGCAGTTTTGATTAACAAAACTAACGATGTTCATTGCGGTGGAGTTTTAGTGTCAAGGAGAAAAGTTTTGACAGGTTAGACCAGGATTTGGGGGACAAATCCCCCAACGTAAACAGAAATTTCTGTATTTTGCTAGGGTTTTAATGAAAAAATCATAAACCCGGGGGGAAGGAAGGGAAGGGGGGGGGGTAAATTTTCCATACAAAAAAATTTTTGTCCCCCCCTCTTCAAATTCCTAGCTACGCCCACACACAACATAAGGTTAGATATTAAAAAAAGTGCCTCAACGCAAGGTTTGGCCATCACTGGATTAGACATTTTGTTTTCTGCTATTTTCTACCAAATTTTGAATTGGTTTCAATAGTTCTAATTTTCGGACTTATTTGGTATCGCATATTTTTCTAAAGCTTATGAAGTCCAGACTCCTTGAAGTCCTGCTCAAGGATCTCTGTTTACATTAATTAAATTGTAATCTTTGCAGCGGCTCACTGTATCATCACCAAAACAAGGATAGTATATTCAAAAGATGATTTAAAGGTCCTCCTTGGAAGTCATGATTTGTCTTTGATACATGAAATAAATAGAATTGTAATATTAATTGAAGATATTAAAGTTCATGATAATTGGAATCATGAATTAGATGCATTCATTAATGATATTGCTGTTGTAGTGCTCAGCGATGAACCTGATCACAATGCTAAAATTTCTCCGATATGCTTGACTTCACCCGATTCTCCTGTTCTGTCAGTCACAGAGGGAACTGTCATTGGATATGGAAAGACTGAAGATACATCCAAAAAATATTCACAAATTCCAAAACGAGCACATACTCCAATACATAAAATTAAAACTTGCATAAGACAATATCCAGGAATCCAACAATTTGCATCTAAAACTTCATTTTGTGGTGGACATGGCAATGGTACTGGTGCATGCTTAGGAGACAGTGGAGGAGGACTTTTTGCATCTTATAACAATACTTATTATCTTTTCGGGATTGTCTCGGCATCATTAACGAACACTAAAATAGGATGTGATGTCCATTCTTATACTTTATACACAAATGTAACTATGTTCTTTCAATGGATTCAGGACATAAAACCAAGTGAAATCTCAAATCGGGGTAGCTTTATTACTCCGTGGTCACCAACACAACCAGTTGAGAGTAGTGCAAAGAAGTCAAGCCAACTGTTTCAGGGCGGGTAAGGATTTGTTCACTTATTACGTCTGAAATTAACGGTCATTGTTCAAAATCATAGCTCGAAGTCGACTCGAACCTTATCGACTTCGAACTCTGCAAAATAGAACAATGGATTTGCAGGAATTTATATTGTTCCTTTCTTGCTGACCGCCCTGGACTTCATAAGTGAACTCCGTATTTATATGAATTTATGTTAAAGATGAAAGCTAATAATTTTTTTTTCAGGCCCGTTTGGACAGATTAAAGAAATTATTTGGAAATTCCAAAGCAAAACATCTCCGACTTTTACATTCATACTTTTCTCTGAGATTAAGTTATAATTAAATCTAAATAAAATTTAAAAGCTCTCATTTTTCTATGGTTTTTAATTTCATCTCCTTCTCATTTCAGCTGCTCATTTGTGCAAAATAGAAAATCCGAATGAGGAAGCTTTATCAATTATTTTCAGTGTAAGAGAGTCATTTAAACTGTGTAGACATTCAGTTGTGATTAAACTAGATTCATTAAGAATTTCTAGGAATTATTGTGCGATTAAGAGGAAATTGATAATGACTAAAGGCTTAGCAAAGTGATTTTACAACAATTAGAAGGTCTCACTCAATTAATCAGATCTCCGAAGGAAGCCCTGGCAACGCATTAAAAAATTATTCTTAGATAGCTTGATCGAATAACACAAAACAACATTAATTTTGCAAAATTATTGATTACGAGAGCATTATTGTCGACCTATCAATAATACAATATTTTTCAAAAGCTACAAACTCCCACGGAAACATAAAAACAAACGGTTAAAAATGAAACTGACATTTTTATTACTTTTGATGACCTTAGTCAATATAGCTTACTCTAATATACCTTACTGTGACTTTGAGTTTTCAAGAATAAGTTATAATGGAAGAATGAACCAACTTTATACATGCACAATCCAAATCGATGGCCAAATGACAAGTTTCAATGATGTTTTGGCTACACACGATCAATATCCAGGAAGAGGACATCAACATGTGTCTGTCTTGACAGTTGCTGTGAAAGCTAGAAGATTTATTAAAAAATTTCCGTCAATTTATTGCGATACGTTCAGGAAGTTGGGCATTATTGATATGAGTGATGTGGGAATTGAGTCTGTAGCTCCTGATTCTCTTAAGAACTGTAAAGATCTCAGCGTTCTAATTTTTTACATGAATAAAATTCAAACCGTTAATGACAATTTACTAGTCAATAACCCAAGTTTGAAAGAGGTGCATTTAAGCTACAATAAAATTACTTCTCTGCCTGAGAAATTATTTGTGAACCAGAAAGATCTCAAAATTTTAGGACTCTCTGCAAGCTACATCAATTTTCTACCCAATCACATCTTTAAATCACAAGAAAAATTAGAGAAATTGAAGCTTGACTCAAATCGATTACAAACATTAAATCCAAATTGGTTTAAAAGCCTAGGAAATTTAAAGGAACTTGATTTATCTGAAAATAAAATTGAGGAGTTGCCAGAAAATACATTTAAACCGCTAAAGAGCCTTGAGGTCCTTAAGATGCATACCAATAATATTAAATTCATTAGTTCTCATTCATTCGGTCGTCATCCTAACCTAAAAAATGTTCAACTACACAAAAATGAGCTTTTTGGAATCGACCCAAAGTTCACTAATAATATCCCGATTAAAAACTTGAATATGAAAGGCAATACATGCAGCAGTGAGTCATTAATAAAAAGGGAAGATATTGATAAGAAACTACAGCTGTGCTATGATTATTTCGTAATGTCTAGTAAGTTAAAAATAATAATTCAAAGGTCAGCGTATTTATGCTAATTTTTAATAATTATTTTTTTGAAGATTCTAATCTTGAGCTAATCACAACAAGATCAACAACGCCTAGAAGACGCACATTTGTAACTGCCACTACTACCACCAAAAGCAAATTTAGAGTTCCCCAAACGACAACAACTCCAAGAACAACAACATCTACTACTCAAAGGGTAACATCATTAGGATCCACTACCCAGCAAAATACTCAAATGCCATTTCGAAGTTGGAAAAGCAAGACAAGGACACCAAAAAAAGTAAAAGTGGTAGGTTTGAAAAGTTCTCCCAACCTGCAGACCCTCTTGCTCCATCAATGAATCATTTGACTTACATTTTTAAATTTCTAGAATGAATGTGGTACTCGACCTGGTGCAACTGCACTGATTGTCAACGGAGAGAATTTTGAGAAAGGAACTTATCCATGGTATGTGCTACTGAATTTAATTTCAAAAGTAGTAATAGCCAACCCATGTGCCGCGGGATTTTTTAAAAGGAAGGGGGGGGGGGGGGGGGGGTTAAAATTTCATGTAATCTCAGGGAAGGGTGTCCAGATACCTATGGACCCCCCCTTTATGACTCGAGAAATCACGCAATCAGATTGCTCGACCATGGCGTTCAAAAAAAAATGTGCCGTGGCACAAAAAAAATTGGCTACGAGCTATAACAATCATTAATTAAATTTTGCTAATTTATAGGATGGCTGTATTAGTAAAGAACAACAATGACGTCCACTGTGGAGGTGTTCTTATATCGAATAGGAAAGTTTTGACAGGTATGAAATTTGGTCAATACTCAATGACTTCCTTGTCGCAATTTTTATTTAATTATGAAAAATTTTCTTCCAGCCGGTCACTGCATTCATACCAAAAGCTTCACAGAATATAATAAAAAGGATCTTCAAGTCATTTTAGGAAGTCATGATTTAATCTCAAGATTTGAAGTTTCAAGAGAAATTAAAAAAATTGACACAATTTTTCCTCATCCTCGTTGGAATCCAATGGTGGAAAAATTTGATTACGATATTGCTGTGATTGTGCTGGAAGAGGAAGTTCACTTTAATAATTATATTCAGCCAATTTGCTTGCCAAATAATAATAAAATTGTGAAATCAATAACAATGGGCACTGTCATTGGATATGGAAAGACTGAGGACAGAAGCAAACAATTTTCAAATATACCAAAAAGAGCACAAGCACCGATTTACAACTATGAGTCTTGCGTCAGGAAGTTTTCAGATCTTCAATCAATTGCATCTAAAACAACATTTTGTGGTGGACATGCAAATGGAACAGGAGCATGTACAGGTGATAGTGGGAGCGGATTGTTTGTGTCTCACAATAATATCTTCTATCTTCGAGGATTAGTCTCATCGTCCCAAAACAATAATGAAATCGGATGTGATGTCAAAAAATATGCAGTATACACAAATGTGACTAAATTCATTGAATGGATAAATAAGATTCCAGTCAGTCAATTATCATCAAGATTGCTGGATGAAGACGAAGATGAAGACGAAGAGGACGAAAGGAATAAGCTATGGGACACGAGCCTTACAAGAAGTCCAGATAGTGATGATGATAATGATACAGGAATTGTTTATTTTAATGATAGTGAAATGGATTCTGATAATGATGTAGGATCTGGCAGTGATAATGAAGTGACTACATACGAGACAGGGTAAGAAACTCTTTGTTCAATTTTGATGAATGTGCTTGTAAGTTTTTAATTTTATTATAGCCTTGTGTGGAACTCTTAGAGCAAGAAGCATCAGAATGTACAAGAATTTAATGTTCAAAATAATAAAATAAAATGATATAATAATTTTTAATTAAACTAATATTTGGTGAACTTATTTAATGGATGAATAGTGATCCAGAGGTGCTCTAGGGCGTTTTAGAGCTAACGAGAGTTTAAAAAGTGAAGATGTGTCAAACCACTGCACACAAATCTAGACTTTCAATTTATAGTGATTTCCGAATCACTCCTTTGATGACATTTCTGCCCATAGCCTACAAAAGAAGGCTGTGAGCCTCATTTCCAAAAAGGACAAGTGAAAAATTTCCCATACCCGGTCTCAAACGCATGATCGAGTATTGCAATAATTAGGTACCGAATTACTATTATGAGAGCATCAATTTTTCCGGTTACTAAAATATCTCAATCATTGTGCGCATCTACAACTTTTTTAAACGTCCTCAAAAAAACTTTACCTTCTCCACTCCAACAAGCATTAAGCCAAGTTTACAAAATATTTATTTTTGTTATCGGCACCGGAGCAAGTTTGACATAAAAAACTCGAATTATTTTAGTAAAATTTTATCAGTTGTTGTTGATTAGTCGAAGCAGAAGCATCAAATCTAATATAAAATCATGAGCTTGCCGGATACATTAGTCAAATTATTCACGTAAGTCAAAAGCCGCAAAATCTTACCAAAAAAAAAAAAAAATAAAATTGATGACAATGCAAAAAAAATCTCTTAATGCAGTTACATCGACCAGAACAAGTCAAAGTACATCGAGACATTGACAGAAGCTGTTGCTATAAAATCCGTATCAGCATGGCCACACGCTCGTCCAGATTGTCAACGGATGATTGATTGGGCTCAGAAGAAAATGGAAGCTCTTGGAATTACTTGCGAGCAGGTTGATATTGGCGAGCAGACATTGCCGGATGGAACTACATTGAAGCTACCAAATGTTGTGATGGGAATTTATGGAAATGTGAGTTGACTTCTTTTTGGGATTGTTGGGGGTGTTTTGGGGGATTGAAGGTGATTAGAGGAAATTTCTTACCTTAATGTTAGATTTTGTTGATCTATAAATACAGAATTGACTCTGTTAGCATCAAAACATAAGAATCATTGTGTTATACCTCAAAAAATGCACATATCTCTCAAATATTGATCATATATCCCACAAAACTGATCAAAACCAACATTAAAGTTCATTGACTTCTCAATAAAAGATACAGAAAATTCTCTGTAACTCTGGAAGTCAGTAGTTGATTATTCTTGTGGTTTAGGAGTTCCTGTCAGTGGTTAGAGACTACAAAATTGTGTGAACAGCTCATATTATCAGTTAGGCAGCTTTGTTTGGCTTGTAAACAAGAGTTGAGATGAAGTTTGGGTCTAAAATGCATGATCTTGAGGCTGTATGCACTTTTGGTATTAGTTTGTTGTTAATGAGCTGTTCCAGGGAATGTAGAGGAGTTGAATTAATCTGAGAGCTTTTAATTCTATTGATTTGTGGCTAGGATGCCCTTGTAGCCATTAAAACTAGCACTGTACATCTAAAAATCCCCGAAAATGCTCATTTCCAATGCATCACATGATAAATGACTTTTCATTCCCCATTCCCGCAAATGACTCACAAGCCTCATGTAAATCATACAAGTAGTTCTCATATTTCCTCATTCTCGCTTTACGTCTTTCAATTATTTTTGCACTTGGAAATTTGTTATATTTTTTAACATGAATTACTTGTTATTTAATAATCTTCTCTCCATCTCACTCACTCGTTGATGTAATGAACCTTGTTGCCTAGTATTTATTGATAATTTGAGATTTATGAGACCAAGTTGCTTGCCTTTTTTATCTTATCGGGTGTGATTACATGTTTTTTATGACAATAATACACAATTGGTGGATGAGAATGATGTTTGATTGCTTTATGGAATCACTTTGGAGGTAGATTTGGGAATGAAATGTAAAAATTGAGGTCGTTTTTGGGGAAGGATGCATGATAATCCTTATTACATGACCAAAATCCATTAAAAATCACTACAACTTATTCAGTTCACCCTCAGTCCAACAAATCATCCCACACACATGCCACCCAAAAACCTTAATATACCGATTAAATCCTCATCAATCATTCCATTGAAAAATCACTTTTTGATACCTTTATTATATAATAATTCAATGCACTAAGTCGGCAAAGATTTGGTTTAAAATTTGCTATTAATTGGTACTCATTTGCTGTTACTGATTAACAACAATGCAGAGAATTGAAGCAAAAATAATGCGGGAACGATAAGATGTGTCTGGACATGTAAACAACAGACTGATAAAATGAGAAATGTAAAACAAAAGCAGCAGCTGCATTGTTATCAAAAAGTCGGGTTGGGTTTGTTTTTGTAGTTTATAAAATTTGACTAGGACCAGGGTTGGATACCATTTCTATCTATAACCTCAATTCATGCCCCAAACATCATTGTCATCCCACCCACAAATATCAAATCCATCCAAGACTTATCAATGTAATCAATTGAAAGTGTCAATAACTTCTTATCGTAATCACTTAATTTATCAACAAAACAACAAACTTTCTCATAATCTACAGGAACAATCAATTTTGTTGGATTATTGATAATATGTATAGGAATGCTTTTGTGTCTATCGGGGATATTTTTGAAGTTTAAACTACTTTCTCATCCATAAACTTAATAATCATTTAAATTGACAATTTTTCTTTATAATTTTAGGATCCAGCCAAAAAGACTGTTGTTATTTATGGACATCTTGATGTTCAACCAGCACTGAAAGAAGATGGATGGGACACTGAACCATTTGTACTGACTGAACGCAATGGAAAGTTATTTGGACGTGGTGCTTCTGATGACAAAGGTAAGGAATATTTTATCAATTGAGGTTTTATTTTATGCTTATGGGATGTTTAAAAGTGTGGAACTGATCAAAAAGTTATCGAAATTGTCCAAAATAAGTTGAACGATCAGTTCCACGTATTTGGATGGGACAATGTCTGGTTCGAAGACTAGAATTCAATAAATTAGGATCACTGAGGTCATTAAGTATTAGTGTTACATTTATTCAGTACTAAAGTGCCTAGGAATAAAGATTTGAAGCTCGTTAAGCTACAAGTTGCTACAAGTGACCTCACAGAGTCTACTAATCTATCCTAACCTCAATATAGACAATATGTACAACATTAACCCAAATAACTCCTCAAGAATTCACAATTTTACTAATATATCCCAAAAAACTTCAATTTCCAGGACCAATCCTCGGCTGGTTTAACGCAATCGAAGCCTACCAGAAGCAAAACATGGAAGTTCCAGTCAACATCAAGTTCGTCTTCGAAGGAATGGAAGAAAGTGGTAGTGAAGGACTTGATGATCTCCTCTATGCCCGTAAAGACTGGTTCAATGGTTCAGATTATGTCTGCATCAGTGATAACTACTGGCTCGGAAGTACACATCCATGCATCACATACGGTCTACGTGGAATTTGCTACTTTGGACTTGAAGTTGAGTGTGCATCAAAGGATTTACATTCTGGTGTGTTTGGTGGTGCTGTACATGAGGCAATGACTGATTTAGTTTATTTGATGGGACAACTTGTTGATAATACAGGAAGAATCTTGATTCCTGGCATTTATAAAGATGTAGCACCAATGTTGCCAAATGAGAATGAAATGTATGAAAAGATTACATTTGATGTTGAGCAGTTCCGTAAGGATCTTGGTGCACCAGGCAAGCTTTTACATCCATCAAAAGCAAAGTTGCTTCAACATCGCTGGAGATTCCCATCATTGTCACTTCATGGCATTGAAGGTGCCTTCAGTGAACCTGGACAAAAGACTGTCATCCCAAGAAAAGTCATTGGCAAGTTTAGCATCCGTGCTGTACCAAATCAAGAACCAGCTAAGATTGAAAAACTCGTCGTTGACTATTTGACCAAGAAGTTCTCGGAACTTGAGTCACCAAACAAAATGAAGTGTTATATGGCACATGGTGGACGTCCATGGACTGAAAATCCAAATCATGAACATTATCAAGCTGCTGCTCGTGCCACAAAGCATGTCTATAAAGTTGAACCAGACATGACTCGTGAAGGAGGCTCAATTCCTGTCACTTTGACTTTCCAGGAAGTCACTGGCAAGAATGTCTTATTGCTGCCACTTGGATGTGGTGATGACGGTGCTCACTCACAAAATGAGAAGATTGATATTCGTAATTATATTGAGGGATCAAAATTGCTCGGTGCTTATTTGTATGAAGTCTCACAGATCAAGTGAAGATGATTAATGCTATGTGGAATAAAGTTTGAGATTTTTGAGATAAAAATAAGAATTTTTAATTTTTTCAGGTTATGTTGCTGAATTTTGAGATTAATTTGATCAATTTTGAGGTTATGTTTACCATTTTTAGAGGTTTTGCTGTTTATTTTTGAGGTTATGCTGCTGAATTTTTTGAGGTTAAGTTGATCAATGTTGATGTTAATAATGTCGCATTGATGCAGATTTGTGAAGATTACCTAAACAGCTGATAACAACCCCGTCACGTTCCATAATCGAATAAGCCTAATCAAAAATTGTCATCTCATCAACATCACCGGCACCTTTGACGCATCACTTTTGTTTTTATTTTATTATAATTCTTTTACATTTTCCAGAAAGTGTCTAATCCGATTTCATTGCCATTACAACCGCCATGACTCACCTGAATGTCATAATTTCACTATCATTGCTAGTTGATCTGATATAGTTTTAATGAATTTTTATCACAGCACAATCTTGTTAATTCAAATGCTATAAAATGAGGCTGTAAAGTGCATTTGAGGTTTAGTTTAATTGCTGGAATTGAAAAAGTTGAAAGTTGGAATTAAGGAAAAGTTAAAAATTAAGGAAAGGATACCAAATTTTTTTAAAAATTAAATTTGTTGGTTTTAAGGTGGATTGTACAATTTTGTGGTGAATTTGAACAATTTTAAAGTGAATTTGTGGTGGATTTTCCAATTTTCACTACAATTTGAAACCTCCTTCAAGGTCGACCACACAGACCCTCAACAATGTCCCCAAAAGCCTTAATCTTTACAATTTTTTTCACATTTATCACCTGCAACAAGAATTCCTACATCCATGAAGGTCGTTCAGGAATCGTTCAACTGTTCGAATGGAAATTCAGTGACGTTGCAAAAGAATGTGAATTTCTAGCTCAAGTAGGCTATGGAGCTGTTCAAGTCTCACCAGTAACTGAATCCAAAACTGATGATTCATATAGTTGGTACTACAGGTACTCCCCAGTGTCATACAAAGTCATCAGTCCATCAGGCAATATCGATGACTTCCGTGAGATGGTTAAAGCATGTCAAAAACATAAAATCAGAATCTACGTCGACATCGTAGCTAATCACATGGCAAATGGCGATGGAGATGTTTATGGATGCAACAATAGCATGGCATATCCAAAGGAACTGAAATATCCAGCTGTTCCATACACACATGCTGATTTCAATGAAAATTGTGAATTAAAAGATTTTACGAGTGCATTTCAGATAAGAAATTGTCGTGTTGATGGATTGCCTGACTTGAATCAAGCAACTGAGAATGTTCGAGATAAAATTGTGGAACTGATGAATTTATTGATTGAGAATGGAAGTGCTGGATTTCGCATGGACTCAGTAATTTTACTATTTTGGATGTGAAACTGATGAGAATTGTCAAAACTTTATTTTTCAGTTCCATGTCCTAGACTTTGATTACTTTTAGAGGTTCTAAATTTTTAACGGATTCTTGAAATTCAATTTTAGGTCAAATACATGTGGCCGACTGACTTAGCAGTCATTTACAATAGATTGAACAACTTAAACGTTGAATTTGACTTCCCAGCTGACTCTAAGCCATTTATATACCAGGAAGTCATAGGTACGACCACTAATGCACACAACCTTAAGCAGCACTAACGCAATTCCAATTTAATCCCAACAGACCTCGGAGGTGAAGCAATCTCAAAAACTGAATATATCGGATTAGGTTTAGTAACAGAATATCTATGCTCTAATGAACTTGGTCTAGTCTTTCAAGGCAAGAAACCAATGCATGGCTTACTTAAATGGGGTCCTGAACGTGGCTTTGTTCCATCCAGTGACGCTGTTGTCTTCATTGACAATCATGATAATCAGAGGCTGTTCGTCAAGGGATTCACAGAAATTCTCAATTTTAAGGACAGAAGGCGGTACATCCTTGCTAATGCCTTTATGCTAGCTACTCAATATGGAATTCCAAAGATTATGAGCTCATATTATTTTGAGAATGTCTACGATGGACCACCGATTAATGAAGAGAATCAAATCACATCACAAACAATAACTGAAGATGGACAATGTGAGAAGCCATGGATCTGCGAGCATCGATGGCCACAAATTGCAGAAATGATTAAATTCAGGAATGTCGTTGGAAATTCATCGCTTACAAATTGGGCTGACAATGGACAGAATCAAGTTGCATTTTGTAGAGGAAAGCTTGGATTTATTGCATTTAATAATGAATTGTCATTAAACTTGAAGACAACTGTGAAGGCTTGTGTGCCACCTGGAAAGTATTGTGATATTATGACTGGTGGGAAAATGAACAACAAATGTGTTGGAGATGAAGTTGTTGTTGATGAGGATGGAAAAGTTGACATTTTTATTTCTTGGGAGAAGGAAGTGCCGATTGTTGCGTTTCATGTTGAGTCAATGATTGAGTGAGAGGGGATGGAGGGGGTCATGGGGGTCTGATTTATTTAAAATTAAAATTAATGAAATCTTTTAAGAATTAAACTTATAAATTTCCAAAAAAATTAATAGTTCTATTATTGGGGGGGGGGGGGGGGTCGCAGATGTCAACAAATAATGCGACAATTTCAAATAACCTGTATCTTAACATTTATATAACTGAATAGTTTCTTAACAGCACTGCTGTTTCACAATTTGTCATTAACGGCATTTGACACACGTGAGAACAAAAAGTTTTTGAAAACATAAAATTCATCAAAACATTGAACAAGCTCCACCAATGAGAATCAATTTGGAATGGTTTTGAACTTCCGTACCTGAACTTTTTCAAAAAAAAGATGCAAAATTTCATTTCAGCAATGAGTCTTCAGGTGCGGAAGTTTCAAGACTCTTAAAAAATTCCAATTTAGATCAAATTTACCTTAAAAATCTCAAAAAAGCAATAAAAATTGAAAATATCTTAAGCTCGGAAGTTTATAATCCCCCTCAATCACTTCCATTATTTTGATGTCTTCTGCACTCGAAAAGTTTCAAGTTCTGTACCAGAAAATCGAATAAGTAGGTAGCCAAAGAGAAAAATAAAGTTTTCACATCCAATAACTTGTCTTGAAAGAATCTGAATGATTGAATAGCATTAAAGATGCCAAGAAGGCAAAGTCTAGAACGCAATCCAAGCAATTCGAGTGACTTAAATCCACGAAAGAAGATGAATAAGGAAAAAGACATCAAAAAGGCAACAACAACAACAAATTTATCACAATTTTTGTGTCCAATATGTTTTAGTACGATTTGTGAGGCAACAATCACGAGATGTGGACATACATTCTGTAACAAGTGCATCCAAAAGTCAATAGACATCAACAAGTCATGTCCAAAATGTAACAGCACGCTCACGACTGATCAAATATTTCCAAATTTCCTCCTCAATGAGCTGATATCGAAACATTTGATGGAACAGCAGGAAATGGAAAGAATGTTTCCAGGAACGCAAGGCATTGAGGATGAAGACGGTACATTGGACAATCTCAAGTCATTCCTGACAACAGAATCAATTGAGAAATTGTCACTTCCGGATATTAACATTGTTTTGGATATTTTTACACAACGGAAGATCCTGTTGGAAGCGGAATCAATTACAGCACAGAACAAGCTACTTCATGAGTTCCTGCAGCACTTAATGAAACAGACAGAACAGCAGCAACGAGAATTGGAGAAGAAAATTCGATTAATTAAAAATGACATTAAGGTTGTCGAGAATATCCTCAAAAATGTCCAAAGTTCATGTCCAAAAATTGAGGATGTCGAGAAGCAGTTTGAGAAGAGCACAGCAAGTTCAGCATCAGATCCGAGTGGGTCAAGTTCCGCAGGACAAGAACTCGATGCAATTAAGAATGAAATGAAGCAATTAATCACCGACATTGACTCATCGATGCCAAATAATGATCAACAGACAGCACTTCCGTTGTCACAGTCATCAACTTATAAGATCCGGAAGCAGAGGATGTTTCAGCATTTTGATGACTTTGTCAAGTGTTACTTTACAAATCGTGCTGAAGATCTGCACTTTCAGAATGAAGAGGAACTGATGATTACCGAGACAAATGAGCAGGCAGTTCCAGCACAACCAATAACACCAGCACCAGAAGTTCCAAAAACAAGCAAAACTTTGGATGTGTTCAGAGATAATCTTGTAAAATTTAGCAAGTACAATCAGCTACGGACACTGTCAACCCTCAATTACTCGAATGAGAATACGATGCTTCCATCCACAATTGTCAGTTCCATTGAGTTTGACAAAGACTCGGAGTTTTTTGCCATTGCTGGTGTGACTAAAAGGATTAAGATCTTTGACTACTACGCAAGTATTCGCGATGCTGTTGTGGATATTAAGCATCCAATTAATGAGATGATCTGCACGAGTAAGATCTCATCAATATGCTGGAATTCGTACTTTAAGGAGATCCTAGCTGCATCCGATTATGAAGGACTTGTGACTGTCTATGATGTTGAGACGAGAGCAAGGAAGAGGATCTTCCAAGAGCATGATAAGAGGTGCTGGTCTGTAGACTTCAATGAAATTGACACAAAATTGTTAGCATCTGGAAGTGACGATGCAAGAGTAAAGTTATGGTCAATTGATTGTGAAAATTCAGTTGCAACATTGGAAGTAAAGACAGCAAATGTCTGTTGTGTCAAGTTTAATCCAAAGAGTTCCTGTCATTTGGCTTTTGGATCGGTGAGTTGATGTTGGGATTTGGGTATGGGATATGAAGCTAGGGTTGCAACCGGTTGACTCCACATGGAGTGTCAGTTGGCGATCCTGGGACTAGCTTCTTGGGTATAAAGTCCTTCTCAATTATTTACTAACACTTTTTTTAATATTTCCAGGCTGATCATTGTGTTCATTATTATGATCTGAGGAATCTTAAGGAGCCACTGCTGATTTTGAAGGTAAGCAACTTAATCATTATTCAATAATGCTGTATATCCTCTAAAATCAATCTCTATTCCTCATTTTAGGGTCACAAAAAAGCCGTTTCGTACGTGAAATTCTTGAATACAAATGAAATCATTTCTGCTGGAACTGATGGACAATTGAAGTTATGGGACATCAATAAGCAACCATACTGTGTAAGATCTTTTGTTGGAGGTCACATAAATGAGAAGAACTTTGTTGGATTAGCTACAAATGGTGACTATATAGCATGTGGAAGTGAAGACAATTCGTTGTGTATTTACTATAAGGTATGGATGATCAGCAGCTAGTCATAGTACTTGATTTAAATCAATAATTTTTTGTTTTTAGGGTCTCAGCAAGCAGTTGTTCAACCTCCGCTTCGATCTTCAGCAACAGCAACGCTACAGCGGCTACGACATAGACACAAAAGTCGGTTCATCAGACAACGAGTTCGTCTCTGCTGTATGCTGGAAAAAGTCACACTCACCAGCCCAACAATCAAATGTTATAATCGCGGGTAATTCAAAGGGCATCATTAAAATTTTGGAGCTTGTTTAAGAATTTATTTCAATTTAAAAAAAATCAAAAGAATTTTAAGGTTAAAAATAAAAATAAAAAATATCGCTTAAAAATGTTAAAAATTAAAATATTAGAAATCATAATAATTGATGTGTAGGAATTGATAGAAAATACATTTAAAATGTCACGCTTTACACTTTAAACTAGCGATGCTGAAAATATGAATATATTACTAAGTGGGGATGTGTTGGGTGTGTTGTGGGGGGTTGGGAATTAACAACTTGAGTTTTTCGAAATTTTATAATTTTTTGAAATTTTTCGATTTTTTTCAATTTATTTGAACTTTATAAATTTTTTGAATTTTTTCAAATTTTTTGAATTTTTTCAAATTTTTTGAATTTTTTGAATTTTTTCAAATTTTTGGAATTTTTTCAAATTTTTTGAATTTTTTCAAATTTTTTTAATTTTTTCAAATTTTTCAATTTTTTTCAAATTTTTTGAATTTTTTCATATTTTTTGGATTTTTTGAATTTTTTCAAATTTTTTTGAATTTTTTCAAATTTTTTAAATTTTTTGAAATTTTTCACATTTTTTGAATTTTTTCAATTTTTTTGAATTTTTCAAATTTTTTGAATTTTTTCAAATTTTTTGAATTTTTTCAAATTTTTTTGAATTTTTTCAAATTTTTCAATTTTCAAAATATTCATTTTAAATTAATTTTAATCAAACCATCAATTTTAAAAAAATCAAAAAACTTGTAAAACTTTTTTAACCTAAACCCCACCTGTACACACCCTAAACCACCTCTTTCAATGGGAACTTTAATTGCATCAACTTTTTCAAACGTTCCCATCAGTGTTGAAATCTGCCTATACTTCTGCAAAAAGACACTTTCTATATGAAGAATTTATCTTCTGCAGATTTCTGTCTGCATGTAGATCAAAAAAAGTGTCTACATGCAGATTCTGTCTTCCAAAGAATTCTGTCTTCCACAGGGTTCTGTCTGCATGTAGATTAAAAAAAGTGTCTACATGCAGATTCTGTCTTCCAAAGATTTCTGTCTTCCACAGGGTTTGTCTGCATGCAGATTATTATATTTTGATATTTAATAAATATTTTTAAATGAAAAACACATAGAAAGATTTAGGATACAAAATAAAACAACGAAATTAATTTTGCAAATTAATGTGGATTCTTCTTCACTTCCTCTGACAAGTCTCTTTTATAAAAAAATGATCAAACATTTACGGGCTTTTAAAATTAATAAAAAGGGTTTTTTCATTTAGATTTTGTCGTTGTCAGAAAAATGCTTAATAATAGCATAAATACACTGAGTTACGCTTTTTATTAAGTATTCGATACGCCAATAAAACGATAGAACTGAGAAAACGTAGAAGGCTACGATGTCTGGTTGCTTCTATCTCAATCAATAAGCTACCTTTTTGAAATAAGTTTCAAAAATGCACTAAAAATGGATATTTTCAGTAACATACACACAATTTATTTTATTTATTATTAATAAATTAAAAATACTAAAATCCATACTCCAATGAACTTCATTGTATCCGATTCAAAAAGTGCTGCTTTTGCTATTAGCAAAACCCTACATTACATTCTATTCTGTTCTAATTTTAAAAGCCCGTAAATGTTTGATCATTTTTTTATAAAAGAGACTTGTCAGATGAAGTGAAGAAGAATCCACATTAATTTGCAAAATTAATTTCGTTGTTTTATTTTGTATCCTAAATCTTTCTATGTGTTTTTCATTTAAAAATATTTATTAAATATCAAAATATAATAATCTGCATGCAGACAAACCCTGTGGAAGACAGAAATCTTTGGAAGACAGAATCTGCATGTAGACACTTTTTTTGATCTACATGCAGACAGAAATCTGTGGAAGACAGAATTCTTTGGAAGATAGATTCTGCATGTAGATACCTTTTTTGATCTCCATGCAGACAGAAATCTGTAGAAGATAAATTCTTCATAAAGATAAAATCTTTTAAAGATTCTGTAGTCTTTGTCTATGGAAGACGTCTGTCATTTCAACACTGGTTCCCATTTAATTGACTGATTAATTGCGTTAACATATTGAAACAAAAAAACAAAAAATATTTTTCCTTTCTTCCAAAAACTCTAGACGATATTGAACTTGAATAATATAGATGATTAGTAACAAAAAAATCTAAAATTGTATAAAATGTGAAATTTTGTTGACATTTTTTTGTTACTTAAAGTATAAAAATATATTTTCTTAATTGTATTTGAGAGGAAATCAATAATTTTTAAAGATAATATTTGATGATAAATGGGGTGTGATGATGATGGAAGTAAGGCATGTAGCAAGGAGTGTCTTGTCCCCATTTTGAGCGTTTTAGGCTGTGCGGTTCAAAACGTTTAAGGTAGGACAAGACCCTTCTGGCTACGCGCTTGATGAGGGTCAATAAAATAATTAAAATTACTATTATGGAGATTTTTTGGAGTGAATGTGGGGAGTATCGAGGAATAGGGTCACTAGAGTTGTGTTATTTGACACAAGTTGGTCTCTGTTGATAAATCATGGGTGGTAGAATCTAGAAAATGGTCAAGGCTATAGCTATTCCGCCTAGAGAGCTTGGGGTACCCTTGGGTATCCTAGCTATATCCAAGCAACCAGTCTTAAAGTCACCCAGACCCCCCAAGACACCCCAAATTAAAAGGAACAATATGTATGTGTACGACAATGAAATTAAAAATCTTATGGATGGTTTAGGAATTTATAACAGTCGAGCATAAGTCTCACTGGCTCAAGTAAAGCACATTGAAAAATTATGAAAATTTATTCATCAAAAATTGAAGCAATAAAAAAAGTTTCAGAAAATTTAGCTAAAAATCGTATTTTATTTATTTTCGACCAAAAATCGTGTACTGCACACGACTATTGACACAATTTTTGAAGTTTGACACAATAGTGGTGTACGGCACACAACTTTTGATATTAACTCCACCAACTTACCCAAAAACACTCCAAAACCAGTGAAAAGTCTGTCCATTTCGCTCTGTTTACCAACAAAATTTTTGTTTATCAAGCAACTTAAATTCTCGACTATTCACTTACCTCAGCAGTTCCATCACATTCTTTTCATGTTAACTTCCTCATTTTACTTCAGTCATTAAGTGCCATTCTACAAATTCAGTCCAAAAAATGTCAAAATTTCTCCTAATTTTCACTTTAAGCTTTAGCTTCATCAGCAAGTCATCATCATGGACACTTTCATCTCTAGACATGACCCCAAATGAAACATCAATCCTTCACGTGTCAGTTTACTACAATCGAGCATTTTTGTGCCTTCAACATCAAAATGACACACAAAAGCCAACATTTATTGAAGCTACATGGCCTGAAAACTTAATCGGAGTGAGACCAAAAATATTCCCAAGTGAGCCGCAATTTAAGAAGAGAAGTGGAAAGTGTCGAGGAATACAGCAGGCAAAAGCTACTGATATTGATGAGAAAGGAAGACTGTGGCTGATTGATGAAGGAACTGACAATTGTGCACCAAAAATTTTTGTGTATGATTTGCTGTACTTTAATGAGGAAGTAAGTTGTGCTTTTGATGATTATTGCTGATTTTTGACTGAAGTGGCATAAAACATGGGGTCATTTATAAATTAGGTCTGTTAAAAAATTGTTTTTTTTTTCAAATCTGATCTCCTTTGTGCTTACTTACTTCGATGACTTTCAGGCGCGTAGTCAGGAGGGTCTTGTACCCCCCCCCCCCCCCCCCGCTTAAACGTTTTGAACTGCCGCAAGAGCATGGCCTAAAACGCTTAAAAGGGGGACAATACCCTCCTGGCTACGCACCTGATGACCTTACAGATTAATTGTGATCTATGGCCTCCCATAGATGCTGCCCAAAGTTGGATTTATCGCTGGCTGTCGATTGACAATTACCTTTGTGCTACCTTGACTTTATTTTTGATGTTTTCAGGTTCATTTCATGGCATTTGACCTCCTATTGGGCAAAAAGTTCTCAAAAATCGTCATCGACCCAGTTGAGTGTGAGAATGGTGACACTCGAGCCTACATCAGCCTCTATGGAGAGGACTACTTACTAGTTTACTCAATGAATGAAAGAAAAATTGGAAAACTTAAGTTCACGTAAGTTATTATTTGGTGAGACAACGCTAGAAAATAAGGTACCTTGAGTAGTCCTAAAAACCAGTTCCAGAAACCACATCTCTGACTGCTGCATTAGTTTATCAACTACCTTTAAGATTCTATCTCAATAATTGAAAAATAATCACACAAACTCTTTCAGCAATGAGTACATCCAGCCCTCAAAGTCCCTCGCATTCACTGAAATGCTTATAACTCAACAAAAAGACCAGATGTACATTACCGACTCTTCAACAGGCAACCTATATTCCATGAACCTTACACCAATCAGATACCTCAACTTCTCAATTGTCGAATCCAAAAAAATGTCAATAAGAAGTCCATTAACATACATTGGAGCTTTATTAGGACCAGCAAAATCACTAACATCTAATCCAGATGGAGTTGTGCTGTATATCATCCCAAAATTCTCAACAGTTGTCATGTGGGATCCGAGAACCCCGCTTACTGCTGAATGGCATGAAGTCATTTATCAAACTTCGAATGATTTGAGTCAAATTTTGTGTGGACAGAAAGGCAGTGTCTATGTGATTACTGAGAAGGTTGCTAAGATCACAAGAAGTGGAAAATGGAAGCATTCGGTGAAGATTCATGTGGCATGATGAAGCTGAATGTGGTAAGCTTAGGTTAATTTGTAGGTAATATTTAAAAGTCATGTTATTACGTGCTATAGTGTTGGTTTGGGATATCCCCATTTTAAGAAAGCAACAAAAAGAAAACTTTGAACTCAATTACGATAGTTAACCCAAATCAAAGTCCAAAATTACAATTTTTACGTAAACTCGACACAGTTTCGTCAAACTATGTTTTATAGCGTGTCTGTAAAGTGAAAAGCAAAACATAATAAAAATGACAAAAAGAGACTAACGATGATGATCAACATTTGAATTTGTCTTTTATTTATTTTACTCATTTCTCAGCCATTACCACAATAATATATTGAACCACAAAGAAAAAAACATTTTTTTTCGATACACAAAAAATTCTTATTGGACATGAAATGTGAAGGTTTTTGGTTTGGATCAAAAAGATCCAAAAATGATCAAATGCCAAATGATCAGTTCTTTAGCACTTACAAGCATTTCAAGCCCCCAAAAGAATCCCAGAGAGAAACATACAAATAACTAATAATTAGATTTATCATAATAACAATAGAACTATTAATGCCTATAACCACAAGTGATGCAAAAATTGTCAGTTGATGATATGGTGATCAGCTGCTTGCTTAGTTTCATTAAGTCATGTGCATTGATCCCACAAAGTGGTTCAAAAATCCTAAAACTCATGTTATTAATAAGTTGCTTAATTTACCCCCAAATGGAACAAGTTGGTTAATAGATCAGAAATCCGGCACCAAGCTAGTGTGACTCTGGCATCGTGCTTGATTTAAATCGAAGCCAGCACCATGCCAGAGTCACACTAGCTTGGTGCCGGATTTCTGATCGATTTACCGACTTGTGCTATTCGGGCACCTACTTCAACTAAGATGCACAGTTCCTCAACATAGCTAAATCACCAACATCCACCAACATAACTTTTGCATCACCATAGAACCATATGCGCACTATGAAAAGTCAAATTTAATTAACAAAAAAAAAATCGCACATTGAAAATAAATTGCAACTAAATCCCATCCATAAGTTATGACAGGAACTTATATTTCCAGTTGAGTAGCCACGCAATACCAGCAATGATTGAAAATGCTGAAGCCAGCATGATTCCACGCAGCTTCCAGTGATGATTGCTTTTAATCAGAATCTTAATAATACTTAAAGCTTGTTCCTCCATGTCTTGCTGTGATCCTGAATTCTCAATCACAAAATTTGACATGTTTGCCTTCTGATCGAGTGACATTTGAGCCTTAATTCTCTTCTTAGCTTCAGTCAGTGACAAATTATTTCGATCCATGAGTCTAGTGATCTGGATGTCTTCTTCAGCCACGACACAAATGATTTTATAAATATAATTAATTAAATTGCTATTGACTTCAAATAGCAGTGGCAGTTCCAATACGACAAAGTTCTTTCCGCGAATAAAATACTTGAAAATTTGCCTGTAAATCTCAAAATGAATGACTGGATGTGTGATCCGATTGAGAATTCGCCTCTTTTCGACATTATCGAAGATTATTTGACCCAGTTTTTCACGATTAAGGGTCTCGTCGTCATTAAAGACTTCATTGCCGAAGCTTTCTTTGATTTTCTTCCATGCTGGCTTTCCTGGTTCGACGACTAAAAAGTTGGGAAATTATTGAAAATTCATGAAAAAAAAATCAAATGTTGAGCAACTTACTTTCTCTTGATATGGCATCAGCATTAACGACTGGAACGTCATAATACTTTTGGAAAACTTCACAAACTTTTGTCTTTCCACATGCTATTCCACCTGTAACAGCAACCAGAAACATTTTTGGGCTTGGCTTTTGATGATTTTCAATTGAAAATTTTTTAATCCAATTTTTTTTTTTTTGGTTGTCGCTGACTGAAGTTGTTAAATGTTTTGTTACATAAGCTATAAAATGAACCCAAATGAGTTGTAATTGTGTTGAAATTAAATTAAGGTCAATTTTTTTAATACTTACAGAATTAAAATTTGTGAAAAATTATTGAAAAAATGAAGGATTTTCAAAAAAATTGGAAATTTTAATGAAAACTGCGACTCTTGTGTGAGTTTTTGGTGGATTTACGGAATTTACTACGATGAACTCACGCATACAGGTGCAGACAGCTGATTCTGTTTACACAAAGTTTCCAAAACATTATTTTTGGGGTGATTTTACATTTTTGAATATTTTTTTAACTGCCAAAAACTTATTTTTTTTGTTAAAAATTCACCAAAAAAATTTGCCATGTTTCTGTCTCCTAAAACCCACACAAAACTTTGTTAATCTCCAACTTATTTACAATTATTCCTTCACATCCATCAATTTTCACCACACTTTCCATCCCCTCGTCAGTTTCACGTCGACAACTTTTCAAAAACACAACACTTTCACAGCAGCTCTCACTTAGATCAAGTAAAAATTTAATAATTACAATAAAAATGGTCGATGCAGGCACAAAAAAGACCCTCCAGAACATTCCTTTGCTGCAGACACGAGCTTCACCCCGTGACAAGGATTTGTGGGTGCAAAGATTAAAGGAGGAGTATCAGGCATTGATTAAGGTATGGATTTTTGAAAGTTTCTTAAGAATTTTTGATAAATTAATGGATTATAATGGTAAGTTCTATCAGGATTCATGTCCGCTGAGCTTTCACAAATTCTCAAAATTCAAAGAAACTTTCAAAATTAAAAAAAAATCATAGAAATTCAATGCTGATACAATATTTCAGTATGTCCAAAACAACAAAACATCTGACTCAGATTGGTTCCGACTGGAAAGCAACAAGGAAGGAACTCGATGGTTTGGCAAGTGCTGGTATGTCCATAATCTTCTGAAGTACGAGTTTGATGTGGAATTTGATGTAAGTTTAAGTTGGGTTTTTGGGATAAGTTCAGTCAAGTTTTAGGATAGAATCAGTTTTTTGGGATTTGTTTTAAATTGAACGATAATTTCAGTTTCTAGTAATAAGGACAGTATTAAAGGATAAGTTCAGTTTTATGAGACGAGTTTAGTTTCTAGAGATAAGCTCAGTTTCACGAGATTAGTTTAATGTCCAGAGATAAGTTCAGTTTCTAGAGATAAATTCAATTTCTAGAGATAAGTTCAGTTACTAGAGATATGTACAGTTTCTGGAGATAAGTTAAGTTTCCAGGAAGAAGTTCAGTTTATTAAAATAAGTTCAGTTTCCTGGGATACGTTCAGTTTCCAGAGAAAATTTTCATTTTCTAGAGATAAGTTCAGTTTCACGAGACTAGTTCAGTTTCCACAGATAAGTTCAGTGTTAAGAGATGAGTTCAGTTTCCAGAGATAACTTCAGTTTCTAGAGATAAGTTCAGTTTGTATAGATAAGTTCAGTTTCTTGAAATAAGTTCATTGCCTAGAGATTAGTTCTGTTACTAGAGATGAGCTCAGTATATAAGGATAAGGTCAGTTTTAGGAGATGACTTTAATATTAAGGGATAAGTTAAATTTCTCGGATTAAGTTCAAATTTATGAAATACGTTTAGTTTATTGGAATAAGTTCAGTTATTGGCATAAGTTCCGTTTAAATTTGAACACCCTTATTAAACAGTTTTTAAATTCACAACTATTTCAGATTCCCGTGACATATCCAACAACAGCACCAGAAATTGCTCTCCCAGAACTCGATGGTAAAACAGCAAAAATGTATAGAGGAGGTAAAATTTGTCTCACAGAACACTTCAAGCCACTTTGGTCAAGAAATGTCCCGAAATTTGGAATTGCACATGCCATGGCTCTCGGTCTCGCACCTTGGTTAGCTGTTGAAATTCCAGACTTGATTGAGAAAGGAATTATTGAGTATAAGGAGAAGGGTGAGACATCAAATAGTTAATAATAGTGGAACTGCATTAAAATTGAACAAAATTTTTTGCTTTATTTGAATAAAAAATATTTTATGTTCGTTAATAATTTTGACTTTATTCATTGCCATCAGCTTCATCATCATCGTCCTCATCCTCATTCCACATCAGCGGTTCCCTCGTAAGTCCAACAAAATATTTTAATCCATAGGCAAATCTTTGCAGCCTCCTCACAATTCTAATCGCAAATTTTGTGTACCTACAAGCTCTTTTTTTTGCGATTGCTCTCGTAGCTGTTGATATGCCTCGTCTAGTACGTTGCAGTGGTTCTGCAGATATTGATTCTACTTCTATGATTTGTGCTTCATTTTTTTTAGCTTCTGATATGCGTTTGAGGTACTTTTTCTTGAGCAAATTCTTCCGTAAATCTTTTTTCTTACGCAGTCGACCCATCGCTTTTTTAAGTTTTATGGATTTATAGTGTAGGAACTCGTCGGGGCTTAGAGGTTGTTTGTTTTGAACTTTAGCTTGGATCTTTGAGGCTGATGTTGCTGGTTTGTTGTCTAATTTTATTTTGGGTTCAATAATGATGAATAAAAGATGTTGTAGATAGCTTGATGTCCTGTAGATTGGACTACAAGCTACTACTAAGTTTTAATATGTTTCAAAAGTTGATCAGACTCGATTGTCACTTGATGATTTTTGGAAATGCACTGTTTATAGATGAATACTTCACAAATTGAGCTAATATTGATGAATGCCTTAGATAATATAAGCAAATAAAAGTTGGAATTTGAAACTACCAAAAAAATGTACAAACTATTTTGAGAAACTTCAATTTTTATTTAAATTATAATTTAACGGATTTTTCAATTTTTAATGCACACAAAAAATTTATTTGATGTAAATTTTAATTTTCGACTTCTTGACAGCTTTATCAACTTTTCATGTCATCCATGAGCCTCAAACTGTCCGCAGAGTCCTCATCTCCAACATCATCCTCTCCTAATTCTGAATCAATCCCAATCGTCTCTGAATGATTCTGATAATTCCAATGAATGCTTCACGGATCGCCTTTACAAAATCTGGGAAAATGTTACCAATGCTTGCTGGTGCTGCTGTAACTCCAAAGTTGCATAAAACTGCAACAAGAACGATGCAGAAAGCAAAAGCGATAAACTTGATTGATGCCATTGTAGATTAGATTGTGAACTGATGATTATTTGACAACCTGCAATGTTTTTTATACTCAAAGGTGATTAAGTACTGCAACAAAGAGAATTGGAAGCGATAATAGCGAGAAATGTGCGTGATGATAAGCAAAATAGGAAGAATGTTGATTTTAAAGTGTGGCATGCAGCTTGAGAAAATGTGAATGAACGATGTTGTTGATAGTTTTGCGTAGAACCGAAAACGTGGAAGTGAGCGGATGTAATTGAATAATTGGATATGAGTTATTGGAGTTTATGATGACTCAGCTGGATTAAGGGACCGTAAAAACTAGAAATCTATTTTGGGAGGATGTGAGCCTGGACTTGTCGCTCAAGGTAATTCAAAAAAACTTTATGGAGGAGAAGGGAACAGTTCGACCCCAAAAACCAAGCTTGCTAGATCCTTGAATTTGTTTGATAGCCAAAAGACTTAGAAGGTGCTGCTTTAATCTCATTTCTGAGAATGAAAATTCAATGTTCGGCTTAATAAATTCATTTATATACTTTTGAAACCATTTGTGAGTTTATTTGTCGTTTCGTGAGCAACAAGATCAGTTTAAAGTGTAATAGCCGAATTTGTGAGTCAAGAGATTCATTTTATAAGTCAATGGTAGCTACTATTAAAAACTTAAGTCAGTTGATCCAGTTTGTGAGGCAATAATACAGTTTATTGATCTAGTAAATCCATTTGTAGTCCAGTGAACAATTGTATCAACTTTTAAAGTTTTAGATCCATTTTGAGACCTCTTGGAACCATACTCTCAGCCAATGATCCACAAAAATAGGAACAGAATCAGTTTGTGGTTCAATAGACTCATTTAAAAGCCGATGAACCCAAATATGAAGTAAAAAAATCCAATTTCAAATACAATAAACAAATTTATATGCTGGGAAACCCAACTGATAGCTTCTATGGCCTGTTAAACCTTACTTCCAACAAGTTCAAACCCAAAGTCTACTTAAAAATGCTTAAAAAATATCAAAAAACTCAAAAATTTAATTTAAAAAAATTATTCATTTATTTATTTTTATTTCTTTTTCAAAACATCACAGTCAACACAAAAAGTTATTTCCCATTGTCCATAAGATTCATTTAAAAAAATCAGTCTTCATCAGAATATTTGTTAAGCCTCAAAATGCTTAAGCTTTCTTCGATTCAGTCTTCTTTGGCAGCAATACAGCTTGAATGTTTGGCAAGACACCACCTTGAGCGATTGTCACACCCGACAATAATTTGTTCAGTTCCTCGTCATTTCTGATTGCCAATTGTAAATGTCTTGGAATGATTCTTGTCTTTTTGTTGTCACGTGCAGCATTGCCAGCTAATTCGAGAATTTCAGCGCCCAAATATTCCATAACAGCAGCAAGATAAACTGGAGCTCCAGCACCGATACGTTCTGCATAATGTCCTTTACGGAGAAGACGATGAATACGTCCAACTGGGAATTGTAGACCAGCACGACTTGAACGTGACTTTGCCTTTGCCTTAACTTTACCGCCTTTTCCTCGTCCTGACATTTTTAATGCTTCTTTTTATTTTTTTCTTTTGTGTTGTTGATGCTTGAAATCCAAATATGGAATGAGTAAAGTTGGTGAGGAAGTTTGAGTATTTATAGGAAAAATTGAGAGAAGAGAAGTTGGGAGGCGTGGCTTATCACAAAACGGCTGTATGAGAAGTTATAATAGGAAGTGAAGTTTCCGAATTGTTTGTTATTTTTGTTTTGGATTTTGGATGGGAAACTTGTGTCTTTATAGGTAGATTGAGGATAGGTTGATGGATATTTGGAGGGAATTTGGAAACATTTGTGATGTTCAATTTTTATGGACAATTACTTAATACTTTATGCTGTCAATTTTGAATTTTATGGAAAGATTCTTGACTAGATTGAGCTTTTTTATTGACCGAATGGAATTAAGACGCATAATTCAGCATTAATAGTTTAAGTTCTAAATTGGCATCAGATTCAAACTCAAAAGAGAAGCCAAGCTGAAATCACATCGTCCTAATGTTGCATTATTTAAGTATTCCGGCATTTAATTGATATATAAAATCGTCATATCCATCGATGTCACAAAAATAGGCCATAAAGGTTCAGATAAAACTCGTGTACCTGTCCTCCTGATATAGAAAAATTCCCCACAATTAAAATGCAATTAATTAGAAAAATATTAATTATTTGGGTACCTGAATGTAGCTAGGACAGCCTGATCAATAAAATATTTGAATTATCATAACTCACAGTCCACCTGGCTTTATTTAATTAAATTACAATTTTTTAATGGCTTGACTGTGCATTTTTTGGGACGGATACTCAAACTTTTTCAATAAAAATGGCGAGTTCTGCTTTGAGTTAATTGACCGCTGTTTATGGTGGATTTTCTAATTTCTGTTGCTTACCAAGACTATGCATGGCACCAAAAATACTAGAAATAATATGAAGCTAGCTTCGTGTTGGCAGCTTCATCTACTTTCGCGCCAAATTTTGACTTTACATTGATACTACTCGGGTTTTATGCCCTATTTTTCCTGCTGATGATGCTCGGAAATTATATCAAAATGTATGCTTTACAGCTTGATCAACTTGATTATTTCGAGACTAAGATCTTAAATAGATTATTGGTGCAATGCTTATCATCCAAACATAACCTTTAGATCTTTACAAAATAAAGAAATTATAAATTTTCAATGAAGAAGCTTAAAAGAACATTTCTACCTGATGCTTGACGCTACATTATCAGACATTCATCAACTACCACAATAATGCATCCCAAAAAAACCGTTACAGCAAAAAATCAATCCACAAACACAAATAAATATCTGCATCTTGATTCCACCCCAAATAATCTTAATTTTTTGATGCATTTTACCCGAATTGTTCCTCACAAAACTTGCAGAACTTCATTTAGCACTCCATATGCTTTACAACCCTAATTTACCATCAACCCCTTGAATTTTTCAAATCTTTTCTTCTTCAAAATTAATTTGGTAGCCCTGAAAAGGACTGATTTTTTTTTAAATATATTCAACGACTGCTTCTGTCTTCCTTCAATTTACTTTGCTTTCTTTGCTGCTGGCTTCTTTGCTGGCTTGGCTGCTGGTTTCTTTGCGACTGGTTTTGCTACTGGTTTTTTTGCTGCTGCCTTTGTGGCTTTCTTGGCTTCTGGCTTCTTTGCTGCTGGTTTTGCAGCTTTTGGTTTTGGTGCTGCTGCTTTTTTGGAAGCTGGCTTTGCAACAACTTTCTTTGTTGCTGGCTTTGCTGCTTTTGTTGCTTTCTTGGCTTCTGGCTTCTTTGCTGCTGGCTTCTTTACAACCTTCTTCTCACCAGTTACACGTTTTGGCTTGGTTGTTTTTGGTTTTGGTGTTGATGGAACCTTCTTTGGCTTCTTCTCAACCTTCTTGGCTGCTGGTGGAAGTTTGAAGGATCCTGACGCTCCTTTGCCTTTAGCTTGCAACAATGTTCCTTTAGCAACGGATGACTTTAAGAATTTCTTGATAAATGGAACCAACTTCTCAACATCAACCTTGTATTGAGCAGCAACAAACTTCTTAATGGCAATGAGTGAAGATCCACCACGTTCCTTTAATGTTGTGACAGCATTGACAACCATTTCACTGACTGGTGGATGAGTTGGTGCTACCTTTGGTTTCTTAGGCTTGTCAGACTTTGGCTTTTCAGCTTTTGGTGACTTTGGTGCCTTTGGTGCCTTTTCTTTCTTGCCTTTTGGTGGTGATGCAACTGGTGCAGCTTCAACTGGTGCTTCAATTTCTGGTGCTGGGTCAGACATTTTTTTAAGTTTTTTTTTTGTTTTCTTCTTTATTCACTGGATAAATGAATGGAATTAAGTTTTTTGATAATTTTTGTAAAAATTTGTCGGGGTCACATGAATGTTGTATGTTGATGGAAACGAAGCCTCACGTACAATTTTTTGGCGCCAAAATTTTTAGGTAGTATTTGGTGAAAAGTTTAAATATTTTGGTTATTTGTGGGTGGATTTTAGAAATTTTTTTGAAATCTAGTGGGAAATTCAAGGTAGAATTGGAATTAATTGAGTTAATTGTGGGAATTTTTGATTTTAATTGAAATTTTTTGGTTTAAAGTGGATTTTTTGTGGTTTTTGCCTGGAATTTTTCATTAAAATTTAATTATTTAAAGAAGTAGCAATTATAAAATTATGTTTTGTAGCTAAATCAACCACAAATTCTTCAATCTTCAACTTTCAAAAGCAAAAGTCTTTAAAAGTAATGATTAATTATAGTAAAATTTACTTCAAAGTCAGAATCAAAAAAACACAAGCAAATTCAGAGAAAATTACAAAAAAGCAGACAGACGCAAAAGGCAAAGGAATTTTAAAATTTACCGTTGCAATGACAGAACATAAGCGACTTTAAATTGTGAAATTTTGAAGAAATTATTAAATTATAGAAATTTTGATTTATGATTTCGTTGGGTCCAATTTGGAGTATTTAATTAAGTTGTTTGAAAATGTGCTGGAAATAAAAATTTTAACTTAAACAAATAATTTACAAAAATGTTTTTTTGTGGTTTAAGATAAGAATTTTATTTTCATTGACTAGAATTTTAAATAATTTTAATTTCTTTATTACAAAACTGTAGATTTTGATGATGAATGTTGAATTAATTCCAATATAATGAACCGACAGGTCATCGAAAAGCATCAACATCAGCAAAATCTTCTGAACTGGGTAGCGTCAATGGCGTCATTGCTAAATTTTGAATCTATTTTACTTCGTCATCAAGTTTGTGCAGCATTGAACTATTTTGCTACTTTCAATTATCAGCAATTGAATCTTAAAGTCAGAGCTCGAAGCTACTCGAGATTTTCATCGATATCTGAGTCAATTAGAATCCATACAAAATTTCATCGACTTCGATCTCCGCTTAAAGTTATGTCAGAATGCCTAATGATTGCCTTTCGATACATTCTGACTAACATCTTGAACATTTTGCTCATGTCAAAGTGTTTGAGTTAATTCTTATTGTATTTTGGCAGCTACTTTATCATTTATTTCTGATTTAAGATCTTAAAAACTCAAGTTTTATCGAATCAAGTTAATCATCAAATAACTTAAAATGCTTCTTATCTCTGGTGCTCTAAAAAGTTACAATTTTATGATTCTTTAATGTCACTTTTTTTCACATCAATCTTCTCATATTATCCTGTAAATAATTTACTAGTCAAATATTTTTTTAAAAATTCAAACATTTCAAAATTCACAATTTTATTCATCACAGACTTCCTTAAAACTATCAAAAAAATCAAGTAAATCATCAAAAATTAATTTTTCTCTTCCAATCTTTTTGTTGGTCTTTAAAAAGACCTTTTTTAACATTTTAATCTCCTCCAATTTAAAGCATTTAACCGCCAAATCCATAAAGAGTTCTTCCTTGTCTCTTCAAAGCATAAACAACATCCATAGCAGTGACTGTCTTCCTCTTAGCATGTTCAGTATAAGTGACAGCATCACGAATGACATTTTCCAAGAAAACTTTCAAGACTCCACGAGTTTCTTCGTAGATCAATCCTGAGATACGCTTGACACCACCACGACGAGCTAAACGACGAATTGCTGGTTTTGTGATTCCTTGGATGTTATCACGAAGAACTTTACGATGACGCTTTGCACCTCCTTTTCCTAAACCTTTACCTCCTTTGCCTCGGCCTGTCATTTTGTAAGAATTTTATTAAGTTACTTGTTGTTTCAAAGAACGAAAGAACTTGAATGATGTGGAATGAAAGAATTTGTTGGGTTTATATAGGAAAGATGTGAGGGGTGGGGATGTGTAGAATGTGTTTTATAGTTGCAGGTAAGTAAGGGGAAGTTATTGAATTTTTTATCGGGAATTTCGAGTTTGTTGTGATTTTGTGTGAGCATTTTGAAGAACTTCAAGTAAAAAGTTATCAGCTATTGCCAAATTTATTCAATTTATTAACTTTAAGTTTTAATTTTACTCAAATATTCCTAAAATCAGCCAATTTCAACTCAAACCTTCCCCTTCGACCTCAAATAAATATTTTCCCGCCAAAAATCCTCTATATAAGCAGCCCCTTTTCCTTTACATTTCATCAGTATCTTTTTGAATTTCATTCAATACACATCAAACCAAAAAAATGGCTCGTACCAAGCAAACCGCTCGTAAATCAACTGGTGGAAAGGCACCAAGAAAACAACTCGCCACAAAAGCTGCACGAAAATCAGCACCAGCAACTGGAGGAGTTAAGAAGCCACATCGTTACCGTCCAGGTACAGTCGCTCTTCGTGAAATTCGTCGTTACCAAAAGTCGACTGAATTGTTGATCCGCAAATTGCCATTCCAACGTCTTGTTCGTGAGATCGCTCAAGATTTCAAGACTGACTTGCGTTTCCAATCGTCAGCTGTCATGGCTTTACAGGAAGCATCAGAGGCTTATCTCGTTGGATTGTTTGAAGACACAAACTTGTGCGCTATTCATGCAAAGAGAGTCACAATTATGCCAAAGGATATCCAACTTGCAAGAAGAATCCGTGGTGAACGTGCTTAAGATGGATGAGTGGAAATAGGGGTTGGAGGAAGTTTAAAAGGTCCTTTTCAGGACCACAAAAATTATTTTAATTGAAGAAAAGTTTTTGATTTTTTTGGTATTTTAATTTATTTAATATATTTTTGTGTACACTCAAGATACACAAGATGCTCAGATTGCATCTCTAAAATCCATTTCAAGGCTCATTAAAGTCACACTCTATCCAAAAATCTTCTTCCAAAATCCAGGCTTAACAGTTGTTGTATCTTCTGAAGCATCAATAACATAAGAACTTGTAGTTCTGATCTTACCGCCTGGTGATATTGTAGTTCCAAAATATGGCACATCATGTGATTGACACATTGACACCAACCGTGGCTTCAATGTCCTTTCAATGTCTGTCTTATCTCTAGCAAGTTCATCAATGCAGTAGTTTGTTCCGAAGTTAGCATAATGAAGCTTCTTGAGGTTCTTAAGGATATCCAATCCAACAAGTTTAATTCGATTATCTGAAATATCAATCCATTCCATTTGTGGATTATCTTCAAAGACATCTGATGGCAAGCTTGTGATTCTGTTCTGACTGATGTCAATGTACTTTAATTTTGGGAAAGATCTCAAATCTTCGTTCAATAAAATTGTCTTTAAACTTGCAAAGGCAAAAATTCCCTCCACATTTGGAAAGAATCCAGCAAGTCCAGATGGAATTCGATCACTTTTGATATTCTTGACATTTGCAACAGCAACGTCAGTGTTCGTTTTTCCAGCTTCGTGCTTCCCGATTACATTATCAATGACAACATCACCTCTGACCGGTTGCTCAGCAATTGTGCAGCGATAAGGACGAGAAAGTGGCCCCATTGTGCCTACATGCGTACCATAGTCACAATTTGCTGTTATTCCATAGGCTGTGCTTGCTAAGCTACCCACAGTAAAGGCATTTATGATGACAAATATTCTAGAATAATAAATTAAAATTAATTAAATTATTAAATTATGAAAAAAAAATATTATTTACTTAAAAATCATCGTCGAGATGAATTGCGAACTTGAACTTATGCGATGAGATAACAAACTATAAATGATCATGTAGAAATTAGCAGCTCAGTGAGAACGTGAGAGAATGACAAATTGAGTATTGATGAATGAACTGAAAAGATTTGAAAATGTTTGTTCAGAAGTTTAAAGTTTTTGGGGTCTGTTAAGGTTTGGATCATTCTAAGGTTGGTTATTTGGGTAGACCATAAGCATATCTACTAGAATAGCACCTTTGAATCCTAATGGATAGTATAAGCAATTTACAACTGCAAAGCAAAAGCTGTCATCTTAGGAACAACACCTCAGTTAAGGTCTATCCAAGTTATATGCTCTTGTAGCTAAAGTTGTATCATTAAACGTTTTAAAGTAATCAGACTTCCATTGGCTGGACATAGTTTAAGGAGAAATGTGGAAGCTTCACTAAGTAAGGTCTTTAAATCGGACTTTTTGGATGGAAAAAGAGCACTTGGAAGACCAAAGTACTCATGGAAAGAAGCTGTTGATGGAAACAGTATTGCAGCAGTTTTAGGCGACATCTGAGGGAAGTGATGGATCACAATTGATCTGTAAGGTCATCAAAGTAAGGAGGTAAAGCTATATAAACTTAATCAATTAAAATTCAAATATTATTTTGTACATTAAACTTTATTTCCTGATTTTCTTAGTTCTACGAAATTCTCAATATTCAACTATCTAGTCTTGCTGATCAGTGATGATTTCTATATTTTTATCCCCGACTATTTCGATTGTTTCTTCTATGATTTTGTGAAATTCCTTCATATGCTCCTTGACTTTCCATATTTTCTGGAACTTTTTGCCGCAGATTGTACAAAGAAGCTGGAAGTAAAAAATGAGCTTCATTAGGTTTTGAATGACATATACTAGTTTACTAGCTCTTACCTTATCTTCCGATGTAGTTGGTCTCTTCTCATGGTAATGGACGTGTTTAATATGAGCAGTCACGTTGTATGAGTACAAGAACCTCTTTCCACAAATGCTACAAAATAATCAATTATCAGTACATTCCTTTCTAGACCAGAATCATTATACTTCATAATAGACTCCACTAAGAGGAGCTGCAATAGCTTCCAGTCGAAGGCTCCCGCAGATTATAATCTTTAAATAATCTTTGTATGGGAATAATCTGCGGGATCCTTGCTTCCATCCCCATTAATACTCACTTGCAAGCATAATTCCTAACTCCACTATGTGACTTCAAATGCCTCGTCATCTTCGGTCTATTAATTGTCTTAAATCCACAAATTTCACAAACTATATTCCTGACATTATAATGATAAAGGAGGTGCTGCCTCAGTGTCTTGTCTCTTGAAAATGCTTTCCCACAAATCTGACAAATGTGTTCCTTCTTGCCTAAATGAATAGCTTCCATATGACATCGTAGCTCGTGCTTGCCTTTAAAACGGTTATTGCACAAGTCACAATGGAAGTAAACATTCGAGTGAAGTCTTGAGTGATTTTTAAGGCAATTTAGAGTTTTAAATTTAGATCCACATTCTTGGCACATAAAGTTCCGTTCTGTTGAGTGAGTTTGTCGGTGTGTTCGAAGCCTTGATCGACTTTGGAAGTTCTTTTGGCAAAATTCACATGTGTAAAATTTCTGATTATTAATTATTGTTACTACTAAGCCTATATCCTTGTCCTTTTTCACATAATTTGATCTTTTCCTCTCAATCACTGGTTTTATGTCCAAAATTTCATCATATAAAATTGGTTTAATGTCTTCAGGCATTATGTCATCTTCTAACACTGGATTTAAGTCATATTCTCCTGGAAGTTGGATTAATGCTTGCTCTGGCTCATTGCAAATTATCTCAAATTGCCTTTTTTGCTCCTGTTTTGGTGCTACATAAGATTCTCTGATTAATAACATTGAATTGAGTTCTGAGAGGATTTGATTGGCTATGGTTTGGTGCTCATCGTACTCATTGAATTTTATGAAGCAGTTCTGACAGATTCCACCTTTTTCGATGATTACTTCTGATATTGAGGATTCGAGGAAGTTCTCTAAAATTGAAGAATTTTATGGTTCAAAAATTGTGAATTTTCTGAAAAAATTGATCTTATTCAAAGTAGCTACTAGCCACTAATCACAGCAACTTACTAGCTACTAATCATTTTAGCTACTAGTTTCTGCCCATAATAGCTTACTAGCTACTTGTTGTAGTGGTATTTCCTAGTATTCTACAATTCCTCACCAATTATCTGCAGTACCGTCTTCTCAGAGTATCCAGTCGCCACAGTCAACTCATTTTTAAACGGTCCCATGTATTCCCCGCACACAAAGCAATTGTCGATGTCATTAATCTCAAATTTACTCATTTTGAGCGAGAAAACTTTTCTAGAAAAGAAAAAATTCTTCAATTATTTTTGTATCAAAATAAAAACAAGAAATTGTTGTTTATAACCGATTGAGATGTAATAAGGTGCAGTCACATTACTAAGGCGAACTCACATTATGAAGAAAAAATTTTATTTTTAAACTTTTATGTTTATTTTGAATTTTGATGAAGAAAAGTTGATAAAATTAAAGTTGAAGTTATAGATTGAGGTGGAATCAGAAGGAATAAAGTGGTATCAAGGCATTCACAGGAAGATTGTCTTCAAATTTCAATTGCTTAAACAAGAATCAGCTCAAAATCAAAATAATGGACGATGTAATTGATCCAAATGACCACGAAACCTTTCACAAGAGTCAACATGCAATTGCTCAGCTTAATGAACTTCAAGTATGCCGTAGACTTGCTGTGCTAGAACAACAGCGTCACAAAAGAGAGGAAGAATGGTCATACCTTAAAGATCTCAAGAAAATTGTGCCGCATATCGATATTACTAAAGATTCAACTGACGACCAGTACCGATGGGAGTTTTCAAAGAACTTGATGATGTCTGAATGGATGATGGAGGAACCGGATGACCTTGAAGACTTCTTACTAGTTCCATGTCCAAAAGGAACACGATCAACATTAATTCATGAATTGCCACCTGATGAACCGGTTGGATTCCTACGACGGCCAAAATTTTTGGAAAAAAAGCCTCATTATGCGAAGCTTTATTCCAAGACAGGACATAAGTTACTGGAAGTGAAGACCAACATCCCACCAGACACGATCCTTGACTGCTTCTATGTCAAGAAGATTAAAACAATTTACATCCTTGACTGTATGAAGTATGATGGACGAGACTTGACGAATTGTGACACAGCATTCAGGAGGTACTGGATTGGAAGCAAATTCTATGAATGCAGGCTTGGAGTCATTGACATTCGAGTACCAAAAAATGAACTAAAACTTGATTTTCTTGAAGGATTTGAATTTAAGCAGCCACATCGAGTTCATCATTGTTTTCAGCGCATGCCATACTTTCATGACTTTGCGGAACTTGATGGATATTTGTTCTATCACAAAGATTGTTCCTATACACCTGGTGAATCACCACTAGTTCTGTGGCTGTTTCCATTCATGATTGATGAAGTTTTGACGATGTTTAGAGTTCATAAGGACTACAATACCTTTAAGCCTGACAACTACACAAATTATATTGAATTTATTGAGAAGTTTAATGTCAAAAAAGAGGAAAAGAATAAAAAGAGATTCAAGAACAAGAAAAAGAATCAGGAAGATGAAAAAGATAAGAATCAAGTTGGATCGCCTAATGAGATCAGCTTTGAGGACAATCAACCTTGCGGAAGTAAAAGAATTCTGAAAAAGAATGACAGATTTGATGAAGATTTGGTAAAGTAAAAAAAAATTGATTTTAAATTAAAAAATAAATTAAAAAGTTTGCGATTAATTAAAAAGTCAAATTGGTTTTAGCTTTTTATCCTTAATCCTTTATTTAGTCATTATTACATTTAAAAATTACAGATCAAAAAAGTGAAATCCACAACAGAGTCCACTCACTTCCTCATCTTCTACTTATGTCTTGCCTTCTTATTCGGATTCATTTTGCTCGATTTCAGATTAGCCGACGATTGACGACTTGCCGAGTCTGAAAAAGATCGTTTAGAATCTTTTTGCTTGAAATTTTGAAGGTATAGTGAGTCACCGCTATCATGTGATGACATGTACTTTGTGTCCATTTTAATTGTTGGTTCATGGACACTACTGTTGCCGATTGTTGATATCATGTTGTCTTCCTCCTCACTTGAGTCGTTGGTTTTGGTGTCATTTGTGAGGGTTCCACTGACGGCGGCCTGAAATTATGGGGAGAGGAAGGGTTAAGGAGTTAAAATTGGTGACAATTTAATTTTTTTAAATATTTGTGGGAAGTTTGTGATCTTACCGAGGAAGTAACTGAAGATTTACTGAACAATCTTTCATTATCCTTGAATTTTCGATTTCTTTTGTCAGCTTTTGAGTTTGTTCCTTTATTTGTTGTCAAGTATCTATCCCATCCTCGAATTATGTTGCCATACAATTGCGTATCTTCAAGATATGATCCCTCGAATGCGAAAATTTGCCGCTCCAGTGACTCAAGATCAGCCTTAAAAGTTATCAAAATTTAGTTTTGTTTCCCAAAATCTTAAAAATCTGCAAAAATCTTCAAAAATGCTAATCTACCCTCCAAAAAAGTTTCTCAATTTACCGAAATTTCAGCCTTTCTCTTTATCAGCTCGGACAGTTCTTTGCGACTGTCCATGACGCTGCTGTTAGTGGTTGACTTTGCCGTCATTTTCATGAATGTATCGGGTTAATTTAAGCCTTTAAATTGAAATTTTTAATAAATTTTCTTCGAAATTGTTTGTTTTGAATTGGATGAGAATGACAACAATGTAAAGACGGCTTAATGTATAGTTTGTGAAGTTGGCTTGATGAATCGGTTAAGATGTTTGAATTTTTTGTAGCCGTTTATTTTTGAGGCTTTGGAAAATTTAATTTTAACATTTGTTTAATTTTAAGACCAAAACAGGAAGGGGTTTTGACCAACACAGGAAGGGGTTTTGACCAACACAGGAAGTGGGGACTGCCGACTGAAATGTATAAAATGTTTGAGGATCTCTTTTCTCTGTTGGCCTCAAACTAAGATTAGCACTAGACTTTCGGAAAAAATTTCCACTTTTTAACCAAGAGCCAATCCCGAAATTACAAGCAATATATCGCTTAGTTCCTTAAAGTTTGGACAACACTGCTCACTGCTTTAGGATAAAGACAGATGTATGTGTTCACTAGGAAACCTCCTTAGTACCTCAACATGCCACTTCCCGTACTCCTGTTTTTCCATCCCAAAAAAAAAACAAAATTTCCATCAATTAAAGTACGGCACAAGTTCCATAATTTTTATTATTATTTAACAAAATCTTTAAATTCTTTTTTAATCGTGCAAAAAAAAACATAAAAAAAATTGACAAGAAATTAAAATTTACCTCACAAAAAATATAAATTCAAGGCTCATTTGCACCCAACATCAAAGTTTGTTAGCATTTTTTTTCTAAATTCTCATTTTTTAGTACAACAAATGACTAATTCACATCTACATCTAATCATCACACACGGGACGAGGAAAGTATCCAAGAAAAAAATAAAGAAAAATTATTTGAAACTGAAAAGTTTAATTTTTTTGAATTTAAATACTTCAGGCAAGGCTTGTTGGACAAGGAGAGCCGATGCAATACCAAGACCAAAGAGGACCATGTGGGAAAAGTATGGAATTGATGGCACTTTGCGGTTCTTTGTGAGGAAGCTCAAGTATTTGATCTTTCCATCTGTGTATGGCGGATATCGGGCACTAAAATGATAAATTTTGTTATTGTTTAAATTTTTCGAGGTTATATTCAAACTTACTCAGCAAGCTTCTCTCCAATTTTGTCAATTTTCTTGACTAGGCAGGGCTTCTTATGTGCAAACGTATCAAAAGAGAATTTTCCATGATATCCTCCCATTCCACTTGGTCCAACTCCTCCAAATGGCACTCTAAAATCATAAAAGTTTAAAAATATCCAAAAAGGTCATCAAACAAGTCATCACATACGTGTCTATAGCCATATGCATAATTGTATCATTCACACAAACTCCACCGGATGATGTGTTTCCGATGATAGCATCTCTATCTGCTTTGCGGTTTGAAAATATGTAGAGCGCGAGTGGCTTGTCTCTGTAATCACAAAAGAACATAACTTTCAAATCATCATAGCATGTCTGATTTGACTTACTTGGAATTGATGAATTTAATAGCCTCAAATGCATTATTGACATTTACAATTGGAAGGATTGGCCCAAAGATTTCATCTTGCATGACTAAATCGTCTCCATTAACGTCTACTAGGATTGTTGGTTCAATGAACCTATCTTCTGGGTCGGTTTTTCCACCGAGAGCTATTTTCCCGGTTTCCATAAGCTTTGTGATGCGTCTGTAAAAGAGATGATGTTTAAGTTGATTTTAATTGGCTGAATCTAGTCTAGGTCTAGTCTAGGTGTAGTCTAGGTGTAGTCTAGGGTCTAGTCTAGGTCTAGTCTAGGTCTAGTCTAGGTTTAGTCTAGGTCTAGTCTAGGTCTAGTCTAGGTCTAGTCTAGGTCTAGTCAAGGTCTAGTCTAGGTCTAGTCTAGGTCTAGTCTAGGTCTAGTCTAGGTCTAGTCTAGGTCTAGTCTAGGTCTAGTCTAGGTCTAGTCTAGGTCTAGTCTAGGTCTAGTCTAGGTCTAGTCTAGGTCTAGTCTAGGTCTAGTCTAGGTCTAGTCTAGGTCTAGTCTAGGTCTAGTCTAGGTCTAGTCTAGGTCTAGTCTAGGTCTAGTCTAGGTCTAGTCTAGGTCTAGTCTAGGTCTAGTCTAGGTCTAGTCTAAGTCTAGTCTAAGTCTAGTCTAGGGTCTAGTCAACGTCTCTAAACTGTTACTCACTGGAAATTAGCCTGATTGATGATTCTACAAAAGTCAGGACTCTTCTTGACATCATCTCCATACCATTCCTTAACAATAATTTTGGCTTCGTTTACAAACTTTTTTTGAACTTCTTTGGTACATAAAATATAATCAGGTGCAACGCATGTCTGACCGGCATTCATGAATTTTCCCCACATGATTCTTCTTGCTGCTATCGAGATGTCAACGCTGTTGTCTAGAATTAAGTTCAAAATTGTAAATTTTAAGTTTGTAAAGCATTTAAGTTCTGAGCTTACCAACATAACAAGGTGACTTTCCACCCAATTCCAATGTGACTGGAGTTAAATGCTTTGCAGCTGCCTCATAAATGATTTTTCCAACACGACCAGATCCCGTGTAGAAGATGTAGTCGAATTTGTGTTTAAGGAGCTCTGTGGTTTCTGGGATTCCTCCACATACGACGTGGTAACATTCCTGGATGAGGTTTAGTGATCAAAATTAGTCTTTAGTCCCAAGACCCCCACGAACCCTACTCACATTATCCAAATACTTGGGCATCATTTCCACAATAATATTTGCACAATTCACAGCAATTTCACTTGGTTTAACAATGGCAACATTTCCAGCAGCTATGGCAGCAGCAAGAGGAAGCAATGGCAATTGTATTGGATAATTCCAGGCACCCATGATCAACACAACACCCAATGGGTCTGGATAGACTAGAACTTGATCCATGATATTGACAAGACCTTTTTTAGGCTACAATAAAATTTAAAATTTATCAAACAAGTCCCAAAATGATTAATTCCAAAAATACTCACCAACTCAGGCTTAACCCAGTCATCCACAACATTCAACATATTTTTAAGGTCATTAATGAGAAAATCAATTTCACACACGTATGACTCTTGCTTTGGTTTTCTATGTCAAAAAAAATTAAAAATTCAAATTTCTGTTCCGGTCATTTTAGAATGTCGATTACCTCAAGTCAGCAGCGAGTGCTCTTGCCATTGGTTCCTTATTTTCTTCATACATTCTTAACAGCGCCCGTAACTGTGTCTTCCTAAAATCAACATCCTTTGTCTTGCCACTTTGAAATGCCGCATTGGCACGGTTCATCAAGTCTTCGTACATTTTATGCTGATTTTGGTTTGATTTTTAACGCCAGACGTACTTTTTTGTCTCAATCAGCAAAACGGGTGTCTGTAAAAGAATGAATGAATGAGAAATTGTATTATTGTTGACATTGACATTGAGTAGTTTTTGTGTAAGGAGAAGATGCTAAGCTGTTGTACGATTTTGAACTTTTTGGAGTAAAGTCATCATTGGAGAATTTTAATGGGACTAAGATCGACTAATGCCGACTAAGTTCGATTAAGTTCGACTAAGTTCGACTAAGTTCGACTAAGTTCGACTAAGTTCGACTAAGTTCGACTAAGTTCGACTAAGTACGATTAAGTTTGACTAAGTTCGACTTAGTTCGACTAAGTTTGACTAAGTTCGACTAAGTTTGACTAAGTTCGACTAAGTTCGACTAAGTTCGACTAAGATCGACTAAGTTCGAGTAAACGCAACTAAGTTCGACTAAGTTCGACTAAGTTCGATTAGGTTCCACTAAGCTCAAGGAAGTGCGAGAAAATTCGACTAAGTTCTACTACGTTCGACTAAGTTCGATTAAGTTCGACTATGTTCCAGTAAGTTTTACCTAATCAGGCAAGTTTTGGGGAGTATAAATAAGCGAAAATAGTTTGAGAGAGTCAAAAGGATTCTAACGAGAAAAATGAAGTCTTAAAAAGGATCTAGGTTGACACTGAAACCGAACATTAAAACTGCGCACTTAATCATAGTATTCTGTTCCAAAATTAAAGAATAATTTACTCAAAATCATGACAAAAATCTCTTACTTTACACAACAAAGAAGTAAACAAAAAAACTCTCAACTGACGTCACATCATCATACAGATAAGGCATAAAAGTCCCAAGATAAACGATTTAAAAATGCAATATTTCTGGATATTTTTCATTGTGTTTATTCAGGTGGACTTTAACTTGAATGAACTTTATACAATAAAAATGCCAAAAACTGTTTCTCTCCAGAAATAAACTGAGTTAGCTTAGGAATGAGTGCGTATGTGTTTGTGAACTTCAAAAGGCTTTGTAATCTTTGATAAGGAGAATGAGATTCTTTTGAAGCTTAATCAGTGACATATTAACTGCTGCAGCAACTCAAAATGGTTTTAATTTTACAGTTTGTCTCATTTCAGGCTGCTTTTTAGGATGTTAACTTTCGTATGAATTTAGAATGTAAAAAGTTCAATCTTGGCTGAACCCTAGCTTTTGACCACAAGAACTAAGCTTTTCTTTGAATCGTTAAATGCGCTCATTCTATACCTAACCCAAAAACTATAAATCCTCAACCCATTCCATACTCAATTTTCACTTTCTTACTTCATTCCCGTCTCCACTCATCTACTGATAACACTTAATTCAGCGCTATAATTAAATCTACGTGCTCAAAGTCTAAATTCTGAATTTATCAAAAATTAAAATCATTTAATGAGAGGCATTAGCGGTGCATCAAGATCACATATGAATATTATTACGGTAAAAAGTGCAAGTTATTGCACGTAATTAAATGCAAATTTTATATCAATTATTAAAGCTGAGTTGAGACTCATTTGCATGTTAGACAAGTTTAAAAAAGTAATTTTTATTATTTTAGAGGAAATTTGAATAATTTCTTGAGATTTGTGCCTTGAACTTAAAGATTGAAGGGGTCTGGAACCTCAAAAAAGGAATAAAAAATTATGACCACTTCTCAGCTAAGGATGAGACCATTTCTGATCTACTAATAGCTTCCCGAATCCTTACTCCCTTATTTTAAATTACATGCCAACCACAAGGTCACTTAATTATTGCTAATTTATTACAAATTATTGTTACTTTACGCGGTTACATGTTATTACAGACTGCTTAATAATATGAGATTTAGTTGCTTGTCATTCTAGTCTTATTAAATGAGTTCTAATATATTCTGTGATTTTTCTGTTATTTTTCACATAAGGTGAGGGTCGTTTGCAAGTGATGTTAATCAAAAAAGTTGATTCTTGTCCTCATCCCTGACCAAAACATGCACTTTTTGTATGTAAGTGGAGCCGGTTTCTAAAATATGTTCTGAAGGACACCCAATAGTAAGCTTATCGTACTTTATCTTAGTGATATCTAGTCATAGCTGTACAATCTTAATACCTCGTCCCTATGTCAGCCTATGAATGACCCATAAGCGCTTCAGTTAAATTCAGACAATTAAATAGCAACTCAATCATGATATGCCGGTTCAAATTCTAAGAAACTTCAATTTAATTTGTTGTAACTTAATTAAAACAATAGTTTGTGACAATTCAATCATGTCATAAACTGTATAAAACACATATCGACAGATAATATAATTAATTAATAGTTTATTGATTGAAGACAAGCTAGATACATCAAGTACCACCATAAATTATCCACAAAACTCTTTAAATCAACCAAAAATTCTAATAATCAATCCAAAATTTCAAAACTCTCTAATCAGACACTCCAAAAAGTCCAACGCAATAAAACAACAACAAAATGAAATAGAAATGAACCCGAAATAAAAAAATCTTTATACTAACTTCTGTGAGCACCGAACGAAAACTGCCACTCGAAAATGTTCAATTAACTGAAAATAAAAAGCAAAGTTTTACTCGATTTTTTTGTTCTTTACTCTCATTTTCAGTGAATGTGCGATAGCACATGTGTTGGTTGACTTACAAATGAGAGGAAATGAATCGTGCATGAGCTGTCCCATTGAAATGTAAATAAACAGAGAGCGGCAATTTGTATGCGTCGAGAATAAATTGGACTTCATTGTTGGGTTTTTGGAAATTGTGAGAACATATTGACTCAACTATAGACTGGATTTCCTACTAGTTTGAGCTGTAGGCAATTTTTTATCAGTGAAATGCAATTGTTTAGTTGTGAAATTGATGGTTTAGTCTGGCAATCGACAGCAAGAATTTTGAAATTCAGAGCTATTAAAAGAATTATTTCTGACAATGATTTAACAAAAAGTTATGTCCCAGAGGCTCATTATCAGCACACGAAAAATAATAAACAGAATTATTATTAATTCAAAGTAATAATTACAATAAATTGTCATTTGATTGACATACAATCAGCTAAATTAAAACCTTTTTGAATATTCGAATTTCAAAAAAATTGAGCATTTGAACCTTTGACCTCGTTCCTTTCAGAATCTGATAACAATTTATTCAATTTCAGCTAGTCATACCTAAGCGACATTCAGCAGTTTCAAACATGGTCAAAGTCAGAATTTTAATTTTTCTAAGGTAAGATTCGATTTTTTTAAGAACCAAAAGTGCCTTGATAGCTCAGATGACAAGGTGCAAATCCCACCATCACCCTAGTGGTTTTTCAGAAGTTTAGATACTTCGACTACTTAAGTGCAGCAGTATAAGACGTTGAACTTAACTTAGGAAGAGGTCAAGAATTTTGTAAATAGAATGAGAAAGATTCGAGAGCCGTAAAAATTTGGCATGAAGGGATTTTACTGTAACAGACATGGAGATATTGTGACCTCCTAACGAGAGCCGATTTGAAAACTAGTTCTAAGATCTAAAGAGTTAAATTTAGAAAGGGTTGTGAGGTTTGACTCTAACCGTCATCAGCCTCCCTCTCATGGCTACGTCTCCAATTGTAAGTCTAGAAAATAGCATTCATATGGCTTTGCACATTACAGCAGCACCTTGTAACTACCTGGCTCAAGGCAACTCAGCATATCGACAGCCATCATATCAAAAATACAGCTCGGGGCAGCTACTATACAACTTTAATCAATCTCTCTTCCTTTATTATTGCAAAAATAACACATTTAGTTTACATTTCATATTTGCTCTATTTATAAATGCAAAGTAAAACGAGAGTGATATAAGCATATGATAAACAGATGTCAACAAATGTGTTTTAGCCACAAAGCAAAGTTAAAGTGAATTATTTCTGAAAAGAATCTATTTATGACCTCTAAACTTGCTTAACCCACTCCAGAAAATCTAATTTCAAAAAAATTTTTTTTTTCAAATCAACAATAAGATCTCACATGTTTGGCATGCTTATGCTTCCTTAAGAAGTCAATTACCTTTCTTGAATGTTTTCCTGACCGTCTTTGCTTAATGCTCAGGTTGAAGATCGCCAAAAACAAGTTTTACTTTCGTTTAAACAAAAGAAGTTGATGTTTTGTTGTTGCTGTAATTGTTGATGATCGACCAGTTGTTGAAGTTATAACAATGTTGTTATGTTAAGAGGTGCTGATAGTGTCTTTGGTTGCTGTTAATTCTTTGAGTTGAGTCTTTGACAATTTCCTATTTTCTATCGATTATTTGCACAATTTTAATTTAAATTTTTTTTCACAATGTTTTCTGAGATTTTAAAATTTTAGAAATTTCACATTTATGACCCGTGACTGACTAGACAACTTAACTAAAGTTAAACGAAGTAAAATCTCAAATTTTGATCAATTCACGCAATTTTCAGATTCGTGCCGACAAAAAACAACAATCAGATGATTTGTATTTACATGTTTTTTTGGAAACTTCAGCACCTGAGCAGCAAGAAACAATGACAAAAGTAGTTTACTGAACGCACACATCAAATGTGTATGAATTTTAATCAAAACAATAAATATTGTGAATTTTTGTTAATTTTTTATTAAAAGTTTTTTAAAACTTGCGATGATCATTTTGTAAATTTCGGTAGAAATAATCATTAAATGCTGTATTAAGCTATTAGATCTGACTTTGATCACACGATTTTAATTTAATTTGATTTTTTTCAATAAAATGTTCAAAAGTTTTGTGAAACAATAAAATTAAGGTTCAGAACTTAAATTTAAGTCTGTCAAAAATGGAAGGATTCAGATCAAATGAGATCAGCTACGAAAATCACATCAGCAAATGTCGGATATGCTTTAAATCATTCGCACCAGATGAGCACTGGATTGACATCAACAAAAGTATTGAGAGGAAATTTCTTCAAGTTACTCAAACAAGTGTGAGTTACTGATTAGATATTAGTAGTGAATGGGAAGGAGATGATACTAGTAGGGGAGGTTTGGTGCTGACTTAGTCTTGGCATGTCTAGTTCCTAGAAGCCTTGAGGTACGTTGTACAAAAGGTATAACTTAGGGTTAACTGTAGGGATAATAAGAGAGTTTCCCAAGTTTGCTAGGGTTACTCTAGTACGACTACGGGTAACGAACACAGCTACGGGTAACGGGCACACGGGTTAACCATTACTGCTCTAGATCCCCTCTAGATAAGGAATCTGATTAAGGAGTAATTTTGGTTTGACTCATTTTCAACAGGGAATATCATGGAATGTTAGAACTTGTTTATCTTCTTCCTTATAATTTGTTAAATGTATGGCAGGAACACATCCACTCTTTCTATGGAACCATCCTTTAATATCCAAAAAAAAGGTTTTTTTCAAAACAAAATCAGGATTAATTTTTATTATTTTGAATAATTCACAGCTCAAAATGTCAAATCAGTACTCGAAGAAAATCTGTGTAGTCTGCAATTTTCAGCTAACAACATTCAGTCATGCGAAAGTCAACATGATCAAGGCTCAGAAAGCTCTCATTAAATTCATAAATTCATCACAAAAGGCCAAAAATTCAGAAAATGTAAAGAATTCAGTCAAAAATGACACAATTATATTTAAATTCCAAACTGTTCATCCACCAGAAAATTTAGAAATTAGTCATGATCTTGAGATTAATGAGGATGTGAAGGAAGAGGAAATAATTGAGGAACATTTGATAGACGATGAGCATTTTCATGAAATTTCATACCAAATAGTACAAAACCAGACTCTCAAATGTGATATCTGCAGCAATATTTTTGACAATAAGTCCGATTTTGATGTTCATATGACATCCCATGACCCACCAAACCTTCAAATACAAGAAAATAGCTACAAATGTGACTTTTGCTACTTAGAATTCGAAAATTTCACAAATTGCCAACAGCACATCCAAAATTGCCAACAAAAATCATCAAAAATTCAAAATTCTACAAAATGGACCTGCCATGTATGCAGCAAGTCATTCTCAAGTGGCTCAAGTCTCACAAATCACATTGCAATTTACCATTCAACATCCAAAATTGAACTTCCATGTCCAGTTGTGAATTGTGTGAAAAAATGCAGGACTAAAAAGCAACTGACGCAACACTTAAAGACACACAATGAGGATAAGCAGATTTGTCCAGAATGTGGACTTGTTGTGGGCAATAAGCATAACTTGACTAAGCATATCAGGAGGTTGCATCTGAAGATTTACAATTTTTATTGTGACTTGTGTGACTATAAAGGGTTCTTCAAGTTTAATATTGATCAGCATGTGAGTATTTATAGCTTAAAGGGAGTATTTAAGTTGTGGATCATATTCTCAAGAGCCTGGAACTTATACGACAGCCTTAGTGTCTCTAATTGATTGAACTTCATTAAAACTTTAAATACAGATGAAGAAGCACCTAGACAAGAGTGAACGAGAGAGATTCTACTGTGATGAGTGTCAATTCGAGTCAATATCCAAAATGTCATTAAGAACTCATAAAAGAATGGAGCACATGGGTCAGAAGAAGATATACTTGTGTCATTGTGGGAAGAAGTTTACTCAAAGCAGGTAATGTCTTTAAAATCTCTCTTAATACTGAATTTTTCACTATTTTATCTGGTTCTACAGTTCCTACTACACCCACGTCAAGGTAGTCCATCAAAAAATCAAAAATCATGCCTGTCCATATACCGAATGTACAAAAACCTTCTCAGAGAAATCTCAACTTAAGAATCATATAAAATCTCAACATGTAAGTCTGATACAGTAGTGCTCAACTTTTGTGTCACGGTACTAGAGCCTGGTTTTAAAACTACTTGTGGAAAGTCTTGTAAACCTCCTTTTTTGCCTTGACACAGAAAAGGTTGACTGCTGCTGATTAAAAATTCAAATTGTCAATTTTCTTAATATTTCGTACTCAACTTTCAGCTCAAAAAGCGTGACATTCCATGCAGTGAATGTGGTAAGGCTCTAAAAATTCAATCTTATTTCTAAACTTTCATTAACTTTTCAACTTGACAACCTCCAGGAAAGCTATTCTCAACCCAAAAGCACTTAACTGCCCACCTCAAGTATCACAAGCCAGCATCCTTCATTTGCCAATACGAAAACTGTAACAACGCATTCTTCACATTAACACAACTTAATTCACATTATAAAGTGCATAACAATCAGCGAGACTTTGCCTGTCAACTGTGTGAGAAAAAGTACTTCCATAGATCTCATTTGAAGAAGCATCTGCTGACTCATAGCAATAATAATGTCCTAAGATGATGAAGGTTTGATGATGGAGCGTCGTACATTTGGTCTTCTAGCTATGGAACCAAAGCAATTATTGATTCTTAATAATTTACAAATCTAAAGTGGCATAGCTGCTTCGCATGCTACACACAAAGAAATTTTTCGAAACAGCACATGAACACGCAAAAGTCAACATGTTGTACTGTTTGTTTATTTGGTCGGAGTAAATAAAATCAGCTGTAATAAAAATATCGATTTTTTGTTTTTCTTTCCTTCCTGCTTTTCCTATTCTCATTTTCAGTCATAATCGGAATTTAAAGTGAAAAAGACCTTTAAGCATGATTAAGTGTGTAATTTTGTTGATTATTTTGACATCTTCAATCTATGACAATGTTGTTGTGAGCAGTGAATTAAATAAGCCGAATGTCTTGTTCATAATGTTGGATGATTTTCGGAGTGGAATTAAAGCATTAGGCGATGATTTAGCAAAAACACCAAATATCGATAAGCTAGTCGAGAAAAGTTTTTATTTTTCAAATATGTATGCACAGCAGGCACTATGTGCACCATCAAGAAATTCAATGTTAACATCCAGACGTCCAGACTCAATTATGACATACAATTTTCAACATTATTGGCGTAGCTTTGCTGGAAACTTTACAACATTACCGCAATATTTTAAAGACAGCGGATATAGAACTGAGTCAATTGGGAAGATTTTTCATCATGGATCATCGTCTAATAAAACTGACGACTATCCATACAGCTGGTCTAATCCAACTTACATCCCGAGCACTCAAGAATATCGGAATAAGCCAGTCTGTAAAAGTGATAATGGAACTCTTAATAGAAATTTATTATGTGCTGTTGTTGTTGATTTCCAGCCTGAATGTACCTTACCTGACATTCAATCTACAGAAAAAGCAATTGAATTCCTTAAAGAACAGCATGAAAAGCCTTACTTCTTAGGATTAGGTTTCTATAAGCCACACATTCCATTCAAGATTCCAATTGAGTTCCTTAAGATGCACAATGTTGAGGATTTCATGAAAAATCATCTTCGACCATTTGACATTCCACTTGTAGCTTGGAATCCTTACAATGACTTACGAGAACGTGATGATGTTAAGCATTTAAATATAAGCTATCCATTCGGTCCAATTCCAACAGAGTTTGCAGCTCGAATACGACAGCATTATTATGCATCTATAACTTATATTGATAGCTTGATTGGACGAGTCTTGAAATTTGTTGACTTGACTAATACTGTTGTAGTGTTGACGTCAGATCATGGCTGGTCTTTAGGTGAACATAGTGAATGGTCAAAATATAGCAACTATGAAGTCTCGCTTAAGGTTCCTTTAATAATTTATAATCCTAAACTACCTCAAACTAAAGTTGCCAAAATTAACTACATAGCTGAACTTATTGATATTTTTCCAACAATTACTGACGTCGCAGGGCTTCCAAAAGTACCGAAATGTCCAAATTTATTAACATATGAAGAAGAGAAAATCACATGTACGGAAGGAAAGAGCTTGTATTTAAAGATGCTGAATTATAATGTGACAATTGATGCAAACAAGGATGTTGAAGGAATTGCTTTTAGTCAATATCCAAGACCTGACATCTATCCATCGAAACTTCCCGATAGTGATCAACCAAAATTGAAAGAAATTAAGGTTATGGGATATAGTGTTAGGACAAGCAGATTTCGATATACAGCATGGATTAAGTTTAACAATAAAAAGTTTAAAAGAAGTAAGTTTCAGTAAGGAGGAGACTTGCCACCCCCCCCCCCCCCAATGTGTCTGCCCACTTTGTATCTTAACACATAACATTCCTAAATTAAAATTTCATTTAATTTCCAGATTGGGAAAAAATATTTGGTGAGGAACTCTACGACCATAGCTTTGATCCTGACGAAAACATAAATCTGGTAAACAGAAGTCCAGAATTAAATCAAATTAAGGAACAGTTAAAAAAGCAGATGATGAAAAAGTTTCCTTGACGAATATTCAAATCTGGTGGCTTGCATCGGTTAAATGTGAGGATTCATTAAATTGATCAATGACGTCATGCCTTCAGAGCTCGATGATGACTTAAGTCAGTTGAATACTTTTGGAACTCAAGTTGACTTTAGTTAAAGATGATTTAGAGCAGTGTTGTCCAAACTTTTTGAACCACGGCACATCTTAGAGGTTAAATTTAGGGGTAAGCCATGGCTACTAGTGTGCCGCGACACACAGTTTGAACAACACTAATTTAGAGTCAAATGTATCTAGTAGACTTCGAGCTCTGTCAAACTTGTTCTCATTAATGATTTAATAATTAATGATATTGCACAAATTACAAGGGGAAAACAACATTGTGGGACAAATAGTTAAATTTGGAATTCCAGTCAATATTTCTCAAATTGGTAAAGTTGTGCTGAAAATAAAATCAGCGAGACATGTCCCATTCGCAGTGTAAAATCGATGGTAATTTCTCATCAAAAATTATTCCCACCAAGTTGTTCTCCCCTTGAGATAGCTAAATTAGGCTTCCATAGATTCATAATTTTAATTTTGTAAAATAATTCACTTTGGTAGTAAAGCTTCAAATAAGATGTAATCAACAGCAATTAAGTAAGCAATAAAGTTTAAATTTAATAAAGTCAGGCTTATTATGAAAACAGGTAAAATTTAGGTTATCCAAAACAACCGAAAATGTTCATATCCAGCAAGGTCTAATGATCTACTTCCTAGATAGAATTCCTAACAAATTTCGCTCGTGCAACCATTTTATTCCGTTCTTGTTGACTTATGTGACCATGCGATGCCTTAATATGATTGCTAAGGTAGTCTTTGCGGTTATTGGTAAAGGCACAGAGCTCGCAGAAGAATGTTGTCTAAAAAAATCATTCAAATAAAATCCAAAAAGAAAGTTGTTCAAGCTACAAACCTGTTTATGAGCCACATCCAGATGCCTCTGAAGATCTTTAGTGAAAAAGTAAGCCTTGTCACACAAATGACATTGCAGGTCTCTCTCACCAACGTGGGTCTTCATATGTCTAGCTAATTTTTGTTCCGTTATGTAAGATTTATCACATCCATGGTAGGTACAAGTGAATTTGGCTTCTGTGTGGTAAGGCTTGTGTCTCATCAGCTGCTTTCTTGTTGGGAAACGTTTGTCGCATTGATCACAGGAGAATTCAAGAGGTGTACTTTTGCCGTGGGAAACAATTCTGTTGGAATTGACAATGTTAATTTGAAAATTTAAAATTTTAAGCAACTTACTGATGGTCATTTAAATCTACTCGACTGTAGAACTTCTTTCCACAATCACATGCATGGTTTTTGAGCTTCAGATGAACAACTTTGACGTGAGCTTGTAAGGCAGCCTGAAATTGAGAATTTTGAAAAATTTAAAAAAATGTTAAAAATTCAAAATATTCAAATTTGTACCTGATAGCGAAAGATCTTCCCACAGTGGCATGCAAATGTCATTCCTTCATGCTCATTCAGCTCGTGTCGTCTGAAATTAAAAAAGTTTTTTTAAATTCTGTGCGATTTTGACTAATGTGCAGTTACTTACTTTAGAGATGCTAGTGACATTGACTGGAACTCACATGATTTACATTTATACATCCTGAAAGGATTAAGTAAGAATTAACTTTTGGACACAATTATAAAATCTATTAGTTACTTTCTCTCGCTGATATCCAAATGAGTCTTAATATGGCTTCGTATAAGACACCTGATAGCTGCTACATAGCCACAAATGTCACAGAAGTAGTTTTGAGCCTTTAAATGAACGCTGGAATTGACACGAAAATTGAAGAAAATTTGAAAAACTAAGGACATAAGGAACTTACCTAGCTACATGCTTATGCAAACTCCACTTCGAACACAGCTTGACTCCACAATAAGAACACATTGCTGACTTATCTTTTCTTCTTGGTGGCTTATGCTTCTTCATGTGGATCTTTAATTTAGTCTTATTTGGTAGCACTTCCTCACATCCTATATGCTCACATTTGAAGTCACTAGCCTTTTCCTCCTGATCTTTTTCCTTTACTTCATCCTCAACAGTCACTGAGTCATCAAAACTTAACGCTTCATAGTCTTCAAATAAATTATCATCTAAATCAAGTTCCTTTGTGTCTTCAAGCTCCTGTTTAACTTCAGTTCTGCTGTCAAGTCCATCAACTTCCTCAAACTCTTCAATTTCAATTTTTTCCTGCTTCAAATTTATCAATTCCGGCATGAAATTTTGTGCAACTTCCTCCAATAAATTATTTTGCGTTTGGATCAGTTTTTCTCGGTACGAATGAGCACTTTTGAATTGTTTTGCACATTTTGAGCAGATAAAGTTCGACAGTTTATCACAAAGCTGCAGTTCCGTTTGTGTCAGTTCCAGAAATTTTTTCTTTAATATTTTTGTTAAATTTATTCTTGTTTTTGTGGCTTTAAGGCAGAATCTGCACTCATTTTCACGGTTTGAATTGATTTTTGAGTTCCTTTGCGGCGACTCCATTTTTTAAGGTATTGACTGTTTTGGAATTGTCTTGAAAATTTTATAAATTCTTGATCATAACTGTAAAATTTTATTTTTTTGTGACTTTTTGGATTGTTTTTGTTTACTTTTTATTGAAAAACTTTATCTTTGTAGATTGGAGTGTGTTTAGAAAAAAATAATGTAAATTTGAAATTTTTCTAAACGTTGTGGATGTCACAAGTTTGATTAAACTAGGGTTGAAGTTATATTATGTTGTCAAAAGGACGGACTTTGAACTCTTGAAAGGAACTTATCACAAATTTCAATCTACAGGGAAAGTGCCCAGTTACCTAAGGACCCCCTCAGACTACGCACATGACTCATTATTATGAGTAATTAATTATTCTCACGAGATTTTTGATTCTCAAAACGGGGATTTTTTTTCAGCAGGCTTATCAAATTTAGTTCTTCCAGAGAATGCTTTAAAAATTTAGTCTCGCTGTTATTGTCAATTAAGATGAATAAAAAGCTATTTTTGTAAGTAAAAATTCATTTTTTATGCAAACTCGTAACCTAATCAATATTCCAGTGTGTTCGGCATAATTCTGTGCTGTTTCTCATCATTATCAGCAACTTTAGACTGCATATTCCGCGATGGCACCTTTATAATTGTAGGAACAATCTACCAATGTTCACTAGTCAGTGATAAAATATCATCAAGACAAACTCTAAGACTTTACTCTCCAAATGATGGTCATCGAGCAAATAAGTCTAACAAAGACGTTCTCGGTTTTTATGCTAGGCAAAATAAAATTGAAAAATTCCCTAAAGAATTGCAAAAGTTTCCGAATCTCAAATCAATTCAGATGAATAATTGTCAATTGCAGGCACTTTATCAATCAGATTTGAAACCATTTGCTGATTTGATACTCATTTATATGGAAAGTAACTTGATCGAGGTTCTGGAAGAGGATCTTTTTGCATTCAATCCAAACTTAAAACTAATTGGATTTGGTCATAATCAAATTGTTCACATTGATCCAAATGTCTTTGACCATTTGACGCAATTGAGTGACTTTTATTTCTATGGAGTTCCATGCATCGGCTTGAGTATTTACAGCTCAGTAGATAAAGTCAAAGAAGCTATTGGAATCATCAAGACTAAGTGTTTGAATTCGGATTTTATGGCTTTGGTTGATAAAGTTGGAAAGTTTGAGGACAAAGCAGCATCATTGAGTCCTGATGAGTTTGAGAAAAACTTTATTGATTTGGAAAATGAACTGAAAAACTCGAATTTTTTTTCCTTCCGACCAATAAGCTCCAGGTTTGCAAAGCTGAAGAATCTTAAAACTCTTGGCAATATGGCATCAGAGGAACTACAGCAATCCACAATCAAACCTGATTTAATCACTCCAAAAGTAGCAAAATATACTGAAACTTGCTCCCAAACAGATCAATTTGCAGCTCTAGATATGAAGTTCACCAGCCTTAGCAACAACTTAACCTTACAAATGACAGACTCAATCACAAATGCCAACAACAGTTTTTCAGACATCAAAAAATCAATCAATAATTTCGAGGCTTCCCAAAAAACCATCCAGAACAGCCACAAAAGCTTCCAAGATTCAACAACAACTTACATAACCTCAATCAACAGTGAACTCAAAACAACTCAAGAAGCCATTAAATTATTAAAGGACAAAGTCAAAGAATCCGTTAGTGACACAACTACAGCTATTAGTGACGTCAAGACCAATCAAATTGATATTCAAGCCTCATTAAGTAAATTAAAAACAACACAAAATGACTTGCAAGTTTCGATGAATGACTTGAAGGCTTTTATCATGAAAAATGAAAATTGTGATGGAAAATTCAATGAAATTTTGGAAAATTTTGAGGAAAAATTTGCTGATTTTGAAGCTAAATCTGTGGAAAAGTTTGATAAAATTGAAAAAAGCTTGACTAATGTTGGCCACAAAATGACGATCAATTTGGATGAAAAGATTAAAGAAATTGAAAAGAGAATGATGAAGAAGTTTGAGGAACTGCTGAATGACAATCTTGCTAAAAAGTTCTAGAAGATAAGTTAAATAAGGTGATGAATGACGGATTGGAAATTAAGTGATAAATTTCTGGTAAATAAAATTCTTGATTTTTATTGCATTTTTATGTTGCTTAAATAAGGAATAAAATTGGCGACTTGTGTGACACAAATTGTACAATTCTCAAAACTTGTCTGTTTGGTTTCCTAAAAGAATATCTGCGTAATATATTTATCATTTTATGGTCTTATTCTCTAATCTATAGTAGCTAGTCTTTAGGAGCTAGTCTTTAGTAGCTAGTCTTTAATAGCTAGTCTTTAGTAGCTGGTCTCTAGTAGCTGGTCTTTAGTAGCTAGTCTTTAGTAGCTGGTCTTTAATAGCTAGTCTTTAGTAGCTAGTCTTTAGTAGCTAGTCTCTAGTAGCTAGTCTTTAGGAGCTAGTCTTTAATAGCTAGTCTTTAGTAGCTAGTCTTTAGTAGCTGGTCTCTAGTAGCTAGTCTTTAGGAGCTAGTCTTTAGGAGCTAGTCTTTAGGAGCTAGTCTTTAATAGCTAGTCTTTAGTAGCTGGTCTCTAGTAGCTAGTCTTTAGGAGCTAGTCTTTAGGAGCTAGTCTTTAGGAGCTGGTCTTTAGTAGCTAGTCTTTTGTAGCTAGGCTTTAGTAGCTAGTCTTTTGTAGCTAGGCTTTAGTAGCTGGTCTTTTGTAGCTAGTCTAAAGGAGCTAGTCTCTAGTAGCTAGTATCTATTAGCTGATCTCTAGTCTCGGCGGTTAAACGGGTCCATTTCCTAGTAGACAACTCAACCACACCTCGACCAAATCACAATAAACAAAATTCACCCACCAAAAGTTCATCACCACCGCAAAACTGCACATTTTATCAACAGAATCAAAACGTAACAATCCACACGTACAACATCCTCCACACAACCTTGTAAGAACATCCCGGTTATGTTAAGCACCCAATAAATAACTCATAAAATAAATTTCGCATTAATTCATTGTGAATCAATAAAAAAAGACACAGCTCAAAAAATCATCAAGAAACAACGCAAAAAAAAGTATGAATATCAATGCCCATGCCTTGAGCAACTTTTGAAGGATCTAACGTAGACCAAAATTTGCATTAAAACGAAAATTTTATACAGCCACAAGTGTCTGAGAATATTTCTCGTTTTATCACTCGTTAAAATTTTCCACGAAGATGCACGATTGGAAAAAGAGAGATGATAACCTGATATTCTGTTTCAAGCATGTTCCGTTCGATCTTCTTTTATTATCAAGACGAAAAGTCTTTAACATTTCAGTTGATATCGGACATCTGAAGGATTAAGTTTAGTTTTCTAAGTACAAGAAGTTTAAAGTGAACATAAAGCAAAATAAAACTTAGAAAATTTAATTCTAGCTGAAGCTAAAAAAAAGTCAAATTATTAAGTTTTGTTAAAATTTTTTTCAACAATTTAAAGTTTATTTTTAAAGGTGAGTAGGATTTGAATTATTTTTTTTGTGGCATAAATTGTGAATTTTTGGGGTGAATACTGGGCCTTAATGCTATAATCTGAGTGACTCAAGTGTTGATTTTGTTGGACAAGCTTATTTATGATCGGAATCTTGAGATTTGATAAGGTTATGTCCTGCTAAAAGTGAAATTTGCACTGCATAAAGTTATTTAAATCAAAATTAACAAGCCTCAATTTTTGAGGTATCTTTAGTTTAGTCTAAACTTTAAGAAACTTCTAAAAAACTCTCAAACAGTCTAGACTCGACTAAGCTTGCCAAAAACGGTACAAAAGATTCTATCATCGATCAGGATCGCAGTGCCTCCAGCTCGTCGCAACTTGTAGTAACACATTGCTTGGGTGGAACCCTCTCACATTATTATAAAGCTTGCCAAATTTAATACAAACATAAACTTTCACTAAAAGATTCCAAAATTGCATCCAAGAATTCAAGCTCTAGTTTCAGACATTTAAAAATGGTTACAAATCAGCACATCATAAGCCTCTTATGAATGTATCATTTAGATTGTTCAGCAATTTGAGTCTCTATCTCTCTGTTGAATGTTTTGTGTTCGTTGTTTTCACATTTCTTCTGTTTGAAAAAGTGAAAAAAAAGTTTACATAATTTCTGTGACGTAAATTAGGATTTATGTTGATTTGCTGTTGATCGGCAATAGTGTTATTGCTGGAATCAACTTTAATTTTGATCTTTAGCTGGTTTCTGGGGATATTTGAGTGTCTAATACGTTCACTTTTAATGCTAGTGAAGAGCCTGTCATACAAGCTGATGCTAAGGATTTCCTCAAGTCAAAGATCATGAATATTCAAGATTGTAAGCTCTAGTCTAGAAATTATACAAAAAACAAGGGATTTCTAAATTTTTAGCCAAAACTTTGAGTCTCCAAAAGATTTAAACGATCTGGAAAAACAAATCTATTTGATTAAGCTATTCAACCTACTAGAATGGATCAAAAATGAACTTTATGGATTCTGAGAACAGAAAAGCATTTTCAAAAAATTGCCAATAAATTTCGATCCCGACTTGTAACTTACAAATCAATCAAGACCCAGAAATTTTGAAAACTTATTCTCAAATTCAAATAATCAGGCATGATGCCGGTATAATGACAGCTTAGCTCTCATTCAGGTTATTTTCAAAAACTTTCTTCTTCACTCTCTTCAAAAAATTGTATCAAAATCAGCTCCTGTCAATCATAAACCTCAATTCAATGTTGAGTCAAATTTAAAGTTTTTTTCGCCAATCCATTAACGACCACAATGACTACTTCCCTTGGAATCATGAGATCATATTAAATAAATTAACTTTTTTTTGAATATTTAAACTTTTTTTTTCTTTATTCAAAATTTCCACAAAAGCACAACATAGTCAGGCATAAAAGATTTGTATATTCCGGTTCAATCAACGCTCATAACAAACCGAAAAAAATATTTGAGCTACTTTTTTGTTGTATACCTTGCAATAGCCTTGCATAGTATAACAGTTCTGCAATTCTGCGATGATTCCATTGAGACGCTCGTCGTCAATTTTATTTTCTTTGATTTTAAATTGAGAAATTTAAATAAACAATAAATTTGTGGAAAATAATCTTTGCCATTTGACTTTTTATATTTAATAGGTTTCATTTGGGTAAATAATGATGAATAATTATGGAAAAAAATTAATTTTATCAGATGTTCTAGAATGTCAAATGAGAAAATTTCTGGATATTTTTCAGAGTGACTTAACATTGTGCATTTTGATCTTTGTAGCTAAATATTCCAGTATACTCAAAATTCATGTTGAGAGTCCAATATTCCAGTCTAATGTTCCAATATTCCAGTCCAAAGTTCCAATATTCCAGTCTAATGTTACAATATTCCAATCTATTGTTCCAATATTCCAGTCTAAAGTTCCAATATTCAAGTCCAACGTGCAAAATTCCAGTGTAATGTTCCAATATTCCCGTTCAAAGTTCCAATATTCTAATCCAAAGTTCAATGCTTGAGTCTAAAGTTCAAATATTCCAGTCCACAGTTCAAAATTCATTCCTATAAACGTGCCAAACGGTCTACAAGCCACCAAAAAAATCTTGCCTTAATGAAATCTTAACAGTCGTCGTGCAATAAAATTCTCCATAATTTGCCAATGAAATCTAATCCAAATCTTAATTATTCTGAAATTCCTCGCATCCTTGATTGGAAATTTTAGCAGCCATAAAATGAGACCTGTTCATTTCCTTAACGCGTAGCTGGATGAACCAAGACGCACGTGGTATACATTAAAAACCAGAACTATAATCCACAATAAAAGACTCTTCTTTTGTGCATAAATTAATGCGAGTGGAACTTGTCACGTATGAGAATATTTATTTAAATCTATGCAACCAATTATGATGTTCGCGGCCTTCGTCTCTCAGATTTTTCCGTGCCAATGGATTTGGTTAAAAAGTCAATAATAAATCAGAAATTTTCGTGGATAGAATGCGATATTTATGGAAATTGATGGCTGAGTTCCATTAGCTAACTTGATGTCATATTTAAGATTGCTACACAAAAACCGGTAACTTGAACTGATATGATTCAAAAGGGCTTACGTGAGAAAAATTTTTTTTTGTGAGGTTTCCCGAGTAGCACCAACAACAACAACTGGTTTTACGTCGACGTCAAGGCACCATCAAGTGGAAAAAAGCACGTCGCGCCGCAAATTTACCGTTGTGGCAACGCAAAGGCTTCTTCACGCACGATTTCGCCCCATTATTTCATTGTTCAAATGGGGCGAAATCGTGCGTGTAGATGCCTTAACGTTGCCATAACGGTAAATTTGCGGCGTGACGTGCTTTTTTCCACTTGATGGTGCCTTGACGTCGACGTAAAACCAGTTGTTGTTGTTGGTGCTACTCGGGTTTGGCTCAAAAGACACAGCAAAAGAAACAGGTGTTAAATAAATTTTAAATTAACAGTGGTCAGAAGTTTCGTTTTATGAGCTGAAGATTAGATTTTTATGGGCATTTGGACTTGTTTGAAAGGAAATGTTGATAGATTTTGAATGAAACTTGTTATGCGCTGTTGAATGATTTCTAGTTTGGACTATTCCCTTACTCAATCTTATGTAGAGTGAGTGATGCGTCTACGATTTTACGTTTTATTTTGTTTAGTCTTAAATGTCACGTTTTGATGAATTTAAATATGTTGTATAGTTGGTGGTGTAGCTTAATCTACTTTAAATATGCAATTACACCTTAAATGTCATTAGATTAACTAATTTCTTGCAAGATTCCTCCACAAGTAAGCTATAATATTCAATCCACAATTAGCAAGGCAATAAAATCACAAATGCAAAATTATTCATTCATAATTCTCTCAACATGTGCAAAATCATCTCATAAACTGCCTCTAAAATCTGAACACACGAATTTTTTTCATATGGTTTATTCTTTTTAGCGATCTTTGCTCATAAAAGACTTGATAGCTGATAGCCAAATGGTGCTAATATGCCAGAATATCAGTTTTTTGTGTCTGATAATTTATTCTTAGTGAAATGTGGTTAAATGTTGGCTATATTAAAATAAAATAAAATATATCTTGGTGATATCAAAATGTTAATGCTGATAAGATCATTCTAGAATTGTCAATTTCAATGGTTAAATCTTAAATGAATTATTATTAAGAATGCAGGATTAAATGAAGGAGTAATCAAAGTGATTAGAGCTGACTTTTTATCATTTTAAAGACTCTAGTGAACAAAAATTAAGATGATCGAGTGTAGTTTGGGTGTATTGAGTTAAGATTGGTTAATGCCCTTAAAGTAGACTGTCCATTTGCTTGGTTCTTCAGAGGACAACCTCTTTTTTCAATTTTCAAAAATAAAAAAAGTTTTTTTTCGTTCTAATTCACTTTTAAGTTCACATCAATTTCGAGGTCTAAAACACTAGTTCTAAGCTGAGGGGTGGGGGGAAGGGGGAGGGAGGGGGTTCAGTATCACGTTGGGTGCACCTCAGCCTGTAGCAACTTTCGTCTACACATCACTTTTAAGTTCACATCAATTTCGAGGTCTAAAGGTTCGAGGTTGTGTCATGTTGATGCCATCCTGGACGCCAGATTGACAACCAATTTTTTTCGTTGTGTGCCTTTCGGGTGTAGTTTGTCATATTATATATACTCCCTAGGACCAGCTTAACTTAGAGATCAAAAAGAAAAGAAAGAGAAAACTTAGACTCCTCAATGGAATTGATCTCCATAAACTCCAAAAAAACTACTACTTACCCCCCAGCATGTTGAAAATCAATTCAATGAGCATAAGAATTAAACTTTATCAATTCCACAATCTACAAACTCACAAAGTCCCTTACTACAAGAAACTAGAATAAATTTCCAATTAAACATTCAAAAAACTTAAAAAAAACACCATAAAATATCGAATAGCAATTTCCATTAAGAACCAATAATCTTCACGCATGTTACACATTTTACAAACTAGTTTTCCGATCTGTAAACGTGACAATTTGTGAATTATGGATTACGTGCAAAATTGAAGTTGATTCTTAATATTCCCCTCCTTGAGCCTTGCTCAACATTTCACAGATAAATTGTTGTTTAATCTTATTTTTATGAACCTGATCTGAATTTCAAATTCACCACACATTATTTTTTTTTATTATCAACAGGTCCATTCTTTCGTTTGCATGCTAATTTATGCCTATTAGAACTTTTTTTCGATTGTAATTTATTAATAAAAAATTTATTTAATTTTTTCTTCATTCTAGAAAAGAATTTGCAATGCCGCCAAACAACTTTTTGGTACCTGCGTCAACGGCAAAGTCAACTGATGATGGTGGAAGCTCGAATGATGAGCAAACGCATGAAGTCAACACACGCTTACTAAATGTGAGTCAATAAACCTTTAGTCTTTTTTGTCGCTATGAGTCAGGGACTTGTGGATGTCCAAACATAACTCAGGACTATCTTTTGGCATGTGTTCAGCATGGTTCACTGAAAACATTAAGTTTGAACGTTTATTGTCATTAATAATTCATCAGGATAGACTCTATTCAATGTGGTCTAAGATATAAAATATTGTCCAGTTATTGACAACACGTGTAGACATCTTGGGATGCTCCGAATCGTTGTCGATTCTTCTAGTCATTTTCGTTTCTTTCTCTTTTGATCGTTCTATCTTAAATACGAACGTGATTTCTTGAAGCCTAGTTACGGTTTTCTTGTTTTATCTCACGTTTTTTAATGCTGATATGATGATTTTTTGGAGTATCGTTTAGAATTGACAATTTATGCATAGACTCGTGATTTTATGTAGGTTAACTGTGGGGCTTGTGGATAAAGCTTTGTATTTGTCAATTAGATATTAGATTGACCTGGTTTTAGGTTGAAGCTAAAGGGTTAAAGATGTTTCCCCAATTAAGGCTCCAGATTGTGGTTTGCCATGTGCATCATAGCCTCACATCATCCTCAATACAAAGTCAAATCAACCATCAAATCCTATTAAAAAACTGACATTCCCCGAAAAAATAAAACTTTGCACATTTTCGCAATAAAAATAAATTAACTTCCAGGAATTCGAAATTAATCCGTTTACCTTTAAGAACCTGATTTTCAACTTTTATTATCTCTGAAACTCGAAAATGACACTAAGCAACATCCGAAATGCTGACGCACATTGTTATCATTAAAATACTAATCTGAATTATTTTGTTTACTGCATTTTTAATCAAAAAAAAAAAAAAAATAGAGAAAAAGCAAAAATGTTTTGAATGCTAATGAGAAGATGAAGCGATTGGAAGTGATCGAAAAAGTTCAGCAAGTTGAAGTTGTTGAAGAGACAAAGGTAGAGGAAGTTGAGGAAGAATTTAAAGTCGAGTATGTCTGGGTCAATATTATTGGATTTATTGTATTGCATTATTGGTGCTTTCGCGGAATTCTAGAGATTGGATTTAATACAATAACATTATTTCGTAAGTTTTATTTTTGATTTACTTTTGTTAATAAGTTCCTAACCTTATCAAAAGATGTATCAATCCAACCCCTATCCTAAACTCATTTAGGATCTTAATTCTAACCTCAATAGATCCCACCATCCCCATACTAAGATCTAAAAGAGTTCCAATGACAATTTTTAATTTTTTTTTTCCACCTCATCCAAAACAGATTACTCATTTGGAATCATCAGCGGTTTCGGAATTACAGCTGGTGCACATCGACTATGGGCTCATGGTGCCTTCAAAGCTAATATCCCATTAAAAATCCTCCTTGCATTCTGTCAGACAGTCGCATTCCAAAACAGCATCTACGAGTGGTCAAGAGATCATCGATCACATCATAAATTTACAGACACAAATGCAGATCCACACAGTGCATCGAGAGGATTCTTCTTTGCTCACATGGGATGGCTGATGTGCAAGAAGCATCCTGATGTTATTAAGTTCGGACGAAAGATTGACATGAGTGACTTGGAACGTGATCCAGTCTGTGCATTTCAGAAGAAGTACTACTGGGTGCTGATGCCAATTTGCAACTTAGTCATTCCAATTTCACTTTCAATGTACATCTTTGGCACTACTTTTGCAGTGTCATTCTACCTTAATGCATGGCGATATGTTTTAGCGTAAGTTGGAGAGGATCATTAATGAAATAATTATTTTTTATTTTTTAAAAAAATATGTTTAATGATTCAATCTACCTTAACAGGCTTCATTGTACGTGGCTGGTGAATTCATATGCTCATTTTTATGGCACTAAACCGTTTGACAAAAACATCAAGCCAACTGATTCTTACACTGTGGCATTGCTCGCTTTTGGCGAAGGTAAACAAATTGAATAAAATTTACATAATGAATTTTTTCGCTGATTAATGCTCTTGTTTTGGTTTATAGGATGGCACAACTATCATCACGTGTTTCCATATGATTACAAAACATCTGATCATAACAAATATTGGTGCAATTTTACTACAGCATTGCTTGATTTCATGGCCTGGATCGGTAAGTTAAAAGACTTTAAATTTTTTGTTGGAATTTTGAAGATCAAGTTTTTTTAAGTAATTTATTGGCATTTTAAAATGTTTTGACATTGACCAAGTTATCGGATAGAATTAAGAAGAAAAAAAAACAAACATCTTGACACTCTGATCGAGTAATGGATTTAAAAACTGCTAGCTTTTGTAGGCGCTGATTGACTGACTAACGGTTGGGTTGAATGACTTATTGATAAAGCTAAATGATGGTTCACTTTAATGACGCTCAGCTTTAGAGGTGGTCAGTTTTAGTTATGCTAAGCTTCAGTGACGCTTAGCTTTAAGTAATGCTGAACCTTTAATAACATCCAGTTTAAGTTATGCTCAGCTTTAGTGACGCTTAGCTTTTAGTAATGCTCAACCTTTAATGATGCTCAGTTTTATTGATGCTCAGCTTAACTGACGCTTAGTATTTATGACGTACAGCTTTAATTGACGCTCAGCTTAACTGACGTTCAGCTTTAGGGACGCTTAGCTTTTATTAATGCTCAAGCTTAGTTGCGCTCAGGTTTATTTGCTCTTAGCTTTGTTTATGCTTAGCTTTATAGGTGCTCAGATTAAGTGACGCTTAGTTTTTATTGATGCTCGACCTTTAATGACGCTCGGTTATATTGACGCTAAGCTTTATTGAAGTTTAGATTAAATGACGCTCAGATTTAACGATGCTCAACTTTACTGACCATCAGCTTAATTGACGCTTTATATTTATGACGTACAGATTTGATTGGCGGTCAGCTTTAATTACGCTCAGCTTTATTGAAGCTCAGCTTTATTGAAGCTCAGCTTTATTGAAGCTCAGCTTTATTAACACTCAGTTTTAATGATGCTCATCTTTAGTGATGCTCAATTTATTAATGACTTTTAACTCAGCTTTAGTCACGACAAGCTTTATTTATAAGTCCAGTGTCATATGAACTTTAGTGAATTGCCAAATAATAACATTGACTCGAAACTATCGACCAGTAAACAACTGAAGACATAGTGTGTATAACTCAAAACCAGTTTTTGTAGAAGACACAAGCAAAATGAGTTCAAAAAAAGAAAAATGATTACTGTCTCCTAAAAGCCAATCCTTTTTATCCGACAGATTTAAAACCTTGCAAATTTATGATAATTTGACTTTAATCGATGATCAGCATCTTGCAGTAGCTTTAATCAAATTATTCAAATATTCTTAATAAATCAGCAAATTTGAATCTTTTTTAATAAATAACATCTTAATTCTAATTTCAGGTTGGGCCACTGATCTTAAAATGATTGATCCAAATTTAGTCAGTAAACGTGCACTCCGCACAGGTGATGGAAGTCACATAAGCAGTAGAATCTACCTCAACAATAATTATGAAGATTGTAGGACATATGAGACAGTCGAGCATATATGGGGTTGGCAGGATGAGAAAGTTTGTGACGAGGAGAAGCAAGTTGTGAAAATCATCAACAGTACAGAGTCTAGTCTATAAAATTTTTGTAGAAATATCTTTAAATAATCACAAAAAACTTAACTTAATTATTATTATCAATCATCATTGTAAGATATCAAGGGAAATAACTTAACTTGAGGGAGAACCAATGGAATATTTAATATCAGTATCTGAAGAATACGTTAAAGTATCATATTTAATTAATTACTTAATCTGATGATTATGATGGATCTTAATTGGATAATATAGAAATTAAACTGGTGAATAAGTTAAATTTAAGATGTTATGAAATATAAGAATATTATTTAAAAGAATGAGTTTTTGACTTTGTTTTCATTGGTTGGAAATTTTCAGACTTTAGTTGATTGTTATGAGTTCAAGAGGAAGTAACCTAATGTTTAGGAGGTCGATTTTAGGTGTTTTCTCAGAAACTCTTAGGGGTTGTTTCATTATGACGTCCGAAAACAACGGTCATATTTCAAGGAATCCAGAAATTTCTATTGTTTTTTTTCTGGCTGACCCCCCCCCTCCCGCCTTGGACGTCATAAGTGAACAGTCCCTGAGCAAAATGTAGAAATTTTTCCATCACAGGGCTTTGGGAGTAAAGGAAAGGTTTTTTTTTGACCGCCCACTGTACGCATATTTTATTTATTTATTTCCCTCCTTCGAGGTTTGTTGGTCTACTCTGCCGCTTGACTATTTTTTGCTCTAATGCAGTGATGACCAACCAATGTGCCACGACACTAGTGTGCCACAAAAAAAAACCAGAAAATCTTTAAATGTACGGTTTCAATCATAGCTTAACGTGATGGTGTGCCATAGTACAAAAAAGGTTGAGAATCACTGCCCTTTAGATGTTATTTTTAAGCAGTATCAAAGCAAAAGCTTTAGTTACTCTCCTTTTACATCAATGCATCCTACATATTGAGCCTTAGTATTGCTTTCGTTGGTATTGCAGGAGATCTGGTTCCCTGTAAGTAAGGTGTGATGTTGTCATTTACCCGATATTAATTTTAATTTGATGAAAGACCCTAAAATTTTAAAAATTATACATTCTTCAAAATAAATGTATCAATAGTCCAAAAGACTTTCTAAAAGGATTAAAAAGAAAATTTGACATTTTTTTAAAAAATAATTCAACTTTATTATTCTTGTTCAAACTAAAAAGCTATGTCAGCATCTTCACACTAGTCCGGAATCTCATGTTTTGCTTTATTTTAAAAACTTAAATCGCTTCTTCCATTTGATGTTTCTTCATGTGTCTTTCGAGCCGCTTCTCTGTGTTAAAGCATTCATCACATCCTTCATAATTGCACTCGTATCTGATGTGATGGTAAAGCCTGTGTCTTGCCAGCTGCTTCTCTATGCCATAAAGTTTGCCACAAATTTCACAAGGCATGTTTTTGACTAATTTCTCGGGATTGTGTTTTACTAGACTGTGAATTAAGGAGAATTTTGTAAGTTTTAGATACTTTTGAGCAGCTTAAGGTACAGAACTATGGTTAATTTGATCATAAGAGGACCAAACCTATATGAAGTCATATCCTTAGAATGTCTACTTACTTGTGATTCACTAAATCAATTTTATTAAAGAACGGCTTGTTACAGATATTGCAGACATGCTTCTTAACTTTCTTGTGGACACATCTAATGTGCATTTGTAGGGCTCCTTTATAGTTGAATGTTTTGCCACAATGGCATGTAAACTCTACTCCTTGATGTTCAAACAGATGTCGTCTGAAATGTAATTTATTGATTTACTCCACGGATTAATAGACAATCTGTAACTTACTTAAGAGACTTCGGACAAATTGACACAAATCCACAGAGATGACATGCATGATTACGTCTGTTTTCCTTCTCGATATGAACCTTTACATGACTTCTTATTCGACTTTTTAAGGTTCCACTGTATTCACATTTGTCGCAGAAATATTTCTTGATTTTTGTGTGGACACTGAAAGGACATAAGATAGATTTAATATTGATTAATCACTAATTGTTGTTACTAGAGACCATAATGGATCAATTGAGTAACAAACCTAGCTATATGCTCCCTCAGACCCTTCTTCGAGTACAACAAAGCTCCACAAACTGGACAGACTGCCTTTTTGTCATCTTTATGAGTAAGTTGATGTATCCGGAGCCTGCTTTGTGTCACATATGAACGACCACAGCCTTCATGATCGCATGCATATTTTCTTTCAAGTTCTGTATGCTGAGTTAAGATGTGTTCCTTAAGTGAGAATGCCGTTGTGATGTGTTTGCCTGGAATTTGTGAAAATTCAAGTAATTTTGTAGATGCCTTAGTATATGCCTTACTTACCACAATAATCACAAACAAAGTAAGTTCGTCCATTTTCATCCTCAATCTTTTTTTCCTGAATCTCAATTTCTAGTTTTGTGTCGTCCAGCTCATTCTTCCGTCGTCTACTTCTTTTTGTAACTGTCTTTGACTTGCTGTCCTCAATATTGTTCTTGCTGTCATTCTGATCTCCAAAATAGTCATCGTCTGCATTATCATAGCCTGAATAGTCATCACAACCACCAAAGTCATCATCAAGGTATTCTTCCTCAATTATTGATTCCTCCTTTTCCTGTTTGAGATTCACAACTTCTGGTAAAAATATCATTCGAGTCTCTCCGACTTCCTCATTAAGTTTCCGTTGTGTTTCAATCATTTTCTCTCGATATGTGAAGGCATCCTTCAAATCCTTGTCACATTTTGAGCACACAAACTTGGATAATTTGTCAGATGTCGGCAGTTCCATTTGTGTCACATCCAGAAACTTTCTTCTGATTGCATTTGTGATAATTATTCGATTTTTGATGGATTTCAGGCACAACCGACACTTGTCTGGATTTTCTATGTGAATGACTACTTTGAGCTTTTCAGCTTCCATTTTCAGGATCTCCGATGCATCGTAAATTTCCATGATTGAGTGAAAATCTGGAGATTTTTTTGTACTTTTAATAAATTTTTGTTTAATATTTTGATCTTTTGCCTTATTTTGGTTTGTTTTTAAAAGTATTTCATGGTTGGGTGCGTTTAGAAATTTGAAATAATTTTGACCGTTAATTTTTGTGATTTTTTTCAAACTTTTACTTTTATTTTTTCCATTTAAATCAATTGAATTATTTGATTTGAGAGAGTTTAGACATCAAATAGGCCAACTTGATAGCAAAGCATTGATCCTCAGGATGATCAATTTAGTACAACATTTTAATCCTATCAGATTCTAATGATTCTTCTTCATATGCCGTTCGAGTCTCTTTGCTGTGTTGAAAAATTCATCACATCCTTCCATTTGACACTCGTGCCTGATGAAATGATACAACCTGTGTCTAGCCAATTGCTTCTCAATGCCAAACAGCTTACCACAAATGTCACACGGCATATTTTTGACTAATTTATCTCGATTGTGCTTTACTAGACTGTGAATTAAATGGAAGAAGAAATTGGAATATTTCAGTATCAAGTCACGACACCAAAAATATTCAACTTACATGTGATTCTCCAGATCAACTTTGTGGAAGAACGCATGACTGCAAATGCTGCAAATATGTTTCTTAACTTTATTGTGGACGCATCTGATGTGCATTTGGAGGGCACCTTTATGCTTGAAAGTCTTTCCACAGTGACATGTAATTGGCTCCTCTTCTTTTTTGATACCTTCATGGTCTAAAATGTGTCGCCTAGAATCAAAAAATCAGTTTAAACTGCAAACTGTTCATAAAATGTAGCTGACTTACTTGAGATACTTCGGACAGACAGACACAAATCCACAAATGTGACATGGATAATTCCTTCTGCTTTCCTTTTGGATGTGAGTTCTAACGTGAGCTCTGAGTCGACTCTTTAAGAGTCCTGTGAAGCCACACTTATCACAAAAATATTTCTTGACCTTTTCATGGACGCTAAGAAAGAGAAATTTGATATTAGTAGGATGAGCAGGAAGATATAAGCTTTATAATTCACAAACCTCTGTATGTGCTCCCTAAGACGATTCTTTGAAGACTGCATCTTTCCACAAGTTGGACAAACAACTTGTTTTGTGTATCTATGGAATTGATAATGAATCATCAGCCTGTTTTCAGTCACATACGAAAGACCACAACCTTCATAATTACAATGGAACTTCTTTTCAAGATCTCTGTGCTGTGTTAGGATGTGCTCTTTTAATGAGAATGCTGTTGTCATGTTCTTGCCTTAATGAGATTGACAATATTAAGAACTTGAAGATTTAAGAGTTAAGGATTGATTTTACTTACCACAGTAGCTACAAAGATAATAAGTCCTTCCATTATCCTCAGTTACTTTTCTCTCTTGAACTTCTTTGTCTAGTTCTGGGTCATAATAGTCATACTGCCTCTTCCTCCGACCTTGTTTTTCCTTCTTTGATTTTTTCCCCTGTGGCTTGATGTCTTCATCACTTTCATTGCTGTTATTTTCTTCTAACTTCCTTGATCTAGTCCTGGTTTTGTGCTGTACTTTTGAATCTTTCTTGCTAATGCCTTTGCTAAGAGTTTCTATCTTGCTTTCTGATATTTCAATCTTGCTGAAGATCTGAGGCTCAAAATCATCATCAACAGCATCACCGCAATCTGAGTAGTCATCCCTACCTCCATAGTCATCATTATCATAGTCTTCTTCATTCATTATATCAACCTTCTCCTGCTTTAAATGCACAATTTCTGGCATAAATATCTTTTGAGTCTCTCCAACTTCCTCATTAAGTTTCCGTTGTGTTTCAATCATTTTCTCTCGATATGTGAAGGCATCCTTCAAGTCCTTGTCACATTTTGAGCATACAAATTTGGATAATTTGTCAGATGTCGGCAGTTCCATTTGTGTCACATCCAGAAACTTTCTTCTGATTTCATTTGTGATGATTTTTCGACTTTTGATAGATTTCAGGCACAACCGACACTTGTCTGGATTTTCTATGTGAATTACTGTGTTGAGCTTTTCAGCTTCCATTTTCAGGATCTCCGATGCATCGTAAATTTCCATGATTGAGTGGAAATATTGTGAATTCTTCAGGAATTAATTATTATTTTTTATTTTTAAAAATTTTGTTAAATGTTTTTGGTAAACTTGTTGGTAAACAATCTAGTGAGTTTGACTAGGAATTCAAAAACTTTTTGGCAGTTTGAAAAAAAAATTACTTTTCTTTATTTTATAAAACTTAAAAATGTTTTGAACATTTTTTCGGAACTAAATCAAGAAATTGTACAAATTCCTTTAAGATCTGATCTTACAGCTAAAATTGTCAATCGCTGACTCCCCATCCCCTCCCCTTAGTTTGCCCCTTAATTGATCATTGCCGATGCTACGTAGCCGATCGATAGTCTTCAAGTTTCATATTTCGTATCTTTGTCAATAATTTTTCTAAGGCTTCCGGACTGAGGTTTTGATGCTGATTAATGACATGATTTCTGTAAGTTTCTTTCCTTGCGAATGTACTCGCACAAAGTTCACAGTCAATTTTGAGTCTCTGTTAAAGAAATTATAAGTTAAGACTATCTAAACGTTAGCTATGAAGCACTCACCATATGCATCGACAGCACGTGCCTCTTCAAATGTGCCTGAAAGAAGTAAGACTTTTCACAAAATTCACATTCAAAGTCCTTTTGTCCTCGATGAACATTAATATGAGCTTTAAGTAATTTTCTCATAAAAAACTTCTTCCCACATCCTTCAAATTCACAGATAAACTTTGGTTCCGAATGATAATAGAGATGAGTTCGGAGATTATTGAGGCAGGAGAAGAGCTTACCGCAGTACTCACATGGCATTTCTGGGATGAAGAGGATTTAAAATGGTTTTGTAAGATTAGCAAGTTTGTACATGAGTTCTGAGGGTGTAGCCAGGATAGTCTGGACCCCCTCCTCCCTCCCCCTTGCCCGTTCTCTAAAAGTTTTGAACCGCAGCAAGAGCAAGAGCTTAAATTTTTTAGGCAAAAGGTTCCAGACCCTCGTGGCTACGCCTCTGCATTGGATCTGGGTGAAAGCCTATGGCTCAATCATGACGATGTCATGTAACCCAATCTCACAGTACTTACCCTTTTCTGAATGAGACTCAGTGTGCTTCTTCAAAGCTGAGATGGTGAAAAATGCTAAAAAAGTCAATGAACTTGATTAATTATAAGATTAGCTTCTAAAGCTAAGTTGTCATAATCAGAACTGTTCCCTAGTCTGCTATTGCAACATCTCATAGCTCCTTAGAGGCGCGTAACCAGAGGGGGGGGGGAGGGAGGATTTGGAAGACAAATCCCCCGACGTTAACTTCATTTTCCTCATTTCGCTCATGAAAAAACCATAAAAATTCCCCCCTTCCCTCTGAATTTTCCATATAAAATTTTTTCCCCCCCTTCTTCAAATTCCTGGCCACGCCCCTGGATCCTTAACTCACCTTTATCACAATCATGATTAGAGCACTTATACCTCCTCTCCTTAACTGTATGCTTAATCTTAACATGCCGATTCAGTAAATGTCTCTTTTCAAACTTTAATCCACACATTTCACAAAAGAATGTCCTAGCTTGCTTCGATATGTGTGACTTCATGTGATCCTCCAGCTCTAATTTCGATAGTGTCTTCAAGTTGCATCTGAAAATGAATTCAAAAAGTTGAAAAATTCTGACGAAATTCCCGCAAGAATGTCAAATGTTTGAATGTAACATGAAAATGTGACACTGACCTATCACAAGTATATTTTTCCTCACCGATATGAACTCGATCCATGTGAATTTTGATTGATTTCTTTGAATTTGTTGTAAAATTGCAGCTCTGGCAGTGCCTAAAATTGACTTTTTGTTAACAGTTGAGGTAAAAATTGTTAAAATCGCTTACATTTGCTCATCTTCAGCGATGAAGCTCTCAACACACATTCCTAAATTGTCACTAGCTTCTGTTTTAATTTGAAATTCAGCTCCTAAAAATTCAGACTCCTCAATATCCCCACTACACTCGATAAATTCATTAGTTTCTTCAGATTTAAGAACCTTAATGTCCTGATCAGTTGTTTGTACTACGGCACTGTAAAGCTTCCTTTGTTTTTGGATGAGATCTTTGCGGAAATTGTGAAACACTTCGAGGTCATTGCTGCAAAGTTGGCAAATTTTCGATGAAAAGATTTCAGAATCAATGAGCTAAAATGACCATAAAGTTAGTAGACATCCAAAAATCCTTCAAATTTCCCACCTCAATTTGTGTTAATTCATAAAAATTCTGCTCTATTGACTTTGATATTCGAATGGATTTTTGATCATCAATTAACATCCGAAAGCAGCATCGGCACTTGTTAATGTGATCTTCGAGCATTACATCCGTTTCATCCAACCTGTCCATGGCTCTTTAGCTGCTGTGTTTATTGAGGATTTTTTAAAAAAAAATAAAAAATAAAAGAAATTTGTATAATTTTGTTTATAAAATATTTCTGAGCGCACTCCAACTAGGGGGTGACACCCTCCAACTCAGCTCCGATCCAAAACAGAACCGATTCGGCTTATTTTGTTTTGCCGATCATTCAGACAGTGAAAAAAAGGAAACAAAGACATTCTGTGATTGCAGTTCATCGATTAAGGATGTTCAAGAAAATAATTTCGTTGCTTTTTGTGGTGCAGTTCCTTGCAATTGCCGATGGGGACTTGATCAGGTAAAAAATTGACCTTTTTGTTGTTTTTCAATGGAAAATTTTTATTTACGACTCAAAATTTTTGTTATCGATTCTAAAAATCTAGAATTCCTTTGCACAAGTTTGACTCAGCTCGTCGCCATTTTATGAGCGTTGGAACTGAATTGTCGCAGGTTCGTTTGTCAAATTACAACAATGTTGAAGGACCAACACCCGAGCCATTGTCAAACTATCTTGATGCTCAATATTATGGAGCAATTTCAATTGGAACTCCGCCACAGTCGTTTAAGGGTGAGTGACCGATAGAATTTTACTGTTTTGGTGGTTTTTGATGATAAAAAGATGGGGGTCTATTGTTTGAATTTTTGAGACTTTAACGATTTTGTATTTGGAAATGTTCAAAATGTACGAATATTCCATGTTTATCTCCAGATTGCTACATTTTTTGCTTGTTAATTTTTAAAGGGGTCTATGGTTTGAATATTTCAAATTTTATCAAAATCATCTTAATTTCCAATCCACAGTTGTCTTTGACACAGGCAGTTCCAACTTATGGATTCCATCAAAACAATGCTCACTCATGAACATCGCCTGCTTAATGCACAACAAGTACGATGCCAAGAAGAGCTCAACATTCGAGAAAAATGGAACCGCATTTCACATCGAATATGGCAGTGGCTCATTGAGTGGTTATTTGTCAACAGACATAGTCAATGTAAGTCGTTATCACTTAAAATAAATTTCATAGTCATATTGGGTCAAGTGAGTAATGACTCGACTCGAGAATTATGGCTGATAAAGTTCTGACAATGCGAATTTTTAATTCTGTTGATGAAATCAGCTTTTATTTTACATGACACGAAATTATCGATTTATAAATATTTGCTTTAATTTGATTAAAATTGATGTAGATTGGCGGATTGAACATTCAAAAGCAAACATTTGCTGAGGCAATTTCTGAACCTGGTCTGGTGTTTGTTGCTGCTAAGTTTGATGGAATTTTGGGACTTGGATACAAATCGATTTCTGTTGATGGAGTTGAACCTCCTTTTTATAATATGTTCAACCAAGGACTTGTTCCACAACCGGTGTTCTCATTCTACTTGAATCGTGATCCTAATAGCAAGGAGGGTGGAGGTAAGCTGCTTAATTCTTAGAGCATTCAATAAAGAAACCTTAAAACTTCCAAATTTTTCCAGAAATCATTTTCGGCGGCAGCGATCCAGACCATTATGAAGGTGACTTTACATACCTTCCAGTCAACCGCAAAGCTTACTGGCAATTCAAAATGGACGGCGTAAAAGTCGGAGACAAAGCATTCTGCAATGGTGGATGTCAAGCAATTGCAGACACAGGAACTTCACTCATTGCTGGACCAGCTAAGGAAGTCACAGAAATTAACAAGGCTATTGGTGGAACTCCAATTTTGAATGGACAATACATAGTTGATTGTAGCTTGATCCCTAAATTGCCAACAATTACATTCACTTTGGGTGGAAAGGACTTTAGTTTAAGTGGTGCTGATTATATTTTGAGAATTGCTCAGATGGGCAAAACAATTTGTTTGAGTGGATTTATGGGAATTGACATTCCACCACCTAATGGTCCATTGTGGATTCTTGGTAGGTTTAAGTTCCAATTTTGGTCAAAAATTTTTTTGAATTTTTTAATTTTTTTTTAAATTTCTTTTTAACATTTTTTAACATGCTCAAAATTTTTGAAATTAATCTCTTCCAGGTGACGTCTTTATCGGTCGATACTACACAGAATTCGACTTCGGCAATGATCGTGTTGGATTTGCCGTCACAAAATAAGCCAAAGATTCAGTTTTAATTCCTAATTCTTTTGACTTTTCAAAATTAATCATTTAAAAATGAAAAAAAAAATTCCCAGCAAGACTTAACAGCCACAGTAAGGCTTCACATTCTATTAATTTCAATTCCCGATGACTGAAAAAAGTTGAAGTTTAATGAACAAATAAAAAAAAAGGTTAAATACAAAAATAATTGACGATTTGTTTTTATTCCAAAATATTTAAAATATTGTCAAAAATTAATTTTTTTTCACATGGATTTCAGGATATGGCTTGTGTCTTTCATGAGTGATGCTTCTCTGACCAACCTTGATAGCTCTTCTGCATCGTAGCCGATTAGTTCTTTCAGGTTGCAGACGAACTTGTAAACAAATCTAGAAAGATTTTAAAAAATTCAAAAAAATTCAAAAAAAATTCAAAAAATTTAAAAAAAATTCAAAAAATTTCAAAAAAATTTCAAAAAAGTTTCAAACTTTGTTTTTGCAATTTGAAGATAGAATCAAAGTTAAGTTACCTTTTCCCCTGCACCTTCGAGATCATATCACCATCATAATAATACCGCAAAGCTCTCGACAGCTTCTCATAATTCATTGCCGGCTTGTTCTTCCGTTCACCCCACAATTGAGCAACATATTCAGGATCATTAAGTTTAAATTCACCGGATATTCCAACCCACTCGATGACTGAGACGTAATCCTTGTCTGTGAGGATCTCAAGTAGGAACTGCCAGAGCTGGATCTGTCCATTGTTGCCGTTTCTGTTGTCTGAACCGATGTGCATGACTAGAAAATTTGAAATTATTAGATTTTTAATTTTTGGCTTTGTAAAACTTTTTGAAACATTTAAAAAAAATTCAAAAAATTTCAAAATTTTTAAAAAAATGAAAAGTTAAAAAAACGTTAAAAAATTTGAAAAAGTTAAAAAAGGTTAAAAACTTTGAAAACGTTGAGAAATTTGAAAAGATTCAAAAAAATTTCAAAAAAATAAAGTAAAATTAAAAAAAATTTGAAAATTTGAAATTCTTAAAAAGTCACCGGGTACAAAAATCCTAAATTCATCACTCACTTGGCTTCTGGTTCCTCTTCAACGATCCATTAGCTTCCTCCCTCTCATTCTCATCCAGCACTGCAATGTATCTGTGCTTCCTTAACATCTCCAAATGTGTATAAAATGTCTCAAAATTCTCTGAACTGATTTTCTCTCGAACTTGCTTATGATTCATCTGACAAAGCTCACTTCCAGTTATGTTCCAGTCCTCTAGCTTGATATTTTGCAGATTGAACTTGGCTATTGCCCAAGAGATCTAAAAATCACCAAAATTTACAACTTATTCCTACATTAAATCCTAAATACTTACCCAATATTGCACATGCTGCACACCCCAATCCTGTGGATCCTCAGTAGCTCCCATCTTCACAAGTTCAGACTTAAATGCATAATCCACAGTCCACTTGCTATTCATTCCAACCTTATTCGGTGATTTATTGTCACTCGACGACTCATTTTCATTCCAAGAATTTTCAGAATTTTGTGTCGATTCCATGTCAACTTTGCGGTAATACTTTGTCACTTCCTCTTCTGTTGGCTTTAATACGTCGATTATGTTGAGTCGCTGCTTATCGTATTGAATTTGAAGATTGATCTGGACGAGGCCTGTGTCTGAGCTGAGGCACTGTTCGGTCAGGTTTTGTTCTTCTTGAAGCTGAAATAAATTTTTGAAGATTTATTCGGATTTTTTAGGTCTCGTTCCTTACCATTTGTGAGTCCTGCAAGTAGAATTGGAAGTTCTTTAATTTACTTCCTATGTGTTGCTCAACTAAATGCCTGAAAATCAACAATTGCACTTTCTAATTCCAAAAATTCTCAAAATTTTAAGGCTTACTTTAACTTTTTTAATGGATCTGTAATCATAATATGAAAGACAAGGACGTCATTGTCCTCACAATCCTCATCAAATTCACCAGAATTTAAGGCATTTCCATTCATTTCAATAAAAATACGCCACTTCCTGTTCACAAAATTGGTTTCAAGAACAAAAACAAGTTTGATTCGCGTCAATTGATGCGAACTGATTTGTTTATGTTTTGAGTCAGTTCAGCAGACCCACTGTGGATGAGAGTGAGAGTAAGCAACTGTTTTTAAGAGATTTAACTCTCTCAAATGAGTAAAATTGCACAACCCTTATAGAAATTTCATCAGAATTTCAAAAAATCTTTATTAACCAAACTTTAAACCAGAAAAACGTCTAAGCTGATGTTATGAAGCTAGTAAATCCACCAACTTGTGTAATTTGGACTGAATGACTGTCCAAGCATCCTTTTACTGTTTTGGCATCTGGGAAATTTGATACAATACCAACCAGTTGCCAAGATCCTCCAATTTGAACAAAAACTGGTGATCCTTCATCTCCATGACATACATTATTAGTTCCTACATTTTGGGTGCATATGATTGGACCTATTAAAGGAGTTAAATGTGTTGATTACCAAATTTAAGGTTATTAAATATCAACTATACCCGGTTTGGCTGTTGTTGTTCCTGTAAAGACTGTGGTGATAGTAGTTGGTGCTTGAGTTGTAGTAGTAGTCGTGTCTGAAGTTACTAAAGGAGTTGTTGGGTTCGGAGTAGTGACCACAGTTGTAGAGATGGGCGTTGTTACAGGATCAGTAACCACAGTTGTAGAGATGGGCGTTGTACCTGGATTACTGACCACAGTTGTAGAGATGGGCGTTGTTACAGGATCAGTAACCACAGTTGTAGAGATGGGCGTTGTTACAGGATCAGTGACCACAGTTGTAGAGATGGGCGTTGTTACTGGATCAGTAACCACAGTTGTAGAGATGGGCGTTGTTACAGGATCAGTGACCACAGTTGTAGAGATGGGCGTTGTTACCGGATCAGTAACCACAGTTGTAGAGATGGGCGTTGTTACTGGATCAGTAACCACAGTTGTAGAGATGGGCGTTGTTACAGGATCAGTGACCACAGTTGTAGAGATGGGCGTTGTTACCGGATCAGTGACCACAGTTGTAGAGATGGGCGTTGTACCTGGATTACTGACCACAGTTGTAGAGATGGGCGTTGTTACTGGATCAGTGACCAAAGTTGTAGAGATGGGCGTTGTTACTGGATCAGTGACCACAGTTGTAGAGATGGGCGTTGTTACTGGATCAGTAACCACAGTTGTAGAGATGGGCGTTGTTACAGGATCAGTGACCACAGTTGTAGAGATGGGCGTTGTTACAGGATCAGTAACCACAGTTGTAGAGATGGGCGTTGTTACTGGATCAGTAACCACAGTTGTAGAGATGGGCGTTGTTACAGGATCAGTAACCACAGTTGTAGAGATGGGCGTTGATGCTGGATCAGTAACCACAGTTGTAGAGATGGGCGTTGTTACAGGATCAGTAACCACAGTTGTAGAGATGGGCGTTGATGCTGGATCAGTGACTACAGTTGTAGGGATGGGCGTTGTTACTGGATCTGTAGGAGTGGTTGCTGCATCCGTAAGTGTAGTTGGTGCATCTGTTGGAGTGGTTGGTGCATCTGTTGGAGTGGTTGGTGCATCCGTAATAGTAGTTGGTGCATCTGTTGATACTTGTCGTTTGAATCTTGCAGCAGTTGTAAACGCAGAATTACAATTAGATGCAGGTACCGAGTTTAAGTAAGTACATTTCATGGCATTTGACTTCTTTCCAGAATTATTGGTTTCGCCAAAACCACAAACGAGCAAGTTTTGTCCAACTAATGAATTAAGTGTTGCATCAGTATAAGGTTGGGATGTTTGAATTAATGCATTCAGAGTAATTGTTTTGTTGAGTGTCACAACGGCTAAATCATTTGTAGAATTCCTTTTCTTATAATTGTATCCTGGTGCCAATGCAATCTTCCTAATTCCAATTCCACGCTGCCCGTTTTTATTTGTTGTTTTTCCAAATGAAAACTTAATGCGTGAAGCTTTGCCGTCTTCAGGTGTAGTTACACAGCTTGCTGCAGTCAAAACCTTGTTCTTAGCGATCAAGCATCCACCGCATTGTCGGTATGTGTCACTATTTGGGAAAGTTATGTAAAGTGATACATAACATTTTGGTGCCAATTTTCCAGCATTGAATCCACCGCCAATTCTGCCAAGCTCATTGTTTAAAGTAAATGTCTTTACATGACTAAATGGAACAACAAAGCAAATTAAAATTCCGAATATAGACATTTTGAAATATTGAAAGTGTTTTGTGAACTGTCACAAAGTCACTGTTGAGGTTTCATTAAATCTACACTGAATTTTATAGCACGAAAGTTGAACTCAGGAAAATTTATTGACTTGTTGTTGGTAAGAAAGTTTTGGCATTAGAATAGAGCTGATTATTTAGATTTACAGCTTGTTGGGCTTTTGATGAATTTGATTTATGGATTTATAGGCTAGAGTTATTAAGGCTTTGATATGTGAACACTCAGGGATTGAGTTGATTCATTGTCAAGTGTTGTTTGATTTTTGGAAAGTATTGCTCAGTTTTTAATCAAGTGTTGCTCAGTTTATGGTCAAGTGTTGCTAAATTTTCCGGTCAAGTGTTGCTCAGCTTATGGTAAAGTGTTGCTAAATTTTTGGTCAAGTGTTGCTAAATTTTTGGTCAAGTGTTGCTCAGTTTATGGTCAAGTGTTGCTCAATTTTAGTAAATCGTTACTTTGCTCTTAGTAAAGTGGTGCTTTTAGTCAACTTTAGTCGACTTTTAGTCAAGTGTTGCTATCTTTTTTTTAACAAGTGCTTCTCAATTTTCAGTCAAGTGTTGCTTAATTTTCAGTCAAGTGTTCCTCAGTTTTTTCATCAAGTTTCGCTCAATTTTCAGTCAAGTGTTGCTCAGTTTTTAGACAAGTGCTAGTCAAGTTGCTCAGAAGTTCTATAACCTCACAACTTTATCTAGAAAAATTAAACAATTAAAATCAAATTAGCCCTAGTAATAAATTATCAAGTCACAGCAAATTCCCTCAAACTTTGGTTGTAAATCAGGATTATCATAAACCCTAATTTTAATTCCACTTTAAACAATAAATCGTAAATAATTTTACAAGCTACTTTTCGAATATAAAAGTGGACAAAATTGGAACCTAATTCAGTATTAGTAACATCTCAGGACAGGAATATCAAATAATGTGGAACCTTAGCATTTTTCTAGTAAGTCTCATCACCTTAACACAGTCAAGCATTATCCCGGAAGAATCATCAAGGATTGGCAATGGCTTTAATGCACTACAACTGACTCCAAAATGCTTCACAACTGTTCATGTTGAATTTCCAAACTCAGACGTGAACAGGAAGTGCGGTGGATGTCTGATTGGAGCCAATAAAGTAATAACAACTGGCAATTGCGTTACTAATGCACAAGATGGAAATGCAACAAGCATCAAGCTGACATTTGGAGGTGGAAGGCCTTTGAACGGTGTACGTGGATATGGAGTGACTAAAATCTCATTTGCACCAGGTTATGACTACTTAACAAGGAACTCAACCAACAATCTTGCTGTCCTCACACTCAACAAAACTGTAAGATTTAATCCTAAACTTGATGCTGCTGTTCCTTACTATAACAACACTCAAGATGCCTTCCTCGATCAACAATTGCTCGTTTGTGGCTATGGATATACAAATAACCATGAAAAGAGGCCGAATTTACTTCAATGTACTTATTTGAATGTAGTCGCTGGAACTGTATGTAATGCTGCATTCACAACAGCAGCTCCTGGAACCACTAGTATGCATTAGTTCTGAATGTTTATAATTCGATGCTTATTATTGTTCATTTTTAGCTACAGCTGCACCAACTACAACAGCACCTTTAACCACTACAGTTGCAGGAGCAAGTAAGTCCTTAAATTTGATGGGTTTTTAAAAATTTAAGTTTTTATTATACAAATTTAAACTTTACAGCAACAACAGCAGCTGCAGCAAGTAAGTATCTAATATATTAATTTAATTTATATAGTTTAAAGTATTACTTTATTTATTGCAGCAACAACAGCAGCGGCAAGTAAGTATTAAAATATTTTACTTGTATTTAAGCTCAAATTTTAGCCAAACTTCAATTTCAGCTACAACAGCAGCTGCAGGAACCACAACAGTAGGACCAGTAACAAATGGTAGTTATAATGATCATATTTGGAGTCGGTTTGTAGGGCAACCTGGGGTACAATTTATTTTATATCCCTAAATGTAGTTTATCTTTTTTCAATGCTCAGTGTTGCCCTTTAAACCAGCTCCGAAGCTACAGCTGTCAATAACTCTTATTTATCTCCAACTTAAGGTCCAATAATCTGTACACAAAACCTCGATGACTCAAATGCCTGTCACGGAGATCAAGGTTCACCAGTATTTGTGCAAATGGGCACTGAATGGAGTCTGATTGGTATAGTGTCAGGTTTTGCAAATTCTAGACCAAATGCTGCATGTTTGGATGGTCATAACACAATTGTTCTTCAGCTTGGTGGATTCAGCAGTTGGATACCGACTGCATAAGATTGATCAGATTGGGCTATAAAAACTGCAACTGAAATTGACTTATGATGGAATTTTTTTAGGTTTAAATAAAAATTGCAAGTAAAATTAAAGTTTTTTTTACATTTTTTATAATTTCAAATTTTATTTAAATTTTTTTTTTCATCAACTTAAATTTATTAAGTTCCTAATAATTTAACAATGTAGTCTTTGTTGTTGAATTGAGGCTTGGAAGAGCGTGAAATGGAGACATTTTTTTTAAAATTAAAATTTTAAACCCCCTTTTAGTCAAAATACAAATCAAGGATGTTGTAATCCAAGCTTAAACATCAGCTAATCATTTGATACTAAAAGTCGCTCAATGTTAACATGTAATTAAAACTGCAAAGCTATCTATGATCATATCAAATTTAGAGCTTAATTACATTTCATGCATCTAATATGGTTATGTGAGCCTTAAATGCTGCACGGTTTTGTGATTTATGTAACAATAATAAACAAATTAAGTTCACGATTGAGCAAATATTGTTGAAATTTAATTCCTATTTTTTAAATGTATCCGCTGATACCCATTTAGGCACTTAGACTAAAATATCACCCAGTCACCTTATAAATAATACACAAATTTAATCTTACATCCTCATTTCTCTTTTTTTTCATCATTAAATCCTAAATCACCAACATCATCTTCATCTTCATCTGCTTCCTCCTCATTCTCATCATCATCAAGCTCTGGCATAGGCAACATACATCCCTCGGTAGCCATACGAACCATAAAATAAATCACAAATTGAACCATCATTTGGATAAAGTCAAATGGTTTTTGAAAGAATGCTGCGACTTTTGACCCCCTTGACTGTTCTGCTTCGTCATCGTCACAAAGTTCGTCTTCTACTTCGTGGAGGAGTTCCTCGACTAGAACTGGTTCTCGTTGATTGATCATTTTTTGGATGTGTTATTTTTGATTTTATCTGCTTTTTTTTGGAGAATTTTTAAAAAAATGAGAAATTAATTTTTATAAAGTTTTAAGAAATGTTAAAAAAATTTGAAAAAATGTAAAAAAAATTAAGTTCAGTTTGGAATTCGACAACATCTACAATGAATTATTAGACATTACTATCAAAAAAATATTAAACTCAAAATGTTCTCAGGCAAAAAATTCGCAACAAACAAAACCAAAAGCAGCTGCCGCTATTTTAAACTTGAATGTGTCTTCAATAAAGTGCTGACGTTAGTTACAGTCTCACCATTGAATCGTAAAGAATTGACTCAAGGTCAATTGTTAACGTAAAAAGACTTGAAAATTGTTTAGAAGTTGAAGAAGAAGTAAAAAAGTCATTAATTGCGAAATTAAGTGTCGTTTGCTTTGTTTTTGACTCTGCTAATTGTTTTGTAAATTTTAATTGCTTTCTTTTGTGTAATTTGATTTGTGATTTTTTACATTTTTGGAACTTTTTTGATTTTCAACAATTTTTTTTCATTTTCATTCATTTTTCAATTAAATTTTTAATTATATTTTGATTTTTTTGATTTTTAATTTTTGTTTTTAATTTTTTTGAATTTTTCCATTTTTCAAATTTTTAATATTTTTTTAAATTATGAAATTTTTTAATTGTTTTTTGAACTTTTTATATTATTAATTTATATTTTTTTCTTCAATTTTTCAATTTTTTTATCTTTCATTATTTTTTTTAAATTTCCCAATTTTTAAACTTTTTAAAATTCATTTAAACTTATCAAAAAAATCTTCATAAATAACTACAAATTGACAACAATAAACACCTTGACACTAATTCCGATGCAACTATATTATTTAATTATTCAACCAACACAGCTACTCTAATTGCATATCAGATGTTAAATTCCTTCGTATGTCTTTTGCCTCGCGTGTCCAAAAAAACTCTCAATTTCTCAATTTTCTTATTTAATAATTTCTCTTTCTCTCGATTTTTTTTTGCCGAATTCGAAAGTCAATTTAATTATGCAATAATTTTTTTCGTGGTTTTTTTTTGGTTGCCGCTTTCTGTGATTGCGTTTGATAGTTTTTTTATAAGTTGTAGGAGCTGAAATTGAAAAAAATCGAAAAAAGAAATGATGAAGTAATGGTTGGCATGAGATGTGTAATTATGCTTAGGTTTTGTAAGTTTTTATTGGTATGTTTAAAATTATTGTAGCTTTAACTTCGTTGAGAAATTGACCTGTTGATGGAAACTTAGGGTTCGTTCACTTATTACGTAACGCACTAGGGGGGGAGGGGGGGTCTAAGATTTTGTTACGGTTTGTTACAGGGGGAGGGGGGGGGTCTAAATTTTGTTACGTAACTTTTCAAAAAATATATTTTTTTATAATTTTTTCTATATTAATTTTAAATTTTTTTAACGTTAAATTTTAACTTAAGAACTTTTTAGCAGAGATCGAAGCCGATTTTTTCGGCTTAACTCAATTTTTATTATTATTACATGCTTTTTATTGAGTTGCTCTGTCTGTTGGTTTCTTTGTCACGTTCAAAACTTGCAATCGATTTTTCGACCACTTCTGCTGCTCCAATCGAGCTCAAATTTTTTATTCACACGTATTCCCGGTGACAATACAATATTTTAACTTTTTGAAACCACAAAAATGCTTAATTATAGTAAAATTTAAGTAAAACTTTTTTATATGGGAAAACAATCCAATGTCAATGATATAAAATTTTGATTTGTTTAAAATATTATATTTGAAATGCTCAAAAGTCATTTATGTGATTCATTATAGTTTAATTAATATTACTAAATATTAATTACACTATAAATTTGAGCAGCTAAAGATATTCCGGTAAGACAAAAAAATTGACATGTAATTTTTTCATAAATATTCGTAAGTGAAAATTTGAATTTTCAAAAAAACCGTTAAGCACAAGTCCGTTACGAATTAATGCAAAATAACTATTAATATGAGATATGCATTTAGCACACATAGTTTGAGCATATATTTATGCTGTTTTTAATGTATTACATTATTTATAAAACTTCACCAACTTAATTAAATTTACTTTTCTATTTATTAACGGCTTGAAGTATATTTGTATATAAACACAAAATCTCCAAGATTCATTTTTAATGTCCTTTACTAATGAATGTTTTAAAAGCACAGAAAGCGCACATAATTGAAGTTCAGGATATTTTTTAAGAAGTTTCATCTGTTTCCAGGTATGACTTAAATTATTCTATAAAACAAATGAATGAAAAAATGTAATCTATAAACAGTTGAACGAAACGGAGTAAAACGAAGTGGAGTTGAATTTGAATTGCTGTGGTCGATATTCGATTGAAAGATTGAGACTAAAAAGTAGCAAATAAAAGAAATGTTAAAAAAACTTTTTAAAAAACACGCTTTTTCCCAAAGACTTAAAAAACAAATAACATTTTTTCTTGAAGTTAAATCTGTTGTTAAGACTAAAAACCAAGCGACCAAAACAGGAGCAAATAAAAAAACGTTAAAAAACTTTTTAAAAAACACGCTTTTATCAAAAAGATTAAAAACCAAAAGGTTGAAAATAAAATAAGATCACACTTTTAGCAAATCAGGATTTTAAAAGTTTTCTTGTGACAACTAGAAATGTAACATAAGTTTTTTTCAAAATATTGTGATTAAGTCCAAGAACACAATGACTCTAAAAGCGTGGGGATCATAGTAAAGCACATAAAGTTCAATTTAAATACTTGAAATGGGTGTTAAATGGCTTTTTACTATCAAAAAAATCAAAAATTGAGTTAAGCCGAAAAAATCGGCTTCGATCTCTGCTTTTTAGTTATAAGTAAAACTGTTTATTTTACATACTTAAAGGAAGTATAATAAACATTTGATAAACAATTTAAATGAAAAAAATTATTGTTACGTTATGGGGGGGGGGGGGGAGGGGGGGGGTCTAAGATTTTGTTACGCTTTGTTACAGGGGGGGGAGGGGGGGTCTAAAAACTCGTTTTTTTGCGTTACGTAATAAGTGAACGAGCCCTTATGGAAGGTACCCTTCCCCCCCCCCCCCTTCCACCTTATACCCTGTTTGGTCCTAGAGTCAAGATTTTTGATAGAACGACACTAAACTGCAGTCAGCTAAACATACAATGTAATCAAAAGTTGATTGCTGGTTCCTAGTAGAGTCTTGCAAAGTTTTTATGCTGAATCTTAAGAATAGTAATCTAGAGACATAAGAACGTTAGCTAGGGATTTGTCCGTCAAATCTCTTCGACTACGTGTCTGTAGAAGTCTAAACCAACCTCTAGAAAAGAACCAATTTCTAGCTTCAATCATAATCCAATCTCTTTACAGTCACGGACAACATCATTGTCTAATGACCTCTAGTGTTACTTGTCTTAAACAAATGTCATTACTTTAATCTTAAGCTGAATTATTCAACAAATTAACAGCTCCCTCTTCCAAGATTATGAATAAATTTAAAAATATCTTTTTGATCTTAAACATTAATCCGAAACTTTGTTACATTGTCAATTTAAGAATTGTTCATAAATGATGTCACAAACATGCTAAAAAGGGAAGGTTTTAGTGAAGGTAAGGAAGACCAGCCTCCGTTGACAAACATGTTGGTAAGTTTTGATTAAGGACGTGGGTCAGAAATACTTTACATCATTATTGAATGACCCCTCAAGTCAAAACTTAATATTCCAAAAACCTCAAATCTACATTTTTAATGCAGAAATCACAAATCCATGACAATGACATTTAATCTGTTCCAAAAACTCAATAAACCGGAATTGACAATTTTGGATTCTCCAAATTTGAAAATCTACGCCTAACCATTTTAATGAGTTCTAAGCTGTTGATCACGTCTGAAAGTCATTTAGTCAAAATATGTTCAGAAACCAAAAAACAACTTGCAAATTTCTCAGAATATTAAAAATTGATGACTATTTGATATTTTGAACTCTGACTAGTTATCCACGTTGCAGCCTAAACCAGTATTTTGAATCAAAAAATCAAAAATTTAATCCTCAAAAATAACTTACCTAAATTCGCTTCAGTTGTGGACCGAAAAAAAATTACTTTTTAATATTTACACAATAAATAATTGTTTACTCATTCAGAAGCAAAAATTTTTTATTTTTTATAGTTTTCAACTTTTTGCAGCAACAGCTCGCGAACAACTAAAATGCTCGAAAATAATATTTTCGGAGTTCACTCACAAAACTTTTTATTTTAAATGCTCTCAAATGAGAGTTGGTGATCAACAGGTGAGTTTGTGGAGAGGAGAGAAGGATTTTGGTGATTGAGAGCTTTGGAAAGCTGTGAAGTTGGCTGTGGAATGTGGGATGGTATATGATCAGATAGATCAGTGGTGTCCAACCTTTTTTGTTGCGTGGCACAAATTGGTGATTAGCTATGACCAAAACCGCATACGGCATACGGTTCGTGGAATTTTCTGGATTTTTATGTCGTGCCACAATAGTGTGCCGCGGTACATAGGTCGGACATCACTGAGACTTATGGTATTAGTTTGTAAAGTTTGAAGCTTTTTTGGGGTGAAATTAAGTTTTTCAAATATTTATTGAAATTTAACTTCTTAAATTGTATAAAACTAGCGTATTAGAATCTGAATTGACAGGATATCTCCCAACTATGAGTAGCTACCTAATTAGGAACCTTCTAAGGCGTAGCCAGTGGGGCTAAACCCCCTATCCCTTTAAAAAAATTCTGAATTCACTCATGCAGCTCAAAGATATTCTGCATCTCAAACTGATCAAATTGATCATAAATCAATCAAAAACTTCTAAATTGCCGTCAGAAAATAAACCAACTGTGTCATCATGTCCATAAATATTTTGATAAGAATTTCGAAGATTATTGGACCTTCTTTGACTCCTACAAATATAATTTTGTTAAAATTCAATTATTGTACCTTAAAAACCTTAAAATCTTACCATTATTAGCAAAAACTTCAAAAATTGTCTCAACCTGCTTTGATGCGTCTTCAATTAAAGCTTTTATTCCATTTGCATAAGATGCTTTGGACACTGCAGCAATGCTGTATGTAGAATTGCCAAGTTTCGTCATGAATTGCTTGAGTTTGTTGAAGTCTAAAGTTTGCTGTTGATTAATTCCATTTATGAGCTTTGGTAGAATAACTGAAAGGGTTTTAAAATAGAATTATAGGCAATGCTGTCGTCAAAGGAAGGAAGAGGAAGGGGCATATGTTGGGTCAGGGTTGTATACAGAGGAAGAGGGAATGGAGTTCTAAAATTTGTAGAGTGAGGTGTCTCGGGTCGGCTCCAAAAACCAACCACTGTAAAAGATAAAGCTCAATTCATTTTTGCTGACTGAATAACTTACAATTAAATCTGTAAACATCACTTCTTGCCTTTGATAATGCAGTTATAAATTCAACTCTGGCTGTGATGTTTGGCTTTTTAGCGATCATGTTCCGGAATTTAGGCTGAAATAAAGTTTCAAAAAATGCTTCAATATTCTGAGCTAAGAAGAAATAGCACTGCAGAGTTACAATCTGTCATAGGCAATCACTTGTCACTGTCTTGATATCTGTGACAGATTTGTCACCTGTGCCTGTATCGCAACTTTGTATCACCAACTTACTCTTCTAAAATTAGCAATTTGAATTTTAGTTCTGTTGAGCTTATTTGCATGCACTGAAAGGACATTGATCATATCGTTGTATGCCCATGGAAGCCACAAAGCTAACACTGACGCTTCCTGAATTCCTGTTTTAAATCACATTAATATATTTGTACAGTTAAGCTTAAGGAAGGCACATCTACATACCTTGCTGCTTGATTATTCTAAACATAATTTTTGTCTGATTAAAAATATTTTGCATCAACTTTTGTGCCTGTCCTGTATTATTTCCAGAACTTGATTGTGTTAGAATTTCATAAAGATCAGTATAAATTTGGACAGCACTTGAGTTGATCAATCCATCATCAATTCCATGTCTAGAAATCAAGTATGATGCATAAATCTCAAGTAAGTCACTGTCATAATGTGTTTCTCTGAATATGTAGTTGAGCTCAGCAATGTCTCCGGAATCGATCCCAGGATTGCTACTTACTGCTACCTAAAAAATAGATTTTGTGATTTAAAATTGTTTTAGATGATTCAGCTTGTCTTTGGCTTACCATGACTCCCTGATAAAGACACAATAGTAAGATATAATATTTAATCATAATTTCGAAATTAATTTGAACTTGTCTTGTGAAAAACAAAACATAAACTGATGATCGTGAGCAGAAGTAGAGCAACAAAACAACTTAGACGCAGTACAAGCTGAGTACACACTTTTGTGGGTCACAAAATTTTTTTATTTTTTTTTCCAAATATTTATAACATTTTGAATCAAAATCAAGGAAGTCTCCGTCAGATTGCAAAGATGAAATGCTTCAGTTCAGAAATCATGTCCACAAAAATCGTTGCTGCTATTTCATAGACAACAGGACCTCCTTTGATGCCTTAAAAATTAAATATCATTGATTTTTAGTATGATTTGGAAAATTCGAGTAGATCCGAAGGATCGACTTTTTTCAATCAAATAAAGCATGCCTTTAGGTCCTTTGGATACTCTTCCTTACTAAATTCAACCCTGGTAAATTTAAAACTCACCATTTCCTTCAAGAATTTTCAAAACTTTCTCGCTTTGGTTTGTAATATTCAAAATGATTTCTTTGGCACCTGTTGCATATGCTGGATATGATGCAAAGGCTTTTTCTACAGAATCGGCTAAATTTGTCACAATTTTTTGAAAATCACTGATGATTGAGGTTTGGAGGGGCATGTTCCTCATTATTCTTGGTGCCAACACTGAAAATTAAAGTTTTGGATATCATTTAAGCCTAAAAATGTGTCAAAACCTTACCTTTAAGTCTCTTTGCTTCCTTAAATGCTTTTTTAACAGCTTTTTTGTATGTTTTTCTGGTTGTTTTGTGTGGTTTGGCTACTTTAAATTTTGGACTTTCAGGCTAAAGTGAAATATTAAGTTTTTGATAAGTTTAAATTGAACTTTTCAGGTTCTCAGAATTTGAACCCTAACTGAATGAATGAGCATTTCACTTCAATTCATACCTTTCTTAAAGGAATAACATTAATTTTTAAACTCAATTTATGAGCATTCAGCGAAAGCATGTGAACCAAGTCATTGTAAGCAACTGGGAAAGCAACTGCCAGTATTTTCTGGTCACTAATTCCTAAAAAATAATGCAGTGATTGCAAAGTATTCAAAATATTTTAGTTTAAGTCACCTTGGCTCTTCAAAATCTCAATCATAGATTTTATTTGGCTCATTACTTCGTCTAGTAAGTGCTGCACTTGTACAGCTCCATCTCTTGTGCTGTAATTCTTCAATAATTCAGAAAGTTCTGAGAAATTTTCAAAAGTAATGGAATTGACTTCAGATTTATTCGTTGAGTTTTGTTGGATTATGTATTTTGCATAGTTTTGAAGCTTTAAACTGTCTAGTCGAGCTCCTGAGAATGCTGCATTGAGCTCGTTGATTTCTTTGATGGTGATGCTGTAGACTAGCTGAAAATTATCAGTAATTTTGACTTTATAGTGTATATTTCGGTGTTAATCAGAAGCATAGCCTTAAGGTGAGTCATCTGCCCGTTTACTGGCAATAATCTTTAATTTGGCGATGCCACTTTTCAATCTACAGAACAACAAACCTTAAAAACACACAAAATGACCACGAGGAGCTTCATTTGCAATCCAATTTTCAACAAAACTTTCTTTTCTTACATTCAGTAAATTTAAGACTGATACCCGTGCGTAAAAACAGACAGTAAAAAGACATTGTGCTCAATACAGCTGAATAAATAATTATCAATACTTTATTTATACTCAATACAAGTTAAATTTGAATGATTGTCGCATAAATTCGGAACTTATTAAGAATAATTCCATCTCTTTTAAAGCATCCCTCTAAAGCATAGTCACCGGACTGCATTGCACTTTTTGGGAGGTTTTCAAGCCGATATACAACTCCGTTGAATTTGTATGATTTCTATTAAAGATCAAAACAATTAAAAAATGCTCAATTTCAATTTTTAAACTTATTTCTACCGGCTGCAATGGACAATTTGCAACTATATCCTCTGGAAAGTCAGAATTCCTGGATAAATCTGGATACACGTAAGTGTCGTTGGCACAAAAGCTACAAAATGGACTAGGGGGGATCCGATAAGGCATCAATCTATATTCACCACCTTGCTTAATGTAAGCTGCAATTTCAAGGAAAATGTCATCTCCTAATGGATTTATGAGGACAATGTCGCCAATAAATGACCGCGTTTTGTTAACTTTTCGAACTTTTAATCCAGAAAAATCGAATAATTGGTTGTTGTTTTCCAGTTCCTCGAGCCTGTCGGTTAACACCTCAAAGTAAGGCTTTGATGACGATGATTTCTGGCGGGTTTGACAGTTATTTATAAGGAAATTTAAAAAGCTAATGTAAATTACTTACCGAATATTGATCAAAACTGCCAACTTGGACATATAAGGCACTAATAATCACTGACAAAATTATAAACATTTTTATTTGATTTTTGGTTTAATTCACGCTCAAATAAGAAATTCAACTCATGTAAATTTTTTTATGTTAGTGACATTTATAGCCTAGCAATACATGATGGATAATTAACAAGATTTGATATCTCAAATCTGATTGCTATCTTTTATTGGATGATTAGTAACACTGTAGTGAAAATTTATGTTCATCTATTGATTGATGTGATTTACTCAGGGATTAAGCAAGCCATCATTATGAGAGCAGGTCAAGTCATGAGTATAGCAAGGAGGTCCAAGGGACAGACACAAAGATATAATCAGAAATTTATAGGATCTCTCAGTTTTTGACTTCAAATTGCTTGTGTTTAAGAATAGCGGCTTGCTAGGCCAACGCACCTTATAAAAAAGCTCTTTGACTTCAAATTGGATTAAAGCCAAAGAAGTTGGTGCTTTTTCAGAGGATCCTGTCTTCAGATGATCTTAAAGTACAGCAGTGCCCACCTTCCAAAGGAAGTAAGTAAGTAGTAAACTTATAATTGCGTAAATTAATTAAGCAACCAACATTGAATGACTTTCAAGTACAGTCGTCTATTGACTCAGCTGATTCAATTTCCAAGTTAAGAATATCATCGAAAACTTAGACAAAATGTTATTTAAAACCTACTTTTTATTATTATTCTGTTAACAAATACAGTTTGTCATCTCAGAAAGTTTATTTCAAAATTAATCCAAAAGTGTGCAGCAGTCTCAATTCAAACACCAAGATGAGAACACAAAATTTTATTTTCCTAGTTTCAACTTTTATGTTGTGTGCAGCATGGTAAGGAACTATTGAAGTTTTGAAAATTTAGTCACTTTTGATATCAAAGATAAAGCTTGGATCTAAAAGAAGTAAATTCAGCAACTAAACACGTGGAATGATGAATGATTTATTTGCAATTTCTATGAGCCCCTGGAACTTAGTCTATATTCAGCACATAATAATCAAATATATATTTTTCAGGTACATACTAAGTGCTTCAGCATTCAATGGACAAGATATGTTCACATGTGATGAGACAACCTCACAGTTTCTAGCATCTCAGATCACTAAGAGAAGAGTTGAAGGAGTTCCTGATGGTATGTATTTGGAGACTTTTCACAGTTAACGGTTTGGAACTGAAAAAACTGAATTTTTGGTCATTTTGATGAGTTTTGAATTTTTGACTGAAATACTCGAATAGCACAAGTCGAATAATTGAATAGAAATCCGGGACCAAGCTGGCGTAACCTTAACATGGTGCTGAATTTTGATTTGAGAATTTGAGTCCAGCACCAAGTCGATTTAGTGCCATATTTCTATTCGATAAACCAAATTGTGCTTTTTGAGATGACTTCTGTAGAGTCTTATTTCAGCTAAAATCATCAAAATTCAGTTCGATCAGTTTTGTCACGAGCTATAAAATTTCGACTACTCTTACATATCTGCCGCTAATTTACTATCACTTAACAATTCTAGAATCAGAATGTGGAGTAAATGAGACCCTCCATATCCCTGGCGTTACCAACTATTGCCTCGATGGATGCGACACTGGTATGATAAATAATGACATAGCAATCGATAGTTGACATGATTAACATCTTGAATTTCAGAATGTGTCTGTAAGCCTGGCTACATCAGAACTAACCGAAAAGGATGCATTCTACTTGAAGAACATGGAAGTAAGATTTTATCATTGACAAACTTCAAAACCTATTAAAAATCCTTTTAATCCTTTCCAGTGAAATGCAACAATTCCGAAGTCGTCGTTTGTGGAGTGAAGTTGTGCGAAAAGACGTGTGACCTGACACCGCATCCACTTTGTGAACTTAATTACTATATATGCAGATACACATACTACTGTGGATGTCAGGAAGGATATATAAGAATTAATGGAACACAAAAGTGTATCCCCAATAGTCGATGTCCAGCACGACTTTATGAGAAGCCAGCTTATGAGGAATTGCAATTTGGGTACTAGTAATTTGATATTTTATCAACATTGGGTTTGGGTAGGCATGATGAAGATTTAACAATTCATATTAAATTGACAGAAAATAAATAATTTTTTTTAATGATTTTCAATTCAAAGAACCGCCAACCTACATATCAAGTTTCAGATAAAATCTATAAAAGGCATTCAACAATTTTCCAACATTTCCGCTCTCAATTGTCATTTCTATAGCAAAAATCTCATCGATTTTTATTGTTGACATGTCATTTTTATTTACTATAAGCTTTAAGTACATAGGATGTGTTGCTACCTCACACCTACCATGACCACTCCATAAATAGTATTTTCCACATCAAAATTGTCATATTTCATCGTATAAAAATTGAGAGACTTTTCAAATATTCATGATGTTGTCAGTGCTTTTGTGCTGGTTTGACTCACAAATTGGAAAAAACAGCTTTTGTCACGCAAAATTACATTAGTCGAGTTTGACTGTTTGAAAAGGTTGGTTGGAAATAGTTGTGGACAAATTGTTGAAAATTGCAAGGAAAAATTAAATAAAATTGTTGAAAAATTGAGCATTGTGGAGCCAAAAGTAGACAAGAAAGTTTTTGATAAAGTGCATCGAGAGTCGCATCAAAATCATTAAAAAAATGTCAAACTTTGGAAAGACAAGCATAGCTACAACATGTCCAAGTTGCAATTCATCAGTCAACACAGCTGTTGAAATGGAATCAACTGGCACAACTCATATTGTTGCACTTTTGCTGTGTATCTGCTTCTGTCCACTTGTTTGCTGTCCTTATCTGATGAATGTGAGTATTTCGGGGAGGAGTTCTCAAACTGAGCTTAGTGGGGCATTAAACTGTTTATTAAAAAAATAGTAAGTGTGTCAGGGGTTTGGTCCGATTGCCCATTGACATTTTCCCAGGTATTATTATTTATTTGTCGACGTTACCGTCCGGAAGAATTAGTATTTATACATGTTTTACTTTTTACATTGATTAGTGATACATTTCATATCACTATGGGTGACGTAGAATCAAGCTTCTAATCTTCAAATCTAAGTTTCGATTAAATTCAGGCTCTCGTTTCAATCTTCTGTGGGCGTGACGTGATACATTTCAGGTTCGTTCTGACAATATTCCATTATAAGGTAATCTTGTAGCTCTCGTTCCTATTTCTCACGCTACACTTCAAGTTCCTGATGCGTTCCTTAATCCAACGTTGCCCAAAATGCCCAATTATGGCTTGATCTCGTACATTAAGCAGTCGAAGTATCTAAACTTCTGAAAAAGAACAAATTTGGAAATGGCTTGATTCGAACCGACGACCTTCGAGTTACCATACCAAATTTGATCCAAGCGCCTTACCTATTCGAACAGCAAGGTACTTAACTGCTTTTGCCTAGGGTGACCATCTAATTTTTATGAAAATACAGGACATTTGATAAATTTCCCAAAAAATACAGGACACAATATAAAAATTTGAAAATTAACGGAAATTTTCGTGAAAAAAATACAGGACCTGGAACAAAATTTTCAAATTTATACAGGACAGAGTTTTGAAATACAGGACCATCGATTGTTTGCCCATTGATTATTTACCCAGTGGTACTTTTAGAACTGCTTATTCAAATTTTAATCAATCTTGAAAAGGATAAATGTTCGGATCTCGGAAAATGAACTCTTAGGGGATCTATTACTCGGGATCATACTTTAGGATCAAAAATCTATGAATAACAATTTAGAGTGCTTTTGAATCATAATTGTGACTAGGTTAGGTGCCCTGGCCTCGAGCGTAGCAAGGGTTTTCGTCAGTCTAGGTAAAATCATAAAATTGCGCCTCTTTTTGTAAAAATTTTGGGATATTTTTCGTAGCACTCAAGATCAGTCTCTCAGTAGCTCCCTCCCTTGCTATACCACTGACCACAACTCGATCCATGATGCAAACCAAATATCATCAATAATTAACAACATCTAGCACATCTGGCACGCCATACTAAGGACAACTATAATTAACATCCTAATTGACATCATTAAAATGCTAATTATTTAAAATATTTACTATAAATCAAGCTAGTTGACTTGTTTATATGTTCATATCACTTATATTGCTATTTTAAACATTTCAGTGCTTCAAAACATCAAATCACTACTGTCCATCATGTAAAACACTCTTGGGAACATACAAAGATTAAATTATCAAAATTGATCATCGCTGCCTGAGAATATTCAGCACAAATGGCTATGATCTGTTTAAATTAAATTCAATTGGATTTTCTGACTGTTTGAATTTATTAGCATAGCCAAGGAAGTTCAATAGAGTCCAGACTTTTCAGGATGTTTAACATTTGACACAATTTTTTGATTGCTTGAATAAAGATAATTTTATTTGCATATTTGCAGAATTGATTCTTGAAATACAATTGATTTCAAAATAAAGCGTTTAAATTTACAATGCTATACAATTTTTAGCTGTAGCATCTCCAGCACAACAACCAGCTAGCTTTCCAGTAATTTCTTCCAATGTAGCACCTGTTCCTTCACAAGCAGTCTTAGCTGCTTCCAGTTCAGAAGAACATTCCGCTGCCTCTTGCTTAGCAGTCGCTAGTTCAGTTGTTGCAGTATCAAGTTCAGTTTTTGCTGTATCAAGCTCTGTTTTGGCAGCATCTAAATCAGTTGAAGCTGCTGCCAAATCAGCCTGACAGGTCTCTAACTCTTCGCTTCCACCAGACACTTGTCCTTTCAACTCAAGCCACAAGCTGTATAAAGCAGGTGCATTAAGGATGTCAGCACATTGAGAAAATTCAAATTTAATTAAAGCATTTTCTATTGCAGCTGGTGTTGTTGGATTGCCAATTCCACAGTTGATTGCCTGAGCATCCATGTAAAGCTGCTTTAAGGTTAGCTTAACATTGGCAAATACTGTTGGATGGATGAATGAGATTTTATTGGCACGGAAGCTGACGTATTGAAGTTTTGTATTATATATGAAGAGATCTTCATCTAGAAATTCGATGTGGTTGCTGACACTAGCGAACATCAGGAGATCTGGGAATGGTTCGAGATCTTCCTTGGTCACCATTTTTAATTGTGTATTTTCTAACCTGAATCCAGTTAGATCCTTAAAGACAACCTTCAAATTTTTAGGAATATAGCGAATGACTTTAGATAGAGCATAGAAAACTTTGATGCCAGCAGTGGAACCGCCACAAATTGAAGTAACTTTTGTCTCTCTTCTCATTATGTTAGTTTTTGAGCTCACTGTGCATGACATAAGTTGATTGAAGAAGATGTAGTTGACTTTTCCGATTGTACAGTCAATACTGATCTCCTCATCATCAGCATGAATGAAAGAAGCGATGGAAATTATGAGGAAGAGGATCGTGAAGCTAGTAAAGTAAAAAATAATTTTTATTGTGCGTTAGTTTTGGGTTGAAAGTTTACTGTTTTCCCAGAATATGACGCACAAAAGTATTCTTACATTTTCTTTGTCATTTTGAGTTTTTCACTAAAATGTTGATACTTTTAAAATTATTTGACTGCTACGAAGCACCCAATAGCTCAACAGATCACTTAATGCCACCTCAAACTGTTTTGATAATTTCTTTTATATTTTGCATTATTATTTTTGATAAGCTTGCTAAAATTATATAAATGTCCTCGATTAAGACTCAAGAGCACGTAAACATTTGACTACCCCAAACAATCTTATCAGAAATATTCTTAGACCTGTCAACCTGAAGAATCATAAATTTTTGAGATAAAAAGCACAATGTCAAGTTAGGCTCAACATGAGATGATGATTTGTGATGTTTGTTACTTCCTGAAAACATGACACGATTTAAAACTTTTGTTTTTTTGTAGCTACTTTCAGCAGCTTATGCTCTTTATTATCCATAAAAGTTCTACAAACTTTCTACATCTGAATATTAATACCAAAAAATAGAATATCCCTGCATTATTAATTTTTTAATTTTAGACACATCCAATATCACCAGGATTGATTCTACAATTTTCACAGAATGCCTTTCCATCATTGCAAGTAGTCAAGTCTCCGTCACAAGTTCCTTTATCAGCTTCACATGTAACTAGATCACCATCACATGTAGCTTTGTCAGATTCACATGTAGCTGTAGCAGCTTCGGCTGTAGCTAAATCACCTTCACAAGTTGCCAAATCCGTTGTACAGGTTCCTCCTGAACCAGCTTGACATGTCTCAAGATCAGTAGCGCATGTTTCAGCAGTAGCATTGCATGATTGTAGTTCCTCATTGGCAGTTAACAAAGTTGTATTTAAAGTCTCCAATTCAGTTGTAAGTTGAGTCACTTCTTCATTTAAAGCTGTTAAGTTGGTCTGAATTTCTGTGAGGTTTCCATTACATGCTGTAAGTTCTTCCTGGCATGTTGATGATTCATTTCCACCGCTTGCGAGTTGTTCCTTAAGTTCCAATAAAAGAATATACAATGGTGGTGCATTGGTGATGTCTGCACAAATGGAACTGCTTAATTTTGACAATGCATTCTTGACTGAATTTGGTGTAATTGTATTTCCGATTCCACAAGCGATTGCCTGACCTTCCATATATAATTGCTGCAAGCTATTTCCAATAACACTAAAGACAGTTGGGTCAATGTATGAAATTCTATTGGAACGTAAGCTGATGTACTCAATCTTTGTATTGTACATGAACAAATCCTTTTCAAGGTACTCAATTTGATTGCCGACACTAGCGAACATCAATAAATTTGGGTATGGCTGCAAACTTTCCTTTGTCACGAGCTTCATTTGAGTGCTTACAAATCTGAATCCCATCAAATTTGGGAACAAGACATCCAATCCACTTGGCACGTATTGAACGACTTTACCGACGACATAAAAAACTCTTATTCTGGGATTTGGATTGGAACGGCTGCATCCACCATCAATTGATGTGACTGTTGTATTCATGTTGACAATGTTTAATCTTCCCTTGGCTGTACATGATGTTTCGATTCCAAAGTAAATGTAGTTAACATCGCCAATTGTGCATTCCATTGAGATATTTACAGCTTTAGTGGGGCTATCAGCGTTTGTGACTGCGATGAGGGAGATGAGCAGGATTACTGCGAGGTTTCTGTGGATTATAATTAAAATGTTTGAGTTGGTTCAAGTTGAGCTACTTTGTATATGAAGGGGGTAGCTTAACGTCTGCGGGAGATTTGTCCTTAAGGTTAGGTTAAGATCATACAGAAGTGGACTTAAACTGGACCATACTTGTACTAGTACTGCCCCAATACCAAAGAAATCATCCACAGAGGTCACTTAAGATTAACATCTTATCAGATTCAAAACTTACAATTCAAGCTTCATGTTCACCAACTTTTAAATCTTCACTGCTTTTGTTCCAAAAAGCTCCTTGATATTCAGCAAACTAATGATGTAGACCGACCAGTTTACACCTTTTATATGAAAATTTTTTTATGTACAATTACAACTTACGCACTTTTACATATGAATCAGGTTCAAGTACGGAATGTAAATAATGTAAATTTTCATTATCAAGAACATTGTTGTTTGCTGAATAGTTGAGGTAATATTAGGGGTGAATTTCTTGAATTTGATCATGGTAGGAGGGTTCGGATGTGTACTTTTTTGGATGGTATTGTAGCTTTTTGGATGATAATATCCACTTCATTAAAGCCGATGAACAGCTAAGTCATGCTAGTCAAATTATTTGATGGGCATTTCAAGATACATCATAGAAATCAGACCAAGACTTGGACGTAGGTAGTGAAAATGGCTTAAATACAAATCTGGAACTGGAACTGATGGATAAATCTATAACAAGATATGACAGTTACAATTACCAGGAACTTGTTTATCTTAATCTTATCTGCATCCACGCAAATATTTTACACCGCAGCTTGATAGTTGGACTGTGACTTGCTAACATAGTTTGTGCTTATTTACATGATAACAATCTGAGTCTGAGTTATTTTTAGATGATGTTGAATCTTCGTGATAAGTTTTTTGCTTATTTCTTTGTGATAACTGTGAATTTATGGTCGAGATAAAGTTTGTGGATGTCTTTTTGTCATTTAAAAACGTGATTTTTCGGTCAAGGTCGAATTCTAGAGAACAGTCTGAAGAGAACTTCCCAATGGAGATAGAAGTCACTTCAGAAGCTTCAATACATTCGAATTATAAAGTTATTAACATTTTTATGGCTGTTCTTTTTCTCACAGCTGATATGATAAGATTACAAGTAATTGCGAATAATTATAGAAATTGCTCAGTAGCTTAATGGATCTTGACGAGTCAGAACAGTTGAGTTTTGGTCTTTAAAATGTCTAAAATTGAAACCAAAACATTAATTTGCGATAAATGTAAATTCACCGCCACAATAAGCAAAGCTGAAGCAGATAAAGGAGTGAAAAATTAAAAATTTTGGCTTAATCGCTCAACAATCATCAGTTCTATTTTTAATTCCTAGGTTCCTAAATGTTCTGCATGCAACATTATTATGAGATCTTCTACAGAAACGTAAATAAAATTTTTTAATCATTTTATCAATTTTAGAAACTAGCCTGAATAGCATAAGTAATTTTATTGATCAGTTAAGCGGTGAAATGGAATTTGGCCTTCCGTGTCAAAGGTACTGGGTTCAATCCCAAGCCATGACTAATTTTTGAAGCTCTTTTTCCATTTCACCGTTCTAGTTATGAAGCTCGGTTCGTGTGTTGGGTGTAGTTTTGAGGTTTTTGGCACAAAATATGCCTCCTTTGCTAGGTATACAACGATATACTAGCATCTGGATGACTTCCTTACGGCATCTTGTGCACACGAGTTGTGACCAAGCCTGTTCAAATCTGGTTTCATTCCAAAGTCACACCGGCTTGGAGCCGGAAAACTGATTGATTAACTTGTGCTATTCAGGTAAGTTTCTACAGTTCATTGAACAAAGAATATCTTGCTTAGAAATTTGGGTATCCATAAAATCAGAGCTCGAAGTCGGTGAAATTTGGAATGGAGTCGAGTCTACTCGGCCATACAAAATCTATGAAACTTTTGAGTCGACTTCGAGCTCTGCATAGAACTCCTTGCATCCTAATTTCTATTTCAGTTGCCAGCATTTTTTACTCGTTTCATTCATTTCAGAACAAATGCAAGCAGCTTTTTTGGACCTTGTTGTCTTTGTACCGGTGATATTCTCATGAATTGTGGATTTTGTATCATGGCAATATTCACAGTATGTTCAAAATAGAGAACCTACACTTAGATGCTAAGATGAACTTTGATATTATATCCTGAAATTTTAATTATTGTGATTAGATTACTTTAAGTTGCAATAAATAAAGCGACTCATTGACTTAGTAATTTAATTTTCTCAGAACAAAAGATAATAATTAGTTAATACAATGGAAATGCACTTACGGTTTTGATACTAGCTATCTAAGTTTTATTGAAGTACCTGATTATATATTTTGAATTTGTTGAAGTTCGCTCAATTGCATGTGACTATTTATTGCTTCATATTAGGGTCTTGATTTATTTCCTCATACAAATTTAAAAACTTGGTTGAAGGTCTGGAATCACGGCCATGTCTATGAAATATGCAAAACTAATATTCAAAGGTGTCGATGAGGTCAGCTTTTGCGTCACAACTTGCAAAACACGTAATTAAAATTTTATCAATTAAACTATTTGCAATAAGCTTTTGCCCGTGACTTAAAGTCACACAAATTATGCACTAGTGCTTTATCAGCACTGCAATATTCCCGGATTCAGTGATGTTTACCGAACTATTCATTAATAAAATGCAACGTGTAAAGCTTTGAAATCCAGTCAGTTCAACTGCACCTTTGAGACTGTTCACAGAGCTTTTAAATATTAAAAAAAATGAAGTTTTACGTCAGAACATTAAGACGTTCAAAAATGACAGACTGTCCAGCCCAATTAGGTAATGAACCTGTTGAGATGATCTGTCCGATTTGCAGCGTCAACATGGAAACTGAGACATCTTTTGAAATTCCAGTTTCGTCACATGTTGCAGCTTGTATTTTATTTGTTCTGTTTTGTCCACTAGCATGGATGCCTTACTATTTTGGTGTGAGTATGAGAGTTATTGCTGCATTTGAGTCAAAGTTTGATGTCTTTTTTGATTTTCTAGAAATACATAGTTGTTCATAAATGTTCAGCATGTGATGCTCGTCTTGGAAGTTATATTTATAATAGATTGTAAGTATGGCTTTAAGATGTATGGTCATGGTTGGGTTTCAGACTAGTCTTCATGTGATATGACCCTGGGTGGAGCCAAGGAAGGGACAAGACACCTTCCTCGAATGATTTTTGGCTAAGCACTTGGCTATGAGCTATAAGATTTGGACCCATGCACAAGGCTGGCTCCCGCAGATTATAATCTTTAAAAGATCCGATATAAAAATTATAATCTTCGTTTTTAAATGAGAATGAGCCTTGCCCATGCATCGAAGCCCCTCCAATTTTGTGTTAAACATTTAAACTTTTTTTCTTGTTCTTCAATATTCAAAATTTAGATCGCATCATGCCTTAGACTACTCTCACATCCACAACATTAGTACTTCGTATCCAGAGTCACGTTTCAGTTATCAATCCATTTTTAATGCAGGAAACAGTAATAGCTTAATCAACATGAAGTGAAATTGTCACTCTAATTTCGGGAGGGAAACGAAAGTTGCTAGCCACGCTCATATTTTTATTACCCACTTGAGCCGAATTATCAAATAAATAATTTTTTATCAATATTTGCTCGCACTTTTATTAATTATTTTACAATTTCGCTCAATATTCTCAATAATTCTCACTAAACCGTAGCTTATAAAGTTGATTGTTTGTAATTTTTCTCTCAGTTGCATACTTTGTATGAGGAAAAACAACGTAAATTATTTTTCGCTCGTTCTAAGAATTGTTTTACAATTAAAAATTCTGAGTCAATCAATTTATTTCGTCGAGACTCTCGGATTGGAATTTCCATGATTTTATGGCAATTTTATAAGTGTTTTTAAAGTATTATTTATAATTATTTAAAAACTTAAATTTAATCAAAATGGAAACAAAATTTGGACCAAACCCTACCGAAACTTTGTGTCCTAACTGCGGAGTCACAATGACAACAAAAGTATCTTGGAAAATTCCTACATCAACGCATATTTATAGCTGCATCATTTTGATTATTTGCTTTCCATTATTTTGGATTTTCTATTGCTGTGATGTAAGTTCGTCATTTAAGTATTGAGTTAAAGTTAAATTCTTAAATTACTTAACTGAATTTTGAGAATATCCAACTCTTCTTTAATCACAGGATGATGACATACAACATAAATGCTCGGCATGCAATGAAGTTCTTGGAATCTACTCTAAACCGTAAGTTTAAAAAAATTCAATTTTGTCTTGTTCGTCCGGCTTTAGTTTCATTAATCATCAATTCTAAATGCCAACAGATCATTAGAATCTCGTGACAGATCTAACTATTTACATGACAATTCGAGTCTTAATATTGACCACAATAATTTCAGTTATCAAACAAATACGTCACATCACAGCTCAACCCACCATACAAGTGATATAGGACATTATGATAATTCTCATTGTCATGGAGATTCAGGCGGAGGTGGGGATTGTGGAGGAGGAGGGGGAGATAGTGAGGGTGGAGGTGGATCATGTGACTGACTTCATTTCCACATAAAATTTAATAACATTAAGATTGTGCCATATTATTTGGATTAACCACAATTTACTGAAGATGTTGGATTTGTTTCCTGAGCAGGGGATGAGGGAGAAGTAGCTCCTCCTTACACAGCTACATCATCTCTCTTACAAGATTCGTTTGACAATATTATGAATTATTTAATGTGGAAATAAATTTGTTTATTGTTATTTTTTTGCCCGATGACTAATCGAACTTCACTAAAACTGCATTTAAATTTATATTATTTACAGAATTGTGAAATAAGTTTTCAGTCTCAGTTGTGCTCTCTTCATTCTCAGTTGGAAGCTTGTTCAGCAGATATTATTTTTATTTTTTACCGACACTTCTGGAATTGCTGGCAATTTAATTGCTGTAGGTCAAAGTGAACTTTAAAGTGAAAAATTCAGTCAAAAATGGATAAAAGAATGTTAAAAAATTTAGGACCAGAACCGGAGTTGGTTTTATGTCCTTACTGTGAACAAAAGATAATCACCAAAACATCAATAAAATTACTGAATTCAACAAAATTATTTGTGTGCTTAATGTGCCTTGTTATCACTCTTGCTCCATTAGCTTTGGTTGTTTATAAAGAAAGTGTAAGTAGTGAAAAGAGCGAAGCCGGCTATGATTTTTTGACTATAGTCGACAAGCTTGTTCACAAAATTTTAAGCCGACTTCGTTTGCTGGTTTGTTCAATTTGCTTGACAAAGAAATATTTTCTCGTTCATGTTTTAGGACAGAATTGTGAAACATAAATGCACATCATGTAAGAAAACTATTGGAACTTACCTTTTAACCTAGAAGATTTTGGATGTTCGGATCTTGATGTTAAGTCTCGAAAGCTATTAGGGGCCGTTCATAAATTACGTTCAACATAAGAGGGGGAATCTGGAGTTTTGTGAAGGTTCAAACAAAAAAAAAATATTTTTTTATACAAAATTCATGGCAAATATCGGGTGGAGATGTTGAAAATTCTTGGTTTTTTTGAAGGACGTCATTCATTATCAACCCCAAAGCTAATCAATTTTGTTAAGTTTTAATTAATTATTTAAGAAAAAAAAAGTTATTTATTGAATAAAATCTCTTAAATTGTAAAAAGTGTGATGTGACTTGGATTATTGCACTCCGCCCATGCTATGATATATGATATATGATGAAAGATGCTCAATTTGTGCAACAGGTGTAATTTTATGTGACTCTCACGACCTTGTAAACATCAATTTCTCTCTCTCTCTCTTCAAATTAATACAATTACAAAATTTTATTTAAGTGAAGTTTTGAGATAAAATTCATCTTTTTTTGAAGTGTGAATTTTTAACATTTTTTATTACATTTTTTTAAAGTAAAATTTCTAATTGTTTTTTTTTAAATCAATAAAAGGAATAAAATTCTGTCAGTCGATCTATTTAAATATAAAGTGAAATTCAGAGGCTATTTTGAAAAAAAAAAAAACAATTCTGAGAAAAATGAGCGAAAATGTGATTTCACCATAATTGTAAATCTGTCGCTATAAATAAGTAAATAAATATGAACTCTTTTTTAACAGCTTAACAATTCTATGATTTTAACAGTTTGTGTTTAAATGATCTTTGGGCTGGAGGCAACGATGCTGCAATATGCTTTATGGTTTAAATAGTTTTTATTTGCATCTTATGTTTTTGTATTAAAAGTTTATTCTAAAATGCAATAAAATGAATCAATTATGTAAAAAAAAGGAGAAATAATGATTGAATGGTAAACAAGTGCAGCAAGTGCATCTTAACATGACTCTCATGACCTTGAACATACAAAATCTCTTCAATTCTCTTTAAATTGATGCAAATAATTCTGCATCATAACTTATTGTCTAGTAATTTTTTTAGATAAATTGCATCTTTTATTAAGTAGGAAAATTTTACAAAAAAATATTTTTGTAATGAATTTTTTTTAATTTACAACAATTTAAAATTTTTTGGTGACTTTTTATCAAGTCATACAAAAATATACTGCAAGTTATTTGATATTCTTTAAAAAAACATCTTTAGAGGATTGCAGAATAAAAAGGTGATTTCACCATAAGTCTTGGTCATTAGTCTTGGACTTGACAATGCACTTGACATAATTTTCTTTGTTTTTCTCATTTTTCTCTTTGACTTATGATTTGGAATTGCGTCTTTTATAAATCAAAAAATTTAAATTGAAATGGAAAAGTTATTTTAAGAAACTTCAAATAAGAAAATTGAAAAAAGTTGGAAAAATTTGAAAAACTGAAAAATTCAAAATATAAAAAAATTCAAAAAGTTAAAAAATTAAAAAATTCAAAAAATCAAAGTTTTAAAAAAATAAGAAAATTGAAAAAAGTTGGAGAAATTTGAAAAACTTAAAAATTCAAAAAGTTAAAAAATTCAAAAAATTCAATAAATTCAATAAATTCAATAAATTCAATAAATTCAATAAATTCAATAAATTCAATAAATTCAATAAATTCAATAAATTCAATAAATTCAATAAATTCAATAAATTCAATAAATTCAATAAATTCAATAAATTCAAAAATTCAAATATTCAAATATTCAAAAAAATCAAAAAAATCAAAAAATTCAAAAAGTCAAAAAATTAAAAAATTAAAAAATTAAAAAATTCAAAAATTAAAAAATTCAAAAAATTCAAAAAATCAAAAAATTCAAAAACAATTGAGTTAATTGAAAAAAGTGTTAAAAACTTAAAAAACCTTAAAAACCTTAAAAATATTCAAGACAAAACTCAACTTAAATAAATCCTATCAAAACTTAAAAAAAACCTCCAAAATGTCGTACGATCTCGGATCACAACCAATTCGTATGAAATGTCCTCACTGCAAGGCAAAAATGACGACAAAAATTTCAAATAAAATATCAAATGGAACTCATTTTGATGCTTGCATAATGTTCATGTGCTTCTTTCCGCTAGCTTGGCTTCCTTACTGTGTCAGTGTAAGTATAAAGTCAAATTGAGATTTTCACTTTGATTAAAACTTTTAATTCTTTTTTTAGAGAGACAAGACAGAGCACCGTTGTTCAAAGTGTGATGCTTTAATTGGAACTGTCAACCCATTCTCGTAAGTTTTGTCAATTTTTTTTTGAAAAATTGTATTTTATAAACAGTACCTTGATGACTTTTAACCAGTAATGGTCAACTCGTGTGTCGAGAAATTTTGGGTGGCACAAAAAGGGTAAACACCACTGCCTTAAACCCTTCTTTTCTATTTTCCTCTTTATTAAATAAACTAATACGAAAAAATCTATTTTTCAAGCAGATCATCCGAGTGCATAGTCTGCAAGTGGTGCTACGAAGATGATATCTATGATGAAGTAATCACATATGACGGAAATCATTATGTTTACTTCCCAGAAAATTATGTATGCGATTCAAGACAAGCTAATATTTTTCATTCTAATGAGTTGCCAACATCAGTTGAGGACAGTGGAGCTGTAGATGCAGCAGTTTGTTTTATTATTTAAAATGTTAAAAAATTGACTTTGAAGATTCCTCAACTCTGGTTATAGAGAACATACTCGAGGCGATGAACCTTCATTAACTAGGCGTAATATTAAAAATACTAAGTTGCTAATTTTGACTAGACTGGACAGTTACTCACTGTTTCGTTATTTATGACCCTAACACTCGAAGTAGTTGTTGAATTGTAACTTGAGATAAAAACTTGCTACTAGCTACTATGTTAGAATAACGTGCGCTGTATTAAATGTGAAAATGTCAATTATTTACTCAGCTCTCTAATTTTATCGCTTGACTCTCACGTGCTTACTAAAATGAGAACAAACTCTCTGTCTCTCATTTACTATTGCGTTTCGCATCTTTATGAATTTTCTTTATGATTTTCTGTATTTTTTTTCATTATGATTTTCAGTAGTAAGTTTGTTTTGGGAAAAGCCGGAAATTTTTTTTATGAGTTCTAAAAATAGTTTTTGATTAAATTCTTGTAAGTTGATTAAATTTGATAATGCAAATATTAAAAATTGTTATTTTTGTAACTGTGGATTTTTGAAGATTGGTTGGAAATTTAAATAAATTTAAATTTTAAGTTTTTGTGAATTTCACCATAAATGTTGACAAAAATTAGCAAAATAAATTAGATTCTATTTTTAAAATATAATGAAAAGTTGGAAAACTCTTCGTTTTTTAAATGACAATCTTTATAGTCTCCAATGTGACCCTTTTTTTAACCAAATTCATTAATATTAACTCAACTAAGGAAAGTCCTTCGAAAAACACGATTTCTAGTCCTTCTGCCCCTTTAAATGTTGGACGTCATAAGTGAACGGCCCCTTAGTCAAACTTGCTTTTGAGATTTAATCTCCCTCCCCCCTCCTCCCCTCCCCCCACCCCCCCTTTCATCCCTCATCAAAACAATACTTTTCATCAACACTTCACTTTTGGCGCCATAAAGTCTAGACAAGCTTTATTCCCAAGAATTTATATTACATCAAATTTACATCAACAACTAGATTAAGCAACATAGCATCCAAAAATGTCAGAATCGATTGAATCTCCAGACGACCAACCAGAAGCACTTGAATCTGAGTCAGATGAACAGCCAGAAATTCTTGAATCAAAACCAGTAGAAGTTGCAGAACCAGCAGAAATTTCAGATGCTTATGACTTAGAAACTGTCGAATTGCCAGAAAATTTTGCATCAGAATACCCAAGAAATGTTGATAAATTCGGACCAGAACCAACTGACATGATTTGTCCAGAATGTGGAGCCACAATGACAACAAGAACATCCACAGAAACAACAAGTTTTGGAAATGTTGATTCAACTTCATTTTTCTTCGCATGCCTGAACTTTTGCTGTGGTGGAATTGTAAGTAATCAAAACAAATTAAAATTTCTTCTTGTTTTATATTCGTGTGATGTCTTTTTTATTGAAATGATGGCACTCCTTAAAATTCACATCCTTTCTATAGGAAACTATTAAGCATAGATGTCCAGAATGTGATGCGATTGTTGGAACATATGCTACGTAAGTATAGTATAGGGGCATAATTTGGGGGCAGTCCTACTTCCTTTTTTAAGGAAGGTTAGTAAAACTCTGCTATCTTACTGCAGTACCTCTGACTCCTGGGCATTTAGTAATGTAATTATTTATATTAACTTGCAAACAGACCTCACGAAAACACTGACAACTACCGAAGTGGATCACCAAATAACTTCATCACCAACAATGGAGTTGATCATGTCATTACCCAACAAGATGAAGCACATCAAGTAAAATGTGAAGCTACTCCAAATGATGACGACGACTGCCTAGAAGTTGAAGATTGCGATGATGACGATGAAAAGTTGGATAGTGGGGATTGTGATGATGGAGATGATGGCTTAGGTGATGACTAAGCAATCAAATATTTAAACAAAATTGCCTATTTAATTAAGCTACTTTGATATTATTGACCTTAAATAAATTATTAAGTACATGACACTACCTCAAATTAATTGTCAATAAAATAAATTAATAAAATCAAGCTTGAAGAAATCAATAAGCCGGTTCTCTCAATTTTTTCTTATTCTCTGAACTCAATTGCTTACTCTCTTGTGTTAAATTAATCTCTTCTGCCTTCTCAGATGTGTTTATTTACATTTTTATACAGTCTGTCTATTTATAGTTTACAATTTGGACAATTTATTATTTTCTGTGTAATTATTGTCGTCAATTTATGATTTATTGGAGTTATTTTAGTGTGTTTAACTTTCCAGTCATGAGTTAAAGCTGTTAGCCATCAAATTAAGTTTAAGTATTGTATAATTACCTACCAAAAGTGACTTACTTCCAGTTTTGAAGAAATTTACTTAAACACATACTCATCATGTTCGGTTCAAGCCCTCAATTCATGACATGTCCACATTGCAATGCAACAATGTCAACAAATGTTGAGAAAGAAGTTCCGACTTCAGTACATGTTGCTGCTTGTCTGCTGTGCATTGTCTTCTTCCCATTAGCTTGGCTTCCGTACTATAAGAATGTGAGTGGGTGTCGATTAAATTTTATATTTGAGTTTTTAGTAGTTTGAGGTGATGTTAAAGCTGTTGTGCAGATTGACATAATTGAAATGAATTTTTATGTTCTCAATTTTAGGAAAGGAAAGCTAATCATTATTGCTCAGAATGTAATGCTCAACTTGGAGCTACTGTGCCGTAAGTTATTGACTTGTATTTGATTTGATGGTGTGAAGGCACCAGAATCTCAAAACTTTAGTGTTAAGGCACCTGAACTTGAAGAGTCTAGTGTCAAGGCACCTGAATCTCAAAACTCTAGTGTTAAGGCACCTGAACTTGAAGAGTCTAGTGTCAAGGCACCTGAATCTCAAAACTCTAGTGTTAAGGCACCTGACCTTAAAGAGTCTAGTGTCAAGGCACCTTAACTTAAGGACTCTAGTGTGATGGTACCTGAATCTCATAACTCTAGTGTCAAGGCACCTGAATCTCAAACTCTAGTGTTAAGGCAACTGAACTTAAAGAGTCTAGTGTGAAGGCACCTTAACTTAAGAACTCTAGTGTGAAGTCACCTGAACATGACCATCCTTTTATAAAGGCAATCAAATGTAAAAATTACTGAATATCTTTCTCATCCTTTATTCAAGGCCTGACACATTGTGCTATTCCCATAACGATCCGTCCTGCTGCATACCAATATTCGATTGCTGTAGCTGTAATTGTGGACCTAATCATGACTACAATGAGACTGATGCAGTTCCTCAACGTGTTGTTAGCCATAATGATAGTGAACCTAGTGGATGTTTTCCATGTGTTGATTGTGGTGACTGTGGAGGATGTGATTATGAATGTGGGGACTGTGGTGGATGTGAATGTGGAGATTGTGGTGGATGTGATTGTGATTTATAAGAATAAAAGTGCCAAATGATTTTTAGAGAAAAATTGTTCAATACAATTTATCAAAATTTGTCAAAATAAGTGTCTTAAAATTAAATGATGAAATTGCTAGAAAAAAAGAATTGCCAGATGTTAAAAAAAGTTTAATCTCAATTGTGCAATTTATGATCACAAATTTGCTTTATATTATAAAATTCTCAATTTTTTATGTTCATCTCAAAGAACGAAAAGAGATCAAATAAAGTCATTAAGGCTCAAATTAATAAAATGTATCATCATTCACTTGCTAACCAGAGAGCTGTAAAGTAGAATAAATTAAAATTTACTTAATTATTGAAAAAAGTTTTATGTTTTGAAAATAAAGTTCTGAAGACAAAATGACTAAGTTTGGGTAAGTTGTAAAATATCATTAGCCTGGAATTTTGCCGTCAGGGTCGGATGTAGTTTAAAAATTCAAACTGGTGACTAGAAAACCCATTTCGTGAGATCAGATCCCAGCTCAGTAGTGTCAACCAAACCATTAGTATTTGCAGTACTTAACTTAGCACTGCTTAACAACAGGCTTGTGATCTAAACAACCTACTGAGAGAAGTTGTCTAATTTGGGTCCAAAGTCCAGTTTTAAGAGCTTGAGCACCTTGGTGTAGTTATTAAATTCAAAAAAACTAGCACAATGTGCTCAAGGATACCTTAGAAATCGGATTATGCTCTTCATTATAGTACAAAGTTATAAAGTACAAACTCCACCAAAATACTTATTAGACAGGATTGACTAAGATTATGGCACTGCATTTATACTGCTGACTAATAGCAAATTGTTTGTTTATTGAACTTTAGCAATCAATAAAGTTTATGAAATACTTAGTTGCAGGATGTGATTATAATTAAATACTAAGTAGTAAGAAGTTTAGTGATTAAAACTGCAATCGTTCGTAATTCCTACAAAAATAATGTTCTACGTACAGGATGTTCAATGCTGAGCAGCTGATTGTTTTCCTATCAGTTGAGCATTTGAATGCCATTTTGCATATGCTTTAGGAGCATCTAAGATTCATTAAATATTGTTCTTTACTTCCAGACAACTTTTGTGCATCCTAGCCATCCTTCAATCCTCATCATCCATCAACCTCGACTGTTCATTCAACACAAACTTTCATTACTCAATTGTGGGTAAAGTTTATCGTTGTGAAATCCAAAATGACTTGCAAGTGTCCTCACCAGATGATTTTGTTGCTGATTCAACAAGTGGAGAGCACTGGACTGAAATGGGAGATCATAATGTGACTGGATTGTTTGCACATTCGAAAGATTGGAAATTTATGCCAAAAAATGTCGAAAAATTCTTCGAGAATATCAAGTTGATTGACATTATCAAAAGCAAAATCCAAGAAATTCATCAAAGTGACCTCAAACCATTCCAAAAGTTGGTCTATTGTGGATTTAAAGATAATGAAATTCAAACCCTTGAAACTGGACTTTTTGACTACAACTTGGAACTGGAATTGATTTCATTTTGGAACAATCGAATCACACAAGTTGGTCCGAATGTTTTTGATCATTTAACTAAGTTGACTTGGCTGTATTTTGATGAAAATCCATGCCTTAATATGAGAGTTGAGGACAATAGACAAGGAGTTCTAAGTATGGTCGAAAAAGTCACACAAAACTGCAAAACTTCAAATTCTGATGCATTAAAGAAGGAAATTGAAGAACTGAAGGCTCAATTCAAGGACCTTAAGAATGCTCATGACAGCGGATTTACAGCAATGATAAAAACTACAGAAGATCTTACTCAACGAGTCTCGGAGTTGGAAAAAAATATGAATGAAGCTCAGCAAAGAATCAAGGACTTAGAATCTAAGGCTAGTAATATTGATAATATGGAAGTTAAAAGCATGGAAACTAAGACAATGAGTATGGGTAATGATGCATTAGGCAAGAATGTAATTTCCCAACAATTTTTCGAGAAATTTGAAAATTGAAATCTTTTAAAATGAATAAAAAGCAAAATAAAGGTTAAATAATTTTTTAAAATATTGAATCAGTAGCTCAACAGTTAAAGCTGATGATCCTTAATTTAACAAAAATATCGATTTTTCTCACACATTTCACCAAACCAATGAGCATGTTTCACACTTTCTTTAGACACTTTGCCCCACAGATCAAGTCCAACACTCTCGTCATCTTCCTGTTCAGCTGGAAAAATTCTTTTAAAATCTCCAAGGTTCATCTGCTCCCGGTAGGCTTGTAAATTATCAAAAACTTCATCAGCTGTTAGACATTTTCTACAGAACATGCAGTCACCATCACAACTGTTTTGACAATTGTTACTCAAACATGATTGTGGATTAACATTCATTGAATGACCTTCTGCAATCATCTGCTGAACATCCATCGATGGAATCTTCAGGTTTTCTTTACTATAGCTCGTTCCTACTCCAATTAGGTTGAATAAATTGAAGATAAGATTCTCGTAAAGAAACTTATTTTGGATGAAATTAGCTGATGGATATAAATTAGGATGCTGATTGATTTCAATTAGATGAAGGTCAAGGTTGTTATCGAGGATCATGTCAAATCTGATGAGTTCAAAGTGGTTGTGTTTCGAAGTTCCTGCTACTTTAGTCTGTAAATTAGACAAATTTTAATGGTTTGCATCTAGCATAATCTAGTCTTTTCTAATCTAATCTAGTCTAATCTAATCTAATCTAGTCCAATCTAATCTAATCTAGTCAAATCTATTCAAATCTAGTCTAATCTTGTCTAATCTAGTCTAATCTAGTCTAATCTAGTCTAATCTAGTCTAATCTAGTCTAATCTAGTCTAATCTAGTCAAATAAAGTCTAATCTAGTCTAAACTAGTCTAATCTAGTAAAGTCGAGTCCAATCAAGTCTAATCTAGTCTAATCGAGTCTTATCTAGTCCAATCTAGTCTAATCTAGTCAATCTTAGCTCTCTTAACTTACCCAATGTATGAAATCCTTCTCCTTCATCATAATAATGGACCTAATGCAATCCTCAATCTTCTTCCAAATTCCAACAACATCAGCTCCAACACTCTTAAGAAACCCTTCAAATGCATCCTTAGTGCTATATCCATTCTCAAAATACTTTCTAGTTCCATTAAATTCCCAAACTGGTGTTTTTGTGTCACTAACGACGTAGCTGTCTGTATCATCTGGATCTGATGAGCTGTATGGTTTTGGACAGAACCTTAAAAGCAAGTTCTTGGTGTAGTAATAGATTCTAAGTGGCTGAATGGAAGTGATGACTACATAGACAGCAAAATCGAACTTGTGTCCATGAAACAAAAGTGGATTGTCAATAAATTCCTGTGCAAAGTCATCCAAATAATGCTCAGTGTCTGTAAAATTCATTTCAGAAACTTTCTTCAGCTGAACTCCTCGATTTGCTTTACATTTCAGGACAAACTTTGTTTCAGGATGTACAGCTGCATATTCTCTTAATTTTTCAACATCTGTGAATGCTTTCGGGACATATTTTGACTCTGTTGTTGTCCCAAGGATGCTTTTTGAGGTTAAGACATGATTTCCAGGTATGTGATTGATTTTTTGATGAAACTTCAACTGACTCCAGTCGACTGGAAGTTTCAGGATGTCATGAGTTTGATAAGACCAGAGGATATCCCAATCGAAGTGAAATTTTGTCAAATCCATTTCTATTTTCTGAAAATCTAGCCTGTTGAGGACTGTCTCGACAGTTTGGAAGATGTAGTGATGCTCTGGACCTTTTGTGTGATGGAACCAATACTTTGGCTTGGTTTGCAGATAGTCTTTGAAAATTTGTGGATATTTTTCCATTTCAGACTCAATTGTCCATTCTGCAAGGATTTCATCTTCTTGATTTTGGTTGTTAGAGTCATGGCTGGATGTTGTAGATGTGTTATTTGATGGACATTGACAGCTATTGGTGTTGATGTATGTTGCTAATAATGATATTATGGCTATAGTGCTTGATATTATGAATATTTTGAGCCATTGGGTCATTTTTCTGTCGTATAATTGCTGATATGTGTGAATTATTTTTGTAAGTAGTTAAATGAAGGTCAATTTGGTGTAGCTAGAAAATTGAAGTGCAATTTTACCAACTTGCACCTGATTAATCTATTGAATGATGAACAGCACTTGATATCAGTTTGAACTGATAAAATAATTTGGTTTTGAGAAATTATCTGTGTAGTTATTATGAAGGAGAATCGATTAAAGTCAGTACTGATTTATATTAGTCAAACTTAGCCGTGGCATTGAAATTATAAACTAGAAAGTAGTAAGTTGACTGTCAAACTTAAAAACTTATAGCACTTTTGTCTTTAGTCGATAATCAAGTTAAGGAACAATACATTTAAAAGCTGAGAACTCGCGAGTATTCAACAATTTATTTAAAGTCGTGAATTTCAAACTGAAATAAGTTTATTAGTGTCAGGGGCACAGCCAGAACCTAACCTAATCCTCTCTACTAAACTTCTGAATGTAGGTTCATAGTAAGACCAGAATTGTTTGAAAATTTTGGTGTCATAACCTTGACAAAAAGTACACAATTGGTTTAGTAAAATTGCATAACTGTAAAAATGTTCAACATTCTCCAAAAAATCAGTCAATCGAATAGTGCCAGACTTAAAACTACAACTTTTTTTCACGAAAAAAAAATAAAAAAAAAATTACAACTTTTTTTTCGACGACATGAAATTTTATGACTTTTATAAAATTATGTCATAATTTTAAGCATAAAAGTGAAATCACGAATTTTCAGTATTTTCAGTAAAATGTTAGAGGAAAGACCTGAAGTTGTGATCCAGCCACATAATCGTCGATGGAATATTTGTTCAGTTCCGCTGATTATTGCTCTTTTTGCAGCAGCTTTGATTCCATTTTATTCAAACTATTTTAATAGAAATTGTGGAGAATTTCAGGAACTTGAGGCTAGAGAATCAAATCAAGGCACAAAGTTGAAGTACATCCTTTACGATGGCATCAACAGAAGTGACATTTTAATAGCTGTGGACAGAGTTTTGAGTCGATTGGGACTAGAAAAAATTGTAGTTGAAGATCCGTCAAATTTTCCAGCAAATTGGAATCTTTTATGGTCTTTTAAGCACCAGGAGACACTAAAAAGCTACATAAATTGGTCGAGCATCAAATATCATCAAAAAATCAATCATTTTCCTGGAAATTACATGCTTGTGTCCAAAAGCTACTTAACAACCCAAGATGACTTTGACTTTATACCAAAGGGATTCCTTAATTCAGAGGAGGTCCAAGAATATGCAGCAGAACATCCAGAAAAGAGATTTGTACTTAAATTGAAATCAAATCGTGGTGTCAAGCTAGTCAGTCCATCAGAAATGAATTTTACTGACACAGTCGCTCTTGACGATTATTTCGCACAGGAATATCTCGAAGATCCACTTTTATGGGATGGATATAAGTTCGACTTCTCAATCTTTGTCGTCATAACATCCGTAAATCCACTTCGATTCTATTATTACAACAAAAATGTGAATCTTAGGTTCTGCCTCAAACCTTACAGCACAGCAAACATTAGTGACGTTGATGCTTATGTAATTGGAACTAATCATACTGCAGGTCAGAAATTTCCATATGTTGAGCGATATATTGAAGCTGGATATACTTATAGAGATGCATTTGAGGGATACATAAAGGAAATCGGAGGTGATCTTGATAACATTTGGCAGCAAGTTGAAAATGTAATAAGGAGCACTGTGCTGACTAAGGAGGAGTATATGATCAATGGGGTGAGTTTGGATTGACTAAAGTGAAACTGATGTGACTTAAAATAAAAATTTCGTGACTTAACCTTAAAATTTTGTGACTTAACCTGAAAATTTGTGACTTAACCTTAAAATTTTGTGACTTAACCTTAAAAATTTGTGACTTAACCTTAAAATTTTGTGACTTAACCTCAAAATTTAGTGTCATAATCTTAAAATCCAGAGATTTAACCATAAAATTGTGTGACTTGACCTCATAATTTTGTGAACTAACCTTAAAATTTTGTGACTTAACCTCAAAATTTTGTGACTTAACCTCAAAATTTTGTGACTTAACCTCAAAAATTTGTGACTCAACCTTCAAAAATTTGTGACTTAACCTTAAAATTTTGTGGCTTAACCTTAAAATTTTGTGACTTAATCTTAAAAATTTGTGACTTAACCTCAAAATTTAGTGTAATAACCTCAAAAATTTGTGACTTAACCTCAAAAATTTGTGACTTAATCTCAAAATTTTGTGACTTAACCTCAAAAATTTGTGACCTAACCTGTATTTTTTTCTGACCTAACCTAAAAGCTAAGCCACTTAACCTCAAATTTAATCAATTTAACCTCAAAATTCTTCAATAATTTTAGATTAATCGAGTAAAAGCCCCAAAATATTCATTTTTTGAACTTTATCGCTTCGACATGATCTTTGACAAGAACCTCAAGCTGTACCTCATCGAAGTCAACATGAGTCCAAACATACTCGCAATTCGAGATAAGATTCACAATAAATTCATGTTTGAGAATGTCTTGTTCAATCTATTCAGCATGATTGGTGTTGGAACTGTTTATGAGAAGCTCAACTTTACATTTCCTGACTATGATGTTGAGTCGATGGTTGCTTATCATGATGCAATGACTGTAAAACCTGAAATTTGTCTGAATCCATCATGCAATGACAACTGTGATGTTGATGATTGCAAATTTTGTTGGAGTTGCCTTCGTTCAAGCAAGAAGTTTGAAATGATTCAAGCACTTCACGAACAAATGAATCGAGGACATTTCACGAGATTATTTCCAGTAGATAAAGAGAAGATTGATGAGATATTGTGGGAGGAAATAACGCCTGTGAATAAATTTTATATCGAGTGGTTCCATGAAATGTGCAAGAAAAATGAGCATTTTTGTTGAATTATTTTTTTTTTATTGATGCTTAAATAAATTTACAATGTGGGGCTAATACCCAAATTTACACTAATTGGATTCGTCCAAAATCTCAATGATTGAATCGTCAGTCAAGTCAATTTCAGATATGTCACTTGAATCCACTGTTGATTCATGCTGTTCAGACTCCTCAATATAGTTGTCATCTTCACTTTGTTCACCTTCGGATCCATGTTCAGACAAAAAGCTATTAAAATATATATCATTTGAAGTCTGTTGAGTGTCATCTAGCAGTCTGAAGCTATCTTCAATAAGGACTGTATCGCTAATGCTGTCTTTCTGGAAATCCTCAGACATTTGTGAAAAGTAAGCAGTTTCTGAGTTATCTTCGAATTTGGTTGTGTCGTTAAATCCTTTTGGAGATTTCTTAAATTTCTGAAGCTCCAAAATTTCAGATTCGTTAATGAGGTAAGAGACTCCAGACATGCCTTGAGTATTATTTAAATATTGTGTAGTTTCTTCTAAACTTTTAGAAGGTTTAACAGTTATGAATGAATTGGTGATTCCATTAGTAGAGCAGCTTGCATTGACTTGACGCTTACAATCGGGTGTTCCTAATTTACCTTCAAGATTTAATTTATTTCCAAGCTCAAGGATGAAATTGATCTCGTCAAGTGTGTCGTTGAGTTCAGGAACCTCTTGAGAGCCAAGCAGATTATTAAATTCAATTTCATCTTTAAGCTCTTGGTCCATTTTAATGAAGGATTCGTCTGACATTTGAGTGTAAACTGAGTTATTGTAGCCGTTTGATTCGATGAATGATGTTGACATGTTGATTTAAATTTTTGGTTTTAACTGTTTTATTGTTGTTTTCCGGAACTTAGTTTGTATGTCCACAAAAGATGTGTTACTTGAATGATATAATTTTAGAATTAGGTCTGGCTTATATTGCACAATTTATTAAAAATTCTCAAATTTCAGGTAGAAAATTGGTTTATTTTGACAATTTTTGATAAGTTTGATTCTCAAATCATCCACACTGGTACAACAGTTAAGTATAATATTTTTGTTTACTTCCTCAAGTCATTTCCACTTAATTTTGATAATCTTCAATAAAATTCCACATCTCGATAGCAATTTTTGTACGAAATCCACTTGATAATGATTACTTCCTTAAAAAACTTGTGATAACAATTCAGATAACAACCCAAACAATTAAGCTGATTCATCCATTACATCCTCAAAAATAATTACCTCATCAATGCTTATCAATCGAACCTCAATTGTTTTACTCTTTATTCTATACGTGCATTATGAAGTCATTGCTAGTTTATCATTAAAATGCTTTTGTCAGAGGTGTTTTTTGAAATTTTCTGATTTATTTTTTGTCGAATAATTTTTAGTAAATTGATGATTCTTGCTTCAAGGAGGGCACCTGTTAAGATTTTCATATGTCAGTCTGTTCCACTAAAACTAGTCAACATGAAGCAGCGCGTAGGCAGGAGGGTCTTGCCCCCCCCCCCCTCTTAAAACATTTTGAACCGCATCGAGAACACGGCCTAAAACTCTTAAGAGGGGAACAAGTCCCTGCTGGCTACGCGCTTGACATGAAGGATGTCCCCCATTTTTTTTAAATGTTCAGTAGCCTTGCCCATATCCCTTTGCTGACTACAAACCTGATTTGTTGCGTTTATCAATTTTTATTATTATTTGTCTTATCAATAAAAGTGCGATACGATTGAGACACGAAGAAAATTATTGATATAAAAAAATGTTTAAAATAATTTCACTTTCAGTTCGAAGCTGATCGCTAAGCGGTACAGAAAAAAATTACATTTTTAACTTCTTGAAAAAACACAAAAAAAAATAAATTAAAAATCATGGACGGTAAGTTGTGAAATAAGATTAACTTACACATCAGTTTAGACACCTTACACTGGTTCTATCATTTTAGATTTCATAAATAAAGAAAAGATGTTCAATCATGCTCATAATATTAGTGAAAATTCAGGTACACTTGCAAATTTGAGTCACTTTTATGAAAAATTAATTCTTTTACACAACAAAATGAAATTCATGAGTCATAGTTGGTTACTAAATCAGATCTAGTGTGAGTCAAAAAAGGCACTGGCGTGAAAGAAAAGGGGATGATGAAGGCTTTGGCCTTAAAAAAATGTTTTAAAAACTTTAGCTACGTCCTATTAAGGAGGGTATTAGGCATAGCTAGAAGTTTTCTATTTTCTATTGAAAAACTCTGACTTAAGAAGGATCTAAGCTTATAGCGGGGTGGGGGATCTTTCTTAAAAGTCCAACAGTACTCTTTCTTCGATTCGACCCACTGCATAGATTTGAGTTACAACAGCCTTAAGTAGAAGCACCGAATAATTTGCAATACACTTGATAATCATTGCACAAATAAAGTTCACACCTGAATTAAGTGCAGTTTCGTACTAAAAACATTGATAAGATAAGCAGAGTTAGTAATTGGATGATATAATTCCTGTTGTTTGTTTTGTGTCGCTTAATAAGAACTGATAAGAAACAAGTGTAAACTTAATGATGTGATAAGATTAAAGGGAAATTTCAAATAGCAAGTGTGTGGTCTGATGAGATTCGATTGATCATTATTGATGAGAATGAGTAAGGTTTTTGCAAAGTCATGGCCTACAAGGAGGTCAATGGCATTAACAGGGAATGAAGCTCCTCTAAATGCACGCTTCAAATCAAAATTGAGCTTTATCTTTAAGACTGACTCACAAAGTTCCACCAAACTCAAAATCCATGTCAATATCTTGCAGATAAGTGATTTATTGTGGCTCAATTCTAACTTTGAATTACAAATTCCTCAAATACTCATCAACAGACATTTTACCACTAAGGCATATCCACATTTTCAAAATCTCAATAATATATAACCACAATCTAATCATCATAAATAGTTTTCTAGATAAAAATTCAACAAACAATTTTTATTGCAGGCTGTATGTGGATTCCATTCAATGCTGGACTTAACCAATCGCAACTTGTTGTTTCTGCAACTGACGGTGATGGCGGTGCAGTTTGCATAGGAAGGTAAATATCATCTTAAATCATAACCTCAAAATTTCCAAATACTAACCTCAAAATCCATTTTCAGAACAAACTTTTCAGGCGAATTAATCCCTGGCAAAGCTCTCATTCGTCACTCAACACTTCATTTCACACACAATGGACAAGAACACCGATCACAAAACTTTGAAGTTCTTCTGAACACCGGAGGCTTCACATGGGTTGCATCATCCAATGGAAGTGTCCCACCACAAGCTGTAGTTGGTGGACGTGCATCAAATGGCGAAACTCTCTATGTTGGACGTGCTAAGCATTTACATTTGACAATTCCTGGAAAGATTCATCCTTCACACAAGTGCGCATATATTGGATGTGACAATAGAGAACATTCGAAACCAACTTATGAAGTTCTTGTAAGACAAGGATCATCTGGATGGGTTCCACCAACTTGTCCACCTGTTAATCCACCAATTCATCCACCAATTGGTGGACCATCAAATGGTGAGATACAAGTTTTAAATTTATGCTGTATAAATTATTAAAATTTTGATTGTTTTTTAGCACAATGGGTTCATTTCTATCCAGGAGCTCCATGGCCAGGCAATGCAGTCATTGGAGGTGTCTATAGAGAAGGAGGTCAACGTAAACATCAATATGTAGCTAGAAAAACTTACTTATCAAGTGTTATTGTTGGATATGCTTACCAAAATGGTCCATTTTATGGAGGCTTACATGGCAAGGAGATCAGCTCTGGAGACTTTGAAGTTCTCGTCCAAAATGGAAATGTTTTTCCTCACGATGGATTTTAAATTGACTTTTTTGGTGATAAATTGAATAAAAATGTTGAAAATTAATTTGAGTGATTCTTTTGGGAATAAATGCGGATCAAGGATTAAATTTCTCGAGGAGATAGTTTAGACTCATTTAAAGCGGAACAGACAGGTTCAACGAGATCCAGACAAGTTCAAGGAGGCTTACTACGACACCAGATCCCAAAACTCTCTCAAATTCATGCCTCATCCCATGAGATCTCATCTCATTCCAGTCATTTCTGACTCTTATCAATTTAATCTCATTTCATTTTCTTAAATCTCATTTTATCTCACGCGCATTTTTTCATTCCGGATAATTTAATTCAATAATATTTTTTTGGCAGTCTCTCATCACTTGCTTGGAAGTCGTTAAGCTGTCGAAACGCGTAAAAAAAATCTGTCGTGATATATTTTTATTAAGTAGCTGAGGAAGAAGAAAATATATAATTCAAGATGGAAGGTAGAGAGTGTAAAGTTTTGGTTATTTTCTGGGTTTTGGTTGATATTTTGGGGGTTAAGTTTATGGTTTTGGTGATTCTTGAGTAGATATCGAAGTTTTTCAGCTAACTTAATGTGAAGATTTGACAAAATTTAAGACAATTGTTAAATTTAGCACAATCCATGCCAATTTTGCTAATCAAGCTTGAGTTTTAACGCAATAAGAATAAGAATTTGCTGAATAATCAACCAAAATCCTTCCAAAACTCAACTTAAAGAACATAAAAAGAGTAGAATTTGAGATCATTTCACAACACATAATCGCCACACAAGTGAAACATTTCAATTTTATTCAATTTAAAAAGGAGAAAACAAGTGAATAACATGCACTAGCTCACGATTATTTATTTTAACAATTTTAGGCATTTATTGGGTACCATTTTCGAGTGAAATTGACAAGTCAATTCTTGTTGAGGTAGGGAATGATGGTGATGGAGCTCCAATGTACATTGCTAGGTAAGTAATGGTGGTATTATTTAAGACTTGGCTATTCGACTAGTCGAGTTCCGATAGCTTCATCTTTTGGGCTGCTAGACACATCTTGTGATGACAACTGGCTCTAAAAGTCGGTATTGAAGGCTACTTAGGGAACTGAAATCAAGAAAGTACTTAAATTGTATATTACATTTGACTGTGACTAGGATATGATACCTATAGAAGCCTTAGCCCAGTATTGTCTAAACGGCTGTAGCACACTGGTGTGCCGTGGAGAAATATTAAAATTCCCAAAAATAGGTAGTTTTTGAAATTGCAGAAATTTGTAGATTTTACACTAGATAAGATGGACTGAACACTAGATAAGTGTTTTAAAAGTTTGGACAACACTGCCTTAGCCCATGGATTGGTACTTTCTTAGCCACATAAAAACAATTCATCTGTTAAAATTCATAAAATAGTAACAAAACAGCCCTGAAAAATACTTAATCGAACTGTTCTAGCTCCAATAATTCAAAGTCCATTTTTCAAGTTCAATGCTGATTTCCTTAATTCTTTTAAAAACAAAAAGCATCTCAATCAATTCAAAATTCATTAATAAATTCAAAATTACCCTAGAACTTCACATACTTACTCAATTGCCAACAACAATTCATTTCACATTCAATTTCGTAATCCTCGTCATATGCATAATCCATTTAGAGATCACGGCGTGACATCATGACTAATCTAGATCACTTAAATCACCGCAAATCGTGCCCCTTTCTTTTCGTCAATCTTCTACATGCACAGAAGTCAGAAGACGAAGAAGTTTGTCGCATTATTTTCAATTACTTTCAATTGATGTCATGTGCGTTGGCTTAAAAATTATTTTTTTTGTTCCTTTACAAGTTTCTATCAGATGATTTTAATGGGGTTTTTCTGAGGTAAACAAATGTTTGGCTTTGAGGATCAAAGAATGGATTCCTGTAATTTTTTAAGGATATTCAATATAAAATGGATAAAATGCGCTCTAGTGAATCTACCCGAATACATTTTCTAACTTGTAGATTTTTTTGTTTTTTCAGAGCTCATCATGCTGATGATTTGATTCCAGGAAAGCTGCTTACTGGATCCCAATACTCGAATCACTGTCATATTTCATACAATGGACAGGAATTTTCTAAAAATTCATTTGAGGTTCTTATCAATACTGGATTTAGTTGGGTAAGTATAGCTCAAATCCAGATCAAATGTATTTGGGAATGAACAATTTATCAACCACCAATATCTCTTAGATTCCAGCTAGTGACGGAAATGTTCCTCATCATGCCGTTGTCGGAGGTAGAACATCAAGCGGGGAGTCATTATATATTGGACGTAAGGCAACTTCCCAAAAATTGCATCAAAAACTATAACTTTTTATCATCTTAGGAGCACCACATTGCGGAATTCTCACACCAGGAAGGATTCATAAGCTATCAAAATGCATGTTTTTGCCATTTGGATGGAAAGAATTTTCTTATTCATCCTATGAAGTTCTGGTCAAGAAAACTGAGATTATGGTCGCTCCAATTGGAGATTGTAAGTCACTTTAATCAAAATGAAATTTTAAGCTTGACATTTTTTACATTTCAGCTTTAAAGTGGGTCTGGTTTTCACCTGATATCGATGAATCTGACTTGGTACATGCTGGCGATCATCCAACAGGAAGTTTGTTCATAGCTAGGTAAGACTTAACATTCATGAAAAATACTAAGCATCAAAAAATCTCCCATCTAGAGCGCATCATGCCGGTGACCTGATCCCAGGAAAGTACGTCTCTAATAATCCAGCTGGAAATTTCTGCCATATAGCTTACGGTGGTCAAGAAATTGTCAAAGATCAATTTGAGGTTCTAATCAATACTGGATTCAAATGGATTTCAGAATCTAATGGATATGTTCCTGAAAATTCTGTTGTTGGTGGACAGTCGATGAGTGGTGAAACTGTATACATAGGAAGAACTATGCATAATGGACAGAATACACCCGGAAAGATTTGTAGAAGATCTAAATGCATTTACATTCCATTTGGTAATGAAATCAGCTATAAGGAATATGATGTTTTGGTGCAGATCTTGCAGCCTCAGCCTGTGTCCAATTATAGATCTAGTGGTGAATATCTATGCTGTAGCTTTATGATTGACTGCTTTGAAATTAATAGTTTTGAATTTTTGTTCAACAGTTGAATGGGTTTCAGTCGGCAAAGGACGTCCATGGCCTACTAATGCTGTTGCTGCTGGAATTTATCGTGAATTTGGCAATTGCTTCACTCAATACATAGCAAGAAGAAGGTAACAAGCTTGTATGAATTTAAAGCTATTAAAATTATTTTAATTATTTCAGACACGGCAACAATGTAGTCATCGGATATGCTTATAACTATTATGACGGACCAATTTTCTACTTCGGATGGCATGACAAGGAGATTAGCTATCGTGATTTTGATGTCTTAGTCGAACACACTGCCGTTTTTCCTAAGGAAACTTTGTGAATCGAAAATGTTTCAAAATCGACATTACCGAACCTAATCAAGCTATGACATCAATTAAATTCTCGAAAAAAAAAAGTTAAAATGTTCATAATTTTCAATTCTATAGGGGTCGTTCATAAATGACGTCAAACATTTGGAGTAGAGAGGGGTCCATTCATAAGTTTTTAAAAATTTTGGTTTATTTTTAGACGAGTAGAGCCAAAAATGCAATGCCTTGGTAAACATCATTTTTGAACGATCCCCTTTGGAGATCGTTCACTTATGAAGTCTGAAAATAACGGTTATTTTTCAAAAACAAAATAATGGATTTCCAGCAATTTATTTTGTTCTTTTTTACTGACCCCTCCACCCTCTCTTCTGGACATCATTTTTGAACGATCCCCTTTACCATAATAAATATTTACTATTGGCAATCTTGTCAAACAAATTCAAATTTTTTTATTGTTTATTCACATCTTCAATCTTGTGATGATTACAGATGACACTTATGAACATACTCAAATTTTAATATAGTCAATAAATCCTAGTTGGGCTGAATTCTTGCATGAGCAATAGAAAAACCGAACCCTAAGGTCATCCTCAACTTAGTTATTCTTCATAATCTCCATCATCAGCCGCAACGGCTGATTGAGTTGTAGTTGAACTTCTATTTCTTCTTCTTCTCCGTGTAGTCGTCGTTGTTTGAGCAGCTGTGGTTGTAGGGGTTGTCGTGGTTTCCGTTGTTGTAGGTCTGGTGGTTGTTGTGGACATAGTTGTCGTTGTTTGAGGAGTTGTTGAACTTTGAGTAGATGTTGAAGTGGTCGTTGGGCTGGTTGATGTAGTCGTTGGGTTAGTTGTGGTAGTCGTTTGACTAGTTGTGGTTGTGGTTGACGGTGTTGTTGAAGTGGTTGTTGTAGAGGGTGTTGTAGATGTTGTAGTGGTTGTTGTACTCTGAAAAAACAGTTTTTAACATTATCTAACTTCACTTTATTTCAATAGTGAGACTTAGTGTCTTGCGAGGGGTGCACAAGTATGCCAAAAATAATTAATTCTATTAATTCACTCAATTACTCACCATTCTCCTCCTTTCACATTCACAATCACGTTCTCTTCTTTGTTCACTTCTCTCTCTTTCTCTCTCCTTACTGCCTTTACGCTCTCGACTCCTGTGATGTCTGCAACCCTTCTTTTTTCGACCACTCGAGCACTCTCGTCTCCGATTACTTTCTTTATTTTTTTCTTCTTCACGTCTTTCACAAAATTCATCACAAGTTTCATCGTCATCTTCACCACTGCCTGAATGGTCGCGGCTATGGCTACGGTGACGAAGAAACTTTCTGTTCCACTTGCACTGAACTGTAGCCACAAGGCACAAAGTTATCAGTGCTATCAAAATTAATTTGTTCATGTTGGATTAGCTGTTTAGAAACGACTGAAAAGATTTTTGATTAACGCGAGACTTATAAAGATGTAAAAAAATATTTTTTGTTGACATTCTTGGATTGTTGAGGTTCTATTGAGACATGAAGATGATTACGCGGAATTGACTGATACTTAATGAATTTACATAGTCAATAAGACAGTTTTCGGTGATTTTTTATTCGAAATTCTGCAGAACACTCTTTATTGATTAATGCTAGATTTTATGGATTTGCATGGTCAACAGGGGGGGGGGGGGGGGGAGTTGAGGGGTTCTTATTTTTTCTGCCATCGTTAGAGCCAGCTTCAGATGCTTTCTAACAGCACCATGGATCATAAAGTGATTCTTTCTTTTATTAGAGTTAATGCCAATTTGATATGAACCAAAGCTATAAAGATCATAATATGCTGCAAAAAACCGCGCAACCTCAACAATGAAACCACAAATCAAGGAAAATAATTCACGAAAATAAACGACGGACCTCTCGTTTCAGTTTTCAACTCGTTCCATGCGATCTGTTTGTTATTATCACAAATGAAAACTCTTAAGCATCTCAGTTGATATCGGGCATCTGAAGGATCAAGTTCAGCTTTCTAAAAGCAGTCGAGTGGAAAGGAAAAAAAACAAAAAGTGTGCTCAGTGATTAAGAATTTGAGCTGAAAATTAAAAATTGGGAAAAAAATAAAAAAATAATAAAAATAAATTATAAATTTGAGGTATGTCGAAAAATTAAATCAGTGGATTGTTATATAATTTTTGTGGAATTTTTGGCATAAATTGAGGTTTTTGTGAATAATTTGAATGAAAAATGAAGAGTTTGTCAAAAAAAAGATGCAAATAGAGAATTTTATTATACGACATATTTAATGATCATCGATAACTCTAATAGACTAGTGCGTTACGGTTTAGATTCAAAACATTAGGTTGCTATAGTAGAACATCAAGTATGGATCAGTTTAATTTTACTCAGGATAATCATTATATCCATCCAGGAACGAACACATAAGAAGGGTTCGAAATTGAACAAAATGAGTTTTTAAATCGTTTTGATCGGTTCTAAAACCTTTTGTAAATTCTATGCTGTACAACTAAGATTAAAAAATGCTTCTGAGATCGAAACAATCAAGAAGTGGATTTGAATCAAATAATAATTGGAACCGACCAAACGAACATCTCCTTCTAATCCTCTATCTAAAAACTAAGTTGGTACCAAACTTGGCTGATTTTAAAATGATTGAAAAATTAATAATTTTCATTTAAAGTCAGTTTATGGAAAAACTGGAGCATTTTAACTGAAATCTCAATTTCATCATCCAGAACAGTTGTTACTTACAGCAATTGTACCTTGAAATAACAGACCTTTTACCAATAAAGCCACTCTCACCCTTCATTTTTTGTCCAATGTCATTGAATTAAAACATTTTAATAGTTTTGCAAGTCTAACAGCATCTCCACGGACTCTTCAGACATCAACAAAGAAAAACTCATCAAAAAGCTAATATTTTGAATAAATTAATTTCGCAAAAAAAAATCAAATTTTTAGCTTCAAACTTGTAAAATTAAAATTATTCCGGTTTCGGAATTGGATAAAATAGATTGTAAGGCACAACCTTGAACAGCAACAGATGATTAAAATCTTTTTTTTTGCATTTTTGCGATGTCGTAAATTTTCTTCTCTTTCTCGCGCAATGCGTGGTCATTTAACTTTTATCTCGTGCTTATAAATTGACTTTACAAATAGTTTTAATTTAATGTGAGAACTTTTTTTTGGGTTTAGTTGAGTTTGTTGCAGTTTTTAATGCTGTTGGTTGATGAATTTTAATTGATTCATTATTAAAAGAGAAACAAAGTCTGACTATGAGACTATGTCTGCGTCGTTTGGTTAAATTTTGAATCAAATACTTTTTTTTCATACTTTTTTTAACAAAAAAATTGAAATTAAAATTTTAAATTCATTTTAGTAATTTTCCATTTTTTTAAAATAATTTTAAATTGATATTTTAATAATTTTTGATTTTTAAAAAAAAAATAATTTCAAATTTAAAAAAATTGAAAATTCAAATATTAAAAATATTTCCAATTTTTATCAAAAATCATTTAAAATCATCGAAACTTTCTCCATCAATAATATTTTACAATTCACAATAACCTATCCCAAAATTTTACAAGACATCACATTGACAACAAATTATTGCCTAACATTTGTAAAGCACAAAAAAAGAAAGAAAAATGAAACCAGTTGATGATTTTGGCCGACTTGATCTTCACATTTCCTTCCTAAACGATTGCGAAAATCGTGGAATAAATTTTAATATAAAACCAGAGTTTTACGACTTTTTTGTTTTGCGAAAAAAATGAGGCTTTTGCTGATCGATTGTTGTTGTCACCAGATCTACTATTTTGAATATGCTCATTGAATATTCTTTTATTAATTTATTTTAGAGGTTAATTTTCAATTTGCATCTTGACATTCTTATCAAGAATTGACTGAAATGTTTAAACTTGCTGAGCCATTTAATCATGTCTATACTGAGGGAGGCTACGTCTCAATTCCTGAGTTCTATAGTGGAAAATCCGTTTTTGTGACTGGAGGTATAAATTTGAAAACTTCCGAGTTTTTCACAAAAATTTACCCAATTTTTTTCTGTTTCCAGCAACTGGATCAATTGGCAAAATCTTAATTGAAAAATTCCTCAGATCCTGTCCAGATATCAAGAGAATCTACATCCTTATTCGTCCCAAGAAAGGTGTCAGCATCCAAAACCGACTCTCACAAATCTTCAATGTTCCACTTTTCGACCTAATCCGTGAAAATAATCCAGATGCATTTGAAAAAGTCATTCCAATTTTTGGTGACATTAAAGCTGATGAACTTGGAATTTCACCTGAAGATCAAAATGTTTTGTGTCAGGAAGTGTCGATTGTCATTCATTCTGCTGCCACGATTAGGTTTGATGAGGAATTGAAAGAAGCTTTTGAAGTAAATGTTAAAGGAACACAAAAACTTGTTAATCTTAGCAAAAGAATGACAAAAATTGAGGTGAGCTATTAAGAATTAATGAATAATCTAGAAAATGCCATGACTGTTGCTATCAGGATTTACTATTTTATCCCATTTTCAGTCATTCGTATATATTTCAACTGCATTCTCAAACTGTACAAACAAAGACATTCATGAGAAGTTCTATGAGTTTCCATTCGACACTAAGGTTTTGAATGACTTCATCGAAAAGTTCCCTGTCGACGTGATCAACAAGGTAGTTTCATTATTAATATTAATTAATTTAAATCAAAAATCAAGTTTCAATGTTTTTAGTGCACAAAATTTTTAATCGGAAAGCATCCAAACACTTATACATTTTCAAAGGCGATGGCTGAAGTTTCACTCAAGAATGTTCATGAGTTTCCAGTTGTTGTACTGCGTCCTTCTATTGGTGAGATTTAAATGGGTCTATTTAGGCTTAAAAGAGCTCTTGGGGATTTGTAGATGCTGTTATGGGTCTGATAGAGCTCTAATGGTGTCAGTATATGATGTTATTGATCTGTTAGGGCTCTGAGGGGTCTCTAAAGGCTCTTAATGGTCTGTAGAGCCTTTTAGTGGTCTGCAGAGGCTCTTGATCGTCTGGAGGGGCTCTTGATGATCTGTAGAGACTCCTGATGATCTGCATAGGCTTCTATAAGTCTGCAAAAGCTCTTGATGGTCAGTTGAGGCTCATGATGATCTGCAAAGACTTTTATAGCCCTGCAAAAGCTCTCTAGTGCTTAAAAACGTTCTAAATAATTTTTAAAACCACAAAAACCAAATAAAAAGCTATACAAATTCCTCAATAACTCAAAATTCCTTTCAGTCACGGCATGTTACAAAGAACCTTTACCAGGATGGGTTGACAATCTCCTCGGACCAACTGCACTGATAGCAACTAATGGAAAAGGAATTGTTCATACGTTTTTATGCAGACCAGATATTCCGATCGATTGTATTCCTGCTGACTTGGTGAGATTATTTTTTGACTCATTTTTGTAGCCATGGGGAGAGGGGGAGGTCTTGATCATTAGTGTTCAACCTTTTTAGTAAAAATCCATTACCAAAACCAAACATAAGCTTCGTAGAATTTCTCGAATTTTTGTGCGGCACAAGGGTTCGCCATCACTGATCTAGATAATATAAAACTATCTTAATTTTTCCTAATCTTAGGTTGTCAACTCAGTTATAGCAGTTGGTTGGAGATCAGCGATCTTAAAACCCAAAGAACATTTAATATACAACATAACGAGCAGCAACAAAAATGCAATCACATGGAGAGAAGTACTTGACAATGGAAGTATAATAATCAAGAAATATCCTTTTGGTGAGTAGTTCAGGTTAGAATTTTAAGTACGACTACCAGAGTACTTACGTACCAGAGCAGAGCTTAGGCAATTTTGAGCTCTGTAAAATATTTAAAAAACCTTGAACTCCAAATAAATCTGAATCTCATCCTAGAGAACATGCTGTGGTATCCAACAAAGCATTTTGGAACGAACAAGTTCATCTATAATATACTTGTCACAATAATCCATAACACTCCTGCACATATTATAGATTTCATCTTTAAACTTAGTGGAAGGAAGCCATTGTAAGTAGCCATAAGTAGCTCGGTCAAGTTCCGTTTAAAAACTAATATCCTTATTCCATCCCTTCAGCCTCGTCAAAATACAAGACAAGTTCTACAAGTCCATGGAATTTGTTGAGTTCTTCAAGTTCACGCAGTTCTTCTTCCACGGAAACAATGTCGACAAGCTCATTTCTACAATGAATGAAGATGACAAGAAAAATTTCGATTTTGATGCAACTCATATTGATTGGATTGAGTACATTCGGTCCTTTGTGTTGGGCGTCAGACGGTATATTTTCAAAGAGGATCCGAAAACAATTGAAAGCTGCAGAAAGAGATTGTTTAAGCTGAAGATTTTGCATGAATTTATGAAGCTTTTGATGATTTTTTTCTGTTTGTGGATCGTTTGGAAGTTATTGGACATTCCAGCAGCTGTTGCTCGCTTTACAGCGATGATTAATTGAAAATTTAATTATTTTAAAAGTTTTAAATATTTGGACAAGTTGAACTTAGGCAAAAGGCGTACTATAAGTAGGATTTTGAGTCAGGAATGCAGCTATAAATTTATTAGGGGTCTGAACTCACTTCCAAACAACCTGCGCGATGAAATAAGCATTTAAAGATTCAATAAAATATCAAAATTCTCAATTCTTATTATTCTTATAATTTTATTTCAATTTTATTGTATTTTTTCCATATATTCTTAATTTCTAGCACGATTGTAGCTTTTTTGATGTCAAATTAGTCTTTCAAAGGAAAACTTGAAATTTCAAAGTTTCAGAAAAATTTAAAAAATGTTTTGTTTGAGAAATTTGACTGATAAGAAAGCTACATAGATAGCTATGCTACTTATTATCATAGTTTGCATATAGAAAATTCATTCTTATTCCTTTAATTAATTATTATAATATGACAATACATTTGTAAGTTTTTTTAAATAGAGACTTAAATTATGATATTAAATAATTTGGGGGTGGGGGTCATTGGCTATGTGGAAAGTGGGGGGAGGGGGGGGGGGTGCTAACTTAACCTCAAAATTCTATAGATTTAAACCCAAAATTTGTCAATTTAACCTCAAAATTTGCCATTTTAACTTCAAAATTTGTCAATTTAACCTCAAAATTGAACCAAAAATCAAAACTTAACCTCAAAATTGAGTATAAATTGGGTAAACGTCCACAAAAGTCAAGACCCCCTGACCCCAAATTTTTAATATCAATTCTATAATATACTTTATTGTGAGCTAGAGGTAGACACAACTGTTATTTTAATGAAAAATACTCAAAAATTTGCCAATCAGCTGAAATAAAAAAAAAAAAATAAAAAAAACTCAAAAAAATTTTTGATTCTGGTTTCGACTTTAATTCAGATATCAGTACTTAATAATTTCCATTTTTTTCACTTTGATTTTATTTTACAATGATAGTATAATTTATAATTTATAGGTTTTTTTTATTCGTGTAAGCTTAGTACAATGATCCATAATTTCAATTTATTTTACTTTTTTTTTCATTCATAATTGATATCACTGATAATAGTAGATGTAATAATAATAGCAATTATTGTGAAAATTATGTGTTTTTAAACTGATGAAGTTCGAAAACTTCATGCGAGTAATTTTTATGATATTTTATCTACAAAAAGCGGATTTAAATTGAAATTTATTAAGGTTATAACAAAGATTTTATAGAAGAAAATATTGAACAGAATTTTGGTTTTTGAGATGTCTTTAATTATTTTTATTAAAATTGGAGTTTTAAAATTTTGAAAATTTCAAAAAAATTTAAAATTCTTGAAGAGCTTTTAAAACTTTCATTTTTTTTAATTTTCAAAATTTTTAAAAAATTTAAATTTTTGAAAAAAATGAAAAAAATTTCAAAGTTTTTCAAAAAGTTAAAAAATTTTAAAACTCCAACATTTTCAAAAATTTAGAATATATATTTGTAATTTTATAAGAACAACAAATTGACTCAAAATTTTTTTAAACACAATTTTTTTGGTTTTTGGTTTATAAAGTGAAAAATTGTTGCAAGCTTTAAAGCCAGCTTTTCAATTTCCCACCAACAATACCACAAAGATCAATAAAGAATTTCCATTTTTCATAATTTTTATGTTTTTGTATGTTTAAGCATATCCATAATTTACACATTACACACAAAACAATTTCTAATATTTTGTTATGCTTTATTTTCCTTAATATTTAACTTTTATCCTTTCCACTTCCATTTTCGTCTTCTTTCAACTCTCATTGATTAGTAATGTTTTTTTTTTAAAAATAATTTAAATTTATTCAATGACTTTATCGTTAATGAACTCGAGGAATCGCTTGGCGTACTGTTCTGGATCACAGGTGCTTATACCATCAACATTGCTTCCATATTTCACTGTCTTGGCTGCTTTGGCGGCCTAAAATTGAAGAAATTCAAAAATTTCAAAAAATTCAAAAAAGTCAAAAAAATCAAAATAATCCAAAAAAATATTTTTTTGTAAAAATTGTTTAAAATTTAAATTTTTTTGAGCTTTTAAAACATTTACTTTACATTTTATACAGCACAAGGTTTGCGTAAAACACACCTAAAATATTTCAAATCCTCAAAAAACGTGACAAAAAGTCATAAAAATTAAATTATCAGAAATTCGCTAATTAAATGTTACGCACAAATGTTAAAACTACTCATTGAGAATTATGGCTGAACATTTTGTAAATAAAAAACTTATCAGCAGTCAGTTTTCGTGAGAAAATCGAGAGTATAGCATTAAAATTTCACAATTTTTTTTACTTTGAAAAAATTGATTTGAAAATAAAATTAAACGAGTCAACATGTTCGAACTTCTAGTTAGAGCTCCTATTCAAATAATTATGAAAACAGTTAACTAAACTGGATTATCAAGAAAATTGCTTGAAAATCTTGTCACAAGTTCCACAAAAAAATAGACTAAGACGTGATAATCGATATTAATTTGCACTAATTTAATTAAATCCCAACAAAACTACATCAACTCAATGTCAGAATTCAAGCTTCAATTCATAGATCTTCATCTAACCTCAAAGGAAGTCACAGACATCTTCATAACTGACGAAGACAATTCCTTAAATTTAGGACCATTCAAAAATATTTTATGTGAAAAATTCAGCAGGAACTACGATTTATTAGTCACATTTGAGAGTGAAGCTTCAATTTGTGGATCATTGACGATAACTTTGAGTTGCATAATCAAGAATTGTAGACGAAAGTATCGATTGGTCATCCCAGAATCAAATGTGTTCAAGAATACATCACTGTCCATTAAAGTTCTATCAAATAATCATTTATGTCATCACAAAGGTGTCATGCAGGCTTTTAGGAAATGGGAAAGCAAGAATCAACCAATCAGGATAGACATTCGTAAAAAAATTTCAAGCGATTGGAAGACTCATGGAAGTAAAGTGGTTGAGGAGAAGAAAACTAGAAAATTTGAGGATGACTTTGAGGTTGATTCGTTTAGAAGATTCAAGTCGGAATGTGAGTATAAACAAGAATGAACAAGAACGACTCATCTAACTGAACTTATCCTAATTGACTCACCAAATTGAACTTATCTTAAGAAACTCATCGAACTGAACTTATCCCATAAACTCATCAAACTGAACTTATCCCATAAACTCATCAAACTGAACTTATCCCATAAACTCATCAAACTGAACTTATCCCATAAACTCATCAAACTGAACTTATCTTAAAAGATTCATCAAACTGAACTTATCCTAAAGAACCCATAAAACTGAACTCATCTTTCATCTTGAGACACTCATTGAACTGAACTTATCCTGAGAGACTTATCACACTGAATTTATCCTAAGAAACTCATCGATTGAATTTATCCTAAAAGACTCATCAAACTAAACTTATCTTAAAAGTCTCATTAAACTGAACTTATCCTAAAAGACTCATCAAACTGAACGTATCCCGACTAGTTCTAATGAATTGAACGTATCCGGAAAAAAACTCACTGAACTTAAAATTCATAAATCACTAGACTTATCTAAACTAAAATACATTCTAAGCTAATCATTTCCAATTCCAGCCTATCTTGAAAGAATTCGAACTTTACTAAGAGCATCAAAGCATAATCTTGGAATCGAAAAAACTGAACTGCTCATCAAAATTCTACAAAGAAGTTCAATTCCAAACTTATCTTAAAACAACTTTCTAATATAAGCAAAGGCTAAGCAGTGTAAATTGATGCATATTCTCTTTGTCAACCGCCAGTGCAACTTGGCATCAGTTCAGACAAAAATTATCGAGCTATTGCCAACTCTCAACAAGAATCTTTATCATACTAAACTAGTTTTATGCTATATGATTCAACTTATAATTGAAATTTACTCACTTGTTTCTTTAAACCATAATTTGTAAGCGGATCAATTAATGCCATGAAGTAGATGAACTGATTCTCTATGGATTTAAATAAATATTCAATATTTTTTGACCAAAAAACAGACTCTTCAATTAATTCTCACCTTCTTGACTCGGAATAGCATACACATCTATATCTGGATTTATAACATGTGCGTCTAGTTGCCGGGGTGAGTCTGGAGGTGTGTTTTCCCATCTAAAATGACATTTTAATCTTATATATCAGATTCAGAGTTGTATGGTTGTCGTAAAGTTGAGACTCTACTGTTTTGGAAATGTCTTCACTGAAGGCACTTCCAAAATAGAGTCTTAAGATGGGTTTCTCGGTATACAACATCTATCTATATACCTAAACTTTTAAATACATCGAAAAACCCACCAATCTATCACAATATAGTTACTAAGCTCACCTTTCACCGCTATCGTAATCGTTCTCACTGTCACTGTCATGATGTGCATCTTGATTAGCATCACGTGCTTCTGCATCCTCTGCTGCCTGTCGACAGTCATGAATTCCAATCAGCAGTGAATAATCCATTAAATGGAGTTTTGTAAGGAACTTAAAGAAGACAAAATAGTCAAATTAAAACATTTTTTTGAGGTTAGGAACCGAGGTCTACTCACATCTACATCACAATTAAGCGTCTGAATTAGTTTCTCTTTTGCCTCCTGGCCAATACGAATTTTGATGCCTTGCTTAAGGAAATCATTGTCTTTTAATGTTGGTAACGATTTGTCAAGTTCTTTATCGGATGCGTCGCGATCAACTGTTGAACCCTTGAGGTCGAATTTCCTACAAGAAAAAATTTAAATTTAAATTTTTACCGGATTTTCAGGATTTAAATCGACTTACTGATGAATTCTCAAATGTGGACTAAAGACATTTCTCATAACTTTAAAGTAATACTGCACACCATCCAATGTTAACCTATACATTCCCAAATATTGTGGTAAGAGTGTATTTCCATGCTTCTCGACGACATATGGATGATAATGTTTGAGGAACGAGTGCATCTTCTCAACCTCCTCACTCGTCAATGTCTTGATGATCAACATTCTGTCATAGCTCAAGTAAAATCGCGCACCAGATTTACCACGGGCATCTGTTGCAATTGGCTGTGATCGTGTGAGTGACTCACGGTACTCGATGTCGTCAACACCGAAGCGTTCACGAAGATATTTGAACACAAGTGGACAATATTCTTTGAATTTGAAGTGTGATGGCATGTTTTCTCTGAAAAATAGAGAAGAGTAATTAATAATTGAGGTTTGGGTGCCTTCACACTAAAGTACTAGATTAAGGTGTATTTACACTAAGATTCTTAGGTTTAGGTGCATTCACACTAGAATTCTAATATTCAGGTGCCTTCACATTAGAGTACTAGATTGGGGTGTCTTCACACTAGGATTCTTAGGTTCAAGTGCCTTCAAACTAGAATTCTAATATTCAGATGCCTTCACACTAGAGTACTAGATTAAGGTGTATTCACACTAAGATTCTTAGGTTCAGGTGACTTCACACTACTGTCAAATTAAGATGCCTTCACACTAGCATATACTCACTTATTAAACAGATGATAATCGACTTTGATTTTTGAATGTGCGCGGAAATGGTCGGGCAAAAGTAATCCCGGAATGTTGACATGTGACAATTCATTAATTGTGTGATTGACTCCCCACATAAATACACTAAGTAGTGGCTCATTTGCCCTAAATAGCTTTACTTTCTGATGTTTCACACGAAAGTGCTTCTTCTTGAGAATTCTTGCTGCTGGCGTTGTCATTGTGACTTCTTATTATCGACTGTTATAGAAAATTATGTGTGAATAAGCTTCACGTATAGTTGCTCACTGTCTATTTCAATGAAAAATGAGTGAAGGTAGAGGAGCGATGAGAATGGAGACGAAAGAATTTCCGCTCCTTATCGACTTTTGCCTGTGGATTGTGGAAATTATTTCTGGTTTCTTCTTCTGCTGTTCTTTCGATGCGACAGAGAAAAAAAAATCTACACGAGTAGAAATTTTAATCGATTCTACAACCGATATGGTCCTTGTTTTTGGGTTGTCTCCTATGGCTTCTCACCTGGAAATGAGATATATTTAAGGTTAAAGTAATGTAGATTATTGATTTTTTCGTCGTTTGATGTAATCTTTGTGCAAATTTTTTTGGTTTAATGGAACTTTTAGTTTCACTTTATTTTGTTATTTTTTGGTGCCTTTACAGCCTATTTCACACTTTATATTTGAGATTTGAGTGTCTTTAAACTAAAATTTCTCGGATTAGGTTTCCTTCACACTAGAGTTTTTAAGTTTAAGTGCCTTCACACTAGAGTCACTAGGTTCGGATGCATTCACACTAGAGCCATTAAGTTCAGCTGCCTTCACACTAGAGTTACTAAGCTCAGTTGCCTTCACACTAGAGCCACTTAGTTCAGTTGCCTTCACACTAGAGCCACTTAGTTCAGGTGCCTTCACACTAGAGCCACTAAGTTCAGGTGCCTTCACACTAGAGCCACTAAGTTCAGATGCCTCTACACTGGCAATTCTAGTCAATTTTATCGTCAAAAACAAAAAAACCCCAAAACGTCAAATCGTCTTGAATCCATCATTTAGGTCAAATTATCGTTAATTTACATAAATTACAATTTTGAATATGTGCGATACTAACGAAGTAAACAGAAAAGACGAAAACATACACACGAGCTGTTTTGATGAATGAATGAAAAAGTTTTGTGCGAGCTACGATAATAAACAAAATTTTTTTTCTAACGTCGACTTGAGTTGATGAATGAAAGAAGAACAGACAGCATGAAAGTAATAGTTTTAATACGGTTTATGGGAGTGATTATGACGTAATTATGAGTTTTTCGTGTGGATTTAGTTGCTGCCTGTGGCGCTGTCTAGGTGGAATATTGTTTACATTCTTTATGGGTTGTATGTTGATGAGGCTTGAATATTTTATGTGGCAAACAACGATGAATTTAAGTAATTGAATCCATAATTCAACTAAAGTATCCAATAACACAGCATCCCCACTTCAATTAGACCCATCATCACTAATTTCGTTTACTTTATCAAAAAAAAAATGGAGTAAATTAAGTTTATTCCGCTATAATTCGATACTTTTTTTTTCACTCTTTGATCTTTATTTCAATAATAAATCCAAGCTTATAATCACTTTACAGTCTTCTTGCTGCTCTACAGTTGTTAATTAATTCATCACAGCCAACACACAATTTTTGCTACGCAAAAACAAAAGCGATTAATATTTTCATTATTCAATAAAAATTTTATGAACTTCCTTATAATGAAATTAAAGAGAGACTTTAGTAAATGGATTATAGATTAATTATGGCCCACACCCACGTGATACGCAAATGTAATTCTAATAATTGACAGCAGTAATGGAATTAGATTTTAGAGTGTTTTCTTGAATGTTTGTGTAAATTCTAGATTTTATTAAAGTTGTACTAGATTTTTTAAGATTATGCTCGAGTCAAGATTGCTAGATTCTAGATTTAAGCAAGATTTTGTTGAATGTGTCTAAAAAGGTACTAGATTCAGACAAAATAATACTAGATGAGAATAAAATGTACTAGTTTCTCTTGAAACTGTTCATAAAATTATTCAACAATTTTAACAAAACTACACTAGATTTTGTAGAAATTTAAAAGATTTTTACAGAAATTATACTAGATTTTTACAGAAATGAACTAGATTTTTTTACAGAAATGTACTAGATTTTTACAGAAAAGTACTTGATTTTACCGAAGTTTAAGCTGATCAAACAAAAATTGTAATAAAAAGAAAGATTTTTTTATATTTTTCTAAGCACAACAATTTGTTCCTCTTGGACTAGATTTTGACTGTTATAAACTGGATTAAATTAAAATTGTACTCGATTGTTCTTACATTTTTCCTTGATTTCTATCAAAACACAACCACTCTAATCAGAGCTTAAAAACGCAATAAAATCCTGTTTGACCTCAAACAAGCATAATATTACCCATGACATGCCATAATAAACTAATGACATTTCACTTCAAATTAATGACTTTGATGAATTATTAATTCATTTTAGGTAATTTCAATTGAATTTTTTATTCCTGAATGAAGGCTATGTTAAGTGGTCATTTAATGGGGGGGTTGGGGTGAAAATTAGTCAACAAAAAAATAGCAATTTTCAGGTTCATAAACATGAATGGAACATAAAAGACCCTTACAATCTCCTCAATAGCAGACAATAGTACAACAAATACAATTCCCATTATCACAAAATCCCGCACAAATGGCGACCACAAGTCTATAATAGATGCTCAACATCATCAAATAAGTCACAAAGACGCTGAATGGAATGAATAAGAAATTTTATACGTCTTTTATGAAAATTACACTTAATTCTCATAAAAGTTCTCCTCCGTTTTGTCGAAACATGACGAAAAAATTCGACACAAAAGACGAGTGAAAATAAAAAGCCGCACGATTGTCGCATTGAGGAACACGCAATGTCAATGTCACGTTCTAGAAATATGAGTAGAAATATTTCATGATTGAAGCTGAAGTGAAAGAATTTTCGATTTTAATGTTAATTGTTTTGTGCTTCTTGTTTTGTTTTGGACGTCTTGAAGGAGTCGGTGCACTTATTTCATCCTCCTTAATCCTCGAAAATTCACATTTATCCATAAAAATCTACAACCTCCTCAAATCTCCCCAAATAAATCGATATCCCAACTCTAATCCTTTTCATAAACCGCACACATAAAGAACTTCACCTTTTTTCCTCTTTATCCAATATTCATAGGAAATTCCAGCTCGTACTGCTTACCTTTTAACTTTTACTGACTATTATCACAGAAAAAAGTACTCAAATGGCGCACAACAATGTCATGTTTGTGCTTTCATTATGGAAAACACATCGAATAAGTGTTAATATCATTACTACAAATATTTGATAAACAATAGAGTGTGTAAAAGGGCTGAATAAATATAAACGATGGTAGATGTGGGCGGAGGTGGGCATAAATATTATACTTGTGAATATTTAATTTTATTTGATCGAATTTAAAAGAATTTTTGAGGTTATATACAAGAAAGTTTCTCTCAATTTTGCCCATCTCATCCAAGTCTCAAGCTTATCAAACTGAAAATTGATTAAATATTTTCCTCACGTTAACATCACGCGTTCACTTTTCCTTCTCAATTTTCATTCGTTTCTGACATTGTTCTTTGCACACTTCATTCAGTCAAGCGTGACTTGATGCTCAGACATCCTTATAATATTGCTCATCCGAATTAACATTTCAACACCTGACATTACAAACGATGGAAGGTGCTTAGGTAGAATGGGGATTTGAGTGATTTTTGATGACTTTAACGTGAAAATTTGTAATATTAGATTCTTAGCCTAATCTTAGGAATCATCTGAGGTTCATGGAGAGTAAAACCAAGAATCTAAGAGTCAAGGGGTGTAAAAATTAGAATCTAATATTTAAGGGGTGTAAGACTAAGATTTGAAATTTACGGGGTGTGAAACTAAGAATCTGAGATTCGAGGGGTATAAAACTAAGAATTTTAGATTTATGGGGTGTTGAACTGAAAATCTAAGAGTCAAGGGGTGTTAAACTAAGAATATAAAAGTCAATAGGTGTGAAACTAAGAGTCTGGGATTTACGGGGTGTGAAACAAAAAATCTGAGATTCGAGGGGTATGAAACTATGAATTTCAAAATAATGGGGTGTAAAACTAAGAATAAAATATTCAAGGGGTGTGAAACTAAGATAAGAACCATTAAGCATAAAAATAGGAATCTGAGATATACGGGCTGTGTAACTACGAACCCGAAATTTAAAGGGTTTGAAATTCAAGGTCGCTCAGTGTGCAACAGAGTTACTTAAAACATTCTAGATGCACTTACATTCACCACATACTCAACTCAACCACATCAGGGAAAAAGAAATTAATTCCAAGCCATTAAAGCAATAAATTTAAAAAGCAAACACTCATAAAAGACTTAAGAACACACAATTTGGGTGTGTTACACTAATATGATAAGCGTGCACTGGCACAGTTTTAACCTTCTACTTGTTCTGCTTCAAAAAGTAGCGAAAAAAAGTTTTTTATTAGTCATTGTGTGATAAGAGTCTAGAAGTTGGAAATTGTTGAAAAAATGCAGGAAAAAATGAAGTAATCCGCAGATGACTCGATTAATGATTTGTCATAGAAATTGATGCGGATTGTGAGTGAGTCACTGAATGTCTATAAGAGATGATTCAATCATATTAAAATCTTTTGAAAATATTGATCGGTTCAATAAAAATTGAACTTATAGGCTGAACCTATAGATTGCACCTTAATATAGAATTTAATTCCAGTCTGTTCTTGAACGATGGTTCCATATCCTTAAACAACATGAACTTTATCAAACAAAACCATAAAATTACCATAAAATCCATTACTTTACATCCATAACCATCCTTACCAAAAAAGGTCTCATTTAAAACTTAAAATTCAACTTCTGGCAAATTTCCTTTTTCTTTTCCTTTTTCGTGATCTTGAACTTTAAACTTTTTTTTAAGAACCAAAAGTCTTGTAATGTTTTGCTGTGAGGCAGCGGATGCGTGAGTTAATTAACATTTTGTGGGTTTGAAGGATATCAACGAAGAAGTTTGACATTCTAGCCATTTAAGCAGAGCTCGATGTCTATGAAATTTTGTATGGAGTCGGGTCGACCCAGAGTCAACTCTGCCATACAAAGTCGATGAATTTTTGAGTCGACTTTGAGCTCTGCATTTTAGAGTTTGAGCTTTAATGAATATTTTGTGGTCATTTTGGTATGGATTCATGGAATCATCTCCTAATGTCTTCAGTCCAGTAAAACTAGTCGGAATTGTTAGAAACAGGCCATCTCTCATGTTCTGCTTCGCTTAGGCTTGAAATATGCCCAACCTTCTCTCCTCCCTACCTCCTTGGATACAATCAACAGCACTAATCTTCAATTCTAGTTTTTACTCAATTTTTGCACGCTTAACTTCATCGCATTTATTTTTTATTTATTTACAATAAAACAGACCGCATCGTAAAGGTCAGAACATCGTAACAAAAACACAGCTGATTGTGAATGAAGAAAAAAAAAATATTTAATTAAACCAAATTGAGTGGAAAAAATGAAAATGTTATTGAATAAAATTTTGAACTTTAAACTTTGTTGGAATTGAATGAAAAAGTTGTAGTTTTGCTTATGATGTCATTTTGTGATTTGGGTAATGCTGATTGGAAACATGCAGCTTCTCTGAGGACAACTGAACCCAAAAAACCAGTCTGAAAATTCTCAAAAAAAAAACAACAAAAGAATAAATTTCATTTTAAAAATCATAATAAAAATGTGAAAATAATTTATCAAATGTGGTCGGACGGGCAAGAAGAACAGAGCTAATGGCTATTTTTATCAAATGTTGTTGTGCTCGGATATATTGGATATCTAGTGACAGTTGGTCGGGAATTTCATTTTTACTACTAAAATCACAATAAAGAAAATCGAGTGTCAATTCAGGGTTTTAAAAGTTTTTGACAATTCTTTCAATTTTATCCAACTCGAACAACTGAGACACTTTGACACTCACTCTAACCTCCCTCCTCATATTGACTCAGGCAGTAAGGAAAAGTGTCAACAGTTCTAACAAAGTAAGAACTCCCATTGATTCAGTTTACATTCTTTCACTAACCAAACAAACAAAAAAAGTCATTCAAAAGTGCTATTGACATAACATTGTCGCATATAGTAACACATAGTGATATCCAATTTGTTGATTGTGGCTTGAGTTTACTATGGCAGCGAATGTGGTGAAGAATAAATTGAATTTAGCAATATTGTAAGAACGATAATGGCAAAATGCAACAGATTATTGTTGATGGAAGGAAATGGGGGATGGTTGGTAAGCAATTGAAGGTTTTTAGGGGTTGGGGGTTGTTGTTGTGATTGTATTCAACGTGGTTTTAAAATCGAAATAATTATCTCAAAGTTTATACTCATAACCTCTAAATTCAGCATGATAACCTCAAAATTTAACAAGGCGCACACACTTAGGAAATTCCTGAAACTTCTCAAACTTCCGGAAGCTCTCAGAAAGTCTTATAAAATTTTAGGAAATTTCCCAAAGTTTCCTAAGTGTGTAAGCCTTGAAGTTGAACAACATAACCTCAAAATTTTAATTCTTTTCACTCCCAACCACCCAATTAAACATCATTACAGCCCAATAATCCAAAAAACCAATTAATAGCAAAGCCAGAACCAATGATTGAGGACGTAATAGGTCGCGCAAATATTCTCACTATATTCAACCTCCGCTCTCAAATGGATGGATATGATTAATAATTTTCTTACATCGTAATTAATATAATGAACTTTTAAACGCCGTTTGGAGGCCGATTGTGACAGACAAAATAAGCGACATGCTTTTCATAATTTTTGATATCATATTATGGTGATTATGTCTTGTTGATTGGTTGGGAAAATTGAGATTTAAGTGTTGAAAATGAGGTTGTTGGGTGATTGATTTGTAATTATGTGGGACATTAAATGATTTGTTAAGGGGTTGGTTGGGTGCTTTGGATGTATTAAGGATTAAGTTACTTATTTGGTATCACAAAGTTTCAAGATGAGTAAGAACTTATCAAATTTCATCACTGACACTTGCTAAAACCACACTAAGCATGAAAAACAATGATTTTTCTCACAGTCTATGGTGAAATAATATTTTGATCCAATTAAAATATTAATAAAGAACAGCGCGGATGCATGCATATTTGATAAACGAAGATAATTGTTTGCTAGATTTCACCATCGATGTGGATAAGAATATGCATATGGATGCCAAGCTAGGGTTAAATAAAAGTTCATATTTGATGATCACACACTGCTCAGACCCTTCCTGATACCTTAATAAGCCAAGAATAACCAAAACTTATACTACAACTCCAAAAATCAATACCCAAATAACACAAACACAAAAAAATAATTAAATTAGTCACTCAGCATAAGCTCCTGATATCACGAGTCAGAATTTTATTCAATCGAATTTATTTTTTATCAGCCAATGTGCTCTAATCATATTTATCCATTAATCAGCAGCTCCAAATTTGGCTCTTGTTTTTCTTCATTTTTAATCTTATCTTTTATTTTCTTGCTAATAAAATTTATAATATTTTCATATCAAGGTGCAATGAGAAGCGATCGCATCACGCCCTTGAGAGGGATTTGAACTGATTTTATCGGAAATTTGTTTGGTAAAAACCCAAACAAAAGATCAAGAGTTGAGCAAACCAAAACTTGAGCTGTGTTTGAGTTACAACTGAGCTAGAGCTGAGCTAGAGCTGAGCTAGAGCTGAGCTAGAGCTGAGCTAGAGCTGAGCTAGAGCTGAGCTAGAGCTGAGCTAGAGCTGAGCTAGAGCTGAGCTAGAGCTGAGCTAGAGCTGAGCTAGAGCTGAGCTAAAGCTGAGCTAGAGCTGAGCTAGAGCTAAGCTAGAGCTGAGCTAGAGCTGAGCTAGAACTGAGCTTGATCTGAGCTAGAGCTGAGCTAGAGATGAGCTAGAGCTGAGCTAGAGCTGAGCTAGAGCTGAGCTAGAGCTGAGCTAGAGCTGAGCTAAAGCTGAGCTAGAGCTGGGCTAGAGTTGAGCTAGAGCTGAGTTTGAGCTGAGTATCTCGGTGCTACGCTAGTAGACTAGTTAACTAGTAACAAAGGTCCTCATAATCCAGATCAATATTAAAAATTTAAAATGATTCATCGATTACCATCAAAAAAGTAACAAAATTCTTGAAAAAAATTCACACGTTTTCCAATTCGCACCCGTCTCGAGAAAAGTAAATAAAACAATAAAACGCAACTTCAATAAGATTAGACAGCACATTTCAAAAAATAACTGCGAGATAAGAAAAAAAAAATTTTGTCTTGTGACAACGAAGAGAAGTTGTCCAAATTGTGCGGCATACGTGCATTTTAAAAATAAGCAAAATCAATTGACTGAGATTAGTCACAATATAAACTGAATTACTCAACGGAATCAGTTGACACCGGCAAATGTAAAAAAAAATAATATTTTGTTACGACTTGAATGAAAATAAAATTTGAGATGTAAAAGAAGAAAAAAAAACTTAAAAAAATTGAAATGGGAGCAAAAGTGGTGTGAGATGAGAAAAAAATTGTCTCGGCGAATTTGAAGAGATTTTCTGAATTTTTCGGGGTTATTTTAACATTTTTAACTTAACACTTGAGAGTCGACTTGACCCCAAAACTTGTCCAATGAAAATTTCACAAATTAACACAAAAAACACAATTTTTTCAACTTTTTAAATTTTTTTTCATAATTTTAAATTTTTTTCATTTTTTTCATTATTTTTCACTTTATTTTGACCATTAAACCAATCCACACAAAGACTTCTTATCGATAGTTCACAAATTTTAATTAAATTTCACTGATTATTTACCTTAATTAGCAAAAAATTTTATCCGCGACGAAACGAAATAAAAATAAGTTCTTTACTGCCTTCGAAAAAATTTTTTCTTCTCTTTTCGTCTACTGCGCCAGGGAAAAATGAGATGTTCAGCTGTAAAATGAAGTTTTGGATGTGTGAGTGAGGAATTGAGGCGTTCGAGCTGTTCCAATTGGAATGTTTTTAAGATTTACTGGATTGAAAAAATTAAGACCGTTAGTTTTTGTTTGTATTTTTTCCTTTTTATTGGTCGTTTGTAACTTAATCAGTTCTAGTATGTTCATCTCAACCACTTACAGCCTTTCAGATCATCTCAGTTCAACTCAGTTCATGTCAGTTCATGTAAGTTCATGTCAGTCCATCTCAGTTCTTCTCAGTTCATCTCAGCTCGTCTCAGTTCATTTCAGCTCGTCTCAGTTCATCTCAGTTCATCTCAGTTCATCTCAGTTTATCTCACTTCTTCTCAGTTCATCTCAGTTTGTCTCAGTTCATCTCACTTCATCTCAGTTCATCTCAGTTCATCTCAGTTCGTCTCAGTTTAAATAAGTTCATTTCAGTTCATCCCAGTTTATCTCAGTTTATTTCAATTCTTTTCAGTTCATTTCAGCTCATTTTAGTTCATATCAGTTCATTTCAGTTCAAATCAGTTCATCTCAGCTCTTCTCAGTTCACCTCAGTTTATCTCAGTTCATCTCAGTTTATCTCAGTTCATCTCAGTTCGTCTAAGTTTATCTCAGTTCATTTCAGTTCTTTTCAGTTCATTTCAGCTCATTTCAGTTCATTTCAGTTCATCTCAGCTCTTCTCAGTTCATCTCAGTTCATCCCAGTTTATCTCAGTTCATCTCAGTTCGTCTAAGTTTATCTCAGTTCATTTCAGTTCATATCAGTTCATCTTAGTTCATTTCAGTGCATCTCAGTTCATCTCAGTTCATCTCAGTTCATCCCAGTTTATCTCAGTTTATTTCAGTTCATATCAGTTCATCTCAGTTCACCTCAGTTATCTCAGTGCATCTTAGTTCATCTAACCTCAGTTTAATTCATGTCAGTTCGTCTCGCACTATCCAATTTTTTTTTACTAAACTCATGCTGAATTGCAGTCAATTACAACTAATTTTACGATGTGTAAATTGATACACTAATTAAATCATAATGAACAAAAATTTTTGATTTACGAGTTTGTTTCAAATTAGCCGCAAAATAAGAGAAAACATTGTGGGAAGGGTCCTTGCAGCATGAAACATGAACGAAAGAAAAACACACATTTCAACCCCTTTTTTGTGTAGTCGACAAAATGAATGGCTCATTTAAATCGAGCCATATGTTTAGATTTTCTAAGAGTTTTGTCACCTTTGAGAAATGTTTTGAGGCTCAATTTTCTGATTTGGTGGGATTCTTGGAAGGATTTGAGCTGATTTGGAATGAATCCAGTGGAGCATGAGTTGTAGCTAGGAGCAGATCTAAACATCATTAAACTCCTTTTTCATAGTCTAGGTCACTGAAATTGACTTTTCAAGGCTCAAATCACGTCCCCTTGTACCCCAGCAACCCTTTTTATCACAAAACTCCCTCAAGCATCTCCTACAACCCCTAAAACAACAAATAATCATCAAAGCATGTAGCCAATTAGTGTAAACACGTCTCATTAAGTGACTATAGCAACATCACAGGCAATAAATCACAATCATGAGATGAAAAATATCCTGCAATGCATGAAACTTGAGCTGCTCACTTTCAAAATTTGTTTTAATTTTCTCCGCTTTTATTTTTTCATTGAAGGAATTTTTTTTTGTTCTGTTGTTAATCTCAGAAAATGAAATGAGAGAGTCGAGAGGATTTAAGGGTGTCAAGTTGCTTGCTTCGCTGTTTGTGCGCTTTAATATTGCACATTTTATTGAAAAATTCTTGGATTTGTTTTGTGATGCAGGGGATGAATTTTTGGATGAGAGTTGAATTAATAGGTGTGAAGTCTTTGATGTGAAGGTGATTTTTTGAAGGTTTTGCTGTTCGTGCTGTGACAATGATAATGGGTTATAACGGGATGTTTAAAATTTTTATTCAAGGTGATTAAGTTGGGCATTAACATTAAAATGACAAATTTAGGGAGAGTTATATTAAAGCTATGAAGAGAGCATAGCTAATTTTGATGACAAATTGTTCAATAAATTACATTTTGTCAGTCAATTGGTCTAGATAAGGGGAATGGATTTAATCATTATCTCTCTCATTTCAGGAGCTTTGCCTTTGAGATTCTTTTGGCTCGGAAACTAGACGGTATTTTAAAAGAGTTGTTTCATTTAAAGAGTCGGTATTTGGGGGTATTTGTATGGAAGTTGGGGTTTTTTTGCTGTATACCGCCTAGATTCCGAGTCTGGGAAATTTTGTTAATTCTATGAGAAAGATTTCTAAGGCCTAGACTCAAAGCAAGCTAGGACTAAGGTCGCCCCTAGTAAAATATTGATTGTTCAGACAGACCCGTAAAAGTTCATAATAGTCAACACATATGTTTAGTTTTATCTTATTTTAAAAATCTCATTCCCTGCAAGTTCAAACTTAAGGAACAGAAATTGAAAAAAATTCCATGAAATCTCATCCAAAAAATCAAAAACTTCAATATTTTTTTTTCAATTGCCCTAAATGAAATCAGTCCCCAAGAATCAAAAGACTTATACACAAATCTAGTTTATTATCTCATTTTGCACTTATTTCTCAAGTATTTAGATCAATTGAGCATTCAAAGTTCCCAAATGCATTCAATATTTTCATAAAAATGGAAGAGAAACAAGGAAGAGAAGGTGAAGAGGACAACAATAAGATTAAAGTGCTTATCAAGATTGGATTTGCAATACTTTTAAGTGAAAGGGATTGTGTGTCATTTTGTAAATAAACATGAGATTGCTAATAATGTGATTGTGAATTTTTTTTAAAATTATTGACTTAGCTAGGGTGACAAGGTTTAAGGGTCAAAACCCTCTATTTTTTGAAATTTTTTTTGGTTTAGTAGGTTTTTTGGAGAAAAAATCAACCCTCTCATCCACCCTCTTCTCCATCTCTCCTCGCAAAATTTCAGACTGCACCATTAACAATTTTTAAGGCTTATCTGACCCAGAATATGTGAATTTTATGATTCAAATGAAAGAAGGGGGTTCTCGAACTCTTAGACCCCTCCAAGTCCCATTTAAAGTTACTACAAGTTAAAATTTTTCATAAAATCAAACAAATTCATCCTTTAATGGTTTATATCATTCAATTCACCAAGACATGCGCAGTTGTTCTCACAAACACAGTCACAGTCACATTGATGTACCATCGCAACATTTTCAGCCAATCAGAACTGCTTGATGTCTCTTTTGATTGAAATTGAAGAGCTTCTTTAAAAACTATAGCTTTTATCGTGATTTTTGAGATTATGGATGAAGATTTATGTTGTTTTCATGGTTTAATAGCCAACTGTCTGGAGCTGCTTAGAATTAGTTCAAATTTTTAATCACTTTGTTATGTCTACAACTTCAAAAATCCCTCTAAAATTCCAAAATCTTCATATGCATCATGCTTAACATCACACAATATCTACTTTAAAAGAATAACGAGCAGCGAGGCAAACTAACAATGGCGCAGAGTGTCAAATTGCAATTTAAAATGAACAAAAAAAGAAGAAAAATTTCATTGGAAAGAGCGGAAAGAAGCAAGATTGGAATGTACAGTACATAAAAGTAATAATAATTCTGTAATTTGATCCTTAATTTTCGAGTCTCTTGACTGTCGTTAAGTTGTGAAAGATGGGGTTTTATGAGTTGGATTAATGATCATGTTTGTGATGATTAAGGACTTAAAAAAGATAAAGTTATCGACAGTTAATGGCAACAAAGTATGGATGTTTGGGACAGGACTGCTCAAAATACTGAGCATCAATCCACGATTTTAACCAAATTAGTCACAAAGTCTTTAATTTTCAATTCAAAAAATTCAAATTCGTTTCAAAAACACCCAAAAAACATTCAGAATTCCTATTTTACTATCCCAATCTACACCAAATTAGAGACATATAAGCATATAAACATTGTAATTCAGTAAGGTGTCAAATGACAAATATGACACGTAAAAATGTTTAATTCTGTTACTAGTCGTTGTTGTTGCTGTGAAGATTGAAATGAATAAAAGGAGAAAAGAAGAAGAATTTCATCAAAATTATGCTGAACAACAATGAGTGCATTGAAATATGAGTCAGGGGATTTAAAATGAATTTTAAATTGAAATGAAAGTTTGAAGTGAGAAGATAAGAATGAAATGGAATTTTAATGGTAGTTTAAAGCAATGATGGCAAACCCACGTGCTATGGCACCTAGTGTGCCACAAAAAAATTCAGATATCTCATGAACCGTTAGCCGTATGCGGTGTCGTCGTGGCTCATCATTATGGCACAGAAAAGGATGTCCACCACGGGTCTAAAGCATCTGAACGTGTCTAAGGTTGTCTGTAGGAGTTTAAGTGGGTCTTGATAGATCTTAATGGGGTCAAAGAAAGTAAAAGAGAGTCAAATGGGTTCAAAAGAACCCAAGGATGGATCCAAGCAGGGGCGTAGCCAGGAATTTGAAGAGTGGGGGGGGGGGGCAATTTTTTTTGTATGAAAAAACTTTTAGGGGGGTGGGTGTTTTTGAGTTGTTCATAAAAACTCTAGAAAAATGAAGAAATTTCTCAAGACTACTCGCCTGGATCCAAGGGTGTCAATGATGGCTCAGGGATTCAAATTAAAAACAAATCCAAAACCATCCAGCTCACAAGAAGTCAAACACTCAATTTTAGTTGTAAACAACCTAGCAAGTCATAGCTTACAAGTGTTAGATGTAGGATGCTCACATAATCTCCTCAATTCCATACTCGTTCAACTTCAAACAGGTAAGCCGATGTAATAAATTGAATATTCCATTCAAAGTTCATTGCCACTTTCCAACCACATAACATCTTCTAATTTCAGAAATTCTAACCATTCCGAATCATTTTTCAAAAAATATTTTCATCGTCATATCCATCATTATTATAAGAACTACAATTCATTCATGCATCTAGTAAACATAGCTATGCTCACTCGTTACTTTGTTAGTCTTTGTATTTCTATAATTTGATATTTTTGTAATAATATGCTGACTTCTGCAGAATCGAGAATTTCTTCGGCTTGTTTTGACTATTTTGCATTTATTAGCAGCTTTTGTTGTTTGTGTTCTTAAAGAAAGTTGAGAATCACGCGGTGATGGAATGGCCGGATGCTCGGAAAATTGTTGAAGAACTTGAACGTCTCAGTACATCCAATTATAAGCTAATGATCCCCAAAAGTAATTTTTTTGATCTGCTTGATTGAATTTCAAAACAAAAATATTTCAGCACTTTTTAAATTTGTTCTTTTGAAGTTGTAAGGTATTTAATAAATTTTTGGGGTCGTTTAAAAATGATGTTAATCATGGTTTTTGGCATAATCAAGAAGGTTTTAGTTGTTCCTTTTGATAAAGGCTTATAAATACAGTCAAATGACTAGAACAGCTCTCAAGACAAGAGTTCTAAAGAAACCTTAAGGAACCAATGCCAATAGAGACCCCTTATACCAAAACAATTGACATAATTACTAAATAACTCCTCACAACTGGTGTTAAATGTGTTTCAAAAATAATAAAACTCAATAAATGAACAAATAAATATCGACTTATGTCACGAACCTCAAATTACAATAAATGAGCATTGTTTAATGTTAAAAAGCATTTTTTGGCTATGATTCATTGCAATGTTCAGTCAATTTAAGGAAAAACTGTTTCTTATGAGCTAATTTAAACTTTGGAGCACCCCAAGAGTGTACTTCAAAGTAATACTGAGACACACAACCGATCGGCAAACCTAGAATACCCAACTTAAGACTGTTTCAAGAACAATCCACAGATGCAACCTAAAAGAAGCTTGAATTAAGTGTATGAAAGTTCTTTAAGTCTCAACCTTTGGATTCCCAAACGACAAAACCTTAACCTGAATTTTCTTTGAATCTTCCTCCATCAGACCATAATTAAATGCTCAGTTCTTCTCTCTCCCATCAAAAATTATTCTTCATACTCACCAACACAACAACAAGCCAAAAAAAGTATGAAGCATGAACAAAATATTCTTGAAATTTGATCCTCGCTTGAGCAAAATCACTGCACAGCATAATAAAAACATAAATAATACACAAATACATGACCAGATTTGTACACAATCTGAGGATGTGCTGTTTATTGCTCAATGGTGTGCGTCAAGAATGAAAATATTTTGTTTAATTAGATGAGCAAGGCGATGAGAGTCAAACGGTTGTGAATCTTTGAGGAAATCGGATGTGAAAGTTTGGAAAAATCGTTGGATTAAGTTGGAAAGTTTTTCAATTTATGTGAAATTGAAGTTGATTTCTGCTGGATTATTGGATAAAAATTATTGAATTTTTGTTCTGAAAAGGTTCAGAATTTGCAAAAACTTCATGAATAAAAAACTGAAAAAATTAATCATCTTCGCAAATAAAAGTTTTTTTAAAATAAAATTTAAAAATTTAAGTTTTAAAAATTTAAAATTATCAAAAGTGAATAAAATTTAAGATAAAATGCTAGAAGGTTAAGTAAAAAAGTGAAAAATTTAAAAAACTATGAATCGAACTAAAAATCTGTAAAAATATAAAAATTTGCAAAACATAAAAAGAGCTTAAAAAAGCTAGAAAAATAAAATAGTTTAAAAAGTTGAAAAAAGAACAAAAACATTAAAAAAAAGTGAAAATAAAAAACTATTAAAAAGTGTTAAAAAGTTTCAAAAATTGAAAATATAAAAAATTAAATTTACAAGTTTTAAAATTAAAAAAAAAATTAAAACAATTAAAAACTCAAAAAATAGAAATTTTATTAAAAATTGCAAAAATTAAAATTTTTTTAATTGTGAAAACTTTAATAAAATAATTAAACTAAACACTAAGTTGAATTCTGGATTTAAACTTAAACCTTCAACTTAAAAACTATAATTCAACACCTTAGCCATGGACTCATCAGTTTCATCATCCCTTATCTCAGCATCTGCACTTGCAATTTCACCAATGAACCTCCATTCACTCGACTCACAAATGACAGAGTCAACAAAGTCAGTCATGCAAAATTATATGAACCTGCAACAAGTCTCAAATCCAACAACTCTTCAAAATCTTAACATGTTCTCAATGCCTGACACATCAGATGTTGCTGAGAATTATCCATTAAAAATAAATAAATTAAATATTCAGCTTAATAACAACAATAATCATACAAACAACAACAACAATATGTCAAAAATGAAGAATGAAGGTTATGGACAGTCCTACAAGTCACATCATGAGAATAATGAAAATTATATGCCAGCATCGATGGAAATCAGCCTCGAAATTAACAAAAAATATTTTTCATTCACATCCGAGCAGGTTCAGTGCATGTGTGAAGCTTTACAGCAGAAAAATGACATTGAAAAATTGACAACATTTTTATTCAGCTTGCCAGCAGACGAACTACTCAGCAACAGTGAAAGTATCCTTCGTGCTAGAGCTATTGTTGCTTATCATCGCGGTTCCTTCCATGAACTTTATGGAATCCTTGAAAGTCACTGTTTTTCAGTCAAATTTCATTCAGAACTTCAATTACTTTGGTTTAAAGCTCACTACAGAGAAGCTGAAAAAGTCCGAGGACGAGCACTTGGAGCTGTTGACAAATATAGACTCAGAAAAAAATATCCACTGCCAAAAACAATCTGGGATGGTGAGGAGACAATCTATTGTTTCAAAGAAAAGAGTCGAAATGCGTTGAAAGATTGCTATGAGAGGAACCGATATCCAACACCAGATGAGAAGAAAATTTTGGCAAAGAAGACTGGATTAACGTTGACTCAAGTCAGTAATTGGTTCAAAAATAGACGACAGAGAGATAGAACACCGCAAGCTAGAAGGTGAGGATTGATTTTTTTTTTTTGTAAATTTGAATTTTTCGATGCGAGTAAATTACGATAATTACTTTGAAGCTGAACTTTACTTATGCTTTGCTTCACATAAAGTAGGCTTCAGTCAAGCTTAATTCCAGTCAAGCTGGGCTTCACTCATGCTGAGTTATATTCAGTCAAGCTAAGCGTCAGTCAAGCTAAGCATCATTTGAGCTAAGCGTCAGTCAAGCTAAGCGTCAATCAAGCTAAGCATCATTTAAGCTAAACGTCAGTCAAGCTGAGCTTTAGCCAAGCTAAGCGTCAGTCAAGCTGAGCTTTAGCCAAGCTGAGCTTTAGTCAAGCTGAGCTTTAGCCAAGCTGAGCTTTAGTCAAGCTGAGCTTCATTCAAGCTGAGCTTCAGTCAAACTGAGCTTTATTCAATCTAAGCGTCATTCAAGTTAAGTCAAGCTGAGCGTCAATCAAGTTTGGCGTCAGTAAAGCTAAGCGACAGTCGAGCTGAATGTATTCATGCAAAGCTTGACTTAATCTAAACTTCAAAATTCGCTAGAAAAAATCTCAAAATTCTCTAAAATTCATCCCAAACCCAAACATATCCCAAGAAAGGATCTTTATTCAATAAATTTGTCACCAACAAAGCCATTTGACATTTAAATATCCCAATAAATCTCCCATCAAGCTCAAAAAAAGTATCAAATTTTTATGCAATTCTCGTTCATCCTGAATAATTGTTGGGCGATAATCCATAAGAAATTACATGGAAAGATGAGCCTTTTGTTCTGTCATCCTTCTTCTTTTTCTGCCTTCCATTCACAATAATCCATTGTTTGGTGCTCCTTTTGCTGCCTGCCTTTTGTCACTCACATGTTTTGCAGTCGTCTTTGTTTTGGGATATTTATTGTATGCAGCATGTCAATGCACAACTTTTTTAGTCTAATTTGATGTAATAATTTTTTTGTGTAAGCCTGTCTTATCCCTTAAGTGCTACACATTTTTTTATATTTTTCAAGTGCCTGGAAATTTTAGCCAAAAACCGGATGATCCCGATAATGCAATGTGTTTATGAGGCTTTGCCTATTTGTGTATTTTGGTGGCATTGACATTACATTTTGAATTATTTGAACTAATTTAAATAACTTTTGAGATTTTGTTTGCCAATTTCTTGGTTTTGGGGTCACTTGTGACTCAATATGACCTTTAAAACTGATCAAAATTATTAAAAATGAGCAAAATTCAGTTTGATCAGTTCCTTATCCTTACTTTTAATGAATGCTAAATCAAACATTTTTAAACTATTCTTATCCAAAATTTTAATTTATTTTAATTTTAGTGACTATATGCAGCTTAGTGACGAGAACTTTCCGAGGGGAATTTACGCAACATTTTCATCAGCCTCGACAATGAATCCACAATATCAGTATGGAGGTGTATAAACTTAGTTTATGGACGTCTTGTCTAGATTTGAATATTAAAAGATAGATTTTGTACATTTAAAAGTGTTGAGTAGAGTGACTAGATGTCGTTCAGAAAGAAAAAATGATTAAAATTGCAGAATTTCTGAGTCAAAATAATCTTAGAATATTTCAATAAATTGTGAAAATTACAATAACTTTCATAAATAGTTGATATAAAAAAATGCTTGCCAAATTATTGATAAATTACTGTACTTAAAATAATTGTGAAATAAAAATATTGCTGTAAACTAGAGCTAAATAGAACGAATTAAGGTGGCATAAAGGCAAAGGTGCCATAAACTTTAAGTGAGAATTAAGCAAAATGTATAAAAATATTGAATTTTAAGATTAAAATAATGATAATAAATAATTATGGAATATTGCATAAGCTAAAGGAGTTGTGGTATTTATTGACTTGAATTCGCATGCATGCGAAGTATGAAGTATATTAAAACGGCATGGATTGTTTTTGGAATAGCTTTACAGCATAATAATACATAGAATTGACTGAGATTTTGTGTTTGAATTATTAGGAATCATAACTTTTCCAGCCGATTTTCTAGAGCTCCCTGGAGCTTCTTACTCGAATGGCACAAGTCGGTTAATCGATCAGTAATCCGGTATCAAGTCAGTGTGACTCTGGTATGTGTTGGATTAAAATCAAAGCCAGTACCATTTTAGAGTCATGCCTTCTTGACTTTGAATTTCTATTCGATTACCACCTTGTGTTATTCGGGTTAGGGTCAAAAATAAAATTCGATGGAACTAAACATAGAGTATGAAAAAAAATTATCTGAGTCTAGAGAAATGTTCACCAGGTAGCCCATTAAGACCAGCCTCAAGTATGAAAAACTCAATTTATGATGAATGTTGACAATGCGGACGAACTCAGGGTCCAGCACAATCCCAACATTTTTAAGATTTAAAACTGACAAATTTAAGATAAATGAGATATTTATCCTAATTCCTTCTCAACCAGGAACAAAACCATACAAAACAATACTTTTTGCACACTTAACTCTTACAACAACCAACAAATTTCAAACAAAAAGCACTGATGTTCCTCTTAACCAACAACAAATGGCTCAATTAAACACAACCATTTCTATCATGTTAAAACCTCATTTATGTCAAACATATGAAATAACATGCAGCACAATTAATTGTCACAAAATGAGATCTCGAGTAATTCACAACTAACAAAAAAAAAAATATGCAATTTTAAAGAAAACGACGCGTGACATTTAAGAAATGCAGGAATTGAAACTGCAGACAAGCAAATTGCACATAATTTCACTCTTTGCTTATTGAATTGCCAATGTGCGTAGATTCTTTGATGATTTATGGATGATAAATGAGACTGTTATGGAACTTGTGATCTATTAGCAAGTAATCAGGGAAGGCAAATTTGCATGCTAATGAGGCTAAATTGGATGAGTTGGGAGTTGAGTTGTTGATAAATATGAGTAAATGTGGATAAATATGTTATTAAGTCATTAAGCTACTGATGCATTTGTTTGGCTGATGGAAAAGTAAGTTGAGAATCTGGATATATTTTTGGGTTAAAGTGCCTTCACACTAGAATTCTGAAGGAAAAGGTGCCTTCACACTAGAATTTTGTAGATTCGGATGCCTCCACACAAGACTTCTGAATCTAAACGTGCCTTCACACTAGAGTTTTGTTTATTTGGGAGCCTTCATACTAGAGTTTTGTAGGTTCAAGTGTCTTTACACTAGAAATTTTAGATTCAGGTGCCTTCACTCTAGTTTTTTAGGTTCAAGTGGCTTGCCATTATAGCTTTGTAAGTTCATGTGTCCTTAAACTAAGGATTTTAGATTCAGGTGCCTTTACACGTTATATTTGAATCAAATTGCACACTATATAGTCAATATCCAACATCAAATTCAATTGCGATCAACATATCTCAAATGATAATTGATTGCTCAACTTTAAATGACATTTATTATGCGTCAATATCAATTGCAAAAAAGTTATCAACACATGAAATGCAAAAAAAAACCTGATAATGACATTATTTATATCAGCACGCGACCATAAATGCATTGATATCATTAAAATCTTTGCAATTCACTCTCAATTTCTTACTTTTTATGGTCTGTAAAGTTTTGAATGCATTTCTTCTTTTGTGGATTTAACAAAACTTGCATTGTATGCACTTGATGATGCAAAAATTGAAAAATGAAAGTGAAATTTTTGTGAGATATTAAAAAATAATTATTTAATTGCAGAATTTATGTCATGAGGATTGTTATGTAATGATTGTGGGTATAGATGATGTTTTCAAATTGGTTATGGGTCATTTTGGCTCATCTTATCTTTATCTTAATAATTCTTATCAGAATTTCTTACTTTTATCAATTTATGCTTCTTTGCAAGTCACAAAAATTCCAAGCATCAAGTTCAACCAATTCACATCATCTTGGAGTAATTAAACATTATTTATTGTTTTTAATTCATTTTCTGTAATGCTTTGATGAAAAATTCTCAGCATATCTAACCTTAAACTTCGCTAATGAATTTATTACTCATTCAATCGATTAATTCTCACCGTGAAGTTCAGGTTAATTGAAATTCATTGGTTTTAAGAAAATAAGAAAAGAAAAAAACTGAATATTGAGATTTGTTTGGAATTGATGATTAATAAGATGTATTTTTGATAGTTTATTCTTAGGTTTAAGCTTAATATGTCTTGTTTCAGGTGACGAACATTCGGACTTACACCTACTCAAGTGTCTACGATCATTACCATCATCAGTAATCAGAATGAAGACTTAAACAGTGAATCTAGTAGCTTCTAGGATTGCTAGTAAATCATTTAAAGGAAGTTTGTCTTAAGGATACTCATGAATTAAGAATATCATGGCAACACCGCCTCCAAAAGAGCCAAATAATCAATTTACACTTACTTTTCCGAATAGCACAAGTTGAAGAGAAATCTGGTGCCAAGCCTGCATGACTCTAGCATCGTACTGTTTTGAAATTAAATCCATCATCAAGCTAGAGTCATACTAGCTTGGTGCTGGGTTACTGATCGATTAACCGACTTGTGCCATTCGAATTTGCTATTTACAATCAATTAGAACCTGAAACATTCTACAACAAATACGGAAATAAAAAACAAATTAAATTTATTTATTGTTGAAAAAACAATTCTGAGTAAAATTAATCTAATTTTATTAATCGATTTTACAGTCTAAATTTAAAAAAGTCACAATAAATTGTTCATTTTTGTATACGTGGGTATGATTAATGAATTCTGATGCGATAAGTCTGTTAATTCTAATGGTAAGCTATGCAGACATGGTTTAATGTTGTGTGATCAAGTATAGAATAATTCTAGTGACATGGAGCTATAATTATGTTTCTAAGACTCTCCTAAATGTCATGTAAGTTAAGGACAATGCATAACGTCTCTTGACAAGCTAGTCTTCTAGACTAAGTATCTTCAATGAACCCAAGCACTGTTCTTATTTTTAAAGATTCCTCAATCACCAGCCATATAATCTATGTCCATCCACACTCGATCATTACATCGATACCCAACAAATTCAACTACTCACTAAATATCATTATCGCATCCATTCATTACACAATTCATTAAAAATTAAAGAAAAAAAGAGCTTTTCTTTTTAATTAGTTAATTGGACAAACGTCGACAAGTTCCTGATTAGCAGGCACTTGTGGATCGCAAATTGTTCCACGAACTGCTCGAGCTACATTTGCACGCAATAGACGGAAATTTATTTGATTGAAATCCAACTGACCGTAAAGGTAAATTGGAAGATTATTGCTTACAACCCACACGTTATCACGATTGGCATCGAGTTTGAGGTCATTAGGGAAGCCTAGGAGGACTGGATCACGTTGAACCATCGCTACATTATTTTGATTGAATGGTTTTCGTGTATCCCAGCAGCTGACACCTTCGAGTTGGACTTGAGCAGCAAAATAGATACCAGATGGAGTCATGTCAGCTGTTGATGATTGACCACGACGACCTCGAGATCCGATTGATTGAAATGCTGTTGCTGGAGCTGAGTTGGTAGTCCAAGCAGTTTGATTACGGAGAATTGATGTTCTTACCATGAATTCCTGGAATTAATTATTGAGGTTATTAATTCAAATTTTTTTGAGGTTATGTTTTAGAATTTTGAGGTTATGATACTCAATTTTGAGGTTATGCTATCAAATCTTATAACTCATCCCACTCACATTAAAACTGCTCATCGGATGATAAAACAGCACTCTGTCCCCAGCAGGCTTATTCAACGGACTCAAAGTACTTCCAAATATTCCATCAGTCCATTGGAAGTTCAATCCCTGATAGCTATAATCACTAGCAAATGGATCAGGATTGTACAAATAATTTGTTGTTCTCCAAGAAATTCCACGTGCCATATCAAAAACTAGCAATCCATTCCTCCATACATCCATGACATATACAAAAGCTCTATTACATTCATTATTACGAATATCCACAACAAGATTCGTGTGAAGTGAACCTTGAAGAACCTGTTCAGGTGGGAATGGATATGTAAGAATTTGTTGATCTGTTGTAAGGTCAAATGCAACGATTTTTGGTGGGCAAAGCTGTTGGAGATTTGTGAGAGCATTAACGATTCCTGAATCAATTACCCACAGTCGATTACACTCATCTATGACCATTCGGTAGACAGAAAGGAGACGATTGCAGTCAGGGTTTGTAGTTGATGTGTGTGATTGCCAGTTTGGGTATGGTGGAAGTGCTGGTGACTGGGAGAAAGCTGGGAGGTCGATTGCTGAGAGTGATGCTGGGATACCTAATTTAGAGTTTTGAGGTTAGGTTTTAAGATTTTTGAGGTAAGATTTTCAGATTTTAACTCCAAGATTCACAAATTTTGAGGTTTAGATTTTTTAATTTTGAGGTAAAGTACCTCAACTTTCGAGGTTAGAAACTCATTACTCACCTTCATTCCATCTCGGCGTTGACACAAAAATTCGATCCACATTAACAGCAATGCCCAATGGAATGACATTTTGCGGTATAAACTGTCTTGTTGCAATTGCATTAGCTCGAGCTTGTGGTGTCGGATATTCAAAATCCATAATATTCCATTGAAACATTACGTCAAATACATTAGTGCCAAATCCACCTTTCAATGTTCCATTTCGACGTTCAGGCGGAAAGGTCTGTGGCATCGCTTGCTGATTCTGTAATGTCCATGGTAGATTTGTGTTTCGAGTTTGTTGCTGACCCACATAATGCTTATTAAATGGCGAATGTGCTCGCGAGAACGCAAAAACTGTTAAAATTATGAATAGTTGAAATTTCATTACTGAACGGAACGGACTGCACTGAGCGACTGATTGATGAGGTTGAAATTTATTTCTGAAGTTGGAAATGAATTTTTTGTTGGAAGGCAGTTGGAATGGAATTAAAAAATTCACCCACCACAGACAGGTTTGCACGCGCATAGCAATTTTTTTTGTTGTTGTTGTAGTTTTGTTTGGATATAAACATGTTGTGCAGTGTGCGGCTTATGGCAACAACATTGAAATTGACTGGCATTAATCGACAACAAGATCAATAAAATAATCGATATGGAATTAAATGCAATGGCAAGTTTGACAAGTTTTGCAAGCCGGTGACTAGAAAATGATGTAATTCGGAAGTGCAACTGGAAATTGAATTAAGTCATAAAATTAAGTCTACAATTAGTTGCAGATTGGAACTTAAACATGTCTTTGTGCTTGAAATTACACAAAATTACTTAAAAAGAGCTCACGAGGAAGGAACGTAAGGAGACAACCTCAACAACAAATTGCTACACATTCTCTTGATGCTCTTCCTGTAGATTTTTAAGTTGGCATTTAATAAATTGGCGCAATGTGCAACCGCCATGTGAATGAAAAACATCCACTGGATCTTATGCTATAGTCGCACAAGTAAATATCGCATCTTTAATTTTTTTTCCTTTTTAAATCTCATTATTCCCAGGTTGGCACTGTGAATATATCTTATATGAGTTTCCAATTAAGTTAATCAAAAATCTGAAAATCTCAAAAAATAGTTAAAAAAAATAAATTCTTCATTGATTTTGTAATTTTATTAAGTTTATTCAAAAATTTTTGTTTATATTTTTAATTTTGTGTACTTTTCTTTTCCATTTCACAATTTAAAAAAAATATTCAGCTAAGAGCTCAATGTTAAGAATAAGAAAATCAAAAGTATATTTGGTTCATTTAAACTTGAGTGGTTTAACCAGAGGTCGAAGCGAACTTGGTTCGCCAAGTTCGCTTCGCTAAAAATTCAACTTGCCAAAGTCGAACTGTAGCGAGAAAATTTTTTTTCTATTCGCCTTAGCGAACCATAGCGAACTCAATTTTATTTTTTTCGCTTTAGCGAACTATTAGCGAACTTAATTTTTCAAAGTTCGCTATAGCGAACTATTGGCGAACTATAATTTTTTGCAATTTTGTATGAAATTACATACTTCACAAACGCAATCAGACATCTCTTAATATGAAGCCAAAAAAATTTTTCTAGTTCGCCAATAGTTCGCTATAGCGAACTTTGAAAAATTAAGTTCGCTAATAGTTCGCTAAAGCGAAAAAAATAAAATTGAGTTCGCTATAGTTCGCTAAGGCGAAAAGAAAAAAAAAATTCTCGCTACAGGTCAACTTTAGCAAGCTGAATTTTTAGCGAAGCGAGATCGCTAAAAACTCGCTTCGCTATGCTCGCTTCGACCTCTGGGTTTAACTAGTCATTAAATATTTAAAACAAATACTTCAAAATAACTGGACCAATAAAAACTAGGACTGGGGTAAGATGCCCTCCTGCATGGAGGTAGGATGACCAGAGCCATGGCCATAAAATGATATAGCAAAAAAATTAAAATGCCTCCATGTCATTAGTATCTCTACTTTATCCCTCAATGCCCTTATTTGTTCAGAGCTTTATTACTTTACTTAACCAAAACCCTTTAATAACTCAGTCTAGATTTAACATTCCCACCCATATCCATATCCTGCATCGATGACGAGATCAAGTGACTATTTAAATCTGTAAATACACTAAACTGCTCCTCATCCTCATCCTCGTCCTGTCCATCATTTCCATTACCGACATTTGGCAAGCTTGCTCCATGTTTGTTGGCCATGTGATTAAAGTAGCGCTTACGATATGGAGTCTTGTAGTCACACATGTAAAAATCACAGCTGAGGAGCTCAGATGTGTGTGCTTTCTTGTGTCTAACCATGACTGGATAGAATGTTGTGGAATATCCGCAGTCTTTAACATTGCAGACAAAATTTTTCTTCTTATCAGCTTTGACTTTTGGTTCACTTTTTGGGAGCAGCTTTGCTGATGTCTTTGTGACATTTTGATGGATCTTCATGTGAGTCTCGAGTCGCTTTTGATAAAGGTAAGACTTGCTGCAAATGTTGCAAGTGTATGGAAGTGTACGCTGTTCTCCATAATTTTCTTGATTTGGTTGACTTTGAAGTGGTTCAAGAAGGTTTGATTCTTCATGATCATGATCATCTTCCTCTTCCATAGCGTCCTCATCGTTGCTATCAAGATCAATGACATCACCACTTTGTGTTGAAGTCGCTGCATTCTCAACAATTTTTTTCTTCATTTCACGTCTGTCACTTATAAGTTCACGATTTTCATATTCCAAGTCTCTAATTTTGATTTCCAGTTCGGTGAGTTTCTGGTCCATTTCAGCACTTCTTTGAGCTGATTTAGTTATCATCTCTTGGATTTGATACTCAAGACGGCTCTTGGTTCTTTCAAGTTCTGAGTTCTTGCGTTGAAGCTCTTTGATGACTTGTAGAGGCTTTCGTTCCATCTTGGTTTAGGTTTGGATCTGTAATGAGGAAAATAATGGAATTTTTAAGCTACATTGGATAGTTTGTGAAATATTTTGAGGTTAGGTAACTAGAAATAAAGTTTTTGAATATTTTTCAGGTTATGTAGCTCAATTTTGAGGATTTGACAAATTTTGAGGTTATGTTGCTCAATTTGGAAGTTAGGTTACGCAAGTTTGAGGTTAGGTTGTTAAGTTTTTAGGTTATGATGTCAATTTTTATCGAATTTTAAAGATAATGACCAATCTTATCATGATTCATGGACTGTGTTCTAGTATTACTATATTTGCATGTAAAACATTCAGTTTAAAAAGTTTTGAAAAATTTCCAAACAAAAAAACCTTTTCAAACCTCATTAAACATTTATAAAAATTCACATATTAAAAAAAAAACAAAACATCATCAAAAAATCAATGCGACAGCAACGAAAAACATTCGAGCATTTCATTTTTGTACCTAAATCGTTATCTCGTCTACAGACAACCACAAAAAATATCATTAAATTACCATTTCATTTTTTCAGAAAAATTGTTGTGCAGCAAAACTTTAAAGTTTACTTTACAATCTATTAATGTTTGTTTATTATATTATAAATGTATACATTATTGCTATATACATACTTATTAGTACACATACAGAAATAAAACTTTGACTAATATATAGTTTTATATTTAAATAGTTTGAAAACTAGAAGATATTTGCTTCAAGCAGGTAAAAAGAACCGTATTTTTACATTTTGAAATTGTTTTAATTGGAAAAAATCTAATATTTTTTAAAATTTCCAAAAATTCCAACAAATTTCAAAAAAAATTTTAAAGGGTTAAAAAAACCAAAAACTTTAAAAGATACAAAAAAACTTCAAAAAATTGGAAAAAAAAAACAAAATATAAATATTCAAATAAATTTTAAAAATATAAAATATTCCAAAAAATCTAAAAATTACAAGAATTTTCAAAATTAAAAAAATTTCAAAATGTTCAAAAAAATTAAAAATCAAACATTATCAATTCAAATATTTTAAACTAAAACTTAAACTGTATTTAAAAAAATTGAACAATATTTTAAAGCTGAATCCAATAAAACTGCATATTACCAACAAAATTTAAATTTACATGTTTTATAAACAACATTATTGATTCCGAACTTGGATCAATAAACTCAATGTTCTTATTTTTATATTTATAAATACAAACAAACATCTACAACTATATAAAAGATTTATAATTATATCTTTTTTCACTCTTTTTTTCATTCATTTTAGGTAATTTTACTTCAATCTTTAACAAAACTTTTACATCACCTAACTGTACATAGCATTAAAGTGTGAAACAACAAATTTATTCAGACTATTTTATTTATAATTCAATTCTTACCTTAAATTCTTCAAATATGCGGTCAAAATGTCAAATTTAAGTTTATTTTTATAACAACAAACTTTATCTTCACTTTATTAATCTTTAAAAACTCACAATAAATTCAGATAAACTAAAATTACCTCCGATAAACTCCGCCGAAGCTACGAAAGTAAAATTTGAGTTTTTTCCGATTTGAAATATAAACAATAAAATCTCTTTTTTACATTTTATATTTGTATTTGTTATATGTATTTGAAATATATTTTTGTTAATATACACTTGTATCAAAATAATATTGGGATATAATTATAATAAATTCTCTCATTTTGAGAGAGGATTTTTGAAAAATGAAGTCGAAAATGAGAGAATTTAAGTTTTATTTATAACTTTATATTTAAGTTTATGTTTTATTATAGTTTTGTTATTTTTAAAAAATTATTTTTAAACAATTTAAATTAAAATTGATATTTTAATAATTTTTCAGGTTTTAAAAATTTTTTAAATTCTATTTTAAAAAAATCTTCAATTTAAAAAATTAATTAAAATTCAATCCTTAAAAATTTAAATCATTTTGTTATAGCTTTTCCAACTTTCCAGATAAATTTGAAAAATTCCGAAAATTAACGGTCATTTTGAGTTTGAAAGGTTTCTTTTTATTTAATAAGAATAACTTTTAATAGATTTTATGCTCAACACAAGCAACTTTTCAGTGCTATTTTAATACAAAATTCAACAAAACGGTCAAAATAATCTCAAACTATGTGGAAACTTGTATCATTTCAGTTTTGAACCGTTGGTTTGTTATTGTTTTGGATTGAAAAAAATTGAGAATTGAGAAAAATTTAAGAAAAATTAAAGATAATTAGAAATACAAGTTTTCGGTCTACAATTTCATTATTATTGACTTTATTATGAAACAGAAACTTGTGAAAGTTTCTTAAATTCTTCAAAATCAGCTCATAATATGATTTAATTTGGGACTGAAAATTTCATCCTGAATAAAACTTATCATTTCAATTTGAAATCGCAAAATTCTATCTGACAAAGCTTAAAGCTAGAAGCCAGCTAGTAGCTGAACTTACTGTTGATCAAAGCATAATCAGTTAAAGATGCCTAGAAGAGTTGTGGTAGACATTAAATTCGTCGCATTCATGTTTGTGTCATTAGCGGCGAATTACATCAAATACACAGAAACTGGTAAGTGACCATCTAAGTCTCTGAATTCAATGACTAGTATCTTGTCTGCTCAGTCTATACTAGCTTTTCTTAATCTAAAAGCAGAACCTTAAATTTGGATAGAGCTGGTTTTTTGAGTGTAGTTAGAGTTAACTCAAGAAGATGGGAGCCAGGGTTGGTTTTTTGGTACACACCTGATCCAACAACTACTCTTAATCTACATGTGCTCTTAGTGTCTGCTCTTGAGTTTATAGTTTGAGATTCAACCAGAAAATTAATTATTAATGTTTCTCAATTTTAGCAATCGACGATAAAAACGACCAAAGCATGAAAGCACTGAGGCAAAATTCATCTCATTCTGATAGTCAATATTCGTTGAGTCAGGATGACGTAAGTATATTTGTCAGTACATCAATTATGATTTAGTATGAATTTCAGTTAAATGTGCATTTTTGAGGGTTTATGGTATTCAATATGGGATGCAAGTGTGTGATGTGGACTTTATGTCTATCAGGGACGTAATATTGTTGCTCCATCGTCTTCCAGGAGTTGTTTTACAAGGAAATCTTGAAAGATAACGGGAAGACCAAACCAGATCAACCTTGACGATCTTAAATTCTTTATTTAACTTCCCAACATTAAAACTTTATCTTAACATTCCAGGAACGAAATTTCAACCCATCAACTTGCGGCCACAACACAACAAATTGCTCAGACCTTCAATTTCCATGCATCAGATGCACTTACGAGCTCGGCTGTACATATGGTGAGACATCTCGCGCTACATGTGATCCACGATCACAAGTCCAGTGCATTGCAGAAATTGAAAATGGAAAAGAACAGCGAACTTTCTCTAGATATTTTACGTGTCGTTACTGCTTCCTTACAGAACCATGGGAACATGACTGTAAACAGAACACAAACTGCAATTCAGCATATGGATTTTACAAGACAAATTGCACAGTAAAACCGAATGTTTTATGCCTCGGATCTCGTCAATTTCCAAAGAATGTAAAATGTAATTGGACGAGAGGATCAAAATACTTTACAGCCTTGGTGCTGAGCATAACATTGGGTGGATTTGGAGTTGATCGATTTTATCTTGGACACTGGCAAGAAGGAATTGGAAAATTATTTAGTTTCGGTGGTTTGGGAGTTTGGGTTATTGTTGACTCAATATTGAACTCGATTGGATATTTGGGGACTTCTGATGGAAGTTTACTGCTGTGAAGATGTGAATAAAATTTTTAGGAACTTTGAATAATTTTGTGTTTAATGTTTGAAATTATTTAATTGCTCAGTTGAGATAAAATTTTGAATTTTACTGACTTTATGCTGGAATGAAGTTTTTAACAGAGCTCGAAGTTGACTCGAGTTGAATCGAGTCGACTCGAACCTTATCGACTTCGAGCTCTGGTTTGCAAGTTAGATTTGAGAATTTTCATTTTTAAAAAAATAATTTTATTTTTTGATTAGTATTTGGTTAAGTTCGTCATTATTCAAATATGATGTTTTTGGATCTTCTGATTTACATTCAGTTATGCACATCAGATACAAAGCTAATAGAAGAGTCACTAAAATGCCTGCAAAAATACAGATCCAAAGTATTATTTCGTCAATTCTTGCAGGTTTTTTAACGACTTTTGTTATAAAATTGACATGTTTTGGATTTACAATTTCAATTTCATGTCTTGACAACATTTTGGTATATTCTTGGTTTAGTGTATTGCTTTTATTTATTTTCATTGGATCATCTTTCAATTGTTTTTCCAAATGTTGAGCATTGTCAATTGCAGCATCAACTAAAGTCGTAGCATAAGTTTGCAGAAGGATGAAAATGATTGTCCGACTGAAATGAAGAAAAATATCTTTTTTTGAACTGGAAACTTTATTAAATCACTTTACAAAGGACAAACCCAATGATTTTTTGCATCTTGAGAAGTTTGCAACTTCAAAGGTCGGGATAAAAAATTGTTCAAGAGACAAAAGAGCAGAACAACTGATTACCAAACTTGAATATGATTTCACAGTCAACTCAAAATAATTCAAAATTTTGCAATTTTATTTCTGCTAATTTAAATAATTAATTGTCAATAATTCACAGACCCACAAGACATTCTGCAGTCTGCCTTGTTTAAATGTAACTGACAGAATTTTTAACAATGTAATATCATGTTAAACTCAAGGTTATAAATGCATCTTCACCGCTAATTGATAATTATTACTTTAAAATTATTGCACTGCTGATTAATTTATTTTGAATTTATTTTTAAATCTTAATTCACAAAAAAATAAAATCACGAAATCTGATTCAATCTTAAGGTTTCTTCATTTCGGCTTTCTTCCTGTGATTTCAAGCACTTGTAGACATAAATATAGTAAATCACCAATATAACACTAATAACTGAGAACACAATAATCAGCACAAGTAGCTCATCTTCTTCATCAACGTCTCGGTAAGCTTCAGCAACAACATCATCAAATTTTTCAATTTCTTCACTTTTCTCAGCCATGAAACTTTATTTTTTGATTGAAATTTCACTCTAGACTAGGCTGCAGTTGTCTTGTCTTAAGATTCTTATCTATTCGATTACTTTTATCGGATTTTTATTTTGACTCATGATGGATAACAAGTGAAATTGAAGCTTTTGTTTTGTTTTTCTGTTTCCAGTTATTTTTTTTTTAATTTTAGGGTCGACCATGAATGATGTTTATCGACAAAATTGACATCCTGGCTACCCTTCTTGCCGATAAAAAGCATCAGAAAGTCATGAACGTTGGAACAAGCAGAGATAAATATAGTAAAATACTAGCATAAAGCAGATGATTAAGAATATAAAAATTAAGATCGTCAAGTCATTTTCTTCCTCTAGTCCTTTGTAAATGGAAGTGACTATATCATCTGAATTGACATCTCTTTTATATCTTTTTGTCAAATGTTGTGGATTTTTGCTATTTAGTTTATTGTCTTTTGGGGAGTCTTCATTGGTCAATAGCTGAGGCCATGAATTCAATATCAAATCATCATCTTTATGACTATTGTATGTTGCAGGCACAGCTTTATGACTAGATGTTAAGATTGATTGTTGCAGATTGATTAGAATTATGACTAAAACTATAGAAATCATACTTTTGAACTATATTTAAATTAGTAATAAAATCAATGAAATTAGATCAAATTTTAAGTCAACACTAAACATGCATTGAGCTGCTTTGGTTTCTTTTATAGTAAACATCGATGTATGCCGCCGACAAACATTCAATTTTTATCTGATTGATCAGTTTGAACCAGTTTTATTGAGGATTAATCTTTATCAAATAAAAGATATCATTTAAATTGTTTAATTCTGTTAATTTTATTGAAATTTAAATTCTGACTATTCCTTATTTACAGACCTTAAAGCACATAACATTTTTTTGATTTGAAAATTAACTTTTTTAGAATTTTTCCAATACTTTGACCAAAAGCTCGTTCATTTGTGTCAACAGCAGGCGTGGATCATCAACTGCAAATTAAATTGAATTCAATAATTACTTAAAAATCATCACTTAACAAGTCTTGTAACTTACCAAGTCCAGCAACTGTCATGGCATTAGAGAATAACTGCTGTGCTAAAAGTGATGCAAGCTTCTCATCAGTTGTGGTCAATTTATGAAGCTTCTTGATAATTGGATGTCTAGGATTAATTTCCAAATGCGACTGCAACAATGCATAACGATTATCTTCAGTCAATTGATGACTTTGTGTTTTAATAAAATGCCTAGCTGCTGCCATATCCTCTACAGTCACAATACATGGATGATGATCAAGTTTACTTGTGTATTTAACATTTGCGACCTTATTTCCGAGTTCTGTCTTCAAGAATCTTACAAGATCGTCTGTATCACGTTGTGAGAGGGTATCACTGGCATGTTCCTGAAAGAATTGGTCAACTTCCTCAGTAGATGTTGCTCTGCGCATCTCTTTCTCAACACTGACGAGGCTGTGACCCTAAAATTAATAAGAATTGTAAATTAGTCAATCTACAGTAGCTTAGTAGTGTCTTGTAAGTCTTTATAGACCAAAAAGTAGCACCACCAACCCTTAGGTGCCTCCTGGGTTCTTAAAGTCCCTCAGTTCAAGTGCCACTAAGGACATACTTCAGTAAAATCAACACCTACCTTATAACTAATCAACTGCATCAACACAATATAACTAATCAACTGCATCAACACAAGCTCATCATATGGCTCATAACAGAACAAAACTGGATAGTCTCGCTTCTGCAAACTCTCAAAGTACGGTGAGTTAAGTGCTAAAGCTCTTGATGGAGCTGCTAAATAATAAATTTCCTTTTGATCCTCCTTAAGTTGCTTAATGTATTCCTCAATTCCAATTCTGCTGCCATCGTCATTCTTGTTAGTCTCGAATCTTAAGAGTTTGGCAATTTCTTCTTTTTGTGGCTGTTCCTGTGTTGTTACAATACCTTCTTTAAGGAACAAGCCGTAGTCTTTGTAGAATTTTTCGTAGCTTTCTGGATCTTTGACTGATTTGTCATACAGGAACTTGAGAACTTTAGATGTGAGGACATTTCTGAGTCTTCTGATTAAGTTGCTGTTCTGAAGAAGCTCACGACTAAGATTTAATGGAATGTCCTCACTGTCAACAACTCCTTTAATAAATCTCAGCCATTTTGGAAGCATCAAGTCTGTTTTGGATTGAATTAAAATCTTTCTGGTATAAAGTGCAATTCCAGTGTCTGAATCACGTGACATTTCAAAGAGTCCTGGCTTGCCTTCTGGGAAATAAAGGACAGTCCTCAATGACAATGGAACGTCAGTCTTGAAATGAAGCTTGTATCTTGGGATATCAAATGAATTTCCAATGTATCTAAAGAACTCTGTGTGCTGATCATCTGTGACTTCTTTTGGTTCCATAAGCCACAATGGTTGAACTAAGTTCATTTGATTGCCATTTAGGTAAATTGGGGAACCGACAAAGTTGCTGTATTTCTTGATGACATCACGAATCCTATCCTCTTCTGCATATTCACGGCATTCAGCTTTGAGGTGAATGACAATTTTAGTTCCGACTGCAACATCCTCACATTCTTGGATTTCAAAGGAACCGGTTCCATCACTGGTCCACATGTAGCCAACATCATCAGGATGTGATCCTCTTGAATAGACATCAACCTTTGTAGCACACATAAATGCTGAATAGAATCCAACACCAAACTGTCCAATAATATTAGCTGCAGCACCTTGTTGTGAATCTTCAATTTGCTTTAAGAAGTTCTTCGATCCAGACCTAGCAATAGTTCCAAGAGCATCAATCATTTCATCCTTAGTCATACCAACTCCAGTGTCTTGAATAATCAATGTTCTGTTCTGCTTATTAGTTTCTATATGAATCTCAAGTTTTCGATCTAATCCAGTGACATTGTCTGGATTTGTGCTTGATATGTATCGGAACTTCTCAATGGCATCGCTGGCATTAGAGATCAGCTCACGAACAAAAACTTCATTTTCTGAGTAAAGGGATTTGGCGACAATGTCGAGTAGCATTCGAGTTTCAGCCTTAAATTCGTGATTTTCTGGAGCTCCTTTGACCTTTTCTGATTCTCTGATGATTGAGTGGTACAGGCGGGATGTTAGGGCTGGGGTAATTGATGATGGTGCTGAAATTATGATGAAAAATTGGATTATTAGGTATGTGATTGTGTTTTTAGAGTCGGTTGGGTTTTGTGGACAGATTCTGAATATTTTTTTGTCCAGTTTAAGCTATAACTGCTCCGACTCTTTAAACTGTACCTAAATCGTCCAAAAAAGTTTTCTAATGATTTTGGTTATGTCAACCACTCATCAAATTATTTAATATTTACCTCGATAATTCCACTTTTTACCGACTGTCGTGATTCCATTTCTGAACTTTACAGCATTTCTAGCAACAATCCTCAAGCTCATCATGTTTAATTCTTTGGTTCCTTCGCTTTTTCTTTGAATATTCTCGAAAATTGTTTTGATGTTTTGTTGATGAAGTTCTCAGATGATATGAGGATGGGAATAAGTTGGTGATAATGTCACTTGTGGTACCTGATGATAATGTCCAAAGTTTATTAAATAAAGTTTCTGAATTCAGTATTTGATTGAAAGTTTCAGTTGCAGATGGCGTTGGTTGATTTGAAATGTGAACTTTTTGAATTGAATAAGAATCAATGATATTGTGAATAATTTTTTTTGAAAATTGAAAAAATTGAAAAAATTGAAAAAATTGAAAAAATTGAAAAAATTGAAAAAATTGAAAAAATTGAAAAAATTGAAAAAATTGAAAAAATTGAAAAAATTGAAAAAATTGAAAAAATTGAAAAAATTGAAAAAATTGAAAAAATTGAAAAAATTGAAAAAATTGAAAAAATTGAAAAAATTGAAAAAATTGAAAAAATTGAAAAAATTGAAAAAATTGAAAAAATTGAAAAAATTGAAAAAATTGAAAAAATTGAAAAAATTGAAAAAATTGAAAAAATTGAAAAAATTGAAAAAATTGAAAAAATTGAAAAAATTGAAAAAATTGAAAAAATTGAAAAAATTGAAAAAATTGAAAAAATTGAAAAAATTAAAAAAATTGAAAAAATTGAAAAAATTGAAAAAATTGAAAAAATTGAAAAAATTGAAAAAATTGAAAAAATTGAAAAAATTGAAAAAATTGAAAAAATTGAAAAAATTGAAAAAATTGAAAAAATTGAAAAAATTGAAAAAATTGAAAAAATTGAAAAAATTGAAAAAATTGAAAAAATTGAAAAAATTGAAAAAATTGAAAAAATTGAAAAAATTGAAAAAATTGAAAAAATTGAAAAAATTGAAAAAATTGAAAAAATTGAAAAAATTGAAAAAATTGAAAAAATTGAAAAAATTGAAAAAATTGAAAAAATTGAAAAAATTGAAAAAATTGAAAAAATTGAAAAAATTGAAAAAATTGAAAAAATTGAAAAAATTGAAAAAATTGAAAAAATTGAAAAAATTGAAAAAATTGAAAAAATTTGAAAAAATAAAAAACTTTAAAATGATCAAAATTTCCCAAATCAAGCAAACATAAATAATCAATCTCCAACCTCAGTCTCATCAAAACCAGCATCCGATGATTATCTCCTTCATCTCCATTTCTCCACACGCGCGTTTTTTCCCACAAAAAAAATATTTTAATCATAAAATTCATTTATAAACAGAGAATCAAGCTATTAAGTCTTAATTATCACGCTTTAGTGCTTCATATCTTTATTTACTCAAATGAGAGTTGAAGTCTTATCTTTTTTCGAGTGCCTTTTAAACTTCACTTTTTTTGATGAACATTTCAGTCAGTTTAAGGTGAGAATTCAAGTTGGAAATAAGCTTTTGAGTGCTTAAAAATAATGTGACTAGTTTTGTGTAAATAACATAAAATTGCAATTCTAGCTTTAAATTTATCTAATTTTAAAAAGAAATTCACTAAGTATGCCACGGCAATAGCTTGTTTTTGAACTCAGTGGTTTAATAACTTGCAAGTCTTCATAGCTGAAGAGTTTGTTATACAATTTAATGTGCTTAGTAGTGTAAAAGTGCTTAACAAATTCAGTTTAAGCAAGTGATATAAAATAAATAAAAATTAAAAAAATGAAATTATTTCTGAAAATTCCGTGGATTAACTCAAGCACAATAAATCAATATTTAGCTACATTTGCTGGTTAGTATTTTAATGACTGCTGCTTTGAACGTGCTGACTTTGATTCAATATTTGGATCGGTAGTCAAGTGCAGTCTGATCCTCATGTTGTTAGTTGTTACTAATGTAATTTGTCTTAAACATAGCTTTAAGGACTTCTGAAACTTAATTCTATTTCCAGTCAACATTCTCTCAATCACTCATGGCTGTGCAATTGGATGGTCATCCCCGATGATTCCATACCTCAAATCTGAAGACACACATCTTAAAAGTGGACCAATAAATGCAACGGAAGCTTCATGGATTGGTAAGATTAGGCTAGATAGTGATTATGATGCATTTATAGAGATACTTTACTCAATTTACATCCAATTGTCTTATTTTGTGCCACAAAAATTAATTTTAGAGAAAATCATCAAAAAACATTATTCAGATTGGGAACAAAGAAGGTTCTAAGTGGGCATGGTCAAAACATCATCTTACTAGCCATGCCCTTGGCCTTATTAAGTATTTCCTTTGTTTTGACAATAATTTGTCATGTCATTGTGTCTACCTTGACTTGTTGACTCTCACTTTTTCTTATCTCAAAAGATAGCGACCACAAAACATTTATCGCTAGAGTGGCCATAAACTTGATTGTCAGGTCTCAATTTAAAGCAATTAGTTATCAATAGAAGACACAAGAAAACATTTATTGCTGTCCAAAATGCAACTTACTGGATTCTTTGTTGCTTAAAAAAAATATAAAAATTCCAGGTTCAGCAATAACACTCGGAGCCTTAGTAAATATCTTCATAATTGGAAAAGTTGCAGACTACATTGGAAAAAAGAAATGCTTAATCATTCTCTGCCTTCCAAACCTTGCATTTTATATTTTAACATACATGGCAACAAATGTCAATCATCTTTATGCTGCACGAGCAGTTGCAGGCTTCACCGGAGGTGGATTACTTAGGATTGTTCCTCTTTATATTGGCGAAATTGCTGAAAGTAATGTTCGAGGCAAACTTGGAGCTTATTTCCCACTTGGAATGAATTTTGGGATATTTTTGATGTATGTCCTTGGAACCTATTTGGATTATCACACAATATCATTCGTGATGGTTCCATTTGTTCTTTTATATGCTGCATTGATGCTGTTTCTTCCTGACACACCACAATTTTTGATCAAGAAGCATCGGGATGAGAAGGCATTAAAGTCACTGAAGTTTTATAGAAATTGTAATGAGAAAGATTCTCAAAATATTGACATGATTAAAAAGGAACTAGAGTCTCTAAAGATAAATGTGCTGAATCATCACAAAACAGAAGTCAAGTTGAAGGATTTTAGTAAGTTTTTTGATTAAAATTATTGGATTTTTAATAATTTTAATTCCAGCTGAGAAAGCTTCAATTCGTGGACTACTAATTGGTGTCTTCCTAATGGCTATAATGCCATTCTCTGGCAATATGACAATCTTGTCATACACAGCAGACATCTTTGATTCGTCTGGCTCATCACTGAGTGCTAATGAATCATCAATGATCATCGGATGCATCCAATTTATTGGAATTTACATCGCAAGCTTGTTTGTCGATAAGTTTGGACGAAAGATTTTAATGAGCATTTCATGTCTTGGCTCAGGCTTATCACTTCTACTTATTGCTTCATATTCTTATGTCACATCAATATTTGAAGTTCCATCCAGTTTAAGTTGGATTCCAATTGTCAGCTTATCGTTGACTATTTTGTTAAATTCCATTGGAATTTCATCACTTCCGTTTATGATTGTGACTGAGTTGGTGCCTCAGAAGGTAATGTTGAACCTTAGTTCTTATGATATGCTACTTTAATGACTCAATTTTATTTGTTTCAACAGATTAGGGAAACTTCTGTGACAATTCTGATGGCTTGCATGACTTTGTTTGTTTTCACAAATCTTAAGGTGAGTAGGAATCTCTGACTGGTCATTTGGGAACATCTCATGAGCTACTCAGACATAAATTTATCTTGTAACACATAAATCGACTTTTTAACTTTCATTTTTTACATTTTCACTCTTGATAATGAATTTAACAGGTCTTCCCACCTCTTGTTGAGGTCATTGACCTTTATGGATGCATGTTCATTTATGCTGGATTTTGCATAGTCGGATCGATCGTCACAATCTTCATCATGCCAGAAACGAAAGGGAAAAACTTGTTCCAAAATCATGAATCATGAAGGCACAGATAAGAAAAATGCGGAAACTTATAAATCTTCATTGAATGTAAATAAAGATTAAATATTTAATAAATCACACCTTATAGCTTGTATTTTAATCCATACGACGAGAGAGAGTTTGCAACATTATTGTTTCAAGTACCTTAAAAACATTAAAAGTTAAAGTAAAATATTATTTCAGTTTCAATTGAGGACTCGAGTGGTAAAAACTGATTTTACAGGAGCTAAAAAAAATTGTGATTTTAAAAATGTTTTAAAATTAATTTGTTAAATAAGTTCTTTGAAATTCAAAATAAAATTAATTCTAGTAAATCTAGAACATCATAAATCAGTCGCATACATATGTGCATTAGTGAGTCAACTGTGATTGTTTTCTATTTAATCGAGTCATAACAGCTTAGTTCTCAAGTGGTTTTATGATTGAGTGGACTGTCAAGAACTTATCACGGCATTGATCTTGTTTTGTTTTTTTTGAGAAGTGCAGGAAGTTTGGAGAAAATTTAATTAAAAATGATCATAAAAATTCCTTGGATCGCACCAAGTACGCAGAATCAGTATTTTGCATCTATTTTAGGTAAGGAACTGGAGTGAAGTCTGGGGTTGTGTCAGAACCTCTGGATTTATTTTATACTTTAATTTTCTTGAGCATTTTGAAGGATAAAAGGATTTTGAATCTTCTTGAACCTCATGGCTACAACAATATGTACTGTACCTTATTCATGATCATCTTACTAAAACCTCAGAATCAATTTTTAACGCAAGAGTACCCCAAATAGCTCTAAAAACCAGCACAAGCTTAATAATTTCTATAAAATATCTTCAAACCCCCTTTCTAGTCAGTTCCCTAGCAGTTATTCATGGCTGTGCCATAGGATGGACATCTCCAATTATTCCATATTTAAAATCTGAAGACACACATTTGAATGCAGGTCCAATCACACCTCAACAAGCTTCATGGATCGGTAAACTATTTACTTAATGATAAAAATCAAAACATGAACGAAAAAACTTTTATTGACTAGGTGCATGTCTTTCCCTTGGTGCTGTGTTTAGTATTGTGATAACTGGAATAGCTGCTGATTACTTTGGCAAGAAAGTATGCTTAATAGCACTTAGCATCCCAGCTGTATTGTTTTGGACATTGACGTATGTTTCGACTAATGTTTTTCATTTGTATGCAGCAAGGACTGTGGCAGGTATGAGGCTAGGTATAATCTGAAGCATGGCAAGCTTGGCTATTTTTTTTTAATAATTTAAAGGTTTCTGCGGTGGAGGTCAGCTCAGAATCGTTCCATTATTCATCGGTGAACTAGCTGAAAGCAATGTTCGAGGAAAACTTGGTGCCTTTTTCCCACTCGGGCTAAATCTTGGAATTTTCCTTATTTTTGTTATTGGAACTTACATCGACTACTTTATTATCCCATTTGTGATATTTCCATTCATTGTTGCTTATTTTGTACTTATGCTGTTTTTGCCGGAAACTCCACAATATTATTTGAAGAAGCAAAAGGAAGAAGAAGCTTTGAAGTCACTGAAATATTACAGAAATTGCAATGACAAAGATTCTCAAAATTTAGAGAATGTCCAAAATGAATTGTCAGCATTGAAAAAGAACATCCAAAGTCAGGGAAAGTTCGAAGTTAATCTCAAAGATTTCGGTTAGTTTTTGGATCAATTTTTGATTTTTTTTCAATGAAATTTGATTTTTTCATTCAATTTTAGTCGAAAAGAAGTCTCGTCGAGGTCTCTTCATCAGCATCTTCCTGGTCTTTATTGGAGCATTTTCTGGAAATTTCACAATTTTAACATACACAGCTGATATTGTCAAATCTGCAGGCTCTTCATTCAAACCTAATGAAGCAGCTATGATCATTGCTGGAGTTCAATTTATTGGAATCTACATCACTAGTTTATATGTTGATAAGTTTGGAAGGAAGGTTGGTTCCTCTATTGTAATATTGAGCAATTAATTTAAATTCTTATATTTCAGGTCCTTATGAGCATATCCTGTGTAGGATCAGGGCTATTCCTTATGCTTCTAGCCACATACTCATATGTAGACACAAATTATGAATACGAAGGCAACCTTGGCTGGATTCCAATCTTCAGCTTGTCAATGACAATCTTAATGAATGCTTTTGGCATCTGCTCACTTCCGTTCATGATTGTGACTGAGTTGGTGCCGCAGAAGATCAGAGAAGCAACTGTAATGATCTGCATGATGCTCATCACCCTTTTTGCATTCATCAATCTTAAAGTATATCCTCCATTAGTTGAAAGCATCAGTTTTTATAGCTGCATGTACATTTATGGAGGATTTTGTCTACTTGCAACATTTGTTATAGTCTTTGTGATGCCAGAGACTAAAGGAAAGAATCTGTTCCAAAATTAACGAGAGTCGTGAAATAAAATAATTTTTAAATAAAATGTGAAATTTTTATTGATTTAATGAAGGGGGGGGGGGGGGGTCAAGATAGTCCCTAACTTGACAATAGCCATGTGCCATTTGAGCTACTTTTATTTAAAAATAAAGAGAAAAAGCTCAAGCATTAAGTTCATTATCAAGTCGCTATCTCAATTTTATATTATTTGCTCAAAATTTAATTTATAGCCTTATCTTTCTAAGTGCCCAATAAACTCTAATCTAGTCTCGAATTGCCTTAGTTTAGACTGAGAATCTGAGGTGAAATGTGCTCAAAAACTTAAAGTACAAATTTTTATAATTCAATCAAAAACTGCTGTGAATTTTTAAAGAATATAAGTTTGAGATTATTTTAATTGATATTTAGAAGGCTGCAGATCTTAGCTGCAATATAGGCGAGCTGCTAGAACTTTCATGGAAATTCTTTGATAAAGATATATTTTTTGTGACCCAGAAAATTCAGAGTTTGGTTAAAAATCAAATATTTGATTAAAATCAGTCTGATTATGTTGGTTAAATTTCCATGGATTGCTCAAGGTGCATCTAATCAGTATGTAGCTACATTCATAGGTAAATGATGTTTTATTTCATTCTAAAATTCTTAAAAATTAAAGCAATCCACTAAATAAATAAGAGGTCATTGACCTTAAAAAAGCACTTGACTTGCTTGATTGAATTGGTTGATTCAATTTTGAACCTGAACGGCACAAGTTGGTTAATCGATCAGAAATCCGGCACCAAACTGGTGTGACTCTGGCATGGTGCTAGCTACGATTTTAATTCCGCGTGCTGGCTTGGCGCCAGATTTCTATTTGGTTAAGCGACTTGTCCCATTTGAGGACGTTCATCAAAAAATTAATTTTTGAATCATCCACCCCCCCCCCCCCTCCCTCAAAAAATCTCAGACCCACCTCCCTCATAATAATTAAATGAACCTCCCTCAAATCTATCTTTTCAGTTAATATTCTTGCAATCATTCATGGATCTACAGTTGGATGGACATCTCCAATGATTCCATACCTCAAATCTGATGAAACTCACCTAAAATCAGGACCAATTGATGCGACAGAAGCTTCTTGGATTGGTAAATCCTAAAACTTCTGCTAAACATTCAATTGCAACTTAATCTTATTCCAGGTTCTTTGATGTCTGCTGGAGCACTAGCCAGCATCTTAGTTTTTGGGAAGCTTGCTGAGTATTTTGGAAAGAAAAAGTGCTTGATATTCTTATGCCTGCCAAATTTGACATTCTGGGTGATGACTTATCTGTCAACTGATGTTATTCATCTTTATATAGCTCGTATTATTGCTGGTATGTCATTGAAATCAATTTGAAGTTAGTCTTGCTATTAAGGATTAGGATTAAGGTTGAAGAATTTCTATCCACGTTTTGAGTGAAGAATCCTCTCGAATTCAACCAATATTTCAAAGGTTCTCAAACTTTCTAGGCATCACAAATGGCGGCCTCCTCAGAATAGTTCCACTCTACATAGGAGAAATTGCAGAAAGCAGCATTAGAGGCAAACTCGGTGCTTATTTTCCACTAGCAATGTATATTGGAATTTTCTTTATGTTCGTCCTCGGAACTTACTTGAATTATTTTACAATCCCACTTGTGATGATTCCAATTTTGGTTCTGTACTTCTTTTTGATGTTTTTACTGCCGGAAACACCGCAGCACTTATTGAGAAATCATAAGGATGAGAAGGCATTAAAATCATTGAAATTTTACAGGAATTGTAATGAAAAGGATAGTCAGAATGTTGAGGCTGTTACAGATGAGTATGAAGCTTTGAGGGCGAATATTTTGAATGTTCATAAGCAGGATGTGAAGCTGAAGGACTTTGGTAAGTCTTGGATCTGAAAAAAAAAGCCAAAAAAATTTATAATTTCCACAATTTAATCCTCAGTCGAACGATCAGCACGTCGTGGCCTCATCATGAGCTTCTTCTTGATATTCATCAACTCATTTTCTGGAAACATGATAATCTTGTCATACACAGCAGATATCTTTAAATCCTCAGGCTCATCGCTCAGTGCCAATGAATCTTCAATGATTGTCGCATCCATCCAGTTTATTGGAATCTACATAGCCAGCCTGTTTGTTGACAAATTTGGAAGGAAGATTCTCATGAGTATTTCATGCCTTGGATCAGGATTGTCATTGCTAGCTTTAGCTTCTTACTCATATGTCGATATTAACTTTGAAGTTTCCAATAATCTAAATTGGATCCCGATCGTCAGTTTGTCATTTACGATTTTTCTGAATTCGATCGGAATTTCTTCATTGCCATTTATGATTGTGACTGAATTGGTTCCACAGAAGGTGAGTTGGGAATAGATTTTTGATTAGACCTGCATGCATGAATTCTGAATTTTAGATCCGAGAAGCTACTGTGATGATCTGCATGGCTCTAATCACGACATTTGCATTCGTCAATCTTAAGGTAAGGTTTATAAATCAGTTATTAATCACAGATTAATCAATCTTCATTGTTTCCGCAGGTATATCCACCGCTAGTTGAGATCATTAACCTGTATGGATGCATGTACATTTATGCTGGATTTTGCATCATGGGAACTTTTGTGACAGTCTTTATCATGCCTGAAACTAAGGGGAAGAATTTATTCCAGAGTCAATAGACGAGAATCACCTGATTATGATGAATAAAATTAAAATATTTTTTTTGCCAATAAAACCAGTTGACGAATGTCAGAATGCACAACTGAAAAATTGTTGTGAATTTTTATCATCTCGCAAATCTAACAAAACTGTTGTGATTATCATATTTGAATATAAATGTTCTTGATTTTAGTGTTGTTGGCTCTGCAAGGCAAAGCAGATGTTTAATTTCTATTGTCTGCGAAAATTACAAATTCAAATAAATTAAAAAATTTCACAAATTAAGATAAAAAATGTTCATCAAAGTTAAACTTCCGTGGACTAATTCCAGCACCAAAAATCAACAAATTGCAATTTTTATTGGTAAAGCACAAAAAAAAACTCGTTTGACTTCAAATTTTGGTTCTTAAACTTTAAATATCAATTTTATTTTTAGTCAATATATTGGCCTTGATTCATGGATGTGCTATAGGATGGACATCTCCAATGATTCCATATCTTAAATCAAATGAGGCACAATTAGAGACAGGGACTGTATCGACGTCTGATGCTTCGTGGATCGGTGAGTTTTTCATTCTAACGTTTAAGACAGAATTTAATGGGGTGTCCCTACTCACTGGATATCTCCTTCACCTCAGAATCTACTTCTTGTTCTTTTAGGTTCTCTGATGTTCCTAGGATCCCTAGTTGGTACTTTGACTGTCGGAATTGTTGCAGACACCATCGGAATGAAGAAATGTTTGGTTGTTTTGACCTTTCCAAGTTTGATATTTTGGATACGGACTGTTGTGTCAACAGATGTCTATAATTTTTATATTGCAAGGGCTGTAGCCGGTAAGGAAAGGTAGCTTTATATTTAAGTCTATTGTGCTTGATACTTTAAGTTTCAGGTCTGTCTGGCGGTGCCCTTTTAAGAATCGTTCCGCTTTTTATTGAGGAAATTACAGACATCAACATTCGTGAGCAACTTAATGCTTATACAACATTGTCAATAAGTTTTGGAATTTTATTTATGTTTACCATTGGAACCTACATAAGCTACTTTATGGTACCACTTATCATAGTTCCAATTTTAATCCTATACTTCATATTAATGATGCTTTTGCCTGAAACTCCTCAATATCTATTAAAAAAGTTGAACGATATGGAAGCTCTGAAATCATTGAAATATTACAGGAACTGCAATGAGAATAATTCTGAAAATATTGAAGCAATTAAGAATGAATTGGAAGTCATGAGGAAAAGCTTATTCAATGTCCCAGAAGCAGAAGTTGGAATGAAGGATTTTTGTATGGACGAAACTGAAAATTTAAGATAATTTTAGTATAAAAAATTAAATCCACAATTTCAGTTGAAAGGTCATCAATTTATGGACTCACAATGACTATTATTATTGGGATAATTGTCTCATCCTCAGGATACATGATAATTTTGACATATTCAGCAGACATTTTTAAGTCATCAGGTTCGTCGCTTAGTGCAAATCAGTCTTCAATTATTGTAGCATTTAGTCATTTTGTTGGAACCTTCATTGGGTGTAATTTTACTGAAAAATATAAAAGAAAGGTAATTTTGAGGAACAAGCTAGGTCTAGGCCTAGCTAGGCCTGTGACTAAGAGCATAGTCTTTGTATAGTCATGAGCAGCTTCCAGCAAGCAACTCAACATAAATGAATTAATTTTTTATTTATTATTTTCAGACCCTCATGAGTATATCTTGTGCAGGCTCTGGATTATCACTTTTGGTTTTTGCAACTTATTCATATGCTGACTCAGTCAATGGAATCTCAGAACAATACAAGTTGATTTCGATTGCTTGCTTATCATGTGCTTTATTTCTACATTCGATTGGAATTTCAACAGTTCCTTCATTGATTGTTTCTGAACTGGTTCCTCGAAAAGTGAGAAATAATCTTAAATCTTAGAATCAGAGCTTGCAGTTGACTTAAGTTTTGTTTGAAGTCGAGTTGATTTAACAAGATTTTTCATTACAAAACTGAAGACAATTTCGAGTTCTGTTTGATATTTCGATATGATTACCTCGAGGGCCCTCATTCCCTGATTTCTAAAGCTACTCGTAGCGCTCAATCTTAAAATTGATTGATTTTGATTAAGGTTGTCGAGTTGCCATGAATTTGGGCCACTGTTGTTACATGAAACATTTTTTTATTGTCTTTTAATTATTTTCTAGATCCGTGATACGACTCAAATGCTGTTTATGGCTGTCATCGCAGTTTCTACATTCGCAAACTTAAAGGTTTTAATTATTCAATCAACAAATATTCTTAAAAATTCGATCTTTGTTCCACTTAGGTCTTCCCCATCCTTGTTGAGTCCATCAACCTCTCAAACTGTATGTTCATCTACGCCGGGATCTGTCTACTCGGCGCATTATTCAGCATTTTTTTTCTACCAGAAACGAAAGGCAAAAATCAACTACAAAGTCATTAGACATGAAACTGGAAATTCCAATGCGAGAACAGAAAAAAAAGCTTTATTTTGTATGACAGAAATTTGATGAATAAAATGAGTGATTTTTTTTTCATATCCAGTAGCTGTCATTCGGTGATTTTTTTCATTAATTCTTATTCTTTAAAGAAACTCAGACTCACGGTGCTGAGTCATTCGATTGATCCATTTTTATCTCATTTGGTGAACAAACTTGGCGCATTTCTCTCAATTTTGCATTCAACTCTCAGAATTTTTTTGTAAAAAACAATTGTTGAAATAACAGCAAATATTTTTTAGTGGTCAATAAAATCTCTTGCGAGAGGACGTGACAAATTAAAAGAACAAATATATTTTTGGGTAAAAAATCTGCTCAGTTCTTATTCAGATGCTGAATTGATTGGATTAAAGTGTTGTGTTATTAATATTTCATTCCGGACTTTGATATTGTTATTTTTTTGTGAATTTATTCCTGAATATTTTTAAGAATTAAAAGTTTAAAAAAAAAATGAAAAACATTTTGGATTATTTCCTGATTTTTGTGGCCACCCTCACCACAATCCAAGCTCTTCCAGTTAAAAGACAAACAGCAGACAACCCAGATACTCGACCAACAGTAAGTGACAGATATGGATTCTTAGGAGGATTTCCAGATTTCAGTCAGCCATTCAACCCAAATAGTTTTGGATTCAACATGTTCGGGTCGAATCCATTTTTAAATCAATTTTACCCTCAAAACCAATTTTTTCCACAAAATCAATTTTTCGGCAACTCCATCAATCAATCGCCTCCACAGAATCAGCAATTTCAGCCACAAAACCAGCAATTTCAGCCACAAAACCAACAATTTCAACCACAAAACCAACAATTTCAGCCACAGACTCAACAAAGTCGACCCCAAATCCCACAAAGTCAACCACAAACCCCCCAAAATCGACCTCAACAGAATCAACAGTTCCAACCCCAAACTCAACAAGTACAACCTCAGACCCAGCAGAATCAACAATCTCAACTACAAAATCAACAACAGCAACAAGTAGTGTCAACAACAGTCTCTCCACAAGTTCAAGGTAAAGAGCTTAAAAACGTCTCATTTTCTCTCCAACACTGACTCAATATAATTTTAGCATGCATCGACTCGTGTATCGAAAGTACAGCCGGTCAATATAACCCAGTGTGCGGAAGCGATAATCAAACATATCATAATCAAGAGAGACTTGATTGTTCAGCCGAGTGTGGACGAAGTGAGTAATGCTGTCTGTTATGAGAGTTGTGAATGTTGAGTGATGCAATGTGTGTTAAGTTTTATGGGAAATAACGTGGAAGTGAACCTTTGATGTTGAAAGATGTTGATGGAATTTTGAAGACTTAGGTCTGTTGGTATGTTTGTTTGTCTGGTTGCCAGTATGTTTATCAATTCTCCAGCAAAAAGTTCTTTTCTAAAGGGTAAGGGACTCTTTAGACCCCCTAGCTATGCTTATTGGATGATCTAGGCTAAGAGAGGGAAGGGGGGTAGGGGCGGGGGGGGGGTCAATAAGCCCCCGTCTATCATAGCTTGTTGAGTCTAAAAGCCAAATATTCCAAATGTGTTCAAAATTCTACGGTTCATTAGCATTTAATTTAATACGTGCAAAGTTCATGCCAAATTAAGCCACATTAAAACTAATGTTAATCATGAGAACTTTTAATTTTGTTATTATACGACTTAGCTGTTTCCATGTCTTCATTAATGACTCAAATTAATTTTTTTAAAGGTATTCGAGCAATTCAGCGTGGCGCATGTCCTCGTCCAACATTACCGCCATGGCAAAGGCAACAGTGATGGGAATTTTGGGACAGAATTATTTAATGTATTAAACTTATTCAGTAATTATTAAAAATAAATGCTATGTTATTGTGTTTAAAGCTTGTCTTGTTCATTCATTTGCAAATCAATTAATTATCAAAACATAAATATTTACCAAATACTCAATACAGACATACATCCTTAGTGTAATTAGTAAGTTCTTTATTTCATTTGCGATGTTAGATGTTAGAATGTTTTGGTAAAAAAAATCGAAATCCTCGATAATAGAGGTAAAAGAGTAACTTCTCGCTATAACCAGCTTTTACATCGTTTAACCCATTTCTTGCACATGCTGATAAAAGTGGACCCAAGCTTAAGGTCCTAGCAATATGAATAAGGAAGAAGATGCTCAAAAGAGATTTAAAACTGTTCCAACTAATTGAAACTTAAGATTAAGGCACATTTAATATTTTTATTATTATCATCTCATTTTCTCTCAAATTGAAGAGGATCCAAAATAGACAATTGTAATACATATTTTGACTCGTATATAAAGTCTTTCGTGGACCTCAAGTCTACGCATTTTAAATTCACATTTTCAGTCGTTTATTTGATACTTGTTAAATAATGAAATTGTGTATTATTTTTCTATTTTGTCTTGTTTTGAGCGACGCCAAAGTTATTCAAAAACGGCAAATTACAAGAATAAGTAGACATTTTGGATTAAATGAATATCTAAGAAGAAATCAAGCAAGTTTGAATTATCAAGGAAATAAACCTTCAGAAAACAGAAACATTTATGGTGGAAATCCAGCTAATCATCAACCAATAAACTTGACTGTATCTAACCAAAGATACCAAGCTATGAGACCAAAACATTACGGGAATCCATTAGCTCGTCCTTCACCTGTTGCACAAAATAACCAACAAGTCAAAACTCCATAATATCCAAACATCTTTTTAAGTCAAAAATAAGTGTGTTTGCTAATATTTGCAATAAAAGTAAACTTAGTTTGATAAAAAAAAATTATATTTTCGTGTTTTACTTTTACTCAACCTTACTAGACCTTAAATTCCAAGAAGCAGTCAATATTGAAGGACTTTTCAAGAAATTAACTTTCGCTCAGGAAAAGTTCCCAGATATAGAGAAGACAATCAATGATTTCTGCAAATTCGTGGACGAACTTGCAGAAACCCCAAACACAAATGGAGATCGATTCAAACTATTTCTCAAGTATGACATTGCTAAAACGGAGGATCAAGAATCTGACGATGAGTCAGAAGAGGAAGCAAAAGATGAACAGATGAAAGAGCAAGAAGAGGATGTTTTGATTAAAATGCAACGGAGATTTAACATCTACCCAAGAGATGACACAAAAAAAATATAGATAATTTCGATAATTGTATTTATTGGAATAATGCAGGTCTTTAAATAGCTATATGCTGATGGACCATAATAAAAATAATAATAATAAAAATAATAATAGACCCTAAATAATCAAATTTAACTTCCACTCCCCACACCAACTGAGGTTCAAACTTCAAACAAAAAACAGTTCAGATCCCAGACGTCTATCGAGTCGTGATCGGAAATTGTGATCAACTAGTATTCAATTTTATGAAATATTATTTTGCAAAATGTAATACAAATCTGATAAGATGTACTCAATTTTTTATTAAGACTGGCTTTCTAGGATTCTCAAACTTTTAAGGTCGTGGAATAATATACACCTCAGGAACTTTTAACGTGTTTTGAGTCTAGTTTGCAATTAAATCTTAAATACGATCATAAGAGAACATTAGGTTTGGGTACCTTTAATGATCAGTTAATTAAAATCATCATCATGAAAGGCATCATTAAGAGCAGCAACTAATCATCTAAGTACTTCTAGAACATAATTTTTTTACAAATGAATCAAAATAAAAGTTGAACAAAAATTTAACAACTCAACATTTGACAAAAACTTTCAGGTACTGACACACATTCCTTAAACTTTTTCTAGTCTCCTAAGTTCAAAATATAGCTTATCAATATTTTTAATTGTATTCTCTCGATTCAACTCTCTGATCATCATAATAAACATAAACACAAAAATCCCCAAGAGAATGAAGACACAAAAACCGGTAATGAGATGCAAAGCTAGTTCTGTGTTTTTCCATGCGCTCCCTATTTATTTGCTTATTGTCGCTCATCAGTTCTCATTCGACCGTCGGCTGTTTAAGATTATTCTATAGTCTCTTTATACTCTTAATAATTAAAATATGAAACAATTTATTTTTGCGATTATTTTTACAATTTTTATTGCAAGCAGTCATGCTCGTGTTATCAATAAAAGGCAAGTAGGGCAGCAGAACTTTGGATTCGGACAGCCAGGCTTTGGATTTCAGCCTCCAAATTTTGGTGGAATCAGACCTGGTGAAGGTATTTTCTTCCCGGGACAGTTTCAAACACAATTCGGTCAGAATCCACAACAAGGACAGCAATTTCCAAATCAACAAGGACAGCAGTTTCCAAATCAACAAGGTCAACAAGGGCAACAGTTTCAAGGACAGCAAGGGCAGCAGGGTCAACAATTTACAAACCAACAAGGACAGCAAGTCCAACAACAATCGACAACATTAGCTCCACAAGTTCTAAGTAAGTTGATACTTTACATTTGATTACTTTATTACTTAGAAGATAAAACTTGTATTTGAGTTTAGTAAAATGAGGAAGATGTGCATGAGTAGAAAAGAATTAAAGGTCAGTGGCAGTAAGAATGACTCGAATCTGGTTTTTACAGAGAAATGCTTATCAAAATGAGTCAAGTTGAGTGTGCATTTATGGCTTAGGTGTTTTATAGTCTGCTTTATTGTTGAAAATTAGTTGTTTTATGAGAATGATTAAAATACGAGGTTGGATTTTTGACTGGATATTTGATAGTCTAGTGAGGGAGCTAGCTGGTTTAGAAGACAGTTCATTGACTTTCAATGATACCAAAGAAATGCAGTCGCTACAGAGAATAAACAATATGTTTTCTTACAACATTCTAGGCTGTATCGAAAGATGCATTGAATCAACCTTATCAAATTACAATCCAGTCTGTGGAAGTGACAATCAGACATACCAGAATCAAGAGAGATTTGACTGTGCTAACGATTGTGGAGCTAGTAAGTTGATTATTTAGTGTCGGAGCTCAAAGTTGATTAGATTCGAAGTCAACCTAGTCTTCTTCAAGCTCTGCTTACTATTGAGCTGTTTCAGCTTTATAATAATTTTTAATAAAATTCTAGATCTGAGAAAAACACAGAACGGAGCCTGTCCATCACGTAATGCAACAACAGTCCGACCAACAAAGTAGATTGATTATTTCTGAGCTATCACACTGCATTAAAACCAAAATTCTTAGCATAATGTCATCATCAAAGCTTGAACTAAAGCTTTTTAAATTTTTGAAATAAAGATAAAAATAATTTTAAGAAAAAAAAAAAAAAAAAAAAAAAAAAAACATTTATTTAATTTTTTCTTCAAAACTTAGTCGTCATTCTGAATTTACTGTGGGAAAATACATTTTAATTGATTCACAACGTGACTTAATTAATTCCAAATGAAATTTAAATTTGCATAAAATCATAATAAGTTTTATTTTGCGGGACCAGAATTAAAGTAATAAATTTGCAATTTTAATTGATTGAATTGGACTTGACTGATGAGATTTTAATTTTAAAGGTACTAATTAGTGATGAATTTATGATTATTATAGGGAAATAATCTTATTTTGTAGATAGTTTTGGAAGACTTTAATTAAGTAATATAGTATTACAATGTAAGGAATCTATTTTGAATTATAATGTGACTTTCTATTTATTCATAATAATTATTTTATAAGTTGTAGAATTTGTCACCAATTTATACTGTCAAGTTTAATGAATACCAGTTAAAACGTTGATTTGGAATGAGAAACGCAAATTAAATTGTATTTATTTATTTAATAAAATAATCATGCAAATACTAGTCCTGTATTAATATGAATAATGACTTACTGTATTTTCCAAGGAATTCCCAAAACTTGACTTTTTATTGAAAATAAATGCGCTATTTATTATTGACAATTCCATGTAATTCACCTCGTGAATATTCAGCTTTACTTCATATTTGAATAATTTACAGCTTTAGATTTTATTATTTATATTATTTGTTATTTGAAGATTTTTGGAAGAAAGGAAGATTATTTTTAAGGTCCATTCACATTAGACTCTTAAAGAACAAGTGCCTACACACTATAATTTTAGGGTTCAGGTGCCATCACACTAGATTTTCGGTAAAGGTGCCTCTACACTACAATTTTAAGGTTCAGGTTCCTTCACACTAGATTTTTGAGGTTCAGGTGCCTCCACACTAAAGTTTTAAAGTTCAGGTGCCTTCACGCAAGACTTTTGTGATTCAGGTGCCATCACACTAGGCCATTGAGGTTCAGGTGCCTTCACACTAGATTTTTGATGTTCAGGTGTCTTTGCATTAGACTTTTGTGATTCAGGTGTCATCACACTAGACTACTGAAGCTCAGGTACCTTATCGCTAGCCTTTTGAAGTGCAGGTGCCTCAACACTATAGTTTTAAGGTTCAGGTGACTTCACACTAAAATTTCAAAATACATTTTTCAGTTAAGGTGCTTTCACACTAGATCCTCAAAGTTAAGCTGCCTTCACATTACAATTTGGAGCTTCAGTAGCCTTCAACTAAGTATCAATTCACCTTAACATCTTCAAAACGAGTTTATGGCCTTAATGAACTTTCCTTTTTCCTAAGAATAGAAAGCAGTAAATCGAATCTAACACAAAACAATGAATATAGCTACAAAATATCAATTACAAGTAATTCACACAGTCAAATAATAGATTCAATAAAATAAGATAAAAATCTTTAGTGCGACTCAGTATTGAATTACAATCGAAAATAGCAAGATGCAAAATTTTACAATAATTTTATTTGCTGTCATTTTGCTCGTTGCTGTGAATTGTCAAAGAATTAAGAGGCAAGTTACATTTCCAGATGATGAAAGTGAGTCTGAAAAAAAAGTCAGTGAAAGAGGATATTGGGGACATCATTCCAGAAGAACAAGAAGACCAAGACCAGCTAGGCCTACAAAAACTTCACCAATTACAACGTCTTCAGCTCCAGATACAAATGAAGTTCCACAACATATTCAGGGTAGGTACTACAAATTGAAATAAGTATAAAGTAACTTAAAAATCAAAATTTTTCCAGAATGCATCGAAGAATGTCCAAGACGAACAACATCAGAATACAATCCAGTCTGTGGAACAAATGATCAAACCTATAACAACTCAAATCAACTGATATGTGCCGCAGATTGCGGTCTAAGTAAGTATCAATCAGTTCTTTTTAATTCAATGTGACTGTTCTAATTGCCTGACGATTATTCTCAAGCATGCTCATTTACTCGTGAGTTGATGCTTGATTTTGTTGTTGCAATGAGCTTTGCGATCTTTTACGCTACATATGATGACAGTTTGTGAGATAATCGCATGTGAATGTACATGTGAGAGTTTTAATAGATTTCATTGAAATTGAAAGTATTTCTCGAGTCGTGCCGGGCTTGTTGTGACGTCAGGTTTTCAGAGGTTTAAAATTGTTGCCAAAATGGGATTTTTTTGGGTTCGTTGACCCCCTTCCGAGGTTTAGGTGACCTTACACTAGGTTTCTTAGGTTCAGGTGGCTTTGCACTAGGCTTCTGAGATTCAGATGCCTTCACACTTAGTGTCTGAGATTCAGGTGCTTTTACATCGTTTCTCTGAGATTCAGGTGCCTTTACACTTAGTGTCTGAGTTTCAGGTGCCTCTACATTATTTCTCTGAGATTCAGATGCCTTCACACTTAGAGACTGAGTTTCAGGTGCCTTTACATTATTTCTCCGAAGTTAAGGTGACTTTACACTAGGTTTATTAGGGTCAGGTGGCTTTGCAATAGACTTCTGGGATTCAGGTGGCTTTACACTAGGCTTCTGAGATTCAGGTGCTTTCACACTTAGTGTCTGAGTTTCAGGTGCCTTTACACTAGTTCTCTGAGGTTTAGGTGCTTTTAAACTATGTTTCTAAGGTTTAGATGGCTTCACACTAGGCTTTCAAAGTTCAGATGCATTCACACTAGATACCTGACATTCAGGTGTCTTCGAAGAAGTATTGCAAACAGTTATAAATTATAATTATTTATCAAAATAATTTTCACATTGTGCATAAAATTTTAAATTCTAATTAAGTAAAATGATAATTTCTACTTAATCTAGTTGCACCTACAGCATAGCACATAGAATTATAATAGCTTCCGCATTAAAATTAATTTTGATTGAAATTCTTGATTACGTCAATAATCTTTTATTAATACTTAGAAACTTGAATCGATAAAATTCACGATTTTAACAGTTAAACAGGCAAATTTTTCATATCAAGCATATAATTAAATAAATTCTAAAAGCTTCACTTAAATTAACTTAATTTTTTGATTTCTTTATAATTAGACGTTCAATTCCGAAGAGTCGGAGCTTGTCAACCATTGAGGTAGAAATGTCATGTGGGACCTAAAGATGATGTAAATGTGGATATTAAGGAGGATAATTGGATATGATAAAGGAACGACTCACCTATCTACAGCTACTTACAACATTTTCTCATCTCTTCTTAATACTAATCATGTATCTGTTCAATATTGTCAGGACTAATGACATTTCTAGCTTTAAGTCCTCATATTTTAATGTTGTATCAATTTTGTAATTTCTGAAGAAATTTATAAGGAAGGTCTTCATGACAATCATCGCGTATCTGTAGCCTGTGGATTGAAGTACAATTAATTTAAATCAGCCAGTTCCTGGGACCTCTCTCAACCTCCCAACTAGCTGTAGCACTAAGCAATAGATTCATAAATGGATCAGAGCTTAGCTAAACCCCAACTTAACTTCTCCATTTCAGTATCAATCAAACAAACAAATAAAAAATTTAAATAAATCAAGACTATCTAATTCCAACTTCCTAGCAAGTCATTAGCACATGCACTTGAACTTTTTTATGTAAATTTTCTCGGAAACTTGTTTAACCTAAAATTATTGTTTTAAAATCTCTCACAAATGATAAACAATAATTAACACTGATCATTAGCTAAGCCACTTTTGAACAGTTACAGAGCAATTATTGAAGTGTAGTGCAATTATCATCTGAACATTCTGCTTTTTACAGCACAAACTGACTTAAAAACTTGCAATTTTTAAGATTCTACTCACCAATGCACATCCGTTTCCCTCCTGAAACACACAAAAATCAGTTAAAATTCCAAACAAAAGAAATAAATCCTCACCAGTGAATGGCAAATAAGCCTGTGGATTCTCCAAATTCTCAAACCTTTCTGGTCTGTACAAATGAGCATCATCTCCCCAATATTTTGGATCCCTCTGCATTGCAAATATTGACATGACCATGATGGTCTTTTTTGGGATTTTATAGCCACAAATGTCAATTTCATCGCTCGTTTCTCTCGCAACAATTGGACCTGCTGGAAATAATCGAATTGTTTCCTTAACAATCAAATCCAAGTATGTGAATCTTTGTAGGAAGTCATTGTCAAATGTCAGTTCCTTTTCAGTTCCACAAATTGAATCAATTTCATTGATAAGCTTCTGTTGGATGTCTTGATGCATAGCAAGCATAAGAAGGCCTGATGAGAGGGTTTTGGCTGTTGAGTCGAAGGACTGAAAAATAGATTTTTTGAGGTTAGAATGTTGAATATAAATTTTAAAGGTTTGAATCCTTACAGTCAACGCAAAGACAATCATTTCATCCAAAATTTCCTGATCTGTAAAGTCATGTTTAGGATCTAACAGTAAGTCAATGACTTTGTCGACCTTGTTAGCTCCATTTGTCTCAATTGTAAGCTGATTGTTGTAGTTTACAACTTTGCTGACATATTCTTGTACCAGGACCATCATGTAGTCAAATTCTTTGGATATCTTTGAATTCCTGAAGATGAATTCATTGTTAAGCCACGGCTGTTGAATCCTCTTCATTCCAATAGCGAATCCCCTGTGGATAAACGACTTTAAGCTACGAAAAATGACAATTTAAGTAAATTGACTTACGCATCAGCATATGGCAGCATCTCATGACCATAAAGATCATCATGAAAGTTCAAATTTGCTGCACCAAAGGATTCAAGTGAGCAAGCTCCGATATAATAATAGACGTCAAATTCTTCTTGATTCACTCTTGGTTCTAACTTTTTCACACAAACTTCTGCACGATCCTTAATAATTCCATATAGTTCCTGTAGCCTCTTAGGCGTAAAAGCTTTGTTGAATATTTTGCGATGTCTTTCGTGAGTCTTTCCACTTAAAGGAATCAATCCTTCAGTAAAGAACAATGATCCATAAAATATGGATGGCTTGTCATAACACTGTGGTGAATTAAACACAGCATGCATCACTTCTGGTGCTTTTGTGGCTACAACTAAGAATGGACCCAACCAAACTCTAGTGATCGGTGTGTCATTCCTAATATAACTCAACACAATGTCCATATAATCTTCCCGCTTTGCTATTGCTAATTTATGTAAAATTCCAAGCAACGGAACTCCATTGTCACCAGGAAGCTTTGCAGCTAATTCATAAAGCCTTCGTCGACTCCATCGAAATTTGATCACATAAAACACTAAAGTCGTGAGTAAAAACGTCAACAGTGACTGAAACACAAACATTTTTATTTATTTATTTTTTCACTTGCACTTGTTGACTGTTCTCGATCTGAAAATTGACTAACAAGATTTCAAGTAATTTTCACTGATATTTATAGGTGCTGGAGTTGCACTGGTCATGAGTAATTGAGTCATGATTATTTTCCAGCTTTCGTCATTGGTTGCCCTGGAAAGTGATTTGAGAATCTTAGTTTGAGAGGGTAAGTTGGGGGGAAAACAATATGATGGGGAAATTTTTTGGGAGAAAATTTCTCATTATTAGTAGTGGGAAAATGGATTAAAAAAGTTGTAAAATGATGGAAAAAAATTCCCATATAGTTGTTATCCCCCTAAGAATAATTTATTTTGTTAAAATTTATTTCCAGTGGTGAGCTAAAGTATGGTTGGAGTAAGCTATGCTTTACAATACGTGATGCTTCCAGTATAGCTTCACATCTCACACATGCCCCAATACAAAGCTTTTGAGTTATTTCCTGTGAATAAAATTAACACAAAATATCAATAAAATAATCATAACCTGCAATTATTGATGCAATAATTAACAAAACGCTCATTTGATTGCGTTTATTGTCAATTAAGCTGACTTCATGCGAGCTTTTTTTATGTCTACTAGAATTTTTTATTGCTTTTTGGCAGAGATCGAAGCCGCCGGTATTTAAGCCAGCGGCGGCTTAAATTTGGCTTAGATAAGCTGGATTTTTAAGCCGACTTATAAATCAGCTTATGCAAGTCGATCTCTAAGCCGAGCTTAAAAATCGACTTGCATAAGCTGATTTATAAGTCGGCTTAAAAATCCAGCTTATCTAAGCTGGATTTTTAAGCCGACTTACAAATCGGCTTATGTAAGCCGATCTCTAAGCCGAGCTTAAAATTCAGCTTATCTAAGCCATTTTTTAAGCCTCGACTTAGCCGATCATTTAAAATAGCAATTTTTAATATGAATACATATTCATAGCTTAGATAAGCTGGATTTTTAAGCCGACTTATAAATCAGCTTATGCAAGTCGATTTTTAAGCTCGGCTTAGCTGGTTTAAGCCGCCGACTTAATCGGCTTCGATCTCTGCTTTTTGGATATTGATTGAGTGATTTATATGGGAAAAATTATTTTGAGTGGTAATGATGGAGGGAGGGGGCAGAGGGGGAGGTGTGTTGTAATAAAGTCATAGAATTTATGATTTTCATTCAAAATATTCCAGAAAATTGAATAAGAACATTTTAATAATGAATTTTGTTGACCACCAACTGCCCTTGGCTACACAAGGGTGGGGGGGGGGGAAGGGGGTACTTTTTCTTTAAAATGGACTTATTTTAAGTTATTTCCAAAAACTATTCTTAAACTAATTAAAAGTCACTTTTATTGACATCAAATTCCTCATTTATGCCGATTTCAATTAACACATTTCAATTTATCAATAATTCTTTCAATTATATATTTAATACATGCTGTTACAGGTGCAGATCTCGTGACATATCTCATTTATGCAAATATTTACTCGCGTCTCAATGTTTACTTTGTAGGTCATTTACACAAGCTTAATATAAATCTCATCTAAGCTTAATTGCAATAAACAGAGGTCGAAGCCGACATGAGTTCTCTCCGGTTCGCTAAAAAACCGATTCAAATTTGAATAGATTTTTTTCTGCTGCCACTTGTGAAGTACAACATTTTATACAAATTTACCGGTTATCGAATCGGTTTTTTAGCGAACCGGAGCGAACTCATGTCGGCTTCGACCTCTGGAAATAAATGTTTAAGAAACCAGATTCAGCTCCTCTTAAGAACCTCCTGAATCACATCAGACTTAATTGAACCACTTTGGGTATTACTGAATCATCTCTAACCTTATAACACCATAGAAGGTTCTATTAGACCACTCCAGACTCTCAACGGCTCCCCAAAAAAATTATTGATCATCCTTACATCCATTCAGACACGATTTGCAGACCACACAATCAATAATTGTCCAATTTTGTTACTTTTATAGCTCAGCTTCCAATTTGCAATTAAACAATATTAATTCTACGAAACCTGCAACTGGAAATGAGAAAACTGGAAGCTTTCTGAACTTTTATCGATCACTTAACAAGAGGATTAGTTACTCAATATCCAGTTGCACTTATAAATATCAGTAAGAATTACATGCTACCTGTTTAGTCAATTTTCAGAACGAGAACAGTCAACAGGTGGAAGTGAAAAATAAATGAAAAATGTTTGTGTTTCAGTCACTGTTGATGTTCTTATTTACTACTTTAATATTTTGCGTGATCAAATTTCGTTGGAATCGACGAAGGCTTTATGAATTAGCTGCGAAGCTTCCTGGTGACAATGGAGTTCCACTGCTTGGTATTTTACCCAGATTAGCATTGGCAAAGCGAAAAGACTATTTGGATATTGTGCTGGGTTTTATTAGGGATGACACACCAATCACTAGAGTTTGGTTAGGTCCATATTTAATGGTTGGCACAAATCAACCTGAAATAATGCATGCTGTATTTAATTCCCCTCAATGCTATGACAAACCATCGATATTTTATGGATCATTGATATTTACTAATGGATTGCTTCCTTTAAGTGGCAAATTGCATGAAAAGCACCGAAAAATATTCAATAAAGCCTTCATACCAAGAAGACTTCAGCATTTGTATGGAACTGTGAATAAATCCTCAAAAGTGTGTATCCAAAAACTAGCACCGAAAGTGAATCAAGATGATTTTGATGTCTATTATTACATCGGTGCTTGTTCGTTGGAATCATTTGGACTCGTCAATTTAAATTATCATGAAGACCTTTATGGACATAAGATCCTGCCATATGTTGATGCGTGAGTGATAAGTCGGAATCAAAGGTTCGGAACTGATTGACCATTTTTGATAATTTTTATAGAGGATTCGCCATTGGAATGAAGAGGATTCAACAGCCGTGGCTTAATACTGAGTTCATCTTCCGAAGATCAAAATTATCAACTGAACTTGATGAAATGATGGATGTTGCTAAAGAATATCTTGACCGTATTGTGAATCATAACAAGAAGCTTCATATGGAATCAAATGGATCAATTAAAGATGATAGAGTCATTGACTTACTTCTTGATCCTGATAATGAGTTTAGTGATCAAGAAATCTTGGACGAATTGGTGATTTTTGCGTTGACTGTAAGACTGATTCTAACCTCAAAACTCAGATTCTAGCCTCAAAACTAAGATTCGACAAAAACTGAAATTCTAACCTCAAAAATCTATTTTTCAGTCCTTCGACTCAACAGCAAAATCCATCTCATCAGGCCTCCTTATGCTTGCTATGCATCAAGAAATCCAACAGAAGCTTATCAATGAAATTGATTCAATTTGTGGAACTGAAAAAGAACTGACATTTGACAATGACTTCCTACAGAGATTCACATACTTGGATTTGATTGTTAAGGAAACAATTCGATTATTTCCAGCTGGTCCAATTGTTGCAAGAGAAACGAGCGATGAAATTGACATTTGTGGCTATAAAATTCCAAAAAAGACCATCATGGTCATGTCAATATTTGCAATGCAGAGGGATCCAAAATATTGGGGAGATGATGCTCATTTGTACAGACCAGAGAGGTTTGAGAATTTGGAGAATCCACAAGCTTATTTGCCATTCACTGGTGAGGATTTATTTCTTTTGTGGATTTTTAACTGATTTTTATGATGTTTCAGGAGGGAAACGGATGTGCATTGGTGAGTAGAATCTTAAAAATTGCAAGTTTTTGAGTCAGTTTGTGCTGTGAAAAGCAGAATGTTCAGATGATAATTGCACTCCACGTCAATAATTGCTCTGTAACTGTTAAAAAGTAACTTAGTTATTTGTGATTATTAAAAATTAATTGTGAGAAGTTTTTAACTAGTTTTGTAAGGTTTTTAAGTGCAACTTGAACTTGTATAATTTAATTTATTTTAAAAAAACATTTCAGGTCATCGATATGCGATGATTGTGATAAAGACTTTCCTAATCAACTTCTTCCGAGCATACAAAATTGACACAACGCTAAAATATGAGAACTTGAAGATAGAAATGTCAGTTGTGCTGACTATATTGAACAGATACATGATTAGCATCAAAAAGAGATGAAAATTGGTGAATAAAATGTTAATTTAGATATAAAATTACTTTTTAAATTGCAAATTTATTTCCTTTGTTCGTGCAGGCTGTCGTTGAGACTCAAAGTTCTGATGATTATGCAGCATATAATTAAAAATTCGATCAAATTAGTTAAGTGTAATTTTATGAATGAATTTAATTGTATGATTGTATTTTAATTTTATAGCTTTAATCGAGTGCTATTAGTGACGAGATATTTTTAGATAAAAACCTGAAAAATGCGAATATTTAAAAAAACTACAAAAATTAATAAACAAGAAAAATTCAAAATTTTATTCATCTTCATCCGAACTTGAACTATAAGCAGCAACAAGTGATGTGACAGCCTCAACCTTCTTTTTCTTCTCAACAGGCTCTTGATCCACTTCCTTCTTCTTCACAATTCCTAAATTTGCAGGTTTCTGACTCAAAAGCTTCTCCTTCTTCATACCACAAAAGCTAGTCACAATTGTGGAACTTGGCAGGACTGACTTCTCCATGATCTCCTTGAACTTCTCCCGTGACTTGTCTTGAATGCTCTTTGTGCTGTGCAGCTTCAATAAGCTAGCCAATTGTCGGTCTTCATCAGTCTCAGGCAGCAAACTCAACCCAACCAGACTCGTGCGTGACAAAATTTTATTGTCAGCATCTTCAACTGCCTTAGCTTCCTTCTTTGACTTCCTGAATGTTGCTCGAAGCTTCAAATTAGCCTCAAAATTGTCTTTCCAGACATCATCGTTCCTTTGGAACAGTCGACAAATTTGAGGTTTGGCATCTTCTGAAGTCTTTTGGTCCTTAAGACCATGTTCAAGCTTGTACATAGCATCGTCAAAAAGTCGGCGTTGAGTTTCTTTTGTTTCAGGTACGATTTGCTCATTCTGTGTTGGATCCCATCGATTCTCTTGTCGTCGAGCACCAGACATGATTGTGTAGTCGAGATTAGCTGGGTCTGTCTTGATGACAATGTAGTTGTTGCATCTGAGTGGCACGATAAGGATATTAAGGAGCATTAGGTGGTTCTGTACCCAAAATAATTATCTCAAATTTAAATAATTCAATACTTACAAATGACACTTCATCTTAAATTCATAAACAGGCGTAGAGTAGTAATTGCCGACCTTCTGCTTCTCAGCATTGTACCGAACTCCCATTCCAATATGGTTCTTGCAACCTTCACACCAAATATTATATGGCATCTCAAAACGAATGACTAAAATTCCTAAATGAGCCTTCTTGCCACGCTCACGAAGTTGATGATGTCCATGATAAGCGTCAAGTCCCTTCTCCATCGTCTTCTTGTTGCTGAAGAAGTCTGGCGGGTAGTACTTGTTCTGACCTGAATGTAGGATAGTGAAAATTGAAGTTAAGGAGCTGTTAATATTGAAACTCATTGCTGAATGGCATAAAAATGAACAGTCAATGGAAGTAGATGTAATTGAAATTCTAAGGAAACAAGCACAGTCTATACTTCATTAAAAAGCTTTGGAAAGCAAACTTGAAGTTTAAATAGATTTGAAAACCATGAAAAATAAATTTTCGAAAAACAAATAAATGTTTAGGTAATATCCATTAAATTTGTTTCACTGGATCAACTTATTCACTTAAATAAACACAAATGAGGCTTTATAAAGCAATGGAACACTGCAGATTCTTCAATATCTGTCATAAAATTCATAATTGATCGATTCTGGATATTTAAGTTCGTAATTTTTGTTTATTCGCAGTTTTATTCAGTTTCTTACCTTTGCGTTCACCCATCTTGATTCCTTGATGATTAGTTCGCTACAATATTGGTCTGTGGACAAGATAAAAGTATTTTTGAATCTTAATTCGACAAAATTTTTATTATTTTTTGATTTTCACAATTTAATTTATTTATTTTTATCCAATTTTCACTATTCTTACTAAATTAGTATCACAGCTGCTTGCTTTCAGCACTCAAATGTCACTAACCTCTTTATTTACCGCTTTTAATGATTAAAATCACTAAACTTTACTCAAAAATTTCGCAATTAAAATTTGTAAACAATAACAAAAGTTTATGACAGTTTAACCTGTTCGAATTTCGCTACCTCTGTAATTTGAACAATTTTGAATATTTTTTGACCGTTATTTTAATTAGAGTGGTTTTTTATAGATTTTGTGGTATTAAAAGATGTTTATGGATTAAGTCTTGTTTTCGATAATTTTGGGGTGTTGATGACTTGCTTCAGGGATGGGAGTTGGGATAAGTGATCTGTGCCTACCATCAATAACGAATAAACTTATAGGTTCACTTAGCTAGTGAAAAAAATTCAGATAAAAGTAAAAACTTTCAAAATAAATCAACAAATTTGATTGTTAAAAATAACGGATTTCCAAATTTCAAATTATTTCATACCAGCGGCATCTTTATGGATTGCAAAATATGAAAATTCTTTTGTGTTATTTTATTTTGATAATTTTAAAGCAAAATTTCCATGTCAGCTCAAGAACCTCGCAGTTTAAGGTCATAATGACTTATACCCCTCAGAGTACCCCACTGACCATCCAAAAATCTTATGAAAAACTTAAAATCTACAAATAAATTCCATCAGTAACCGAGTCATCCTCAACAAGTGCGCAAAAATTCAAATTCCACCAGTCCAAATGGCAACAGCTCCTGGGAATGTTAAAAAGTGCTTCACTGAACGTTTTCTACTGAAAATTTTTTCCCTGTCGCTGCCACACGAAAAGAAATAAAAAAGTGCAAAAATAGTCAAATTTAATGCATTAAAAGAGATTTAAAGTGAATAATTTCACCATCTTAGTGATCTTTCCGCCATCAATGAATGATGTGAACGCATCGTGTGCGTATGCGAGTAGTTTGTAAGCCGGAAAAAGGTCACATAATAATAACACACATACAAAATATATATATATCTATATATCTACATCTAGTTCCCCTTGCTTATATTATTCACAATTATAGATATCAAATTTCTTTTAACTTTTGTGGAATTTGACAAATTTTAACATTTTTTTGCTGTGTAAAGTGAAAAAAAAAATTTTTGTTTTTTTTTCTTATAAAATTGCAAAAAAATCGGAAAGAAAAAAATTTTCTATGTGGATGGAAAAAAGTGCGATCGATAGTGAAGTTCATTTGAGGATTTTTTTGTGTGTGGACAGACCTTTGTGAAACAGGCTGAGAGGTTACTGCACCCTAGTGGGCTGAACAAAATTGAGACCTCGTAAAAGTTGACAGGTTCTTTCACCCAATCGGGCTGACAATTTTTTAAATATCGAATTTATTTTTACATATTTAACTGTGCAACTCTGTTATTTTGTTGATAAAAGTGGCAAGACAGTGGATTTTAATCGTCTGAAAGAATAAAAAAAAAACTTAAAGTGAATTTTTTGTGTGCAAATTTCATTCAAAATCAGCAACAACAGCTCTCCTGCCCCACCGACTCATCTTGTTGGATTATCAATCTACACCAATCGAATAAAATTGTAAGTTGAAAATCCTTTTTATTTACGATTTTTATTGAAATAAGAAAAATTGAATTTTTTTCAAAATGAAAATAAAGTTGTGGTTGTGTGAAAAATTTTACTTGTTTGATTGTATTGGTGAGAATTGTGTTGGACATGCAATGTATGATTGTGTGTGTGGGAATGTCAATGTGTACAGTTTGGATGCACTTGAGCTGAGGTAGATCTAAAGTTTGTTCAAACAAAACAATGATTGGACCTGCCTGGATCATCTTATCGACTGTAAAGAAGGCATAAATTAGATGTTTTTCACAATATGATCAAAATGTTGCTTACAATTGATTATAAGTGTCAATATACTGAGTAAGTTGGCTCCAAAATGATTTAAAGATTTCATCATGGGTTTCAGAGTATGTATCCATGCTTTTCAGCTCATCAACTGTAAACTCTAAGATCTCACTTGCTAGGACCAGCAGTCCAAAGTTCAGCTGGCAAAGAAAATTGATAGTTTCGTGAGTTTTTGAGAATAAAATCTTAATTGAGTACAAGTTATCTTGGAACAATTAAGAAATTGGTCAATATGAATCCAAAGGATCATCTAGATCAGTGTTGTCCAAACTGTGTACCTCGGCACACTGGTGAACCATAGAAATGTTTTTTAAATGACGTGAGCCGCATGCTGTGTGTGACTTTCGTAAAGGTGTGCCGTAGCTCAAAAAAGTTTGGACAACACTGATCTAGAGCACTGCCTGGATGACTTCCAAGCAAAAATCTAGTCTCTGAGGCTAATGGTTATACACTGCTACAAAATTAATTCAAACTAGGTACTTAGTAGAAACACCATTGCTATCCCGAAAGGTACATGGAATGAAAATGGTTGTCAATCTGTCATCCAGAACGACATGAACTTAGTGAAATCGAACTTAATGCTGCATTCATGTCGTTCTGGACGACAGATTTACAGCTATTTTCATGCTGTGTGCCTTTCGGTTATGATAAAGAAAAATCATTTGAGCACTGAGCAGTCCCTAGTCCGCTCCCAACACCACTCTGGATTCTTAACTTTTTATCTACTCACATCCTGAGAATCATGAAAAGATCTATGTATATGAAAGTTCTCCTGCTTCAACTGCTCATTCAATCGAATTTGTTGAGTTTGGCTAGACTTTGACTGATCCTCCATCTTTAGCTTATTAATCCTTTCCCTATATTTTCTCGTCATTGTGCAGTCAACAATAGTTAAAGAGTGTTCCCTTATATCCTTAGAATCAAAACTACGACGGCAATAAGCACATTTGTTATGCAATCCACCTTGATACCAGTCCATTGCACATTTTTTATGGAACAAGTGACCACACGGAAGTGAAACTGTGTCTTGATTTTCACAAATTTTTGAAATGCAAATACAACAACTTAGGCACATGTTGAATAAATGAATGATTGAACTAATTTGACGTGGTAATTGCGAAATGATTGAGGTTTTTATATTCATGAAGTGCTTAATGATATCTGTAGCTGTTGAACCTTTTTACAATTGTTCTTGAAGAAGGTTAGATTAGATACTGGTTGTGAGACTTTTATTCAAAACTGACAATTTCTATCTTATCATTAATATTTGGATTGTAAAACGTATTTTGAAGTATTTTGCAGTCAGTGAGTCCCCTGATTCCTCATGTATCTTTATTACTGCGTTTACTGTTATTTTGCTAATTTGATAACATTTTAATTTAATTGTGTCAATTAAAAAAAATTATTTTATATTGACATGAATTTGATGTGGACAAAAATGGGGTTTGTAGTCAGGGATAACGTCTATTAAGAACTCGGGAATCTGACAAAAGAGTCGGATCCTAGAAAGGAGCACATAATAGCATCCAGACTAGTTATTACAAGATCCAACCTCCGATCAAATACATAATCATACCCAAGCACCTACACCATCAATCTAATGTCAGCTCATACAGTCACAAACTGCAACAAAAAGAAGCAATAAAGAATGTAAATTGGAATTTTTTTTATGTCACTCATTCCACGCGGTTTTTGCACATTTTGACCTCTTTCCTTCCTCAATATGTTTTTCTGCTGCTTCTCCTTCACTTCTTTATTTATAAATTTTTCATTCCGAGAGACACAAATCGATGATTAATAATTAGTTGCACAACCTTCGGAACGGAGGAGGAAAAAAAATGCAAATCGATTTTCGTTCTTATTGGAAAAAATTTTCTCAATTTTTCTCGCTCTCTTTTGTGCTCAGATTTATAGCTTAATGGGAAAATGGGGCTATGGATTGTAGATTGTCAGATTGTCCAACGAAGCCGAACTTACTCATGGCATCTAGAAACTTTCGAGTGAACCATCCTCAGTCCCACGTCTGTTCGACAGTCTGGCTGATAAAATGCGCATTCGTCAGTTGTATACATCCATACTATCCTGATCCTGTCGAAATTAGCACATGAATGACGTCATCGTTATTTATAGCATGGACTCATGTTTTAAAATCATACAAAAAAAAATCGAAAGAATTTTTCTTTTATCTCCGAAACAGAAATATGTTTTGTAATCATCATCAAGTTCAGTTGACATACATTCCATTTCCGTTCCCTTGTACTTCTCTTTCCTCTCTCACTCTCCTTCTCTCTCTCATTTTTTTTTATATAGATATTCTCAAGTATATTCTTGATGACGTCAAAGTGAGAGACGAGCTACATAAAATTTTCATACACAACTGTAGACGAGGATGGTGTGCAGTTCTGTGAGCTATACAAATACAGATTAGCAAACTAGATCTCAACGTGAACAGACGTGTTTACAAATCGCTCCGCAAATTATTCAAAAATCTCAAAAGAAACAAAACAGAGACTACCTGAGAAGCTTTTTGTTTGCAAAAAGTTTCAAAATCTCAGTTTGATTCTCAAAACATCAAAATGGTAGCATCACCAAAAACTACCAACAACGAAGAAAATCTTTCTCAAAATCAGCATGGACTTAATAGTTCTCAACAACAACATTCATCTTCAGTGACAATTCTCAATATTGAGGAAATTTTCAGTGAAGATGTTTCACAAGCAGCCGACATTGAGATGACAAATCTCAAACCAAAAAAACAAATATCAATAAAGAAGTTTCTCAATGAAGCAAGTAAAGCAGAAAAACGCCCTCGAGAAGTGATAGTTCCCAACGCTCTTTTAAAAAGAGTAGCAAACGAAAGCAAACCAAAAGATGGGAACAAACCACTGTTCGTACTCCCACTAATGAAGAAAGCTTCGTCTTCTGGAGTACCGTATCTATTTGGTTCACCAGAACAGGAGAAAAAAAGATCGACAACTTCTTCGTACTGGGGAGAAAACAGCAAAACATCAGAGCAACAAAAGACAATTTCCGTAAACACGGAAAGCAACAACAACAAATCTCAACAAAAATCAAAACCACCTCCAATTGTCATCAGCACAGGAGGAGCTGGTGAAATCAAGAGATTGACGAATGAAATAAACAATCAACCTGGAAGTTTCTTAATTGAGACCAAAAAGGGCAAACAAGGAACAAAAACGGTAACAACGGAGAGTTGGGATTACTACGAGAAATTCATCCAACTACTCAAAGACAAAAAGCATCACTTCCACACATACTCCAGCCAAGAACCACTGAAGAAGTACGTACTCTATGGACTCCCAGATATGGAAATCAGTGAGTTGGAGAAGGAACTTCAAACCGTAAAAATCACACCAGTAAAAATTGTCAAAATGACAATGAAACACAAAAGACACGAACAAGACGACGACCAGAACTACCTCGTGTACTTCAAAAAAGATGTAGAACAAGGTGGAAATTTCCTGGAATTCCTCAGAAAAATCAAAATTGTCAGCAGTTTCAAAATTAAATGGGCTGACTACAAAAAAAGACAAGCTGGACCATCTCAATGTTCGAAATGTCTGCAGTTTGGTCATGGACAAAACGGTTGTAACAAACCGTCCGTTTGCTTCAGATGCTCTGAGCAACATGACTCGAAAACGTGCCAGTACATATCGAAAGAGACCAACAAGGTTCCACTCGGAAAACTCAAATGTTTCTTCTGCGGTGAAAAACATACAGCAATTTTCACAGGTTGTAAAACCAGACAAGAAATAATTGAAAAATGGAAATCAAAATCACAGAATGGAAACAACCAAAATCAAAACAAAACAGCAGGCCATTATTCATATGGACAACGGAGAAACAATCCTCCAACACCGCATCGTCCTGAGAGATCAACCAGAAACGTCCAACATGCACCAAAACCTCAATGGAGAAAGGAGTATATGGAACCATCAACATCTGGTACACAAAAGCCTGTTCATCAAAAACAAGTTCCAGTCAACCACAAACCAAGGAACACAAATCCTCCTCCAAATCACAAACCCTCAAATCAGGGAAATAAAAATAACTTGAACAACCAACAAAACAATAAAGAAAGAGGAAAACATTGGAAAAAGAATCAAAGAAAAAAGCAAAACGAGCGCATTAATAACAAGCAACATCAAAAACCAAAGCAAGATGTTGAGCTTATGGACTCAGAAGACATCAGTGCAACAAGTCAGACCTCGAATGAAGTCTTCCCAGAACCTTCATTCAGTGTTGAGGTAGTGAATCGAAACATAACAACTAATCAACAAGCTCAAAGCACCAGCACAAGAGATAAAAACATCTCAGAAATAGAGGAATCAAAGTGCAAGTACCTTATCAGCGAGCTTCTCAAATTAATCGCCAAAAATCCAGAGTTCATCGACGAAATACTCCAAGCAATCGGCTCAAGTGCCAAAAACACCGCATACAATAATGGATTGTAGACAACAAAGTATCAACGTCCTCTACTGGAATGCTAACGGCCTCACTGACAAAATGTTAGCATTTCTCGACTACCTAAGCAAGCAAAACGTCGATGTTGCTTGCATCTCAGAAACATTCCTAAAACCAAACTCAAAAATTGACTCGCATCCAGACTACGTAATTCATCGATTGGATCGCGTGGATAGACCAAAGGGTGGTGTTGCAATCATCGTCAAAAGAAATCTAAAACATCAGCTTCAACCAAGCTACAACACAAAACTAATGGAATGCATTGGAATCAAAGTCTTCATCAATGACACGGATAGTTGTCACATCCTCTCAGTCTATCTCCCAGGAGGAAGCAAAGGAGGGGAAATAGATCTACATCTGAGAGATGACATCAACAAAATAACAAATCTGAGAGGAAATTACTACATCTGTGGAGACTTCAATGCAAAACATCGAGAATGGAACTGCAACGTTGCAAATAAATCAGGAAATATTCTTCAGGAAATGTCAGGAGAGTTCATGATCTACTTTCCTGACTCGCCAACGTACTACCCAGAAGATCGAAACAAATCAGTGTCAACAATTGACCTGATGCTCTCGAATTCCAACCTCGAAACAACAGAACTTCAATGCACAGAGGCAATGAGTGATCACTGCGCTGTGTATTTCCAAATCAAAACATCAAAAATCGACAGAACTGAAAATACAGTCTACAGATATGACTACAAAAACGCAAACTGGAAAAAGTTCAAAGCACAAATTTCACGCCGCATTGAAGACAACATTGGAGAAAATTCTTGCAATACAACAGATGAGATCGAGAATCACATTAAGATTCTCTCTGAACTCATCATGGAAGCGAGGAACTCAAGTGTAAAAATGAAAAAGATCAAGTTCGAATCAACTAAACTCACACCGGAGATTAAAGATCTAATCAATACAAAAAGGAGTCTTCGTCGAAGATGGCAGAGAAGCAGAGATAATCAACTCAAATCTGAATTGAATTATCTGCAGAGAGTCATCAATGAGAAAATTAAAGAACTCAAAAACAAAAACTGGAATAAGCGTCTCTCAGAGATTCAACCGTCAAACCAAACAGTTTGGAGAATAGCAAAATTTTGCAAAAAAGGTTCAAAAACAATGCCTCCATTGACAAATCTGGGTAAAACGTTCATTACCAACAAAGAAAAAGCCAGCGCACTCAGTGAGTATTTTCGTGAAGCTCACGAAAATCCTCTGGAACAAAACGATCCACAACATACACAGGAAGTAAACAACACAGTCAAAGAAGCATTGGAACAAGACAATGATGAGAATCCAGAACTAACAGATGTAAACGAAATCGTGAGCATCATAAGAAATCTGAAAAATCCAAAAGCTCCGGGACTAGATGAAGTCAACAACATACTCATCAAAAATCTTCCTGAAAAAGGTTTCGAATACTTGAAATTCATCATCAATTCGTGTCTGAAACTCAACCACTTCCCCAAAGTTTGGAAACATGCAAAAGTGATTCCTATTCCAAAACCTGGAAAACCAGCAAATGAGCTAAGCAGCTACAGGCCAATAAGTCTACTCAGCTCAATAAGCAAAATACTGGAGAGAGTATTACTGAATAGAATCAACGATCATCTTGAGGATAACAACATCATCCCAAACCAGCAGTGCGGCTTTCGGACTGGAAGATCAACATCTCACCAGCTCATCAAAGTGATCAAATCAGCAAAAGAAAACTTAAACAACAAAAAGTCAACAGGCATGATCTTCCTGGATGTAGAAAAAGCATTTGACAGAGTCTGGCATAACGGACTCTTGTACAAAATGCTCAAACTGAGATTTCCACTGCCACTTATAAAAACTGTAAGATCTTTCCTCAGTGAAAGATCTTTCGCAGTTTTTATTAAAGGTCAGTTCTCAGAAATCAAGGTAATCAAATTCGGAGTGCCACAAGGAGCAGTGCTTTCACCAACTCTCTACAACATCTTCACGTATGATGTTGTAGTAGAGACAACCAACAACATCGGTCTTTTCGCAGATGATACAGCACTGTATCATTCTGCAGAGAACTCGGCCGATATTGTGACACATCTACAGCACACAGGAAGAAAAGTTCAACAATACATGAACAAATGGAAGATCAACCTCAACAAACAGAAGACTCAAGCCTTATTCATCACAAACAGGCACTCCAGGCAACTACCAGGAAATAACATCAAATTTCTCAACGAAAACATCAAATGGGAAACAGAAGCTAAATATCTGGGAATGGTGATCGACAAGAGAGTGACATTAAAGCCGCATGTGGAGTATGTGACCAATAGGGCTCACACCGCATTAAGACAGCTTTATCCGCTCATCAGCAGGAACTCACAACTCGACGTACGAAACAAACTTCTCATCTACAAGCTAGCCATCAGACCAATATTCACATATGGTTGTCCAGCGTTTGGAAGCATGGCAAAAACCCATCTTCAAAAACTTCAAGTACTGCAAAACAAATTCTTGAGAATTGTTCTCAATAAAACAAGATATGAAAGGATCACCGATCTTCATACAGAAGCGAAAATACCGTCCATCGAAGACTACGTCGGAAAGTTGCAAGCGAACTTCAACAGTCGTCTTGCATCTCAAAACACCGAATAAATCAAATGAAATACAAAACAAAGTAAAATCCGTAAATGAAATCAAAATTAAGAGACAAAAGGCAAATTGAATGCCTGAAACCTTAAAACAAAAAGCAACAAAATGTATAGAAACTTTGTACATACTTAAATTTAAATGTAAATAAATAAAAAGTTTAATTTAAAAAAAAAAAAATGATTCTGTTATTCTTTTCTTATTCTCTTTTTTTGGGATAAACAGAAATAAAATGTGCATTGCACTTTCAAATACAGTAAAAGGAATGAGAACAGCTTTTTTTTATTTTTGCTTTCTTTTCTGGTGTGTTTTTGATAAGCAATTGCATTAATAGTTTCATTTATGTATGCAGCTTTTGTAAGAATGGAGGGAAGTAGGAAAGGCTGTTTTTATGGATTGGGTGTCATGGGCGCTTCTTTGTTCATTTTACTATCTTTTAAATTTTTGAAAAAAAGTCAAATTTTTTTAAATTTTTGAAAAAAGTCAAAAATTTAACGGCTTTTTAAAATTTGAATTTCATATCATAAGCTTGACAACAAAAATTTTGATGCTAATCAACGCTTGCCACTTTTTTCTACCCAACAACAAAAGAAATTTAGTCCTAACCTTAAAATTTTGATATTTTTTTCAAGAAAAACTTTTCGAGGTGGAGAATTTTTTTCCATAAATTTCATAAACTAATCTTAAAGATTTGCAAGTCTTAGCTTCACGTCATACTAAGTCTCGATCTCGTATAAAATCCATCCAATCAACATCTCCTTCAATATTTTCCTATTGTCTCTAACACTCTTCAGAATAAAAATACATCCACTCTATAAAAAAGCTTCACTGAACTTCTTGTCAACTTGAGCTTCTATTGAATATTTTGTTTTTCTTCCTTTTATTTGCATTTTGTCGTTGTCTGAACTTTTTCTCTCCCTTCATTCGTTTGGTGCTGAACTGAGCTGTATTTGATACGAAAACTATGTGAACACGTTTCTGAAATGCAAATTAAGGTGTGGATGAACGAAATGTTGACAATTGTTGATGACAGTGAGCTAGGATGGAATTGAAAGGTTGAGGAATGGTGGTGTTGATTAAAATTGGAATAGTTGAGTGACTAGGGTAGTTCCTGTTTGGGTTACTGGCTGGCTGATAATTCTGGATAAGAATCATAAAGTCTGGCAAAATCATCCCAAGGGCAATTTTCAATCCATTTAGCTTCAACAGCACAGTTTATATACGACGATCCCATAAATGTAAAATATCGTTTCATAACTCAAACATATTATTATCAATACTCGATTTCAATATTTTTATAGTCACAACAATGGCCATAAAATCGACACTATCCCCAATAATAATACAGAAGCGCAGGTCATTGCAATTGAATAATTTTCATTTCCATATTCACATGCTGCGAGTTGTAATTAAACAATTTTCATTTACCCAAATGTAATAAAAATTTACCTCTATTATGCAATGCCTTTTTTTTCATTTTTTAAGAATTTTTTCATTCGCTTCTTTTTAATTTCGTGTTCATTCTTTCATCTGCTTTTCATTTTGAGGTAGACTAAATAAATGAATAGAACTGCCAATGCATGCAGAGAATGTTTAGAATGAAAGCTAAATGGATGCTGTGAACGAAATTTGAGAATGTTGTTAAATCTAATGGGAATTTTTACTTGAAACAAACGCGGATTGAGAGAATTGATGTCCTACATGGCTGGTTGGATGAGTTTCAGAATGTCTGGCTGACTACCTTGTTCCCAACTAAATCTTAAATAAACATAAAAACTCCCACATCCTCCTTTATCCCCAAAAATTCACACAACAATCCATAACTTTTCATAAAATACGCCCAGCATCCCTAATCCCCCCTCAAATATTTCCCACATTTCAAACAATTCAATTCCACAATCAAACGACACCGACAATGCGCTTATCAAACCATCGCGTAAACATCTTTTGTATTCGAGATTCTCCTTCCTCTTCCTGACCTTCTTCAAATAAGTGGAAGAGAATAAGAAAAAGAAGAACAATTTAATTGACCTCATAGCAATTGCTGTTTTTTTTTGCTTTTGATATTAAATTAAGTGAGTTTGTGGTGCGGTAGGGTGTGGGTGAGGCAGTAACAATAAAGAAACATAAGAAAAAGGACATGGAAAGTTTCTTTTTTGTGACTTTTTTGCAGAATAGAATTTGTTATTGGGAACAAATAGAGTGAAAAGCTGGAATGAATTTGACACATTTGTACAAATTGACTGTGAAATTAATTGTGTTGGTAGCTTTTTCTTGGCACGGGTTTAATGTGTGCAGTTGAGAGTGGATATTTGCAGTATAGACTGTTCATTGTACTGAATTAAGGACATTTTTATAAATACGCCATTAAAAAAGGCTTACATTTGGTCAAGTTGGGGTCAAAATTATTAAAAATTGTAAAATTTTCTCCACCTCGAATAGTATTTTGCTTCGTAAAACTCAAAATTTAATTGTATAAGATTGTTTTTAGTATTTTTCGATAGAAAAAAATGGCAAGCGTTTGACAAGATAAAACTAGAATCAAAAAACCTAATCCTAAAAGAAAATCAAAAATTCAAATTTTCAATATCCGTTAAAAAGTTTATAATTTTTTATAAGCCTATATTAATAAAATATTGAAGAAAAACCACATGAATATAAATTTTTATTAACTTTAGATCCATACATTCTTAATCTTTACAACTTCCATTAGATATCCAACAACTTACTATTCCCAAACGTCCCCTATCTACAACACAATCTCAAGCGTATCTAGTTCAAAAACTTTTCAATTATTGATCGATTTCGAAAGATTTTTCAGTCTCACAAACAAAAACTATAAATTACATAACTTCATAGCATCTAGTAGACGATACAAATAGTCGATGATGCAAAAAGGGAAGGAAACTATTTAAAATTTCTTTATTAAATTACACATTATTCTCTCCGTTCTGTTTTTTTCTACAAAAAGTTTAAATTTCTCCTCAAATTGTTTCAGCTGAACAAAATAAAATTGTGAAACGTAAAAAATGAAAAAAAAGTGAGCAATTGAGCGTGAGTTGTTTTGTAAATTGTGTGCATTAAGATAAAAAAAAATACATTTTTGGTTCTTCTTTTGTCACGTAGAGCATAAGTCTTACTCGTGTGGATGATAAGATGTATGAATCTAGCTTGCCTGTAATCAGAATGTCATGCATGGAAGGTGTATTATGTTGTGATATATGTGTACGGATGTTGAATTTTACATTTTAGAGATGACTTTTGGGATTTTGCGGGATGCTGGGCTTTCGATGCTGATGAAAAATTTTGCTGTGATTTTAAGTTGAAGTTTTTTTTTTGTTTGTTGAATAATTTATTTAAAATATTTGGGTTTGGAGTCGACTTCAGCCTTGAGTAGAGTTTAACTTACTGTAAAATGAATCCATATTTAAGAATTCCCAATAAACACTCTACATTCAAGATAATAATTTAAATTCCTTCCTTAAATTCAAAAATAATCTACAATCTTTACCATAAAATTAGAATTGCAAAATTCCAAGTTCCTTCAATCCACAATTCAGTGTAATTTTCTTTTCAATTTTTATTATTTTTCTTTTCATTTTCCACAATTTTCAATTTACATAACGAACATAACTTTACCTACACACAATATGGAATGAAAGAAAAATCCGTAAGTGCATTAAAAGCTTCCCTTTGATCTTTTCAAGGATTTTTACTTCAATTACGAGGTTTTTTTTTTTTACTTTGAATATATTTTAAACATGAAAATATTGAATTTGAAAATGTTCGACTTTTTACTATAAATATTTACAACTGAGTGTGAAATTAAAGATTTATTATGTATAATTGGATCAGTAAGAGGGTCTAAACTGCTCGCTTTTCTTTTTCTGGCTAAGAAAATATTTTCCTTCATTATTTTCGTCTCTTTTCAGCTCTTTGCTGTTTTTTTATGAATAGACAGGAAAATTATTTTTTATGGAATAATGTTGAGTCATGTAAGGTGGGGTAATTCTATTAACAAAAGGGAATGAAATTGAATTTTTTTTCATTGGTGAGAATTTTGTGGCATGGAAATGTAATTATTTTTTGGGAAAGATTAAAATAAACTAGTCATTATGAATTTTAATATTAAAATGGAGGAGAATGGAGGAATATTTTAATATTAAATTTTTCATCGGGTTTTCGGGTTTCTTAACTTTGATCAATAAGAATTTAATTTTTGTAAAATAAAATAAATTTGAAAATAGTTTCAAAGGTGCAACTGAAAGGGGTAAGAAAGAATGATTTGAAGGGGTATGAAGGAATCATCGACAGGGGTGCAAAGGTATGACTGATTGGGGTACACAGGAATCACTTAGAGGGGTATGAATGAATCATTGAAAAGGGGTACAAAGGAATCACTAAGATTGGTACAAAAGAATCACTAAGAGAGGTACAAAGGAATCCTAAGAAAGGTACAAAGGAATCCTAAGAGGGGTACAAAGGAATCACTAAAAAGGCCAAGAAGGAACTACTGAATGGGGTACGTAGGAACCACTAAAAAGGGTCCAAAGAAATCACTTGATGTGTGCAAAGGATTTGCTAAGAGGGGTACAAAAAATTCACTTTGAGGGGTACAAAGGAATCACTAAGAGGGGTACAAATGTACCGCTTAAAAGGCCAATAAGGAATTACTGAAAGGGGTACATAGGAACCTTTAAGTGTATAAAGGCATTACTTGGAAGGGTGCGAAAAAAATCACTGAAAAGGTTACAAAGAAGTTGCTAAACATTCCAAAATTCTCACATTTTCTCCTAAATTTAGATCAACATGCCATTAAAATCTCCATCAGCCACTCCATAAACTACAAACATTATCGTCAAAGTATCCCATTAAAAGTCATCATTAAACTCTTCATCATTATTGCTACAACAAGCCATTAAAAATTTTTCGTGACGTGCCAATTTGTGACTTAAAGAAGACAAATAACCAACGGAGAGCATAAAAAGCTAAAAGAATGGAAATGAAAAAAATTAGAAGGAAATCATCAATGGCAAATAAAACGTGATTGAGAGATATTGGGACTGAAATGTACAGTTTATGTGTATATGTGGCATGTGTAGTCGATGTGGTCAAGGTTCCTTGTAGGGATTTTGTTGGAATTTATAGCTCAGATAAGTTTAGTTTCATTTAGGAGTTGATGAGAAGCGCAACTAAGCTGAGAGAAGGTTTGGACTCACAATTCACCTCAACACATGAATCCCTGCAAAAACCCCACAAGGACGTCCATATACACACTAATGTGAACATATCAAATGTGAAGGACGATGAATTTATTGAGGAAAATGGGAAATGCAATTAAATGCTTTCCACATTTCTGATATATTACTCGATTTAATGCTATTACTCGACTCGATTGTATTTGTGCTCCTAATTTCCGAGAATTCATTCATTATTTGCAATTTTCTTGGCTTTCTTCAATGTCTGCCTGCTTGCTCCTTTAATACTGGAATATATTTTTACTTTTAAGTTCCTTTAACGACTACGTGACTTTACATATTGCCTGAAATATGAAATCTATTGAGATTTTATTGGAAATAAGGAAGAATTATTGCGATTCTATGGGCTGATATTAGGTTATACATCATGATGAGATCGAAAGGGTTGATGATGATGGGAATTTGTAATTGCTATAAAATCAAGTGATTTGAGAGTTTAGCTTGTTAGTCATGTCCCCCTTTTGAATTCCAAACTTAACCACCTTCATTACTAGAAATTTATTTAACACCAAAACAAAAAAAAATCACCTTGAGCCGTCTTTACATTGTGGCTTAAAAATACAAAACTGACATGAGCATTAAAGTGTTTAAGTTTGAAAATTTATGAATTTTTGTCCCTTTTTTTCATTCACAAAACTTTTGGTCGATATTAAAACCGAGCAACAAAGAAAATTCGAGTAGGTGAAATTTGTAAAAAAATTAAGAACTGATTTTTCTATGAATTGAAGCGCATTTTCTGGTTTATAAAAATGTAGTTGTGTGCCCCTTTGAATTTAAAATCGGTGAAAATTTTTATCTACATATAGGATTGATGCCCCTTTTTGTCAAGGATCTAAGACTCGTCCCTCTATAAGGCTTTATCACATTGAAATCACATTCCCCATCGAAGTAACATTCCCCATCGAAGTTACATTCCCCATCGAAGTCACATTCCCCATTGAAGTCACATTCCCCATCGATGTCACATTCCCCATCGAAGTCACATTCTCCATCGAAGTTACATGTCCCTCTAAGTTCCTCAGCCATTACATTAAAATTGGATAAGCAGACAGAGTTGCACTTATTCCAACACTTTTCTCACCAAACTAGTAAAATATTTTTAGATCCCGCTTTTTCTGGGTTCAAGTTAATATCTAATAAAATGAAAAGTAACTGTGGGTTGTTTAAGGTATAACGTAAACTGCCATAAATTGTCACATTGTGGAATAAAATTGAGACAACTTGAAAAGTTTGAAGGACGCCTTCTCTTGTTTATAGAAATTGATTGATAAACTTTTATTTTTGCGCTATGAACAAAAGATGGGAGTTTTTATGAAGGGATCAAGTGGGAGGAGACAATCTTCTTTGTGACTTTATGAGGGACATTCTTTGTTAAGAAGGAAGAATTTTTGCTTTTATCTCTGATCTTTCTGACTTATTATCTCAACCCCCAACTCTCATAACCTTCAAAATTTATTTTCAACAACCAACTCTCTCGAAAAATTTCCATATCAACAGATTCAATCTTACCAATAATTCAATTCCACAATTTTCCTTCGTCAAAGATATCTTTATTCAATCTACATAATTCCTAGTAAGATTCCTAAAAATACTACAAGTTCTGAATTCAAAATTTTATCAAGAACTTTGTTACCTTGAGACATTTTTGGTTTCTCATTTTCTCATTTGTTTTTCTACTAGCATGGACATTTATGGAAGTATAATCCTGATGATTGGTATTCGGGAGCATTCACACTAGGTTTTCTAAGTTCAGGTGCATTTGCAATATATTTTTAAAGTTCAGGTACATTCACACTAGGTTTGCTAAGTTCAGGTGCATTCACACTAGGTTTTCTAAGTTCAGGTGCATTTACACTATGTTTTCTAGGTTCAGGTGCATTAAAACTAGGTTTTCTAGGTTCAGGTGGATACACGATAGGTTCTCAAACATTGAGGTGCCTTAGCACTAGATTCTAAGAGTTCAGGAGCCTTCACAGTATAGGCTTGCATCTAAACCATCGAAATCAGTTAACACAAAAGTTCGCAAGCAAACCAAAAACTATCAGAAAAACCAAAAAATATGAAAATCAGATTTTCACCGAAGCTAACGATTCTCTGAAGACATCTAGAAGTAATAATGCGCTCGAATCCTCCATCCTTATTTAAGAAAGAAAAATCCCTCTCTTTCCAAGCTCCTTACATTTTCATTTCATTTTTCTTTCGTATTGAATTTTGCATGATTCACACGATGATAGTAAAAAATGCCAAGGCCATTTCCAATGCCTTGTATGTGTGTATATGGATATTCTTAGACGAAAAACAAGACAGAAAAAAATGATAATTTAATATCAATCAACATTTCGAGTTATTATTGAGATATCATTTGTTCGTGATTATTTGATCAATGTTTGGATTGCAATGATTTGACTGCGGTTTGGGGAGTTCTGGAACTGAATTGATGAGACACAATGAATGGAAGATGTAACGATTTGTGATAGATTTGGGACTCGCTTTAAGGAAAATTTCATTTCGATTGGTTTGGTGATAATTTATCCGAGTTATTTATTATATTGCACTGGATTTTCTATTTAGAGATGAAAATGGATTTTAAGAGTCAAATTTTATGAAAACTTCAATTTTTGTGATTGAATAATTTTTTGTCGTTATGAAACAATGGAATTGATGCAGACTTCTTAGGATGGAGTAGTAATGACATTGGGTTTTGTTTTTTGATCTGATTAGGGGGTTTGTCTTTTGATCTGAGTAGAGTTTGTCTTTTGATTTGATTAAGTTTTGTCTTCAAATCTATCGTGAATTTGTTGTCTGATTTGAGTTAAGTCAGTCTCCTGATTGGGGTAGTTTAACTTTTTTGGTCTAAGTTGGGTTTGCCTTCAGATCAGTTTAATTTAGTCTTCAGAAAGCTCATGATGTTCTTCAAATGATTGATATGCTATTCTTTAGAAGTAACAACCTCATATTGTGAAGATAACATTCCAAAAAGTGTTAAAATGAGCATTTAAATATTCCTTGCACAAACATCTCACAACCCTTTTTCAGAATCCATAAAAGTAGCCGTTTTTAGATAACAGAAGGAAAAAATGAAACTCTTCAACATTGTAAGAATGGAGCTAAAAATGATCCAATAATAAAAATAATAAGCAGAGATCGAAGCCGATTTTTTCGGCTTAACTCAATTTTTGATTTTTTTGATAGAAAAAAGCCATTTAACACCCATTTTAAGTATTTAAATTGAACTTTACATGCTTTACTATGATTCTGTGAAATATTTTTTCAGCATGCAGCTATAGTAAGCTCTGAATTTCAATTTAGCCGATTTTAAGCCGATCGGCTTAAATTTCGGCTTAACTTTCTTTAACTTGAAATTCTGAGCTCACTATAGCTACATGCTGAAAAAATATTTCACAGAATCATAGTAAAGCATGTAAAGTTCAATTTAAATACTTAAAATGGGTGTTAAATGGCTTTTTTCTATCAAAAAAATCAAAAATTGAGTTAAGCCGAAAAAATCGGCTTCGATCTCTGATAATAAGAAAAGAAAAAAAAATCATTTCAATATCAATAAAACGATGTACTAAAAATTTATGCACGTTGCCATAATCCACAATCTACTTTATACACATATTTTCCATCTCCATACATTTTCATCTTCATCCATATAGATAGTTCCATAGCACACATAAAACACAATAAAATAAAATAAAATATATAAAATAAGAAATTTTCTTGGAAACTTTTCCAAGTTTTCCAATGAAAAAAGCACTGAACAGAAGCAGGTGATGTGTGTGGATGTATTTATAGTTGCGCAAGAATCAAATTTCATGCGCAAGCGTTTGCAATTTTTTCAGTTGTCAATTTGAAAATTAATTTTGAATTTTTCATTAATTTTGTGAATTTTTCATTAAAATTTGTGATTTTTTGAGATTTAAAATTGTGGAAAATTTTTGAAAATTTTAAGGTTATGTTTAAAAATTTGAAAATAGAATAGTTGAAGAACATTTTCGAAGCCATATAAGATCCCATAATGATTTTCATCCATTTCCAATTTTTCCTCTCTGGACAGCACATCTCAGAGAGAATTTGAGCGAATTGACTCAAAAAGCTCTCAACATCCACTTCCAAAAGTCCTCAGCTTTCCCAAATTAACCCAAAAGGGAAGCACAGAAAAAAAAATCAAAGAAGAAAAAAACTTTTTTTTTCTTAAACTCGCGCTCATTCCGAGTTTTCCACTTTATGCCTTCTCGCTTATTGCTCCGCGCTGCTCTGTGTGTAGAAAGAAAAAAAGAATCAAAAGTGAAGGAAAATTTAACTTTATTTCAAATTTAAGGATAACTTTTTTTTGCTCGAGTGGATTAAAAGTGTGTGAAAAATTATGGAAAATGCTCGTGTGAAAATTAAGTTAAAGTGATGAAGGAAAATTTTGTTCAGGAAAATTAAAAATGTGACGGATGAGAAAAATTTTCTCCATTTTCAAAAAAAAAGTTTCTTTTTTCCTTTCTTTGTTGGAGGAAAAAATATTTCATTTGTGAAAGGAAAATTTGGAGAAAAAAGTGAGTAAAGTGGAGGAAAATTGGGGTATAAATAGGAAAATTCGTTGAATGTTAGGAAAAAAGTCCGTGAAAAATCGATCAAAATTGAGGACTGTTGAAGAAAAATTAGAGGACTATAAATTGGAAAATTGAGAAAATTTTCCTATCAAAATGTGAAATTAAACGTGATGAAAATTCTGTGAAAAATATTAATTTTTTAGGAAAAAATAAAAACTTTGTTCATATTTTTAGGATTATTGAGAAAATGTGAGTAAAATTTGTGAAAAATTTTGGGTTTCATTTGTGGAAAATCTTCAAGGATACCGCTGAATATTGAGGAAAATTTTTTAGTAATTTTAGTTTAATTAAATGACCCCGTGGGATGGCATGTCCCCTCTTTGATTTATAATAGTTTATTCTAACTTAAAAAGTGGGGTCTTGGACACTCCCCGATCTGTGGCTTAGGTCTAATTAATTTTCTTTTGTATAATGGCATCTTTAGTTTTAGTTCTGATGCTAGTAGCTGTCTATTATTTTTAATTAAATTTCAAAAACTTTACTAGTTAAAAAAGTAAAAAATTCAGAATTCTAAGAGTAACCAATAGTTATATCAAAGAGTTTTAGTCAGTAGCTCAGTCAAATAACAATGAATAAGGTGGAGGGATATCAAAAATCCTAGCAATTTTACATAATTTATTTGCATTTACCATATTTTAATAAGATGAGGAAAAAGATGAAAATCATTAAGATGTGTAGCACAGACTTAAAACAGTGATGGTCAGCTCATGTGCCGCGGCACACTAGTGTGCCGAAAAAAAGATGGAATATCTCACGAACCGTATGCTCCTATAAAGTGTGCTGTTCAGGGGCGTAGCCAGGAATTTAAAGAGGGGGGGGGGGGCAAAACATTTTTTGAATCGAAAAATTTAAGGGGAGGGGGGAGGGATTTTTGTTATTTTTTCATAAAAACCCTAGCAAAAAAAGAAATTTCTGTTCACGTTGGGGGATTGGTACCCCAAATGGATGCGCGCTTGGTGCTGTTGCACAAAAAAGGTTGACCATCACTGTCATAAATATATAATAAATCTACTTTAAGAAAATCAATAAAATTAGATAATTTTAGCCTTTGAATTCTACATCTTGACTCTATCAGAGCCATACTTAACTGTGTGCAGCTTGAGAAAATTTCTGAATTAATTCATTTCAAGTTAATTAAATAAGTTTGGTTAATGGGAAAATATTGAGCCTCAAGGTTCATTCTGTGAAGAATTAAAATGCCTTATTGGAAGAAAATTTAGATAAACTTTGAAAATTCTTTAGTTCAATCGGGTTAAAAAAGCTAAATTCTTAAGTTTCCAAAAATCTAAAATTTGACACCCAAGGTCCACCAAAAAACAAACACAATTCCAATAACACACATGCTTCACCAAACAAAAAGTCATAAAATTCATCAAACTTTCATCCTTAAAATATTCAAAATCCATCTTTTTTTTCAACGTCACACACAGATTGTAAGTCGAATGAAACTGTGAATTCTAAACGATTCATGAATTATTCATCAATGAGACATGAAATCTATAAAAGAAATCAAGCAACAGAAATAAAATTTACTCGCTGAGAACTTTTTTTGGGGAGTTGAGTTGAATGAAGGAAAAAAACCCAAATTACTTGCTTCAAGGTCGTTTTACTGATTTCTAGTAGTTTTTAAGATTGTTTAAGATAACTTTGATATGTTTTGATGTTGATGGAGGTCTGGTGAGGACTTAATGAGTGTTTATGGGCTCTGAAGGGATCTATTAAGACCTTTCATGGATCTTAAATAATTATCAGATGTCTAAAAATACTCTCACAGGCTCCAATGAGTCATGAAATGCTCCAAAGCATCATTTCGACCTCAAAAGAACTCAAATACCCCCAAGAAAATTCCATTATATTCAAATCTGCAAAACATTCATAAGATTTTTCCGCCTAACAACCAAAAAAGTCATTTCCTTCCACCTCATTCTCCCCAGCAAAAGTAAAATCTTCCATATTCAAAAAAATACCTTACATAACAATAAATTCTCATCTAAACAAAAAAAAAATCCAGCTCCATTTCCATCAATGAAATAGAGAGCAAAAAAATGTTCTAAATTTAAACAAAAGCAAAGAAAAATCTAATTTTACCTGGCTGAAAAAAAACTTTAACCTTAAAATATATTCGTGCCCATATTTTCTTCAAAAAACTATTAAAATTTTTCATTTAATTATAAACAGATAAGAACAGACACAGAGTGAAAAATTCCTCAAGTAAACCACAACAGATGCCAGTTGAATCAATTGTGATTTTTTTCGAGATTTTTTTGTAGTGATTCACTGGGTTTTTGTGGGATAGGAGCGGGTATAGAAATGAATTTTGAGGGTGTGGGTACCTGTTGATCTTAAAATGAGCCTAGTTTGCTCTTATATCAAATGTTCTGTGACTCAGAAGCTGATTTCATGTCAAAGCCGACTTTATCTGCTGCAACCTTATCAAAACTTCAAACTATGTTAGATGTTTGACAAAAAACTAGCCCCAAATCCTTCAAATAACTCTAATCTTAGTAAAAAATCTCCTCAATAATCTCTCACCCGCACTCCAATATTCCCTAACCTTAATAAAGTAATATAGCCATAATCATAATTTCATGTACCATAAACAACTAAAGTGATAAAAAATTCTCAAAATTATTACTTTTTCCACGAAATCTTGCTTTGTAAAATGCCTTTTTGAAATAAACAAAGTGAAAGGAACAAGAATAATGTTCAAATTTACATTTGTGTCAGTAATTTCCAACACATACAAACTCTCGTCTTAAATTTCCTTTCTCGATACACTTTCCTTCCAATTTTTTTCTGTCTTTCTTCTTTTTTTTCACTTCCATAAAAAAAGTGCTTGTGTGGGAAATAAAAGCTTTTAATTTTTTTTTTGCTTTTCCTTTTTCCGTGAATTTTTTTTTCTTGTAGCTTTTAATGTGTGTTTTAAAGTTCCGTGAAGCTTAGAATTTAAATCGAATATTATTGCAACCTTTGCAATAGTTATTAAATCTTTTGGCTACAAAACTTGAACTATTAAGCTGCAAAACTTAACCATTTGAAGCTTAGAATCTAAATAGAAATTCAATTGATCTTAGTTTGTGTCTTTTCATAAGAATTCAAAGTTAAGGAGCCTTAAATCAATAATTTTAAGATTCAGGTGCCTTCACACTAGTTTTTTCATGAAAAAAGCCGTAAAACTAGGCTTTTGAATTTCAGCTGCAGTCACACTAATTCTATTACTCTTCATACTTGACTTTCGAGGTTAAGGTGCCTTCACACTAAAGTTTTCATATTCATGTGCCTTCACACTAGCTTCGCCAATCCTAAAACATTATCCATATTGAAATTAAATGAAAATTCATTCAAGAAACAAAAGAAAATTTTCTTCAACTTTTTTCATATTATTTATATACCTCATGTCATGTCCAAATGGACTCATTCCTCATTCTTACTCAAACAACAACAACAACATAAAATTGTGAATTCAATCAATGTTCTTGTCTACCAACCTACTCGTCTAAAAAAGCTCTAGCTGTTCCTCCTTCCAATCATACAATCACCATTCAGGTCTGTTGGTAGAGAAAATAAATCGAAATAGAAAAGGAAGAAGAGGAAAGAGGAAAAAAAAGTTTATTGGATGAGAAAATCGATAACATTAATTAGTCGGGCAATCCGGGGCCATGCAATTCAATCGATAGTTTGGCGGGCACATTCATTCTCGAGCGAGTTGTGTGACTTACGAGGAGTGGAGGGAAATAAAAAAAGAATATTCAGAAGGGAAAAAAAATTGCACAGAATGGAATGATAATTGAATTCGATAATTGAAGAGCGAAAGTTTTTATTTCATATTTTGCAGACACGAGTTTTTGAGATGCTACTGGTATGTCCGTGGGATGCAAAGTGTGGATCGTGGAGGTTGGGATTTGTTTTGACTGAATGAAGAAGTTTGTTTATTACATTGTTTACCTAGAAATTTAAAAATCATAACCTCAAAATTTCAGAGTTCTAACCTCAAAATTTCAGAGTTCTAACCTCAAAATTTCAGAGTCCTAACCTAAAAATTTCAGAATTATAACCTAAAACTTACAGAGTCTTAACCTCAAAATTTAATAAAAATGCGCTTATAACCGTCACTCATTGAGTCTCCTCAACTTGCCTTGTTATAAAATTTATTTATATTTATTTTAAGAATGAGAAAGAAAATATTTTTGCAAATAATATAAAAATAAATATACACAACGAAAATGTAGAGGAAAAATGAGGAGAGAAACTGTGGATGGTAAAATAATTGAGGGGAGTGCAAGAGAAAGACTCAACAATTTCTTTTTTTCCTATAAACAATTTTTAAAAACTATTTTTGCAGTTGCTGCTTCTGCTATTGTTGATTATGATTGGATGATTATAGAAAATTATAAGTTTTTAAAAATTATTTTGTTGCAAAAATTGTTCTATGTTCAGTAGGAGCTATAAGAGATGGAGTTTTTAGTGCTCCAAATGTTAATGTATCTTTAATCTGTAGTTCAGGAGATTCAGGTGTCTTCGTTTTATAGTTGTGTGGTTCATGTGCCTTCACACTCAAGATTTGAACTTCAGGTGATTTTACTCTTAGGTTTTTCAAGTTCAGGTGCCTTCACACCAAGATATTAAGATTCAGGTGCCTTCACTCTAGAGTTCCAATGTTTAGGTTTCTTCACACTATCGTTTCAATGTTCAGACGCTTTCATACTAGAGTTTCGAAGTTTAAGTGCCTCCACACTAGAGTATCGAGGTTTAGGTGACTGCACACAAGAGTTGCAATATTCAGGTGCCTTCATACTATAGTTTCGAGGTTAAGGTGCCTTCACACTAGAGTACCAATGTTCAGGTGTCTTTACATTAGAGTTTTGAAATTCAGATGCTTTCACATTAGTGTATCCTCTCCAATAAACCCTCCTAGGTTCTGCACTATTCCAACATGCCAAAATTAAATTTCCATTTATCCACATAAAAATCGTCATCACCTAAAAGTCGTTAAACTTTTTAGGAAAACTCCTACGTAGTCAATTATTTTGCCATCAAACTCAAGACATCCAAACTAAAACAACACGTCAAGTGAAACAAAAAACTTTTATTTTTCATATGCCAGAAAAAAGGTGACTTCCCGAACTTGTTTTAAGGGGAACTAAAAATAATTTACTCTGGCTGATAAGAATCATAAACAGAGTTATCGGTAGTAAATTGGTTGGTAATTCTAGTGATTAACGACACGCAGTCAAAGTTTTAATTTTCATGAATTTTTTGTGTGGGGTGAATTTTTGATGTTTTTTCGGGGGGAGTTTCTAGAAATTAGTTGTTATTGGCAGTTTGGATTTAATATGCAGGAAATTAATTAAGTGTAGATTTGAGTGTATATTGAGGTGTAGCATAACCTAGAATTATTTGAATTGTGAAAAATAACCTTAAAATTCATTGATAGCCTTCAAAATTTAGCAGTTTAACCTGAAAATCAGCATCATAACCTAAAAAATCGCAGCCTATTGCCCCCTGATTTTTCAGAAAAACTATAAACAACAGAATTAATTTCCAATAAGCTCATTAATGAATATAAAGAGTAAATCAATTTACTCATCTCAATTTTAATGCAAGTGACCCCCCTCCCCCTCCCCACCTCCATTGTTATTTGATTGAATATTCTCTTATAGCTTGCTCTTTTTTAAAAAAAGACATAATCAGCTATTAAATTGCATTTAAATCGCTGTGTGAACATGTCTCCATTCTACATTCGACAATTGCATAAATGTTTATGGATGGATGAGAGGAACATGGATGGTATGAGTGATGGAGCTCGTTCACGATGGGGTGTCCATTTGATTGAATGGAGTCGCATATTTCATATAAAATAGGTTGGAGACTTTTATGTACTTTATGATTGAATGAAAAATTGAGTAGCTTTGTGTGTATTTGTGCTGTATGGAAAATCGATACTGTAATAAATATAATAAAAGGGTTTAAATATCAATTTAAATGTTGGCGGTTGAGAGAGAGGAAATTGATATAAACTTCCGGGTGTGGAGTGGAGTGGTTTGGAATGTTTAATTCAATATTATTTAATTTTTCTGGAAAATTTCTTGATTTTTTGAGGTTATGTTTTAAAATTTTTAAGGTTATGTTCCTTATCTTTTATGTCATGTTACTAAATCTTATTTCTAAAGCTAAAGTGTCAAAATTGAGGTTAGATTGGAAAATTTTGAGGTTATTTACCTCCATTTTGAAATTATGATCCTCCATTTTGAGGTTATGATCCGCTTGAGGTTATAAAGATAAAGCAGCATTAAGCAAAACATATCTTTCAAGCTCCGTTCCACATTCTCAGCACTATCCCATAGAGACGATCTCAAACAGTGCAAAAAGAAATTAACAAATGAAAATTATGCAACTCACGTATGCATGCTGCTCCAAATTGATTGACATCACATAGCTTTAAAAATTCCCGCAATTTTTCATTTTCTTCTTTATCCTGGCCAGGCGTTCGCTGACCCAAATTTGTGTTTTATTTTCCCTTCCATCCACTAGACTTCATTAATATGCCTCACCATAGCTGTGCGGTTCGGCCATGAGCTTAAAAATGCAGCCTCGTCGTTCTTTTTCCGTGATAATTAAGGCGCTAATTTGATTAATGACCTGAAAGAGCTGTGCGACTTTTCTTCGTCCTCGTCCTTTGCTGCGTTCAGCTTGTAGCAATTTGGCAAAATTGGAGTAATTTTTTTTGTATGTTTAGAATATTCATGGCATTTGTAGCAATGACCAAACTATTTGAGAATTATTGAAGGTAATTAGGAGTATTTTGTAGTGACATTGGACGACTATTTGTATAATTCCTGTAATGGCACTTCTTGTGTACTAAATATTTATACTTAATTGCTTAATTTGGAGTGATTTAGGGAATGGCAATAAATTTTTAATGCGTAGATAAACATTCCTTGAATGTCTATGGATAATGTATATGTTTAAGTTAAGTTTTGGAGTTCTATTACACTAGCATAGAGATGGGTGTATGGGAATTAAGGAAAAGCTTTCATTTTTGAGGTTAGGTTTGCCAATTTTAAGGTTAGTTGCTTTTTTTGTGTAAAAAATCTATACTCTTGATGTTCTACCTTAAAATTTGAGATTACAATTTTAATTTTGAGGTTAAATTCCAATTTCTGATTTTTTTTCTAATTTTTGAGGTTAGATTGTCTAACTTTGGTACCCAACCAAATTTAATCTTCAACACTAAACTACAAATCAATCTTCATGTACCGTGTAGACAGAAAACATAGATATAAATTAAAGCTATAGTACAAATGTCTAATGAATGCAAGATAACAAAACGAAGACGCCGACAGCATGAGAAACCTAAAAAGATAGAGATTAGAAACGAGGATAGATAAGGAAAGATAATTAGACGATTCGGATGAAGTTTTTTTGCTTTGCTATGTTGGGAAATGTTTGATTGAGTATGTAAGGTTGCTGATTATGTTGAAGGCTATGCGCATTCTGTGGATTTTTAGGGTTAGGATTTGCTTACCATTCTCGAATATTCTCGATTTTGATTCATTTTGTGCATTCTAAGATATTAGGATGTAGATTGAATCAGACTTTGTCATATTCATGAGGAGACATTACAGTTGTTCACAAAAATGACGCACGTCCACTAGATGTCAATCAAAACTACTCGTTCGTCACATTTTGTATTAAAATTGACTCAAACTTTTAAGATTTCACTGTATTAAACTCATATTTGTCATGTAGTTCAACTTACATGACTTAATCTACATTGTTCACAAAGTTATCAATTTTTTCCACTAAACTTTATCCAGTCGACCTCCAAAATCACTTTTAGCATCTCACTGACAATATTCCAGCTCCAAAAATCCCCCAGACCAAGACGAAAAAGAGTCAACAAAGCAAAGTCTTTCGATAAAAGATAATGCACGAGTCTGATAAAACAGAGACATTTGTCATATTGCAGAGTTTTTTTTTATGAACGTATTTTTACGTCTCCGTCTTCTTCTTCCTCCCCCAATTTTATATCTCTTTCATAATTATGACACACAAAAAAAACTTTATTTCTTTCGGATAATTCTGAATTACGTGAACATAAAATTACGACTATGACGACATTTTGAATGATGATGATAATCGTAATAATCATCATAATTTGTAGACACTTTTTTTTCATATGACTCAAGACATTTGGCATGTCATGTTTTATCAATTAGTGTGAGATATTGGACAGATTGGAATTAAAAATTTAGTAGTCGAGCTTTTTTATTCTAGGACAGACGAAGAATTTTTTAAAAATTGGAAAATTAATATTCATTTTTTATCATGAAATGGGAGCGAAAACTAGCATCAGATGGGGTGAGGTTGTTTCATTCACATAATGGAAAGCTGAAATCGTTAAAAATTTATTTATGGATGAGTTTTATTTTTGTATAAAAAATAGCAGAAGCTTGGGATTGGCGGTTTGGGGATGGGAATTGAAAGGTTTTTTATTATAGTTTTTGAAAGGTATAAAGTCAAGGTTTTTGCTGAGATATCTGAATTTTCAGCTCGACTCAAGATGTCAAATTTTTCAACTCGAACCGAGAAGGTCAAATTTCCAGCTCGATCTGAGAAGAACACATTTTCAGCTCAACCCGAGGATAACAAATCGTCAGCTCCAAAAGAGATAACACAAAGTTCAACTAGACCTGAGACAACTGAATTTTTAGCTCGATACGAGAGTAACAAATTTTCTGCTCGAGACGAGACAACCGAATTTTCAGCTCAAAACGAAAAGAACAAGTTCTCAGCTCGATCCGAGATGAACAAATTCTCAGGTCAATCTGACATGAGCAAGTTCTCAAATTAAACTGAGATGAGCAACTTTTCAACTCGATCTGAGGTGAATAAATTTTAAAATTGTACCGAGATAACTGAATTTTCAGCTTGACTTAAGATTACAAGACGGACAAGATGGACTAATAGACTGAAGATCAGTTTGCTTTAAAAAATTATGACGTGCGTTATATTTTGGGAAAAAGTTTACTGTCTTCCCCGAATATGACTTTTACCAAAATCATAGAAATTTGCATAAAAAAACTCATTTAAAACCAAAATTCAAATACTTTCAACACAATCATCAAGAACCCCCCTCAAACTTATCAATCAATTACCTTAAAATAGTAACAATTTTTTCATAGAACAATAAAATAAATTATTTAATATAAAAATACGATGAAAAGTTTCTCAATGTAATATTTTTCTACAATTTATTGCTCACATTTATAGCACCCGTAATAATTTATGCAACATCAACTCAACTAATTTGATAACAATACCCCCACCATACATTCTAATTAAGTTTATGAGAGCTGTAATTTAATATTTTTATTATCATACTGAAAATTTCGATGTGAACTTTTTTTTTAAAAATAAAATAATAATTTAGTGAAAAATTATTAGTTTTTGAGTTGTGGTTTGGAATAAAGTTTTAAGAGAAGTTTAGAAGAGTTGAAAGTTGGTGATTGAGTTGGTAGAAAGTAAATCAAATTTTTTGAGGGTTTTCGTTTAAAAGTTTCTCGTGATGCTGGTTGATTGGATGTAGATTGTAGATGTATTATTAAGAAAGAAGATAATTTGATCAAGTTTGTGGGGAAAAGTTTGGCTGATGAGATTGCAGGGATGGCTTATTGCAGGTTATGATGCCCGATTTTAAGGTTATGTTGCTTAATTTTGAGGTTATTTTGCTTAGTTTTGAGGTTATTTTGCCCAACTTCAAGATTATGTTTCTTAATTGAGGTTATTTTGCGTTAATTTGAGGTTATGTAGTAAAAATTTAAGGTTATGCTGCTTAATTTTAAGGGTCTGTTGCAAAATTTTAAGTTTATGTTGCCTATTTTTGAGGTTATTTTGCTTAATTTTAAGGTTATGTTTCCCAATTTTGAGGTTATATTTCCCAATTTTAAGGTTATGTTGACTAATTTCAAGGCTATGTTGCCCAATTTCGATGTTACTTTCCTCAACTTTAAGGTTATACTACTTTTAAGCTTTATTTTCCTCCACTATTTTATTTGTCAATTTTTACTACCCGAATTTAACTCTGCACGATTTCTTTTTTGCCACTCATGCAATTTTTTTTGCTCTCCTCGGTAACATCCTCAGTCCTAATAAATTTCATTTTTACCATTTAAGTAAGAGAAAAGCCAGAACGGAAAAGTTATTTCTGGTTATCGTTTTATATTGTTTATTTTTTTTGTGACACAGATGCTCCCAATTTATGACAATATGTTATCGTTTTATTCATTTTATGAATTATTTTAAGGTATGTGGGGTGAGTTCTTGTTATACTTTGGGGTATCACTTTTTTAACAATATATACTCAGTTTGGAGTAGTTTACTAATAATCCATCCCACCCTAAAATATCATGAATAACAAAGAGACTACACCCCAGCCAGCAAATAACCAGCTATCACGATTGAAACCACATTCAGTATAAACAAAACACCCACAAAATGCAGACAATAGAAATATTTGATTCTTTTGCAACATAAATACAAATTTCTCTATGAATGTTTTAAATTTTCTTCATTTCGAATGAATGAGGACTGCAGAGCTGTGGCTTTAATGTTGCTATGCATGCTAATTTGTCCAAGTGTAGGATGTAGAAGACTTATAAGAATGAAATAAGAATTGAATGTAAAAAATCAATCAAAATGATGAATTAGGAAATGGAAAATGTTGTTTTACTATCAAAAATAAATCAAGGTATGGGATGTGATTGATGGGTGTGAGATTCTTAAGGCTTGAAATTTGGGTGTTGTGGATTTTTAAGGAGGAAGCAATTGTCATGGGGTGATTAAAATGAGAATTTTCGTCTTAGGAACAGAGTCTTATTGCCTGAATGCTAGTCATGATGTTATTAGGATTCCTAACCTAGTTGATAAAGTCTGACAAAAACTTTAAAGCTCTTCAATACATTTTAAACCACTTGACTAATAAAAAAGGACATTGAGTCATCATCATAATCACAACAAAGAACGAGGACAAAGCAAGCATCGAAGGGATGAGTATGAAGGAAAGATGGCGTGTAAATGCTTAAGTGGAGTTTATCTAGTCACTTATTCAAATTCAAGGACGAGAAACAAGAGCGATTGTGTAGTGTACGGAATAACTGACCTTGAATGGGGCAATAAGAAAGCTCTCGTGACTGCCATATGGTGAGAAGGGATGATTGAGAGTTCTTGAAGGATTTCGTTTAGTATTTACATACGTTTGGTGGTTGTGTGCCGAGATGACTGAATTTAATACCAATCTGACTGAATTTAATACCAATCTGACTGAATTTAATACTGAGCTGACTGAATGTAATACCAAACTGACTGAATTTGATTCCAAAATGACACAAAAGCTTTAAAATGACTGAAAAAATCCATCAAAATGAAGCTTTAAGCTAGCAAAATAAAAATTCAAGCAGTCACTAGTCACTTGCGATTAAATCACGTATTACATTACAACTTACATATCTTAGAAGCAACTCATCACCAATACTAAGACGGTCACTTCTTATCTATCCATCCATTTAACGTTATGTCTCACTCTCATCTAAAACACAATATATACATTTGGTGCTGAGTAAACAGAAGATTTTCATCATACGGACATCTATGTCATTTGATAATAGTCACAATGATGATTATTCCTATTCTTGTTACTAAACATTGACTAATATAATTGTCACTAGCTATTATGCTGTAATGCAGTGGCAATAAAATCAGAAAATTCTTCATAAGATTGTTGGCACAATGATAAAGAATATCGTCAAACTTCCTTGTGTGTGTATCTTTATTTGCTCGTCTATGAGCCGTAAATTTTCTTACTCGTATGAATTTTAGATATGAGAAAATGCGAAGGTCCATGCAGATGACATAAATCCTTATTTTGATGAGATTTTGGATTTGTTTGTCTTGATTTTGTGTTGTTACAAGAGTTTTTACTTCTGGTTTTAGCTGATTTTATTTGGAAATGATTGATATTGGGTATGTTTGGCTGTTTCCTTTAGTTTGCTGGGTTGATCTTTGGTTTTACTAGTGAGCTAGTCACAAGTTGAGTTCCAATTTCATGTATTAGGGTGCCACATGTTGGCTAGTTCAGTTTGATACCTATTTAACCAGGAGACCAACCAGTAAGGCAAACCCCATCCAAATCTGCGCCATATCCTCCTTATAACCAAAAAGCCATCAATTCACACATATTTTCGCCTAAATTTGATTCCAATTTTACTGCCCATATTTCTCCTTTTCTGTTTTTATTACTCGAATTTCCTTTGTGATTTTATTTCTCGCATCTTTTACTATTATAGCTGATTGTTCTTTATTTTATTATTGATTTTCCATGGGATTTGATTTGGATTACGATAGAAAAAAATGTTAGAAATGAAAAATTGGCTTGAAGATGAAGGATAGAAAATAGATAAAAAGGTGCGATGACAAAGGGTTTGGTATGGTAATCTTAAAGAACAATGGGATGGGTGGCATCAATTATTTCCTAGAAAATTTAATTTAATTCTAAATTTTAATTACATTTTGACATTTGAGTCTTATCACAATAATTACATACAGCACTGCATGCTTTGCTACAAACTTTAATTAATGACGTAAATGGAGAAAAAAACTTCAAACTACAACTTTAGAGAGGAAGGAAAAAAAACTCCAATTTACGTCATTCTCATAAATATATTTGTCACTTGTGTAATTTGCCCTTTTTCGGTTAAGGTTTTGTGAATTTCTCTTCTGCTCGAATGACTTTGTCTTCCGTATTTCTATCGTTATATGAGTTTTAACGTAAAAACCCGTATTATGAAATGAATTTTAGAGAACGATGATGTAACCAGATGCCCTTCTACGTTATGTGTAGTCTAAATCTTTCATGCTAGATAAAGTAAAGGAAAATGAAGAAGAAATTGGGGTGGATGTTGATTTAAGATGGGTGGAATGGTTATTTTGTTGAATAAAAGAAGTTTTGATGATTTTTTAGGTATGAACTGCTTCTGACAGTTGTTATCTCATCCATATCCCAAATAGGACCTTTATACCCCTTCCGAAACCTACATACCCCTTTTAGAAGGTTTGTGCCCTTCTCTAAAACCTGCTTACCTTGTTTTTACTCTTGTACCTCTTCCTTAACCTTTATCCCCTTTAGAAATCTTTTTGTTATGACAAAGAGTCTCAAAATCCCATCAACAACTTATAAGACTCCTTATAAAGTTAATAATCCCTCAAAATCCAGTTCATCTCAACAAAATATCTCCATTAACTCAAAAACTACTTAAATTAGCAAATAAAAGCAAATTTTCCATTTTATCTTTATTTCCATCACAACCATTCAAAATGACCACTTAACTTCATTTTCTATTCAAAGAAAATCCGCTAAAAAATTGCTTCATTTTTTAGATCCATGAACTCTGTTCTTATTTTTTTCTTCGTATCCTTCTTCTTTCAACTCGTCGCTTTGTGAAATGTATAAAGACATATTCAGTAAATTGACATAAATTGAGAGCAATGCACAGTAATAATGCCCTGCTGATGCTGTATGAGGGGTTAAATAAGGACATTATTTCTACATGTTTATGGCTTTATGAAGTTTTTTTCTAGTCTGTTGGGTTGATTTCGTCAGATTTTGCATTTCTTTCTGTAGATTTTGGTTGTCCACATCTAAGGAAGTTTTTAGGATCAGCATTAGAAGATTGATAATTCTGGTAGGAGTGGGAATGAGTTTAGTAAGAATGGGGTACACACCTTTATTAAAACAGTGGTATACAGCTTTAATAAAATAAAGGTACACAGCTTCATCAAGTATGGGTGCGCAGCTTCAATTAAAAGGGGTACGTAGCTTTTAAAAATGGGTACACAGCTTCAGTAAGAATGGGTCCACAGCTTTGAAAATTTCAAAAATTGGAAACAACAATTCGCACAAGGATCCTTCACAAAATTGAGATAAAATATGAAATAGCCAGCACACTTTGTTCCATCGAGTAAACCGTTCATCTTTCGACAACCAAGAAGAGTACGAGAAAGAAGAAAAAAAGAAATATTTATTGTGGGATAATATGCAAGCTAAGAATGATAATTTATATCAATGAATTTATAGATGTGGTTTTAGACATTTGAAATACGACATTAGATGCCATACAGCAACGACTGGTGATCTTTCAAGCGTTCTTAGCTCTGACTGCACGGATGAAATGCTTCATTCGGATGAAAATATTTTTTATTGATTTATTTCTGAAATGAACAAGAGAGAGAATTTGTTTTTGTGGTTTTCTCGGAAAGCTTTTTTAATATTTGCTGAAGCTTTTTTATGCTTGAAGGATTGAAAAAATTTCGTGATTGGAAAAAGCTTAGAGCTTGTGATGAAAAATGAATGTTCTGTGAAATGATTCATGAGAATTAAAGAAACATGATAAAAGGAGAGAAGGATTAGGTTGGGTAAAAGGATGTTAAGTCTTGGTTTTCTGGATATTATGGGACTATTTTGAATGAAAATGATACTAAAAGGGGTACTGAAGTACTTCAAGAGGTACCCAAGCATATAAAAGGGATTATCAAGTACTAAATCTGAATATCAAGTACTAAAAGAGGTACTCAAGTACTAAAAGGGGAACTCAAATACTAAAAGGGGTAGTCAAATACTAAAAGGGGTACTCAAGTCCTAAAAAGGGTACTCAAGTACTAAAAGGAGTACTCAAGAATCAAAACTCCCCAACCAAAGATAAACGCGCTCAATACTATAACTTCTCATACAACTTCATCAAGCTTATCTCCGAGCATCCACAAATTGAGATTCTTTCTTGTTAGTTCTTCTCATGCTCTTTCTCATCGTAACTCAATCCGAATAAAAATGTCTTCAGTGGATTGTTTGTAAGTGTATGGCTAATCCTAGTTAAAGATAACAAGAAGATGTTCTTACATAAGATAAGAAAAAGTATTCTGAAATTTTTTTAGGTTATATCACAAAAAAAAATTATTTAATTCAAACTTTAATAAGAAAAGTTCGAAATTAAGGGCTATAAAGATGTTAAGTGGAATGGTTAAGGGTTGTGAGGAATGAAAAATTTTCCAATTCTATTAAATTAACTTCTCCCCAAAGACTTTATTAGACATTCAGCATATGAAAAATAAGTTTTTTTTGGTCTTAAAATGATTTTTGTTCTTATTTTTTTGGCCTCGAGATAACAAATGAATGAAATTTGCGTGAAATTTATGAGCTTTTGTGGCTGATTGTGGATGATTTTTCGTTTTCTTTGAATTGAATGGATGTCTTAGTGAAATATTCATAAGCCTTGCTTAACTATTGGGATGGGTTTTGAATATTTATTCATTTTTGATTTAAGGTGCTTCATTACTAATGACATATTTTATATTTCTTTTATTTTCAGCATCCAGAATATGATTTTTAATGAAGTTAAACATTAAATCGAGTCATTCTAGAGCAAATACTAGTAAAGGTAAGCGTTAATTGTAATTAATATTAAACTAGTATGGTTAAATTGATAACAGGGTCATATATGACAACAGGTGATACAAAAAGACCTTCCCTATACCTGAAGTTTCATCTAATGTATCCTTGGGACTTACAACACTCAATTGTACCACAGAAAATACTCACAACGCTAGCTAAACTCCAAAATAAATTAAAATCATGCCATCGAAAACTCTCAAATTTCATCTCAATTCAAAATAATTGCCATCATTTTTAAAGACAAGCAGCAGTGCCATTTAGTTTCTCAAAAGCATCGTGAAATTAAAAGGACATAACCTTCATGGAATCAAGAAACGTGACTAACAGAATGAAAGAACGAAAATCCTCATTCAATGTAATATCTGAATATGTGTGTATGTCGAGTAGTAAACATCGTCAGGCAGCCGCAATGGAGCTTCTTTCTGTTCAAATTTCACTTCTTCTTCATCCTCGTTTTAATTTACTTTCATGTTTTTTTTTCTCATTTTTTGTTTGCTATTTTTAGCAACATTTGAGAGAGCGCACATGAAAAATTGTTCCCTGTGTGTGTGTGTGTGTGTATGTGCGTGTGTATTTGTTAACAAGATCCATAAACTTTTAATTACACTCTGAAGAATTTTCTTTCATTTTCATTTTCATCTTCTGTCTTTCTATTTCACACACAGAGAGAATATATTTATTGTTCATCACATTTTGAGCTGAACTTTGTGGCTGTTCTGAATCGTTTTGAGTTTAGAATTAGATCTTGATAGTCCTTAAGTGGATTTTGTCAATTTAATTTAAGTTTGTAATGATGATTTGTTTCTAAAAGCATTGACTTATTTTTTGGCTGTTGACTTGATGCGTTGACTTATTTTTAAATTTCTGCTTTGGAGTGCCGACTCATTTTAAGTCATTGCCTTGAAGCCTCGCTTTATTTTTGTGCAAAATTTGTGTAGCGTTGACTAATTTTGAGTCTTTGCTTTAAAGCGTTTACTAATTTTGAGTCGTTGCTTTAAAGCGTTGACTTATTTTTAGTCGTTGCTTTAAAGCGTTGACTTATTTTGAGTCGTTGCTTTAAAGCGTTTAGTAATTTTGAGTCGTTGCTTTAAAGCGTTGACTTATTTTGAGTCGTTGCTTTGAAGCTTTACTTTATTATTTGGCAAAGTTATTGAAGCTATGTCAAAATTTGAGTCGTTGCTTTAAAACGTTGACTTATTTTGAGTCGGTGCTTTGAAAAGTAGCCTTAATCAGAGTTTTTTTCTTCAAATTTTATTAATTCGTTCATTTTAATATTGAATATGCCAAACATATCACATGATCCCCGCTGTGCGACCCAAAACATCTTCAATCTATCACAAAATCCTCATAAATCCCCACAAGGAATCCAAACAATCGAGAAACATTTCAATTCCATCCATTCTTATGCTTGTTAATTACATGTCATTGTTGTGAGAATTGAGATGGAAATGAAAGCAATGAATTGATATGTTGGGAATAGAGCAATCAGAAATGGCACATTTAAGGCTGCTTCTTGCATATTTGAAAGAGTGAAGAGCTGAATTTCATTAAATATTATAATCCATGGGAATAAAAAGGAGAGATTTATGGGAAAATGAATGAAAATCATCCCCATTGAAAAAAAGGGAAACAAAAATAAGGCAAAGGAGGCTCAATCTTCTTATGGGAATTATTTTTAAACAAAATTATTCTCGACATTTCTGACTTGCTTTTTTATGGCACTGAAGATTTCTGGAGCAAAAACAAGTTGCTGGGATTTTTTGAACGAAAAAGTTTTTTGTTTTTTTTTCGTTTATTTTCAAGGAAAACTTTCAAGAATTTTCATTGAGATTAAATTTTGTGAGAATTTTCCCCGACAAACAAAATTAAAGTCATGCTTTGAGAATTTTTTCTCGGTCATGTCGCATTAAATTTATTGCTCTTATGTGACTCATTTCAGTTTAGAACTTGAGATCTCCTCCCATATTGATGTTCGTTCTCATTATTTTTATGGATTCTGTCAGTTATGGAGGAATTGTTGCTAATATTCGTGCTTTGTTTGTGAATTTTGAGAGCTTTAGGGCTGATTTTGAGATTTTTTGAGCATAGTTTGGAACATAACCTCAAAGTTGTGGAACAAAACCTTAAAATGGTTGAACCTTTCCTCAAAAATCGACAGCTTAACCTCAAAATTTTGACAAGATTTTAACCTAACCTAAAAAAATCGACAGCATAACCTCAAAATTTAATAAAAATTCAAACTAAACACCAAGAAAACATCTCAAGCTCCTCAAAAAGCCTTTCATATCCAGTCAAAAACTATTCAAGTCATGCCAGCATGTGCACAATACACACTGTGACTCAGCAATGATACAGAAGTACTCGGAAAATTAATTTATTTATTTAATGAAATATTTTATACATCCATTACGAGAAAAATAAACTTTCAGTATCTGCTGCTTAAATGTAACCAGCTACAAGCTAAAGTAGCAAAAATGTTCCGCATATTTAATGAAATTACAACAAGAGAGCGAGAGAGAGAGAGAATAATATGGAAAAATTAATTTTATGTTCACTAATTTTGTTAATTGGGTTTTGAATAAATAGTGAATGTGTAGCTAGTTCCTTAATGGGACGATGAAAATTTTATGATTGTCGATTGTCTTGTGGCTGAATTCTGTTATATTTAGTGGATCTGGTAGTGTGATTTTGGAAACTTCGTGACTCTTCTCAAATTGGCTGAGTCTAACCTTAAAATTGCAGATTCTAACTTCAAAAATTCCATCTTTAACCTCAAAATTTTCAAATCTAACCTCAAATTTTTTCTTTAATTTTATTAAATCTTTTAATAATTTAAGCAGTACGACATCCCACTCCCACCTTTAACATAACTCAATCCACCACCATCAAGAACCATTAAATCAAAAATTAAAACTTCAATCACAAAACCCAAAAACCAAGTGCCAATTACAATTTAATATAAAATTTTCATTAAAACATTAATGAACAACCGACATGCTGCCCATTCAAGCAAATACAAAAAACACAGTCGAGTTGAAATTTTAATTTTTTTACTGTTATTTTACAAGACCTGAAATGAAAAATTCATAGTGGATGGATGCTGAAATAAAAATTGAAGGCGAATTATTTTAATATTATTTTATAAAAAAAAAAATCTCATCGACATGTGATTCTATAAATATTGTAATATGTACTGTAAAGTATGTGAGAATGTGGATATGAAATTTTATGAGATAGAAAATGTAGGAAATAAATTTAATAATTCAATGATTTAACGTCTTTCTGAAATTTGAATTTTCAACTGCTTTTTAAAATTTGAATTTTTTACTTTTTCATATTCACACAAAATTTTCAATTTTTGTGAATATATTTTAAATTCAATTTTTATTTTTTTTAATTCCAATTTTTGCAATCTTTTCTAAAATTCTATTTTCGGAATTTTTTTTTAAAATTTCAATTTTCGGAATTTTTTTAAAATTCAAATTTTACCTTAAAAAATTGAATAAATGATGGCATAATTAGAATATATAATAAAAAACCAGTCACAAGGCACGAAAATATCACAAACATATTTATTCATACCGAAATTCTCAAAAATTTACATACATTTATGCTAAATATATTCCATGCTTATTCTCAATTTTTTTCCTATACTTACTCGTATTGGATGTCTCATTTCCAGTTCATTCACGTGAAATAATTTGGATATTTTTATAGATCGAATAATTTAGATAATTTAGGATATTTGGACACAAATGTGCATAATATTCGACAAAAATTATCATATGAAAATGTTTTATAAAAATATTCATCGATGTCATTTTGATATGTTATGGTTGGGGTGTGAATTGAGTGTCTGAATATAGACTTTTGGGTGTGTAGATGTTCAGATTGATGGCATATAGCTTTGATTTTTTTAAAATTTGCAGAGATTGGCAATATTGTATTAAAAGTTGGTGTTTTAACCTTAAAATTTGGTCACATAACCTCAAAACTGAAAAAACATAACCTCAACAATGAGCAAAATTACATCAACATTAAGCAACATAACTTCAAAATTGAGCGACTTAAACTAGAAATTGAGCCACATTACCTCAACATTGAGCAACATAACCTCAAAATTTATCAAAAAACTAATAATTCTGAAAATTATCCACAAAATTGGGATCAAAATCTCAAAAATTGGCAGCATAACCTCAAATTTAGGACCAAAATCTCAAAAATTGGTAGCAAAGATTCAATTCAAAGTACACTAACCTCACTCCTTCCCCATCCCATTAGCATATAGCAACATAATCCAATCCACCGTGCACGCAAATCCAAAAATATCATTTCAATGTTCACAAAAAAAAATAATTGATGTGTCGAGTGAACCAAAGCTTTTTCCTTCTGAGGACACAAAAATGTAGATGAATTGAAAAATTCTCCCTGAAAAAAAGTTTATTTAAAAATCGATCGATAGAATAAAAAAAATTCTCTTCTTTTTTTTCTCTCCAAAATATTTTTTTTCTCTCACAACTTTTTTGCTCCCCAAAAAAAAAACAAAGTTTTTATTGAACGGCGAGAAAAAGAATTGAGAAACTCACATAAAACCGCCCCTATAAAGGTCAGATACCTCATTGATTACTCAATATTATTCGTAGTGTACCGCATGAAACAAAAAACATTTGCACGTACATGGAGATAAGATACAAAACGATTTCGCTAATCGAAATTATGACACGGTTGAGAATAAAGAAACGGTAAAACTTTTAAGTTTGGGGTTGTTTTGTCAGTTTGGGGTATGGTTGAGGTTATGTTTTCCAATTTTGAGGGAATATTATTAAACATAATATTGAGGTTGACTTTTCCAATTTTGAGGTTATGTTGCCAAACTTTGAGACTGTGCAGCTTAGCTTTGAGGTTAGGTTCCTCAATTTTGAGGTTATTTTATCAACATTTGAGATTCAGCTTTCCAATTTTGAGGTTGTGTTGCCATATCTATAAGGTTATATTGTCAAGTTTTGAGGTTAGGTTGTCAAACTTTGAGGTTAACTTACTTAATTTTGAGGTCATGTTCAATTTTGAGGTTATGTTGCCAAGTTTTAGGGTTATGCTGTTCAATTATGAGGTTAGATTGCCAAATTTTTTTTTTTTTGGTACCAAATGTTTCCAAATTATAATGCAAACTATAAAATGCGCCCTAAACGACCAATATTACTCGCAAAACCACCATTCACTCCTCTCTCACATTTCTTCTCTTTCGCACACTAAAATCAACATTGCGGCAAAAAATTCCAGCACAATTTTTCTTTTTTCTGTATTATTATGTTATCTTATCTGACATTTGTAAAATAAATTGTATGAAAAAATATTTTTTTTTTTCTCTCTCTTCTTTGTGTATAAAATTTATGAAAATAAGAAAACTTGACACTTGATTCCATTCATAAACAATGTGTTCGCATTCACGTTTATTTGAATTTCATTTCTATTTGAATTTTATTTTCGAATGAATAAAAGTGTTGCAGAAATTATGAGAACGTGATTTGATGAGCGGATGGAATGTGATTTTGTAGATAAATAATTTTGAAAGTTGTGGTTGGAAGAGAAAATTGCAGTTTTCAGAAATTAGTGTCTTTTGTTGAAGCTTTTGTGACTTTTTGCTATCAAAATTAACAAATTAGCTTCAACTTGTGAATTTTTGTCTTTGAGACTTCATAATCTAGAAAAAAAGTATGACTTGGACCTGGACTCGAACTTATGACCTCAATATCAGTACAGACTATTCAAAAACCAACTTATAGCTCCCTTAGACCACCAAGTCATCATTCAAAAATTCCAACTTCTGGCAAAACTCACATTAAAGCTATCAAAGCCACTCCATTCAACAGTATTCAACCTGTAGATACAATAATAAACCTTAATTCCACTATCAGCCATCAGCAATCTTCCGATCGAGCATGTCACTTACCAATTTAAAGTGCTTATCGTCATTTCCCATCAAAAGTTTTTTTCGTGCTCGTAAAGAATAACATCAGCAGACCTTGAAAAGCTTACCAAAATGTTTTTTGATGTTAATTTTATTCACAAATAAAGTAAATTGATGCTAAATGACGTGAGGCATGTGAAAGGAATTCTTTGGAAATTTTTTTAAATTCAGCCTTTTGTCTTGTTCTGCATTTATAGGGATTTACTGTTAGATCTTGACCAGATGTGGGTGAAATAGAAACAATTGTTGCCATTCACATCGAATTCCTAATTTAGATGACTTTTAATGTGCTTAATCTGAGAGCATCTTCATCCCACTTACTTGACGTCAGATATTAAAAGAATGAGAATAGTTTTTTTTGGTATTTCCAAATAAGATTTTGTTTATTTTGGTCTTTATTGGCTTGTGTTAGTTTAATTTAGCCGGTGTCATCTAATTTTAGACAAGTGCATCTTACAAATACCAATTTGTTGCTTAACGAAAGCTTAAATGTGTGACATCCGTGAATAACATTGATTTTTGAGAGTTTATAACCAGTTTTATCGACATTCTAATTAATAAAGATCTCAGAATTTCATTTGAAAGAAGATTTTGCCAATTAGAGGCGGTTGACGGGTTTGTGCTTTATATTAGTGTCTAGGAACAAATATTAAGCAGCAGCAAACAGTTAAAGAATAACTGACAGAGACTTAAAGCAGTGGTTCTTAAACTATTTGCTGCGGCACTTTAGATATGATCCTAGGTCAAGGACTTAAATTACACATGTTCTTAAAGATATCGAGCAACCTTCCCTCTAAAACAGTGGTGTCAAACCTTTTTTGTGCCACGGCACACTTGATGATAACCCATGACCAAAACCGCACACAACATACGTGGTATATCCCAAATTATTTCGTTAAACACGGGTTTTCCATCACTGCTCGCGAACGTTGCTGCTTAATTGTATAGAAGTAGATAATAAATTTAATTTTTACCACAGCCAAAAGTATCAATTTGGCATCAACAAACAAACAAGTTTCACTCCTCAATCCGATTCTGATCGAATCTTTAACGACCTTTTCCGCAGAATTCATTTAATATTCATGACGTAAATTCAAATTAGTTTCTAAATTCGTGTTTTACTACGATTTTAATGATGTCAGTCAGCAGTCTTGTGAATATTAATGTGACGCTAATATATGGCGATAATAAAATAAGAGTAAAAACGATATAAAAGAACTGATCGGTGTTGATGACGTGAATGTTGTTGTGAAATGTTATAAATATATTGCAAGATAGTAAGAAAGAATGTCTAGAAATATAAATAAACATTGTGATACTGTTGATATTTAAGAAGTATTGAAGTGGTTTTGATGGGAAATTTGTAGTCTGTTAGCAGAATTGTCAGTGTGAGGTTAAATTTGCTTGATTTTAAGGTTAGGTTTCTTAAACTTTGAATCTGGATTATCAAAATTTTTGGGCTAGACATCATTAAACTAGTGCTTATGTCTTTGAAATTTCTAGGTAATATTCTAAGAGTTTTGAGGTTAGGTCAACAAAAATTCCAAATTTTGAGGTTATGTTCACTAAAATATCAGGTTTTGGTCACAAAATTTCGAGGTTGTGTTCTAAGAGTTTTGAGGTTAGGTTCACAAAAATTCCACATTTTGAGGTTAAGTTCACAAAAATATCAGGTTTGGGTCACAAAGTTTTAAGATTGTGTTCTAAGAGTTTTGAGGTTATGTCAAAAAAAATTCCAAATTTTGAGGTTAAGTTCAAAATAATATCAGGTTTTGGTCACAAAATTTCGAGGTTGTATTCTAAGAGTTTTGAGGTTAGGTTCACAAAAATTCCACATTTTGAGGTTAAGTTCACAAAAATATCAGGTTATGTTCACAAATGTTTAAGGTAACAATACTTGGCAAACAACAAATCAACAAGAAACAATCTCAGTATCACAATCTAGTTCATTATCGTCCGTCTTGATTGTTGCTATCTCAATACTTTGTTAACATTTGATAAAGTTGCAGTCAAAAGAGATAACAAATCATATCTGAAATACAAAAATACACAACCTGATTACCTGCAATGACATAACTCAAAAGAGAGGAGCAAAATACTGCAAATAATTTTTATTCTTCTCCGCTCCTCGCCATTGTATGAGCTCGAAGAGAATGAGAGAAGATTGTGCACACATATAGACATGCTTAATCGTATTTGTGTCAATACACAAACATACAGAAATGTAAATAGATGATGATGATGGAAGTCGAGAGTACTAACACTCACAATAGTCGCTGTACTCGATCAGTACTCGTCGTGATTTAGCGCAATGTGGATCTGTTTCTCTTTCTAACGCGACGGACCGAAAAAAAATTTTAGAAAAAATTTTTATTTTTTTTCTTTTTAATTTTTTCACCTTTTTTTTCTTTAATTTCTCGGAAATTCTTTTTTTTGTACTTTCGAAATCGATAAGAAAAAGAAAACTATTTCGCGTGGAAGTTCAGCGAACTTTTGTCGGTTTTTGTGTTATTGTGAAAAAATAAATTGTCAAAAAAAAAAGAGATTTAAGGAAAAATTTGTGGTTAGTAACAGACATGGGAAAAATCTAAATTGAAAAATCATTTTCGTGTCGAGACTGAGGAAAAATATTTGGTAGCGCAATTACTTGAGTGGAAAGACTTAGTAGCTTTGCATTTTGTCGGCATTCTTGTGATTAAAGTTGGCGGTTGTCGGGAGGTTAATAAACAATAAAGTGTTAATTTTTTGTGTGACTTGGATGGAATGTTATTGGATTTAGTGGGTTTTGATGTGCATAAGCGCGTTTTTCGGAAGTAAATCTTGATTTTTACATTTTACTGTCTATCTAGTCATTCCCAAAAATACCCAAAAAGAATCACCAAAACAAATGTCTCATGTGTTAAAAATAACACACCTAGCCGAGGTCTCTCACACAAAAAATATCAACATCTGGTATCCAAATGGCTTGTCAATACCGGTTTAAAATTTAAATTTTTATTCTTCTTACTTTGAGGAGTAATGCTTAGTCTTCAAGGAAGGGTTGAAGATTGGGTTTATCTCTGGAATATTAATAATTCGACACTCTGGAATACAAACTCAATCATATGTGCTACTTTTTAATATTATTATGGAAATGCCGGTAGTGTTGTATTAGTTTTGTGTTTATTAAGCGTTTTGATTGACATGAGCTCAGTTACGTAGCAAGGATGAGCAAAATTAAGCATTGTCTCGGAAATGCGACAAAATTAGAAGTGTCGCTTGGGAAGGTACACGACAGTGTTTGATATTTTGTGTCCAGAGGACATCTGTGGCTAGTTTTTCAAGCTACTCATTACATCCTATACTAGATTTGAACATTCATGTGTGAAACTTCTGAAACATTAATAAAATATGATTCTGCTTAGCATGAGTAACCCAAATATTCCAAAAAATCATCCCCAAAACTCCCTCAAGTTTCAAATTGCGCCAGCCTACCTTAAAAAAACTTCAAACCGACACGAAAATGATTCCAACTTGTTTCTTTTATTTACAATAATTTTTACTAATAAAATAAAGAATGAAAATTCTCGAGTCTACACACATTCATGTGTGTCTACAAATCCCCGACTCAATTTACAGCAAGAAAAAAAAATTCAGTTCCTCACAAATAAATAAATGGAATTAAGTGAAAGTATGCTAATTGTGTGTGATTGTCACGTGGTGTCTAATGAGGGTAATTACAAATTCACAATCGGTGCAATTGCACATTTAAGCTGTAGCTGTACATTAAGCCCAGTTATGTGAAACCGAATGAGCAAAAAAGAAAAAAAAATAATATTTTTTTGACTTTGAGTTATTTATGGAATTTTTTTACTGCTACTGCTCACATTTGTGTTTGTGCCTTGATAAAAAGAAATGTGAAAACTTTGAAAATGTGAAAAACTTTCTCAATATTTTATTTCAATGAACATGTGCGTACACGATTGTGATGTCTAGTGATACCCTTCTCCGAGTTGTTAATCCTTTCATCTTCATGTGAACGAGAAGCTTAAAATTTATCATTATCATATTGATTGACGTTCTTAAGCTCATTTTTATGCCTTCTTTTTCCTTCTTATTATTATTTAAAAAAAACTTTTTGTTTGATAGCAAATGTGGATTTTCAAGTGAAATTAATTGTGTGTGCTTTAAAGTCATGAATTGACGCAAATGCTGAGTCGACGATAATAATATGTGAAAAATTGTTTTGATATGGCTAATTTTGATATGGTTTTTTGGTTTATTTTTAGCGGTTAATGAGTGTGTACTTATGTGATATGATTTTCTTGTGTACTTGAGAAATATAGAATGATTTATTAATAGGGAGTGATTGCTGGTTGGTAGTCTGGAACTTAGGATCAATGGGTTCTCTTTGCTCTAGAACCAAAAGACTTTTAATGTTAAGTGAAGGACTCAACATTGGTCAAATGCTATCGATACTTCAATGTGAAGTAGAGAAGTCCAGTGTTCTAAGGTAGCTAGTGTTCTAGGGTAGCTAGTATTCTATTGAATCCAGTGTTTTAGGGTGTCTGGTGTTCCAGAGTAGCTAATGTTCTATAGTAGCTGGTGTCCAAGGGTAGCTAGTGTTTCAGGGTAGCTATAATCCTTAGATAACATTCCCTCTTCCATCAAGATTAAAAACTGCATCCAATACTCAGCACAGATTACGAATGCATCCAAAAAATGCAATCTTCAAGTTGACGTGTATCACCTTTCTTAAATGAACACCTCTTATCATTGAATAATGCAATAATCTTCGACTGTCATCGAAATTTAGCAAGAGCTCATGTTAAAAACCCTTTAAGCTTGGAATAATGTTTTAAAAATTCCCACCAAGCAAACTTTAAGCCACATTTAACTTGTGCAATTCAAAGGAATTTCCTAACACAAAATAATTATCAAACCTACTACAACAATAGCAATAGCAAACATATGACTCATAAATTAACGCCCAATATTGATAAATTTTTTGTACGCTATCGGAATTAAAAACTACTCGAATGGCTTGTAGGCTATGATGTATTTAATTACAGACTTTATGTGAAATACGTGCGTGTAAGCACTTGAGATAACAGAAAAGTCGTGACTTTTGTGGTTGTAGTTGAGGCTGCTTGATTAAGTGTAAAGTCTTGGAATTTTTAAATGTTGATTTAGTGACATAACCTCAAAAAGTAGAGATTATTGAATTCTAACCTCAAAGTTTTGAACTTAACAATGCTACAATTGCAACTTAGCTACCCTTAATCATCAACTCTTCGTTTATCAAATGCTATGAACAGTTGAATTTAGTCACCAAACTACATACTTATAACCCTGAAATAAAACAATTGACTTACTTATCAAAATTGTGACGGAAATGCACAAACCATAAATATTCATATCTATATGCATAGACCTACATATAGATCGTCATACAATAATTGATAAAGAAAACAAAGACTTGATGATTCTACAAGAACTTATTTCATAATCGAATGCCGTCATTTGACGTAGAGTTCAATGCTAGTTTGATTTAAATGCTTACTAATTGTTTATTATTGTGAGTCGGTGATAATAGGAAGTTGTGAGGGAAATCGAAACCCCGACTTTTATTGTGTGGATTGTCAAAATTTTGATGAGCTTTTGGGGTGTTGATGGATGATTTTTGAAATTATGTTGTCTGAATTGGGTAGATTTAGGATTTTTGAGGTTATGATTTAAAAAACAAAGCAAACTATGAGTAAGTCACAAATGACTATAATCACTGACTCATATCAATTCACAAAATGTATCACATTCCAGTAAATTCCCAGTCACATCACCCACATACGCCCTTCAATTATCTCATCCAGACACTAATGAGTATTAATCACTTACAGATGAATAATTCACACAATTGTGACAAATTTATTGAGTTGACAAGCTGCCGACTCATATGCCAATTACAATCATCCTGCAATATTTTTTTATCCATTCACATCAAGTCTCGAGATACCAACTTCAATTGTAAAAGTTAAAATAGAAATAGAAAAAAATATTTCATTGAGTAATTCATGTTTCACAATAAATAAATTATTAATCACAATGAGTGACTAAATGCCCATGAAATTAACCTCATTACGACTTTACCGAAGTGTCCTTGTCTGATGTGCGATAAAAAGGGATCAAAATGGCAATAAATCTTTGTGAGAGAATGATTTAAAACTTGTAATTAGACCTTCATTTCACCACAAAGTTGTCGGCTATTGTTGTGGATGAATCTTTAATTGGCATTAGGTGATGAGCTGTGATTATCAATTTTTAGGTTAGAATTTAAGAATTTCCTAATTTTGAGGTTATAATATCAAAAAATAAAAATTTTGAGGTAACAATTTCAAAGTTCACAAAATTTGAGGTTAGAATTTTAAAACTTACTAGTTTCAAAAATTCAAAATTTCAAAAAATAAAAATTTTGAGGTTAGCATTTCAAAAAATAAAAATTTTGAGGTAACAATTTCAAAGTTCACAAAATTTGAGGTTAGAATTTCAAAATTCACAAAATTTGAGGTTAGAATTACAAAACGACCTTAACCTCACCCTTAGAAACAACATCAAAATTTTTCGCAATAATTTCACACTCAAATGAGTTCCTCGAAGACAAATTAAATCTTGGCAACAAGTCTGAATGCACAAATACACAAATATAAATATTGATGTTAATTGTTTCTCTGAATTTAACGTGTAAATAGTAAACAAGTGCATATTTGAGTCTTTTTCTTTACATGAATAAATCATATTAAATTAAATGCCTTTTTCCTAGACTTCAAAAGTTTATTTTTTGGACACACAAGCTGAAGAAGCCGACGAATTTCATTCAAAACATCAGAAAATTCTGAGAAAATGTTTGAAATTTCCTCAAAAGGAAATCTTGTTAAAAGTAAATTCAGAAATTTATTTTTATTTCTTATTTGTTTGTTTTTATTTACATTTGAGTTTATTTTGTTGATAAAAAAAAAACAATTTTAATTTAATTTGAATTGAGTTGTTTATAAATGAGCAGGTTCTAAAGCTTCATAGATATTAGGTTGCCCTTACAATAATGATTTATGATTCAGGTACCTTCACATTAAAGTTTTTCTGATTCAGACGTCTTCACGTTAAAGTTTTTCTGGTTCGGGTGCCTTTACACTGAGATTTTGTGGTTTAAGAACCTTTACACTAAGATTTTGTGATCCAGGTGTCTTCACACTTGATTTTTTTGTCTATGTGCCGTCACACTATATGCTGTGTGTGTTCAGGTGCCTTCAAATTTCAGTCATTTTATACAGTAGTATTTACAATTTAGATTCTAAGTTTAGATGCATTCACATTTCACCAGAAACCCCCAAAAACAACCTCCAAAACCATAACCAGACACTACTAAGTAAACAATCTATTAAATCATAAAAAATTCACAATGCATAATACATGAGCCAAAACCTTTAATGTTCATTATCGAGATATGGTCAACAACCTCAATGAGAATTAAATTGAAATTCATCAACAGCTTAATTATTTCTCAAATGTTCCTTTTTTTTCATAATAAATTTCGATAATTTTGTTGCAAATTAATTTATTTTGCAATTAAAACTCAGTTTGTTAATTATTTTAATTGAAGATTATTATTATTGGGTTGGAATGAAGCTTGAGCTGATTTTTGTAGCATACTTGATGGTTCTTCTCGAATAGTTTCTTCATTTTGCGATAAAATTTTGAGGTTATGTTGTCATATTTAAGGTTAGGGTTCAAAACTTTGAGGTAAGAATTAAAAAAGCTAGCTCAAAAATGATAAATGAGTTCATTGACCCTCCAAAAAATCTCTCAAGTCTCCTCAAACTCCAAATAATTATTACCCCAGGTCAAGTCACTTAGATCATCAAAACATTTCATTTATTACATAACAACTCCATCGTCTCAATATTAAAACTCCTAATAAGGCTTCCAACAATTCATAATAATATATTTTATTTCTGAATCACGAGAATCGCCTAGTTGTAGCCTTTCAAATTCAATATTACAGCACTTTCGAATATTACTGTGATTCATAAATTTATGTCACAATTTTTTTATATTTTTTATTCAAGTCAGTAAGCAAAATTAATCAATGAGTAATGAGAGAATATGAGAATAAAATGTAAAAAAAAATTGAGAACTTCTATAATGATATATGGGAAATGAGTAAGAACACTCACACATACATGTGAATGAAAAAATCACCAATACAGCTTTAAGAGACAAGATAGTTAATATTAAAAAAATGTTAAGTCACATTTGCTAATGACCTTCATTACCATCTTGATTTTTGCAAATTTTATTTATATATTTTCAATACTTTGACCGCCTCGCTAATTATTTGACTTATAAAGCTATGAAGGCATGGAATATTTCATCTCTGCTTAAACTCAAGCTTATTTTGTTTTAAGTCGAGTCTGACTTCATTCATTTTTAAAATGCTAACCTGATGTCATCTTGTTGATGCAATATCAGCACGTACTCATCTCCACAATATTCAATTATTTTTCCCATAAAATCGACCTGAAAAACCTTTTTCCATTTTGCTCATTTCCTAATGGCACTTATTAGATAACAATCCGAAACAATTAGAATTTAATTTGTTCTCTGACCGCAATTTTAATAGTCAAGCATGTTGTGTGGTTGTTTGCATCACAAAATGACGTGAAGTTGTCATAAGTGTGTCAGTTTATGGCAGGTTGGAAAGCTGGAAGTGCTTGCTCATGATTTTGAATGGTTTGAGAGAGCTTTTGGGTGAAGTTTGATGATTTCGAGGTTACGTTGCTATATTTTGAGGTTATATTGATTATTTTTTGAGGTTATAATGCCAAATTTTGAGGTTATGATGCTGAATTTTGAAGTTAATCTCCCAAATTTGAAGGTAAAGCTGCCAAGCTTAATAATTTCCTGACATAACCTCAAATATTTTAATAACTTCCCATCCCACACCCCAGACACTCAAAAATTAACTCATAACTCATCTAAACACTCATCATAACACAAACAGAGCAATAATCCTTTTGATGAAAGCCTCTAAAAAAATTCACTATAAAAAGTGAATAAAAAATTGAAAAATTCCTCATTCGTCATCAATTAATTAATGAAAGACATTAAAAAATGGACATAAAAAATATAAAAATAAATATCTATGGACCATAAAAGAGATTTTTCCAAAGAAGCAAAAATATTGTTACTTTATGGACGACTGACTTTCATCACATTTATGTTTATTGTTATGCGATTCATCATTTGGCTGATTACATGAGGCTTAGTCAGTTTTTAGGAGATGAATACATAGAATGTAGTGGTATTGCCTGGGGAAGCATTGAGTATGATGAGGAAAATCTGCGGAAATGAGTAATTTGTCATGACTGAGAATTTTAAGATGACTTTGGTATCGATTGATGTTTGGCTACAGTTTGGAGGGGTTTGGAAAGATTTGGGAGCGTACCCAAAGATGCCAAGTTTGTTGAAGATCAGAAAATCAAGATACAATCTCCAAAAGTTCCAGGAACCAAAAACTGTCAATAATCTCAAGATGCGCTTTATCCACTTAACCCAAAAGTGACTTCCTTACTTGCATGTCCCTCAAAAGTCTCTCTTTCACTCGACTAAAGATTTAAAAGAAATTATTTGCTTGCTCTGTAACTTAATCAATAAGTTAATACTGAATGATGCTCGTAAAATTTTTCCACTTTTTATTCTCCGGAGCTGGGAAAAAAATATCGATGAAAAATGTTCTTCTTACTTCGGAGAAGAAACAACAAGCAACATTAGTACACAGCAGCAGAAAAAAGTGAATTTTCATCTTTCCTCGCCTATTATTATGTGAATATATTTCATGCTATTGCTGCTTTTTAGTTCAATTCAGTCGCCCCATTTGCTATCGAAAAATGCTCTCGTTCAATTTCACTTTGGACGCGTGCCAAAAATATTTTCTCTCGTTTTGTGCTGCTAGCTTGCTCTGTTCGGACATTTACACAACAAACATGAATGTGTGGAGTTTGATGAATGAAGTTGGAAAACTTCCATGGGGTTTTAGGATGCTAGAACTAGATTTAATGGATTTAAGCGTCTTCACACTTTAGTTATGAAGTTCAGGTGCCTTTACACTATAGTTTTCTGGTTCAAGTGTCTTCACCTTGAATTTTCAAATTCAGGTTCCTTTACACTAGTGTTTTCAGATGCAGATGCTTTCACACTTTAGTTATGAAGTTCAGGTGCCTTAACATTAAAGTTTTTCTGGTTCAGGTGTCTTTACATTAGAGTTTCTGGTTCAGGTGCCTTTACACTAGAGTTTTTCTGTTTCAAGTGCCTTCACACTAGAGTTTTTGTAGTTCAGGTGACTTCACATTATCCATTTAAAGTTGAAACTAGACCACAATAATCTCAAAAGACCAATAATCTTCCCAATATTTGAATTCGAATTCTTTTGAGTAAGCGGTACACAAACTGTTATTCGAAATTCTTATTTTTTTTTTGATCGACATTAACCATTTGCTTTTGTTTGTCTTTGACTGTTCTATCGGTTTTCTGACGTTTCTCATTGTTTGTTTTCTCTTCTGGTTTTGACGAAACGAAGAAGAAGATTCAAAATGAGGAAAATTTGAGCAATCAATTGTGGTATGGTAGATATGAAGAAAATGAGGCTGTTTTGTGGGTTTTGAAGACTGTTTGATGCAGATTAGAGAAATGAAGTTGGTGGGGACTGATGTTGAGTTGCGATGTACTCTTGGGATGAAAAACTGATAAACCAGGGCAAATTCAATATTTTACGAAATTCTCATGTTTTCAAAGGATATCCAACATTCTATACTAACCATATAGATCTAAAATGCTTAATTTGATTGGAAATTTGAATAATTATTTAATTTTACCTTTTTCTTCTCTATTTGCAGAAATATCGAGGTTGATTATCAAATAAGTCAATAAAAATAATATTATCAAATTTTTCATCAAACAAATTCAAATCGGTAAGAACCAGACTTTTGATCTTGTGCTATATTTTAGATCATATTCGCTAAATAAATGCAAAAAGTACTAAACATTGAAGCTTTGAGTTCAACAGATATTTCTAGATTTTTGGTATAGCCATAGCAAAAGTTAAGGGTTACTTATGAAGAACCACTCAACCCTTACTATTTCCAAGATCATGAAAGCTTTTAAACACCAAAGAACTAAGTTGCATTTTATTTAATGCCAAAAACAGTTTAAAGTTCTATAAAAATCTCGACAGCCACTAAGTCTAAGTATCACATATAAAAATTCCAAATGAATACCTTAAATTGTCTCCATTTCTTCTACTTCTCTCAACTATTTATAACCAAAAACATCTAAAACATCCATAAATACCCCATAAACATAAAAGAAAACTTTCACCCATAAACGATCAAATTATTTAACCAAGAAAAATAAGGACATTCATTCTGTCATAAGAAAAACATTTTGTCAGCCATTTCTAGACTCAAAATGTTCGTCTTACCTCACGCAAGTAAACAAAATTCACACCAAATTAACGTCAAAACAATTCAAGTCCATCCATTAAGCCCATCACAGCGTTTACATTTGTGTGTAAACTTCTTTTCTGGTTTATATATGTGGACGTGTATGTAAATTTTTTGTGGATGAATATAAACATTTGTTCTAGCATCGCTGTAGACTTGCGTTCAAGGTCATTTCGGCCTCACAAAAGAGAAAAAAAAAATATTTGTGACGTCCATTAGTCGCACACCTTCTCGCATCATGCTAATCATGGGAAATAATTGAATTTGAATAGCTTTCATGTTGATTTGATTTTTGGGTTATTTTTGGAGAATAAATGAGTTTTTGATGATAAACTCTAGTGTGAAGACACCTGAACTCCAATGATTTTGTGTAAAGGCAGCTGAATAATGGTGCTAAGACATTCAAACTTTCTAGTGTGAATGCACCTAAAAATTAGTACTCTAGTGTGAAGGCACCTGAACCTTAGAACTCAAGTGTGAAGACACCTGAACCACAAAATTTAATAAATTCAAATTAAATCCACAGCAATCAAATTATCATTAACCTTTTAATTTAAATTTAGACATAATCGAATTTTGTCTACTTCAATTTGATTCAAGAGGATTAAAAACTCAGACGTGGGTTGTACCGGGCGTCATAAAAAATGTGTCGTCAACTTTTTTTTTCGTGTGGGTTTTTCGTAAGTGAATTCAATTTCTCATTCGAATCACTGCCATTATTGTAAATTGATTGTGAAAAGTTCAAGAAAAATTAATTTTAATGGATTTTGTTGTCTGTTGAAGGGGTGTCTTGGGAGCACCCGAGAATGTCAAAGATCGTTAAAATTATCAATCAATTCGAATATTTTTTTATCCACAAATCAATTTCCAAGCCTTAAACTCACAAAATTGCAATAAAAAAAATCCATCACCTCGATGATCCCAAAATGTAATGCGGTATTTGTTATGAAACTGAACGTTTAGAACTTCAAAAGCTTATGCAAGAGAGGAAAAAAATAAAATATTTTTTTGGTGAGCTTTCGTCCTTGACATTACATCCACCATTTAATTTTCTCTCATTCTCACTTACAATCCTTTTAATATATGGAAAATCTGACATCTGTTATTGAATTTTAACACAGAAAAAATGAGCTTCTCATTCTACTTTTTAATGGATTTTGTGTTCTCGCTTTTTATTCTTCATATTTGTGAGATTTTTATTCTATTTCTTGTTGATTTTCGTGGAAGGTTTAATATCCGTACGGTAAATAATTTTTTTCTGTGGTAAGGATTTAAGTTTGAGGGGGATTTGGGTGATAAGGCGCATTTTTGGTGTTTTCTTACTTGTTTGTCTTTTTAGCCTGGTTTTTCGTCATCCATTTCTCACATGTAAGCTCATATTCTTCCTAACTGAATGACTTTGGGATATGTTCTAGGTTAGAAATAGGTTATGTGGAGGTTAGGTACAGGTTAGGTGCCATTAGCATGAACTGTCCCTCAGAATCTCTTCTAAATACACCCAAACTGTACCAATCACTACTCAATCAAAGCTAACCATCAACAAAGCTATTAAAGCACATGAAAAAGTTTAGGATGAGATAGAAAAAAATTATTTTGAAGCAGCTGAATTTCACAAAAAAAAATAATTCCTTCTTTAATTGAATATTTCAAATGTTTTATGTTCGTAAGGTTTGGGCTATTCATCCATTCATCCTCTATGCTTGTTTGTATTCTGTATTTTCTGTATACATCCTCATTCTGTGTGGATTTTGAATTTATTTTTATATCCAAAGGGGAGAAAAAGTTGATGATGTTGTGGGGAGTGAAATGTAGGGATGAGTGGATGTTGCTGAGGCTGTCGAGTAAAGTATTTGTGATCATTTTTATTTAGGGTTTGAATTTTTTTTTCTCAAAAACAGTCTTGGAATCTCAAAAACAGTCTAGTGTGAAGGCACCACACAAAAAAAATCTAATGTGAAGACAGCTTAGCCCAAAAGCTTAGTGTGAACGCACCTGAACCCCAAAAACTAGTGTGAAGGCACCTAAACATGTGAAAAACGCATTCAATTTACCATACTTAACATCCATTTTTCCCGACTTTAAAGTTTCATTTTTCCTCTCCTCAATCTTTTCATCTTGAATCACAGGGATTTTCCCCATTCGTACGTGTAATGCTGAATGTATTTTTAGAATCTTCCATAGTCTACATAAACCTGTGTATGCGAGTCATGAAATATTATGATGGTGGGGATGTGAAAATAGACGGATGGTTGGATAGAATTGAAGTGATATGTTGAATGAATGACATGAAAGGATGCAAGGTCGAAATATAAATTCAACAGTGGATTTTCAACAACATTCAAGTTGAAGAGGGGAGGAAAAAATATGCAAATTGAAATAAAAGAACGGAAAAAATTGCAATTTGAGTAAATTTTTTAATTAAAATGAGAAAATGTTTGAAGTTAGGGGGGAGATTGTGGAGTTTTAAATTAAATGAAAGGTTTTTGTGATGTTATTGACTTAATAGAGATAGAATTACATTAAATAAAGTTTTTTTTATACTTTTAATTAGGAGCAATAACCTGATAATCTGCGCATTCCGCTTCTATAAAGAATCTAGCTTTAAATTGGTATGCTAGCTATTATCCGATTCATTTAAAGCCTGTCTTCCTTTGTCGACTTTTTTTTTGTTTTCCACTCCTTAATGTGGAATTTATAGGAATATAAGTTGTGGTTTATGAATTTACTAAATAAGGAGTGACCTGTTTTGATGGACGAATATTATGTTTTGTTGGAAGGAGCATTGAGGAGGTGGATCCTTAAATGTTGACTTAAATTATGAATAATATTGGAAAGACACCTAAACTTGTGTAGACATAGTGCTAAGCCATCTGAATTTACACTTAATATACAGGAACCTAAACAGAAAGTTAGTGTGAAGACACCTAAAACCTAATGTGAAGGCACCTGAAACCTAATGTGAAGACACCTAAAACATAATGTGAAGACACCTGAAACCTGATGTGAAGACTCCTGAAAATCATAGTGTTAAAGCACCTGAAATTCATAATGTGAAGGCACCGGACACCCCTAATGTGGATGCACCTAAAACCCCAAATGTGAAGACACAAAAAAAACTCTAATGTGGATGCACCTAAAAACCCAAATGAGAAGGCACCAAAAAAACCTAATGTAAAGACACATGAAAAACCCAAATGTGAAGACACTGAAAAGTCTAATGTGAAGACACCTGAAAATCCAAATGTGAAGACACCTGAAAACCAAAATATGAAGACACCTTAATATCTGAATTGAGGACGTCTTATAATGTTTCCATATAATTTATTAGTATGTACTCCCAATCAACCTTCTGAAACATAACAAATCCACAGTCAACTTGCATTCAACCAAGCAAATTCTCATCTAGTCCATTTTACAAAAAAAAAACCATTTTTACTCTACAATCAATAATTTTTTCCATTCTTCCTCTTTACTTCCTTATAAATGCAAGCCAGCACGAATTTTTCGTGTTCCGTTTTTCATTGTTGTACAATTGATAGTGAAAAATGATAGGGTTATGTGTAATGAATGAATATAAATTTCGATAGAAGTGGGGCAGATGATGAAATGAGGCAAAAATTCACACGAATTGAATAATTTTCCCTTTGGGGCTCAATTTTATTTTATTAATAGAAAATAATTGTTGGAAAATTTTAAACAGCGATGATGATGATGATAATATGACATTTGAGGACATTTTGAGTCTCTTTAACCTCTTTATGACCTCATACCAATGTTTAGCAATCGATGGAACTTGTCGGCTGTCGTTTCAAAGCGTGAATTTCAATGTACGTGATTAATAGCGTGTTATTAAATCACCCAAACCACCCATTACCTTATTTTACTTCATTATTAAGCGGCGAAAAAATCAGAAAAGGAATTAAAAGGCGCTTGAACTTTTCTACACAAGGTCAAAACTCAATTCTTCCTTATGCGAACCTCTTTTAATGATAAATAAGCATGAAGGATTATAAAGTCATTAAAAAGAGTTCTAAGCGTGTCAAGTTGAAACAACAAACCCCATTGTTCCGGAAAATGACTGAGATTAGAGATTTTTTGAGGAAAAATATCATAAATTTTACACGTAAATGGCGTCAATGAACGCTCTAATCGTCTAAACATGCGACAAAGTAGAAAACTTTCATAAATTAATGGACAATTTAGCGTGAAATTCAATGCTATACAGCCTTCATAGACGAGAGGACAAACAAAGTATAGACAGTTGTCGCTTTTTCCCTTAAGATTATGCATAAATAATGTGAAAAGTGAATAAGCAACGCCATAATTGCGTGCACGTCGCCAACTTTCGTAACTATTGCCGCGTTCTTTGAGTTCAGTGACTATATAGAATGTTTTTTATGGAATAATTAACAGCTTTTATGAATAATTGGTTACATTTTGAGGGTTTGTTGGAAAGAAGTTACAAAGTATAGTTTTAGATTGAATTATTCTAGTGTGAAGGCAACTGAATTTAAGAAGACTAATGTGAAGGAACCTGAACTTAAAAAGCTAGTGTGAAGGCACCTGAACCTGAGAAATTTTGTGTGAAGACACCTGAATCGAAGCACTAGTGTGAAGACACCTGAATCGACGCACTAGTGTGAAGACACCTGAATCGAAGCACTAGTGTGAAGACACCTGAATCGAAGCACTAGTGTGAAGACACCTGAATTAAAGCACTAGTATGAAGACATCTGAATCGAAGCACTAGTGTGAAGAAACCTGAATCAAAGCACTAGTGTAAAGACACCTAAATCAAAGCACTAATGTGAAGGCACCTGAATCTCAACTATTTGGTGTGAAGACACCTAAATAATAGCACTAGTGTGAAGACACCTTAACCAAAGCACTAGTGTGAATACACCTTAACGTGTGCCCCAAAAGTTTAAATATCCTCAAAATTTCAACATAACCTCAAATTTTTATAAATTCATTTACGCGAAAACAAAAATCCTCACAAAGAAAATTTTTTCTACATTTTTTCATTCACCAAACAAACAATAACGAAAGAAAAGAAAAATCAAAAAATATAAAAGTCTCGAGTGAATAATTAGACACACATATATCGGATAGTCAGCTTGTTCGCCGAGTGTCTGACACATGTTTCGATTCCCTCATCACAAATGCCAGTTGCGTCATCGGCTTAAAACTCACGATCGTCACTCGCTTAGTGAAAAAAAAGGCGAAAAAGTATAATCGTGTGTAATTTTAACCTCTTGAAAAATTAAAAAGAATTGCTTGAATTTGATATTCAGATTACATGGAAAATATAAAAGAAAATGTGAATATTTTTTTAATGTTTGTAAAATGAGATACGGAAGGAGAACGAAAAAAATTGTTATTTTCTGTTTTAATTATAATCTTTCAATTTCAAGTATGATTTATACATTTTTTGAAGTTTTATGTATATATTTTTAATTATTCATTGAGGTTGAGTGAGATTTGTAGTTAATAATTGTTATGAAGTAAACATTTAGTTGTAAAGGCGCCTGAATATAAAACCTTAATGTAAATAAACCTGAAAGTAAGACTTTAGTGTGAGGGTGTCTGAATTTAAGACTAGTGTGAGGGCGTCTGAATATAAGACTAGTGTGAGGGCGTCTGAATATAAGACTAGTGTGAGGGAGTCTGAATATAAGACTAGTGTGAGGGCGTCTGAATATAAGACTAGTGTGAGGGCGTCTGAATATAAAACCCCAATGTGAAGGAACCTTAATATAAGACTCTAGTGTGAGGGCGCCTGAATAATAAAAATCTAGTGCAAAGGCGCTTGAACCAAAATATCTCTTGCCATACGCAGAACTTCCCCAAACCAATTCATCAAAAACTAATCCAACCATTTCAATAATTAAATTAGTCAGTCTCAATGTCTCCAGCTTTACGATCGACAATTTCGCAATAAAATTTTCATATTCCATCAAGTCTGAAACATCCATTCATAAAAATGTGAATAATTTATTGCAATTCAGATATAGATAGCATTCAAAATAATGGAAATGCATTGATCGATATTGAATTTTATGAACTACTAGTAAAGTTCTGTGATATTCAATTCATTATAGCTCGGGGAATTGAATTTGTATGTTATAGGATAATTGTATTAAATATTGTAGTAACGTCTATGCGGAGGTTTAAGTCATTTGCATTTCAATTTACATTAATTGGTGATTTAGGGATAGCTTGTTGGGGAATTATGCTCAATTGTGCGATTTTGATGTTAAATTTTTTTTCTAATAATAAGTGAAGTACCCTCTTGAGGGTGGAGTTACAGCAAAATCTGATATATCAAGGATCACTTCCGCAAATTTCAAATACTCTAGAAAAATCCCTAAAAATGCTGTTACTTCCTCCAACCTTGAGCAGTCTCACAATAAAACTAATAATAATAACAAAAAAATAATATTAAACAGCTTCGTGCGAGCGTGTCTGCATTGCATCGATTCACAAATACTGATCTGTGCTGAAAATTTCTCATGATCATGGGTGGGGAATGTTGGCAGAATGGTTTGTTGATGACAGGAGGACTAATTTGACTAGATGAGAGATGCTGTTGATGGACTTGTTGTGTTGAAGGGTGTGATGCTCAGCTTCTTAGGAATTTTTGAGCTTGAATGTCAAGCAAATGGTTGGATATTTGACTAAGATGCTGTTTTATGGCATAATTGAGTAGCATTCCCCTGAAGCTTAGTCTATTTCTGGGTATGGTTTACTCCTGGATAAAGCCAGACCCTAGAAATGTCAATTTAAGTCAAATTTTCCACGAAATGCGCCTCTTCCCCACCATCCCATGCCTTCATCACTTGCTCCTCCTCTATTTATTGAACAATAATTTCATCATTATTAAAAAACAAGTCAGCCGCCAAATATTTTCATTAACCAAATTAAATATACAGACACATATCCACAGACACCGAACTATTTGATTGTATTTGTGTGCTCAAGTCGAAGCCAATTTTTCAATCATGCGGGGAAAATTTTTCATACTGTCTCACATCTCATTTACGGGACCGGCTATGTTTCTATTTTTAGAATCCATCGTGCCAAAAAATATAATCTTTATAGTCTCAAACAACCGAGCTCTCTCTCTCTCTTCTCTGATTCTGCTGTGGATGTGCATGTTTATTATTTTTCGATATATATACACTTTTGCAGCACTACAGAACTTTTCAATCTCTTATTATTATATTATTATATTTTTTGTGTGTTCGGCACATTAAAAGCACTTGAGCGCACAGCTGCTGACGATACGTTAAATTGAATGTGAAAATCCGGAAAGAAATTGACTTGGTTGCTGTGAAATGAAAATGAACATGAAGATTAAGATGAGGAATTGAAGTCAAGAGTATGAGTGCTGTTCGTGGCTCCTGACTTACTAGCATGATTCTTCTTGTGCAATTGAGTGTGATTTTTTATAGAGATAAAGAAACTTTTTTTACTTCTTGGTTGTTGCTTCTTTTTTTGAGCTCAATCAGTCAAGTGAAATTTAATTTTACTCGAGGAATGAAAAGTTGATGTGTGTTTTTTTTTTCATATTTCAAAAAAATGATGAGCATTGTCATCCTTTATTGAAGAGACTAAAGTATTTAATCCTAGAAATTTTTTCTTTATCCTTTTTTTTCTTAATTTATTCCTCTTTTTTTTTTACAAGGGAAAAAGCCCCCTTAAATAGTACTTAAACTATTTAAAAAAGGCATAAAAAACCCTTGTATTAGGAATTAACTTAACTTATTTAATAACATTTAAACTTATAGTTATTTGGGAGCATTAAACATGAACATTTAAAACTAATCGAGAGATTAAAGCCGTTAACTGTAACTTTAAAACCAATTGCTCAGTGTTGCTTAATTAACCGTTAAAAATTTGAATTATTTGTGCAAGTGCGGATGAACGTAAACAGTGAAGAAAATTAAAATGAAATATTTATATAATTTGATTTCTTGATGAAATTTGCTGTTTGGACGATAAGGATGCATTTTTATCAAGAAGAAACAGTTTAAGGCGTAGTTTGAAGACTCCAGCTGACCTGATTTCGCGGATTTCATTTGTGGATGGAATTTTGAAGATGTTTGCATACTTAAGATGTTATTTTTCTTTATTGTCTGAATTTTTATTCGTTGGCCTTGAAATTCACGATATTTTGTGTTTTTAGGGGATTTTTGAAGATTATTTGGCAGTTAAGCAACTTGCTTTAGAAGTTTAAAACCACTTATTATTTAGAAAGCTGTGTACCCCTTCTTAAAGAAGCTCAACACTCCTTTTCCGTAAGCTCATTCATTTTTAAGTTGTGTACCCATGATTAAAAGTTGTGTACCCATTATTAAAAGTTGTGTACCCATTATTAAAAGTTGTCTACACATGATCAAAAGTTGTATACCCATGATTAAAAGTTGTGTACCCATCATTAAAAGCTGTGTACCCATCACTGAAAGTTTTGTACCCCATCACGATAAGCTCAATCATCTTTTAAAAAATCTATGCACTCTCAAAATAACCTCTTAGTCCAATCTAATCCTCCACTCTCATATCCTCAATCAATCATCTCAATATCATAATTTTCCTAGAACAATCCAGCATATCATCAAACCCTCAATATCCGATATCAAAAGCGATTCCACAATAAAAACATCTTCAAAATTACATTACAATTAAGCAATTTACTTTTCTAGACAATTAATTTCAATTGACATCTGATCTTATCAAATGAATTTTGTAGAATTGAAATTGAATAAAACTGACTGACTGATGATGATGATGATGTATGTCACGGTTTGATGGAATTGAGATGCATGCAATGTAATATTTGCACAATTTGTTTTGTTGTGTTTGGATGTTTATTTACGTAAGACATGACGATTGTACTGAATTATTTTGTTGGATGAATTTTATTGGTGCTTTATGAATTGAGTGTGATGCTATGGAGGGGGATTGGTTTGGATAGGTCAAGGTTTGGTTTGAGAATTGATGATTTTAGTAATCTTTGATTGGTTTTGTGTCATTTGATGACAACTATGAGAACCAAAAAAATACTTTAAGATATATACAACAAAGCATCCACCTCAAACCACATCCAAACCACCCTAAACTTTTTCATTAAATAATCATCAACACCACCTACTCCTACCACCTCATAAATCAAGCTCTTTATCGCCTTGAAGTTAATATTTGAATGAATTTATTATCATATTAACTTCCTGTACATTAAGTGATTCTTGTGCTTCATCTTTAAAATGTTCCTTAATGCGCTAATAAAAAATATTCACATTTTATTTCAATTTTTCTGTATTTTCATGCCTAATTTATAATCTCTAATGCATGACTATTAATCATTTTCTTATTTAATGAATGATCATGCTTGTGATGAGAATGAGATGACTTGGGTTCGGTTGTTTAATGAAGGTGAAAATTTGATAGATCCGGGATACATCTTGGAAATTTTTTGATGATGAATAGTTCAAGTTGGAAGTCATTTGAGGGGTTGCATAGACACAGCCAGACCCAGACTAATTAGGGTATACAAAACTTCTATGGCTACAAGCCACAGTCCAAGCACAAATTTCCTCATTTCCAACATTAAAATAAATTTTATTCAGCTTTAATGCAAATATTTAAATTATTTTAAATTCGTGACAAACCGAATTTAATCGCATCAGCAGCAATTGTTGTGATAAAATATCCGAGATTTATTTTTACATTTTCATTCTTGTGCTAATGATACAAGGACATGGAGCTGTGTAGCATAGTTGTATTCACTAAACGTGATTCATTATTTGATTGCTATATGAATATTTAATTTGTGGAATTTCTGACTAAAGTCATGCTTTTGGTGAGGGTTTTGAGAGAAAAGAACTAACCTAGGCTCAAGTGCAAAGGCACCTGAACCTTAGAATCTAAGTGTGAAGGCACCTGAAACTTAAAACTTAAGTGTGAAGGCACCTGAAACTTAAAACCTAAGTGAGGAGGCACCTGAAACTTAAAACCTAAGTGTGAAGGCACCTGAACCCTAAAACTGTAATGAAAAGACACCTGAACCTTAAATAACTTAATTGTGAAAGCACCTGAACCTTAAATCTAAATGTGAAGTCACCTGAAGTTTAAATTCAAGCAAAAAGTCTTGCAAATTCTTGCAAAAAAATGTATAAATTCCAAATAACATCCAGCATACTCTTTAACTTCCATGAACGAATAAAATCGCAAAAAAAATTATCGCATGCTTCACATTCGAATGACTCAATGAATCCAAAACTCAATGACGTCAATCCAATGACGATATTCTCCGTTCTTCTCTTTTGTGTGATTAATTAAAATATGGAGAAAAAAAGAGCAAAATTCGCTTGTTTCGGTGAATGGAATTTAAATGAATAAAATGAAAATGAGATGAGATTGTGACTGAATTGTTGAGTTGCTTGTCAATTAAAAATAATGTATATTGTGAGGTTTTTAATTGATGTTGACGTTGGCAAAGATTAGTCATATTAGAGATGATGTATGGATTAGTAATGAAGTTGCTTTTAAAGCCGGAAACATGTTAATAGAGTTTTGAAATGAAGTTGGCAAAGGTTAATGGTAATTGTGAGCTTTTACATCGTCTACACATGCGCTTTATCTTCCAAAGTTTGAGGGGATTTGCGTGAAATCTCGAAAATTTTACAAAATTTGCGCACTATGTGACGAAAGTTGGAATGATTTGTGCGCACTATGTGACCAAAGTTGTGGGTGATATGCGCACTATTCAGAAAAATTTAAAATGTCCTTCAGGGTTTATGAGTACTAGTAATCCCCCATAATTCTCCTACATCCTAGGGTCGACCTTAGTCAACAGGGTTGTGTATAAAGATTATTAAGTTCATACATTTCATTCCGTCCAACAGCTTCTAAACTCTTCAGTCATAAAAATGACAAATTTTAGGCGTCAAAAACGCTTTCACGTGTCACCGGCAAAAACTTACAATTATTCATGTTATTAGCAATTTTTAATGAATATTCGAATGAGCTGCTTTGTGTGCGTGATAATCTTATAGCCATGTATGAGTCACGAGTCTATTTTATTTATTTGTTATTCATGTTATTTTTTTAAAATTTTTTTGTTTTTTTCTGGTCGATGATTTGTTTCGTATTTGCACAAGACTTTCTTGTCGGACGCGATTCTTCTTGATAAACTGCACGTTTGCTTTTCTGTCAGAAGGTTAAAGTGTAAGACGGGCTTTAATTTATTTTTATCGCATTAAATGAAGAAATTTGCCTTTTTTTGGGAGAGGTTTGAGGTTTTTGAAGGTCAACTTGGGTGAATCAGAAGAATTTTAAATTTTGTTTTGAGCTTTATTTGCTTCTTAACAATGTGCAAAGATATTTATTTCTGTTGTATACCGCGCAGGGCTCTTACTTCAACTTATAAGCAAAAAAATAATCTGACTTTTTTGTATAATGCGCACTTGTTCATATTCTTTTGAGATAACGCTCATGTTTTTATTTATTACCAGATAATGCGCTCATTCTCTTATTTCTGATGTATAGTACGCACACAAATATATTTCACGTTTACTTCTGTATTTACTACACAATCATGTACCAAACTCTTTCTCAGAAAATCTGTTGAGTCAAAAACTGTTTCGTCAAAATCAATATAATCATTACTTTTAAAAAAAATACGTCATAAAATTATTCAAACTCATACTCATGTCTCTTTCTCTCTCTCTCTCTCTTTTTTGAATTTTTAGAGTGTCACAATATTCAGTCAACATTAAAGCGGCATCGAGACTAAGCGAGAAGCTTCAAAAAATTCTTCAAAAACGGATAAGAAAGCAAAACGAGCAAAAAGGGAGGAGATAAAGTTTAGAAGGCAGAGAAAGAAATCATGGAACTGCTAAAAGAAACTTGATGTTTATAGGAATCTATTTAAAAAAATAATAATAATAATTATTTAATATATAGTAAATAATAACAATAATAATTCATCATCAACATCAATAAATTTTGTCATCAAAAGGACATCAGAAAAGTCGACGGAACCAGGAAGAAGTTCGTCGATTTTTTCTAATCAAGTTTTTATTGAAGTGAAAGTGAAGTTTAAAAAAAAGCACCCAAAACCCTTAAAAAAATAAATAAAAGTGAAAAGCAATAAAAGAACAAAAACAGTAGTCAGACCTTAAAACTGCAAGAAAAACAAAGTTTTATAGTTTGTAAATTTTTGATAAGAAACAAAAAGTTAAAAAATATATAAAAACACTGAATGAAAGTTTTTATTTTGTGAAGAAAAAAATAAATAATTTTTTTAAAGGTCGTTAAACGGTTGTTCCTCCCGAACCCAACAGTTTTTAATAAATCCAAGTGGAATTTTTCTACAACAAATCTGTTAAAAAATTGAAATTTTTACACAAATCCCACCAGAAGCACTTCAAATCAGGTCATCAAAAAAGACTCCAAGCAAAAAATTGTCAAATTTAATTTTTGATTAAAGTAACCTCAAATTTTTTTCTGTCAACAAAACGTGAGAAATTTTGTGAAAAATTAATTAAATTGAAGATTGGAGCATCAATTTTGAAGATTCGAGCCTGGATTTGTGGACATAGAGTCAAGAATCATCAAAATTTGAAGATTTAAACCTCAAAAAGGATCAAATTGCTGAGGAATTTAGGTAAACAAATTGTGGAAAGTAAATAAATACGCAAAATCCAATCATAAATTAACCATATTTAAGGAACAGAACAAAAAATAGTTAAAATTATTCAAATTAATAATCCGACTGGAATTCAAACGTTTGAGGACAATTGAGATCGAATATTCCAAACGAGAAGTTGAATCTTTCAAGTAACATAACCTCAAATTTCGGATATTCAAGCCTCAAATAAAATTGGAAAATTTGCCGTTATATTCCAAAAACCAACCTCAAAGAAAAACATTTCTACACACAAGCAAAAAGCCCATTAAGGAGTGGAGGTAAAAAAGAGGATATAAAATAATATTCATAAAATAATAATAATAATAATAATTAAAATATTTATAATAATAATATATTATTCGGCGGGTGCTCTCGTGAAGTAAATTATACATAAAATTATTTAAAACAAAATTACAATTCTAGTAAAAAAAAAAGTCTAAACGCGGCGCACATTTAGTACATTAACAAAATTACATAAAACAAAATATTCATTTTCGTAACTAAGAAGGAAGAACAAAAAATCAAGCAAAGATGGCAACGATAAATGGAAGACCTACGCAATATCGTATCACGCTTAAAGAGCTGCGTGAGTTGATGGAAAATCGAGGACGAGAAGGAATACAGCGAGTAGCAGATTATGGCGGTACGGCGGGTATTATGGAAAGGCTGTATACATCTGAAGACAAGGGTCTTAGTGGTAATAAACTGGATATTGAGCATCGTCGGGAGACATTTGGATCGAATGTAATTCCACCAAAACCACCAAAGACATTTTTGCAGCTTGTATGTGAAGCCGTGCAAGATATTACGCTCATCATCCTTATTGTTTCCGCATTAATTTCACTTGGCCTGTCATTCTATAAACCTGAAGATGAGGACGATGGTGAGGAAGGTGACTAGTATCGAAAATTGATTTTAAAAAAATTTGGGAAAATCTAGTACATTTTTTATTGTGAAAATCTGATACATTTCCCAACAATCTATTACATTTTTGATGAAAAATCTAGTACAACCTTTTAGAATCTAGTACAAAATATCTAAAAGATTTTATTAAATTTCAAGAAAATCTAGTACATTTCGGAAAAATCTATTACATTTTTGAAGAAAAAATTTGTTACGTTTTCATCCAAATTTTAAGTCACGAAATCTAATCAAAATTTCATTTATATTTTAGTCCTCGTGGAAGAAGACGAGCATCATGGCTGGATAGAAGGTTTTGCAATTTTAGTATCAGTTATCGTTGTTGTTATTGTTACAGCATTTAATGACTACTCAAAGGAGCGTCAGTTTCGTGGTCTGCAATCGCGAATTGAAGGTGAACATAAATTTGCCGTCATTCGAAATGGCGATGCTATGCAGATCCTGGTTGGTGATATTGTTGTTGGTGATATTTGTCAAATCAAATACGGCGATCTGCTACCTGCGGATGGTATTTTAATTCAAAGCAATGACTTGAAGGTCAGTAACAATTACTAGACTTTAATACATGCAGAACTTGCACTAAAACTCAAACTTTTATGTCTACTTCCAGGTTGACGAGTCGTCACTTACGGGCGAGTCAGATCATGTAAAGAAAGGAGAAAATAGCGATCCGATGGTATTGTCGGGTACACATGTGATGGAAGGCAGTGGCAAGATGATTGTCACAGCTGTCGGTGTCAATTCACAAGCTGGTATCATCTTTACACTACTTGGTGCTGCCGTCGATGAGCAAGAACAAGCGATTAAGAAAATGAAAAAGGGTAAGACAACTTTTGTACCAAATTTACACCTCAATTCTATCACACGATGATGATCAATCTTTTTGTTTTGTCTCGGAGAATGTCCACTGTCTCTCTATCTCTATTTCTCTCTATCTCTATGACTATACTCTCATTTTCTTAAGTTCTTCTTCTTCTTCTTGTTTTCGATAAGAACAAGTTCTTTTAAATTGAAACTATTTTATTTTTGGAAATGTGCATGGGCGATAGATGAATATAATTGCATATACAAATATCCCCCTTATTTACATCCTCCAATATTGATATCCTTAATTAGACTTTAGTTTTTGGTAGCACATGGTAATTTGGTGGTTGTAATATAGACTAGATTAAAGACTGTAGAGCTTATCTGATCTAAAATTAAGATGAGTTAAAAGAGAAATCTAAGACAGAGTAATGACTTTTGAGGTTATCTTGACTAAAATGAGGATTTTTGAGGTCTCAGTTTAAGAACTTTTGAGGTGATCTGGATCAGAATGAGGACTTTTGAGGTTATCTGGCCCAGATTGAGGACTTTTGAGGTTATAAATTTCAGTTTGAGGACTTTTTAGGTTATCTGGCCCAGATTGAGGGCGTTAAAAAATGAATTCAAACATAAATCCTGATAATGACCAGAACATACGCTTGTGCTACCCAAAATCCTTCAAATTATCCAAAACTTTTGTAAATTGAGTCACTTCCACCCCCAACTCAAAAAAAAGCTTCTTATTTCTCCATCCCCATCTTATTTATTCTTATCATTTCTTGTCTTTTTATTTCCTTCTCATTATTTATTGTTACATCTTAGTGATAATTTTTGTATTTTGAATAATGATGAATGATGATGATGATAACGCAAGTCATGCATAATTCTGAATATTCAACGTCAAACGTCGGGTGTATTTTAAATTTTCTCTCTTTATGTTCCATTAAATTTTTTTTTATTTTCTTCCACCTCATTTCCATAAATTTTTACATTCTTGTGCCTTTTTTTGTGTCTCTCCTCTTTTCATGTTTATTTTCCATCTTATTTTGTTTTGATAATTTTGTGTCAACATGTTTGTCATCAATTCTTCTTCAGAAAATTTCATTTCTGTTTTTTTCATTTTAAATTTTTTAAATTATAAATTTTCTGTTTTTTTTTTCGACATCTTCTTGTTTATCTTTTCAATGTCCTCATTATATTTTTTTGGTAATGGTGCAAGGTGGGGTGACTTTTGGGTTTCGATTAGAAAATAATGCAATATTTGAGATTTTAGCTGTCCTAGTTTAAGGTTAGGAAGACAAAAACTAAGATTGTGTTTAGATTTTTGAGGTTTGGACTAAAGTGAATTTAGGTATGGACTAAACTGAGGTTAGATAAGGACTTAAGTCAGGTTAAGGGTCATCATTTTAAGGTTAGAATGACTAAAGTTGTGGTAAAGTTACAAAGTTTTGAGGTTATGAAAAGAGAAAAGTGTGGCTATGTGTAAAATTTTAAGGTTAAGTTATGACAAAAGTGAGGTTAGAGATCCAAATTTTAAGGTAACGTTGACACCATATAGGTAAGGCTACAAAGTTTGAGGTTAGTTTGACTAAATAAGGTTTGGTTTCATAATTTTAAGGTTATGAGCCCAAAAGTTGAGGTTAGGATGACTGAATTTTTAGGTTAGGCTGACTAGAAGTAAGGTTAGGGATCTAAATATTCAGATTAGGTTTATAAAATGAGGTTAAAAGTCCAAATTAAGATTAGAATTCCAAAAACACAAGAGTCACCTCTACAATTGTCATTGCCTCTCATTTTATTTACATCTCAACTCTCATTCTTAATTCTATCCGTCATTTTATTCTTAAACATTTTAAATTTTTCTTTGCTTAATTGACACATTTTCTTCTTCATCATCCTTCATCAAAAAAATCCATTTTACGTTGACTTTCTATTCAGAATCTTTCTTTATTTATGTTACATGTGACTCTTCTCCTTCCACACCCATTCAGTCATCTATCCTATCCATAATTTCCTTATCTTGTCGTTTTTTTATTTTCATATATTTTTTATGTTGAAAAAAATTAAACGAAATTGAAACGAGTGAAGAAAAAAAATTGCAATGGAAATGAAAATGAATTTTTCTTTTATGACTCGAGTTAAAATTTATGTTGTTTATGTTAGAACTAAAAGTTTTCTTCATTTGACCGAGATTTTGATCTTGAATCTAATTTAAAATTGAAATAATGAATTTAAATTGGAGATTATTTCTGCTGTTGTGATTTCAGCTTGAATAACAATTGCATTATGAGATGAAAAGTTATGATTTGAAAAACTATTTTCATGAGAAAATGGAAAACTAAGCATCTTAAGAGCTTTTATCAAGTTTTAATGGAAACTAAATTGAAGTTTTATTCAAGATGGGTGGGAATTTTATTGGTTTTTTTAGACATGAAGGGGGTTGAGTGAATAAAATTTAGTGTTTTGAGGTTAGGTTATTAAAAAGTGAGGTTATATTTACGAAAATTGATTCCAATCATTTCCATTGCAAACAAAATTTCAAGTCATTCAAAAATTCAAATGAATTTTTAACGTGAGAATTTTTTCAGAATATTTAGAATTCAAAATTATCCAACATCAAATCGATTTTCAGTTTTACCTTTCTTTCAAAAATTTGTCATTTTAATTTATTGATTGATTTAAATTTGGTAATTTTCAGTTGACCATGACCCATGCTTCTCCCCATTTTTGAATGTCTGTAGAAGTTTGATAAATCCCCCCGAAATTATTTTAGACCCCACTTCCATTAATATTTGATTATTAAAGAAATTTTTATGACTGAAAAAATCTAATCATTAAAATTTTTTTCTTTTTTTGCATGTTGTATTTAATTTCACCATAAAAAACTATAAAAAAAATCCATTAACTATAAAAATTACCTAAAATGAATTTAAATAAAATCACACGTGCCAATCATCAATTAAACCACCATCCACACGTCAATTACTGTGTCCGTCTATATACTCATAATCCAACACACAAAATATATCACAAAAATATTCAAAAAAATCTGAAAAAATTTTTCTAACCCAACCCGGACTGGGACAAATTGCAAATTAAATTTGGCAGAAGCTAAAAAGCAGAAGAAGAAAAAGAGTTTAACAGGTGATTATTGAAAAAAAAAATACAAAAAATTACACACAAACAAATTTTAAACAAAATTTATTTAAAAAAATAACAAAAAAATATTTTAATTTTTGTTGTGATGAAAAATGATCAGAAAAATTCTAACCTTAAAATTTATTTTCGCTAAGGAATTTTTTTCTCAATTCTGCAAAATTTATTTGGAAACTTTTTTTTTTATCTCGATGTGCTTTACACAAAATTTACTAACAATTGAAATAATTTAAAACACTTACACAAATATACTAGTTTGGGAACCTAGTGTGAAGGCACCTGAATCCTAAAATTCCAGTTTGAAGACACTCGAATACTAGAATTATAGATTGAAGGGTTCTGATCAATAGAATTTTAATGTGGAGGCTCCTTAACATTAGCAATCTTGGTGTGAAGGCACCTGAACATTAGAATAGTAATGTGAAGGCACCTTAACATTAAAAATTTTAATGTGAAGGTACCTAAACGCTAGATTCTTAGTGTGAAGGCATCTAAAATTTATAATTCTGGTGTAAAGGCTCCTGAACCTTTGAACTTTAGTTTTAATGCAACAAAACATTACAGTCCTAGTGTGAAGGAACCCAAAAACCCATTTATATTATACATAACATTACCAACCTCCCCACTTGTCGATTAATATTCAATAACACAGCAAAAAACAATTCCCAGACACTCGTAAAATTATTTTTCATTTTAAATTGCCATTGTTATTTCATTAAAGACTATTTTATACCGAAAACATATGTGGGTGGATTTATGGACTTTGTCATGTGTTACTTAAATATGAACAATTTTCTACCTCCTTTTTGTGTCATTTTGAAGAAGAAAAAATGAAACGGAAAACTAATTAATGACTTTTTCCTCGACACTGACATTTCTAATTGTCATTGCGTTTATGGTTTGCTGTTTCGAGCATTGCTTGTTATTAATTTGGTATAATTGCCTATGTGTGACTATGGACAATGATTATTTATTAATTTCATCGATTGCTTAAGATTACTGGGGATGAATAGGCTCTTAAGGAGTTTAGGTGCCTAAACATGTGTCTTACTTACAAGACCATTCAATTTTGTGACTTTTGGTTCACAATTTGCGCCCTTAGCTCAATCAATTTACAACAACCCACACAATTCAGCTACAAAATTGCATTTACCACTTCAAATGCATAAAACCATATTAAATTACATTAAACATTCCTCCATCCCCACCCATTCTCTATTCATTTTCATAAAGTTTTTAATTCCATTATTCTGATTTTCCATCTGAAAATTACATTTTCAAATTAAAGCGAGCAAAAATCGCACATGGAAGGCTAAAATTACGAGGGTGAAAAATTCATTTTAATTCTGCCTTCTTGAAGAAAAGCTAGCAGGTCCCATTAATTAACTCAGCTATCAAGATAAGGCTGCTTGAGCTTATATCCTTGCGAGCTTTAAGATCATAAGTTGAAATTTTGAGAGAATTGTGGGGGCATTACATACTGTGAAGACACCTGAACTTCCAGAACCTTTTTGAAGGCTCCTGGATTTTAAAAATCCTACTGGGAAGACACCTGAACTTCCAGAACCTAGTATGAAGGCTCCTGAATTTTTAAAATTCCTAGTGTGAAGACACCTAAATTTCCAGGACCTTTTTTGAAGGCTCCTAAATTTTAAAATTCTTTTTGTGAAGACACCTGAACTTCCAAAACCTAGTGTGAAGCTCCTGAATTTTTAAAAATCCTAGTGTGAAGACACCTGAATTTCCAGGACCTTTTTTGAAGGCTCCTGGATTTTTTAGAAATCCTCCTGTGAAGACACCTGAACTTCCATAACTTAGTGTGAAGACTCCTGAATTTTAAAATCTTAATGTGAAGACACCTGAATTTCCAGGACTTTTTGTGAAAGCTCCTGAACCCAAATTTCTCTCGATATGCCTACAAGGGTCGTCTATTCTTATTCTTATTATCATTATTGTAACAAATTCAAAAAGGCAACAAAAAAAAACGAAGTGGAACTAAAATTGTTCATTAATCATTCTGTCTCACTTTGTGGCTTCCATAAATCCTCCATATCATACTTATGTACACAGCAGCATACACGTACAAGGCATACACAACTGTACATACACATGAATATTAAAAGTTCTATACTTGACATAGAAAGATTCCTTTTTTTCGATATGTACATACAGAATGCATTATTGTCTAGGGGTTGGGCTAAATTAAAAGCTTGATTGTGAATTTGTTGAGGAGAAAGGTTTTGGTGATGAGGAATTTGAGGTTATGGGAGGGTTTTGCACCCTTATTAAGGTCAATCATATCCTTATCAGTGATACAAGTGGTCCCTAACCCCAAAAAATTCCAAATAAATTTTTATCTCATTCTTAACATAAAAATCGCATCATTAATCCAAAACCGAGCAACGTCCTTCATAAAAAAATCTTTCATTTTACAATCTTTCAACATTTGCGAGTTCATCGCGTCAGCATGAAAATCTTCCAAGTGTCACGCCCTAAGACAGCTCAATGCAGCTACATTTTGAAGATTTTTTTTTTTATTATTTCTTACAATTTTTTCCATAAGAAATATACAAAGTAAAACTCATGACCTACATTTTTATCGACATCGCTTTATGATTTTTCCTCATTTTCTTCACATGCGAGATTTTCCGGTAAATGAAATTTCGCATTTCGCAGATGAAAATTAAAGAAAACATATTTAAAAATGTATCATAAAATTTTATAATTTTTTTCTCTGTTTCCTTTCTACTTCATTGAAATGTGAAATGAATAAAAATCTTTCCTTTTTTTCTGTACACGCCTCCCATTCCACTATTTTTTTATATCTTGTCCTTATTTTGGTATTTTGCCAGTAAATGTTTTGCTCGATTCTCCTTTTTCAATAACTTTAAATATTGCACGAAATTGAATATCTCTTTTTTGAATGATGAATATTTTTCTCTATATATTTAAAAATTATTGAATTTTTTTCTATCTTTAAAGCTAAGTTCTAGTGTAATAGCTAAGTTCTAGTGTCGACCTAACCGAAATCGTCAAATTTTGAATTTATATTGTTACTTAAATATGTAAAATGTCAAAAAATTGTTTTTGGAAATTTTAATATTTTGGCTCAATGTAACCTCACTTGGGGCATATTTTACCTAACGACCGAGGTTCAAACCTCGGTAAAAAAATTATTTTTTACTTTTTTTGAAATTTTTTGATACTTTTTTGAATATTTGAGTCAAGTTTTCAGTAAAAGCTTATAAATATCGAACATTGTAGTTGTTTAGACTCTCCAGAACAAAACATTAAAACTGGCCAAATCCAAAAAGATCCGCAAAGCATATCCACATCATAAAAACAAAAATCAAATGCGAATATTGAACTGAATTATTTAGTTGCATTTTTGAATATTTTATTAAATTTTTCGCTTCCTTCAAACTCTAAACCAATTATCTACGTAATACTAGTCTTTATAGCTGTACAAAAAAGAATGAAAATTTTTAAGGATCAAAAAAAAGATTTTTATGGTTATGTTGCGAGTTCTATACTTAAAATGTACATAAATACGAACTTACTTAAAAATAATGAAATGAATATAAAATGAACGAAAAATGGAAACTTTTTAGATTTCATTTCTGATCATAGAATTTTATTTTTATTTTGCTACATTAAATTAATTTTTAAAAATCAATCGGAATGAAATTTTATTTATTTAAAATACAATCTGGTGATCTGTTGAAGTTAACCTCAAAATTTAAAATAATCTTCAACAGAACATCTTAAAATTTTCAACATAAATTCCAAAAATTTTGCATTTTTCATAAATTTAAGCATGTTTTGCTATAAAAAAGATTTTATTTAATTTTTTAATTCATTCAGAAATTTTCATACAACAAAAAAAGTCTCATAAATTCTAATTTAAAACTCAATCTAACCTCAAAAAAATTCTAATTTTTTCCCAAACTCAAATCTAGATCCAGCAGCAGTAACATCAAACAGCCACATTAGTCACGATGGCAATGGAACTGAAGCCTTTCAATATACACCAAAACCATCAGAACCACAGCCAGAGCGTGCAGGAACACCACCAAGAGAAGAAGGAGGAGGTGGAGGTGGTGGAGGTGGACATAAAAAGGAAAAGAGTGTTTTGCAAGCAAAGCTCACAAAACTCGCCATTCAAATTGGATATGCTGGCTCCACAATTGCTGTGTTAACGGTTGCTATTTTAGTTATACAGTTTTGCGTTAAAACATTCGTCATAGAAGGACATTCATGGAAGAGTACTTACTTCAATGATTTAGTCAAACATTTTATTATTGGTGTCACTGTACTTGTTGTCGCAGTGCCCGAAGGCTTACCATTAGCTGTTACACTTTCTCTCGCTTATTCAGTAAAGGTGAGCTAATTTGATCATAACCTCAAAAAAATACCAAACCTAACCTCAAAATTGTCTTTTTTTCCTTCCAGAAAATGATGAAGGACAACAATTTAGTGCGTCATTTAGACGCATGTGAAACAATGGGTAACGCCACTGCCATTTGTAGCGATAAGACTGGTACATTAACTACAAACCGCATGACGGTCGTACAATCATATATCTGCGAGAAATTGATGAAGGTCACACCGAGATTTTCTGACATCCCAAGTGAGGTTGGAACGAAAATTATCGAAGGCATTAGTATCAATTCGGCCTATACGTCACAGTTACTGGTGAGTTCTCGGTTTATCTTGTTCTGGATATATTTAATAATTCTTATTACTTTTTTCTAATCGCAGCCTGGCCACAATCCTGGTGATCTTGCAAATCAAGTCGGTAATAAGACAGAATGCTCCCTTCTCGGATTTGTTGAGGGACTCGGCAAGAGCTATCAAAAGGTTCGCGATGAAATTCCGGAAAGAGCATTCGTTCGTGTTTATACATTCAATTCTGATCGTAAATCGATGAGTACAGTTATCAATCTACCCGATCGTGGATATCGGTTATACACCAAGGGTGCATCAGAAATCATCTTGAAAAAGTGAGTCTATCCACTCAAATAATATCATATCCTTAAAACTAATGATTGCTTCCCCAATTTTAGATGCGCATTCATCTACGGCCACGAGGGTCGTCTAGAGAAATTCACACGTGACATGCAAGAACGCTTATTGCACCAAGTAATTGAGCCAATGGCATGCGATGGTCTCCGTACCATCTCCATCGCTTATCGTGATTTTGTTCGCGGTAAAGCAAACATAAATGAGGTTCATCTCGGTCCCAATGACGAGCCAAATTGGGAAGATGAGGCCAATACTGTTAATAATTTAACATGTTTATGTGTGGTAGGCATTGAAGATCCAGTACGACCTGAAGTGCCTGACGCTATTCGCAAATGTCAGAAAGCCGGTATTACTGTTCGTATGGTTACTGGTGATAATATCAATACAGCACGTTCAATTGCAACAAAATGTGGCATTCTTAGGCCACAAGATGACTTTTTAATTCTTGAAGGAAAGGAATTTAATCGTAGAATTCGCGATAGCAATGGAGATGTAAGTTCAGATGGATTTACCTTTTAGGTTAATTTCTAATATTTTATTCATTTCTAGATCCAGCAACACTTATTGGATAAAGTTTGGCCTAAATTGCGTGTGTTGGCTCGTTCATCGCCAACCGATAAATATAATTTAGTCAAAGGTAGCTATAGCACATCTCCAATCCCACGCATGTGCTAATCAAGTTCCTATTATTTCAGGTATAATTGACAGTAAAGTAAATGAAAGTCGTGAGGTAGTGGCGGTAACCGGTGACGGTACAAATGATGGTCCAGCATTGAAAAAAGCCGACGTTGGTTTTGCGATGGGTATAGCCGGTACAGATGTTGCCAAAGAGGCCTCCGATATCATTCTCACCGATGATAATTTCTCATCAATTGTAAAAGCCGTTATGTGGGGTCGTAACGTATACGATTCCATAGCCAAGTTCTTACAGTTCCAATTGACTGTTAATGTTGTCGCTGTCATTGTTGCATTCATCGGTGCATGTGCCGTACAGGATTCACCACTTAAAGCCGTACAAATGTTATGGGTGAATCTTATTATGGATACGCTTGCGTCATTAGCCTTAGCCACGGAAATGCCAACACCAGATTTACTTTTACGCAAACCATATGGACGTACAAAGCCACTTATATCAAGAACGATGATGAAGAACATTTTGGGACAAGCAGTGTATCAGCTTACAATTATATTTGGCTTGCTGTTTGTTGGTGATAGAATACTCGACATTGAACCCGGTCGGGGTGCAAAACTTGGCGATGGACCATCGCAACATTTTACCATTATATTCAATACATTTGTGTTAATGACGTTATTTAATGAACTCAATGCACGAAAAATTCATGGACAGAGAAATATTTTCCAAGGAATTTTCACAAATCCAATTTTCTATTCCATTTGGGTCATTACGTGGGTGTCGCAGGTGAGAATTCAAAGCTTTGACTTATAAATTCTGGATTCTAATGTGAGTTGTTTTAAACATTTCAGGTTGTCATCATTCAATATGGCAAGATGGCATTCTCAACAAAAGCTTTAACTTTCGAACAATGGCTCTGGTGCTTATTCTTCGGTTGTGGCACACTAGTTTGGGGCCAACTTGTTACAACAGTTCCAACAAGAAAATTACCGAAAATCTTATCGTAAGTATTAATTTAAGTTTGCAATTTTGAGGTTATGACCAATACTTAGCAAAATATTATATACGATTTTAGGTGGGGACGAGGTCACCCAGAGGAATACACGGAGGCAATCAACATTGGTGGGGACGATTCCCGCTATGATCCATTGGATGACAAGAAACCACGTGCCGGTCAAATTCTTTGGATTCGCGGACTTACACGGCTCCAAACTCAGGTGAGTGTCGATGGCACAAACAGATTTGTGACCTGTGCCTAATCACTACTTACTTTAATTCCTTTTTTAGTTTGATTTTTAAAATTTTTTTAAGTTTTTTTTTTAATTCCTTAAAATCCCATCCAAAAAAATTCTTTTTTTTATAAATATTTCTATCTCTCTCTACTTTTATTATCCTCAATGAGAAATTTCACATTCTCTTTGTTGGACCGAAAAAAAAGTACAAAAATCAATCTATTTTTCTCTTTTAAATTATATATTTACTTTGACAACAAATTACTTTTTCTTAAAAAATGCGACAAAAAAATTCCGAAAATTTACGCATTGAAAAAATTAATTATACAAAAGAGTGCATTTCTTTGACTCATCCTTCTTAAATCCAAGTCTCACCCTCACCAAAACTCCAATCTCATTCCGATGACGATAAATAAATGAAATTTTACTTTCATTTAATTTTTTTCCTATTTTTTTAAATTTTATTTATTTTCACTAGAACTTCTTTTAGTCCTAAATCTATCCTATATCTACTCTAACTTCTATTCCTTGGCACTATAGCTGTCTACTCTTAAAGCTGTGTCTTTTGGCTCTTTTATATCCTTTCAAGTTAAATCCTATCCAATTCAGATCTTCTAAACCTCTTACTTTAAGAGTGTGGAACTGATTTATCACATTTTGATTAATATTTGATCAGTTTCGCACCCTCCTTTTTATTAAATGTTTATTTCTTACTCCTCTCCTTTATGTTTTTCCTTCCAAACTCTCACGTCTATGTTGAGCTTCTCTATTTTATTTTTTTCTCGTCAAAAACAAAATAACTTTTTTGTTACAGATGTTAAAAGCAACAAAGACAATTTTTTTTATTGTTTTTGTTTTTAATAAATTCTTCCTCGATGGATGTCTACCCCAAAATAAATTATTATTTCAACCCCTTGCCCCTTCCCCCCATTTTAGTTGACTCATGAAAATGATAATAAAAACACTTAAAAATCATGAAGAATTTGAATTCATGAACTGATGAAAAATTGAAATTTTGAGGTTAGAACCACATAACCTCAATTTTTTTAACTTCAAAATCAATTCAAGATTTCACTTTCTGCAACATTAATTTCAAAAAAATTTTCATTACGAACTTCATAAAAAATCTTCATAGTTTCACACCCCTTAGATTTCACGATCTTAGAAATGAAAATGTCTACACTTAGTCCATCCAAGTTATTCACTTAATGATCTCATTTTCAAATCTTTAGCTTTAGTTGATTTATTATTTTGAAAATAAACTAAACTTCTTAAAAATAATTTTACCAAAATCTTCAAACTTAAAATAAAGTTTTGTACGCTTTTTAAAAATATTCTTAATTTTTCGTTTTTAAAAATGCCAAATATTAAAAAACAAATTTTTAAATATTTTAAACTAATAAGACTGAAAAATGTCAAAATAGTGATAAACTTTACTCAACTTAAATTAATAAAAATTTGCCAATGTCTCCAATTTTGAGAAGATAAACTTATAAATTAAATCAATTAAACTCTTTGAAACACTTCAGACATTTTAAAAAATAATAAAAAATTCAACAAATTTAAACTTAATAATTTTCACTTTAAAAAACCTCAAAAATTCAAATTTTTTTAAAATTAGTTTTCTTAAATGTGTTAAATACAACAAATTTTTATTTATTAGTTGAATTTGAACATAAACTTTTTAATGAAATTGTGAAAAACTAATTTTTTAACTTTAGAAAAAAATTATAATTTTTTTAGATTTTCCCTCCATTTTACACCTTTGAACTGCTTATAATTTCATCCAAAAGCTTATAAGTTTCGCTGTCTATACTCAACCATGTCGTTAACTCAATTCTTCATTCCACTGCTGTTCTGTCTGCTGTCTTTCAATTTCTACTTTCACTTCTACGAAACCATCCTCCAAAATATTTGTTTTAATTATTGATTTCAACTTACTTTTATTAATTTCTATTCCTACACTCGCACATAATATGTGACATATATTTAATTCATTAAACAATTTAATGAAAAAAAAACATAACCTTAAAATATTCTTTTTTGTAAATATCGCTTTAAAAATTAAGTAAAAGCTGCTAAGCAACAAGAAAACAATTATCATGCAAATTAAACTGTTTTAGATGTCAACAAAAATGATGATTTTTGATTTCACAATTGCATTTTTCTTAACTTTTTTAAAATTTATTTCACATGCAAAAATAATTGGTAAAATATTCAATTTTATCTCTTTTTTTCAATTTTTAATTATTTGATTTTTGCCAAAGTTAAGGATGAAGTTTTTGAATTTGAAAAAATATTGAAAATATTTTAATATAAATAAGTTAAAAAAACTCAAACTTAACCTCACTTTGCAAAAAAATTCAAAACTTTAATTACACCAGACCCCCTTCACGTGACCTTCCCCTTTAGTTTCAAATGACATAAAATTTCAAACCCCATAAAATCTTTAAATTTTCAAAAAATATTGTAAAAAAATTTATATTTTTATTTTTAAAATTTTTTTCGTAACAAAATTTCTCTCTTACTTTTCTCTTTCTCTCTCTTTTCTGCATTCCGAAAAATACACACACAAAAAAATGACCGTAAAATTGTGTTATTTTTTTTACTTTGTATGTTCTTATCCATCAACAGCCGGAAGCGCCAATGAGAGAAACTGAAGTATAAGAATAAATTTAATTAAGATTAAGAAAATCTGTTGACTTTACAAAAAAGTTCATCGTAGGAAAGTTGTAAAATTTTTAAGGTCAAGGCCAGCAATTAGCGCCACATAAAGAAAAAGTCATTAAAATTAATTGTTGGATCTCAACCCGTGCCTGACGATTAAATGTAAAAAAATGAGAAAATTTAGATATTTTTTCGATCAACACCGCTCAACACTAATTAATTAAATCACACGCAACAAAAAAATGATAAAGAAAAATGAATGAAATTAATCATAGCTGAATATAGAATCGTAAAAAATGTTAGCTAATAATAAAAGACTTATGAAAAAGTTCGTTAAAAAATTTAAAAATTATATGAGCAATATAAAGTTGTAGACCAGACTAATAATAAATGAAGTAAAAACTTATGTGAGACTAGTTGACTTAATTTATGGAATATGAGACCTTGAAGGGGTCTAAAGTGTCGTGTTTTTCCTAGATACAGTCCCATTTCTGTTCTTAGGTCTTTATTGTTCAATTCCCATACAATAAGTTATGTTTTGGACCTCTTAAGTAAACAAGGAACATTCAAACTATTGGGAAGGGTAGTTGTCATCTACCAAGACTATGTAGAAGTTCACATATTTGTTATTTTACTATAATATAGCTAGATAGGTACTCAATCTACCTGGGACTGTTTTCTTGGATATACTCTGACTTAGGTTGACCCTAGCTTAGATCTATTTTAGATCAGGTCCTTCCCAGAGTAGGTCTAAGCTAGGTCATAATCCCAAAGTGTACGTCAAGAATCAGTCCCAAATAGAGACATCTTTCAATAAGCAAGAAAAAATTTATTGATCCTTAGTAGACAGCTTATAAGATCAGTACATCCACACAGAAGTCATTCCAGTTGACAAAAAAAAATAAATTCAATCAAAAAGTTGTATAAAAAATTTCAAATTTTAATTAATTGGATGTAAAGTATTTTAAATTTAAGGAAAATTTGATCCATGACTGTGACTAGGAAATTTTTATTAGAATCTAGTGTAGAGTCTTCAAACATAGATATTGCAAAAAAAGATCTTCAAATTTTAGTTTAGTTTGGGAAAAATTTAAATAAAATTGAAAATGTTGTAAAATATTAGAAAATGAATCCAAATAATTAGTACAAAAATTGCTCGAATCTGCGTCAAATTCCACGTCTTAATTCGTCGGTTTGTACAAAAAAAAAACTTCGCTCAAAAATAATTGCTGACAGTCCTTCGATCAAAATTTCTACAAATCACAAAGTTAACTCTCCTCGGATCTGAAATAAAAACTCAAAAAATCTCAGTTTTTCTGCCACGTTGTCAGAAAATTGCGTAAAAAATTTGCAAGTACGTAAAAAATCTTAAAGTAATTTTTTTAAATCAAATTTTGCAAATGAATTTTTTTTAAATTGATATTTCCGGATTGCTGATAGTTGAAAGTTTTTTAATACTATAAATCACTTGTACCTCTTGACCTCCTTGCTCCTTAACCCCCCAACACTCATGAAACATTTTTAATTAATTCTTTCTGTCATGTATCGGACATGTGTATAACTGCATCTTCCTTGCTTGATAAATCCCGTTTAAATTTATCCTACAACTTTCTATTGTTCTCCTGTCAAGTTCTTTGTAATTTCGTAAATTGATGCAAGTTTTAGTAGAAAATGTGATGAATTAAAAAAGTAGCAATTTTATGAAAAACTAATAAGATTGATGGAAATAATCAATAATTGCACGTGTAAATTAGGATTGTAGTCATATTTCAAATGTCCTGGGTTGAAATTGACCTTATTAAGTATGATATCTTGTCTCCAGCCTGGGCAAACGATCAGTAAGGTATGACTCACCAATGACACCTCTTAAGTCACCCAAATGGTTGCTTACATAGACAATACCTTCTTCTTAGCATAAAAACTAGCTTTCAAATCCACAAATGTAATTAAATTCAACATAAATCCTTTGGGAAAACTAACATATTAGATGCGAATGAATTAAAAACATTCGGAATGCAACTGACCTTAGTTGACATAGTCTGTAACTTTATTAAATTTTTGAAGCATCTTGACAAGCTGTAGATCCCTCAAGAATTATTTATTTTAGTTTCACAATTTTTTTAACACAACATTTTGAATGTAAAACTTTTTATTTATGCAACAATTTTTTTGACACTTCTTGTTGTCTTTTCAGAACCTTCCTTCTTTTTATCTGTGATAAAATTTATTTTTTATTTTTATTTAAACTCCGGCCAAATTTCAATCTAAATGAATTTTCTTTCAATCCAAACAATTTTTATATTTTAGATGTGTGGCAAGAAGAATTGAAGATAAAATCCTTTCAGTATGTGTAGATTCATATTTCTCTATCTCTATCTGTATCTGTGATATTGTGTCTCTATATAATCTCTTGTGTCTGTCTTCCCTCTTGACGTCTTCCTTCGCTATATTGCTGTGTGTTTGATTGTCAATTCTATTGTACCCTTTATCCCATCCTGATGTATGAATTTTAAGGTCACTTGAATTTTGTCAATTTAAAAAGATATTTTAATGTTAAGAGATATTTAGGGATATTTTGAGGATATTTCGGGATATTTATAAAATATTTTAAAGAAAAATTTTAAAGTTATCCTCAAAATATTCCTGAATATCCTCAAGGTATCCTTAAATATTCCAATAACACCAATATAATTGACAAACTTTAAAACATATTTTTAAACTAGTTCTTAAACCTTACAACTCAATCCATATTAATCCAAAAATCCAAATATTTTTTTCCCTACAAAACTGAGATTGTAGAGCACAACTCAAGACTATTTGACCCTCCCTACATCCTCTTTTATCTTTGTGAACTTTATCTGTAAGTTTTGTTGAACGGAAAAGAAAATTTTACTTTAGAATATTTTTATGTTTTCTTTGTTTATGTTTAAACTTTTATAGAAAAAAATTCCTTTTTCACAATTTCTTAAAAAAAAGTGTTCGTGTTCAAGATGGGTTCATTTTGGATATTAAGGAGTAACTTGTTTTATTATCACTGAAACTGAAATTGAACACTTCTGGATCTTAAAATACTCTTTAATGAATCTAGTTTCCTGACTAGGTTGTTGATAATTTACAAAATTTGTTTTTATGTCTCTAATGAGGATACAAAATCTTCAGTTTCTTAGCGAAACTTTATTAAAAATTAAATCAAATATCTACAAAAATTCAATCAAAATTGATCTTATTCTCAACATGCCCCACAAATAAATAAATTGTTACTTTACACAAAACAAAATGTAATTACAATGTTAACACAAAACAGTTTTTTTAGAATCTAGAAGCTTAACAGCTTTAGGATTGACCTTGGTCTATTAAATATTGCAAATAAATTAGTCAAATTAGTTGGTTCATCTTCATTAATAAATAATTTTTTTAAATTATTATTTTTTTTAAAAAATGATTACTTCTTGAATTTTAATTAAAATCTAGTCAACTAGCTACAAATTGCTACAAACTATTAACGAAATTTAAGCTTTATTTGCTTCAATTTCAAGAATTTTATGCTTAATATTTTTGATTTTTCGCCAGTGCTTCCAATTTTTTGATCCCAAGCTTCTTATTTTTTAGCGCATTTTTGTATACTTGTATACAAAAAGGTAGCTTAATCATGCACTATGTTCGGCTGGTCGGCTGGTCGGCCGCTAAGAAAAACTTTTAATCTAGACATCGTAGAGAGTTCTAGTTTTTTGCATTAGTTCCGTTATATCGAGTTATTGGCCTGCCGGACATTTAAAAATCTTAAAACAGTGTTTTTATGCTATAATTAATGAATTTTCTAAAAAAATTAGAATTCTACACTTCGAACTTCTACACTATCCGAACATTTGATGGGAACTTCTACACTGTCAGACTAATAATTTGAATTTCAAAAAACCGTTAAATTACCAAGCCTTTTTATATGAAATTTTTTTTTGCAACAGACTGTTATTTATACTATAATTAATGCTTTTACTGCAATTTTTGGCAACATACTTTCAAATGCATACGACCTTTACAAAATTTGAACTTCAGAAAACCGTTAAATGATAAACAATTTATATAGGAGAATGAAAGATATTAAATTGATAAATATACTTTAATTAATGATTTTTTGTATATCTTTTAGCGGGAGCTTTCAAAAACTTTCTGACCGTTACAAAATTTGAATCTCAAAAAATCGTTAAATGATAAACAATTTATATATGAGAATGAAAGATATTAAATTGATAAATATACTTTAATTAATGATTTTTTGTATATCTTTTAGCGGGAGCTTTCAAAAACTTTCTGACCGTTACAAAATTTGAATCTCAAAAAATCGTTGAATGATAAACAATTTATATATGAGAATGAATGATATTAAATTGTTAAATTTACTATAATTAATGATTTTTTGTGTATCTTTTGGCGGGAAGCTTTCAGAAACTTACTGACCGTTAGAAAATTTGAATCTCAAATAATAAGTAATGTTTTCGTAGTGCAACTTTTAGCGGGAAAATTTCAAATTGTTTATTTACCGTTAAATAATAAAGCCTTTATATATAAGCATTCATTATAAATATTTGCTAATTGATGATCTTCTAATGATCTGTAAATGAACGCAAAATAAATAGATAATCATATACTGATCGCTAACACAAAAATGCGCTTAAGTCCCTCGATCAATAACACGAGGACTTCTGTAATTTTTTAATGAATTTTGCACCTTTTTGTTGATTTTTTGAACTCAACTTGCAGTTTTTTTTTGGACAACATCTGGTCCATATAATCACCAATTTCTATTGTTTCGAGTCATGCAGTGCTTCAAGTGATCAATTTTCAGCTTTAAATTAACAAATATGTAAAATTGAGTGCTTTGTTGCATTGCAAAAATTTATTCTGACAAATTTGACTCAAAAATTTGCTTTCTTTTCATTTTTTTCTTTCCTATTCTTAACTCTTTAAAAAAATCACCCAACATACCCACTTTTAAGTAGGCTATTGCTTTGAATCACACCTTATCCGCCCATCCACAACCTCATCTCTATCTCAAAAATTCTATTTTTCTATCACCCCTCTTTTTTCACATAATTTTTTGTTTTGTTTTAATTTTTTTATAATTTGATTTTTCTTACTCACATTTTATGAAAAATTTATTTTTGATTTTTGAAATTTCTTTAAAATAAAACATTTTTTGGATGACTTGTTGAAGCTTGATATGGTAAATTTTTGACTTAAACCAACTTTGAACCTCAACAAGTTATCAAACCCATTAAAATATATTTTTGAGACTTCCTCAACCTCGAATTGCACATCCGGAAATTTACAAAACAATTCCAGACGTGCAATTCGTCATCCAAATCATAATTTTTTGCTTCTTTTTATGTTTTTTTGGCTCATTGTTAAAATTTTTGATATTTTTTGATTAATTATTTTATAATTTGCATGTTCAACCCCCGCTTTGAGTAATTAAAAATATTTTTAAATTTTTTTCGGATCATTTGATTTAAAATTTTGAAAAATTGGCGGAAAAATGGCAAATTGTGAATTGTTTTGACTAAAATTTGTTTGAAATTAATTAAAATTCACCTCAAATTTACCAAAATTATTCACAATTTTCATAAAACTCACCCGAAAAATTCAAAAGTTTATGTCCTCATTTTTCCCTCGTTATGATTTTTAACATAATTTTCTTATTCACTCGTAAAATGAACCAAAACGCGAAGTTTCCGTTAGACCAAAAAATAAGAAAAAACATAAAAATTTGCAAAAAACTTCGAATAAAAAAAATGTCGAAGAAAAAAAAAACAAAAAAACTGTTTTGCTTGCAGTTGCGCGTTGTTCGTGCATTCAAGTCGAACCTGGAAGATTTGGAGGATCGCCGTTCAATTCACAGTTTGAGAAGCTATCGAGGAATGCCAATTCAAGCAAACACACCAGGCGCATACTTGTTCAATAAACAGCCATTCTACAAACATTCAAGTCGCGATACATCTCCACCGGGTGACATTGTAATTCCCGTACCTGTTATGGGACATCATGAGACATTCCATTATATCGATGATGACGCACCCGATGACCGAAATGAAAAATCACGAGAAACACGAATTTAAAAAGGAATTCAAACTTTTTGAGGGTTTTAAGTTACCACAAAATTATACAAAAAAAGTAATAAAACTAAAAAAATCATTGAAAAAATTGTTCATTTCATGAATCCTCATAGAAAGTAGATGAATTGAGAAATTTCATTAAACATGCTCATTTTTTGTTACTAGATTAAAAGTATTCTAGAGTAAAGCTGCCAGTTACCGCGTGGAAGTTTGGACTTCTAACTGCTTTTGTGCTTAATTTTGGGGGGCTTTGAACTAACATTAGAGTTAAGTGACGGAACTGATGGTATAATAGAGCCAACATGAAGTTAAGATTAACCTGATGGAGTCAATTATTGGTGAACTTAGGTTCCTAGTTTAGCCATTAGAATTTTAACAGTTTTATTGTCATTTGGCAAGCTTCCTAAACTCTGTGGAACCTTTCAGCAAACATAAGCTGCCCACCATTAGTCGACAAACATCCCATAATTCAGTTCAGAATTAATAAGGTTCAAAGCTCTCAAAATCAAGCACAGAAGATTAAAATCTAGTTATAAAATAAATTACCAAGATTGAGCACAAGTTGAATTATGATGAAAATTTGGAGAAGAAGATGAAGGCAAAATTTGTGAAATTTTAATAAAAAAAAATATTTATAAATATCGTAGCACGCAACTATAACTTAAACAATAATAGAATATGCATCCTGTGCAAATAATTTGATTAAAATAATAAATTCAAGAAAGTTTTCAATTTTGAAAATTCTTTCACCAAGAAGTTAAGAACCTCTCCGCCTGGAAGTTAAGAGAATTCCTTCCTTTTTTCAAATTCTGATTTTACATTTTAAAAACAACGACCCAAAAATAAAACTTTGAGCAAGATTAAGAAAATTCAAAAACTCTTAACTGCACCTGGAAGTTTATAGCAAACATCTCTAGAGCCTGCAACCACTGAAAACTTTCACAAACTTGAAGAATTTTCATCACTTTTTAAATTCAATTTCATCAATCTACATCTTTACTTACGTATCAAACTTCCATGCATCGCCCTCACGTGGAAGTCCAAAGTGAATGAACAATCAAGCATACAATAAACCAATAAATGTACTTACTTTGCACAAAAGTGAATTTTGAAGATTCCAACTATCTCAATCACATGTTTTAATTAATAATTTATGAAAAAATAAATAAAATAAAAAAAATCATTAAGAAGTTCAGCGTGGAAGTTTTTCGAACATCTTCCAACAAAAAAAAATACATCAGAATTAATTAATTAATTTTATTAACTGTTTAAAAATAAGTTTTTAAAAATGCATTTCTTTACTATTTTTGATATGTTAATAAAATAAACATTTTCGCACATACATACACATATAAATAATATAAAATAAAAAAATAAAAGAAATATTATTCAAAAATAATTTATCGGAAATAAAAGTAGTAATAAATTTAAAAATCACCATTGAACGCTGCTAAGCTAAATTTAAGGCATCTAAGTCACGTTCAGAATTTTACTGCGAATTGCAAAATAATTGAAAAACAGAACGAACAACTCAAATTAAAGTATCCTGTCTGAATCTTGAAAATTCAAATATAAAATGCTAATAAATAATTTTTCCTGGAACAATTTTGCAACTATTTAATACCAGGGAAGGATACTGAATTAAAAAACTAAGAATTAAAAACTTTCATAAAGCAAAATGTCCAAAATTCTAAAAAATCTATGCCTTTACTTCTTCTTAAATTATTGTTTAACATTTCATGTATTAGTCATAGTAAAACTGTAACCATAAAATGCTTATAAATTATTTGAATTGATGTTAAATGAGAAAATGGGTCGAAAAGTTTGTGGAAATTTTTAAAAAAAATTAAAATCATAACCTCAAATTTTTCGACATTTTTAAAATTCTGAACATTCGAAAGATTGAAAAATTTCATTCCAATGGTCGAAACTGCATTTATGAACCTCCATTCTCCATAATTTAATAGATTCTTACATAAATCACCAACATTATTGACCATATTTAATGACTGAAATTCATACCCTTATGAATTTTTTCATTCATTCCAAATTAATTTTCAATTGGGTTGTAAAGTTTCCATTATCAAAAATGGAAAATAAATTGCACGAAAAGCTTTGAAATTTGAAACATTTGGTTGACTTTACTGCGCCTTAGGCTCACATAGATCAAAGTATTTATTTTATTTTATATAAAAATTCCGCCTCATGAGTCATGACTCAAACGAGCTTCAATTACAGAGACCAATTTATTAGCTAGTTCCATAAGGGTGTCCACCTTTAAATTCAAAACATTTTCAGAGATATTTATCAAAAATTTATCAAGTAAAATCATAAAGAACCAGCATTAAACCCCTTTTGCAGACCCTCTAAACCCCCTTGCCCTCAATGTACCTCACCCAAAATGTACAGCCAAACTCATTATATCCATTGTTGTTGTATACACCCAAATATATTTAATAAAATGTTCAGATATCTTTGAATAAAATTTAATATTTTTCTAAAATGCAAAAAAATATAAAAAATTGCTTAAATTTAAGTTTGTAAATTTCCTGCTAAAAGTTGATAATACATATATTAATTATAACTAAATGTTGCTAAAATAACTGAAATAATTAAAATTGAAAAAATAAAAAAGAGCGTTTCAAAAAATTTAAAATAATCGAAATTGAATTTTTTTAAAAAAATTTTATAAATGTAAATAATGCATGTGAATGTGACTGAAATTAGTTTATAAGGGGCATTTTGATGGAATCATTTGTTTTATTTCTGGAAATCTAGAAAGAAATAATTGGCAAAATTACATAATATTAAAAAAGAATTTTGAGGTTATTTCATAATAGTCTTAAAATATATAAGTATTTAAAATAATAATTATAGTTTTTTGGGAATTTAAAATATCTGTAAACTTAGTTATTAACAAAACTTCATCGACATCTTAATACTCCTAATATTGGTCATCATAAGTGACTATATATTCTGAATTATTATAACTAAGGGTGAAAATGAAAGAATATTGCACGAAAAAATAATTACCTTTACCTTATTTTATAAATGCATCTACTCCGGTTAACCTATTTAAATCTTATATATTGAAGGTTAATTAAACGACATCAAATAAATCAATTAATAAATATTTAAACTCTTCCTTCTTATAAATCCTAACAAATAATCAATTATATAAACATTGAAGAAAACTTAATACTTTTTTTTATGTTTTTTTATTTAAATTTTTTACTCCCCACAAATGACACCAACACTTCTGGCATCCAATATTTGGTCAAATTTCAAAATTTATTATCTTTTTTCTATTGTTGAAATTTCAAACTTCTTCAAATTTTCTTTCTTCTACTTTGAATTTCAAATAAAAACATTTTAATATTTATTTTTCTTAAACTTTTTTTGATTATTTCTGTTTTGAAATTTTGAAAAAATTTAAAATATCTCTTAAATCTTTGATTTCATCAGGATGACACTAACCCTGAATTTCCACTATCTGAACTTTAAAAATTTACTTTTATTTTAGAAAAAAAAAATATTTTAAATTTATGGTTAATTTTACAAATATTTAAAAAATAAAATTTGGTCACTTTAAGTTTTTTTTATTGTCGTTGAATTTACCTTGAAGTTTTTAAGAAAATTTTTACATTTTCTAAAAACAATTTTCTGCAATATTTAACCTTATAAAAATCCAAAAACACTGCACTTCCTTTATCCAGGAACAATTAAACCTTATATCCTGAAGAAACATTATTAAAATATTGAAAAACCAATGAATTAAATGAAAAACAACAAAAAGCAATAATTGCCAACTTTTTTCACTTTATCTGTACCCACTGTCTCTATCTCTCTTCCTCTGTATTTTGCCTAATAAATGGAAATTTTTTAAATTTTTAAGTTAAACTATCCTTTAAAAATATCCTCAAAAATATTTTTTTTTGTCCCAATTTTTTATTTTAATTTTTAACTGATTTTGTATTAAATGTTAAGCAAAAAAAAAGATTTTTTAAATTTTAAGAAAAGACAAATTTTTAATATTTCTCTCTCTTTTTTCTTCCCTTCTCTTCTCTCTCTCCACCAACACACATTAAACATCATATATATTTTTTCTTTCTCTCTCTCTCTCTCTCTCTCTCTCTTTCTCTCATTATTTTTCACATCAAATTTTTTAAAATCCCTTCAAAAATCCTGAAAAAAAAATTCTTTTTAAATCTCTCGACGATGCTGATGCGGGGCGATGTGTACAAAATGAATATTGAAAATGAATAAATTAAAATAATATAGGTGATAGGCGGTGAATTGCAAGAGCGCTTGATTCCAGTTCCGTACAGCAAGAGTTCCACAGACCAGGCTGTAAGCTGCTTTTCCTTGTGTCCTATTTTCTGTTTTTATACTTTTTCTAACCGTTTTTTGTGTTTGACTTTTTAACACTATTTATTCCTTATTATGCCTTTAATGTCCATTTTTAGAGTGTGGGTTGGGTTGCTTTAGTCAGATTTTTTTTAAGTTTTTATATAGTCATTTAGGCTTGATTAGAGGTTAATATGTAATATTTGAATTTTTTTTCTAGGTTATGGTAGATATTTTTGAATAGTTCATGTTGTCATGCTAGATAATTTAAAATTAAATATAGAATTTTAGCTATTATAACGTTTTTGGCACCAAATGGATATGGATGCTTATTTTTGTGGTTTTAGATAATCTTATATAGATTTCATTCAAGTTTTATCTAGTGTTTTAGGTTCTTTTTGGTAAACCAAAGTCCTATTTTGGCATATTTGCGATCCTTACTGATCACATTGGAAACTATATGCTTCAATCTAGTCAAAAAGTGTTCTTTCTTTTTTCTAAGGTCCTATCTGGTCACACAAATTTAAATTTAAGCAAAAGAGACCATAATCAGCCACAAACTATATGTTTCTCTAAGTATCATATAAATCTGACAGAACATCCCTCAACCCTAACACTAAATACACCTAATCTTGCTAATCATTATTGTTTTTTGTAAAAGAGAAATTAGTCAAGTTTGAAAAGAATCAAAAACCTTTCTTTAGTTTCAATTTCTGGCTTTCGGCATCTCTTTTTAGTTGTTTTCGTTTTTGTGGTGTGCTAAACATAAGCAAAAATTATAAGTATGACTACTTGCTGTATATGAAACTATTTTTTTGATCTTTGTATAAATAATATTATGTATTGATAAGTTATAGAGAAATTAAGAACAAAATGCTGCTTTGAGTTTGCTTTCATGCTTTTTACTGCGTGAAACCTTTCGAATTTCCTTCGATTTAGAACTTGTTTAAGTGATTGAGGATTTATTTTGGGTATATTCTGTGAAGTTGTTGGGCTCTGGTATTTATTATATTTGGCAATTTTGTGTCTGGGTTGGGTCAAATATTCGAAACTGATAAAATTAGATTTTGATCAATTTTGATCATTTTTATCATTTTTGATCATGTTGAGCAGTTCCGCAACATTAAGTTGGGTTTGTAGTAAGGAACTTGGGGATATCTTGTGGTATGGATTAAATTATCAGGTTGCATTGAGTTTGCATTCAGTAAAGATCAAGATCAAGCATAGTTTTATATTCTACAAAATTAGAGAAATCCAATCTTCCAGCCGGCTTCATTATATAAGCTATCCCAGGAATAATAGTTTCAGAATTCAGTCAAAGAACATCATCAGAGTTAATTTATATCCAAGGGCAAAAAAATCCATGATGATCTCTAACCTCAAAAAAGAAATTTACTCAAAAATTCCAAAAACCTTCACAGGATAAACCCTGAATTCTTCATAACTATGTCATGCTAATACATTAATGCTTCAATATCAACTTATATTGATAAGAACTAAGATATCACCCAAAATTATATTATCATCAAATATATTTTATTTTTTAACCAATCAGTGTGATTTTTTATGTTAATTATTCAAAATTCATCCTTGTATTCATGTTTTCCTTTTACTCACTTTCATATACTCTAAATATTAAACTTTAATATTCTCATTGTGTGAGTCGTGTCACCTAGATATCAAAATTACAAAAAAAATCTTTTTCTTTTCCTGTGTCAAGTCTGTTATTGTTTCAAGTCTATCTCCTAATGTGTATGATTTTTGACTTTTATTCTGGTTATATTGATATAAAACATAATTTATACATTGATAAGGATAATATTAGATGTAGTATTTATTGGGTTGGGTAACTTAAATGATATTGTTTATTTTGCAATTTTTAAATATAAATCCCGGTGCTTAAGGGTGTAGCCATGAGTTTTGTACCGAGGGTGTGTTAATTTCTAGATTACGTTTGAAGCTGAAGCTACAGAAGTGTACTTGGATCAAGAGTAGATATCCTTTTAGGTGTGTGTGGGTCCTCACAAATCATAGCTTGATAACATCTCCAGTAAAGGTTTTCAAAAAGCCTGTTGAGCTTTTAAGCAAGCTTATCTTAACAGTGACAAGACTTTTTGGGATAAGTCGTCATTGAAACCGGTTTAGACCCTTTTATTATTCATAAACTGACTTGGCTACATCATTTACAAACATCTTAAATGTCTCCATCTTCGGGTTTCTAAAAGGGACCAAAGCCTTAATGAAAATAAGTTTTTGTCCTTAAAAATTAAAAATTGCAAAAGTCAACACCGAATACTTTTCTTCTTTAATTCCTATCTAAATACACACAAAACAACAAAATTTTATGAGTTTTGCTACTTTTAATCCTCTTTTTGCTTTTGTTTGTCTATTTTCTTCACTTTCTTCAATTGCTTCTTGTTGTTGTTCGTTTTTAGATGTCATATCAACAATAACAATTACAGTGACAAAAATATACGAAAATTTTGTGAAAACTCACATTCAAATTATGAAAAATTTCCCTTCGTGACCAGACTAAAATTTGATTAAAATTTTGTTAATAACTCATCGTTTTGAAAAAGACCTGAAAATAATTTTCAATTTTTTTTAAAAACTTATTTTTTTTATTTTACCTGAACTATTAAGTTTTGTGTTCAAATATATTTTGAGTTTTGAGTTATTTTTTAAAAAAATTTAAACTTTTCAGTTTTATTCAAAATTTTTCTTGCATGTTAATTTTTTGACTTTTTTCCTCTTTTTCTCATTTTGCAATTTTTGACTCTTGAATATTTTTTTTTTAATTAAAATCTATTGGTGCTTCGAAAATAATTGAAAACTTAAATTTTTTTGTGATTTTCATATTTCAAAAAAATTCGTTTTAAACCCAAAAATTTAGAAAAATTCAAATTTCAAATAAACTATTCAAATTACACGAAAGTAATAGAGCAGGACTGCCACTTTCTGTTTCTATCTTTGTTTCTCTTTCTACTTCTGTTTCTTTTTCCAATTTGTTTGTTGTCCACTTGTTCTTCATTCCTGACAAAGTTCACATTTTTGATGATGATTATTATAAGATTTTTCCTTTATTTTTTCATTGGGATTATAAAAATTATTTTTGAAAAATATTAATTTAAAATTTTTACAATCTCATGTGACTTATTAAATTATAATTAAATCTAAAAACCTTGTATTTGCATGACTTAGTCCATTTAGTAGCAAGTAGGTAGATCACAATTTGAATTTATTGCCTGATAAACATAATCACTGAATATTTCAATAGCACTTTGGTGGTAGATGGTAGATATTAAGCTTAACAGAACAATTATTATTAAATCTAAAGCATCTCACGTTCGATAAGTTAACAAAACCATTAAGTTAATGAAGGCGCATTTATGCACAAAAATTCAAAAAGCTTTCTTTAAAGTTCCCCACTTTCAGCACAGTTTATTGCACATGGTTAAAAAAATAATAAATTAAAAACTAGCCTGAGAATGAGGTTTAAAAATTACATCAAATTATTTTTAAGAGTTTGGCAATTTTAATGAAGATTTTGAATCCTAACCCAAATAAATTAATTTGCCTCAAAATTATCAATCCTAACCTCAAAATTATCAATTCTAACCTCAAAATTTTCAATCCTAACGTTAAAGTTATCAATTCAAGCCTCAAAAGTTTCAGTCCTAACCTCAAAAAAGAACCTAACCTAAAAATTGACAATCCTACCCTCAAAGTCTTCATTGATAATAAAGCTAACCTTAAAAAAATATAAAAACAAAATTATTGGTTTTTCATACCTTTACCATTCATATCCACGTTCATTCCGAATCCAAGTCAAACTTCTTAACCTAAAATTCATCACAATTCTCCAAAATTATCCAAACGACCTTCAAAAACTAACCTCAAAAATAATCTAATTTATCAGAAGTCCTTCCATCGCATGGAAGTGTTGTCTAACAATTTTTTTTTCACGATGTGCTTGTGGATTTCCACACGAATATTAAAATCTTCACAAAATGTGCATCAATTTTGAAATGTTTACTGTCGAATTCTTCAATGTTTTTGTAGAACAATTCAATTGTTTTAGATGTTGTGTATTTTATGTCCAGTTTTTCTTAGCTTTACGTAGTCGTCCTGAATATTCTCTGATTGACATTTTTCTCTACAAAATTTGAAATCTTTTAATGAGAGGAAAGTTGAATTTAGAGTCAGTTCTTCTTCTATCTATCATTAGAATTATACCTTTTATGTCCCCATTAGTACCTGATTATGATGATTAAAATATTTATTAGATGACAATGAATTCATTGTCTTAGTAATCAATAGATAATCAATCAAGCTGTTCAGCTCAATTTCTTATATCTATCTTCTATCTATGTAGAACTTTTAGACCCTTTAAATACCCCAAAAATTTCATATTTTAATTGTTCAAGTAGAATTGTCTTCAATATTTGATTATGGTTAAAATATTTTCTACTTTTAAATTCTTCACAAAAACACCAGGTACAATATAGGGTCATTAATTGGATAGATCCTTACTTGAGTTTAAAGGTTCTTCAAATTAGTTTGTCTTGTTAAGTTAAAGTTTGCTAGTCGTTTTTGAACTAGAATACTTCGGATAGAACAGAAGCTAGCGTATCCAAAGTATATTAAAGCTACTAATTAAGTTTTATAAGACTAGTCTACCGAACAATACTAGTCTTGTCTAGTACAAACTAGTTCCATATGAACTGGTTTTGTTTGGAGTATATTAGCTTTAATAAACTAGTTTGGATGAACCCGAATAGCGCCAGCAGGTTAATCGAATAGAAATCCATCGCCAAGCAGGCATGACTCACGAATGGTGCTGGGTTTTATTAAATTTAGAACCATACCAGAGTCACATAGGCTTGATGTCGAATTTCTCATCGATTAACCGACTCGTGCCATTTGAGGTACTAGATTTGTTATACTAGCTGAAGTTTACTAGTTTGAAAAACTTATCAACAAATACTCAACTTAATCCGAAAGAAAACTGACTCTCCTCTCATCAAAAGCATTTCAATCCGTCAAAATCAGATAAATTAGACAAGCTTCAGATACAAAAAGTACAGAAATGAAGCGAATTAATAAATTTAAAATTATAACTTCATTCCTTGACTATTTGTTTCTAAATGTAAAAATTCGTAAAAAAAAACTAGAATGCAAATGATAAATAGCAGCAAACAAGCATAATAAAGATCAACGTGGTGTTGTGTTTTGTGCTCTCTGGATGTGTTATGCAACTCGATGTCAAAAAATATTCGCTGAAAATTTTTTAACCAATAACAAAATCATTAGAAAAAGTGAAAAAAAATTAAATTTCTTTTTTCTTATTCTCGTTTTTTTATTTTTTTCTTTCGTTTTTTGTTTCAATTTCACAAAAAAAAATGTTAAACTTGTGAAAAAATTTTATAAACGCCAAAAACAACTCGGGAACTGAAAAATCAAATCGAAGCAGATTCGTGTGGTGAATGCCTTCCGTCAAGGACTCGACTCACGCTACGGTGAGCATAGTACGACAACATTAGCTGAAGTATTACGAAAGCAGACATCACTTAGCAAGCGCCTATCGCAGGCATCATCAATTGAGTATGCAGACAACATACAAGATGAGCTAACAATACCTGAAGTCGATATCGAACGCTTATCATCGCATAGTCACACAGAAACTGCTGTTTAATATTTATTACCGAATCATTATAATAAGTGATGGCATGCTGCTAATACTGCTGCTGCTGCTGACTAGCCGGAGTTACTATTAAAATTTAATAAGATGATGACATTATAAATATTTAATATTGAAAATAATTAAATAATGAATAATAAATTAGCTTCCAAATTTGCGCCATAAGCGCGTGGAAGTTTAAAGTCTCACAACACACAAGAACAACAACACACACTTATACAGTTAGATTTTTAAAAAAATGATGATGAAAATAAGGAAAATTTATTGATAGAAACAAAAAAAAAATTAAATAAATTAAGTGAAATTTAAATAAATAAAGATAATTCCATGCTTCTTCCGCGTGGAAGTTCAAAAACATAAGTTGAACAGATGAGATTAAAAATAAATTAAAGATTTAAAAATTGTGAAAAACGCGTTAAAAATGAAGAAAATAAATGAGATGACAAACAGCTGTAATTGAACATTTTAAAAGTGGAAACTTCCGCGCTGATGCGAGGTTTATTTAAAATAGCTGGGAAACACTGGTGAAAGTGAAAAGTTAAAAATTTAACTGAAATTCTGTTGTTTTTGCATCATTTTTAAAAGTTTAAGTTTGTGTTCATTAATTTATTAACGTATTTTAAATTTTCGAATAATGAAAAATGAGAAATTTACATCGCAGGAGTGGAAGTTTGAGGTTACTTGGGTTTGGTGTTGTTAATTTAAGAATTTGGACAGGAAATAATTGGCATTTAAAAGAAACTATAAGAACTGAAGCCGTTTAGATACTGAAGAGATAGCATGATTGAAAGTTAAAAGATGGAACTTAAGGAGAAGCTATCTGGATCAAATTCAAGATACCGAACTTAAAAAGGAGCTCCCAAAACCAAATAAGCTCAAACATGCTCGCCAATTTTCCCAAAATTCATTATTTTTACAAACGTAATATTGAAGAATCTAGAAGAGATTCAAGTCATCAACATTAAACATTAAATGTCTGTAAAGTACTTCAAACCAAAACAAAAAATCGTTATAAAAAAAGAATTCGTTAAACTTTTTTTCATATTAAAAAGCTTTCTAAAACTTAAGAGTCCTTAAAACAACAAACATTTTTCTAGCAATTTACATTTAAGTTAAGTTAGTTATTAAAAAATTCATTTCGTTTTCCCCAAAAAACCAAAAAAATAAAAATAAAGAATACATCAACACCCATATTTGCGCGTGGAAGTTAGCAAAAAAAATTAAAGAATGAGAAAAAAAGATGAAAAAAAATTGTTGTCTATCCCACCTTTTACTAGATTTATGAAAACCAAACCAAAAAAAAAAACATAAACAGATAATAAAAAAAAACTTAATAATATTAACTTAAATGATAAATAAGAATAAAAATGGAAAATTTTGTTTATTTTTCATTTAAATGTTGGTATTATTTGATTTGGATTGAGGGATTTTGAGATTAGGTTTGGCTGGTTTTGAGGTTATAATAGGGAATTCAAAGGTTATGAACTTCAAGTTAACCGAAGAACATCTGTGACTGACACAAGCGACTGTTTAGAGACAAATCGACTAAGTTTTATAAGTTATAAGTATAATAACTTTATACATATAAGATTCAAATTTAACTAGTCAACCCCTTTATAACCTCAAAATGTCGATGGCTTAAAAACTAGCCAGAAATACCAAAAATAAAATCAAACCTAACCTCAAAATTCAAAAAAGTTCAACAATTTTTGTGTATTAAACTATAAATTTTTCTAAAATCTATAAACTCAACGCAGAATCAAAAATAAACCTAAATTAATTTCCATTTAAATAATTAAACGTTCACCCTTACATCCACTTCCACATCCTATTTCCACTTTCTATGATGAGAACACACAAAAAAGTAAGAAAACTCATTAATGACATGTGTATTCACATCCTAATAGGTAGAAAATTATATAAAATATATGAAAAGTGAAAAAATTGAGAAATTTAAATAAAAAATTTATTATAAGAGGATAAAAAATCAAGTAGGAAAGTCACCTTAGGTGGATGATTAAAGCGCATTTTCTTGGAAATTTTCTTGCTAAGAAGATTTGTGTTCAAAATCAATAAAATGCGATGTTTTATGTTGAAAATTCATTTTATAGGAATAATATAGAAAAAAATACGCTTAAAATTCAAATTTTCATAGATTCAAATGTCATGGGTCACTCCGTTATCTTAAAATGTCAAATTTTACTCGAAAATTTCCAAAAACTTACGCATCAAATCATCTGAAAATCGAGACATCAAAAACCGCCATTTTCAACTGCTATAATGATAAAGAAAAAAACATTAAATACTGTTAAAAAATTATAAGAAAAAAAAAGTTTGAATAGAGGAAAAAAAATTCATTTATTTCGCCTCGACTTAGATTTCAATGAACATAAAAAAATAAGAGTAATTATAATGAAATAATAAACAACTCGATAACATTTCTGTGCTTCGTTTTGCGATTTTATTAAGGAACAAAAAACAAAAAAAAAGATGAAAATTTTTATAAAAATAAATGAAATTAAACAAAAAAAAATTATTATGAAAAAGTTTCTTCTCTGTGTAAAGTTATGATTAGGTTCATTTATGGTGGGGTTTTAGGGTCAATTTAGAGTTTTTTTGAGGTTATGATATTGTTTTTGTGGTTAGGTTAGAGTTTAATGTTAAAAAATTTCGAACCTAATCTTCAATTTCAATGTTAAGTTCAAAATTGAACCTAAACATCAAAAACTGAACTCCACGTTCAATAATTGAACCGCAAGATCAAATTTTGAATTTTCCCTCAAAAAATTACAGAAAATATCTTAAAATCCCACAAAATATACTAAAATAATTTTTTTACCAAAAGTGGAAAATTATAAATTATAACTAACCTTAAAAGTGTCGAAAAAAATCCAAAATTCACAAAATTTAAAAACAGAGAATAATTAAAGTTCATTTTGTTGCGTTTAAAAAATTTAAGACTATTTATGCGAGATTAATAAGGGAGTGAATCTTGTTTCTGTTAAACAAAAAAGAAGTAAAAAGTTATTATGTATAAAAAGAGAGAAAATAAATTTTTAATAAAAATGGAAGCTTCTCTGTGTTGCCTTATCGATTCCCCTGCTTATTACACAAAAAATGAACAAAAAACCGATAAAAATTAAATTTTTGACAAAATGGACAAAATTTTAGACGTGTTTTTGGTTCTCAAAATTTTTCTTGTTTTCCTTTTTTTTTTAAAAAAAAAGCTCCCAATTTAAATTGAGAAAAGGTTGATGATAAAGTTCAAAAATTGAACTTTGGATTCATAAAATTAAAATAAAAATTATGTAAAAAAATTATAAAACGATATATTTACCTCGTTGTTTGGAGAGTTTTGTATTGAAATTAAAAAATCTATTTAAAAAAATTTCACAATTATTTCTAAAAATCGATCGAAAAAAAAATCCTCTTAAAATTAATTTTTCAAAATTTTAATGAAAAAAAAATCTTTTTGGCAATCTATCCCATGCATATACTTAAACAAATTAACTTAGTTAAGGAACAAAAATAAAGCAAAAATGAGAATGAAACGTGTTAAGTTAAAAAAATAAAAAAAAAATCTCTTCTAAAAATATTTAAAAAATAAGAAACAAAAATATCTAAAAAAAATTCTACTTTTTCTATCGTATGGTTTAATTTATTATAGCTTTTTTGAATTGAAACTATTGAGAATGAAGAAAAGAACACAAAACATTAAAGGTAAAAATTTTCATGAACATAATGTGAATGAACAAAATATGAAATTATTTATAGGGATGATTTTTGGTGGTTTGAATTTTTTTGTTTGAAATATTTAACATATTTTTGAAATTTGAAATCCTGAAAAATTAATTTTGTATATTGAGGTTCAGATTTTGAACCTCACCTAATTTTAAAATTTTAATTTTTGTCCCAAAACTTGCCATTAAACGTGTTCAACTTTTTGAAATTCCCGTTAAAGATTTCAAATTAGAAAAGTTAACAAATCTGAAAATATTTATCAGAATTTAAGAGAATATTCGATAGTTTTTCATGGCACGTTTCAAACGTTACCCAATTCCAAAATGTCTTATTTGCCCATTCTTGTACTTAATTTTGAGAAAAAAATTTATTTTTAACTTCAAAAATCTGTTGAAAATTTCAAATAAAAAATTCAAATCAAAAAATCAATAAAATTTAAACAAAACCAAAAGAAACATTTCACAATTTGTAAAGAGAAAGTAAAAATAAATTAAAATTAAATAAAACCAAAAAGAACATGAAATTTAAAACATGAAAAAATAAAATAATAATAAAAAATTAACAAAAAAATCTCATCTTAATTTAATAAAAAAAACATAAAAACATGAAAAAATTCTCTATTAAGGAAAATGAAACAAAAACATAGATTTTACCAAAAAAAAAGAAACTAAAATAATGATATAAAAGAGGAGAAGATGAAAAATTAAAAACATAGCGAAAATTGATAAAATCGTTAATAAAATTTAAAATGAGAAAAAATGTTGTTATTTATCATAGTTATGATTTATTGAATTAAAAATAAAAATGAAAAATTTGAAAGAAAACTGTTTTGAAGCTTTTTATTTTATTTTTGTATTTTTCAGAATTTTTGAAATTTTAAAAGTTTACTTGTGTCTGCTTTTTGTTTCCAATTGAGAAAAAAAGGATTATTTGAAGTTCGAACCAGTATTTACAGTGCAGGAGTCATAAGCTCATCCACTGGCCCTGTTGAGGTTAAGCCAAAGTGTTGACATCCTTCAAGCATCAAAAAATATGCAATTATCTTTACTGATTCGTCAAAACTGGAAGCTAGTCATCATTAATAAACAAAAAACAACGAAGCTTTATTGTAAAAACATCAATAAAGTGTGCAACACTTCAGCATTGGTGCTCTTTTACATCATTAAACAGTCGTTGTTCAACACAAGCTATGATCAATGAAAAGTAATCTTAAACTTTTCAGATTTTACATCGCATTCAGTTTAAGTTTTGCTGTTGAATCGTTAACGCGTTTATTAAGAAATAAAATAAAATTCAAATTTGTGGGTAATTAAGATTGAGTAAGATTTTTAAAATTCTACAAATGTGTTAAAAATCTTCAAAATAATAAATAAAAATCTTCTTAAATCTCAAAAATGAGTTCAAATAAATCACTTCAAAAAATTCAAATTTTAAAGCAATAAATTCAAATGAAAGGGAATCAAATTTTGAATAAAGTAAAAATTTATAAATTGTTGATGCTGTACGAGATTGATAAAGTGAACCAAAAATTTTAAATTAATTTAGTGAAACCCAAGATTGGTTCAGAATATGAAAAAAATACTTTATTATAGAAATAAAAAATGAGTAAAAACCTAAAAAAACCAGCACTACGTTGCATAATTCACGACATTAGTTTCAAAACTTCTTTGTCTTTCTCCTTATTTACCAGTCACCGAAAACAATCAACTCAAATCCACATCGAACCATCACGAATAAAAAAAATATGTCACTACTGAAATTCGACAGCAACAACAAACCGTACGCCGACTTAGGCAATGGATTCAAAATTCGGTTGGAAGAGGAACCAGTTGTGGATGAGAAATATTTGCAAAAAGCTAAAATTGAACTTCGAGAAGATCCAGAAGTAGTTAATGAAGCTTTATTTGAGCTGAGAGAGCTTATTAAAGGTGAGATTTTGGAATTTACATAATTTCTCGAGATTTCTGAAAAGCTTTGAATTTTAAAAATGACAAGTAAGAAAAACTCCTTGAATTTTCACATAAAGCGCATTTTTCATAACTTTCAAATTTTTTACAAAATCACTTAAACATTTCATAAATCTATCCAACACACAACATAAATATTTAAATGAAACAGAAAGTGTAGACAGCTTATAAGCATAAAGTAAAACTCGCGAGATGTACGTAAACTAAAACTGTGTCACGGCCGCTGAGTGCTGAACATATCAACATTTTTTTACTTTACTTTTTTTCTTGCATTTAACTGAAAATGAACGAATGACCTTGACAATGAAAGAGTGCATGACTTAATGCTTAAAAACGAGTTTTATGGTTAAATAACGGATTGTATTAGTTCATTGACTTAGATATGTGCTTCGGTGATTTTTGAGATGTTTGGATGTTTAAATTGAATTTATCTATGTTTAGATTAAGAAACTTGATTAAAAGGTTTGATAAATTGGATGTGAAATTGAGATTTAATTCTTCAATTTAAATTGCATTTGGGTTAAGTTTTTTGCAGGAACAAATTTATTATTTTGACATTTTCCTGTCACAATAAATCGATCAGTTGATTTGAAACTCATTTGCAGACATCCGAAAAAAATTTCAATTTTTTGTAAATATGCAGCACATTTAGCACAGATAAAAAGCAAATGTTACTCAAATAATTGAATATTTCAGAGGTCAAAATTACAAACTTCAGTGCATTTTCACATTTTTATCTCACAAGCATAAATTATCTGTAATGTAAAGCAATTAAAAAGTTGTTGGGAAAGCTTCAGATTTTAAGTATTTTTATTTGCAAAGATTTACTGAAATGCTGTAAGTTAATTGGTTACAAAATTCAACTTACTCATTCTGTAACATGGTAAATTGTAGAGTTTGAAGTCGATTGGAGTCAAAACGTACGAAATAATTAACCAGTTGGATCCAAAATTTAGTTGACTCGTGGAAAAATTTGATTGACTTGAGTAGAGTTTGAAGCTCAGACGTGTAGCCTGGGGGGACCCCTTTTGTCAACAGATTTTTCTTATTTTTGCTATGTTTTGAAAAAACAAATCCTTGAAATACTCACTCAGAATATTTTTGTCCTTCCTCTCTTAAATTACTGACTACACCACAGTTCTATGATAAATTGTAAAACAACCAAAAAGTGATAATGTTCGGACATTTTATTAATATATCTGATAAGAAAATGTCAACAGTTTGAACCAAAATCTTGAAATATAACTTAAAAATCTTACTTCTGTAAAAATCAGAGTTTTGTCATTTTCACATCATTAATTTAACATTAGCAAGCTCATTATATTTGAAACAATCAAATAATTATTCTTTTATGGTAGACATGAACATAGCTTGGCGGACCTCCTCTCCTAATAGCACAAATCGGTTAATTAAATAGTAATCCAGCACCAAGTTGGTGTAACTCTGGCATGGAGTTGGACCTAAATCGAATTTTTCACCATACCATGGTTACGTCATTTAGGTGCAGGATTTCTATTCTATTAACCGACTTGTGCTATTTGGTCTCCTTTTTCAACTATTTCAAAAATAATAAATATATTCTAGATTCAACTCTGTATTTAGATTATTTTCGTACCACTAACGTCATGGGAAAATTCTTTTTAAAGTGCCATTCGTGATTATTGCCTAATTTTATTTTATAATCACATAATTATGGATTTTTTTTTTTGATAAACTTGTTTGATTTTAAGCTAATCAGTATTATATTGTTAATATGCAAATTTGACTTATTTATTGAATGCAGACTTGATGCAAGCTATCTCAAGAAATAATTTTTAATTGATTTGCAAATGGGTCGAGATTCCAATTTGTTCAAGAATTAAGCAACATTTCAGGAAATTTAAATCTCATACAAAGCTTAATTCTCTGTTAACGTAAACAGCACTTCAGCAAAAAGCAAGCATCAATTATTCAAGCATCAATAATTAAATGCAAATATTTCTTCAATTTACAGCTGAAAAAAACTTTACATTCCCGCACGAGGGCGACTTCTTCCACATTTGCTTCCTCCGTCCATGCAAATATTATCCGAAAAGCGCATTCGAGCGGATGCAAAAATTTTATAAATTCAAAATCAAGCACAAAAACATCCACGAGAACTTGACACCATTGGCATTGAGGACAGTGTTTGAGGACGACTTGGTCAAGTATTTTCCACTTCGAGATAAAAATGGATGTAGGATTATTTATATCCATACTGGAAGTAAGTTAAGTCGACTTTAGTTTGTTATTAAATTATGTTTTTATTAAATTCTTGTCAGAACACTGGAAGCCCTCAAAAATCCCTCTAAATGACATGTTTCGTACGATTCAGTTAAGTCTCCAGGCTGCAATGCTAGAGCCAATGTCGCAAGTAAGTACAATTTATTATTATTGTCTACACAAATACTAGAAATTGTCATTATTTTTCCAACTATTGTAACTGTGCATTTTACCTCAATGTCAACTTGCCGCATGACTGATTGTAGTGCACAGTTGTCTGGTCATTGCGGTTAAATATTGTTGTGCGTGCGATAAATCAACAATAATTAATATGTTGTCATTTATGCCAATTAGTCATCGGTACTCTGAAATTTTAAACCTTAAAATCACGTTTTGCTTTCTCATAGCTCAAAAATGTTGATTACTGTTGAGCACGGAAGTATTAAGACTGATTGTTGAATGTTTTTGTTATGATCAGTAAAGTTTGAGTGTGTTGATGTTTGACATTGTTGCTAGATGCTTAATGTTGCTCCAATATGCTCATACTGAATTATGCGAATATTTTGCACAAAATTTTATCAAAAAATGTTTGAATTTCAATCCATTGACCGAAATATCATGCTATTGACTTACAAAAATTTGCATTAAGTTTCATAAAAACAAAGCTATAAAAATCTACAATGTTTCTCAATTTCAGATAAACGGTGTCAGGTAAGCACTAAAAATTACAAAAAAATCAAAAATTCATCAAATCTCAAACTCAACAGCGTAATATTGGATGTGGAAGGACTCTCCTTAGGACAAATTGTCCATTTTACACCATTCTTTGCAGCAATGTTACTGGAGTGGCTACAGGAATGCGTTCCATTGAGAATCAAGGGTGTCTACATCACAAATAATTCGTACATCTTTAACATTGCTTTTAAGATTTTTAAGCCTTTCATTCATGCTAAATTGAGGCAGAGGGTGAGGTCACTTCCCGAATGGTTTTCGAACTGATTAAATTTAACTTTAATTTCAATAGATTCATTTTGTTGGCAAAGATTGGGACATGCTAGGCAACTTCCTTGGCAAAGAATTCTTAAAAAGCTCATTAGGAGGTGATCTTCCATGTGATGACGTTGATGGAAATATTTTGAATGACTTAATGCAAGAGTTAAGTGAAAAACTCAAAGGTGAGCTAATACTCATTGTTAATTATGACTTTTTAAAACAAAATTTTGTTTATTTTATTCATTTAAGCATGGGACAAGGGAGGATATACAGCACAAAAGTAAAAGAATCATCCATATATTACCTGATGCATATTATTTTGGTTATGGTTAAGAACTTTAGTTTTACAATTAAGGAAAACAAAAACATGAACAATTAAATAAATATTAAATTTATTAAGCACAAAAATATTAGTTCTTAAATCAAAGTTCCATTAGCAACTGAATTAGTCATGCCGCTAACAATCATTGTTATCATTGGCGTACAAGTTCCACGTCTCGCAAGAGTAACATCTGAAATTTTAAACAGAATTGCTTTAGTCTTGTCGAAAAAAAATCCAATCAACTTACCAACTCCACAGTCTGCAGCACAGTACAGTCTACCGTCATTATAGTAAGTCTCATTATTTGAACCACAGACAGGATCGTACTGAGATGGAGGTCTTTCAATGCATTTCTCGACACAATCTGGAATTTAAGTCAATAAAATATTTGAGCATTTAGAATACCGAATAGCGCAAGTTGGTTAGTCTAAAAGGAATCCGACACCAAGCAAGGGTGTGGTACTGATGAAATGATCAAAAATGATCAAAATTGATCAAAAATGATCAAAAATTATCAAAAATTGATCAAAAATGATCAAAATGTAATTCTTCAGTTCCATACCATTGACACTAAGCTGCCATAACTCTATCATGACTTCGATTTAAATCCAGCACCATTCCAGAGTCACACCAGCTTGGCATCAGATTTCTGATCGATTAACTGACTTGTGCTGTTCTAGGATCAGATTCGTTTTTATGGCTACTGATTTAGCCATTCATAGTCACAGGGGAGCAAACTACCAGTAGCCTTAGAAACCAGCTTTGGGCCACAGAACAATAACAAACCTCGTTGAACTAGACTTTCTGCTAAACTTGTTGTGGTTTGAGGGCTCTTTGTTGTTGTTGTTGTTGTTGTTTTAGGTGTTGTTGGCACTGTTGATGTTTTAGGAGTTGTCGTTGGTCTAAAAATCGATTCGAATATATTTCCAAAAATATTCTTGCTGTCATCATCTGCGACTGAATTTTGATTGTAATTGTATCCATTATAATCATAATTTGATTGAACTTGATAAGGAACAACATTTTGGGCAACGTCTGTGTCACTCTGGTGGTATTGATAAGGCCACTGATAATACTGATAATATGGATCATAATATTGAACCATGTAGTCTTGTGGGATTGGTGATGGATGTGATTTTTTGAGCATAAGAAAAGTCACTGAAATATTTTTGTTATTTTATCATTTTTAATCGAAATAAATTAAAACTTACCAAAAGTTAAGATTTCCAATAATTTTGTCATTTTTTTCTTGATTTGAGTTTTAAATTGATGTAAGTTGATTTGAGAATTAATGCACAACTAGTCCAAACAAGAGTCAAAACTGAAATCCATCAAACAATTCGAAAAATGCAATTAAATGCTCATGAACTGAACTAGAAAGTCACAAAACTGGTTCGAAAAATTTAAAATGCAAAATTCTTTTATCTTTTAAACTTCCTTTCATTGTCAGTCTTTGAACAGTTTCGGTAACCAAATATCACACAGACAATGTCAAGTGCACACCCGCCGTGCAGTGATTCATCAAACTAAGCATTCAAGCTTTCATTAAAATTCAATAATGTCCAAAAACTTAAGATAAAGCACTCAAGATGTCCTTGAACACTGAATTGAATCATTCCACAAAATTACAAAAGTTCACTTTTATTGATAATTTATTTCCTTATCAGGCTCTTCTCTTATCTTACATTGTTGGCATTAATAACGGCTGTATAAAATAATTATTGTGAGATATTTGAGGTACTTCAGTCGCATCAGTGAATTAAGTGTGAATTGTCGTACTTAAAAATTAATTGAATGGCTTTCGGTGTCTGGGATTATGTTGTGTTTATCATAACATTGATCATATCTGCTGGAATAGGAGTGTGTGTATATTATAACCTCAAAATTATTCATGCTAGCTTTAAATTTGAATTAATTTCAGATATGCAAGATTCTCCGGTGGCAGACAAAAAACTAATCAAGAGTATTTATTGGCCAATAGATCAATGCCAATATGGTAAGAATTAAAAAATTCTAGAACTTAATCAACAGAGATAACCAAGATAATTAAGATTTTAAGCCTTCAAAGATAATTCACAATGTAATATAAATATTGAAAGAGCAATTTTGTTGTTATGGCTGCAAAGTATCAGTCTGATTATCTTACAATGTACTTAATTCTTATCTTTCTTGATAAGAGAAGAAATTGCCATGACTCAACATGTTTTGGACATACTCACATGTTTCTGTGACGTTCATTGATGTTTACAAGGTGTTAATATGTTTGTGGTTGGGATAGGCATTAACTGTGCAGCCAGTGTGTACCTAAAATGAACAAAAAGAGCCAAAAACTCAAAAACAATTTAAAATTAATCAAATAATTCTTCCAGGCCTGTCTCGTTCTCCCTCATGGCATCCTTCATGTCAGCTGTCACCTTACTTGGAGTTTCAAATGAAAACTATCAATTCGGAACTCAATTTGTAGTCATCAACATCTCATACGGCCTTGCAACTCCAATTTGTGCTTATCTGTTCCTGCCTGTATTTTACAACATGGGAGTTACAAGCGCTTATGAGGTGCGATTAAATTTTAATTGTTTATTGTCATGAAGTCTAAAACTTTTATTGTCATTTTAGTATTTGGAGAAGAGATTTGGTTTGCTGACTAGACTTGTAGCTTCAATTTCGTATACAATTCAGATGGTTTTATACATGGGAATTGCACTTTTTGCTCCAGCATTGGCAATGGAAACTGTAACTGGAATTAAGATGAATTATGCGATTATCTTGATCGGTGGAGTTTGTTCCTTTTATTCAATAATTGGTGGACTTAAAGCTGTACTGTTGACTGATGTTTTTCAATCTATTTTGATGTTTGCTGCCGTGTTGACTGTTGGAATTAGTGGATTAGTTTATGCTGGAAGCTTTTCAGAAATATTTAGAGTTGCTGATGAAGGAGGAAGGCTTCAACTATGGAAGTAAGTATGACATGGAGGATTGCCAAGTTGTAGCTAGGACCTAATAGTAATCTAAAGAGTGAGCATCACTAATCATGATTATTTCCAATTTTAGTTTCGATCCTGACCCAACAGTTCGACACACCTGGTTCACTCTAGTCATTGGAGGTATGGGAACCTACCTGTCCCTATATGGCGTCAGTCAAGCTCAAGTTCAGCGACTTGTTTCAGTAAAAACTTTAAAAAATGCTCAATTAAGTCTTTGGTGGCAGTGGCCGATCCTATCAGCACTAAGCTTAACAACCTCATTCTCAGGATTAGTAATCTACTGGTATTATAGAACATGCGATCCATTCTTAGCAGGAAGAATCAACTCAAGAGATCAAAATATGCCAATGTATATTATGGATGCATTAAATAATTATCCAGGAATTGCTGGACTTTTTGTAGCTGGAATCTTCTCAGCTTGTCTGTCAACTGTATCAACAGCTCTAAACTCATTGTCAGCAATCACTCTTGAAGATTATTTTAAAAATATTTACTCGGCAATTAAGAAGAAGCCATATGAACCATCTGTCCGTGATTCAGCATTAATCTCAAAAATTCTAGCGACATGTTATGGAGTAATTTGCATTCTAGTCGCATTTCTGACACAAAATCTAGGAGGAGTCTTGCAAGCCAGTTTGACAATCTTTGGAGTTGTTGGAGGTCCACTTTTGGGGGTCTTTACACTCGGAATGTTTACAAAGATTGCAAATCAATGGGGAGTCATTGTCGGTCATATAGTTGGTATGGGAATAGCTATGTGGTCACAGTTTGGGAAGCCTAGACCACCAGCTCCACTTTTGGACTTTTCTATCGAAGATTGTTCAGCATTTGAAGGTTTCAAGTATAACTCAACATTTTTAAATGAAGGAATTACTGTAGGAACTAGTGAAGATGTTGAACCAACATACTTTTATTTATACAGAGTTTCATATATGTATGCTGTAGTTTTAGGATTTTTATTCACACTAATTGTCGGATATGTCACAAGTTACATTTTATATTGGACTAAGTTACAAAATATGCACAAAATTTATGTTAAAGGTTCAGTAAATGAAATCAATGTGAACCTTTTTGTTCCACCTTTAGCTAGATTATATAAAAAGCACAATGATGACAAGAGAGTTGTCAGGTGAATTTATGTCTGTTCTATAGATTTATTTTTTTAAGGTTATGCTGCAACCACGCTTGCAAAAAATCGCATTCGCAGAATTTCTTCGCCATCCAAAATGTGAATGAAATCCCCTGAATAGTCACCAGAAACTATTAAAGCTCTTGGAATACTGTCAAGATTAAAAATCACCGATCGCCATGAATATTTGCCCTAAATTGAGGTAAACATTGTCGTTAAAAAAATCAGATATTGACAAATTGCGCGAAACTGATAAATCAATTGTTCATAATTTTGATTAGTTCCGCTTGCTTTATCAAGATCTTTTAAGACAAAAGTGTCAAATTGAGCCTTTTAAGCCGAAAAAAATCCTGCTCATCGTTCACATATCGATGAACTTTCTATCCACGACTATCCCCTAGCTATAAACCTTTAAACTCTTTTCTACTTACAGCTTTTAATGGACATCCAGTTTTAACATCTTTTGGAAAATCTGAATTTTCAGCTAGTTCCTTATAAAAATATTCTTCATCCATATAAAATTTGCAAAGTGGCTTCTCTGGTATCCTGTAAGGCAGCATTTGATAAACTCCACCTCTTTTAATTGAAGCTTCAATTTTCACAATCACTTCGTCACCAAAATCTTTATAGAAATAAATGTCGCCATTCAATGATCGCGTTTTATTGACTTTTCTAGCTTTTAATCCTGACCAGTCTTCAAATTTTGTATTCGCGTGTATTTGCTCAACTCTGTCCAAGTTGACTTCATAATATGTAGCCTTAGTTGCCTGGGGAGAGTTTTTAGATTAATGTTGGAACAGAAAAATTCCTTTTTGATAAGTTTTGATCAGTTCTAAACACTTGGTTAGGGGCCGTTCGCTTATGACGTCCAGTGGAGATTCCTTGAATTCCATTGTTCTTTTCTGCAAATGACCGTGTTAATATCGGACGTCATTAGTGAACAATCCCTTACTGTCTGACAGAATTATTAAACTGAATCTTACTGGAATAAAGGAAGCTACTCCAAGAAAGGATCCAAAAGTGACAAGAATAGTCAAAATAATTTTCATTTCTTTTGAAAATTTGACTTTTGCTGTTGAAAAGTGAAATTAAATTGAAGTTGTTTTTGAACATAATTTGAGCTTTTATTAGAGTATCAATTAGTAAGATCGGAAGTTTGACAGATTTTTATCTTGCCAAATTTTATTGGTTTTTGAATTGTACAAACAACATTCAGATAATATTATTATTAAAGGTGAGACAATTATTTTGCTCGGTATCACATGTCGGTCTAGTGCAGGGGTGTAGCTAAAAGTTTGACCTCAAATCGCATCATCCACGAGCCGGTTTTAATGGTTGCTTATTATTTTCGATTAAAGTCTCTTCAATAGCTCGAAAAACTTGCTAGGATTTGAACAAAAATTTCATCAGTTCGTAGCATGGCTTCTTAAGCTTCTGTCAATCCTATTCTCCTCACTCACGAAAATCGATGGAAAAAGTGAATCCAATCCAACAATTCTGCCTCTATCATCATCTCCACATCGTCGACTTCTATGCACTTTCTCACATGCTTTGAGTTCATTTTTCATCATTTTGACTTCCTCATTTAATGTTGTCAGATCTTCGATCAGCATTTCTTGAGTTGGTTTGCAGCTTTTCCTTAAATTTTTAATCAAATCTGTCTTTCTGCTTCGACTTCCATCGCTGATGCAGAAATTTTGATAAAAGTCAGCAAAATATAAACTATCTATTTGCGTTAAAAGATTGAATCCAATGTGCTTTAAGTTGTTCCTGCTGAAGTCAATTTTTGTAAGTTTTGAATTTTGTGAAAATAAATCTGAAGGCAGAACTTCAATTTCATTTCCAGACACGCTTAATTCATTCAAATTTTCAAATACTTTTAAGTCATTTTGTGACAGTGACCTTAATCCACATGACCAAATTTGCAATACATTCAGTTCTGGGAAGAAATTCTCTAAGCTGGTCGGTAAATGATGAATAATCTGGTCATGCATCTTGAGGACTTTGATTTCCTCAATTTTAGGAATATTTGTGAATATTTTTGTGACTGTTTGGTTTGGTTTTGTGATTATAAAGTTGACTGCTTTGCACTGTTGAACGCATGTCGATGATGAGCAGAACTCTAGGTCGATGAATTGACAATTGAGGGTTATTAATAGTGATGATCTAATGACTATGCATATAAGGATAAGTGTTAGGAGTGGATTTGCAGTTAATCTGTGGAAAATATCAAAAATATCAACATGCCATTTATTAAAGCACCATATTTTGGGATATACTTACTTATTCATATTAATTATTTCAATAATTATTTAAAAAAAAACCAAAATCACACTGGCAATAAAAGCACAACTAATCTGGACAATATCTCTTTTCCAACTGCCTCAAACTGCAATAAAACAGACCAACAATCATCTTTCTCTTTCTCTTAGAAATCCAAGCCGGTGCAATGCAATAAAACATGAAAATGAAGATAAAAGACAAAAGCAATATCGCAAAAAAAATGAAGATAGACACCAAAACAAATTGGCAAGACAGAGACGGAAATGCAAAAAAATAGTCAGCAATAAACAACGAGTATGGATAATTTCTTATTTGAAAATGACACAAATGTAACTGACAAATGTGACAACTTTCGATTTCGAAAGAAAAGTGAAAGAAGATAAAAAACCGCGCGAAATCATAGAAGCGATTTATTCCATTTCTCGTGCTGTCGCTTCTTGTCTCGCGATGTTTCTGGTAAGGTTCCTTGTGGAAATTTGGTCAGAATTTTTAAAAAACCATCGGGATAAGTTCAATTATTATAGGGTTAAGATAAGTTATTTTTGGGATAAGTTCAGTTTTCAAAGATAAGTTTAGTTCTTTTGGGATAAGTTTAATTGTTTTTTGGGATAATTTTGGTGCCTTTTGGGATTGCTTCAGTTATTTTTTTAGGAAAAATTTCAGTCATAGCTGGGATACGTTCAGTTATTTTGGGGATAAATTCAGTTGTTTTAGGGATGAATTCAGTTATTTTAAGGATAACCTTAGTAATTTTTGGGATAAACTAAGTGCTTCTTGAGATTAATTACTTTATTTTTAAAAATAAGATCAGTCATGATTGGGATAAGTTGAGTTATTTTTGATTTAGTTTCACTATCCAAAATAACATGAATTCTCACAAAATCACCTTACCACATGAACCAGTTCACAAACAGCATAAATGAATAGAAATGAGAGAACATTGTTGGCTGAGAAATAAAAAGTTATGAGCATTATAAAATATCGGAGCAAAAAATCTTCATTCACATTTAAAACAAGCTCCAGATGCCGCATTAAATTAACATCATAAGCCATAAAACCAAGCAGACTTAACGAGCTTATAATTGCATAATATCAAAATCAATTAATTGCTTTTTGCATGTTATTCAATATTTGAAAATCATACAATGTGGAAGAGAAAGAAAAGATTTTGGCATGACTTTGTCTTTGGTTTGAATCAATTTATTTTGGTCTCAAGCTTAAAAACATTCAAGTCACAAATAAATAAATATTTGGAAACATTTTAAGGTGTTCGGGTTGTCTGTTGAATCCAGTTGATGTAGCTGACGACATTAATGTAAACTCCCGGAACATTTTGTGTAGCGCATCCGATACCCTTAAATGAATTTATGATTAATAATTTAGATTCCCTTAAAAAGAGCAGATATTTTACCCATGCAACTAGTCCTGCGACATACCAGTTGTTACCAATCTTACATACTAGTGGACTTCCTCCGTCACCAGTACATGCATCTGCAAATCGATTAACACAATTAATGAACTATTCATTTGTGAGCATAAGAATCATTAAACCTTTTCCAAACTCTCCGCCAGCACAAATGAAGGAATTAAAGTCAAGTTGAAAGGTCGATCCAAGTCGAGTGGCTCGCAACTGATTTTGACATGTGGTTTGATCAACCAACGGTAAATCAACTTCACGTTGGATTGTTTGGTAACTTCCTGTGTTGAAGTTTGAAACTCCCCAACTAGAAATATAAAAATCATTTACAGAAACAACAATCAATAATTCTCTATTTACCCAGCAACATGACATCTCTGTCCACTAATCTGAGCAGATGGTAAGCAAGCATATGTAATTGTCGGTGTCAATCCTAAAGGAACTGCATTTGTAAGACGTAATATTGCAATGCTATTCCTCAAGTTGGCTGAATTATATGCAGGATTAATAAACACTCTTTGTACTTGATACTCCTGAGCTTGAATCGGTTCAATAACTGAAGATGCGTCCCATTCACCAAGACGGACCTTTAGAACTTGTGGATTGTTGCTGTAGATGAAAGATTTAAATTGAGATTTTTATAGAAATAAGGTTGTACTTACGCATAGTTGCTGACTTTATGAGCTACAGTAAGGATGTGAAAATTGTCAATTAGAACTCCAGATCCAACGAAGCTGCTGTCAGCAGATAGCAAGATTACAGCTACAATAGTTCATAGAAAGAGTTAAAATTTAAAATTATTCCTTTAAAAATGCTGCAACTTACCTTGCCATGGATAAGCACCAAATGCAGCTTGATTAGTGTCTGGAGCTGGCGAGGGGCCATTAGCTACTGGTGGATACCTGATTCCACATTGATATGATGGTAGGCAACATACTGATAGACCTTGTTGACAGGAGTTATACTGAGATATTGCTGAAAATGATCCAAATTGTAGCAATAATTCTAATTCGGTCCTTGAATTTACTTACAAGGAGTGATGCCAGATGACACAGGAACTATATAACCTGGATTGGGCATTGGTGGTAATGTCGATGCTGCCTGCAAAAAGAACTTGTTTTTAACTCAATCAATGTCAAAGCTTTCACAAGAACGATGATTATAGGCCAAAAGTCCATTATTTAATGAATCACCCAATCAAATTATTTCACATTAACAATAATAATAATTAATTTTAAACTCATAAAGTCTCACATTCACAATTCTAATATCAATTTGGTTTGATCCATCATTTGGGGCTACCGTTGGGTTTGATGTGCAGTAACCAGACGTGACACAGAAGCAGACACTTGACTGAGCTAAGGATATATCAAGATTAATAATGAAGCATACGAGCAGCAGTGATAGCTGGTGGATATTTGTAGACAATTTCATATTTTTTGCTGATTTTTTTCTAAGTTTTCCTTTTTCTTCAATTTTCAAAAAAAATTCCAATTTTTCACAACTTTTTTAAAATTGCAATTTTTGCACTTTTCTTCACCACGAATGACTTTATTATAACTGATTGTTGTGGCTAAGCTTTAAGCAAAATAAGAACACTTCGTCATTAGACACAAAAGTAACTTTCATTCCAGACAGATGTTCATATACATCGCGTGATAATAAAACATGAATATTTCATTATTTTATAATTGTCCTCAATGACTTGTTTTGATTTGCATACACTGAGGAATATGCAGTAATGTTGCTGCTACTTTTTAATTTATGGAATGTGCGAGTTCAGTTGGGAATCGCATGAGCTGTAGGTTAATAATGTCAAAGCTACTGATTCCAGGTCATACAATAAAGTATTGAATTTTAGGTTAGAATATTTTCACAATATCACGATTTGATATTAACTTCCGATTATTGACCGAACTAGCTTCGATCTAGACTCAGTAGCTTAATTTATAGAGAAAAATGTTCATAAAAAAATTGACAAATTTTAGGTTTTGTGAATAAATTATATACATTAGTTAAAAGTGCCAGTGTCAATAGTCATCAATGAGTCAACTTAGGCTGTATCTAAAGCTACCTGCGGCATCAATTGCTAGAACAACACTTTAGGAGGATAAATGACATTTGACTGTGACTAGGTTCTCAAATCCAAAGCAAATCTTATATCTCATACATACATAATTGCATAGCTGGCTTTACAGATCAATTGTGATCCATAGCCTCCCTTCTTTCATAGCCTAGTAACTCATAACTGAACAAAATAGCTTCGTTACTTTGCCATCGCAAATCTCTTATTCATACAATTATTGCGCAAAAGAAGAATCAGTCTCGAAAAAGTTTTGTGACTCAATATTTCACAATTGATAATTGAAAAATTAAATATTGATGCTAAATGTATTATACATACCAGCTTTATATATAAGTACATCTATATGTCTCTCATGACTCACACAATTTCACTCGATTTGATAAAAAGTTGTGCTGGGCAATTCAATTCTTGACTTACTACTAGGGTGACCATCTGCGTAGTTTTACAACGGACAGTCCTGTATTTCAAAACCCTGTCCTGTATAAATTTGAAAATTTTGTTCCAGGTCCTGTATTTTTTTCACGAAAATTTCCGTTAATTTTCAAATTTTCCTTTGTGTCCTGTATTTTTTGGGAAATTTATCAAATGTCCTGTATTTTCATAAAAATTAGATGGTCACCCTACTTACTACCCCGAATGGCACAAGTTGGTTAATCAATCAGAAATCCAACACTAATCCAGTTTGACTCTGGCATGTTGCTATATTTAAATCGAAGCCAGCACCATGCTAGCGTAATGCCAGCTTGCCGCGCGATTTCTACTTGATTAACTGACTTGTGTTTTTCGGGTACTAATACCTCGAATTACAAATTCCCTTATGAATCACGTTTATCTAATTTTTAGTCAAGAATCTTCACACTTTATCATTGAAGGGCCATTCACGGATGATGTTCATCAGAAAATTAGAACATTAAGTACCCTAGGAATTTTTATATGGGGATAAAAATAGAATTTAAGTATCAAAGTTCAAAATCATCAAAAATATCAAAAATCTCAAAATCCCCTCGCCATCAATAACCGAAATAATTAAATGACCCCTAATAGCATCACTAAAAGTTATAATTTAATTTCCTCAAAAACAAGCAACACCTCATAACTTACATTATCTGTTTACCTGTAAAAATCAACAAGTCATCAACACACTAATGGCAAATGTTAATGAAAATTCACACAAAACAGAAATTCCCGCTCTAGACGAGCACATGAGTACAGCATAGACTGTTGCTTTATTTATTGTGATGTGATGCCGCGAAGTACAGTTTTGTCACCTTCGTAACGATTTTTTTTTTATCTCCTTTTCCGACTGTAGTTTATATTTTTATAAATAAATTGGATATTGTGCAAAGGAGGATCAGTCGATAAAAAATTATCAAGATGGCAAGAACTATTTCAATTTGTGTACTCGGTGTTTTGGCTATTTTGTGTTGTTGCTGTAAGTTTTTGTGATTGGGAATAAGTTTAAATATTCGTGAAATTTTTTCAAAAAATAGAAAAAATAAAACATTTTAGGAAAAATTTAAAAAAAAATTAAAAAGTTTGCGAAAAAAATATTATTTATTAAAATATTTCCATAAATGCAGCACTAGCATCAGCGCTCTCAACACCATCAATCCCAACATCAAGCACTGAATCAACACATTCCTCTTCATCAATTGAACCAAAGTCAGAACCAACCTCAGAACCAAAAGCTGAGCCAAAAGCTGAACCAAAAGCTGAACCAAAGTCAGAACCAACCTCAGAGCCAAAAGCTGAACCAAAAGCTGAGCCAACGTCAGAGCCAAAAGCTGAACCAAAAGCTGAGCCAACAGCAAAAATAACTGAATCAACAACAACTTCAGGTAAATCATCAATCTCAACAGCTGCTGGTGGACAATCCACAACAACACAATCCTCACTTGTAACCATCAAAATCACCAATGGTACAGAAGAAGCGTCAAAAAATGGAACAAAAGCTGAAGATTGTGGATTCTGGTGTAAATTATTTAGCTGAAAAAAAGAATCTGACAAAGCTGTTAATTAATTAATTTTAAGTGAAAAAAATAAAAGATTGAGACAAAATGTCGTGGAAAAATACCAAGTTGAGTTATTAAAAGCCATGAAACCTTCAATCTTGCCCTTGTTCTTCATCTTCCCCACCAAGCCTCAGAAAATTTCAGTTTCATCCATAAGACAGACAATTAAAAACATGAATTATATTTTGTTCAGAAATTCCAGAATGTCAAGCAGCTGTTGACTGTCCAGAAATTCCAGAATGACAAGCAGCTATTGACTGTCACAAGACTAAGCTCTCATCTGATTACCTTGAGAACTTATTTCTATAAAAAAATTATCATATTCATATGACAATTTTTCCTCTATATTTAGTAAATATATTGAACTTGTTAAGTGATTGAGAAATTTTATTATCAGCTCAACAGACAGAGAATATAGAGAATTTTCGCTTACATGTTAGCTCATCACATGAGTGATACAAAAGCTCACATATACAGCACAAAAGCTTAAATTCAAATCTAAAAATTCAGTTGAAAAAAATTCACAAATATTTTATAAATTGACATTTTTATTTTAATTTTTTTTTTGTTGACTTAGCAAATATTAACATAATATTTTATTATTAGCATCTTTAAATTACTAAATATGGTTAAAATGACATTATGACACAAGAGTTTAACAATAATTGATGATAGTGGAACTGCTGGTGATCAAATGAGAAAAATGGCTGATAATTGAATGTTTGTGCTACGTAAGGAGTTGCAGGAGTTGGTTACTCTATTCTTTGTTGATAAACTATTGATCGGACAATTAAATGGAAAAAAGAAGAGACGAAGAGACTATTCGGGTATAGCAAAAGTTGATTAATCAATCAGAAATCCGGTACCAAGCAGGTGTGATTCTGGAAAAGTACCAGATTTAAATTGAGTTTAGTACCATGTTTTTTTGTACCAGCTTGATGCCGGATTTATGATCAATTAGCCGACTTAACCTATTCGAGATAGGCAGATTATATTTTTCGGCAGAGGAGCTATTTGGGAAGTTTAGGATTAATTTCTTTAAAACTTCCAAGCAAATGACTGAAAATTCCTACAAACTGACAGTTTGACCACACAGAAATGAGTTCCTGACTACGCCCATTGAGATACAAAACCTTCGAAAATTCTCGTAGGGAAGTGCAAAACATAAGATCAAAGACATCGGTCTGATCAAAAATAATAATGACCTGATTTATCAGTTCCGTTACATGATATGCCGATCAGGTTTCGCTGATTTAATCACAAGTCAAAACTGCATTTGAGTTCATTAACCTCATTTTCTGTCTTTTGCTTTGATATGTTCTCTTTGCAAATTACTTTGAATTCAGTATTGTCTCTACATTTAACTGGGTAAGATTCACAAAAGGGTTGTTAATACGGAGTGCTGTTTTTAAACAGCTTTTGTAAGTCAATCACACATGCTGACTGGTTATACATATAATCACAAGCACTAACAACATGTTTGACTGTTGAATGTTTGACTGTGTCACTTGTCATTTTTCTCAAAACCCTTCTCATTTGATCACCAAACAGTACAAAATAACAATAAAAGTACATCCTTTAAAAATATTTATGTCTTTTCGTCTTCAGCCACTGATGAATATTCGAGTCCTTTGCATGTTGCTTAGCAACATCGAAGACATTCTCATCATACACAAGTTCCTTCTTCCTTAACAGCTTCCTCATATCAACTGCACCAAGATGCTTCTTTGCTAAAGTATAAAGCTCAGTAAAAACTGCATTTGAGTTAAAAATTGCTGCAAGATGGAAGAAATTTCGTTCGTCTTTATCAACGCGATCAGTCAGTTCCTTTAATGTCTCTTTTCCGAATTTCTGACTTGCCATTTCCCATAGCCAGTCGTGGATTTTTGGATCTTTGCAATGCTCAGCCGCTAAATGAAGAATATTCTTGCCAGTCAAGTCAATTTTTGTAAAGAAATTTCTCAATTCCTTAATATTAAAAACTTCCTTGTCGAGTTTCTTCCAAATCCACTGAATTATTTCAAGTTTATTGTGCATTACCGCTAGTTGCAGCATCGTCCGTCCATTTTCATCTGTTTTCATTGCCAATTCTTTAAACTTAACATGCGTTTCATACGCGACTCCCATCACACTCCACATCCATTTATGGAGACGCATGTTTTTGACCTTGACCGCTGCAACCATCAACAAATTCCTGTTGACTTTCATCGCAAATTTTTTTTACACTTCACACCAAAGATTGTTTTCTTTTCTATTTCTTTACAGTTTAAATGTTTTTAAATAAAAATTCCTAGCACGTTTAATAACTCCGGGAATCAAGTGAGAACTAAATATTTTTGTTTCTCTCATCATCATCACAAATAAAACTAGAAACACAAATACTAATGTAATTATGAGTATGGAGAAGTTTGATGATTTTTGTAGTGGTTAGAGCGTTTTTCAGGTAAGTGAATTGAATTTTCGTTTTGAAAATGCAGAAATAAATGTTGTTGAATAGCTGAGTTTTATCAAAAATGACTGAATCTGCACCAAAGAGATCGACTCTGACCCAAAGAGACTGAATCTAACCCAAAGAGATCGAATCTGATCCAAAGAGACCAAATCTGACACAAAGAGATCGAATCTGACCCAAAGAGACCGAATCTGACCCAAAGAGACTGAATCTGCCCCAAAGAGACCAAATATGACTCAATATGACTTAATTTAACCCGAGATGGCTGAATTTGACCTAAGATGAGTAAGTATTACCATATAGAGCCATAATTGACCCTCTTAGACTCATTCAGTGCTAAGAAAACTGAATAAAACAGCAACTACTACTAGACATTCTGACAAAATTTACACCAAACCCATAAAACTATCATCACAAATTCTCAGCTCACTCAACAAACAAATTGTAAAGAAATAACAATAAATATTCGAATGTAAAACTTAATTGAATAAATGAAAACCTTTACAATCAACAGACACAATTACTCGTTGATGAAATACAATTTATAAACATGCATGAACATAGTTGCACGGGGTCATAAATGTTAAATAGTGTAAAAAACATGACAAATTGAGAGAAAAATGTCTCAACTTAAATTGTTATCAAGAAATATTTTTTATATTCATGAAAAACTGAAAGACGATCATTTTGGAGTGGAACTATGGTTGTATTGAGACGGAGAGGAATGCAAAGAAACTTTATTTTTGTGTTTGTTGGTTTGAAAAACCTGATTTTGAGGCTTGGTTGTTGTTGTTGATTATTTGTTGATCAAGTAAGTTGGCTGGGATAATGTGCTGACATGCCGGTTCTAATTGAATGTCAAGTTATTGTTTTGATAAGTTCATGACATTTAATTCTCTTTGTGAAAGGTTTAAAAAACTTTGATGGCAATTAGTGAGGCTAATTGGGGGTTTGCTTTCATGTTTTAGGATTTTGACGTCTGACTTTACTAGCTCGGATCAAATTGGTTGTAAAGTTGAGTATAGTTCAATTTAAAATTGATCTTTTTGGGTCTGTTTGAGTCAAATTAAGTTTGATAGAGGCAAGCCGAGTTAATTTGAACTAAATATGGTCTCCAAATCCCAAAAACACTGACCGAATTCTCGCAAAATGATTAAATATCTCAAAATACTTCATAGTGAATTTGAAAAGATTTAAAACTCAAAAAAGTTTCTCAAGCACTTCATTCATTTAACTATCGCTGGTCGATCAACAAAAACAACTTCATTTAAAATCACACAGTCTGCCTTACGAGTTGCTTCATTGCAAAACTTTTTACTTATTTTATTAAATATCACGACTCTTTTCTCCATAAAAAATCATATAAACTTGAACAATTATTCACAAAACCTTGAACGTACCTCGAAATTCTCTATCAAAAAGACTCATCAGAGAGTTGAATTAAGAATAATCAGTAAAATAAAAGTTATAACAATAGAAAAATTTGAATGCAAAATTCTCGCATGTTAAGTCATCAAAGCTAGTCATAAATGTGCATTTTTTCAAGTTAGCAGCTATAATGTCTGATGATTATTGGAGAAATAAATGTCGTTTAATATTCTACATTATTAATTTATTTAAAATTATGGATATGATATCATCCAATTGATTCTTTGACTGACGGAAGTTCCAGTTCTTTGATCAAAGTTATAAAGTCAATTAGCCTTGACCCAGAATTCATCATGTTTATTGATAATATATCATTGTTTAAATTTTTTCACTAAATCTTTACCTGTTTCTATAAAAAAAACGTCATTTATGAACGACCCCACATCTACGCGCTCAAAACATTTTAAAAAATAAAATCAGCTGGAGAAACTTTAATGCAGCTGTATTAGTGTGCACTGTATTAGTGACAAATTTTGCTTAGATTCTCTCAAAAACAATTAACTTGTTGAACATGCACAAAATGAAGAAGAACGAAAATGAAAACAGACAATCCACGTGTGTGGAGCGATGTATGTAATGTTAAATGATCAATGTATTTACTGAGCTTATAAATAAATCTTGAACAATAAGTTTGTACAATAAAAACTTGCATCCAACAATCTCAAAGATCAATTTCTTCATATCGATGAACTTTATAGTCACTTCCATCATTTTTATGTAACTGATAATAATCTTCCTGCTCTGTCTTCTCTTCAAACTTATTTCCAATTTCCTCAAACTTGCTGAAGTCACAGTTTTCTTTAATAATCGCGTCTTTTGCATCAATTGACAGTTTAAGCTTCTCATTTTCATTAATTACGAAGATGACGTCATTCTTGAGCATTTCAATTGTCGGTGGGCAAGATGTTCTGACTTTTTCTATAAATTTGTCTATGTTTACTTTAAAACTGTCATCAATACAGTCATTGAGGTTGAAGTTGATATATGTGATGGTCCTTAATGTTGATAATAAAGCTAGTCCAACACTTTTGAGTTTATTTCTACTTAAATCAATTTTTTTGATTTTTTTATTGAACTCAAATAAATTTGAATCAAGACTTTCAATGTCATTGAGTGGCAGAATTAGTTCTCTTAAGTGTTCAAATCCTTTTATGTCATTCTGATCCAATTTCTTTAATCCTGAAGACCAAATCCTCAAAGTTTCAAGGTTCGGAAAGAACTTGTCAGTCTCCAATGGAACAAAGTGGCAGATTTGATTATTTATCGACAGTCTTACAACATTATTATGGGATGCCACATTCTGGACACTGAATCCAGTCACTTCTTTCATTGTCATGTCCGGTGTTGTCACATTGAGGCTGTCAGATTCACAAACATTGCAGTGTCGGTCACATTTGTTAAGATAATGAACTTTGCACTTGAGGATCAGCTGATTATGGCATGAAGGGAGTTGTCCCTGGGATTTCAGCAGTGGGAATGGATAAGGGTTGTCTGATGCTGATGATAGATGGATTAGGTTAATGATTAAAAGGACTGTGTTGAACAAATGCCTGAAAAAATATTAAGAAAATTAATAAATACTCAAAAATTTCCAGAACAAAAAAAAATATTTTTCTTCAGCATTGATGAGTCATAGCACCCAAAAACTTAAAACAAGCAAAAACCTGAACAATGATCAAAATTTCACTCAATAATAAACGATAACGTGTCACATGTCTAGCTGAAATGGAGAAGATGACAATTCCGAGATTGTACAAGTATTCGGGGCTATAGCTCAGTGGTAGAGCATTCGACTGCAGATCGAGAGGTCCCCGGTTCAAACCCGGGTGGCCCCTATTATCTTTTTTGGTACTTTTTTGAAATTATTTGTTTAAATATATTTAATTTTGCAGGAAAAGTTGGAAATGTGGAGATTTTGAGTGGATATGAGGTTATTAAGTGCGACTTGTGTGTGAAACTTGCATGCAAGTAGATACTTGTATGGTCAATTTTAAATATTTAAATACTTTTTCTTTCTACCTCATTCTTAGTCCAAGTCTGTGGATCTTGATTCTATTTTTAATTTTTGATTAATTTATTTTAATTTGATGGATTTTTTAAAACTTTTTAATGAATGTAATTTTTAATCTATTTACTTCAACAGTCTATCACAAACTAAAAGCTATATATGCATATTTTTTGCAATCTTAAACAAGATCAGATACTTGAAGTAAAATTTCACTTTCCTTCCGTTTTTGCGACAAGTAATAATTTTTTAATAAATGAGCTAAGGAGTCGTTTATAAATGATGTTCAACTCATAGAGAAGGGAGGAGGTCTGGTGGTGTATGACTCTCAAAAGGGGTCGTGTGAATATTACGAATGCATTTTAGGGCGAGAGGTGGGGCCAGATTTTGTCTAATTTTTTGATTTACGTCATTTACTAATGATCGCTAAATCTTGCATAAGCATATAAATTTACAAAAGCATATGCGAAAAAGAAAAGTTAATGACCTCATATGCGTGCTGTAGTTGATGTTGTTATCAATATTGAATAGCGTATCGAACCATATCAAGTTTGAAATTGATGTAATAAAGATAGTTCCGACTTTTCAGTATAAAAATCAGGTGTAAAGTGAGGAAGTTCAACAAAAGTTGTACATGAATAAGCGAATTTTGTGTTGACATGCAGTAAATCAAGGGATTAGGTGGAGATTTGTCCCTTCGACAAAAAATAATTACATCAGAATTTTAATATTCTAGAGTTCTGCCCCTCTTGACTTCTACGATTTCTTAGTCTCTTATTCTCGTTGATTTTTATAAACCAATCAACGGGTGTGCTCAAAATGTCCCATACTTACAACCTTCAGCTTCCTCATGTTTATCAAACAACTTCTTAATTATTTTCCAATTTTACGTTACATCTACAACAATCAGGCGTTAAAATGTGTTTAACCTCATACAAAAGGCTGAATAAACTGTCAATTTACACATGCTGATTGCAATTCATTCAAATTCAAATGAACTTTATTGATTGCCAATGGTTAGAAGATTTATCTACAGATACTATGTAAATAGAACTAAAATGTTATAAAAGTTGTATTAGGATGAGGAAGATGTTCAGTACATTGTGGAAATCTTGAGTGATTAGAGGCTAGCTTAGTGAATTATTAGCAACTAAGATTGTGGAAATTTAAGCTCAAAACTGCTAAAAATATTATAAAATTGATAAAATATCAAAATATGGAACAAAAAGCAATAATTCCACTTCTGCTCCTCATCATTTCCATCACATCGCCAATTCTATCTCAGCCACAACTCTATAACTTCCAATATCCAGTCCCATCACATCAAATCCTCAACTGCGTCTTTCATTACGACACACAGACATCAACTTACGACTGTGTCTCAACGAACACAACAGTTAGAGGACCTGGAGCTGGATTTAACGCATTTAATGGAAGTCATGTTCTTAATCATTCGGATTATGATGTCAGTGGATTGAGAATTTCATCACAACTTTGCAAATATGTGCCAGATGGAATTGGAGATTTAATGCCGAATTTGAAAAAGTTACAGATTACAAACAGTGGATTACTGGCACTAGACAATGGTGACTTGTATAAATTTCCAATGTTGCAGTACTTGAACGTCAGAGGAAATCGACTTGTTGAACTTCCAGGCTTATTATTCCATCAAAATCCAGACATAATCTTTGTTGACTTTTCTGACAATTTCATCAAATTCATCCATCCAGCAATATTCTCAGATTTCAACACTTTAAGGTACATTGACTTTGGTAACAACATCTGTGTCCAAAATACTTATGCAACTGACAATTTTCGTGAATGGGAAAGAGAATTAAGAAGGAACTGCATACCTGCTGATCGTTATTATGGAATTATGGAGCCTTTGAACAGAATCGCTGATCAACTTGACAGATTTAATGGATTTGGACAATCTGGATGAGATTTAAGTGCTTGGTTTTAATTACAAGGAACAAAAAGTTGTGGAAGTAAAATAAAATTTATTTTTAAGAATATTTAAAATTTTTGGGGTGTGGGGTGAAAAACTCTTGAGAGGGGTTCAAAAATTTTCTATTCTAAATTTCCATCTAAATTCTATGTTTTAATCTTTCTTGGACTCAGAGCCTCTTTATATTCAATTAAAGCCAGTCTATCATAGTTCGCCATTACGTTGCACCAGTAACCCCAGGATCCTGACTACTACTTCCATTCTCTTCAACATTCTTAGTAGCTGAACCTTCATTTTGAATTTGTGTACTTTTATCATTAGCATTTGTCGTATCTCCACTACTTTGTGTGCTTTCCGTATCCACATCACTTTTATTTTCCGAAACATTATCACTGGTCGTTGATGAATCCAAATCTTTTGGCGACGGTAAAGTCACGTCATTCTTATGTGATTCTTTATACAAATCAGGCTTATTTTCCTCTTTCAGCTTTTTCAGCCTGGCTTCTTCCGTCTTGTTTCGGTAGTAAAAATCCTCAAAAAATAATTTATGAAGGAACTCATAGTCAGGCAGATGACAATGAATAATTGCTTCTCTAAGCTTCTTACATCCTAGATTGTCTATCAAATTGCATTGGAGAAAATTTCTCTTTCTGATACACTCGACGTAATTCATGTAGTAGTAGTTCCAACTTTCCTCACTCGAAACATTTCGTTGTCTTGTACTTCCTGGTGTTAATGGAAATTCTGTGTAGCAGGCTAATGATGCATTGTACACGACTTGACGCCATATTGGTTGGAGTTGCCTAATTCCTGAAAATTTATACTTTTTAAGGAGTTTTTAAGCTACTCTTTAACTCACCTGGAACCTCATCCTGATCACAAAATGCTTCAGTTATTCTGTTAGGTCCGAGAAATCCGCCATTACCTCTTGTAAATACGCCATACCTCTCAATAATGCAGTTCCTTACACATGAAAATAAAGGATATGGAAGCATTCTGCAGTTTACATCACAATCTTTAAGATTTCGTGGAGTGTTGTCAAAAAATCGTGGGTATTTGCAGCAGTCGAGTGGATGAATTTGAGCATTTTCAGCTTCACGGCATTTTTTAGTCGCCTCTTGACTCTTTTTTTGGGATTCTGTGAGGCGTTTGCAGCTCTAAAATTGGTTATTTTACAAAAGTTTTTAAATAATTTTATTAAAAAATTTACCACAACTGTGACGAAAATTAATAAAATTTTGAAAACTATTTTTAAACAATTCATGCAATTCATTATGAAAATTTGTGAAGAGAATGAATAAATTTTTGATAAAATATTCTATCGGTGGTGTAGAACAAGTTTATAATTGATAGCATTATGTGTTCATCATGTTAACATGAATATTGAACAGGTGTTTATTATTCTATGGACACTTTAGTAGCAGCAGTTTTGGAATATTTTTCAGTATATTTTGCATAACTGAATTAAATGAATCAAGATTGAATTATTTTAAACCTAGTAAAGCAATAAATAATATTTAAAATTAAAAATGAAGTTGTTAAAATGTTTTTGGCTCATTATTTTCCATAAAATTCATCATGTTGTAGGTTTTAAGATTGTTAAAAAAAATTTAAAAAATAATTCAAAATCTCAAAAAGTTTAAAAAAATCAAAATATTAAAAAAACATTCAAAAATCTCAAAAAATTCAAAAATCTCAAAAAATTCAAAAATCTCAAAAAATTCAAAAATCTCAAAAAATTCAAAAAATCTAAATAAATTTAAAATTTAAAAACGTTGAAAATAAATAAATATAATATTCAAAATATTAAAATTCCAGCTTTTAGACCAAAACTCTGACTGCCGAAGCATCGAGACCCTCGGAACTCATCCATTAGATTGCTGCAATTATCCTCGATTCATTGATAATCCACCACAAATTCTAAGCAAGTGCGACTACAAATGCAAAAATGAAGTTCGATACCCACAGTTCAACTGTCAAAGATTTTGCATTCTTAAAGAAGCCAAAGTCATTGAAGACGGAAATGTAAAAACTGATGAATTTTTAAAATTATTCTACGAAAGTGATCACAAAGAATTGAGTCAAAAGTGGCAAGAAGTTGTAAAAAATTCAATAAAATCTTGTGAAAATGAATTTCCAGCCAAATGGATCGACAACAGTGAAGCAAAATATTTGAATTTTTATAAATACTTTGTCGAGTGCATCAGAAAATTCAACTTTTTGAATTGCATTGACTTTAAAAGTGGAATTGAAAATTGTGCAAAGATGAAAACTTTGATGGGAAGTTGCAATGTTAAAAATTATGATTTCTTGCACAAAATATTATTTGAAGATTTTTATAATAGAGGAAAAAATTAAAGTTTGTTGAAATTTTAAAATTTTTATGAGATTTTAAAAATATTGAAAGAATTTTTAAAGTTAAAATAATATTTAATATTGCTAATGCCTTTGATGCAAGCGCCATCTTCACAAAAATTCTCTAAGCTTTATTTTCAATTCAACCGCTGTACATGCCTAGTTCACTTCCTCACAACAATTCAGCCTGTCACGTTTAATTTACAACTACTTAAATCTCTTCTGCTCTTACTTCTCATCCTTATGAACTCTTACGGCTCCCTCAGCAATTAAAATCATGTCCAGTAATTAACCAAGATGGCAAATGGCTGCGAGTGAGGTGAACAGCAATTCTAGCAAAAGGGTCTGTTATAAATTTTAATTAGATTTGATTAATTTAAATTAATTACGATGAAATTTTTTTGTCGTTGAAGGAAATGAGAATTTACTGTTGACCAGTTTATGTGTTGGAGTATGTCCAATTGAATAAAAAATCAGAAATATGAATTTTTCAAAAATCGGTAGAAATTTGAATTTTTGAGAACCGTAACCAATTTAAATTTTTGAAAACATTTAAAAAACCAAACACTTGAAAAAGCTAGAAACTTATCTTTATAATTCTGGCAAAATAACCCTAAAACTCCACTTTCACATTGTTGGTAGCAATTTTCTCTCCCTTTTCTATTTTTCCGTCATAAAAAATTCATAGAATTTTCTGGAGTTTTTCCTCTTTTCCCACAAAGTATAAGGAGCAAATTGATTATCTTCACAAAGACTCTCGACATGATAAAAATACATTTTGAGCAAAGCAGACGTTAATATAATAGAAATAAGAGCGAGCATTAATATTAACGCAGGAAACCATCCATAAAACAGAACGACCTTCAAAAAGTGATTTTGTTACAGAACCTCGAAGCTGATTGCAAGATCAACTTTCAATTAGATCAACTTTTCAATTATGCGAAGCCATTGTTTCATGAGCTAGCTTCCCTCACTTTAAAGAACCCCCAACCCACTTTCATAATTGTCATAAAGAAAAAATCAGTCAAGAGCCAAAATCACTTAAAAAGCGACACAAAAAAGGTTTCCCGAAACATAAAGAACTGAAAAAGATTTCTTGTGACTTGAAAGGATTGAAAACAAAAAAGTGCTTTCAATTTCTTTTTTAAGCTCATCTTCCAGGCCTTTCATCATCTTTCATTACGCAAAACAAATTGCCTTTCTTCTTCCGCAAGAAAAAAACGAGCGACACTTGAGCCTTGTTTGCCTTTAAATTGTAATGAGAAAGAAAAAGTTTTTATGCTCAATTAAAAAAAATTGTGTCCTTTGTTGCTATTGTTGTTGATATTTTAATGCCGTTGAAGCGGAAAATTTTGTAGAGTGGAAAGATATAGAGCAATTATTGGTATCGCTTGGTATGGCGCGCTTATTTAGGGTTCATTCAATAGAATTTGTGGTTCAGATGCCTTCGCTTCAAAAATTCTAGGTTCAGGTGCCTTTACACTAGCATCTCCAATTCAGGTGTTTTTACAATATCGATATTAGGTTCAGGTGCCTTTCCATTAGTCTCAACAGGTTAATGTTCCTTTACGCTAGTGCCCTCAGGTTCAGGTGTCTTTACATTAGTAATACCAGATTCAGGCACATTTACACTTTTTTACTAAGTTCACACTATCAGGTTCTAAATTCAGCTGCATTCACATTGAGGCTTTGAGTAACAATCCATCTCATTGTACCAAATTAAATGCTAAAAACAGATTAAAAGAGCACTTAAGGCAACTTTAAATGGAAAATCTTTGTAATCAAATTTCCTCTCAGACTTGAACAATTCCGCGAAGTGGAATGAGATTTTTGGCAGAAGAGCTAAAGGATTTTCCATGTATAAATAAGCAATTGTAAACAGTGAAAAAAAATGTTTTGATGAAACAAATTAAGAGTTTGAGATAAGAAGTTAAAGAAAAACAACTTTTGAGAGAATAACAACAAACAAAGGTAATTAATATTCCAAAGAAAAACAAAATTAAGTTGAAGATGAGATAAATTCGTGGAAATTTTGCTGTTTTGTTGATTTATCTAAAATTAAATGAATCTATTTAGATTTTGTCTCCATCCTGGATTTCCATCCCTTGCTTCCTTTGATCCCCTCGTTCATTTCTCTTCTGCCACTTGTTACTCTTCTCTTCAATCAAGATTAAATCCATCAACCGCAAAACCAAAGCACAATCAACTCTCTTATGACGTCCTTTCTTCATAATCGATTCACAAGTCATCAAGGCAGCTCAAAATAACAACATCTCATCTCTTGATAATCACAAATAATAACAGAAAAGTATCAAGCAAGAAGGAAAGCAGCGATTAGAGTAATTTTCATCATCAACTGCCGACATAACAATGAAAGCCAAACCAACAATAACACAACATCAAAAAATACCGATACAGCCAATTCCACAACAAAAACAATTTAGTAGAGCATAATGGATGAAGGAGAAATGAAATGAAAATATTTTTCAAGGTCATTAGCACTCGATGACTGCTTTCGTGGATGATTGAAAGGAATATAAAAAGACGAACTGGAGTGGAAATGGAAATTCATCAGCGAAATCATTGAAAAAGAGAAAAATGTATGAGATCTGAGGTAGGCAAATGGAAGGAATATGAAAAATTGAGTAGACTGTAGAATAGGCGCATTTACCCCCCTTTCTAAATGCTGTTTATCTATTTGTCAATAAGCTGTGTACCCATTAGTTTAAGAGTTGCATATCTTTTAGTCAACGAGCTGTGTACTCATATTTTTAAGAGCTGTGTACCCCCTTTTAAGAGTTGTGTACCCTTTTGAGAGCTGTGTACCCCTGTCTTTGAGAGCGGAGTACCCCTATATTTGTAAGCTGTGGATCCCTGTATTTGAGAGCTGTTTAACCTAAGAGATTTGCATTCATTTAGTTATAATTTGCGTACCTCTTAGTATAAAAGCTCTGTGTCATTTGTTCTAAGAGCTGTGTACCCCTTAGATTAAGAGTTGAGTCCTTTTTAGTATTAGATCTATGAAATCTATTTTAAGGAGCTATGGACTTTTGTCTTAAGGAGCTGTGTACCCATATCACTAAGAACTATACATTCCGATGATTAGGGACTGTAATCCTCTATGAATAAGAGCTGTTAACTCCTCTGACAAATTCATTTAAACCCTTTCGTTTCATCATACACAAGTCATTATTAACCAACCCGAAAAAATTCATATCTAAATAAATCAGAACCACAAAAAAGAACCTTCAAAACGCCCACTTATCTATGAATCAATAAATAATAAAATCAATTGCCCATACGCAATCAGACAAAAGTCAAATAAATAAAACAATAATTTTTTATCAACCACTCAAGTTAACTGAACGAAACAGGAGAGCTCGTTGGGACACGAAGAAGCAAGAAGAAAAAGTTGAAAATAAACAACATGCACATAAAAAATAGAATTTAAATCTACACCGTACAGGTGATTGAAGTCGAATAAGAGACGAAAATGATTGAGAGAGTAAAAAAAAAGTAAATCTGGAAAGTGTGTCGGCACACGCATGTCTAAAAGACGGCATGGCTTTTCAAGCACAAATACAAGGAAAGTGAAAGCTTTTGAAAGCTCAAAATAAAAGCTCTACAAATACAAACAAAGATTGATTTTTGAGGATGTGTTGGTGAATTTTCCAACAATGGAAACCTGGAAACTTCCAACCGGAAAAGCTCGACGTGGAAAATGAGAAAAAACTTTCCTACTCACTCGAATTTTTATCATTCGCAAAAGAGCAAAATCGGAAAAATCAACATTTTTATAAATTCGTGCGGTGTGCGAGAAGAAATATTTTTATTTGTCACTGTGCAAGGCAAATAAATTTTCATTTGTGACTTTAATCGGATATAAAAAGACCGAAAGTTTGATAGAACATACAAAAATGTGAAATAAAATTGAAGGTTAAAGGACATTTGAGAGGTGAAAAAATTGTGAAAAAGGCGAAACGAAAAGTAAAAAAATAGAAAAAAAGGAAAATTTAAGTGTGTGGAAAAAATCGCCAAAAGGAAAATAATTCTTTTTGGTAAATAAAAATAAAAAGTGAAGTTTTGTTTAAAATTGAAGATTTTTAGTGAAATTACTGGATTTTTAGAGGAAAAAGTGAATGTTTTGCTACATAAAACTTGAAATAATAATTTTTACCATTTTTAATATTTTATTTTAAAAAATATTGGAAACTAGCTTTCATTTAATTGTGTCTAATTTATTTTAAAATTCTATTTCTATCCATCATAATCTCAAAAAATCAACATAAAAAAAGTTGAGAAAATATCATCAAAAAAGTAAAAATATCTTAGCATCTAGCAGTTTCAAAAATAGTTTGTGTCTAGTAATTTGAAAAAATATCAATTAGTGTTAATTAAAGTTCTTACAAAAATCTAAAATAGAAATTGTGCTTGAAATTTTTTGTGTCAAAAAGTTTATATAAAAAAATATCAATTAATCACTACAATTTATTGGCAAGTGTTTACTATTTTATTGGTAATAGCTCTCAATTAATCATCAATTTAAAATTAATTAAGAAATTTGAGCTTTACCCACAATTAAAAAATTGCGTGCAGATTGAAATAAAAAATTTTCTAATTTGGATTTTTCACGTGAAAAACGCCGAGAAAACCCAACGGAAAAAAGGAAAACACGGAAAAAAATTTGTGAGCATTTTTTCACCTTTAACCGGAAATTTTAATTATTTTTTTTCGTCTTAAATCAGCCGTCAATTTATGGCACTTTTTATTCTATTGCAAATGTAATGCGATAAGACTTGGCTGATGTTGGCGCTCGATTAGCTAAAAAGGTGTTGATTTTATTATTGCTTCCCCTCTTTTTATGCTGTTTTTAAAAGGGAACTTGTTTTGTGATAAGGCTAATGTTAAGGAGTATTAATGATATTCATACATTGGAGGTGGTAATGTGTTAATGGCAAAGACTAAAAACATACAATTGACTTCAATTAAATATAAAGAATCGACAACAAAGTCATGAAACAGCTTTGGTATTAAATATTAGGACTTCAAAGTAAGTTCAACGTATTGAAAACAGAGTTTAGATTATAAATCGAATAAAACTTTGAGAGACTTGATAATTGTTCTACTCAAACAAATCTACAATCCTTTTCAATAGAAAAATTTAATCAAATTCCTAAACTTTTAGCGCTCGAACAAAGAAAGTTCAAACAATCCCTCGACAAAAATGTCTGGTTACAGCTCTGAGTTCACTTTCCTCGAGTCTTCTTCTTTCAACTCCATTTTTTTATTGAAGCTTAACATTTGGTAAGAAATGACGTCCTAGTCCTAGTCCTAGTCCAAGTCCAAACCAGGTTTTATTAAAGATTAGAATTCTGTAAACTACGACTTAAAGTAGAAAAGATTCGAGAACTAAAACTTTCAATATTTGTTAAAGTTTTGTCATCAATCAATTGCAAAAGGTCCAAAACTAATTTTAAATAACCAAGTTGATGTGTAACACATTCACTTTAAACAAAAATTGAGTTTAATTTCCATAAAATTCAACAAACCTTTTTCAAATTTAAAACCATCAATTGAGGAAAAAATAAAGCTCCATTTTAATTTCAATTAATTATATAATATATTACAATTATATAATTATATAATATATTCAAGTGAATATTTGAATAGATAGGGGAATGGCTATTCAAAACTGAATTTCAACCTAAAACTTCCATATCATCCTAATCTAAGAGAATTTATACCAAATTAAATTTAACCAACAAAATAATCTAATCAACTTAAATACTCCTAACCTTACCAAACCCTTCCCACTAATCCAAACTACCTTACATTCTCCCCCCTTTATTATCTCATAATTAATAAGCTTTCCAAAAATCCCGACTCGAAATTCTCATCAAACTCCAAAAATGAACAACAACCGTCTTCATTTCAATTTCCATACGAAATGATTAATTATGTAATTTTGGGAGCTAATTAGCTGTGGCATTTAAATTATCACAATAATTTGGATGAATATTTTATGATTTTCTTACATTGACTATAATTACATAATTGTAAATAGGAATGGAATACGAAATGATGTGAAGATGGGGGTGGAGGTAGATGTTCTAATTCCGGATAAGATTGATAGTCTGTAATTAAAAATTAAATTATGTTTTATTGACAGTTGAATTTATTATTTATTGGATTTAAGTTTATTATGACTATAAGCCACACATCTGATACCTTAAAAAAATTTCCCTAAACTCATAGAACAAATAAATCCATAAACTTGCTCATTCTCGCTGCTATTGTGAATCATAAACTTTTAGAAAACTCCCATTCGCATCCAAGGACACTCATTCGCATATAATTCAAACTATGAAATATAATTTTACGACTGTTTTTAGTTCCACTTCTGCTGTTACTGCTTCCCACAAATATTTTAAAAACTATTTTAGCAGTTGCTCAATGAATAACGTTAGTTTGTTAATTTTATGAGAAAGACAATGTGGGAAATTTATGAACGGGATTAAGGAATAAACGCAAGGATGAAATATGGAGATGATAGGGATTAAAGAAAAATAATTAAAGGAATTTAAAGCTGTTGTGCAGTCATTTCACTTCTTAACACTAGTGTGAAAGCACCTGAATCTTGAACTCTAGTGTGAAAGCACCTGAATCTTAGAACTGTAGTGTGAAGGCACCTGAATCTTAGAACGTTGGTGTGAAGACACCTGAATCTTAGAACTCTAGTGTGAAGGCATCTGAACCTAAAAACACTAGTAATATGGAAACTGAATCTTATAACTGTAGTGTGAAGGTACCTGAGTCTTAAAACTCTAGTGTGAAGGCATCTGAACCTAGAAACACTTGTAATAGTGCAACTGAGCTAATAGACCCAAGCGTGAAAGCACCTGAACTAAGCAGCCACAGTGTGAAGACACATCAACCTCAAAACCCTGTGTTTTAGATCTCAAGAGTGTAAAAATCCTTCGAAGTTTTATAAGATCTCACTTGAATCAAGAAAATCTAAATTGTGAATGCACCTGAATTTTAAAATCTTCCTTAAAATCACAAAATAATCTGAAAAATATTCAATCTTTTTCAATACCTCAAACAAACCCTTAAGACGGAAAAATCTATCAGAAAAGTATTTTCTTCTGTCAATCTTAATAGTATTTTTCATTTTTTCTGAGCTTCCTTAAGTAAAAATCTTTCATGAAAAATAAATACACAAAAATGTAATTTAAAAGTTTTTCTTAACCTTTTTTAAATTGGCTGTTGATTGAAGTGGAAGAATGTTGGATTTTTAGGAATGAATCAGTTAAGATCTTACAGCAAATAAGTTACAAATCCAACAACAAGTTCCAAATCAACCAAAAGCAACACCATAGCCCCCCTCATATTTTTGAATTCAAACTCCAAGGACAGCCAAAAATTCATTTTTCTTCACATTTCAACATTAATATGAGCCGTGTGTTCATGAAATTTTAGGCACTCAGAGGCAATTTATCAAGATTATGCCAAAATGTACACACATCCAACCTTGAAAATAGAAAACATTTCAGCAAAACAAATTCATTATCAGAGCAACAACAACAATTTAGCCTCAAGTACGTTCCAATAAAAAGGAAACAAAGTAATTTTATAAAACTTTACTTTGCAATTAACGGTGATTAAAGAGCTTAATGGCCTCCAAAAATTGATAAAATTGTTTATTATTGCTTCTCTAGCTTCCCATCTATCTGTCATTAATTAGCTTAATTTATCGATTTGCTCCTTTTCTTGAGAAACCCGCAAAAGGTTGTGCTGCTGTTCAGTTTGAAAAATTTTCAAGGTGAAAAGCTTTTTTCTATATTTTTCACATCCATTTTATCACCTCCTTCCGTCTCTGCTAGTCTGTTTTGTATTTTACTAGCTTTGAGATTTGAAAGATGTATTTTGTGAACATTTTGGGTCCTTTGCTGACATGCTTGACTTTAGATTCTTTACAGACTATTGAGAAACAACTCAAAGATGCGCCTTATTCACTCACCATCCATGTCTCCTTTACTTACTTCCCTTTTTGTCTATCCACACTCACACAATGATGGATCTTTTATGACTCACCCTCATCCCTCTCTTAGTCCACCTTAGCGGAGGCTTTATTTTACGATAACAAATTGTAAGGGATGCAAATGGACCCAAAAAAATCAAATTAGGAAGCACATGATATGATCCTTGAACCCTTTCGTTACTTCCTTTCCTTTTTGTGCTGCTGAGCTAACTTTATGTTTCCTTTATTATTTTTATGTGCGATAGTCGAAATCACCTTCCATGACCCTCAATAGATTTCTATATTTTACAGCTTGCTGACTAGAACTCGATGGCTGGTCCGGCTGTTTGTTGCATAATGGATTGGAATGTTGTGTGATTTTTTTCTGATAGTTTTAGAGATTTTATGGCGAGTTGCGAATCAAGTTGACATTTTGATGTTGTGAATGTTTAAAGCGCATTTAAGTAAGAAGTAGATATGATTGAATTTGGATACATAACCTCTAAATTTGGATACCCAGCCTAAAAACATTGTCATCTAACCTCAAAAGTTGAAGCAAATTTAGACATAACCTTCAAATTTCAACACAGAACTTTATAATTTGAAGAAAATCAGTTTATAGCTTTGAAATTTAGAACATAACCTCAAAAGTATAGCCGAAAATGGCAAAACTTAAAACTAAAATCAATCAAACCGTTTCAATCATTTCCCCATTATTCTAGCTCTCATTGGAACTTCATCCATCCATTCAATGTTCCTCACAAAAATGAAATTTCTTCGCGCTTCATTTCGTCCAACAATTGAAATGGAAATGAAAGAAAATTATTCAAATTATTCTTCTATCTATCTTCAATTGACATTTATGAGAATTTTTCTTCAAGATTTATTATCCTATTACGTAAAAATGAGAAGAATATCGATGTTGGAATCGTGTAACTACAGATAAGAACAGAATAATAGAGAGAAACTGCAGGGGGATTCTGGTGAAAAATTCAAATAAAATATTCTTTAAATGAAAGTTAAAAAATCTTGAAAATGGGATTCAGTGAATGTTAGAAGTCTCATAAAAATCTTTGCCAAAGAACCTCAACTACGCCAAGTTGAATTATTTATCGTGAATCTGAAGATTTATTCTTTATCAAAGTAAGAACCAAGATGTTTCTGAAAGCTTCAAAACCAACCAAATTAAAACTATATTTAGCTCAAAGAATCTTAATTAAATAAAATGTTGCCCACATTTAAAGTTCTCAAATTTCATGAGCAGGACTCTCAAAGCGGATGAGAAAAAGGAACAAGTTTTAAAGCAAAGTGAATCAACCACTAAACTTTTTCAAGACTCCTGTCAGTACAGAAAGGATAAGTTTTAGTTTCTCTCCGTGCGGTTGCTTTTTGTGAGTTTAATAATTTTTGAAAATATAAATATTATTTACTTTGATCTTCTTGTCTTGCTAAAGTTTAATATAGCTAGATAATGAAGGGTGGGAAGGTATTTATTTGTTGTGGCATCTTGAAAATCTAGAACTTAACTTTAAAATTTTTGAAACTTTTCTTTCAAATGTTAAAACCTTTTCTCAAAAATTTTGGAACTTAACCAAAATTTAACCTAGAAATTCGTGAAGAAAATAATAAATTTTTCAAATTTAAGTGTTGACTTTAATACAGAACCTCAGAAAAATACAACATAACCTAAATAATTTGAAATCTAACCTTAAAAAAGAATGACCAAAATATGATCAGAACCTAACAATCAACCTTGTCATCAACACCAATAACCAAATAATATTTCCCCCAAAACTTCAACATCCATTCAATATTTTTCTTATGTTACATAAGAATCATAAATATAAATGCGAATAAGAACAGGGAGACTTTCTATGTATGCTATACATAAGTAAATCACTGAAAATTGAATAAGCAACCTCCATATGAATAGATAAAGGAAGAAGGAAGAAATTCTTAAAAAAAACTAAAAGTTGATTAGCTATCAAAACTGAGTGGACAGCTGTCGAAAGAAGTACACAGCTTTTGACTGGGGTATACAGCTCTAGAGAGGAGTACACAGCTATCGATAGAGTTCACAGCTCTCGACTGGAGTACACAGCACTAGATATGGGTACACAGCTCTCTACAGGGGTACACAGCTCTCAACAGGGGAATCAGCACTCAAGAGGGATTCCAAGGTTTCAAAAAGTGTGCAAAGCTATTAAGAAGTAAGCTAAACTCACTTATAACATTCAAAAGCGTTCGTAGAAGATTGAAGCATTTAAAACGGGTCCGAAGCTCACAAGAATCACGAAGCTTAGAAAAAAGGGTACACATCTTAACTCCCGATCTTATGAAAACTAACTTTTTACTCACATGAAAAGTTCAACAATTTTTTTCGTTCTTTATTTTCTTTTACTTTGCCAAACTAACATTCCGACGCCCACACAGATTCTCACAAAACACAAACTGAAAGCAAGAATGAAGATTGTTATGCTTTACGTTAACAATACATGACGATACATCAATACTTACTTACGTGCATCTATTTTTATCGTCGTGTTTGATAGGATGGACACTTTTTGTGTTTTTTCAAGTTTTAGTAATTAAGTGGTTGATGACCTCTGAGGGAGAAATGGACTTAAATGATGAATCACTCAAAAATTGAAAAAAATTAACCTTTAGGACATAAAATTGCAGAATGAAGCAGCAGAATATTTATATGTGAATATAAAAATAATAGCATAGCCATAGAAGACTACCACACCTTGTACAAAGATGAAAAATACTTCGATCTTATAAAAATCCACTTACTATCCATCCGTAAAAGTACATAAATATATGTATTAAGCCCTTTCCTGCCTTTTCTCATCCAACTTTCACATTTCGCATTTTTTCAGATACCGCTGGATTTGTGCAGAGGTGGAAAGCTTACAAAGATTGAACTGTTATTGATAATTTGCTAGAATTTTCTGATTTTACAGGGTTGGTTCTGAATTTTTGAGGTTATACTGCCAAATATTGAGGTTATGTTCAAAGCAAGAACTCACGTCGTCTTTAACTTCATCTAATTCTGAAATTCACTGCTTCCAAAAACAAAATCGAAGCTTCAGCCACAAAAATCCAAAAACAGTGTCTTCAATTAATTATTCATCCATAATGAGCATTCGCCTTTTTCATTTTTATGTGCTCACATTAACATCAATTCTCGTTTTCACGCGAATGCGTACGGCTATTTTTAGTCTGACTTTTGTGTGTGTGATCGAAAGAAGAATAAGTCACTGTTCAGGTGCTGGAAAGGAAAATGTGAAGGGCTTTAGTTGTTCATTTTTTAATGAAGACATTTCGTGGAGTTCTCGTATTGCGTTGTTGGATGTACATACAAAGTGATGGTGTTAATAAAAAATTACGATGAATTTAAAGGAGAAAAATGACGGGATCTTAGTGACCTTCTCGTAATTTCATTACTGAAATGGATGAAGGTTGAGTTTGAGGAGGGGATGTTAGTAGATGAGATTGGAGGAAGGTTAAAGGTTGTAAAATTCCTCAAAATTATCAGCTTCAGATCATAAAGTTGTAACTAAGCTCACCTTCGAGACCTTGAAGCTCATAACTCAATTAAATTCTTATTCAATTCCAACACATCACTTCATCCTTACATATTTCATTCATCACATCCAAGTTTCACACCATAAAAAAACTTTCTTGCTTTCAACATTCTCACGAGTCTCCACAAAAATTGTTCAGCTGAATCTGCCGATGACACGAGTCACGTAATCTCTTTCACATAACAAGCCAACAAAACAACAAGAGTGACTAGTATGTGTGTAACTGAAATTGAAGATTTTTAATTTAATTTCGAGGAAAGCAGCACGATTCCGTATTTTTTTTTCAATATCTTTTCAAACTATTTGCGATTGTGTGCTTGAGCCATTAAAATTGACGACAATTTCTGTATTGAATGGAGAGGAGGAAGAGAGGAAGGAAGGGAAAAACATGTCCATAGAGATAGACACGAGAGACTGATTACTACCAATTCATCAACTTGAATGGCGTCGGGGAAAAAAGACAGACGCGCATTGAGATAGATCTCATTTATGATAATGGATGGAAAGTTTTTAGTTGTGAAAGGAGGAATGAGTTGGAAATGCTAGGTTAGTCACGTGTTTAGAGCGCATTTAGATATTTTACTTGTAAATGGTAGATCTTACCTAGTTTTCCACAAAAATTTGATACCCAAAACTATATAAATCTAGAAAAAGTCAGTAGCGCAACACAAAGGTTGCCCACCACTGCCTCAAACGACTTCCACTCCTCACAAGAAAGAAAAAAATCAGCATAATAATTGACATCGAACCGCTTGAGGCACTCACTTACTCTCTAATGTGTTTTGCTAGACTGATTTCGTAGAAAGTTCTCAACAGTGGCCGTATTGATGTTTCCTCGCTGTATATTCACGTCAATTCAATGGAAAGCGAAAGATAGAAAAATGACATGGAACGCCCTGCAGGTTGCTTGATATGTTTGAGAAATTTTCTTCATCCTTCGTCTTTTCTAGTTTCTGCTGCTTCAATTTAGGAGTAGATGAGCGAGAACAGAGATGATGAGAATAATGATATTCATCATATCATGTTTGTTAAAATAGAAAAAATGTGTGTGTATGGATGTGGATTATGATAGCAGATCAAGAATGTTGAAGATGAAAAGAAAAGCAAATTAGGAGTGTGGGTCCAGTGAGTTTTAAAAGGCAGTATTTCGTCAGTATTTAAGAAATATTAAGGAATGTTGAATTCCTTAATATAAAAAATTACAAATTCGATCAACTTTGATTTTGATAACATTCCCGCCTAAGCATAGAAGTATGCAAGTGAGAAAATATAGAATTTAAAAAAACAGCAACAAAAATCTGCGATAAAATTTTAATCAAAAAGCGCGTTTGCTGAATTTTACTCACGAAAGACGAGCATTGAAGAACATTTTTCGGATGATTTTCGATCCTTCTTATAATTCAGTGGCATGCAAACGAGCAGATGCGAGAGGAATGAGATGTATGTCGATAATAAAGTTGATGGAAGCAATGAGGAGTGAGAAGGAGAAGCATTTTAGTACTACATGGAGCTTATGAGAGCAACTTTGGATTAGAAAATAAGTGTTCATCATGTGAAATAATCTTCGGATTCAATGTTGTATGAATTTATGCTGTGCGAGATGCATTGGAATTTTTAAAGACGCTTCTTGGATTTATAAATGCTTTAAAATGTTTAAAAATGAACAAGAAGATGGTTTGGAAGTGATGTGCTTATTACATAACCTCTACATCTAAAATTATGAAAGAAAACTAAGAATCTAAGAATCTCAGAATCTGAGAATCGGATTATCTGAGATTCTGAGAATCTGAAAATCTGAGATTCTAAGAATCTGAAAATCTGAGATTCTGAGAATCTGAAATTGTGATATTCTGTGATTCTGAAATTCTGAAAATTCCACTAAAAATATCAGAGCTTGAAGTCGATACGAGTTGATTTGAGTCCAGTCGAGTCGACTCGGTTTTGATTCGAGTTAAGTCAACTCAAGTCGATTCGAACCCTATCAACTTCAAGCTCAAAAAATATGACTTGAAAATTAAAAAAGTTTACTCCAAAAGCTTTGAATATTTTAAAAAATCAAACTAAATGTCTATTCAAAAACAACTCAAACTGCTCATTAAAACCAAATAAAACGGAAAAAACGATAATTGCTAGCTTTCATTGTCTGCCATTAGAAACTAATCAGTATAATTATTGCTTTAATGCCAGCATTTTGTCTTAAACGAAAAAAACTTCTGAAAATGATGATACGTTAGGAGGAAAGGAATCGCATTCTGACCTCATTTCACATCATAATTTATGGATCTTTACTCAAATGTATACAAACAAAAAATGACCGAAATTTTTCTTATTTATAAAAAATGATTTGGGTTTTTTGTAGGTTGGACTTGTGGTGAATTTTGTCAGAATCTTTGAATGACAATCTGATATAAAGTAGCTCCATGTAAGCCTCCGGCACACTTGATGATGGACACATACCAAGTTCACACTTCAAGTCAAAGCAAATTCAAAACTCTAAAGTTTCTGACAAAATTTGCCTAAAAATATTCATCCTTTTGCACAGCAACCTTGAGTCTACCTTTTATATTCCATCTCCATGTTCGGTGTATTTTTCATTTCCAATTACATTTACTTCTCTCCTCCCTTCCTTATTTTGTTGCTTACTCTTTATTTCATGATGGTCATAAAAAAGAAAACTAGGAAAAAATGAAGATATAAATAAGTACGAAATACGATTATGGACTGGTCGGCAGTCAGCATTTTGCCGATTTTTTTGAGATTTTGTTTTTGAGGTTATGCAACGAATAGTATCCTAGAATTGATACCCGACCTTAGATCTATCAAGTTGGCTTTAAACACATTTAACATGATAATCATGCTTGATGCCCCAAATCTTCAAACATTCACAACATTAATCACAATCGATTTAATTTCTATTAATACTTAAAAATACACAGGTTGTTCAATTTGAATAAAAAGATCAACTTCACACAACTATATTAGATCATTTCACAAAACGACACAAAAGAAACATCCATTGACCATTCAGTGGAACAAAAGGAATGTAAAGAAGCAAACAATAACAAACACGAGAAAATTCTATGCTACAATAAAAAGAAGCCATTGAAGGCTACCAAAAAAAAGGTATCAAAAAGTACGAAATAGAAAAAAAAAATCGGGTATGGACACATAAAAAAGGTAAATCAAGACAGTTATGGAAAAAGTATTTTTTTTGCGATGATGTTGGCGGAGACGAAGGTCGTGTAAAAGAAAAATTTGAAGTAATGGGATTTTTTGGGGATCGTTAAAAATTTACGAAAGGGCAAGGGTTGCAGCTATGATCGATGATTTTAGCAATGGTGTAGCCTGGAAACTTTATGAGAGGATCCTAATGATTAAGCGCCTAATAAGAGCTTTAGGAAAATTATAGAAAAAACTTTCATGTACACTCCTTCGGCTTCATCCCTGGTATGATAAAGGAACCTTAAAACTTAAGGACTATGAAAATTAAAAATGTTACCAAAAAATAACAATTTTTTTTAAAAAGCTCAAAATTTAGATTCTTTATCAAAAAAATTAGAACTCCGAAAGTTCATTAGGATTCGAACCTACGCTCCAAAGGGAATTTGATTTCAAGTCAAACGCCTTAACCACTCGGCCACGTGGGAGCGTAGGTTCGAATCCTACCGACTGCGCAAAATTTAATAAATTTTTTATCTTTTTTTTGATACTATCAAAATCATCAAGAACAGATCTGGTTGGATAAAATATCCATAATTTCTCAAATTCTCTATTTATGTTCAAGAATCGTCTCATTCTAAGCTCCTTAGCTTTTTTATTTTAAACTCTAAACTTTTCTCATAAAAATATATTTTTTTCTTCTTTATTAATTCAATTTTAAATCTTTTTCCATCAATGTGCTGTTCTTAAGCAGAACGATGAGAAATTCTCTGCATATTTCCCATCATGAGATTCCCATCATGAGACGCTGTATAAAAAAAGATCAAAAGAAATATTTTACCACGTTTTTCTTAACTTGCTTTCTTGTCTTTCTGTCTTTCTGTTTGTCTTGGTCAAATCTTGCAATCAATTTTTCGACCACTTCTACTGCTCCAATCGAGCTGAAATTTTGCATGCACTTATATTTCCGATGACAATACAATATTTTAGCATTCTGGAATCACAAAAATACTTAATTATAGTACAATTTATGTAAAAGTTTTTTATATGGGAAAAAATCCAATGTCAATGATATAAAATTTTGATTTGTATTAAATATTATACATGTGATGCTCTAAAGTCATTTATATGATTCATTATAGTTTAAATAATATTACTAATTATTAATTATACCATAAATTTGAGCAGCTAAAGATATTCTGGTAAGACAAAAAAATTGACATGTAATTTTTTCATGAATATTCGTAAGTGAAAATTTGAATTTTCAAAAAAACCGTTAAGCACAAGTCCGTTACGAATTAATGCAAAATAACTATTAATATGCGATGTGCATTTAGCACACATAGTTTGAGCATAAATTTATGCTGTTTTAAATGTATTGCATTATTTATAACACTTCACCAACTTAATTAAATTGACTTTTCTTTTTATTAACGGTTTGACGTATTTTTGCATAACATATAAATGATATTCATTGAATTTAAATCTGAAAATCCGTTATAAATACGTTACGTATGTGATTTGCATCTTTATGTTAAGAATCCACACGTTATGAAGTAGAAATGGTACAGATAAACACAAAATCTTTACGAGTGATTTTTAATGTGCTTTACTAATGAATGCTTTAAAAAAATTAAATTTTATAAAACGAATGAAAAATTTTGAAAAATTTATAAACAGTTGAACGCAACGAAGTGAAGTTCAACACACCTGTAACCTATAAACCTACTGTAATCTATAAACAGTTGAACGTAACGAAGTGCAACGAAGTGAAGTTCAACACACCTGTAACCTATAAACCTACTGTAATCTATAATCAGTTGAACGTAACGAAGTGCAACGAAGTGGAGTTCAACACACCTGTAACCTATAAACCTACTGTAATCTATAAACAGTTGAACGTAACGAAGTGCAACGAAGTGAAGTTCAACACACCTGTAACCTATGAACCCCCTATAATCTTTATTTCTCTATTTCATTAGAATAAGACTAAAAAGTTGAAAATAAAATACTTTATAAAAAAAACTTTTTAAAAAAACTACGTTTTTCGCGTAGACTAAAAAGTAGAAAATAACTTTTATTCTTGGTTGTAAAGAATTTGGTTTTAAATTTTCAGATTATATTTAATAAATTTTTATATCCTAGTCAATATTGTTCACAAAGTTTCGAATAAGTGCACTTTGATCTTATCGTATAACTCAACAACTTAAAAATGTGGGCGCATTAATTTAAGTTTATCATAAAGTATTGATTTCACATAAACTTATTTCTCCTCTTATAATGCGCCCACGTTTTTAAGTTGTTGAGTTATACGATAAGATCAAAGTGCACTTATTCGAAACTTTGTGAACAATATTGACTAGGATATAAAAATTTATTAAATATAATCTGAAAATTTAAAACCAAATTCTTTACAACCAAGAATAAAAGTTATTTTCTACTTTTTAGTCTACGCGAAAAACGTAGTTTTTTTAAAAAGTTTTTTTTATAAAGTATTTTTTTCTTATCATTTTCTTCTTTGATGTCGTCATCACGACAGACTTCGTACGCCTTGGAGCTAAATCAATTCATTTTTATGGAGGATGGTTGAGTATGGATGTGGGTGGTTAAAGCGCATTTTTTGGGGTTGCTCATTAGTGATTTTGAATTTTATTTTTTGGCATAACAGCTGAAATTTCGGTTTCATGCCTTAAATTCAAGTTCTAACCTTTCTTACCTCAAAATTATAAACATCACAATTAAAAGTTGTCTACCAACAGATTAATCCTTGTATCTTTCCACCTTTCTATCAATCTAACAAGCCTCAGTGCCTCCAGAAACATCACATTCCATTATCTTATCTCCGAAACACACAAAAAAAGGAATAAGATGAAAAAATTGCCGATAACATCATTACTGTTCACTTCAAATGTCGATGTCGATGTCGATGATGATACCAAAACCAATCATTGATATATCGGAGAACATTAAAGTGATATGAAGTGGCTGAGAATGTCATATGTTCTGCTTCTTCAGATGTATCGAGTGAATTTCTTCAAGGTGTTGAAAAATGAGGGAGATGGAATGTCTTTGAGGGTTATTGAGTGTGTCTGTGTGTACTTTTTGGTGAATGAGATGAGAATGATGTGTGAGGATATTCGCGGGATTTCATGGGTACATAAAGATTATTGGAATTTAGTATGAATGAATGGATTTGAAGGTTTAACATTCTTCATTTTACTGATTATATTGATCATGCCTCTATATTGAGTTGTTGTTGAAGCAATTTTGTAAATGAATTTTGGATCTTCCAGGTGAAAATAGGACTCACTTTTAAAAAATAATCATTCCTACTCGAGTGAGGAAGTTCTTTCAAATCTAGACACAACTCACCCTTATCCACTTCAACCCTTTCCCAATTTTCCCATTAGGGAAAATTTAAAGTTTCCAAAAGTTTTCAAATTTCTTCTTCTGACTCGTTCTGTTCACTTTCCCATGAACGATTACGTTTCCTTTTCTTTTTTTTGTTGCTATTTCATTGTCTTGATTAGCAGCAACAGTAAGCAACACGCGCTTCCACATCTCATCTTGCAAATAATGAAAGTTTTAATTTAATTTTATCCTCAATTCTAGTTTTTTTGGAAGGTCTATTAAAGGATAATGTTCAAGGTTAAAGCTACTTCCAAGTCCATTATCATCTATCTTTCATCCATTTTGAATGTCTATGAGTTTGAGTTTGCAGAAAAAAAGTTTTAATGAACTTTCTTCTTATTGGTTTTTACCATTTCTCTTCCTATCAGCTTCTCACTTGCTGAATATTGAGAAAAGTGCTTTTATCAAGATGAGAATTGTCTTACCTAGGGATTGGGAGAGGGTACAGGGATTGCATTTTAGTATTTTGAGCATTTTAGGATGTGTTGGTTTCAGTTTGGTACCAAGAGTCTAAATAGCCATGATTCAGATACTAAGAATCAATTTAGCTTCGAATCAAACACTGATGAGTCAAGAACTAAGCACCAAGAGTCCAAAAACCTAAAGAAATGCGCATCATACTCACAATTAGATCTATACAATTTCCCTAAATTATTCATATCTCCAAAACTGTGACTGTTGAGGCATTTCCTTTTACCATCAAATCCTATTTACATCGATTCAATTCAACATGTGAATGTAGGCAGAAAAGGTTCGACCGAATAAAGAAATTTAATTAACAAAATTTGTGTACCCAAATGACATTTAGGTTAGGTAAAAAAAGTGCTGATAGAATTGAAGTTGAACGAGGAAATGAGAAAATGATCCCAAAAATTCCATTTGGTGCTGCATTAAATATTCAATATCATTGAAAATTCCTCAAAACTGAATTAAGTCAAATGAAAAATTCAAATTCATCTCCTGAACTGTAATTTAATGCAAAATTGCAAATTACATCTTTGGATATTCCGTAATAAGCACTCATTGAATTGGAAAATTCATCATGCTCTCCAGGCCAATCCATTGTAGACTATAATGTGTGTCATTTGGTACAATAAATGTAGAGAAATTTATTCAAATGTCTGTCGACGCATCAAAAGAACTTGTCATTTCATCGTCATTCTTATCATAGCTTCACCATCCGTGTACTGTCATATGTATGGAAATTTTCCAATTCTTTTGTTGGTTTTTGTAGCGCGGTTTATTTTTTTTGGAAATTTTTTTTTTGAATTTTGAAAATCTGATTTGTCCGCAGCTAGCTATCCATATATTATTAAGGCTATTTTAAACTTGCTTGAAAAAATCAAAATAAGTAAAAACCCGGGCATTATCCCAGCGAAAGCCACGCTCAATAAAGCAATTCTGTTTCCAAAGCATTTCCACACTCATCCACTATCATAAAGTACACAATTTCCACATATCTTGTAAACAGTATACACAGTGTCAACTCTTTTGTGTGGATTAAAATCGATAAGAGAATTGAAGCTAAAAGGAGGAGCTGATGGGGCACAAAAGACAGTATTGTGAGGTAAAAAAAAGTATTAAAATCGATAAAATGAATTACCAGGAAGTGAGGAGGGATGGGAAATGATTGAATAAAAAAATTATGAGAATGACAGTTTCAATTGTAAAACTGTTAAAGTAAATGTTTTGTAAGTAGTATGTTGACAATGGATGAATTACGTTTGAATAGTTGGAATGTTGTTTTTTCTGGGTCATATGGGGGGTAGGAGATGGAAGGAACAATGATTGAGTGGTGGGAGCTTTTCTGGTTGAGCGAAAAATTTGGAATTTATGATGAATTTTTGCATTTAAAGCAATTAGCTGTAATCGAACGTTGGGAGCGTAAAATCTATTAAGATCGTCTTTTCTTAAAAATTACAATTGTTTTTTGAATGAATCAATACCTTATTAACGAGAGGGATCGGGATTTAGGGTCAAAAAATCCTTGCACAGTTTCTTATATGAATGTCAATTTAGAACAAATCTACAACTAGAAGCACAACCTTAACTCCAAAATATCACAAAACTAGGTCAATCTCAACCAAAATCGCACAATCGACTCAGCTATCTGGCATTGTCATCAATTTTCATCCTAAAAGTTACATAAATCTATAAATTTGAAATTAATTCAGCAACACATCACAAAATATCAAAACATAAATAACTCAAATGCAAACATTTTCATCATCCAAATGCAAATTTCACCATCCGAACGCTCCTTAAAATAATAAAATAGTCAAAATAGAAAAATGAATTATTGAACAACAGTTTTGAATTTCGTCATGTACATTTTTTTATCATGAATAATTTTAGACTTAAAATCGTAAATATTTTCATGAATGATGTAAAAAAAACTTAAAAATATTTATGTAAGTGCAATAAATTTTTATCACCGGAAAGAATGAAAAAAATAAAATAAAAATAATATGAAAAGTGCTTTGTAACAGACACAGACATAAGGAATACATTTGTTGCACATTTTTAATGCATTTGTCTGTAAAATGTGATTGTAGAGACAACTTTCACACGGTATTGGGTGTGGTTTGGGTGCTTGTTGAATTTTTCATGAAGATTCGTGATTTTTTCGAGGTTGGAGCTTGATATGAGAGTATTAACTGGAAATCTAGGTTATGTATGGATTGTAAGGTTTGATAATAGGTTGGCAAGATCCATTTTTGATTGAATTTAATGTTGATACTCTTAAAATAGGATGTAGGTCATTGACTAAGTAACAAGTTCGTCGAAATCATGCGCCCCAAACCTCTCTTGACTTGAACAATAATTAAATACCCAAAATACATCAAAACTATACTCAATTATTAATATAAAATAACCCAAAATTCTAGATGAAATCCCATAAAATGCGTTTTATCCACAACACTCCTTAAATTGTTCTTCTTACTTGCAACTGTTTTTTTTCATAGTCTCGTTTTCAGTCGCAATATGCAAATGGTAACATTTTGTGCAATATGATAAATTGTACATAATTTTTTGTACTTTATCATCCATTTGGTAGCGTGCGACATGATTTAAATAGCTGAAATTTCGTAAACAAAATTGTTTTGCAGTGGGAGTTTGGAAGTTAAGTGGCTCTTTAAGGCTTTTAGTACTTTTAGGAGGTTAAAAAACCAAGAAAGCTAAATTTAAACGTTTTGTTCCACAATTTTTTTTTAAATCATGAAGAGCATCCAACTTAATGATGACGTCACTAGTCATGTGGATTACGCTAATTACCCTCAAAATTTATTGGACCATCAAAATTGCTATGAGCGTCATCCAAAATTAAAATACATCTCACACAGATCCAGCCTCACGCTTCCAAAAAGCACGTCCACAAACAAACCTCTCTCCTCCTTCATTACATTCATTCACATCTCCCAGCCATCCTCCTCAGTTTTCGTTTCGGCATTAGCATCATCATCATGATCAGCAGTCAGCGAGCGAGCAAGCTCATAAATAAAACATTTCGTGTCCTCATCACATACGACACACGTAAGATTGCCTGTATATGTGCTATGTACTCTTGTATACTCTTTGTGTATCTATTGTTGCTAGGTGCCCCTGTTCATTTCCTCTTATTTCTTTTAGCTATGATAAATGGGAGTACATTTGTGATTCTTATCATGCTACTGATATGAATAATTTGCTTAGAGGCACTTTTCTATCTCTAATGCCTGTGGAATAATGGATAGATGCACGTAGGAGCTAACGAAGGCAGGGGTGGGAATTTTGTCAGAAGGTTTGGTGTTTAAAATGTGAGATTTGTGGACAAAAATTTAAGAGATGAAGAGTTCAGTAAGTCACTTTAGTATACCACACTAGTATAGCCTAGTATGACAATCTAGTTCACTTTCATACCATGAATCTCTATTATACCCTAGCTTCACTCGAAAAACCGTTCCAAAGCACTCTTGTCGACCTTAAGTATCCCCAACTCTCTGCATAAATCTACCCTTATAATCTCTCCAAACACTTGCATTCACGCCAACATATAAGTTTCAATTTAATCTCCATCTCAACTTTAATAGTATTTCTTTCCATACACACATTACTTGAGAACCCTTAAGTACCATAAATTCAACATCTTACTCAACATCGACAGACCATTTTCCCACCTACACGCAGACAGAAAAGCTTCTTATAGCTCTTGTTCAATGCTACGACAAATCATTTAGTCTTAACTAAATTGCGATTTCCTCACACTGATTGTCGCGAGTAGAACAGAAAATATGAGAGTGGAAAAAAGTAAAGTAATGGATTGCGATTGGAATCTACCCTTGTGGTTGATTTTGGGGGGATTTTTCGGAACTAAATGAAACACATGCAGAGGATTAAAACTGTAATTTCAGGGTTGCAGGACCACAATTTCAAGTTCATATGTTTAAAATTCACACAAAATTCTTACAATGTCTACAATCACAACTGCCTTACAACTCATTTCCCATTCCTCTTCTTTCGCCTAATTTTCTCAGCTCATAAGAGAATTTTTCCGTTAATGAGAACGAGCAGTAAATAGCAAATGTTTCTGCTGAGCACACGAAAAAAATACAGGAAATTTTAATTTGTTCCGCGAATGTAAATTGCTCGGTATTAAAATTATTTGAGTAATTGAGACTTTTCTTTCGCTTTCGAGACTCACGGATTGCTGCTTTTGTGGAATGAATTTTATGTAAGGCACATGGCATGTTGGGATTTATGGTTGAGGAGGCAATGTGCTTTTTTGGAGTGGGTTTTGAGTAGGGTGACCATCTGCGTAGTTTTACAACGGACAGTCCTGTATTTCAAAACCCTGTCCTGTATAAATTTGAAAACGTTGTTCCAGGTCCTGTATTTTTTTCACGAAAATTTCCGTTAGTTTTCGAATTTTACTCTATGTCCTGTATTTTTCGAAAAAAATTACCAAAAGTCCTGTATTTTCATGAAAATTAGATGGTAACCCTAGTTTTGAGGCATAAGAGGGAGGTGCAAGGTCGAAGCTAGGATGCGATGCTACTGCTTTATAAAAGAAGATTTCCAACTTTACATCATACCCAAAGTTCCCCAAAACCATCATAACAGCATAAAACATGAAAAATAAGAAGTGCAAGAGGTTAGATTTGAAATTTAAATTTAAAACCTTTTTGCCATATTTGCCACTGTGTGCTCTCTTTTTTCACACAACAATTTCAAAAATGATGATTGTTTTTTGTGTGGGTGTAGAATTGATTACTAGGAAAAATATTCTTTCCTTTTATTGGAAACATCGAGTGGGAATGAGAAGTGGAAAAAGTGTAAAAGTCATGGAAAAAAATTTTCATTTTGAGTAAATGGAAATTGAAGAAGGAAATGAAATGGAAAAAAAGTTTTGTGGTTTTGCTTGTTTCTTGCAATGGTTGTATTAAATTGAGAGCATTTATGTGGATCTGTTGGAGAAAAATGGTCAATTCAGACGAAGAAAAAAATTGAGTAAGAAAAGCATCCTTTAATAGTGCATAAAACGCATTTTATGGACTTTTGTAGCTCTACATAGGACTTGACTTGAAAACATTAACTTTGACATATAAGAATAAAGATTGTGCCAAAAGTGTCTACAAAATTTAATGTGCGTCATATTTGGGAGAGACAGCAAACTGTTTTCCTAAATATGACGCATAATTTTCCGAAAAAATTCTCCAACGTCATCCTTTAATTACGTTGGAATTAGATCCAAATTTTCAAGAACAATACTCCTGAAAAAATTCTATTTATCATCCACAACCCCATTCATTCATAAAAAGCAAACTTTTCTATCCACTACAAAGAAAACTTTGAAACAGAAAATTACAGGAAATAACAACAGCAGCTAGAATTTTTCTTCTTTTTCGTTCATTGTCAAGGCATATAAAGAATGGCTTTGTCGTCATCGTCCATGAATTTGAACTGTATAATAACTTTTTTTACTGCTCTATTATGATGGAAATGACGGAAGGGAAGGTAAATGTTCTTTGGAACTAACAATGTCTTTTGAAGTTCATTACTTCTTGAGGAACCTTTTGGAATTGAACTTTTGACCTTGGATGTGATTATTTTGTGTAATGATAGACTTTTGATAGATTTTTATAATTTTTGATCTGTTCTGTATCTTAGCTATTTTGTTTCACTTGTTTTCTCGTGGTTCTAATATGACTGGTATGACTTGAAACCCCAAACACGGCCGGGACTCTCTGGATTAAATTCCACAAAAGGAAATAAATTTCAATTAAAAACTTCACATTAATGTCATCAGTCTCCAATGTCAACATTTCCATTAAACCACAAAAATATCCACAACAACCACTAAACAGAAGCAAATGAATTTTACTGAAAAAAAAAAACCTTTCTAAACATTCTCAAAGAGCAGTTCCCATGACACAACACGTACGCGACAGCAAACACAAAAAACTTATTTTCACAATAATAATTAAATTCATAACACCGAACCCTTCAGAAAACATATTTTATGGGTCGTAACCCTTTCCATCCCTTTAACGACCTTTGAAGCTTGCTGATGAAAAAAAAAATCACAAAATAAAATTTTGCCCAACTTTAATCAAATTTTGCCATTTTCTTGCTTGCAAAGCCACTTACAAGATCTCTTGTGTATTTTGCTGTCCCTCTGATCATCCATCAAGTGACTGTCCATTAATCATAAAAGGATTTTTACTCATAAATATTTTGTTATCTCCTCCACTTTTGTCTTCTTACTCAACACTACTTACACTCTTATTTGTGTCTATTTTGATAATCGACCACCAGATGAATGTCATTCTGTGACACGAGAATAGATGAATGTGTGGATGAATGTCTCATAATCATTATGGGTTATGAGCTTGTTTTCATAATTTTGCATATTCATTCCATAGTGGCTCACTTTTAGGTTGTAAGTGTTGTTATTGTATTTATTGGGTCGTCAAATCGTAAAAGTTTAGATAATTTGTGAAATAATTTTGATGGTGTATTGAGTAGTTTGTAATACGAGAGGCTGTTTGAATGTCGTAAAAAAGTTTTGAGATTGCTATCTTATTTACATAAAATTTAGATAATTTGTGCGGTATATTTGTGTAGACACAGTACCAATTCTCTCTGAATTTGGCGCACAGATACAAAATTAAAAAACCTGAGTTGTTTTGTGGTATTGACTCCAATTATTTCTGAATGGCTCAACTCGGTTAATCGATTAGAATTCTAGTGCTAAGCCGGCAAGATTCTGGCATGGAGCTGATATCAATTTAAATTCAACACCATGCCAAAGTCATGCTAGCTCGTCATCAGAATTCTGATCGATTAACCGACTTGTTCCAATCAAGATTCCTCCTAGATATGGCGCATAAAGAAATTTATTGTAAATTTTGCTAGTTTCACGGGAAGAGTGCACTAGCTTCTCCAGAAAATGACGCACGGAGATCAATTTTGTCCATTTAAGGAATAAACTGCACCAGTCTCTCAAGAATATGACTCACAGTTTAATTTCCTTAATTTATCTATAAATCTTCATCAACACTTACCCCAAAAAAAAGTCTTAAATCATCTACCAGTCACATGTCTTCATCACAAGATGATTCCCTTGAATATTTATATATTTTCACATTCACTCAGCAAATTCATTCATTTACCCTTTTCATGTCTCTCTGTATTTTATTAATGAACATGCTTGGCATGGCTGTTGAGTTCAACACAAAAATAGTCTATGTGCATGGGAGCAGTATGAAAAGCTATTTAATAGTCATAATTCTCACAGCTCTCTGTGAATTTGTAATGTGAGACTTGTGGATTAAAAAAAGGGAGAACTGGAATGAGTTCATGAGTTGAAAATGAGGATAATTGATGTGTGTGTGTATATATTGTCGAGGCGACAAACGACAAGAATGAAGATTTAATGGAGATAGTGCGAGTACGACATAAATATCCGATTATTATTGCATGACATTACGACTTTCTATCCAAGCTTCTGTTGCTTTCTCATCCACTAAATTACTATATTGCCATATAAATATTCTGAAGTATTAAAAAGTGGATTTTGAATAAATTCCAAATAAATATATTTGGAAACGCGAGAATATACTGAAAATATTTTCAGAGGTGCCAGTTGGGGAAGGCGGAGAGAGGATTAAGTCGATGTGTGAAATTTAATCGCAATTCGATAAATTTTCGTACTTCCGATTGGGATTTTTATAGATTTGGGTGGATTAATGGGTAAATAAATTTGTTGCTAAGTGCGGCGGTGAAGGTTTGGGGGATATCCACTATATTTACCGGTCTAGAGGGGTAGATTGACTCTTGTTTGCTTTGTACTGGTGGAATCGACCTTTTTTGTGTTTTTTGTCTAAGCAGTTGAATCTATCATGTCTAATCATGTCTTTATAAAACTGATCCCTAAAACCTTTTAACCATAACTAAGCCCATCTCCTCCTCATCATCTACCACTCCCACAAAAAAAAAACAAACAAAACAGTTCATAAGAGCAAATCGAGCACCAACAAATATGCCTCAATATTTTCCATTTTATAGCTGATTATCATATTTTTTGATTATGTCACGCGACATGCAGCGAGTTCATGACAGAAAATTGACTGTCCTTGCCATGTCGATGATCTGCGGCTTAACAAAATGCCATTTTTATTATCACTGATCTATTTCCATTGTGTTCATTTTTTTCATTTTTTTTTATTTTCAGGTCACACGTGGAGAAGTTTAGTGCGGTAAATGCAATTCAACGACGCTCGCATTATTGCTCGTATATGAGGTTAGTGTTGAGCAAAGAGAGAAAAAATGCAAGTAAGAAAAGCACTTGGAAGCTGTGGATAAGGCGCATTTTCAGAATTGAATATTTTATATATATCTAGTTATTGACTTACTTTGAAGTCCGAACGGCGATCATTAAAAATGAAGTATAATTAGTAACACAAATTCACTTGTGTGCGTCATATTCCGGAAACTCCATTACTGTCTCTCCCCAAACTGCTCTCCACCTTCAAAAACTTTTTTAGTAAACTCAGTTTTAAAAATCATTTCATTCACATTTTTATGTGTGATATCGCAACAGCTCACATTGTTGAGTGTCAATGAATAAAACGAGAAGAATGTTCCTTTTAATGTTCAGCTCTGTGGCAGTTCCGTCCATAAAATATAAAACGAGATGGCAAAAAAAATCTTTTTTTCTGTGTTTGGCACGATTTTGGAGCACAAAAAATTGGAAATACGAATAAAAGATAAATTAAGACGACAGTAGGGCGGCTTGAAAGCCAATATTTATGATTGTCGTTCTGTGGTCTTAAATTGAAGTGGAAATTTGAATTTATGATTTGAGATTCAACACAATTGAGATACATTTTGAGAAATTTTGACATAAAGTGGGGCACAAGACTCTAAAGTCGCAAGAGTTTTGTCACTTTACACATCTCAATTGAACTCGTACCCGGCAACAAGCTTCAAAATGACAACAAAAACCATCAAAAAAATTCATTTTAGCTTTTTAAAGCCATAAAATTTTATTAAACAATTTTTTGCCATAAAGCATTTTTCTCTCAATTTTTTTCCCTGATATAAAAAATGCCTCGAAATGGCATAAAAAATAAAAATTCTTTCTTTTTTCTTTCGCCTTTCGCCTCGTCCTCATTGCTCATTTAACTCAGTGTGACGCGTTGTGGCAATTTGTTATAATTTTCTATCTCGTTCCTTTTGGAATTTTATTTATTCATTCACACGATTTTGTTTGGTTTTTGTGGTCATTTTGGGAATCATACAAAGTTTGGGGATATAAAGACTACGAACATGCATTATAAGTGCACCATTCTTGCTACTAATCAAGTTTTGACAGACATCATGTCAGAAAAATGCGTCTTATGTCCCACTTTTAGTGACTTTCTTACTTGCAACTTTTTTAAATAAGAAGATAAACACACTCGTCTAAAAAATGGAAAATGAGTTAAAAAATAATGTCGAGTGTAATTTGAATCTGATGTTTGCCTCTCAATTTTTCAATATGCTGCCTGGATTTATGGTGGATCTCATATGAAATGATATTCATGTGTTAAAGCTTTTAAAAATCGGATGTGAGAGGCGATTTTGTGTATTTTTCCGACTACAAATTATCCTTTTTTTGTGGATAATCTGAGTAAAAAAATATTTCACATCCTTTTTTTTTAAACGAAACCGAGTTGCTCATTGAGCTTAGTTTTGTTATTCTTATTTCAAATATTAACAGAATATTGAGCTTTAATATTGGAAAACTAATCTAAAATCCCCTCAAATTATCATAATTTCGACTAAAACCCAGACTCATGTGTAGCTCGGTCTCCGATAAGATTTTATTTTTATTCATACATTCATTTTTTCATACGACAGCTTAGCTGATTATTGCATAACAAATAAGTGAGTGAGTGAATAAATAAGTCCTTTTTATTCTGTGCGATAAAAGCTAAAATAAGCAAGAATATCAAGAAAGAAAAAATAAGTACATGAAAGAATCTCGTCAAGCATAAACAGAGAAATCATAAAAAATTTATCAACATGAAAAATTTCTTTGTTGTTGTTGCTTTTGTTGGCAAAACAACCTGAGACATAATAAAAATTACGACATAACGAAAGAGTTTTGAGAAGATTTTTCAATTCTCGTTGATTCATCGTCACTTTATCAGTATTCTACACATAAACACATCACAAGGACACTGCTGGCAAAATGGGTGAGTATGATTAACTGACTGAACTTATCCTTTATTAACATGACTGAACGTATCCTTACTTGTACTAATTATTTTAAGATTTTATCGCACTTTTGCTTCATTACTAAAGTTATCTTTGATCAATTTAACTGAATTTATCCCAGGAAACTTAAACTAAACTTATCTTTGACCAATTAAACTGAACGTATCCTAAGATTGACTAATCGAACAATTCCTTTCAATTTATACGAAAGATTTCCCAAAATCTATCAACTTTCCCAGGATTTTTTCCCCTTTTTACCCCACATTCAACATGAAAACATCATTTAAACAATTGAAGCATGTTGTAGTCATGTTGAACAACCTTCATAGCTTATAGTAAAAATCTTACATACTTTCTCTTGTCTCATCGTGCAATTTTCATGTTTCATCATCCCTCCAAACAGGTATTTTCCATTTAAAATTTTCGAAAAAAAAGTAACACGGAATAAGTTGATTCTGAACATTTTTTGTTGTGAGCAAAAAATTTTCGATGAAATTAAAAAGTTTTCCAATTAACACATTCACATGAGACAATGAGTGGACGGAAATAGATAATGATGGTGGTGCTTCAGACGAGGAAGTTTGATGCAGAAATTGTTGTGTAATTTGAAAACATTTACTGTAAACTTTTAAGGTGTGAACTTGAGGTTCCGGTGCTTGTGGTGATGTTGGTTTCATTTTCCAATTTGTAGATTATCGATCTTTACTATTTAAATTGGATGTTGCCTGGCCGAATCTATGCATAGTTAAAAAACTGAACTTATCTTCAAGTAAAAACTAATCAGATCCTTGAGATCACACACACTAAACTTATCCTAAAGATCAATAATTGAACTTATCTTCACGATCACTAACTGAACTTATCCTTAAAATCACAAACTGAACTGATTCTTAAGACCTTTTCTGAACTTGACTTTAAGACTACTAACTGAACGTATCCTTATGACCACTTAGTAATCTTTTTATTAAGACTAAAATCTAAACTTAACCTTATTTTCCAGAACTAGGACATTTAATCCTACTCGGTGTCCTGATAGCACTCGGCATCATCAGCGTAATTCTCATCCTTATGGCAGCTGCCTACTTCTGGTGGCGTCATAAGCGTTCACAGTTGGAATTTGTTGAGCCACCAGATGACAATGAAACAAGTAGTGCAAGTATTAAATTCCAGCAATTGCTTGAAACTCAACAACAAGAACAACTACTTGAGGAACAAAAGAAACAGCAACAGCAGCAGCCACCACAAAATCAAACAAACAAAATAAACACAAAATTGAATGGATTTTTGAACTTAAAGACACCATTAATTGGGTGAGTTGACTGCTTGCCATTTTTTAATGTCGTCACTTTTTTTTGTCAAACTTTGTGGATTGTTTTTGATTTTCATGCATAAAATTCAATTTTTGTGCATTGTTGTTGTGCATTTTTTTAAATTTTTTTTCGGATATTTTACAAAATTTTTGAATTTTTCATGATGATTTTTGAACTTCCATGCTGATTATGGAAGTGATTTTTATTATTTTGATTTAAATTGAAAGCAAAAGAAAACGAAAAAATTTTGTGACAATATGGAAAGTTCGGGGTTGTGGTCAGTTTTGTCAAACTTAGACTAGTATCAGGACTAGTACCTCAAAGTAAGCTTAAAGATCTGCAAACCCTGGAACTTTTTTCTCTGATCATCAAATTTTAAATTACATTTTTTGTTAAATTAAATTGATTTTTGGCATTTAGTTTAATTTAAAGTTTAAAAAAAACTATTTTTGTCACAAAAAAGTTTAGAGTTGAAAATTTTCTTGCAAATAAAAATATTTTTTGACACACATTTCTGTGATGATAAAGTTTTATAGCTTTAGTAGAACATAGTAGAGCTTCTAAATGCTGTGAAGGTTTAGAAAGTTATGGGAACTTTTTCAGAAATGAAGAACAAAAATATAAAATTGTGTCTAGCTTTGAAAAAAAAAATTGAAAGTTGTTCTTATTTTAATTCAATCTGAATTTAAGTTATGAGATCATTTCCATTGTCATAAGATACGATGTCTAAATTTACTGCTAGTTCTCAGTACTTTTTATGTCATAGATATAATTTACAGAGGTGTCAATATGTGTAGGTAAGAGGCAGGAAGGGGCAGTTACTTCGAGAGACAGAAAACGAGAAAACACAGAAATAAATAAATAATTAAAATATTAGATATTAAATATAGAATTTAAGCATAAATTCTAATGAATTATTATTATTAAATAAGTACATTCACAAAAAACATCGAGTTCACTTACAAAACGCGAGCAATTTATTAATAAAAGTGAATTAAACAAAAATTTTGTCGTTAACCTTATTTTGGACTTAAAACTACCGATTACAACGCCCGATTAGTGACTTTATTCCAATTGTGACTCTCTATTTTGACGCTCGCATATACAGGTATTACTATCCTCTTAATTTGAGGGAAATCTGTACATATATAGTGCTTGGAAGCACATTTTTGGTCTGGATCTTTTAAAGATACAGGCATCAACTACATTATCCAAGATTGACTTGGGAAAGTTGAGTAGGCAAGTTTATCTAGCTAGATCTCCTATTTTGGAAGTCGCTTAGCAGGAAGTAAGACAAAACACTGGCCAAATTAGATTTGGAAATTTGTCTAGCATCGATTCATTGCCGATATTAAGTCACTCTGGATTACCCAGAGTACGGATCAGTTTGGAAACTTGATCTGGGACGTGAACGTGAGTTGAATCCATACTTGGAAGCTCGGATATCCCCACAGACTATCTACGTTCCGGAATTAGGTCGTAAAGTTCCGACATTTCATTGTTCGGTAGAAATCCATGATCCATTGTTAGTAGCACGTAAGGATTTTATTGACTATCTTTCCAGAAACTTCACTCTTCGTATTGGCGATAGTTTTCTTACCGCTACAAAGTGGCGCTCTGAGCAACAAATTACTCCACCAGCACAGCCGAAAAATATTAGATTAAACGCTAAGGACATTAAACGACTTGGTAAGAAGTTCACTATACGTCCGAAAATGACACAAAATCGAGGTCTAAGATTTCATCCCACCGTCAATTCCACTTTCACAAATGCCGTAATTCGCGATCCGCCAGATTTTATGATCTTTTACGACGACTTGTTTCAAGCACAACAAAGATTTGTCTTGGTAACCCACGGATATCCTGAGACTACATCAGTCCGTGATCCAGCAGTTCTTGAGAAAATAAAATTTGATTTGGCATATGATTTTGATGATTGGGAACGAGGAAGCGTACCTCGTCACGTACTTTATAAATCTAGAGTCCGTCCAGCTTATCTTTCGTTTATGGATGCAATGACGATGATCAACAATCTTAATAGTCGTCGGGCAAATTTGAAAACACATGAAATGAGAATGTTATGTAGTCAGATCGAGATACAAACTGACATTTATTTTAGTGGCAAGCACGAAATGCACCTCCTATCGGTAATAGAACAGGAAATTTGGAAGGCATCATATCGCGTTATCGAGACTATTAGGAATGCGATTAAAACAAATTTTTTAATCCCATCATTTCGCGAAACTGAAGAAACTAATGAGGATGAGCCAATGAATGAGCAATTCAGCGCTCCGGGAATACAGGAACACAATCCTTCGGAGGAATTACCCTCACGAAGGGAACCTGTGCCAACTTCATCCGCTCCGAACACAGTGGAGCCATCAAATAATGAGGGAACACCTGTGAGGACCCCACCTAGTTCCATTGTTCTGACACCGTCACGATTCAACAATAATAAAGAACAATCAGGACCTGTTACCTCACATCCATCAACAATATCTTCATCGAATATAAATACTAATTTTCCAACACCACCTGTCACAACATTTCCGCATATTCAAAATAGAGTATGTGATTCATTGATTAGACCAGTAACAAGCACGTTATTACCACAAGAATTCGTAGCATCTGACAATGGATTAAGAAATAGCTTTGCAATACCAACATTCACAGGTAATGACGATATATTCGCATCAACTAATCAAAGTTTCACTCAATACGATACACCGTTGAGTATTCACTCGATTGCCAATAATGTGAATCAGCAATCAGGAAATCAAGGCTTATCTTATAATTACTACACAGCTCAAGAGAATTTATCACGCTTTCCTTTAAACCAACCGCAAATTGTGCGAACAAATGAACAACGATTAACAAATTCTGCAATTCAAGAGGAAGTCAACAATATTCCATCGAATTTTTTCAATAACACGAGTAGTTTGAATGATTACCAACAACGTGGTGGCCATAGAGAACAACCAGCGAACAATAGAGGAAATAACACAAATTTTGTCGCACCAGGCAATTATTCAGCTAATCGCTATCGTCCACAATATTATCCACAGAATAATGCAAATTCAAACAGAAACAATTACAACCAATTTTCTGGTAATGTAAGAGCACCTCAGCACGAACAATCGTCGAACAACAATAACAATGCATATGATCTTTCGCAGTTGTTGGCAAGATTATTAGAAACTCAGAATAGCAATTCAAATTTTACACCAAATAATCCATCGTTCTTACCAAAGATGAACCACTGGCATCCAAAATTTGGTGGTAATGATAATTGCTCACTCACTCACGTATTGGAACAATGGGAAAAATTAGCTGCTAACTGCCATATGACTCAGGCTACTTTACTAACTCAAGTCCATCTCTTGCTGAAAGATGATGCCTTAATTTGGCACAATTCTATTGGTTCGGACATACGAGACTGGCCAAGTTACAAATCGGCAATCATAAATCGCTTTCAATCTCCCGATAGAGTTGTCGCAACATTCATGAGCGCTGCGAACGTCCAAAAAAACGAAAAGTTTGACGATTACTATGCACGCCTTCGTATGTTGATGAAACAATCTCGGGATGAAATTAGTGAAAAGCAACTAGTAATGCGATTAACCACTGGCCTTAAAGATACTCGATGCCGCGATGTAGTTCGCAATAATTATTCATCAGCAGCGATCACTGACTGGAATAAAATTATTGAAAACATAAACCAAATAGAAACGGAATATGATCTTATAGAAAAAGAGAAGGTGAATACAAAGACTAGCACAAATGTAACATCATCCTCTTGGATAAAAAATGTATACCCACCTAGACCATCTTGGTTTAACGCCAAAAAGTTTCAAAATAAAGTGATCACCAACGATGTCAACAAGGAAACAAACGATGCAGTAAAATATTCTGGAAAAATTAATGAAGTATCAAAGACACCAAAACCTTTCAATTTTCGTTCAATGAAGACATCAGGCAACAACGCAACATCGAATAACAGCACTGCAAAAGGCAACGCAAGAATAAATGATTACAATAAAAAAATCAAAGCCCTTTTCGCCATTAAAGAGGACCATAATGAAGAAAAGTTTATGGAACCAAATGAAGAGATTTGGGAGGGTATACAAAATAATCAATTATTATTAATGAATGCCTTTGAATCTCAAGGATTTGACGAGGATGACGTTGCAATGTTCATGGCGACACAAAGTTGCACAAATTGTGATAATGATGGGCATATACTAGAAAATTGTCCAGCACTATTTGAACAAAACTTGTTCAAGATACAATGCACTGCATGTCGTGCGAATAACGTAACAAATGATACATGTGACTGCTCAAAAAACTAGACTTGCTCTATGAGAATGAGAGCTCTCATGGATGTGAAACCTTATTGGCTCTCGAAGTTTTGAATCAATGTTCTGGAAACATTGAACGCATTAAACTTGATACAAATTATGATAATAAAAATACTAAGTCATCGTTATTTATGGAAAAGTTAAATACAAATGATGAAATTAGCATGCAAAACTTGGAAAATGTAATAATTAACTATGGAAAATATCATGACAGGAGACCATATGTAAAAATCAATATTTTTGACGAAAAGTGTGAAGCCCTTTTGGACACGGGTGCATCAATCAGCATTTTTGGATCCGGTGCAGAACATATTTGGCGGCAAGCAGAGGAAATTGTCGTTAATTCATGCGTCAACATAAAAATGCCAAATGGGGTTGTTCTCAGCAGACAGCCGATGAAGTTGATCCCAATTAAATTTGAAGATGTCGTTAAACCTATAAAAGTTGCGTTTGTTCCTTCCGTTCAATTTCCACTGATTATGGGAATCGATTTTTTCCATAAATTCAGCCTTAGGATAACAAGAAAGGAACGTGATGTGATGAATGTCGAAGATACAGAATGTCATGCTATTAGTAACAGCGGCGAGAAGCAAATAGACTTGCCAGAGAACCTAAAAAGAAAATTAAATAAAATAATTAGTAGTTTCCCATTTGATGATAACAAATCACTTGGATGTCAATACTTGATTAGACATAAGATAGATACAGGCGATAATTCACCAATTGTACAGCATCAATATAACTATAATGCAAAAGTACAAGAAAAAATAAACGTGGTAATTAATAATTGGCTAGAGCAAGGCGTTATTGAAAAATCAACATCATCATGGAGAAATCCAATCGTCGTAGTGAAAAAACAAGATGGTAACATCAGAGTCTGCCTAGACGCCAGAAAGCTTAATAGCATTACAAAGCGCGACCGTTTGTTAACGCCGAATGTATTTGAGGCATTGAGTTCAATTCCGGCTGATGTCAAAATATTTGGCAGAGTCGATAAAAATCAAGCATTCCTACAGACTATGTTGGCAGATGAGGATAAAGAAAAAACAGCTTTCTTTGTAAAAGGAAGAGGCTTGTTCCAATTCGTACGCATGCCATTTGGTTTAGCTAATGCGCCTGCAACTCAAACAAGACTAATGCTTGAAATCTTTGGAGAAATGGAACCATATGTACTGGTATACTTTGACGACATCATAATTATGGGAAAAAACTACCAACATTTCTTTCAACTTCTTGAGGCGGTAGCAAATAAACTAAGGCAATATAATTTGACGATTAGTAGAGATAAAATGAGTCTTCCTCTTATGAATATAAAGATTTTAGGGCATATTGTCGGTAGAGAAGGAATTAGAGTAGACTCATCAAAAACCGATGCAATTAGTAAATGGCCGACTCCTACAACTAAACGAGAACTACAAAGATTTCTCGGTATGTGTAACTGGTATCGTAGACACATTAAAAATTTCTCAACAATTGCGACTCCAATGACAGAAATGTTGAAAGGGAAAAAATTTAAATGGACCGAGGCAGCAAATGATTCGTTCGAGCGTTTAAAACACGTTATGCTTACGCCACCAGTTTTACGTCCACCACGCTGGGATCTGCCAATGATTTTATTATGTGACGCTTCTAATGAAGGAATTGGAGCCGCATTAACACAAATTGACGAAAATGACGGTGAATTTGTAATAGAATATTACAGTTCAAAACTAACGGAAAATGAACGCAAATTCTCACCGACGGAAAAGGAATGCTTGGCTGTAATTAAATCTATTAAACATTTCAGACCTTATATAGAACTAATGGAGCTGAAAATAATCACGGATCATTATTCGCTCAAATACCTGTTAAACATGACAGTGACTTCTGGACGATTAGCTCGTTGGATTTTATTTCTTCAGCCTTACGTTAATTGTATCCAACATAGATCAGGTAAATTGATGAAAGTCGCAGATGCGTTGTCAAGAGCGCCGATAATGACTTCCGAAGATGAGAACGTGAATGAGATGTCGTTAATGTCTATTAAGGAAAAAGATGATGATTATAAAAAGTTATGGACGAAAATGATGGCATGTCCTAATAAAATGCCGAACTTTAGAGTGTACAAAGGCAACATTCTATTTAAAACAAATTCGAGAGGAACTGAAGACGAAAATGAGTGGAAGTTAGTCCCGAAAATAGAAGATAGAGATGAAATTATTCAAAGAAGTCACGAGGAATGCGTCCACGGTGGTATCAGATGCACAATCGCCAAGATTCGAGAAAAATGGCACTGGAAGAATATGAGAAGACACGTAAAAAATTGGGTTAATAATTGTTTTAAATGCTTGTGTGTCAAAGCAAGCAATAAACAGTTAAATGGTCCGATGACCAACTCACGAATCCCTCGGATATGCATGAACACACTTAGCATTGATATTAAGGGACCTTTTCCCGCGTCAGGAATTCGTCGGTATAAATATATCATTGTAATGATTGACGTTCTCTCACGTTATGCTTGGATTGATTTATGCAAAGATGTTACATCAACAAAAATAATTAAATTCATGGAAAAGGTCTTTCAAGAGCTGGAATATCCAAAAATCCTCATTCATGATAATGGTAAGCAGTTTACATCCTCGTTATTCACCGAATATTTAGAGCAACACAAGATCAGATCGTTTGCGACTCCAATTTATTGTGCCAAGAATAATCCAGTTGAAAGATTTAATAGGACGTTAGGAGATTCCCTTAGAATGTACTTACTTGAATTCGGAATGAAACACAGCGAATGGCACAAATGTGTGCATGAAATTGTCGAAAGACTTAATACTCGTAGAAATGAGGCCACTGGATTCTGTCCAAAAGTCGTATTATATGGATGTAATCCTGAAATAAAGGATGAGACGTGGATTAGGCGCTTAGATGCCAGACATGAACAAATAATGAATGAAGCCTTTTCTAATTCAATGAAAAAATTTGAATTAAATCAAAAAAATTATAATAAAGGCAAAATGGAAAGAGACTTTCAACCTGGATCAATTATAATGGTATCCACTCATAAGATATCGAACGCTTTCAAAAAATTTAACAAAAAATTGGCACCAAAATATGAACCAGCGATAATTGAACAAAAAAAATTTGCTAATTCTTACCTCGTTAAGCTTCAAAGTGGCAGAGAAGTTGTTGTGGACGTTGGTGATGTAAAGGAGGTCCCAATTGAGCTGCAGGATGTCCTTAAACGGCAATTATTCAATCCGAATAACTGTTAAATAATTTTTTTGAATTTCTGTTTCAAATTTTCACCGGCTCTAACGGTTATAAATGGGTTCTACCGGTTATAACTGAAGTCTACAAGGTAGATGTAGTATCAAATTTGTACAAATAATATCAATTAAGGAAATCATCTTGCTAATAATGGCTGTATTACAAGAAACATTTAAAAACAACTCAATTTATGTTTCTCAAATAAAAATGGGAACAACTAAGTCCGAGATTAAAGCAATTTTTGGGGGTTTCGGAAAAATTGTAAAAATAAAAACATTTGACGCCGGAAGTGGAAGATTAAGAGCCTTAATAAAGTACGAGAAAAAACAATCAATGGAAAGAGCTGTGAAGAAAGGGAACATTGAAGTTAGAACAGGCAAGTTTATAATTACAAGGGCTTTTGATAAAAAACAACGCGAAAATATTAATCAAAAAGAGACACAGGACCAAGGACAAACTATAAAAATGACATCAACGCCTTCATTTAATGAGATAATTCAAAACAACAGAGAAACTCATCAGAACCTATCAATTAAGGTTTGCAACTGCTGCATCTGTAATGAGGAAATACTTAGTCAAATACTAAATATCCAAAAGGAAATCATCCATCATGGTCGTCAAATCCATCAGGCAGAGCTTAGAAATGCTATTGGATCTCCACAAAAGAAGAAGCTAGTTAAAGCAGCGGTATCGGACCTAAAATATTTATACAAAAAACTTAAAAATTCATTTGACTAGATACACCTACAGAACTTTTTAAGCCATCAAATTAAAGCATAAAAAGTTCTTTAAATTGAAAAAAGGAGATGTAGGTAAGAGGCAGGAAGGGGCAGTTACTTCGAGAGACAGAAAACGAGAAAACACAGAAATAAATAAATAATTAAAATATTAGATATTAAATATAGAATTTAAGCATAAATTCTAATGAATTATTATTATTAAATAAGTACATTCACAAAAAACATCGAGTTCACTTACAAAACGCGAGCAATTTATTAATAAAAGTGAATTAAACAAAAATTTTGTCGTTAACCTTATTTTGGACTTAAAACTACCGATTACAACGCCCGATTAGTGACTTTATTCCAATTGTGACTCTCTATTTTGACGCTCGCATATACAGGTATTACTATCCTCTTAATTTGAGGGAAATCTGTACATATATAGTGCTTGGAAGCACATTTTTGGTCTGGATCTTTTAAAGATACAGGCATCAACTACATTATCCAAGATTGACTTGGGAAAGTTGAGTAGGCAAGTTTATCTAGCTAGATCTCCTATTTTGGAAGTCGCTTAGCAGGAAGTAAGACAAAACACTGGCCAAATTAGATTTGGAAATTTGTCTAGCATCGATTCATTGCCGATATTAAGTCACTCTGGATTACCCAGAGTACGGATCAGTTTGGAAACTTGATCTGGGACGTGAACGTGAGTTGAATCCATACTTGGAAGCTCGGATATCCCCACAGACTATCTACGTTCCGGAATTAGGTCGTAAAGTTCCGACATTTCATTGTTCGGTAGAAATCCATGATCCATTGTTAGTAGCACGTAAGGATTTTATTGACTATCTTTCCAGAAACTTCACTCTTCGTATTGGCGATAGTTTTCTTACCGCTACATATGGCAAGATATTGAAAATGCAACCTACTCAAAATATTAAAATTATAAGAAATATTTGCAAGAAAATTAAACTCACGTTGATTATTTTTGTATCTCACTATGCAAGATATTTCAGTCTCTAGTGGCTATTGTGGTATCAATAGCTAGTCAAAATATAGCTCATTGATCTTCAAAAGCCACTTTTCGTCTACTTTGGTCTACAATTTATTAAACTTCAATCAAAGCCTCTCAGCTTTAAACCTTAAACTTCTTAAATATTAGAAAATTAAAGTTTAGAAACTGAAAAGCCTTGACCTCAATAATAGAACAGAAAGTTTTGATAAATAATCAACAAAAAATAGGAAATTTTGAGTTGCTTTAAGCTTTAATGTTCATCATAAAATGACGAAGCTCTAAAACCTTAACAAAGTATCTTCAATGAGTTCAATTGAGTGTAAAATTGCATGATTGAATATTTTTTTATGGAGAAACAATTTCATCGAAGTCGACTCGAGACAATTCGAATTATTTAAATTTTGTGAAGTCAACTCCAAGTCGCTGAACTTTGTTAAACTGTTAGTATGATCAAAGTGACATCAATATTAATTAAATCAAGTCAATTAAACTCGTTTTTGAGTTGATTCAAGTCCAGTGAAGTTTGGGTAAAATCCATCAAGTTAAATTTCAGTTCTATGGAAGGGTTTTAATTTTTTATAAAAAGATTTGAACCTCTTCATATTCTCCGAAAACTTAACTTGATAATCATACAAAATGGTGAGTCTTCCCTGACTGCATCTATGTACCCAATCAAATTAACTTCTCAATCATGCAATAGAACTCCCAATTGACTCCAACTGAATAAATCTACGGCGTACAAAATGAACAATTAACTGCGTAAATTCAAGCTTATTACGCAATAAACATCAGCTTATGTTCTATAAACACAAAACAAAAATATTTTCAATTCACGTTCATCGTAGTAAAAAAAAATTACTTGCTGTAAAATATTTTCCAATGTTGATGAAATGAAAAAGTTGAAAGAATTTCAAAAACATTCACAATTTTTTTTTTGTGCTTCACAAAGTTTCATCATTAAAGCGAGCGCATTTGGAATATAAAAAGTTCACTCAAGCGAATATCCTCGTTTTTCTTTACTTTTCTGTTGAAAAAAAGGATTTTTTACACTCAGATCCATCGGCAGCTGTGAAGAGTGAACAAAAAAAAATCCTCGACTTTGAAGCACAAAAATAAAAAGCTTCAGCATCCTTCCTGTTAAAAATAATTTTTCATCCTTTTCTGTGAAATCATCAACCGTGGAAAAGTGTGGCTCGTGCCGTAATTCTGGTTCTTATTTTTAGGATTTTAGCAATTAAGAGCTTAAAGTTTTGATTGCTGATTTAGAAAATTGGCACTTTTTGTGACTTAACCTCAAAATTCCAAAATCTATAAAATCCAATCATCCCTAAAGTCACGAAAAAGCTACACTATTTACTATTCCTCTATCAGCGATGAAAAAAAAAGCTTCTTGAGTCAGTTTTGTTACATGACGTATCTTATTTTTTATCCTTAGATATCTTGCGAGGAAGTTGTATTTGGAATGTATAAAAAGAGGATATTTGAAATGTGCAATGTGGATGAATGAAATGACATTTCTTGATCTGAAATGAATGAGATGGAATAAAAAAGAGAGAAGTTGGATGCGGAATGCTTCCTGTGGATGAGAGTGACATATATCTTTGTTGTGGGATTTCAGTCTTAAAAGACGCGGGTTATGAAATTTGAAAAATTATAAATCTAAAGATATTATTTTAAATTTTATCAATTTAAGTATAGCAAGTTAATTTTTTTTAAACCATTACTATCCGCTTTTAAAAATAGACCGCGGATTATGACAGAAAATTTACAAAAAAATTTCCATTTGATTTTAAAAACCAATTAAACTTATCATAAATTGTGAGAAAAATTTCAGCAAAATCTATCCGCGGCTTATGAGGCTAAACCCCTTCTTTTCATCTCCGTATGTCCTTCCTTAACTTACTCTTTATTTATATTTGCTTACTTTTCAATTTATTTTTCTCAATTCTATTTAACAATAGAAGAGTCATCATGATATGGCTATAATGTACTTGCCACTACCACTGCTGTTTTTTCACCAAGAAAATACGTTCAGACTTTTCTTTACATTTTTCCTCTCGTTCTGACTGAAGATCACAATAAAAAAATGAAAGAAGACGTTTTAACTTTAAGTAACTTGATATCAAGTCGAGCTGTTGGTTCTTCTGTCAGATCTCTTTCCGTTTTGAATCCTCTTTTGTATGTCCATTAAAAAAGTGCACAAACAGAAGATTTCAACTTTTGTTTGGTTTTATTGCTATGCATTTGGTAGTTGAAGATGACTCGAAACGATAAGAAAACTTTGAAAAATTTCGTGCGCTAGTTTTTGAAGAGCATGTTAAAGTCTCCTCAAATATGGCGCACATCAAACTTTTTTGGCTTGATTTTGACTAAATGTAACTATTAAGGACCTCTTTGAATTATTCCATAGTATTCAAGGCTCTGAATTCCAAACTTTTTTACTTTAAAATTGATGAAAACAAAACTTTTAAGTAAATGCAAAAAAAATGTTTTATTTTGTCATGTTTGTGACGGAAATTGAAAAACATTTTGTATGGATGGGCGGTTTTGAATAAAAAGTTACACAAAAACTTTCTTTTTAAAAAAAAATTGTTATTTTTCTTAAAATATTTTCTTAAAAATGTTAAAAAAGTTTCTTGCATATTTTCTTGTTTGAAATGAGAAAAATCTGTGGAGTCATGAGAAAAAAAGGGTATAAAAGTTTCTCTTCACCAAACAGTCGTACAGAACTGATTGATGGACGTTTTTTATTATTAGAAATGAATTGTTGAATTTAACTTTTTTGTTCGAATGAAACTTAGTATTTTTGTGGGAGAAATTTTAAATAATTTTGAGTTAAAAATTTTAATTTGGAATTTACATTGATCCACCGATGAAAAATGCGTCTTAATGACTTTACCGAAAATTGACTTCCTTACTTGCAATTTTTAAACCAAATCATATTGCTTCAAAAACAACTCCACGAATAATTTTCTCAATTAATTTCAAATCTCGCAGCAACTAAAACACGACAAGGCTGTACAAGTTCAAGACTGTCTACTCTCAATTTGCATGAATTTTTCAGTTCCTCGTTCAGTTTCAGTCTCTCATTCTATTGATATCACCACAAAACTGATTTATCAGCACACAGAAATAAAAAAAAATTATTCCTCATTTCATTTCGTACGTTTATAGTCAGCATAAATGTCATGTTACCGCAACAGCAGCAAAAAAGTGCCTTGCATAATCTGCAATTGTACATTTTCGCATGATACTTATGCTGAGCAGATGGGGGAAGGAATGGGGCAACATAAAGAAGAAAAAAATGTAAATAAATCGATTTACGAAGTTTTTTTTTGTGCTGCAAATATTCAATCATGATAATGACCATGACGATTATAATATTGGGGATAGCAAACTTGTACCTTGGTCAATAAATGCATAAAAAGCACAATTTATCCAAAAATAGCTCACAAAATAAAATTTATGCATATCCTCACCTGCTGCAAATCGTTTCATAATCAACTGAGTGACATAATTTATTATTCATAAACTGAATTGCAATGTGATGTGATGTAGCCTTTTGTCATTCTTATTAGTGAATGAGGGCAGAAAAAGTTCCGAGATTTAAAGTTTTATGAGTTTTTATGGGAATTTTTATTTTGTTCATATTCCAGCATAAAACGTGTGTTTAATTCATGAATGGCAGCGTGGAGTTATTGAAAAAGTTTGATAGAGTTGGTTATGTGTGGGAAAATGGCTGATGTAGATGAAGAGTAGCTACAATGGCTTCTATTGTGAAATTTATTTGGATGGAAAAATCATGAAAAGTTGATGTGGTGGAAAATACGATTATTAAAATGAAGCTGAACTTACTTTTTAACTTTCGTATCTAATTAAAGTTTCTGCTTCAAAGATGCAAACTTCTGCTTCGAAGATGCGAAGCTTTACTTCAGAGATGTATTCATGAGATGTAATATTAGCTTTAATGATGCGAAACTTTGCTTCAAAGATGCGAAACTTCGCTTCAGAGATGCAAACTTTTGCTTCAGAGATGCAAACATCAGCTGTAAAGATGCAAATTTTAGCTTCAACGATGCGAAACTTTGTTCAAAGTAGCCAAAGTCTCATAATTTAAAGCATCGTCACTATATCCTCCCTAAATTTTCAAAAACGAGCAACTACGCAATTAGAATTCTTAAAAGGTTCCATAAAGAACACGAAAAAATGTTCAAAAAAAAAGAAAAAGAAAATTTCAAAGCAAAAAACGCGACATGTATTTTGAGCAACAAACGCCAATGAAAAAAATGCTGGAAGGAGAAGTAAAGCTTCTTAAATTATCTATTAGACATGAGACATGATCCGCTTTGTCGATGCATACAAAATTTATTTCTTTCTTCTTTTCTTTCTTGTACGTATTTTATTTAAAAACTTTATATGTGTTTATAGGTTAGGGAGAGTGTGTAGAAGTTCTGAAGTTTTGTCGTGACTTTTTGCGTCGCATTTATGTCACAGACATATTAATAGTGAAGAAATTAGGTTAATTGCTTTTATTTGTGACTATTTCTTGACTTGGAATTTCTTTAACTTACAGTGAGGCAAAATTTAGTATTGTAGATGCGAAACTCTGCATCAAAGATGCAAAATTCTGCGTCAAAGATGCAAACTTTTAATCAAAAGATGCGAAAGATTGCGTAAAAGATGCACAAATCTCAAAATTTTACATTAGTTCAGCATAGTCTTCCTGAATTAAACCTTCACTCCAAGACACAAGCTCGCAATATCTTAAAAATTCAATAACTGCACCCCTCAATAGAGTCTTGCACATACATCATCGATACCCTTAGTGCTTCTACATTCTCACTAGATGAAAAAAATTCCTCATCGTATTTTTTATTCTTTATCACAATTTATATTCAAACGACAGCAAAGAATGAAAAGTTTTTCTTATCGCATAATAAAAAAAGCAAGATGAAGGCAAGCAAATTTCATCTTTTTGGGTAATAAAAAATAATGGAAAAATGAACAGAATAAGTCCTTGTTAGAGGCATGTGAACTGTTGTGAAGAAAAGGTAAAGGATCTTTTGGTAAAGTTTGTATTTTATGTGTCTCAATTGGAAATCTAAATTGATGGATTGATTGACTGTACTCTGTGACAATTGTAGCTCTGAATTTTCAATGGAATTTGGGAGACGATGATCGTGATTTGGGTGTATGATGATGATTTTTACAAGGTTTAAAGGACTTCTTGTAAAAATCATTGCTAATTTACAATTTTGAAGCAGAATTTCGCATCGGTGACGCAGATTTTTGCTTCAATGACGCAGAAATTTATATCAATGACGCGAAATTTGGCATCTCTTAAGCAAAAATTGACAAATTGACTGTGCTAATTGGATTAAAATGTTAAGAACAGCCATAAATTAAAATCATACAAACCGCAGGCATAAATCATCCCCAATATTTCACTAGCACCACAATCAAATAGATCAATCTAATAAATCAACTCACCACTACCGCTCAAGCACATAAAAACAGTTTTGCGTCATAAAAATTTCAATCGATCAGCAAACAAGAAAAAAACCAGGATTTTTATTGCAAAAAAAAACTATTTTGCATGTTTTTATTTCCTAATTTGAATTCACTTTCTTACTTCCCTCTGGTGCCATTAAATGCTTCACACGCTTTATTCAATAAATTTTTCTAGAGATTGGATATTTTATTTCGGGAAAGAACAGGAAGGATATCTCGAGAGTGTTAAGAGTTATGAGCTCATTGATAATTCGTTTATTTTCTCATATGCACTTCATGGATGGTAAAAATAAAGCGGGAACTGAGAAAATAAATATTTTGAATATTGGCAAGTTAGGGAGGCACTTTCACAGTGGGTAGACAGCGCATTTTTAAATGTTATTGAAAATTTATGAATTTTGATAATCCGACTAGAAGTGGAATACTTATTAGATGATTCCGGCTTGGACAACAAGGGGCTTGGATTAATCAGTTCAACCATTAACTATCACAATCTGGGATCAATGCCAACAATAAACTGAAACATCCGTTCAGCCTGTTCTAGCCCAAAAGAAGCAAAGAAGAAATAAAAGGAAAAATTATTGATGATAGAAAATATTTGCAAGCGCCGAAGAAAAATTGTGAATTGGCATTGCATGTTGTTCATACATCGTACATGACATGAGCTCTTATGAGTTTTTCAATATGTTCTTTCATGCATTAAGAATGAATGGAATCACAAAAGGGAGAAAAATGGAAGAAAGTTGATTTTCTTTTTTTTTTGATGAAAGGAAGTCAAAAACATTTTTGAAGCGGAAATGAAAGTGAGTTGCTGATTTTTGATAGGAAGGTGAATAATTTGAATAGTAAAACATAGTGGGTAGGGTGCTATAGGAAGGAATCTTAAACCATTGTTAAGGATTTGTGTGATATGAAGCAAAGTTCGCATCTCTAATGAAGGAATTCACATCTTAAATGCAGAAGCTCGCATCTTAGAAGCAAATTCAGCATCTTTGGGGGAAATTTGCATCTTTGATGCAAACGTTTGCGTCTTTGTTGCAAAAGTTTGCATCTTTGAGGCAGAACTTTGCATCTTTAAAATCATTATTAATCAAAACATCTTGGTTTCGTCAAAAACCTCATCAATTCTCATTTTAACTTCACAAGCAAAATCTCATTAAAATTTTTCACTCAATTTCACTTCAAAAAGTTCATTAATAAAATTTTATTTCACAGTAAGCACACAAAAGGAGCATCGCACGTGTAAAACTCACTGAATGAATTGTCAATATTTACGAGTTCATCACTTCAATTTTCATTTTCTTCAATTTAATATAAACGAAATGAAATTTTCACGCGAAAATTTTCTGTTTTCATCTCGTCTGAGTGATTTCTCGTGGGTTCAACAACATTTTTTTTGTTTACTTAAAATTCGTAGAAATCAAAACGACTCTCGAATGAGTAAACCTTAGCTTAACTGAACAGTTTACTTAGCTGATAAAGTCAACGGAAGCGAACTTGTTGAGGTTTTATGGCTTTTTCGGTCGTTGCTATAGAGAAAGTTTTTCACTTATTTGATTGAAAAATTTGCAAGTAAACAAGTAAATAATTGAGGGATTTTCGAGATGAGTTTTATCGGTTTGGTGGGATTGGAGTGAGGAACTTGATAAAGTTAATGAAGTAGATGAACTTTAGATAATAATGTTTAAGTTCTAAAAGTAGATTAAGAGTAGGTTAGGCAAAAATATAGTCGCAGAAGTCAAAATTCGTTAACCGACTTCAATCTTTTATTCCAAATATTCTAATTCTTCGCTCCAAGCCCAGTCAGAAACAGCTGACGCAAAAGACTCTAAATCACCGACACCATCATGACCTAAATTCATTATGTATATCAAATTATCAATATTTTCTACTCTACAACTTGTTATTATTCTTTTTCTTCCTTGTCAGTAATTTTATTATAATTCTTATTATTATTATTCTCACCTCATTTAATGAGAGGACATGAGAAGTTTATTAATTTGAGCTGAAAAGTGAAAGAGCCAAGAATGTCACGTTTGAGACCGATTTTCATTATAATATTAATTACAATTTGCGTACTTTGCTGCTTGTTGCCATTCAACCTTATTTTGTGTTTTGTTGAACTGAGTGTGGACGCATGAATTGGGGAAATGATAATGACAAAAATATGCTGAAAACACGTGTGACTTCCGGTTTTGTTGTTTCGTTGAATGACTGGGGGATTAAGAGCTATAAGTAGGTGTGGATGAGGAGAAAAAGTTAAAAATTAAAAAAATGCGCCTAATGCACTCATCTCAAATTAGTTTCTTACTTCTCGTCTTTACAACAATTTTCTTTTCATTTCTGCTTTTTCGAAGGTCAAAGACTCAAAAAACCTGAGAAAAAGTTGGCATCATTAAAGAGTCTCAGATACACCTGGGGAAAATCTGATTTCAAAAACTTGACAAGCAAAAATAGAAAATAAAATGAAGAATCTTCAAAAAAAAGTTGATTCCAAGTTCTTTTGTCTTTCTTATTTTTTCGTCATCCTTCAGAAAATATGAAAAAGTTTCTTTCGGATCTAAATTTAAGAAGATTTGCTCGTCAAGCACCCGCCATTATGATGATCACCATTGACAACATCTTGTCAGTTCTAAATTTTCCACGTGCTCAATATTTTTTTTTTATTTCCATCCTCTCAAGTCATAAAAAGTCTGTTACATGCTTTGACGTCACACGAGCATTTTTCATACTTTTTATTTTTTTTGTGTCATGAAAATAAAACCACAGATGGAAGTGAATGAAAGAAGAGAAATTGCAGCCTAAAAGAGCTTTTTTACAAATTGTTACTTTTGACCTTCAACTTTTTCATTTGCCTTATGCATTTTTCATTTGTATGACTATGACATGAAAGCAGGAGAGCTCGTTTCATTGCATTTTTGATGTAACTAATTTTTTTGCTGATTCTAAAAGGATTTCTGGTTAATTTGCTGGAATCTATGAGCGACTTTTTACATACAAATGCAAATTTGATGTCATTACCTCAAAATTTGAAACATTTAACCTCAAATTTGGCAAAATAACCTCAAAATTTGAAACATTTAACCTCAAATTTGGCAAAATAACCTAAAAATTTGTCAACATAACCTCAAATTCAATGCAATATTCTCGACATGTTTTCCAATTCTAACCTTAAATAGTCCATAAATAGTCACCAACCCCTAAAAACCTGCCATTTATCCACAAACACTCTTTCCGTTTATTTTTCTTAAAACAAATGTCAAAAGGGTTAACGAGTCAAGCATCCAGGGGAGTAAACATACTTTGATGTTGTTTCCTTTCTATTTTTACTTAAGTGCACTTCCACAGCTCGTAATGATGCTGATAATGACGATGAAAGGAAGATAAAAATAGAAGAAATAATGAACGGCGATGTTAAAATGAGAAGAGATGACCTATAAAATATGAGCGAAAGGAACTGGAAGTGAATCTTTGATTGATGGACTTTTAAACGAGCTACTTAAAGGAGACGATGTTAAGCACAATGAATGGTCGCTGATGAAGCAAGATGGGTTTTTTAACCTTTGGCGATGGGTGTGTGACCGTTTAATGAGTTTTGTGCTGAAACTTGAGCTAAAACTGCTTCAAGACATGACAATCCTTAAAATTCCATCAGCACGTGTCAAAGATCTTTTTGCATTCATAAAGCATTTCATATTGGATGTAAAAAGTTGGAATTGTTCATTGAAATTATCTGTTTCATCTTTGAAAATTGATTTTTTTCGTTCATTGAACAGCGAATGCACGAGTGCCTTTTTGGAGATTGGATGGAAGCTTTTAGGCTTGAATTATTTATTGGTGGATTTTTCATGGAATTTGTAAGAAGATTTTGGATTTAAAGACAATCGTTGGAACTTTGAAAGTAAAGTCGGTGTTGGTACAATTAATCTCAAATTTTAGTGACTTAATAGCCTCATAGCCTTCTCCATAATCTGTATTGTTGTAAATCTAACCTAAAAATCATAAAATGTTCGCCTGATAAAAGCCAGAATCGAAAATATATTCAGTCATATCTAATAAAAAATCATTACAATCCAAAATTCCTAACCTCAAATAAATTTCAAGATCAAATCTCAATATTCATAAAGCTGTATTACTCATAATCCATATCATTGACAAAAAATGTACAATATCTAAAGGATCAATACACTCATTCATATCTAAAAAAACCCATTCACAATGAACAAGGGCAAAGCAATAAAAAAAATTCATTAGACCATAGCAACCGTTCACTTTTTTTTGCGTCGTACAAGGAAAAATCAATCCCTTTTCAGTGTATGCGATATACAAGGAAAAAGAACTTTTATCATGTTGATCCACACACGCTAGCTTATCCCTTCAAGTGTGTTTATTTTTATTTATTTCCATCATCGTTCCGAAAATATTTGCATTAAAAATAAGATGAACATGAGAAATGAGATATAAAAGCAGAAATATGGAAATACGAAGAAGAAAGGACAATGTCTTGTCAGTGAAATAAGCATAAACAATGCTTGAGGTGAAATATTCATAAGCAACTTCCATTTGATTTGCTTTTCAAGCGTGGGAGTTGAGCGATGTTTATTGAAAATTCTGAGCGATGTATATGCTTAAATTATGGAACATAGCATCAAAACAATGACACCTAACCTCAAAATTCGAAGTCTAACCTCAAAACTATTAATGAAAGTTAAAAATTTTCAACGCTAACCTCAAAAATTTCAACTCGTACCTCAAAAATCTCAAAAATTCAAGGTTAATACCTAGACTTTCACTTTACCAGACTCTCCTTAAATATCCGTAGGCTCACAATTTCCTTTGAAATTTCACAATATAAATTTCTTGCAAACTTTAATCTCGCATATCATTCAGCCTCCACATCTCAAGACCTTTCAGCTTCAGCGGCAATTTCCAGAAAATTTTATCCTTGTCTCAGGTCTCCAAAAATAGCACAAAAAACAAATTTATTTATTTATTTTTGTACTGCCACCAGCCGTTACCTTCACAAAAATTGAGACACGTGCTGCTCTTGACGTAGAATGGGATTGTCAACATAAGCTACCTTTTGGAAAGCCTTTTTTTCCTCTAAATACCCGGATTTTACTAGCTTCTATACAAACTTCTTAGTGTGAATGATGTGACATGCTTGCTGTTTTACTTCATGAAATATTTTAGCTTCTTTCTTGATGAATGAGGTAGACATAGGGCCCCTTGCGATGATACATCGTAATTTGGACACATAACCTTAAACTAAAGCCTTATAATCTCAAATAAGGTTCAACTATTTCGAAAATTGAACAACATAACCTCAAAAAAGTTTTGGGAAATAATTCTCATAAAAGCTCCTGCAAGGACCCCATCAACTAGAGATAGAAGCCATCAGGAAATCTTTTCCATGCAAGTATTTAAATTTTTAATGTGTCATTGTCAGTAACTTTTAAATGTTGACGACGAAGACAACAATGACGATAGACGTTGTTGTGGATTTGACGGCTGAATATTCATTAAGATGATGCTGAAGCGCTTTTTATCGACAATGTCAACACGATGTAAAGAAATGGCGAGAAAAGAAACAAAAAAAAATATTTTTTAAAAAACGCGTGAAAGTAGAAACAAGATTAAGTTTTAGGTGTTAAAGAATTGACGGAAGAGAAGGTGGTTTATGGTTTTAATGAAATGGCCTCAAATTTGTTTCAAACCCTAACCTCAAAATTTATTCGGAATCCTTAAAAATAAAAAGTTTCCAACTCTAACCTCAAAATTTTGTTCAAATCTAATCTCTTAAATATTGATCCATCCAACACTTAGTCCCACCCACAACCAACAAAAACTCAAAACACCCCTAAAGGCATCAAATCTTTCTCACTTTAACAAGTAACGATTAAACTTCTTCCATAAAAAGATTTTGCTCTTATTTTATTTAGATTCATCGCCCTCTTTAAAAAATAAATTTTGTTGTTTGTTGAAGCGAAAAAAAAAGTATCCTCAAGCCATAAAAATCGGGGTCATTCAATCCATCATTATTGCATTAGGAAGCACTTGAGTAGCTGATAAAAATGGGCAACCATTTGACCTAAATTTGATTTACGTCTTTTGTTGTTGTTATTTTCGTAACTTTTTACGTCGATTGTCTGTGCTTGAGTGTAGGTTTCAAAGATTACAGGCACCACGTGACTCAAAATTTAATTTTCATTCTTAAATGTCAAGTCTCCCATCGATCATTTCCGTCGCAAAAATTCAATTACATCATCCATAAAAAATGAACGAAAAAGCATCGACCGACTTACGACAATGTCATTAGTAATGAGAACTGAAAGCAGCAGATGCTTTATGACGTTTCTTGTATCTTTTTTACACTTTTTCAGTCATACAAAAAAGAAGAGAGAAAGAATTATCTAACAAGCTCGACTTGTATGCCATTCGACATAAGATTCTGAAATGGAAGTGCAATTCATGCTTTAATAATGACTTATAGTTTGAAGCTTGAAAAATGAAGAAATAGAGAAGAACAGAAAAAGAGGAAATTACGTCGCAATTAAATTGAAGAGTTGGGATTGTTGATGCTATGAATGTGTATTATCCTCAAAATTCAGTAACATAACCTTAAAATTGAATAATCTAACCTGAAAGTTGGCCAACATATTCTCAAAATTAGGCAACACAACCTGAAAATAGTGCAGCATAACCTCAAAATAAAGCAACATAACCTCGAAAATAGCTTTCCAACTCTGTGAAACTGGAAAAAAAATCTTTTCTAAGTGAAGAACAAGCAATGAAAATCGTTAATGGAACAAGCAGCACTTGAAGACAAACTTTTTTCTTTGTATAATAGATTCTTTTCGATAATTTTTGTACAATTTCTTCTCATGAGAAATTTGTTTTTTTGAATAAGTTAAATTAGTGAAAGATGGTGCAATTATAATTATCACAAATTTTATTAATGGTCTTAGTTTGTCTTAGCTTATGAAATATTGTGCATAATAAATTGGATTATGTTGATGATAGATAGAGAATGGAAAGGATGTTGAGGTTATGTTGCTCAACTCTAAAGTTATGTTTTCTAAATTTTGAGGTTGAGTTGCTCAATTTTGAGGGTTTTTAAGGTTAAGTTTTGCTAAATTTTGAAGTTAAGCTCGTCAATTTTAGGTTATGTTGCTCAATTTTGAATTTATGTTGCTCAATTTTGAGTTAAAGTTTTGATAAACTTTTAGGTTAAGTTTTTTTAAATTTTGAGGTTAAGCTCGTCAATTTTGAGGTTATGTTGCTCAATTTTGAGGTAATGTTCAATTTTTGAGGATTCTTATCAAATATTAAAGCGTACAAAAGCTCTTTTAAGCCAATATCCGAACTCATAATCAATAACATATCAAAAGAATTCTTAATAACTCAATTATTAATGCTCAATCCTTTTTTGTTTGTTCATGCACAAGTCTTACAAGTCTTACAACATTCTTTACCATTTAACAAAATCACAATAAACTTCATGAAAATCATTTTAGAAATTACCTGATTTTCCGCCATTTGTGTCCCATTTTCACTTCCTTGCTGCATAATTTCCTATTTTTATTCCCCATTCCATTTTTATTACTTCTTCTTCATCTTCTTGCTGCTTCCCCATTTTATGCTGTCAATTTTTATGTGTCTTATTTCCATTCGATCACTTTTATCAATCTTACACTGGCACCGGAATAGGAATGGGGAAGCATTAATGAAGTTCTAAAGTGAATTCACTCAGACAGCTCCAATTCCATCCCTATCCAGCCATATCAATAACCCCAACCCCTTTACTGTCTTGTACAATATAATTTATTTTAAGCATTCTCACTCCCTTTTGAGAATTCAAAGGAAAGGAAAATTTATAAAGTCATAAAATTTTCATGTCTTTTTTCCTCTCTTTCTCACCCTTTCCATCAGAATGTCTTTCATCTCACATCCAAAAATAACATTTTGTAAGATTTCTTTTGAAAAATATTTTTTTTTAAAATTATTTTAATGTCAAAGAAGTGTAAACAAGAATTTTTGAGATTTTTTTTTTCTGAGAAATTTGATTTGTTTGAGAAATAATTGGAAATATTTGACATAAAATGCTTGAGATATTTTTAAGGAAGGAAGTGGGAGGCATGAGAATTTTTAAATAAATTCAAAGAATTGAGGAAATTGATCTTATTTAAGAAATTCTTGATAAGTCTGGTATTAGAAGTATCTTTGAAGCTAACTCTTAGTTTGACTTGCTGAAAGTCACGGATGGGTAAACCTTCCCAATTTCTTAGGATTACCACTTTATAGCTTAGCTTTTAATTCACCGATCATATCAGCCTGACTAAACTCTTAATATTCTTTAATCTATAAACTTATATTCCTAGTAGTCCTCTTATAAGTCTACAAAAGAAAAGAAAAATCTGTGTCGATTCCATAATTTCCGAAAGATTAATTTTCATGTTATCCTTTTCTCATTTCCTACAGACATGTACATATGCAGGCATATGTATTATGTTATATTTTTAAAAAGTTGTGTATATTGGATACACAATAATATTATTACAGTTCTGGAATAGATTGAAATTACTATTTTTTTGGATGGATATGCCTGACATTCCATATGTGGAGTGAATGTTGTTCCTAACATCAATAAATAAAGGATGTAATATTCTGGAAATATTTTTGGGGATTAGTTGGGTGACTATAATTGGGATTTTGGGGACAAAACTCTCTTTTTTTTTTGTTATAAAGTGTTTATTGACTTAAAGCTTGAGTAGTAAGGTAGAATAGAGGATATTAGTCAATCAATGACTTGAAACTGATAATAAAACTTATATAAAGGCTTGCATAAGAATTGGATATACATGTTAAGCTCAAACTCTGACAAAGCAGCAACTAGCTAGCCACCCTTGTCGTATAAGTAGAATTGAGTCATACAACCCTCAAAATTCGTATCTAAGATAAAGAAAACTTCATACACAGACATTCATGTTAATATAGATTCATGACAATCGGATCTAAAATGTCAAGAAGATTCAAGGACTCAGAAATATAATTTTTCCTTCCCAAAGTGGAATAAAGAAAAACTTGAAGAAATTTATAAACTGCTTAAAAGTTGTCAAGAAGAAAAATTCAACTTTTCATCACTTTTTAATGAAAATTTCCCAACATTAATTTCGTGTAATTATATAAATCTACTAAATTATTCATCTGCACACAAAATGAATATGCCTTGGACCTTCCTCCTTTTAGTCTCGGCTAGAAAATAAAAAATAGACGAAATAATTTTTCATTAGCAAAACATCTTAAATTATTCATCAGTTATTTACATTTCTCATTATTATTACAGTCCATCTTCGTCCCCTTTTTGGGATTTCTTGTTCCTCATTCCATTAATTTTACTCAATGTCTCTCTTTTGTGTCTATTTCATTGTCCTTATTGTACACATTTCTGAATGTAATGGGATAATGGGGGGAGCTTAAGGAAAAAAAGGACTTCAATTACATTTTTGCTCATTTTATTTCGAGTCTTTTCTTTAATGAGACATTCTATTTCTAGCCCATCAAAATTAGAGCAGCCATTCTATTTTTAAGGTTATACTGAGAATTACTTGAAATTAAATAATGAAAGAAGAGGCAAAATTTAAGTGGTAAAAAGAGAAATTATCGGTTGTGGACGGCATGAATAACTCATAGAATTGAATGTAATTTGATGTCTGTGTGTGTCTTTGTTGGTCCTTAGGTCCTGAAAGATGAAATTGTTTTTATAAATGATAGAAATTTGTCTTAATTGGTTCTGACTTTATTGACTTTTTGAAGCTTTGTACTCCTAAAACAGCTACGTACCCCTCAGACAGATGGGTACCCCTTAAACAGATATGTACTCCTTAAACAGCTGAGTACCCCTTAAACATCTGAGTGCCCTTTAAACAGCTGCGTTCTACTTAAACAGCTACGTACCCCTTAAACAGCTACGTCCCCATTAAACAGCTATGAAGCCCTTCTACACGTACATACCCTTGGGACATCTGTATACTGAAGAATGTCCTTAACATTCATTTTTAAAAACTGGTCACAAAAAGAAAATCCAGAATCCAACAAAAACTAAGTAAACAGCATTCATTATATTAAATTAAAAACAGCACGACATCCACACTCATACACACAAAAATCGTCTCCCAATAAAAACAATGCAAAGAAAAAACTTTAATGTTTTCCCATTAAATGAGCGGAAGCATTTACCCTCGACAAAACAGAAACAATACAAAAATGAACTTTTTTTCGTGCCTGCCTGGCAGCAACACATTTTTTTCGTTCTCTCCTATTTCCTCATGTGACTACATGTGTATCTTTGTATGTGTGAGTGTGTAAAAAGCTCTTTGGTCGCGAACAATTGTAATCAATAAAAGCCATTAGCATTCAAAATAAAACAGTCAGTCGTGAATGAAATGAAACAAAACAAAACAAAAACAGGCAGCAACACAATGAGAAATGTGAATTTACTTCCTTTTTTTGGAGAACGTCACAAAAATATGAATGAAAGAAACATCAAAAATGGATTTTGATGGTTGAGAAATGTCGTTGTCGTTGGGCTTTTTTGGTGTTGTTTGAGTTGTTTCTGTGAGGTTATTTGAGTTTATTTTGTTGATTGTTCTTTTGGGGGTTGTAATGGCTTTCGTATTTGAAGATTTACGATTTCTTGGAAATTGTTGATGAAGTTTGTTTAGAAATGGTGATTGGGATGAAATTGAAAATGAGGTATTGGTTGGTAAAATGAATTTGAGGACTTTTAAAGCTACGTAGACCTAGAATTTTGAGGCTCAATCAATATGATAACTGTGAACTCCTTATATACTTCTTAAGAACTTTTAATATTTGCAATTTGAAACTTTTTTGAAATCCGTGTACCCCTGAAAGCTGTATACCCCTGAAAGCTGTATATCTCTTGAAAGCTGTGTCCCTTTGAAATCTGTATACGTGTTGAAAGCTGTGTCCCCTTAAAAATTGCTAACCCCTTGAAAGATTTGTACCCCTCGAAAGCTATGTTCCCTTTACAAAAGGATCTTAAGCTTTCTTCTAAGTCTTTAAAGCTGCTTTGTACATTTATTTACATCGATCCATTCATCCCCATCTTCCTTATTCAAAACTCGTCTATCCTTGAAACTTTTCGGGCAAAACAACTCCATAAATAAAGAAAAGAAAAATTCTTCAAAAACTCCTTAAGTATCAAACTGGATTCTATCAGGACTTATACTGTTTTCCCAAAAAAAAGGAGTTAAAAAGAAAACAATTGCAAAACAAAAGCATAAAAACTTTTATTTTACGACCCGAAATAACATTCCTTTGGGAGAATTCCTTCGTCAGACTTTTTTTTATTGCTGGAACATTCCACACAAATTCTCATGGTCTTCAAAACTCTTTTCTTCTCAATTTTTATTGTCAATGTCAAATGTCCTTGTTGATTGAAATTCAATAATTTGAGCAATTCTTACATTACAATATGAATTGTATTCGACATTTGAAGAATTGCTGTTGTTTCCTTTTTACCATAGCGTGATGCAAATCATCACTGAATATTTGCTTTTGTTTTTGTTTTTCTTTGTTACACAATTTTTTTTGTTGCTGTTCTTGTTTTACTTTTCTTTGTTTTTCTTTAATCAAATTTTATGAGTGCTTTTGTGTTTTTTAATTAAATTGTTTGTTTTTTTTTTATCTCGTTCTTTTGAATTTGTGTGGATAAGTGGATGCAAATGGATGAATTGAATGAAATATGTTAGATTCTCTTGTCTACTATTTGGGTGGAGTTTTTTAATTGAATTTTGGTAGACATACATTAAGGGGTCCACAGCTACTGAAGGAGACGCGGCTTTAATTGAATAAAGCTTCAAAAAAGAACATAAATTTATTACTTTCTTAGGTGGATGTTTTTATATAAACATAGCTTTAAGGGGTCCACAACTTTAAAGGGGTACGTAGCTCTGAGAATTGAGTACTAGCTTAGGGTTACGTAGCTTTTACTACAATGTCAACAAGAGTTCAATATTTAACTGCTTTAAATCTTTAGTTCTCCCCAGAACATTAACAAATATCTCCACATTTTTCCAGCATAAAATAATAATTCAGAATTTACATATCAGTCACTCCCTCAAATATAACACATACTTCCTTTTTCCATACAAATTTATGAGTTCTTTAACACCTACTGACCTCAATACTCGATTATTTTTTTACATGTTTTACACCACATTTGTTTGCAGTTCTTGTTTGCTGTTGGGGATAAAATAATAATAAAAAAAATGTGAAAAAATATCATAATATGCAGGATTAATGGATATTGAACAGATGATAAAAGTAGAATTGGAGGGATATAGATTTTATGGATGGTGACATGAAAATTCTTTGAAATGGGATATTGGAGGTCTTTAGGGAATGCTTGAAGGACTGGAGATTGCTGAGTGATTAAGAATGACTAAAGTGAATGACCTATCCATTTTGAGGTACATAGTCGCGGTTTTTTGGAAAGAACTCCTTCATTAAAATGCTAGCTCACAACACAGAATTTAAAATTAATCAAATGTATTTTTCCATATTATCACTTCCATATCTCACCTCATTTATCCGCTTCCGTCATCCACACAAAATTATACCTTCAATATATTTTAAGAAGATTCCATTCAGTACTAACACTTCCCCCCAAAACATTTCCTTTCTTTTTTTTTGTTCTTCCACGAATTACTCGATGAAAATTTTTCTTTTCTCATTCATCGGTTGAATTCCTCTGCCTTAACTAGGGTGACCATCTAATTTTTGTGAAAATACAGGACATTTGATAAATTTCCTAAAAAATACAGGACACAAAGGAAAATTGGAAAATTAACGGAAATTTTCGTGAAAAAAATACAGGACCTGGAACAAAATTTTCAAATTTATACAGTACAGGGTTTTGAAATACTGGACTGTCCGTTGTAAAACTACGCAGATGGTCACCCTAGCCTTAACTTGCTGACTCTTCTACGAAGAGACATGTCGGATGGTATTACCTGTGGGAAATGACGGAAGAAGATGGAATAAGTGAAAAGTTGAGGAGTACATTGAGGTATTGTGGGTGTTAAGATGCATTTTGATGATTGGATTTCAACAAGGGGATAACAATATGATGGGGAATTTTTGCTTTATTTCTCATAATGTTGTTATCCCCTTTAGGGTGTTGATTAAACAGCTGAAAATGATTGAATGATCTATGCTATGGATATAGCTCTCAATAGAACTGCTCCAAGACAGCTGCTTGATAAACTGCATCACGTTCCATAACTAGCTAATTCTATTTCCTCTTTTCAACAACGACAACAAAAAAAGCGGCTGTGCAAAATTTTTTCACAATTGGAATCTTTTCATTTTCTCTTCTTCTTCTTTCCCCTCCTTTTGTGATATTTTCCTCTGCCGGATCTTTTTGTTGAGCATTAAAATTTTTCCTTCTTCCTTCTCGGAAATGAAAAAAAAAGCAAGAATAAAATTAAATTCTTTGAAAATGAGACACAATGGAATGAGCTATGAAGTTAGATGATATTGGGAAAAATTTCAAGTGTGAAAATTGCTGAGAAGAATTTAAATTTGCTGAGCTGAATGGGCTATTTGGGGGTAATTTAGAAGTATTGTGAAGATATTGGAATTGGTGATTAAGAATTAGTGTTGTTTGGATCCATACTCTACTCATTAAGGCATCCTCAAAATGATAGATTGCCTCATTCTTTTACTAATCAAACCACTTTAGTATCTCAAACTTCAACAATTAACGCAATAACCCAAAATAAATGATAGTCATCATTAACAAAACTTCCAAAAATCATCAGCCATTCTCCTTTATTTACTCACATTTGCAGACACCAACAGAGCTTCGCCAAACATCAAAGCTGAATACATTATCAATAAAAAATAATTAATTTACATGCCAAAAAATATAAAATAAATTGACACAAGCAGTGAGCAATCACTCGACATTCTTTTTCGAAATATAATTTATTTTGTGGATCAGCATGGGCTTTTCTGTTGCTGCTGTCTTTCATTCGCTCAATGTCTGTAATTTATATGATTGATGAAGCGATTAAATATTTGATATTTACGTTGAACAACAGCAATACATAACCAAATGATATGATACTTGAAAGGACTAGGTGGGTGATTGAGGGTGGTAGTCTGTGGATTGAGCTTTATTGCGCATTATGTTGGAGATATTCTGAGAAAATGTCTGATAATCTTGTTTGTGTGGATGATTTGTTGATTATGTTGTGTGATTTTATAAGTTTTGTACCTCTTGTTGGTAGTTTCTCGGTAGGAGTATCATTGTTTTAAATTCACATCCCTTGTTCTTATTTGCATACCCCTTGTTCTTACTTTCAGACCCCTTGTTCATTTTTCAGACCCCTTGTTCTTATTTTCATACCCTTTGTTCTTACTTTCAGACCTCTTGTTCATACTTTTAGACCCATTTTTCTTACTTTCAAACCCCTTGTTCATATTTTCAGACCCCTTGTTCTTATTTTCAAACCCCTTGTTCTTATTTTCAGACCCCTTTTTCTTATTTTCAGACCCCTTGTTCTTATTTTCAGACCCCTTGTCCTTATTTTAGAGTATCCTTTCATAGATTAGGACCTTTTCTTAATAAAGTCTTAAATATATTTCCCTTGGCTATTTAAAAATCATGGCCTTCTCAAAAACTCTACATAATTTCACAATCCAAACAAATGACTCAGTCCCAAAGTCCCCCTTCTTTCCTTATCTACACAAACAACTTTGCCATCATCATTAATAACGCTGATGATTTCCAATTTATTTCAAAAAATCGTCAGAGAAGAAACGAATAACAAGCAAGTGCGCGTACACAGTAGATGGTCATTAATACACAAACATCCACTTAATGTCGTAGAAATTTCATTATTTCAATATTTAAAAGACATTTTAACATAAATAATTGAACGTTACATCCCACAAAAAACGATGACTATTGGAATGACAGTTTGAATGACTTAATCTACATTTATAATGAGCTGAGTATTCAATGCTGGTTAGTAGTAATGAAATAGAATTCAACCTACTCAATAAATCATGATGAACTACTTACATCTCTTAGGTTAGCTGTTTTTGGTGGTCATGGATGAATTCTGATACAGTTTGTAATGTTTTGTGGCTGTAAATGCGCTTTATAAACCGGCAATCTAGATTCAGGCTCATCAAACTCATTCAAAAAACGAAATCGGCAGTGGATGATAATGATAACTTTTAATATTAATGGAATGGAATAGAATGAAATGAAATGTAATAATAAGGTGCGATTGAGTATTGAAAATTGCATGACTTAACTTGTGTCTTTCTCTCTCTCTCTTTCGTACTCAACTTCCTCATTCCTACATACAGTAAAATAATGATAGTAATTGTTGTTGGAATTGAAACTTTTCTTGTTTGATGTAGAAGGTAATATTATAGAGAAGTAGGAAGAAATGTATACATTGAAATGATATTGCTTGATGACTACTTCGATGGAACAATGGATGAATGGATATTTCGGCTAAAATAAATAATATTGGAAATTAATGAGTATCATGGATTTTACTAAGTTTAATGGATTGAATGGATATTTTAATGTAAATGAAAATTTAAAATTCTTAGTTTTCTTTACTGAAGGTGACTATAGGAATTCAAAAAATAGTTCCTAAAGTTCCATACCCCTTCATATCAAGCTGTAACCTTTTAATTTAAAAATCGTGTACTCCCACATTTAAAATTGTGATCTTTTTGATTGACATTCATCATGTTTTTTAAACTTGAATCTGTATACCACAAGTCGTGAAGCTGTGTACTCCACAAATTTAAGCGGCGTACCCCAAAATTTGAAGCTGGGTACCCACTACTTGAAGCTGTTTACCCCGCTTTATTAATTGATTTTAAACTTTAGAAATTGCATGTAATTCTTTGAAAGTTTCATATTCGCATCTTGACAACAATAAACTTTAAAAGTTGCCCCAAAAAGCAGTGTCCCCCTTCAAACATCAACATATCACAGTAAACTCATATAAAATTCGTGTAAAATTTGACAAAATTCATTTTTGCTGTACCTTATCTCCAAACAGCAATTTCAATATTTCATTGCCTTCTAGTATCTTTTTTGCCTTTATTTTCATGTTGTCCACACCCACCTTGACTTCATCAATAATCTTTATTGCTTTTTTTAAAAAGCTTTTAAAATGTACACCGAATAATCCAAAATTTCCATTTAAAAGTATCCGCCTATGGCTTTTAACTTCAGAGATCGTAAACAACAGGTCCAAGTTTGCTCGTAATATCAACAAAATCAAAACAGGAAGCAACAATAAATAACAAAACGCAAAAGTTTTTCTAAACAAAACAAAAACAAATTATAAAAAAAAGTTGGAAATTCCCAAAAGAAAACCACAATAAAGCACTTTGCAGTCCCTAAAGACACCAAACGTCTCACAGAAGAAGAAAGCAAAGACCATCTTCGGAGCAAGGAACAAAACTTTTGCATTTTCGCACTTTTCAGTTCACACCAAAAGTGTAAGACGACAGCAATGAAGGAATAAGAAAAGGAAGGAATTTCACATTACAAAATGGTTCTCATCTGTTTCTTGTCTACCCGACACTTTTTCGCATTTCTTTTATTTTCAATTCCATTTGGGACATTTCAATGATGAGAATTGTCTTCTTCATGCTTTAAAGCTTTAATTTTTTGAGGACGATTTAATGAAATTCTTGTCTTGATGTTTAGATTTTGAGTGTTTTTTTTTGTCCTTCTTGGAAAGGAAATGGAGCTTGATAATTGTTGGTTTTTGGAGTTTTGTATGAAGGTTTTGGGGTCTCATCATGAGTTTTGAGGATTAAAATGAAACATTGATTGAAGCTTTTACTCTTAGTGACAGCTATTAGAGCAATTTTCCCGCCATAAATCTTAACTTTGGCACCCCCTACCTTAAATCTCACAATACCAAAATCAAAACAACCAGAAATGACAGAAACCATTCAATACAATTTGATGAAAAATAAGAAAATCATAAAGCGTTTAAGCCTCTTTATTGGCATTCAGGAAAGGTAAAAGCGTTGGCACGTGGAACATTTTTCTTGGGCTCGTGTGGAGACTTACAGTCAGAGCAGACTTTAATTTTTACTGATGATTGCATGAAATCTGATTTAATGTATGAAGTTATGATTGAATGTTGCTCAAAATTGAGGATATGAATTATTAACAAGACAAAGCTTCTTCTTGTCCTAAGATCAATTAACCTAATTTACTTACTTACTGTAACCATTTTCCTTTGTGGTGCTTAGGATACAAGAAAAGACTTTCAATCTGACTCAGTTGCTGCCGTGCCACCTAGTTTGTTCAAATTCTCTGTGCACACATTAAGCTGACATTCTTTTATCACTGTTCTATGCCAAGTAGCTTTTGGAGCTCCTGGGTGTCTCTTCTCTTGCGGATTCCATCCAAGTGCGATAACCTAATTTACTAGGACCCAACAAGATCCCTACAATACAGCTAAAATCAGTAAACTAGTAGTAGCTCATACTTATGTCGCCATTCCCAAAGCCAAAAACTCTAAAACATTCCAGCGAAAAAAAAAATCAATTCATAATTACACACCCCAAAACATAAGTTCATTGTCCTCAATTTGACTACAATCTGCATTTAACTTCATAAAAATCACCATAAATCATGAAATAAAATCAAAATAATCCGATTTATTTTCTCTTGTTTTTTTCTGCCTTCAACAGACGAGGAAAAAATCGCTGCATAAATTGTGACAATGGTAATTAAATAGGATTATGTCTGATAAAGAAACTTCAATTTTTCATTGCGGATTAGGTCAAGGAGTTGGTAGATTAATGTTGTATGAGGGAATGCCGTCGTTGTTTCTTAATTAACCATGGAAATTGCTTGCTTTGTGGGTGGATTACACTGCTTGGTGATTAATATTGAGAGCGAGTCGAGGAAAATGTATTGAAAAATGATGGAATTAGTAGCTTGGATCGTTGTAGAGTTTTGAGAAATTGGCAAGTAAGAAAATTTTCCAAAGCGTAAGGCGCATTTTTAATATTTATCATCATTTTTCCTTTCGAAAATTCAACTTATAAACAGTCTTCAAAGCTTCGTGCCACCTGCCCTTTACATCCATGACATCTTACAGTTTAAGTCAGTCAGTCTACAAATTATTGATAAGCCAATCAACCAGTCATGCTTGACAGGAAAAGAGAAGCCGATCGATATAAAATCTATTGCGTAATCCCTTTATAGTCTCTGAAATGTCTAACAAATGGATATATAAGATCCATGACAGCAATAGCTGAAAAATAACAATAAGAAGTCACTCATTTTCCTTTTTTTAAGGCAAAATTTCCATAAAACATTCATTTGTCTTCATCTTCGTTCATCCTTCTCGATTTCAAATAATCATCTTCTCAATCTTTTGTTGTGGCATTGAAAGGATGAGTTGGGCACAGCAGGTTGAAAAAGGCTTATTATTGAAGTTTTGATGATTTTTTTTTTGAACTTTCATTAAAAATTTCAAAGATTTGAATGTCACTGAATACTGTGTATGAACAGTTCACATCTTTACAAGTAAATGTGCTATAATTGTGTGAGTTTTATGGGAATTCCAATTTTAAGGTTGAAAAGAGCAAAGAAGAACCTTGTTGTAGAAAAGAAAAAAAATGGTTCATTTTAAAATTAAAAATTTTACTTTCGAAATTTAAACTTCACTTTCAAATTTAAAAATATCATTTTCAAAATTAAAAATTTTACTTTCGAAATCAAAATTTTACTTTCAAAATTAAAGTTTCACTTTCGAAATTAAAATTTCACTTTCGAAATTAAAATTTCGCTTTCGAAATTAAGATTTTACTTTCGAAATTAAAATTTCACTTTCAAAATTAAAATTTCACTTTCGAAATTAAAATTTCACTTTCGAAATTAAAATTTCACTTTCGAAATTAAAATTTCACTTTCGAAATTAAAATTTTACTTTCAAAATTAAAATTTCACAATCGAAATTAAAATTTCACTTTTAAAAGTAAAAATTTAATTTATATCGATAATATCGACAGTCACAAATAACCATCCAAGTATACCAACAATAAAGAAATATTAATAATACCCATTCTAAAACTGAACATTAAAAAAATTTATGAATCAATAAAAAGGACATGAACCGACTATTAAATATCTACAAAATAATAATAGTAATTAATTTAGTGTAAAACGTTTCAGAGCTTGCCACAAAAGTGGCTATCAAGTAGAAAAAAGAGAAACTGAGAAAAAGCAACAACAAAGCTCCAAAAAGGGTGAGCGAGAGAAAGAATAAAATATATTAAAAATTTAATAAATAAATTTAATAATAATCTGAAAAGTTTAATGTTATTGTGAACAATACACACTCACACAATTTTTCCTCACAATCTCATTCAAGTCGTAAATCATCCAAACACAAAAGCTCATTTTTTATCCGAATTTGTGTGCGTGAAAGCTCACAAAATCCTCAAAATCGTATCGACAATAAATTTTCATTCTTTTTTCACCGAACACAAAAAAAATTCTTTCCGTTTTCTAGCTTTCAGAACATTTTTTACTTCCAATTCTTTCAGAGTGTGCGCATGAAAAATTTCCTCCTCGGAAAAGCTTTTTTCCGTCGCAAGTCAGAAGATAAAGGAAAGCTCAAATACAGACACAACAATGTTGATGTTTATGTGACGGACTTTTGATTGAAGGATTGATTAAATGGTTGCTCACTTTGGGTATTGTTCGTTTTTATTTTTTGGAGTGATATGGGTTGATGATGGTTAGGACTAGAGTTTTTACTAAGGTCGCTTCTAAGGATAGGTATGAGAGTAGCTACTAGAGGATGTATAAGAGTAGGAAGTAGAGTAAGTACTAGAGGAAGAACTAGAAGAGGTACTAAAAAAGGTCTTAGAAAAAGTACTAGAAAAGGTACTAGAAGAGGTACTAGAAGAGGTATTAGAACAGATACTAGAAGAGGTACTAGAGGAGTTACTAGAGGAGGTATTAGATGAGGTACTAGATGAGGTTTTATAAGAGGTACTGGATGAGGTATTAGAAGAGGTACTGGATGAGAACCAGATGTACCAAAAAAGGTATCGCAAGAGGGACTAGAAGAGACACTAGAATAGGTATGAAATTAGACAATCTAAGAGCAATGCGTTTCCTTCTCACCATCTCCAACCAAAATTCATTCCAACTCACACATTTGTTGTTGTGTGCGACAAAAACAACGCAGAAAAAAGTCCTCGATTACATCACTCACCGATGTCGACTTAAATTTCTTGTCTTATTCTCATCGGCGAGAAGAATCAAAAAAAAATAAATGTGAGAGCGTCTTTCGTCATCAATGTGGATTCAATAAATTAAATTAAAATGAAACAATTGATGGATCTCTATTCGTAGAAAATGAGAGAATGAGGAAGAAGAACATAAAATTGATTGAATGAATTGAGAATTCTTGTTGATGATGGGAAAGTAGGAAATGAGGAAGAAGCAAAAAATCGATAAAGTCAATATTTGAGGCATTAGAAAAAATATCAAATAAAATTCTTGTTTGCTGACTTACTTGGGGTTTGGGATTCAAAATATGTTTGAAGTAGTAAAAGTTGAACTCAGATGCCGTTAATTTTTTGGTTTCTTGTTGCCAAGGTCAAGTCCAATGACCTTCACTTCCTCAATTCACATTCAATTTCCCACACAATTAAATCCAGACCAATTTACTGATTACATAAACTAACTACCCAAAATGAGCTCATTTCCTCATTTCAAGCGATTGCATAACATGTCACAGAGAAGAGGAAAAAAGTTGATTCAAGATTTATTTTCCCTCCATTTTTGCTCGTTTGTTGTGAATTCTCATTTTTATGGCAATGAGTCTCTCAAAAACAAAATAGTGAGTAACATTCGACCTACAAACGTTGATGTGTATTTTACTTCTTATTTGTATTTTTGGAGTGGGACTCATTTTTGTTGCAGTTTGTAAGTTTCATGACTACTGGCAGAAGATTTAACAGTTTAGGGGTTATTGGGGTATTTGTGTCTTCTTTTTGAATATTTTTAATCATTTTTGTAGCTTAGATTCACTTTTAAAATGCAAACTATGCTTATATAGTAGATCTTGTTCACCTTAGTTTAACTCTAGTAGACCCTAATGCACTTTTGCTAATCCTAATGCACTTTTTTAATCTTAAGTTTACTCTAGTTCACCAAAATAATACCTAATACACTCTAATGATGTTTATAAGTTCCAAAATAAGCCTTTAGATAACTGAGAGAACCTCAAAGGACCAGACATACTTATGAACTCCCAAACTTAACACCAAAGAGCATCATATAACCGTACCAACTTGCACAGAGTATCCTTTCCTTCCCAACCTTCACATCTCATTCTCCATTTACTTTGAACATTCATCTATACAACTGAATATAAATTCATCCATCCACAATTTTTCCTTGCTCTCATTTTTTCCTCATCTCGTTCCTACTGATGCTGCAGTTCCTCGCTCTCTCGCTCTTTTGGGACGATATAATATTTTTTGCTACTGTAGCATTTTTTGTGTGTGCTTTTTTTGCAGTAAAAAAATGAAAAAAAAAAAAGTTTCGGTGATGATGCAACAGTTTGCGTTACATTGCCATTTTAATCGGTTGAGGATCTCAATTTTTCAATATTAATTTTCTGCTTTGTCATCTGATCCTTAAAAGTAATTATAATAAAGACAATAAAGAGTCAAGTGATTGTAGCTTGAAGTGTGTTGATGTGATATAATATTGATAATAAAGAATACAGGGAGAAAATACAGATTCTAAAGCTCTTCACATCCGTTCAAGGACACTTGAAAGTTCTTCTCATTTTCTGTGTGTTTTTCATCATCTACACTTTCTGTAAGTTTGTGGATTTCTTTTGACTGTGGATTTTTTTTTTTTCACTTTTGTGTAGAGATGTGAAAGGGAAGATAAGAACGGAATTAAATAAAAATTGAATGACTTTGTGGATTCATTAGCTAGGAAATCAGTTACATGAGTGATTTTAGAGAAGCTTTTTTTGAAGAGTTTGTTCAGTTTTGTGCTCTACATTTGGGGATGGTGGATTGTAATTGGGGACGAGAATTTGCCAGCTCGACTTTTGGCTCGAGCCCTCCTCCAAATAAGACCCCTTTTTTCTCATGTGAAATTATTTTGGCCGTTTAAAAATTCCATTCAAAATCTTTCGTTTTCCGTCCAAAACCCCTGAAGTCAGTCGATATCCTTTTTTACCACCTCACTTATTGAAAAATATGAAAAATTTTAATCTACAAAATGAAGCACATTTCATATCCATGAAGGGACGTTGTTGAGGGATTTGCATGACAATATCAATTCGTGTTGAATGAAGTGTACAAAAAGGAAAGCGAAACAAACATAAAAGCAGCATTGAATTGAATGAAAAATGGATGGGAAATTTGTGTCGACATTGAAAATTGAAATTTTGAGGGACCGCAGAGGAAAAATAATCGTAATTGATTTGTTAGTTGAAACTTTGATGAATGGACATGCAAATTGGTCTATAGACTGTACTTACTGTAAGCATTTTGCTATGTAGAGCTTAGGTTATGTCAAAAGGCTTTCCAACTGACTCTATTGCTGGCTACGTCTGCAGACTGTGTTGTACTCTTAATACTGCAGATGCCAGCTTTAATGTCCAAAAATCTACATCAAAGACTATGTTTAACAAAAATGTCAGACACAACATCTTCTGTAGCCTTCAGGATATCCTTATTCTCACTAAACAAGCTTTTTTTTCTAATTTTACTGAATTATGCTTAAGGCTTGATGTGGATTGTGTTGGAAAACATGACCTGACCATTGAAATTTAATAGACTTGTAATTCTTTGATGATGCATTGATTTGCATGGCAATTAATTCATACCTTAATTCCTTTGAATCTTGCGTTAAAATTAAATTTTATCAAAGTTTAACTCATTTACAACAACTTTCGAAGTTTGTCTCATTTTCGACATTTCAAGTTGATTCAAGCTTATTTCAACCTTATTTATGGCCATCTAAAAAGTTACGTAATCACAATTCCAAAAATCCACTAGAAATCACTGCAAATCAATTCAATTTCCACCTAAAATTCCGATTTCAATTTTAAAAAGCTCCTCTAAAGCTCCCACAAGCGGAAAGAAAATTCTTCAAGCTTCCCTTAATTCGATACATCCCCTCCCATCTTTTTTTATATGCAAAAACACTGTTCGACATTCACAGGAATAAAATAAAATTTACATACATAAATGAGAAATAAAATACTATAAAAAAAAACTTTTTTAAAAAAGCACGCTTTTATTTCCGATTCCAGTGCACTAAAAAGGAGAAAATAATTTTTTTCTGAGAACTCAAATTTGATACAAAATTTTATGACTAAAAATAAAAGCGTGGGGCGCTCTTGCATATATCCCAAAATCTTGAATTTGTGTCAATTAAAAATCATCCATATATGTTTGCACAAGCATTACGTTTGTGAACATATTATAGAAAATCTAGAGATGGTTAAAATTGAACGCCCCACGCTTTTACTTTTAGTCATAAAATTTTGTATCAAATTTGAGTTCTCAGAAAAAAATTATTTTCTCCTTTTTAGTGCACTGGAATCGGAAATAAAAGCGTGCTTTTTTAAAAAAGTTTTTTTTTATAGTATTTTATTTTCTACTTTTTAGTCTTATCAAATCTGTAAATCGATTCAACTTCCAAAATTTGGAGCTTTTGTTTTATTACAACACTGACTTTATCAGACTTAATGAGGAGGTTACAGTTTTTGGATTACATGAAGTGTTAGTCTTCACTTCGTTTAACTCCGCTTCGTTCAATTGTTCATAGATTACAGTAGGTTTATAGGTAACAGGTGTGTTAAACTCGAATTCGTTGCACTTCGTTTCGTTCAACTATTTAAAGATTACCAGTTTTAATTTGTAAAGACTATCAAAATTTTTTATTCGTATTAAATTATTTAAGTCATACCTGAAAACACACGAAACTCTTTTAAAAATGTCCTTACTTCAATTAAAGATTTTGTATTTATCCGTACCATTCCTACTACATAACATGTAGATTTTTAACATAAAGATGCAAATCACATCTATATGTAACGAATTTAAAACGGATTTTCAAATTTAAATTCAATGAATGTCATTCATATGTTATGCAAAAATACGTTAAGCCGTTAATAAATAGAAAAGTCAATTTAATTAAATTGGTGAAGTGTTATAAATAATGTAATACATTAAAAACAGCATAAGTTTATGCTCAAATTATGTGTGCTAAATGCACATCGCATATTAATAGTTATTTTGCATTAATTCGTAACGGACTTGTGCTTAACGGTTTTTTTGAAAATTCAAATTTTCACTTACGAATACTAATGAAAAAATTACATGTCAATTTTTTTGTCTTACCAGAATATCTTTAGCTGCTCAAATTTATGGTATAATTAATAATTAGTAATATTAATTAAACTATAATGAATCATATAAATGACTTTTGAGCATTTCTAGTATAATATTTTAAACAAATCAAAAGTTTATGTCATTGACATTGGATTTTTTCCCATATAAAAAAGTTTTACTTAAATTTTACTATAATTAAGCATTTTTGTGGTCCCAAAGTGTTAAAATAATGTATTGTCACCGAGAATACGTATACAAAATAAATTTGAGCTCGAATGGAGCAGGAGAAGTGATCGAAAAATCAATTACAAGATTTGACGCAAATATACAAACAGTGTGAGTTAAATAAAAGCGTGTAATAAAAAAAAATTACAGAAGTCCTCGTGTTATTGATCGAGGGACTTAAGCGCATTTTTGTGTTAGCGATCAGTATTTGATTATGTAATTATTTTGCGTTCATTTACAGATCATGAGAAGATTAGAAGATCATTAATTTTAGTGTAATTAACAAAAAGTTACAATGAATGCTTATATAGAAAGGATTATTATTTAACGGTCAATAAATAATTTGAAATTTTGCCGTTAAAAGTTGCACTACGAAAATATTAATTATAGTATAATTAAACAATTTGTTGCAATAAATTTCCATACAGAAAGGGTTTATCATTTAACGGTTTTTTTGTAATTCAAATTTTCTAAAGGTCAATAAATAATTTGAAATTTTCCCGCTATAAGTTGCACTACGAAAAAATTAATTATAGTATAATTAAATAATTTGTTGCAATGAATTTCCATACAGAAAGGATTTATCATTTAACGGTTTTTTTAATTCAAATTTTCTAACGGTCAGTAAATAATTTGAAATTTTCCCGCTATAAGTTGCACTACGAAAAAATTAATTATAGTATAATTAAATAATTTGTTGCAATGAATTTCCATACAGAAAGGATTTATCATTTAACGATTTTTTGTAATTCAAATTTTCTAACGGTCAGTAAATAATTTGAAATTTTCCCGCTATAAGTTGCACTACGAAAAAATTAATTATAGTATAATTAAATAATTTGTTGCAATGAATTTCCATACAGAAAGGATTTATCATTTAACGATTTTTTGTAATTCAAATTTTCTAACGGTCAGTAAATAATTTGAAATTTTGCCGTTAAAAGTTGCACTACGAAAAAATTAATTATAGTATAATTAAACAATTTGTTGCAATGAATTTCCATACAGAAAGGGTTTATCATTTAACGGTTTTTTGTAATTCAAATTTTCTAACGGTCAATAAATAATTTGAAATTTTCCCGCTATAAGTTGCACTACGAAAAAATTAATTATAGTATAATTAAATAATTTGTTGCAATGAATTTCCATACAGAAAGGATTTATCATTTAACGATTTTTTGTAATTCAAATTTTCTAACGGTCAGTAAATAATTTGAAATTTTGCCGTTAAAAGTTGCACTACGAAAAAATTAATTATAGTATAATTAAACAATTTGTTGCAATGAATTTCCATACAGAAAGAGTTTATCATTTAACGGTTTCTTGTAATTCAAATTTTCTAACGGTCAATATAATAATAATTTGAAATTTTCCCGCTATAAGTTGCACTACGAAAAAATTAATTATAGTATAATTAAATAATTTGTTGCAATGAATTTTCATACAGAAAGGGTTTATCATTTAACATTTTTTTGTAATTCAAATTTTCTAACGGTCAATAAATAGTTTGAAATTTTCCCGCTATAAGTTGCACTACGAAATAATAATTATAGTATAATTAAATAATTTGTTCCAATGAATTTCCATACAAAAAAAGTTTATCATTTAACGGTTTTTTGAAATTCAAATTTTACAACGGCTAGAAATTTTTTGAAATTATAGAGGTAATATTGAAATTATAGAGGTAAAATAAAATTTGAGCAGGTTACACTGAAAACAAAACAAAAATTCATTAATTATAGCATAAATACACTGTTTTAAGATTTTTAAATGTCCGGCGGGCCAATAACTCGATATAACGGAACTAATGCAAAAAACTAGAACTCTCTACGATGTCTAGATTAAAAGTTTTTCTTAGCAGCCGACCAGCCAGCCGACCAGCCGACCAAAGTGCGTTATTAAGCTACCTTTTTGAAACAAGTTTCAAAAATGCGCTAATAAGCTACCTTTTTGAAACAAGTTTCAAAAATGCGCTAAAAATAAGCTTTTGCTTTTAGGCACTTAAAACATCATCAATTGTAAGCGAATGCGAGAAAAAAAGTATAAATCGGCATGTGATTTAATGTCACATGAAATATAGAGAGACACTGGCAGACGCATTATATAAAAATACATAAATCATGCGATGAATAAAAGGAGTGAAAAATATAATTTGAAGGAAAAATGAAATCAGTGAGAAGATTGTAAAGATAAGGGGTGGACGAGTAAGGAAGGCATTTTTTGTTTGAGTGAATAATGCGCATTTTTTTCAGCTTAGCTAATTTGACCCCAGTTTGATATCTTGGAGGTTTTTGACTTAAATTCGATGTTTTTGACTCCAGTTCAAAATCATTGACTAAAGATGGATGTCTTCGACTCTATTTTAAAGCTACCAATTCCCCCCAATTCTCAAAAATTCATCACAGCATTTCAGTCGCTTATTGTTTGAGCTTTTTTATGAGCTGATGTCTCTCGTATGATCAATCATCTGCCAGTTTTGTCTTCTTTCCGTCGACCGGAAAAAATATTATAAATGAAAAAGTTTGTCTCGTAAGCTTCGAGCGTCATAAGCCTTATCACACCAGATTTATATCGTAACGTATGTTACACACACTTACGAAACAACGCACGCTGCATGAGCATTTCATGCTGTTTGTTGATGAAACAAGATAACGAAGAAGTTTGGTGCTGGATGTGAGAAGAAGACATAGAAAAAGTTTCTCTTTGGTGACATCAAGAAAAGTCATAAATTGCTTCCTAATTCTGGTTCTGTTGCCTGCTGGTTCTTTTGTCTTGATAGAAAAAATTGAAAATTTTCGTTTTTGTGCGTTGCTGTTGCTGATAGCTTTATTGTTATAGATAATTTTAAGAATTGACAAAATACATATTATTAGTTAATATATCCTCATCAACATCACTGTAAAAGTGAGCAGAAACCTTCCAGATTCCTCTAGGTAAAAAGTTTATGTATTCATCATTTGGTGCGAATTCTTTAAATTCAATCAGTCCAAGTGGAAATGGGCATTTTTTAAACACTTGTCTAAGCTGGATTTTCACCATTTTGAAGATTTTCTGAAGGAACGGATTATCAAGTTTGAACTTTGGGTTAGTAACGTCACACCAATTCATATAGATACACTTCATTCGTCCAAATTTGGCACTTGCTGATAAAGCAAAGCAGAATGTTTGCTGGAAATGATTTAAAAAGATTTTTTTTAGGTTATTCTTGCGACTTCTGCTGCTACGTAAAATTCTGATACCCTTATTTTGCCATCCTGTCCCACCTTATTCATCCTTAGCTACTTACATTAATAGATGTATGCTGATACAAGTTATCCACCAAAACGTTCAATTTTCCATTAACAATTTCACATTTTAGCAGTTTTGTAGTCTTTCCACTTGTCTTACAGACCTCCAAATTTTGAAACCTTTTATCACATTTTATAAAACTTACAAACCAAAGAACCAATAAAGAAGTTGTTGCGATGAGCTTCATAGCTGTTATGCAGTTAATAATACTGAAACTGAGTTGATAAATTTTAATTTTAATTGCTTCTAACTTTGCAAAATTCTATACAGACTCATGGGAATCATTGAGATAAGGAAATTCAGTTAAAATGAAAATTGCCAAATTGTAAAAAATAAGATTGGACTATAGGCATGTGATGGGATAATTAAGGCTTAAATTGCTTGTAATTTGGATGTTTAAAATTTTTATTATATCAACTCTTGACAAAATTGTTGAAATTGAAGTTACAGTAATAAAATGGAATGAAAAAAGTCAACTAGGATGATGTTCCGTCAAGCATAAAGGCGATTTTTCAAATATCACAGCAATTTTCGGTATGATCTCGACAATCATGTTCCCACGAGGTTCCTAAGTAAAAACCAAATATCCAATCATTGTAAAAACATTTTCATCTTCATCATTAAAAAAATGAGCAGTTCCTTTAACCACTCCTCTTGGCAGAAACTTTAAATATTCCTCATTAACTCGATAATTTATTAGTTCAATCCTTTCAGGAGCTATCGGACATGGCTTGAATAACTGCTTCGCACCAACTTTCAACATTTTTATCACTTTCATTTGGAATGGATTTAGAGAGAATTTCGGGTCTGTGACGTCACACCAGTTCATTTTAAGGCAATCACTAATTTTTCGGAACTTCCCATTTGATGAAATAAAGAAGCAAAATGTTTGCTAAAATTGATAAAATATTTGAATTAAATTGAGATATCGAGCAACCCCCAATCAACAGGAACTTCATATACTCAAACAGCACGTCTTCAAATATCCACTTACGTTCAAGTACTTCAACGGCTTGATGATTTCTCCAATAAGATTTAAAGCTCCATCAGCGATATCACATCGCACAACTTGAGATGTTTTCCCACTCGAGTTACACTTTTCAATCTTTTCAAACCTTTTCTCGCCATTTGTTGATATTATTATAAAAAATATGCAAAAAATCTGCATAATGATTTTCATGATTTTTAAGTGATTCTTTTTCAATGTTATGGTGGATCTGGGCTTGTTGGATGAAAAAGAATTGAAATTGTAAAAAAAATATTTAATTGAAATTTTGGTGGTAATTTGGATACAATTAGAGAAGATTGTCTGAGTTTCTAGGGTAATTACAGTAAATTGGGCCTGAAATTTGCTGTAATTAATGAAATTGTGAATGCTAAGCATTTGGAGAGGAACAATTAGGGCCAATTGAGATAATTTTCGGATATTTTATTTTAAAATTCTAGAATTTTCTAGAAAAGTTACTCGATTCGCGGTTTAGATGCTAAATAGGAGACTTTTTAACTTAGACAACATCTGCTGCCAAAAAACCATGTAGATTAAATTTTGATCACATCCTTGAGAGAATTTCGCTTCGAATTGGCCAAGGTTTATAGGAATGCATCCTAAAATTGGAACACATCTACACCTCCTCCCTCCAAAAAACATAGCTTTCATCTTTCCAGTCAACGAAATCAAAATAAAAGAATCTTCTGAATTAGAACAAAATTAAGTCGAGATGCAATTGAGCTTGAAAAGTTATGTTGCAGACACGATTCAAGAAGTTAAGAGTTTAATTGAGTTGAAATTGAGAAGAAATCGAAAAAAAAAATGCTTAAAAGGAGAAAAAAAAATTGTTTGGAATGACTTTTATGTGTCGTTTGTGCTTGAGTCAGATGAAATGAATGTTTAAGTGATGCTGACTGAATTGAAATTGATTGAATTTTTAGGGGTTTGAGTACAAATATTGGTATGGGCAACCAGTTATTCAGTAAATTTGGGCGAGCAATAAAAGTTTGAGATGTTTTACAAAATTGATAGGTTCGGTGGTGAGTTTTGTGGTGAGATTGGTGACTTTTGTGAAAAGAATCGTGACTTTTGTTGAGAGTGTGGTGAGTTTTGTGTGGAGAATGTTGAGTTATGTGGTGAGAATAGTGACTTTTGTGAAGAGAATGGTGAGTTTTGTGATGAAAACAATGATGTTGCAGGTTAAAATTGACCCAAAACCGATCCAAATCCCCTCTTCAATTAAGCTCTTTTTGATAACTTCCCATAAATTTTTAACTCCGTCGCAGCATCGACAGAATTTTTCTGCACAAAAAAATTTGTGTCAAGAACTCACATACAAGCTCAATTCTTATTTTAATCCCTTCCATCCATATTTTCAAATGCCACATGCTGCCAAGTTGTTGAGAGAAATATTTTCATTATTATTTTGTTGCCAATCTCATCCGACAATTTTTCAATATGTTCGATGTATGTTGGAAATGTCTTAATTTAGCTTTGGGGTTAATTTCTCATTTTACCACCGTTTTCATGTTGTATTGTTTAAAGAAACAAGATATGAGATGTGAAGCTGTGCCAAGTTTCTGAAGCTTGTTTTATGATTATTGGAAAATGTTTGAGCTGAATGTGAGGAAAATGAGATGATTGTTGTGAATTTTAATTTTGGATGTAAAATAAAAGTTTATTGTGGTATAACACTTGAGGGTGTTGAAATGGATATAATAATGAACAACTATGAATATTGAATAAATTTTCTCATGGAAATTCGCACGAGCCACAAAAAAAATTGTTGGAAAATATTTTTGCATCAGCAAGCAATTTTTGGGGGGCTTTCGTGAGTGACGTTATTTTAAGATTTTTAATTGATGCCTTTTTTTGGTCAAAACTCTTAAAAAAAGTTCAAAAGACATGAAAAACTTGACTTCACTTAAAAACGAACCCCAGCCAAATTCTTCAATAACAAATCAACCCAAAAATACTCAAATATATTTTGAGAAAAAAATTCTTGCATGATTCAAGCAAGCCAAAGATAAGCTTTTTCACTTTAGCCACAGAAATTTTCACATGCAAGCAAGCCAATCAACCGCACAAACCATTTTCATACATTTATTTTAAAGATAGAACATAAAAGCTGACTTAAAAGCTCATTCATTATAGATTCTGTTATTAAATGAGTAGAAAAAGATGCACAAAAGGAAATGAAAAAGTCTTGTTTGCACTCTGAAGGTTTTAGATTGAGGATGAGGGTGGAGTTGGAGATGCTGAGTAGTAAGCATGAAGCTGAAGAATTTTTTTGAATTTATCAAATTCAACTGACTCAAGAAATCAAAAAAAAATGTGCTGATTTTGATGAATTTGGTGAACTTGGTGAGTTTGGTGAGTTTCGTGAATTAGGTGAATTTACAAAAAAAATATTCTCGATTAATCAAGAACAAGACTACTCAGCATCAACATTCCACGCCTTATACCAACTCCCTGTTCCCTTTTTACCGCACAACAATAAATAGAAGACAAGACAAGTCAATGCATATGCTCAACATGCCAAAGCTTTAATGCATAGAAAAAAACGAAAATTAGTAAAATTTAATGCAAATTATATTTTTTATGCTTTTTGCTTTTCTCCTTTGCATTTTTTTGTCACATGAAGTTTTGCATTTATCCGCATCACTGGATTCCCCGCTGTTGCTGCTCATGCCTTTCTGCTAATGCAACTCATAAGTTTTGTGCCATTCGAGCTAATTTTCATGGCAATTCGCTGAGATTTTAATTTTATTTTATGCAAGATTTTGGATGGAATTCAACTATTTTTTTTAATGCGACGTTCCTTAAAGATCAGAATTTTTTTTTGTCAGAATATAATTTTCCATAAAAATGACTTCCGCATTTTGGAGACATATTTGTTGGCAAGTGAAATTAGAAATGAAAAGACATGTGTGATGTAGAATTGCTGGATGGAATGCAAGATTTATCATATGGTGAGGTTTTATGGATTGTGTCATGATTGCAGAAACTCACCACATCCAGGCTAGAAACTCACCACCTTTCTCATCCCTATAAACCAAAAGTAGTTCAAAATTAAATTAAAAACCAAAAAATATCAGTCAGAAGTTTATTACTTCCGTTCACGACGGCTCATTTAATTATGTCAAACTGTGAACCACACCACGTGTACGCTCTATACATTTACATGTCTCAATAATCCCTTAAATCAATCCTAATTGAATTTACGGTTCGAATGGAAAATGAAATTTAATTAAAATCTGAAATTTATTCATCAAGAAAATTATTTTTTTAATTAACATGAAAAAAAAAACTTTAATTTTCTTGACTTGATGTTCGAGGCTGATTGGAAAAATGAGATATTAAGGGAGAAAAAGAAGTTGATTAATAAAAAATAGATTTCGATAATAATTGGAAAGACTGAGGAAAATTATTTTCCATTGATAATTTATAATTTCTTGCTGAATGGAAATGAAAATCGGAAGAATAAAACTTTTATTGGGGAAAATTATTTATGAGGCAATTTTCTTGTTTGCTCGGGAAATTTGCAATGTTTTCTTAACAATTTCATTTGGTTTTAATTAGGGATTTTTTAATGTTTTTATTGAAATTTTATCAAATAAAGGTCGGGTACAGTGATGTACAGGGTGACATACAGGGTGACCAATAGGGTGGAATACAGGGTGACTCAGGGGATGATTCTAGAGAAAACTAGTTTAAAATTGACTTTACACACAAGTAGAGCCGTAGTTATGTACCCCGTTTGATGAGGCTTTAAGAATATATTTTCACAACGTGCAACGTCAAACCATCAGTCCTATTCTATACTTTCATTCATAATTCTAAATATAAACCAATCATTCGTCTCTAATAAACTTCATTGTCTGTTTTCTTTATCATTCTAATCTAATTTTCTATCATCTTTATTTCACTTGCCAACAAAATTTTCGTCAATGTTCTCTCTTTTTTCGTCTTTTGATCAGATCCAGTGTTGTTTTTTTGATGTTCTCAACATTTCTAAAACTGAGATTTTGTAAAAATTACTAACATGGTCTGATTCAGGTATGATCTCTACCTCTTCAAATATCGACCAAGCTTAACAACACTGATTAAAACTTTTACTTCTCTGAAGAAAATAAAGTAAATGTAGAAGCTACGAGATGCTTCATTCGAAACAAAATGAAGAAGAATAAAGCGCAGAAAGTAAAAAATGAGACGATTTGATTTTGTATCTTAAAATAGCATCGAAAATTTGATAAAAAAAAATTTGAACTCAATGAACTTAGGGTGGCATTAGATGATTTTTAGATTGAATTTGATTTTATATTTTGTACTGTCAAGGATGCATCCACAATATAGACCACAAGTCATAAAATATTGAGTCATTACAGAGCCATCCTAATAAAATTACACGACCTCCAATTGCGGATAAAAATTTTGGAAAAATTCTTAAATAGTTGAAATTGAAAACAAAATTAGAATTTAAAATTATTAATCTTAAATCAACTAAGTCCCAAAAAAAAACTTCATGCTGACAAAAAAAAATGAAGGAGAAAGTATTGCATAACCTTATTCGCTTTGGCACCGCAAAATAAAAATTATCACATTAATCTGTAAATTCACATTTTTATCACAAATTTATTTGTTTTTTATTTAACAGCAAATTGAAAAAAAAAATTAAAAATTGAATCAAATTCATCATTTTCATATTTCTTTTTTTCTTCATCTTTCTTTTTTACATGCCATGAACCATGCTAACCATGCTACCATTAAAAAATTTACCAATGAACTAAATCAAATTTTACCCTGCCGTGTGTCATTTGCCATCCTTCCTGTAATCAATTTTTGCATTTTGTGACAAAATATATGAATATATCCCTGGTTTTTTGGTCTGTGCATATAACGTTTGTTTGTTTATAACGTCTCGTAATTTATTGACAATCCCTTTTTGAAAAATTGCTTAAAATTGGCAAATTCGATGCTTGTCCTCATTATGGTCTATGAATGTGCACATCTGACCCATTGGACCTGCTTATGATTCATTGTATGCATTCAAATTCAATATTTAACCCTTTGGGCCTCCTCATGATTCAAATTGTTCCTTAAATTAACCCTTTAATCCTTTAATGATCCAAAATTGGCCTAATATTGCTTTTTTATTTGAAAATTTGCTTATCCTTAAATTAATCTTGGTTCCTTAATGAACCATGATCTGCCATGGACCTCAAATCTTCCTTAATGCCTCCATAACAACCCTTGCTTTACTAAAACAATGCAATTTGATCCAATTTTCAATAACAATCGTGGTTTTGTGATATCTGTCGTGTGTATTTGTACCTGACCCTTCTCAACCGGACATTGAACCCACATCCTTACCATTAAAACCATCTCATCCTTCATTCTATCTTCATTCAAAAAATTATTTTACCTTATAATCTTCCAAAAAAAATTGACAAAAAAATCTCATAGCATAAGAAATCCACACAGAAAGCCCCGCAAGCTTCAAAAAAACGCCGAAAGTCGACGTGAGATGTGGGCGGCAATGACACGATCACTTGAAATGTTTGTCGCCCTGTTCGAATATTATTCCACGGCAGTAGTACCGCCGAACACGGCATTAAATGAAGAGCAAGCACCAAATTCAACAACTAATGTGAATGATCATGTTAATCATATCAGGTAGTGGAACAAACAAAAATTTTTTGTGTGAGACTAAAAAAAATATTGTTTTTATTGCTTTTTTGGATATGCATAAAATATGTATCAAATATATCTATATATAAGTATCCTATCGCGTAATTGTAAAGTTGATTGTAAATTGAAATATTTTTCACTTCTTCTTCCTCTTCTGCTACTTCTTCTATATTTATTGATTTTATTTGAATGATATTTATTCTTAGGTGTAAGTAATTTGTGTTGGAAATTCGATTATAATAATTTTGATATTGTAGGAATATATTTATTGAATTGCTATTGCTATTGATGTTAATAAATTTATCCTGATGTGGTATGAGATCTTCATCAACAATGGCTGATGTGCCTTATTAACAAATTCTAGCCTCACATTTTCTAAACTTATCCCCAAGTTATCTGAATCGAACCTCAAACTTTCTGAGCTTAACCTCAAAATTTTCTGTACACAATCTTAAAATGTATGAACTTAACCTCACATTTTCTGAACTCAACCTCAAATTTTCTGAACTTAACCTCAAATTTTCTGAACTGAACCTTAAATTTGATGAACATAACCTCAAATTTTCAAAGCTTAACACCAAAATTAATGAATTTAACCTCAAATTTTCTAAACTTAACCTCAAAATTTTCTGAACCTAACCTAAAATTTTCTGAACTTAACCTCAAAATTTTCTGTACACAATCTTAAAATGTATGAATCTAAGCTCAAATTTTGTGAACTTAATCTCACATTTTCTGAACTCAACCTCAAATTTTCTTAACTTAACCTCAAATTTTTTGAACTTAACCTTAAAAATTTAAGAACCTAACCTCAAATTTTCTGAACATAACCTCAAACTTTAGCTAAACACAACCTCAAAATCTTGGTCCATCTTAGCAATCATCCTTAAGTCTTACACTAGTAATCTTCCAACTCAAATTACTACATCCTTAACTTTTTGTATGTTAAACTTTCCTCATTATTTCACTTACTTACTTAATTATCTGATAAACTTTCTCATTTTTCCGCTAAAAATTACTTAATTCTTTTTAATTTATTTACTGTATGAAGAAGTTTCAAGTAACAACAGAAAAAAATATATTTGTTATTATGATGTTAAAATATTTAATGTATGCGAAAAAAAAGTACAATATTGTTTAACTGTAATTATTTCTGTGACAAATGATGATGATGACAAAAAAAAATTGTTTTATATTTGAAATTTTTTGTCTTTTATCTCTCTGAAGCACAATTTGGAGAACGAAAATTTATATTATTATGTTTATACACGTGTCTTTGTGCGACTCTTTCTTTTATTTGAATTATTTTTTTACATACGCTCGTTTTAAAATTAATATTAGGCTATTTTAAAGTTATGATCTTATGAATACTAGCTTAAAAGTTTATTTTTAAATAGATAGTGCGATTTTGATAATGATGTGCTTGAAATATATTGTAAGGGAAGTAAAAATGTATATTTTGATTAGAGTCGACGCTAGTCTAAACCTGAACAAAGATTGTATTTTGATCGGAAGTCCTTCAAACACACTTCAAGATATACTTTTTCAATTAAGGATTTTTCTTACTCTATCGAAACTTTTTCTTTATTTTTTCACAACTTGTAAACACAATCAAGCTGAATAATTGAAAAAAAATCTAACAAGTTGCAAGAAGAAATAACAAATCACTTCCAATTTCTCTTCTTTTATTTAATTTTCATTTAAATTTAATTAACTTAAGTTACATTGTAAGTGAATGTTGGAGGGGTACACAAGATCCAAGAAATGTACAAACTTTAGACAACTTGTAAGTTTATTTTGAAATGAAAAACAAATTTCTCATTATTGTTGCTGTTATTACAATCAAGTGCACTTTTAACATTCTACAAACTTCATTTCTTCTTTTTTTGTTGTCTTACTTGTTATTCTCGAGAAGTTCCTAAAGTTTGTTTTTAACTTTGTTATGATTTAGCAGTTTTTGGGTGGGTAACTTTGAAGATTTAGATCACTTTGAGTTTATTTGTGCTTTGCGATCAGGAATCTTAAGTTTTGGGATTCAGGTGGTTTCACTTTCGAGTTAAGAGCTTCAAGTACCTTGGCACTGATGATACTTAAGCCATTTATTTGTATAGTGCGCTATTAATCGAACTTACTCGAAACTATTTTTTATATTTTTTCTCAAACTTTTGAATGCAAAAAATGCAATTTCAGAGTTTCAAGTGTTCGTTCTTTTTTATCTTAATTAACAACACAAAAGTTTCTTCTTGTTTCAGTTTTTTTTGTACGTGCTCTTGAATCCTAGTTTTAAAAATTTATCGGCCTGTTTCACTAAAGTGGATTATCCTCGATTTCGGATTATCCACTTCAGTTTTTTGTAAATATCTTAAACTTTATGCGAGGTGTGGTATTTCTAATTTTGGATTATAATAGAGTGAACTATGCCTGAAATTTCTGTATACTTTAAACTTTTACTTTTCGTTAAGAAGTATTAATTATTCAATTTTTTAGCCAAATCTAGTAGATTAACTTCGATTTTTGCTATAATTCTCAAACTAATGAAGATATAAAAATTCTAAGTATATGTTAATTTAAGGAGCAAAGTACTCTAACTAGATCACACATTAGATCTCTTAAAAGTTTTAAGTGTCTGGAGTTATTTCCAAAAAACTGAAGTGGATAATCCGAAATCAAGGATAATCCACTTTAGTGAAACAGGCCGTATATGTTTAACGTCCCTTGTGAGCACTTCTGTTCACCAGTTTAGGTTTGCCAACCAAAAACTCAAACTTTTGACATGACCTTGATAATTTGAAATCTGACGTGACATTTTAGAAAACTTGGATAATTTAGGCGGAAAAATAATATTTTAGAAGATATACAGTAGCGGCCAAAAGTATCCGGACAAACACAAAAATGTCTATAACTTTTGACTGGATGGTCCAATTTAATTCAAATTTTCACTGGAATACGTAAAATCGAATGACAATTAATAAAAATATTACTTTAATAACAAATCTTTAAAACCAAAAATTTTATTTTAAAAAAACTAAAAATTGAATGGACAAAAGTATCCGGACAAAATTAAAAGTTTAACGGAAATTTGTTTAAAAAGCTTCTCTCCCACTGAACGAATGCTTTTTTGTTAAGTATTTTGTGCGTTTTGTTTATATTTATCATGTCAACTCAAAAATATTTAAGTTCACCAGTTAAAAAAGCAATTATTAGTGCTGTAGATCAAGGACGAAATTACAGAGACATTGCACGTCAATTTAGTACTGGAAAGTCCACAATAGCTGATGTTGTTCGACGATTTAGAGAAAGAAATAATCATAACGTGTTACCGAAATCAGGAAGACCCAGAAAGACAACTGCAAGACAAGATAAGGCTTTAATTAATGCATCGAAAGCTGATCCGCGTAAGAGTGCTGTAACATTGAATGCAGAAATGAAGGAATATTACAATGTTCAAGTGAGTACAAGAACAACTAAACGTCGATTGAATGATGCAGAATTGTTTGGACGACGTCCCGTCAAAAAGCCGTTTGTTTCTGTTAAGAATCGAAATGCCCGAATAAAATTTGCCAAGGAACATCTTAATTGGACTCGCGAGCAATGGTCAAAAGTTCTTTGGAGTGATGAATCAAAGTTTATGTTGTTTGGATCTGATGGAATAAAGTTTGTGAGACGACCAAAGGGTCATAGAAACGATCCTAAGTATCAGTTACCGACAGTTAAGCATGGTGGAGGTAACGTTATGGTGTGGGGATGCTTTAGTCGTGATGGAGTTGGTCCGATTCATCGAGTTACTGGTATTATGGACAAGGAAATGTATAAAGATATCATCAACAGAGTAATGCTTCCCCATGCCAAACGTGTTATGCCTCGAGGTTGGATTTTCCAGCAGGATAACGATCCCAAACACACATCGAAGGTCGTTAAGGAATTTTTTAAAACCAAGAAGATCCGAGTTTTGGAATGGCCATCTCAAAGTCCGGATCTTAATCCGATTGAGCATCTTTGGGAACATGTAGAGAGACAAATTTCAGGTCGAAAACCTACAAATCAGAATGCTTTGTTCACTATAATTAAGGATGCTTGGGAAAAGATCTCAATAGATGTTTTGATTAAGCTGGTGGACTCAATGCCGCGACGATGTCAAGCAGTAATTGATGCTAAGGGCTTCCCAACAAAGTACTAAACAGAAGAACTCAAAATTCTATTCATTATAAGCCATTCACTTAGTAAAGAGTATTTTTTTCTTAAACTTTTAATTTTGTCCGGATACTTTTGTCCATTCAATTTTTAGTTTTTTTAAAATAAAATTTTTGGTTTTAAAGATTTGTTATTAAAGTAATATTTTTATTAATTGTCATTCGATTTTACGTATTCCAGTGAAAATTTGAATTAAATTGGACCATCCAGTCAAAAGTTATAGACATTTTTGTGTTTGTCCGGATACTTTTGGCCGCTACTGTAGCATAGCCAAGCGTGTAACAACTGTAAACTTTTAACATTTTTTAACAGTTCCGCACCCTTAGCGGGAAACTAGTTCTTTCATATATGCGACTCCACGAAAAGACAACCCTTAAATGGATACAAATCTTCATAAGAGTCCAAACAACCTTTAACAAATAATGTAACTCTCCCTTTTATTTTATTCCTCAACACTTTAATAAAGATGCAAAAACAAATTTTAAATTTTTTCATGCAGATGTTCATGATTGAAATAAAATGCTTTTCTGGAACGCGAGTGGAAGTTTCGCGCTCCGTTTTAAGTGAAGATTTAATTTGCATCTTTTAAAATTAATTTTTAAGAAAAAAAAAGAAGTTTTCATCATTTAATGAAAATGAGAAGAAATTGTGAGTTTTGTTGAGCACAAATGGATCATGCGAGTTTAGAATCTTTTTGGACCTTCCTCGATTCTAACGTGAAAATTATAAAATATCTTTTTTATTGAATTTGTTATCAGTAAATTGAAATTCAACACGAACGACTTGTTTATTTGACAAGTGCTCAATATTTATGCAGAAAATGTGTTGCTAGAAATTACGAGATAATAAAATTTTCAGAATATTTATTTCATTTTATTTTTCAGCAATGTATGTTTAAATTCATATGAATTTATGTTTTTTAAATGTTTACTAGAGTTAGAATAGCTTCAATCTAGATTAGAATAGAATGGAATTTTTTTTTAAAACTTCAAATATTTTTTTTCAATGTTTTTGCGATAAAATGAGCAACAAAACTTTTCGAAATGATTTGAATAACAAAATCGTATTTTATGCAAATTTTCTTTTTATTTTTATTTCCATTCAGCTTGTATCTCTTTTTTTCTTATTTCCTCATGTTAAACACACAAAAGTCTCGAGCTAAACAAGCAATCAAGAAAAAATTGATTAAATTATTCGTTGTCGAGTTTTTCTTGTTCTCAAAATTGGATTTGTTGATTATTTAATTAAAAATGATTTTATTTTTGGATTTTGTTGGGAGTTGGGGTGATGACACGAGCTTATGAAAAAGTTTTTGAGATCCTGGGAACATCCTTAAACCTCAAAATAGAAGAATCTTAAATCACGAAAAACCTAAAATCAACCTCGATCAGCCACAGCTGCTATGTCAATCTGACAAAAAATATTCATAATTCTTTTATTTGCATTAAATTCAATTTCATTCAGTTCATGATTGACTTTGACGTTGATGTTTGCAAAGTGGAACAACATATCTTGATAATGGCATCAATTTTATTTCATAAAAATGTTTTTCGTCAAAATATGAAAATGCCATTTACTGGCATGAATTGAAACAATGTCGATCATAATCAATAAGTGTCTTTTGAGTCAAAACAATTTTTTACAGAATTTTGTTTGTGGTTTTTGTGATCTACTTTGGATGGCTTCAAAATAGAGTTTTGAGATTCAGGTGCCTTCACATTTGACCTTTTCGATCCAAATTTTCAAAAATTACATTACTCAATCATCAAACCAGCCAAAAAATCTTAATCCATAAAGCCAAACAATTTTAATACCTTTCTAATCCTAGAAACCCAATTAACCAATTCTGTTCAGCCAAAGAATCCACAGACGCTTTTCCTTTCATTACCAAAAATCCCACACAAGTTCTTGAACGAAGAGTTTACTGTTATTGCATCAAAAGTGCCTTAATGTCTCGTGTTTAATTCGAAAAAATATGTTGTGCGCTCTTTTTGAAGACCTACGCAATTTTCAGGTAATTTTGCGATGCTTCTTTTCATTACTTGAGTTTCTCGAATTAAATGAGCGTTATAATGAAATTTTGGATGAGAAAATATGAAGCTTATGTTGATAGAATTATTTTTATATCGTCTTGAGGCGGCAAAGAAGAAATGAGTGGAAAATTTTAAGATTATCGTCGTTATGTACTTGAGGTGTATATTTTGGGGTAGATATTAAAATTTACTTTAAATATGGTACATAAATTGACATTTTACCTTAATATTCGATTTGAGGTCAAAGAAATGTGAATATGAAATTTTCAGCTATGGACTTAGCTTTATCATGACCTCATATAGGGGCGTAACATATGAATTTCAGTCTTTGCTTTGATTATGACTTACCGTATCATATCATGATTGACTACAAACCTCCATGTCGCATTATGAACAACCATCAGTAATTAAAAGCTACTGAGATCCTCCATGACCCACCATAATATACCCAAGACCACAAAAACTAGTCCTTTTTAAACAATCAATCCCCTCAATTTACCCACATCAACATTTTCAAAAAAAAAATCACAAAACAAAAATTTCCTTCAAATTCCATTGATCAAATTCCTTAAGCAACAGCATTAATGAATCACATCCAACACACTCGAGAAATATTTTTTCTGAAGCACAAAAGAATTCAATTTATTCAATGTTTTAAGAGAATGTGACGCTTCATTTCAGATACAACGACTAAAAGTTGTCACATAATGAATGTCTATGGCTTAAAATTCTTCTCAAGATGAAAATGAGAAGCTTAATGAGTGCTATTTAATCTCATTTTTTGTACAGTCTTTTTATTTTGTTTAACATTTTCTCAATGAAAAAGGATAATTAAGTGCTGAAATGACACGAGGAATTTTAGAAATTGTCATGTAGACTTTAATTAAAATGTTTGAGTTTATTTTGAGATTATCTTGACATTGTGGTTGGGAATGCTTAAAGTGGTTCTGAGAACGTTTTTATTGTAATTTGAGATTTTGAGCCTTTTTGGAGATTTTTGAGATATAATTAAAATGTAGGATTTTTATTTGATAGAATTTTGAGATTCAGGTGCCTTCGCACTAGAGTCGCTAAGTTCAGGTTCCTTCACATCAGGGGCCGTTAGATTCAGGTGCTTTCACAGTAGGTTTATTGAGTTAAGGTGCCTTCACATTAGGTTTCCTACGTTCAGGTGTCTTCACTCTAGGGTTGTTAGATTCAGGTGCTTTCACACTAGAGTCATTAAGCTAAGGTGTCTTGACACTAAAATCATTGAAGTCCTATAATCTAGTGTGATTAGGTGCCTTCACACTAGATTCGTTAGGTTAAGGAACCTGCACACTAGCGCAAATCTATCAAAAATTCATTCTTATCCCATTTTGCTCAAAAGTTCGTAAAAAATGTCAAACTACTAACATCAGCTTTAAGATCTTTAAACTCAAAAATCTACAATCTACTATCTACAACAGAGCATGGAAACAAAACCAATTTTTTAATTTATCTCTTCTTAAAAATGTTTTGTGTATCTTCTTGCATAAGAAAGAGACTTGGAAGTTGCATCTTGTTCAATTTATAATAGTTTTTTAGGAGGTACAGAAAAGTTTTTATGCACAAGAGTTGGGAACATTTTTGTAATTGTTCAAGTTTCTTGGATAAATTAAAACATACAAATTAGTAAGAAATTATTAAAATGTTGTATAATTTGTAATTTTCGAGATCTTTATAATGTTTTTTAAATTTTCTAGAATGTTTCGTTTTCTTCGACACAACAAAGTCCACACTTACAAGCATTATTTCAAGATTCATTAACTTAAAATTTTAAAATTCATTAATTTTCACAGCATTTGCACTCGCAGTACCAAGACTCATAACTTAAAACTCATCTGCAATTAATAACAACAATTGTTCATTCAGTTCCTTAAGCTTTCGCACTACATACAAAAGTGCTTTCATTTTATTAATTCAGCTCAATAAAAATAAAAAAAAGTTTTTAATTTTCTTCGGTGCTCTTCTATGAAAAATTATGGAGCATTTAATTCTCAACACTACTTTTTATTTCATTTTATTGCTTCTTTCTGTTCAACTTTGCAACTTTTTACTACTTTCCTTAATTTTTTTCTCATTCTTGTTTTTAATTTTGCTCAATTTTTATTTTTTATTGCAATTTGGGAAATATTTTAACTTAATTGGAATTTTTGGGGGTGTTATGTGGGAATATGGTGATCATGTACTTGATACGGGATACAGAAATTAAAAATTTGACTTAAAATGTCTTAAAAAAGATCAAAAATCTCATAAAATGGATTCCTGGTGTCTCTAAATGTCTCTGAAGTATTTTAAAATTATTTCATAGCAAACCATTTTCGCAATTATAACCCTTACTTACAGCAAACATCCAAAAATACAATCTACAGCCCCACCCACTCCAAAATTAACCGCATCATAACATCCAATCGAATTCGTGACAACTCACTCAAAAATCATAATCTAATTTTCGATAATTTTCCACCATAAAGTTCACATTCCAATTAAAATCATCATCATTTATAATTTCCATGACAATTTTCATCATCAAAAATGCTGAAAATGTAATTAAGATAATTATCAATTACATGAGATGTGGGAGATAATCGCCCATGTTTAATGTCAAAAAGTCTGCAATTTTACGACTAAATTACGATGCTTTAATCTTCATATGTATTTATTAAGTCATTAACTGCTCATGTTCATCCACTCGACTGTAAAAATTGAGTCTGAAAACAATTTTTTTTGAGTAGGCTTTTCAGAAAAAAAAAAATCAATTCAGTCACTCAAGCATGCTTAAGTGCTTCAAAATGGATTTTTTTTATGAATACAAAAATATTTTACTATTCATTTATTCATCAGACTTGTATTTCTTAAGTTTGAGCTCTATGTATTCATATGGAGATGATGTTGATGATGATTATGGAAAGTGACTAATAGGAATGAAATGAGAAAATGGACTTGAAATTTATGTGAGACTCGTCTGACATTTCTTACTAAAATTCTTGAGTAATTTGAGCCATCCGACCTATTTTTCATCCAATTTCAACTCTAGCCCCACAACTGGCCTCAGTCTGAAACAGAAACTTTCCTATTTTCTTATATCCAACAAACTTTTTATTTCATCGACCAACTTTGTTCTTCTTAACGTTCATTAAACATGAGAACTTCTGCTACTTCTTACTAGCCATACTAAAAAGAATATTTTATTCGTCTGTTCCTTTATGGAATGTCTAGCTTCAATGTGTATATCTTTTTCACATGTATATGAGCTCATTTATATTATAATGTTCTAGAAGGGGTTTGCTAGAGAATTCTGTAGACTGGTTTGGCAACAGCAGTCGCAAGTTTATAGTATGAATGTACCTTAACTGCAAAAACTCTAATGTGAAGGCACTTGAACCCAGCAATCTTTGTGTGAAGACATTTGAATCCAGCAATCTTAGTGTGAAGGTACCTGAACGTAGCAACTCTAATGTGAAGGCACTTGAACCCAACAATTTTAGTTTGAAGGCACCTGAACGTAGCAACTCTAATGAGAAGGCACTTGAACTCAGGAATCTTATCGTTAAGTCACCTGAACGTAGCAACTCTAATGTGAAGGTACTTGAACCCAGCAATCTTTGTGTAAAGGCATTTGAATCCAGCAATCTTAGTGTGAAGATACCTGAACGTAACAACTCTAATGTGAAGGCACCTGAACGTAGCAACTCTAATGAGAAGGCACTTGAACCCAGGAATCTTATCGTGAAGGCACCTGAACGTAGCAACTCTAATGTGAAGGCACTTGAACTCAGCAATCTTAGTGTGAAAGCACCTGAACCTCAATGCTCAATTGTGAAGGCAGCTGAAACTTTGATTCTGAGAGCACCAAACCCTTGAAGTATAGAAGTATTCAATGATCTAGCAATTTCTCAATCCCTCATCCTACATCCCACCCTTCATACGCATTGAACCACTAAGAACATATCTGAATACACAAGAAACATATTCTTAAAATATTCTATTAGATTCCTATTGTTATGCTCCATTACTCACATTCTATGTCGCATAAAAACATTTTCCTCATTTCTATCTCAATTTCTTTTTTTTACTTTTACTTCTTGGTTGCCACAGACACTGCTGCTGATGATAAACATTGCGTTGAAATTCACAGTCGTTTAAATTTACAGAAAAAATGTCTCCTTGTTGTTGAAAAATTGCTCGATTATTTTGATTGACTTTCTTGTGACACACATAAGTTTTTTAAAGAAGGAATTTGAGTTTGATTTAATGGGAAATTTATGAGGTTTGAAGGATATTGAGTAATTGATGTCGATTTAAGGTGGGTTTGATTTATGTTTGTGGGTTTTAGATGTTTTTGAAGTTTTAAGTATGTGGCTTGAAGATATTGAGATTTTCTGAGATTTTTCTCTGGTTAGGATGGTGATTTTTGGCGGGAAATTGATATTACTATAAGTTGGCTCTATGGTTGAGTGGATGAGGCCTTAGGATTGATTTAGCTAGTTTTGTTTGATAAAGGACTTTAATTTGGTACACCCATTCACCAATCAGCCACCTCAAATTATTCAAAACAGATAAAATCATATCCATTTTAATTAAAAAATTACACCAGCTTATCCTTTTAATTCCATTGTCCTGACAATTCTTTATGTTATCCTCGCTTCATCTGTTCACTCTTATTTCCCATTTTCTGTTTTTCTAAAACTCGATAAGTTCTGTTTTCCTTTTTGGTCCTTGTACCCATAATAAAATTATCCACTTTGTCTGCCTTTTGTTTTATAATAATTGAATTCAAAAGGATAACAAAAGCTGCATGTACAACTCTTACCAAAAAAAAAGAAATAAGAAGCTTTTAATCCTTTTTTTATGGGAAAGAAATGAAGAGAAAAATGAGAAAAAGAGAAAGTTTTTAAGACTTTATTTACATTATAAATAAAGAATAGGGAAATGTATATAGAGAAAATAGTAATAAACGAGTTAATGAATAAATGATTTGTGTTGAGCGTAGATTTCTCTAATTCGAAATTTTCCTTCAAATGAAAACGCACTCAAAAATTTTCAACTTATTTAAAAATTGCAAATGATTTATTTATTTAATTTCCAATTTGTGGAAACCGAGCCAAAATCTAAAATGTATCATACATGAAAACCGCGCTCATAATTCCTCCGTCTTTTCCTCGTCTATTTATTTATAGTGATTGCATGTTTAAATCAAATAGAATATAAAGCAAGTTGATTCATATTCGTTTGCACAACACGAGCAGCACATTTATAGAGCATAAAACATAAAAAGGAAAATAAGCAGCCAGATGATTTTGATGTACATAAATTTGTTTACAGTTCGCACACAGTTTGTGGGAATAAATCTATGAATAATTCAAGGTACTTGAAATTTTTCAGCTTTTCAGGGTGGGGAACGGTATGTTGAAGTATTTAAGAAGGAAATTGTTTCGTGTAATAAATCAATTTTTGATATTTGATATTCAAAACAGTTTAAAGATTGATGAAGGAAACTTTTTTGTTTACTTTTCCATTTTTTTTCCTGACAGTCGATAGACGTTAAGTAGGTAAATTGTATCTTGCGTGAGTATTTTGTTGGAAATTTTGAATTCAGGTGCATTTACACTAGAAATTTTGAAATTCAGGTGCCTTTAAACAAAAGCTTTTGGGTTCAGGTGTCTTTACACTAGAAATTTTGAGATTCAGGTGCCTTTACACTAGGTTTTGTTAAATTCGGGTGGTTTCACACTAGTATTTAATTCAGTCGTCTTCACTTTATTGTTTTTAAGTTCCAATTTTACCCTAATGTTTTCAAATTCAGCTGCCTTCACACTAGAGCTTTGTGATCTTTTAAGCTCAATTAAATAATTTTTCTTATTCCTTACCTTAAATATTTCTCAAATTCTAAACTTTTCTTACGATGAAAAATTTCTTTTCCATTCCCTTTGTTCATTATTTCGAAGTTTCTCTTTTAGACTCAGCCACGATGGAAAAGAAGCAATTTTTTAATTAAATCTTTTGTTTCTTTTTTTGATTCTTTCGCCTTCAAATTCAATATTTTCTTTTTGAAATAAGATTTTAAATCTGTACGTTTTTGCTCTTGATGGATTTTTTCCATGACTTGCTTGAACTTTGTATATCTGAAGTTCTCATTTAGTGTAAACTTTTCACCTTAATATCCAACACCATTAGCCTTTAACTGCTTCAGAACTGCTTTTTATTCTCCTCAATCTAAAAAGCACACAAAAAAGCCTTTTAATTTTCTCGAAATTGTTATTTTTCTTTCGTTCTCGTTCATTTTGTAGCGATACTTAAAGACGGGCTGAGAATCTCTTATTGCTCTCGTATTTTCTCATTATTGCATTCATTGAAACAGATTAAGACAATATTGATGGAGAAAATTGATATAAAAACGAGAAAATGAGAAAAAGTTTTATGAAAAAGCAAAAGTCTAAGATTAAGTTAGATTAAGGATATAGAATAGAGTGCAGATTAGAAATTTTAATTGCATCATCGAAATTGTGTGCATCTAAATGGTGCGCAGGATAAAATTTTATGTGGCTTTATTCTACTTACCAATTTGACTATAAGACTTTAGATTTCTTCTTTAACTAGTTTGTCATCTTAAAAACAAGAAAGAAATGAAATAGACAAAACATACAGCAAAAATGGATATGGACGACTCTTGAGAAACAGAAATGAAAAAGTTGAAAATCTCATTTCCTTTGTGAAGCATATTGAAGTCGTTTTCTAGAGATAAAAGTACAATATTGGATATTAAAGATGAAGTTATGAATATTTTATGACAGTTTAATCGGTTCTGACTGGTTGCTTGGGGATGACCTCAATTTTTGATCTCTTTCCATTAAGAATCCAATTAACCCCTCAATCGTCTTCAAATGCTCTCAAAAGACCTTCAAATCTCAATTTCCAACACAAACTGCCTAAAACCACTTCTCAGCTCTCCTATTCCATATTGATTATCAAGTACAAAAACTTAAAGAAGACAAAAAAAAGCTTTCAATGATTTCTTTTCATCGCCTTCATCTCGACAGCTTTTTATGTGCTTCATTCGGATTCTTATCAAATAATTTCATTTCACTTTCTTCTTATTATTCTGTATTGAGGGTGTGAGATGTTCAGGCTCTTCTTTGTTCTCGTGTCGACGACTCAGTGTGTTATGCGGAAAAAAGGAAAACAGAAAGTTGTGCGATTGAAAATAAAAGTATAAACGGAAAGGAAAAGTTTTTTTGTAAGCAAAACGGAAAAGTAATATGAAAAAATATTGAGCAAGTTAAAGCGGCACTATTAGTTGAGGTTATGAAGCGCATTTTTTAGATATTGCCTGTTTAAAGTAAGTAACTTGAATTATGGACTCATCAAAGCCTTCATAATGTTAAACAAGATTTTTCCCATCCTGATGTGTGACCTGGGCAGTGTGTAATAGCTCATTCAGCCTTATATGACCCATGACCAAAAGAATAGGATCTGTATCAAATCTAACATGAGCTCAAAATTAAATATTCACATCAAGAACTTAACATTATTACTTTAAACTTAAAGACCATCAGCAAGTCAAGACACAACCATTAAATTTAATAACATATCCCATACCTAGCAATAAAAAACTTTAGGCCCATTTATTTTGCAAAAAATGTTCTAAAAATTAAGAACATCCGCCTCAACATGTAATTTCTTTTCTCTCCTTTAACATCAAATGGATATTTCCTTTTTCCTCTCGTGTTACGCAACTCCCATCCGTTCATCTTCTTTTACCCCCATGCCATCTTGTTGTACATTTACCAGCCATTCTCCCAAATGAGAAACTCAAAAGACAATTACATAAAGTAGAAAATAACATTACAAGCTCCAATATTGTTTGATCTCTGGGAGAAATTGCGTTCTATTTAGATAAATTTTTATTTCTCAAACCGGATTCACATATAAGCCATGCTTGAATGACTCCATAGGGAATATCGTGTTTTTATTTCTGTAGAATGGAGGGCGACATCATGGAACCAGGAAGAAAAAAAAAATTTTTATTCCATCGATGAAAATAACAAAAACAGGAAAATGAGAACGAAAGTTTGTGCAAATTAATTGCTCAATTTTTATTACGATAGTAAATTAGGGAGTGTGTTTGTGCTTAATTAGATATAGAGCAGTTTTTTCCCAGTGTTGATGATGACGGATGCAAGTTTAAGAGGTTCACAGCTCTTAATTGGGAAAACAGGTCTAGATAGGGGTACACAGCAATTGAAAGAGGTTCTTTGCTTTCGAAAGTCATGCACAGCTGTTGATGTGGGTACACAACTCTTGATGTGAGGAGGTGGGGACACAGCTCTTGATGTAGGTACACAGCTATTCATGTGGGAACACAGCTCTTGATGTATGGACACAGCTCTTGATATGGGTACACAACTCTTGATGTGGCGACACAACTCTTGATGTGGGGACACTGCTTTTGATAGTGGCACACAGCTCTTGGTGTGGGTACACAGCTGTTGATGTGGGTACATAGCTCTTGATGTGGGTACACAGCTTCAAACTAAGCATCAAACCCTTAAATAAAATTATTATTAATATACTTACTTACTTTTACTTCGCTGGCCGTACAGATCAATTGTGATCCATGGCCTCCCTTAGATGGCGCCTGAAGCTGACTCTGTCGCTGGCTTCCGTTTGCCAATTAACCATACCAAATGCAATACTGTCTCTGTCAACAGCTTCTTTCCAAGAGTTCTTGGGTCGCCCGCGTGTTCTTTTGCCATCTACAAAAACATTCTTAAAGACTTTATTAATGGGAGCTTCAACAGGTCTCCTAACGACATGTCCAGCCCAACGGAGTCTGTTGACTTTGATTCGTCGTACGATATCAGCTTCATTGAAAAGCTGATATAATTCTGCGTTACTCCTGCTTTTGTAAAAGTCACCTTCTCTCTTCGGTCCAAATATAATTCGCAAGACCCTACGCTCAAATACACCAATTGCGTTCTCATCTGCGATAGTCATATTCCATGACTCAGAACCGTACAACACTACTGGGCGTATTAGTGTCTTGTACATCACTAGTTTGGCATTTCTCGCTATTCTCTTCGATGTTAGTAAATGTCTAATTGCAAAATATGCACGCTGCGCAGCCAAGATCCTTCGCTTAATCTCCACTTGTGTGTCAAAATTGTTGCTAATAATCGACCCTAGGTAGACAAAATCATTTACCACTTCGAATCTTTTATTGCCAATTGACAAATGAGACCCAACAAACTTCCTCGTTCTTTCAGATGCTGCCACCATGAGAAACTTTGTTTTGTCTTCATTCACACGAAGCCCGATCTTGTTAGCTTCTCTTTCCATTTTGGAGTAAGCGTCGGTAACGGATCTGATGTTACGTCCAACAATGTCTACGTCGTCGGCAAAACCAAGAAGCTGAGTTGACTTTGTGAAGATTGTACCATTTAATTCCAAACCAGCTTTCCTGAAAACTCCTTCAAGCGCAATGTTAAAAAGCTTAGTTGACAGTTCATCTCCCTGCCTCAGACCAATCCTGCATTCAAACAAACTTGATGTTGAGCCTTGTACTTTGACACTACACATGACTTTCGCTAAGGTTGCTTTGAGCAATCTTATCATTCTATGCGGGAAATGAAACTCCGCCATGATATTCCACAGCCCTTCCCGATCTATTGAGTCATATGCTGCCTTGAAGTCAGTAAATAGATGATGTGTTTCTACATTCATCTCATAGCTCTTCTGCACGATTTGCCGAATACTGAAGATTTGGTCAGATGTAGATCGCTGCCGTCTAAAACCTGCTTGATATTCACTCAGGAAAGCTTCTGTGAGAGGCTCAAGTCTTGAGGATAGAATCTTCGAGAGCACTTTATAAGCCGAAGGGAGAAGAGAAATCCCTCGGTAGTTCGAGCATGTCATCTTACATCCTTTCTTGTGAATCGGGCAAATTACACCGATCATCCATTCCTCAGGTAGCTTCTCTTCCATCCACACACGCTCAATCAGCTGGTGAAGAGTAATAACTAATTCTTCACATCCAGTCTTGAAAAGCTCTGCAGGTAAGCCATCTAGACCTGGCGCCTTATTATTCTTTAGGCCGCTGATAGCTGCTGCTACCTCGTCTAATGATGGAGGATCAAATTCCTTCCCATCATCTTTCTCGTAAGGATGTCTAACATGCGAGATAACTCCTTCCGCTCCATCATTGAGAAGTTCACAAAAATGCTCCTTCCACCTATCCAGGACTCCATCCTTATCACACACAAGACTTCCATCTTTTCTCCTACATACAGAAACTCTCGCATGGAAAGATTTCTTAGCGTCATTGATGGCCTTATAGAACTTCCTGGACTCATTCATGCTGTGTGCTTCGTGGACATCAGAGATCACTTTGAGATCGTGAGCTCGTTTCTTTCTTTGCAGCACCCTCTTCTTCTCCTTTTGAAGCATCTTTATCTCATCCGCTTTAGCTCTCGTAACTCTTCCTTTCCTTGCATCGATGACCCGCTGGACAGCTTCCTCACATTCCTTGTCAAACCAGACATTCTTTGTGTGTTGTTTGATGCCAAGACATTTTTCAGCACTAGCCTGCATAGCTTCACAACACTGGTGCCATGCAGCTCCTTCATGTTCATGCATTGCTAAGCGTTCCTTTAGGTCCTTGTTAAACGCATCTTTGCAATCCTTGTTGATGAGCTTAGCAACATCATAGCGTTTACATCTCACGCCTCGTTCTTTGTTGATGTTGCTAATGCGGGCTCTTATTCTTACTCCCAACAACAAGTGATCCGTAAAATGATGCTCGATATCGGTCTCTAGACATCTGAAGCTACGAACGTCCATCACATCCGATGCATGCCTCCTGTCAATCAATACGTGGTCAATCTGCGAGCTGGTCTTGCCTCCTGGGGACACCCATGTTGTTTTGTGGATGTCTTTATGCCTGAAACATGTCGAGCTAATCACCATATTTAACGACGCGGCGAAGTTGATTAGTCTCAATCCATTCTCATTTGATTCACTGTGAAGACTAAATCCTCCAATACTTGGCTTGAAGGACTTCTCCCTTCCTACCTGTGCATTCAGATCACCTATAATGATCTTGATATCATTTCGCGGGCACTCTTCATATGCTTTTTCAAGCTTACGGTAGAATTTGTCTTTCTCTTCCTCAGGTCTTTCGTTGTGTGGGGCGTAAACATTGATGATGTTGTAATTGAAGAATTTGCCTTTCACCCGCAACACGCAAATTCGCTCATTGATTGGTCTCCAATCAATCACATGTTTTGCCCATCTGGGGTCCACAATAAAGCCTGTTCCATACTTTCCATTCGTAGCGCCACTCGAGAAAACAGTGAATCTTTGGCATTCAAAGACATGCTGTCCGGTCCATTTCGTCTCCTGGATTGCTGTTATGTTGCACTTGTAATGCCGCAACTCAAGCACTAATGCTGACAACGCTCCCGGTCCTGACAGCGTCCGCACATTCCAGCTGTTGAGTTGTAAATCGTTTGTCCTTTTTCGTTTGGCTGTGGTCGTCATTGATAAATTCAGTCCGGTTTGCTTCTCTTTGGGTTTCTTAGCTTTGTGGTTAAGGTTGGCGGCTTGCTAGGCCAACGCAACCTATAAAACCAGAGCCCCGTTGGTCTCCGCCCCACTATGTGGCTTGGATTAACGGTCTCACACCGCGAGAAGGTGGGGTTGGTACATGGTGGTGCTAGGCTAAGTGCAGCACGAGGCTGCATATGTTACGCATTCACACACCTTCATGAGACCTTATTATTAATATATTTCAAGCAAATTAATATCCAAACATAAACTACAGAGCACTCATTCTCTTCCAATTAAATTTTCTTAATAATCCACACCCGGTTCACCTCAATAAATCTCTCTCATCCAAGTCCATCTAATAATCTCGCTCAAATCAGTCATAAAACCGACCAAATTATATCATTGCATTCAGAATTTATTATAGTCACATGCCTAATGTCACTCGCCATATGTATAAAGTGACAAATGATAAATTTATGTGAAACAAAATATAATTCATGTATATCCACCTACGCACATATGATGCTGATACATTTTTGGTCCCAAATTTTTTATGAATAGATGTGGTTATAAAAAGCATAAAGCATAAAATTATATCCTGATCACGTTTCCTAATTATGGATACTCGTTTCTCTCTCAGAATGTAGACATTGTGCTGGTTTTCTATGAGAAAGTTTTTTTTTCCCTATGTGTTAACCCAATGTTTATGATGTGTTTTTAACTTGATTCTTGACAAAAATTGCGGTTTGTGAATGCTGGATTGATTAAAGTATTGAAAAATCAGGGGGACACAGCCTTTAAAAATGAGTTTGTTGTTTTAAATTGTTAGAATGCAGCATTTGAGAAGAGGGCACAGCATCAAAGCAGTTTTTAAAAAGGGAACCACAAAATCTAAAAAGGGGTCTACACGTTCACGAGAGGGTATGGAGCAGCTTTTAAAAAAGGGGTACGCAGTTTTTAAAGAGGAATCCACAAAAATTTGAAAACGGGTCTACAAGTTCAGAAAAGAGGTATTCAGCTCTTCAAAATGGTATGCAGCTCGAAATGAGGGGCAAACAGCTCTCAATAAGGGAGAACGTAACTCTTGAAGCGATGAGGGATTAGTAGCTCTGAAGTGGATTCACAGCTTTTAAGAAAGATAAATAAAAGGCATCCAATATGAGCTCAAATTATTCAACAAATGCATGCGTCTTTCAAAACACAACCTCAAATACCTCATCAAACCATTATTATGTACACTTTGCGATATTTTCTCTTATATTTGCACACACAAAAATATCATTAAGCACAATCTCTATTGAAATGAAAATTGTATGTGTGAATGAGGAAAAGGCAAAGAAAGACGAACAATTTTTTTTCATATTTTTTTATGTCATATCAGATTGTAATTATCATTAGAACCAAACGTATGACTCATAATTTTTCAATAAAAATTTCCTGATATGAAAAATTGTTGGTGGCCTTGCCATTGTCACATTCGTGGTTTTGGGTCTGATACGTATTCAAGGTTAGATAATGAATAGCTTTGGATGTGGGGGATTATAGATGATAAGATTATGGATTTGTGGTTGAATAGCTAGTTGGAAATTGATAACATTTTAATCCATTCGGGATGGTGGGGTTGGGTAAATAAAATCGATACTTTTGTTGGTGTTATGGACGAAATATCCATTAAAGATAATGAAAATATTGACAGAATATTTTGTGGTTAGAATGAGGAACTAAAATTGAACAAGGATTATTGATTGAAATTGATATTTGCCTTTTGGGATTTTCTTTGTAATTTAGATTATTTGGTTAATAACAAAGTGTATTTTAAGCTATATGATGTATCTTTTTCGAGCATTTGTGCTTTAGTCAGCACATAATTTGAATGTAATCGGAAAGTATTGAGCACTTGCAGTGGTAGGCATCTATCATAGAAATTTTCATGTAAGAAAAGGATTAGAAAACTATCAAAAAAAAAGTAAAAAGGGCATACAACTATATGAAAAATCAAAATCACTGTTCAATTCAAAGCTTCCCTCACAACCATCTCACGTGCTATTTCACCTTGAGCACAAAAAATACTTTATAAAAAAAACTTTTTAAAAAAACTACGTTTTTCGCGTAGACTAAAAAGTAGAAAATAACTTTTATTCTTGGTTGTAAAGAATTTGGTTATAAATTTTCAGATTATATTTAATAAATTTTTATATCCTAGTCAATATTGTTCACAAAGTTTCGAATAAGTGCACTTTGATCTTAGCGTATAACTCAACAACTTAAAAACGTGGGCGCATTATAAGAGGAAAAGTAAGTTTATGTGAAATCAATACTTCATGATAAACTTAAATTAATGCGCCCACGTTTTTAAGTTGTTGAGTTATACGCTAAGATCAAAGTGCACTTATTCGAAACTTTGTGAACAATATTGACTAGGATATAAAAATTTATTAAATATAATCTGAAAATTTATAACCAAATTCTTTACAACCAAGAATAAAAGTTATTTTCTACTTTTTAGTCTACGCGAAAAACGTAGTTTTTTTAAAAAGTTTTTTTTATAAAGTATTTTATTTTCTACTTTTTAGTCTTATTCTAATGAAATAGAGAAATAAAGATTATAGGGGGTTTATAGGTTACAGGTGTGTTGAACTTCACTTCGTTGCACTTCGTTACGTTCAACTGTTTATAGATCACAGTAGGTTTATAGGTTACAGGTGTGTTGAACTTCACTTCGTTGCACTTCGTTACGTTCAACTGTTTATAGATTACAGTAGGTTTATAGGTTACAGGTGTGTTGAACTTCACTTCGTTGCACTTCGTTACGTTCAACTGTTTATAGATCACAGTAGGTTTATAGGTTACAGGTGTGTTGAACTTCACTTCGTTGCACTTCGTTACGTTCAACTGTTTATAGATTACAGTAGGTTTATAGGTTACAGGTGTGTTGAACTTCACTTCGTTGCACTTCGTTACGTTCAACTGTTTATAGATCACAGTAGGTTTATAGGTTACAGGTGTGTTGAACTTCACTTCGTTGCACTTCGTTACGTTCAACTGTTTATAGATTACATTAGGTTTATAGGTTACAGGTGTGTTGAACTTCACTTCGCTGCACTTCGTTACGTTCAACTGTTTATAGATTACAGTAGGTTTATAGGTTACAGGTGTGTTGAACTTCACTTCGTTGCACTTCGTTACGTTCAACTGTTTATAGATTACAGTAGGTTTATAGATTACAGGTGTGTTGAACTTCACTTCGTTGCACTTCGTTACGTTCAACTGTTTATAGATTACAGTAGGTTTATAGGTTACAGGTGTGTTGAACTTCACTTCGTTGCGTTCAACTGTTTATAAATTACCAGTTTTCAATGGGAAATTAGTAACGACTTTCAAAATTTTTCATTCGTTTTATAAAATTTAATTTTTTTAAAGCATTCATTAGTAAAGTACATTGAAAATCACTCGTAAAGATTTTGTGTTTATCTGTACCATTTCTACTTCATAACGTGTGGATTCTTAACATAAAGATGCAAATCACATATGTAACGTATTTATAACGGATTTTCAAATTTAAATTCAATGAATATCATTTATATGTTATGCAAAAATACGTCAAGCCGTTAATAAAAAGAAAAGTCAATTTAATTAAGTTGGTGAAGTGTTATACATTTAAAACAGCATAAATTTATGCTCAAACTATGTGTGCTAAATGCACATTGCATATTAATAGTTATTTTGCATTAATTCGTAACGGACTTGAGCTTAACGGTTTTTTTGAAAATTCAAATTTTCACTTACGAATATTCATGAAAAAAATACTTGTCAATTTTTTTTGTCCTACCAGAATATCTTTAGCTGCTCAAATTTATAGTATAATTAATAATTAGTAATATTATTTAAACTATAATGAATCATATAAATGACTTTAGAGCATCACAAGTATAATATTTAATACAAATCAAAATTTTATATCATTGACATTGGATTTTTTCCCATATAAAAAAGTTTTACATAAATTGTACTATAATTAAACATTTTTGTGTTTCCAAAGTATTAAAATATTATATTGTCACCGGGAATACGTGTGCATTAAAAATTTGAGCTCGATTGGAGCAGTAGAAGTGGTCGAAAAATCGATTACAAGATTTGCCCTCGACAATCAAACAGATAAGAAAGCAAGTTAAGAAAAACGTAGTAACGTAGTAAAAAAGAATAAAAACTCAAAATCTCTTCATCATTATATATTAATAAACAGAATGTGATGCGAACTTTTTGCATAAAAGCTTCCTTAAAAAAGGCACACAAAAGAATAAGTCACGTCATATTGAGGAAATGTAGAAGAAGACTAAAAAAGAGTTTCTGACGTGACAAAAGTTTGTTTTTAGTGAAAATGAGCTTTGTATGCAAAAAATTTCATTGTCTTTTTCGTGCTGAGTAAACTGCCTAAAGTTATGATGTGTTTGAACAAGTTTGACAAGCCAGTAAGCTCCAATAATGGTTTTTTGTTGAGTTTTACAGGTTTATTTGGGTAGATATGAGTATTTAAAAGAGGGTTCCATAGCTATCATCAAGGTTCAAATAGTATATTATCGGGTCTACAAGTTCTAATCCTCAATTGAATCCTTCTTGATGAAGAACTTTTCTCACTCAATTCAGCAACCTTAATTCACTTTAACAAAAAAAGAACTTTATCCTAAAATAAAAACCACAGCCATGATTTCTCTCATAATCCCCAATAACAAAATAAAAACGTACGGTTATGGGTGTGTATAAGTGAACATGTGCAAAATGAAACTGAATGGATGTGATTCCATCCTTTTTAACTTCCACATTTGTTTCGCATACTTCACTTAGTCTTATCTGTTTACTTATAGTTATGTAGGCACATCTACTCACAATTGTAGGCTGTAATGTTCTTAAATTGGGTCCTTTATCATGAGTTTCATTAGAAAAATGGAAATGTAATGCGTAAATATGTTTGAGAGTTAAATATTATGTATTAAAGTTGAGCTTCAGAACAAAAAAGAAGTTTCAAGCACATTGACAAAAGCTTGCAATTTGAATCATTTTTGAGACTTGAATACTTTGAATAGATTTACGAATTTATAGTTTTTATTAATATTTTATTTTAAAACACGTGTTTAAGGAATGAAATTTGATAATTTTGACTAAGTTGCACTCTTACCAATGGTATGGAACTGATAAATCAGGCTATGATCATTTTTGGTCGCTCTTGATATGTTTAATCAGTTCCAAACCTTTTTGAAAGACATTATTTTGTTAAGAATCTGGTTCAGTCACAGTTTTTGTTTAACATTTAAGTTATAAATTTAAATATTTGTATTATAATTGTTAAAATGTTACAAATGAAACTTTAAATAATACTAAATTGATTATTCACTAAAGCAATACTATTTGGTACATATATATACTCTTTAGACACAATGATTGTTCATATGATAACTTGGTACTACCTAGTAGGGTAGTCTCTTACTCCCTAACATTGGTACTAGGTAAACCCATCAATATTCATCAACCAAATGGTTTCTTTGGGTATGTAACTTTTAATATACTCATACTTTTGGAAACTTTCAATCGAAAACTGTCTTTAAGATCTACTAATCAGTTATATCCTATCATTCACTCCAATTCACTTTAACCAACCATCATCCAAGATCACAAACATAACCTCAATAAATGTAATATAACTGTTTATATCCAGTTCTGTGTCCATAAATGTAAAACTAGATGTAAATCTTAAAACACAATTATTTTAGCTCACACAACCCTCTCGTGCCTAATTCTTTATGTCTTACTACACATTATATTTCAATAGAAGAAGTTGATGGAAGAAAAAGTTGAAAAATTTCCATTTCCATTTTTTTCTGTGCTTGAAAAACCACCGCAAAAAAAATATAATAAAAAGTGCCGAGTGTAATTTTTGAAGCTTTCCTGTCCTTTCCTGTCTTTGTCTATCTCTATCACACTTTTTGTCACTCTTTCATTATTCACAGCCTCTCCATTTTCACTTCATTTTCATTTTCATCAACATTTTCACTTTTTTTTTGTTATTTTGAATAAAAAATGCCACTAAATTGAAATATTTATGGTTACAGGGGTGCGATTGAAGTGGGTTTGGTGTGATTTTAGTGAATTAAGGTGAACTCATGCAGATATATGTTCAAGTGCCTTCACAAAAGTTCGCTAAATCCCCCAACAAATCCATCAACTCACCCCCTCAAGTACATTTTTGTGTCAATTTATTATTTTGTTAAGAATATTAACCTACGATGACTGTCACTATAGCTCAGTATGTACCCTCGTGTACTCTGTATAATACTGTATGTAATGTGCTCACAACAGTCATAACAGTAACAATAAATGAATGAATTTATGAATGTGGCACTTAAATGTATAAATTTTGTGTGATAATTTTGTGTACTTTTTGTGCTGTTTATTAACATTTTCCTGTGATTCTGTTTATTCTCCTATGTTAAATCGATGGCTTGAGCTTTTCGCAGAAAAAAAAAATTATATTTGACGTGCTATGTGCGAATTTTTGTTAATAAAATGAAATTTTATGTGTAAATTTCCTGTTTTTTATGAAATGAGAAAATTTTGTTTATGCAGTTTATGTTTATTTTAGTGGATACACGTCAACCTATAAGTGTGCTGATGTACCTTAGTAGTGTAGTTCCTATTTAGAAGTGTTATTAAATCACATTTTGATCATGAAATTCTTGTCAAAAGTGTTATTTTAGGTCAATGTTAAGCGTAAATTCCTCATATTTATGACATAACCTCAAAAAATCTTAACTATTTTGATTTAAGTATTTTGAAAAATTCTTCTTGAAAAAAGTAATTCGCATTAAGCTATAAACCTTCCACGTCATTAATTCACAATGTCATACGATGAACTTTCGTTTACTTCCAAATTGATTTTTCCCACCGTTTGACTCAATTATTTTCTTCATCTATAGAGACACACACACACACACATAACCTAGAAACAGCAAGAACAACCTTGAAATTATTTTTCTACATTTTCCACATTTAATGAAAATTTCTCTCCATATTAATGTCGTTAGTTTTATTATTCTCATATCCATCTCCATTTAACGACATGCCAGAGCAGAGATGTAGGTAGGAAACCAAAATGGAACTAAAATCTCGAGTTGCAAGGCTGTCAGAGGTAGAAGAATGACTCCTTGACTCGAGCCCGGGTGCTAGTTTTCAACTTGTGCTACAGAATCCCAACAATAATCCAGAAATTGTCATCCCGATCTAAGCTTTATACAGAGTCCAAGACTAAACACCTGACTACACCCCATGAGCATGTCATTCTATGTCCCACATTAATATGCATAGAATGAATGAGAATGTCTCGAATTGATCGCTTGAATGAATTATCTTTCATTTTCCATTTTCATTTCCTTGTTGCTGATGCTGAATGAGAAGCAATAAAAATTCCTCATCTCGAAATGTGATTTTGATGTAGGGAAATGTGCCACTTGTCAGAATCGATAAATATTTTTTTTGTGTGCTGTCTTATTTTCATTTCACTCTCTTTGTAGGCTGATTGGTTGTAAAATTGGAATTATTGAGTAAGGAAATTTCACCATTTTTATGGTAAATTTAATTGCATGGAAGGAAATGGAATTGAAATCGATCAAGTTTAGTGTCTTTTTTCTATTAATGGGTATGCGGGACTGTATTAGGGTCAGACCTAATCGATACCTTTGAATGCCTCAGAACCCCCAAACAGTCAAGAATTGATCTAAAATTCTCACATCCACCACGAAGTTCAATACTCATCAGCCTCATTGAGTCATCAACAAGTGAGATTCAGCAATATATAAGCTTGTTAGCCACTTCAAGATGACATTTTCATGACGTGACATTTTTTTTCATCATTTCAGACATGAAACTTAACAACCAGAATGAGATGAAAATTTAATGAATTTTCATTCCTTCGCAACACGCAGTCAACATATATTTCCACTAAGCTCCATCGACTGCCATGATTGAATCAATTTTGTGCCTCAGTTTGCGATTTTGATGGCCACTCATTCTGTTTACAAATTCCATTCATGACTAAGAATTTCTTTTTTATTGCCATTTGGACGTCGGTTCATTTGTGTTTTAAGTTCAAGGCTGAGAAAGAAGGCAACTTTTGTTGTCATTGCGAAAATGTCAACTGTGAAATAAGACGACACGACATTTTGAGCATTTAATGCGATGATCTTGTTAATGTTGGAAGACATTTTTGGGTGAGGATTAAAATTTTAAATAAAGCTGCGTTGTGTTGCCTCTATGGATGTGTAATCCTTATTATTCGAGGTTGTTTAGATGTTGCTCAAAAGTGAACTTAAAAATTTCTCAGGAAATTTCATTAGTTGCTTTAATGACTGCGGCAATTGCTATTATTCTCAAGTGCAAAAAATAAATATTGACTTAGTCACATCCAATTAATCTCATTCGGTCTCTATTTGTGTATATAAGCAGCACAGCGAGCACAAAAATGCGAAAAGTAAAAATATTGCTAAAAAGAAGCGAAAACAAGAAGAACAGGATTTAAGTTCCCTTTTTGGAGAAAAGATAAAGATTTGTAAATGTCAAAGTGCATGATAAGGAATTGAAACGTTAGAGACGTGCTGACAGCAAGATGCTTTTGTTATACTACCGATTACATTAAATAAATTAGTATTGATTTGGTATTTATGAGTTTTAGGTACTTTCAAGGTAGTTTAAGGGTTGACAGGGGTGTGGAACTGACAATTCACGTTTTAATAATTTTCCGATTAATGTAAATCTTGATCAGATCCTTGGATGTTCCCAGCTCACATTTATGTATTCTAACATGTGTAGCTAACCTTATTATTGCATTAATTCCCATCAGATTTGCAATACATCCACTAAATTGTCTTACTCAGCTTTCTACAATCCCAACTAATTCGACTTCTGTTTACACTTTGCGTATGCTAGCCCAACATATTTTCCTCATTATCTTTTGTCGCTTTTGCAAATTTCTCTTCCATCCCATGTGACCTTCAACATTATTTTCCTAATTTTGCTCTTCTTTCTCAGCTTTTCTCGCTTGCCTGTGCAATCTGATACAAACACATAGCATCGGGTGTTAACATATTGCTCAATCAATCTTCCTCGTTCCTTCCTTCTATCCCCTGAAAGAAATACTTAGACTAGTGCTGGATTTTCTCAAAAATTTGGCTGTATGTGTGATAATTTATCTACATATAGGCACACATATGTTTTTATCTTTTGCCTGTATACATGTATCTCGTGTCTTGTCACTTTCTTCTTATTTTCCTTGTTTATTTATCGCTTCTCTTACAGCAACTGCTGTTTCATTCAGTTGATTTCTTATTTAATCGAAATTTCAACTTTTAGACTTTTTGTCTGACTGTCTTGAGATTTTTGTGTCGCAAAAGGGTGTGAAACTAAGCAAAAATTGCAAAACAATGCGCCTTAAATTCCAAAATTTCTTACTCATTTCTTTCAGGAAGGTAAAAAAATATCCAATATTTGTTATGGCATCAATTTAGCAACACAAAATGTTGATGTTGATGCTGTTGTGGATGGTTTTTAGCTTAATTGTTGTGTGATTATGTCAAAGTTATTTACACATGCTTTAAGGCTTTATTTGGTAAACTAAAATTGTGAAAATGTCAGCTATAGAGTATGCATAGATCTTATTGTAGAATATTGTATTTTTTGTTGAAAATATGGGATGACACATGAGTTGAGCGACACTTGAGATGATTGGGCAGGTTGAATATAGCTCTAAGGATTTTGGATAGTAATAATAATTTTGTGAAGTGCTTTTGCATCGTGAATCAAGCTTTGTGACTTGATCACTTGCCTGAGACAGGACATGATCTAGTTTCTGGTATTACAAGAGACAACCAACCCTACAACCGTTTGTGACTAGCTGACGTTATGCCATAAAACTTTTTAACTAGTTTCAGGCACAAGAAAAATCAGCAACAAGTTGGTACATGACATGCAATCTAGCCGAGAACAAACCTTCTATTTCAACTCATGGCGTTGCTGTCAATTCACAAAATTAACAAATACCATTCCTGTATCAACCCAAATATACACAAACTGATTAAATTAATCACAAAAGCATCTAAATTATCAATTTGCATGCTCACTTCTAAAATCATATTTTTTTTAAATGTATACAAAATCTTACTGTCATAAATCTATTAACTTCCTCATGTGCACTTCCTCCTTGTTCTGTATATCACTGTTGTTTATATTCAGTATATTTACGACCTTGATATTGATTGCATTTAGTTCACTTCACTTTGCTTTTCTCGTTCATATTTTTTTTGTATCAAATTTTCTCATTGCTGAATATCAAAAATGATGTTGTTGTTACTTTATCTCGTTGTTGTTTTTATTAAATTATTCTACAAACTCTCTCTATGTGTATATATCTCTTACTATCTTGTTCTTTTTTGCTGTACAAAAATAATCTAAAATGACTCTTTTTTGTGAGCTGGAAAATAATAATAATATTTTGTAAATGCTACTGCTGCTGATTACGCTGTCTGTTGTATGTCAAGGGATTGGAATTGCTGGGTATTATGGATCCCATGTTGGGAACTGCAACCTATTTATGAGGGTCATTTAGATTAAAAACTCATAAAATTGTGAAATTTTCTTAAAGTTTGATGTTTCCTTCCCTTGACCACAGAACAAGTAATCTTGCTCTTTGATGTGACTATCTAATTTGATGACATGATTCTCTCAATTTATCTATCATTCTTTTTATATTCCACTTATCTATTTAGATAAATTATATCTCTATCTCTCTCTATTTGCTTTCTTTTGTCTTTCAATTTTCTGAAAAAATTATTATTATTATTTTTGTATCGTTAAAGTTGAATTTTCTGTGACTTTACGCTGTATTTTCATATTTTTTGTTATTTTTCTAAAGGTTTAGACAATATGTGAGAGATTTTGTTTGGTATTTTAAACATAACCTTAAAATCCTGAACAATAATTTAAAAACTCATAGCCTCAAAATTTTGAAAAACTCCTAAATCTAACCTCAAAATCTTTAAAAATTCAAAAATTAACCAAAAAATCTATAAAAAAAATCAAAAATTTAACCTCAAATATTTTAAAATTCCTAAACTTAACCTCAAACTTTTCTTTATAATTCCAAACACAATCTCCACTGTCTAAGCCTTAAACTTAAAAAGAACTTATGTTTACCATTTTCACATACTTTATTTCCTTTCAAACAATAACAAAGAAGCTCAAAATAATAATTTGTCTGTCTCAATTTTTCACATAAAATTTAATTAAAATTTTCCATCTCATTTTTTTTCTTCTTTTTTCCCCTTTTTTTCATCGTCATCGATTACTTTTTATTGCGTCTTTTGTAAATATCCCCCATAATGCAATGAAAAATAAATTAAGGTCGGCTAGCTCTCAGATCAAGTCACCTGCTGGCTCCAGTTCTGGTGGAGACGATTCACGTGCGGTGGCGGCATTAAATAAGGACAAGGATAATGCAACTGTAAGTTGATGATTTAATTAAATACTTTTTTTTCTGCTACATGTTTTTGATATCAGTTTTCTGTGCTTTTTTAACTGGAAGGACTTTTGTTTGACGTCATGGAAATTTTGGGTGGGATAATCATGCAGGGTTGGGTACTAAGGTGATTCATGGAGGGTTGGGTGATAATCATGTGATTCATTGACACAACATAACCTTAAATGAAGCATCATAACCTCAAAATTGCAGAAAAACCTCAAAATCAAGCAAACATAACCTCAAAAAATAACTTAGACTTATCCATTTTTAACTCACAAATTCCCATCCCTGTTTGAACAAGAGATGATTTATAGTTGAATATGAAGCTTCCAACATTTTATAACAATAAAAACGAGGAAAGGAATGAAGAATTTTTAATAAAGAAAGAAGGAAAACCGAGTTGGCAGCGAACAAAAAAGTTCATTTTAATTTCAATTCATTAAATTCTACAAAATATGATCTCATCGTAATTTTAATTGAAAGACGAGAAGCTTAAGGGTAAAAAACTTCTAAAATTCTTCTCGGAAAAGCTCATTAAAAAATATTTTGCAAAAATCTTTGGTTACAAATTACGTTTTTTTTTGGGTTTATGCAACCCTATTTCCTCGAAGGTAGTCAAATAAAATTATAGGTGACAGGAGTTGGAACTGATTACTCAAGAGAATATCAAAAGTTATTGGGGAATTAATGTTAAAAATTAATTGAATTTTTCTGACATTTATTGAATTGATAAACATTTTAATTAATTACAGAACCGAAGCGTATCGATGGTTGATATGTACATTGATAATTCAGAGCCAAGTGAGAATGTTGGACAGATACATTTCTCACTTGAGTATGATTTCCAGAACACAACATTGATTCTCAAAGTTATTCAAGTAAGTATCAACATAACCTCAAAATTACTTGATTTAACCTTAAACAAATTCGACTTAACCTCGAAAAAACTCGACCAAACCTCAAAATTACTCGATCTAACCTCAAAAACACTCGACCTAACCTTAAAAATATTTTTAATTTACTTTTCCAGGGCAAAGAACTCCCAGCAAAAGATTTAAGCGGCACATCAGATCCATATGTTCGAGTGACTCTCCTACCAGACAAGAAGCATCGCTTAGAGACGAAAATCAAGCGCCGAACATTGAATCCACGCTGGAACGAGACATTCTATTTTGAGGGTTTCCCAATACAAAAGCTACAATCTAGGATACTGCACCTTCATGTATTCGATTATGATCGATTCTCGAGAGATGATTCGATCGGTGAGGTGTTTTTGCCATTGTGTCAGGTTGACTTTACCGGGAAACCTTCATTTTGGAAAGCTCTCAAGCCACCGTTGAAAGATAAATTGAGTTGTGTTCCAATTATGCATGCATGGCTTCCTCTCCTGGGTTTTGCACAAATAAGTTTTAGTTTTTTTTCTTTTGTAGTTGGGTTTTAAAAGTTCAGATAAGAATTGAACAATTTTTTATGGACTTTTAAAATTTTTGGAGAATTTTTCTTATCCTTTTTAATTTCATTTTAGTTACCTTTTTGAGTGTCCGATATTCGAGGAGAGACAGTAATGTCTACCCTCAAAACTACTGCATGGAAATTTTTATAAATTCTTGCACAATTTATAATAAAATTTCTCACAAAACACCACACAGTAATTCCCAAAAACAACCCTTTCCTCCCCAAACCCGCAAAATGAAAAAAAAAATCAGAAACCCTTTTTATGGTTAATTTAACATAATTGATCCCAAATGTAACCAATAAATCGGTTTCACCTATATGACTCAATAAAATTTCATGCAATATTAATCATTTTCTTCTTATCAATTCCACCCTTAAACAGTGCGGAGAGCTTCTATGTTCATTATGTTATCATCCATCAAATTCAATTCTTACACTTACACTCGTAAAAGCTCGAAATTTGAAGGCAAAAGATATCAATGGAAAATCAGGTGACTTCAAAAGTTTAACCAATCACTGACTTTGTTTAATCTCGTCTATTTAAATCTAATTTATAGATCCATACACAAAAGTCTGGCTTCAATTTGGTGATAAGCGTATCGAGAAACGCAAAACGCCAATATTTAAATGTAATCTCAATCCACACTTTAACGAATCGTTTAGCTTCAATGTGCCATGGGAAAAAATTCGTGAGTGTTCACTCGATGTCATGGTTATGGACTTTGATAATATAGGACGTAATGAATTGATTGGACGAATACTTTTAGCGGGTAAGTGTGGTTAGTAGTTGATCAGATTTCAGTGGGTAGCAACCCTATTAAGACTATAGTACCAACTAAGTAGCGTCGCTAGTTTGAATTTTATAAAATTCTGACTTTAGGAGGATAACCAACCTAGTTCGGATTATAGTTTTAGTTTGATCAAAAATTCTCATCATTTTTTTTTAAATTTCATTCCCAGGTAAAAATGGATCTGGAGCGTCAGAGACAAAGCACTGGCAAGACATGATCTCAAAACCACGACAAACAATTGTGCAGTGGCACCGGTTGAAGCCCGAATAAGCAAAACTCATCGACTTCATCAAAAAGTTATTCATCATCAAGTGCATCAGCGTCATTACGGTTATTCATATTGATCATACTATTATTAATAAAGAAATGAAGAAAAATTTATCAATTTTTGGAGATGAAATAATCATTAAAATTTTTATCTAAGAATCATACAAAAAAAGTTACTTCTATGCTAAGCGTGGAAGTTTAGAAATTAATAAGAGAAAAAAAAAAACAGTTTATCGCGCTCTATACAAAAGAAAAGAAAATTAAAAATGCATAGAACGATGTTTCTTGATCGAAATCAAGTCAGGAAGCTACGTTCACTTGCGACATTATATATTATATACATAAACACATATATGAATCACATATTATTATTACTATTACTTTATTAAATTATATGAGAAAGATAATAAAAGTTCTATATTTTTGCATAATTAAATGTCAATGCATTCATTGATTATTTACAAGAAAAAAAAATTGATAGAAAAAAATATATTGAAAAAAAAATTAAAAAAAATTAAATTTGATGTTGAAATTGAGATTTTTGAAATAAGAATCTAAATCTACAATATCTTAAAGGGTTGAATTTGGCGTCAAAATGAGGAACCTAGTATTACAATCTAGTACTGCAACCGAGTGTCAGAGTCTATTTTTGTGACTAAATCTCAAAAATCTAGTGCTTCAAACCAGTAACGGAATGCAGTACTAGAATCTACAGAAGTAATCTAGTACTACAATCTGGGACACCATCTTTGTAATAAAATCTAGTACCACAACCTACAACAACAATATTGTATCAGAATCTGGTACTTCATCCTTGTTTCAGAATCTGGTACTGCAAACAACTTTTGTATAAAACTCAATATTACAATTTATTGAAGTAAGTACTAGATGGCTTTAAAATCACAATAATTTGCTTTAATCTTGAAAAGTTTTTTTAAATAAACAAAATAAAATCTGTCAATCGATCTTAAATTCAGAAAAAACATCCACAAATCAGATTCGACCGCTCAAAAATCTCATTTTCATCCACAAATGAAACATCAAACCCTTATCAATAAGGAGAATAAGAATGCTTATTTTTTATGATTTCGCTATGATAAGAGAAGAAGCAAAAGTTTGCTAAACTTTCCAATCGAGTAATCAATTTCACATCAATTCAAAAAGAAAAATCTTGAAAAATAAAAGCCATTGCCAAAAGCAAAGAATGCTCATACTTTTGTTACTACTTATAAAACAACAACAACACCAAGCAGCATAATCAACTAAATATGGCATCGTGTAAAGATTTGTTTTGACATTTTTGCGTGGCTTTATCGTAATTAGATTTTCGTTATGCCAATAAATGAGTTTATGGACGAGAGCTGAAAGTGAACGGTAATGGCAAATTTTTGCGATGAAGAAAATTCAATCAGAACTCATTCGACTGGAAATGTTAGGAGAAGCGAGGTTGACTTGATGATTTACTTTTTTTTTGTGTATTTCATATAGTTGCGAATTTAGGGATCGAGGTGAGGATGCTGGAGGGGTTTTTGGCCATTTATCACTCGAATCATCAGATTTTGAGATTGTGTGCATTAATTTAAATTTTTTTAGACTACTTTCTGGTTTTCTAAAATCTTGATCTAGGTTTGAGAACCCATTATCCCATAATAGGCCAGCAGACTACTTAAATGGTTAAATGATTTAACAGTTGTTTATTTGACTAGCATGATTGACAATTGTTTGGTGTGATCAATTAAATTGTTAACTGCAGACCCAGAACTCACTTTTATCAGGTTCTTCAACACTAAAAATCCAACTTAACACAAAACTTCACCAATGTCCCCACCTCGATCATCACTGCATTACATGTGGATATCCAGCGAATGAAAGACATGACTACTTAAACCTAATATTAATTCAATAAAATGTCAAATAAAGAGAATGAAAAAAAATATTAATGAAATGTATAAATTATTATAACTCGGCTGTGGCAAAACAAAAAAAAAATTGTTCATAAATGATCATTGATATAGAAACAAAAGTAATAAGAAATGAAAAAAAAATTGAAGTAAAAGAAGAATTCTGATGGGTAAAAGAGTAAAGTCAGAGAGGATAACAAGGATATGGAGAGAAGTGAAGGTCTTATTAATGTCAAAATTAAGTAGTCTAGGAAGTTTTTTTTTGTAATGTTGTTGCTATTTTTTTTTGGAAGGATTATCATTGTCATGTCAGGTCTTGATGTTTTTGATTTCATAAGTTATAAGCAACAAGTTTAAGGTATCTGCATTTAAATTATGAGATTTCAAGCTTCAAATCTAAAAACACAGCCATCCGAAGTCAACATCCAGGCTCCTTTGACTGTGTCGTCAAAAAAACCTCTCAATTTTTTATTATTAAAATTTCAAAAGTGACAAACAATTTCCTGTGTCAACTTCATCCAAACATCCTCAAAGCATTTCAATATTTCACTGTTAAACTTCTGTTTGAAAACTTTTTCTATAAAGCACTGCAGCTTTTTTTTCTGTGTTTACTCAAAATCCACATCCATGCCTTTGTAATTAATTTAACCTTCTATCAAATTTTTTCATCCAATTTCACTGTGCATACACGCTGAGAGGCAAAAAAGGGAGGAAAGGAAAATAACTGCATAGTTGAGTAGAACGGAAGGATGAATATGACATTATTTTCTAAATGATGGTGTGATAAGCGACTGTTAGGGACGTTTGGATAGTGACTTACATGATGACATACTCATAGAGTAAGGACAGACAAACTGACTCCAACTTTTTGGGAAAATCGTGCTTTAAATTGCATCAAAAGAAGCAGCAGCATCGAATTAATTACAGACGAATAAAAATAGCAGTTTGAAAGATTTTTTTTTATTAAATTACATTTAGCTCTCGTGTCTCTCTACTTCCATATCTCCTCTGTCTTTACAATCAAATTACATTACGATCTCACTCACTCTCTGTATCTCTATCTCGAGACATAAAATAATATTACATTTCTATCCATTACATTCCTCAGATTACATATTTAATGGCGCAATATATTGAGCTTCTCATCTGGCTTACATACATACATACACACACACACACACATAGATATATTAAGTTAAGATCAAGTGTAATTGAGGTTAATTGAGATTTAATTGAATGTCGGCTTATTAAAAAAAAATGAGAATATGATGAAGATGAGCTTCCTTCCTAGACTTTTTATGTTTTAAAAAGGATTTTCATTTATTTTCACACTTAAACTTTACTGAAGCTCGCTTCTTTCATCCTCATCCTATTGACTTTATCATCATGAGATTGATTCTTCCAACTAAAATTTTGTAGTGATGAGGGAGTATTTGGTATGGAATTTTGAGGTTATGCTAAGATTGTGCTAATATCTAAACATACTAAAATATCCCGAAATATCCTGAAATATTCCGAAACATCCCGAAACATCCCGAAGTATCCCAAAATATCCCGAATCATCCCGATTTGTCTAAAAACGTACATAACCTCAAAATTGCCTTGCAGAACTCCTCAATCTCATCAAAAACTAAACTAATAATCATAATAATTTCACCAAATAAGACTTCAAGCTATAAATTCATTAAGCAAAATCCATTAAAAATTTGTAGCTCTCGCTCTATCTATATCTACAATCATCGCGAAGCATAATCCCCATTTCACTTCATAATGCGAGAATATGACAGACGATGTAACAAGTTTTAATATCAGCAGAACCCACCATAATCAAATTATTCCACATCAAATTGACATATAATATGTAATAAGGGATGCAAGCAGGCAACTAAGTATAATAAAATTTATTATTTCAATATCATACGAGAATGAATATCAGCTTCAAGTGAGAATGGGAATGAGAGGTTTATCATAATAATCATAATGATGGTAATGAGTTTAGTTTGTAATAATGAAGGGAAAAAAAGTCAATCAGAAATTGTAGATAAAAATATCGAATGAGCCACAGGGGCTTGAATTGGGTTAAATTTCTACCTTAAATAGAATTTATGGTTAAAGATGCCCAAAACTTAAAAGAAATTTGTATGGAATCAGTTCGAGAAAAATCTAGAAAATGTTAAATTAACAGAAAAAAAAAAATATTTCAAAAGATAGAAATTTTGATTGAGTAACGAAAAAAAATCTGTTCAATTTAGTTTAGTTTAGTTTTGACATAAAAAACGTTTATAAAAAAATGATGTTGTTAAAAATTGTGTAGCATAAAAGTTAAAACAAAAATGAAATCAAATACAAACGTTTATTATTTGTTTGAATCATGAAAAGCCGTTGAAAATGTGCGAGAAATTTTGAGATTTTTTGGGGGTTTTGGAAAGCCTCAAACTTTATAAAATCATCAAAAAATCTCAAAAACAACTTACTCAAAAAATAGACAAAAAACTGAAAAAGTTAAAAAAAATCTTAATATTTATAAATGTATGTAATTAAAAATAGTAATAAAGTTAATAAAAGTAAGAATAGTTCTTATATACATAAAAAACAAGTTTCTTTAATTTTGTGGACGCAAATGAATGCAAAAATGGAATTTAAATATTCCAAATAAAATTATTTTTTATAAGAAAAATAACAAAAAAAATGTTGACAAAAAAATTAAGAAGAAAAAAGTGACAAAAAGAGAATAAAAAAATTATTTTTTAGAGGTAAAAAATCTAGAAATAAAAAAAAAAGTTTATTGACTTAAAACATGAAAAAAGTCTCGCAATTTTTTGCAAGGTTTAGCTACTTATTTATAAAAAAAAATAATAAATCATCATCAACGCGCATCATTTTTTGTATAGAATAAAAATTTGACGACTTTGCTGTTGCGCGTGGAAGTTCAAAAGTAAATGTTTATTGAAAGATTTTTTGTATGGATCACAAAAAATTGACTTTTTGATTGCTCAGATAGAACTTTCATCAATTGAATATGGACGGAAAAAAATTAAGAATTTAAATCAATAATTAGGTATGAAATGATACTAGTAATGAATATTGCAAGGGATGGTAACTCGCCCTTGGATGTTGTACATCCCTCAAAAATCAGGGATGATGAAAAATTTAGCGCATCAAACATTTTGTGACAATTAAGAAATGTTTTTTGGATGGTTTTTCAGAGGTTCGGATGAGAATTTTGAAGATTTTAAGTAAGTTGAGGTTATAAAATTCAATTAATATTATTTTAATGAAGATTGACAATCTTGAGATTATGTTAAAGTCTAAAATAATAAAAATATCATCAAAACCCTTGCAAAACCATCCAAAAAAGTCTCGATAGAATACCAAAATGGCATAAATGAAATATAATAAATTCGTCAAAAACGTAGACATAGAATCGATGACGAATGTTGCTTCAAATTGTTAGGAAATTTTCACAATCAACAGATTAGACTTAAAAATTTAGCAAATTATGTGCTCGGTATGCAAAAATTTGGATGAGGTTCAGTTAGATTTGAATGATAAATTTGAAAGTTTTGAAAAAAAAAATGTATTTTTTCAATTTTGATGATTTTAGAGAGGTCGGAACCCCTTTGATCAATTTCGTTCAAATATTTGTAAAATTTTTTCAACTTTTTGAATAATTTCTTCAATAATGATTGCTAGTCATCCCAATAAAATAACCTCCAAAAATAGGCGCCAAAAATTTCCTTCAATATTAAAAATTCCGCTTTCACAAAATTCAATCGATTTTGTGTTCCTAATAATTCATTTTTATGATCCATAAATCTCATTTATTCTCATTCGCAATTGTTCATTTTTTTTTAGAAAATTTATATTCAATTCACAAACAGCAGAAAAGTGAAAAAAAAATTCGTGTTGTAATGAAAAAAGGAAGACAGCCAAAGCACTCACAGTAACACAGGAAGTTTAGCCTGAATTATTGCAGTAAAAATTCTACTCGAAAGCACATTTTGTGTACTTTTCATTGTTTTGCTGCCAATTAGTTGCAATAAAAGTTTCCATTGTCGCATGTAGCATGTTGAATGTTCATGCAAAGCTGTTGAGAAAATTATTCGCGAATGAGGAATGTTGAGAATTTTCTAGCAATTAAATGAATTATTTGCATAGTTTTGGATGTAATTATGAGAATTATGAGAGTTTGGAGGGGTCATGAGATGATATTGAGGATCAAGGAAGTATATAATTGGTTTTTAAAGGGATCCATTAAGAGAATAAGTTGATGAATCATTATTCGTTGAGAACTTACAGCATTCTGACAAGGTTTGAACATGTTTTGGTAAAATTTAATCTCAATTTAGTAAGGAAGCTTGTCTCTTTTGCTTGGCGATCAATTTAAATACAAACCCACACTAATTTTTCTACTAAAATTCAAATCCAAACTAAAAGCAGAAACCGAAAAACATAAAAAATAAATCAAAAATAAAATCGAAACGAGAGAAAAAGCTGAAAGTAGAAATGTGAAAATTTTCCATTTTTTTTATCATTGTTAGACATTTCTTAGACAGATAAGCACAAAAATAATAAAACTAGAACCAGAGAGAGAATAATAATAATATCAATAATGTTGAATTATAAAGTTTTTTTTTGATTTTCAAAACAGAAAAAATAGCAACAATGAAAGTTTTTTTTATGATTATTGACAAAAAATAGAGAAGAAAATATTGATGGCGTAATAATAAGCTTATATTTTTACAATACAAACAGCCAACAACAATGAATGTTTATCCTATCCAAAATATTATTACAACTCTCGTTTCCTTTAGTTTTTTGGTGTTTTTGTTGAATGAAAATCTTGAAATGTTGCCAAAAAATATTTGTAATGTAAAAAATGTCGAAAGCAATTTTCACAGCGTTTTGTAAGTTTGCCGATAATTTTGATTGGTGAAACTTTTGTCAGGAAAATTATTGAACTGCCAGATTTTTGGTAGTTGGAGCTTTCTTGTAATCAACTTGAAAGAACAACAAGAACGCTATTATGCCTCATCAAAAGTAAATATTTGAATCTTCAAGACCAGAGCTAATCTGAGATGATTCAAAGTCCTCTTTGACCAGACAAAGTTTCATATTATTCTGATTTTCAAACCTTTGCACTCCCATAACCTCAAAACCACTCCACCAATAAATTTTCATGACAAAAGTCTTCATCAATAAATTAAAAACAGAACAAAAGAAACTTTGTTGTTATCCACAAAAATTAATTAGTCAAAAAAGCACATCGAGCATTAAATGGATGTCTAATTGTGATTGAGAAACTTCAAAGCTATCTTTTCAATTGAATAATTTTTTAATAAAATAAATAACTTGATTGATGTCAGAAAATTTAAAAAGTTGTCAATTAGCAACAAATGAATAGAAAAAATTGGATTTTAATTGATTGAAAAATAATGAAGTCAAGTAAATAATTTTAATTTGCAATCTCGAGCAGATGAGCTTTGAATTTCAATCGCTTTTTCTCATCCACGTAAACCTTTATCGAAGAAATTAGCAAATAACAGTTGTCACATTATTCACAATAGAGCCTCAAAAAGTTACAAAGAAAAATCCATATTAACATTTTTTGTACCAGTTGATACGCAAATAAAACAGAAAACAAAAGCAAAAGTTTACAATAGGAAAAAGTGCTAAAATGATTTTTTGATTATTAAATTTTGAACTTAAACTTAGCAGAAAACTGAAGTGTAACTAGAAATCTCGAAAGATTTTTAATGAAAAAAGTCAAAAAAAAAACAAACAGATCGAAGCCTATAGTAGCAGATACATAAATATCATAGACATTTGTAGACGAAAACAAATATTTTTTCAAGACATGAAAGTAGAGCTGCATTTGTAGAAGCAGAGAATTTTCTGGATAATCCAGGACATTTTTGGGTATTCGTCTATGAAGAAATTAATGAAAAATCGAAGTGATTGAAAATTTGGATACTAAGGTGGGTGTCAGGGAGGTTTTTCCTTAGGTTAATAACCATTTTAGGTTCAAAATAATGGTTCATAACTATAGTTTGCCAGATTGTCACACATAATGATAGTTTTTAAATGGGTTGACGGTATTTTCTTGAATGAAACAAGTCGGTTAATCGATCAGAAATCCGGCACTAAGCTGGTATGATTCTGGCATGGTGCTAGACTTAAAACAAACCCAGAACCATGTCAGAGTCATGCCGACTTGGCTCCGAATTTCTATTCGATCAACAGACTTGTACTTTTCGGGTCTAGACCTGGTGATAGCTCTTTGTTTCCTAAAAACATGTAAAATCACCTCCACAGATTTATTTTTGGAACCCCCTTGATTCTTACCCTAATATATCCAAAGATAAATTGTAAAAAGAGTAAATAAAAAAAAAATGTTAAATATCATTAAAAAAAGGCTTGTAAGCAGCACAAAAAAAGATAAAAATTGTTTACTTTTTCAAAAGAAACAAAACAAACTAAAAAAATGTTGAAAAAAAAATCTGTTGAAAATCGCTAATCATTGTTATATCATACAAATCAAGTTAAATATGTGAAGATGATAACAAAATAATTAAAAAAAATAAATCGTTGACTTTATCAAAAAAACATGAAAAGAAAATTAAACAAGTTGAAATCGCTCATTACAAGGAGGGATTGAAGATTGACTAGGGTAAATTATCAATCTGTCAAAATTCAATCCTTTTGTGGAGTCTCAATGGAAGGCTAATTTTTGGTGATCACATTAAGTTTTGGGAATCGAACTCATCTGAATCTAAGGGTGCAGAACTGATTATTATTAATTATAATGTTATGTTCAAAACCCTTGCCTGAATCTGAATCGAATCAATTTTTTAGCACCATTTGAGACTTCAATAGCATAAATACAGAAACTTTGTTCACACAAAAGTAAAATGTTAAATCATGTGAATAAAAAAAATATAAAAACTTTGTAAAGACAACTGATAACCAAGCTGACATGGTTTTTTATAGCTTGGATGTCAAAATAAAAATTATAAAAATAACAAAAAAACATTATATATCAAAATCATTACAAAAAGAAGACTCCTTTTTAGAAAACAAAAAAAAATGTTTAAAAAGAAGAAAAAATTATTAATTAATTTAAATAAAGAAGATGAAATTATACAAATTAAGGAGCAGCGAATTAAGTGTATTGACCATAGTGACACATTGAAATCATCATGAGAGAAATAAAATGAAAAATAGAAACAAAAAATGTATTTTTACTTTTTTTTCGTGTTTCAGAGATCCTCAAGTGTCGGTTCAAAAGATTTCAAAGTTTGCAAAAATATTCAAATATTTTCAGATTTCTAGGTAAAAAAAATGTCCAAAAAAGGAAATCTAGCAGAGCGTAGTTTCGATCTACGGACCTCTGGGTTATGGGCCCAGCACGCTTCCACTGCGCCACTCTGCTTTGATTCATATGTTTTCCTAACTTGCGTGTGTCATATTTAAATTTATAAGGACATTGAATCAGAATTATTGTGAATCTTCGCGAATGTCATCAAAAGAATTTTTAATTTTAGCGATTGCCGAAAAATTGATTGAAATGTGTGGAAAATGAAACATCAAAAAATTATTTCTAAAATTTATTGTTTGGTAAAATACTAAATCAGTAACACTAGGTTTCAAGTTTCAAAAAGAACCTCACTCTACCCAATTTATCGATTCATCCATCCAAATTGATATATCAATTTATGTTTGTGTTCTTAAAAAATAATAAATGTGATGCTTCGTGATGGCTTTACTGGCGCTTTTCTTTCTTCTCTTCCCTTTGGATGTTCTTTCAGTTTCCATTGCGACGAGAACGATTTAATGGATTTGATTGATTATTTTTTCCATGTTTCATGCTGCTCTTCTTCAACTTCATTAATTTATTTCTTGCTTTTTACAATCAATTGATTTTTTTTTCTTCATCTTTCACTTACTTAATGCCTTTTGATAATGGCTTGCGATGCTTTTGAGTATAAAAAATATGAAACTATCGTTTTTTTGAGCTTCCGTTTTTTTGTATGAAAAAATTTCTCATTTATTTCATGAGAATTCACTTTTTATCTTTTTTTGTTCAATTCTGTCTGTAATCTATTGATTGATGAAACAAAGGGAATTTGAAGATTAATGGAAGGTCAGATGGATAATCATCAATATCAAAGAAATCGTTTTGTTGAATTTGTTTTTGTAAATTTTTTGAAAAATTCAAATTCAAAATTGAGCATCAATTTTCCACAGTTGCTACCAAGTGCTTTAAAAAATATCATCAATTCTGACCATTAAACACGATATTGTCTCGTATCTCCCCTACTCATTTACACGCAATATTTTTCTCGTTCAACGAATTTAACAATTTAATCAATTCATCAAATTTTACAGCCAATAAATGGGAAATAAAATTTTTTTCTCGCTTTATCGCTTTTTGTTGATAAAATAAAAAAATTTTGTGCGAATTAATTTTGAATGTAAAAATTTCTTTTTTGATTTATTGATGCGAGAAATGATGAATGGCAGCAATAGGGGATAATAATGATGATAATAATGGCGATAATAACAATTTTGCATGCTAATAATGATGAACGGCTTTAAAGTGTTTGAATGGTAGAATTTGGTAGGTTGAATCGGGTCGATTGAAGAATTGTAGCTGATTGGATAAGTTTATTGGTTAACATTTTTATTGAAATTTTTTGAAGCTTCTCAAATTTCTGTAATTTTTTCTCATAACCTTAAAATGTCATTTCTCAAATAATATCACTTTATCCTCCTTAGTTACAAACCTATTATCATCATTACCAGCACAAATGAATCCCAACACACCTCCAAATCGACACATTCACATATTCTCCACCTCATCTATTACAGAGGCTCATGACAATAAATTTGACTGATTACATTCCATACATGTGATGACAGTTCGATGATCCATTTGTCTGCCGCTATTCATTTGAATGCTCAGAGTGAATTGAGCTCAAAATTATGTTTTTTGGTATTTTATTATTAAAACTTCATCAATTCCAAGCCATCTTCAACACCCCTCCTACCTATTACCTCCATTAAGTCACTCCTCGTTCCCAATCATGCTAAGCAGCTTACTTAAATCAATAAATATTTTTCTTTTTAATGTCTTCTTCTTAATACCGTCAACAACTAGTCGGATTAAATCGTAGAAGGTCAACAAGTGGACATTTTTGGTGGTTAATCATTTGAATTGAATGTCAAGAGGCAAGCCATGAAGTAATAGAGAACGCAAAGAAGAGGAAGTAATTTAGTGGCAGTAAATTTTCATGGCTTAATAAAGTGTTTTGTCACTGTCAGTTTGTGATTTTTGAGGAAATTTGAAGAATGCTTGGGTCTTATCGCTTTGAGTTGAATATGTTCAATTAATGGACACATATATACCTGAATTATATTGTTTAAGTTTCTGAACATTAACTCAAATGTGAATCCAACTTAATCTGACATTTGAGTGTAAAGGCACCTAAACCTAAAAGTGTGAAGTCACATAAATATTAATATCCGTTTACGTTCGATTAAACTTTCTTTAACCGGCATTTAACAATAAAAATTATCACATTTAAGCTGAATTAATTTAGACATGAAAATTACGTTTCAGAAAATAATTATTACTAAATTATCTGTTGAATCAAAATGTCAATAAACTTTGCATGTTGTCATGTATTTGAATAAAGTGATTTATTTCACGCAACGGATATGAATAGCTCATTAGTTTTGCAGGTTTGATGCTTGACTTGCTGGTTAGTTGAATGATTTTCAAACATAGCTATACTGATGACTGAGGATCTTCATCAAATATAGTAAAAATTGCCAGGAGTCAAAAATCATAAAAATTTCAAAATTATAAAAAAGGAAATTGACAGTTTGGCACATTCAGCAGCTTTTTATGTTGCATAGTGAATATCCTTCCTTAATTCTGTTCATCTTATCTTGTTGCATTTGCCAAGAGAAAATCATAAAAAGTTAAAAAGTATAAAATATGTAGTTTGGCGCTCGTTTCCTTCATAAAAAGTTGAAATTATTAAAATTTTTATGCTAATTTTGTGGCTTACTTGCTGCATATAAATTAACTTTTTGGATGTGAAACTTACTTAATTTTAAAATAAATGCAGTTTTTGGCAAGAATGAAAATTTGTTGAGGAACAAAATGCCAAAATAGCCAAAATTGCCTTTTAAAGTTCCTGTAACTTGTTGAGAATTTTGTGATTTTTTTACAGTATTAAATTAATTTCTGAAATTTGTAGGTGTAAAGCTTCAAAAAATCTTAATAATTTTACAGGCTCAGTATCACCTCGTCTACCTTACTACATTCGAGTCAGACATTCGTACACATATTTAGCCGATAAACGCAAAGCACACATTCAAGTTGCCTTAAAAACGGAATATATGGCTCATTGTGTTGATTTATATCCTGTTTTATCTCCTGTAAAAAAAAACACGTGTGATTTTCTCTTGGAACTAAGAAACAAGTTGTGTAAAAGTGGAACAAAACAACTGATTGTAGATTAGGATAACCTCAGTGTGAATTTTAAGTTTTGTTTAATTTTTTGTGACTATTTTAGAAATTCGCATTCTAAACTTAACAGCAATATTGAACAATTTGAACAAAATCTGCCTACGAGACACTAAGAAGAGTACATAGACACTAAAATGATCATTTATCATCGTTAAGAAAGTAACCAAAAAGAAATGAGCATCACATATGAGAAGGAATTGTTTTCACATTTCATAATCTCGTTTTCTTTTTATTCTATATCCTTTTGTGCTGATTCCATTGTTTCTATGAAATGAGAGCATTTGGTTGGTCAGTTTTGGTGATAAGATGAAATTAATGGAATGAAATCGGAATTGAATTTGATGATTGAGTGGGTCGAGGATAGAAATAGGATGTCTATTTGATTACAATGTGAGCTTTGGTGATCAGCCAAGTCAATCTATGCACCAAATGTCCACAACATACCCAATTCGTTGTATTTGAAAGAGATGATACTTAATATACAAGGATTAAGTCCAAAGGTAGTGTATACTACAGACAAACTCTAACGAGGAGCTTCCGTGTGTCCTAAGGAGTTAAGCCCTAGCTCACCAAGCGACAAGCTCATCATTTCAGATAATCAAGTATAATTTGAACATTTGGCATGTCTTGATCTTCACTCCACTCTCCTGATCTTCTAAATTCAACTCTAGATGCTTTCCTTACTTTCCAGTTCTTCTCCTTGTTCTCGCATCACAAATTAGACTCACAAAGATGCTCGCTTGTACGTTACTGTGTCTATAAACACATTTTAATAGACACTCGGAGAAATAATAAAGAAGAGGAGAGCAGTGAGTGTCGCATTGAATTGAAATTGTTGTTGAGAACGATTATTTGTTCATTGTTCTGATGGTAAACAGACACATACGTATGTGGATGAGAAAAATAGTTGAAAAACATAAGACGATGATGAAGATGTTTGGTGCGAGATGTCTGAGGATGTCTATTATTCTTAAAGTTTGAGCCATATTCACCCTAGATGAGTATAATGTCATTATCCATAGAACTACGAATCTATAAATCTAGCACCATATGAAGTCCATTAGAGTCTCCCAGGAACGGAAGAGATAAAAAGCAATCTATTGAACAACTAGCTTCATTTTATCTATCTCGATGATGTCGACAATGATTACAGAGAAAGAAAAAAAAAAGCTTTTCATTTTCCTCGTTTTGATATGTAATTAAATTAGCCATCACTTGAGTGCATCATAAAAGTTATAATAATAAAAAGAGAAGAAGAAGAGAAATGGAACAATTTGATGATGCTGTATCATCCATCCATTCATTCGAATGTCCATTCTCGTGTTTATATGTCAATAAAAAAAAATCTTCAATATAACTGTCCTCATATGTATGAGTAAAGAGACGATGATAAATTAATTAGCCTTTTTTTATGTATGAAAACAAAAGCAGAATGTGAGGGATATGAGGACAATAAGTGGATTCTTTGTGAGTTGATGGCAAAAGTTTCCTCGTTTTCATGGTAGGCTCATGCTATTTATCACATATGTATTGAACGTGCAAGGTCCTTTTGTTCTTTATGACAATCAAAACTAGATTCCGATACTCGTTAGGCTTGGTAATGTATTTGAACTTCAAAAGAGTCATCTTATTAACCTAGTTTTGTGGGTCAAATTGCACTTTTAATATAAAAACAGAAAAAGGTTCCAAAACTTTGAGGTTATTTAACCTTAAAATACTCACAAATCTCGAATATTATAGCTACACATCCCGTATATCCTCTCATTCTTCGTCATCATAATGTTATTGCAATGTTTCACATTTAATTATTATAGAACAATTCCACAAAGCACAGACAAACAGGCCACAACGAGAAGAAAAGTTACGATAAACTATTCATTGTTGTTATTTAACCTTATGCGGCTCTATGGAACGCAATTCCTCATTATTGTGCAACTACAAGTATTAATTGAATTTTAATGGAAGCGTTTTTTTTGTTCTGCAAATGAAATCGGAAACTTTCACTTGTTAATTTAGTTTGTATTGTGTGCTTTTTGCCTTAATTATGGGTTTTTTGTGTTTCGGATTTTCATTAGCGGAGGCGGATGTGGTGTGATTTATAGATAGTTGGAGATGATCTCCTAATGATAATGTGCATTTTCGCGAAGGAATCAGGTGATTTATGGTAATTAACTAAGCTAAGAGCATTCACAAATGGTACAAAGTATAAAAAATCACAACTATGAAAAGCACTTAAATCAACAAAAGACCATAAATACCCTTTGTGACAAAACTCATTTCCTTTCATACGAAACAATCCATAAATCATTTGCCCTAGTTTTTATATATAGTTTTTTATCAAGACATAATTAATTTCAATTATCTTGCAATAATTTTTCTCTTCTCTACTTGTTCACTTTTTTGTAGTTCCTCATTCGTTCATATCTTTCATTCATGGACGAGATAACTGACTCAATATATGTGAATGAGTTTGAAAAAAGTATAAAGACTATAACCATTATTATATAAAACTTTTCTAACGATGATGATGATGATGATGATGATGCTGTTGATAACAAAGTAGTGGAAAAACGAGTAAGGAAGTATTAAGAATGGGAATAAGGCGCATTTTTTTAAAAAATTCAAACTTTTTTTATCAATTGAGTAATTTTAACTTAAGTCATTTAATTAATTAATTTTTAATTTGAGTATCGATTAGTTCGGAAATGGAAGACTTTCTCGGTACGAAAGAAGTCCGAAGAACCATTACAACCAAAGTGAATCCTGCAACAAACTTTATGCTTCATTTTATATTCAAACATCCGCCAAAGTAGAACACAAAAAATAATATGAAAAGAAGTAGAGACTGTGCATCTATGATGAACTCGTTTGTGTTGCCTGCAATAATAATAAAAGTAAGAGCAATAAAAATAATAATGTTGATGGTAATTTTAATAATAATGATAAGCAAATAGTTATTTTTGTGATGCTTTAGAAGAATAAAATGAGAATTGTAAAGATAAGATGAGATGTGAGAAATTGCAGTGCATTTATATTGTCATTTTTGTATGAAAATAGAGAAAGGTTTGGGGTATAATTGCTCAATTAATTTCAAATTTATTATTAATTATAATCAACTTAGTTTACTATAAACTTAAATGCACATCAATTTTCCAAAGACAGCATCCTACGACAAAATTCCTATTGATCATATTCACACATTTCCTCATTCACATCCTTAAAATACCAAATTCATTTACTCTCTTCCTATCTTTTGAATTCACTGCCTTCTTCTTTTAAACGTTACGCAACAAATTTTCAGCATTTTTCTTTCCTCTCATTTTGCTATTCATTTCATTATTATTATCATTTTTGTCCTTCAAAACATAATCGGAATCAGCACAAAAAAGGACAAAAATTCTCTTCTTTCTCTAAAGTAGTAGAAAAAGGGAGGTAAGGAAGGTGATGTAAGTTGGTTGCATTTGGTTTGGTTGCATTTTAGAAATATATTACTTGATTTGTGAGATTAAGTTGTTAAATATTGTGGTTTTGTGCCAGAATTTGGCAGTTTTGAGCCAGTTTTTTTTGAGGTTAAATCAGAATTTTTTAAGTTTAGAATAAAATTTGGAAGCATCCTCAAAATAAAATTAATTTATGTTTTGAGGTTATATAACCTTACCATTAAATGTACACAAATTCTCAGCTATTCTCTGCTTAACAGCCCTAATTTTTACACAAAAAGAAGCAAAGATTAGAAGAGGAACCAGAAGAAAGAGAAAAGTTATCAGTGTTATTAAAATCAACATTTATGGATACATACGAAGAAAAGATGAGGCAGGTAAAGTATCAAAACACAGAAGCCCAAGAAAATGTAAATGTCGGTAAAGTTTCCGCTCTTTCTGTTGCTGATGTATCTTCGCGCTCGACGTGCGTCACAAATTGTCAGGAAAAGTTTAGTTCCAAGCTTTCAGGCTTCCATTGAAAGATTTCCATGAGCTTTTATTGAGCTGGAACTATTCCAGCTGGAAACTTCCTTACTTCGTCTTAATAATGTAGAAAGTTAGTGAAAGTAAATTTTTAATAAAAATTCTTTCCACCTTCTCCGTCCCTTTTGGCTTCTATGCCTTTCCAATCAATCAAAATTCATTATTAATTTTCCAACATAAAATATGAGAACGAGAGATGGATAGAGTGTGGAAAGGGAAAATGTTCGACTTGATTTGATATTTCGCTTATATAATCATCGTGTGGATACATAAAACGTACATTAAATGTATATTGAAGCTCTTAACTCTGTTTTTGGATAAAGAATCAATTTCCAATTTATTTTGGCTCGGCTATTTTATGTGATTATAAATGAAATATATTTTCATTTGATGTGTTTGCTTTATTGGTATATTTTAGGATTAATTTGGTGTAAGCTTAAAGTCTGATGATAAACTTCGTCCATATTGATGGATTCGGTTTGCAATCTAACCTGAAAATTATGATTTTTTTTATCTTAACCATAAAAATTATGATTTTTTTTTATCTTAACCATAAAAATTATGATTTTTTTGAGATTCTAACCTCAAAATCAACATATGACAGCCAGATCCATACCAACTCAACTCTAGAATTTCTACACCAACAGACAAGCAAGTTGAGCCAAACAAGAGACACATTATTAATGTGTTTCCATTCATATTAATACGATAAGTGCCAGACATACGCAAAATGATATCAAGCTGATACGATTGAAGGCCTATAATTAAAAAAATTCTGTTCATTGTGTCTTTTTGTATTATAAATGAGCTGTTAAAGCTGCCTGCTATAAGTAATTTTTTTTATAATCAGAATTATTGTTGTAGAGCGGAATTTTTCCCGCATAATTATGGCTTTTTGGGAGAAATCAATTAAGTTATGCTAAATAATTCTGAATAAAAGATGGAAAATAGGCTTTTAGATGTTTTTGAATGCATTAAGAGGGGATTCAAACGTATTTGAGGATTTGTTAATTTAAATGTGTTGAATTTTTTGTTTAGTGGAGAAATTGCTTTATTGCTATAATGGAAGGCTCCAGATTGAAACTTTTGGGAAAAATCTGAAAATTTGATGTTATTATTCGAATGCTTAAAACTTGATAGTCTGTAATTTAATCAATACCATCTCATCACAAATACATCTACCAACCTCAAATTAATCATCCTAAACCCATTTCTAAGTTGACACATTCGTCATTTTTCGCATTATCCCTGATATAATACGCATTACAATCCAAACCAAAACTTGCAATCCCTTGATAATTCCTTCTTAATAACGATAACAGTAGTAATATTCACAACATCATGTCATGCTTGTTTACCTTTCTACCTTATTTTTTTGATACCTTGTTTTCACTTTTTTGCATGCTTTTCCTTCTGTTGCTCCCCATTCTTCATCTGCCTTCTTCCTCTCACTCTCTAATGACGATAAAACTTCATGTAAATTGTTGGCAAAGATTTATAACCAAAAGCTTACTTTTCTGTTGCTTTTTGGCTCGCTTTTTAATAATGAGAGAATAATGTCCTGGGATGTGTCTTTGAATGGTGTACTTATTCATGCTTTTAGTACTTTTTCCTTCTCGGAAGTCATGCTTTGCTTTTGTTTATGAATTTTATCTTTGAACGCTGATCAAAAGTCAGGCGATATTTCATGGAATATGAAAAGAAAATCTGAGAAAAATAATGAAGACAGACTTCGGACATTAAGAGTACGAAAATAAAATTAATTCCAGACCTTGATTACAGGGTTTTATTAAATCTTACAAAAATGCCTAAGCGTACCACCAGAAGTCCAGATTGTGAATCATTTCAGATTAAATGTTATTAGTGTGTCCCTTAAAAAATAACAACACACCATGACATGATTAATATTAATTATGATTAAAAATTACAACCGTAAAAAAATCCATAAAATACCTCCAAAACCTCCTCATAAACCATCATCCCCTGGATCACTCTCATGAAATTTTTCCCAATTATCTTCAAAATATTTTCATATAATTCATAAAAATTCATCATATCCCTTCCCACCTCCAAAATCCAAAGCATCATATGATATATGACAAAAGACCTTGAGAATGAATCCTTCTTCCACCCATTCTCCGTCTTTTCAAGTTCCATACTTCCGAAATGTTTATAACACTTGCTGCTACTGCACAAACACATTGTTACATGATATCTCGTCACCGACAACGGGATTTTTTTAGTATCTATGATAAAATTTATTTTTTCCTCTTCTATTGTGTGTGCTGTTTTATACAAAACAACAGCAGCGCTTCTTATCATGAAACGACTCGGAATAAAAATCGATAAAAATGGAATCAAGAAGAAGACATGCTAGGCGGTCGATTATTTTTCGTTCCTTCCAGCGGCTATGTTCTGTGAAAGTAACCTGTTGGCTCCATAACCTTGCTGATACTTGTTTTGGTAGCGATGAGACTTGTGTGAGTAACAAGGTGACGTCATGCTGGAATCTTGGAAAATTCTGATCGATATTATGGAAATTTCCAGAGCTTTTAAATGAGCTTTTTGAGCTTTTGCGTATGTACATGGATCACTAATACAATTGAACCATTGAAAAGCTTACATGACTTTCAAGCAGTCGGTTTATCACTTCCAAGTGCTGTAAAATCCAAAAACACAAAAATTCTCATCTTGATCTTAGATTTTACTCTCCAAAAAAATGTTTAATGTTCATTAGACTCCGTGAACGCGATGATGAAAGGTGAAGTGTTGTCATTCTTCCGACAAGCACTTGTTGGGGCCATTTATGTACTTTTTACATGTAAGCTTTAAATCAGCTGCAATTTTCTGCTCGGGACTGAGTGAAAGTTTTGTGAAAAAGTGTTTCAAAAATTAAATTTGAATTTTTGGAATTAAAATTTTTAGAGATTTTAAATTTTGGATTCAATTAAAATTTAAAATAATTTTAAAAACATCAAAGTAAAACTTTGTAATTTTGAACTTTAAATTGAAACTTTGAAAAAATCAAAAGTGTGACCAGGAAATCCTTGAAAATTCAAATGATCAAAAAATATTTAAAACATTCAGTTGAAAAAGTTTCCAAAAATTATGGAAAATCCATCAAAAATTTAACATCCAAAATTAAATTTTAAAATTCGAAGAAAAAAAATTTTGTGAGTTAAAAATAAACATACAGTGAGAAGCTACAAGTGATATTGGAAGTAAAATGTGAAGGTTGGGGCAAAAGTATATCTTTTATCGGTGTGTAAAATTTTATGTTATTTTTTGGTAACTGAAAGAAATTTTTTCCTTCGGGGATCATTCACTTGTTACGTTCAATTACGTTAGAATTTTGAAAATATAAGTTTAGCAAAAACAAAATATTTTTCATTTCAAAATTTATAACAAGGTCTGAAATATGTTTGGATTGACGTAATATGTGAACGGAACCATTGAGTGTGCTCGTAAATTGAAATGTAAATTTAAATTGAAATTGAGATGAAAAAAGTTTTTCTTTTCATAAAAATTATTTTACTTTGATTAAAATTGAATAAATTTGTCATTGAGAATTGAGGATCTGGACAGGAAATGGGCAGCTTAAAATTCAATTTTGGGAAGCTCAAGTCGATCCATAAATCTTAAATTCAGCAAACCTTCATCAAAAATCCATCATAAATCCCTCAAAAGTGCTGAAATATTTTCAAGTTCAAGAATTTTTATCCAAACATAACCGGAAAAAAAATTATTTCGCACCCCAAATCACCAAAAATCTTCACTCTTAAAGTAAATCGCCTTTAGGCATTCATTCAGCCTTTTTATGCTCGCCACATTAAATTAAATTAAAAACATACACAAAAAGGGTTCAGTGATTTAAAAAATTGAAAACTGCTCTCGTTTTTGTTAAAAGCATCACATAATGTGAGGTGTTAATCTATAAATAGAATGTAATTGCTATTCAGTAAGCTTTTTTGCTAGCATATTCTATTATGTGATGCATTATTATGTGGAAAATAAAATGAATGGTAAACTGTGTCACTTTGAAATGGGAGGAATTGAATTGAACTTGTGAAGAGTCATGTTGCTGTACATTGGTATGTTTGGATGAGGATGGAAGCTTAGAATTTGAGACTGAAGCTATTTTGTCAAGGTGTTGAGTCAATTTTTCAAATTTTTGAGGTTATGTTGCTTAAATTTTGATGCAAAGATTTTACAACTTACATTTTTTTTTTCAAATTTCACAAACCCCTAAAATGCACTTCATAACTCTTTTCCTTATTGCACATCTTACTTGCGTTCCTTCTTTTGAATGAATTACAGGATTAAATGGAGATAGTTGAATAGGAGCTGAATATAAGTGAGGTAAATTGACACTAATGGAAGCTGAAAGCATTAGCAGAGAGTTAATTTGTCGAGAAAAACAATGCGACACCCTTTCAGAGATAAATTGTAGCAACGTGAGGTTAATTTATAGAGAATTGTTCTCAATCTTACATTTAAGTACGAAAGAATTGGTCAAATAAATGTCAGAATGAATATTCTCTGGAATGTTTGTGAATGTAATGAGATGGATTTTTTTTTTCGGAATTTCTGATGAGATTTTTTTTCTGTTGAATATTTGTATAGTGATGATGTGAAACTGTGCGTTCGATTTTCTCAATAAAAGCCTGGATTATCGGATATTGAGATTTATTGCTGAATAAATATATACTAATGGATGTTGATTTTAATGGATTTTTATTGAAATTTTAAGACTAATGCACAAAGTATACTTGCACAAAAATGCGCTTTATACTCCTTACTTATTTTTGACCATCTTACTAATAAAGTTTAATTTTAAAATTCAATTTTAAGAATCTCAAGCATCAAAAACCTCCATAAAAGGTAAAATCTCGTGCTTATATCTCAGATTTTGCAGGATCATTCCAACTCATTCTTACAAATCCTTTTGAAAAATTACAAAAAATGACACCAAAAAGAGCAGACAATTCCGACAAATCCCAAATGACATAAGCAAACCAAAACAAAAAGTAAAATGGATTTTGATTTAAAAATATACAACTAAGAGAGTATTGAAATTTTATGACAGAACGCGCTTTTTTATTTTAGGGAAAACCTAAGTTGTAGTCTTTTTATCTGTTTAACGTTCTTAAAAAAAAAACAAAATCAACCAAACCATCTACAAGCTTAACACCATCTCAGCATCAGCAAAAGCGATAAAGATCGCATTAAATTTTCATGATATCCGCAAATGCGAAACAACCAGATCATGCATGTACAAATTATTTTATATGTTTTTCTACGCGTGTGTTCTTATGAATTTCAATATCAAAAAGCTTGTTCAAGTTGTCTAATAAAGTTTAATGTTGTATGATTCTCATGTTGTACAAATTACCACAAGTTCATTACTTCTGCATGATAAACTTTGAACTAACAGCATGAAAATTTGTTTTAGTTTTGTTCTGCTTTTGTTGGTGTGAATTTATCTGAGAGTGTCATTGAGTGGTTTTACGTACTCTTGAGCACCTTGGTGAGATAAAGTGTGTAATAAAGTTGACAATAATGGAACTAAATGCTCATTCAGGATGGGCTATTAACTCATTGTCCGATGTTATGATTTGTGGAGATGAGTGTTGGTGTTTTGGGTTATAATATGGAAGAATTCGATTGGACAAGATTGACTGAGATTGCTTTGAAGGTTTAAGAAACTCAAAGTCATCAAAGGGAGTAAGGATTGACGATTCTTGCCATAACATATCTCATTTGCGAACATAAATCCCTAATTAATAAAAATATATCAACATAGTATTCACATTACCATATCACCAGACTCATAAACATAATTTATGACTTTTTGATGGAAATATAATGTTTAATAAAACTATAATTACATCCCCAACATGCTTATAAAATTTATTACCAACTTTATCTTCTAAAACTTTTTAGTTTTCCCACTCTATACTTTAATTTTTCATCGTCAATCTCTAAAAAGTTAAATTCAAAGAGAAAAAAAAATTCTCTGAAGATCTCATTTAATGTCACGTCAATGTATGCAAAGTAATAACTTCAGTAGTGAGCACTCAACCTTAATACACCTTGAATACACTTGAAAATACATAATATAATGTTCGTTGACACACGACATAAGCGTGAATATGAAGATTTTTTTTTTTCTATGGAAATGACTAGCAACAATTCAGTACAGGTTTTACAGTAAAAAATAGAAGAAAATCAAAGGAAATGTCAAAAGCAGTGACAAGTGCTGTAGAAAACGCGCATTAAGTTGGATTGCTATATAGTTTTTCAAATTTGTCTGTCAGCAGACACGTAGCTAAGGAAAGGGTGAGAATTCAGAGGACCAAGCCACCTTACGTCTACAGATATTTCTTCATTATGTAATGCTTTTTATGAAAAATCCTTAATCAACAGTTGTTCAATCCAAAAAATTTTGCGTTCCCCCTCTTCAAATGTTTGACTCCACGCCTGTCTGTTTGGAATATTTTTTTTTCAATTTTGTTTAAGCCAAAATTGTTATTTTACCACCATATGATCTATTAGATCACGATTTAATCCAATAAATATATTATTTATGCTCCTAAAATTGCTAATCATCCCCTGAAGACACATCACACTTCCCTAACGAATAATCAAAACTAGTAAATAACAAATTAAACATGAATTTTACTAATTAGTTTCCTTTAATCATCAAACATTTACAAAATGTTATGGAACGAGGAAGCAATTAGCGAAAAAGTTACAGCAATCAAACTAATCATAACAGAAAATCGAAATGAAATTGTGAAGTGGGTGGCTGCCTTACTCCTCACTCCCAAAAACGAACATTCATCACATTTGTAGTCAATTTGAATTGAGCTGCTGCTTATAAAAGGAAAAGAAAATTAAAATTGCTGTGTCATGATGATGACAGGCATTCTTGACTGCGTTTGGAATGAATGAGAACAAAGAAGCTAAAACAATAATGATTATGAATTAATAGGTTGAATTGTGGAATGTGAGGAATTTCATTGGAATTCACAAAGATAGGGATGGGGTTGATATGCCAAAAATGAGAGGAATTCTGAATATTTTCATATAATTGGCTGTTATTTATTCAGATCTCTTATATCACATCCAAAATTAACCCAAATTCGCTCCACATTCAGCCTATTTACCATATCCGACATCATCTCCTCATTATTATCATTTTCACAAATAAAAATAACCCAAAAAGTATGCATGACAAAAAAGAATCTTCACATGAGGCACTAACGAGTTGAACAAATAAAGTGGCACAGTAAGCTTTTACGGCAGTAGGGAAATCTCTGTCAAGCACAAAGGAAAAGTGGCAATCTGAATGCAAATGCCGTATTCGTTGTCGTGTTTTGCTTCCATCTATTTTTATTAAAATCACAGCTTGATGTTCTAATTTGTGAGCCTACAAAACGGATGTTCATGTGAATGGAACTGTAGGAGGAAGTGCTGGAGATGAAATTTTTTTAGGGCGTGTCTAATTAAACTGTGATTAGAATCAGGGGGTACAAGGGAGGTTGAAGTAAAGGTTTGACCCAAAATAAAATCAATATTCTCAAGTCCTATCCAGTCAACCGCCATTTTAATAGCCTTAGAGTTCCACTCTTCTGAAATTTCCACATGCAAGCACACAACGAATTTCTTTCAGTTCCAAAAAATTCAACACAAATTCATCATATTCAAAAATATTCTTTAGAAAAACAAAAGTTGTCGTTAAAAAATCACAAAATTCGTTTTCAAAACAAAGTCGAAAGAATACTTGGACCGTAAAGATAACCAAACAGATCACATAAAAATTTCTGTCAGCAAAAGCAAAAGAAGAAATTGTGAATTTTGCCGGAACTCGAACATCAAGCAGAAGAAGAATAAAAAATAAAATTCAACGGCAAAAAAAAGTAGACGAGAGATTTTGTGGCTTAAAAAAAGATGATAATTTAATAGAATTATAGTTGATGATACACAAAAGACAGTAACGGAGGGGATAAAAAGTGTAAGCAGATAATCGGAATGGATGAAAATTGAATTTTTTTTAAGGACGCATGAAAAAAGGTGAGTTTACTTTTTATATTAAATTAAATGTCTTTTGAGAACGACAGGACGGGGAAGCTTTTCTTGGATGTAAAAATGCGGAAATTTTTGGTTCTCTTCTTAAGAAATTTTATGACTTTTGTTAAAATTTGAACAACTTGGAGGGGTCCTTAGGGTCTGATTATGTACGTCCTGTGTAAAAAGGATTGAAAGATTGACTAACAAGTTTCTGCCTTCATCTTTGAGGATGCATGATAAATTTAATACCAACATCAAATTCAATATTGTCTAAGTTTTCCTACACCTGCCATTTACTTTAATCTCCTAAAATATCTCGAGCAAATTCTGTGAAAAAATATCAAATTTTCATCTCAAAGCCTCGACTTTGCCTGTATAAAATTTCATTCGCTTCCTTACATTGCTCCTAGACCTTTTGATTCTTCATCTCAAATTGACTTAAAAAATTCTTTTGTGTCTCTTGAAAATTCCTTGGACTTGAAAAATCTCTGCATTATTTGACGACAAACGTCTCGAATTTATTCTTTGGAATTTCTTTTGGCATTGCTCGATTTCAAAACTCATGCGAAATTGGAAGTGAAGTCGCAAAAAATCACTCACAAAAAAGAAGCAAACGAGCAAAAAGTTGTAACTGTTGCTGTAACATGATACAATTATTGTGAGGAAATTGAATCTGATTGATTGGAATAATTGTATTTGAGAGATCAAATGAATCGTAAAAAATCTGAAAATATTGATTCTAATATTTTTTTTTATTTCCTCGAGCATTTCGTTTTGTTTCAGTAATTTTCATTAAGTAGATTCTTTTAAGGGGATCAAGATCGCTTGGTTTTGAAACAATAAGTTGCATCCATGTGAATGAGAATAAAATTGCACATTTTGGGAACTTAACGTCTTTTAAAAATGCTTGCAGATCAATTTTTCACAGAGTTTGAAAATAAAATGAAAATTGCTCTATTTTGAAAATAAATCAAAATGAAAATTATGAAAATTGCCAATTTTGATCAAAGCAATTTTGCAATTTTGTCAATTTCAGAAAATTGCAATTTTGGAAATTGTTTATTTTCCAAAATTGCAATTTTGGAAATTATCAATTTTTATTTTTGTGACGTCATAAATATTTGATGAATAATTTTGTATGAAAATTTTCTTCTTTTTAAATGAATTTTTTCTTCAGAAAAACAAAAGATACAGTTTATTTCCTGGATGTTGATATTCGTTTTTAACTTAATACTTGCTAATTCCTGCGTGTTTGATGCGTTGTTCCTTTAAGTTTATTTTAAATTAAAGGTACTCATAATGCTGCATCACCATACAGACATGATTATCAAAAAAAAAATTCATTTCTGAAAATGTATGAAAAACATGTTCGATGTAAATTTTATTAGGGGAGAGGAACTGCTGAATTTTCCGAACTTATTTGCTAACCTGATTTTTTTTAACCTCCCTGGTATAGTTAGCACCTAAAATCAGATCTGGAAGTAGAGGAAGTGCCTGGTTCCACCCCATGCCTGAAAGTGTCTAAAAAGTATAGAAAACAAATAAAATTTTTTTTGGCAGTTCCAGTCAGTTGGACATAACCAGTTCCATATGGGATATCTCATATAGCATAGTACTTATGATTCGTTATTAATATTCATCATTTGCTGCTATGATTGCTGATAATGGTTTTGATTAAAAATCAAGGAAAGTCTCAAGCATAAAGTCATCAATTCATATGAAAATTTTCATACAAAATTCCCGAAGAAATTTTGTGACGTCACAAAATTGAAAATTGATAATTTCCAAAATTGCAATTTTCGAAAATAAACAATTTCCAAAATAACAATTTTCTGAAATTGACAAAATTGCAAAATTGCTTTGATCAAAATTGGCAATTTTCATAATTTTCATTTTGATTTATTTTCAAAATAGAGCAATTTTCATTTTATTTTCAAACTCTGATTTTTCATGATTTTAAAAATCAACAATTTATAAAATTAAAAGTTTTTAAATCTCAATTTTTAAATAATTAAAAAAACTGGCAAGCTGTACTGCAAAAATACTTTAGAAATGTAAATGCACAACTGCTCTTTGTTCCTCACTCCTTATCTACAACCAAACGCACCCCACTTTGCACTACAAACAGAAAAGAAAAAAAAACTTTCATCAAAAGAAAAATTTTCCAACTTCATTTAATTAACAGCAACAACAATGAACATCAAGCAAATCCACAGCTTCATAAACAGTAAATTGTGCTGCAAATAATTTAATGAATTTAATTTAATAAGCTCAAGTAAGCTTACTTGTGCATTCATTAAGTTCTCTAATTATGCTGCAAATTTGCTTTTTATACAATTTAATCTCTGAAAATTCTGGGTCAATTATGAATTCTGAGGAATAATTTTGATCATAATGTTGCATTATTTAGTACAATGACTTCATTTAAGAAGCTTACTTTGAACAATGCAGCAATTTAGGTTCAGTATAAATCTTATTTGTTGGAAATGAGCATTTAGAGATGTCAAAATGAGGTTCCTTAAATAGACATAACATCATTCTTTTAGATCAGTTGCACTTTTTGTGGTCAGGTATCATTCCACAAAGTTGACCATATCAGTTTAAGGACCATTTAATCACAGCATCCGATAATACTTATAACTAATTATCATCTCAATAGCGAGAGCTGACAGTCAATATATCCAAGAACTCTTCATTCATTCACCCAAATCCTCAACAAGTCATAATTATTTTCCACAAGATTGAACATAATAACCTTTACGTTTACATCTTTTGACCAAAATCTGCTAAGAAAAGCCAAGCTTCATTCATAAAAGGGAACGAAAATCCTATTACGTTGCTTAGCACCATACCTGGCAAATCCTTAATCATCACATCCATTCTGTAAAAAGAATGCTTTTAAGGCTTAAGGTGTTAAAATGATCATTGAATGGATAAATGGATTAGTTTTGAGTGACTTTTGATTTTAGGTTGTTGAAGTTTTGGAGTCACTTTGGGTTATGTAGCAAAACTAAGGTAAAATGGGTTGTGTTGAGCAGGATTTTAAAAAGAGGATACAAAAATTTCAAAAGTTTAAAACTTAGCACAGCCAAAAATGCTTTATAACCTCAATTAAAACAAAATATTGATTTTAACTTGCAAACCTTCCGTTCAGCAGATTGATTGCCAGCATGAATAAAATTCACCTGTTTTGTAAGCAAGAGAAATTTGCCGGATATCCTCAAGTGTGACAAGAGAGTCTTCAGAAAAATCTATTAAAGAGGATTTTGATAGAATTAGTATTTTTAAAAGGATTTTGGTTTATTAGTAATAAGATTAAGACAGTGTTGTCCACTTAACAACTGTCTGCCATTTATAAGCCGTGGACAACACTGGATTTAGAGGTTTAATCGTGAATCAAGAAGAAGACATTGTCAGTGATTAATTTTACTTGTCATTATGGTTATCTGGAGGAAACGTTAAGAAATCGAGTTTATTTTTCAAATTTTAAAGTTTTAAGATTCAATCATATTTAAAAATCTGAATTCCATTTTTTTCTGAATTTCAAATTATGAAATCAAATCTCATAAATATTAAACAACTCAAAGTTGCCTAGTAACACCCTATTAAGTATCTAAGCAACATGAAATTGAAGAAGCTGCTTATAATTCTCATCAAAAACCATACAAAGTTCTTTTTGCAACCATAAAAACTCCATTATTTTATTATTGAAAATTCATCTCAATCGTTCACAAAAATACAATTTAACAAATCGAGCTTCCGGCTGAACATTCAGGAGATTTAAGAAGCTCATAAATAAGAATCATAATGTCTTAAATAAAAATAACAATTGAGAGAATCGTAAATCGGTTCTGATCGAATATTTATTGGGAATCCTTGACCTTTTATGCTTTATTTGAACCTATGTACATCCTTGTACGAGAACACGCGTAAATAAATCCTCAACTTTATTGAGTTTCTGTCTTATTTGTTGAATATTTTCTTCCCTTTTTTGCTTTATCGGATGAGCTTTGAAGTTTATTGTGCTTCAAGCTTTTTTATTACTGAGTATTCGACTGACTGGCTGTCAAAGGGTGGTGTTGTATAGCTTAATATAGTTTGAAAGAACGAGAAGATACAGACAATCAAGGTTTCAAACATTCAGAACTGAAAATTATAAATAATCCATTTCCAATGTTTGCCTGAAGAAGAATTCAAAGATTTTTGATTTTCTTCAAATTCTGAGAATACTCGACACCATCCACCCTATGGAACTAACATCATTTTCAAGTGAGCAAATAAAAAATTCATCAGATTCTCTGAAAATCCATCAAACTTTTTCAATCTTCGTGATCCAAATAAAAATATCGAAATTTAATTTCATCCTCTTGACATCTCATCTTATTCATTCATCAAATTTTCGCTTTCTTCCTTCCTTTTGCCATTGTCAATAGCGACCTTGAATTGCTTTTTTTACATCATTTTCCTTTTACTTTCTCAATCCTTTTGTTATATTCATCTCGATATGCTCTTACATTTGCTTTTAAAATTCACTTTCATCATCGAGTCTGTTTAGCTTGAGTATCATCGATGTTTGGGATCATTTTGATTGAATGAGGTTGTCGTGATTTGAATTAGATCGATCGGAGATAGATTGAATTGAATTTGAAAGAATTGATGGCAATTGTTTCGTATTGTGTTGGAAAACAATGGATTTTTTGATTGGATTGTTAAGTTCATTGTAAGATTATAGCTTCAAAGTTTCATTTATGATAGATTTTAAATTTTTTTAAAGAAACACGTAGACTAAGCCTAATATTTTGAACTTTTATTTTGTAAATAAGGCGTTTAAGCCTATTCATACTCATCAATGACTCTTCAACTTGTAAATAATATTCCAAACCTTTTCTCCATTCTGTTATATTTTTTTGCCGCGTGTGTAAATTCATTTTTCTATCTCGTCTTCCGTTACGTGTGGAAAATTCTACCTTCTTTTGTTAATTTCTGGTAAGCTAACAGGAAACATATTTTTGTAAAATTTAATAATATTTTTTATAAAATATATAGGATTTAAAGTCATTTTTTTGGTATATTGAGTGGTTAGATCTATTTTTTGGCAAGAACCGAAAAGAGAGCAGAACTTTTTTTGTTGAAATTACTGTTAAATTGTATTTTAGCTTTATTTAAAAAGCTTTGAATACTGTCGATAAGACGTGTCAGATTTTCTACTCTAATTGCCAACATGTAGTTAGTAAAATCACTTTACCGAACCAGAAAGGTTGTGAATAAAAAGTGTTGGAGCTAATAAGGTTTAGTGGCCCTAAGGTGTCTTAGGTACAACCAGGATGTATCATAAAATACAGTTTTTGCGCTCAATAATTGAAATAATCATCAAATCACTCAAACTCGTCCTTGTTAGCATGGATATATGCAACAATAAATCTCATGGGTATGGCATAGGTAGACCGGAACAAATTCACGGTAGAGGAAAAAGTAAAAAAGCGGAAACATTTTTTTTCTATTCCATATAATTTTTGATATTTTTTTGAGACGATTAAACAGATGAAAAAATTCAGCTTTAAATTTTCAATCACATGATTGATATCGTTCATGAGTAAATACAGCCGCATGCAATAAAATCTATAAAAGTTCACCAAATAAATCACCAGAACAACTTCAGCACTTAAATACCAATCCAAAAAAATATTTATTTCATGTTGAATTGCAATAAAGTACACAACATCATAAATTTACCTTGATTATGATTAAATAGCTTCATTTCGAGCACATTGTAAGTTTAAACGCTGTTTACAAAATATTCAGCTCCAAACATCTTCAATTTGTTGCGTTTTTGTTTATTTCGTCAAAAAAATGTATTTAAATACCCAAAAAAAAGGTAATTCACCCTCCGGCTCCTCCGTTTAGTGACCAGAGAATAAATTTACCAAATTTTTTTTTTTTGAAATGTTTATCATCAAATGGTAATCTTTGCATTTGCAAACATACCGATGGATATGAATACGGTTACTTAGCAACTAAATGACATAAATGATTGGATTGCATCTTTTCATGGTCGTCTTGTTACTTCTCGGAAAAGTTTGCGTCTCTGGAGATAGGAAGTCTATATAAATATTTCTTTTTCGGAAGTAGCGTGTGTTTTGATGATGTAAATAAAGACTGAGTTTTTTTTTGTGTGAGTTGGAATGGATAAATGGTGCTTTTTGGGGATGTAAACAAGTACTTTTGAGTTTATTCTATTTTTAGTTCAAACAATTTATTTCATCCAGGATCGAATTTTATTGAAATATTTGCAGTTGTGTAGCAGTGTAGGGGGGAAGAGAGGGGGGGGGGGGAAGGGGGGAGGGGAAGTCGAGATGAAGGACCAAGGACAAATTTTTGAGTTTAACAGAAAAAGATCCAATTTAAAAGAAAGATTCGTCAATTTTTGATATGAAACCAAGACCATCATAGCAAAACCAAAGAATTAGAGCCAACGTATCCTAATTGAGCTCAGCTTATTCATTCTTGAATAACTGATTTCAGATCACATCAAAAGCTTGTCAAAATATTGAATCTCCAACAAAACACTCAAACATCCTCAAAACTGAACACATTCTATGTAAAACGCCTCAAAAATCTTCAACATTTGCATCCAAAGAACTTTTTCTTTCTTTTTTCCGTTTATTCTTTGAAGTCAAACTTGAAACGAAAAAGAAAAATGATTTTTTTTCTCTCTTCACTTTCTTTTTATTGTTGAGCAAAGTGGAATTAAATTTGCCTTTTCTGAAACGAGAAAGCTAATAAGGAAAATGGATGAGCATGTGAGCACACAAAGGAGAAGTTGAATGAATGAAAATTTGTTTTTCAATTTTCTGGAGCTTTTCTTTGTGAATGAGAAAATTAATTTTATTTTTAAACGAATAAGAAACAAGTGAGACAGATAGTTGAGGGACGTGAGACAAAGGAAATTTAAAATGAGAAAAATAATTGGAAATTTAAAGCACAATTTGTCGTTGTGATTTATTGACATTGTTCATTTATGCTAAATTAGGAACGGAATTGAATAAAAATTGAGTCATTTAGAGCTTTTTGTGTTTTTTTGTTCAATTATTTAGTCTATTTACTCGCTCACATCTGGTTCATTTGCGTTTGAATATTGAGCGAACTGAATTGACTAATTGAAATGAATTTCTATGGTAATGACTAAATGGTTTCAAAGCTTTGTGTAAATTCGGTCTTATTGCTAAATGTCTCTTTAATTAAACGACTCAAAAGCAGACACAGTTTGGAAATTTTTCTCTTCATTCAGAATTTTGATTAAAAATTCGATTGCGATGCTTTCTGAAAGGTTTGTGGGATTATTCATAAATGACAACACTTGAACTGATGTCGTGATAAGGAGGTCCAAGTAATTCCATTTGTGGGATTGACGACATAATTTGAAACTCTAAAACTGATTAATATTTTCCTGCAACAGAAAATAAATCCAATTCGAAAACTTTTTCATTCAATTTAGCATTCGAAGCTGAAAAGCTTTGAAATTCCCAAAAGTCTAAATGCTCTTTTTCCTGCATCAGACAATCCAATTGACATAAAACTGGCCTTTAAAAATGTTTTTACATATCAAAAAACCTAATGTGGGATTTCCATATGTGCATATGTTCGAGAAAAACTTTCAAGACAAAATATATTTTTTTATGTTATTGAGATCTTTCAACCTTGATGTATTGTGTTGGGTTGCTGTCTGATGCAGAAAGTAGACAATAAAGAAGAAGAGGAATTGCTTTAATTTTGGAAGCTAGCAGACATTTCGGATGGAAACTAAGAAATTATTTGTGTAAATAAAGTGTCATGAGACTAAACAGACATGAAGCAAAAAGCTTTAGATTGAAATGTCAAGAAACATCGTCTTCAGACGAAGATAATTCCATGACAGGTCCAATATTTTCCACTATCCCATCGACATCATGGAAAGGAATCCAATTATTATTATGTTTATCTTTGGTACGCAGTTTTCAACCTCACAGGAAAAGGCAGCCTTAGGCCTTTCATTCAACTTTGGAAAAGTATTTAAAAGTTTGACATGCGATTAACTCTGAATTGCTGTACCATTGAGAATATTGGCAGTTTAAGACCTCCCCAACATTTATTATCGCTACAAGGATTATCGTTATGTGAGCAACAAAATCGGAAGAAGAAAATGAAGAAAGTTTTTCCTTTCCGGTGCGTGCTGTGTTGGTTACAACTTTTTTGAACATTTGCGGTAGTTCTTGATTTTTGAGGATTGATATTATGTGCGAATTATGAATCATGTTTGAAATCCCCGAACTAAAGCTAAACTCTATTTTTAATAACTTTAGCATCTCAAATTCATAGTTTGACACCCTTTTAATATTAGATTCTTAGTTTCACACCCCTTAAATCTCAGATCTTTAGTTTTATACCATTTAAACATTAGGTATCACCATTCATGCTATTCCAAGCCTTATTCTACCAACTTCATTTCTCTTAATTTATCCACACTAATCTAATTAAACAAACACAAAACAATTAGCAGAGAAACTCTTTCTTAATTCAATAAAAATGACCTCCATTAGCTTTAATTCAAATTACTTCCATTTACATTAATAAAACCCAACAGTTTCCATAGTTAACCAGCACTTCTATCCGTCCATTTTACCAGGAAGTGAAAGAACATCTATTATGAAATTATTCACATCGTTGACTTGCTCAAATGAAATAAAATCCTCACAATATCAATCTTAGCAGTCCGTTAACTGCTTCAAATGAATCCTGAATCACTTTTATGTAACAAATTGCTGTTGTTGCTGGAGATTAATGGAGAAAAATTTCAAGCGAAACTGTAACAATGAATGCAATTTTGAGCAAGGAATAGATAAAGTTTAACATATGAAAGCTTTTTGTGATTCAAATTAAAAGTTTGAAGGAGAATAAAAATTTAAATTGCAAAAGCTGAACATGACGGTTGGATAAAATTGATGATTATGGTGATGAAGGTTATTGTTGTGTGCATAATAATCACATGTCGTCATGTTAACGAGTTCTTGAAAAAGATGAGCATTGTGATGAGAAAAGAGCTGATAAAAGGTCCTGATGTGCTTCAGAAACTTGATTGATAATGATTTTTGATTGATGGCTGTTGTGAAGGGGCATCAAATATTAAAACTGAATTCTAGCAAATAACTTTAAGGAACTAGAAATCTGAACACGACAACACCAAGTTTGTCTTATAATATTACATCAAATGACCTAATTTCAAACACAATCTCCTTACCATCATGTATAATATTATTTGCAACAAAATCAGCAAACATTTGTCCACATGCATCATTTATGAGCCATCTCAATCAACTTCCTCATTCATTTGTTACATCAAAAACACAAAACTTTCTTACAAAATTAATGATAATGTGTGAATATTTTATGATATTGTCTTGTTGATAGGTCAGTAGCTACAAAATAAATTTGTACAAATACAGTACAGATGAATGGATGTACAAAGTCAATAATTGAATAATGCATTAATCGTGTTAATCAACTTTTCTTGCTTGTCTTGGATAACTGATGGGTTTTGTGGTGTTCAGTGAGGTGAAAACATTGCGTGGGAAATCAAATTTTTTGATGTTTTTGGCTTTTTTGTATAGTATGAAGCTACTTTTCTTAGTTTTATACCCCTTAAAGCTCACATTCTTAGTTTCTCACCCTTTGAAGCTCAAATACTTAGTTTTATACCCCTTGAAGCTCAAATTTTTAGTTTCACGACTCTTATAATTTCAAAATCTCAGTTTTTCACCCCTTGGAACTTCGAAAATAACATTAAAAATCAAAAAATTATTTTTTCTGAATTCTTACAGTTCACTCCAAAAATTCCACAATTTCCTAATACACGACGAAAAAATCAATGACGACCTCATTAGAAATGTGGAAAAAAACTCTATAAATAGCAATTTTATCAAAGCTTATAATAAATTTTCATTAGGAGCATGCAAACAAGAAAATATCCCAAAAATAAAATTGTTTCGGTAAATAACAACAAGAATAACAACCAATAGCAGCTACTACCACATCCGGAATCGATAATTTGTTATCAAGATAACGGTTGTTACCCCAAAATAATATTATTTTCGTGTTTATAAATTATGTTAGATTTCATAGAGATGCAGATTAGGGTGAACGGGAAAGAGGTGTGAATTAGAATGTTTAAAAGGTAATGCTGATACAAAAATTGACAATTTAATGTTGAATGTGGTTTGAAGGCTTAATTTGGATTAATAGACTAGAATGTCACAAAATTAGATATGCTAACTAGAACAATGCATTCAAAACCAGCCCTAAATTTGGTTTGACTTTATTTCATTGAATCTGGAATCAAAAGTCTACAACAATGAATCGGAAAGAGATGAAAATTGTAGAATATGTGCCTGAAAATATTGTAGCATAGCTTCACTGAACAGACAATAAAGAAAGAATTGACAATAAATAACACAAATAGAAACGTAGAATGTGAAATTGAGGGAGCTTCATCGGAATTTATTAGTAGCATCTGCAGCAAGTATGATCGATATTTTCTTTATTGTTGGGCATTGAAAATGAAACAATGTAGCAGTACAGATGGTATTTTTTTAGTGTTGACTGGCACAAGATGTATCCAGTAAATATATATAGAAGTAAATTCTGGAGTATGAGTGTTGCTAAGATTAATCCACTTTGGTCCTGACAATATATTTTTGTAACCCTCTATGCAAAAATGAGTAGCTACAGACCCATCTCATCTTTAAATTCTTAAAAATCCTCAATAACTCTGTCATTTTAAAGCCATTTAAATATTTTCATTAAGTTTCAAGACAAACAAAAAGGAAGCCTTTTATTTTCTTAAGGCCAGGCACCAAAAAAAAACTTCAATTCGAATTTTACACAGCAAAATTGAGAAACTCAGAATCAACCCTTTTTTCTATTGATATTGAGACTCTTCTTCGAAATGGAGAAAGAAATTTCTTTTTGAAAACATCAGCAAATATTTTCATTTCTACGTTTGTGTAATTGGAACCCTAAACTTGATAGCATTTGTATAAATGATTCTAATTCTTGATGGAAATGAAATATGTGTACAAAGCAGTTGTCTTAATATTAATATGTAGCATGTTTTTAAAAAGATTTCTGATTAATGGGACGTTCATAAATGATGTCTATCGTTAAAAAAAGGACAGAGCTTTCCGAATACTCCCGTGGCGCCTATCCATAGAGTTTTGTAAGACGCATATAATCTGGTCAAGCATTTAGGGTCAACCTACCCACAAAACTACACATGGCTTCAAAATTCCCTCCACTTCTTACGGCCATGGACCCCCTCTTTACCCACAAGAACCCATAAATACGCCCCAGATAATTGGCTTCATATAAAAATAGACTAACATGAGATGTTTATCACTATCTATAGCTGTTCAATCACTTATTTGAAAATTTATTCTTTTAGTCATTCGATAGACTTCTTTAAGGACAGGTTTAAGGCATTAAAATGAATATTAATTTTTTTCTTAATTTTTTAATAATTTCAAAAGCTTTGTGTGAAGTGAAGCTACAAAAAAATTTGAAAACTTACAACTTGACTTCAAATCTTCGTACATTAAATGAAGTTGTTGATATGTTTTATATCAAATCTTAGCCTTTCAACATTTTAGTCAATGAGGGACAAAAGTCTAAATATTCTGAATATTTACATACATTATTTTTAGAACAAAATCAGCAAAAGTTTGCATACAATATTAATCAGATGAAAGGACAAATTATAGCACATAAAATATCTACAATAATTTTTGTATATTCATGTCTGTCTTATAAGCACATACATGGTACTCATGCTATTAATAATCATTATTTAAAATCTCTTAAATTCCTGATTTACATCGAAAACTGCAAATTGCGGTCCTTAAAATTCTACTTAAAACGTTTCATCAATCAGCATAGCTTGACATTTTATGAAAGTATGATAGAAGTGCTTGAATATTTACTGATTGACGACGAGGATTACTTGTATCTTGGGTCAATTGAATACTTTACAAAAGATGCCTGCAATGAGCCTCAACTTCAAGTCCTTAATTCCTTCAACAAAGTCACTCAAAAATGGACAAAAAAACTTCAAAATTATGAAAAATTTCAGGACTTTCATGGATGTGAATTAGTCATGCTTGCTGGATATAATCCATACGATGGAAGTGCTTGGATACATTTAGAAATTAATAAAAACTTGATCACACCAGTTGGATTGATTCCTGAATTATTTGAACTTCTCGCGACGCCTTTCAACTATAAACCAGGATATAAATTTATAATTCAAGAAAATGTAACTGCATTCTACTGTACCCGAAAGTATTATGAACATATGGCTAACAAGACGCAAAAGAAGCCAAATGTCTGTTTTGGACTGACTCGATTTGAAATCCAGATTTATATGCAATTTCAATTTACTACGACTTTTATGGATGTTCATGATGTTGTTGTTGTCACACCTGGACCCTTATATACATCATATGAGAAGTTGTTGCTTCCTTTTGATGTAATGACTTGGATTTTATTGACTTCAACATTTTTAACTGCTTTTGTGACTATTTTTGTGATTTACATGCTCCCAAAGTCTATTCAAAATATATTTTATGGAGCAAATGTCAAAATACCAGCACTGAATGTTTTAAGCACATTTTTTGGAATCCAACAGCACCAAGTTCCTAAACAAGATTTTCCTCGATTTATTCTTATGAATTTCATTTTATTTTGTCTAATTTTCCGAACTTGTTATCAAAGTAAAATGTTTGAGTTCATGACAAGCACACCAAGACGGGCACCACCAAATTCTATGAAGGAAATGGCTCTTAAAGACTACAAACTCTTTGCCGTAGATAATTTTATAAATTATACAAATTTAATGACTTATGGTGATGACAATTGGCCAAAACTTGAACTTATCAGCAGACGTAAATTTTATTATATTTACCATAAAGCTTCGCAAAATTCGTCAGCAAAACTTGGCCTGCTTATGGAGTCACACATGAATTTATTTAATGAAATAACGAAACGAAAACATTTAAAATGGCACCAACTTCCTGACTCCTTCTTTGTTTCTCGTGCTGGATTTATTTTTTATCATAATAATTTCTACTTGCAAGTCATTGACAGAGCTATAAATGCATGGATACCAATGGGAATTATGGATAAAGTTATGGAGCGATATTTGGGTGTTCACAGAAAGTTTACAGTTATTAAGCAGCCAATGGTTCTAACTTTAGATAATTTAAAATTTGGATTTACCATTTGGCTTGGCTGTTGTGGAATTTGCTCAGCCTTTTTCCTTTTGGAACTTGTATTTTACGGGATTAAATTAAAATTTTCTAAACAAGAAAAGAATTTGAGAAAAATTAAATTCGCAAAAGTTCATTCGATTGAAGTTGCAAACATACAGCATTTTGAGTTTAAAGAAGGTTTTAAGCATTACGAACTTTTCAGAAAATCAAAAAGGTTATCAGTTGATGACCCAATAGACAGAAGTGACAATCTTAAGCTTCTCAATGTTGAGAAGGACATCAAAGAATTAGAAGACATCAGAATAGCTCAACAACTACAACAAAATGAATTTGATTTGTTTGGGGAAAAGGTCTAAAACGTTTGAGGAATTTATTATTTTAAGTTGGAGATTAAATTAATAAACATTTCAGAACATCACTGATTAAACAACAATTTGTTAAATTTAAGTTTACTTCTTATTTAAATGACTTAAATTGAAATGTTTCACATTTTGTGTAGATTCCAATCAATATGAGACATTTTTACATATTTGATCAATTTATTTAGTAATACTAAAGGCATCATAAAAACAGGTTAAGAAACAGGCCTTCAAACATTTCTCTAAAAGCTAAAATAAAAGTTATCAAGTTTAATTAGACTTTTGTGATGTGTAGTTTATGGATTTTAAAACTTTCGGTAATATCCATTGTCTTTGGATTGAAGATGGAACAATTAACAGAAACGAAGGATATGTCAGCAAACTTAATGGCACTTAATGATGTTGTTCATAAATTTTATGTTGGATCTCAACCATTTAACATTCTCGTCTATGAAAATCAATCAACAATTTATTCAGATTTTCTTCACAGATCATTTCTCGGACAGAACAATGAAAGTTTTGCTTATAAAATTTATCAAATGAAAGGACAAAATATTTATCACAAGATTTCTGCTGTAATTTTCATATATTCTTGCGAATGGTACAAACTTATTCATGAAACTCAAGCTATATTAAATAGTTTTTTTAGACCCATAAGATTCCTAGTTTATATTGAAAACTGCAAGTTGAGCATCCTTAAATTTAAATTAAAAGAATTTATCAATCAACACAGTTTGTCATTCTTTGACAGCATGATGGAAGTTCTAGAAGTTTTACTCATTGATGATAATCATCATTTGCATTTGGCATCTATCGAATATTTTACAGAAGAGGCTTGCAATGAACCACAACTTCAAGTTATTAATTCTTACAGCAAATCCACACAAAAATGGACCAACAAGATTCAAAATTATGAAAAATTTAGAGACTTTCATGAATGTGATTTAATAATGCTCGCTACGAATCGTGGAACTAAATGGATGAATTTGACAATAACTTCAAACTCAATCACAGCGGTCGGCTTAATTCCAACAATGTTTGAGCTCCTTGCTAAACCAATTAACTATAAACCCAAATATCGGTATTCAATGCAGCAACATTATAGAGACTTTCCATGCACCAACCGATTTGTCGAAATTTACATAAACAGAACGACGCAGAAGCCAAATGTTTGCTTTTCATTTACTCGGTTTGAAGTTCAAAGATATGACAAATATGCTGATCTTCACTTCTCTACCCCTTTTATGGAGATTCGTGATCTTGTTTTGATAACACCTGGGGATCCTTACACCTCATATGAAAAATTGCTGCTTCCGTTTGATGAGCTCACTTGGGTTTTATTACTGTTGATATTTTCCGTTGCATTTTTGACAATTTTTATTTTAAATTTGCTACCTAAATCAATTCAATGTTTATTCTATGGATCAAATGTCAAAAATCCCACAATGAATGTGATAAGTACATTTTATGGAGTTCCTTAGCATCAAGTCCCAAATTCAAACATTCCACGATTTATTCTCATGAACTTTATTCTTTTTTGCCTCATTTTTCGAACCTGCTATCAAAGTAAAATGTTTCAATTCATGACAAGCACACCACGACGATCACCACCAAAATCAATGAAGGAATTAACGGAAAGGAATTATAAAATCTATGCTGTAGAAAAAAATATTAATTTCTCAAACTTAATGTCTTATGGAGACAATGACTGGCCTAAACTCGAGCTCATCAATGCTGATGAATATTTTAATATATTTCGTCAATATTCACATAATTCATCAGCAAAAGTAAGCATAATCATGCAACATCACATGATTAATTATGATGAGATACAACATACCAGATCACTGAATTGGCATCAACTTCCAAATCCACTTTTGGTCACCAGAGCTGGGTTTATGTTTTTTAACAATAATTTCTATCTTCAAATCATTAATAGAGCTATTAATGCGTGGATTCCAACTGGAATTATGGATAAACTTATCGAAGGCTATTTAGGTGTGAAGAAGAAGTTTGTCGTTAAAAATGAGCCACAAATCTTAAATATCGAAAAATTAAGTTTTGGGTTTAATATATGGCTAGGGTGTTCTGGGATCTGTTGTTTATTTTTTGCTTTCGAAATCGCGATTAATTTTGTAGATACAAAACTTCGAACTCGAAAAAGAAAAAACATAAAAATTAAGTTTTCGAAAGTTCACCCAATGAAAATATAAACATCTATTGAGACTTAACTGAAAGAAATCTAGTAAGAGTTCAACACTTTTTAACTTATTTTTATCAAGCTTAGATTAAGAAAATCTATTAAGCTTGTACAGGTACAGCTGTTTGTTTCTCACAGCTTATGTTTTAGGTTTTATGTTAAATTGTCTCAATTAATTTTATTTTAAGTTTTGAGCTTGTTTTTTTTTTTCTTTCAATTTTCAAACATATCATGTAAAGTTTTCTTCTTTATTTGCTTGACAACTGACGACTAAGAATGTAGTTCACAAAAAAACATTCAATCAGTACTTAAGTGGTCTTATTTGACATCGGATCAACTTGATTTAGAATTTGAAAGTATTTAAAATGTAGCTTTTAAAAATGAACAATAAAATGTAGAGTACCAAAAAATGTTGATCAAAAATTTATTGTGCTTTATTACGATCCGCATTGTAATGTGTAAATTTGAGTTAGGATGGCTAGAGCCAAACAACCTTTCATCAAGTCTTAAAGCGGTGAATGACGTTCTTTATATTTTTTCTATCGAAACTCAACAGTTGAATGCAGTCGTGAGTGAAACTCAAAATTCAAAATATTCTGAATTTATTCACAGGAAATTTTTGGGACAGAACCTCCAAAATTTTGCATACTGGACAAATCATTTGGATGGAAAGTTAAATTTTCATAAGACATCTGCAATTATTTTTGTTTATTCCTGTCAGTTCTACAAGCTTATACATGGAACTCAAGGCTGTATTAATTTTTATTCAAAATCTCTCAAGTTTCTTGTCTACATTGAAAACTGCAATTTAAAATCACTTAAGTTATATATAAAAAGTTTCATAAGCCAGCACAGTTTATCATTTTTTGAAAGCATGATTGAAGTTCTCGAGTATTTAATCATTGACGATGAAGAAAGTTTACATTTAGCAAGTATTGAGTACTACACAGAAAATTCATGCAATGAACCACAACTGCAAGTCTTGAACTCTTTCAGCAAATCTACCCAAAAATGGAACAAAAAGCTTCAAAATTATGAAAAATTCAGAAATTTTTATGGCTGTGAACTCGTCATGCTTGCTGCAAATCGTGGAACTGCTTGGATGGATTATAGAGTCACTAAAGATTCAATTAAACCCTTAGGACTTATCCCAGATATGTTTCAACTTATTGCAAAACATACAAATTATATTCCTAAGTATCGATTTGCATTCTTAAAGAACAGGTTAGATTCCTTCTGTACTCAAAAGTTTCAAGAAATTTACATAAATAAGACCGAAAAGAAGCCTAATGTTTGCTTTGGATTCCTTCGTTATGAAGGAAAATTAGTCGGAACTCGAAAATTTCACTTTTCAACTCCAATAATGGAGATTCATGATGTTGTTGTAACAACACCTGGTGAGCCTTATTCATCATATGAAAAGTTGTTGCTTCCGTTTGATGAACAGACTTGGATTTTTTTGGTTTTGACATTTGTAGTTGCATTTGCTTCGATTTTTCTGATTAGTTATTCACCAAGGTCTATTCAGAAAACGTTCTATGGTTTAAATGTTCGAACACCAAATATGAACATCCTGAGTACATTTTTTGGAGTTCCACAATATAAAATCCCTCATCAACATTTCCCTCGATTTATACTTATGAACTTCATTATCTTTTGCTTGATTTTTCGAACTTGTTACCAAAGCAAAATGTTTCAGTTCATGACAAGCATTCCACGACATCCACCACCAAATTCAATGAAGGAATTGGCTCAAAAAAATTACAGATTGTTGGTTGAAAGCTACGGCACTGAATATCAGAATAAAATTATTTTTCCTGATGTTGACTGGCCTGAGTTTGAACCCATCGACTTTGATGGATTTCAAAGTATTTTAAGGACTCAATCACAAAACTCATCTGCTAAAGCAGCATTGATTGTCCAGAATTATATGATTCAATATGATGAGGTTAAATTGGACAGAGCATTGAACTGGCACCGGATTCCTCATCCACTTTTAGTCTCACGAGCTGCTTTTAACTTTCATAATAATAATTTCTACTTGGATGTCATTAACAGAGTCATAAATGCATGGATACCAACAGGGATCATGGATAAAATTATGGAACGATATTTAGGGGTTAAGAGAAAGTTTACAGTCAAAAAGCAACCTGAAGTCCTCACCGTAGATAATTTGGCATTTGGATTTGTTATTTGGCTTGGATGTTGTGGATTCAGCTGTTTGATTTTTATCGTAGAAATTGCAATTTATATAGCAATGTATAGCTATAATCAGTCAGAAAAGTCAAAAGAAAAAATAAAAGTTAAGTTTGCAAAAGTTCATCCGGATGATATAAAATATTAGAAGGAACAAAAGTTCAGGGTAATTATGGATTCAAATTGTGATAATTCTGAGTCCAAAGCTAAGTTTGAAATTGTTACTAAGCCTGAATGTATTTAAAGCAATAAATTAACTATCTATGTTTGAATGTTGTATTTGGTAATCTAAGCTGTGTTTAGTCTTTAAGCAAGTTATTTTCTGTATTTTTCAGTAACAGGACACAACAAACTTGTATACAACTTGTTGTTTAGAAATCTATAATATTGAAATGGTATTTAAATTAATGTTTGGAAAAAAAAGTGTGTTGATTTTTATCTCAACTTGACAGTGTTAACAGGAAAAGGAAAATTTTAATAATATTTAGTCCTTTTCAGCCCGTTTTTGAAAGAAGAACAAGAAAAGAAATTTAACAATTAAATAAAATTTGAAATGATTTTGAATATTTTCATTTATTTTTTCTTTATTTCGTCAGCTTTAAGTGAATTTAATTCTAAAATTTATTTTAAAAGTAAATCTTCAGCTAGAAACTTGAAAGCACTTAATGATGTAATTGAGAAGTTTAACATTGATACTCAACCTTTCAATGTTCTTGTACATGAATCTCAAAAGTCGAGATATCAAGATTTTTTTCACAAAAATTTTTTGAGCCAACAAAACCAAACATTCGCATACAGAATTGATCAAATGACTGGACAGAATATTTTTCACAAGATGTCTGCAATTATTTTTGTGTATTCTTGTCAGTTCTACAAGCTGATTCATGGGACTCAAGCTACTATAAATCAATACTCGAGATCACTTAAATTTATTATCTACATCGAGAACTGCAAATTAAGTTCTCTAAAATTTAATTTAAAACGTTTCATTAGTCAACATAGTTTGTCGTTCTTTAGCAGCATGATCGAAGTTCTTGAATTCCTATTGATAGATACTGATGACTTCTTGCATCTAGCAACTATTGAATATTTCACTAAGGAAGCCTGCAATGAACCACAACTAACGATTTTGAATTCTTTTAATCATGCAACTCAAAAATGGATGAAAAAGCTTGAAAATTACGAAAAATTTAGAAATTTTCATGGCTGTGAGTTAGTCATGCTTGCGACAAAACTTGATACTAAATGGATGGATTTAATAGTCACTCCAATTTCAATTACACCAATTGGATTGATTCCACACATGTTTGAACTGCTCGCAAATCTTGCAAATTATAATTCCGGGTATCGTTTTTCAATTCAAGAAAATAAACTAAATTTTCCGTGTACTCAAAAATTTAATGAAGTCTTTATAGTTCCTGAAATTAAGTATCCGATTGTATGCTTTGCATTCTCACGTTTTGAATCGCAAGATTATGATAAAGCTAAAGAAGTTCATTTCACAACTGCATTTATGGAAATTCGTGATGTTGTTCTGGCCACACCTGGAGATCTATACACATCATATGAGAAGTTATTGCTTCCGTTTGATGAACTGACATGGATTTTATTGCTCTTGACATTTTTTGTTGCATTTCTCATAATTTTTATTGTTAATTTGTTGCCTAAATCAATTCAAAGTTTATGTTTTGGATCAAATGTCAAAACTCCTGCTATGAATGTCCTAAGTACATTTTATGGAGTTCCACAGCATCACATTCCTGCATTAGATTTTCCGAGATTTATTCTCATGAGTTTTGTTCTCTTTTGTCTGATTTTTCGAACCTGTTACCAAAGCAAAATGTTTGAATATATGACAAGCACACCAAGACGACCACCACCGAATTCTATGAAAGAATTAGCTGAAATGAATTACAAACTTTTTGCTAGAGTTGATGGATTAAACTATACAAATACAATAAGCTATGCAGAAAGTGACTGGCCAAAACTAAGGATAATCAATGCTTATCATTTTATTGAGGTTTTTAAAAAGCAATCACAAAATTCATCTGCAAAATTAGCATTAATCATTCAAAGTTTCATAATTGACTATGATGAGGTATTAAGAAGAAGATCCTTAAATTGGCATAAATTTCGAGATCCGTTTTTGGTTACACGAGCAGGTTTTGCATTTTATGAAAACAATTTCTATCTTCAAGTCATAAATAGAGTCATTAATGCATGGATTCCAACTGGTATTATGGATAAAATTATGGAGGAAGGCTTAGGTGTGAAGAAAAAGTTTATAATCCTGAATGAACCAGAAGTATTGACTGTTGAAAAATTGAGTTTTGGATTTTACATTTGGCTTGGATCATGTGGAATATGTTGTGCTGCATTTTTGATTGAAATTGGATTTTTCATCACAATTAAGAGATTTCAAGTGAAAAAGCTAGAACAAAAGTTGAGAAAAATGAAGTTTGCTAAAATTCATCCAGAAGATGTAGATTTTATTAAAAATGAGTCAAAAACAATTGTTATATCTTTGGAGAAAATCTCTTAAATGAACTTCTACTAATTCAGCTATTCAACTTTGTGCTCGCATGAAAAGTAATTAATAATTTTCGATTTAATTTCTCATTTAAAAGATCACATGTCTTGTAGATTTTCATCAGTACGAGACACATCCAATTATTTCATTAATACTTTTAATAATATAAAATGCATCATTACGGCAAGGATTTAAGAATCGTTTTGACAGTTCAGTTAGTTAAATTCGATTTTTGTGATGTACACTTCATGGATTATAATTCTATCGTTAATATTCATTGTCATTGGATTGAAATTAGAACAATTAATAGAAACTCAAGATTTAGCATCAAACCTTAAAGCACTGAATGATGTTGTTGATAAATTTCACATAGGATATCAGCCATTTAATATTCTCGTCCACGAAAATCAATCAACAAAATATTCAGATTTTCTTCACAGATCATTTTTGAGACAAAACAATGAACTTTTTGCTTACGAAATTGATCAAATCAAAGGACAAAATATTTATCATCGAATTTCTGCTATCATTTTTGTGTATTCTTGCGAAGTTTTGAAGCTAATTCATTCGACTCAGGCTATGATCAATAGCTTTTCAAGAACTATAAAGTTCCTCATTTACTTAGAAAATTGTACACTTGGCACATTTACTCTCCATTTAAAAGAATTTATTCATCAGCATAGTTTATCATTTTTTAGCAGCATGATGGAAGTTTTAGAGTTTTATCTAATTGACGATAACGATCAATTACACCTGGCAAGCATCGAATACTTTACAGATAATGCATGCAATAAACCACAACTGCAAGTCGTTAATTCTTACAACAAATTAACTCAAAAATGGACCAAAAAGCTTCAAAATTATGAAAAATTTAAAGATTTTCATGAATGTGAACTAGTAATGCTTGCTACGAATAGTAGTAGTATGTGGATGAACCTAATAATAACTTCAAACTCAATAACTCCAATTGGCTTAATTCCAAATATGTTTGAACTTCTTGCTAAACCTAATAATTACAAACCCTTATATCGGTTTTCAATACAGGAAGAATTTAACGCAAATCCATGTGCTGAACGGTTTGTCGAAATTTATGTAAAAAGGACGTTTAAGAAGCCAAATGTCTGTTTTATAGTTAGTCGATTTGAAATTCAGAGATATGAACAATATTTGGATTTTCACTTTTCTACTCCATTTATGGAAATTCGTGATCTTGTTCTTGTTACACCTGGAGACACTTATTCATCTTATGAGAAACTGTTGCTTCCATTTGATGAGTCAACATGGATTTTATTAAGTTTGACATTTTTGGTTGCTTTCTTGGTCATTTTCGTTTTAAATTTCTTACCCAAACCGATTCAACACTTATTTTATGGATCAAATGTCAACAATCCAACAATGAATGTGCTGAGCACATTTTATGGAATTCCACAGCATCAAGTCCCACTTTTAAACTTTCCACGATTTATTCTTATGAACTTTATTCTTTTTTGCCTCATTTTCCGGACTTGTTACCAAAGTAAAATGTTTCAATTCATGTCAAGTACACCACGAAAACCACCACCAAAATCAATGAAGGAACTAGCTGACATGAATTTCAAATTATATGCAAGAGATAATAGTAACAATTTTACATACATTATGCCTAATGGAGATCATGACTGGCCAAAACTTGAATTTATCAGCTCTGATCAATATTTAAATATTTTTTACAAATACTCGAAAGACTCGTCAGCAAAGTTAAGCATAATCATACCACATTATATGATACACTTTGATGAGATACAACATACTAGATCATTAAATTGGCACCAACTTCCGAATCCACTTTTGGTCACCAGAGCTGGTTTTATGTTTTTTAACAATAATTTCTATCTTCAAATTATAAATAGAGCCATTGATGCATGGATAACAACTGGAATTATGGACAAAATTTTTGAGGGATATTTTGGCGTGAAGAAGAAATTTGCAATTAGTAATGAACCAAAAGTGTTGACTGTTGAAAAATTAAGTTTCGGATTTTATATTTGGATTGGAGCATTTGGAATATGTTGTGCTGTTTTTGCTTTTGAAATTGGATATTTTTTCTTAAAAAAGAGATTTGAGGTGCAAAAGTCAAAGTTGAAATTAAGAAAAATGAAGTTTGATAAAATTTACCCAGAATGTATACAAATAAATCCAAAATTACAAAATAACACTCATGATGTAAATCAAAATGAGTCACAGATAGTTGCTGACGTGGACATAGAATCACATTAGATTTAACACAAGTAACAAAATAATACCGGATGTGTACTGCGCACTCATTTAGATACAAAGTATAGTTCAAGCCTCAATGAATCATCATATTGCATTTACAGTTGTCATGTCTTGAAGAGAGAAAACCAAAAGACTCAAAGATGGATCCTGACGACTAAATGCTAAGCAGCATTGAAGAAATTACTTTTGGTAAACATTTCGAACTTGAAGCACATCAACAAAACTTTAGACTTTATATATAAATTAACAACATTGACCAATCATTTTTTCTTAATCATTCTTTCTTCTTAATCTAAATGTGCCATGTTCTACAATAAAACATTTCTTTTCCAATTCAGCACGAACTTAATATCACGTAGGAACTGGCATGTACGCCACACTATCGTATTAATTTTATATAGACTGTACACATTTTATTTGTTATAAGAGGTTATAAGATATAGGATCTTGAGTAAATAAAGACTCGCAGTGAAAAAAAGCTAATGAAAATTACTGAATTATTGCGTCATCAGAAAATGAACGGAAACTTGAGAATAAACTAGGATATAGATAGAGTTTTTGACACCTGAAGTCAGAGGTTTATCCGAGAGGAGGTGGGATAGGGGGCAAGGGGATGAAGTTGATATCAGACAATAAATCATGACAATCCATCACCAAACCTAAGCTAAAGCCATTCCGAGGTTCCTCAATCCTATCACAAAAATCATTTTCGATTCATCGATTAAGTTTCAATTTACTAACAACCACGCATTTGCCAAGTAAGCCATTTGTGACAATGTGTGATGGAACTTTTTCCGATCTACGCCAAAACATCAATTACATGCAATGACTTCGTTCATATCCATATCGATCCTAATAAAAAATACAAAAATTGAAAAGCAAACAGATGAGAAAAATTTGTATTTTTTTCGAAGGCAGAAAAAAAGTTTTCGTGCTTCTTTTTGTGTCTTTATTGATATTTCATGTTATTGACTTTCATCATTGAATCACACTTGAACGCACATCACAGTGATTCCGCTTCTTCTTGTTACTTTTTTATTTTTACATTGCGTGAAAGATGAGATATAAAATGTATTTTAGTGAAGAAGATGACGGAAGATAAAAATGGAATAAAAGGTTAAGTTTCAAGTTCTATTGAAATTCGGAGATATTTTCAATTTTTTTGAAATTTTCCAAAGAATTTCAAGATTTTTTTTAATTCAAATTCAAAGTTAACGTCCTTTATCCACCAGGAAGTTCAAAAAATGTTTCAACTTCCTTTAATATTTTTTTTCTCGTTTTCAAATTTGTTATTTTTTCTATTTCATCAACTCGAACTTTTCGAAGTATAAATAACAAAGTTGATCGAAACTTTTCTTGGTCCTCAAAATATTGCGGTATAGAAAATGATTTTAAAATTTCGGTGGAGTGAAAAAGTTTTTTTTTTGTCTTTTATTGGCAAAAAAGATGAGCAAAAGAAAACAAAAAATTTAAAAGTTTCTTTATTTTGAAAGTTGTTTTCACAGTTTTTGTTGTTTAGAGAGCTGAATAAGAGGAGATTTAATGGATTTTAAGCCATAAAATTTTTTCATAGACCTTGTTTTATATTTATTTAAATTGTTTTTAATCTTGTTTTGCTATTTTTAGATATAAAGCAGCTCTAAGATTGAATTTCAAACTTTATCAAAAAATCCTCGATTTTCAACAAAACTTAAAGCTTCAAAACTTTACCTTTCCAAACAACATTGCTTCTAATTTATTTCAATTATCTTCTCAAAGAAAATATTAAAAAAAAATTGATATGCAAATTTTATGGCACAATTTTGAAACAAAAACTTGAAAAAATCCCACTCGAGTTGCTTTTAGAACACTTTTTAATCCAAAACCAACTTTTTTGTCACGTTTAATGCAAATTGAAAATAAAATTCTTTAATTGACTTTCAGTTTTTATAAAAGATCTTGAAATTATTTCAGTTTAGTGTTGAACATTTGGTTTAATGTACTGAACATGGGGATGAAGACTAAACTTATTTTTAAGATGTTCTGGTTTTCATTCATAGATAAATGCATGCGTCTATTTTAGATCTAAATGAAGACTTAATTTCCATATTAGTATCCGTTTTAATTATTGTATACTAAATTGATTTCACGTCAATTCTTTGGTTATGAACCCTTGGATACACTTTCTTGAGCTAACTTAAATTTGAAAATTCATACCTACATGAACATTTGGTTTAAAATGCTTTTTAAGTTGTTTTTCTTGAAAAATTTGTCGAGTGAAAAAATCGTTTATTTTTTGCCGCCAGAAATGCGAATGAAATTGGTTGAGTTTCTGAGAAGGAAGGAAAATACCCAAAAGTATAATTTCCTAAGTGAGCAAGAAATTAAATTTTTTTTGATGAAATAATAATTTGACAATTGAGGACATTGTTGTCATATCTATAATTAAAAATTTGTAAATAATCAGCTTCAGCAAATCGAGGTTGCTTTTCATCTACAAATTTCAACTCAGACTCAAACATTTTTCAACAAATTAAGCTTACAAAACATAAAAGAAGAGAAAAAAGCATTTTTGGAGCAGAAATGTTTACAATTTTTAAATCTTTTTTTTAAAGTTACGAGAATGTTCCATTATAATTATCAAATGAGCAGTTTTTACCAGCACGCAAACATAAGAGCATCAAATTTACTTTGTCTAAATTAAAAACTTTGTCATTTCAAGATAAGAAAGTATTTTCAACAAATGATAATGAAATTTCTGAGGTAATATCTTAAAATTGACAGAATATTCTCAATTTAAAAACAGCATGACCCCATCTTCTTGCCCCATTCAATATTATTCAACCCTGACCAATGAGAATTTTCATTCTAATTATTTTTCTCTTTCATTCGCTTTACTTCTGATTTCAACCTCGATTGAAGAAACTTCTTCATGCATGACAAAGGAGCTGCATGTAATAAATAATTTCAATCTTCCTTTTTCTCTTTTTTGGAACGTTCGATTGCTATGTAGAAGAATAAAAAATAGGAGTTAATAAAAAACAGTCAAAGCAAATTTTGAAAATAGTTATATTGCAAAGGTTGCAATAATATTCGATTTTGATTCTAGGCCTCAAATGGTTCAGTTTTGGAGCTTAAACGTTCAGTTTTTGTGGCATAATAAAAATTTAATAACTATTGCAAAGGTTGCAATAATATTTGATTTAGATTTTAGGCCTCAAATGGTTAAGTTTTGGAGCTTTACTCATTTTTTCAAACAAATTTTCTTCTCGTTTTAAAAATTCTCATTTTTTCACCTTTTTTCATTCCACAGTCATCTATTACAATGATTGAAAATTGAATAACTTTCGTACTTTTCTTTTATTTTTCTTGGAAAATTACAAAGAAAGAATAAATTTTCCATCAATTTTACTCATTCATTGAAAAGATTAGAAGTTATTCTTCTTTTTCTGTTGGAAGCAAAAAAAAAGTTTCTACAACTTTGATGAAACCAATTTAAAGCGAGGAGCAGCATGAATAAATTTTAATGAGTTTGTTCGAGCTACTTTGTTGTTTTAAGGCATAAAGTTGGTTAGAAAAATATTCAAAAAAAGTGAAGATTGAACTTTTGAATTTTGATTGATTTGTGGGAATATTTCAAGAGAGGAAGAACTTGTATGAAAAACGGGATGGGACTTGATAAGGTATTAGCCTTTATTAAGTTTAATTTTTTAATAAATTTCATCATTTTCTAAGAAAAAGAAGTACCTCCTTAAATAAATGTTCTGGATCTGCTCCAAGCTCCACTCATTTCATGCGAATATCAACAAAGAATCATTTTATTATTGCATGACATTCTTTTGATATTTACATAAAAATTTCATTTCCAAATAAAACTCTTAACAAAAAATTCTTTTTTTTTATGTTTGACAAATCAAGTATGAACATTTTTTTTATGTTTTATAAAAAGCGAGAATATGTAAATAATTTTGAAGTTCATGAATAAAAGAATTTGTTTTGAGAAAAGTGAGTGGTAAATAATTTCAATAAACTCACACACGTGTGTTTAAATAAATATTTTTATAGTGACGGGGGGTTTTATTAATGAAAAGATTTTTTTTTATTTAAATAAATTTTATTTTAAACATTTTTAGTGTTTGTTTATATTCCTTACAATTTATTATCAATAATTAGTACTCAGACTTGAAACCTGTTGTAAAACTTACATGTTATTTCTGTCAAAAAAATCTGGAAAATTCAAAAACTTATTTTATATATTAAGGAAGATAGCCAATTGCTTCTAATTACCGTTAGTTATATTATCATCACCAAAGTGAATTTCATCTTTAGTAGTGATAGTCTCAGGAACTGGGGTTATTTCGATGCATTCGCCAATTGCTCCACATTTGTTTTGAATTTCATCGATTAAATCTCTTATTAAGTTTTCCAAATTATCAACTTTTTTATTCAAATCAGCAATACCCTTCCTGATATCATCCAAATTATCATTGCACATAAGTGCACAATCCTCTTCTACATTCGCCAAAACTAAATATTCAGCTTCAATTCTTCTTTTAAAAGACGACAGATACGAAAAATTGGAATGTTGAATTTCAATTTCAAGATTTTCAAGCCTTTCTTTTAAACTTTGTACGTTTTCACATGTTTTGTCTTCTGATTCGATTTCGATAAGTTTTTGGTTTAAAGTAGAGTATTCTGAATTGAAGCACATTGCATACGCTTCTTGTGCTAAATTGTTAACTTCTATTAAACTATTTCTTGCGCTTTTGTCGATGCATGGATTTGATGGTAAATACAAATAAATTAAGCCATTTAGACTTTCAAATACATTAGATTCGACGTGCAAAATTTTATTTGTTAGCCAAATAACCTTTAAGTTTGGATTAAAGTCAAAGGTTCCAGCTTCAATCACCTGAATGTCATTATCATATAAGTCAAGCGCTTCAAGTTTAGGAAAAACTTTTAAATCAATTTGATGTATTTCCTTAATTCGGCCATTATTAAGGTCAATCATTATGATATTTTTAAATATTTTATCTAATCCCCGAGGAAAAAATTGAATATTTTTGCCACCGTTTTGATCATAAATCCCCTGAACATCATCATGAGTTTTTCCACTGCTGTGATTTGTGCTTACAGAGGTAATTGCCATGCCAGGTGAATCTATATTCAGATCATTTTTAACTCTGCATGTATACACGGTTCCAATGGGAATGTAGTCTCCACTTGCATGATTTATAAAGTCACATTCTAAATCAACGCAAGTTGAAAGGAACAGCAATGATGCAAATTGTAGAAAAGTGCTGCGAATAAAAATTATTGTCAAAAATTGTCGATAAATTTTATTAATTGACTTACAAAAGAATTTTCATTGTTTCTGTATTTTTTAGCTCTTTGAAGCTATCTTTAGGTTTGTTGGAAATAAACTGACACAAATATTGCAAAAACCTTCAATTATAATAGAATTATCACTTTTAAAAATATCAAGCACTTCAGGAGCTATTTCAAGTAGAGTCAATTTAATTAACAAGTTGATAAGATATATGCATAATTTGATAAAATTCAAGGCTGAAAAATATTATGGTGATTTTTTTTGTTATCTTGATAGATTTGTAATAAAATATTTGTTAATCTAAATTAAGAACAATTTTTTCCGTAATGTTCGAATTTTAGCTGTCATAAACTCACCGATAAGACAGACAAATTTATAAATTACATAATCGAAGGCAAGTTAAAATAAATCTAAATTCATCTCATCACACCCAGATGTGGTCTAAAAAGAGATTTCCTCGTCGAAAATGTCAGTCTTCGCTTGTCAAAAATCATCTTTCATTTCTTACTTCTGCTTGTTCTTGTTAGATTTAATCCATTTTCTTAAGTTCTATCGATGACATTTTGAAGTCTAATTTATAAGAGATAGATTCAATTATTATTTATGAGTAGATCTAAAGTTTATGGACTTAGTTGAGGAGGTCGTCAATGGCGCAGTTATCAAAGACAAGGTTCTCATTCAAAAAACCACAACTTATCTCACAAAACCCACATTTCTACACTGCACACGATAATATCAATGGCTTTGCTGTACAAATAATTTTCTCCTCATTTTCTACATCTCCAGGGTATTTGCTTTAACAATTTGCTTCCGTTGCTGTTTAAATAAATTTAAATTTTCATTTAATCTTCATTTTTTCTATGACGATGATGCAGTTTTTTTCCTCATCATCCTCAGTTTTACTTTCAAGGATTCAGTGAGCTTGGCACGACAATGACGAGAAAATGTTAGCATGACTGGATAAAGAGTGAAAGAGAAAGAAGCAACAAATTATGAAAAAAATTTCAACTTTGATGGTTTCACAGGAGAAATTACAAAAGGGAATTTAAAGGCTTCAGGGAATGTAAGCAGTTCTATGGTTGATATCAATTTTCACTAGCGTAATTTTAGTAACGTGGCTTTATGCTTCATGACTTTTATGATATTTTTTTAAACATTTTTACGGACTTCTGTTTTGTTTGTCTGATTTTATCCCGAGTAGCACCAACAACAACAACTGGTTTTACGTCGACGTCAAGGCACCATAAAGTAGAAAAAAGCACGTCACGCCGCAAATTTACCGTTGTGGCAACGCTAAGGCTTCTTCACGCACGATTTCGCCCCATTATTTCATTGTTCAAATGGGGCGAAATCGTGCGTGTAGATGCCTTAGCGTTGCCACAACGGTAAATTTGCGGCGTGACGTGCTTTTTTCTACTTGATGGTGCCTTGACGTCGACGTAAAACCAGTTGTTGTTGTTGGTGCTACTCGGGTATGACTGTTCTATTTTTGAGGTTACCAAGTTGAATGACTGTCTGTCCGTTCGACAATCTGTCTTCGTAAATAGCTGACATAATGTCAATTTTTTATGCGGTTGAGCTTGAAAATCAACCCAACATTTTAAATTTGTTTTCCCGGTCAAAGAAACAGATAATTAAAAATGAAAAGAATCCTTTTGCTGAGAATTGAGAGACTTTTGATTGAATAATAATTTAAGCTTTCAAAGTCTTTTTACAATTTTTAAAAATCACATCAAAAGACCGCCAAACTGAGTTTTCTCTGCATTCTCAATTATTCATCCCTCAAAACTTTTCCTTTTTCAGTTCCACACTTGCAGCATGTAAAAACTGTTAAGAACCGTTGTGTTAAAATGATATAAAGAATTTTTTATTAATAATTTAATTTCGCTTGAAATGATTATGGAAGGGAAAATACTTGAAAGAAGATGAATTTATTTATGTTTTTTTCTATGAAAAAAATAAGATGATGAGGTTAGCGTAATGAAATTGTTACTCAGCAATTGATTTACTTTCCTGAAGTAGATTTAAAAATTTTAAATATGGTAGTTCTATAATTGTTGGTGTTTTGAATTTTTTTTTTATTTTGTAAGGCTAATCTAATTCAAGTATTTTCGGCTAAATTTTATTTTGCAAAAGAGAATTATTTCAATAAAATATTCAAACACTTCAAGAGCATCCAAAACCATAATAACCTTAATATTCGAAATAATCCATAATCCTCCACCGTTATGAATACACTTCCACTCAAAAGCTCTTCTTTGAAGATAATAAAATCCACATTAAATTCCTTTTGCATCCACCAATGAGAAATTATTCAAATTTTCATTAAAATTATTGTAATTAGGTTGTAATTTATTTTGTAATTGGCCTTAAAAACAAGCAATGCTTAGACTGTCAATTTATAAAATTATAAGTTGTACAAGTGCTGATTCGTAGATTTTGATAATTCAAATGATGGGAAAAAGTACTCTTAAAACTCAAAATTATCTCCTTCATCCACGTCTGATTACAAACAGATATACACTTATCTTCACGTCATTATCACCATGATCGTCAATTAATTAACGTCAAATTGACAAACTTTTTTATTTGAGCTAGTCAACAATTTGTCAAAAAAAAATCTTTTTTTCTATACAAATTTTTTCGTCTCTGAATATCTGTGTAATTATAGGCTAAATTACTTGTGAACAATTAATTTTCGTTTTAATAAATAATAAATTAATCCTATGAAAGAAGAAGAGCAGGAGGTTTTTTATTATTATTATTATCATAGTAGCTTTAATCGTCTGCTTTTTTGCTAAACATTTTCCTCGAAAATGAGGTTAATGGATTTCTTGTTTTGACTGCTATTGGAGTGAAAGTGTGAAGTAATTAACATTTTTTTTGATTGATTTTTAAATTTTACCAGATCAATATTCAGTTTTTAACTTAAAAATGTTCAATATTTGAGCAAAATGATCAAAAGTCACAAATCTACCCCTTAAACCGGCTCTTTTTTTATTAAGGTATTTTTCACTTCCATCACTTCGGTGAGTTTATTTGACTTGCACGACAATAACTTTGAATTATTGGGTATACAAAAAGCAAACGACTATTGACATGTCATTGAGTTATATTGGAAATAAAGCTATATCGTGATAAGACTACTTATTATTTGATGGGAATAAATCTCAAATATTTCATTCATTTGTCATTTGGAAGGTACAGGTGAAATACAATGTCAGTCGTTATTGGGTTCATAAAAGTCTCGTGAGCTTTGAAACTTATGGCAGTGCCTTAATGTCTCTCATAAATCTTTGATGACTGATAAGCTGATTGTTAAGCTTTTTGATATAAAATGTTTTGTTTATGATGACTGTAAATGATGATGAATTGTTGTGGAATTTAAATTTACTCGCCTCCCTTTGTGGAACTGACTACGCTGCTGTTAAACTTCAATGTTCATCTTCCATAGCGTATAAATTTCTATTAGATTTAAAGATGTTTTTAAATTCTGTTTGAAACTTTATAATTCTTTAACATCATTTCCACTTATTTCATTTTGCTCATTTTTCACATCTTTGATCGTGTCAAAAAAAAATAAAAAAAACTTTTTAAAAAATTCAAATTCAATCTAAAAAGACGATAAAAAGAAGAGAAATTTGCGACCTTAAATTAAATTTGCATGTAGCATATTTCACATTCAAGAGCAGGAGTCACAGCTACAATGTCTGTGAAAGCTTACTCGTCCACAGTCATCTCATAAGTAATTTTATTTCATAAAAATAAATTTGATTATTTTCTTTCTTTTTCTTTATAGTGAGTGCCGGGATATAAAGAAGAGTGCTGTGCTTATGTGAGAGCTCTTTACCATTTGCTTTAAATCAACAGCACAAGAAGCATAAAGAAGGAAGGAAAAAGTGTATCAATGTGTAAATAAGAAAAGTAAATAAAATCAATAGGAAGTGCGGCAGTGCAAAGTGTAAAGGAAGAACGGAAGAGGAAAGGTAGCACAAAGTAAGCTATAAAATTGTTTTATGATATAAATGGAAGGACCAAGGACAAATGCGGAGTGAGAAAACAAATTTCTCAAATGCACGCACGCTTGATATTCCGTTTTTCGTGAGTATGATAAGGAGAAACTGTTTACCCTTGTGGAGAGTTTCGAATCTGAACCTTTAGATTCTGAATCTTTTTTATCCGAACCTTTTGATTCCGAATCTTTTGAATCTGAACCTTTTGATTCCGAATCTTTTGAATCTGAACCTTTTGATTCCGAATCTCTTGTATCTGAACCTTTGGATTCCGAAACTTTTGTGTCTGAACTTTTGAATAACAAAAATTGGCTTTTTACTGGTTTTTCCTGCATAAACTTACCACAAGGGATTAAAATCATAAAAATATTTCAATTTAAGTATCACCATTAGAGAGAAAATAAAAAACGGCTGTAAATATTTATAAGAACAATTTATTGAGTTCCAAAAAAATACGAATAAAAAGTCTTAACAAATGAAAAAGATGTCGTCTTTTGCTCTGCTCCGTTCCTTCTCTACTGATACCCAGAATCCAACACCACCAATATCTTCCACCCCGAGTCCATATACACCGCCAAAGAATCTAAAAATGAATAAAAGATTTTCATTTCATCAGAAGCAGCATCAAAGCGTTAAAGACCCGATGGAGGCAAGCTCATTGATTCGCATTGAGAATAACAATAAAAAATCAAAAGCATTAACAAGACGCTGGTCGTCATTGAAGCAATATCAAACGACAGCATTATCACAACAATCATTAGCAACAGGTAGCAGTTGCGTGACGTCATCAAACCCTTCCCCACAAAATGCTCCAAGTGACGTTCATCAACGAAATTCAAATATTAATAGTAGCGGTGATGTAAAGAAGAAATGGGAAGTGATTGAACATTACAAAGGCAGTGCCAATGGACGTGAGACTATTAGCAGTAGCTTACTTGCAGTAAGTTTCTTATTTGATAAAGTTTTTTATGTTTTGTCGTGTGCGTGGTGCTAATTAAGAGGTTAGAAATATGTTTTAGGTTTGTTTTGGATCTAAATGCGATTTGGATGTTTTATATATTTAGGATAGATTTTTGACTGTCTAAAGATTCAATTAAACATTCTTTGATGTTCGAACCAAAAAATATCTATCAAAAGCCCGGATATTAATAGTCCCTACCACAAAAGAATAATTTCCTTCCTATCAAATGTAATTAAGGAAGAATCCTCGAACATTTTTGCGTCTTTTTTATTCTCATTTTCTCATTTTAACATCATTACAACTTTTTCTTAGTGAATTCACATAAAAATGACCCAAAATGGTAGGCAATCATTGTCAGTCTGTAAGCTGTAGAAAAATTTGAGAAAAACTAGCTTGATACCTGCTTATTATGACAAGGTTACTCCATTAAACTGCCAAATTATAAAATTGTCGTGCTAAAACAATGCGTCTTCTGTGTTGAAGCATCGAAAAGTCAGAATTTAAAAAAAAATCAATGTGATTGTGAGATAGACAAAAATTGAAAATTATATAGAATAAAATGTTATTTTTAAGTCTTCAACTTCTTTCTTAACTCCTTATTAAATAAAACCTTTTAAATTTTAATGAAAAAAAAATTACTTTGAAAGGGTACAATTTAATGAAGGCTTCTTCCTGTCTTTTTACAATGAGCTTGTGACATTTTCCACAAAGATTTAAAAGCAAAAAGCTTGAAATAAAGCTTCGGCACGTGAAGGTGGGTGAAAAAGATGAGAGGTGTCTGAGATGTTTTAGATGTAATTTAAATTCTGTAAGTACTTGAGACTTCTAAGAATGCTATCATAAAATTTAGAAAATTTGATTTAAAAAGTTGCCATGGAGCTGCCTTTGCTTGCCGATAATAAATTTGAAAAAGTTTTTATGGTATGATTTATGGAAATACTTAGATTTTGGTTGGAAATTTATGATGAATTCTTTAGCTTGATAAGGGCATTTTCAGATAGACTGACCTGACTAAACTTGGTTCTTAATTCACAGCTGCTCATCAAATTCAAACCTTCATCTCTAAAATAATTCTTACCACAAAAACTATTGACGTCTTTCAATGATACAGCTTCTTACATATGTTTACAAATACAGCCCGCTCGTGGTATCAATAAACATTCATTCAAGGAGTGCTATGCATAGAATGAACCCCTACAATTATCACAGAAAATTTATTTTGGCAATTTAAAGAATTTTTTCCGCAAAGTCATTACAAGTGTTTTGTTGTTGGCTTTTTGGTAAAACTCATAAGAAATCAAGAAGTTAAGTAATTTTTCTATTTCAGATTTTTTTTTATCTTTACTTTAAAATGCGACCACTGATTATATTGATATTCATACAATATATTTTACAATCTCGACCTATGGCATCGAACCTCAATTTTTTAGTAAGAAGCCAATAAAGCCTCACTTCATAGAAAAAGCTTAGAAATAAAAATAAACATTTTTCATCATCGGAAATACTGGAAAATACCCAAACAATAAAACATAAATTTAGCAGCAAGAATGTCAAAAATAAAATTTCATTGATTGATTTTATTTCAAGCATTTATTTTACCATAAAGAAATGTTTTGTCCATTATGTGATTTTCAACAATCAAAATCACCCAAATAGCTTTAAACATGACTGAATAAAATATAATCCTATAAATAGAAGAAAAAAATCATTGACATAAAATAATTCAGTCAACATTAAGTGCCATTTATGTCTTCCCATTCACTCAACAAAGAATAGAAAATCATTCTACGGCTTCAGCATCAACGTCAGTTACGATAAGAGTGAACGAGAAGAGAACAAACTTTCTCATGAATTGAACAAAAAAAAATATTTTACCGCATAATAAAGTCACAAAGAAAAATTTTGTCAATGGAAAATTTTAGCGTTGAATTATCGGAAATATTTGTGCAATTTGGGTGGTTTCTGGTTTTTCATTTTACATTTTCATAGAGCATTACTAAGCAACAAGTCATTTGTTAATAAAATGAAAATTGTCGCTTGACTAACTAACCCATTGACAGACATTCAGGTCATTTATTATGCAAACAAACACTTTACGTGACATTTCAAACATTGACTTGATTGATTAGCATTAAAGCTAATGGATTTTTGTATTCGAGTAATTGGTTGACTAGGATAATTAATTGACAGATGAGCTTCAAATTAAATTTATTAAATGATTTCAGATGTAATGCCAGTTATAAATTTCACAGTTTCATCTTGATTTTATAAATGCGCACGATTTCACAATATTAAGTAGCTATCTTAACTTTTAAATCCAACTTACAAAAGAAAAAAGTAGAAAAAATCTGATTCTATGCAGACACAAGACACAATCGAAAGCTTTTATAATATAAAATGGAAAAGAACGTCGTTTGATGTTTGCCATGCAACAGGTATCAGCTATTAACATTGTATACATCTTCTCGTCTTCATATCTTGATATTCTCATAATTGATTATTATTGACAGCTCTTTTTCAGCTTAAATCAAGATTTTTCTGTGCAAATTATTTGTCATCGGTTGAAAAATGTTGAAAATCAAGAATTTTGAAGACTATCAAATTGTTAAAAAAAATTTAAAAACAAGTGTTAAAAAACAGGCGAGTAGTTTCTCTCAAAATTAACATCTCCTTAATATCTGATAACTGAATCTTAAATAAATAAGCACAACTCAGAAGCAAAATACGGTTGATCGATGAAATTTAAATGAAGTTTTATTATTCATTAATTCTAATTTCTATTTATGCATGCATTTTATATATTTTCATTTGAATATGATATGAGTTATGGCTATGCATTAATTCTCATCACTGATTTTTAGACCAAAATCATTTTGCGGCTATTTGAGCTCATTTATCATTTACGTATTTATCATGATGGGTTAAATTTTTTTAATTAGATTCTTGAATTATTTTTCATGAATTTTACACCTACAAATATCATGCAATCATTGTCCTACCAAATTGAGTGTAAATTAAGCTGTAATTTTTGCCATTAAAACTTTTTCAATACCGTCAATTTGAAATTTTTATGATTAACTTCCATTGAAAATGTTTAAATTCAATTAAACAATTCAATTGACTTTAAATCCTGATTAAACTGATTGTTGACTTAAACCCATAAATAAATTGAAAAACTCACAAAATTCTGTGATAAAAAGTGATGAAAAATTTGCAAATAATGAAGCATCAACTTACAAGCTTTCGAAGTAAGAAATAAAGTAAAATTCAATGCAGAGATTTTTGAAAAGAAATAAATTTTAATGATATGACATCATAAATCATCGTTTTCATTCGACTAAGGAAGCTCCCATTCATGACTTGATACATAATAAGGAATGTGCTCGTTTATGTGAAAAAGCTTTACGGCTGCCAATATTGATCAGTACCAGTGATTGTTAGGGAATGAATAAAATTTTTCATATCTTCAAATTTATCTTTTTTACGAGATTTTTTGTATATGTTGAGATGGAGGTGAGCAGGGGCGTAGCCAGAAAATTTTTAAGGGGGGCCGATTTTCGAAAATTAAAAAACCGTTATTTTGTATCCTTAAATCTATATTCATTCTTCATAAGTTTAAATATTCAATTCATTATTCATACATTAAATTTAATTTTTCGTGCTGATTTTGACATTTGTTTCATCACTTCCTCTACATTAACTGGTTCTTCTCTATAAAAACTTAACAAAACAATCATCAATTTATCTTGAATATCTAAAATTAAGTCTTAGTAATTTATGCACTACCAATAATAAAGATATTTCTTCTCTCTTGAGAAGATGGGGCCATATCTGGAAAAACTGCTTAATGGAGACCTCAACAGGATACAAAATTAATACAAGCTGCTTCAATTACAATAAACTGCGCTTTAAACACACAAAAGGTCTAAACTCAAGTCATTTTATGTATGCGATGAATGCTAAATATAGAAACTTTAACTTTATCGCTTCCTTCATCAATGTTCTCAAGCTCGTTACTGTAAAAAGGATGATGACTAGGATGGAAATTCAATATTTTCTTGTTGGATGAGAAATTGTGGCAAATATTTTATGCAAATTTTCGGTAGTTTTTGCTGAGTAAGGAAATTATTCGGATATCAAATTTCTCGCATGCAAATTTTGTTAATTAAAGCTTATTTAATATGTTATCCATTGGTTTCCTAACATTTAAAAGGCACAACCCGCTGAGAAATCTGAAACGATATCCATTTAAGAATGTCGATCAACTTTTCTTCCTTCGATTAGTAATTTTCAAATCACCCGTTGAGTCACAAAAACTCACAAATCCTGACAATAATAAATAAATTTTTAAGGTGACAAGAAAATGTTGCAGAAAGGAAGTTCAGTCTCGCCATAAATAGCACCCATAAAAATATTCTTCTTTATCCGATCATAAAATATTAAATGTGTTATGCTGAACACAATGTTTGTCAGTTTTATGTCAGTCACAGATGACACAAGATGCGAATGACAAATCAAAACTCCGAAAAAAGATAGCGAAAATGAAATATTTTCTGTAGGATTTATTTGTTGATGACCGACACTTGTGCGAACTTTTATTTTTTATTATCAGAAATTTCATTTTGTGTTGTGATTTAATTGTCATTAAATGAGCTGACAAGTTGTTTATGATGACAAAATATTGTGGTTGTAAAATATTGAATGAGATGGATTATTCATACTTTGCTGGCACGTGATGAAGATTTTTTGGTACACAAAGAAGCTGGATTTTAGTCTTATCTGCACAAATGATTAAATTCAAAAAAAATCTCATTCTCTAAATTACTAAAAGTTTAATCTGAAACAGAGCATCCTTTTTGGTGTCTCAAGCACGATCCTACCTCTAATGCTACATAATAGTACTCAAAATAGCTCACATAACTATCAGACTGAAAACTTTCAACATAAATCATCGTAATGAAATCAGATTAATTATCAAAATAGCTAAAATAATTCTACTCAATCAGAGAAATACGAATCCAATTAGTCTGCTCATATAATCGTATTAAATCATAGTAAAAGCTCTCAAAAAATTCCACACGTCTGGGTTGAGGCATTTGCCTACATAAAATTCATTTCATTTTTCAATCACAGCAGGAATATTGCCAATATTAAATCTCACAGTCAATATTAATATTTTATATGTTCAAAGAATTTAATTTAAATCTCCCAAAAGCCATAGATTAAATATAATAAATTTTCACAAAATACCTTTCAATCCATAAAAAATCCCTTCATAGACTTTAGTCATAAATTCATCTCACGTAGCCGCATACACAACTGTCTAACTGCTATTTATGTTCTTTTTAATCAAAAAAAGTTTCATCACGCGGAAACTTTTATCTGCTCGGTTTTATCTATTAATTATAAAAACTGCTTGAGAATGTTTTTGTGAAATTTAGTTCTGGGAAATGATGTTGACGGGTTTTATTACGCAAAAAACATATTTGCTTAGTGATTTATTACTTCACGTTGTCGGGAATGTTTGTTGTTGTTTTTTTTTCTTGTGTAAGCTCGTGGATATCTTGTTAATCTGACAGAATTTACTCGAAATGTACTATTATAATTTACCATATTTGTCTCTAAAACTTTACACCATTCTATCTTGGTGTGGCTTATATTGTATTGATATTATGTTTTCTATTGAGGAAGCTCCAAAACCTGTTTGAAAAAAATTCATTTTATATACATAATTGTTGGCGAGTTTTGTTCTTGTATGACAATAAACAACAACAAAGGTGTACACTTCATGCCTCAAAGCACCATCTTCACCTTTCCACGTGCCTGAATCATAACTCATAATCTTGTTCAATGTTTGAGGTACCTTCACCCCTCCTCGTCGCTAAAAAAATATCAAATTTCATTATTATAAATAGAGTTATTAGACATTTTAATCAAAATCTTGTAAATTCGCTCAGCGAATCCAATTAGAGACATTAAATTGCAATAAAATTTATTATATTGTCTTAAAAAATTTCAAAATTGAGTTGAATAAACTTCAAGATCAGTTTATGTTTGGATGTAAAGGGATAAAAAAGTAAGCAATAATAATTTAAGTAATATGTCCCAATAGACCCCTCCTGAGTGCTTTTAATACCAAAAACGTCATGTCAATAAATTTTGTCTTCTTAATTTCTCTCATTTTTAAATTGAACCTTTTGTGGTTTGGGAAAATTTTTGTTATGTGCTGGATCAACAGATGCCTTTACTTAATTAGTTTGAATTAAAGGAAAAAATGTTTGGGCAGAAATAGTTTCCAAAACAAAGTAATTATTTGAGTAATTCAAAAAATGTCTTCAACTTGCTCGAACAGAATGAAACAGCATCTTGATAGCTCTACTCAACATCATTGTAAATTATTTATCAAGTCCCCTTCAATTGTTGGATAATAGAAGATCAAAATCAATGATTCTCTCAAGAATCATCAAGATTATCAACAATGGAAGCTTATTATCATTCATTCTGCATATCACCGTAAAAAAGCATCCTCAAGTGACCTTAAGAAGCCTCATCTAAAAAACAGAATCAACTTTTCAATGATTTATGCTTATTATGTGAGTCGCATGGCTATTGTAGGAAGTAAATTCAAATCCTATTAGTCTAATGACCCTCTAAATCCATCCATTAAGTCCATTATGTTGAATATTTGAAATGTTGGGCAGAAAGTCCTTCAATTGAATAAATTTCTTCCTTCCTACTCGACTTGTAGAGCATGAAATTTGTGACTTGATATTTTTTCTATTTTCAGAAAAAGTCAACAGAAATATGAAATATTGAAGGTTAAGGACTTAAATAGCATCAATTTTCAGAAGGATTTTGTTGTCATCTGTTGAATTTAGCAGCAAAACCTTAAATTTATTTTTACAAATTTTTTAAAAATGATTCATGAACTTAACCATTAAACCTCAATTTTCTCACAAATCCTCTTAAAATTACAGCAAAAAAAAAACTCAGTAATCCTTCCCCTAAAATATTCAGCAAAACCCCAAAAAATCAATAGATACCGACACCCTTATCGTATGCATACACATAATAAATAAATGGCACATCATCATAATAAAAAATCTTATTCATCAATTCAACCGCATCGTTTGGCAATAAAATAAGGTTTTTATGTCATGTGAGACTGTCATGGAGTAAAATTTTCTACGAATAACAAAACAAAAGCCACAAAGTACAAAAAATGGTAATGCCACATGAAACATTTATTAACAAAAATGTGAAGCAAAAAATGTAAAAAATTAATTTAAAGAATTTTTGAAGCTAGCATTTATATCGGGGAATTTCAAACTCACATTGTCTTATTCTTTCGAATCTTGAGGATTATTGAAAGTGAAAGAAATCTCACTTGAATCTTTTAAAAGATCGATTCTTTAGAAAATCTTCTTGATCTTTCGTTCGAGTCTTGACTTTGCCTTTGAGATGTTCTCACTTCTTTTAAAATGTTATAAAAGTCAGCCTTTATGCCTTAAGCTTTTCTGAATATGCGATTCACAGTGCCCACTAAACTCACCAGAAAACCAATTTTTTCATCATGTTCTCAAGCATCCCTTGTGTGTACACACGTAAATTTTCATTTTCATTTATTTTATTCTATTTTCATTCATTATGTATATGGAGCTTAGCATATACAATGTTAAGGCCAAAAGGTAAACAAGAACGAGAACCAAGAACAGCACACACAGTGTTAATGTTAATTAATTTTTCTCTCTTTCCTACTCACTCATTTCCTATGACAGCAAAGTTTTCATTTTTCTACTGCTCCTGCTCCTGTCTATGTTTGCTCTTCTGATACTTTTTAATAAAATTTCTTTTTTTTGTACGATAACAAGACAATGACAATGATTACAAAAGGAGCAAAAGGCAAAAGGTTGGATTAAAGAGGCAATTATAGATGTTGTGATAACGATGGGGTTACTGCTGTTATTACTAAGCTGTGATTGTACTTTTCCTCAGTTTTGCAATGATCTTATACTCTACTCCTCTTGAAATAATAATTTACGAGAATTTCTCTTACAGTATTTTTTTAGCGGGATGTTGGAGGTCTTAACACTTGAAGAAGGGTCAAGATATTCAATTTTTACATTTAATTCTTACTTGCCATATATGCTTTTGCCAAATTTAGAGTGAAAGTAAAGACTTGTATTTTAGCCATGGTCTGTTAAGAACTGTGGCTCAAAATTCCATTTCTAAAGTCTGTTTTGACCAAACCTTGATGTATTCCCAATTCAAGTTCATTGTACAGTTATTTTAACTCATTAACCTTCGCTTCTCAAATTTCATTTCCTTCAGTTTACATTAATTAGCAATTCGAGTTGTTTAAAACCAACCCGAACAGGTCAAATTGTATGTGAACTGTTATTAATTAACTTAAATAATTGAAAATCATTGGGTGCTTAATTAAAATCTGCATTGATAATTATCGAAGCTTTAATGCTGAATGTAAAATTTTGTTACTTAATGAACCATTTTGAATGGTAATGATGTATATGGTGGGTTGTATTGAATCTGATTTACAGTGGTATATAATGATATTTGTTCCCCTGTTCCGTCCTTATGCATCACAGGTGGGATGGGTTTTTGAGAAAAAATTTATATATTCAGCAAACCGCAAATACGATTTGAAATTCATATGTTGAACATTTGTTTTATACATTGAAAGATTGGGTGAAATTCAAAGGTAGTCATGCAAATTTTAAGTCTTTTGCATATATGAATCATTCAATGGGTGGAAATTTTGATATACTCAATTTTGTGAGTCAATTCTGCAGAACGACAGTTATTTAAATATTTTAAGAATTTTTTTAAAAGGTTCAAACGCAGTATTGCTTTTGTAGAAAGAAAGTCTTAAGTTTCCATCCCTAGATCTCAATCAATTCAATCTGCGATACATCCCCGAGATAAAATCAATCCCTCACTCAAGTCATATCAGATTTTCTTGTCAACTCAAAATTCAAACTACACCAATGACATATCAAAAGCCGTAAAATCAACAAAGCTACATGAAACTATGACAACAAAATTTCCATCGTCAGTTGCCTTCAAGCCATACATGAGAATAGAAACAAGTGGAAAAACATGGAATTGGGTTTGCTTGTGGGAATAGAGTTGAATGGGAGATGTTTATTGAGTAGAAATTAGAATGAGGTTTTTTATAAACAATGACTTGAAATTAAATTGAGCTGTTAAGGTAATGATGTGGACGTGTAGATATGAAGAATTGAGATAGCAGGTTGAAAAGGTTACAATGATGTGTTTACTGAAGTTATGAATATATTATCATTTGGATTAACTTGATGTATGCCGAAATCGGAGGAATTTAAACAAAAACTACTTGCATCAAGGAACACCCACCACCTTCTCTTTCCAATTCTTAACTCACATCAATCTCTTCAATCCTGTGCTATTTATGTCTCAAGTTTTCTCTGAACAAATTGATTCACATTTCTCAACTCAGATACTTCTCAATCACTCTCGTATTCATTCCTCTTCATTGTCATTTTGATACTTTCAGTCACCTTAGATGCTCGAAATTTGAGACTGACTTAAATGAGACTTGACGCCTTCTTCGCTTTTTTCTCAGTGATTTTTTTAATGCTGAATTTAAGGATAAGTGCTTTTTTATTTAAAATTTTCCTGGAAGATTCCTGAAGGCACTCGAAAATTTAAAGAAATTGTAAACTCATTCCTGCATTTTCAATTTCCTCAACATTAATTTTTCATCCCTAAAATCTTTCCCATTTCCCATCCCCAATAAGACTCAAAATAAATTGAAAAGCACCGAGAAGCTTTGGGAATTTCCAATGAACGTTCCCCATTGCATTATTTATATTTGCGAAATGACTTTTAGTTAATGATAAACAGCTCATGTAAACAAATGAGAGCGAATGAGAAAGAAAAATGAGCTAAAAGTGCCAATTCATGTTGCTGCGATAGCATCTTCTTCATGTATCTATTGTGTCTTGTTACTGCTCTGTATTGCTCCTTATTTTTTGTTATTATTCATGTTTGTCATCTTTTCTCAGCTTCTTGTTCTTTTAGATATATTTTTATGAACATTAAGTGCTATCTATTGTAGGCATATGATGCTATATCAAGCACACTGTTAAAAAATATACAGAAATGCGCTTCATTGTCCATTCATTAAGCATACTTTTCCGTTCATTTTACCATCTTCTTAACCCGTCTTCGTATTTTGTGTCACTAATGACTTGTATACATTTTCCTCTCCTTTTTTATCTGATGGCATAAGGTGATGATGTGAATATGAAAATAGACATTCTAAAAAAGATGATGAGCCGAATGCTCACAAAAAAAGAAGTCAAGAGTGAATGTGAACGGAAACTAACAGCAGTCATATTAAGTAACTTGTTACTGTTAAATATTAATGATGCGATGATGGGAAAATGGAAGTGAAAATAAGAAAATTCGTGAAAAGCATTTCGAGAGTGAAAATTGTTGTAAGATGTTTTTTTAAAGTAATGAAATTTTTGATTGCTTTAGGAGCTAATGGGAACATTAAGAAGCTGTTAGATTGAAGCTAAGCATGAAATTTTAGAATCGGATTTAAAGGCTCTCTAGTGTACACTAGTCTCAGACTATGGCTTTAAATCGTAGTTTTAAGATTTTTGATTCTAAGGGATTTTTTTGGAGAACCCTAAAAACCTGCACATGACAGACGAAAGGAAAAAAGATAGACAGTCGATAAATAGAAAGAGAAAAGCACAAAGATGAAAAGCTACCTTAAATACCATAGATGCAGCAAGCATGGTATAACATAATAACGATTTCACTCAAGATTACAATGTTCAACATTTATCGGATTTATTACCAATCCTGTAAGAAAACTTATTGACACATCGACATAATAATGCACATCCTCACGTAATCTTCATTGCAGCATGTCTCGAAAAATAATATTAAAAATACTTTAGCATGAAATTTTCGCTGTCAATTTAATTTTTTTATTTGAAATTCTTAAAGTTTTAAGCAAGAAAAGCTTGTAAAAAATTCAATTTAAATTTTTTCATTGGCATATTTTCCATATAATGTAAAGATTGTAAGCTATTTTCAATTATTTCATGCTTAGATACTAATCTGCTCATTTTAACTTCTTCAAGACATTACAAAACATTTTTATCCTCTCCATTCATTAAATTTACATAAAGTTTCTTCCACTAATAGTTCAAAATCACAAAATTCTTGTACAAACTTTGTTCGAGAAAAAACCCTTGAAAACTCTATCAACGACATAATGCTGCAATTTATATTCACGGAAGCTTTCAAGAATACCGACAGCAAAAAAAAATCTGAACAAAAAACTTTTCAATAATCGAGCATAAAAAGGGCTGAAAAGTTAATGGAAAAACTTGCAAGAAACAACTTTTTTTTCTCATTTTAATAGTTTGCTGATGAAATTGTAATTATGGATGAAAAAATGTTTCAGTGAGTGAAGGACGTGCTTAAGGATATAAAAACAGATTTTCATTGAATGAATAAATAAAATGCATTTTGAGAATAAATTTTTTTATAGATTCGTGAAGAATTTGGTGTGTTATAGATCACAGCCTCGTAGCTGCATTATGAATCTCAATATTCTTGTATTTTGTCTAGCTGACCTTCATTTTTCTCCTTAACTGGATGCTTTGTTTACTTGCTTAGCATTTACACGAAGTTACATAAATCTCTTCAGTTCCCACTTCAATTAAAATAATCCTAGAAAGCTTACTATAATATCCAAATAAAAAATTATCACAAACTTAACATGAAGCTTCATATATCACCATAGTTGTAGCCACACTGAAATTATTCCATTCATTTTGGTTTCATCATTTCTGTGTGTACACATGAGTTCCATTCCTCATAGCAAGTTTTAATTGAAATTGTTTTTTCTGTGAGCAGCCACAATGTAATTTTGTGTAAAATTTTTGCAAGCTAATTGAAGGGCATTTGAGGGAGGTACAGGGTTTGTAATAAAAAATATAGACATGAAAAAACAAACAAATAATTAATCTGGAAAGGAGAGCAACAAAATTGGATTGAACTGCATATTGAAAATTTTCTGTGAATGATTTTTTAGAATTTAAATATTTTTTTCACACATCTGTACAACTTTGTATCCTTAATATCGGAACCAGCATTCACACTTCCTCAAATAGACCCAAAAAATATATCTAAATAATGTGTTTAAAATAGTTTTTGTGACCTTCTCATTTCACTTTGAGTCAATATGTCAAAAAGATGAGAAAGAGTAAAGAAAAAAAGGTCGAAAGGATGGAAAAATACGAGAAGGTCGGTATCAAATTATCTAGTGAGAATCCTGACATGATATGTGTATTAATTTGCGAATCTTGTTAGGAAAGTGAAGGGTGAAGTGAAAGTTTTACTGCAAAAAAATAAAGAAAATTTTATTAAAATGAAAGTTTTTTTTTTATTTCAAGATTTGACACACACAGTTAAGCATGCGAAAAAATGTGTATGTTTGCATCGAGCAATAACAAAGGATTGTTAGAAATTCAAAATTGTAAATTGAATTTGAATTTTGAGATCACAATCTAAGCATTGGGGTATATAGTTGAACTGAACCCGCTCCAAATATTAAAAACTTCTGAATTTGCTCCTGAATATGAGCATTGAGATATGAATTCAAGTTTGAGTTTAGAATCCAAGGTTTGAGTATCAAAACCCCAAATATCACCAAATGAAGTTTCAATATTTCAAAAAATAAGACATAAAGCATCAAGCATGAAAGAAAAAGGTCCAATTGAAATAAATTAGCATATTGTTGACCTAAAGTTCTCAGTTGTTATTGCTGCTCAATAATGATCTGACCATAAGAAAATGGAAGTGAGCAATTTGTGCCTTTTTTTCGTTTTTGTTTGCATTTTAAATTCCTTTTAGAAATGAACACGAGAAAAGCTTTTCTTGGTAATAATGATAATAATTCTGAAAGGGCTCTTAAGTTTCTGAAGCTTACAGCATGTTTTATCGACGGAAACTCCGTCTTTGAAATGTTTTTTTGAAATGAAAAAAATTTTTGATCTTTTTTTATTAAATTTATTGTCTTTTTTTTGTTTTGTTTTATTTTTAACTCCTTATTTAATTTTGTTCACTTTTATGCTAGTAAGTCAAATTATACTCAATTAAAATTATCACCAAGAAGCCAGACATAGTCAATGCCCTCAACCATAGTTTAAAACTAATTAAGATGAAATTTCACCCTGATTGACATTTTCAATTATCAATTCACACGAGTTTTGATTAAATCAATCAGCTTAACCATGAAAACCCACAACCTGTGTGTCAATAATTACCATTATAATGGGAATAATGTGCGATAAAAAGGTAAATTGAAGCTTTATGTGTATCAATGTGGTTAAGCGCTTTAACTTTTGTTACGAAATTAATATTTGAGGTAATATGGCCGAGTAATAAAGCCATAAAATGAGTATAATTATAAGTTATCAAAAGTTGGGTTAAGCTTGGTTGAGAATAAGTTCCATAAGTCAGGTCCTTGTTTCACTTGATTTCATCTTTAATTCACAAGAAATGAATTCATTCAAGCATTAATAAAAACATCCATGATGATGATGAATAGCAATCAAGATTGATGTCGAAGTCTAAAAATTAATTGCAGTAAAAAATGAAAAATCAATAGCTGAACAATCTCAAATGAATTGCTGTATGCTTACATTTTCCATGACCTTTTCCTACAATTCTGCTATCGGATCCCTCATTTCATAATTGAGAGCTTCTGAGATTCAATACTTTTACAGTCATTTTATTCCTGTTCTTAACTTTTGATTCAGTTTCTGTTTACTCGAGGAACTTGTAATTCCTTACTATGAAATTGATCCTTTTCTAAGATAACCCACTCAGGTTGTAATTAATTGAAGCTTTGGTTTTTATGATGATTTTATCAGATTTGCAATTTTAGCTTTGACTTTTTTTGATTTCTGGTTACTCAGCCTTGAATTCATATATCACACAGTATGAAGTTTCATTTTACATCCTACACATGAAACTTTATTAAAACTCATCATCAACTCATCATAAATTCCACCTAGATCATAGTGAAACTTTCCGTCTGAAAGTCTCACAAGAGTTGAAAAACAAATCTTGAAAATGATAAGAAATTGAATGTCTGTGGGGTGAGTTTCAAGGTTGCTCGGGCAACAATCTGGAAAATTGAGTAAAAATCAATAAAAGCACTCGCCAGAGTAATTGAGTGAAATTGAATTGCAATTGAAAAAGAAAAGAAATTAAAATTAATTTGCAAGCTCATGCTGAGAGTAATTAAATTTTGTATCAATTGGCATAGAAATAACAGGGGGGAACACTGTGAATAAATGGAAATAAAATTGTTCAATAATTGAAAGATTAATTTAAAATTCCAAAACAAACCAAACCGAAATATTAAAATTTTCTGCTTAAAATACCAAAAAAAAAGATCAAAATTTCTAAACTCAAAAATTATTTCAAAATTTAAATTAAATATTTCAAGATTATCCTCACTTAATTCTACAATAAATTCCTTCCAAGAAACGGCAATCAAAAGTCTCAATAATATTAAACGAAAAATGCTTAAAGCAAAAAAAAAAATTGGAATAAAAAGAAAGACTCGAAAAGCGTTGAAGCTTTCTACGTCAATCTTCTTAAAATTCTTCAATATTTATTCCTCAAAAATCTTCTAATGAGCTTTTCCGCTTTTCAATCTCAATTTCACCTGAACGAGTGCTTTGCCTCACTTTTTACTTTGTTTTGTTTTCTATGTTTTCTTTTCTATTTTTTGTATGCTGTTGTTTAAAAGATTATTAAAATTATTGTTGTCGATGATTTGTGCTTGCATTGACTAGGGTTTTGTGAATCATATTAAATGCTTGTATTTTAGACAATAAATACATCTCTCTCTCTTCACTAAAAGTACAGGAACTTCAAAAACGCTTTTTAAGATTTCACAAATCGTGCCTAAGTTTAGTAAATAAATTTATTCAAAAACCATGATTTTGAATATCTGCAATGAAAGCCAATCACATTCCTTCAATAATAATCCAATGTCATATTTTCATACTGACTAATGGCGATAATCTTCTTCGGGCACAAATTCGGCACAAATGTTCAATCATAACAATCATGAACTTTTCATCACCATAAACTCGATTATGTGCTTCAGTGATATTCGTACGAGAATTAATTCAGAATATTTTTATTGCTTTTTGAGTCCCCAAAAAAAAAAAAAATCTGACTCTGCACGTGCGATAAAAGTTTGTTTTTACATTCATCGTTGCGCGTATATGAATGTACAGCATTTGAGAAAAATGTGCAATTTACTTAGTTCCTGATATCACTCATGGTAATGAATATGTTATTGTATATGACTAGGCTGGCCAACTACACTCTGGACTCACATGATTAACACAAAAAACTTACTACGTGATAAGTTTAGAGTCCAGTGCATGTCTAAGTATGTATCAAACAATCGACTCTCCACGCACAGTATGCACAACTACACGATTGTCATTAATCCTCTTATCATTTTCATTTTCTCATGCAAAAAAAATTCATTACCACTTTATTTTCTTTTTATCTTTCATTTAATTCCGTAGGCGGGCATAACAACATTCAATATAGACATGAGACCACAGCAATCTAGTGCCAGTGGCAACAATCCACGCCAATCAATTGTCAGCAAGAGCTGCTTGAGTATGTTGAACGACAACAGTAATTTTAATAGTGAATATATGGCTTACTCTGAACACACGTCCATAATGGATCAGAGTGGGGATAATAATAATAATAGTGAATGTGCTATAGATGATAATGGAAGTAACAACGATAAAACGAGCTTTCAAAAACTAAGGACATTCCTAAAACGGAAAATGGCATCAGCAAAATTCAAAAATATCCAAATTGAGATGCTTTATCAACGTTACCTGCTACGAATGAATCAAAATAATGCAGCTCATATTGTATGGCTTTTATTTGCTCTGATTTTCATCCTTGCCATCATTCATGTCCACTTTTTTATCAATCGATGGCGGGAAATGACAAAAATAGTCGCAAGTGAGCTTCTCATGATTGAGAGCACAACAAACGGAACTGAAATAGTCAATTTTACACTTTTGGATGGCAATGATACTCAAACGATGGCAGTGCCAACAACATACTATTTTAATATGACTGTCGATGATGGAACGACGAGAACTTATGAACTTTTAGGAACCAACTTGATTCAATTTACGCTACTTGGTCTATGCTCAATTCTTTATACAATTCTACTGCTGTGTCTTTATAAGCAACGAATTAATGAGATTTATCTGTTCCATGTCTCATATGCCATTATCATCTCACTCGTCATTATTGACATAAGCTTTTCAATCACAAATATGGGCAGGTATGAATAATGAGCTACATATTCTTGTTCTTGTCAATCTTAATTAACGAAATGAGTTTCTATTCTTGGTAATGTTATTTATGCTTATGGCTGGATGTGTAAATATTTTCAAGATGTAAGTTCAGATGCAGGAACTCTTTAAAAGCAAAATTAAATTTTGAACATCTCATTTATCAGCCATTATAAGCATAAAGAGCACATCCAAGTCATAAAATGTAAATTTGTTCTTAATATTTCGCTCTCATTTCCTGTTTATTTTCATTTCATGTCAATTTTTATAACTTTGTTATCAAATCTAACAAGTTTCTCTATTCACTCACACACATCCAGAGAATACACATCTGCGGGTGCATGCACGTTGATTTGCATTTACATCACGTATACGATGCTTCCGATAAGATTACAGGAAGCAATTCTTGGAGGAATTCTCATATCCATTTCTCATATTACACTCCTTTTACATCTTCACAAGATGAACACATGGAATATGGTAAGACATGGACTGTTTGATAGAATTTTATGAATGCTCGAGCATGAAAGTTGCTTGACAATGTGATGACATTTATGGTTCATGGGATGAAGTTGTTGTTCTGGGAGGATGCTGGGTTATAAGTTCAGTGATTATAAGTCCAGACTTCGTTTTCAATAATAAGTCTGCATGGGACATTGAACGCTGATTATTTTTCTGGCTTGGAATTAAGTTTCGAGCTTTTCGGACATTGAACGCTGATTATTTTTCTGGCTTGGAATTAAGTTTCGGGCTTTTCGGACATTGAACGCTGATTATTTTTGTGGCTCAGAATCAAGTTTCATGATTTTCGGACATTGAATACTGAACTCCTTATCTAGTTTTATTAGATTTTAAACTCTCTGATTAAGATTTTTGTAGGATATATTGTATCGCTTACAAAGTGGTTTAAGGAATTGGGTGTTTACCTTTATTAACCTAAGTCACACCACACCTCTCTTTAATTCAAGGAAATCTTCAAAATAACCTTTTTCTTCCAGATTCGACATCAAATAGCAAAATCATAGTTCAATCAGCAATAAAATCTGTTTCTTCTATGCTTTTTTATATTTATTTATTTGCTCATCATTTGCTAGTTAATAAGTTTTATATGTCACTTTGCAGCTGTGGGAATTCAGTTCAATAAACTCGAAAAATACCTCTTTATTCAATTTATGGTTCGAGTCAAGAGTTCGAGAGTGTTTGCTCTGCATTTTGCCTCTAATTTCTCCCAAGTGTTGTCTTCTTTCAGTTCTGTTTCAATTGAGTTTCATGTTTTGGGAATAAACTTCCTCAAACTGTTGCGACTGAATGAATGACAAATTTGTTGCGACATTTTATAAAAGAATCATTAAATGAGCTAACGGCTTTTTTTTTTTTATATTACAGATAATATCCGAGATGGTCTCTCTGATATGCACCAATGTCACAGGCATCCTTCTGCATTCGCCAAAAGAGAAAGCTCAACGCAAAGCCTTCCTTGAAACTCGCCAGTGTGTGGAAGCACGATTGAAAATTCAAAGAGAAAATCAGCAGCAAGAACAACTTTTATTATCAGTTCTGCCTCGACATGTGGCGATGGAAATGAAAAATGATATTGCTGGTCAACCAAAGGAAGCTCAATTTCATAAAATTTATATCCAACGGCATGAGAATGTGAGCATATTGTTTGCCGATATCTGTGGCTTTACATCACTTTCTGACCAATGTACAGCTGAAGAGCTTGTGAGGCTTCTCAATGAACTTTTTGCGAGATTTGATAAACTAGCATCTGAGCATCATTGTCTAAGAATCAAACTCCTTGGTGATTGCTATTATTGTGTAAGTGGATTGCCTGAAGCTCGTCCAGATCATGCCTCGTGTGCAGTCGAAATGGGTCTCGACATGATTGATGCAATTGCTTTAGTTAGAGAAGTCATGGCTGTAAATGTAAATATGCGAGTTGGAATTCACACTGGACGAGTTCATTGTGGAGTATTAGGATTGAAAAAATGGCAATTTGATGTATGGTCGAATGATGTAACACTGGCAAATACTATGGAATCTGGTGGAATCCCAGGACGGGTTCATATCACTAAAGAGACGCTGGCTTGTCTTAATAATCATTATGATGTTGAGGATGGTCATGGTAAGGATTTGCTGTTATGTTTTTAAGCAGTATGATTTTATTTATTGTTTATATCCAGGTGATGAACGTAATTCGTATCTTAAGGACCACCAAATCCAGACTTACTTAATCATACCAAAGGAATCACATAGATACAGCACTCTTCCAAAACCACCAAATCGACCAAATCCACAAAACACCAATAGTATATCAAAAGAACTAAGAATGATGGGACATTGGAATAACAAAATGGGAAATACTGATAAGCAGGATATCAAGTCACCGGAAGAAGAAGTCAACGAGTATCTTGTTAAAGCTATTGATGCTAGAAGCATTGATAGATTAAGGTCGGATCATTGTAGGCGAATTTTTCTCACATTCAAGGACGGAAAAATTGAGAAAAAATATTGTCAAGAACCGGATCCGATGTTAAGGACATATTTCTATTGTACAATTATTATCGCAATTGGAATCTTGTTGATTCAGATGTTGTCTTATGAAGCGTGAGTCCTTTGAATATTTCTGTGATTTTAAAAATAAAATTTCTTGAATTTGTGACAAAGTTTTCGTTTTATTTTCAGTTCCACCTACAATTATTGGATCTATACTTTATTTATTTTAGTTATAGTCTCAATATCAGTCCCAGTTCTCCTCCATTATGATCAAATTAAACTTAATTTTTTCAATCAATTAGTAACAAGTCTTCATAATCAGCGAATTATTGCTCAAAAGCTGTCATTTTGCGTGGTTATAACTGTGATATCTTTGGCATTTCATAGGATTGTAAGTATTCTTTTTGGAGCAATGGGTGCAGAACGGATGAAAATGAACAAAATCCAGCTCATCAGTTACCAAGGTGTAGGATAGGTGCAGGAGAAATACTTCCTTGATGGAAAATTTCTTCAACCTAATCTCACATATTCATCTGAAAGCCCCAATAGCTATTCCTCTGCACCCTATTCCAACCTCTTCATAATAATCCTTCTTAAAATAATAATTTTAATTCTTAAAAATTTTCCTATCCAAATTTCAGATTTTAGATTTTTTACGCTCTTCAAAGACTTACACATCTCTGCTGTCGAGTCATTGTGATGATACAAAGATAATTGATGTGAGTATGAAAATTAAATTAAATCAAAATTTAATGAAAACGATAAGGAAGTTTGCGAAGAACAAAGTTATAATTAAATTATGGATGGGGTTTGTAATTTGCTCAAGCATTTTTTTATTATTTTTGCAGATTCTTCTCATCTTAAGTCTTCTTGCCTTGATTACGTGTGCTGTTCATCAATTTATTAAAATAATTTTCAAAATCATTCTTTTGTTGTCAATTTTTCTTATTTTCATCGGTTGTGTGAGCACTTTGCTGCTGTTGAGCTACAAAACATGTCAATTATGGTTTTTAAACACTGAACGGTAAGTAAAAGCGTGACTAGTGTTTGCTGAGTGATTCTTTGTGTTTTATAGTTTTAATAGTATTTAATCAAGTTTTAACTGACCCAATTGTATTTGCTTCATAATCAACTATCCACTTGGATTAGCAATTTTATTAAAATCTGATGTAAACATAATTTTCTCATTTTTGCAGCTTCTTCATCGACTTAGTCTTTGTGATGTTTTTTCTGGTCGGTCAAATAATTCACAGTCGTCAAACAGAAATCACGCGACGTCTAGACTTTATTTGGAAACTACAAGCAACAGAAGAGAAAGAAGATATGGAAAATCTGCAAGCTTATAACCGGAAGCTACTCGCCAATATATTACCAGTCCATGTCGCCGACCATTTTTTAAGACGCGACAAAAATATGGATGAGATTTATCATGAGCAATGTGACAGCGTTTGTGTGATGTTTGCAACTATAGCAAATTTCTCCGAGTTTTATATTGAATTGGAAGGAAACAACGAAGGCGTTGAGTGTCTGAGACTGCTGAATGAGATTATTGTGGATTTTGATGAGCTGTTGTGTCAGAATAAATTTAGGTGAAATGATTTTTTTACAGTAAATTGAATAGGATTTAGGATTTGTCTGAATGAATGAAAATGACGCCCTTGTGCTGATTTTGTGAGGCAAACTCTAAGCCACACTTTAATAAAATCTTCAATTAATAATTCAAAATCCCAATTTTACTATTTTTATAGTTCAATAGAGAAGATAAAGAGTACCGGATCAACATATATGGCCGCCTCCGGTCTGACTCGATACACGTGCGATAAATTAGAATTTTCCCATGTCAATGCGATGATTGATTATGCTCTCGAATTATTTCAAAAAGTCGTGAATGTCAATGAGCATTCATTCAACAATTTCCGTATGAGAATTGGAATCAACATTGGTGGCGTCGTGGCGGGTGTAATTGGATCACGGAAACCACAATATGGTCAGGAAAACATTTTAATTTTTTTTAAAATTAATGAAATAAATATTTTATCTGTACAACTTTTATTTTAGACATTTGGGGTAATGCTGTAAATGTTGCAAGCCGTATGGACTCAACTGGAGTACTTGACCACATACAAGTGACCGAGGAAGTGCATGAGATTGTCAAGGACAATACAACATACTCATTTAACTGTCGAGGAAGTATAAATGTTAAGGGAAAGGGAACAATGACCACATACTTGATGAATGGCTTGCCGCAGTAAATGGAATTGAAAATTTGAGCTTTAGTTATTGTCGAATATTCATAAAGTATCTTTATGACTGCCTATAAAATTTTCATCTATAGCACATATATTTTTGAATATGCGGAGGGAATTTTAAGCTTATGCAGATTTATTGTAATGATTGTGTGGGATTATGAGATGAAGGGATGGACATTTGCATTCTGTACTATTGTAGGAAGAATATTGAAAATATTGTGAACCAATTAATCATGTAAGACAGTAAATGCAGCTCTCATATTTATTTTTCTATTTTTCTATGCTTGACCATTTCCTTAAAAACTACGATTTAGTAAATTTTGACTACATTTTAAGTTACTAGTAGCTCAAAAAAGTCGATAATTGAGGTATAAAGGAGGTTGTTGGGGTTTTTTCTAGACAAAGAGCTGATCAGTTTAGTTCATTTGACCTTGAACCTAATTTTTTCAAATAAAATTGATTCTATTTTGAGTCATCCAGAAAATATATCCGACTAGTCAAACCATATAAAGATGAAATATTTTAGAAATCAGCACACAAAAATATTTTAAAAATAAAAAAAAGTTTTAAAAAATAAAGCAAATATTTTTGTAAATACCAAAAAATGAGAATTATATTACAAAATAAAAAGATTCAACTAAATGTGATAGAACAAAAGTCAAAATAAAATTTATTTTCAATGTCATACACAGAAAGCGAGGTTACGGAACTGATCAGAAATATTTGTCATCATTTCTGATTAATTTTTGATCAATTTCGAGCCTTTCACAGAAATCAGATAATAATATAAAATGTGTTGTTTTAGAGAATTTTAAATTATTTAAATGTTTAAGTTTACAACAAGACAAATCAAATGCAGTATTAAGTAGACAATGTTCAATACAGAAAAAATTATAAAATGGTTATTGAAATAAACTATTTAAGAATTTATGAAAAGGATTTATTTTGCTACCCAAATGAAACCATCCAAGTCATCCAAAAGTAAAAAATATTAAAAACGAGCTTTTAACTCAGAAAATTGTAGATTTTTTTTCAATTTTAACTAATTTGATTAATTTTGCTAGAGTCACTAAAATCATTAATTTTAAATTTTAAAATTATCAAAAATGAAACTTAAAAGCTTTAGAAGCTTCTCAAATTAATTGATTAAGTTCTGTCATTAGAATTGTAGTATTAAAAAAAATGTGAAATTAGAAATAAATTTGTAATAAACTGGATATTAGTGAATTAAAATAATCAAAAGTGAATTAACCAAATTTTACCAAAAACATCAAAAATTATAATTTAAGCAAAAAGTTTTAGAAGAGCTCAAAAAATAAAGTAAAAAAAATAAACAAAAAATTGTCATAAGATTATAAATAAAGCGCAAAATTCAATGGAAACCGAATCTCTTTTATTTCGTCTTAAAATTACATTATTCACATTCAAACAAAGACCTGCTGGAAAATAGGTTAATAAATCAGATTAGGATGTCAAATTTATCAAGGTAAGCAATTTCCACTCATTTACTTAGAAATGGCCAACAACAAAAATTTACGAATATGCTGCAAATCATTGTTAATTGTTTTATTATTGCTGAATGTTTTGACTGGCCCTTATCTTATCTTATTCTAATTCTAAGATAGTACCAGCATATAAAAGACCAGAAATCGAGAATTTAAGCAACAAACACAGCTAAGAAGCTCAAAGATGAAGTTATTAATCATAATACTAAGTGTAGTCCTAAATCTAGTGTCTGCGAAGCCACTTGAAGATGAATTAAAATTATTTGAATTGAATCTCGAAGTTCCATCAGACCCTGACAAGTGGATATATCAGGGAGTCCTTAAACGTGATGGCAGAATCAGCAACGGTCAACAAGCATCAAATACACAATTTCCATGGACTGCTGAGTTATCAATAAATTTAAATAATGGTGGATTGTTATGCACAGCATCTTTGATATCAAATAAATGGATTTTAGGTGCTCGTCATTGCATCGCAGAGTAAGTATTAAGATGGAACTTCCTTTAAAGCATAAGATCCTTAAGTTTCAAGTTTTCAGCACAAACGCAGTTTCAGTTCAAGCATCCTTGGGATCAGCTGATCGTCAAGCCAACAGAGTCAAAGTTTTTGCTGACAAATTTGTGTGGCTTAATTCTGCATCAGGAACAAATCATCCAGACATTGCCTTATTCCAACTTTCACAAACTGTTGCCCTTAATTCTTATGTAAATTCTGTAAGTGTTGAATATTGTAAACCAAAACTGTAAGTATTTAGTCAATAACGAGTATAAACATGTTAATGCACGATTGTCAGTTTAATAGCTTACACCGAATACTTAGTAATAAAAAGATGATCAATTTATGTTTAATAGCTTGACAGAAGTCATAAAATAATTCATATGATTTATGATAGTCAAATAGTTGATGAAACTGTATGTAACATTCATGTAATTTTTAATATAAATAGAGCAGACAAATTTGAAATAAAGCTAGTTATAATTCAGACTCCAAACATTGAGTGAAGTATTCTTCTGTTTCAGTAGTATTTAGCTGTGTAGTCTATACTGCAAAAGATTTATTTCGTCGGAAAAGAGCATATAACTCGGATAAAGGAAACTGATTGAGAATCACCATGAAAGAACAACAGGTTATGGGCCCAGAACGAAGCAGCTCTGTTTCAACATCTGAGAAATCAATTTTTCATATCGAAAAATTGAATAATACCAACTATTTATCATGGAGGTTCAAGATGATGATGCTTCTTCAAAAGGAAGATTGTTATGACTCAATCGAGTTGAGAAATGATGCAGATTTGGCAGATGATGTCTTAAAGAAAGATAAGAAGGCACTTCAATGGATTGCTTTGTCCGTTGAAAATAATCAACTGATCCATGTCAAGAAAGCCACTGGTGGAAGAGATGCTTGGAAAAAATTGCAAGAATATCACCAACGCTCAAGCTTATCCAATCAAATTAGAATTAAGAAAAGATTGCATAAGTATGAGCTAAAAAAGGGAGAACCTATACGAGATCATCTTGACAAAATATTTCAAGATCTTGATGAATTATCTGATATGGATGCTGCTTTAGATGATAAATCAGCTATTCACATCATATTGTCTAGCCTCAATGAAGACTATGATGCGTTGATAACTGCTTTAGAAGCATGGGAAGAGAGCAAGCTAACTTTGCAAACAATTAAGATGAAGCTGATTGAAGAATATGATAGAAAATCATCAGCTAATACAAAAAGAGATGCCCAATACTGGTCAGCTAAACGCGCTGAAGATCCTGAATGCTGTTTTTGCAAAGAAAAGGGTCATATTAGACCACAATGTAAAAAATTCATTGAATGGAAAAATAAAAATGGATTGGCTAAGTTAGTCAAGTCCAATCAATGGTACAAAGTTGTTTCTGATAATCTTCAGGATTGGTGCGTCGATTCCGGAGCTACAAAACATATATGTAGTCAAAGAGATATGTTTTCAGATTTCAATAAATTAAATGGAAGTGTAAAAATAGCAAATGGAAAAAGCGTAAAAGTTAAAGGTGAAGGAAAGGTTACACTAAAACTCAAAGTATTTGATGGAAGGAAAAATCAAATAATAGATGTAACACTAAACGAAGTTTTGTACATACCTGAGATGGATGGAAATTTAGTGTCAGTTAGAAAACTGACAGAAAAAGGATTTAAAGTTGAATTTACAGAAGAAGAGTGTATACTCAAAAGAGGAAATTATTGTATTTCTGTTGCTAAATGGAAAAATGGACTTTACCATTTAGAAGAAATTAATTTGTGTTATAAAATTAAGGAGGAGAAAGAGTCATGTATTCATGAATGGCACAAAATTTTATGTCACCGCAATTTAGCCGACATTAAACGTATGAAGTCTAAAGTATGCTTTCTCGAAATCCCGGTCCCGACAAATTTTCGGGATCGGGATCGGGATTGAAATTTTTCGGGATTTCCCGGGAAATCCCGGGAATCCCGAATATGTAAAAAAATTTAAAAAACAGCATTTTTCTGCTTTTTTTCCCAAAAAAAATTATATATTTTTTTGCTACTTATACGGTCATTTATTCCTTAATTAATTAGTTATACTTTATGTGTTACAAGGTAGAGTTTTAATCCATGTTTCCTTTGAAAAATGTGAGCATAAACAAAAATAGAAAATAAATGTTGATAAAGATGTAAGTTTAAAGGTTAAAGAAAACGGTGTGAATATAATAATAAAAATTAAGCATTAATGAAAAAACTTTTAACAAATGCAATTGCATTTAGATTCTTGTCAAGTAAACGTTTTCTTTGTTTTGTAAGAATGTTGTTACTAATAGAGAAATTTCGTTCGCTTTGAGTTGAGGTCGGCTGCATTGTTATCAATGCATCGTAAAGTTGATCTAACAAAACGGTTCTCTTCTTATTTTTGTCATACCAATTAAACTCTCTTTTCAAATTATTTGGTTCTGTTGCTGCTGCATCTGTTGTTAATGATGTATATTCAGATATGCTTAGTTTCAGTCTATCTCGAATAGAAATGTTTGACGGTTGGATTTGATTTGCACTGGATGTTGAAGCTTCCATAGCTCCATTTGTAGAGTTTTTGACAAAATACTGCTTCAATAAGTCAATGCCAAGTTTATGTATTGCAGCTTTTATTGACGATTTAAAATGCTTGTCTAAAGAAATATATTGAGGATTATTCAGGTAAAGTATTAAGTCAATTAATGTTCCATTTCTTCGTGCACCTATGCGAGCGCAATTCATATCGTAAACCTTTTGAGACAATAATGTTCCTTGTAGCAACAATTCGTCTAGCAAAAAGTTAATGTTCCTTCAGCAATTAATAAATCGTTTGATTTACGCAATAATTCTTCTGTCGCGTATTTAGCAGGTTCTAAAACATCAATAATTTCCTAAACTAAAAAACCGGGATTTTCAATCCCGATCCCGATAAATTTCGGGATCCCGGGATTGATCGGGATCGGTAAATCCCGGGAAATCCCGATCCCGATCCCGATAGCGAGAAAGCATAGTCTAAAGGTTTAAGTATAAGCGAATGCGAATGTAGTGACAATTGTGAAGAATGCATCAAAGGAAAATTAACACGGAAAAGCTTTCCAAAAAAGGCAAAAGAAATTGAAGAAGTTTTAGACTGTCTTGTGAGTGATGTTTGTGGTCCAATGCAGGTTAGATCTATTGGAAAAGCAAGATATTTTGCAACATTTATAGATGTTAAAAGTGGATACACAGAAGTTGTTTTTCTTAAAGGCAAAGATGAAGTTACAACAAAACTAATTGAATACATTGAAAAACTTAAAACGCAGTATGGTAAAAAACCCAAGATTGTGAGAACAGATAGGGGAAAAGAATATATCAATAATATTCTTCAAAGCTATTTGAAAAAGGAAGGAATTTCATATCAATGTACCGTTGGATATGCACCTGAACAAAATGGTGTAGCAGAAAGAAAAAATCGAACATTGATGGAAGCTGCGAGAACAATGTTACAAGATGCTCATTTACCAAAAAATTTTTGGGCAGAGGCAATCAGCACAGCTAGTTATGTTTTAAATAGAGTTGTGAGCAACTACAAAGATGTGTCGCCTTATGAATGCTTTACTGGTAAGAAACCAAATTATAGTGAATTTCATCAATTTGGATGTGAAGTTTTTGTAAAAATACCAGACGCTAAGCGAAGGAAATTAGATTTGAAGGCGGAAAAAATGAAGTTTATTGGATATGACGAAGAATCAAAGGGATTCAGAGTTGTTAATAAGAATTATGTTGTTACAATTAGTAGAGATGTTGTGTTCCTAAAAAAAGTGGGGAAGATGCAAGAATATGTAACTGTTGAATCGAGTGATAATCATGACAAGAATAACGATAGTGAAATGAAAAATTGTGATGATATCAATGAAGGAAATAATGAAGATATTGAAGAAGAAAATGAGATGAGTATTCAAGATTATTTTGATGCAACAAGCATTATAGAAGAAGAAACTGAAAGGAATACTAATAACTCATATGATGAAGAGAATACTTTGATCCCGAACGAGGTTCAGGAGGAGAAAAATGATAACTTAAGAAGATCGACAAGAGTTAATGCTGGAGTGACACCAAAAAGATATGGATTTGATGATCATGTAGCAAACAAGTGTGATGTTTATGAGATAAAAGAGCCAACAAGTTTTAATGAAGTGTGTATTCTTCCAGAAAAAGACTTTTGGGTTAAAGCAATGCAGGAAGAGTTACAAGCCATAAATGAAAATGATACTTGGGAACTTGTTGATTTACCAATTGGGAGGAAGACAATTGGATGTAAATGGGTTTTTAAAATAAAGAAAAATGACCAAGGAAATTTAACAAGATATAAAGCCAGACTTGTAGCAAAAGGCTTCTCACAAAAGTTTGGAGAAGACTATGATGAAGTATTTGCACCAGTCGTAAGATCTACTACCTTTAGGATAATGCTTTCGACAGCATCTACAAGAGGATATAAAGTGAAGCATTTTGATGTTAAAACAGCATTTTTAAATGGAAAAATTGAAGAAGAAATTTATATGAAGCAACCCGAAGGGTTTGAAAAAGGAGATAAAGTATGTAAACTAAAAAAGGGTTTATATGGTTTGAAACAAGCAGCAAGACAATGGAATAAAGAAGTGCACAGAATTTTCGAAGAAAATAATTATGTGCAGAGCAGTAGTGATCAATGCCTATATTATAAAACAGATCAAGAAAATACAAATTATGTATTAATTCATGTCGATGATATATTAATGGCATGTAACAGTGAAGCGATGATGACCGAGTTACAAGTAAATATGAATAGGGAATTTGAATTAAAAGATTTGGGAGATGTTAAAATTTTCTTAGGCATTGAAATAGAAAAAGATGAATTTGGTAATTTTATGATAAATCAAGAAAAATATATTGATGAAGTTGTCATTAAATCTGGTTTGGAAGATTCAAAATTTTCAAAATATCCTTTGGATCCTGGATATGAAAAATTAGTTTGTACAGAAAAACTAGGAGACAACAAAGAGTATCAAAAATTAATTGGAATGCTTTTGTATATATCAACCAATACAAGACCTGATATATCCGCAAGTGTATCGATTCTTAGCCAGAAAATAAAAGATCCAACAAAAATTGACTTAAACGAAGTAAAAAGAATAATTAAATATTTGAAAGGAACAAAAAATCTGAAGTTGAGATTAAGTAATAAAGCTGGAAATTTAAGTCTTCATGGATATTCAGATGCAAATTGGGCTGAAAACAAAGTTAATCGAAAGTCTAATAGTGGATATATTTGTTTGGTGAATGGTGGTACAGTCAATTGGGCATGTAGAAGACAAGATTGTGTTTCTTTATCTTCAACAGAGGCTGAATATATTGCATTGGCAGAAACAGTAAAAGATATGATGTGGATTAGGAATATCTGCAAAGATTTTAAGATTGTTAATCAAGAACCAGTAAAAATTTATGAAGATAATCAAAGTTGCATTAAAATGACTGAAAATCTTAAATTCAGTAACAGAACAAAACATATTGACACGAAATATCACTTCATTAAGGATTTGAGAGAAAAGAAAGAAGTAATTGTAGAATATTGTTCAACAAATGATAACATAGCAGATATGTTAACAAAACCATTAACTGGTGAACGAATTAAAAAATTGAGAGAAGCAGCTAATCTACAAAATAAATATTCTTTTGAGGAGGAGTGTTGAATATTGTAAACCAAAACTGTAAGTATTAGGTCAATAACGAGTATAAACATGTTAATGCACGATTGTCAGTTTAATAGCTTACACCGAATACTTAGTAATAAAAAGATGATCAATTTATGTTTAATAGCTTGACAGAAGTCATAAAATAATTCATATGATTTATGATAGTCAAATAGTTGATGAAACTGTATGTAACATTCATGTAATTTTTAATATAAATAGAGCAGACAAATTTGAAATAAAGCTAGTTATAATTCAGACTCCAAACATTGAGTGAAGTATTCTTCTGTTTCAGTAGTATTTAGCTGTGTAGTCTATACTGCAAAAGATTTATTTCGTCGGAAAAGAGCATATAACTCGGATAAAGGAAACTGATTGAGAATCACCATGAAAGAACAACAGTAAGATTGCCGGCAAAATCACAAGCAAGTTTGACTTATGAAGGACAAACTATTACAGCTGCTGGATGGGGTAAGTTACTTGTTGATATTTTGGATATGGAATATTTAAATCTTAAATTTCCAGGTGGTGTTGGTGGCGGTGCACTGTCAAGATATCTTCAATGGACACAATTTCGAGTACTTTCATTGAGTCAGTGTGATTTAGGAATTTATTTGTGCAGTCAGCCAGCAAGTGGAAGTTCATCATTAGAAGGCGGTGATTCAGGTTCTTAATAATCAGATAAATCCACGGAAATTTATAGTAAAATGTTAATATTTTAAAATTCAGGAGGTCCATCAGTTATTTATGAAAATGGAACGCCAACAATTGTTGGGATTAATGTGATGGTAGTAACGTCTGGATCAAACAAGTATCAAGGATCAACAAGAGTTAATAGATATCTTGGTTTCATTAGTGATGTCACTGGAATTTCTCTTCGAAGTTAAATTTTACAAAGCTATAATTTTACTATCTTGAAGTTTAAAAATTGGAAAGTTCTGAATAATAAATAAATATGAAACTTTGAAAGTAAATATATGAATTTTTATTTGACTGACTTTGTGCTTGAGTTTTCAGAGTTGAAGATTCTATTTTTAACGAATTAGAATCGTTAATTTAAACTAGCTACGATGGACTTAACAATGGTTTTAATGATGGTCTTGTTTCAGCATATTTAATCAGCTAATATTTTATATATTCATAATCGTTTCCAAAATCTTCATTAGAACGAGAAAGAAAAAATCAAAATCTCTCCAGCCTTACTACAGCTCCACCTACATGTGAAATATTCTCACCTCGTCCTAAAGCTTCAATGTAGCTTCTGCTAGAAAGGATAATTTTTTCGAATGTTCAACGTACAGTTTTTGAAGCGATATACAATAGGTTCTTCTGGTAGGACATAACAATTTCAATTTATTCATCTTAAATTGTGCAATAGTGTTACTAAAACCTTTAAGCGCTACAATTTTATTCTTAACATTGATAATTCTTAAATCTATATTATAAATGCTAGCTCAGTCTGTAGTGCATAATCTTCACTAAGCAGTTGTGTGTCCAACAGCCAAAACTGAAAACTGTTCAGATCTTAAAACTAGTGTTCATGTCGGCTCTTGTTTCAACTTTCAGTAGGTCACAATGTCTCCAGGTGCGTTTCATGGTGAACTTATGGCTCTCGCATCTTTGTCATTCTGTCTACATAATTCTAGACTCATTCCTACATCTCACATCGCCTAATTCTTTGCCTCAAAATTAATGTTTGGGTTTGAAATCTCAAATAAAAAAATTGTGTTCTTGATCATCAGAACAAATAAAACTCTCTTCTTAGAACTTTGTGCTTTTTAAACTACTTCCATTCCTCGTATTAAGCAAGTCATTGCAAATGACATTATCGGCAATTTTCTATAGTTCTGACTGTGCGTCCAGTCAATTTTTATGAATGAGCATGCATTTAATGAATGATTGTGGAAGGGATCGTTCACATATTACGACCAATATTTAAGATGAAGAAGGTTCAACAAATTTGAATCAGCTTAAACATGAACTTTAAAAACTTTATATGAGGGCCGGAGGTATTTTTTGCGTAACGTAATAAGTGAATGAGCCCAAAAGAAACTAAGTTGATAAAAACAGCAACTGATTTAATTATAGAATTATAATTCTAAAGTTTAGTCTATAGTTTGTGATTAAGTAAGTAAGTAGTGGAATAGCGTATCGATAAAACAATTCAGACTTCAATATAAGTCAACATGAACATACTTGGGTGAGTAAAGCGGATATAAGCTTTTACAAATAATATTTCTGAACCTTCCAACCAGGTTCTCGATTCTTTACCTCACAGCCATCACATCACTTACATCTACCTTATTAATCCACTGTGAATTTGAAGATGAAGATTTTGAACATGTTGGAGAATTTTACTCATGCAACATAGAAAACTTAGTCTTTAATCCCGATGAGAATTCACCAGCAAATTTCATTGGAGAGCATACAAATTCATCATTAAGCAATGACGACGTTAAGGCTGTCAAAACTGACTTTCATAGAATGATTTACTTCCCACAGTCTATAAACGATACATTTAAGAATCTTGAAGTTATTTACTTGAATGATGGATTTTTATCGAAAATTACACAGCGTGACTTACAACCATTTCCAAAATTAAAGATGCTGGACTTGTTTGAGAATCAATTGGAAGTTCTTGAAGAAAATTTGTTTAAATATAATTTGGAATTAATAAGTGTGTGGCTCAGTAATAATCGAATTTATGAAATTCATGCTGAAGTCTTCGATCATCTTGTCTATTTACGCTTCCTACACCTCAGTGGTAATGCTTGTGTAGCACGAACAGCAAGAGAAGGAAACCGAACGGAAGTCTTGGAATTAATTAAGGAAGCTAAAGATGGATGTGCACCGGGCAAAGTCATAATAACTTCAACATCAGCAACAAATCGATTTAAATTTTTAAACATTTCCGATTCAGAAATTAAATTGTTTGACACTGAAAGAGAATTGAAGGAATTTGAAGAAGAATTTGGCGATATTTTGCATTTAAATTCAGAAATAATGAAAGAATTTCAGGATTTGAAAGACCAAATTTGGGAATTGAGAAAAACAAATAAAAATTTGACATTTTTTATATTCGTTTTATCAATTGTTGTTGTTATCATGTCAATAGTGATTTATGCTGGACATAAAAGACTTAGGGATTATAATATCGAAGGTATTGCTAAGGTTAGCATGAGTAGATTGATTTAATATGGAATTTATCATCACCAGCTATTATTATTAATCTGTTACTTATAATCAATGTATTTGGAAAAAAATTAAAAAAAATTGAATTAATAATCGAATTACTTTATTGGTTTATACAGCATATGCTTTTAATTTATTTGAATAAAATTTTTTGGCTTTACCAAAAAAAAAGTGAAAAATCAAATTTAGACTAGGGTCGACCTTAGTCAAAAATTAAATAATTTCTTTCTTTAACCGCCTTTGGTCAAAACAATTTCTTGAAGCTTTTTTTATCATCAACTATGGGCTTATACTGTGAAGGCACCTGCACTTAAACTTTAATGTGAATGCACCTGATTCAAAAGAAACCGGAAGAAGACAAATGAACATTAATAATCAAGTGTTGAGGCACCTGCATCTCAAACGTCATTTGTAAAAGCACCTGAATCTCGAAATTTAACTGTGAAGGTATCTGTACCTTAAAAAATTAATATTCTGCAAGTTTTTTGATGAAAATATGTTAATTGAATGATTCTTCGCGATATTGTCGTAAGTCCATTAGCAACTTTGAAAATCCGTAGTAAATCAATACTGCTTAATAAGTACTATAATATATATATCGTTGGAAAGGTCTTTCAATATACTTTTTACCGTCGCCATTTTTGGAATTTTTGAAACGGTTTTATCGGTTCTATATCGGTTCAAAGTCACTCAAAAATGAATGTCTAATAACTTTTGAACGAAATTAGCTTTATTAAAAATTTATAAAAATGTCTGGCAAACGAAGAAACAAAGTGAATAACAAGTCAAAAAGTGCAGTGAGGAAGCTTTTTAAAATAAAATCTGTTGAAAAAGTATGAAAAATTTAAAAAAAAAAAAAGTGACCTTATTTATGAACAAACCCCACTCATGTTATACATCATTTTAAAGGTATTTTCACGTAGATTTTAAATATTCAAATAATTTTTATTGATTTTGAATTTATTAACATAAAAAAAATAAATTAGTTTTAAAGAATTATGTTTTTTCGAAAATGTGACGTAATTTATAAATGGACCACATTTTTTGATTATGCAGATTAATCTAGATAAAATTAGAAATATTTTGGTAAAGGTTTCATATTTTAATCTTTTACAGATTAAGAGTTATGATTGTTTAAAGTTTCAACTTTGGGGGCGTTTAAAATGATGTAACCTCCATGGAAAAAAATTGAAACTATCAAAAAGCTATGAGCTTTTATGTAGGCTATTAAAATCAAAAAGAATTTTTAATAAAGCTAATTTCGTTCAAAAGTTATTAGACATTCATTTTTGAGTGACTTTGAACCGATATAGAACCGATAAAACCGTTTCAAAAATTCCAAAAATGGCGACGGTAAAAAGTATATTGAAAGACCTTTCCAACGATATATATATATTATAGTACTTATTAAGCAGTATTGATTTACTACGGATTTTCAAAGTTGCTAATGGACTTACGACAATATCGCGAAGAATCATTCAATTTTATTTACATTCAAGCAATAAAAGTTTAAAATTATTAAAATAAAAAAAATTATTTTTGCATTGAAAAAAAAATAAATGAAGAAAACTCGGTCACGATCAAATGATTCTGATGCTGCATATCAAGAGCACCGGAAGTTATGACAAAGTATGAAAGATTATTCAATGTTTATGCAGTTATTAAAACTTAAATACAATTGAGTGCATTAAATACGATAAAATTAAATGTTTTTATCATAATTTCATGGTTGCTGGCATTGAATGGAGATGAAAAGGCTGCTGAGAGAGTATGAAGGTTATTTTAAAATGCCTATAGTGATGTTTATTGCTACATTATTGGAGTTTTAAGGATGCAAAAGAGAATAATTTTAAATTGAATTTAAACCCCATTTATTTATTATGGATGTGCGTGGGCAGAACTGAATAATATCAATAATATGAAGCAACAGTAGGACCTCAAGTTGGCCGATATAGATTCGATATAAATATAATAATCATTTATGCTGAAGTGATAACAATAAAATTGAAAGTGAAAAGGGAAAGATTTTATTTTTTGTATTACTGTCGATAAATTGAAAGCTGGCGTAAGAAGAACTGGAAACAACCTTTTTAAATTAAAATTTTTGATTTTCTAGTTAAGATTTGTGGCTGCTGTGGTGTTGTTGAAATGACAATTGTAGCTTATCGGCAAGTGAAAAAAAGGAAGCAAAGCATATTAAAAGTATGGCAAAATCACATGGAACACTCAACATGGAAAACGAGGCGAAATCAACTGAGAAATTTAGACTAGAAAATAAGGCGAATTGAAATGTGCAATTTATACTGGAAATCGAGGCGAATTGTAATGAGCAATTGAGACTGGAAATCGAGGCGACTTGAAAGCAGCAATTTCGACTGAAGAGCAAGGTGAATTGAAATGAGCAATTTGTACTAGAAATCAAGGCGAATTGAAATGAGTAATTTACACTGGAAAGCAAGGAAAATGGGATTTTTTTTGCATAAAATAATATTATTGAGCTACGCGTATTTTTCGCTCCTTAACAAATATTAGTTTATATAAAAAAAAAAACAGAAAAAATTGCTAATGTTCATTTTAATCAGAAATATTCACAAAAATGCAAATTTTTTTATACAATATTAAAACTTGCTCGAAAACTTCAAACTTTCTCAAGCAAAGCGAAAACAAAATATTCAAGCGGAAAACCACCAAAAAAATGAGCCCAATTTTTATTTTCAAACAAAAGAAGCTTAAGTTCTCAAAACTTTTTCCCATTATTCCCGTTTTACAGTCTCAATATCATTATGCTTTCTCGAAATCCCGGTCCCGACAAATTTTCGGGATCGGGATCGGGATTGAAATTTTTCGGGATTTCCCGGGAAATCCCGGGAATCCCGAATATGTAAAAAAATTTAAAAAACAGCATTTTTCTGCTTTTTTTCCCAAAAAAAATTATATATTTTTTTGCTACTTATACGGTCATTTATTCCTTAATTAATTAGTTATACTTTATGTGTTACAAGGTAGAGTTTTAATCCATGTTTCCTTTGAAAAATGTGAGCATAAACAAAAATAGAAAATAAATGTTGATAAAGATGTAAGTTTAAAGGTTAAAGAAAACGGTGTGAATATAATAATAAAAATTAAGCATTAATGAAAAAACTTTTAACAAATGCAATTGCATTTAGATTCTTGTCAAGTAAACGTTTTCTTTGTTTTGTAAGAATGTTGTTACTAATAGAGAAATTTCGTTCGCTTTGAGTTGAGGTCGGCTGCATTGTTATCAATGCATCGTAAAGTTGATCTAACAAAACGGTTCTCTTCTTATTTTTGTCATACCAATTAAACTCTCTTTTCAAATTATTTGGTTCTGTTGCTGCTGCATCTGTTGTTAATGATGTATATTCAGATATGCTTAGTTTCAGTCTATCTCGAATAGAAATGTTTGACGGTTGGATTTGATTTGCACTGGATGTTGAAGCTTCCATAGCTCCATTTGTAGAGTTTTTGACAAAATACTGCTTCAATAAGTCAATGCCAAGTTTATGTATTGCAGCTTTTATTGACGATTTAAAATGCTTGTCTAAAGAAATATATTGAGGATTATTCAGGTAAAGTATTAAGTCAATTAATGTTCCATTTCTTCGTGCACCTATGCGAGCGCAATTCATATCGTAAACCTTTTGAGACAATAATGTTCCTTGTAGCAACAATTCGTCTAGCAAAAAGTTAATGTTCCTTCAGCAATTAATAAATCGTTTGATTTACGCAATAATTCTTCTGTCGCGTATTTAGCAGGTTCTAAAACATCAATAATTTCCTAAACTAAAAAACCGGGATTTTCAATCCCGATCCCGATAAATTTCGGGATCCCGGGATTGATCGGGATCGGTAAATCCCGGGAAATCCCGATCCCGATCCCGATAGCGAGAAAGCATATTATATCATCATCGCCATGATTACATTTCACATTCTCATAATTCTATTTGCGTTTTTTTTTTTGTTAATAAATTGCTCTTTAGTAAGTTTTTCTCTGGTAAGCACTATTGCATGTTTCTATGACTTGTCTGTATGTCAGTCAATCTCTAAGCTCTCCAGAATGTCTCAGCTGTGAATACAAAAGAGCCAAAGTTCGAAAAATGCTCCAATTCTTTATAACTTACTCAACTTTTCTTCTTTTTTTGGGAATATTTTTTTCCTCGTTTTTTATCGTGAATAATAAAAAACGAATAAAAAGTTTTCTTCTTGAATTTTCATTTTTCAATTCATTTTAATTTTTATGACTTTAAAAAAATTTCCTTTTTCTTGTTCCGCTGAGAAATTGTCCTCAATTCTCGACTTTTTCCTCATTTTTGCTCCTTCTGCAGCTGCTAAATTTTATGATCTTCTTCAGAGTTAATTTTATAGCAATTTTGTAACTTTTTTGCACGATTTTGTTTCCCTCGAACTTTTGATGTCTTTTTTGTTCTTTAAATGCTCGATTGTCTTTTGTTGCTGACAACATTATTCTCTAACATAATAAATTTCCTCATCCTTAGCTTTGCTGCTTTTAGTTTTATGCCTTGCATCGTAAAATAATCATGATCGTTGATGACTATGAGAAGGTCTAGATAAAACTTAGTTGAAGAATATTTCAAAGTGACGAATTTTATTAAACAATACAATCAAAATTGGAAATTTTCATCAAACAAAGCGAATTTATGAAACGTTGATAATTTACATAGAATAAGTGGAATTTATTTGGAGGTGGGCAATTTACATTACACAAGGCGAATTCACCGCAAAGTGGATAATTTACATCAAAAAGGCGAATTCACTGGAAAATTGAAAATTTACATTCAACGAGGCGAATTCATTAGAAAATGGGTAATTTACATCGTGCAGGCGAATTTACTGGAAATGTGTTAATTAACATTAAACAAGGCGAATTCATTAAAAAGAGGGTAATATTCTTAACTTTGCAAATTTTATCAATTGTAGGGAAAATAATAAAAAGTGAAATAAAAGTTTAATAAATTTTTGAATTGTTTTTAGTTTCATGATCAACCTAACCAAACAGAATTGTTGTTCTCATGGAAAATTTTTATCCATCATACTTACAAAAGAACCATAAAATCCACCCACCCTGAACATCGTTGCCATTACTTTACTAAATACTCTTCAAAAAAATTCAATTTTCAAGATGAAAGTGAAATGAAACGACTCGAATGGCTGAACGAGCCAGATCTGTTTCATGGGAAATTACCGAGCCGTAAAGCACAAAAGTGCTTTTAAATTTCAACAATGTCAAAATCGATGAAACTTTAAGAGCAAGAATATTTTTTTTTGTACTCGCAATTTTCTTTGTCTATAAAAAGTTAATGCAGTCTACAAATTACAGCTACTATGTCGCTTACTGCTATATTCATGACAACATCTGGCGTATGCTGTTTGAGTGTTTTTTTTTTCTTCTTTCAAATTTTTATGGCTGATTCTTTTTTTCTCGATCGATTTTAAATGCTTGTTTGATTTTAAAGGCAGATGGAGAGATAAAATGAGCGATATTTGATGAAATCTACACAACGAGTTCATGTAAATTTGAACTTTAGATGAGAGGTTCTAGCTTGTTGAAATTCAGCCAAAGTTGTCAAGGATTTTTTGAACTAAAAGAAGTTTGATTCTAGAACATTGTGAATCTGATCCACAAGACTTCATGAATTTTCATCATTGAAAAAAATTCTACGCTGCTAAATGATAAACATTTTTGTGTCTATCAACATCCATTCATTTATCAACATCATCAAATGTCATTTTCTGACCATTTTTCATTTCAAATCTTCTTCTTCTTCTTGTCCTTATTTCCATTCATTGCTTTCATCAAAATCAGTTACAAAAGCAGAACAGCAGCAAAAAAAGAGAATAGTCACGGGAAGATAAACAGTTGTGAATGACAGGCAATGCGAGCAAGTAAGCGGGAAAAAAATTTCATTTTCATTTCATAAATTGAAATTGATGCAGGCAGGAATATAAAAGCAGCAGCAACAGCAACACAACCACTAAACTGACCGCATTTAATGTTTTTTTCATCAACATTGCCGAAAACTGCGGAGCAGAATGCATGAAAAAAACTAATAAATGCCAGCGAAATGATGAAATTTTAATTTTTTCATTATTTTTCAACTGCAATTTGCAATTAGCTAATAACCGCAAATTAATAAACCACAGAATGTGGAGCCATTTTAGCAAGTTGTTGAGATTTTACTTTGCTATTTATTTTTAGTAGATTTTTATTTGAAATCATATGAAAATGAGATGATGATCCCTAAAGCTCGATTGCTGTTGTGAAAATATTAATTTGGGTTTGAGAAATTTTGACTTTCTAGGGATACATCCTATAACCTAACCCTGTATTCATACAAAAATGAACACATAATAGCCTACAAATTAAGTTAATTCCTGTAATTTCTAAACCACATAAACAAATAATAATAAGGATTATGGTAAAGTCTATAACATTATTTCAGTGCTTTATTGCTGCTTTTCACATGCTTTCATACGAATTGCTAAAACCTTTGGATTAACACAGCAGGATATGCTTCTGGAGGATTTTTATAGCATATGTTATGGATTAACGGCATGATGCGTGGTTTTGGAGAAAATGGGAAGCTTTTGAGGATGTTAAATGCTGGATGATGACAATTTTCATGTTTTTAATTTTTAAGCTGGCTTAAAAAGGTAGCTTATAAAGGTTGAACTATTTTCTATGCTGGAACTATTAAATTCAACAGTAACAGCCACTTTTCTTGCTCATAGAGTCATTTTACTCTCTGGAAATGAACAATTAAAAATCAAACTTTACTTTTTCAATCAAAAAATTAATCATGCTCAGTTTAAGAGAAGCTTAACTTTTTGGACAAGCTTCCTAACATGATTTTTCATCCCGGAAACATCTACAATGACCTTAAACTTGAGCGTTAAATAACAAGAAATCTGCAGTCATCATTAACGTCATTCTCATGTCAGCTTACAATCTCTCTTGCCATAAATTTCCTCTGGCAAAAGAAGAAAAAAAGTTCTTTAATCTTCAAACAGATGATGCAGCACTAAATAAATGTCAATCTTTAAGTGAAAATTTTTCTTTTTTGCACCAACTTTTCCCACCTTTTCCACTCAAGAATCCATTATATTGTCATTGGAAATTTTTTCATCTCCACTTTTTGAATTTATGGAGTAAAATAATTTTCCTCATTTTTTGTGTCAATGCAATGGATGCATTGGAGGTAAAAAAAAGTGTAACAAGCACAAAAAGTTTTTTATTGTTACAAGAAATGTGACTGCATCAAGTTCAAATTGAAATGGAAAAGGAAAGAAGAATGAAAAAAAGTTTGTCGTTTGAGGAAATAAGCACATACTCAAAATCGATAATGTAAAGGCATGAACAATCCACATATTAGTATTACCAGGTTCTGGTGCCTTCGCATTAGGGATAAGTTCAGGTTCAAGTTCCTTAAGCGTATCTAAAAAATCTGAGATTCAAGGGGTATACAACTAATTGAGAATTTAAGTTAAGAGCCCTCCTTGCTACGTCATAAATATTTTCGAGATCCTTAACATTCAAGGGTACATCTCAGTAAACAACGTCTATGCATAATTAACTCTCAAATCAACTCAACTAAAAAATTATGTTTCAGAAAGTAACATCAAGAAGAGCTCAAGTCATCTTCAAACAAAATAAGAGATTTAAGGTAATTTGAAGCTCTTTCAAAACTTTCTTCAAAGCTTTTTTTCAATGAAAAAATAAAGTCAACTTGATGAGACTTTAATGAGTTCCCTCATATGACAGCACTCAAAAAAAAATTGCAATGAAAAATTCATTTTTATCGAGCCGGAGCCACAAAACTTTTTCCATCACAATTTATTTTTATTTTTCAGCTTTTTGTTGTCTTTTTCTTATTTAACTTGAGAACTTTTAGCATCATCATCATTATCATTAGGTATGTTGAATATAAATGACATACAAACAGTAAATTTTTGAAAAGATATACAGCTGTTGCGGCAACTTCATCAGCATCAATTTTAATACTTTATGACAAGGACATTTTTGGGCGCAAAAATAATGGAAATTTTGTGAACATTTTAAAGTATTTATTGAAGATGTAAGCTCAACTTTGAAGCATCAAAAAATAATGGGAGCTAAGGCTACACATCCTACAATATCAATTTTAATTTCCTTTTCACAATTCTCAACTAAAAAAATCACAAATCTCAATTTCTTTTCATTTATTTCAAGACAATTTTCCTTCCTTCTTTTCTTTCAACATCAATCGGAAGCAATTTACTCTTCCTTAATCTGTGTGTCGAATAATGGAAAGCTATATAGAATAGATTGAAGTGAAAAAGTAAATTTCCGGTTTGAAGATGTTTGAAAAGGATTTAAATTTAAAAAACTGAAGGATTCAAAAGAAAAAAGTCATTGTAAGTAGTTTTAAGGAAATGAAATCTCATCATTGATTCTTTTTTTCGATCACATTTTGTGTGAAGAAAATGGAAGAAGCTTGTTTTGTTTTGTTTACTTATTCATGAAAAATGGATTGATGAAAGGTATTTGAGTGGTTTTAGAGACTGGCTGAGTATTGAATTTAAATTCATCAATACTTAATGTTAAGTCCAAAAGGTTCACGGTATGGAAAAGTTGCAAAACCGTAGCACGAGGCTAGTAGCAAGCTATCATAGAGCTAGTTTCAATAGAATTCAACTAAACACTGGTTTCTCGCAGAGCTTGAAGTCGACTCGACTCGACTCGAACCCTATCGACTTCGAGCTCTGGTTTCTCGTATGTCTGGTGCTTTTTTTGAATAACATCAATGTATCTTTCGATTATTAAGATTCCATGTGTCGGTGAAATGTTTAGGTAGAACGACTCAATCAAAATAATTCAAATTCTAGCATATTAGACTTAAAAAATCTAACAGCTTGTGCATTAAAGTACAAAAAGAACTTCCAAAAAACAGCCACCCAATGTCACTTATTATAATTAAAATTTACACAAAAATATCTTACTCAATTTTCTACCTGACTTGCTGTCATTGTTGTGTTCTTTTTTATTTCTTCTTACACCTCCTATTCATTTCATGCAACCAGGAAACAAATTTATAGCAATAAAATTTTCTGTTTTCTTTTTCCATTCTGTCGCTTCTTCTGTTTTTTTCTTCTGCCTTCCATTCTTCTCTTTTCTTTTGTTAATGTTGATTGTGTTTGCATTTTCTCTTGTACAAGAGGATTTTTTAAGATTAGCAGAATTTTTTTAGATGAGATTTTTTGCTTATTTTGGATGAAATGTTTTGAAATCATTTTTGGATTTATAAGATCTGTTTTGATAATTTTGATGAATCAATGCTAAAATAGCACTGTAATATGAAGGGCCGATTTTTGAAATTTGACTATGGAAAAGGGTACAAATGATCGGAATTGCTCCAATCAATCTAGAACCTAACCTCATAATGTTTTTATAAAAAACTTTCTCACTCACATCACATTCGAACTTGATTTTCTCACTCAACTCTCAGCATCTAATTTTAAACGTGAATACTTCAAGAATACAATAACAAACAATAAGCCATGACACAACAATGTTAAAGCATAAAAAAATACATACACGAGTACATTGCGACGATGTAAATAAGCAAAGTTAAAAAATTCCTTTATCATAAATTTTAACTTTATTCCTCGTCTCATTTCTCAGTCATGAATACGAAAAAAAAGTTCATACGAGGAGATTGTCACAAAGTTCCTTATAACTTGTCATCGAAATGTTTTTGCTTTTTTTTTCAAGGTAGCATACAAAGACGAAAGAAGCAGAAGATGAGGAAAGGAAAATTCCCATGCGAATGGAAATTGAGAAAGATGAGATTGAGTTTTTTTGTGTGAATGATGGAGGAATGTAGGAAAGAATTTCTTGTTGCAACAATTTGTTGTTGCTCTTTTCAGAGATTAAGTTTCAGGTATTATTAAAGGATGTCTTACAACTCAATGTAATTTAAAAAAAATATGTGAATAATTTTTTATGTTGTTTTCAAATGTTGTGTGCCATCCAAAAAAATTGAACTGATTTAAATCAGAGTTTAAGCAGGCTTCAACTTGAGAGTCCTAAAACTGCTAAATAGTCAATTGTCCCAATAACTCATTTGCCCCACAATCGAAGAACAGGTCAAATTTTAGTATAAAAGCACCAAAAACATCAAAAAAAGCTGTTTAAAAAATCCAAAAGTTGATTGTTGAACTAATTTAAAGAATAACCCTTGACAAGTCAAAAAGTCCGGAATTAATGGATTTCGTGCTTTTAAAATAGATTCGTCAAACTCTAGTATTTAAAATTGGGGGGCAGTCATCAATAAATTTACCTTTAAAACTCTTTAATACTCCCGCAGCAAAGTTCTTTTAACTCAAGTCTCACTTGTTTTCAACATTTTATTTTTACAGAAGATTTTAGCCTGCAGACTACAGACTTGTTTGCTTTTCTTTTGAATCTCTCCATTCCCTTCTTTAGTCTGAAAGAATACATGGAGAATTTTTTGAGTAAAGTCGTTGAATTTTTTCATCTTTACTCCTTTTTGATGTGCTTTTCGAAGAAATTCAAACAATAAGGTTCAGTTGTTGTGGCAAGAGCAGTAAATGGTCAGAGTTTAAGCACTCAACATGAATTTTTTTTTTCAGGTCTCAAGCTTTATGGATGTCAAAAGCAGGAAGATCCTGAACTGTGCACTCATCAAGACACTCGCAAAAATTGGAACCCTTTTTCAACAAAAATTCAATGTTGAATCCTAAGTTGAAAAAATTGTTTTTTTCAATTAATTAAAAGTTTGTTCACTAAAGTTGCTCTAAGAATTTATTAAATCATCACACATAACAACTCTTTACCATTAACATGTCTTTATAGAAAGAAATTTACAAAGGTTATAATTAAAAGTATTTTCATTTTTATGTGCAACAAAGAAAAGCTGGAATTAATTGAACATGCATGAGACTGTATAATTTTTTGCCTTAAGCTGACTTTTCATTAGTTTGTTAGTTCATAAACTTTTTTTTTGCTCTTATTTTCTTCTGATGTTATTTTTTTGTTGTTATCGTTTGGACTTTTATAAGAAAAACTGTAAAAAGCTTGCCGATTTTCAAAGAAATTTCAACTATTTTCAATAACATAATAAATTTAAATCTCTCCTCTAAGTCATATGAAGAGAGAAGAATTATTCTATGCTATACGTGACATCACTATCGAGTGATCCCTAATTCAAACTTATAAGAAAATTGTTTGCAAAGAAAGTTATTCCTTACTTTTTTACTTTTCATTCTTATTCTCATATTTTTGCTGCTTGCATTGCGGAACAACGAGAATGAAAAATTTCTCAATTTGAAACATATTGCAACAAATTTTTTTCCTCTTTCTCTTAGATGAGCAACTTTTCGTCCTTAAATTGCTTCGAACCACAGATGAATGTTACTTGCATTCACATGCACACACATGCACATATTTTAATACTTTCTTGCTCACTTTAATGCAATCAGCTTGTGTTCTTTATTTAACTTTTCCATTCAATATGCTTCAGTTCAGTCACAAAGTTTTTTCTTTCTCTTCTTTACTCACTTACTTCCTCTGCACTTGTGGGTGTCTTAATTTAAGTTTCAGCTTTTTCCTCTTCATTTATTTCTTCCTATGTTGCAAACTTTAGCAGACTTCTGAAAAGTCACTTTATCAACTTTTTATCAATGTTGGTTATTAGCCAATGTGGATCAAGAAAGTTGGTTGGTGGCAATAAGCAAAAAGCGAAAATTAATTAAAATTTTTTAAAACGGCTGCAAAATTGCGAGTAAATAAAAAAGTTAAAAAAATGCACAAAATGCTCAAATGAGCCCTTCCGACTTGAAACTTGAAAATTCACAAAATTTCTTATTCAATTGAGGAAACAAAAAGAAAAAGAAAAACAAAAAAGTTAAGAAGAATATTTCACGCCAAGCAGCGACGTTGACTGGAAAAAAAGCGTGAATTTCATTGAGACAAGAAATAAAAATCGGCAATAAAGAAGAAGAAAGGGAAAATTAATGAAATGAAATTTGTGTGAATGAGTAAGGAAATTAAAGGAAATGATGTGAAATGAGAGAATTAGAAGAATTTTGTTGTTGTTCTTGATATAATTTGTTGTCAATGACTTTTGACGCACAGTTTTTCAATTACAAAAGTTTTTTTATTTTAAGTTGAAAATTTTGGAATGGAATTTTTGATAGGGTTTTAAGGCTTTGATTGATGGACTACAGGAGGAATTTTTTGTTGTTGTGTACGTGCCAGAAATCCAGAATTAAAGCTGAAAAATCAACTAAAATCACATTCATTTCACTTTCCATTTGTTACCCTTAACATCCGCATGTCCGTATAATGACTTACGCTTTTTTCACACTAGTCCCCTCCTCCTCGATTTCCACTTTCCATTTTATTTTCTCATTTTTCATCTCCTGTTTCAATTTTTTCTTTTCTTCTTTTTTTACTCGCTTATCTAAATGAGAATACAAAAAGGCAGAAACATGGAAAATCATTAGAAGCGACAGACACGAAAAGTAAATAAATTTCCAAAGAATTGTTCTTCCTCTTGTAAAAAAAATGAAATTATAATTTTATATCTGCTTGTGTGTGTGAAAAATGTATCAAGAGATAATTTTCATTGTGTCCTCATTTTCCTGCTTCTTTATATTCATTTGGTGTACTTTAAAATTTTGCCTAAATTAAGAAATCTTTGGGAACGTGTGCGTGCCTGTTTCAATGGGAAATGCGAAAACTTTCGTTTAATAATTTATCGTTACTTTAATGTAAGAATGTTCCCATCCTTTTCTGTTATCATATTTCTGTAATCTTTGAATGTTTTCTGCCATATTGAAGATTCTGTGACTTTAAGCAATGTAATATGACAGACATTTGTTGACTTGTATTTCTTAGATTTACAAAAATGGGTATGATTCGGATGAACTGATATGTGACCTTCAATCAAGTTCACCAGCTGCTGCTTTTTTTGAATTTTGACAACTCAACAATTTTTTGTGGCCTTTGGATAATTTAAATGTTTGATAAGCATTGCTAAAGGATGGAAAGTTAAGGCTCATGATGGCTTGTATTAGCACCGTGGTAAAATAAAATAAATTTATAGAAAGAGTAATTCCAATTTTTTCCAGATTAGAAATTAGTTTCCCTTGGGCATTTAATAGTTACTGTAACCTAAAACAATTTCAGATTTAGCTAAGTTTATGTTTCATTCAACATCATGAGTTTATTTCAAGGCGTTGAAGTACTGTCTGTTAATGAATATTTTCAGCAAAACAAGCAAAGTGATTTTGTACATCATTGAATATTTAGGGATATTTGAGGATGAAACAATCCTTATCAACTAAACAATCAGATATGCTTTCTCGCTATCGGGATCGGGATCGGGATTTCCCGGGATTTACCGATCCCGATCAATCCCGGGATCCCGAAATTTATCGGGATCGGGATTGAAAATCCCAGTTTTTTAGTTTAGGAAATTATTGATGTTTTAGAACCTGTTAAATACGCGACAGAAGAATTATTGCGTAAATCAAACGATTTATTAATTGCTGAAGGAACAATTAACTTTTTGCTAGACGAATTGTTGCTACAAGGAACATTATTGTCTCAAAAGGTTTACGATATGAATTGCGCTCGCATAGGTGCACGAAGAAATGGAACATTAATTGACTTAATACTTTACCTGAATAATCCTCAATATATTTCTTTAGACAAGCATTTTAAATCGTCAACAAAAGCTGCAATACATAAACTTGGCATTGACTTATTGAAGAAGTATTTTGTCAAAAACTCTACAAATGGAGCTATGGAAGCTTCAACATCCAGTGCAAATCAAATCCAACCGTCAAACATTTCTATTCGAGATAGACTGAAACTAAGCAAATCTGAATATACATCATTAACAACAGATGCAGCAGCAACAGAACCAAATAACTTGAAAAGAGAGTTTAATTGGTATGACAAAAATAAGAAGAGAACCGTTTTATTAGATCAACTTTACGATGAATTGATAACAATGCAGCCGACCTCAACTCAAAGCGAACGAAATTTCTCTATTAGTAACAACATTCTTACAAAACAAAGAAAACGTTTACTTGACAAGAATCTAAATGCAATTGCATTTGTTAAACGTTTTTTCATTAATGCTTAATTTTTATTATTATATTCACACCGTTTTCTATAACCTTTTAACTTACATCTTTATCAACATTTATTTTCTATTTTTGTTTATGTTCACATTTTTCAAAGGAAACATGGATTAAAACATCTACCTTGTAACACATAAAGTATAACTAATTAATTAAGGAATAAATGACCGTATAAGTAGCAAAAAAAATATTATTTTTTTTGGGAAAAAAAGCAGAAAAATGCTGTTTTTTAAATTTTTTTACATATTCGGGATTCCCGGGATTTCCCGGGAAATCCCGAAAAATTTCAATCCCGATCCCGATCCCGAAAATTTGTCGGGACCGGGATTTCGAGAAAGCATACAATCAGAAAACTTCGAGAAAACATTGAAATAAAACTAAATTTAAACAATGTTGAGCATGAAACATGAGGAGAATTCAGGAGAAAATTCTTCATTGAAGGGGAATGTTATTTCAACAACAATCATAAAACATTCAGTAAAGTGTTCTGATTACATTTTCAAATGCAAAGTTTGAAAGAGAAATCTTTGAGAAAAATACTGAAGTGTTGGATTGAACCACTCATATTCTATGGATGTATCAAGTTATTATGTCAAAGTCTACTTAGAAAAGCATGAAAAACCAAAGACTTCTTCTTGATACAATATAAAAACATTTAAGGAGTTGTACAGCATGATCATTACTCACGGGCTATTTAACTATAATTTTTATCCAAACTCAAATTTAAAATCCATTTGAATCTCAATTTCGACGTTTCTTCGTCAATTTACAGGAAAACTTTGCCCATTTTCCATTCATGCTTCATTTATTCTCGCTATTATTAAGATGACAATTTAGCAAATGTTTTAAAAAGTCATAAAAAAATCACAACGGCAATTTAACAAAAATGAAATAAAAATGAAGAAAAAAGTTTTGAAATCAAATTTTTTTAATATATTTCATGGGGAAAATCCATTAACGCATCCGTTTACCCATCAATTTCCATGTTCATTAAACACATGCTTTCATTGCTTACACACCATTTGTACACGTGCGTGCGTATTGCTTATACAATCAAATAAAAGCTTCTTCAGAATGCGAAACGTTTTCTAGGGTTGGACATTATTTATATATTCTTTACTTATATCGTCTTATTTGGTCAAATTGTATGAAACTTGCAACAAAAAAATGTTTTGATAAATTTGATACATCTAAGTTTTAAAAATCATAGGTTACCATCCCTTAATCCACCATATTATAGCAGAATAAAATCAAAAAAAAACTTTTTTATTGTTTCACAATGAAACGAAAAAAAAATAAAACTTTTCCTCACCAAAGTGAAAGAAAGCTTCTGTTGTTGTATCCAGTTTGTTGCTCATATTTGTCGATATCTGTAAATACATTCGCTTATTGTATGTATATTTTTCAGCAACCATAATAACCATAACACATCCGCCCAATAACATTCCTGCATATTGTGTATGGGAAAGAGAACAATGGGAAAAATATGTTCAGCATGTGCTGCTGCTGCAAAATTCCTGAGTGATTTCATTTGAGCTTTTTTTTTTGTTCACGTCTGTGTTTGCTGTCTTTTTTTGCGGTGAAAATCGATGTGTTGCTGTCGCTTCACTTGCATATAGTCAACGGTTTGTTATTGCATGTTGTCGAATTGATAGTGACAATGATGACAATTGTCATGGGCATTTGTTTGCTGCTGGTTTGGTAGATTTTTCGAATGGATAGTTTCGATTTTGTTGGTTTAAGCTTTGAAAAATTCATTGAATGCGACATTATGGAAATGGTAAGTTGAAATTAGCAGTCACGTGTAAAAATGGGTCAGCTTGAAATAATTTATTAATAGATATGGGAGCAACAATGAAGATTGCGGTGCTCTGATTTTATAAATTTAGCTAAAATTATACGATACGCTATCCAAATTGTTCAAACTCATCACTGTCCATTACCAAGAATATAATGCTTAAAACGTGCCAACAAGACATGATCACTCTCTATATTAAAAGCATTTTGTAGCCAAAAAGCTCTCAGTTCCATTCAAAAGAAATAAAATTTAATAATCGACTCTTAAAACTTTTAACATTACCCTTTCTTTCAATATTACAAAGTCACTTAGTTTATTGAGAAAGTTCTCATTTCCCCAATTTTTATTTTCTACAAATCGGAATGAATACAAATTACTTAAAAAATACATTATTTCAAAAAAAAACACTTGATGATGAAACTGCTGTTTTGATGTATTGAAAGAATAATAACAATAAACATTAAAATGAATGTGCAATTTAAGAGGAAAAAGGGAAAAGCCTCAAAGTGAAATAAAAGAAATGAAATAATTCTTTTGAGTAGTTTCAATGTATTTAATTCGCCCAACATCTGGCGTAATTTTTGAAGAGCACATTCATGAATAAAATATTGCTTTGTATTCAATTTGGATTTTGAGTCGCCTATAAATTAAGATAGAAGTAAATTGTGAAAGCTATGGATGGAACAAATTGAGGATGTCGGGCACATCAGTAGATGGAATTTGGATGAAATATTTATTTATTTTATTTTATTGAGTATGCTTTACAGTATTGATAATGTGTAGCTTAAAAAACCGAAAAGCGCTTTTGTTTCAAAAATTGTCCAAACTTGTGGAATTCTTCTCCATTTTTTTCTGTTCTCAAGATTTTACAAGCAAATTCATAAAATGTAATTGGGGATGAAAAAGTCCATTTTTTTGTTTCATATTCTTTCCATAAATGTTTTTTTTTCCAATTTTTGAAGCTTTCTTCTCTTGTTATTGATCTTACTATGTTTTCTGTTTCCTCATTGGCTTGTTTTGCTTAATTATCATTATGTCGACAATATCTAAAAGATAATAAAAATTTCTTGAATATCTTTTTTAAATTAAATTAAAAATTCCAGCATATTTTAGAAAGCAAGAAAATTTAAATTGCTTTGCGATTGTTGTATAGTGAGTTGTGATATGAAATATTTTTTGAAGTCAAAAATTATTAAGAACAAAAATCTCAATGCACAATCATAAGTTTCATATCCACAAGATGTCCATCCGCCCACCACACCGTTTGTTCGATAAATTGTAGTAAAATTAAAATAATTTGTTTCCGCCCTCTCATAAATAATGACAATAAAAACAAAATCTCACAAAATTAATAAGAAAACGAAAACAAAAATTATTAAATGTTTTAAATTTAAATCAACTTTTCAATCAAATCTTCATAACATTTTTTTGTAATTTTATTTAAAAAGAACCAAAATCAGTAAGAACAAGCAGGCAGACAATGAATTTTTAAAATGAATTATCGAGTAAGGTGTCTAGAGTAATAAAATATAAAAGTAGAATGAGAAAAGATGAAGAATTTGCAGGCATAAACGACATTGCCATAGAAGAAGATAAAGACAGTAAGAAATCTTTTTTCCCTCTCTTTTAATGTGCGAACCTTCATTGCTTTTCCTTATTTTGGACATTTTTATGGGTCGCAAATTCGTGTCGCAATTTTTCATCTTCTCAATTTTTATGGGCAACAGAAGGCAATGAATCTATTAAAATGAATGTTTTATGAGATTTTTTCATGATTTTTATGTGAAAATTTCTGAGAGGGGTTTGGGTCATAATGATAGTCTGAGATAGGGATTTGAGGTTTAAATGAATGTAAACTCACAGGACTTACTACACAATTCAATATCAATCATTACTTAAAAAAAAAATAAAAAAAACCTGATCAATTTGGGCTGAATGTTTACATTCATAACAAAAAAACATTAAATTACTTGAAATATCAACATTGAAAATATATTTTCAAAGAAATAAAGGAAAATAATGAAGCAAAAGGAAAGGAAACACAACGCAATGTAATTTGTCATCATCTGCTATTGCCTTCGGCAATCTGCTTCCATTCTGTTCCAAAAATAATAAAAGAGAGTCAGCGTTCTTTTGTTATGTGACATACAAAAAGAAAAGAAATAAGAAGAAAAATTTGAATTTTATTTAAATTATGCAGTAAAAATAAACGGAAGAGATGAACTGGAGAGGTCATGGAAAATATAATAAAATAAAAAAATAAAGAAGACAAAAAGCTCTCAAAAGGAAGAAAATATCTTTGAGGCATTTCGTGCTAAAATCGAAAAAGAAATGTTGACTAAAATTTTACATTTTTTATTATTTATTTTTATTTGCATAATGAGGCAGTGGGTAGCAAGTTCATGGAATGACTTCCGTTTTTTCTGCGTATCACATCAAAAAAGCTGATTATTTTGCAAAAAAAGATCTGAAACTCATCAAAACATGTTCATAAATTTTGCCATAATCTTGCTTAGTAAGGCTATAAAACAACAGCAAAAGTGCAAAATATTTTTGTCAGCATAAGAACAGCAAACATTTACTTAAGCTTATAATTTACATTCATTCTCATCTCTAACAAATTATCCAATAAATGTCATCAAATTGATTGCCAATGAATAAAATTGAATGAAGTTGAGAGCAAGAGAACAATAAAAGCATCAGTGACAGTGAGAATAGGATCATAAAATGACAAAAGACCGAAAGAAAAAGTTGTTTTTATTGCATCATCTTTGTTCGCATCATAAAAAGTTGACAAATCAATTGATTACTTACTCATAAAATGTGTTTGGCATGGACACAAAAGTTGATAAGCACAAATAATCTGGTCAGCTAGCAAAAAAGGGAACAAGTATATCTAAGATCGACAATATACCCCAACAAAGAATATCCTGAAATTTAAAAAAAAATTCGTTAAAAAATGAGTCCTTGTTAAGGAACATCAGGGGCCACCCGGGATTGAACCGGGGACCTCTCGATCTGCAGTCGAATGCTCTACCACTGAGCTATAGCCCCACATGAACGATCACTTACAAAAACTCTACTTAAATTTTTATTTTTTTATCATTAAAATTTTTCTAATTATATTAAGTACAACAAAAAATGTTTTTTATCACTTAATGTTCCGTTGACAGCAGAACAGATGTTTTGACTGATGAATATATCATTTGTGATATCTATTGTGTTATACATTCGATAAAAAGTTGTTTAACATGTAGAAATAAAAAATATGAAGACATGAATGACACCCACATGATTGTTTTTGTTGACTTGTTTTAGCTAGAAAGTTTGCAGTTTGCCATAATACTATGAATTAATGAAACTACAAAGCTTTTTTTATTAATTTTAAAAAGATAATACAACAATTTTATTCCTCATTTGGAACCTTTTCTTCATCTGATTCTTCACCCATAATTTCTCTAACAGCGTTTTCTTCGCCAATACTAATCAACCGTTCCTTTAAATTTTCAATCACATTCCTTAAATACAACAAATCATCAATATTCTCAACAAATGTTTGCTGATGAAAAGATATTTGCTCATCATAAAATGCTTGTCGTTTCTGATGTTTCGCCAATAATTTTTGGATTACATGATTCTCAGCATTTGCATGTTGAATGATCATGTCTGAATATTTTTTAAGATTTTTTTTCTCTTCTTGAAGATGCATGAGTGCACAAAATTCACGAGTATTCTCGTCTGTTCTTTTGATTGTAATCATATGTGGTTTTGATAGCCGTTGACTTGAAAACATATTTAGATCCAAATCGATATAGTTGTGAGACCTCGGTGGAACAAAATTATCGTCATTTATACCCATTATAATATTTTATTGATTATACTGTGAAGCTTTAACAGTAACTGAGATAAACTCGAGAGTTTTTTTAAGTCAATAAAAAATTTTACCTGAAGCAGAATTCACAAAGTTTAATTAAAATATCGAGAAACTTTTGTCTAAGTTAAAGTTTCAAACATCAACTTAATAAAAGAAACTTTTATTTTTTAAAAACTTTTTCTAAATGTTTTTCAATCTGGTTTTAAATTTAATTACTTCAAATCTGTCTTAAGCATAAGAACAATCAGTTAAACATTAAATCATGGATCAACGAGGCAATCAAAATCAACAAAAACCTAGCATTGCACCACAAGCTTCATTCAACGAATCAGCACTTTCAAATTTCCCATCATCTTCTTCATCTTATCAACAATTTGAAGCTAGCGTTTCCAGAAATTCAACATTTGTCTCATCAAAATTGAGCCTTGGATTGATTATTGAAAAGTATAAGAATCATAATGATAAAATTAACACAGCTACACAAAATGTGCGTAGATCATATAATGACAGAAAGAAAAAGTTTGAAAAAATCTTGAGCATGTATGAACGGCAGCATGAAAAGTCGAAGCAAAATCTTGACTTGTATAGAGAACGGAGCGCATTATGCATCGATGAAATGAAGAGACTTGAAAGTATTATACGTGGACTAAACGACAGATTGTATCAAATTGAAGGATCGGATACCGAAAATGAAGAAGACTGGGGCCGTGCACAGATTGAGGAATAAAGTTAAAGATATTTCGAGCACTTTCAATAAATTTTTAGGTTTCATACCACAAAAACCAGAATTAAGTTGTTTTTTAATTTTTATAGTAAATTTTTAAAGTTTGTTTAGAATTTGGTGTTCCTGGTTCTAGCTTGATTTTCTACAACAAGAGAAAATATAAACAAAAATTTACATTTAAATGAATTTTTCTCCTCGATTTTTTATACTTCCTACCTTCTCTGAGATCCATGTAAGAAATTCATCAGGTTTTAGATCATCTAAATGTATATCATATTATAGGATGAGAGAAAAATGCCGGGGTTCGAGTTCTGAAGTTAACCAAAATTAATCGCAAGGATTCCTTTTCTTATTCAACAATTTTTTCCACCATATATTCATCTCAATTTATGTTTGCATATATTCATGCGGTTACACAAAAGGAACAACACCATATAGTATGATAATGATAATAATGATGCACATCTTGTTCCACAGTCGCAAGTTGCTTCATTATTTTTTAAATGTAAATTGAAAGAAAATATGGGAAATTCAGTCTGAGTCTCATTTGCATGCTGTAATAATGAACACTTTTCACTATTTTATTTTTAAAGGTGAATAAAATGATTGTGTAGGACTGATGAATGAAGTTCTTAGTGCATATTTCAAACATACAATGAAAGAAGCATAATCCTCAGCGACTTCATTATTTTACACTTTTATTCATATCACACAATAACCCAAACAAAATATTTTCCAGAGCTTTTCTATCAGTTTCGAATAACAAAAAAAAATCTTCTGTTCCATTTTTATTCATGCAATAACATGTAAAATACATGAGTACAATAACAAACCACAGCCACATGTGAAAGGAGGGAATATAAATGTGAAACAAAATTCTTCACCATCTGTGTCTGTCTTAAAAAGGAAAAGTTGCATGAGACACACACAAAAGTTGCTAGGGGAAGTATAAACTAAATGAATTTACAATAAACACATGAGAATGAAAAAGCAATTTGAATGCTAAATATGGAAATGAGAAACAGATGAAAGACATGAAACTAAATAAGTTGGGATCAAAATCTTTTTTTGAACAGAAAATATTTAAGAAATTTGATTTTTTTAAATATGTTAAAGAGCAAAGTTTTAGAAACTTTAAACAAAAATTTGAAAGTTAATTTTAAATTGATTTTTTATTTTGTTTAATTATGAAAAATTTATACAAAATTGTCGAGCTTGCATGCATCAACAGCTTGTTAACCATGCTTCACATTAAAATAAAAAAAAATTGACAACATAAATCACGATAAAATTTAATTAAAAGAAAGTAAACTTTCGTTAGCAAAGCGTTTTTTATTAAGCTTTAAAATGAAAATAAATTTCTACACATTTAAGAATGCAAACATTTTGATTAATTGAAAACGATATTCATTTGTGGATGCGTACAATTTATCGCTTTTTTAGCAATGGGTGGTAACATGACCTCAAAAGCTTCTAATTTCAAAAAGTTTAAAAACCCTAGAAATCTTCGACTAAGTTTAAAGTTTTCTATTTTAATAGCTAAAATTTTAAAAAAGCCAACCCTTGTTCAACATATAATTCACTCTACTCAAACTCACGCGCTTGTAGACTTAGCAGTCTCTAATAAATAAGTTGAGCAACGAAATTAATGACAAGCATGCAGTTATAATCTAATTTGTATGTTCTCTAGTATCAATGAGCGATTATGTTAATTTATTGCACACAATTAAATGTTTCACAATCATTGCGGGGTGTGTTTAACTGAGAGAAAGCTTGATTTGTTGACTTTGGTGTTTTACACAAATTCATTTGAGGTTTTGATGAATAAATATTGATACTGCTAATGGAAACAATAGATTTTTAGCTTAATACTAATTTCTCATATTTTGATTTCTAAAAAATTCTTTAATAATTCTTGTGTTAAAATGAAGTGGAGAAAAACTGGCTGTTCTGATCCCATCAAACATGTCTTACTCAAACAATTTACTTTTTTCCTCTTTCATAAAGTGGACTTCTTACAATATAAACATCATCACTAACTTTATCCATTGTTTTCAAGAAGTCTTCGCACTTTGGATTTAATTTAGTATTTGTTCTGAAATTAAACGGATACAAATAATTAAATTTAAATTAGATTTAAATGAACATACCTTATTTTAACATTAAAATATCTTTCTTTAAGTGTCATACAAATAAAGTACAAAACTTCTATCATGGAGAGAAGAGAACATCCTAAGAAAAGTCCAAGTAGACCTCCAAGATCAGCAATGACTTTATTCAAATGAAAAATTTAAAATTTGTTAATTGGTTTGTTGAATACTTATAATTTTGTTGCAGTAACTTACAGTTTTGAAACTTGTAGGATACAAATTTTTCATTTAGCTGTATCACATGATCATCAAAGTGAACCTATACTCGAGAATAAAGTAACCTATAAAAAGATTTTATATCAATAACCAAGTGTTTAAAATTTATCTTTTACTCACTCCTTTGAATAGTTTTGAATCCGATCTGCATGAATTGATGCATCATACACAAAATCAGTCTCACTGACTGTATATTCAACATCATTGCAAGTTGGATAGCAATCACAAGGTGTTGTTCCAGACTCTAAATCTTCATCATCAGGCCAATCGTAAGTACTTCTATGAACACACATTGCTTCTTTGAAACCACAAACTTGTGTCGATGAATTTCTAGGCATATAAAATGCAACACATCCGCACTTTTCAAAAACATCTTCTGCGAGACATTCGAGATAACACTGATATTTTGTGTAGGTCTTAAAAAACTTCAATTTTCTCTCATCTTCAAAATAGCACAATCGTGTACTTGGTGAATATCCTCTTAAAGATTCATGAGCTTTAGTGGCCTTTGCTCGAAGTTTTAATCTTTTTTCGTGTGTTTGCTCAACCTGAAAGCCTCCATGAAATATTGTTGGAATCTCATTAGGCATGTGAATTTTTACAAGAATTGTTCTCAAATTACAAACATTTACAGCATCTTCAGCAGTAGAAAATGTTCTTGCAATGTGAACATTAGCTTTAGTTAATCGATAAGGAATGACACCTTTTGTCAATGAATCATTATATCCATTATCTAATGTCCAAAAAATATCCGTTTCATTCTTATTCTTTTTATTTGATCGAGGGAATTCATAATAATTTTGAAGATCCTTGCTCATTTCATTGAAATTTAAAATTGTGTCAATATTTTGCATATTTGTTGTGAAGCAAAATCCACGATCTGTCAATATCCTTCTAAACATATGTTTACAATCACCATTTATGAGTCTTAAGCTACAACCAGCTAAGCTTTCTTCTATTGTCAGCTGGCTTTCATCCATTAACTGTAAAATGTTAGAAATATTTGTCTCACTACAACACTCATTAAATGGTTGCAATCGATTTATAGCACAACGCAGTGAATTAGATGACAAATATTTTTTATCCATTTCTGTTAAGTTTAAAAGATTTTGTTTTTCATTCTTATAATATTCAGAGACATAATTGGAATAATTTGCTAATCCGTTCTTTGCAAATAAAGGCATGCAAAATGTAACGGCAGGAAATGGAACCTCTCTAGCAAGTTCATACTTTACAGAAATCCCAATGTCAGGCGATATATTCAACTTGATAAATAATCGTTTGCCATTGTAAAATAAACCAATTAATGACATGATTAGTGAAAGAGACCAGAATATTCGTGAAAAGCTATTATTTCTTCTTTTCGAGAGGAACCGAAGGCCATGAATTGAACTATGCTCAGTAAAGTGTTCAAAATTTGGTGACTCGTTTGTTGGTGGTTCAAGTTTTTGACAAAAAGTTGAAGGTTGAATTACTTGATTTTCTGATCCACATTTGCATTTTTTGCCAAATAAATCTTTTAAAATTTTCTTTCTTTTTACTTTCGATACAAGTTGCCTGCAATTTAATCTTGTAGTGATTTAAAATGTAATCTAAGTAAAATGGTTTGATTTTTTTGATAAAAAGATTACCTCAATTTGTTTTCGTCTTTGAATCGCATTTTTAATGGGAAATAAACAAACTCAACTGCATTATTGTTTATTTTAAAGATTTTTTTGTCTAACATTTTGCGTGACTAAAAGAAAGCGCTTATTAATTTAAAGTGGAAAATTATGTCACTCAATTATGAGCTCTTTAGTTCAAGTTATTGAATTAGAATAGACATGACATGCATGTTCGTTAAAATATATCTATTTCATTATTTTTTCAGACTTTAAGTACAATATTCTACATCCAAACTTGCCAAAAGTTCACAACACTCATTAGCTACAGAACATTCATAACTGCTTTCGTAATTCACGAAGGAATCATCAAAATTCAATCCATAAATCATTTTTATGTAAATAAAACTGCATATTCATTATAGCTTTACCACAATAGCATAGACTCGTCAGAATAAAAGTCAGTACATGTTCATCAAAACTTGCATAAATTTGACATCAAGTCATGTCCAACATTCAATTTTACGCTCTCGTGCGCATCTGGTTTTGGTTTATTGATGCCTGTGTGGTTCGTTGATATAAATCACTAGTTTTTTTTTTGGGTAGAAAGTCATCTATAAATAATGATAAAAGTGGACAAAAGAGACAGTTGTGGATGGAGAGGAACTGCAGCAGTTTGTGCATATTAATGAGTTGGGCAATTAAAAACATTTGTTACCGTCAACACATAAGCGTATTGAGGATGAGATTAATAATGAGAATGCCATTTTTAAAAACAAACAGCAATATTTTCTTATCAAAAAACAAGCACAAGTTCCATCATAGTAAAAATATTCATGAAGGTTGATTAAATTCCCTTAAGAAATTCACGATTGTCTGCACAAACTTTCATAATTTCCATGCTTTATTCACTTATAAAACATTATGCATCCGAAATGTCTTTTTATAATGATTTATTATGATAATACAAAATTGCATGTTCATACATTCACATCTCCCTCATGTGCAATTCTTTTTACATGCAACAGCATCTAACTCACTTGAAACTTGAAAAGTTTTCTAGCTAGTTTACTCGAGATTTTCTCTTCTCGTTGTACGATGAGAAATTTCTTTTAATTTTTATAGAATTTTTTTATTGTGCATCATTTTAATGCATAAATAATGCTTTACGGACAGATGGAAATGTGGAAAAATTACTTACATGGTTTGTGGAAACGATGTATAATAGGATTGGGGAATTGGAGAAATTTTACTTGTTCTTCTATTGTCGTTGCTGCTTTACTAGGAAATAAATTCACTAGGAACAAAATCTTTGTGATGTAAAAATAAAATGTTTTGGTTTCCTTTACTGACAAGAAAGTTTTAATTGGATTTCTAGCTAAGTTGGATAAAAAGATTGATGAAACTGTGGAAAAGTGATAATGTACAATAAGGCATTTATCATTAATGTATGATAAAATATGCACACCTCCTTCTTGCTTAACTTTTATTTCTAAGATCTATGGACATTTAAAATTTCTATGATTATATTTCAGTTTTCTTATCAACTCTTTATTTGCTGGGTTTTTCCTCTTCTGATTTTTAATTGTTCATTTTTGTTGTTTCAAAAAAAATAATTATATAATTTAGTTCGTGATAAGTTCTCATAGGAGGAGGCTGGAGAAAATAATTAAGAAACATTTAATAATAATAAAAAAAAAAAACAAGATATGATAAAAAAATTGTTGTGAGTAAATTATTGAAAAATATATAAAACACAAACTAAGTTTTATCTTTTTATAACAGTTTAAGTATTCTCGTCCTTCATTTTGTTGTATCTTCATCATTGATAGAAATCAACTGCGATTATCATGATGATGGCGATTGGTGGGTGCTTAAAAAGTTTTATTACTGCAATGTGAAAAATCAGATGAATATTGATTCGCCTGATAGAGCTTACATCGAATCTGTAACTGGCAAACATTTGAGGGACAAAATTTTTGATGATGTTGAAGGATTTGAAGCTGATAATTTGACAATCCATTATTTTCCACGTGGATTAGAAAATATATTTAAAAACCTCAAAATGATCGACATCAACAATGGTCGATTAAAAGAAATTCATCAATCTGACTTGAAACCTTTTTCAAAATTAGTATGTCTTGAACTATATGAGAATGACATTGAGTCACTTGAGAAGGGACTTTTTGATTATAATCCAAAACTAGAAATGGTTTGGCTTTCAAGTAACAAAATTTTTCATGTCGATGTTAATTTATTTGATAACTTGGTCAAACTTACTTATTTATCACTCGACGCGAATCGCTGCATATCTGAATACGCTGAAAACGATACCAAAAAAGTAAAGGAAATCATAAAATATTCAAAACAGAACTGTAAAGATATGATTTATTTGAAAAAACTGTTTCCTGATTTCATGGCAAATATTGACAAAATGGAAGAAAACATTGAGAATCTTGAAATCGATATATTAGCTAACAATGCAATCCATCCAGATTATATCAAAAGTGATGATAACAACTACTTCTTTTTAGATTTTTTTTTAATTTTTTGCTGTGGGACAATGGTTGGTATTTTGGGAATTTTATTTTATAAAAAATTCTGTCCTGATGGATTTAAAGTAAACAAAAGAGTGGCTTTTGAAAATCGTCAGTATAGTAACCCGACTCTTGTTTAACTCTACTCCATGATCCATTGGTCTATAATATTTTTTTTTTGTTCTGCAAAATATATGCAATAAATAATATAAGCAAAATATGTATTTCTCAACGATCAAAACTGAGTTTGAATTCTTCTAATTTATTTTACTCTAATAATACAAAAACTGAATAAAATTAAGAAGCAAACCATAAATCCATGATGTCACAAACTTATTGTAACTCATAAAAACTAACAGGCACTCGATATCCTCGATTACTTTCAACTTTTGCCTTCACATCATAAAACCATTTTCCTAATTTTGTGTTGTCTAAGCAATCTTGAAAAGCTTCACAACCTTCCATACTACAAAGGACACCAAAAACTGAGAGATCTGCAAGGTTCGGTTCTTTTCCACCCAAGAATGTTGTTTGTTTCTTCTCAAGGGCACCCATCCATTTATCACATGCATCATATAAGTGTATACGAACATCATCAGTGAGACCATGCTTCTTCTTGAGACGCTTACTAATAAGCCACATCGCAAATGTTCCAACATGAACCATTAAGTTGCGTTCCCATTCTGGGAAGTAAACATTCCATTGACCAACATCTGAGAACCATTCAAATGTCTCACGTGCTTCACCATAAGTTCTATAGACATTAGGTGAAATGAGATGAACTAAATGGTTATCAGTCCAGCTTCGATATTTTCGTTCCTCATCGAACAATTCTTTTGAAATCTTTGGCTTTTTATCTTGAAACATGAGGAAATATTTATTAGCAATGTCAAAAAGTGTCCCATAGACATCCTCAAACTTTTGCACTGGATAGTATTTTTGGACATCTTTAATGTCATTTTTAACTGGATCTACAAGAATGCTTGATATTGCTGAGATGATCATGCTTGAATCATTCAATTGGACATAATCTCCATCTTTTGATCGAACAAGGACAATAGGAACTTTTTTGGATTGTGACCATTTAATGCTTTGCCTCAAAACAGCATCAACTTCAACCACGGAATAGGAAAGTCCAGAATAATCAAGAAATGCACGAACTTTACAACAGAATGGACACGTTTGGAATTGAAACAAGATTATGTCAAGTCCAGTTTTGTCATTTGGATTAATGATTTTTCTCATTACCGGTACATCAGGTTTTTCTTTTAAAATTGTAGGCGTAAGATCCTTAGTTGTTGCTTTTTTCTTTCCAATATTATCATATGCAGAATATACAGTACCGATAGTTCCTCCAATAGCACCCTGTGAATTGAAATTTTCAATAATTATAGACCTTGGAAGTGATTAGAAAAATATTTATACTTACACCAATCAGCAATAATTTCAATGTTGATGATTTTTTCTTAGGTTCGGTAATTTTTGTGGCATATTGACGAAACAATTGAGCATTTCTTGATGGTAACTGAAGAGCACTCAATCTCGCAATATTCCTTGTACGAAGAATAAGAGCTGTTGAGAACATCGACATCTTTTTTTGAGAATTTTCTTAAATTTTAATGTCGAATGTTTTCTTTTTTATTGTTTTGTGGTGAAAAATCTGAAAAATTCAACTTATGGTGAGTATTTACAATAGCTGATGTTTTTGAAGGTTTTATGAAATGTGATCCTTGTTTTTTGATATTTTCTGAATGCTAATGCTTGTAAACTGCTTTATTTTCTTTTATATATTTGTAACAAAGTTAACTATGCGAACTGATCCTTGTTGATAAAACTTTCCGAATATATAATAAATATTTTAAGATATTTTCAAAGTTTCAAAACTCCCGCCAAAATAATAATAATATTGCCATTCAGTCATAAAACATCCCAACAACATCACATAATAGAACGCACTGAAAAGCCAACAACAACAATAAAATCAAAAACTTTTGAGAGAAGAACATTAAAAACGTAAACAAAGGAAGTAAAAATCTTAAACAAGAAAAAAATCATAAATTTAGTTCTAATAAGTTAACAACATTGCATTTATGAGAGTTGAGATTACCAAAATAGTTTTGAATGTGTAAAAATTTAGCAAAATAAAAGAAACCTGAAAAGAGTTTCAAAAATCGTCTTAAAAAAACTAAATTTAAATGATATTCAAGTTGACCAATTGCTTGATAAGATGCAGTGGAAGAGCTGGATTCGACCGGTTTTGATTTTCATCTATTTTATCTTTCTATTCATTGGTAGCTTGAATTAATTAAATCAATTTATTCATTCGTTAATTGAATTTTCTCATCATTTTAGTAACTCCACTGATCATTTGGAATACAGTAAAGGATGGCTTCGAAAGGCGAAATCAGCTTATACTCGTTGGATCGCTGTTTGTCTTCTGTGCATTGCCTATTAGCTTTTTTCACTTTGCACAACATCTCAAGCACTTCAACAAGCCAATATTGCAGGTATGTAGCTGTTTGTAGATTAAAAATAAACGTATTAGGTCGAAAGAATCAGAAAGAAAGCAAAACAAATTTTTTGTAAGGTTTCTCGGTGATTTTTATTCTCAGTAAAGAGTATGATAAATCCACGAAAGTAATTATTAAACCTAAATTTATTTATGCTTTTCCAGAAACACATTATTCGAATCGTAATGATGATTCCAGTCTACAGCTTAGATGCTCTCTTTGGTCTCATTTATCCTACATACTCTTTATATGTGGATGCACTTCGTGAAATTTATGAGGCCTACGTTATATATAACTTTATGAGATACCTACTTAATTTCCTGAACTTAGAGATGGATTTTGTGATTGCACTTCAGTATAAAGAACAAGTTTATCATTTCTTTCCAATGTGTTTTGTGAAGCCATGGAGAATGGGACGAGAACTGGTGCATAATTGCAAGCATGGAATTTTACAATATACTGTGAGTATTCGACAGCAAGATAATCAAGTTTAAAGCATTAAAAATCAATGATGCATTGCTTTAAATTTTATTAAACTTCTACAGAATATAACGATGTTCAAAGAGGTCATGTATTTGTTTAATGGGTACATCACTTGCTACGTCGTTGATTAAAAACCCATACGTAATAGATTTGCTGAATCATTATTTATTGTTTCAAAAATATCTGACACATATTTCTAAATGATAATTATGTCAATCTGCTTAAGTTCATTTAAAAATCTTATCAGTGAAAAAAGATGATGAGGTGAAAATCAAATTAATTTGCGGACTTGTATGCAACTTTGTTGATTTCAAGTTCTCTATAGATAAAATTTAAATTAATGCACGCACCTCGCGTCTTTTGAAGAAGTTGTCTTAAGAAAGGAATTTTAAATATTAACAAGTCTTGACTAACATTGTTTTATTTTCAGATTGTGAGGCCATTAACCACAATAATCGCAATTATTTGTCAACTAAATGGCGTGTATGGAGAGTCAACATTCTCATTCAAAAATGCATATATTTATACATTAGCTGTAAGTACTAATAATATCTAAAGTCCTTAAAATTTTTGGTAAATTTAATTTTTGAATAATTTCAGATTAATAATTTTTCACAATTTTGTGCTATGTACTGCCTCGTACTATTCTATAAAGCAAATTATGTAAGTTAATTAAGGTTAAGTTTGTGAAAATTTTCAAAATTATAGTTTTTATTTGTAGGATGAACTAAAGCCAATGAAACCATTACCAAAATTTCTGTGCATCAAAAGTGTCATATTCTTCTCATTCATGTAAGTTGTAAACGTAATTAAAGTTATCATATTATTTACATCACATTTTCCTTTCATCTCAATAGTCAAGGTGTGATCATCAATGTTTTAGTAAATTATGATTTTATTATTGACGTATTTAACTCAGATACAAATGGTGATAAACAATTGCTCTCATCAAGATTACAAAACTTTCTCATTTGCATTGAAATGTTTTTTGCTGGTAAGTTTTTCGCACATCATACTCAAGTCTATTTGGGTCTTCAATATGTTCTGTTCTGTATATCAATTTAGCTTTAGCCCACCAATATTCATTTCCTTACAAAACATTCCAAATCAATGACGCGGATGTTGATGGAAATTGGTTCAAAAATTTCATCTCATCACTCGATGTTGATGACGTCCGCCAAGACCTTTCCGAACATTTTGGTGTTGTCGGTGATAGAATTGCTGGAACGTTCCGGAGTCAGCCAAGTTACCTTCAATATTCCGAAAGTGATCGTCTAGTAAGCTCAAGTAATTATGAGTCAAGAGTTGTGGCTGTGACTAGAGTAAAACAGCAAAATTATGGAACTACTTATGAATCGTCGAAAGATGGAAGCCAAAAGTATCGAACGGAGCCGATTGGAAAGAACAATAAAAGATATAGGATAGTTGAGATAGAAGATAGTGAACCAACGCCAAGTTCTAGTACAAGAACGACAGCGTCAACGAGCAACATGACACAAAGTATGATGAGTACTACAAGCACGACAAGTAGCTATGGAATCAATGTTCGAGGTCCCGAAAATGACCCAATTAACTATAGAAATCCTGATGTGTAATGTTTAACTTCTTTAAATGTGAAACAAACTAAAATAATAAGTTCATTTCGGTAGAGAATTAATTAAAGAACTTTTTTATTTTTAAATTGTATCAATTGAAAGAGTTTTAAATAATTTTATTTTATTTATCAATAAATATAAACATTTAAATTTAAGATTTTTCTAAGTTTTCACTTCTTTTGTGTGATTTTTCAATTGTTAATTTCTTTTTCAGTAAAACTAAGCTCATCAACAGTCTTTTCAAGGACAAGAACTTTATCTACTTAGATAAAATAAGATAATTTAAAAAATCTAGTTAATATTTTTTTGTTCACGTTTGGTTTTACAATAAAAATAAATTGTTTTGTTTAAAGTTTAGCAACGTGTAGCATGAAAAGAACAAAGCTATAAAGTTTTTCTTTAAGAGTTATTAATATTTCCTAGGTAACACAGAATCTCCGATCATTTTTTTTTAATTCCTTATTTTTCAAGTTTAGAGAAATTTAAGAAAAATATTAATTTTTTTTTAAGTTTTAATATAAAATAAAATTATTCCACTTACCAAAAAAGTAACATCGAGTTAAAGGACTTCATTATCATCTGGGAACAAAATACATCAAACCATATTTTCCATGCACAATTAAGGCTTTTCAGAGAATTTCTAAGTATAAAAGAAAGCTTTTTTAACTTTCCTAATCAGTCAAATAAGCAACTATCAACAAGAAGATATACTTCCTAATAACAATTAAAAAGTGAATAAAAATTTAAAATCAGAAAAAATGCAAGGAAAAATTTTGAATACAATTCTAATCTTGAGTTTAGCTATTTTTGCTAATATTGATGGTAAAGTCTAAAATTATAGCGTAAAAACAATGTATTAATAATCTTTAACTATTTAGTTGCCCAAGCTGGTTCATCGCCTCATGATGTTTGTGAAATTTATGTTGATACGTTCAGCATAATTTACAATCAATCTTTAACAACATTAGCCCAATCTTTTCAAGACGCTAACCATTCAATGCATTCAGTTAATGTTTACCTTCCTCGTGAATATTATTTAGATCAATTAAATATGATTTTATTTTCGTGGATTGATGAAAATTCTCCAACACTACAAGCTGCTTATGAATCTGCTGCATCATTGACCGGTACTACAAGTGACTATATTCAAATTGATTGAAGGCAGTGTTATAAATCCACCATCACCTGTTTCTTGTCTATACGATATGATCATTGAATTGTACACCACTTTGAATAGCTTGTATAACTCTCTCGAAGCTATCACTCAACTTCTTTCTGATTCTCAATTGATAGTTGGTGATCACAGACCATCACTTGAACAAAGCACATCTTCTTAGACATGTTGTTTAATTCAGTGAAAAAGAGGAAACTTATTTAAATTTATTCTATTAAAATTTTGAAAAAAAATGATTTGTTGAATTTGAGGAAATAAAGAAAATATAATTCAGAATATTAAATTATTGCATTCACGTATGACTTATATTTTTGAGAAAACATTAGATTTTTACAATATTGTTAAAAATGAGTACGGCTAAAGCTTTAAAACATCAAAATTACTTTCATTGATGTGGACTTATTAAACATCCGCTCGGTTCACAAACATAAGTCATCGAATCTACTTGCATCATAAAATTCCCATGCCAAAAATCTTAAAATCATGCTGAGGTTTCAAAATCAAAGATAACATCTCTCTAAGCTAAAAATTAATAATTTATGAACATAAAAAACACAAAAGTTTATTGATCTGCAATTTTTTTATTGTCACAATAAACTGGTTTGACAAATTTTTCTCTCTTTCAAAAATTTCTTTTAGTCTGTATACCGGCATTTCGAAGAGATTTTATGATTTTTTTTGTTAAGCTCTCTTGAATTTTAAACTGTCTCAAATAATTGAATTTTTAAGTCTCTCGAAATATTTTGAATTTTCTTCATGGTTTAACACCTTTTATTCCTCTCGCAAATGTACTCAAAAAAAAGTCGCCAAATGTTTAAAAAGTTTTGCACAATCGTTTTCTTTTCATTTTGTGGACATTCGAGATTTAAGTTCTTCACGTGGAAAATAATTTTTTACAACGGCAGGAGTTTTGTCGTGGACGTTGTCGTGATAGGAGGTCTTTATTCAAAAGCAGAAAAATTGATTTTAGTTTTATTTGAAAAAAAAGGAATTTTATTATTTGAAAAAAAATTAAAAAAAAAGAAAATTTTATTTTCAATTATTTTATAACCAACAAGTTTAATAAAAAAAACCAATTAATATGGAAGAAATTATGAACTTTAATTGGACTGGAAAATGTAAGTCTAAAGTTGTCTTAATTTTGTTATTTGATTATAAGTTAATCGACTCTTCCTCAGATTTCTACTTGGATATGTTTCCAATGATGCACACACCATACCCTATTTTGGCCATCATTGCAGTTTATTTGATTTTTGTCCTCAAACTGGGACGACTTTACATGAAAGACAAGCCACCATTTGACCTCGATGACCTATTGAAACTATATAATGTATTTCAAGTTTGCTGCTGCACGTACATCGTTCTCGCAGCACATTTTATTCACGGATATAGCTTCTTTACTTTTTCAAAATGTATTCTAAGTCCAGAACCTGTTGGAGAAGAGGATCCAGTGTCTCTTCATTTAGTCAGATTTCATATTGATGGATATTTGTTCATGCTGTTGAGATTGTTAGAATTAATCGAAACAGTTTTCTTCGTTTTGAGAAAAAAGTATAATCAGGTGAGCATTTTTGCAGTGTTAAGTGGTGACATTTGATTTTTAGTAAACAATTAAGCTTTTAACACTTAAATTATGAAAATTATCTGAAATGAAAATCATCAAGATTAAGATTTTATCTTCTCAATTTATTATTCACGTGATTAAATGTGCTTAAATAATTTTTTAAAAAAAAATTACCAGCATGGACATTTATTTTATTACTTGACAAGACAATGAAATGGAGTGAAAAGAAGTCACATGTTGAATATGGGATGGTTTTTATGTTTATGCATAACAATAAAATTATGGCTCAAAGGAATATTTCGGATATTATGATAAGAATTGTTGGCATACTTCGTAACATCCAAATTATAATTTTTGACCTCCTCCCCTCATTATATCTCATTATATCACTTACCCATTATTTGATATGAGCATGAGCTGGTCCCATTCTTTTTTTCTAAATGCCATTCAAATTAACACAAAATAGCAAAAAAAAAATAAATGAATATAAATTTTATGATTAAAAGCAGAATAAGATTTGGGATAAAAATATATTCACTGCAAAATGTTTGTTATTTATCCAAAAGAATATTTTAATTCTTGAAAAACAAACTTGTTTTCATCTCCTTCATATATATTCCTTACCTCCTGAAACTTAATGAGCATCTTCGTCTTTTGGACTTTTGCAAACAAGAATCAAATAATTTGATAACTGATTCCATTGAAAGAATATTTTTATTGCAAAAAAACTTGTCTGGAGCAGTTCCTGTTCTCATCAAGTATATATATCATTAGGTTGGAGATTTCGATTTGATCATTTAAGTAAATTCTTTTTGCATCTCGTTTTTTAAAAATTGAATGCAAATATTTTTAAGTAACTTATTTAAATACTTATCCAGAAAAAGGCTGGCACTTAACTTAACTATTTATTGTAGTATGCTAATAATAAATCTGATCAACTTATGCAAAATTAATTTTATGAGATATTCAATGTGACTATGAGTCATGACATTTGCTTAATCTTCAGTTCTTAGTTTTGATATTGATAAAGTCAAATGTCATCCTGATTTTTAAAAATTAGCTTTCTAAATGACGTAAATTTTTGCACTCAAACAAAATCTTATTTAATTGTCAATATTAAAATTTTGAACTGAAAAATCTAAACTTAATGCCAATAAATCAAAACTTGTGAATGACTTGCTCAAATGACAAAAAATTAGTAAACATTTACAAATCCCAACATTTTCAATTTGTCAAGCTAATATTTGAAGAAAACAGAATTAAAACTATAATGAATAAGACAATGACAAAGCTTTTGTGACATAATCTTGGAACTGACCTGTCTTGTTAGTCTAATTTTATTAAATGCGATGTTTTCAGAAAAAAATATGCTTTTCTTATTGACTCAAAATATTTTTTATGACTTTGCTTATCTACACGAAAGGGAATGATGTGACAATTCCGGATGATGTCATTACTTAATGTTTATTCTTATGGAATAGCTAAACTATGGCTGAACATCTGCTTTAAATATATAAACTTACAAGTGTCGACCATATTTGAGTATAAAATTTTTGTAACCTAAAACTAGTTTTTATATAATATTTTATTAAGATAAGTAAAAGTTCTTAAATTAGCATCTATTTGATAGAATATTGTGCTTGTCATGATAAATATTCGGGAAAAATTTAAAACTGTTTTCTGAAAGACCCAATTTGCATGATGGCTCACATGATTTTTTTCAATGTCAAAATTTAATCCTAAACAAAAATTCATAATCACGAATTTTAAATTTTCGCTTAAAGTCAGCAACAACATTTCTAATACCAAAAGATCGAATTAAAAATAATGCAAAACATCAATCAAATTTACTTCTTAAATCTTACATGCATTTTATGATATCATTATTATTTTAACGAGTCAAAAAACATTAACGATTTGGTGACATTTTTTATAGATTTATGATGTGTTAACTAATTTTATTTTATTATTTTCTTCTATTTACAGGTCTCCATACTCCATGTGTATCACCATATTAGCACTATTGTGTTATGTTGGCTTTTCTTAAAGTATCGCGGAGGTGAATATAAACAAAATTATTATCATAATAAGTTTTACTTACTATACAAAGGGTCATTTGAAGTAGGAAGTCAAAAATTGAATAATTGTTTGATTTGTTGACCATTTTCAATGCAAGTCACATCAAGTGTTATAGACTAAATAATAATTGAATACAACCCTGAAGTAAGAAATTTAAGTTCTCGAAAAATTCACACTATTTTGTCAATAATAAATCAACTCGATTTGAGTATTCTCGGGGTCGTTTACTTATCGATTGCTGTCACTTAAATGTTATTTCTTAAACTTAAACTAGTTGTGAATTGTTAACGCCAAAAAACTTCAATATATTTTAATCATCATTGATTGTTGGTATCCCTCAAATATTAACAATCAAAAAAAGAAAAATTCCCAAAATTCAACAAAATTTATTTTTAACATATAAAATCCCAAAACAACAACAACATGATCTAAAATTCTTTACCTAATCATATTATAATAAAAATCTAGCAAGTCATGCAATCTTGTAGTTTTTTTAAGGGATTTCACAAAAATATCGACAATCTATTTTTAAACTAAAAAAATATATTTACAAATGATGTCCATCAAAAAAATTAAATTCGAGCTTTTCTATTTTTTTCTGAAAAAAAATGTAACAAGCAAGTCATCACGTAGAATCTCTTGGACCTTTTTTAGCACAAAAATTATTTAAATTTATTCAAATGTGCGTATTTCATTTAAGCTTAAATCCTACGGTATTATTTGCTATAAAAATTCTTTCATGAGAATTGTCAGGCACATATTTTTCAAAATAAAAACAAGTTCATGGTCATAAAATATTTCATCTTCCGATTCTGGCTCTAATTAAAAATTCCGAATAAAAAGAAAACACAGCAAAAATTTCTATAAAACAAAAGACAATAAAAGTTTGGACAGATGTCTCTTTTGTTCTAATGACAATAAATGATTCAGCTTTATTTGTAAAAGATTTTTGTTTTTGCTATAAAAATAAAGTTAGATTGAGACTTACTGTTTCTAATATTTCAAGATTATGACGTAAACTTTTGATTAATAACATAATCCACGAGTTTAATCAAAAATTTCACGAGGAATATTTTGATTTATTTTGATTAAAAATGATTTTCTAAGTGAAATCAGAACTTACCAGCTATCTGACAAAATTGTTCTTCTTATTCTTTGTTCTTAAATTTCATTGAGGATACCTAATGAATGAAAAGAACATTCTAATACAAAAAAATATATTTCTTATATATTGTAAGAAATATTTGAATTTTGTTTATGGTGCGACTGATATAAATCAAAACTAAGGATTGTCGTAGTTGCTTTATGTTTTATGCAAATTTTCACGATGAAATTTTAACTCTTTATAAACACAAATTAACTCTCGGAATTCAAACATATCTTAATGATTGGTAAATTTTTGCAAAGATCCGTAGCCTTGTTTACGCAGAATTAAGTAAAATGCGCGGACCTTAAAATTCAAATTCAAATCTTATTTACGAGTTTATTTCTTATTAAAAAAATATTCTGACTGTCCTTGAAGATATATTGAACTCTTTGCCATCTGTTTGATATCTTCTAAATTAACCGTTCTATCAAAGCTATTCGTAAAACAAAAAATTCACGTAGACGATCATTGAAGTCTTTTGTATTCTTCACATATTTACTAGATTAAGAATCCACAAAAGTCATAATATTTTCAATTGTTTACTATCTTTGCTAAATAAAAAAACCATTATAAATCAAGATTAATTCACAAAACTCATCAATTTGCTAAATCAACAAAATTAAATTATCAAATAAAGATAGAAATTTGGCATTTAGTTCTAATTTTTCGGAGGGTTAGCATCTCCAAACTTATGCAGGTTTACGCGAATGTAGATTATGAAAAACTCATTGTTGATGGATCAAAAATCAATAGTCTCATATTAAATTTTGGTGCGTTATTTATGACTTATTTATTAATTTTCAAAACAATTAAAGTCTAGACTAATCTTGCATCTTATGACGTCATTTAGATTATTATCGAAAATGTTGACTTAAAAAATTTAATCTCTTGTAATTATATTTTGTTAATTTTCCTTACTTAGGCCGCATGGAAATGTTCATCGCAGTTATCAACTCATATGTCCACATCATTATGTATGCATATTACTTCTTCAGTTCATACAAACGATTCTTTACAGTGACTAATAAAATCAAGCCATTCATCACGGTGATTCAGATTATTCAACTCTTCCTGATCTTAGTTCAATGCATAGCAATCACATTGTGTGAAAAGTCTAGCCTCAATTATGCCATAGTGATAAATTTTATTCTCAATATCATCTTATTCTCACATTTCTTCATAAAAGCATATTTGTGGAAGCCAAAACGACGAGTTGAAAATAATAACAATAACAATAACAATCCGGATGCTGGCAAAAATAGACAAATTGTATTAGCCTAATGGAGTTCATCTTTATTTTATATGTTTTAAACTTTTTAAATCTTTTATTTTGTATGAGAATGTGTTCGAAATAAAACTTGGATATAGCAAGGAATTTTTAATTAATATCATGATAAAAATCATCCCGTGCTGCATTTTTTGACTTTTGGCTTTTTAATGAAGAAGATGTTGGCAATCCAAATAATTTATAAGAACAACAAAATTCTAGTTTTTCTAGACAATAAAAAATGGGCATTCTTAAGGTGCAAAAAATACTATTTAGTTTATTGAGATCTCAAATTAGTTTTGTGAATACATAAAATCACATTAATCATCATTTGTGGACGGAATATTTAATGTGCTATTTAACATCTATAAAAGTTAATTACCACTTCATATAATTTCACGTTAATACGAATTGAAAAGCTTTTCTTCAAGCATCCTACAGAATGGACAGGATCCTTTTTGCAAAACTTGCAACTCAAAATCTTCAGAATGAAATGCTTGATAACATCCAGGACAAACAGTAATCTGCAACTCAGGCAATAAGTTTCTGTAATATTTAGTTCCGATTGGGAGTGGCCATTTAACCAAAATTACATTTCTCGGATCAATAGCTCGAAGAGATTCTCGATTCAATGTTAACGGCAGCAAGTCACCAATATCATCATGAATAATGGTTTCTGTGAACGGATCGATAGAATCTTCCTTTTGTGGTGTCATCAAAAGTCTTTCAGCTTCTTCTGAACTTACATCAGTTTCAGGAAAAAATTCAGCAAGTGGCAAAATTTCAAATGAAACATAAGAAAAAATAAAATCTTGTTGACAATTTGAGCATTGATTTCCACTTAAATGCATACTAAAGTTTGAGCATTTGTAGCACATCGGCAAAAGTTCCTCCGGGTCACTAAATCCACCACTTGCAGCTCTTGAATTCATAATATTGATGTCAACTTGTTCTTGAATGCCACTAGGTGCCTTCAATGACTGTAATTTATTGTTAATTTGTAGGTGCAGCTTATTAGCACCAAGAACTTTTGCTTGTTTTGAAAGTGTGTAGTAAACAGCAAACATACTAAGACCTTTCGGTGGAAGGCTGTTTGCTATTTGATTAGCAATAAATCTGCTCGTATTAAATAAATTTAAGGGTGGAGAACTTGTGAATGGTTCTCGTAAGTACGAATGGATTGTTGAGTATGCATAATAAATCGATGATAGTTGCAATAATACTTTAAATTCCTTGATATGTGATGGTGCGGTATCATCTGGATTCAATTCCATCATTTTAAGCAATTGCTTAGCTCTCAACCAAGTATAATAACTAGCATCAAGGAATCTTTCCTCATTTACTGCACAATCTGCTAGATTTTTTAACAAGATGTGAGCTTCTTTAGGTTTTCCAGCCATTACGTAAGCCTCATGAGCTTCTATAAATTGATCGGAATCAGCAAGCCACTGGGCATGTTGCAAATGAACTGTCGGTAAAACTTGGGTTAAATGCTCAGCTAGTCTAAATGCTTCATTCCAGTCTCTAGCTTCAACATGAAGCTGAACAACTTGAGCTTCTTCTCCCAATTTTCTATAAATTTCTGCTGCCAATGGCAATGCTTTTAACCTTTTCAAATGAGTTGCAATTAATTCCAATGAAGACTTTTCACTTGCTTGCAATTTTCTTCCAATATCCAAGAGTAAGTCAGTCCATCCTTGTTCTGCAACTATTTCAATAGCTCTTTCTACTTCACCTGCACTCAGAAGTAGCTCAGCAGCAGCTCGAGGCTCATGAACTGAACATGCCCATTCAGCCTTTCTCTTCACCAATTCCTTTTTATCATCACTGTTGTCATCTTCTTTGATAAACTGTTGAGCGAGATCAAACATTTTTAAGTCACTGTACATCGCAATAGCTTTATTGCTATGTCCACACTTTTGAAAAAGTCGAGCTGCTTCTTTGAACTTTGCACCAAAAGCTAGAATGTCTGCTTGAATCAGTTCCTTAGGAACGTCTCCATGCTTTTGTCTCACTTTGATTTCATTTATAAACTCCAGCCAAGGCAAATTTCTCGTTTTTACAAAAGCATCTTGTGCAACTTTAAAATTATGAACATCTAAAGCAGCTTGTGCTAGTGCTTCCCAATCATTTGTTGTGACACCAAGACATGCTACTTGATACGCTTCTTCAAATAAATTAGCTTCAACAAATTGCCAAAGTGTTGCACTTAAAGCTAGTGCTACATTAGTCATGATATTCCCTCTTAAACAAAATGCTGTTGCTCCGCAAAGACCAACAACAACTCCAATCATATTCTGAGGGTTTTTAGCAGGTAAAGTTCCAACTCGAATGCTCAAACCACCATTTGTGTGGGAATAACACAGCATAGACTCTAAGTTTGTATTCCAAGCGACTGAATTTACTCCTGAATCTTGATACAGTAATGTATCTGTAGTTAAATCTCTTACAACCATTCTTCCGGCATCATCGACAACTGCAAGTTTTGTTCTTGATGCGTTTAAATCCAAACATCGAACTGATGATAAAACTGTTGTTACCAATATCGGCAATGAATTATCAAGAAATATTCTCCAAACTTGACCACTTTTAAGACCAATTATAAGACCTTCTCGGCCAGGTGGACCACCTGTTACTTTGATGTATCTTATGAATGAATCCATGATCCATTCTCTCTGCAATTCTCCATTAAAATCTAAACTTTGAAGACGTTTCTCTTGACACAATACTAGATTCTGTGCACACACGACCAACAAGCTACAATTAAATTTTTTTGAGATTTTTTCCTTAACTCTGTAGTGCATTGGTTGGTTATCTGCTGAGCTTAGTTCATAAAGAACAACGCGTTCAGGTAATTGAACTGCTAGCTTATGTCTATAGATTGCTATTTTATGAACTAAATCACGACACTTAATTCGAACTTTTTGTCCTGATACTAAGTGCTGAATGATAACATCACACATGTTCTCACGATACGCATATCTTTCTCTATATAAGGCATGAACAGTACTAAATGCTATATTGTAGTAAGCAAGTGATCCATCTTGACATCCGACAGCTATAGCTGTACCATGAGGATGTGGTGAAGCACTCCATATCCATGATTCATGTGGCTCACCTAAGGTTCCAACACGTATACCATCACGTGTAAATAATTGAAGCTGCTTATTACATCCACTAACAACGAGAGATTCTCCATCAATAAAAAATTTTAAGCATAAAGGGTCAAATCCTAATGGTCTTTCTTTTCCAATCATTTGTCCACCAATTGTATAGAATGATAGCATTTGATTCCAATCAGCAACAGCTAAAACATCAGGAGGACCTTGAGCATTTGCATTCGGTGGTGCCCATTGAATTCCATAGATTGGTGCTTTGCCTCTATCAATTTTTACTTTTTCATCTCCAAGTTTATTACGAATGCTAATGATTCCATTTGCTAATCCTAATGCAATATATTGTCCGTCAATAGTCCATGAACAGCAATTAACTTTTGCTTGGATTTTATATTTTTGAACATTCTTTTGTTCTGATGACCAGAATGCATAGTCGCTTATAGAGCAACTAGCAAGCTGATGTGTTACCGGATTAAATTCAAGGCACTGAATTCCCTCATTGTGTGAGTATTTCAGAACTCCTTCAAGTTTTTGAGTCCAAATAATGACAGTCTTATCAGCAGATCCACTTGCAAACCGTTTACCATCCTTACTGTAAGCTAGACAGTAAACTGTATCTTTATGTCCTATAAGAATTTTAATTTTTAATGAACGATTTTAAATTTATTGATTTTTTTTTCTTACCTTTTAAAGTATCAATTAAGTTCCCATCTGAAGCATCATAGACCAACACTTTATCACCTGCTCCAACAATTAATTGCAATGCTTCTGGATGGAAGCAGGTTGCATGAATGCTACAATTACAATGCACAATAAAATTAGTTGAAATTTGTCGATGAAAATATTTTAAACTTTACCTAGCAATGTCACTTCTATCACTTTGTTCATGAATTTTTTCAACCCACTTGGGTACTGCACGCATCGTTTGATGATTTAGTTGTGGTTTTTGAGTGATTTAAGGCACTGAATTTGAAAAAAAGAATTGCGACAATCTATTTTGTTTGTTTGGTTTTTATGTATGTCGATAACGCAGTTCAGTGCCGAAATATGAAAGGCAGAAAAGTTTAATTTTATCAGAATGTCTCATAGTCTTGTATAGTTTTCTGATTTTAAAAACGATTGAAATCTGAATGTTTTGAGGAAAAAAAATCCTTAATAAATGTTTTCTTAAAAGCGTTTCTGATTCAATTTACTTATTAATATTTCTAACTTTCCGGTTTTATTGAATTTTGTTTACTAAAGGGGGATGCAAATACACCCAACATCATAACATTTCCAACTTGTGCCAATCAGCTGATTATAAGTTTTTGTTTTCAAAATAAATCGCAGTAACAATGTCAAATTAGTGAAAATTTCAAAGAAAAATGTTGAAAATAATTTTAAGAACTCATAATAGATCCTTTCAAAGACTAATAGGAATAACTAGGAAGTATTCATCATATGAAGACTTAAACGATGATATTAACAACTATATAAATGTCAAAACTGAAAATATTAGGAATTTTTCAATAATCGCACATGTTGATCATGGAAAAAGTACATTATCAGATCGATTAATGGAAGTAACTGGCGCTTTAAAGAAAGGAAGTGGGAAGACACAAGTTTTGGATACGCTGGAAGTTGAACAGGAAAGAGGAATTACTGTGAAAGCTAATTGTGTATCATTAATTCATAAATATGAAAATGAAGTTTATCTTTTAAATTTGATTGACACACCAGGTCATGTAGATTTTGGTAATGAAGTTGCTAGAAGCTTATCAGCATCAAGAGGTGCATTGTTACTTGTCGATGCAAATCATGGAATTCAGGCACAAACTCTTGCCAATTATCATCTTGCAACATCAAAAAATCTCAAAATTATACCAGTCATAAATAAAATTGATTTAAAAAATGCACATCCAGAAAGAGTTACAGAGGATCTTCTAATGATGTTAAATATTGATCCAGATGATGTTTTAAAGATTTCCGCAAAATTAGGAATTGGAATTGATAAAGTCCTTCAACATATCTGCAAGAAAATTCCTCCTCCAATATCATCAAAGGATTTGCCGTTTCGAGCTCATTTATTTGACAGCTGGTACGATAAATATCGAGGAGCACTTAACTTAATGTTCATTAAAGATGGAGAAATCACTGTTGACCAAGAAATTGTGTCATGTGAGAATGGAAAGGGATATGTTGTAAGGTCACTTTCTATTCTAACACCAGAAGAGAGGAAGGTTGACCGACTTGTTGCAGGACAGATTGGTTTGATTGGATGTAACATGAGAAATAGCCAGGAAGCAATTATTGGAGACACTTATTATTTAAAAGGAACTCCAGTTCAACCACTTGAAGTGTTCAAAAAACTTAAACCAATGGTATTTGCGGGAATTTATCCACAAGATCAGTCACAACACTTGGCATTAAAAAGTGCAATTGAAAAATTAGTTTTGAATGACTCATGCGTCACAATTCAGCCTGATACATCACCTGCACTTGGACATGGATTTCGACTTGGGTTTTTAGGACTCTTACATTTAGAAGTTTTTGTCCAGAGACTTGAACAAGAGCATCAATCATCTCCCATTATTACCGCTCCAAATGTTACATACAAAATGAAAATTCAAGATATTAAAGGAGTCTTGAAACATTATAATGGAAAGAATCAGATTGAAATTTCAAATCCAAAACATTTTCCAGATCCACAGCATGTTGAAGAGTATTTTGAACCAACAGTAATGGCAACTTTAATAACCCCTGCTAAATTTGTTGGTGCCATTATTGGACTTTGTGTAGAGAAACGAGGAGTTCAGATAAAATCAATCAATTTGGATCACGATAGAATATTGTTAAAGTATATCCTGCCATTAAATGAAGTCATCATCGACTTTCATGATCAAGTTAAAAGCTTATCAAGTGGATTTGCATCATTTGACTTTGAAGAACATGAATACGTCAGTACACATTTAATAAAATTGGAAATTCTTCTCAATGGATCTCCTGTTGAGGAATTATCAAATATCTGTCATGTTAGAAGTTCCGATCAAATTGCTAGAAATTTAGTTGCAAAATTAAAGGAATTGATTCCTCGTCAAATGGTTGAAATCCGAATACAAGCGTGCATTGGAAGTAAAGTCATTGCAAGAGAAACACTAAAAGCTTTCAGAAAGGATGTCACTCAATGGCTTTATGGTGGAGATGTGACAAGAAGGAAAAAACTCTTGAAACAGCAAGCAGAAGGCAAGAAGAAAATGAGACAAATTGCAAATATTCAAGTTCCTCGAGATACATTCATTAAAGTTTTGAAGAGGTAGCGGAAGTGTTAATTAAATTTTATTTAAACTTTTGTAGAATAAAAAATTGATTTTAATAAAATATTACATAATCTGTTCATCCATTAATTTTTTGATGGCAAAACTGCGTATGTCGCATTAACCATCAAAATTTCTTCATTATCACTATCAGCAATACGAATAATTAGCCTATATTCACCTGGTGGAAAAATTGCGATCATTCTATTCATTGGAACTTTTACATCTTCATGAACAAGGTCAAAATAAGGGCATGGATGCATCATTGACTTATCATCACCTTTCATGAAATCCATTGCAATCCAGAACAAACGATTTGCAACTGTATTTGCATTTATGAACCGACACCAGTCAACTCTTGGTGAATGTAGAATTTCTCGATATGTCGTCTCGTATTTATACTTCAAAATGGCCTTAATCTGTGGATTACATTCAATAATATCATACATTTTCTAATAATTGCTCACAATTACTCACGTTTAAGCTATTCAAACCTCGTTTTGACCAAGCTTTAAAGCTCAACATTGTAGAATTATCACGGCCTGGTTTAGTATAACACGAAGAATTTTCATAGAGTTTCTCATTATTTAAAGCACAACGAAAGTCTTTCAAATGAATTGTTTGATATTCATTACGAAATACTACGAATGCTGCAAGTAGTAAAAATAGAAAATTCATTGCAATATTTTCAGACAACTTGATATTGAACTATTTCCATTAAACAAAAATAAAGAAGTGATTGCTTTTGTCAAATGTTTGGACATTTTATTTTTAATTGCTATATTTTGGTACTCATTTTTGGTAGCTGATTATCTTTAAATAATTATCAAATATTATATTTTTCGGAAATTTTAAAAGTAGAAAAGGTAAAACAGGTTTTGCTTAGATTTACGAAATATAGAGGTCACTAGTTGCTTCTTAAATAACTTTGATTATCGCCGATACCATGATGAACATAATTAGTGTATAAAAATGCTAATTTCAAAAGTTGGTTACTAAGGTTTTTCTTTAAATCCACAGAACTGTCTCAATTACATTTCAATTGTACTTTTATTTTCCACTTTCATAATATCAAATTTATATCCAGAAACCATAAAAATTTGAGAGCATCTTCATTTTCATAAAAAGACTAACTTCACAATTATTTTCATGTCCTTCGTGCTTTTTATTTTATTATGAAAACTTTGTCATTCTTCACAATTTCAAACAAAAATTATGGAAAAATAAAGAATGATTTTTCATAGCCCTAATCGTCAGCGATCCGATGAATTTTAATTTGATACTTTTCATGACATTTTTTTAAGTAAAAAATTAGTTGGATAGATTTCACTTTGTCTATTGAGGAAACTGACTTTGACAAGTCAAAAAGGCAAAAGTGGCTTGATAGCTTAGTTGGTACAGGTCACAAAAGTTGGTGTTGAATTTGGACTCAACCGGTTTTAAATCCCACCACCAGCCTAGTTATTTTTCAGATAAACTTAGTTGCAAACATGAAAAAAATAAAACGCCTAATTTCTTACGTAAACCAACTGACATCCTTACTTAATAGCATTCTTTCACATAAAATAATATTCCATGGCTCATGAATATGAAAAAATTCAACGAGTGAACTGCAGAAAAAGAGCAAGTGAGTGAAAAAATTCATTCCTGATGCCACTTCTAAAATGTAAAGAGATTTCCACACCCCCACCACCAGTTCTTCCTTCTATCATATTAAAAAAATTTACTTCCTAATGAAGTTAAAGCAATAAACGAGAAGGCAAAAGAAAATGTGAAGATGAGGAAGGAAAATAATCAACAGCGATGAATATGTTTCAATTTCGGGGAGAGAGAGATTATTTCATTAATTGTGAAAACATGTCTCGGTTGATGTCGTCGCACCCTCCAATACAGTAGGCATTGAATCCTTTTCCGCATTGATAATCATCGCATAAAGTAAAAATTGTTTACACAAAAACATCCATCAACAATTATTTTTTCCATTTCCATTTTTCCCTTTTTGGAAATTTTTTTTTCTCTCTCATCACTTTGATCTTTGATGTGTGTTTGTATATATGTCTGTATTTGTGCTTTGTTATTATGTACTTACTACATTCAACTTTATATTTTTGTTTCATTTCATATGTACATTTAATGTGATGAATAATTTTTTTGATGTGTTTGCATATTATCATAATTTTTATGAATCTTTCATTTTTCTTTCATATTTGCTCATCTTTTATTTGAGTTTTCCATGGGCTTTTATATGGCCTTTGTTGATTCACATCCATTTTCCAATCATTTTATGAAAATAAAAGTTTTTGAAAAGTTTTAATTAAAAAAATTTTGATTTGTAAAGTAAATTTGCAATATTGATGATTAAATGTGGTTTGTACTTTGAGTTGGCGAGGGCAGTTCATCGTTAAGTTTGACATCATACTCATGCCTTTTATATCAATATCAGGATGACAATTTTTCGAAGTAACGTTACAATTTAGTAGAATATAATCAACCTGCATCAACATAACAAATATCTCTAACCATAATATCAGTAATATTCTTTGTATTTAAAACTAACCTAAGAAATAGCTCAATGCCAAACCACGTATGACACCAATAAAAATTCCATAAATATGTTTTGCTTCCTATTTTTGTGCAATTTTTCTATCAAAATTTCCCCCCATCGTATTTATTCATGTCCCTTATCCCTCAATTTATTTTTCATCACAAAAATTTTCCTCTCTTTCCTTTTTTCACTTCCTCTTTTTCCTCCCTCTTATTTCTGTTTTCTTTACCTTATTATCATGTTTTATTGTTCAATTGAATGTTCATAATCATTGACAATATTGTTATGAGAATTAAACATTAGAAGTAGAACTGAATGATGCAAAAAAGGAAAAGAATGAGAAGAACAATGAAAACATAATTATGAGATGAAGGAAGAAGAACAAAAAGAGGAAAAGATTAAAAGGATGAATGATTTTTTTTGTTCTTTATTATCGAACAATAGAGCAAATGAGTAGGAAGAAAAAAATATTTTTTGAGTCGTGATTTGAATTATTTTTATTAGTGATGTATGAGAGCTGGCTTACATTTTAGATTGTTGTTAAATAATGCTGAAAATTTGAACTCTCATTTACTAACCTTAATACTTTTACACAAGACAAAGAATTAGCTGTCAGAGAAAAGGAGTGGATGTCCAATTGTGTTACATAAATCACGAGTTTTAATTCCTAATTTATTTAATGTCTTAGTTTCCTCCAAAAAGCCTTTTAAAGTAAATTGGCAAGAATATTAAATTCTCTTCGATATTCATTCAATTTCTTTTTTCTTTTATACATAAATCTAATTAATTTTGCTTTCCCTTTATTTCCTTTCTTAACATCAATTTGTTGATTTTTTTATAAATTAAATTTCATGCAATCGACATTTCCAATCGTGGCACTTTTTATTCTTTTTTTTATCGTTAACAGAAATTTTCTTTCATTTGATTAAAATCTTTCTTTTTCTTTATCACGCTGAGAATTGAGAAATTAATAAAAATAATGATGAAAAAATGAATAAAAAAAATATTCACGGCAAGAAACAGAAGAAAAGAAAGGAAATGAAGGTAACAAAGTTATTTATGCAAAAAACAGGAAATTGATTTTTTTCTTTTCAGTTAATTCATATTTTTGTGAGTAATAAATAGAAGCAGAAACATACTTTGAATTTCAAGGAAAAGGATTTCCAAACAAGATTTGCAACTCTAAAAGTTTTCAGCATAAATTATTATTTTCCATCGTTATTCACACTTTACAACAACTCCCATCCTCTTTGCACTGTCTCATTTTCAATTATCTCAACCACTCATCCACGACCATGCTCATCATCCAATTCATTAAATATTCATTCGATTCCAACATCATCATTACCGGTAATCGATCAGGCCTCGATTATTGACATAAAAACTTTTGCAAAACTATTCCGGTCTCATTTTCAATGATAATTTCCTACTTGATTATAAAGTGGTGCTTGAAATGTTGCAATTTTCATGCCTAAATGATGCTTCTCATACCATTTCATTTTGAATTGATGAAGACACTGAGGAACGGTTGAGATGGAAAGTGTGAAATGATGAGCATTTAATGATCCGTTCAATCATCCACTTGACACCTATAATATTAACAAGTTTGTCTGTATGTATACACTGCCAGGATTTACAGATATTTACATTTTTATAAAGAAAATCAAGAAAATTGAAAACTGTAAATTTTAAGAAAAGAAAAATAAAAGGTTTCTTAATTTGTTACTAGAATTATGACTTTAAATATTTAACGAATTTTGATTTCTTAAATACAAAAAAAGGAATATATGTAAATCCAATTGAATCATAATGTAATGACAAGGAAATAAGAAAAATTGTAATTTCCTGTCGAAAATTGAAAACAATTTAATTTAATTTTTCTCATTTTTGCTCAAACATTCGTAAGGGATTCAAAAATTTGATTTAAGTCTACAAAATATGTAAAATCATGCTCACTTTTTATAAAAAATAAATTCAGTCACAAACTTAATCGCAGCTGGGAGGATTTGAACCTAAGCTCCAAAAGTGAATTTGATTTCAAGTCAGACGCCTTAATCACTCGGAAATTCTTTTAAAGTCACGAAAAGTTCGTTCCATGAAAAGCGTAGGTCTGAATCCTACCAGCTACGAATAATTTAGGTGGACATTTTTTGCAAAATTTATTAAAACCTCTGTTTTTGAATGTTTTTGTTTTATCAAAAATTTGAGTATTGAAACAAAATCTGGGAATTGAAAAATCATACAAGAAAATGAAATGAGCATCGGTTGCTAAAAACACACAGTCAGCGGACCATGATTGATTGCCTTAAATCGATTATCGTTTTTCCTGCTTCGTTTTTCATCCCTTTTGTGCCTGTTGTCATCGTTGTTTTCTTCTTCTATCCTGTATTTTTCAAATAGCACTCAAGAAAAATTGAATCATTGATGATTTTCAATTATCGACTGTCGAATTTGATTGACGAGATTTTTTTCAATTCTTTTTCCATATTTTGTTAAGTTTTTTTATTTGATTTTAAAAGGTTTTTAAAAATTTTGCATCGAATTTTGACTATTTTAATGTAAATGAAATTTCCAAATCTTAATGCTAAATACTATTATCTACCCACAATAAACGATTATTTTCTTATTCCTTTCATAATAACGAAAATTGCTTTTATTAACACTAACTTTATATTTAATATGTCATCAGCACTAATGCAACATATAATTATGACATGATTATCATTTAATCCCTTATTCTTTCTTACAATTATAAGATAAAAGCGAAAAAATACAGGGGTGGATGAGATTGGGGTTCAAGTTAGAGTTTTATTGTAGTTCACAATTTTTTACACCCCATCGCTCACCAATCCGGTATACAATGTGCAGTATTAATCCTCCTCATAATATGTAATCGGAAAATGTAAGAAAAAAGGACGAAATGAGGGCAACAGTATAAGAAGTTGTAAGAAGATTATTATTCCAGCAACAAAATCCCTTCAAGGTGATGTTTAATGTCACATTCTGAATGTTTAATCAGCTGTAATGTGACAATTGACAAATCATTAGATAATAATGAAAATGGACACATTTTTGCTAATGGCATTGATGAAATAAATTATGTGATATGGTTAGGTTTGTGATTAAAACAGCTCATAATGTTATGTCTTCTTGTTTTGTTCGCTCTGTATCAACTAGCCAGGCACAAGCTTTTAAAAAACCCACAAAGTTCTAGACTTAATATTCATCTTCAATTTTCCAAAACTTCAATTATTCTTATCAATAATCGATAAGTTCTTTAAAGAGAAAAAAAATTTATTGGTCACTTTGTGAAATTGGAAGAAAACGAAGCCAGAAATTTTTTATTGCCCTTATTTATTTTTTATTATTCCACTTCTCTCAATTTTATTTGCCCACTTATGGGATTATAGCTGCTCTTGTTACTGCTGCAGCGGTTTTGTTGTGATCGAACAAATAAATTGATGGCATTTCAAATATTTTTTGCCCTTTTTGCTGCCGCTTCTAAAGTCGAAAAAGAAAACCTCTTCGTTAATAATTGATGAAGAACTGAAAATGGAATTGTTGATTTTTTTTTTCATTTTTCAAATGCTTTTTTTTCAATTCAATACTATGCGGTGATGGTTGCTTGTGTATTGAAATGAATATGTTCCATTATTAAGGTATTGGTACTCTCTGAATATTGAATGGTTTAAGTTCAAACATGTTTGAAGTAAATTGAAAAAAAAACTGTGGATGTGAATAAAGGAGGAAAAGAAAGGATATTTATGGCTTTGAAATTTTCAATATGTTCATTATTTTAATAGAAATATTTTCCTGTACAATTGAATACATCAAAAGAATATGGGTCCATATGGATTATTGAATTTTTTTTAATCCTGAAATTTTGCATTTTTGCGGTTATACTAATCATATATGTTTCTCATACTAATCTTTGTATCTCGTTAACTTTATCATCAGATTTCATTATCATTATTGACTAGACTTCTTATTCGCTTTATTATGATTTCATTACATTTACATTTACTATAAATATTTCCGTCTACACATCTCCTGCAATTTCTTTCTTAATTCTTCATCAAACAAACAAACAAAACAGGAAAAACAAAATCACACAAAATCTCATTTGATTTCATTTCACTTCCTCTTTGAGTACAAAAATTAATTTTTTCTCTCAACAAAATTTTTCCTTTGATGAATTTCGATTTTCCAATTTTCTTTATTTACACTCATTTTGTATCATTTTTTGCCAATCTGCGCTTTATTTTGTTTTCTGTAGCTTTTTCCAGATTCTCATTTTAAAATGAAAAAAGAAGATTTTATTTTGTGATTTTACTTTGATAATTTTTTGCTCTCATTTCAATGTTTCATTTTAATTCATTGTGTACTCGAGCTTTGATTTACTTTTCATTATTAAAATGTTTATTTTCTCGTTTTCTGTTTTTTTCGTGTTTTACTTTAGTTGAATTTATGATTTCGACTGTGTGACTTTGATTGTGAGTATCCTTCTATTTAAAAGAATTTAAACATTTAAACTCTTTAAAATTTGCCTGAAAATTCACAATATTAGAGAAAAGACAACGCAACGTCAATTTTGAATCAAAAATTCATTCTTGTCAAATTTTATTTCCATCAACGAGACTTTTTGTCATCACATAAAAAAAACAGCAGCACACGAAACAAATAAATAAAAAATTCGCAACAAAAGAAGTCCTTTGAGGAAAATTTTCATCTCCTCTTTGAGGTTTGGATATGAAAAGAAAGAAAAAAATAAAAAAGCAAGAGGAAAAACACAAAACTCGACACATGATGGAATGATAAATTGCTTTTTTCATATCACAGCAGTAAGCAATTCGCCCTGAATATTCTACAAAAGAAGGAAAAATGGAAATATTGATGTTGTCAATGTTGAATGAAGGGGAAGTTACGGTCATTTTTTGTTGTGCTGTGTGTGCTGAGCAGTCGCATGCTGTTTTTATTGTTCAACTTGTTGAATTTTTAATGAGGGCAAAAAATGATAAAAATATTTATTTAACTCTACATTTGGATTAAAGTCCATATATTTTGTGTATTTGAATTTATTCATTATTTTTCTTGGTCTAAAGGAAAAGCCTCCTAAAACAGTGCCTAAACTGTATTCTTGAACAAATAAGCAAAATTTGTTAAACAAATCAGAATAAGTATGACTTCGATTAGAAAAATTCACGAATATTTTTTTTTTAATTTGATCCCCAACCCCTGTAATCAAAAAGATGTTCCACCCTTTTTATTATAAATAAATCAAAAATAATATTTGCATAATTTGACATAAATAATTGTTGTTGAAAATAAAAAAAATATTCAAATTAAAAATATAAATACAACTGCCAATTGAATTTAAATTTCCTTCAATTTTTCAACAAAATTATTTAAATCTGCTTCAAATTTTTCCTTTTTATTCATTCATTTTCCCTCTTTTCACTTTCTCCTTTCATTTCACTAATGTGACATTTGTTGCTTTATGAATTTTTTATGAGACACGGCTAATTGAGACTGTTGAGGAAATTTACAGCGAAACAATTAATTTAATGGATTATTATGAAGGATAATAACGAGAAATATGAAAAATTATGGGAAAATTGATATTGCTGAAAATTGTTCATTAAAGGATTAATATGAATCTAATTGAATATGATTTACTGCACCTGTTTATGAAATCGATTCTTGTATTCTTTGAATATTATTGATCTGAGATTTAAAATCATCTGAAACATTCAAAGGTTCAAAAATAATCGCAAAACCTTTTGTCATTGCAAATTCTTGCAAAACTTTATAAAAAATTTGCTTGAACAAAAATATGATTTAATATTAACAAAATTACATTGTTAATGATGAGCATCACAGAAGTCTTACAAACAATTGCTGCTCAAATTGCCTATTCATTACCAATTTGTAGTCATCATCTCCCTTTAATTTTTATTTGTCATCATGTTGCTATTGACCCTAGAAAAATGACAGTAAAAAATCATCACTAACACAATTATAGAAAAGATTCGTACAAGAATTAAATTGCAGTGAAAATGATATTTGAAAGTGACTTGAAGCGACATGAGCAAAATTCCCATGGGTAATTTAAAAATTTATTTATCTTTCCTTTGTTGTTGCGTCTTGTTGGCTTTACTTACAGAATTCTTTTATATATGGTCTTATTATTGAGGCGGTTGTCATATGAGTGAACTTTTTTTTGAATCGATAAATTTTCTCAAAAAAAATTTTTTCTCTACTAAGTCACCCCTGCAAACAAAAATAGAAGCAAAAAATATAAAGAAAGAACAGCTCTGAATATGATAATGTGACATAAATGTATCAATTTAAATCGAATTTGTCAAAATCAACCTTTAAGTTATGAAAATCTTATTTGATGAAATTAGATTTTACATGACATGGAATTCTATATAGATTATTTATGTGGTGACAGGCGTGTGATTATTTGATGTGGTAGCAATATTTTAGCCGAAAACCTTTAAGACCTTACTGATGTCGGCAATTTGATTCATAAGTTACTCTTGACTGTATTTAATACTGTACAAAAAAATAATCTAAAATATAAACTAAAGCAGTAAGCAAATACTCAAAAGACACAACAATAATATTTACAATAACAATATTTGAATAATTTTTCCATCTCAGTAGACCACAAAGGACACAAAAATAAAGCCTCGAAAATTCAAGTCTACGTCATCAAAAGGAAAAAAAAGTCTTTAAACCCTTCGCAATTAACATATCACAGTTTGTGTTTATAGAGAGCTAAAAATGTTATTACATATTATTTTATGTATAAAAAGGAGCACGAATAAAAGCAGAAGAACATAAAAGGAAGATAAATATGACAAGATAAACAAATTCTCATTTGTAAGAGAAACAATAATAATAATAATGATCATAATGATTAAATGCGGGAGAGGAGACGGAGGGATTTGCTGATGTATTCATTACATTACACAGTAGCAACATATTTGAATGACAATGTTAATGATAATCATTTAATTACTTAGAAACTGGGAGAATGGAGGTTAATGATTTTTAATAAGAAAATTTTCTTAGCTAATCAAAAACTTACTATGATGGAGATTGGACAATGTTGGGGAGTCCGGAATATTCTCCTGGGATATGAACATAGATCTGTGCAACATCAAATTAAAAGCAGCATCACTTTATTAAAAAACTTTAAAAATCATTTTAATTTGAATAATTATTTCCAATTTATCATCACAGTTCTAATTCATATTAAGACCACGATTCATCGGCAATAAAAACTTGATCCTAAAGTACAACAAATTAATTATTTATAAACCTAAACAAGACCAAATTTCCATTTCCAAAAGAGAACATAAAACAATGTTTTTGTTGTTGTTTATTGTCGCATGTCTACTGGGAATTCTTCAACCCTTTATTGCAATTCTTTTGTTTATCAGCTAAGGGTTATGAACTCTTCCCACTTTGCTCGCATTTCATGTATCACCTCTCACATTTTCGTAATTAGACGAGGGGGTGAACCGAGCACAATGAAGCGATTGTTTGTGAATAATAAATTGCATATTTTCTATTTCTTTTTTCCCCATTTAAACCATTTCCATTTCATTCCCGCAATTCCTATTCATCATTTTCTCAGCTCTTTTGATGGATTTGTTTTTGATTACAAGACATAATCCTACTTTTGTGGTGTATTGTGGTTTCAATGCTTCTGTTTCTGTATGGAATTATTGTTACTTAACACAACACAAAAGGTGCTCAAACATGAAAAGAAAAATGAGAAAAAATCTTCCTTCTTTTGTGATGAATGGCAAAAATCTTAATGGAAAATTTTTCTAAAGCTGAAAATTCAATTATTTTTCGATTTTGATTGTAAATGAATTTTTGAGGATTTTCGAGAATTCAATTCAAATTTTAAAGATTATGGTGACGCATGTTGAAGTTTTGAATATTCTATGTAAAATTTACATTCGATTACCTTGAAAAGATAACTTATGAAATCCAGAGTGAATTTAACTTTTACTTTCTTCTAATTGCTGGATATAAATATTTAATTAATATCTAATGTGTATTAAGCAAGTTTTAATTGCACTTGCGTTAGTAAAAGTTTATATTTTTTTCAGTCATAATTGAACTATTTAAGTCAAGCGCACGAAATAAAATTTCAAGTGCAAAAAATGATTGAAAATATCACAGTTGAATCTTTTTCAAAAGACAGCTCTATTCACGGAATCAAATTTATTGCAGACAAAAACAACAACAAATTTATCAGAATGTTTTGGACTGTTTCATTTTTAATGTCAATTGCAGGATTTTGTTTTTATGCAAATGGTGTATATTTGAAATGGATCCGAAATCCAGACATCGCACTTAAAATTAAGTTGAAGTCAATTCGAGAAATTCCATTTCCAGCTGTCACAATTTGCTTACCACTTTTTGCAAAGTCAAATTCAATAAAAATGAGTTCATTTGTTGATATTCGAAGTATGTAAAACGTTCTTAAACGGAATAGTACAATCTTTAAGTTCCTATAATTGTATTTGTTTCGAATTTATTTTCAGATTTTTCAATCAGCAGATTACTTTTACCAGAAGATCAAAGCATCATTGGAGCTGCTGCACAAGCTTGTAATCCATTCGTATCATCTCGAATATCAAGATTATTACCGAAAGCTAGCAGTGAGAAATTCATTGAACATTTATTGCTCACATCTTCAACAGTAAATGAAGCATTTGGAGCATGTTTCTATGACAGAATGGAAGTAAATTGTGAAAAAATGATGAACCGGATTTTATTTGACACTGGTCTTTGTTACACTTATAACATTCAAGGCTATAATACAATTTTCAGAAAAGAAACAATTTCAAAAGATTTTGATCTTTACAAAAGAATGAAAATAGCAAAAGCATTAGTTGGACCAAAACAAAATGAAACAGTAAATGATGATAAACCTGAAAAACTTTATTGGACAATTTTTAATGGATATGAATCAGAAAGTGATGAGGTTTTCCCAGTTAGGGCAGCTAAAAATGGTGTTGTGACTTTCTACCCAAAAGTTAATATAATTGACTTACCAAACATTTGTCTACGATACGGAAGAGGATTCAGATTGATATTACATAGTCCAAATGAAATAGCATCATTTCCACATAATGAGTATTTCATTCCTTTCAACCAAGAACGGCAACTGACAATTGAAGCAAAATTCAGTCATTTTAGTGAAGAACTTCGAATTTATGCACCTGAAAAACGAGAGTGTTATTTTGAAAATGAACGAAAATTGAAATTTTTTAAATCATATTCTAAAACTCATTGTCTTCTTGAATGCCTCACTACATTTACTCTTAAAAAATGTGAATGTGTGAAGTTTTCAATGCCTCGAGATAGCAATACACCAATTTGTAATTTAACAAAAATTTCCTGCTACAACGAAGCCCTTCATCAGTGGCCATATGCTGATAAACAAGATGCAAAAACCTTAATGCCATGTGATTGTTTTCAGCCATGTAATGATATATCATATAGCGTGAAACTTGATAGAACTGGAGATTTTGAATCGAAGATTAAGAACATTTCTAAAAGGTTGGATAATTTGACATTTTTTGACTAAAATTTGACTCTTGTTATTTTTTTAGTGCTCTTTATGCTGAAATTGGCATTAAATTCAATGATATTTTAATTGAAGAACAGGACTTTTTTGTAGGTTATAAATTACAAAACTTCATCGCAGATACTGGAGGTTTACTTGGTCTCTTTATGGGATGTTCAATTTTATCAATTGTTGAGCTGATTTATTACTTAATCAAGGGAATCTACAATAAATATATGAAATATAAAAACAAAATAAAGAAAACTAATTTCCTTAAAAGAGCTGAACATCCAGTATTCATAATGTAAGCACTTTTTCTATTAAGTTTTAATTTCACTATTTGACTTTATGAAATTTTATCAATTTAGGTCATTCCACGAAGATTTTCGCACCAAAATGAGTAAACTCGAATTTCCTGAAAATTTCCGATTTAATGATAATGACATCTACATCGTTAAACGGCCATTATATGAACGATCTTTATTAAATAATAATTAAGCACATTAATTAGAAATTTTAACTTGGAATGAAAATATAAAAAACGGATCGTTGATTTTTTCAAAAACCAATGCACGCATCCTATAAATACCAGATGGTAAGAAGTCAAAAAATGAAGTCATTGTTGAAATATTAAAAATGTTGATTGTTCCTTTTATTGGACATTTAAGCATGGCTTCTGGGAATTTCTCAAAGTTTGATGAGAAAAATACTTTCAGAATTGGACTTGCAGTACGGATTGCCTTACTTTAAATTGAATTCAGAAATTTTTAAAATTATTTTAAATCCAAATATTCAAACATCCTTACCCTAATCCACCACACCAATCAAATTTCGGAGTTTTAAAGATTTGTCGTGCTTTTCCCTCTTCCAATTTTAATAGAGTTGTTTCAAACTAAAAATGTTAAGGTTAGCTAAAGAGTTTTAATTTTTTGTGTCTATTTTTAAACTCACAAATAATGAAATGAGTGGTTCTTTAATTAAAAACACAAAGTCTACATACTCATCATGGACCTTGCATCGATCAAGTACACATTTTTGCTTTACACTTGTACAGTTTTCAATTTTTATGACTTGAGCAATTGAGGATACTAATACGACACGCAAGAAAGTTAAAAATAACAATTTTAAAAACATCATTAATAGAAAAATTCACTGATTTTAGCATTTGTAGTTAAAACTTGATGAGTTAGCAGTTAACGAACGAAAATATTTAAAAAAATACATTAATAATATTTTTTAAACAATTTTTATTTTATCTGATCCAATTTCTAAGATATGATTAAATTTACATTAGGGTTGAACCAAATTAAACAAAATATTTAATAATTAAAATGTCATTTCAACGAAAATCTTCAATCAAAAATTCAAGTTATTACCAATTATTCGCAGTCCATCAATCAATCTTATGCTTCAACTCTTACAGTAATAGCAATAGAAATAATATTGTCATCTTCATCGTCATAAGCTCATTTTTTTCCATCAATTGGACATTGCTGGATATTTTTTGGAAAGCACTCGCGTACAATATATAGAAATGCTTTAACTAATGAACTAATGCATTTGGTATTAATCTGTTTGAAACAATCGAGCACCGTTCCGTTGGAGGGACTTTAAAGACACTGCGGTAACGATTTTTTTCATTCCTCATCATATTTAGTTGAACCTGATGATATCAAATGAAAACAATACTCAAAATATTAAAATTTTGTGCAGCAGTTACCTGAATTTTGTGCAAAGGTCTAAAAACATTTCCGGTAAAATTTATGCAGCACTCATTAAATGAACATTCGTGTATGTAAAATGTTCGTTGGCTGCTTGAGCAATTGTCCATACTTTGAATTTTAATATTAAAATCTGCAACTACATTACATGCAAAAATGATCAAAAATATAAAATTTGTCAATTTAATTAACATCACAATGTCAGGTCTAAAGCTTTTATATTAAAGTTGCTCAATGATTTAGCAAAACTATGTTTTCAAATAATTTGATTTTACGTCTTTATTAAATCATATGATGCTTCATTTCTAAAATTAGTCGTATTTGTAATAAAAACTAAATTCATGAATGAATGTTAAGGTTTTTAATTAAAATAATTTCCTATTTAATTTTTAATTATTTTTCTCGATTTTTTGTGAACTATTTTCGTTTCATAAATTTCTGTAAAATTATCATTCATTAATTTTAATAGTCATCGCACTAGTTCCACAATTCTCATCATCATCTCTATAAACATGGAACCTCAACTTGTATACTCCAACAGGAAACATTATCAACATCTTCCGATCAAAGGATAAATTGAAATTGACTTTTCCATAAAGTGGACATCGTGAAAAGAACGGAATATTTTTAACAAGAGGTTTAAGAAAAGTTCGAATTAGTGGATTTGTTTTTGATCCTTTTCCAGATACAACTTTACACCAATCAAGATCTTGAGTTTTGAATATCTGGCGAAATGCTGATTTATCTTTCTTAAAAAATTCCAATTGTAACTAAAAAAGTTTTTATTTTGTAATATATTAAATAATATTAAAGATTTAAAAAAATTCTACTCACAATAAATTGATTTAATTTTCTTATAATCTCCATTTCATATTGGACAAGTTTTCCATAATTTTCAGCTTTAGAAATAATAACGGATTTGTTCGTAGTTGAAACAGGTTCAACATCTTCGATTTCAACATAACCAAAGATATAGAAAATATTGAATATTAGATATATCAACTGAATTCTTTTGTTCATTGCTCAAGCCTCATTATACTTTTATTTAAATAAATAAAAAACTTATAATTTTAAAAAGCTTTAATGAACGCAAATTCAAATCATCATTATTTTATTTTTAGACTGTTGTTAAATTAATGAATCAAAAATGTTTCATAATTATTTTTTATTATACATCATCAATTTTCATTATCATTATACACGTTGCAATATTATTATCGTCATTGTTGTAAACCACAATTTTCAGTTTGTAAGTTCCACTTGGGAACATTATTAACATTTTTCGGTCAAAATCGACGTTAAAATTATGACGGCCTTGAATTGGACACTTTGATAGAACTGGAACTTTGTTGATCAGTGGCATCAGAAACGTACGAATTAATGGATTTGTTTTGGACTTTCCAGAAACAATTTGACACCAATCAATGTCACTGGATTTGAAAAGTTGGCGAAATTTTGAACCTTCTTTCTTATAGAAATCAACTTTAACCTGTAAAAGGATTTAATCAATCCAAAATCAACATGAATAGTTGAGTTTTACCATCATTCGTTTCACAGAAGTAATAAAATCGATATCAAACTTGATGAAAGTTTCATGATTTTCAGCTAAATAAAATATTGCTGATTTATTTGACGAAACTAATGGATCCAAGTTCTCGATTTTCAAAATTGCAAAGCAATTTTGAAATTGATAAAAAATTAAAATCCAACTTATTGCTTTCATCACAGAATTTTGACTAAAAATAAACTGTAAATTGCAATTTATGCTCATTATATTTATTGAATAGTAACAAAAAACCTTAATGATGACTTTTAAATGTTTAAACAGATTTTTTTGAGACTAAATGCTTAATGAGAATTAAATTTGTTTTTGTAATTGTTTTCTAATATAAAATGCAGATTCTTCATTATTCATGAAAATGTATTGCCAGGGAGATTGTTTTAGTCAAACCCTACTCAGTTCTATTGCTGTTAATGGTTCAATTAAATGACGATTCCAAATTTATTTTATTTAATCATCAGAAATTTTTAATATCATTGTAACAGTCCCAATGTTATTATCTTCAGTTGTATACAGCTTAATTCTTAATTTATAAGATCCATTTGGAAACATTATAAGCATTTTCCGTTCAAACTCAATTTTGAATTCATGACGTCCTTGAATAGGACATTTAGTAAGAAAAGGAACTTTGCCCATCAAGGGCATCAAAAAAGTTCGAATCAAAGGATTTGTTTTAGAGGCTTTCTTAGATACCACTTGACACCAGTCAATATCATTGGATTTAAAAAGCTGACGAAACTTTGTACCTTCTTTTTTGTACAATTCGACTTTGACCTACGAAAAGAAGAAGATAACTAGAAAAATTGAATTTTCAAATTGATAAAAATTTACCATCATAGGATTTAAGGGACGAAAAAAATCGACATCAAGTTGAATATATGTTCCACAATTTTCAGCTATGAAGAGTAATGCAGATTTATTAGATCTTAAAATTGGATCTAAATTTTCTATTTTTATATCAGCAAAAGAAATTATAGTATTGCAAACATATATAAAAATTAGATGTAAATATTTTCTGTTCATAGTTAAGCAGATATCAAAATTATTTAAACCAAAAGAAACAAATTTCGATTTTTGTATTTCGAAATTAAAAAGTAATTTAGATAACCATCATAAGAAGTTATTCAGTTTCTATTAAAAAAACTTTATTTTTAAAATTTGTATGATTTGATTTATTAGCAACGCTCAAAAGCTTGATTTCTATCATTTGAAAGATAATTAGTTTCATGCAAATCATGGACTAATGCAGTTTTAATAATTTTTTGATTACTTTTTCAAATCACATCTTTTTATAAATAAATAAATAAAATGGTAAAACATTTTATACAGCCCATTGTACAAATGGCAATGTAAATTTTATGTTTACTAAGCCGGTATTGAGAAACTTAATAACTTCGTAAAAATTAAAAAAAAAGATGAAAATCTCAACAGTTTATTCACTTCTTCTAATCAGCATGTTTCTATTTGAGAAAGTCAATTCATATACATCATTCGAAAAAATTGACTACTGTACAAGCTCTAACCAATCTGTTCAAATAGAACTATGCAAACTGGAGAACAAGAAGTTTTCAGGAATATTTGTTATTACTAAGCCTTTAAACAAGGTTAACGTAAGAAATCTAAATTTAAACTGAAGAAAAGTTTTATAAAAATTGTGAATCTTTTTTAGCTAATAACAAATTTTTACCGAGAAGAAAATTCTAAATTCCGACAAATTTTTAAAGCTCCACAAATTGAATGGTTTGTTTAATTTTAGTCAACCAAGAATTTTGCTAATTTTTAACCTTTCAGGTGCTCAATGGTTGGTAATGGTAAAGGAAAGTCTAACACTCTAGTTAAAGTATTTATTTTACCTGTTTTAAAGAAAAATGGCTTTTCGTTGGAATGTCCACTTCAAGGCATAATTAACATTTTCAACATAAGTATTGAACAAAAAATGACAACAATTTTCCCAAATGGGTTATATCGGGTTTCTGTCAAGGCTTATAATAGTGATGACAAAGATATTACTAATTTCTCAATTATTCTAAAAGTTGAGCCATAAAATTGATAAAATTGTCTTTTATTTTATTTTTACTTTCTTAAAATCCAGTGGAGTACACACTGGTCTAATTATTATTTGTTTATATGATGACTTTCCATAATATTGATATTTAAAATGGAGAATCATTTGTTTTGGTAAATAAATAAAAACTTCTTCTATCTTAGATCTTAAACTTTTTTGAACAAAAACCAAAAGCATTAATTTTTTATTAATTTAAAAAATATATTTGTCATTTAAGAATAACATTAGACACATAAAAGCATTAAACTGTAATTAAAATAAAATTTTAAACTTGTCAAATTCCTCAAAAATGTATCTACAATTATTTTTAAACACAAACGAAAACAGTACATATTAATACCAAATTTTTCAGTTTTTCAAAATTAAATTTCCTATGAATTGAACACAGCAGCGCTATTTCATGCCTGGTTCTTATATTTGTTTTAAAATAAGCTACGTTGCTAAAGTTCAAATCGTTAGCAATTCAGACACGTTGGTCAAGTTAATTGTTTTTTAAATAAATGATGCAAAGCTGCAGAGTTTAAAGTCGGCTCGAATTGACTTCAATTCAGTAAAAAAAAATAAAAAATTAGGGTTGACCCAAAATCAACTAGAAAAAAAGAAATTGACTCAAACCAACTTACCATTGAGCTCTGGGTGATGATAAAAGCATAGCCACTAAGAGGAATCATGGACTGGTGCAAGTTTGAATTATTTTTAACGTGAAATATTTTTATGAAGGAATATTTTTTCATTCAACAGTTAATAGTGATGTGAATTTCATATTTACACATCATATAGTGTTTGATATGTTTAAAATTAACTTATAAATAGCTAAAATATTCATTATACCTGTTTTAAAGCATAATGGCTTGTCTTTGGAATGTCCTCTTAATAATTATATAATAATGAAGACAGTAATATTGTTAATATCTCAATTATTATGAAGGTGATGCCTTAAAAGAATCATAAACTTAAAGAAATTTTTATTTTGAAGTGATTTGATCTGAATTTTTCTTTTTCAATCATTTTCAGCTTCTATGAAAGGTTTAATAAATTTTTCTTGACTGACCTACTGTGACCCCTAATTTAAATTTCCGTAATTGTTTGCATGAAAATGTGAAATAAATTTTTACACAAATAAGAGTAATTTTTAATAATTTATTTAATTGGAATTTTTTTTTTTGAATATTAAATAATTTAGTTTTATTCTTCTGTTTATTGTTCAAACAGAAATGTGAATTTTTTGTTTAAAAATTTTTGATTCGCGTTAAAAAAAATAATCAATAAAAAATTTCTACATTTTATTCATATCTGTGGCTCGGTTTATCTTTTTTTGGCATAATAAATTCATACGCATCACTATGGAGAATTGATTATTGCACAAGTTCCAATACGTCTGTCCACATTGAGCATTGTAATGCGGTAATTTTTAACTTTTTTAAGCCAATCAACAAGATTATTGTAAGAGAATCAATTTAAAAATATGAACAAAAATTAAAAATTTTCTCATCCCTAGCTCGTTTCAAATTTTTACATAAATAAAACTCTCAATTCCGTCAAATTTTTAAAGCTCCTCAAATAGAATGGTATGTACATTCAAAGAAAACAGCAAACTATACTAATTAGGTAAAATTTAGGTGTTCATTGATTGGAAATGAAAAGGAAAATCGAATATTTTGGTTAGAATATTTATCTTATCTATCCTACAGCAATATGGCGTGTCATTAGAATGCCTACTTGATGGCATAATAAAAATTGCAAATATATCTGCAGTCCAAAAAATTACCACGATGTTTTTAAATGGATTGTATCGGATCGATTTCAATGCCTACAATAAAATTAAAATTTCAGCCTAAAGAGATCAAGATTTTGAAAAAGTATCTAGAATTGAGTTTTTTAAAAAAAAACTAAAATTGTATATTTTGAAAATTTATATTTCCGAAATATTTATTTACAATTAAAACTTCTTAAGAGACAATTTTTAATCCTAATTTTTTAAATAACATAAAATGTAGTAATCAATGAAAAAATGTTTTCATCCTCATCATTATAATGATGTTCATCAAATTTAAATATACCCCTCGATGCATATTTCAGAAGATCGAAATTTAGAGTGAAATTTAAAAGCTCTAATCGACCTCCGTATGGACATTCTTTAACCAAATGTGGCAATGAATGTTTTAAAATAGTAATAAAATTTAAAAATACGTAGTTTCCTTTTTGGGCACCTTTCATGAAATTGCAGTATTCAACCAAGGGAAATTTTAAAAAGATCTTAAAATTTTTGAATTCATCACGCTTTAGAAGTTTGAGTTTTAACTAAAAGTTATTAAAAATTAAAATCAGTTATTATTAGTAAAAAAGTACTCAAAAATTAAAAATGTTACATAAATCTGTTTCATTGGTTTGTTAAAGTTCAAAATAATGTTCAAATTATTATCAGCGAGATCACATCTTTCGAGGTTTAAAGTTTTGTTCGAAGTTGAACAACTTTCAATTTTTAAAAATCTTCCACTTGAGAAAACCTTTCTAGCAATGCTTACTAAAATTATTACATAAACCACTATATTCATCTGGACTGTCGAATTCAGAACTAGAATCTAAAAAAAAGGTTATTTCTAAATACTTTTTGTATCAGCTCAAATCTGATTTCTACAGAAATAATTGCCTCAAATTTGCTCTTATTGAATAATTTTAAACACACAGTTTAAGCAAAATTTAATTTTTACCGTCCGTTTAGAAACTATTAATATTAAAGAGGAACTGACTTTTGACTTTCAAAAAGTATAAGTATATTATTCAAACTTGAAAATACCTCTTTTTATGTATTTTTGAGGTGAGTTGAAGTGTCTCGGTGGTGGAATTGTATAGTACTTGGATAACTAATTATTGCAACACCGACACAGCAATCTGGGTTCGAAATGGAGATGGGAAATTTTTGACTTTTCCTTTTTTGAATCATTTGTACTGGAAATGAGGCTCGCAGCCTTCTTTTGTAAGCTACATGCAGAAATGTCATCAAAGAAGTGGTTCGAATGCTACTATAAATTTTAGGTCTATGTTTGATGACAAAAATTGTTACATTACAAGGAATCCCATGACAAGTCGACCCTATTTTAATATTCAATTTTCGAGACAAACAAAAAAAAATCTAAATGAAAATTAAAAATGTTCCTTTCATTATTTTGTTATCGTCCATTTTCATTCAACTGCTCTTCTGCTTTCATTTTTTTATAATAAAATTCAGGTATAAAGGAAAATAATTCCATTGAAAATTCATTTCTTCTCTTTATTCATACACAAACATTTTCAGCTTTTTCGTAATTTCATTTCATAAATGCAGGCAATGGAGATGGAATAAATGAAAAGATAGAATTTTTTTCTTGCTTTGTTGTGTTTTATATTTTTCATTCAGTCTACTTAATTTAATTGAATTTTCATTATTTAAATTTTGAATAATGTTTTTTGAAGAATGAACTAGATGAGTTCAGACTGAAAGTAGAAAAATTGAATGAGAGGTAAGGGCAGGATTCTAGGGCTCCTTTTGGATCGAATATGTTTTCTTTGCAGCCTGGATTTTAAAAATCTTCCACATTTTTAGTTTCAAATTATTATCAGCTAGTCTTTCACTCAATTGGATTTCAAAACTCATCTTTTTGTATTATATTCTCATCATCATTGAAACTCATTTCCTGAATATCATTATTGCATCATAAATTTTGTTTTTAATGAGCCAATGATTTTTAAAATTTTCTTTTCACTTGTGAGCTAAACTAGGTGAATTAAGGAGATAAAAATTAATGAATAAATGAATCTCAAAATTGTTTAAGAAAAATTCTCAAGTTTTTCACTTTCTAAGCAGACAGTGAATTGATGATTTTAAAGTTCAAAAAAGAAACAAGTGAAAGGGTTGAAAGGAAGTGAAAGAATTCCAGACCAGACAGTTAACATTTTTGAAATTTTCTATTTTATTGTTGCGTCGTCATTGAAAATTTATCAGTTATATTCAAGTATAAAAAATCACAAGAGACCTGTTTAATTTGAAAAGCAAAAAGCGAGAAAAATGTTTTACAAATTATTTCAGATAGAAATAAATTTAACAAAAGAAGAGGATGCGCAACCAGCAATGTAATGACTTAGCAGAAAAAAATACAATAAAATTTCTCTTCCTACAACATGGAATTTAGGGTGAGAGAGAAAGATTAGCAGTACTTTCGATTCATGTCACATCTTCACATTTAATGCTGTGTTATTTTGACACATACAATGGACGCATGAATGGCAATGATGATGAGTAGCAGTTTATTATGACATTATTACATCGCTTCCCAGCATATAATCTGATTTCGGCTTATTTTTCTATATTATTTGATAAACGACAGCAACAATGAGTGATCAAAAAAATCTTGACAAAAGGTAAAGTAATGTAGCTGATGATGTCAGATTGTCGGATTATTGATTTAGTTTTTTTTAAACGAAAAATGTTTTCCCGAAATATCATTTCAAATGGAAAAAGTTACATACTAATAAATTACATTTGGAAACAAAGAAACAAAAATATTTCAATTTCAAGTTAGAATAGTAAGAATGTTTTCCAACCTGCTCCAAACCAATAATAAACAAGACAATCTGAGAGAATTAACATACATGCTCCAACAAAACATAGTTCAAAAATCGATAAAAACAGAAAAAGCTTTTCACTTCCATTAGCGAATGAAAAGCAATTTTATTCTTTTTTGCTCTTTTGAATGTGCTTTTTCAAATAAAATACACAATACTTTTTTTTATTTGCTATTTCCATCTCACTTTCTCTTCTATTTTTCTTTGTATTTATTCTTTTCTTTCAACATAGATGGATAATAAACCGAGGCGGAGCTTCTACCTACAATGAGAAGAAAAGCTTTTGCTGTTTTTGCATAGATATTGTTGAAAGCATTCAATAGATGAATGTATAAATATGCTTTATATGCATGGTTGATGCGTCGAGATAAATAATTGTTTTTTGATGAAACGGAAAATTAATCACGTGGAAATTTCTGATAATAATAATCAGAGATCGAAGATTTTTTTTAAGCCGATTTTTTCGGCTTAACTCAATTTTTGATTTTTTTGATAGAAAAAAGCCATTTAACACCCATTTTAAGTATTTAAATTGAACTTTACATGCTTTACTATGATTCTGTGAAATATTTTTTCAGCATGTAGCTATAGTGAGCTCAGAATTTCAAGTTAAAGAATGTTAAGCCGAAATTTAAGCCGATCGGCTTAAAATCGGCTAAATTGAAATTCAGAGCTTACTATAGCTACATGCTGAAAAAATATTTCACAGAATCATAGTAAAGCATGTAAAGTTCAATTTAAATACTTAAAATGGGTGTTAAATGGCTTTTTTCTATCAAAAAAATAAAAAAATGGGTTAAGCCGAAAAAATCGGCTTCGATCTCTGATAATAATAATTTGATTTTGGTGCTCGACTAGTTCACATATAATAACCTTTTACTGCAAATTGTGATTCCACTTGAATTTATTTAAATGTGTATTCAGTTTTCTCTTAAAAAACAAAAACTAAACTAGTGTATTAGTTCGAAACCAAATGCGGACATTTTCAAACCGTTCCATGAAACAACGTAATAAGTATGAATATGAAGAGGGCTCATTCACTTATTACGTAACGCAAAGAAACGAGTTTTTAGACCCCCCCTCCCCCCCCTGTAACAAAGCGTAACAAAATCTTAGACCCCCCTCCCCCCCCCCATAACGTAACAATAATTTTTTTCATTTAAATTGTTTATCAAATGTTTATTATACTTCCTTTAAGTATGTAAAAGTAAATATCGATGAAAAATAAACAGTTTTACTTATAACTAAAAAGTTCTTAAGTTAAAGTTTAACGTTAAAAAAATTTAAAATTAATATAGAAAAAATTATAAAAAAATATAATTTTTGAAAAGTTACGTAACAAAATTTAGACCCCCCCCCCTCCCCCTGTAACAAACCGTAACAAAATCTTAGACCCCCCCTCCCCCCCTAGTGCGTTACGTAATAAGTGAACGAACCCAGATAAAACCTTCAAATATTAAAGCAATTTAAGAAAAATTTATTATTTGAAAGAAATCATTCAACTTATGTTTCAAGCATTTTAAACAGCAGAGAAAATATTTCATTGAACGGTAATGATATTTAGGAGAGGATTTAAATTTACCGAAAATCGCACTTTTCAAATTTTCATCTGACCTTAAATTTTCATCCACATTTTTATAATCTTCTTTTCGTAAAGAAAAGTTTGAATCGATTTTTAAAGAAAAAATCATTTTTGTCACTAGCACCAATGCGAATATTTTCCACAGTAAATATAAAATCAGAGAATAAGAACGAGTTCAAGAGAGTTAGATTAATATTATAACAGTTTCTTTACATTCTGCTACAGTTAAACATCTTTTATTTACAGCATACAGTCACAGTTGTGACGAAGAGATTGTTTATGTATTTTCTCCTGCTAAAAGTATTTGTAATGTTTTTTGCAGGTTCCACAATTTTTCATTTCATCAGTCGTGCCATGATAGTTGAAGGAGAAAAGTGAATGAAATTTCATCTTAGAATTTTTAGATGAAAATTTTTCGTGGTATTGAAATTCAGTTTTGTAGCTTTTTTAAATTCAAAAACAATCGTGTAAAAGTGAATATTAATTTTCAATAAAATCTTTAACAAACAAAACTACTTTTTTGAAATTTTATTCAAACTTTTTTAACAAGTTTTAGCACACAGCCCAAAGTGAAGAACACAACGCTCTCTAATCCTCAGCTCATACATTTTTAATTTCTCAATTAGCAGAAGAAACAAAAAAAATTGAAATAATAAAAACGAAATAACCATAAAACGCGAGGAAACCTTAACAGTGATAATTACCTTCTGTACGTCAAGCAATTAAAAATTATTTCATTTTCTTTTTCAGATATAATTTTTTAATGATTTCAGTGATAGCAACAAAATATCGAAGATAAAAGCGACGAGAAAAATAAAAAGTAACAAAGGGAATGCTACAATTAGCCGTTGTGAAAGGAACATTAAGAATTAAAGATTTTTGAATATTAATTAAATAATTTAAACTTTTTTGTAATTTGATCTTGATTTTTTGAATTTCATGAAAATGCATTATTATTATATTTTTAAGGTTAGAAATCTTAACTTGACTTGTAAAAGCATCAGAACTGAAATCAAATAAAATATTCCAAAATCACTTTCCTTATTATTATAAGAGTGATTATGTAGCCTTTAACTTCATGTACTCTCGTATTTGTCTCAATTATTCTCTCAACAACTATTCTTATTTAAAACACACAAAAAAATAATAATCGTCAATTGCTTCTTTTATTTTTCTTTCTCTGCACCTGTTCATCATCATAATTTTTCTGATTCATTCACTGTCTTCCTGTTGTTTTTGTATGAAGGAATTTTACAAAAATCTTGGGTAAAACTAAAATTATAAAAAATATAAAACTTTATTTTGATAGTCAGCAGTCATCATGATTACTAATACATAAAAATCTCAAATTTTCAACAAATAACAAGTATCAAAAAATCATACGACGTTAAGGAAAGCATAAAATTTTACACTGCGTTCCCATTACAATCACCTTACGCAACAATATATTTTTCTCTACTTAATGCAATTTACCGAGAAAAAAAAACTCCGCATCTAATAAAATTAACTGCAATTCAATTTTTTTTCTTCACATAAACAAAGAGAGCGATGCAGAAAAAAAGAAAAAAATACACAAAGTGGCAAAGTCCGCATTTAAAGTTGCATTATAAGTTGTCAATAAATATCTTTCTGGTATAAATATAGAAAGACGCGGTTATGTATGCGCTTGACTTTTGTGGAGCAGGTTGAATGTGTTTTTATTTACAAAATGCAATGCTTTATTATTATTATTACACTCAAAAGAGAATTTTGTGAGACATTGAAATTTTTTAGAGAACTTAGATCACAGTAAATTTTAGAAAAGATGTCACGGAGGATAAATTTTTTTTTACTTGTAAACATTTGCTAATTTATATAGAAAAGTTCATCAAAAATTTCACTCATTTCACAAAAAAAGTAAATCAGCTAATATAATAGGGCAAGATCAGAAAAAAAGGGAAAAAATCTTCAAATGCTGATTTCTTTGCTTCCAATTTGTATGATTTTTTCACAGGTCGATAGCAAATTTCAGAAAGTTTGACTTTTAATTTCGTTTTTTAAAATGGCGGTTTAATAAGTTAGCTTAATTAACAAATTCACATTTGAAATTGATTTTTCTTCAAGAAAAAAGCAAGCTAAATGTTCAAGTCCTTGACAAAAGTTGTAGATTATGATATTTTCTATCATAACATCAGACTAAAGCTTAATAAAAATCAATAGATTTAGTTATTTTAACAAAAAATCAACTTGTTGAAAAAATTCCTTTTTCAGCAAAAATACTAACTCTAGTTGACCGAATACAATTTTTAAATAATTAAAAAGTCATTGTGTATTGTAATTGTATTTTGAAAATGCTTAAAATCGAGTTAAACTAACTTAAAAACATTGTAATTTCAATTGAGCAACATGTTTTGCTCTGTGTTGCTCATGATTTCACACAAAATTTGGATTTTTCAAAGCCGTTACAAATATTTTGGTTTAATTATTTAAACTTTTATGATTTTCTTGACTTTCCATAAAGATTTTTAAGTTTTTCTTTTGCAAAAATACGCATCTAATGTATTGTTATAGTTTCAACTTGAGAGATCATTAAAATAATAAAAGAGTAATGGTTTAATAGAAGTTTTCTTAAACTCACTGTAACTTTGTTAATTAAAGTAGAACTTAAAATTTTCTTTTATAAACTTAAAGACAGTCATATTTGATAGCTTTTTTGTAATAAAAGCTATTTATTAAGATGTTTCCTTGATATAGAAATTTTAACCTAAACATTTAAAACATTAATTAAGCTAACTTGAAATACTGCCATTTTAATAATTTTATGCAAGTAATTCACTATTCTGATCATTTAATTACTCAGTGAAAGAATTTCTAAGATTGGTGAATCAGTTGCAGAGATATTGCATTAGCAACATGGTGTAAAATCGAATTTCCTCAAAATTGTTCGTGACGCTTTGCACTTTAAATTAATTTTTAATTATAATACAATGTCTAAGAGATACTTGTTATACACCAAAATATAGGTATTGGCAAGTACTTTAAGAAAAACACAAGTCTTAACTCCATATTTCGCATTATTGATTCAAAAATTGTAAATTATTGCTCAGCGTCACGAACAATTCATTTTCGATCTTGCCCAATACCATACCAAAAAGCATATAAAAATTTCTCTCGGTGCATTGCTCGCATTGTCGCATTTGATTGCATATAATATAAAAAGTTATAAAAACTCTTTTACTTACTTCACTTTGTGTCTTTTGTTGCAAAAAAGCCATAAGAGAGAGATAGAGAGCGAAAAAAAGAAGAAAAAACTGGAAATTGAACAACAACAGAAAAAAAATCAACTTAACTGTTGTTACAAATGCTGCTGCTGCTGTATAAGCTATAAGCTGTTGCAGATCTCATGCATTAGATAAGTAAACTAATAAGCTTTTATCATGCAATTTTGCGAGCAAATGGAATGCGGTGAGTGTCTCAATACAATATTTTTTCACTCGGCATGGGAATTTGTGATGGTTTTTTAGTCTCATTTCAATATCTATGCGTTGTGATAAGTTGTGTGTGGGAAAAAGAAACTTTTCCTGTTTTCGAGGATGTGATTGTAGACATTTTATTACGAATAATTATTATTAATGATACGAGCAAGAAAATCTGATGGGAACAAATACGCACTCGACAATACGAATTGTGAAACAGCTTTTTACTTAATTAAGTTTTACTATGTTTTATTCGTGATTGCAAATAAAACATGCCCAGTTTGCTAAAGCTACTATTACAAATTAACGACATCAATATGAAATGATTATTAAAATTCAGCTTTAACTTTTTAATGTAAACTTAGAACTACACAAATCATATATAGAATTAGATTTTGATACTCCCAGCACATGCTGCTACCAAAATTCAGTCAAACTGATGAAAAAGTTATTTTAAAAATCATTTTTGAGTTTATTCTAAATACTAATTGATGACAGTCCAGAGAACTTCTCAGTTAGTGTTTTCCATACTTTTTGAGACACGGCACACCTTAAGGGGGGGAGGGACCAAGCCATGATCAAAGTCGGACTCAGCATGCAGCTATCGTCATTTCAAAAAATCTACAGCACACAACTTCGACAACTCTGCCTTAGATAGAAACTAAAACGATGCATAGAATAAATATCGAAGTCAGCTGAAGCCGCGAATTCTAAACTAGAAAAAAATTAATTTGCATAAATTTGATTCATCAATTCTGAACATCAGCAACAAAGAAGCAATAAGTAAAAGGAGATAATAGAAGCACTTAAAATCTCATCTGCATAAATCTACACAATCCGAATCCAATGACTATTAAAAAAGATCTTTAAGCCTTTATGCTCTTTATATTTCTGTTGTAAATTGCAAACATGAATTTCCATTCTGGTAAACAATTACATACATTGCTCAATAATCAATTGTTTTTCTTTTTTGTCGCGTTGTAGCTTTTTAAATGCCAATAAGACCAATGTCTGAGTGAGTAGTAGGCTAAATAAGTAAGTGAGTAGATCCGACAATCTCGAGCTTAGGGGTTCTTACAGATTGACAATGAACAGCTTAAGATCTCAAAAATCAAATTACTTTTATACACGATTAAGCGGATGCACACGATAAGTAGCCAGAAGCAACAGCTTTAAAAATTCCCGAGATGCTTCCAGCTGTATTCCCTATTTCAAACAAAACAAAATGTCTTTACAATCCACATAAAGCAAAGATCGAAATGAAAAGAAAAATGCCGACAATCGGCGCGAAATTGTATCGCAAATTTGCAGCAGTAGCAGGCAACAAGTCTTTTGTTCTGTGCGATCCGATATCCTGGCCTGCGCGCAATTCAGAGTCTCTTTTGCTCACTGCAATTGATTTGCAATTGTTTCATTGTTTTATTCGGTTTTTCCACTTTTTGATCTTTTACCGAAACTATTTAACCATCCAGCAGTTCCACATGTGTGTGTATATGTTCATATTAATTCATGGCGATATACTTTGATACTTAACTTGTCTATTTTAATTGGGCGATTGCAATTGCATATCGGATGAGAAGAGATTGTTCAATTGTTCAGTCACATTTTTCTGAGCTTCTTATTTTCTGCATGTTACTCATGCTTGTTGGAACTGATGCTCATTTGTTTAGTTTAATTTCTTTGTATTTTTATGTTGTTCACTTGTGAATGCAATTCAATATTTTATGTTTCATCCATCTGCATATAGAATATTCAACTAGTTGGTGCAAATATAATTGAGCATGCATCTAGTAAATTATCCTTAAAAAATCTTTCAGCACAAAATAAATTACATTTCAAGTTTAAACAGAACTCATCGCTTTTCGAAAAAAAATTCCGAAAAGATTTTTAATAATAACCAAATATAATAATTTTTCACTCCTGAAATTATTAAAAGAAAAGAAAAACCATCACAATTTTTATGGCTGCTAATATTTTTAGATATTGCGGACACATTTGTCCACAGAAGATGATTTTTATAGCTTTAAGTGGCTGATGATGAATTAGTTGTTTGCTCATGAGAATGATATTGTTATTGAAATTTATTATTGGATATGAATTATAGTGTCTAAATTGAATAGACTTAGATATGATGAAATATCGAGGCATTTTTGTGGATAACATTAGAAAAAAATTCCCATACAAACTCAAAATGTTATAGAGCATTACAAAAAATTTAAGTAAAAACTTCTTTAAACACGGAAAGTTACCCCGAAAATTTCAGCAAACATGAAAATGACATGGCAAAAAGCAGTCAATAATCGATATCGGAAGGAAAAGTCGAGCAGTTTATCATTTATTCATTTGGAATTACAAAACATTCAACACAAAAGTGTTCGCATGCGGCACTAATGCTTCCATCCCTTTACGATTCCATTCATAGGAGACACAAACGAGGAGGAGAAAAAATCGACAGACAATTTTTTTGTGTAAATTATGCTCTCAATTTTTTCTGTTCTGTTTTTGTTCTTTTGTTATTGAGAATAAATAAATTTTGTAAGGAACTAAGTGCTCTTCGCAATGTTTTTATTATTGTCGTAACATCAACAATTTATTCATTTTTATTTTATTCGACTTTTTTTGTGTTCAATTCTTACCATTTATTTGACAATAACAATTTATTATCTGAAAATGTGAATAAAAGAGAAAAGAAAGAGGAAAAAAGTCATTCACTTATGTCATGTCGAATTGAATACCAAATGAGATGCGATTTTACTTCGAAGATGAAAAATGACGAGGTTTAAATAATTTTTGAACTGAAAAGTGGCCTGAATTTTTGTGATCTTAACCTTTAAAAACTGTATAAATTTGCATCTAAAATGATAAAAAAAAAATAAAGTGCAAATCAAACCGCAACCACACAAAAATCTTTATCAAGATTTTCAATCTCCTAAAACATGTAAAAAATCCTTTTTTCATACTTTAAAGTGTACGCTTCTTATAAATATTGTATTGCATGTTGTTTGATCAAGGAGCACTTTAGAGAATCTGGCACGTGTCGTGGCATAATTAATGGATTGTAGGTTTAAAACCGCACCAAGAAAAATGGAAAGAGGGAAATTTTTTTATTATAAGTAAAGAAAAATGAGTCTTGGAATGAAAATTTATCAACATTTTTGAACTTCAAGCTAGTTCTTCTTTATTCTAATGATTTATTTTATTTCTAATTTTTGTAGCCCATATGCGATTTATTGATTAGCTCGACGATTTTTGTTTGAAGCTCCAAAAGGAGGCACAATAATTCTATCAAAATCCAGACAATCCATGCAATCATCGCCACAGTCGCTCTTCATTCAGCAGTTGAAAAAATAAGCTAAAAAAATCTGTCAAAAATATTTTTTTCATAAAATCCACTTAAGAAATATAAAAAATCTGATCATTAATCAAGAAAAATATTTTCCGTGTATGTGAAAATAAAAGAAACAAGCAACTTAGCTAACAATAGAATTCCCCACCTCTCACGCGGCTATTCCGGCAACAACATCATCAACGAGTCGCACTCGAGTATATTTTTAACTGTTTTATTTTTATACACCCACAATATAGTAGTAAAATAGAAAACAGAAGCATAACGATGCTGTTAATTCACGTTCTCGAATCGGAACAATAGAAAAGGAGCATCACAAGCCACACACACCTATTGTCATTCAAAAAACAGCAAATGAGATGTATTGTTTTCCTCCTTCCGACTTCCCATTGTTTCACACTTTTTTACAGTCAGAAAATTTTCTTTCTAATTTTAAAAAATTTCCCTCTGCGTGCTCCAATTGACGTAAAACAATATGTTATTGTGTCGTGCGCTTAAAAATATTATATTTTGAGAGAAAATTTCTCTCTCAAAAGAAATCTTGGGAATGAAAAATCACTTTAGGTTTGTTCAAGCATCGACTTTTAATTTTAGCACGACAAGAGGTGGTGAAATTAAATTTATTGTTTTGAGCATATTAATGACAACCGCACAGACGTGGTTTTTTCTTGTCTTCTCTCCTCTTTTGTGAGATGAAAATAAGCAAAAATAAATTTGCAAGCCATGCAAATAATCGAGGCGCATTTATCTTAAAAGTAACATTTGGAACTCTAGGTTAGACCGAGAAAACAGCATCTGGATCAGAAATATTGGCTATACTGACAAAATAGGTATTGTAAGTCTCATATTTTAAGTTTTTTAAAAATAAAAATATATGTTCGAAAAAAAAAATTTTATTTTGGCAAGCATTAACCGAATTGTGTGTAAATGAGACTATAAGTGATGATTGCTTGTTGATTCTAACCGGTATGATGGTAATGAAGCACTTGAAAAATAATTGGCTCATAATGCATACTAAATTATTTTGAATTTTAATGGGCAAGGACGAGATGATTAGTTTAAATAAACATTTAGGATAAGTGCTTAAAAATTGCAATACTAATCTTAAATAAAGCATTCAGGTCATCTTCTTAACTTTCAACCCTTTTTCTTTCTCCCTTTACATCAATTCAACTTTAATGTACATCCAAACACCTCAGACTGAGTGGATAAAAAAATGATCCCTAAACATATGTAATCCTCATTCTACAAACTCATGAAATATTCATCATTTATTGACTGGACATGAACATAATTTTCTTTGCGAGAGGGTAACGTGAGAGTATTGACTCTTCTATTCACAAGTTCTTTTTTTCATCGTCATCATCTCATGAGAATGGAAAGTGATACATTTTTTTATTGCCACATGATGCAAGGCATCAGTGGATCAATTTTTATTTTATTTGCCTTTTCTATTATTAGGGGACATGAATTTGACATTTGAAACGAGAAAATTTTCTGTCTTTATCGGATGACAATTTAAATTCAATACGCATCTACTTGTTATGTCTTTTATTTTCTAAATTATTGTCAATTTTTTTCTCTAGCATTGCAAAGATAATTTTTTTGTAAAATCTGGACAGCAAATGCTTACACTTGGTTGAATGGTTGAAACATGTTTCGATTAAAATCACAGATCTCAATATGTTATCATTGTAAAGAAACAGAAAATCTGGTGCCTAAAATACGAACAGAATTAGTCACCGTAAAAACTTTCCATTTTCCACAATGGCAAAGATAAATTTAGAAAAAAGAAAAACAAAAAAGGTAAGTTTATGTTTTTTTTTCTTTTCTTTCTCTCATCGTTTTCATTGTGACGTCAATCAAAATATCGTAAAAAATATTTTGTGTGAATTTTATCGCACATTTTTTAAATGTGAGTAAATGAAAATTTCGGTGGTCTGTTCGACTGTCTTGACTGAGCCGATGACTCATTATGATCTTGATGGAAGTTGACATTTTATTACATGCCTCGACGCGTATTCAAAAATTAATTTTTTAGAAGTGATAAGTTATTGTAGTGTGTTTAGTTTGACTAGCTTTTAGCTTAACGGACATAAAGCCTGGTCCAAACGTTTGATTTTTCATTATTTGCTGCGCTTTGTTACGTATTGTCTAAAATTTTAGGTGACTTTTAACTCAGTTGTGTACGCACGAGAAGAAAAATTGTAAAAATCACAAAAAGTTTCATTTTTATTTAAAACAAAAAAAATCCACCTTAAAAATATATATTTTTTTATAATTAAATTGAAAGAAAAAAAACTCTCACACGTTGGCCAATAATAATAAAACAGAACAAGAATAAAGTGAGAGGCAGTAAGACTGACGACAATATATGAAACTTAGAAGAGCAATGACAATAAATTTTGTGAGGCGTGAATGAAATATGAGGAGGAAAAATGAGGAAAATTATGCTGTTCGCCTCGGCTTGACAATTAAAAAACAGTTTTTTATATTTTAATTTTTCCTCAAAACGAGAAAAGTTTTATGATCAAGAAAATTCTGTTTCACAATGAAATGTGTCGTGCATGAGTTACACAATTGCACATAAATTATCTTCCCCATTTTCCTCGCTTTTATTATTGTTCAATTGTTGAATTAAATTTTCTAATTTCATGAATTTTCCTTGCTGATTTGTCGACAAGCTTCTGTCACGGATGTATGATGATTCTTCTTTCTAAAAAACAATTAAAACATTCATTTACACTTCATCGTGTACTTGTTCTGACTATTGTTGTAAATTAAATAATTAAAAAATATTTTCATGTTTAGACTAAAAATGTGCAGATTTTTTTTTGTTTGCTTAAGACAAGATTTATGGCACTTCTAATGTTCAAGTGATGATAGAATGACAAAATATTTTACGCTTTTTATAACGAAATTTATCTAATTCCTAGATTCATTTTTGTTCTGATGAAACTAGCACTAAATGTTAAGTGACCTGAGATTACGTGAAGCTTCATGCTACATAATATTCTTGATGCAAAGAGCAAAAAAATCATTGAATATAATTCGTTAACAAATAAAAACTTATTTAATAAGTTTTCTAAAACTCATTCATCATTTGTGTAAGACTATATCTCATCCTGTCATATCCAACATTCACTTTCTGCAAACTATTTCTCATTTTACATTCATGTAGAACTAAAAGTCATAGCTTGAAGCGGCAAAATAAACAACAGAAATTTCATTTCACACCTTTAATAAAGCAAATTCAAGAGAAAGAAAGATTTCAATTTTTTCAATGAAAAATGCATTTCCGGTTGTTTGCAACACAAGATTCATCTCTAATTATTGCAAAAGAAACAATTTTTATTTTTATAAAAATAATTCCTCTTATTATTTTCTGTCATAATTGTGTAATTTCCATACACAAACACAAGCGAGTTGACGAATATAAAGGAATCAAAATAGGCAGCATAAGTGAAGGAACTTAAAAATGCGACTCGCAAGTAGCAGGGAAAATATTTTCTAAAAATAAATTGCACACAGAGTTCAGCATGAAGTTGATGTTAGAGCTAAAAAAACTCATTCAGAATTTTCATTTCATTCATAAAAATTTGTGCTTCTTTTTGTTATTTTTTAAAGTCATTTTATAAAAATGATTTTATGCTTGTGGGATTACAGAACAAAAAAAAGTATAGTAACTGAGGACGGAATTTTTGTATCTATGATCAATTGTTCTGGCTTTATGTATACTTATCCATATATATAATGTGTGAAGGGCCCAGCCTTTCAGCTGGAGGCACTGCGATTCAAATTAGAACAGAATCTATTGTACCACACCCTTTAGACCTACAGTTTATAGTGGGATCCGAACCACTTGCAAGCTCTGTACATTGCAAAGACACGAGTACGTCATAAGACCTGATGTACCCTGCAATGAACCTAGTCACAATCCGTGTGCGCAAGATGCCGTAAGGAAGTCATCCAGATGCTAGTATATCCTTGTATACCTAGCAAAGGAGGCATATTCTATGCCAAAGACATCAATACTACACCCAACACAAGAACCGAGCTTCGTAACTAGAACGGTGAAATGGAAAAAGAGCTTCGAAAATTAGACACTTATCCATGATCATTAGTATCAAAAAGCGAGGTTGTTAGAAAATAATCAGGTTGCATCCTGTGACTATTGATCCAAATATATGAGAAGAATAGTCAAATTTCTAAAATCTCTTCGAGTTCAAATTGCGTCATAAAATATTTGCAAAATGAATAATACTTGCTTGAAAAGCACGGGTGCTTGTTCGTATCTTCTTCATCTTCATATTTTGCAGTCACACTTTGATGAGATTAATGGGATTTGAATGGAGCTCAATTGTGACTCATTACAGCGATTTTTCCCTCTTTATACATATTCATGTTTATTTATTTCAAATTTTCAACAAATAAGCGAGCTAAGTGAGTGTATGTAGGTGGGGAAAAAGAGACACAAAACTAATTCTAAAGCAATTTTCAGTCAAATAAAAATTGCAGAAAAATTGGATGAATTCAATTTTGTGACACATTTCTTTTTCATGTAAACTAATTTCTGGTGACATTGACGTCAATTTTCAGAATAAAATGAATGAAGATGAGCGTAAAATAGAGATGGATGGGATTGTTGTTAAGGTTTGGACACTGAATGATGGGTTGATTTTCCTCATTTAAAACATAAAATTGGTAACTTCTTTAATTTACTTAAATTTTTGATTAAATTTTTAATAACTGACTGGTTGTGATATAAACAAAAAAAAATTTAAAAGTTCCAGTTTTTGTATATAAATGACAACAAAATGTAAAAGATACTTAATTTTTTATTTCAAACAAAAAGCATGAGATGAGGATGATTGTGGGAATGCGGAAGGTCTAATATAAATGATTTTCCATCACTGAGAAATAAATTAAGATGGGAAAATAAAAGGATTTATGGAACATAATTTTTCAGTGAAATGAATTAATATTATTACCCTAGTAACCAAAAGGTAGATCAATGTATTCCATGAGAATCTTCCATGGATGATACATATGTATTATCCATGTATTATCCATCGGAAGCTGATGTCCTATGAAAATGGAAGATAAATGGACAATGCAATAAGACATCAATGTAATACATCAAAGGAATACAAATGGAAAACAAATGGATTACTTTTTTTGCATAAAAACACGTGCTAAATTCCACGTGTTCTTTTGTAGTTTTCATTTATTTGTGTAAATTATTGTAAAAGTATTAGTGTGTACTTAATTAAAGTACACTAACACTACGAAAAAGAACAAAAAGGACTTAATTTAATGAAGTCGCATACTGATGAACGCCCAAGACTCGCACACAAACCTGAGGAAGATAAATAATTAATTGAAAGCCCCATACAAATTTAGAGAGACCTTATAATAGTGATTTCTTCGAGCAATTGTGAAGTATATGGCAAATGCCAAATTTAGAACAAATATTATTTTCCTGCAAAAAAATATTTTTTTTGATGATTTTTTATAGGATTTGATCCTAAGCAGGCTCGGGTAGTACTTCGATGGAACACTTTTGTTACATGTTTGTAAAACAAATATTTTACATATAATAAATAATGATACATTTGATCTTCCATCGACGTCGAAGGAAGATTATATGGAACATTTTGGTTACTAGGGTATAATTTATAGAAAATTTTTTTATTAATGTGGAAATGGTGGGAAACTTTTTTAATTTGTTATACTTGAGAGCAACTTTTTTTTTAAAAATTCATCTTAATGATGATAGAAATCCAGTAAAGGATTATAAATCCCACGTTTTGTGACTGAGTTTATGATTTTTGCAAGCAATTTTGAACAAAATGTTGCAAGTGTTTATGGTGCATTAATCAAATGTTTATTGCAATTTAATTTATCTTAAGCTACTAATATAATATTTGACCTGAACATAAAACTATTGAAAAATGCAACAGTATTAAACAACTATAGAAAGAATCAAAAGACAAACATATAAAACTTTTATCAAAACTCCTCCCATTTTAGATGTAAAAAATAAAAGAAACAATACAGCAGCACATCACAATACATTTACTATCTGATCTGCTGTGTAATAATAATGAGGGAACAATAGACTCAATTAAAGTAGAAATGAAGAGAGAGTGAGTATTTAAATTAAAAAGAAAGAATTTGTTATTTTTATATTCTCGTTTAGTGTGAGGTAATAGTTAAAAATTTATTGAAAATTAAATGCTAGCTTCCATACCCATTTTGAATTTTCATTCAATATAAAAGAACCGTTACATACACCTTTTCATCTTAAAGATCATCTTTAATCTTGAGTGAAAAACCCGACGTCGTCATAAGAACAAGAAATGAACAAAAATATCTTTAATGCAGAAAGGAAAATTATTATCACATAAATTATTTATGAGAGTTGAATTTATTTTTAGTTTATTGAGTGAATGAGTATAAACAGCAAGTTGAAGAAAAAGAGGATGAAAATGCGGGAAATTTTTTTTAAACATTTTCAAAATTTTTTTTTAAATCTGCAATTAGATAGACAAGGTTTTGTTTTGCTGAGCCAAAAATATGTGACAATCCTTTTGAGATGAAGGCACTGCGTTGCATGCTCTTCACATTCCAAAGAAACGAGTCTGTCTAAAGACCTGATGTCCACTACAATGATCCTAATTAAAATTGTTGAAACTTTGATTTTAATACTTCAAAAACTTGATATTGAATATTTATCAGTAAAGCGTAAACTTCCCAACTTGTCTCGAGCGAGAATCGAACCCTTGTCGTTACGATTTCTGTCACATACTCCTACCACTGAGCTATCGGGGTTTGCTAAAAAAATTTAAAATTGTCGATGATACGACTTTACTTAGAGAGACTTAAAGAGATCCTCTTATGTGCCAAATCCTCAAAACTTCTCCAAACAGACAAAACGTAACTAGAAACTTGTTAATGAAAAAAATAATCAAAGTTTAGTTAAGTTTATCCAACTTAAAACTTTAAGAGAAAATAACAAATAACAATCAATTTTGAAATCCAAACCAAAAACGAACTTAACCTTAAATTCGAGCCAAACTTAAAGTTTCAAAAAGAGAAGAATTTTCCAAAACACCTTTAAACTTTAAATTCAAAAGCATTACATACATTCTGAAGAGATCTCAAAACTGTTATAATTGAGAATATTTCAAAATATATCTCGCTCTCAAAAATATCTCTCAATTTTGAGAGAGGAAAAAACAACGAGAGAAAATCTGATTTTATTGTGGAGGATGAAAACAGCAGTGAACTAGTAAGCGAGCACAATAAGCAGCAATTTTTCCCAGAGATTTAATGCTATTGTTGTTGATAATAGCATCGACATACGATCATACGAAAAAAAAACAGAAACCTTTTATTCTCGACTCCGCCCATCTCTTTCTCTCTCCCACACACGAATATTATTTTTCTTTCTTTTATTTTATTTTTCGACAAATGCGAAAAAATTGTTTTGTGTTGTTTTTTTGTCGATTGTTATGCGCATATCACAAATGTCTATTGTGCGGTTGGAGCATTGTATTCTTCATATTCTTTTTTCTCTTCGATTCCTCTGTGTTGGTGGTTTTTTATTCCCATGCATATAGTGTCTGTGTGTGTTTGAATTCTCACATTTGTACTTGTGAATATCAAGGATTCTGGTACAGTAGCTGAATCTGTTGGAGAAATGAGTATTCATGAATATTATTTTCTCGTTTTGTGAACTTTTGCTCTATTGATTTCTGATACAAAATTGACTTTCTGGTCAAAAATAATGTTTTTGAAAAATCTATTAGAATTTTAAATAGTTATAGACAAAAATGATCAGCACACTATCTTTTCACGTGACACTTTGTCTTTGAGGCTGGATGAAGATTGACTTTTAACTAACTTTACATATTTTAACTAGCAACGAAAAAAAAAGTCTATTAGTGCATAACAATTTTACAGCATAGTTTGACAGTAATGATTATAAAAATGTTTCATCAAATTTCACATAAACCATATTATCTAGACCCTAAATTCTGGGCGTTGTTCAAATTTTTTCCGTCAATTGTAGCTCGATTGATTTCTAAACAAAAGCATCGTCATCAGCAAAAATATAAGAATAAATGAAATCCAAAAAAACATTTCTGCATACATTCATACATTAACAATTCTAACATAAACTCTCACACACATAAAAACAAACACAAAACAAAAAAAAGCAGAAAAGAAAAATAAAAAAAGGAAAATTTCATCCCCATTTTTCTCATTGTGAGCTTTCTCGTATTTTTACGAATCCGAAAACAACAAATTTTTCTGCTCCAATCCTCGCTTAGGAAAACAATAGAAGGCGAGTGGTTGTGGAAAAATATCTGTTTTGTGTGCAAGAAAAGAAAAATTTAGGGCGGTAGGATTTTTTTTCTGTGCTTCTTTCTTTTTCCTGATTGTTTTGTTTGAGAGTAAAACAATCAAAAATGATGGTCTGCTTGTCATGGTTTTTTTTTGAAACTATGAAATTTTTGGTATTCGGTTTATTACTTGAAAACTGATGATTCTAGTGAAGTATGACTCTTTTCTAAACTCAGGTAGGCCTTGTGCCTCTATTTTCAAATTTTCAAAACCATTTGATGTTTGTCGACAAAACAGTTTTAGCTTTAAATGCTTGTCAATTTTAAAACCTCTTTGGACTATCCTTGAATTATTCAATTGGACACAACCTGAACCTCTATGACCAAGAGTCCCAATGGCTCTCGAAAAATAATGCAACTGATTTTTTAGATCTAAGTTTAAAAGCAAAAATCACTAGACTAAGCAATAGCACACAATGACAATATGATTGTATTTTTATTAGAGCTTTGCTATTATTTTCAGTACAAAAAAGTATAAGAAAAAAGCACAACACATGTGCAGAGAGGCAGGCTCATAACTGTAAGCTTCAACATGAAGCGAGAGCTAAAAAAAGAAAAAGAAGAAGGAAAAAATTGGATCCAAATAACAAACAATAGACAATAAATGTGTATAGAAGCGAGTAAGTGAGAGCGAGCGCAAAGAACATGTGCCGAACACGACCACCATACAATCATGTGCATATATTCACAATAGAATACAATTAAATATTTTTTTCCTTTTCTTTTCTCACAAATACACACAAGCATAAGCACACTGATGCTGTGTATATACGGATCAAATTGTACACAAAAAAGAAGGCAGAAAACAATTGTGAACAAAAATGAAAAAAATAACAACAGCCAAGCACAATCATACACAATATAGAGATATTCTTTTTACGACCACGGCAGTCGTTTGAAGACAGCCGGAGAGAGAAAGACTCCTCGCGCTCGCGAAAAAGTAAAAAAAGTGGATAAAAAAAAGAAAATTCTTAATTGTGAAGAAAAAAAAGTTTTATCAAAAAAGATTTTTTTGGAAAATTGAAAAAAAAATTCCTCAGTTTCGTGAATTCAGTCTGTGCGTGCACATACTACTAGATGAAAAAATAAAATCATTTTTTTTTTGTTTGAGTGGAAAAAAGATTATTTTCGCGGCACGTGAAAAAGTCGCTGTAAGTGAAGAAAAAAATGCAACAAAAATTTGCTTTCTGTGTTCGACATGTGCAAAACTACTTGAAAATGCAATTGATAAGCAGCACACAAAATGATAATTACGATGCTGTAATGAGAAAAAAAAATCAATTTGTTGGTGTAGCAATTTGTGAATTATCATGAATTAATTGTGTGATTTTTTTTGTTCATTTAATTTACATTGTTTGACTAATTACGCGCTTTTGATGCAATTCTGACTTAATGCAGTAATTTCCAGCTAAATTTTTATTTGTATTGATTTGATTCAATTTTTCGCCTTCCGATTTTTCAACTTAACAATATATTATAATTTACATGAACAGTGGAATTTCACGAATATAAAATATTGCATGCTATATTTAATCCAAATTTTTTCTGCTCATAAATCTTTGAAGTGACAGTTTCTTGCTCCATTTTATTAAAATTGTTTTCTGAGTGCAAAAAGTCAAATTAAATAATTTTTAAATTTTTGTTCGACAGCCCTCACTTCTAGCTTATTAAAGTTTATAGGCAGAGAGAAAAAAACTTTTGATTATTAGTCAATAATTGAATTTAATTGTAACCGTGAAATGTCCAAAAATTATTTGAAAACTAGATTTAATAATTTAATAAAATTGGAAATCCCCTTTCATTTAAAAAACACATTCATATTAGTGAAAAAGCCTGTTTGATTAAAGACGTAAGCAAATGATATGCAGTATTTTTTTATATGAGAAGTAAATCATCCTGGAAAATTTGATGATTGCCAACTACCTTTTATCAACTAATTTCTTTCAAAATCTGATATTAGTACAATCGAACCAAACATTTCAATTACAAGGTAATAAAATAAAAATCAAGTTCCGTTGTAAATTATTGAACTTGATTTTTTTTATGATTTAATTCAATTTTTTACAAATACACCGATAAGGCAACAAAATAAATCATTTCGAGATGATTTGCAAAAAATTAATAGTAAAAGTATTTAAATTCAATTACCTCATCTGGCACTAATATGAACTAGTTATCAGCTTTCACAAGTTAATATTTCATCATCATTTACTATTAATAAATCATTTTATTGTATTTGACAGTTCTTCTATATGAACAAACGGAATTAACGGATTTTATTGTCTCATATAAAGTTTGAGTTTCAGAAGAGATACGACAAAAAATAAAAATATTTAATAATTGAAGAAACTGCACTCGCTATACAAAAATTCATTTAGAAAAAGATTTTATCATAATTTTTTTCCAATTTTCTAAAAAGTTTAATTTTGAAGATAAAATAACACTAATAATTTTTCCTTTTCAAGACTTCAAGCATCACTTGATGAAGATAAATATGATAAGTAATTTTATAATAACAATTAAATTCCATTGTCTTGGTCTTAACAATCATTCTATGTAAGTTTTCATAGCAAGTAGTGGCGCGCTCGTCACTTCACTGTGCTCATAAGTTTTGAGTTTCACTTGATAAATCTACTGCTTTATTAAATTCAATAATGTCTCTTTATTGTTGATTACATCATTTTGTGTACACAAAGCTTCAGTGATTGTTACTGCAAAAAAAATTATTATAGTATATCCATTGTCAAATTTGGAATAATATAAAATAGTTTAAAAGTAAATATAAGAAACAAATTGCTTTATTGTGATGTTCTCTAAAGATTTAAATACAAAGTCAGAGGGGAGAATGTTAATTTCTTCAGAAACTACTGAAATCTCTAAAATAAAATTAATTTTACTAAAAGTAAGTTTATTTGGAAAGTTCAAAAAACACAACTTAAATATAGGGTGACCATCTAATTTTTATGAAAATACAGGACATTTGATAAATTTCCTAAAAAAATACAGGACACAAAGGAAAATTTGAAAAAAAAACGTAAATTTTCGTGAAAAAAATACAGGACCCGGAACAAAATTTTCAAATTTATACAGGACAGGGTTTTGAAATACAGGACTGTCCGTTGTAAAACTACGCAGATGGTCACCCTAGTTAAATAGAAAGCCACAAACTTCCAAGCTTGACTAAGTATTACCATATTAAAAGTTTATATACAGAAAATCCAGCTTTATAATTCACACATTTTGACATCCTTTGAGATATTTTTGAAAATGAGTCCTTCATACTGAAAATTAAAAAATAGTATCTTTTTCATGAAACTAATTACTTACACGTTTTTTGATGGAAATTAAAAAAGTTTCACAAATCATTGGACATCAGTTGCTATAAATCATGATACCTATTTAATTTCCCATAATGATTCCATTTAAATAAACTGAGCATTGTCTTTACATTTTTTTTATTTGATTAAAAAGCAAAACTATTTTTTTTTATTTTATTCAATTGAATTCCGAACACAAAAACCTGCACAAATGAAGAGATGGTAAAACAGAGAATCACAAAAGGAAGTCTTCGAGCAGCAAAAAAAATAAATATTTTTTTTGTTTCTTTGCCATTCGTGAGAAATTCCATCACATCTTAATAATACATAAAGCATCCATAATGTACAGAGTAACAAAAGAATTTAAAATTATCACAAGCAAAACAAAAAACAAATCTATTGCATTATTGTGTTGTAAAACAATCATTTTCCATTATCACAACTCTTTCTTCTTCATTTCGCTCGTTTTCTGTGTTTTATTTGAAATGCAAGAAAAATTCATAATGAATCATTTTTCATTTCTTTCGAGCAGCAAAAAGTACATACAATGGAAATATTTTTTTTTTATCATACTTACATCATAACCATTTAAAATATCAGTAAAGGAAGAAGGGGTAGATAGAGGGTCGGTGAAAAAGAAAGAGAAACAGATTGAAAAAGACAATGATGTGTATTACTTACATTGTATGATGCAAGAACTTAAGCTCAAGGTTAAGAAAGTTAATGCAATGTATTTAACAAGAACTACTCAATTTTTGATTTGCTTGATCACTTTTCATGTCAAATTTTAAATAGAATTTTTTTATCTGAGGAAATTTGTGAAAAATCTGGAAAATACTTTCAAATTTCATAGTATCTACATTCATCGTCCTCTTTTCATTTCTCATGCTTCTCTTATGTATCTGTGATTGTTCATGTTCAATTGTTTGTTAGCCTCAAAGACGTTTCATTGTTCGGTGCTGATCACTTTATATTCTTTTCGTTTATTTGCTGATATCACTTCACATAATTTTCATAGCATTTCTTTTGCGCCTCTCGGCTTCTTTCATTCTTTTCTCTCCTTCATATAATATTTATATTTTTTGCTGCTTGCTCGCTTCCTCAATCTTTAAACAAGCGAAAAAAAAAGTTCTTTGAATGAAATTTCTTTGTTGCCAATGCTCCTTTTGTTGTAAATAATTTTTTCTTACATTCTCATTGTTAAATCCATTATTATTTGATGATGATGATGATCTGTTGTTTATTTGTTGTTTTGCTGCTGCCGATAGTAAATTTGTATTGTTTAATCAAATGAATTAAATGTAGAATGAGAAGGAATTGTTAAAGCTCTTGAAACTTTTTTTTTTGTTCAGAACAATCACTTCAGTTTGTTCTTTTAAATGCGATTTAGGCTCTGCTTTTGTGTTATTTTATTAGCCAGTCATGATTGCGAATTTTAAAAAAAAATTGAGAATAGACACAGGTGAAATAGTGAAAGTCCCTTTTTAATAGTTTGGGTCATTTCTTAAGAAATAGACATCGATGTTTTCCAGTTTTCAATCAAGCATATCCACAGGTAAAAAAATCCACAGTTATGCAAAATTTATATTTAATTGACACGAAATATTTTTTATTAATATAATCAAATTTTATACTGCCTTGTTGGCCAACAATCCATCATAAACCTATCAGACATGCTATCATCATAATTTTACTATCATAAATAAGTAAAAAGAGCTTCAAAATATAGTCAAATCAATATTTTTAATTCAATTTCTTAAGAAAGATAATCAAGAGAAAAAACAGAACTGAAAAAGTAGAAAGGTCGAAACGTGCGTGTCTATAAAATTGTCTAGAATCTAAAAATTATTTCAGATGTAGCCGCAAAATTATCAAACGCTCAACTTGTGTGACATAATATTGAAAATAATAACAAGTGCATTATCATGACAGAATAAAAATCAAGCTAGTTTGAATCGAAAATAAAAACAAAAAAAAACATATTCGAACACAGAAAAGAATGAAAAAATTTATTAGCCAAAAAAAATTCTAGTTGATAACAAAAAATTAATATTGTTCATCCATTCCAGCTAACAAAGTTTCAAGTGAGAGAAATAGAGATAAAAGAAGCAGCCGGAGAGAAGAAGTGAACAAAAAAATTCTACGTGACCATAATAAGTCAATCAACAAAACGACAGCGAAGAAGATTGAAATATACAATTTTTTTGCTATTCGTTATATGTGCTGCTTCACATAATCCCCACGTGTCTCAAATCTCATCGCATTTGTAGCAGATAATGGCAAGTTGAGAATAAAAATAAATAAAATATTCAATAATGACATTCGAACAATAGCAAAGAAGAATTCTTCATTTTATATTATATTCGTGTTCTATGGACGACAACAACAACAATAACGTCAAGTGAATGAATAAGTGAAATATTTTAAATACTTTAATCATATAACAATAACAATAATAATAACAAGTATAGAATATTAAGAACAGGCGACGAATTGATTAAGAATATTGAGAGTATTCCCCGCGAGTGAATTTAAAGTGTATGTGACATAGTGAGTCAGACGAAAAAAATAATTTTCATAAAATTGAGAACTAATTAAATTTTTGAGAAAACGAACAATTTTTTTCGTGAGAGAAAAGTTCTTGACTTATAAAATCAACAGTTTTTAAATTGATATCAGCAACTTTTAAAGGTATGAACTATAAAATCCATTTTAATCTCTGTTAAAACTTTTATAAAAAAATATTCAATAACCTAAAAGTAGACCATACCATAATCTTCACCTTCAGAATGTTCTTGGGAAAAATTAACTGAGAATTTCACTAAGATGAAGTCTCTCTTGCAAAAACTGAAAACCGAATAAATCACGAGAGAAATTTTTTTGAATAAAATTTACGACTAAAATTAAGAAGAGGAAAAGAAGTGTGTTAAATATTTATGATTGAGAAATTCATCATCATTTTCAAGGTCACTTCACTGTAATGATAGAGATTGTTTTTGCATGGCTTTTAATAACAACTATATTTTTTTCTTATATTTCCCAACAATTTACATTAATCAAGAACTATTCTTTAAAAAAATATTTAGAACATGTTGAATTTTCAGAAATATAACATAAGCTTAATATAATATAAGCTTTTTAGAATACGAAACCAAAATTACAACTGTTTCCAAAAATTAAGATTTTTTTCACTATTTAAGAAAGTGACGCTAAACATTCATTGAGAATCTTACAAACTACATCAATGAATATTTTAAAAATAGAATTCTACACGAGTTTACTGATAGTAGAAATTTCTGAAAGCTGTGAATCTGTTTATATGCGTGAATTAATGTTCTTATCATTAATTTAAAAACATCAACATAACGCATATAAATAAATGAACATCAAGATCAAGTATGTGAAGTTGATGGTTAAATGAGAAATGTTCGAATTAATACTCGAATTTTCAACTCTGTCCTAAACACTTTCGATAGTAAAAATCTCTTTATATGTACATATTCTATATACCTGAAAGAATAAAAATCTGAACAAAATCGAAAAATAAACCTCCCCGAACAATTTCTTTATCAATCAGAACAAGTCTTCAAGAACACATAAAATATTCAGAAAATAAAAAGACACAAAATTTTAATTCCGATTTATTCTGGCTAAATTTTAGAAGAAAATGATTTTCAATTGTCACGTTCGCCTCTTTTTTCGTTTTGTTCAGTTTAGATGAACATATTTTAAAAAAATAAAAAAATACTTATTTTGATAATTTAAATTCATTCAAGCTATATTTCATTCTATTTATTTAAACAGGAAACGAAGAAAATCCGGATGTCTAAAGCAAAATGACTTTAAGTGATTAGAAGTGATCCAAAAGGTGTGAAAAATTCAGTGAACATAAGAATTAAAGTATATTAAAAGATAGATATTACTTAACTATAGTTATTAAAAGTATATCACGTGCCATATTCTAGTGTATTCATATTTTAAACTGTGCCAAAATTTGAGAAACATTATTGCCATAAATTATATTAAACAGTGAACTTTACAACAACCGAAACACTAGGCGAACCTAAACTCAAGTATAAATTTCTTCATCTCTCGTAAATGATGAAATAATTAGTCGTACAATAGTAGTTTTGTACAAGTAAAAGAAATTTCAAATCAAGTAGATCAGCAAAAGTCACCAACGACAGTTGCTAATAGCTAATAACCAGTGAGCATTTTTTTCTTCAAAAAAGGCAGCAACTGAGAGTTAAAAAAACACGCAAGGTAAGCAGAAAAAAAAGTTGCAAAAAATAAATTTTTTCCTTAATAGCGAATAAAATAGAAATTGCGTAAAACACATAATCTTTGTGTGTATTTGTGTGGCAGAAAAAGAAAGAAAGAAATTATGCAACGCAATGGGGATTGCAATGACTGTAGAGAAATAATGAGACATTTTACAATTATTATTGTTATTGGTATTATTATTCATCACAAAGCATAGCTATACCTTAAAACCCTAGATTTTAGGACTCACCGCATTTCTGACAAAGCAAGTAATCAATTTTTAAGAAAATATTAATTTAATTAATTTGCGAAAAAATATATTCTATAAAATGAAAAGTACACGAACTCGTTATGTTAATTGTCTTCGCATCTATGCGTAATATGTTGAACATACGTTGACGAATGCACGCATTTTTTCAGAGATTGAAAAACAGAGCAGATGTGACTTGTGATTTGTGATGTGACTCGCTTGATATTCATGCCATTTTTGTATCGTTAAATGGTGATCTCGCTTCTTATGATTCATGCTGATTTGTCTTACTAGAAGATTCATTGTTGGTTGTAATGACAATTGGACGATGTTATGCTTCTGAAATACCGTTAGAGTTTTGTTGCATATGATAATGATAAATGATAATAGTGCGTTAGTAATAATGATAATAATAGCATTAAAATATCGACAGAACATCGATGTTTTGTAAATTATGAGTCTGACATTGTTGAAGTTAGCTGAGCTATTATGGAACTTTTGAAGTGCTCTCATTTCAATTAAATTTCTCATGAGACTAAAGAGAATTCAAAAAGTATTTTGATTTATATTGAAAGCTAGAATTTCCTTAAAAGCTTATTGCGTTGTGCTATTATCAAAGCCCCTATAAGTCGAAAGCATAAGTATCAATTCATTATGCTAAGTATCAATTACATCTCACTTACTTCCTATCAATTTATCCTTTAATTTTCTTTCTCACATTAATCGATATTTCTCACCATCAGATTCCCATCACAGCTCTCCTCCATTCACTTACATTAAGCATCTAAACAATAATTTCATGTTGCAATCACCAATTAAGTATAGATCTTATCATAATCCCCATTTATTTTGCATTCCATTCCATATTTATCATTTTCATACTCAACATGAGGCTTATTGCCACTTGTTAATCATCATGCCATTTCAATTTCCGTTCCATATCTTTTTGCTTGGTTGAACATAGCCTATTGCAATACGATTTTATATCCTCACACCAATTTTTTTCTCACTTTTCTGTCTACTGCTTGTCCAATTAATCCAAAATGAGTAGAAAAAGATATTTTTTTATTGCAAATCGTAAATTTATCAAACAACAACTTTTATGCGAGTTTGATGTAAGAGAGACACACAATTTTACTTACATATGAGAATAGGGTCCCAACTTGATTGGAGATTTTTTTTGACCGGCAAGACTGAGTTTCATGATCGCTTACTTAATCATTTGTGATTTGAGGTTCGAGAATTCTCTATGCATAATTGACGACATTAGTGGAAGACGACCATAAGAAGGCCCTAATATCAATGCAAAGTTTTAGCAATTTTGCACACATAGGCAGACGTACAAAGTTGGATACAATTGCATCAGCAGAAATTCACATTTTTACCGCGTTTTTTGTTGTGCTTCGAGCATTGCCGTAATGGAAAAACCTGCTACGCTGGTTTCTTTCTGTGGAAAAGAAATGTAAGAAAAAAATATAAAAAAAAATTGTGAATGTTGGCCGCAGTGGAGATTGAGAGAAGGCAAGTGAAGTGAAAGAGATGCAAAAGCCATTATAATCAGTTGATACATAATAAATCAATGCTTCACTCCACATTACAATGCGTATATTTCTATTAATAACACATAAATTTATTCTTTACGTAGATGGATGGCATCGAATGGAATAATATTGTGTGTATGGGCTTCGCTTGGAACTAGAAGATGAGAAAAAGGGGAAAAGAGATGCTTTTAAGAAATAAACACAAGGCATATAATTTATTTCCATTTCATCTTAAATAATATTATTATTGTTATTATTGGAATATTATAATAACAATACACGATACAAGAACTGAATGGAAAAAAGTCTTTCTTGTTGTTTCTAGCCGATAATAGAGCCAGAACATGAGTTATAGCGACCTAGCAGTTCATGTATGGTGACATATATAAAAATTATATTCTATTGTGGTTCCATTATTATTACTAAGCTAAACCAAGTAATTGGTCATAATTCTTTGATGATCCAAAAAAAAATTATTAAAATTAATTTCTTAAACATGCCGAGTAACTGCTTTATTTCAAAAAAAAGTTAAGAGAAAATAAAAAAAACTTTCTTTAAATCCTTTGAGACAACAATTAACAATTTATTCTCTTACTTCCATAAACTTTTGTTCCCACAAAAAAATTCTTTTAATTTTCCTTTTGGGAATAATTTTCGTTTTGACTTATTGTAATAAATTCTAATATTATTATTTTGTAGTCAAAAGAAAATTTATACGGGACAAATATTTAAACGTATTATGTACAAATGTATATACTGTATATGTTCACAAAACAAACAAGAGAGTGAAAGGTGCAAAACATGAAACATGCAAAGTAACAAATAATAAATAATAAATTAAAAATTTCTTTTAGAAGAAATTTCCTTGATTATGACATTTATTTGCTATGGTGTTGAATAATTCACAATCGCAGTCTTTTCATATTAATCCATTATTAGATAACAAAAATGAATGAAAAAATTAACTCGTCGTGCCTTATTAATCCAAATTAATTCAGAGATTCTATGATTAAAAATATCTATCTATAGTTACTAAGAAATGACTTTTACTTGCCTTATCTCGGACTCTTTGTTACAACAACCAAGCATTATCCTAAAATTCATGGAAATGACAGAAATTTTCATCAACTATCATTTTCACTTATTTAATTACATTAATCATTCATGTCATTTATCTCTTTCCATAATTTTTCTGTATTTGAAAATTTTATTTTATTTAATACCCCTTTGATTTATTCATGTTTTCGAAACGCCTTCGAATTTTCTTCGTTTTTTTATTATTATTTCTTCATTACTAACAAGATCCATTAAGCATCATGAGGAGCGGAGTAAAAGCTCATCTTAAAATGCCTTCCGGAAAAATTTGCTTTGTGAATGAAAACGATAGACACAAGTGAGTTGTGGCAAATGAGACACGGATGATAAGGGTTCTGAATCAATGTTCTTAGATTTTTAACTTTTGGGTATTTGAAAAATAATTTAAGGTTTTAAAAAATCATGTTAAAAACTCCAATCAATTGGGAGTTAAAATTTATAAGTACGGTAGAATCCAGTCAGTCAAGATAAATTCTTCATCGGGAATCGCTAATTGGAAAAGATCAAGTAATTAAATATGATAATTTACAGCAAGTTGCAACTGAAATATTGCAATATTATTACAGCAGGGTTTTTGCGGTTTTGTAACAAGATAATAAGAAATGACATTAACAGTTTTTTTTAACTTCTTCTTCATTTACAATATCTTGTTTGTTTAAACGCAAATACACTCATTTATCTACTCTTAATGATGATTGCTTTTTAGCTTTTTTCTTCCTTTTAATTTCTTTTTCTTTTATTAATGAGATCGTTTTATGAATATTATTAAATGAAATTTAGCTTTTGCTATTATTTCTACAATTCTTCATTTCATTTTTAACAATATCTGTTCTGTAATAATTTTCATACGGATTGAAAAAAAACTTTCAGTAATTGATCAAAAACAGGAAGGGATTTGATGAAATTTATTTTGAATGAATTTTAAATTGATAATTTAATTAGATAATTAATTAATGGTAAGACTAGACCAAAATTAAATAATTTCTTTCTACAACTTATTTTGGCCAAAAAAAATTTTGTTGTGCTTTTTATCAGTCGACATTTTATTAGTATTTTATTTCAACAAAAGTTTTAGACTTTGCTAAAGAAAAGTGAAAATTCAAATTTTGGCTACAAATTTCGACCTCAGTCCAACATTTAATAATTTATTTCTATGATCTGCTTTCGACTAAAAACTATTTACTGTTATTTTTTATGATGCGATTAATTTCAGAAAACTTTCAATATCATCTGAAAGCTACTATATATTACTTAATAATGTTTAACTATTACTATAGTTCTTTTTATTGTTTTTTTTTTTAAATACAAGCATAAATAAATTATGCGAGTTAATTACACAATGAGAAATTGTGAAGTAGCAAAACGCGTAGACGACATGAAAAAAAATGGGCAAAGACATTTATGAACTGTAATAGCTGCTTTCTAATGTTGCGTTCATACTAATAGTAATGAAAAATTTTAAAGTGAATTAAATTGGTTCAAAGTTTTGTTGAAAAAAAAAACAATAATGAATTCACTAATAAATGTTTACCTAGGGTTGATAACTTTTGTTAAAAGATTCCAACAAAAGATTCAAAATAATACAATAATCAAGTTTTTTATCATTTAAGCTCAGTTTAAATACAAAGTGACATCGCCAATCTACATTAATGCAATACACTTCCATTTTCGTCTAAATTTTACTCATTTTAGCATAAAATATGCATGAAAAAACATTTTAACATAAAAGTCCCCAATCAAGGGAAAAAAGCCACACGCAATCCTTCAAAAACAGAAAAATTTACTGTGAAAAAATTCAGGTCGCGCGAGCTGCAAAAAGTTGCAAATAATAAGATTTACAAAAGCGACAGGTGCAACAAACGTGGATGCATTTGAAATTAGATTTTTTTTTTGTATGTAACTGTCAATGTGCAATGGAAAACAATTGAAAGGGAAGGAACAATGAGGAAAAAATAAAAAGAACGAGGAAGTTTTTGATCGTGTTGCTGAAAATCAACAAAGTTAATAGCAAAGAGCTTTGAATGCTCGAAAATTTTGTTATATCTTCGTCAAATGTCTAGAATAACTTAAAGTTCTGTTGATAAATATATTTTTATTTGAGTACCTTTGTCTGCATTGTAACAAGGATGTGTAAAAGTTTGCGGAGTAACAAAAAAAGCTTAAAGTTGAAAATGCGCGTCTAATTATCCGTGTTGTTAAGTCGCTTAATCCTTTCAGTCTAATTCTTGAACTTGCCTGCTCGTTTCTTTCTTTTACTCTCTTTCTCCTGCATAAATGCGGCACAGGTACATGGAAGCAGGTTTCTTAAAGCACGAAGTAGAATTGTAAGTGAGATTGTTGAATAAATTATAACAATAAAAATGCAAATCGATCGGTTTACTGACCTGCGGGCTGTTTGAGTTACTTTTTCTCCTTCCTTTTTGAATCCAATTTCGTTACGTGAGTTGCGCGCGATTTTTTTTTTCCTTTTTCGAGATATTTACTCTAACGCGATTTTTATCACATAGTGTATGAAGTGCGGTGTGTTTGCTATCATAACTATTACCATTATCATATACATTATTGTCTTCATTATCATACTCGGACGAAAATTCTTTCATACTCGCTGAATATTTTATTAATATTTCTAGCTATGCATGTAGAAAATGGTAAAATTTACTACACAATTAATTTTTCTTTGTTGGAATTAATAGAAATGAATAAATAAATACGAATGAGAAGCAACTAAGAAAAATAATAAAAATTAAATTGAATTTCTTCGACATAGATAAATAGGAAAAAAGGAAAAAATTGTAGGTATGTGAGAAGAACAGAAGGAATTTCTTGAGGGATTGAATCTGATGAATAATTTTATGGTTTATAAAATCATCCATCTACTCAATAAAATAATATAATTTTCTAAATAACAAGTCTTTAAAAACATTATAAATATTCAAATAATTAGCCAAAATACCGAAATGAGAAAATTTTGATTCTTATTTAGTATCATTCCCTTTATTTGTACAAGTACCATGTCCATTATCATCATCTCTTCAAGCATTTTTTTCAACAACTGGGAAAAAGAAAGAAGCAGTTGAAGAAGAAAAATATTGTGCTGTGTGTTAATGAACAATCTTGATTCGCATGTAGATGAAGCGCGCTTTTTAATGTTTTAATGAAAAATATTATTTCTTCTTTTTATGTTATTTTTCTTCTTATTTTTATGGTTAGCGATAAATTAAATTATATTAAGCTGCAAATTGATAGTTGCTGATAGTGCTAGCTTTAATCTGCATTGTGATGCTGATGATCTTGTTGTTGATGTTGTTTGAAAATATAGAATTGAACTACTAAACATCGTGCATGGTAATGGATAATAATGAAAAATAACAGGAACTAGTATGAGGATAATCTCATAAGTATCTATAATTTTTGGATTTATGAAGCGTAACCATGGAAAGAAGAGGCCATTACAAGCTTTTATATCAAAATATTTTATGATTTAATTAAGATTTGCTTTTAATCGAATTTTCGAATGAATGCACTTGAAGCTACTATCTTGAATGTTCAGTTTGGATTAAAAAATTTATTTGACTTCCCACGTCATCAAGTTTTTAATACTTCTGCAAATGTTTATGATCAATCAGTTTAAGCCATTCAATTATGATTTCAAATTAATGTTCAACATTTAGATCTCAATTTTTTTATATTTTCAATTATGATAAATGATAGAAATGAGCAGGAATATCGCTATTACCTTCCATTTTCAGTCTCATCATTCATTAACTCTCCTGAAAATCATCTAATTGTCATCATTTTCAACCCGTTACTCATTTTTTTCTTCACAATTAGTTGGAAATTTATAGCCATAAAAGCAATAAAAAAGGTTGGCAAATGAATGAAAAAATTCTAAGAAGAAAATTGCCCGCGGTATGGCAGGTCGTATATTAAATGCACATATATGACCATCGCAGTTGTCAATTTTGTCATTTCTACACCCATTATGTGCATAAGAAAGAAAACTTCTACAAAGTGGATAAAAAGTAAATATGCACCATTAAAGTCCGAACATACAACTAATTCCATCCTCATTACAATCCGCATTCGAAATAGAGGTTCTCGATAAAGCATGAACATTTTGAATTATGGCTGTTGTTGACATTTTAAGGCCATGCAAATTGTTTTCAATTGTTGAAGTTTTTATGTATCTTGTAGAAAATAATTAATTTAATGTTGACATCCAGCAAAAATACAGGACCTTCAAATTTTTTTTATGGAACCTCTATAATGAACCATTCAGCTATTTCTATCATCCTCTCAATCCACTTCAACAATTGCCTCATTCTTTTTAATATTCTTACGTCTTGTTGCTTTTTTTGTGATTACAACATAATTTTTTTTATCCTTCTCTTCTTGTTTTTAATAATTTTCTGATTATTTTACTAAGTTGTGTGTACAATTTCACGTTTCAAGAGTTTATTTTAGTTGGATAAGATCTGTGTATAAGTAATAAGTCTGATAATGATGATTAAATCGGACCAAATGTAGATTTTGAAATAGTTCAGGGAGGTCATTGGGAGTTTAAGATATCCCGTGCGCTCTTAAATTATTCTTATCAGGGAAGTTTATTCCAACTTGCCATCTGCCCATTCTCAAACTCATTTGGCGTTTTGTCTCTTTTCCTTTCCAATCTTTTCTTTGTTTCTCATTGCCTCCTTTTGTTATAAAAAATAAATATAAGATTTTTTAATATCTTTCGAATGTTAATTTCTTTTAACATTTTTCATTCTTTCCTGCCTTTTTTCTTTCGTTTTTTTTAAGTTCATTTCATTCTTTTATTAACCTGTTTCTGTGTGTGATTCTCTCTGTTGTTTCTGGAATGAAATAAGGGAATGCGAAGCAGAGAAATATTTCAATGAATAGTGAATGTGCGATTTTTGCATAATTTCTCTTAATTCTTATTTTCGAAAGATTGAAATGAAATAAAATCCGAAAGGACAATGAAACATTGCTGAGATGAAGTTTCGACAGATAACACGTGGATTTTAAGACTTTGGAATATTGATGGTTGTTATCAAATTTTTTGTTGATTTTTCCAGAATAATTTGTTATTTTTATCATCTCCTAACAACTCCTCACTTTCCAATAAAATCTTACTCCACACACCTTCCTGTTGCAAACAAATAAATCTTATAAAGTGATGAATATCATGACAATTTAACACAGTAAATACAACACAAAAAATAAAACAAAATCATTTCTTACACCAAAGCTATATAAAGTATATTTATAACGCCTACACGCTTCCCAAAAATTACCAAATCCAATGCCGTCAATTTAAATGGGAATAATGAATGATATTCGCAGAAGAATGAAAGAAAACAACGACAATAAAAGCAATATAAATCTGCATGAAACACAAAAAACTAATCAATGAATGAGATTTTGATGGCAAAAAAGAAAAAGAAGAAAATTAAATAAAAGGAGCCATAAAAAGAAGATCAAAAAATAGAAAAAAATATTTTTAATCAATTTTAGTTTGCTTATATTAGAGAGACAACAAAAAAATTAAAATAAGATTAATACGACAAAGAAAACAAAAAAAAACGATTGGGAATTAAAGTAGTGAATTATTAATGTTTGCTGATCTTATGGCTTCTCTTAAAATGATATAATCTTGCAAAATTAATTGAAGTTCATTTAAATTTTTATCAATTGGAAATCCATGCAAGGGATGAAAATTCTCTCTATTTAACAGGTTTTTGTGCAATAATTTTATAGCCGAATATTTATTCACATCGTCTAGTCTCAGAACTGAACTCCTTCAACCTCAAATATCCCACTCGAAATATTTAGCATCTCAAAGTTTTCTTCCATATTTCAGAATTTCTTATCATTAGCAAATAAAAAAATTCTCAAAAAATTATTGCATTAAAATTTCACATAAAATTCATGACTCTCATGTCCGAGAAACAAATGAGACAACATTAACTTCAAAGATTCTTATTACCAACGAGGGAAGGGAAAAAAATTCTTAATTACAAAAACCAGCACAAAAGAAATAAAATGAAAAAATTTCAATATCAAGTCAAGTTGAGTCAATTCTTTTTGTTATTGTTGCTTGCTGATATCACATAGCATTACAACAAACAAAGAGAAGGCAAAGAAGAGAGGAAAGAAGATCAATTTCTGAAATAAGAATCACAACAAGATGTGAACGAGAATGAAAAAAATGAGGCAAAAGAATTGAAAATGAGTTGTAAATTTTTACGAAAAGTGAGAACCGGAAAGCATTTTATTAATTTGAAATTTTATTTTTTTAATAACTGAACTTGGAGAAACTGTATAATGTGTGGGCTTAGAACTTCTCATTAGATACTATAAACAGTAATGTCAACTGAGGATTGGTTCAGATATGAGCTTTAGGTCCTATTAAGCGATGATCGTATTATAATTTTGATTAAAACAGGGGAAGCTCCTTGTTTGACAAACTGATAATGAATTTAGAAATCACTGCCAATTTACGCTAAAAAAGACACGGCAAATAACACAATACACATTAACATAAACTCTTGAGAGCTGGACGTATGAAAATACAAACAAAAGAGATTAAGAGGAGAAAAAGTAATCGCTGAAGGCGACTCGCGGTCGTAAAAGCCATCGACCAGCAAAACGCAATAGCGATTGAGATCAGCGTGCAAGGTGTATGCCTTTAAGATATTTTAGATTCTTTTCTCTCTTTTCTTCTTATTATTTGATTTTGTTTCATTTATTTTCATTTCTACTTCTTCATCTTGGCTGAGAAATTGAGGCGCACATGATTTTTGTTTTGCACTTTTCGTGCATGTGAAATTTTTCAGTGTTTGCTTTCTTATGCAATTGGTGCTTCTGTATGTTCAGTTCATGTTTTATTGGCTGCATGATTTTAAATTTTCTACTTTGAAGTTTAAATTAAAAGTGATGCTTTATTGTTTATATTATAGAGTATACATAATCTGATCCTTTTTATACTGAACAATTTAATAAGATTTCATAAATAAACCATTGGCAACCTGTTGATTAAACTAGCTTAGTGTTTGCTGATCATTATTTTCTCATACCCAAAAACCTCAAAAACATTCACGGTTAACAAAATAAGAGCCCTACATTTTAAATCCGTCATAAAGTCAAAATAAAAAAAAATGTTTAAAAATTACTCATAATTCGTTGAAAAAAATAGTTATTATCGAGAAATTCTTGCCACTTGTTCCTGCCAAAATAACCAAATCAAATTTAAAAAATTTATAGAAGCAAACACTTAATATCAGTTAATATTAGGTAAAAATGAGAAAAGTTTTCGTCAGGTTCATTAACAATTTTTACGAATTTTCTCTCCTTTTCTTCGCTCTTGTGTCTCTCTGATATCTTTACGATCATCTATATGACATTTATATACCTCAACATTGATAATCATGAAACAGAAGTCATGCGCTTCTTAATGATTTCAAAATAGTTGATGAAATTTTCCTTCGTGTGGCTGAATTTTACATTTTCATTCAAAAAAACTTTCAGTTTAAAGTTTTAGATAAACATTTATGTTATCAATGAATTTTCAAAATTTTTAATTATTTTGTCATCGTTAAAAGCGTAAAACTTAAAATTTATGGGAAATGCTTATGCAAAATCAGCATATTTATTTTATTGTTTTCTTAATTGCTTATTAAATTTATTTTAGAGATAAATTCAAACTTTAAAGCTGTTTTAAATTGAATTTTGACAAGAAATTAACAACTTTTAAAATAAATTTGATTTTTTAACTGTAAAGGTTCGTGTGAAAAAAATCGGAATCCTCATGTTACGAATTATATTAAGAACTGATTAAGGTCAAACTTGTGCTTTTTGGACAAACTCAAAGCAAAGTAAAGCAATGTTTTGTCAAACCTCAAACTGGCGACAGTAAAAGCAAAAAATAAATTGAAAGAAGAGAAGTTGAAAAAGTAGAGAAGGAACCGATTTTAATAATTAAAAGCATTAATAATTTTAAAATGAGATGAAGGCAGCATCCATGTGGATAAAATTATACTAAAAATAAAAAAAATAAAATGTGATATTACGAAGAAAGAATTCAGCAAAACAGAGGAAAAAAGAGACAAAAGAAGAAATAACAAAGAAATAAATTCTTTTATTTTCCATGCCAAGAATCTTCTTCTTGATCATCATCACTGCTCTCACTCTCCTGTTTTTTTCGAATATTATTGCTTTTGTTATTATTTATTTCATTTTTTACATTTTTATTCTTTCAAGAAAATGAATTAACATATTATTTACATTTTTAATTAGTCGCTGAACTCGTTTTCATCTCTTTTTCTTCTCACTCTCCATCTCACTCACTTCTTCTACTTTACAAATTCCAACAACAATTCTCATTTCTTTTATTTTATTTTATTTCATTATACTGATTTTATTTTTGATCTTTTGTTCTTCTTCATTCGCGTTGACTTTTTTGCTGCTTTACATTTTTTTCACATTTGTGAGTGGATAAATCTCTTAAACTTATGGACGATAAAAAATATTGTTTTTATTGTGTTTATTGTCATTTTTCTCCGGTTGTGTCCACTTGTTGCGGACACTCTCTTTGAATTTTTGGATTCTCACCAGAAATGACAACTCAATGAATTAAATCTGGTAACAAAGTTATTCAAAAATCAATCAATCATACAAAGACTAAAAGATCCCCATTCTGTCTTAAGAGGTCAAATATTTAACAAATACAATTGTTTTCTGAGTATTTTCATATTTTCTATCTTTGTTTTTTTTTTCTTCAGATTTTTGGATGCAATTCTGATTGAAAAACTAGCTAATATCAATGCAACTTAATACATTTTTCAACTAAATTTTTCAACTTAAATCATACTCATCGTTACAGGCATTTAAAGTGAGTACAGTAAAATTTTGAAATTTATTTAAATGTTTCCAATCCTTGCATCTATATTTTTCATTCTCATATCGACATATAAACAATTTTTTCCTCTTTTGTTCTTCTTTTTGTGATTTTTAATTTCTTATTTTTGAATAATTTAATCAATTCTTTTTGTTATTTTCCTGTCGCTGTGTGATATTTAATTCATTTAAGATACAGCAAGATCTGATTATCGCCAAATGTTTTATTGTCTTCATCTCATTTATGGACATTTTGTATTGATAGTGGTCGAAATATGTAGAAGCCAAACAGATTTGTGGGTTTACTTATGAATCTAATACCATATTTTCACATGTTGTGCATTTTTAAAACGTTTAGCAATGAATCTTACGAACCTCATCGAAAAATGTTCAAAAACGTTGAAAGTATAAAATGAAAAATTTCGTATGAAGATTTATCTTAATTTTCTCACCACTTGATAAGCCTTTAATGACACTCGATTAAATTTACTTACTATTTTAGCCTAGGGCAGTTGAAAATAGACAAGATAAAAAACTGAAAGTAACAATAATAAATCCAAAATAAATGTCTCTCTATCTTTCATTTCACGTTCACTAACACTATCCAATCAATTTACATTTACATATCAGCATGCATACAAATATCGGGCTAGTAGATAAGCCGCAATCAACATTCTAAATTGATTCCCATAGAATGAAAAGGAAAAATATAAAACTTAGTAAAAGAAACCTCTGCCAATCTATTATTTTTTCCATTTCTTATTGTATTTCATTTCTTTTTTTAATAAAAAAAACAGAGCAGAAAAGGAAGAAAAAACTCGTAAAACTTGCTTTTGCGTGTTGAATTGCGTGTGCACTGTTTTTATTGTACATACATTTTGTGTGTTCATTTGCTTTGCTTTGACCAAAAGATCAAGAAACTCTTAGAGATTTCTCTAAGAGAAGCAAAAAAAATCTCGAGAAAGATTATTAAACAATCTCCTTTCATTGTTGTAATGACTTAAATGCTACTTTGTATTAACAATAGATTGAGATGTTACGCTTTGATATGACAGCGACAGCAAAAGAGCAGCGAATCTGGAGGAATAAGAGTTGAAAATAAGAAAGAGAGAAAATTTGAAGTGGACATTAATCACATGGAAAAGGTTCAACACACAACCATTATTATTATTATTATTATTTGTGAGTGACTTAAGTCACTTGCTATAACAAATATTATTAATACCTTCTCTCATACTATTAGTGGGCATAATGCTATGAACACTGACCTAGGGTTGGTATTCAGTTACGCGATATTGAATCCAGAATCTTAATCAAAATAGGACCAAGGTTTAAAATTTCACGAGCGAAATTTAAATTTTTCAAAATTGAAAAAAAAAATATTTCTCAATAATAAATTTTCAATATATAGACTCTAAAACAAATCTATCTTTTCTCATCTCATCATTGTGGGTACACAACAATGCGAACGAGAATGAAGACAATTTGTTGTGTGTGCAAGTTAAAATATTTGAAGAATTGATTGATTGATTGAGTTCTCATTTGATTGAAATGAAGGAAGGAGGAATAAAGTAAAATGTGATGAAAATTCGATAATTTTAAAAGGGGATTCCTCTTCTTTTTCTTTTTTTGCGGACAGGTGTCTTGATTAATGGAGGATAAACATTTTGCGGAAATTGATCGCGAGAATTTAAAAACTGAGATTACAAAGATTACATTTTAGATATCTTTAAGATTTTCCGACACTGTTTTACGATTTTACTTAAAATTTAATGAGTTGAATTGGTTTTATTTCCCACAGAGCTGCTGATAATTTTTTCAATATAATATAGCGAAAGAACTTCTGAAAATTTCAAAAATAATAATTATATGTTAATGTGAATATATTAAATGTTTATTCATTCATACAAATGTTTAACAATCGTATAGACTAGCAACTTCTTATTAAATTGTAATGCGAATAATTTCATCATCAGATTTACAGCAATCATTATCCAACTCTTCACGCTTTTCTACAATGCTTGCTTAGTTTATTTGATGATCAGATTTGCAATAATATTTGAGGACTATTTTTTTACTAAACTATTGCAAATTTCACATAAGTTCGTTGACCTTTCGTTTGTTAATGATCTAATTAACCATTATTAATATTTTGATGCAAAAATTTTCATGCCACTTTTTAACGTCAATTATTAAGACAACTCATGATCTACTAAACAGCATGTACCGGACAACACAATAATAATTATAATAACCATAATTATCATTATGTAATATCAATAATTCAGCACCAATCCGTCGATAAATTTTAAGTCACTTGATATTATGAGAAAAGAGTAAGAAACGATTACTGTTTCCACTAAAAATGGACAAAAAATAATAAAAAAATTTGTCATCTCATAAATATTTTGCCCGCTTAAAGAGCTTAAAATGCGAATGTGAGCACATATTTTTTTGTACGCACTGTGGAGATAAATAAAAGTTTGGGGATAAGAAGAAGCTTTAGATTCCAATATAAAGTGAAAGATTACAGAGATGGAAGCAAAGCTAAAAACTTAATTTAAAGAGAACAAAAAATATTCAAATGTTTACCAACTCTGAAAGAAATTTATGGATACAAACTGAAAAAGTAACAGGAGATGGAAAAAACAGAGCAGCATCAAGCAGCAGAAGCAGATAATAATAATAAAGAACATTTATGGATGATTTCATATTAAGAATTTAATTTCACATATTTTATTGTTGTTTTTGCTTGTTTGCTTGTTTATCTCTCTCGTTTTTATAATTTTTTCAACATCTCATGCTCCACATCTATACCGCTTGTCCATAAGAAAAGAATTTCTTTCTTCTTCCCAACTATATTCCGTGATCATCACAAAGATATTTTCATTTTAATTATTCTCTTTCTCCCTCTCACTCTCTCTCACACACACACTCTATCAATCGCTCACATTGTGTTATTTCTTCTTGATTATTTTGCTTTCTTGCTGCGCTAGAACGACAATAATTTCTCTATGAGACTCTCAATTTACATTTATATATGTGATGTTGATGAAGGAAATCTTTTGAAAGAATAGCTTGGAATTTCTGCTTTAATTTACCATGAAATGTGAAAAAAAATTTAACTTAATAAACTCCTGATTGTATCTGTAAAGTGTGACAAAGTGCCTTGGTGGCGCAGTGGTTTTATTCTCGAGGACTTAACTATGTAAGTTGTCTGCATTGAAAACTCAAAGACAGTTTCTTAGTATTCAACTATTCTAAATAAATTTCTACATAATCAAGCGTCCTAAACCAATTTGAACTATTACTTAATTAACATTTATCTGTGTAGTATTTTTGGCCTTTTTTAAGCTCTAAAATATAGTCATTTCAAACAAAACATCACGAAGAAAATTTTTAAAGATCACACAGAAAATTGCAATTCAGGAATCTTTTTAAAATTTTTCATTTCATCGTTAAGTTCATTGTTTTATTAGTTGTGCTCTTTGTCTTTGCCCTTCTGTTTCCATTCTTTCAACTTCTGCTGATGATTTCGCACATATGTGTGTATATAGAGAAATTAAAAGAATCTTAAGAATCGAAGTTGAATGAGTGAGATAATTTCATAATCAATGTGAGTCCGGTTTTATTTTCATTTTTGTGTTGTGCAAGACAGCGAGAGAGGAGGAAAAAATTGATAATTAAAAAGAATAAAAATAAAGAAATTTTCATTAATTATTTTTATTGTGTATAAAAAAACTGGAAATTAAAATGCGAAGATGAAGTTATTAGTGCAACAGCAGCAAGCAGTAGAAACAACAGCGATGGTGCGCTTTTATATGTGCAGTTATGCAGAAATGTTTTTATTAAATTGAATTTATACATATAGAGAGGAGAAGGAATTGAACGGAAAAAGAGATAAAAAATATGTTGAGGTGATTGAATCATTGAATGCCATGGAGTTGTTTCTTATTGCCTCTTCTTACTTGCTTCTTTATCTTTTTGTTTTCTTTTAATGTTGGGTTTTAATAACGAATAAAAGAAGATTTAATAAAATTTACATAAAATTATAATTAATTTGTACTCTTCATATCGAAAACGAGATCTCTTTCTTACTGTAAAATCCTTTTTAAGAAGGTTTATTATTATTGCATTAGCAGCAAAAGGGACAGATAATATTGTGGAAAAAAAACTCGGTTAATGGAAATTTTCATCAACAATTCTAAGAATGCTTAAAAGTTTGAGTTCTAATTTGAAATCAATTCTATCAAAAAACAATGCAACATACCCAGGCGAAAAGGGTATGGTTTAAATATTTTATGGTTTTATTGATAGCAATTCATTTTAACAGCGTTTTTTTGTTATTTTATACTTCATTTAAGCACAGTCCTCTAATTCGTCCAGAAAACAGATAAAATTGGTCCTCTAATTTACTATCAGGTCCTCTATTTTCCAGTATTTTTTCAAAAAATATCTGATCACCCTGACAATAAAATTTAAGTTTCTTCTATTTCAATGCGAATTTATTTGTGAATTTTATGAAATTCTCACAATGTTGTAAAGGCGTATCAAGCAAACTTGTAATCTGATCAAAAAAAAACTTTTTTACCAATTTAATATCTAAAACATTTTAAGTAGGACTCTTTCAAAACACCCTAGAAAGACCCTTGTTGATCTGCATTTAATAAAATTTCTTGTCAATTTTCAACATACACTCTTGTTCAGCTATTAGTATTAATTAAGCAATTAATTTATAACGATATTAAGAATCATAAGTATGACTACAAATCAATAGATTTCGCTTATATCGCGATATTAATAAAAACTACACATTAGTTTTTTCTTTAACTTCTGTTTGCATTCATCAAGAATTATTGCTGTAATTTTTTCCATTTAATAGTTATCTAAAAATTTAAAACGCGCAGTTTAAATCTGTTATCTGCCTATTCGAGGTTCTGGTCTTTTATTGAATTTGATTTGTTTAAAGTGTAGGAATTAATCTATTTTGTCAATCAACTCAAAAACTATAAGGGGAAATGAATACATCATTTGAGCTCTGAAAAAGAAATTTCTTTTGTTATTTTATATTGCAATTTCCTATCATCCCACTGTCATCTGAACCTGTAAATGACTTCATATGAAAGCAACAAAATGATACAAAATAAAAGTTTTACATTAGACAAGAAGATACAAAAAAATCTCCAACATTTCCAATTGCGGACATTTGAAGTAGAAATGAAATATAAAGCTAGCGAGGAACTTCAACGAGCGAAAAAAAAAATTAAAATTGCAGAAGATTTGTTTTTGTGCGAAATTGCAAATGCTAAAACCAGTTTGAATTTTTCTTTTCTATTTTTTTCTTTCTCAATTTATGTTCAATATTCCGCATAACAAAGAAATCTAAGCACAATTGAGAAATACAAAAGATACTGAGAAAGCAAATCTCTTGTTGCTGACTGCTCCTCTTGATCGGTTAGGGGATCCACATGTTGATTTTTGGTTCTTCCTTCAAAATACTTTATTATTTGTCATTAATTGAGGTAAAAAAGAAACTTTTAACTATGCAAAAAGGTTTGGTTGATGATTTAGGTACAATAAATCGAAATGAGGTGCCCTACACTCTTATTACATATAAGCTATCAATTCCACACATTGCACTGTATTACAGTGTTGATGATGCATGTGTACACCAACTTCATTCAACATTTTTCCTCTTTATTCGCTTCTTCTTACATTTCGCAATAATTTTTATTTTTTTCATATATATATTTTTAAAAAATTAAATATGAAATGAGAGAGTAAATTGCGAAGATAAAATTATTGACAGGCACAGCGGTGTTATAATGAGTTATTGCATATTGATTTGTTAGATTAAATGCAGCTATTTGTATGTTTTGCATATATCGTGTTATTTTGCTTTTGTTGCATGGCAAATGCTTTACGCAATCATTTCGAAAATTTTCTTAGCAATTGATAAGATATTTTAGTTGTGAAATTTACGAATTAATCGTGGATTTAATGAAGACCTATCACTTTTCTGGAATGATTAATTCTTAATTTATGACAGCTTATTCATTATTTTTCTTCTTTAAACGATGTAAAGAAAGGGATATTAATAAGCTTTATTATTGATATTACTATAAAACCATTTTCATTAAAAGAATTAACATATTTATTATCATTGAAATAATAGTAAAGTGCTACTGAAGAGCGACTCTGGCGATAGCTAGGAATTAAGTGACAATATTTTTTTCTTGAAAATCCTCTACACCTTTAAAAATCCTTAGTTTTACAATACTTTAAAAATAATAATATTAAAATCTGTACGAAGAGGTAGGAATTTATAACAATTGATTTTTTTATGTGTTTAAACAATTGCCATAACTTGGAGACAATAGTCATTGACCTATTTTGAAGCCAACTGCAGAATTAAAATTCAATTATTTCAAATATTTTTATATTCACAAATTGAGGATCAAGAAGTTAATAAAAATGTTTTAGCAAGAAATTTAATTAATAATCAAGCATCGAAATCAGCAACAATTCAAGAAAACTTTTATGTTTAATTTATCTTAAAATTATTTTACAAATAAATTAATCATTTCTCGTATCCAGCAACAATGTCACTTCTCATTCTCAATAAAAAATTTAACGTGTAAAAAACGGAACAAGAATTTTCTTACAAAAACAATTAATTTCACAGTGACACTTGTAACAAGTTGAATACAATAAATATTTATCATTAGCGCTGCAAGTCTCACATGATCATAATTCTTTTTAATTATTTTCCATTTCGTATTTTATTATTGTAAAATGTATGAAAATTAAAAAAATATATTATAAGATGCTTGTACAAGATGGAGATTCAATTAGAAATTTACACATTTTATGAACGTAAACTCATATGAAGTTTGTATGTTGATAGAGGTGAAATTAAAGAAAAAAGAGATGGGATAAAATTGACAATGAATGAGTAAAGAACTTGTTTTTATATGTTTTAATATATCCTCCATGGAAATGACTACAAATGAATTAATGAAAAATAAAAACTATCAGTTATTATTTGTAGAACGAATTTGCAATAATGATGTTTAATACAATGTTGAATCAGCTTATTTTTTTTATATGCTAACATAGTTTACAAATTATTATAATTTTGTGTAATACTTAACCGTCATAAACGTCACACAGAGATGATAAAATTTCTATAAATATAATAACGTAATTCAACATTTCAATTACTCCATCTAATAGTAACATCTAATTCCACATTTTCAATATTATGCAACAAAACAAATTATTCAAATCAAGTTTAAAGTTCATCCAATTATTAAATTTTTAATTATGCAAATCTTAATGAAATATTGAATCTGCAAGATGACATTTAAATTAATCTCAGAAACTTATCTAAACACTGGACTACACGCAACCAATATGCAAAAATTGTGATAGATTCAATTAAAATTAATAAAAATGTTCAATCCAACCAGCTTTTTGAACTATGAATACTTAATGTTACAATATTATGAAAAACTATTAAGTGCACATTAAATTATGACTAAACAGCAGCAAGTAATTATGAGCTTGAAATATTAAAGATTTAATCTTTGACATAAAATTCAAGGGATGCAAAATCTTTTGCATACCACCTGTTCTTTTAACTGCAAATTGAATGAGAATCATACAAGAGAATAATAATAACGATAATATTTTTCACTACTCAATAATACCAAGTTAAGTCAAGTCACCTGATTCCATTCACACGAACTTTGTAATTATTTTTCCTCGCAATATTTTTTCCTTTCCCATGCAATTTTTTTCTACACATTTCATCTAGCTGTCCAGCATGTGGACAAAAACATGGCAAAATGCGAAAAAAAGACAACAAGCAGAGAGTAGAAAATGTCGTGTGATAACAAAAGCAGTGCATAATCTCGATGAGGAAATCTTACAGGTTTTTTTCTCCTCTATGTTATGTCTTATGTCTTATTATTATACGCGCAAAGTGGACTTTCCACATTTTCTATATTTGTTGTTATTGCAAATGTACAATTTTTTTCTAAATGGAATAAATTTTTTTACATTCATTTGATCTGTGTTTTTTTTTCATTTATTTATTTTTAAACAAACTCAATTGCATCAATTGCGTAATGAGATGACAAATATTCTAATTTATAAACTTAGAAATTTTTAAAAACCCCATAAATCCTAGTCTATTAATTGTCAGCCATAAGAAACAAAAATCTCATCCTCTTCATAACAATGTATGGAATGAAAATCGAAAAAGTACAGAGTAGAAACCTTACAGGTGCACAATTGCACCTCAATTCACTCTTTTAAGTACATTTCTTCCTATAAAGGAACTTCAAGCCACAACTTTTTTTCCATTGTACATTTTACAATCGAAAATTATTTGCTTCTCTTTATTACAATTGAGTCAGAGAAGAATAACGACATAGAGGAGAAAGAATGAAGAGAAAAAAAGATCGCGGCAACAATAACAATTACAACAACGACAGAACAATTGCCAGCGGCCGCAAAAGAGCAATAATATAAAACAAATGTGTATAAAAGAATGAAAAAAGAGTGAAGAAACTGGCAAACGACCTTAAAGCAAGGCAAAATGGGATAAATGAGATGACTAAATGAAAAAGAAGAAGAAAACTCGAATAACGAGGCTGAAAAACGACAGAAAATAAGAGAAAGAAATTCCACGCAAAAGGAATGGAAATGGAAAGAATGAAAATAAAAAGTTAAATTAAAGTTGAAATGATTTCTTTTGTTTAATTGTTGTTGAATAAATGCTTGTACTTTTGTTAATAATTCTGCTAATAATAGTCATGTTTTTAATTTAGAGAAGTTTGTTTTTAATTGATTTTTCGAGCGATTTGTAGGCTAAATCTTTGAATCTCCTTCAAAGATGGCTCATATTATCATGTTTATATGCAGCTAATCTGTCCTGCTCTTCAACTATCTTCAGCTGTCAATTACAGAACCAGAAAAACTTTCCTATATTATTATTTTTTTTATTTATACCGAATAATTTTTCTGAAAAAATTGCCAATGTAAAAAGCAACTAGCATATTTTTTTTATTTTGCATCACATTGCACAATTCTTTTCTTCTTATGCTCATTTTTATTTCATAATTTTTATTTTCATTCACATTTTCTTCGCATTTAAATTTTATTTTAGCCAGAAAAGCATGGCAAACAGCAAGCAAGGCAAAATATGATGGAGAAAAATTATTTATTTTCATTAAAGCATTGCAAAAGTAGCAAGAAAATGCGATTTGTGAGTGAGATGTGCATTTCCTTTCTGTGTTTTTGTTTCTTTTTTCTTTCATTTGCATAAGCAAGAATGGGATTATAATTAGTGCAAGTATAATTATGAGATGATTGTTAGTTACGGACATGTGTGAAATATGAAATGTGTAATACGTGTTTGATGACTGTGATACTTCAGTTTAGACTTTGAGTTGAATTGTATGTCGATAAATATTTTTAATAAATCAGGTCACATATTATGAACCTTATGGCAGAAATTAAATATTTCTCCAAATTAATGAATCAAATTGAAAGTAAAAATAAAAAAAAATAGAATTTCCATAGTCAATGCAGGCATGAAAGAAATGTTGAATGAAATTTACAATAATAAGAAGAATAAGCAAGAGAAAGTAAAAAAAAAAACAGATGATGAATCGTTGACGTATTGTAGCAAAAGAGCATAAGAAGGAAATTAAATTAGAAAAGTTCATTGTAAATTCTGTGACAAAAAAAAGATGATGATGTTGATTCTTATGTGAATCTTGAATGAAAGTGTGCATCATGCTGTTCATAAATTTCATGAGTTGAATTCACAAGAAGTTTATACAATGATAGACTAAACACGATCATCTATCAGCATTTTCCTTTGCTAACTCGTTCAATATTTTATCACCTCACTTCCTCTTTAGAATCATAAAATATTTTCGCAAGTTATATACAAAAATTTTCTTTTTTTTCATTTCGGTTTCAAAAAAGTCAACAAAATAATTTCCATTTTGCATTTTCCTTTGAAGTTTTTTTTCTTTTCATTCTCTTCTTTCCCCATGATCAAAAAATTTCTTTTATTATATTCAGAACAGAAGGAAAGAGAGAAAAAATATCTAATGGCATTTTTTGGTCTATATCATTTGTTTGCCGGACCAAATGAGTCGCATACACAAAAGAGATGAATTTATCAACATAATAGAGACACATTCAACTTGCGCGCTGTTTTGAATGCCTAATGGACTGAAGCGTAATGAAAATATTTTAAGAATTTCTTTAATGGATATTTCTTCCTTTGATTTGTATTCACAAAAATTTTATTTTGTTTATTTGTGCACTGGTCAAAAAATTGTTGTGAAGAGTACTTGAGTACTTAAGAATCCCTATGATGTGATAGAGTTTATTTTGCTATAATGAAGTGGATTTTAAATGGAACAATTTAGGGTGGCCAATGTTTGAAAAAAAAAATTAAATTTCGAAATGTTAAGAACCAAAATTAGGAATAAATAAAATCAAAATGTCCTTTTAATTCTCTATATATTACTTTTATCTATTTGAAAAAAAAAAATTTTTTAATTCTATGTGGAAACTCAAAAGAAATTTAATGCCTTCTATGTCTCTTTACAATAAAAATGCAAATAGAAATGTGTGTAATGAATATTGAAAATACCGATGAGGGGAAGTGAATGAAATGACTTAAGGAAATTATGTAATCGACCCCATTGAATTTTAATTTTTCATTCTTCCAGCAAAACTAATTTTTTATCAAAAAATAACAAGTTCAATATGAAATTTAATTTTAGTATTTGGTGTAAATTTTCACAGATATTAGCGAAATACTAATGTAACAAAACGTTGATTAATTCTAAGTGTTCGATCCTTTAATTTTCTCCTCAATTTAATTTGTTTTCAAGGAAATTGTCACTTTTCCCACTTTTCTCTCAGCAATTATTAATCGTCACTTATTTTTATCTCACTTTTTTTCGTAAACATTCAACTTGAAAGAGAAATATGAAAAAGAAAAAAAATGAAAATTCTCTTACTGCATTTAGAATGAAATAGTAGAAATAAATAAGAAGAGGAAAGAAAAATCATCATCATAATGCACATCTGTGTACATTTGAATATGTTCGAGTGAGTGCCATTAAAAAATCTATTATAGTATATCCGTTACAATTTTCATTTTTCTTCTTTTTCTATTCTCTTTCTTGTTCATGTGTGATGATGATGATTATTATTCCTGCTCTTATTGTCATGTTCAGACTTCAATATACAAGACAAAATGATGACAATTGACTATATATGATAGCTTGATGTATAGCTTGTAAAAATTGCGGCTTTAAATCACTTTTACAATTCTTTAGTTTGATTTTTTTTTTTTTTCATAAACGAAAATGCAATTGGTGTTTCTACTAATGAGATGATTTGATAATGTGCAAAGAAAAGAAAGAAAGAAAAGGAAAAGTCGTTATAAAATTTTCTTTAATGATCTGACAAAAAAATGAATGAATGAAGAAAAATTACAAAAAGTAAAAATAAAAGTAAAAAATTTGTAATGAAAAATTTCAGAGATCGAAGCCGATTTTTTCGGCTTAACTCAATTTTTGATTTTTTTTGATAGAAAAAAACCATTTGACACCCATTTCAAGTATTTAAATTGAACTTTACATGCTTTACTATGATTCTGTGTAATATTTTGTCAGCATGTAGCTATAGGAAGCTCAGAATTTCACGTTAAAGAATGTTAAGCCGAAATTTAAGCCGATCGGCTTAAAATCGGCTAAATTGAAATTCAGAGCTTACTATAGCTACATGCTGAAAAAATATTTCACAGAATCATAGTAAAGCATGGAATGTTCAATTTAAATACTTAAAATGGGTGTTAAATGGCTTTTTTCTATCAAAAAAATCAAAAATTGAGTTAAGCCGAAAAAATCGGCTTCGATCTCTGAAAAATTTCATCATATTTTTTACACGTAATTTTCAGTATTATATTAAGTCAATAGATTCAAAACTCAGATTTTTTAAAAGGCATTCCTAAACATGACGATCAAAAAATGTTTGAACTGTACTGCATTGTATCATAGAATAGAATAAATGAAACGATTTTTCATCTCCCCCACGTATTTCCGATACACCTGTTCTCGATTGGCAAGTGCCGCTCTTATTTGTGATTTTAAGACCTGATGCATTTATTTTAGATTCCAACAAATGAATAGGAGAAAGAATATTCATAAATTAAACGACGGTGTGCACTAAAAATAAAGAAATTAAATTTTCTTATATTTAAAATAATCAATTCTGTTGTTGTTACTTCCACTTATAGTCAAATATTGATGTAAATTTCATTTAATGCTTCTGTTGTTATTTTGAATGAAGATCAAATAGAACACGAAGGAAGAAAGATGCTTGAGGGAAAAAAGTGAAGCCCTAAGAAAAGCGTGTGCTGCATGAATTTTAATGACATCACGCTTTCATCGCTCATTCTCTCGCTACTTTTCTTTTCATTCATTCTTTTCTCCTCTGTTGTTATATTCATGTAAATCTGACTTCTTTTATGTATACATAAAATAAGATAATGAAGATTATTTTAAGTAAAAAAATTTGTTGGAAAATAAAGTCAGAAAATCTTTTTTATTTAATTATGAAGAATGGGATTTTCTTATTTTCTTCTCCAAAATCACTTATATGGCAGCCCAACCGCATCAAAATACAATAACCTTTATTAATCTAAAAATATATATTTTATTTCCACTAACTCATATTTTTTTAACTCCCAAGTTCTTTCTCTAAAAATTGCTATTTTTTAAATCACAAAAAGCCACTTAATTAAAACTGTCACAATAGCAACGCCACATCATAATTTTATCTGAATTTATGACCAACAATTAAGCATATTTTTTAATTTTTCACTTTTTATGACATATTAAGTTTTTGTTTGTCTTGGACCAAAATCAAAATTTTAGAATTCTATTCTAATAGAATAATTTATTTAAACAAATTTTTGTCTTCACTTTCATTTTCTCAGAGAAAAATGTGCACAATAAAATATTAAAATTTAATAAACCTTAAATTTGCTTTATGATCATGAAAATTTTAAATAAAAAGATTTCATGATTATTGTTTGATGAACTCGTAAACAAATTAACTTTGTTGAGTGCTTCTCAACTTCACTTAAGCTTTATGAATCCTTAAAATATGAAAAAATTAATCAAATTTAATAGGATTATCGCCTCGATTTAAAGCATAAAAAAGTGCATAACAGACCAAATTTTGAGTAAAATAAACCACGAAAAAGAACTTATTAAAGCAAACACACGAATTGAATAATTCAGTGAACACGCACAATAATTTATGATTAAAAATTCCTTTATTATTGAGTTCATCTATTTTTATTGAGTGCTTGAATTGATTTCATTCAGTAAAAAATCATTTGTTTTTCTTTCATTGTTTTTTTTACATTTTAAAATCTTCTCCTTTTGTTTTTTCTACAAAAAATCTACATCCATCCCGGATGATCTGGAGCATCTGTTTTGTGTTTCACTTGCGATGATCGTTTTCAATTCTCCAAGTGCTTTTGTTATTTTTCGTTTTGTTCTTGTTGTTGTTTTAGACATTCTACATATTTATTATTCTTACAGCTATTATTGTTCCTTTGTAGAGTGGCTTCACTGACTGAAGTGGTTTTCTTCTCTCCATTTCAATTGTTATTGTTATTGTAATATGGTATTTAAATGATAATTGAATAATTGTATTAAGTATATGGAGTGGATGTGTATGAAGAAATAAACATGAGCCAAACGAACAAGAATTCAATGAAAAATTAAGTAAATAATGAACAGAGAAAAATCAGTTCATTTATTCATATGTTTACAAAAACAGAAATATCAATCAGAGTTGGCATCCCCATTGGTTCTTAATTTTGATTTAAAATTCAGTATTCTTTTTAGTTCTAAATATTTTAATCACAATTTTGGCTCAAAGTTGAAAATTTAAAATGTTCCAACTCTGTTTTAAAATTTCTGATGCTTAATGAACTTCTATTCTCGAGTACAAATATGAAGATTCGGGTCCTAATTGAGCCAGCAACAATCAAAACAAAACAATTCTTTGATGAATACAAAAAGAAATTATCATAAAAACTACAAAAAGAACACAAAAGTGCAGATGAGATTAAACCACATGAAAACAATAAAAGGAATCATTTGAGAAAAAAAAGCTATCTGTTTTTCCTTTTCCGATCATCAAAATAAAAATTCTCTTTGAAACAAAAGAAAAGAAATTAAAATAAAAATTTTTTTCTCCATTTGGCACTGAAAAGATAAAAAGACACAAGAAAGATGAGAAGAATAAGAAAAAAAAGTCAAAGAAACTGGAGCATCAGCACACAAAAAATGCGCACATGTCATCCGGTGATAAAAATTGATCTCTCTTTATTCTCTTTTCTTCTTTTTTCAAAAATATAAATTTTTCCTTTGTAGTGAAAAATAAAAAAAGTCAATTTAAAATTCAATAAAGAATGAAAGGAAGAACTGTTATGTAATTGAGTGGGAAAATTCTATTTGATGAGTTGAAACGTGCTGAGTAATAAGAAAAACTTCGAAATAGATCAAGAAATTTATGCTTGGATCGGGTTCGAACTACCTCGGACTCTTCTGCTCTGGTCCTGAATCTTGGCAAATAGAGTGAGTCATGTTACATTTTGTCACTCATCACTTAAATGCCGTTTCTCATCTAATGCCCAAGAATATTAAATTTCCCACGTCCTTTTTTTTCTTTCTCAAAACAACAAAAAATGCATTTAGCATTTTACTTTAGTAAATATTCTTATTATATAGTGACATTTCTCATCTTTCCTCATTTTTATGTGTGAGAGAAATGCCGAGGAAAACATATGGAATGTCAGGACATAAGAGAAAAAGCAGATACAAATGAAGAATTTTTCTGGTCATTATCTTTCACATGTCTTTTGTTTATCAATTTTTTCCTTTCTCATTTTCTCATTTACTGGTGTATCTTGTACTACTGCAAGATTTAACATAAAAGGTTCTTTTCCCATTATTTATGCATATGCATATCAGAACTGATGCACGGATTGTTTTTTTGAGAAGGCGTGAATGACATTTTTGGTTTTTTTTTGAACCTTCATTCTTATTTTTTAACAATTGTTTTAAGGCATCTTGAGTATAGAAAATTGACCAAATTGACTAGACAAAAACGCCAATGGTCCTCAACATTTAGCCAAAAAGGTTATCGAGAAAAAAATTTGAATAATTTGTTGACAAAAGAAAAAAATTATAATTTTTAATTCTAATACTAAAGCACGCATTTAAGAGAAACATTTGAACATTTTTCTCAGGAAAGAAGTGATTTAGAAAAGTCTACGTTATTCCCAAAAATCAACATTTACAAATTCTCAGAAAATATTTTTTTCATAAAACAAAAAGGAAAATAAGAAAACATGACAAGAAAAGAAAGGATATTGAAAACAGACACCGGCAATGCATCTTATACTGTCAAATGAGAAATTTTTAGGTCACAAAATGAGAAAGAAAAAAAAAGATTTTCTGTTGTTGAAAAATCACGAACATGTTTTATGTAAAAATTATTGTACATTTGAGAATAGATATTGTAAGATGTTGTTTCTTTAAGATGTTTGATTCCCTGAATATTATTTTAAATCATTTAACGAAAACATTTGTTTTTTTTCATTGCAGATAATGTCATCAAAGAGAAAATCACCACCTACCAAGCTGGACGGAACAAATGGTGTCTCGGACCTATCAGTTCATAATGACAGCAGCTTATCGCATACACATCCGAACATCAAATCAGAATCAAATTCAGAAATTTACGAACAAAGTCGATTAAGTCCCTTAAATGAGTCACAAATGAATGTTGAAGTATTGAAAGTCAAACGACGAAGTGAAGCAGACAATTTTCATCACAATTCACATTCGTTACAAAATATTTTATCGAAACGTAGAAAAAGTGAAAATTTTACCAATGACAATGTGCCATCGTTGAGTTTATCACCAAACCAGCAAGATTTATTAAAAAGTTGTAATAATAACAATAATAATAGTAATAATAATAATGTAAGTCCTCATCATCATCACATGAATGAAAGTGCAAATTTTGTGAATAGAATAAAGCGCGAGCAGAATGGAAGTGATGGAGAATTTGATGAGAGAAGTTATAATAATAACAATAATAATAATAATAGTGAAATTGATATGAAAAAAGATTTAATGGTGCCATCAAAGAAAACAATGAATGATGTGTTAAAATTGCTGACGAATAAAATGAGAGGAAGTTCATTAAAAGATAGTAGAAAGTCATCTGTCGATGGTGAAGGTGAAGGAAAGAGGTGAGTTTTGATACTTTTACTAATATTTTAGAATTTTTTGGTAATAATTTTATCTTCTTTAACAGCGAATCACCATTTGATCCCGTTAAATTACTCAATCAAGTTGAAATACCTGATAATTTACAAGAACGAGAGAAATATTATTTATACAGTGAGATGATTCTTCAATTACAAATGGCTCGTGATCATCTATTGAGGCAGCAGTCAGAAAAACCGGTAAGCAATTTTTTTAAGTAAAAATGAGAAAATAGTGTCTCAACTGATCAGTTTATGACTAATAAATCTTTCATAAACTCATAAAAATCAATAAAAAATTTCGCTTAAACGAAGAGTTCTTTAGCCTTTTATAATAAATTGGTCGAACAGTTTTAAGACTTTTAAAAATTTCTTCATAAAATCGCATTGTTTCGTTTCAAAAAATTTCTAAAAATATAAGAAAATCAAAACAAAAAAATCGAATTTTTTCTCTTCATTTTCATTTTCATGTCATTAAACTTATTTTTCGCTCGAGAGGCTCTTAAACACCCACTCAGTATCTAATCGCCGCATACAAAGTATAAAAATAATATTTAAACATTTAGGGGAAAACTTTCCTTCCTTTTCATAAATTGCCCTCATTAAAAATCAATGTCGAATATAAAAAAATAATTAACAGTTTCATTATGTTTCATGAAAACATTTCTGTCATTTTGTATTTTTTTTTTTTTATTTCTAAAATTATTCGACAAACTTCTTTGTCGTTCCCATTGTTTTGCGTCAGCGAAGCGTAACAAGCAATTTTTTGAGGTGTTGCCGAGTTTTCAGAATCAAAACGAAGAAAAACAATAGAAGTATTGTCATGAGCCTGTGAAGTTTCGCTCTCATCGTAACATCGGTGTATTTGTTGATGCTTGTGTGCTTTACCGTTGAACACAATAAAAAAAAATTTTTTTCATCGTCAAGCAATGAAAGTGTCTTGATGTGGGCGGCTTAATATGCAGTTGGTGATTGCGCATTACGTGCTACTGACGACTCTCAGTTCTTTTTCGGGGAGAAAAGAAAAAGAAGAAAGTTTTTTTATATTTGTCTTATTGTTGTTGTTCCTTTTGTTGTTTCTTTGAATTCGAGAAGCGGAAAATTTTTGTTTGATGAGGGGGAAATTTTATATTCTTATTTATTTGTGTTGGTGAGATATAAGCTTGTATTTGTGAGCTCCCCATTTCACATAAAAATAGAAAAATGGGAGGACAATAGAAATGAATTTTCGTTCTTTTGTTTGCATTTTTGCTGTTTTATCTTTTCGCCACGCCTTGAAAAAAAAACTGTGTTGTTGAAATTGATTGTGTGACTTTCATAATAATAAAAGAGCATTTGATGATCAAATTTAAAATTTCGATACTTGATTTATGACAATTTTTTATATTTTAATTTAATTTAAAATTTGTTCGTGGTTCTACGTTGTCGATGAAAGATTTAATGATTTTTCTTCTTTGAGCAGAAGTGCATGATTTTAAGGGAAAAGAAAATTACTAATTAGACACTTGTGCAGCATGCACGTGCTTGATACACTCTATACTTTTGATTGCTCTTTTGATTTCATTCAATAATCTTTTCGCATTTTTGCTGCTAAAAATTAAAAGGAGATTTTTGTGTTGTCTACAAGTGTCATCAAGGGAATGAGAAGATTTTTCTGCATATTTTTGTTTGTTGAATTAATTGAAAAATATTTTACTTGACATTTTGAAATGAATATTCATTATAAATTTAATAATTCAAATGTAAGAAAACAGAATTTCTTTTTAATTTTAAATATTTTAATTATTACTAGAACTTCAATTTAATTTTTTTAATTGATTTAAAAATACTGCTCGAAAGTTTTGAACATTTTTTGTATGTAACCGACTCTGTTCACTTTGCTAACATTGGATTTGTTCATAAATTTGTTTTCATAATTTTAAAAAGTTTAGGTTGTTGGTTGGTATTAAAATCCCTATCCTCATCTTGATACCTCGTCTCACCTTTAATGAAGCCTCTTCCCCAAAATGATCTTCAATCGAAATTTCGACTAGAAACCTAAGTTATAACCCAACGACTGCAAACAAAGAAAACTTCAGTTAGATTCGGAAAATTCAAACTGAAATTCGAAAAATTTCAAACTGTTTCGAACTATTAAATTTTTTAAAAAATAAATGATCGTTAGGGAATCAATAAAAATATATTTTTTACAGTTATTTTTTGAAGCAAAATTATTCCTTCTAACTTTGAAATTGTAATTTTACTCTAAATTCAACAAAAACTTTTAATAATTTATCAATTGTATCTTGACAATGTTCAAAATCGACTTCGATTTGTGCAATTACTGTATTGATGAATTTCTGGTTAAAGGAAGGATCAGAACATAAGGTAAAACAATTAAGCTGTCTATAAATAAATTCAAGAATACACAAGAAATGTTTTTTTTCACAGCAATATTCAATATTATGCAATTTAAGAAATTCAATCCACTTATCTTTATGCACAGAGCTTTTTGAAAGTTTAAACAAAGGTATTTTATTGGTTTTCTTTCCTTTACAACCAGTAATTACACAATTTCTGACCATTTTAAAAAAATGAAATTTTATAAATTCAATAAAGACCAAGAAATGTAAACAAATATTTTCAACGGAAATTTTAAATTCAAATCAAGTTCGAAAATGAAGTACCTATTTCCGAAAATGAGTTCTTGTTTGCAGTCGTTGGGTTATAACGTTATAATATGATTATGTTAAAAACAAATAGTCACTAAGACATTTAGGTTTTAAAGTATAACCTAAACAATCGGATCCAGATGTGAATTTTAAAGATTTTAAAATATGAGCTTCCTGAAACAATCATAGAAATTAAGAGAACATAATTTTCCAAGCATTTGCAGGTGCATCATTCCCGAATATCCATCTTAATACACACAAGCAATTAAAACATTAAAACAATAAAATTTTATAGCCACATAAATTTCTCTTGAAGAATTCTTAAATTAAAATAAATTGCGTTGTTGAAGGAAAAGAAACAAGAAAATTTTCTTGTATTTTTACTGTCATAAAAATCTTTTTTGTCGTCATTAATTATGTGTTTTGAAAATTTTAGAAAATGTAAGTCCATTTGATTACGAAAAGGAATTTTTACTAGTATCATTATAAATTTTCAACGATTTTGAAGTCTTTATTTAAAAGTTATTATCTTGAAAATTTTGACAACAACATGAACAATGATACCAAGACTTATTTCATTTTAAAAGATTAGTAGCTAAAATACCTTAACATAAAACAATCACTATTCTCCCTCCTGAAAATCATTTCCACTCAACTTGAGTAATAACAAGTAACATCAACAATAACACTATCATGTATGTCAGTCATCTAATGGCATGTTTCGTGTTTTTCCTTTCAACTTTTTTTAAAATTAGACAAACGTTCGCGCGCGTTAAGAATGGAGTGTAAGATAGAAAAAAGATGAAAATAATTTCAAATTTATCATTTGGGAATTATCTTACTGAATCGAGAAGAAGAATGATTAAACATGTGTTATGCTGTCTATTATGCAAGAAACATTGTCAGCTGTGATGCTAATTTGTACCAAGATATTTTATACTAAGGATACAAGAAAGCCCAATTTAATTAAAATGTTGACCTAACAGTAATTTTGCTTCATAGATTTAAAAACTAGGTTTTTCACTAATTTAATAGTTTTTCCAAAAAAAAATTTAAATACTTGCTTATCTCTTTAACTCTTCATTAATTCAGAATTCAGTAAAGTGTTGTTTTGATTAAAAACAAAAAAAAATCCAAACAAAAAGCGTGAAAAATTGAAAATAAAAAGTTCTACACACATCAAAAAGAAAGGATAGGAAAATGAAAAAAGAAGAAGAGAAAAGTGTTGTGTTAATAATTATTGACTCGACTGTTTTCATGTTTTGTGTATCATCATTTCACGGCACATACTTAATACGAGAGCGAAGATTTTTCATATACTTTTATGAATGATACAAGCTGGATGCAAGGGAACAAACTCTTTGGTTTTATGGCAATAGAAAAATCTACAGGGAAATAATATTCTACAACAGCTTTATAAATTAGCAACATACATCTAGAATCATGATTTTGAAGACAATACAATTAATAATAAAAATAATCTTTTCAGTCAAGATAAAGAAAATAAAATTAAGAGTTAAACACAATTGGATTCGTAGATCTAAAGTTTTAAATGTATATATTTATATATCGATTCTTCTTTTCTTTATTCGTGAAAATGTAAATCTCAAACTTTGTTTAGACAACAATTCATTATGAGAAGAAAAGAAGAAGAAGAAGAGTCAGTAAAATGTTCAGGGATTGAAGCACAAATGTGATGCCTCTACGATTTCAAATTCTTCATTTAAAATCCCTGTTTTCCATCTTCACAACATTAACAAAGTGAATTAAAGTACATCCATAGATCGCTTATACACGAGAGAGCGTTTTCCGTATAAATATAGAAAAGTAACATAATCACAACAATATGATTCATTGATGTATACATGAGCAAGCCGTCAAAAGCACTTGTCGTTGACTGTCGACTTTATGACAATGAGGATGCACGGCACTTTCAATTGCTATTATTTTTTTCTTCGTATATGTTTTTCTTCATTAAAGTCATCCACATGAATGCATGGAATTTTTCATTTTCTTGTATTTTATGCATAAACTTGTGATGATATTTTTGTTAGGGTTCTCGACAGTATTTCTCGGTAGTTGTATAATCAAATTTAAAATCAAGAGCGTTCAAAAAGGTTTTTATGCGCCACAGTATAATGTTTTATTCGTCTAAAAGTAAAATTGAATGAAAGAGCAAATTCAGTTGAAGAGCCCCCAAACATTATATTAAGATTTTTATGATAATTTATGTCACTACATCTCTAATATACATTCTAATACACTTGCAGGCACATGTGTAAGCGTTTAGGAATAAAAAAATCTTTCTGATGTGATCGTAAAATGGAAAAAAGAGAAGCTAAAAATTGTATTCTAAATTTAGATATAAGAAAAGAATAAAAATATAAAAATTAATAATCTTGACGATGAGACTCGAGGAAGTGATATTATTAAAAAAAATGTTTAGATATTTTATATCGTAATCAAGTTTTAATCTAGAAAATCTTACGAATTCTTAATTTAGAACTAGTCTCTATTAATATTTTTTTTTCATCTACGGAATATTGAAAATAATTTTTCCATTTTTTCATTCAATTTTTTTTGTTTTATATTAATAATAATATACAGTGAGCGAATAACAAAGGGCAAGAAAAGTCAATAAAAAAGAACATTTTATTTTTCATTTTCTTTAGGATTATTAAGTTTACAATTTTATTTGGAGCAAAAAGAATCTAAAATTTTTAGTCATAAGATTTGAATTCTAGCTTAATCATCACAAATATTAATCGAATGTTTGCTTCATTACAAGTTTTTAAAATAAAATTAGCAAAAATAGTTATTTCAGCGTCCTGCTACAGATACTTCATGTAACAAATAAATTTTAATCGTTTAACAAACTAATTTTCTGCTCATAAAAATCATCCTTAAATCTAGTGAAGTGCATCCCCATAACACATATTCAACAACTTAATGAGCTTTAATTAAATATTGCAACTAAATTACAAACAAGAAAATTATGGTTAAAAATTTAATGAAAAATTACATGTTTATTCTCATGGCTTTATAGACAGCAAATGAGAGAGAACTAAAGCAATTAAAAAATGTTGCAACCAAAACTGTTTAAACAAAAATCATCAACAAATTTATTTGTGGTCATTAAAATGCTCTCAATTCATTAAGTAGTGTAAATTTTCATGAATATTTTATAATAGGCTAAGGGATCATGAGGATGCAAAAAATAAATTATTTCCTTCCGAATTGACAAATTTCTGGGATGTCTTTAAATACTTTGGAGTTAAATTTTTAAGTAAGGATGATATTCGTACAATCTAGAAATTCTAAATACTATCAGCAATCGTTGAAGAATAGAAAATGAAAAGCATATAATCATCACCATAGCATTTCAATGAGATTCTTGTCATTTTTTTCCTCAATAAGCTGTTGTTGTTACAATTGTCAACACAATCTTTTTTTCCATTTATTGCTTGCCTTTTGTCCTCTACATTGACAATATTGCACATGTATAATATGTATTATGTGATGGATTATAGAAGTGCTATTGAATAGCTCAGAATTGAATATGAAATTTTTCTTTCTCATAGCGAGCGACAAGAAAATGAAAATGAGAATGTGAAAAGGATAAGTGGAGCTAAGGCATATACAAAGTCTGTCGTGTTGTTATTGTTACAACGGCATTCAAGTTATGAATGGAAGGGAAATTCTTCCTCTTTTTTTTTCATTTGTGTGTGATTGAAAAGGAAAAGAAGATTATGTTTGCATAATGTAACCTTTTGTTGTGACTTGTAAAGATTTATTTAGTTTTCTCTATTCCTTAGTGCTATTATGTTTGAGAAAATTACAGAAAAATTATTTTCCTTTTCTTTTCCGAACTAAATGGATTTTCCGTCTTTATGTAAGTTTTCTGTCTGTACAAAGCTCTTATTGTTAATAATAAATGAGGATGTTTTATAGTGTTTGGGGTGATTCTGAAACTATTTTGTTAGATATTTACAGTTAAAGATTATTTAGTATTTCACATGACTAATTGCTGAAAATTCAAAATTCCTTCCTCATTTTGAAAACAGCTAAAAATCAATATTAAAAGCTTTCCTTAAATTTCTTTTTTCATATTTTTGGTAAAAACAATGAAAACAGATGCCATTAGATACAAAAGATTATTTAAGAAAGTAGAGCGAAAATTCAAAAGTCTTATGAGGAATTTCAAAATAAAGAATAAGAAGAATAGGCAATAAAATCTGCAGTCAAGGTCACAAAAATAAATCAAAAATTATGAATAAGTAAGGACATATGAAATACTGATGAAAAATACTTGCTCACGAACATTTTAATATAATGAATTTGGGCTCAAAAATTTATTGAAAATATGTAAACAAATAATCCAAAAGAAAACTTGAAAACTTTTATTTACAATATATTACTGTGAATCAAAGATTTCCATAACATTGTGGATGAATATGTAACTTTTGAAATTCAGTTCAAGTGAGATTAAAACAATAACAAATAGCGGAAATTTTTATTCCATGAGTTTTATTTTTTATGAACCACAAAAAGAAACTTAATTTTTTTTCTTCTTCCTTTCCATAAAAACAACTTCAAATAACGATGACTTCATAAAAAATCCAAAATGAAAAATCAACGCTCAAACAAAATTATTTGAAATGATTTGGAAACAATTCGAATGAAAATTCAATTTTTCTTTGTAAAAAAACGAAGCGATTTCATTTAACTCATCGCCACGCATCTGGAAGTCGCTATGGAAACATCTGCTTTTTGTCATTTTCTGTTGTTACTACGAAATGAGATTTTTTTGTGTTTTGGGCATTATTAAGTGCCTTCTTCTTCTTTTCTCTTTTTTTTTAGTCTAATTTTATTCACTTAAATATCTAAACAATCGTTTTACTTCTTATTCGTTGGCTTACTTCTATGAATTGTTTTTAGTATCAAATCGTGTAAAAATTTTGTTTTTGAGTGGGAAGCTTTCATCTGTTATTTTATGCAATTATTGGAGTAATTTTAAATTTTATTCATAACTAATCTGCAATCAATTAGAATTTGGGCCTACTATTCAGCAGTTAAATCAATATGTAAAGGTTAAAGTAAGTAAATAAAGCTATTTTGATTGTTAATTGGAGTCAAATTTCATTAGTTCATAAAATTTTACTCTAAGGAGCTGTAAAATTATAACTAAAATTTCATAATTTTGAATACCATAAAAAATAAGTTTCCACTTAATCTAAGACACTCTTTAAATTTAATTTAACCTTTTTATTAATTTATTGTCTGCTCTACAGCTGTGATTTTATGTATTTATGTCTTTTTTTGATGAGAATTTAACTAAAGAAAATTCAAATCATATGTACTTTTAATTTTTAAGTAAATGACCTTTCCTTATTTTAATAACGATAACCATAATTATTTCATAAAGTCTTCTAAACTCTTTATTTATTTTAACTTTGAATTTCACAATTTATTGTTGTAGGGGTGGGAGCTGATGGCTTACTATACCTGAAAGCTATATCTGAAATCTGACTAGCAATAAGACTGTACGTTTGTCAAATATTTTAAAAAAATTATTTCATTTATGTTTAAAACTTTTCAACCGAATTTTTTCTTTTATTTCGCTTCCTTCGTAATTCTACGTTCTCATTTCATCTCTAACATCATAAAATGCCTAAAAGTAGAATTTTTGGATCATAAATGTGTCAAAATTTCACTTTTCAGATAATATTGTCAAAAATATTTTGTTCTCGTTCTTTAAATATACTTGGATTGTTTTGAATATGATGTGATATTAGAAAATTAAGAAATAATTGCGCTCAAATTTTTAAGAAAAAGTTTGATAAATGGACATATGAAAGGCAAAATACCGGAATACAAAAAGTGGAAAGACATGTTGACTTAATAGCTTCATTTGTGTGATCATTAATAATAAATTTTTCATTTCTAAATAAACTAGTTCATTTTCCAGATTTATAATTTTAGCACTTAGTGACGATTTTCCCTGTTTATCATAAGTTTTTTTTTTAATTTATTTGAGTAGAGAAATTTATTCATATCTAAAAATATTTTTCGTGTTTTTCCAGCAATTTTTCTCATCGCAAAGAAACATGAGTTTTTTTTTTGATAATCTCATAAAATATAATAAATCAAAAACAAAAGTGAAGTTTAAAGATTTCATATTTGTTTAAAAATATCGTTTTTCGAGTTCCATTATTTATAAAAATTTTCTAATTTTGATATTATGACAAAAATCACGAAAACTTAATAGAATGAAGGGTTTATCAAAATGTATTAAGCACATGACTTATATCAACATTTAATGCCGTGAAAATTCGATGCTTGCTTATAAATTATTTCAATGAATGGAATAAAATTTCCAGTCCATTCAAAATATACATGCTAATAATAATAACATTAATATTAATAATAATCTCATGTGATAAAACGAAAAATGTTCCATTATGTCATCATCATTATAAATTCACAACAAACATCAAAAATGAAAATATTTGAAAAAAAGGAGCGGTAGCTGTAGATTTGTAAACTGAAAAATCCATTAATATTGCAATAAAAATATGGAAAATAATGTACTATAGCAGCTGTCCACTCTTATTTCCATCTTTTCTCTTTCATTTTGCCTGTAATTCTACAATATTTGTTTTATTTCTGAAAATAAAAAGCGAGAATTTTGAAGAGATTTTTCATCATTTTTTTGTGATTATTGCACAAAAAATTTCCAAACTTTTCATGGAGAGAAAAAAGTCAAAATATGAATTTTAAACAAAAAATAAATAAACAAGTAAGATAGATAATATATTGAACACCAAATGGCGCCTTTTTGTAGCATTTGCGATGACTTGAATAGCCAAAAAAATTATTTAATATAAAAAAACTTTAAAAATTTCAAGCTAAATGTTTAAAAACACTTTTTTGTCATAATCGCTTCCAGAACGTAACCTGACTCCCATCCGTGTGTTGTTTCGTGAATTTTCACGCCTTTGAATTTTTGTTTTCTTTTTAATGTGTATCTAACAAGTAGCCGAGCTCGACGACGCATTTCAATGATTAATGAAATAATTAAAAAGCGCTGATCAAAATATTGTGAATGTGTGCCTCCCTCGCTCGCATCTGCCTGGATTTGTGTGACTGACTATTTTTATGATTGTCATTATGCGAATTAAACAGCCAGCGCCTGTAGATGTCTATGAAGGCGATGTTAACAACAAAGTTAATAGCTCAATAACATGTGTCACAAAGCGAAGCGAGAGAATAAATGAAATAAATTTAAATCACATCTCGTAATTTTTCTTTCATTTCATTTTTCTTGATTCAGCCAGTTCAGATAAATGGAGAAAAAATGGATAAATTTTTTTTATTTCATGTATGACAAAAAAAGCGGAAAATTTTTTATTTTATTTTCTAATATTAATTTAGGAAAATGCCAAGAGATATGAGGAAAAAATTATGAGTTGTGGATTTAATGACAGCAAATTAGATGACGTCTGTGATGGTAAAAGTTTAGATGGGGGATTTTCATCAGAGATCGAAGCCGATTTTTTCGGCTTAACTCAATTTTTGATTTTTTTGATAGAAAAAAGCCATTTAACACCCATTTTAAGCATTTAAATTGAACTTTACATGCTTTACTATGATTCTGTGAAATATTTTTTCAGCATGTAGCTATAGTAAGCTCTGAATTTCAATTTAGCCGATTTTAAGCCGATCGGCTTAAATTTCGGCTTAACATTCTTTAACTTGAAATTCTGAGCTTACTTTAGCTACATGCTGACAAAATATTACACAGAATCATAGTAAAGCATGTAAAGTTCAATTTAAATACTGAAATGGGTGTTAAATGGGACCAGTGCTCAGCCCCTCAAAGTGTAAACAACAAAAATTTATTAAATTATTTAAAAAATTAGTTGATAATAGTCCTACTTGCTCTGGAAGTAGTGTATTGATTATTTTTCAATCAAATTGTGAGTGCTAAGGTGGAGGAAAGTGGAAATGGGCGTGAGAAAGCGCAAAAAATCAAAATCACCAAACTCGTCAAAAGATCTCAATGTGAAAAAGGATAAGTCTGATAAAGAAAACAATGGTGATGTTTTGTCAACAACAACGGAGCAAATTAAATCGCAACCAGGGCAAATCCGCAGGCAATAAAACGCTTTAAAATTTTATTTTTCTCAAATTTCTCTCCTATTTGACTTTTAAAGTAATGTTTTAATACCAAATCATGCGTAATTTTGAAAAATGAACAACTTTTGATACTTAGCACAAGATTAAAACATTTAATTAAAGAGATATTTTGAATTTAATGGCGTTAATCGATCCTGCGCACGAAAATTTAATTTTGAAAAATCCAAAAAAATACATGTTTAACGAGTTAGACAATATGGCTTGCAAGTTATTGCATTGGAAATGCAATTTTGTATCATAAATTGACATAATTTCTTAAATATACGTACTCAATTTAAAGTAATTAACAAAAAATAGCGTTAATCGATCCTGCAGAACGTTTTATTGCGAAACTCAAGATAATGCATTGTTGCAAAACACACAATAATATTTAAAATTTTAGAAAACGTTTTGATTATTTCATTTTAACTTGCTATTTGTGGGCATCTATCCACATATATTATACTTTAATTATAAACTTTTCTGCAATAATTTATTGATAAAAACCATCCAAATTAATTTAAGCAACAGAATAATAATTTTATACGAAGAAATTTTAACGTATTTTATTTTTTTGAATTCAAACAAGTAGAAAAATATTACAACTCGCTTTTTCCCAGTTCATGCTTTCTGCGGATTTGCCCACCAGCTAAATCACAAGGAGAAGACAAGCCAGTTAAGCCGATATTCGTCAGTGCCAGCATTCAAGATACCAAAAAAGTCATTTCGATATTAAAAATGACAACAAAAGTTTTATGCAAGATCAGAGGAACAAATTGCACCCAAGTTTCATGCTTCAACATTCAGGATAAGAGAACCCTGATTGAGAAATTAACATCGGATCAGATTGGATTTCACACCTTCACAGAAAAGTGTGAAAAATCTAATAAATTCATTTTGAAAGGTTTCTATGATGTCTCGAATGAAAACTTGCTTCAAATGCTCAAGAAGGAAGATGTTCCAGCTCTTAAAGTCACTGATTTCATTCGAAAGAATGAATTCACTTGGTTCCTGGTGCATTTTGACCAGACAATAACTCTGGATAGTCTGAATCGCTCTCACCGCAACGTCGACGGAGTCATGATCAGATGGGAAATTCTTAAGAAGTCAAGTAATAATGCAACACAGTGTTACAATTGTCAGGCATGGGGACATGCTTCGATTAATTGCGGATTTCAAGCTAAATGTGTTAAATGTAATGCATCACATACAAAAGGACAATGCCCTCGGTCAGTTAGAGATGAGACAGTTGTCTGTTGCAATTGCGGAGGAAATCATTCGGCAAATCATCGCGGTTGTCCTGCATATAAAAAATATGCAGAAACCAAAGTTCCACGTCCAAGCAAACCAAAGGCAACAATTAAAAATGCAATTGAACTATCATCAAAACAGTTTCCACAATTGCCGAAACAAGGAAAAGTTGCGTGCAATAATGTGATCGAGAAAAGTCAAGCTGCATCCTACAGCTCGGTCATATCAAGTCAAATAAGTAACGCAGAGAAGCTCCAAGAAGCAGTCAATATTGAAGGACTTTTCAAGAAATTAACTTTCGCTCAGGAAAAGTTGAAAAAAATCCCAGACATAGAGAAGACAATCAATGATTTCTGCAACTTCGTGGACGAACTTGCAGAAACCCCAAACACAAATGCAGATCGATTTAAACTATTTCTCAAGTATGACATTGCTAAAACGGAGAATCAAGATTCTGACGATGAGTCAGAAGAGGAAGAAAAAGATGAACAGATGAAAGAGCAAGAAGAGGATGTTTTGATTAAAATGCAACGGAGGTTTAACATCTACCCAACAGATGACACATAAAAAATAAAGATAATTGCGATCATTGTATTTTTTGGAATAGTGCAGGTCTTTAAATAGCTATATGCTGATGGACCATAATAAAAATAATAATAATAATAATAATAATAATGGGTGTTAAATGGCTTTTTTCTATCAAAAAAATCAAAAATTGAGTTAAGCCGAAAAAATCGGCTTCGATCTCTGATTTTCATACAAACTTACAATTTCTAATTAAACTTCCATTACATTGTACAATACCTCAAAAAATAAACAACATTGACATTTTATGACATTCTGAGATAATGAATAAACTTAGTTAATAATCTACAGTAATAATTTCCATTATGAAAATCCTTAACACTAATGCTTCTGTTCTTGATTGCATGTCGATAAAAAAAATTAATCTATAGAGAAGAAGACGATATAAGAAAGAAAAGAAAATTTTTGATGTGACATGAATAGGAAAATAGAAAAGAAGTAAAAAAAATAAGGAAAAAATTATGATGAGGGTGGAAATCATAAGGAACTAATTGAAGTAAAGGAATCTAATTTTCTATTCATTGGAAAGTAAGAGGGATTCATTTTTATTTTTGCTGTCAAAACACATGAAATTATTTGTTATGGAATATCTAACTTGATCTCAAATCTTGCCTTCATTTTGCACCAATTTTAAATTTTTTTAAACTGTTCCTTTAAAATTAATCAAAATATTATTATCCCTTTGGCGCTGTCATTACTGAAATTGTGACATATTTTAAAATTTTTTGATGATGATAGATTGCTCATAAGCTTCTTTGTATTTACTTTCTATTGTGTCAGGGCACAAATAAATCATTATTGATATGAAAAATTAGCATTGAAATGTTCCCTTTGCTATGCACTAATTACGTAATTAGTTACAATACATCAAAAAAAATATTGATGTTTTTGCTCCTTTTTGTAAGATTTTTTTTTTGGTCAAGTCATTTGAATATTTTTATATATTTCTGAAATATCGGTAAAGAAGTTTTAGTTTTTCAAAAATCGATCTGGCGCGATCTGGAGGTGAAAATTTCAAAAATTTAAATTTTTTTAAAAAACAAATCTGTAATGTGTGTGAAAATTCGTTTTATAAATCCTTAATTTTATTTAATTTCAGATGAACACTTTTGACAACAATAAACTTCATCACGATCTTCTACTAGCACAGAAATCTCTTCCGTTTCCAATCCCTGAAAATCTTGACGAACTTGCATTACAAAAAGAATCATTTTTGCAAGAATTACAGAATCAAATGGCAAATAAATCTCCATCGAAACGTTCATCACCTCAAGCTGGAAGTCCAGTTTTAGGAACTCCAATCGCACCGTCACCTCTGATTCCTTTCTTACCCTACCTCCAAACTCCCTATGTTCCCATTCCGCATGATGCTTCATCAGCTCCATGGAATCTATCACAAAATCTCATGAAAACCGACAACGAACATGAAAAACATAAGAATGATGTACATCATGATACACCATTAAATCTTACGAAGAAAACTAAATCAAATGATGATCAATCTTTTATTCGAATGCAAAATGATGGAAACAATAACACAAATAAAAATCAAAATCATGATCATCATGCATCAAGTTCTAAAGCTCCTCATCAAAATCAACCTCGTCTCCCATACAATCTATCAAGCGATGATCCTGATTTTTTTGCAGCATGTAGGCTATGGCCGGTCATGGCTGCAGCAGCTGCTCAACATAACTCAGGTACAAATAATCAAAATTTGGGAATGATGGGTGCAACTGGTAGTCAAAGAGATGCCATGATGATGAATGAGGCAAACTTTATTGGTCTTAATGATGTTTCAAAACAAAAACGAGATGTTTCTAATATTGGACTTACTGGAGATGAAAAAGTTCGGATGGTAAGGCAGCAAGGAAGAAGTAGAAACAGCGCAGATAGAGATCTCATTGGAAAGTCGTAAGTTGATTTTGTTTCGCTATTCATTTCAAGAAAAATTTTTATTTTTTTATTTACTATTAAACAGACAAGACTCAATGGTGGGTGAACGAACGGGTAGTGAATCACGAGGAAAAGCTCATATTAAGAGGCCAATGAATGCATTCATGGTATGGGCTAAAGATGAAAGAAGGAAAATTCTTAAAGCATGTCCCGATATGCACAATTCAAATATTTCAAAAATTCTTGGTAAATTATAACCATCTAATAATCTTTTAAAATTCAAATTTAATTTTTTAAAATAACAAATTTTATCAGGAGCTCGATGGAAAGCTATGACAAATGCTCAGAAACAGCCATACTATGAAGAACAATCACGGTAAGCATATATATCATTTAATATCTTCAATAAATTTTATTTAATTAAAAATAATTATTTATTTCAGTCTGTCGAAGCTTCATATGGAGATGCACCCAGATTATCGATACCGACCGCGTCCAAAGCGCACCTGTATAGTTGACGGTAAACGATCAAATCAATTCAAACAACCGTACACAATTGCATCTCAAGAATCTTCACTTTCAGGAAAGAAAATGCGCATCAGTGAGTACAAATCATTAATGCGTAGTCGTCGCAACGAGATGCGGCAACTCTGGTGTCGTGATGGCAGTGAGATGAACCCGAATTATCTTGATAATATGCAATCACCTGAACCGCCCGGATCATCAGGCTCAGCACCGCTATCACCTTCGATGAGTGGTCGTTTGAGTTTCGATGGAAATATAATGCCGATGGGAAATAAAGGTTACTATTATCCTAACGAGAGCCCATCACCATCAGCCATTTCGCAAGGTAATTCGAGTACAAATTATGATTCAAAAGATGATGATTGAAGACAGTGAATGAAAAGATTTATCAATCGATATTGTTGAAATGTGAGAAATTATATTGACATCAAGGCAATTAAGGACAGTCGATGTCATTCTATGATCTCCTGTGTCATATTAAAAATGTAGATGTTATAAAAATGAACAATACTCGAGTAGTTAAATTTAGCAAGTGAGTCATTTTATGTAAATCGATTAAGTATCATCACATGGTTTAAGATACTTCAAAATACATAATGGAGGATTTAAATATATTGAAATGTTTTTAATAACTTCGAATGATCTTTTATGACGACGACAGAATCTAATTAATATTGAGTTATTTTTTAAGACTTTATTTTCAATTGAGAGATCCAAACAAAAATTCTTGAACAACATATTTAAAATGGAAGAATTAAAAAAGTTATCCTTAACAATTATTTTCGAAGCAATAATTAACGATAAAAGAAATTTAACTCTACAAGAAATAAAATAATTGCCATAGAGGGAAAAAGAGATTTGATAACTTCAATGATATTAAATTAATTTTGCAGGAAAAATAAAATTTGAAGGATGCAATTGAAATTTTCTTAATAATTTTTAATACATATATAATCAATGATTTTCGGGAGGCTTTTTGTGATAATAAAGTTTAATCAAAACTTTTTCGTGTTTTTTTTTTAATGTTCAATGATTCATTTATATTTTAAATTTTTAAACTTTAATTAGATTATTTGATTCTCCCAAGCCATTTTAATAATATTACCAAGTCATCCCAGAGTTAGATATTTAAAAGAAAATTTCGGTATTAAAAAAACTTCTTGGAACTTCAGCTTTTGTAAAATTTGTCATAAAAATTGTAAAATTTTTAGAAAAAAAATCATCTACATGTTTTTCACTTTTATCACCATCAATTTTAGTTTTAATTTGTTTTAGATAGTCATGAATGTTTTGAATAATATATAATTAACAAAAAAAATAAGTGTCATACAAGTTAATGGAAATTAAAATTTAGTATAAAGAACTTAGTGAGAGTATAAAAAGAAACGAGAGAAAAACGTACATAAGTAAAAATTGTAGTTTAAAGGATCGTTGAATAATTCGCACTTATGTAAGATTTTTTTCTTAAATTAACCTTTTAAACAGAGTTGATTAGAAAAAAATCTTACACAACAATGATTTGAATCATTTATTCAGTGACATTTCTACATAATCGTAATGCAATAATAAATAATAGTAATAATAATAATAGTAATGTAAACATGATCGCAATAATTTCTCCTTATGACGTCCGCACATTTAGCAAAATTGGGATTATCTCTACAGTCATCGGCAATTTGAAGCTGACTTTTAGCTATAAAAAAAAGTATTGAAAATAATTTAAAGTTCCTTTTTCTAGCTTACCAGCACTTTTTTGAGCCCTTTCACCAACATGTCTTGGCATGTCATTTTCTTCGGCTTCCTCACATTTCAAATGACATTCATTCATACTTTCAAATCTATTAGAATTTCCAAGACAACCACCGTAATTGAAAACTTTGCATTGCTTTTCATCGCTATCAAAGTAATACATTCTGTGATTTTGTGTACAAGGACCTCGAACTTTTGGTAAATTACAAACAGCACGTCCAATTGGATTAATGCAAGTTGATATACATTTTTCTTCTGTGTCAAAACGATTTAAATTTCCACCACATCCTCCATACCTATATGCACGTCCATTCAACATAAAAAAATTCATTTAATTAATGAAATTTCAAAGTTAATTGAATTTCCAGGAATACCAAAATCTACTGCAATCACCATGTTCTGGATGATAAAAGTATTTAAGTGTATACTCATCATCACATGATCCAATGCTGCTCATGTAGCCACATGCTTTCTGTATTGGTTCAGAACTTTTTGAAAAAATGTTACAAATTTTATATAAAAAATCACCATAAAGAATTCAAGATAAATGTTCACCTATTTAACACTCACTCACTAAATACTTTTGAAGTTTGAAGAATGGTAAATATTAAAACAGGTAAAATCTTATTCATCTTTTTCTCTTGAAAATAATTTGTAAACTGATTCATGCGCAGTGAAATTGCAAACTGAGTTTACGAACGTAGAAATCATTCAATGAGGAAAAATAAAGGAGTCAGATAAGGTCAAGATGCATCATTAACAGAGAAAATAAATTGTTTTTGAGTTTGATAAGACATTGCAGTTTAAATTCATGGTCATTGTTCTATATTCTTATGTGAAATTCATGTGATTGCATTTTTTGACACATTTATTTTTAAGTTAAATGAACATTTTTTTGGAAATTCAAATTATGAAAAAGTAAACATGAAGACATAAAGCATCAGAGCATCTTGAAATCTTCCCTTGATTCAATTGACGTAAGTAATTTTATCCTTTTTTTTTTTAAAATCAACAAGATAAATACATTTTTATTTGTTATTCATCTAAAATCAGCACATATTTCAATTTTATTCTAAGAAAGTTTAAAATCACTGGTTTCTAAATTATTAAAATTTATATTTGTGAAATTTAATAAAACGTGTTAAATTACTGGAATTTTGCCTTTTGAACAACATAAAATTTTGATCTGATTTACTAAACTAGCATTTTGTAAGTAGTTGAATGTTTTTCTGACATTCTATAATTTTTCAAATCTCTAACATTTATGTGTTGCTCGGAGTCCCTAATTGTTTCTAAAATTTATCGTACACTAAAATTTATGATTTCTATTTATATGTGCATCACTAGCAAGAACCAAGAATCAATTTTTTTTTTAAAAAATATCATTTTTAATCCAAATCACTCCTCATTTCAAGTCCTAAAATTCCTGTGTGCATTTTTGAAAGTTTCATTTTTTGCAGTGACATCATTAGATCTTCCATTGTAATTTCTGGTAAAGATTTGTTGGTGGCACTTTCTGTAAGTGGGTTTTCTTGTGCTCTCAATGCTTGTTCATCTAGCTCATCGCCATGATCACGAAGAAATGTTCTAATTCGATAAACTGATGAATTTCTACATAACTCACGCAAATCTGATCCAGAAAAACTATTTGTAATCTTTGCGAGTTGAAGGAAATTTACATTTGATGATATTTTTTCATTTTCTAGAATAAGTTTGAGTATTTTAAGTCGTTGTTCTTCATTTGGTAAGCCTACATGGAATTGTGCTGGCATTCTTCTTAATATTGCCTTGTCTAAATCTGACGGACGATTAGTTGCACCCATAACTATTACAGTAGAATTATCAGTACTCAGTCCATCCCATAACATCATAAATTGTGTCTTCATCATAGCAGTAGCTTCATGGTCATTTGTATTTCGAGATCTAAGGAATGAGTCAATTTCATCGATAAAAATTATACATGGCTGAAGTTTTACTGCCAATGTAAACACAGCACCAGCAAGTTTTTGTGATTCACCATACCACTAAAATTATTTTTAAAAAAACTATCAAAACATTGACACTTTTAGCTATTAATTAGTAATTATGTACCTTATCAGTGAGCATGGCAACGTCAAGATTAATAAACCTCATTCCAGCTTCTTTAGCAGTTGCTTTAGCGATCAAAGTCTTTCCACATCCTGGAGGTCCATGAAGTAAAACTCCCTTTGGTGCTTGATATAATGTTGATGTTTGAAACATGTCTCTATGTTTCACTGGAAGTACAACACTCTCTTTAAGTTCCTGGACAACATTATCAAGACCTGCAATATCCTTCCAACTGACATTTATATCTTCAGGAACGACTAAATGAGCAGCGATAACCATTTCATATTCCGTTAAATTCGAGAGTTTTGATTCCTTAAAGCCCAACCTATAAAATTCAGTAGAAATTTCGTAACTTTATTGATTTTTTTCATAATTTGTTGACTACAATACCTTCGCAAAAGTCCTTCCGCACGCTCCTTCGCCTTCTTTTTTGCCTTGCATGTTGGATCAATCTGATTTATCATCCTAAAATTTAGAGGAATAAAATTTGATTCCTTTATTTAATTAAACATATTTAAATTACCATTTGACCGAAAAGTATGTAGCAAGTGAAACAAGCGACACTCGTACAAACATTTGCAATATTTCGTTTCTTGATAATTCGCCTGACATTTTGAAATAAATTAAATTACTGCTAATATTTCTTGTCACAAATTAATAATTTTCGCCTTTCTTTTAGAGTTCCAATTGTAAAGTTAGAAGACCCTCCGTGTATCTTTGTTATGAATTTTTTGAGAGAAACGTTTCCAGTTGAGAAACAAACTGGCAATAAAAAAGTTTGCTAAATAATATGAAAATTCTTTGATCGTTATTTTTTTTTCAAAGTTTTCTATCATTATGATCTTGTGAATGTTTTAAAAATAATTATTTGAGTTTAATGAGGAAATTTTCAAATTAGGAAATATTAAATAGTTTACAATAATTTTCCATAAAATTTTGAGATAAAAGCGCACTAAAATAATATCTAAAGTTTATTGTAAACTCGCTCAATTGCTCTCCATTTTTGCATTCTACACAACTGAAAGGTGAATTTTATCACATCTTTCTACCAATTTCTCCACAAAGTATTATTATTTATGTAATTTTTGGTCGCTAATCAATAAAAAATTGTTGATAACTATGAGCGGTGGATTGAAAGATTTCGGAAAACGATGGATTGTGACAATTGTAATGGTGCCATCAATTGCTGGTAAGATATTGCGCATCTTCCAATGACTCATAATTTTTTTTTCTTGTTCCCTTTATTGACAATTCTAATCATTTCCTTGTAAGATTCAACGTAAATAGACAGATTACATGGAAGTGATTTTGAGGGTCAATGAAATCACTACTTAATTAAGAGCATTGTCAGCTGACTTTTATATATTTTTTTTTTCCTTTTGCAAAATAATTTTTAGTGGTACATATGGTTTGGTTGAAACTTCAAGATGTTCCAACACTAGTCAAACCCGAAGAGAAACAAGGATTTCCACATTTGGCAATATTTCACAAAATGCACTCAGCGCAGCACTTTGACAGCAGGATTCGATCTTTTACCCACCAACCAGATTAAACTAAATTTGCGGAGAAGAAAAGTAATAAAACAAATTTCTACGACTGTTTTGCACAAAAATGTGAAAAAATTTATTATACTTATTAAGTTGCCATGTAGTTTAAATTTTTAACACTTAATTGTGAATTATTAATTATTGACTCAGAGCCAAAAAAGAAATTATTTATAAAAAAATACCTTATAGTCAAAATCAGGAAACTACTTGCGTAAAAACAGCAAGTAATTTTAATGTAGAAAACACAAAATGTGTAAATATTTCATCAAAATTTTGTGACTAGACACAGTAAAGTTGCATCATCCATGCATTTTTGTGTAAAATATATAAATGACGAGAAATTAGGAAATAAAACAAAAACAATATCAAAGAAAGAAATGCCGAATATACAAAAAAACTAAATTGTAGAAGATTCCAAAGGAAACAATAACAATAATTATTATCTTTTACGGATCCTAGATCTATCGAATAAATAAATTTTGTGAATGTTCTTTGAACTATTTTGCAACATTTTCTTATTTATTTAACGTTATCTGATTTTTCGCTAAATTTATTTTTTTTCTTATAGATAAAATGCATTAGGTTCTGTTTATAAATCCAGTTCTATTTATAAATACTTTTCAGCCTCAAAGTGACATTTTCACGTCAAAAAAGTCATAACCTGAATAGTACACAAAAAATTCAGTATTATGATACTAGCATTTTGTGGTGTGCAATGTACGACAACTTTATTTTTATTTCACGATAAATATTTCATTCCAAGATCGTAGCTAGGATTGATGTTCCAATAAGCTCCTGGCATCCCGCTCTCTCTTTAAATAGTTAATCTTTTATACTTTTGCATTGGGGATTCCATCCCTGAATCTCAATATTTTTTCCCCATAACTACATTTTAGTAATAGTTTGTTGAACTTTCTTGACCTGCCTCAACTACATTGATTTTTTTTTATCAATTATGTGCGATTTCTGAATGATGTAATAACTTTTGGTAAACATTAAGATCACAGCATGTGTCAAATGGAAGAATTATGTCTTTAACAATAATGTACTCTCCTACTGCATGAGAGTTTTCTCCATATAAATATGAACTTCCTTGTTTCTATTCCTTTCAATCGACTTTAAACACTTTATAAGTTCTTACAAAAATTCTAAGAATTATACAGAAATGCGATTTATTTTAGCATTTTTAATTGCTTGTGGATGTTCTACACAACACTTTAAAAGTTTAGCAAGTGCTAGTGATGAGTGCTCATTAACACCTGTTATTCACGTGCTACAATATCCAGGATGTGTACCAAAACCAATACCATCATTTGCGTGCATTGGAAAATGCGGCAGTTATGTCCAAGTATGGTTTAAAAATAATGTTTTGAAATTCCTAACTTTACTTATTTTTCCAGGTAAGTGGAAGCAAAATATGGCAAATGGAGCGATCATGCAACTGCTGTCAAGAGTCTGGTGAAAGAGAAGCGTCCGTTTCACTATTTTGTCCGAAAGCTAGAACTGGAGAAAGGAAATTCCGAAAAGTAATAATTTAAATTAGTGAAGTTTAAATTTTTTTAATGTTTTAATCTATTTGCAGGTCTCTACTAAAGCTCCATTAGGCTGCATGTGTCGTCCATGTACAACTATTGAAGAAAATTCTATTATTCCACAAGAACTTGCTTCTTTTGAAGATGGACCGGCTGGTCTTATTCGTCAATCACAATATCAATAGAAAATATAATAAAATTTGTTGTAACTTATGTAACTTTTTTTATCCCAAATAAAATGAGCTCAAATAGCTTTTGTTGTGGAATTTTGAACCCATAAGTGCATGTCAATAGCTAACAAGTTGCAAAATTTTAACTCAATTTGATTACCACTTTAAATAAATAAAATAATAATTACATTTGACAGTGTCAAAAGAAATTGACCGTAAAAGTGATAAACATGAAACATCACCGAAAAAACACGTGAGTCTTTCAAGGCCATCAAAAAATTATTGTGGTTATTTGCACCTTTAATAAACACCTCTAAATTTCTACTCCTTTAAATAAACGAATAATGGAATGAAGATGTCAAAAACTAAAGATGCAGACAAAATTATTATCAACATAAAAATTACTCAAGCCATCGAAAATTAAATGTCAGGTTTAGATTGATTCACACATAAATTCATCTTTTTTGGTATAAAAGCATTCAAATTTTTCATTTAGAGTATCAGTTTAAGTTTGAATTTCAAGTCTTACTGTTATCAAAATTATAACAAAAAAAATATTAATAATGTTCAAGTTATTTGTCTTAGCTGTTGCATTAACATGCATTTCTGCTGCTCCACAAGGTCAATCAACTGATGGACAAGCACAAACTTTATCGAATACTTCAAGCGATGATGGTGTTGGAAATTTTGCATATGCATTTGAAACCAGCAATTCAATTAAAGCTGAAGCAAAAGGAAGCTTAAAACAACTTAAAGATGACCAAGGAAAAGAAACTGCTGGTGAAGTACAACAAGGAAGTTACTCATGGACTGATGCCAGTGGAACAACCTATGAAGTTAAATGGATCGCTGATGAAAATGGTAGAAAAAAATAACTGTTACAATTCGAACTTTTAACTTAATTTTTTTTTTTTCAGGCTTCCAACCACAAGGTGCTCATCTCCCAACAACCCCAAAAGCTCCTTAGTTACCAAAAATTGAAAAATTTAAATTTTTGAAATTTTCATAACTTAACTTCGAAATAAAGTATAAAAAATATATATAAATTGAGATTTAATTTATCTAAAAAATGATCAGTTTAAACATTTGCTGTCTATAATGTGATAAACATGACCAAGAACATCGTTAGAAATTTAATCAAGCTTTAAATAATTTGCATTGTTTGTAGAGTGATTTTTAAATTCATTGTTTTTATTGATTTCAGAAATGTTTTCAGTTTGATTTTACACGTTTTAGAATGTTGAATATTTTAATTTTTTCTTGTTTTTCTAATTATTAGTTCAGTTTTCCTTAAAATTATGCAAAAATAATATATTTATTGAAAGAAAAGAGAACGTTGATGAGTCGGGATGAAATAGGGAAAATGGATTGAAAAAGTTTCTTGTTGAATCATAATTTCAAGCAATTAAGAATAGCAAAGATTGCTGTTGATTAATCCTGACATTAATTATTGATAATAATGTAAACAAAAATTCTTCAAAATTGACAAAATATTTATCTTATTATAAAATAGAATGAATTGTCAAGGAATATAGGGTTTGATTCAATAGCCTTTAGTATCCCTTAGTGCATGATTGAAACAACTTGTCAAGGAAACAGAATGGACAATTTGTAAAAATAACATTGTATATTTAGTACAAATGTTCTGCGTTTGAACTTCGAGGTTTCTTTAATTTTTCGAGGTTTTTGATAACAATATCATGAAGTGAGCAGTAGCGGTTACGGACTTCGCTTAGAACGAGCCATAAGCTGAGGAATTCTTTTTCATCTAATTCTTGAACAGCACGACGATAGTCATCAATGTGCGGATATTTTGCAACTTTACTCACAACTTTTGCACGTGAAATGAAGTAGCGTGAAATCTGATCAAAAAATGCAGCTGCTTCGGATTCAACTGATTGAATTTCTGCTAATGTGTCTTCTTGAATTGAAACTCCAAAATTGTTTCCATCTTCAATTTTTGGAATCATAAAGCTGATCCACATTTTGAGGAGATTTGAATCTTCGACAAGTCCACGAATTACTGGCTTAACTACTTTTATGATTTCACAGATTGGTAAATTACATTTAACAGAGCCATTAGGAAGAATCATAACTCTAGTTCCAGTTGTATCTGTTGCTGCTTCAACACGTGCACGTTTCGCTGTTGGTGGCTCATCATCATCATTAACAATTGGCTCTGGAACGTTGATATTAAGATCTTGATGAACATCATTGAAATTTCTCTCTGCAAATTTTTCTGTGGCTAATAGATCATTGAGTTGTACAATTTTTGCTGGAAATCCATGAACAATTAGCTCTTCTGCCTTCTTAATAAGTGAATCCTTATATTGTTGAACCTAAAATATAAATTTTGATGTTTTATTAACAACATAGTTCAATATCTCCATAATTTCATAAAATGTGACACAAAAACAACAACAACAACGTTTTTCATCTTATAAATTTGCCAATTTTTAATTAATTTACTTACTTTTTGTGCTGTACCAACTTTCTCTGCCATGTTTAATGATCTAATGCTTAACTATTATTGGATTTTTTTAACCACAAAGTTTCTTGAAAGCTTAAACTTAACTAAAAATTAGAAATTACCAGAAAAGGCTCCGGCTGATTAATGTTTCACGCTGAATAAAAAAGTTTGTGAACCTTTTTATGTTATGATAAAATCACCTATCCATTAAATGCTTACATCTCATAGCATATATTGCGGGAATTTCGAAACTTTAAAGTTCTTTATTTACTATTTCTTGTTATCAAATGAATTAATTTATTATCAAGTTTATTTATTAAAACTCATTAAAACATGATAAACGATGATTATAAGACAAATATGAAAATGCTTTAAAAATAATTCATCTTCTAATTTAAAACATATTTAATGAATATTTATGACAGCATATCAAATCGCAAAAAAGTGTTCAACGTGATGGTTTTAATTTAATTTGATGTTTACATTAATTATTATTATAATTTTTTCTTGTCGTTGTTCTCACGTTGGGTCTTTAAGCATGGTTTGGATAGTCAAATTTTCTCAAAAAAGTCGTGGTCTCTCAAGAATGTCGCAAATTTCTTATACATAGTTCGCAAACTCTCAGTCGTAATTTTGCTATCGACGTGTTTGGTGCTAAACGGAGGTGCTGAGTTTTATTTCCATTTTATAATCTAATTCTCTGGGAAAATGTTAAGCAGGTTGAAAAAATTCTTTTACGTAAAAATAACTCAATTAATTAATTCTTTTTAAATTCTCCTTAAATTTCAATTCCGGTGATTTTTTGCTACATTTATTTATTTTAGCAAAGCATTGCTTTTCTTTGGAATGTTAACTTTGATGATAGCAATGAACTTGCTTGTTTTTGTTAAACAAGGACATGCTGTTGAAATAAATTGCAAATATTCATCTGACTTTGATTGGTTTACTGTTGGTATGTTCGGACTGCTTTCAATTTTATGTTATCACTATTCAAATTAATGACATTTTAGGGAAGGTGTACACGTGCTCAGTACAACAGAAACTTGATGCACTTCATACCGACAGTGGGGTCATAGGTGTAAATGGAATTCACAATGGAAAGAAAAAGAACAAAGATGTGAAAGCTATTCGTATCTTTAATCGGAATGTATATTATTTTTCATCGGGTTATGATAAATATTTTACAAATATTGAAGTTATTCAAGTTTATGGATCAAAATTAAAAATCATTAGTCAAAAGGACTTGATGCCATTCACAAAATTAAAGCATATTGATTTGTGCAAAAATGACTTGGAAGAACTCGAAAAGGATTTATTTAAATTTAATCAATTGTTGGAAGTTATTAAAGTTTCTGACAATAAATTAAAATTCATTGATGTTACAGCATTTGAAGGACTGTACCAACTTCATACTTTGGAACTTAATGGAAATCACTGTATATGGAAGTCAACAGGAGCAAGAGATAACTTAGAAGAAGATGAAGAAATTAGTCGAGAAGAGGCTATTGATATTATGTATGAAGCTCGAACAAGATGCTATCGTGACTATATTCTCAGAGAATTATATGAAATGGAGATGGGAAAATTTTTGAAGGAACGAAGTGAAGTAGTCGTAAGTTTGCAATCAAAAATTGATGATTTGACAACGGAAAATGATATATTTTATGACAGAATGAGAAAGTATAAAGATGAACTTGATATTTGTTTATCAAAAGAAATCAACAAACCATCGGAAATGATGGAAATGACTCAAATGATGCAGATGCTGAATCAGATGAATATGGAATCAACAACTGTTTCTTCTAAAGGAAATGGCAATGGAGAAACTAATGGAAATGGAAATTCAAATATAAAATCAACCAATCAAATGCAATTTCAGCCAAATGATCAAAATATGAATATGCCACAACCAAACGCAGGGAGTCCACAGTATCAATGGGATCGATGGGAAAAAAATGATAGATCAATTAATGAAGCTTCCTCAAATTACAGGCAAAATTCTTATTACACTAATAGAGGATATCAATGGAGATATTAATTTAATTTAAATATTTTACTACTTTTTTGTATTCTTTTGACATTTTCAATTTCAATAAAATCAAAGGATATATATATATGTGACAAACTTATTATCTCTTGTACAGAAGACTCGAGTTGTTCAATATGCGATAGATATGATATTATTTAAAAGTAACTAGCGCCATCTATTGAAGCTCCTCTAATAAATTTTCAAATTAAAATTTCACCGTTAATGAAATGTTGAATAACCACAGACTTTCAAACTTTTCGTGATCTCTCACATCAAATATCATCGGATAAGAAATAAAAATTATTGTTCGCTCATTTTTCTATCCATCGCATCACTTTTCTCTCGCTTGTATTCATGGTCGAGAATAAATTTTACAACAGAATAAGCGTCAAGAGCTGATGAAAGAGCTACGGCACGCGCAAAATTAGCGAAGCATCAAAGTGGAATAAACTTGGCAATGGAATCACTGTGATGATTTTTACCATTCCACTAATTGAATCTCAATTAAAGCATCGATTAATTCCAATTTTCCTATCGATTTTCCAAATGAATTGATATTGATTTTTAAATTTGTATTACTTTTTTCGGAAAATGTGTCAAAATTGTTTTAGTATTATTTTAGCAAAATTAGTTCCTATAAAGTTGCTGTTGAAATCTTGACCTAAACTACTCTCTTGACAAGTGTTACTGTTTTAAGCAGGTTTGTAGCCTACATTCAAAAATTTCAAAAAAGAATAGCCAAGTTTCAAGAAAATTTTTTGTAGCATTTTAACCCCCAATTTTTTTTTGAAAAGTTCTCATCAATCATAGCGTAACATTTTCAGGAAAGATTTTTTTTAAAAAAATTGAAAAGTCAAAAACCATATTCACTACTGTTTCGGTCATTAAACTCATGATATTTTTTTGTAATTTGTACGTAAAATTTTTACGAATGAGTAGAAATGAGTTTTTGTCAATCAAATATATTTGCTGATATAAATATCAAATTTGATACTGAAATTATCATTAAGAACATGCTTAAAAAATAATTGAAAAAATAATCATATTTAGCATACAGTCCTTTTAATGTTTTATCCCGCCTAATATTCAAACATTATCATTTCACAAACAGTATTCACATAAAGCAAAGCGGATGTATATGAGTTTATAATTGATGTAATTTTCAATTCCATTCTATTTTCATTCTTCCTCATTTTGTGCTTGCCCCATTCAATCCCGAGAATAATAATGACCAAAGTAGCAAGCAAGAATCAACTTGTGTCTCTTCCAACAGTAACATAAAGTCACTATACATAAATTTTACCTTTATTGTGATTTTAAAAAGTTTGCTGTTAAAAATAAGGCAGTTTGGTCATGAAATATTCAAATTATTCACAGCGCACGAAACTTTTAAATTTTTGAAAAAATCAAAAACTTTAAAAAATAAAATTTGAGGGATAAAAATGCGTTTTAAGCATCCTTCAAAAAGGAATGATTTTAATCTGATTCTTTTTTCTTTCTCTTCAATTTTACAGCAGTGAAAAAAGTTTTTTTTTCATTCCACTCGCGCGTCGTGCTCTACTAGTCAACGATGAAACTCTCTTTTTATTAATCATAGTCGGTAAATGTCGGCGGCAGAGAAGTAGAAGTAGAAATGAGGTGTATTGTGATGTACACGTACATAATTGTACATACATGTGAGGTATATGGTTATGCCGTTTAATGAATGGGATGTGTTGTGTGTAACTTATGTGGATGAATATCTCTTATATGATAATGATCAACATGATGATAAGTTGGCACAAGAAAATTTGAAATGAAAAAAGAAAAGAGAAAAATAGAAAATGGGGAATTTGATCAACTTTTTAATTTTGCTTTTTGTATAAAGTTTTAAAAGTTTCTCTTAAAATAAACCCTTTATCACCATACTTACTTTTAATTCCTTGGCTGTAATGCTCTTGGGTCGTTTACAATTCCTATTTCATACTTAAATGTAATAAAAAATTATTACAAACGATTTGGATCATATTTGAATTATATTTTAAATTAAACACTGATCGAAGTAAATTTCAAGAATATTCCTCTTATTTTTTTTAAAATAATTTTTCATTAATTTTTTTCATTTCCTTTTTGCGACGTTTATGTACGTGTAGCTATATAAATTTATTTAAAATGCATTTCCGGTCAAAATAATAACAGCACAAGAATTATGCATGTTGGGGTTGGAAAAAGGAAAAGTTGAGAATTGTAGACAATGTTAATTTCTCATTTCAATCCTAAATGATATTCACACCAAATATAATTCAAATGCTATTTAAATTGATTACTCTAGGGTCTTTTTAGTTGTGATGCAAAGATGTCAAGAACCTTGAAAGTAAACTTTATATTAAAATTGTTTGTGGATTTTCAATTCTAAATCTATGTCTACTCTAGTTAAAGAGCAATTGTGATGCTAAAGTTTTTAATTGAAAAATGTGAATATATATAAATGAGCTGTGTGTCTTTTATGTGGCATCATCAATGTTTAAATCATTTGTATGTATTCGTACACTGAATGAATAAAGTGAAGGAATGAAGGGAATTAATGATGAGTCAAGGAGGGCTGAAAAGCATAGAATTTTGAAAAAATGTAAAACAGGTGGCTTTATTAAGACTTTTTTAGTTTCTTTAAGTTTTAAACAGTAGACATAGAACTTTTAAATGAAAATAAAGTTTAATAACCTTAGCTATGATGATGACGACAACAAAACATCTAATTCTGTCGTACAAATATCGGAACTATGTTAAAATTAAAATTATAGAATACATGAAATTAGAAATTCTTCCTTTTCTCTTTTCTTCACGTACATGAAACTTCATGCACTTTAGAGTACAAAAACATGCTGCAATTCTATATCGAATTGATTCTTTCAACTTTTTTATTTTATCGCTCTTCCGTTCGGTTGATTTAAATAGCAAAAGTTTGATCCAAAAATAAAACAAAACTTTCAGCTTTGCTTATATTATTTTTCATTCATCTCGCTGATGCCGAAGGTGAATGTGAGGCACAAACAAGTGAATGAGTCTTGTTTCTTCTCTCCTCTGCACCATTCTCTGCTCTCTGTGTATGTCTCGGATGATACAACAACTCAATTCGTGATCGCTTTTGTTTTCATCTTTATGTGCACTCACTTGAATTGCTTTGCCAAAGAACCACAAAAAATTTGAGAGGAAAAAAATTCCGTCATGAATGAATTCACGTTTTTACGAGATACGCTTTATGGTCGGACGGTGTACGATGAGCATCCGATTCTTATGAAAGGAGATGAATGAAGATTTTTTCGGTGGTTTTCTCGACTTTTTGTTTTTTTTTTTTTGATTGTTGTGGGAAAATTTTGTGGGTTCAATGAGTTTTCTGTACTGAATTGAAAATACTTTTATTCTTGCATTATTTCTTCTTATTACATTTCACTCATCGCTTCTGTTTTTTTAATATTTCTGTTTTTACTTTGATTTCCTTTAAATGTGTGAATGAAAATCATGACTTAACAGAATTCTTACCTTTATATTGATTATTTTTATATCAAACAAAGATTCTCAAATTTATTCTTCCGAATTCATAAAAAAGTCAGTTTTTCAGAGAAAAATGGTAAAAATTTTATGCCATCCTTTTCCCTGTTTAATTTATTTTTGAAAACTTCCTTAAATTCCATTCATTAGCATTAATAGGTTGAAATAATAAAATCACCCTATTTCATGAGAATTTATTTTTTCTTATTAACATTTATAAAAGGAACTTTTAAAGGAATTTCTTAAAAAAGAAACAACATTAAAAAAAACTCATTTTTCCATCCATAAGAATAAATTTGAAAATAATTCTTACTTCTCTAATATCAACTGTACATACACAAAAGTGCCTTCTTCATTGCCGGATGACGTAGATCACCGTGGGCATTGGTGCGAGACCCCCCAAGCAAGCAACATGTAACACAAGCAATTTCATACACAAAAAGACAATGAATACGGATGAGACACCCGGGGCAACAATAAGCAAGTATGGTTCCTTTTCTGTAATTTGAAGTCTTCTTTAAAAAGTTTTGTTTTTTTTTCGCTTGAAAATGAAATATGGTTGACTTCTTTAAAGGTGACATTGAACTCGAGTTTTAGTAACAATGAAAAAGCTGCGTAAAAATTTTCATTTTGATAAAGCAGTTTGTCTAAATGCATTCCAGATAAGGCTGTCCAACTTCGCACTTTTGAGCGGGACAATCCCCCTTTTTTAAACAAAGTCCCGCCTAAAGTCCTCAATGTCCTGGTTTTTTCACCTATTTTTCCTGTAAGATGCTTCGAAAATTTGGTCTGTTCCACTTTTCAGTGCTAGAATCGGAATATGTCTTGCGTTTTAATCAAAAATCGGCAAAACAGATGGACAGCCCAATTAAAATGCAATCTTCTTGCACTCTGTACTCTTTTTCAATAAGTTGTCATTTATCTGATATTTGAGATCTGTGAATCAAAAAATTCAGGATCATTAAAATATGAGAATCTAAAATTATCTGAGATTCTGACAAATCTGAGATTTGAGAAGTTATAAACTAAAACATCTGAGATCTAAATATGTGAAGATTCTGAAAATGTGAAATCTGAAATCTGAAAGTATTTGAAAATCTGACAATCAAACTAATTTAATTATTCAAAGTAAATTTTTGTGAATACTATGATGATGACTATAAAAGATCTTTACGAATTTCATATTTTTTTTACTCATCATGATTTAATGAAAAAAGAGCTGCCGGTTAATAAAACAATTGAATTGTTCCTTGATTTACTGTTGATTGTTTTTTATAATATAGTTAACAAATATTTATAAGGATTTTGAATTGCCAAATTAAAGAAAACTTTTCCATTTTTTCTACTTAAATTAAATAAACGAATTTTTCTCTAAATTTTGCATTACTGTTTTTAAAATATCTTAATTTCAAAGGCCGGTGCTTTTCATATTTTTCCTTTAAAATTGTTTATATTTTCTGCATGATATTTTTTATTTCCATATTTTGCGGTTTCGATTAAGCAAAAAAGACAGGAAATTAAAAACAAATTTCTCTTGATGGTTGCCTTCTTAGCTAATTTGCTACATAAATTCTGTTTCTTTCTAAAATATTATAAAAAGAAGTAACTTTGAAAATATCTCACTTGAGATTCATATTTCTTGCAGTTTCTGTTTCACAAAAATGATTTTATTTAATTTTTTATTTTATATGTAAAAAAAACAACTTTTTTAACATTTTGAATAATAAAGCGCACATCACCATGAAAGCTTATAGCTCGCGTGGCATATATGGAAGGGAGTTGGGTATAGTAAAACACACATGAGAGTACAATGTGTGTAGAAGAGAAGATGAAGTAAGTAGAAATATCGCAACTTAATAATTTTCTTTTTGAAATGAGATGCTTTAGAGGAAAAAGAAAAAGAAATATATGGAAATGATGTCGAGCATGGAACGGCACGCGACTACATACCGTAACGTATTTGATAATTTCTTCTGTTTTTTTATTTTATATATGTTATTACTATTATAATTATAATCCACTTTTTTCATGTATTTTTGCTATTTGCTGTTGCTTTTCTCTTTCTCGCTCACTCACTTATTATATTTTTATCTTCTTATTTTTTATTTTTATTTCTCATATTTTCCTCTGTGCTTACCGCTTGCTTGCTGAAATCCCAGTTTAAAATATTTTTCTTATTTTTTAAACTCAAAATTATTTTGAAGAATTGATCAAATCAGAAATTATTCTAATCACTTTGTAATAAAAATTTACATCCACTTAACTCGCTGGATTTCCAACTGGGAACTCTACATATTGTAATTTTTGTATAAAAACATCATTTTATTTTATATTTCATTTTACAATGTGTATCATAAGTTTTAAAACAAAAAGAGGGAAATATAAAACGAAGAAGAAGAAATGTATGGAAAAAAATAATAGCTAATATGATGATGTGCCTTACCCTATTGTTGTATACATTATTTGATGCCTTACCTTAACTTTTGGAATCTAGATTTTGGTATAATAAAAATGAATGAAAACTTTTTGACTTAGATTTAAAACTTGCAAAAGAAAACAAAATACTTATTTTTAACAACAAATGAAAATGTTTCCAAAAATAAATAATAAAATTGGCTATTTGTTAAATTTTAAAAACAACGTTGAAAAAATTTTTATGCAAAAGTTAATGCTCAATATATTACTGAATAAATTGTATGGTGCATTAAAAATTATTTATTAATACAACTATTTTAAACATGAATATAAGAAAATAAAAAGAAAAATATATTCCTAATGATCATTAGCATAAAATTGAAATTTTTGTAGTAAAAATATTTATCTTTATTATCTTGAATTATACAATTTTTTTAAATCAAATTTGACTCACTTTTACTCACTCTTGAAGATCGTTGCTAACTTGTGTTAAGCAATACAGTAAGTGGGATGGGGAGTTTTTTCCACCATTCATAATTAATAATATTAATTATTATGACAATAAGTTAATAATTCCATACATCAATTATAATTTGTAGTTCAAGTAAAATAAATTTGGCAAGGTTAATAAAAAATAAAAAAATAATAATAAGTACTATTTACTTATAAAATGTCATGATAATTTGATTTAAATGTATTTCTTCGGACCACCAGGTAAATAACTTAGGCTGATTAAAAAATGTTGGTAACATCTAGTTTGCCTTTCCACAAAAACAATTGTTTATTTTTCAAAATATAAATTTTTTAATATTTTCCATAATATAAAATGTTAATATCTGTTAAAATAGTGTAAATATACACTTACTGATTTTTTTTTTAATTTTCAGATGAGGCTGATAGAGTTAAAATATTTTGATTCAGCTACTGCCGAAAAGCACATTTGCTTTTCTGGTTAAATATTGAGCAAAACATTGTGAGATTAAAGTTAAAAGTTATCCTAAGCATATCTCAACTTTTGAAATAGCAACATTCGCTAGACATCCACACCGGATGTAGTCACCCTTTAACATTTTCAGTCAAATATTTTTTCTCCTCTTACACTCAACAAAAAAAGAAATAACGCAAAATTTATGACCGACAACAACAAGCGCCTAAGTTTCTACCATTCAATTGTTCTTTTCTTAATTCCGCTGGTCACATTTGGATAACTTGTAACATCCAGATTACAATAGAAGAATTCTTTCTCTCCTTTTTGGTGCAATAAAAATCCGGTAAAGAACTCTTTTTACTCTATACAAACAGACGACGTTTGTGACATTGCACGGACGATGGAACGAAATTACATAATTTTAAAAGTGACAGAATTGTATTGTTCTCGCTGTTTTCTGTGCTTTATTCTTTTGTAGCCATTATAATATAATAATAAAAATTTTGAATTGAGTTTCGTATTAAGTTCTCTTTACTCTTTGTTAATGTAAATTATCAGCATTGTTTTTTTATTTAACTACTTTTTTGCCTTTTTATTTAATGAGTATATTTTTATTGTTTTATTTTAAATTAAATTGAATTGATTAGGATAAGACAAAACTTATTCTTTGATTTCTATTGATATCACAAATAAATAAAATGTACATATAACAACCTGTTGGTGTTGACAATCAAAAAATAATTTTCATAAGTTCACGGCAATCATTTCTAAAATTTCCCACACTTTATTTGAATTTCATGTTCCCTTTTTATTACAGGAAAAAATTTGAATGATTTTGAGTGATAAAGAGGTCAGTTTTCACGGTTATTAGTATACACGTTTAAAAGTGCGAGGGTGAATTTTGAAATTGAAGGAAATAGAATTAAAAAAGGGTAACTCACCTATTAATATAGAATAAGTGAACATTTAAGAGAAAAATGACATGAATTCATTTTTCACCTTCAATTGTTTTCCTCGACATGAGGTAAACTAAAACTGTAAGCATAAGGACATAGTTTACATATTTGATGAATTAACGCTGATAACTATTATATCTTTCCATCAAATGTTTATTAAGCTAATGAAATTCACATAATGATTTTAATTTTATTCAAATTTATTTTACTGATTAGGCTTAAAAATTTGCATGTTATGAGAATAAAACATAACTAAATTTCTCACAATTTTCAAAATTCGAGTGCTTATATTAAGTAATGTTTCCTATGTTTTAGAATGACACCTTCTTAATATTTTTTCTGGTATCGTGAAAGAAACTCGAGTTAATTAACTCTTGCTAAATAAATTAAACATATCCTTGAGCAGTTTAAAATTTCTTGCAAGGTTTAAAATTATTACGCATTAAATAGATCATTGAAAATGCAAAATGCAAATCAATGTTAAGGCTAGAATGAGGAAAATGAATGAAAATTTCCATGATTTTGAACTACATTAAACCAAATGAACCTCTCATGTTTCATGTTCAATAACAGTTCGAAATAATGCACACAATATTCTGCAGACGATCTACATTGCTTGCATAATTGCACACCATAATGCATATTATAATGCTCACCGACCATGCATATATTCATTCTATGTGCCCATCTGCCTCATCATCATTATCATCATCATATTGCCCATGCCCTGCTTTAGTGGAAACAGTAAGTTTTAAGTTAATATATCAGTGTACGATATTGTTTGCTCAGTCAAGTGCACTTAAGCGCAAACGTATACGAAGAAATAAAGAGAAAAATATGACGTTTTGTCGTGTGCGGCTATAAGAAATAACAACAAAGATTCTCTTTAGACTGTTTTCGACGTGTTTGTGTTAATCTTAGCATGCAACAACAATTTTTTATTCCATCAACCGAAAACTTTATCGCGATAAAAAAAATAAACTTCTAACAAACAAGTGCAAGTTCATCTACATTTTATTACTTTTTCATTGATAACGAATATAATGCAGAGATCGAAGCCGATTTTTTCGGCTTAACTCAATTTTTGATTTTTTTGATAGAAAAAAGCCATTTCACATCCATTTCAAGTATTTAAATTGAACTTTACATGCTTTACTATGATTCTGTGTAATATTTTGTCAGCATGTAGCTATAGGAAGCTCAGAATTTCAATTTAGTCGATAATAAGCCGATCGGCTTAAATTTCGGCTTAAAATCGGCTAAATTGAAATTCTGAGCTCACTATAGCTACATGCTGACAAAATATTACACAGAATCATAGTAAAGCATGTAAAGTTCAATTTAAATACTTGAAATGTGAGTTAAATAGCTTTTTTCTATCAAAAAAATCAAAAATTGAGTTAAGCCGAAAAAATCGGCTTCGATCTCTGATATAATGTAATCATTTTTAAAGTTGTCAATCAACTCGTTTCTTTATTATTGGTATATTTTTTTCTGTAAAAAGAAATTTTTTGCGCTGCAATTCGTATTGAACTTTATAGTTGGCATTACTCTGTGAAAGTCAAATTTTGGTACTTTAATCTTTTTCGAGAACCAAGCAAGTTTCTTAGTTTTCTAAAGATTCATGATAAATAAAAGAAATAAAATCCAAGTAAAGATAGTAATTACAGAATCTATTTTCACTCATAGTAAGAACTGTTTGAAACATGAATGGATAATGATCAGAAAAATTCTTGATTTTTTCAATGCACTTGTAATTAAAAGTATAAACAGAAAAGAAATAACGAAGAGAATTTTCAGTACTGTTACTGCTCACATTTTACATTAATTTAGGAAAGTAATATTTTATAGAAAAATTAAATGAAGAAATGTAGAAAATATAACTCATAATGCTCTTCAATTAATTCTAATGAATGCTAAATTATTGAGAAAAATTTCCTGGAAATGAACTTCAAGAAAGTTGTGAGTGTGTTTTTGAAGATTATAAACAGAAAAATTTAAGTACATTATAACCTCCAAATTTGAGTGTATGGATTCAATTGGATATTTAAAAAATATCAAACTTTTTTGAAAACTAAATGTAAATGTTTAAGACTTTTACAGTATGCAATGAGTATTGTAAAACTCATCAACAACAAATTTGCCAAAATCTGCGACAGTACATAAACCACAAAAATAAGAAAAACGAATAACAGCACATCATCATCATTATAGCTTATTATAATTATTTTATCATATACGCCATTTCATTTTATTCATTTCAAGAAAAATAGGCATACATCATGACATAAAGAAGACACAATACAAAAATCAAGTAGCAACATTTGTATTAACCACGTGCAAACAGCGCATAACATGATGTCTAGCAAGTATTTTGCTTTACCGAACAAAAATGTTGATAAAGACACTAATGAACATTAAAATATAAATGGAAGTTTAGAAGAGGATCATAGCAAAGAAAAATAAGCGAATGGCTAGCCAATATCCTAGTAAATAAGTCACAACGTTAAGTTTTTAAGGTGCATTAAATTTTTTGAGAAAAAGATGTTTCAAGTCTTGAAGTCAATTTGTAACGCATGGCAAATCACATACGAAATAGCAAACTATAGTTTTACTTACTATAGTCATCATTACTGCTATTATTATGAAGAGAAGAGAAATCCACAAACTAAAGATGATTAAGAAGAAGTAAGAAAAATTAGCAAAAGACTTGTGCTGTGCAATTTAATTATTCATGAGTCGCGTGCGTAATTTACAAGTTATTAAAAATAATAAAAAAAATAGAAAGAAAAGAAATTTTATACGCTTAAGACTGTTCAAATTTATTTGATATAACATTGATGGATAAGAAAGTTTTAAATGTTTAATATGAAATCTTGTATTTTTCTCTGAATCTTCATTCAGGACATCTCTCATGTCAACTAGTTTCATTCAATTTCTAAACGTATTAGAACAAAATAGCTTAGCTTGGTCAGCCAAGCTTATGAAAACATTATATAGAATTTTTGGTGATTTTAACATGTCGCTCAGAATCAAGACCTTATTTTCATGTCTAATGCATATGATTTGAAAAAGCTTTAAAAATGAGTTTGCGAAATACTTCCTAAAATCAATACAAATCGCATTTAAAACAAATATCGCTCAGATTTTATAAGAATAGAACAATTTTGTTGTGTTAGTGATGTTTAAAAACAATTTTAATGACAGACGAGAACGAGTAGTTGGACTAACATTGAACAATAAAAAGCTTTATTTTACGATCAAAAACATTAAAATCATCTTCGTGTGATATGTACAAAAAAGTTTTACTCTGATCTAAACAGTTCTCTTTTAAGAGCAATATCATTAAATTTTTTATACAGTGACAAACTCAGAAGCTTTGGATGTGAGTTACTATTTTACTTTGACAAACAAATAATTTTTTCTCCAATTTATTAAATTTTCTGTTCGCTACTTTTTTGTTTTGTTTTCTTCTTACTTCTACACGTATGTGTTCTTTATTCGTCTCCATTATTAAGTTTTTACTGTCGAACAATATATCACGCAACATGTATGTACATGTATACAATGAAAAAAGAAACAATTTCGAGTAGATCATAATCAATCTTGATGATCTCTTTTTTCTTTGTCTTCTTCTTTTTCCAAAACTTTAACATTTTCATCTTCTTTTTCACGTATGAATGTTGACGTTAACCGACTAACTCCACCCTAATTATTCATCACGATTGGCTGATTTTTTCCCGTGCTTTACCTTCTTCTTCGTCTCTCTTTTTCTCTCACCCACTTCACATTTATCTTATCTTACTTCTTTTATTTTTAGCTCTTTGATTAGCTATTGTATACTATATAACCATATCTTCTGTATGCGTGTAGTTTATATTCAAAATTACCCCTCTTTTAATACATCAAGTTTTATTTCTTTTGCCTAACTATATGATCTTAAACATTTTCTCCTTTTTTAATTATTCTCAATTTTATGCATGAAAATCTTCTTCTTATTAAAGTTTTCTGAAAGATATCAATTTTTAGAAGATATGAATAAAACAAATAATGTTAGCAAAAAAAAATAATGAAATCATCAATAAAATTCAGCATAGAATAAAAACGCAGGTAAATTAAATGATCGTAAATTCAAAATGTAAATAGACAGACGTGTAACTTCCTTTAAAAAAGAAAAACTCGCTGCTCTGATGTCATTCACTTTTTTCTTTTGCATATACTTTATACGCGCGCGATCGTTCAAAATATCGCACCTGTTACGCTCCTGTTTATTTTAATATAGAAAAAAAAAATTAAAATTGTAAAACTTTTGTGGATGTTTGATTGTTTTTGTATTTAATTTTAAGTGTATTAGTGAATAAGCAACAATTTGTTGATCAGGCTGTAATATAAACTTACTCATTCCATCACATGCACACTATCTGAATAACGAAGCACAATCGCGCACACCTTCACAATATTTTAGTTCAGGAATGAAGAAGTGAACAAAAAATTGAGCAAGAAGTTGAATGAGAATGGTCGGCAAGCGGCAGTTTTGTACGAGGCCTTAAGTCGATAGCACGGAACAGTGAATTTGAGCTTCGAAAATTTAATTAAGAATAAGCTAAAATTTTAATAATTTATTCATTTTTAAGAAATTTAGAAAACAAGTGCAACTAATAGATAAATTAAAAAGTTAAACCTTAAACAATAAAAAATATGATAATATCATAGAAAAAAAAATTGCAAAATATTTATTTTTAAAATCAACCAATGGGCTTGAATTTGTGAGTTTTGTGTAAAAAGTGCGATAATTTATTAGAACTGGATTCACAAAAGTTGAGAGTTTGAGCAAAAGTAAACTAAATCTTAATTTTAATCATTTTTTGCAACATACAAATAAAAATTTTATTTCAACAAATTTTACAAATAAATCAACTAAAACTTTTACCTTTATCCAGCAAACTTTTTGAACTCGTTTGAAATGAATGTTAATTTTAGACATCCTGACTTGTGTTTAAATTAATCTAAAAAATAAATTTTGTTCAATACCAAATAAAAATAAAATAAAAATTTTTAAAAGCTGTGTTCAGTGTTAAAGCTCAAATCTATTCTAAAAAAGGAGAAAGATTTCAATTAGTGAAAGAAACTGAAACTGCACAAAAAAGAAATTTCTTGAATCTTAACAATTTGAAATAAAATAATTTTGATCATTCTAAATAATTGAAAAGGTTTCAATTTCTAATTGAATTAAATTAAAAATGTCATTTACCTTTTTCTAAAGAAGAAAAGTCATCGTGAACTTGACCATCAAAATTTAAATGAATTTTCTCACGAAATTACTTTTTTCACAAGCGTCTGCTAGCATATCTTTCTATTATTTAATATTATTTCATTTTGGATGTATCTTAATTCAAAAATAATTATGTAAGAAAGATGTCAATATGTTCACTTTTATAGAAGCAAATAGTCATGAAACCTCTTGCCGAGCTACTTTTTGTTATCAATTATTATATGAAAGTGAGAAAGGATCAATAAGAAGTTTAATTGCAATTTCACGCGGTTCTTCGCTTTTATTTTCAATACAAGCTAAGGAAATACAAGCAATACTTCCACAATTTGATAGAACCATGGCTGATTTTTTTTTAATTTTCAACAAAAAATAGTTGAATAAAGAAGAATTTAAAACAGCTTGTGTTGTTATACATGAGTCATTCAGTTTTATTTTTTTCATTTTTTTTGTTAATTTTAATTTATTTTTTCGACTTTTTTTAATTCTCTTGCTTTGGACGATGATTTGTTATTTTTGGATTATTTCTGCTCAAAACTACTCATAAATTAAAAAAAATATTAATAATCTTGTTCCTTTAAAAAAAATAAAGAATTTTTTAAATATTTTAGAATGTCAAATTCAAATAAAACCAAGTGAAATGACAAGTGACTAACAATAATAACTAAGCATAAACATTATAGTGAGTGAATATAAAACTACAATTTAATTGAAAATTTAATCAAAACTTCAAGATTTACAAATAAATGATCAGCATGGAATTACAACCGGCTGTACATATGCAGCATTTAAATCATGGTCATCAACAGCATCATGCAGATTTAAATGTTTATCAACATCAAATGACAAATATCTCAACATCAAATGGTGATGACAAAAATAAAAGTAAGCATCAAATCTTTGATTTTATCAATTTTTAAGTCTTTAATAAGTCTAAAGTAAAATTAAATGATTTAAGTAGGTCTGAGAAAATCTTGGAGTGAAAATAAGACAGATGTTTTCAGATTAAAGTTTTAATCTTTAAGACAAAATTTGTTCGATAAAAATTTAAGAATTCAAATACTTTGATAATCAGCTCGAATTGCTTCAAAACCACTCATAATCACGTTGAAATTTCTTAATAGGATTAAAACTGTCTTCTTCAATTTTATTTCCTTTCTTCTGAGTAATCCTATCTAAAGTGATTATTATTTTCAAAAATACTTAATAAGTTTATAATAAATTTTTCTGAAAGGTTGCAGCAGAAGTTAGTATATTTAACAAAATTTTTGAAAGAATAGTTTTAACTTCAGTTTGCATAAATTATTAAGAAACTAAAATTAAGTTAAACATAAAAAGTGGAAAAATAAAAATTCATCAACTTCTTTCTTCATTATCTAAAATTCCTTCAATTCCGTTAAAAAGGCATAAGAGGCAAAGAATATTCGAATATGTAGCGCGCATCCTTTTAAATAAAATTTTATATTTTCATAAATAAAATATAAAAAAAACGTAAATTTTAATGACCATCGACAACAAACTTCAACATGCGACAATCGAGCGGGAATTTCCTTGGAAGTTGAATGGCATGCACAAGAAAAGAAGAAAGAAGGAAGTGCGAAAAGTTCAATGTTTGGGGTTCCCTCTGTCGCTGCTACCAGTTGTAGATTATCTAAACGTCCTTATAAAAGAAAAATGTATAAAGGAAGGTGAAATAAAATGATGAGAGACCATCTGGTGCTTCTCAATGACTCGATATCGTTAAACAATTTTGTATCAGAAATGCCGATGAACCTGTTGCCCGCTCAGGGGTTGAAAGAAATTGTTAACTGACTTTAATTATACATACAGGAACAACAAAAACATTCAACGGTTTTCGTTCCTTTTCTTTTACTTTTAAAGTGCGCACGAGAGGGCAATAATTTTCAGTTCCTGCAGGGCGTAATGACTGGCGTATTACAAATTTTTTTTTTCTCATTAAATTCTTTCTTGTAATATTTGAATTGATGAAACAGGTGGAATTCTTCTCACTTTCCTACTTTTTCTTCGTCCTTATATTCTTAATAGTCTCAAATTTATACTATTTCATTCTAAACAATTTCTAATCTATAAATACTTTCAAATTTTTTTACTGTGGACAGCTCCTGTAAATTTTTCGATTATTAAAATTTCATCAATAAACAATAAGCTTAGGTAGGAGCTTTTTTCAATCAAACTGAGCAATGCACGTGAAAGAATCAATTCAAAAAAAAAGAGAAACTATGATTCTTTTAACAAATTTTTTTAAATTAAATTTTTAGTGAATAATTAATCAGATATAAAATTTAAAATTCATTAAATGAAAAAAGGAACATCAAACAAAGTTTAACAATTTACAGTCAGACGTTAATTTACTGCACATACTTAAACATTAATTTCAAACAGAGAAGTCATAATAAGAAGAAAAAAATTAAGAATGCATGTGTAATTAAAGAGGAAGACAATTCCGTTGACTCACCCCCTTAAGAAAATAAAAAACAAAGAAATTACTTTGTTTTTTTCGTATATTTTATAATAAAAATTTAAATTTTTAAAGTTTCAACTTGTTTGGGGTCACCTAAAAATGACTGGCATGCATGCTTTGCAGTTATTTTCCTGCCAAGTGTCTTTTTATTAATGTTAATGCTATTATTGTTCTTTTTTTCTTTCCTTTTCCTCAATTTTTTTCTGTTGATATTTTTTTTATTCCTTGTGACTTTAAGAGAAAAAATAAGAGGAACAGAAATAAGAAAACAATAGGAATGAGGTCGCATAATTTATTTTCAACGGAAATTTTCCTCAATTATTTCTTAAAACATCAAGAATATTATCCTTTTTCATCTTATACGAAAAAAGAAAAGTCAAATTTTGTATCCAAATTTTAATAGAAAAAAATTGGGTTTTGATAGACATATTTTTATTTTTGTTTGTTTTTTCTCAATCCTGTGTATATAGATGACTCCCATAACAACCAACAAGGTGGCATGTCTGGAGAAGGTAAGTTCACTATTAATAACTTTTCAAAATAATTGTCACTAAAAAGAGTGAATTTCATTAGGTAAAAAAATAGAAACATTTTAAAACTTTATTGCATAAAAACAATTTTCTAAGCAAAATGGAAATTTCTTTATCAATCAATTATCATCAGCAAACAGTAGCAGTTTATAAAAATCAAAGCAGAAGGAAAAATTTCTTATTTTGAGGCAATCACGCTTTCAAAAAAATTAATCACAAAATTACCCACCAATCGTCTCATTATTTGAGCTTTTTTAGTGCAACTGCTGCTGTTACTTTTACAGATTTTGCCTTATTGTTTATTTGCGACTAGATGTGGAGCAAAAGTAAATTATAGAGAAAAAAATTCAAAAGCAGGTAGTTTGCAATTGATGTCTAAACGATCGAAAGTTTTCTTTCATATTTCTTTTGCCACATTTCCTTAGATTTCATACAAAAAGTCTGCTAGAGATTGTTCAATCGAGTAGAACGACTAGTTCATTTTCTTGTTAAAATCGTCTGAAAAACACAATTTAAATATGTAGTCTTTTGAATATAAAGCTAACTTAACTTAAGGCACACTCGTTTGGTAAAATTTAATATCCAGGGTTTTCATCCCGGTTCAAATTTTCAATCCCGGGATTGTATTTTGTTTGAAAAAAATGACAACAAGATTAGAATTTGACTGAATAAATGAATTCATTTTTCTTTTTAAAAACACTCAACAAGCATTAGCAACAGATCATTAGCTTTTAATAAACTTTTAATAAAAATTTCAATTTTTTAAGTATTTCTATGCCAGAGCTTGTAAAGAGCTAAAAAAATTATCAACGAAACTTTTCATTTTCAAATTCAAATCCCAAAAAGTGTTAAGATTGTTACTCAAACATAAAATTTATCCTGAATGAAAAAGTCTTCAGTTTAACTGCACCATAAATAAATTCAATTTGTTTTAATTCTTATAAATATCAATAAATTGATTAAGTAAACTAGATTCAAAGTAACATATCCAAAAAGATGTTAACTAGAAATGACCATAAATTAGTGAACGTAAGGCTCTCCGTCTGAAAATGTAATAAATTTGTCAAAAATCAGAATGTCAAGTAAATATAAAAATTTTCAATACATTTTTTTTTTCTATTAAAATCAAAATATTGTGTTTTGCTAAGATATTTTATTAAATATTTGAAAACCCTTGAAATTGAATCCTCTTCTAATCCCGGGATTACGGGACTAAAAATATGCCGGGATAACGGGATTGAAAACTCTAGTAATATCTAAAACTGGATGCTAAAGCTATTAAAAGTATTCTATAATTTTATGATAGAAGAAATCAGCGTAATTTTAGCACATTACCACTCAATAATGTATGCCCATAATTAATTGCTTTACATTTAAGCGCTAAAATTACCAGATTTTTTCAAACATGAATTTAGAGAGAAAAGGGGGGAAGAAGAAGGGGAGGGGTCAAAACATAATAATAATTAAATGGTGTTCAATTAACTTTACATGTTGAAGTCCTTAAGGGTGATTAGATTTATGCAAAATTATGGCATTTTTATAAAGCTGTAAGTTATTTTAAAACTGAAACTTAATAATTTGTTCATCTTTTTTTATTCTTATAATTATTTTTAATTGAAATCCTTATGCTCATCCAGAACATATTATACGATTAATATTTTTAGTACATATACGTTAATGATTGCTTCATAATATGTTATATCTACGTCATAAGCAGCTTCATAAAATGTTTATTTCCATTTTTAAAAGCTAGCTTAAACCATCATCAGGTTTGTCAGTTTGAGATCAAGTATAATTAGTAAATAAATAAATTACAATTACTTCAAATGTTTGTTGCGATATTCTATCATTAAAAACAAGCAAATTTTAAATTGCCCCTGCTCAATCTCATCGGCGAATTTATTCATTTTTATGAGTAGATTTAAATAAAAATCTACTGACTTTTCGTTAAAAATGTAATAACATATTAAACAAGGAACATAAAAAATACTAACACAAATAAGAGACAAAAGTTTAAGAACTTCCCATGTCAAGAAGTTTTTTAATTATATTCCGCGTGTCTCTGTTTCTTTGAGAACATTTTGAAAGCGAAAACTGACCCGCACTAGTTATATAAACCCATCATCTTCGCTCTGAATACTCTCATTTCATTTTCATTACCAATTTTATGGAAATTCACAGAATTGTTTCCAGAAATGGGAAAAACGAAGCTAGTGTACTAGTGTGCTGGCTTTTATCTTCAGATTCTTCTTTTCTTCCATGTATATCAACTTACACACTATTCACTATTGCCAATGGCCTTGAACTGCCGTGAATATTCCGAGTAACTTTATGCTAATTTCTTGTCGTCATTGTTGTGTTGTTAAACGTCTCTTTATCAGCGAAATTAAAACTGTCATTTTTTTCTTTGCTATTCACATTTTTCTGACTAGTTTTAATGTCTGCTCAATCAAACAGAAAATATTTTAATTTTTTAATTTATATTTTTTTATAAATAAATCCGTTTAATTAAAGGACTAAAGTATCATTTCTCGACAAACTGTTTTTAAAGTTCAAAGATATAACTTGTTGAAACATTTCTGCCACTTTTATTCACGATATAACACAATTTGTATAATATTGCACAATTTTGATATTGCACACAAATTTGAAAATTAACTCGGATTAATTCTCAATAATTCTATAATCTAATCTTTGGGTGGTAAATAGTGTCATGCATTTTATATATATAGAAGTTCGGTTGTATTTTCATATATTTTCATACATATAAAGAACCTCAACTAGTACATTCAGAACTTGATAAATTCATTTTACATTTAATTGAGAATTTTATTTTAAAATGACAAAAAAAAATTTTTGAAAAACAATTGTGTGAACTTTTCTCAAGCTTTAATACCCGACGGCATATTAAGTGCCGGCTATGTCTGAACACCAAGTTTAAATCTCCGTGTATTTATGTGTGTGAACGGCTTGTAGTCATGTTAAAGCGGAAGAAGACACATTTTTTTTATTTTTTATTTTATTTTCAATGCAATTTTTCCATCATCATTCTATTTATAGAGAACTAATGATGGAGCATCTTGTGCAAAATCACAGTACATTTATAGTATTCACAACTTTATTATACATCGAGTAAATTCAGAAAATGTCACAACTCTAGGGATTTTGGGAATTGACATTAATCTACAACTTTCATTGTAACGAGTTTATAAAATTGCATTTGGAAGATTTTGAATACAATGTTTAATAAAAGAAGTTACCACCCTCACTAGCTATTCGATTATTATAATATCATTTGAATAATAGCTTGTAAGGGAAAAAATAACAGCTTAAGGGTATATTTTGATCAATTAATCATCAATATTGAGAAAACTTGTCATATTTTTAATTGTTATTGCTCCAAAATTTAAAAAAAATTTTACAGATGTATTTTAAAGCTTGCAGTATGGCATATTAAATACGTTTCTTTTAGCATAATACAATAAAATTCATTTTCCTTCCACACCTATCTTCAACATGAATAAATATCCAAACAATTTTTCATTTTCCTCTTAAACAGTACGTAAATAAATGAAAAATAAATTCAACAAAAGCGAGAGGAAAATTTTTCGAATGTCACAAAAGAATTGAAAATTTTTAATTCCGTAAAGTAAAAAAGAACGGCAGTAGCAGTTTATTTTCTCTGCTCATACACACATTTTTTTTCTTTTCAGTTCTGTTCTATTCGGAGAATTTTTTGCCAATGATATATTTCACGGTACAGTGATTCTGAAACCAATTCAGCCAAAAATATGCTTCACTTTTTTTAATACTTCTCGTTCGTATTCTCTCTCTTTATTTTTGATTATAACATTTTATGGTGATATAAAGTTGAAAACAGATACATACACACAAAGGGGAAATTTAACATGAAGCAGTGAAATGAGGGCTTTGCACTTGTTTTTTGATACTTTATTCTCTAAAATTATATGGTTTGATTTGTAGAAAGAATAACTAAATTTGGGTAAATTTCAGGTAAGTTTAAAATTTTTAACGATATTCCTATAGAGATAAAAAAATACGTCAGTCTAAGCATTTTCAAATCAAAATACAGAGAACATTTATACATTCAGCAATTATGGAATGAAACATGAATATAAATATTACTTTTTTTCACGAATTAAAATATATAAAAATAAGAGTATTGAACAGTTGTAAAACTAAAATACATAAATGAATCAATAAAATTTAAAAAAAAAAAATAAGTTCTAAAACATGAGTAAAAATCATAATATAAATGTCGATCTGCTACCCTTTACAGCACATGTTGCCTAAAAGGTAACTTAGGAATACACTTTTTTGGCTGTGTGGCAGGCACATTAAACGGACTTGAAACAGTGTATACTAAATTGTTTTATCCACAGTGTATTGCATTCAGGATAAGAGAATCACAAATGAAGTAATAATCGACAATTTTGAAGATTTCAACTCTAGTCCAAATATTCTAAAGAAGTTCAAAGTATCAGATGATTACTAAGTAACGTTAATTTTCACAAAATTTCACATCTTTAGCAGAGAGAAATAACTTTCTACGAGGTTTTTTATTTATGCAGTTCAGTAATAAAATTTACATAAAAGTGCACCCTAAGGGAAATCATCGGTACGAACATTTTTCAAAATATTATGGGTTTTTTAAAAGGGAGAACCAAGTCGTGACTTTCATGTTATTTTGTAAGTTAAGCAATAAAAATGATCGAAAGTTATTTTTTTTTTATATTGAAAGTGAAATGCAAAACTCTTCTGGTTCTCATAGTAAACTAGTTGGTGAAGAAAATTCCCATATAATTATGTAAAAAAATCCATTGTGCTGAAAAAAGTCTGGTCGCAAAATCTAAGCATTATTCAGTGGCATTTGATGTTCTACGTATATTTCATTAGCCACACACAATGAACATGAAAACTTATATTGTAGTCAAACCAGAAAAATCAATCATCAAAAAGCTTGGCGTCAACAAATAAATAAAAACAAAATCATCACCTCATTAATTCACATTAAATAAAAATTACAAAAGCTGCCACACATGATGCACATGTACAAACATCGGCAGTGGTGCACAAAGAATGTGCGAAAAAATGCCGAAAATATAGTTCATTAAAAGTATCTCATTGCTGATGCATCGTGACTTTGATGTGTTGTCATCAATTATTCTCAGTGAGTTTTTTTTTTTCTTGCAAATTAATGCAGTGAAAGCAACAATGTATTTACGGATGAACATGTAACTATTTTTAAACATCTACATTGAATGATTGAACGAAATGTTGCAGAAATGTATTTCATTTGATGTATAGCTTCATCACATTTTATATCATAATAGATTAGCTCATCAAATTTGAGCATTTTTTTGCAACTGTATATCCGTGGACTCCTTCTTGTTTTTGTTTTAAGAATTTATAATGTTTATTCACATTCACATAAAATTTCCTTTCCGTCTCTACTTTTCTTACATTCCGTCTTTACTGTTGCAATAAACAAATTCACATTAAAAATAAATAAATTGAATGAAAAAAGATCAATTGCAAGGTGCAGACAACTTGTAAGAAAACAAAAGAAAATCGTGCAGAATTGCAAGATAATCAAAAAGCGGAAGAACGTTGTGGTTTCGTGTCTCATTTATTCTTTTTGGAATTCCCTACGTTTTGGCGCTTTCCTGGGGCTTCTTTTTGTATGCTCTTATGTTTTCGTCTTCATGTACAATTGAGGAGATGAGATTATTTGCATTTCTCACAGTGAAACCTACAAATCTCTTCATTGAGAACGAACAAGATTCATTTCCTTCTTGTCCTCCAAGTTTTTTTTTCATCTCTCACTCTCACACTATTACTAACCATACTATACTGAGCAAAGCATGAGTCATTGGAATTTTTTTGCTTTTTCATTCATGATTTTGATTATTGGCAGAAAAGAATCAAAGTAATTTGATGCGGATGTGAATAATTTTTCAGAACTTTCTCGTTTTTGCAGTTTCTTTTCGATCTCATTTGTACTTGTTAACAACATTATTAAAGAATGTGGTTCAAATTCAATTTATAAAAGAATTTATTCACATTATTGTTTTTTGCTAGTTTTTAAAGAAAATATTTAACTTCATATCATCCTTAAGACTGTCTCAAAAATCGTTCACGCATCCCTGAACTTAAAAAGAAGAGATGAAAGGTATTTAAATGCTGTAATGACTGATTGAACAGAATAAATAGAAAACCTGTTGGAATTTCAAAATCTTTCACTTTAAGTACACAATTCGATGAACAATAAATCGATGGAAAATTTGTTCCTTTAAGAGTACTATTGGCATTGATTTTATGCTCGGAGAAATGGAAAATTTTCTAATGCTAAAAAGTAACTTTCTCTGTTCGTGCGCATTTCTTATGAGAATTTGAAAGGATTTTGAGGGGAAGACACACCCAAGTTGAATGTTCTGTTGTTGTTCAACCTCCAAATTGTCACATGTAATTTTCCTTACAACATATAATACACTGTTCCTAGTTGAGAAATGAGAGAGTTTCTCTCGGCCAATCAGCGAATAAAGGAAGAACAATCTTGAATATGAAACAAAACAAGGAAAATTGGCAACATCTCAATATTATTCCTTCTTCCTTCTTTTTATCTCTAGTGATATCGTGAGTAGAATTTCCACACTGAATTACCCACCGAACGATCCGATAAAATACTTTTCTTTCTTTCCATTTGATGTTATGGTGGTTTTATGCTCATTCGACATGCATTTATATACATATACACACACAATTTGGCAGTTTCTCTCTCAGGCTTTTTCTTCCTTAGAACTCATCTTCTCAAACTTTCCTCTTGTGCGCAGCCAGGTGGAGCCAAAAAATTCTTTTCGATTTTGTTGTACTGTTTTTAATATGTCATAAATTGTGAAATAATTTTTTTTGTTCGCTACATTATGTGCATGAAAAAAATAGATGTATCTTGGAAAACTTGAGCTGGATTTTTCATTTTTAAATGTCAAAAGATTATACATGAATTTCCAGGGATGGCTACGAATTGCTTGAACAGGTTTTAAATCACATTCAAAGCTGTATTCAATGTCAAATGGATCGGATTAAAATTGAATCTTGTGCTGATTACTTTGAGCTTTGTTGACAAAACACCTTATATCACTGACACTTGATACTTTTGAGAATAGATTTGTAATATGATACAATTAATATTATTTTTGCTTTATATATGGGGAGCTCTCGAAGTAGGTCTATGAGTATGCTTATAATTCCTAAGAAAATCGCAAAAAATAATTTTGAATAACGTCACAACATATGAGCATGTATTGCAGAGGGCAAAATAGATTGAACATCAGAGAAGGTCTCTCTCTCTCTCTCTCTTTTTCTATTTAAAGATTCATCTCTACTGCTTCAGTAAAAAAATTCCCCTTTTCAAAGAGCAAAAAGCAAACGGCTACGGTAGAGACAAACAAGAGAAAAATTGAGAATCGAGGAATATTTTTGTTGTTGTTTTAATTCTTCATAGTAATAATTTTCTGTGCGCCACAAACACACCACACGGGTATTTTGCTGCTTCGCTAGCATTCGAGAATTTTTTTCTGCTTGCTACTGCTGCTGCCTCTCTACCGTGCTCTGTGTGTCTTTTTCTTTTCTCCTTTTTTTTTTCATTCTTTAATCCTCGTGTGCTCAACGTTCTCGACTGTTTTCTTTTGTATGTGCTGCTGCTATTGCTCTTTGATATTAGACACCCGCACAGTCTTTTACAGTGATTAGACGGATTTCGGTCGAGCGAGAAAACGTTGTGCGGTTTAGCTCCTTGCAAAAAAAAAATATAAAATTGTAAAGTGTCACAATCTAAGGATTTTATTTTTAAAGTTTCAAACAAAAAAATAAAATAAAATGCAAATTTTATAATTAAGCTATTTCAAGAAAAGTGAACAGGAATAAAAAATTAAAAAAGGCAAATGATGACGATAGCAGTTCAAAAGACAGGATAATGAAAGATCTTGGAATTTAAGAAAGTCTGTTTTAAATTTTACCAAAATGTAATTTCTTAAAAAAGGATTACAAAAGTTAGAACGAACGAGATCAAGTTTTCAGAATATTTTCAGTGTTTTAAAAATAATGAATTATCAATTAATTTTAATAGTGAATAAACAGATCTAACTTGTGTAATACAAATTTAAAAGAAAAATACTTTTGAACGAACGTTAATCCAAAAGTGCAATTTGTGTGAATTATTCATTTTGAAGTGATTTTATCTGATTTTTTAAATTGTAATAAATTTGCCGCTGGTGTAAATATTTCATCTTTAGAGATGTATGTAAAAGATTTTAAGAATAAAAACAAATCGAAATATCGGAAAATAAAATCATTTGAATAATTAAAAATAATAAAAATGAGCCAATAGTCATTTACAAAATTAAAATATAATAATATTGGAGTGCAAAAGTTTTAAATCAACAAAATATAATAAAATTAAATTTATTTCACGGCTCAAATTAAAATGGATTTATCAACTGCATATCGATATAATCAAAATATGATGGAATACTATACGTGTAAGTCAACAAAAATCATATTTTTAGAGAAATGTTTAATGAAATATAAAAATAAAATAAAAAGACGAAATTGAAATGGATTCCGATATGATCCTAATTGCATTTTCCGCGATTTTATCTCGTCTTAATTTCCATCGTTAAATTAAAGGTACAAATTCGACATTATCTTCGAGTTTTTCTTTTTCTTGCTCTCCATTAAATTTTTCTTAGAGGGAGAAAACTTTTTCCATCAAAGAAGAAAATAGCGATGTGAAAGAAGAAAGGAATTCTGCGCCATTTTGATTTTTTCTTATTTTTTCATTTTCTACTGATTTGATGTGCCACCCACGTCTATGTTATGTTGAATATTGGTGGTAAAATGAAGCAAAGAAAATGAACATTAAAGGTGAATTGAATGTGAAAAATATGTTGAATTCTTTCAATTTCGCAAACCATTCTCAAAAATAAGTTTTGTTAATTGTTTTGTACTCCAAATTAACTCCACATTTAAATTATTTTAATTAACTTATTTCACATAAAATTGCTGAAAAATGAATAACCAGCATTGTGGTCTGTAATGTGATAATTTTAAATATCATTAGAGTTCTGTTTTATTTTCTCAAAAATTAAAAAAAAAATAAATAAAGTTGGACAATGTTTGTAACTAACCACTTAAAATGATAATTTAAATTTCATGTATGTATTTATTTTTGATTTCAAATAAAATATTGAATCAAAAGTTCATTGTGCCAATTTGAGGTTAAACAGGGATAAGTAAAATGAATCAGCAGTTGAAACAAAAAAAATCGGTTTCACTAAGCTTTAATGGGCCATTTGTGAACAGTGATTGTAATGAAAATTGTCACACACATACATTCACAAGAGACTTAGCAATAGAAATAACAGCCTGTCAGACAAATCAATATTTGGGCAACCATCGGATCCAAACAAATTTTCCATTTTGCTACCACTTCTTTGTGTTCAGACTGTCGTGTTCTGGCTCCTTAATTTCCTTTCCATGCTTTTTCTCTCCTTGACTTATTTTGTTGAATGTTTGATTTTTTTTTCTTCTTATATTGAACTTTAAAACTTATTTTGTTTTCTTATCGATTAATTTTATTTTTTTTTAAAAAAAATGTTATTGACTTTGATTGGTTTTTCTTTACATTTTGAGAAATTTTCAGAATGTTACATTTCTACAATAATTAAAAACTCTCTGGATATATAAGTGTTAAAATGCACTCGAAACTTTAATTTAATAACAGCAGCAGTAGCGAGTTAAATGACGTGCATATTGCGCAATTAAATGCGAAATGCTCGAAACATAATAAAGATTTTTTTTTAAAATTTTTAAATGATTCATTAATGCGACAACAGCTTGTCGCTGCCTTTTCTCGCTACCGACAAATCTAAAATCAGAGATCTCGAGTATGTGCATGACGGAAAGAATGTTTTGGCACCATTTACGACGTTAATCGTTTAGAACGGGATCTAATGCTTTCGCATTATTTTATCTTGTGTGAATTACTATAATTTCTCTTCATTAGCGAATGTAAATGCAAATTCATATGAACAAGTTAGAAAGAGACCAAACATATCACATTTCTTGCAAAAATCTAAGTTTAATAATTAAATGATTTTAATTTAATCAAATTTTCTAGTTCTGTACAAAAAAAATGATTTAACTTTGTAATATAATCTTGAATTGAAATACGAAAAGTATAAAGTTTTATATAATAAGATCTTGCTACTCATTGTTTAAATAAAGTATAGAATTTTATTTAAACATGAGAAAAATTAAAAGTTTTAGAAGGTTTAGTTCTCTTGTAAAATATGAGAAGAGAATTGATATTGAATTTAGAATAGCGAAAATGATTTTCTTTTTATTTTTTATTTTTATTTTGATAAAATGTCAACAATATAATTAAGAGTCTCGAAAGTTGATACATGTGAGATGATACCTTCTTAATATGCGTAACATTTCATTTGGCTTTTAAATGTCAAATAAAATTATAAATATCGCTATGTATTAATCGTCGCCGTAATATTTTTTTCAATTATGAAGACCCTAATATCAACCCTTAATAATCTTTATTGAGGGTGAAAGCGACAAAATCCCTCAAAATAAACAAACTGAATATAAAATCCACTTTAATCTAACAAACTAGCTGTTGAGTTGTTTGAGGGCCTGTTTTTTGTTTAACATCATGCTCATCATAATATGATTATCTAGACTTGCTTTTTATTGCAATTTTATTGAAATTATGTTGACGATTATTATCTTTGACTGCACATCGTTATATCTGCTTGAACTTGTTTCTGGTTTTTCTAATTTTCTCTTCTGTTTATTTCCCACTTTTTTCTTCACTTTTGGCAAAAGTTCAAGATTTTTCTCTTATGCCATGCTGCAATTATTTTTGTGTATATTCTGGTAATTTAATAAATTAAAAATGGGAAAAATTAAATTATGTCGGTGTTGATATTATCCAGAAATCAGCATGATAATGCATAGACAAGATTCATCTAGTATCAAGTAATGTCGACAAAAATTTAAACCACCATATGTTCATCATCTCGCATTTTCATAGATACACATCTCATCATGATGATAAAAAAAATAAACCCAACCATCTCATTCGCCTTTTTAGCATCAACCACAAATTCAATTTGCATGATTTGTTTTTCTCTCTCTCATTTCATTTTTCCTGCGTGTCTTTTATCATCCTCTTGTCTTTAATCGACGCAAGCAATTTATTTTATTTTTATCTCGCTTCTGTAATGGCGTAAATGTAAATGAGTTGTAATCCACTTTAAGTCTTCTTTGTCGGTGGAAATGGGTGTAATGGAAAAGCACGCAAAAAGTATTAAATATTCATGGTTGCGGTAGTGATTTCTCTCAACTTTTCATTTTTTTTTTGATGTTTTCAGATAATTTTATTTTTATTTTTGCCTAATGGAAGATGCTCCTTTTTAGTCACAATATTTTGACTCATTTTAATAACATATTCATCCATTTTATTGTATCATTTTCATTATTGCAGGCCATGGTGGAGTGAATCAACTTGGTGGAGTTTTTGTAAATGGACGACCATTGCCCGATGTTGTGAGACAACGAATTGTCGAGTTGGCACATAATGGTGTACGTCCATGTGATATATCTCGACAGCTTCGCGTCAGTCACGGCTGTGTTTCAAAAATTTTATCAAGGTAATTTATATGTATCTGTGCTTTTCAAATAAACGCCCACTAAATCACATGAAAACGAAAATTTTAGAAAATTGATTATGTGATATATTTCGAATACATTAGACAATGTTGATGTATACGAGATGATTCAATTACGCGATTTATCTTTCCCCCAAAAAATTAACTCTGAAGAAAAACATATAAAATATATACGCTCCCCATTTTATGCCATATGTGGTGGCAAATAAATTAACCTGAAAATGTGTGCACATCCACCGCTTCCATTTCGGTTAATGTGAAGTATTTTGTAGGTTATTTATTACTTTGGTACAAAATTTAACTGCTACAGTCATTAAATTTTCCTCGTACTCGACAATTTTTCAGCATCCATACATAAATGTATGCAAAAAAGTGAATTAGAAAACTTTGTCTAAATGGGGAATTTTAATTACGACAGAAAGGCCTTAAAAGATTTTTATTATTTAAGAAAATTCTCGTTAAACCACACAACACGAGGCAGATAATTCCACAAACTTATCTAATTATTTTCAATGCTTAAAGATATTATGAAACAGGGAGCTTTAAAGCAGGAGTGATTGGAGGAAGTAAACCGAAAGTGGCAACACCACCCGTTGTAGACGCAATCGCCAGTTACAAGAGAGAAAATCCAACAATGTTTGCTTGGGAAATTCGAGACAGGTTACTCGCAGAAGGCATTTGCTCACAAGATAATGTACCAAGTGTTTCGTCCATTAATCGGTAAGTTTCTTTATCCTGCTCTTTGTTATTATATTTTTTTTATTAAGTAAACCAAAAAAGCATCACAAAAAATGTGGTAAAATAGAAACAAGATAAAAATTCAGAAAGACAAAGAAAAAAAAAGAAATAGAAAATATATTAATGAGTGTTCTGCTCCGAAAACTTTGCGCTGCCAACTTTTTCTTTCTACTTGTTACCCATAATTTTTCCTCTTTTTCATGCTTCTCTCGCGAAAAAGAATATTTAAGTAAAATTTTCTTTTAGTTTAACTATTTTTGCTACCTCCTCGACATATTTAAATAAAAATATTATTGTATAATTTCAATTCTCATTAAATATTGTTTTTCGATGGAGATTGACTTTAAGATTTTCTTACATAAGTAAAAGTTCAAAATAATATAATGATAAGGGAACCAAAAAGATGGGGAGTAAAGGATGTAATGTTGGCATTTCCCGGAAATCCTTTCTCAACATTTTCTTTTTCGTAATTTTCTCGTTTTTCTTTCTTCATTTTCTTTCATCATCATGTGCTGCTGTATCCTGTCTTTCATGCATCGCTTCCCTTTTAGTCAAAACTTTTCTCCTTTTATTTATCTTTTCATTCTAAACATTTCTTGATTTTAAAGGGTGTTGCCAGTTGTTTCCATCTTAGTTCAGAACAAGTCAACATTAAAGCTTTAATTCATAATTTTTTCAAAGTTCTCAATTTTTATAAATACCAGCAGATATCTTAAGACTTCACAGCCTTGAACTTTTTTAACCTTCGTCCCGCATCACTCTGCACAATGGCAATACATTTTATTATATTTTTATCAATCGTTGTTCTCTTCCGTACACAAAACACAATCAAATGTTCACCTCATTGTTCCGCATGCTTTTTCCATCTGTAAAACCGAACAAAAAAAAACAGTGTAAAAAGATTTCATAAAATTTCACTACCGAATGGATTATCGATTTTCATTCCTATCCTGTCGTAGCTTATTTTGTCAATTGAGCGTCAATCCTATTCAATCAATACAAAGTGATTTATATGAAAGGACATTAAAGGGAAAGTTCGATTACATTCAAGTCTCCAGATGTCTTGATTGAATTTCCTATTTTGTTTTCTCTTTTCTTTTCTTCACTTTAAATTTTCATTTTCATTTTCAGAGTTAAAGGTTAAAAAATCTTTAGCTGTTTAGGTCTAATTCAAATAATGCCAAAAAATCCATACATATTTGAGAAGGCTACGGACGAGTTAGTGGTCTTGAAATAATTTGAATCTAGAGCCTATGTTTATGTACATCGATTGAAATAATAGACGCTCAAAGTTGAGCAAAATATTCAAGGAATAAAACTTTAAATTTAGGAAGTCATTGCATTGAGCAATATTTGTTGTGTTTGAATCTTGCCGTCGGTAGAAAATAACGTTTGCTATCATTTTCATATCTTACTATGAAATTTTTGAACATGCTCAGTAAGCAATAAATGAATTTTCAAATATGGAAAAGACAAAAAATGATATGAAATCAGTTTCACAATGAAGCTAATGTCGAGCACATGCGTGATGCATGAAAGAATTCGAATCACCTTCATTCCAGTTTATTGACATTTTGAAAGAAAATTATGCATCATTGTTGAAATTATTGAAAAAATTGTTAAAGAATTAACTTAAAATTTTTCACTGTCAAAAATTGGCATGTTTATTTTTTCAAAACCAAAAAGTCACCCTCTTCTTTAACAATTGTTTTCGACATCCGATTCATCTTGAATCTTGCCTTATTTATCCCCTTATTTCTTAATTCAACCCCAAGATGTCTTGTCTTTTATTAATTTTCACCGTTTGGCTTCTTTGTATCTGTTTTGTCATTTCCTGCTACAACTTCAATTGTGAATTTTTTTTCGCCTCTGTAATGCATTTTCCGGATATTTTTTATCCATTTCTTTAATTTAATTTTGTATTAAAAATTTCTTTCGTGCAAGATCCAAAAATATTTTGGCAATTAAACTAAGAATCATAAATTCAAGAGCAAAAATAAAATTTAAGTGAAAGTTCATGTATTTTATTATAACATTAGGACCACCATTTAATTGAGACATTTTAAAACACGATATCAAGACAACAATAATCATAATCCGCTGTTGTATCTGTATTATATCGCTAATAAAAAGATTGCACAAGGTCTATGAAAACGGAAGATACTTCATGTCTCAGCATGATGTCGATATTCATTCCCCTTTTTGGAAATGAAATTTTTATTAACTTTATTATTTTGCCATTGAACTAATGCATGTAAGCAGATAAAGCAGAGAAGTCTATATAGAAGTCAATAAAGCAGCAATAATAATCATAATTTTCCAATTGAAAGGAACATAGCACAAATGTTTTTATGCTGTGCATTCGAATATACAATGAATTATGTTCGAATGATTGCGAATAGAAAAATTGAAAGGAAGTGTAGTCACAGGATATGCCATAATTTAACTGTTTTCTCTAACAACGGTGAATCCTTGGGAGGGAGATGCATCTATGAATTTTAACCAAACTTTCTCAGGATGCAGGCGAGAGATACGAAAACAAAACTTTTGTCTCGATTCTAATAATTCCTTAATGATAATTAACAATAAACAGTTATTTTATAAACATTGAGAACCTTTTCATTTCTTTTGAAGATTAAACTTATATATTAAATTACCATTCAGTAAATATCAGAAAATATCACTCTGACGGTTAAATTTTAATGTTTATCCCTAATCGAATGTGTCGAAAAAATAACAATACCGAAAAATAAAATGAGAAAAAATGGCATTAAGTGGCATAAATTTCAAAAAGGAGAGATAACTGAAAACAAGAAGTAAATATTTATTTAATGAACTAAACAATTGACTCCTGACTGTTTATAATCTAACACAATACAAGTCGAGAGTCTATTGAGCTATCGTCAGAGTGATTTACTGCCACTTCACATTCGCACGCATAACTGGGGTTGCCGCTTCTTCCTTTGTTGTTATACCTTTCAAAAAATTCTCTTTTATTTTTATTGCTCTTTAAATTTCTTTTTTTTTCCTTTATGCTTTGGATGCATTGTGTTTGTAGAATGTGATGACTATCCAGGTGCGAAATAATCATAGCCGGAATTTCTTTCTTAAAATATTTTCACTCATCTCAAAATCATTCGGTTCGGAACTCCTTAGCGTAAAAATCTAGAAACTATTGAAATCATTACGCTAACATTGACGTACTCAATAAATTGATCAATTAAATCTAATCCAATTTTCCACTTGCAATAACATTAATATTAACATGTGTTTATTGATAACAATAAGCAAATGAAATAAAGTCCCTTAATTCAAATTATGTTCAAAATTTTTTACGATGATATTGTACATTCCAAGCAAGAAAGCAAACAACAAATTAAATTATTTTGTTCGGCAAGTACTTAAAATGTGATTTAGATTGCAATCTTATGTCCATTAGTACAACACCCTCCAATATGAATCTATAAAGGCATAAGAATAATAAAACGTATCACATGTATATTTATTGTAACTTGAAAAGTAGGACAGAATAAAGATAAAAAATGACATTATCTTTGCAATTCTGATCTGCGATTGAATTGAATCTCACCCCAGTCGTCGTCCCTCTTTTAGTACTTAAGCTTGTAAAAATAACAACATATGTAATGATTATCATGAATTGCTAGTCCCAAGAGGCAAAACAGCAGAAAAAATAGCAACTAGTAAAGTTTCTTCTTCCCGCTTCTTTTATTTATCGCAATGTAATGAGTGATGATTAAATCTAATCTTGATAGCTAAATCAATTGAAATTTGCTGCTTTTTTCTCAGTTTTAATTCCCTAATCGACGATTTTTCAGCGGCGCACTCGAGTGGAAGTGAAAGCGATGATATTTTATATTTTAATTTACTTTAGTTTATTTAGCAAAAAAAATATAAATTTACTTGCCTTCGTGTCTTACTTTTATTTTATTATTTTGTATATGTGTTAAGTGATGAGTTAATGAATGTATTTAGATGGTAAAAAAGAAGTTTGCAAATAAATCTCTTTAAGACTAAAATGCGCATTTTTCGTGTTGATTCACAAACTTGCAAATTTCTCATTCTGACCATCAACATCAAAAAAAACTTATTTTTTTATAGCTGTGCTATGTAATGGATATTTTTTTATGTAAGAGCATTTTAACAAAATATGTTGTTCTCAACTCCAATAATAAAAGCAAAGGGATTTATGGCTTACACTTTATATACATGAATTTCAAGAGGGTGAATTTTGAAATAAAATCACAGAAAAGAGCAAAAAAAGTCATTTTATTTTTTTTATCAATTTTAATGGAAAAAGCAACCCTTTTGATATTTTCAATGATATTGCTCTATTGTGACTCTAAATTGCTTGCATTAAATTACTTCATCTAATGGTTATTGAGATTAGTTAATTAAATAAAAATAAATTGCACAACGATAATTTTTTTGATTTATCCTATCAAGTCTGATTAAGATGGACTCACACAAGACTAATCTGATTCACAGTGAAAATCGTATATACTATGCATATTTATTAAGAAGCTAAATCCCTTCACATTGGTGACAATAATTTGATGATTTCATTTATTAATGCTTGAAACTTCATAGCCAACCACTTCACTTCACCCTCGTCGCTTCAAATGAAAATTGTTTACAAACATTTCAACTTTTTGCTTCTCTTTTTATGATGACTATTGTTGTATATATAAGCGCGGTTTGCATGCCGTGTGACAACAAAATGCGTGACACGTGCTCAGTGTGCACAATAATTGTATTAATCGAATACCAATGTCAGCAAAATTGTCAATGCTGTCGGGAGTTTATAAAATTGTCAATGCATCTTTGCACAGTCACTAATGGCATTTTTACTGTTCCTTTAGTCATGTGTCTTTGTGGAAATCGAGAACGACGTTGCTGATTTGATATGCCAATCACTACATTCTAATGCTGTTTGCGGGGCTCAGACTTTGCTGATTTATTGCTCACATACTTCCTTAAACATTCGATTCTCTATTTTATTAAAAACATTTCTTTTTTTTATTACTAAAACTGGAAATTCACATTTTCTTAAAATCATTTTTGTTTTATAGAATTGTAAGAAATAAAGCTGCGGAAAAGGCTAAACATGTTCATCAGCAATCTCAGAACTCAGGGACACCGCCAGGTAACATTTTAATTTTTCTTAAAGATTTTCATTTGTTCGTCTCATTTCCTGTCTCGCTCTTACGACAATGTTTCGTTTTCAAAAGTGTTTCACATTCTCATTTTGTTTCTTCTTCTTCTTTTTAGGCCACCTCCCACAATCACCACAAATGACAACGACAGATCCACAAGACAGTAACGGTGCAACTCCAAGCTCAGTAAATGGTAGTGAAGGAAGAATAACAAGTGGATATAGTATCAATGGAATTCTTGGAATTCAACATCCCAATGATGTCAATGTAAATAGCATGAAGAGAAAACGCGTCGAAGATCATGGTAAGTTTTTGATAATAAAATGAATATAATTGAAAAGTTGAATAATAATCTGAGACAATTGAGCGTTTGTCCTGCAATTTTAGTTTAAGTATTATTCAAACATTGATACTTGATTTTAATACAAAAGACTAGGGAGAAATGTTAGATAGAATTGACCAAATGCCGTTCCTGCTAAAATTTCCCTCCTTTTGTTGTCACTCTTTTCAATGACAACATTAGCAGTAATAACAATAATAGAAATGATAAAATCATGCAAAGTCATTTTGTGAATTGTTTTGTGATCATAGGACACAGTGGTCATTGGTTTCATGAGAATACATTGCATGTGCGTGTTCTGTGTTTTACAAATGAAAATGATAACATTCATTACTGTCGGATAGGATTTACATTTCCGATGTTACATATAATTTTTAGGATGAACGTTATAATTATACTATTTTCTATCGTCCTTTCAGATGAGAACCGGGATATTAATATTCATATGGAAGAAGACATAAAAAGACAGCGAATTCAATATAATGGAGAGCAAATATACCCGAATGTAAATGGCTTCAAATTTAATCAATATTATATATAAATAATAATACTTTTTACCAAAATTTAGCTCTGGTCATCAAAGTGGTGCATAAAGGATGAACCAAAACAACTCGATTTGAATAACTCAGTTGTTGTCTCAATGTCAACGCCACCGCACAACAATAATAATAATAATAATAATAATAATAACAATAACCAAAATAATAGCAATGCAAACAATACATCGAGTAATAATAACAATCCATCTGCAAACAACGCTTCATCGTATTATGATACTCATAATGTTTTTCCAGCATCAGTTAATAACAACAATCAGGATACAATACTCTATGATAGCATCACGACAATATCACAAGCTCAAAACACACTCTATGCACCATCCATTGGAACTGCTATCGGTATGTATTTAAAATATTTATTCTAAAAGTTTAGCTAGTTGTTTCGGTATCTGAAATATTTCATTGCAAAAACAAAGTTTTTTAAAAAAAAAAAAAATGAACAAAATATTTCGAAAATTTCGTCAGGATCAGGCTCTTTTACATCATTGGCACCATTAAGTATGCAAGATATTAAGCTCAATGCAGCAACGACACTTATGGATCAATCCATGTCTCCATATCATGCAGGTGAGGAAGGATTTTTTTGGAGCAAGAGTTAATTATGGAAAGGAAGCACTGTTTTGTTCACTACAAAAATTTATTCGAATTAATTTTTTAAAAGAAAGTTTTTTGCACATACAAATCGCACTCTCGTAGAATTAAACTTTTGATAAAAAAAAAAAGAAAAAATAATAATAACTGGTGATGGGTTAATATTCATGCAAAATATTTGTCAAACGTTGTCTGCACAATTTGGTAACAATCATGAGGAAGTGAAATGTTAATCGAAAGATACAATACCAATACATACTACTTGTCCACAGATAGTACAACTCCTTACAACACGCTTGCAATAACACAAATCGAAGATGGAATGGCTCAATCGAGTCAACAAGATCAGCAACCGGATTCATCTTCTGAGCTTCCAATGTTTACGCTCATTACACCAGATGGACAATCGACATCACAGGGAATGCTGAAAAATGACACTAATAATAACAACAATGACCGTAATAACAACACTGGAGCTGGAAAATCAAAGATTGATAAAATGAATGAGAATGACGATGGAAATATAAATCATAGCAATAGTAAAAGACAGATTTTACAACGATACTCATTGGACAATGGAGTTGATCATTCTGCTGTTCATCATTCACATCACTTGTTGCTGTTACAGCAACAACAAATGAATAATCAGCAAATGGGACATATGGATGGAAAATCAAATCTCATTCCTGTTCCAGAAAATTCTCCTTCATTGATTGTCTTACAACCTAGCGCACAAAGTGCCGGTTACTCTTCATTTTTCAATCACTATGCAACAGGCAAGTCAAATCATCGAATTTCGAGCGCTGCACAGACTTTTTAATTTTCACATTTAATATGAAGGATTTACAAAAAAAAATAATTTAAATTTTAAAATAACACTTTTTATTTTTCTTTTTTTTTAATTACAGCAAATAATGGCTCCGTTGTGTCTCCTGGTGATTATGCGTATAATTCAGCACCTTACCAGCAATATGGTACAGCGTACAACTATGGATATAATGTACCAACGACCAGCAGTCTCCTCAGTAAGTAAGCAGTGAGTATTTTATTTAAACATGACCAGAAAAAAAATTCTTCCGATAGTTTCTATCAGAAATTTGAGGAGAACATTATTCGAATGAATAACTCAAAATTAGATTTTTGTTATGAAAAAAATTATTTCTAATAAATTTCACATTTTTTTTCAATTTTTAGATACAACTTATTACTTCAATAATGATCAGACTAGTGATCTGCGATCTCCATTGGCGGCAACACGTGCAAATTCACTCGCAAGTGCATCATCACCTACTGGTGCATGCATCAAAACAGAAATCAGTGCAAAAGATATTTTTCTTGTGTAGTTTAATTAATAAAAATGTGTTTTAATTTAAGAAATCATCCCAAAAATCAGTGTAAGAATTTTTATTAAAAATACTAGAATATTCAAGATGAAGAAAATTTTAATTTTTAAGAAAATGTTTAAAAACTTAAAAAAAATGTTGTCAAAGATACAAGTTCATAGCTCATAATTAAGATGCACAAAATTTATAACTTTAATCTCACCTTGATTGTAATTTAACGAAGGGTTTAAACCTTCATTTTGACTCACACAATGATAAGATTGTAAAAAATATCATCTGAAAATATTTTCATCGTTTTTAATATGCTCCTGTTTAGGATAAACATTTTCAATACCAAAAAAAAGTTACTCAAATTGGTTTGAAATTCTATTTACCGTACTTTGTTTTGTACCAAAGAAATTAATATTTATATAGAGACGTAAAACTCAAGAAAATGTCTCGCTATACCCCTGTCTTAATTTCAAACCTTCAGGATTGATTCGAAAATTGTAAAAAATAAAAATTAACCAGAGTTGTTACATGTGATTGTCGCAGATAACTTTATTTTGTTTAATAGTTCAGATTTTTTTTTTTACTATTTTTGAGATATTCAATAAAATGCGGTTACCTGTAAAACTCATAATGGACAATTTTAGTATTAACTTTATCAATTTTTGCACCTAAAAATAAAAACTAAATAAAGATTTAAAACTAGTTTAAAACAATGAATTTTACGATAAACTTTAAATTATTAGCTATCTGTAGAGGATAAAAAAAAACAAATAAAGATAATTGAATTAAATGGACAAATTTGTTCAAAAATGGAAAATTTAAATATTTTTAATCGTATTCTTAATTAATGATATTAATTAACTATCACATTTTAAAAATTGTTTCAATAAAATTTGAAAACAATAAATAACGAAATTTTTTTACCAGAACTCGACTGATGACTGCAGCTGGATTATTGGGTGCAGAAACAGTTCTGAATTCAATCAATTTTTATGGCAATTCAAAGATTTTTCAATCGAAGGATGTACATTCTCGATTAATCCAGTTAAAAAGGACCTTGAAGTCCGTTTTGCCAAGTCTAATGTCCAACTGAGCTCACCAATCAACATATTGAAATTAAAGTCTCTTTCTTATAATCGCTTTTTCCCGTCAGAACGGATGATGGAGATAATAATCGAATGTGATACAAACGAAGTGCTGAACAAAGTTGATGGAATCGTGTTAAATTATAAACATGCAACGAGAATGCTAAGCGAAAATATCTATATCTCAACGTTTCAACAGAATGGAGTTTCAAGTCTACAAGAGTCTTTTTTCAAAATGGGTATTAGTAATGTGTCATATATCGATGGGATTATTTTACTCCTAGAGAAAACAATTTGGTCTAGGCAAACATCTTCAACACGAACGGACAATGATGAGGTCGTATTTTCAGTAGATGAACGTATAATCATCAAAAATATGATAACGAACGGCTTGGATCTCAATAACATCAGGAACTCATTTATTTAAAATCCTCAAGAATTGAGTAAATTGGATTATACTAATGAATTCTTTTTTATTTTTTTCATACAAGCTATTAGAATGAGTTAGCATTTATAATTCATTCATTGTATTTTTTTAACTATAGTTTGTTAATAATGAAATATAAACCAATAAAAGCAGAGTCTTTTAAAATGAAAAAAAAAATTGAATTCTTTTTTACAGTGTTCAGTAAAAAATTTAAAAATATTTTGTCAGTTTTAAAAATTTATTATGAAATTGGATGAAAATGGAACAAAATTTTTACAAGTTTTCTGTTTTAATAATAAAATTACTAATTTTTTTATGCCTGTGCGTCTCCTGGTGTCGTAAAAAGTGATGGCTGTTGTCTGTAGCATATTTACACATGTCACATCTATATGATTTTTGGCGGTCCTTGTCGTGAATTTTCTCATGGCTTCTTAAAATTTTCTTCAAATTAAATTTCTTAAGACACACTTTACACTCAAATGAGCCAGGGTTTTTATGCTGCCTGCTAATATGATTGCCAAGTTCAAACTTTTGCGAAAAAATTTTTCCACAAAATGAGCAATCAAACTGCTTACTATGTGTATTTTCATGATGTTTTAGGTAAATACTTGACTTGAATGTTTTAGAACACAAACTGCATTTAAACAGCTCCTGCAAAGCTCCATGTACTTGCTTCATATGTGAATACAATGATTTCCGTTTTAATTTCTTCTGACATATTTCACACTCTTGAAGTAACTGATGTAAAATTGAATTACTGCTTATTGAATCCTCAGACAAGTTAATTAAAGCTTGATATGGATCTGATTGCGGATACATTGATATTATTTCATTATCATATTCATCCTGCATTTCCTCTTTTATATCCATGGGCATTTCATTATGCTGAAGATTTTGATTTGAGAAACTTTCTAAATAAAACTTTTCATCCTCAAAAACCAACTCTTTCTTTATTTTAATATCCACTTCCATTTTTATTTTTCACAAATCGTACTTTGTTATGTTTCACTATTTTTGTTTTGTTCCATTGTAATTATCTGTGGAATATAAATTGTTGACTGCCTGCCAGTTTGCATTATATTCACACCAGACAAATTTAACATCATTTATTAAGAAAGAAGAAATTACCACTTTTTTGTTAAAATTCGCTTAATAGAATGAATATTATTTATTTGCACGAATTCGTCCCATTAATTTAAATTGCCAATATTGCAACGAATTCGCTCTCTGGATTAGAAATTGCTTATGCAAATTTAAAACAAAAGTTTGTTGTTAGGAGAAAACTTCCTAAAATGACTTATCTTTCTCATGGTACCTTGTGTACAAAATAAGTACTTATTTTTAAATTACTCGATCTTAAGTAAAAGAGAATCATTTTCATAACAACAAATGCAAAATTAGTAAAGAAAAGTTACATTATCAGCTCTAAAGAAATGAAAAACAAACAGTATACAAAATCTCAAAAGTGAAGATGACACTTAGAATGCGAGATGATGCATGTTTTGCTATAAAAGTAATGAAAATGGTGACAAAATTTTAATGCTCAGTTTTTCGAAAATTGTATTTTTTTGATGATATTTTAAAAGTTTCTCAATGATACGGTGCTAAAAATGACAATAGGAATACGAGATGATGCTTGTTTTGCTACAAAAGTATTGAAAATAGTGAAAAAAAAAATTGTTGCTCAGTTTTTCAAAAATGTTTTTTTTTTGCTATTTTGATGATTTTTTGAAAGTTTCTCAATTATACAATGCTAAAAATGACATTTAGAATGCGAGATGATGCTTGTTTTGCTACAAAAGTATTGAAAATAGTGAAAAAAAAATTGTTGCTCAGTTTTTCGAAGAAATTTTTTTTTGGTATTTTGATGATTTTTTTGAAAGTTTCTCAATTATACGGTGCTGTAGATGACACTTAGAATACGAGATGATACTTGTTTTGCTATAAAAGTATTGAAAATAGTGAAAAAAATTGTTGCTCAGTTTTTCGAAAATGGTAATTTTCTTAGCTATTTTGATGATTTTTTGAAAGTTTCTCAATTATACGGTGTTAAAAATGACATTTAGAATGCAAGATGATACTTGTTTTGCTATAAAAGTATTGAAAATAGTGAAAAAAAAATTGTTGCTCAGTTTTTCGAAAATGGTAATATTCTTAGCTATTTTGATGATTTTTTGAAAGTTTCTCAATTAAACGGTGCTGTAGATGACATTAGGAATGCGAGATGATACTTGTTTTGCTATAAAAGTATTGAAAATAGTGAAAAAAATTGTTGCTCAGTTTTTCGAAAATGGTAATTTTCTTAGCTATTTTGATGATTTTTTGAAAGTTTCTCAATTAAACGGTGCTGTAGATGACATTAGAAATGCGAGATGATACTTGTTTTGCTACAAAAGTATTGAAAATAGTGAAAAAAAAAATTGTTGCTCAGTTTTTCGAAAATGTTTTTTTTTTTTTGCTATTTTGATGATTTTTTGAAAGTTTCTCAATTATACGGTGCTGCAGATGACATTAAGAATGCGAGATGATACTTGTTTTGCTACAAAAGTATTAAAAATAGTGAAAAAAATTGTTGCTCAGTTTTTCGAAAATGGTAATTTTCTTAGCTATTTTGATGATTTTTTGAAAGTTTCTCAATTATACGGTGCTGCAGATGACATTAAGAATGCCAGATGATACTTGTTTTGCTACAAAAGTATTAAAAATAGTGAAAAAAATTGTTGCTCAGTTTTTCGAAAATGGTAATTTTCTTAGCTATTTTGATGATTTTTTGAAAGTTTCTCAATTATACGGTGTTAAAAATGACACTTAGAATACGAGATGATACTTGTTTTGCTACAAAAGTATTGAAAATAGTGAAAAAAAAAATTGTTGCTCAGTTTTTCGAAAATGTTTTTTTTTTTTTGCTATTTTGATGATTTTTTGAAAGTTTCTCAATTATACAATGCTAAAGATGACATTTAGAATGCGAGATGATGCTTGTTTTGCTACAAAAGTATTGAAAATAGTGAAAATTTTTGTTGCTCAGTTTTTCGAAAATGGTAATTTTCTTAGCTATTTTGATGATTTTTTGAAAGTTTCTCAATTATACGGTGTTAAAAATGACATTTAGAATGCAAGATGATACTTGTTTTGCTATAAAAGTATTGAAAATAGTGAAAAAAAAATGTTGCTCAGTTTTTCGAAAATGGTAATTTTCTTAGCTATTTTGATGATTTTTTGAAAGTTTCTCAATTATACAATGCTAAAGATGACATTTAGAATGCGAGATGATGCTTGTTTTGCTACAAAAGTATTGAAAATAGTGAAAATTTTTGTTGCTCAGTTTTTCGAAAATGGTAATTTTCTTAGCTATTTTGATGATTTTTTGAAAGTTTCTCAATTATACGGTGCTAAAAATGACATTTAGAATGCAAGATGATACTTGTTTTGCTATAAAAGTATTGAAAATAGTGAAAAAAAAATTGTTGCTCAGTTTTTCGAAAATGGTAATTTTCTTAGCTATTTTGATGATGTTTTGAAAGTTTCTCAATTATACGGTGCTGTAGATGACATTTTAAGCTATATTTACGCTTTTTATTGCACCCGATTTTATTTGAATTCGCCCTATTCGATGTATATTACCCACGTTTACATTTGAATTCGCCGTACACGATGTAAATATATTCCAGTTGAGGCGAATTCATTGGAAAGTGGGTAATTTACATCGTGTACGGCGAATTCAAATGTAAACGTGGGTAATATACATCGAATAGGGCGAATTCAAATAAAATCGGGTGCAATAAAAAGCGTAAATATAGCTTAAAACAGCTTAAAACGTTTGAAAAACGATATAATAATTAAAAAAGGGCCGTTTTCTGCCGAAGTTGCACATTTTAACGAACGACGGGCCGAAAACTAATGTTTTTCAAATAACACCCACAAAAAGCCCAATGTGGAAATGAATTCGCCGTAAATATCCACCAAAATTTAAATAAAATACCCATTTAAGAGCAAATTCACCTATGTTGAGTTTTGCGGCGAATTGAAACGAAAAAGTGGGCATAATCTAACTTAAATGTCCCACAAAATGTAAAATGCCCACATTCTGCCGAATTCGCTTTGCACAATGTAAACTTTCATAATTCCAATGAATTCGCCCTACACAATGTAAACTTTCATAATTCCAATGAATTCGCCCTACACAATGTAAACTTTCATAATTCCAATTAATTCGCCCTGCACAATGTAAACTTTCATAATTCCAATGAATTCGCCCTGTACAATGTAAACTTTCATAATTCCAATGAATTCGCCCTGTACAATGTAAATTATCCATATTCTAGAAAAAATGGTTTTTCTTAACTTTCCACCTTTTCGAGGAACATAAACGATGTTTTGTCTTCGCTTGGCCATTTATTTCTTTAGACCTCGAAACAGATGTGAACGTAAAAGTGATGTATGGAAGAAAGTTGCTACAGGCTGAGATGCATCCAACGTGATACTGAACCCTCTGTACCCCCCTATGAAAATTTGTAGAAAAATCGAGTTTTTTGAAGAGGATGAAATTTTTTTTTTCACTCAACCTAGAACAAGTGTTTTAGACCTCGAAACAGATGTGAACGTAAAAGTGATGTATGGAAGAAAGTTGCTACAGGCTGAGATGCATCCAACGTGATACTGAACCCTCTGTACCCCCCTATGAAAATTTGTAGAAAAATCGAGTTTTTTGAAGAGGATGAAATTTTTTTTTCACTCAACCTAGAACAAGTGTTTTAGACCTCGAAACAGATGTGAACGTAAAAGTGATGTATGGAAGAAAGTTGCTACAGGCTGAGATGCATCCAACGTGATACTGAACCCTCTGTACCCCCCTATGAAAATTTGTAGAAAAATCGAGTTTTTTGAAGAGGATGAAATTTTTTTTTTCACTCAACCTAGAACAAGTGTTTTAGACCTCGAAACAGATGTGAACGTAAAAGTGATGTATGGAAGAAAGTTGCTACAGGCTGAGATGCATCCAACGTGATACTGAACCCTCTGTACCCCCCTATGAAAATTTGTAGAAAAATCGAGTTTTTTGAAGAGGATGAAATTTTTTTTTCACTCAACCTAGAACAAGTGTTTTAGACCTCGAAACAGATGTGAACGTAAAAGTGATGTATGGAAGAAAGTTGCTACAGGCTGAGATGCATCCAACGTGATACTGAACCCTCTGTACCCCCCTATGAAAATTTGTAGAAAAATCGAGTTTTTTGAAGAGGATGAAATTTTTTTTTCACTCAACCTAGAACAAGTGTTTTAGACCTCGAAACAGATGTGAACGTAAAAGTGATGTATGGAAGAAAGTTGCTACAGGCTGAGATGCATCCAACGTGATACTGAACCCTCTGTACCCCCCTATGAAAATTTGTAGAAAAATCGAGTTTTTTGAAGAGGATGAAATTTTTTTTTTCACTCAACCTAGAACAAGTGTTTTTAGACCTCGAAACAGATGTGAACGTAAAAGTGATGTATGGAAGAAAGTTGCTACAGGCTGAGATGCATCCAACGTGATACTGAACCCTCTGTACCCCCCTATGAAAATTTGTAGAAAAATCGAGTTTTTTGAAGAGGATGAAATTTTTTTTTCACTCAACCTAGAACAAGTGTTTTAGACCTCGAAACAGATGGAACGTAAAAGTGATGTATGGAAGAAAGTTGCTACAGGCTGAGATGCATCCAACGTGATACTGAACCCTCTGTACCCCCCTATGAAAATTTGTAGAAAAATCGAGTTTTTTGAAGAGGATGAAATTTTTTTTTTCACTCAACCTAGAACAAGTGTTTTAGACCTCGAAACAGATGTGAACGTAAACGTGATGTATGGAAGAAAGTTGCTACAGGCTGAGATGCATCCAACGTGATACTGAACCCTCTGTACCCCCCTATGAAAATTTGTAGAAAAATCGAGTTTTTTGAAGAGGATGAAATTTTTTTTTCACTCAACCTAGAACAAGTGTTTTAGACCTCGAAACAGATGTGAACGTAAAGTGATGTATGGAAGAAAGTTGCTACAGGCTGAGATGCATCCAACGTGATACTGAACCCTCTGTACCCCCCTATGAAAATTTGTAGAAAAATCGAGTTTTTTGAAGAGGATGAAATTTTTTTTTCACTCAACCTAGAACAAGTGTTTTAGACCTCGAAACAGATGTGAACGTAAAAGTGATGTATGGAAGAAAGTTGCTACAGGCTGAGATGCATCCAACGTGATACTGAACCCTCTGTACCCCCCTATGAAAATTTGTAGAAAAATCGAGTTTTTTGAAGAGGATGAAATTTTTTTTTTCACTCAACCTAGAACAAGTGTTTTAGACCTCGAAACAGATGTGAACGTAAAAGTGATGTATGGAAGAAAGTTGCTACAGGCTGAGATGCATCCAACGTGATACTGAACCCTCTGTACCCCCCTATGAAAATTTGTAGAAAAATCGAGTTTTTTGAAGAGGATGAAATTTTTTTTTTCACTCAACCTAGAACAAGTGTTTTAGACCTCGAAACAGATGTGAACGTAAAAGTGATGTATGGAAGAAAGTTGCTACAGGCTGAGATGCATCCAACGTGATACTGAACCCTCTGTACCCCCCTATGAAAATTTGTAGAAAAATCGAGTTTTTTGAAGAGGATGAAATTTTTTTTTTCACTCAACCTAGAACAAGTGTTTTAGACCTCGAAACAGATGTGAACGTAAAAGTGATGTATGGAAGAAAGTTGCTACAGGCTGAGATGCATCCAACGTGATACTGAACCCTCTGTACCCCCCTATGAAAATTTGTAGAAAAATCGAGTTTTTTGAAGAGGATGAAATTTTTTTTTTCACTCAACCTAGAACAAGTGTTTTAGACCTCGAAACAGATGTGAACGTAAAAGTGATGTATGGAAGAAAGTTGCTACAGGCTGAGATGCATCCAACGTGATATTGAACTCTATGTGCCCCCCTATGAAAATTTCTAGAAAACTTGAGTTTTTTGAAGAGGATGAAATTTTTTTTTTCACTCAACCTAGAACAAGTGTTTTAGACCTCGAAACAGATGTGAACGTAAAAGTGATGTATGGAAGAAAGTTGCTACAGGCTGAGATGCATCCAACGTGATACTGAACCCTCTGTACCCCCCTATGAAAATTTGTAGAAAAATCGAGTTTTTTGAAGAGGATGAAATTTTTTTTTCACTCAACCTAGAACAAGTGTTTTAGACCTCGAAACAGATGTGAACGTAAAAGTGATGTATGGAAGAAAGTTGCTACAGGCTGAGATGCATCCAACGTGATACTGAACCCTCTGTACCCCCCTATGAAAATTTGTAGAAAAATCGAGTTTTTTGAAGAGGATGAAATTTTTTTTTTCACTCAACCTAGAACAAGTGTTTTAGACCTCGAAACAGATGTGAACGTAAAAGTGATGTATGGAAGAAAGTTGCTACAGGCTGAGATGCATCCAACGTGATATTGAACTCTATGTGCCCCCCTATGAAAATTTCTAGAAAACTTGAGTTTTTTTGAAGAGGATGAAATTTTTTTTTTCACTCAACCTAGAACAAGTGTTTTAGACCTCGAAACAGATGTGAACGTAAAAGTGATGTATGGAAGAAAGTTGCTACAGGCTGAGATGCATCCAACGTGATACTGAACCCTCTGTACCCCCCTATGAAAATTTGTAGAAAAATCGAGTTTTTTGAAGAGGATGAAATTTTTTTTTTCACTCAACCTAGAACAAGTGTTTTAGACCTCGAAACAGATGTGAACGTAAAAGTGATGTATGGAAGAAAGTTGCTACAGGCTGAGATGCATCCAACGTGATACTGAACCCTCTGTACCCCCCCTATGAAAATTTGTAGAAAAATCGAGTTTTTTGAAGAGGATGAAATTTTTTTTTCACTCAACCTAGAACAAGTGTTTTAGACCTCGAAACAGATGTGAACGTAAAAGTGATGTATGGAAGAAAGTTGCTACAGGCTGAGATGCATCCAACGTGATATTGAACTCTATGTGCCCCCCCTATGAAAATTTCTAGAAAACTTGAGTTTTTTGAAGAGGATGAAATTTTTTTTTTCACTCAACCTAGAACAAGTGTTTTAGACCTCGAAACAGATGTGAACGTAAAAGTGATGTATGGAAGAAAGTTGCTACAGGCTGAGATGCATCCAACGTGATACTGAACCCTCTGTACCCCCCCTATGAAAATTTGTAGAAAAATCGAGTTTTTTGAAGAGGATGAAATTTTTTTTTTCACTCAACCTAGAACAAGTGTTTTAGACCTCGAAACAGATGTGAACGTAAAAGTGATGTATGGAAGAAAGTTGCTACAGGCTGAGATGCATCCAACGTGATACTGAACCCTCTGTACCCCCCTATGAAAATTTGTAGAAAAATCGAGTTTTTTGAAGAGGATGAAATTTTTTTTTCACTCAACCTAGAACAAGTGTTTTAGACCTCGAAACAGATGTGAACGTAAAAGTGATGTATGGAAGAAAGTTGCTACAGGCTGAGATGCATCCAACGTGATACTGAACCCTCTGTACCCCCCTATGAAAATTTGTAGAAAAATCGAGTTTTTTGAAGAGGATGAAATTTTTTTTTCACTCAACCTAGAACAAGTGTTTTAGACCTCGAAACAGATGTGAACGTAAAAGTGATGTATGGAAGAAAGTTGCTACAGGCTGAGATGCATCCAACGTGATACTGAACCCTCTGTACCCCCCTATGAAAATTTGTAGAAAAATCGAGTTTTTTGAAGAGGATGAAATTTTTTTTTTCACTCAACCTAGAACAAGTGTTTTAGACCTCGAAACAGATGTGAACGTAAAAGTGATGTATGGAAGAAAGTTGCTACAGGCTGAGATGCATCCAACGTGATACTGAACCCTCTGTACCCCCCTATGAAAATTGTAGAAAAATCGAGTTTTTTGAAGAGGATGAAATTTTTTTTTCACTCACCTAGAACAAGTGTTTTAGACCTCGAAACAGATGTGAACGTAAAAGTGATGTATGGAAGAAAGTTGCTACAGGCTGAGATGCATCCAACGTGATACTGAACCCTCTGTACCCCCCCTATGAAAATTTGTAGAAAAATCGAGTTTTTTGAAGAGGATGAAATTTTTTTTTTCACTCAACCTAGAACAAGTGTTTTAGACCTCGAAACAGATGTGAACGTAAAAGTGATGTATGGAAGAAAGTTGCTACAGGCTGAGATGCATCCAACGTGATACTGAACCCTCTGTACCCCCCTATGAAATTTGTAGAAAAATCGAGTTTTTTGAAGAGGATGAAATTTTTTTTTCACTCAACCTAGAACAAGTGTTTTAGACCTCGAAACAGATGTGAACGTAAAAGTGATGTATGGAAGAAAGTTGCTACAGGCTGAGATGCATCCAACGTGATACTGAACTCTATGTGCCCCCCTATGAAAATTTCTAGAAAACTTGAGTTTTTTGAAGAGGATGAAATTTTTTTTTTCACTCAACCTAGAACAAGTGTTTTAGACCTCGAAACAGATGTGAACGTAAAAGTGATGTATGGAAGAAAGTTGCTACAGGCTGAGATGCATCCAACGTGATACTGAACCCCTCTGTACCCCCTATGAAAATTTCTAGAAAAATCGAGTTTTTTTGAAGAGGATGAAATTTTTTTTTTCACTCAACCTAGAACAAGTGTTTTAGACCTCGAAACAGATGTGAACGTAAAAGTGATGTATGGAAGAAAGTTGCTACAGGCTGAGATGCATCCAACGTGATACTGAACCCTCTGTACCCCCCTATGAAAATTTGTAGAAAAATCGAGTTTTTTGAAGAGGATGAAATTTTTTTTTCACTCAACCTAGAACAAGTGTTTTAGACCTCGAAACAGATGTGAACGTAAAAGTGATGTATGGAAGAAAGTTGCTACAGGCTGAGATGCATCCAACGTGATACTGAACCCTCTGTACCCCCCTATGAAAA